>JALAZF010000132.1:11167500-13754221 GCA_022829125.1 Lathyrus tuberosus | reverse complement strand
GGTGCAAGCAGAGAGGCTCGTTTCATGTGACTTGGAGAAGAAGTCTTGGGTGAGGAGCCTGAGCAAGGAAGTCTTGGGTGTGGAACCTGAGCAGGAAAGTCTCGAGTGAGGAGCTTGAGTAGAAGTCTTTGACCTTGGGTCTGAGCAGGTGTAAAAGTCTTATGCATAATGCATAAGCGATTGTAATCATGATTTGATTATAGTGAAAATCTCTTGTGAGGTAAGGGGACTAGACTACTCTCAGTTAGGGGAGGAACCGGTATAAATATTTGTGTCTTCTGCTATTATTTATTTGCTTCTGTTAACATTCTGTTGCTAAGAATTAACCAGAATCTGAACACCAGTTTCGATTCTAAACTCTGATCAGATACAAACTAAGAAAACGGAAAACACAATTAATCCCCCCCTCTTGTTTACTTTTCTCATCTTCAATTGGTATTAGAGCATGGTTTGTGCTTAACACTTAATAGTGGCGCAGATAATGATCCAATAAGAAAAGTATGTCTGTTAAAGACTTTTCTTCAAGAAGGAATCAAGTGACAAATGAAAAATATTATACTGCTTTTGCTACCATATTTAAAGGGTGATTCCACTGAATTTAAATGATGGAAAAAGCAAAACATATTTTTAACTCATTGGTCTTGATAAAAGGGGGTTCTGAAGGTCTATAAAATATCCTTTCAAAAGGTATTGAAGTGTGAAAAACACAAGAAAGGGGGGTTTGAATTGGTTTTTCAAAGTAAAATTGTTTGTTTAAGATTATTCTTAAACACAAACTCTTTTGGTTAGTAAAATAACCTTTGTTGGATTTGAAAGGGATAACACGTTATGTTTATACTAGTTCACTTGAGAAAACACTCAAGTTAGTCTAGTCCACCCGCCAAGGTGATTTTGCCTCTCTCAATCGAGGTCTTAATCCATTAATCAATCAGATCAATACAATGCACTAGCCAAAATGCTGGTGACTAACAACAACCTCTAAAACTTCTCAAGTTCTAGACTTCTCAAGAAATACAACCACACCGGTCTTTCTCAAGGAACACCCTCTAAGACAACACGCCTTAGACTTCTCAATAATTACAACCCTACAGGTCTTTCTCAAGGAATACAAACCTAAGTTTGAAAATAAGTTTCGATTACAAGAAGTGTGCTTCTAATACAAGCTGAATATGTAAACAAGTTTCGACCAGAATGACTTAAGAAAGATTTGAGTTAGAAAGTATTTGAGCAGGAGCGTTCGCATGTATTTCTTTCTTCAAGTCTTTGCTTCTTTATATATAGCCTTGTGGAAAGAGCCGTTGAAAGGTAATCATGATAGCTAACTAGGCTGGCGGCTAGAAGCGTGAGGACAGATAAAAACTTTTGCGTCCTGTCTTGTCAGAATATCTTCGTTTGTACCAATTGCACTGTTACCAAGATATTTTTGCTTTGTATTGTGGTACAGTTGTACTATGTAGCTTAGTCTTCTTGGCTTTTCAACTTCAGAGACTTTTTTACAAGCATGAGTGATAAAGGAAAACATAGCTTGGTTCTTACGAACTTCAAGTCTTCGAGTCCTCAGAGCAGCACCTTCGGAGTCTTCAGCACTTGGTCTTCAAAACCTTGTTCACTTGGTGCGTTGTCTTCATATCTTCAGAGGCTTCTGATGGTATTTGGTTGAAGCATGAGTAGAGACTATGGTTAGGTCTTCAGAACCTTGATCATAGAGTATAAGCCTTCTGCATTTGGACTTTGTTCAATCAGAACCTTTGTCTTCAGATCTTCAGAACTCGTTCTCTTTCCCTTTCGTATCAGAGTCTTGTGAACTTCACATTCTCTTGAAATAAATTCTGCACTTCAAGTGTAGTGCATAGGCGAAGTATTTTCCTTTTAGCATTGTATTCGCGCCAATTTACGGAAGCATAACCTGTTTGTTAGATTCTCAATAGTAACAAACATTAGTCTTACAAAATTGTTCATACAAACATACTCGTTTGATATCATCAAAACTTAGAAGTAACATTGCAGAACCAAAACTTGTTCTCACAATCTCCCCCTTTTTGATGATGACAAAAACTATGTATTTTTATGACACAATTTTGATATATAATGCAGGGATAATAACAGATTTTAAAAATTGCTTATCCTTCATATGAAGTACTCCCCCTGAGTTTTAGACTTGATGAATTTTTGTGCTTGGGCTCCCCTTGATTTCACTATTGGATCAGAATCCATGAAAAAAATAATCTAATAGAAATAACAGTTTATCTGTTAGCATGTAAACAAGTTATTTTTCAGAGATTGACTATAGAATCAAAATATCATATTCATATAACTTCTCCCCCTTTTTGTCATGATTAAAAAGATTAGTGGTCCAAGGGTGAAAAACGAAGATCTAAAGTCCTAAACACAAATGAGACATAACTAAACTTATGTGCTTCCAGAGGACATCTTGTCCCAAATCTTCTGAAGGATGCTCTGAACATTTGCATTGACAATTTTTGTTCCTCAAAATTCTCTCTGAATTTCTGTTGTTCTTCTCTGATTTCGTCATTTGTGATTTCCACACGCCTAACAGCCGGATCAGATGAGGACACAACTACAACATCTTGCTTGGCTTTTTCTGTGGCTTCAGCTTCGTGTGCCATCCTGGCTTCTTCAGCAGCTTTTTCTGCAAGAAGTATTGCTTCTTCAGCAGCCTTTTCTTCACTTTCTTTCTGTTTTGTAGCCAAGAACTTGAGTTCCCTGATCCGTTCCTCAGCCTCTTCTTTTTCCTTTGCCAACTGAATTCCAGCAGTTATGGTGGCGTCTGAGAAACTTAGAATTCTTCTATGTTCAGAATCCAACCATTTCTGGAAGATTTGACAAGAACCTTCAAGCTCCAAAGGCTTCGCACTTTTGCTGATTTCTTCTCTTAATTTCCCAAAATTCTTTAAAGCCTTGTCACGAAATTGACCTACGCATTCCTCAAAAGTTGTTGGAAGTGGTATGTCATAGATAACCAAAGCAAGATCAGGCTTGGAAGAATTTATTTCAGGCAGTGTTTGCTGAGATGAAACAATCTCAGTAGGAGGATGTTCATTGGTTGGTTGATCAACAGGAGATGATACTTCTATTGTGTCTGAAACCATAAGGGTTTCAGGTGTGACAATCTCTAGAGATTCAGAGATGGTTTCCTTAGAGCCAGACTCAATGCTGAGGTCTTGAGATTCAGAGATTAGGTTCGTGGAACCTGGTTCATTTGGCTGAATGGTTGAAGAGGTTATTGTCGCGGTGTAGGTAGGAACAACTTCAGATGAGATAGGTGTACTGATTGATGAGTTGGGTGAAGATTGGATAGTGGTAGTTGGAGGAGGAATCGAAAAAGATGGTGGTTTAAACTTAACTTGAGGATTGGAGGTAGGAATGAAGGTAGTTTGAGATGATGATGGTGCAGTGACAGTCTCAGTGACATTTATAGAACCAGACGAATTGATAGCATATTTATTTATATTCTCAAGAAGAAGAGACTCCAGTCTGGAAGTTTTAGAGGTTTCAGCCTTATCGTCATTTTTCTTTTTCTTAGGCTCAGAAATGTCTTCAGTTTGCTTTCTCTTGCTCCTGGAAATATATTTAGGTTTGGGAACAACATCTTCGATTCTGAATCCAGACATGTCATGTCCTTCTTCTCTCATTATAGCAACGAATGAAGCAATAATATACATATTATCTCCTCTGTGATAAATTGGATAATCTGTTACAGAAAGTCTGTTGTGAATCATGGTGTCGTGAGGGATAGACATAGGTTTCACTTCAACATTTGTCACCATTTTCATATGCTTAAGGTTCACAAAATTGAAAACTTCTCCTATGCTTGCAGTCAGGTATTCTGTATATTTGGCTTCTTTGACTAGATACTCTCAACAAAAATATCAGATAGAAGTCTTCCAAAAGGAATGTAGTTTACAATCTTCCTATCCGGTGAGGTTGTTGTTCTTGTCTTGCGCACCATATCTCTTAGGTAGTAGAATAGAATGGATGGAAGACATATTTTCTCATTCTTGTGTAAGTAGTACAACATGTACTTTTGATTTGCGTTGAAGAAATCTACAGCACTCTTAGAAGGTCTTGGATTAATACATCCAAGAATAATTTTATGCCAGATCCTCAGATTGTCATGCAAAATTCTTGATTTTGTACTCTGTTGTCCCAGGTTGACAATTTTTGAAAATCGCTTTGTTGATGACAGAGTCAGATTTGTCGATTCTTCCATAGACTCTTTTTCCTTCCAAGAACTTCATTCCTAGCAAATCTAAAATTGACTTCTCAGTGATAATAATCTTTTGATCCATAACAAAGGAAATAACATGGAGATTGTCAGCTTCAGCTTGTCTCCAGAATCCTTTGATGAGATCTTTATAGGTAGGGCCTCTAAGTCTGTCAAAGTAACTTTTCCAAACCTGAGTGTTTAGCTAATCAACTAGGTCAAACCCATTATCACGAAGATTGTCGAAATCGACATCTAGTTCTTTGAGAACAGTTAGCTTATCTGCATAAATGACACAGGTAACCGAGGGATTTCTCTGCGTTACATGGTTTACATTGATCATTGGAAGAGATGATGAAGTTGAAGCGGTCCTCGCAGTGGTCACGATGATTGTAGAAGGTGCGACAAATGAGGATGGTAAGTCTTGCGAGGGATTCAGTGATGCTTCAAATTCTTTGGAGAAGCAAATTATTTCTTGTTGAATGGTGTTCATCATTATGGTAGTTAAGATTGAAGATGATGACACTGAGATTGTGTGTTTGGAATGGAGAGAGAGAGAGAGAGAGAGAGAGGGAGAGAGAGAGAGAGACGATTTAGGGTTTTAGGGTTTTTCTTTGAGCGAGAGAGTGGAAATAGGAGTGTTTTTGAAAACTTAACGAAATAGACATGTACAGGGGATAAAAGAATGAATGTAATAAAGTTTTAAGTGAATCTCAAGAAAATTACTGTTCGTTTGATTTGGATAAATATAGTGATTTAGATATAATCAAATCACATGCAAAAATTATTTTTTAATTAAATGACATGTCATGATTGACTGGACAACTCAGACAATTTCATCAGAACTGAGACACGTTTCACAAAAGTGGTTCTGATGATTTTAAAATAATTATTTCTTCTGACTAAACACATTTGGTTCTGAAATACTCTTACTCTGGACAGTAGTCCATTTTCAGATGCTTTAAAATAATTTGAAATCTATCTTCAGCCAAGGGTTTTGTAAAAATGTCAGCCCATTGATGGTCTGTATCAATAAATTTTAAGCATAAAGTTCCCTTTTGAACATAGTCTCTGATAAAATGGTGTTTTATTTCAATGTGTTTAGCCCTAGAGTGTAAAATTGGGTTTTTACTTAAACAAATAGCAGCAGTATTATCACAGAAGATATGAATGTTACTCTCGTATATTTGATAATCTTCCAGCTGATTTTTCATCCATAACATCTGAGTACTGCATAAAGAAGCGGATATGTATTCTGCTTCTGCTGTTGAGAGAGCAATTGTTGATTGTCTCTTGCTAGACCAAGAGATTAGGTTGTTCCCTAGGAACTGGCAGTTACTGGATGTGCTTTTTCTTTTCAATCTGTCTCCAGCATAGTCTGCATCGCAGTAACCAGAAAGAGTGTACTCTGATGTTTTCTCATACATCAAGCCAAGATTAGTTTTTCCTTTCAGGTACCTTAGAATTCGTTTAACAACAGTTAAATGAGGTTCTTTGGTATTTGATTGGAATCTAGCACATAAATGTACACTGAATAATATATCAGGTCTAGAATCAGTTAGATACAAGAGAGAGCCTATCATACCACGATAAAGCTTCTGACAAACCTTAACTCATGTTTCTTCCTTTCCCGTGATACATGTTGGATGCATTGGGGTCTTTGCTGTATTGCAATCCATCATATTGAATTTCTTCAGAAGTTCTTTAGTGTATTTACTTTGATGAGTGTAGGTGTGTCGTACCTTGAAAAATGAGAACGACCTCGCGAAGCGCAATCGCACGCCCGCGGGATCGACTTAACAGAGTCGCCACCAATCTTTATTTATTCCATAGAGGGAAAGGGAAAATATCGAATAAAACCCCTAAAAAGAAAGGATAAGAATATGGTCATCGCAACCAATGTCTGAGTTCGGGAGTCGGTTACGCAAGGGGAAGGTATTAGCACCCCTCACGTCCGTTGTACTCAACGGGAACCATTTAGTTAGGGTTAAATGAGTGTAAGCTTAAGGTTTGCTTCTAATCTTCTACTAGAGGAAAGGGAGAAAAGAGAAATGTTTTTAGGATTTTTTAAAGGGGAGACCTAAGGGTTTTTATTACTAGGGGGCTCGACAAGACTTCACAATCTCGTGCCTACGTATCCTCATAGTGCAATGAGGAACTCATAGCCTTCGTAGTTCGGGGCTACGATGAAAAAATGGAAAGGTGGTTGAAAGGGAGTTTTGAGGGATTTGATTGATTTGGATTGAAGAATAGGTTTTTCGGCGACCGAGTCCGGTTGGGTTTTATGGGTTGTGTTGAAAAGGGTTTGTGAAACGTTGAAACAGAAATGGGGTGGTGGCGGCAGTTGTGTTAATATTTGGTTGAAGGTTGTATGGTTGCTGAAATGTTTGGAGGATGTTGGAAGGTGATTCAAAGGTTTGATGGTGGTTGTTACAGGGTGTATGCGAAGAGTTAAAAAAACAAAGAGATAGATGGTGTTCTGATTAATGGAGTGGGTCTAAGTGTTATTGGAAGGGTGTTGTTTGGAGAATGAGTTTTATGATAATGAGGGAACCAACGAGAGAAGTTCCCCCCCTTTGAATTGTTCTGTTCTTCTTCTTATAAACAAAAACTATTCTTCTAGGCTAAGCTTTCAAATTTTTCCTTGTCTTTGTGTGTTGATAAGTCTTTTTCTATGCAGGTCTATTGTTGGTTCAGGACTTTAGTAAGTAAGGCACAGGTACCAGGATGATGCAGCGGGTTTGAGGCTTCTGATGTGCTGTTGTTGTGTCATTTTCTAGTCCAGTAGAGCAGTTCTTTTGTCGTTTAGGCTCTGTTTGGATGCAGCTCAAAGTTTGTATTGTTTTTGTTTTGTTGTTCAATGGTGCAGGTCTTGGTTTAGGAAGCAGGGGCCTATTTTAGTGTTTGTGAGCAGATGTGCAACAGGGATGTGTTTTGGCATGTTGTAGTAGATTTGAAATAATAATAATAATAAAAGATGGAAGATGAAATAATAATAATAAAAGAAAAAAATCTAAGCTATAATAAATTGAAAGTAATAATAGTAATAAAATTTTAATTTAAAAAAACAAATAACTAAGACTATTTAAATTAATGTTAAATTAAAATTAAACTAAACTAAAATAAACAATTTAATTAAAAAGTAAACTAAAAGGGCTATACTACAAATTAAAATTACTACGCTAAGATTAAAAATATACTTAAAAATAAATTATATTAAATATAAACTATGTAAAAAGATAAACTAAGTCGAAATTGACTACGTAAATTCTAAACAAACTTTAAATAAATGTCTAACTAAAAAGTACAAAAATAATAAATAATTTAAATCAAGAATGACATGGAATGACAAATGCAGATTAATGTGACGTTTTACTGAAAAATGCGAAAAGAGAGACCGACTTAAAATGATATGCAAACGATCAGAATATCTGAGGGTAAAATTTGGGGTATGACAGTTGCCCCTATTTAAATAACTTCACTGGATGACGTGAGTGATAGTAATTCTTGCGAAATCATGGTGAAAGGTATTTAAATACAGATAACCGAAAATTTTGCCCTTAGATGCACTGACATGCTGACATGCTAAGACTCTAATATGATGAAAATGATGGAATGATAAATGCAAAATGCAAACAAAAACAAAAACAGACAGGAACAAAGTTCACACGATGAGCAAACACTCACTGGGGATGACAACAACACTGGGGAAGCTGAAACAAAAACCGGGGAATATCTAAGGTGACTGAGCAACTGGTTCAAGTGTGACTGGATGACACTTTAGAAGAAAAGATAACACAGGATCCTCAATGGAAGTAGCACCGGAAAGACGGTCTCCACTGGGGAATCAGAAAACAAAGACTCAATCTGGAAGAACATCAGAAAGAGAAAGGCACATCCGAGAAGACATCAGATGCAAAGAAACCAGTCATCCAATAATGGCTTTGAATGAAAGGTAAACTCACGATATCTGAGACGGCATCAGATAGACGTGAGAAAGGTAAGGATCCAAGACATCATTGGATAAAGAAACCAAAGTATTTAAGACAGCATTGAATGGATGGTATAAATCACGATATCTGAGACGGTATCAGATACACGTGAGAAAGGTAAGGATCCAAGACAGCATTGGATAAAGAAACCAAAGTATTCAAGACAACATTGAATGAATGGTATAAATCACGATATCTGAGACGACATCAGATAGACGTGAGAAAGGTAAGGATCCAAGACAACATTGGATAAAGAAACCAAAGTATTCAAGACAACATTGAATGAATGGTATAAATCACAATACCTGAGACAGCAGCAGATAGACGTGAGAAAGGTAGAGATCCAAGACAACATTGGATGAAAGGTATAAATCACGATATCTGAGACGACATCAGATAGACGTGAGAAAGGTAAGGATCCAAGACAGCATTGGATAAAGAAACCAAAGTATTCAAGACAGCATTGAATGAATGGTATAAATCACGATATCTGAGACGACATCAGATAGATGTGAGAAAGGTAAGGATCCAAGACAGCATTGGATAAAGAAACCAAAGTATTCAAGACAGCATTGAATGAATCATGATATCTGAGAAAGCATCAGATATATGTGAACAAAGATGACATCCAAGAAAGCATTAGACACGAAGGTAAATCACAATACCTGAGAAAGCATCAGATATATGTGAATAAAGATGACATCCAAGAAAGCATTGGATGAAAAGAATCACAAAATCCAAGAAAGCATTGGATAAATGTGAGCAAAGAGATACCCAAGAAAGCATTGGATAAAAAGAATCACAGTATCCAAGACAGCATTGAATGACCGTGAACAAGGAGATACCCAAGAAAGCATTGGATACAAAGAGATAACAACGTCCAAGAAAGAATTGAACAAAGAAATACCCAAGAAAGCATTGGATACAAGGAAAGAACTTTCAGGAATGACACTGGAGTGAAGGAATGTAAATATCCAGGAATAGCACTGGAATGAAAGAAGGTAACATTTTGGTCGGCACCAAGTAAGTTGGACTTTGACCACAAGGTAAGACGCGGATAACGACACAACCTCGGGAGAACTGCAAATGAGGATGAAACACTCATGCTATGCATATGTATATGAATCATGCAGATGATATATGATCAATTGTAAATGTAAATGTAGATGTAGATGCTGACGACACATCCCAACTCTCTGGGAAGACAAGACTGGAAGACTGATTCCTCAACACGGAGATAACTTCCATTCTGCTTGGGATTAGAGATGCTAATGTTGAACACATCATCTGCCACACTGGTAAACTATATCAAATAATGGTCCTTGTAGGAAGGATGAAGAGCTGTTTGGGGATTCCTCAAGTAAATTTCCCCAGATTAGCTGATTGTTGAAGATGAACTAGTCATTTCTTCAGCTTGTCTGATTCTGAAATGACTGTTTCATGGTGCTCTTAGAAAGCTTGCCCCAGTCTGAGTCTTGAAAGATTATTGTTTTACTGTACACTAGGAAGGCTTGCCCCAGTATGAGTCTTGAAAGGTTTTCTGGATAAACCAAATCTGAGAAGTCACCATTAAACCACAAATCTTGAACTGATTCTCAACAGGATATGGAAGGAACTTGCCCCTGATTGGATCACCGACCAAGTTTCTCAAATGTTTAAAAATTCCTTAAGAAGAAAGCTAGTTTGCAAACAAAAGTATTTGTACAAACATGGTAAATGCAAAGTTCATGCAACTTTTGAAATTAAAATCATTTTGAAAGAGGTGCAAAGTATATGGGATACTGGTCAGAACACGGTGGTTCAAGACATTAAAGTGAAAAGTTTAAGCAAAAGGTGTAATGCCCAAAATAGATGATCTGCAAAGATCTTTTGGAGTCAGTTTACGCAACCTTGTTGTAGTATGCTTTCAAAATAACCTTGCTTTAGTTAGGTCTTTTGAGGGTTATAACGTGGCCTGGTTCACGATTTAAGAAACAAAGTATAAAAGCTCAAAGTTTATTTGTGCCCACCCAATCTACGTGATGTTCTCCAGTCCTATGCTCAGTTAACTCATCTTATGCAGTCAGGCTCCCATAGGTTAGGAATTGCACTGATGGTAGTAATGATGATGGTTCAGAAGTTAAGAGACTTTGAAATGGCGGTCACTAATTTCTTACAAAATTGTTTGCCATTGAGGACTTCCAAGATAAAGGATTTAAAGATTTCCTCCTTTGGTTGTCATACAAACTTTTCTTTCTTATTTTTTTCCTTCTTTTTTTTTTTGTTTTTTTAGTGACTGTCTGGCTTAAGGATTACGACGAACCATCGTTGGCGTTCGACTTGAAAGACATCTTCGACACTTGCTTGTTGTGTGCGAAGGAAAATTTGTGAATGCACCATTTGTTGAAAGGTGTCTTGAATGCAACTCTTGTATTTGAATGCATAATCCAGTTAACTGAGAACTACCCTGCCCCAGGTTAAGATTGTGGGTTTTTATTTGTAAAGAAAAGAAACTCCTACTTCAAGGCTCAAAGGGGTTAAAGAGGGGTTAACTTCCTTATTTCTCCAGTGTTTGGGAGTTGAAACAATGCCTTACATCGTCAGCAAAGTTTTGATTTGAAAGCATACCAACAGCAATTATGGGTATAACGTTTTCATCATCCTCCCTCCAATCTTTGCATAATCAAAAGGAAGTGGACAAGAGAATTTTTTTTATTTTTCATGAAAGGGAAAGCATTAAGAAGTAAATAGCAAACACAAATGAATCGAATCAAAAAGTTGCAAATGCTTATGAAAGTACGAACATAATTTGGAAGCAAACGGCTAAAACAAAGGAAACTGTAAACAATAAGAAACAAGGTCTAATGACTATTCAACTACAAGTATGAGTTATCCTGTCTTCGGAAAGTAGCTGAGCTGAAGTCGACTGAAGCTTCACTTGCCCTGGCAGAGGGTTGTTCTGACATTCTGCATCTGATGTTAGCTCTAGTCCTGTATCGGTGTCGAGGAATCAGCTTGACAGAAAACACTAGAATATAGAGACAACTGCAGACGAGTTGCTGGACAGACTGGATGTATGCAATGAATTATGCAAAGATGCAAATAGCATGCAATGCAATGCAACACGGGATGCAGAAAGAAAATGCAATGTAGGTATGGTTGGGATCTGAGATAACACGAATAAATCAGAACATCCTATTAGGTAGGTCTCCCTATAACGGATAGTTCTAGATTATCTACCCATAAACCCACTCACGGGATATTTTCTAGGTTTTTGATAAGGTTTCAGAGTCACGGACCTTAGTCGTATCAGCGTTATGCAACGGGCTAGCCATTTTATAACGAGAGTGACAAAAAGGTCTATTCTGATCGGGGTTTTCATATTGGTTGGAGCAAGGAGATATCCTTGAAGTCCAATATTACACAACCACCAAAGTAGCATTGGTTCTAAATAGGGACCTAGAGTCACGGGCCCTTCATGAATCAGCGTCATGCAACAGGCTAGCTGTTTTATAACGAGATCTACAAACAGGTCTACTCTAGAGGAGCCTTCATGTTAGTTGCTACAAGGAGCTTGCCCTCGTAGTCTAACACTGCTAACTACCAAATCTAAACCTATGTTTTCTCTCTGCTTTTTCCAAAACTCGGGTGTAGAGCTTTATTCAAGATAATAAATCCCCAAAGCCCACACATGGATATACAGAGATATATATGAAAAAGCAATAAAACAAGAGCAATAAAACATGTAATCAAAGAAGAAAGAGAAACAAACAAAGCTAAACAAACATACGAAAACCTAACTAAATTAGGCTTGACTCACTTAACGATGTCTCCCCAGCAGAGTCGCCCTCTGTCGTACCTCAAAAAATAAGAACGACCTCGCGAAGCCCAATCGCACGCCCGCGGGATGGACTTAACAGAGTCGCCACCGATCTTTATTTATTCCATAGAGGGAAAGGGAAAATCGAATAAATCCCCTAAAAAGAAAGGATAAGAATATGGTCATCGCAACCAATGTCTAAGTTCGGGAGTCGGTTACGCAAGGGGAAGCTATTAGCACCCCTCACGTCCGTTGTACTCAACGGAAACCATTTAGTTAGGGTTAAATGAGTGTTAGCTTAAGGTTTGCTTCTAATCTTCTACTAGAGGAAAGGGAGAAAAGAGAAATGTTTTTAGGATTTTTTAAAGGGGAGACCTAAGGGTTTTTATTACTAGGGGGCTCGATAAGACTTCACAATCTCGTGCCTACATATCCTCATAGTGCAATGAGGAACTCAGAGCCTTCGTAGTTCGGGGCTACGATGAAAAAATGGAAAGGTGGTTGAAAGGGAGTTTTGAGGGATTTGATTGATTTGGATTGAAGAATAGGTTTTTCGGCGACCGAGTCTGGTTGGGTTTTATGGTTTGTGTTGAAAAGGGTTTGTGAAACGTTGAAACAGAAATGGGGTGGTGGCGGCAGTTGTGTTAATATTTGGTTGAAGGTTGTATGGTTGTTGAAATGTTTGGAGGATGTTGGAAGGTGATTCAAAGGTTTGATGGTGGTTGTTACAGGGTGTATGCGAAGAGTTAAAAAAACAAAGAGATAGATGGTGTTCTGATTAATGGAGTGGGTCTAAGTGTTATTGGAAGGGTGTTGTTTGGAGAATGAGTTTTATGATAATGAGGGAACCAACGAGAGAAGTTCCCCCCTTTGAATTATTCTGTTCTTCTTCTTATAAACAAAAACTATTCTTCTAGGCTAAGCTTTCAAATTTTTCCTTGTCTTTGTGTGTTGACAAGTCTTTTTCTATGCAGGTCTATTGTTGGTTCAGGACTTTAGTAAGTAAGGCGCAGGTACCAGGATGATGCAGCGGGTTTGAGGCTTCTGATGTGCTGTTGTTGTGTCATTTTCTAGTGCAGTAGAGCAGTTCTTTTGTCGTTTAGGCTCTGTTTGGATGCAGCTCAAAGTTTGTATTGTTTTTGTTTTGCTGTTCAATGGTGCAGGTCTTGGTTTAGGAATCAGGGGCCTATTTTAGTGTTTGTGAGCAGATGTGCAACAGGGATGTGTTTTGGCATGTTGTAGTAGATTTGAAATAATAATAATAAAAGATGGAAGATGAAATAATAATAATAAAAGAAAAAAATCTAAGCTATAATAAATTGAAAGTAATAATAGTAATAAAATTTTAGTTTAAAAAAACAAATAACTAAGACTATTTGAATTAATGATAAATTAAAATTAAACTAAACTAAAATAAACAATTTAATTAAAAAGTAAACTAAAAGGGCTACACTACAAATTAAAATTACTAAGCTAAGATTAAAAATATACTTAAAAATAAATTATATTAAATATAAACTATGTAAAAAGATAAACTAAGTCGAAATTGACTACCTAAATTCTAAACAAACTTAGAATAAATGTCTAACGAAAAAATACAAAAATAATAAATAATTTAAATCAAGAATGACATGGAATGACAAATGCATGATTAATGTGACGTTTTACTGAAAAATGAGAAAAAAGAGACCGACTTAAAATGATATGCAAACGATCAGAATATCTGAGGGTAAAATTTGGGGTATGACAAGGTGCCTTCTGGTTTCTGATCAATTTGAATTCCCAGGAAGAACTTTAACTCGCCCATCAGACTCATTTCAAATTCTTCTTGCATTAAATTTGAAAATTATTCGTATAAAGAGGGATTAGCATAACCAAAAATAATATCATCAACATAGATTTGAACTATAAGAGTATCATTTTTAAATGTTTTACAGAAGAAAGTAGTGTCAACCTTTCCTCTGGTGAAATTTTTTTCTAAAAGAAATTTGCTCAATTTATCGTTCCAAGCTCTGGGAGCTTGCTTCAGACCATAGGGAGACTTTTTAAGTTTAAAAACAAAATATGATTTTTCTGAGTTTTCAAAACCAGGAGGTTGTTTGACATAAACTTCTTCTGATATATAATCATTTAGGAATGCACTCTTAACATTCATTTGATATAATGTGATGTTATGATTTACTGAAAAGGAAATTAATAATCGTATGGCTTCAAGTCTAGCGACCGGAGCAAATGTTTCTTTGTAATCAATTCCTTCTTGTTGACTGTAACCTTGAGCAACAAGTCGTGCCTTGTTTCTGACAACTTCTCCCTTCTCATTTAGCTTGTTCCTGAATACCCACTTGGTTCCAATTACATGAACATCTTTAGGTTTTGGAACAAGATCCCATACATCATTCTTTGAGAATTGATTAAGTTCTTCTTCCATGGCCAGAACCCAGTCCTTATCCGTAAGGGCTTCATCAACAGTAGCTGGTTCAATTAATGACACCAATCCTAAGAGTGTTTCTTCTGATGGTCTGAAGGCTAATCTGGTTCTGATTGGAGCGTCCTTGTTACCCAAAATTAGTTCCTCGGGATGTGATGTAGACATTCTCCTTTTCTTTTGATGTGGAGTATTAGGAGTTACATCGATAGTGTCCAGAGTAGGATCTTGTTGTTCTTTAACTTCGTCTGCTTTTTCTTTAGGTTCCGAAAAACTGATTTCCAAATCTGCAAGCTTTTCAACTAGCTTTGACTTTTCAGGGTCAAGCTTGTCATCGAATCTAACATGAATTGATTCTTCCACAATCCGTGATTCTGTGTTATAAACTCTGTAGCCTTTTGAGTGTTCAGAGTATCCTAACAGCAGACACTTCTGTGCTTTGGAATCAAACTTGCCAAGATTCTCTTTAGTGTTTAACATAAAACAAGTACATCCAAACGGATGAAATTAAGAAATGTTGGGAATCTTATTCTTCCACAATTCATAAGGAGTTGTATTCAAGATAGGTCTGATAGAGATTCTATTTTGAATATAGCATGCTGTGTTAATTGCTTCTGCCCAAAAGTGCTTAGCCATGTCAGTTTCTTGGATCATGGTGCGAGCCATTTCTTGTAAAGTCATTTTCTTTCTTTCTACAACTTCATTTTGTTGTGGAGTTCTAGGACAAGAAAAATCATGAGATATCCCATGTGAATCAAAAAGTTCTTCAAAATCCATGTTTTCAAATTCTCCACCATGATCACTTCTGACTTTAACTATTTTACTATTTTTCTCATTTTGTACTTGAGTGCAGAAAGAAGCAAACACAGTATGTGACTCATCCTTGTGTTTTAAGAATTGCACCCATGTCCAACGACTGTAATCATCAACGATGACTAGTCCGTATTTCTTACCATTGATAGAGGTAGTTTTCACTGGTCCAAAAAGATCAATGTGAAGAAGTTCTAACGGTCTAGAGGTGGAAACGATATTCTTTGCTTTAAAAGAAGTTTTTTGAAAACTTGCCTTTCTGACATGCTTCACAAAGAGCATCTGAAGAATACTTCAAATTTGGCAAGCCTCTGATAAGTCCTAGCTTGTTCAGCTGAGATATTCTTCTCAAGCTAACATGATTAAGACGTCTGTGCCAGACCCATTGCTCTTCATTAACAGACAGAAGACATTTTACATTCTGATGTTTTAAATCTGATAATTTAATTTTGTAAGTATTGTTCTTCCTCTTTCCGTTGAACAGGACAGATCCATCCTTTTGACTGACAGCTTTGTAGGACATTTGATTGAAAATAATGTCATAACCATTGTCACTAAGTTGACTAATTGACAATAAATTATGCATTAGACCTTCAACTAACAGAACATTATTAATAGAAGGAAGCTTACCTTTGCCAACAGTTCCGGAGCCAATAATTCTTCCTTTCTGATTTCCTCCGAAACCGACGACACCTCCAGGTTTAAGTTTCAGATCTTGGAACATATGCCTTTCTCCCGTCATGTGTCGTGAGCATCCACTGTCCAGGTACCATGACTGGTGTTTCAGTGGTGCCATTAAGGATATCTGGAACATACATTATCTCATTTTTAGGTACCCATTTTGTGGGTCCTTTCGCATTAGTCTTTCCAGAGGTTCTGACACCTTTGGGCTTCCTCATAGTAGAATAATAGTGTAGGACTTGTGCATAGTGTTTAAGATTAGAAAATTTCTTTCGTCTCTGTGTTTGTGTAGTAGTAGATTTTAAACCTTTTGGTTCTGAGCATTTCAGGTTAGTGCCAGAGGGCACAAAATGTTTGGACATAGGTATTATCTTGATACTCTTCGTCTCATCATATGGTTGTAATGGTCCTGAATATCCCAGACCCCTATTACCGTTCCTGCTGACTCCATAGATCATTGAAGCCATTTTGCTTCTATCTATGCTTTTAGCAAGGAAGTGTTGAAAGGCTCTATCATATCTGACTACTTCATTAGTGTCATTTATGTTGGAAGTGATTTCTTCTTCTAACTTAGAGACTTTATTTTTTAAAACAGCATTTGATTTTTCTAAGAAAGATAATTTTTCATTTAATTTAGAGATGGTTTGCTTGCTTTTAGCAAGATCTTCTGAAGGAACCACAAAAGTCTTTTTCAGAGTTTTGTGTTTTCTTAGAAGGATTTGATATCTTTCCATAAGTTCATATAATCCTATTTCGAGTTCAGAACGGGATAAGGAAGAAATTACCTCTCTTTCGTCGTCAGAGTCTGATAGTTCTCCTTCTGATAAGACATCGTTGGTTTTTGCCATGAATGCCATGTTGACACGTTCTCCATCAGAATCATCCTCAGATTCCGAATCATCCCAAGTTGCCATAAGACTCTTTTTGGCTTTCTTAGGTCTCTCATCTTTCTTTAATTTTGGACAATCATTTTTGATATGTTCAGGCTCCTTGCATTCAAAGCATGTAACATCTCTTCCATAAGTTCTCTTTTGACCATATATAGATTCAGATCTTCTTCTTGGTCCTCTGAACTTATTCTTTCTGTATTTCCACAATTGACTTATTTTCCTTGATATGAGAGATAGATCATCTGAATCTGAATCTTCTTCAGATTCTTCCACTTCTTCCTCTGCTTGATATGCCTTTTTCTTCTCAGACTTGGCCTTTAGAGCAATGGATTTACTTTTCTTCTGAGGTTCATCTCCTTGAAGCTCTATTTCATGACTTCTTAAAGAATTGATTAGTTCCTCAAGACTTATACTATTCAAATCCTTTGCCAGTTTCAAGGCAGTTACCATTGGTCTCCATTTGACAGGCAGACTTATGATAATTTTCTTGACATGATCAGTAGTGGAATACCCTTTGTCCAGAACTCTGAGTCCTGCAACAAGCATTTGAAATCTTGAGAACATGGTTTCCACAGATTCATCGTCTTCCATTTTGAAGACTTTATATTTTTAAATTAGTGCAAGAGCCTTTGTCTCCTTGACTTGAGCATTGCCTTCGTGAGTCATACGAAGAGAGTCAAAGATAGACTTTGCAGTTTCTTTGTTTGTAATTTTTTCATATTCCGTATATGAAATTGCATTTAACAGAATCGTTCTTGCTCTGTGATGATTCTTGTAGTTTTTCTTTTGTGCATCTGTAAATGCACTTCTTTCAATCTTTTTGCCTTCAGAATCTATAGGGTGACTGTAGCCATCAACTATCAGATCCCATAGATCTAAGTAAAATAACAAAAAGTAACTTTCAATTCTATCTTTCCAATAATCAAAATTTTCCCCATCAAAGATAGGAGGTTTTGCAGTATAAGAATATCTTTCATTTACAATAACACTTGTCTCAGGAGTTGGTATAGCCATTATTTTTCACACTTGGATCGGTACTGAACACTGTTAAGTGCTTGATAAAAATTCAATCTTTTTATCACCTTAGAACCGGAGCTCTGATGCCAATTGAAGGTGTGAAAAACACAAGAAAGGGGGGTTTGAATTGGTTTTTCAAAATAAAATTATTTGTTTAAGATTACTCTTAAACACAAACTCTTTTGTTTAGTAAAATAACCTTTGTTGAATTTGAAAGGGATAACACGTTATGTTCATACTAGTTCACTTCAGAAACACTCAAGTTAGTCTAGTCCACCCGCCAAGGTGATTTTGCCTCTCTCAATCGAGGTCTTAATCCACTAATCAATCAGATCAATACAATGCACTAACCAAAATGCTGGTGACTAACAATAACCTTTAAAACTTCTCAAGAAATACAACCACACCGGTCTTTCTCAAGGAACACCTTCTAAGACAACACGTCTTAGACTTCTCAAGAATTACAACCCTACAGGTCTTTCTCAAGGAATACAAACCTAAGTTTGAAAATAAGTTTCGTTTACAAGAAGTGTGCTTCTAATACAAGCTGAATATGTAAACAAGTTTCGACCAGAATGCCTTAAGAAAGATTTCAGTTAGAAAGTATTTGAGCAGGAGCGTTCGCATGTATTTATTTCTTCAAGTCTTTGCTTCTTTATATATAGCCTTGTGGAAAGAGCCGTTGAAAGGTAATCATGATAGCTACCTAGGCTGGCGGCTAGAAGCGTGAGGACAGATAAAAACTTGCGCATCCTGTCTTGTCAGAATGTCTTCGTTTGTACCATTTGCACTGTTACCAAGATATTTTCGCTTTGTATTGTGGTACAGCTGTTATATGTAGCTTAGTCTTCTTGGCTTCTCAACTTCAGATACTTTTTTACAAGCATGAGTGAGAAAGGAAAACATAGCTTGGTTCTTACGAACTTCAAGTCTTCGAGTCCTCAGAGCAGCGCCTTCGGAATCTTCAGCACTTGGTCTTCAGAACCTTGTTCGCTTGGTGCGTTGTCTTCATATCTTCAGAGGCTTCTGATGGTATTTGGTTGAAGCATGAGTAGAGACTATGGTTAGGTCTTCAGAACCTTGATCAGAGAGTATAAGACCTCTGTATCTGGACTTCGTTCAATCATAACCTTTGTCTTTAGATCTTCAGAACTCGTTCTTTTTCCCTTTCGTATTAGAGTCTTGTGAACTTCACATTTTCTTAAAATAAATTTTGCACTTCAAGTGTAGTGCATATGCAAAGTATTTTCCTTTTAGCATTGTATTCACGCCAATTTACGGAAGCATAACCTGTTTGTTATATTCTCAATAGTAACAAACATTAGTCTTACAAAATTGTTCATACAAACATACTCGTTTGATATCATCAAAACTTAGAAGTAACATTGCAGAACCAAAACTTGCTCTCACAGGTATTACTTTAGAAGTTGATGGTGTAGAGATTATCTGTTGAATGTCTCTATCACCAGCTCAGAAGAAGCTTATTTAATATCTTCAGAAGTAGTTGCATTCTGGTAGGTGCGTTATCTCACTTCTGTGTATATCAACATCTTTGACATGTCTGATGCTCAGACTATCTTTGAATTCTTGTGCTCAGATTTGTGGGAATCATATTTGAAGCTTCTTCTAGTTACACTTCATCTAATCTTTCAAGCAAATTCTGAAAAGATTGATTTAGATTTAAACCTAAGATCATAGTTATTCAAGAAGTTATACAACTTGAATTTATTATGGTTTATTGGTTTATCTTGCAAATCTTAAAGAAAAGGAATGAAATTAGATGATGAAAAGCTATCTAACAGATCACCTTTCCCAAAGCTTGATTCCTTGAATTATCTGATGATAAAAAACTTATATTTCTTATCAGAAGTACTTCTTAATCAGGTGGATTGTCATAATATCTGTTGATAGAAGAGTAACTTCAGAAGCTTCAGAAGTACTTGTACTTCAACTGATCTCCCAGATCTGAAAGCAAGAAGAAACACTACCAGAACCTAATGTCAGTTAATCTTCACTGCATATTTTTTTTGAAGATGACATTAGTGCAGGATTCAGATAAAAGAGTAATATGGCTCTGCCTGTCATTACTGCTTCTGAAGAAGCATCTGAGTCCTGAAATAAAAATCAAGTATTGAAGAGAAAGAGTTTATATCAAATCTATCTTGCTTCAATATTTGATAATAAGAAGTCTGCTCTTCAAAGTGATATCTTAAGAGACTCCATTGCTCCTTGGTTGAGGATCATCATGGAATTTGTATTAAAGGACAAGTATATGAGAAACCTTATATTTTTCTTTGTGTTCTGCATGCAATTAGATGATATGCTTTAATTTGTTTTATGCCATTCTCTGATAGCTAACATCATCTGGTTATGTGTTTATCAAAGATCTCAGAGTCTTGTGTCAAGACAATGAAATTTATGATTCTACTAAGAACAATATCTTGTTCATATTATGGTTTATTCTAGACTGATACTCTGGAATGAATCAAGGTACTGCTATCAGAATGTGGCATAAGGAGAAGGAAAGCTTATCTGAACATTTATGAATGGTCTCATAGAAATATGAGTGTCATGATCTAAATGTAATTGCTGCTGATATCAAGGAAAGGAGCAGAGGCATCTTCCATGGCAATTATCAAAGGTTGTTCACAACATTTGATTGAAGAATAGCCCACAACCCAGACTCAAGTGCTAGATGTACTGAGTTTGGTGAGAGAAGTGAAGTCATTGGTTTAACAACCATTGAATCAGAATCCACTCAAAACGGTGTTCAGACTCTATGGTCAAGTCTGAATATTGATACGAGTCTGACCGAGAAAATAACAAAAAAAGGTATGCTTGTTCTTTCCTGGCTTATCTCTTGATTAAATTAGATATTTGAGCAGTTTAAGTAAAAGGTTTTCCAAGACTTTTATAATGCTTACATTTTCATAAAGGTGAAATTCATCTTGTGGATTCAAGAAATCTGCTAGATAAGAACCTTTGGGTAATGATGCTTTCTTTTGGATACTTATTGTCACCATCCCCTGTCTTGTGAAACATCATTTTTGTCCTTATTCTAAAAAGATTCTTATTCCTTTAGGAATCTTGTTCAGTTCTCTTTATTTTTATTTTCTCTGTGTGGTTGTGTGCTGATCAAGCCAAACTTGAGATGAGTTTCCAAGTCAATTCTTCTTTGAATCAACTGGTAGTCATCAATGAAAAGTTTGTGGATTTTGATGAGTTTCTTAAGTTATATTTTAACTTCAAGAATATTATGTGTGAATAAGGATGGAATGGATACTTTGAGATGCTCTGTGGTTTCAATTATCCAGATCTTGTCAAAGAGTTTTGGATTAATGCTTCCATTGTTGGGTTAAATTTTGAGTGTGATATTCTTTCTAAAGTAAGAGGTGTTTCTATAATAGTAACCTCTAAAGTGATTGCTAATGTAATCAATTGTGAGGAAATTGGAGAAATTCTAGGAACTCTTGTTTGGGAACACTGTCTTCCTACTTGGCGTATCTTTGTAGATCCAGCTAATACATCAGTGGTCTCAAATCTTCGTCTTGATGTTGTTGTTTGGAGTCAGGTTCTAAATTCAAATTTACTTCCTAAGGATAAGGTTTTATACCTAGTGGACCCTATTGAAAAAAGATCTGCTTCTACTTCTCAATTCAGACCTGCAGATTGATCTTCCTCAAGTTATATTTGACTATTTGAAGAAGACTTTTTCTTCCTTTAACAAGGGAAAGATTTTCTTCATTTCTTTTGGACGAGTTCTTTCATAATTACTGGTTTAGTAGGGAGTTATGATAAGTTTAGAGGCTGGTTTGTCTAAAATCAGGAGAGACAAGATTAAAGTTATCTATGAAAGATTCTGATGTTAGATTTCGGTATAGTTATGCCTTGTAATTGTTAGAACCTTTGTATTAAGTTATATTATTAATAATTCATAGTTTATTCATGTTTTTGTTTAGTTAACTGTTGATTATATTTATTTATAGTTGTTCAAGAGAATTAAAAGTAATGGGAGTAAGAACTTAATGCTTGCAACTTTTTCATTAATAAGAAGGAAGTGATTAAAAATTACTTAGGCATTCTAGTATGATGGATTGACCCTAAGGTATTTCCTAGGATCATCTGACATGTCAAGATTATCTAAGTAATCTTTCCATTCTTCCTTGGCAAATTTGAAAGCCTCCTTTCTTATTTCATTTCTGTGTCTGGACCCAGAAGATCTTCTTCTTCTTTGTGTTTTCACAAAGGATGCTGAAGAGGTGAGAGCTTCTGAAGTCATCTGCTTGTTTGTAGATCTTTCCGTTGTTGCTTTGCTTTCACTTGTCTGAGTTGCTGCATTTAGTATGGTTGTCTTTCTAAAGTCTCTCTTTGGAACCCAGATTTGCCTCTGCTTGTATATCTTGGTGTTTTGAAGATTAAGTGATTATGAAAGTAAGCTTGCTAAGGGTTCTTATATAGACGTGTTACATATATTGTTTCAATTGACTGTTGTTTTTATATTGATTAAGTCTTATCATTATCTTAAATGACATATCTTGGAAATGTTATCTAACACTCTAACCTATTAAAGATTCTTTAACATCTATGAATTTTATACTTGACTTGTTTAACTGTCGTTTATGGTGTCAGTTTTACTTCATTAATGTACTTCAGTAAATCTAAAGGAAGTTATTGAAAGTGTATGCATGGAATAAACAATTTGGTCAAAAAGATATTTATTTCATTAATTTAAGCATAGGATTACAAAAACATTGACTCATAAGGAGCTGCTAATGCTTAATATAGGTCCCTATCTAAGTCATCTTAAGCCTTATGACGACAACAATTGTCATAGTCTATGTCTTCCTCATCTTCATTAATGTCTTCATCCCCTGCCTTTGGGATTGGATGGTAGAACAACTTGTTGGACCGTCTTCTCTTCCTTGATCTCTTCATTATCCTTCTTATAGGTCTCATCACAACTTCTGATGAACCTAATATGGTAGGTTGTGTTAGAGCTGCTGACAATGCTTCTTCAAAAGTGATTCTTGCAGAGGGCAAGGGCTCAGTGGTGGATGCTTCAGAAACAATTCGTTTCTAAACGTCTTGGACATCTTGTTTCGTAGAGCTCTGGGAGATTTTTGTTACCACATAAGTCTTATGACTCTCATCAGATGCTTCCATGATTCTGATGGATGTTGATGAAAATGAACTAGGTTTAGACTGCTTTTATAATGACTTCTGAGCAACTCAAATGTCTGATTTAATCCTGCATGATTCTTGGAACAATAACGACTACTAAAAATTTAAGGCATGCACTATACAATCTTTAATGACCTATGTTACTTGATCGCCTTTCAATTTCTTGGAAACTGGTCCTGTAATGATGATTTGTGATGCATTTATGACTGTAATTTTTTTCTTCTTCTCTTTTTGTATTTTTCTTTTTAATGTGACAATAGGGGAAGAAATAATGGTAAGTATTTAATTAGAAACTGAATTCATTGAGTATATATTCAATTGTACATATTGTTCATTTATAATTTTGTCATTTATATTTCTGTTTTTATGGTTATCTTGCCCGGGCGACACATTTTAACTTTCTTGTACATAGAATAAGGAAGAGCTTACAAACCTCGTATTCTGATGTTGCCAAAGGAAGTTAAAATATTATTTTTTTATTTTCTTAAATATGGAACTAAGGGGGGCTTACAAACTCAACCTTGAAACTGATTGACTCAGGGGGAACTTACAAACCTTAGACTCTGATGTTACTAAGAAGACTGAATTACTTTTTCTTGAGAGTAGTTCCTAGTATGATGTCTGCAGAACTCTGCTTTGGACTATTAGATTCAGGGGGAGCTTACAAACCTCATACCCTGATGTTGCAAAGAAAATTGTCCTTTAAATACTTGTGTTTGTCATCATAAAAAAGGGGGAGATTGTTAGAACAAATTTGTTCGTGGCATATTTTATTTGGGCTTTGATGATAAAAAAGTATTGAAAGAACAATGGTTTAATTGTGTGTTACATGTGTGTAGGTTCTAATACTTGTAAATATTGTGGTCAGAATCTGTTCTACATTAAGCACAATTTGAGAGTTGCTGAATTGCTAGCTTCTGGTGACGGAATCTGAAGAACACTTGCTAAGTGATGTCTGACGAAGACTCTGAAGCTGAAGGCCTCAGTATCAGAAGAAGCAATGTTATTGTCTCTACACTTAGTGAATGTAAATTGGCCTCTAGTACCATTCAGAGTTGGTGATAAAGCTAAAATTGTTCGTACTGCAGAAAGCAAGCTGCATTGTCAAATCAGTTTGTTAGCTAGAGTCTATAGATTGCAAGGCTCAAGAAAAGCTGAGATGCTTTATGGATATCCACTCTCAACGGATCTATTAGTACAAAATCTATTGAAGACTCAAAGGTTAAACATGTTACACATTCGATCAAGATCTTCTGGTGTATCTATCTTCAACAGCTCTTGTACTATGGAGTAACAACAAAGACTCTTGATCAAGTTACCTCATCAATGGCTAGTTTCTGAAAAGGCTATAAATATGGCTGAAGGTTCAAACTGAATCTTTAACAAGGATCAACCAGAAGAAGGAGTAACAAGATCAATAATTATCAAGACATTGTATATGCAGATTTTTCTGATGTAGGTTGTAATTGTAAAAGCCTTAAGATTTCTTAATTTGAATATCTTAGAAATCTTAAGAGCTTTAGGTCTTTGTTATGGTGATTTCCTGTAACTCTAATAATTCTATCATGTACACCTTGTTCTCTATTCTTCTGAGCTTGTTCAGCAGTTTAGATAAAAAGTCTTGTATCATTGGGACACAAGCAAGGAAGTCTCGAGCCAAGATGCTTGAGCCACGTAAGTCTCTTGCTACGTGCTTGAGCTGTGAAAGTGTTAATCAAGTGGATTGATTGAGCAGAAGTCTTGTATCATTGGAATACAAGCAAGGAAGTCTTGAGCCAAGATGCTTGAGCCACATAAGTCTCTTGCTAGGAGTTTGAGCAGTGAAAGTCTTAATCAAGTAGATTGATTAAGCAGGAAAGGCTTGAGCCAGTGTGGCTTGAGCAGGATAGTTCGGTGTATGAAATTAGGAGCAATAAGTCTTGGCTAGTGGGTGTAAGCAAAGAAAGGATCGTTTCATGTGACTTAGCGCTGAAGTCTTGGGCCTGAGGGCTTGAGCAGGAATGCTCAGTGCATGGAATTTGGAGCAGTAAGTCTTGCCCAGTGGGGTGCAAGAAGAAAGGCTCGTTTTATGTGACTAGGAGCAAAAGTCTTGGGTGAGAAGCCTGAGCAAGGAAGTCTTAGGTGTGGAACCTGAGCAGGAAAGTCTCGAGCGAGGAGCTTGAGCAGAATTCTTGGACCTTGGGTCTGAGTAGGTGTAAAAGTCTTATGTAGAATGCATAAGCGATTGTAATCATGATTTGATTATAGTGAAAATCTCTTGTGAGGCAAGGGGACTGGACTATTCTCATTTAGGGGAGGAACCAGTATAAACCTTTGTGTCTTCTGCTATTATTTATTTGCTTCTTTTAACATTCTGCTGCTAAGAATTAACCAGAATCTGAACACCAGTTTAGATTCTAAACTCTGATCAGATACAAACTAAGAAAACCGAAAACACAATTCAACCCCCCTTCTTGTGTACTTTTCTCATCTTCAGTGACCACATCGAGGAAGCCGTAAACCATAGCCTTGGAGAATTCATATAAATAGACTATCCCTCGAAAGGAAAGGGGGATCAAGTGATATTCACCCAATATTAATCAGAGAACACTTCTCTTCTAGTAACCGTAACACTGGTAATTTAACCGCCTTCCTACAATTTAGCAGCACCGACCGATAACAGGGCCTCTCACCTCACTTGAGTTGGTCCCTTAAACAGCCTAAAAATCCATTGTAGAAGTCTACTTGCTACCATGAGTTAGCCTAAAAATATATGAATTTAGATACACCAATAAACAAAACCTAGAGGATGGGTGATATATAGAGAGAGAAATTAAAAACATGAAAAAAGAAGTGAAAAAAATGAGGAAGATGATGATGTTTCAAATGAGAAAGATAATAGTGTTTCAAATGAGAAAAATGATAGTATTTTGAATGAGAAAATTGATAGTATTTCAAACGAGGAAGTTGAAGTAATGAAGAAGATGACATCTTGTGCTCACTGTCATTGTAATACCTTTTATGATTTGTGAAATGAGTATTTGAGTTAAGTGTAGTGTTTTATGGAGAAAAATAAAAAAACATTATAAAAAGCATTTATTTTTTCTACACATACTTTGTTAAAAGATCACGTGTAAAAATAAACAATATTGTCTTTTATAAAGATCGCAATTGAATTTCACACGCATTCCTAAAAACCACGCGAATAAAAAAAGGACAATGTTTCTATAAAAAATTATTATTATTTTTAAGATCATCTTTTTAAAAGCATGGTTAAAATTAATATTTTTATTGTGTACAATGGTGAGGACCATCCAAAAACATATTGCAACTACTAAAATACCACCTCGCTATATCTTAAACCAAGCAGGTTCACCACCAATAAATCAAATCCCATCGAAAGAGGAAAAAAAAGGTCCACCACCAAACTATAAATCCAAACCAATACTCGATTCGTTATAGGTGCATGTAGATATAATTTTATAGTCAATCCATGAAGGTGCAAGATTTCACCCCAGATCTACCTAAAAATCATTTCCAAGCCAAATAAAAAACACTTTCCATCCACTTTTCTCGTCGTTTTTGTGACTCTGTTAAAGAAGACATCATTTTGGACTTTTCAAATAGACCAAACTACAACTTTCCAAATCAAAATATAACCACCCATATACTTAGTCTTACCCCCCCTAAAGAGAGAAAAGACTAAAAAAATACCATAGGGTCATGATAAATAACTACTTGCTACTCCAACCACTTAAAAACTCTATACCACACCGAGGAGGTTATATCACAAGGAACAAAAAGATGGGAAGTTGTTTTAATCGAAAACCCACATAAGGGACACGAAATTCTACTAGGGTAAAAAAAGACACCCCCACCTCTTTTTAGCCAAATTTTGTATGGACGAAAGTCTATCTTAAAAAACCTGTCAGGAGAAGACCAAAATCTTAGACGGAGTTCAACTACTCGAGATGAGAGGGGATTTAACTCTATATCATAAGCGAATCTACTAAAGTAGTCAGACCCTCCCTTTAGACGAGTTAAGTAGAGGTCACAGAAAATGTATCCTTACTAGAGTGCTTCGAACTCCACTTATCTATGTCCAATGTAAGAATGACATCTAAAAAAACAAAAAAAATAGACACTCGTCCAAAACATATATTTCTCTAAATTTCTCTAAAGAAGAATGGTCTCTGACATCAAAGATCTCAAGATTCCATTAACAATCACTCATGTCTCACTCACCAACTTTCTTATTGGCGAGAGTTGGAGAACACAATAGAAAACTTAGAGGCTTTAAAGAAATACTTAGCCAAGGATCTTTGCAAAATAAAATTTTAAAACTCGACTCCACTTTTCTAACTATGCCATCACTAAACTAATTAGGATTACCCTTTTTCTTTAGTCCGAAGAAGAACCAACTTTGTTCATCTAAAAGAAGAAATGGAAACCGTGTACACCTCTCTCCATTTGATAATATCTATTGATAATTTATCTTATATATTAATAATAAATCAGCTGACATTTGCATTCACACATGTACTTTACTACTTCGAATAAAAAAACATGACTATGATGGAAAGTGTTAAGTCTTGTATTAGGCCCATTAGAAAAAAGAAACAATTTGTCCTTCTCAAAGATTTTATTGTGGGCTGATTCTCTTTTTATTATTTTTGGAATTAAGTAGTCTTTTATTTTAAGTGGTCCATGGCCCATTTAGTCATTTAGTAACCTAACTATATATTGTAACTTGTTTCATTATTGAGGTAAGAAGAAAAGTTGCTTTATTTTATTGTCTTTCAATGCAATTCTAGATCTAGGGTTTATCTGAATTTATTAAGTCTAACAAATTGGTGCTTTCTACAAGTGAATTCAATGGTTCCCCCCAAACCCCAAAACCCTTCCTCAAGAGAAATCGTTGAGGAAGCTGTCCACACATCACAAGTTTTGATTGATAATGCAATGGCTCTTACACAACAGCAACTCGATGAAAGATTTGACAAGGTTGCTGCAGATTTGGAGGCGCATATTGCAAGGCTTAACACCAGATTTGAAAATGATAAAAGCTTGGAGGATTCAAGGTTTGAAGCCGTCATGGCTGCCATAAAAAATCTCACTACCCAAAAGGAAAAACAGCCTGCTGTTGCTTCCATGGCAGCAAGTTCCATGGCAGCTAGTTCTTCAGGTATTTTACTTAACCCACCCCATATTTCCTTATCGTCCACCACTTCACCCCACATCATTTCCCCTATAAACACTCCACTTAGGTCACCAACTATTTTTTCCCACAACAACCCCCCCTCCACCAACCACCTTTATGCAGCGAACCCCACCCATACAACTACCACCCCAAACGTCATTACCACCTCATTTTCCCCCACAAACCGTTTTTGCAACAACCCCAAATTACACTTTCCCTTATTACCCACCTCTCCCACAAATTCCTCCTTTACTCCCTATGCGAACACCTAAACTAGACCTTCCTATGTTTGATGGCACAAACCCTCTTGAGTGGTTGTTTCAAGCGGAACAATTTTTTAGTTTTTATAACATGCCTCATGAAAACAGAATGTCATTAATTTCATTTTATATGAAAGATGATGCTTTGGGCTGGTTTAAATGGATGCACCAGAGTTCGTTATTATCAGATTGGAATACTTTTACGAAAGATTTGACATTACATTTTGGTCCTTCCTCCTATGAAAATCATCAGATGGTTCAGTTGTGGATTATCAAACCAAATTTGAAAAGCTTGGCACCCAAGTTGTTGGTCTACCATAAGATGCAATTTTAAATTGCTTTATTTCAGGGTTAACTACTGAAATTCAAAGTGAAATGGCCATTCACAAACCCACCACAATTTCACAAGCTATTGGCCTTGCAAAACTGATTGAATCCAAGATAAGGGATTCAAAACCCAAATTTTCCAAACCATTCTCTAGCCCCTACCAAAAAACCAGCAGCCCCAGCCACCCAACAACCCCAAAAACTCCAACCTCACCGACCCCACAAATAACAAACACAAAACCACCGCCCACAACTACCCCTACAAAGTTCCCTATTCGTCGTCTATCACAAGCGCAACTGCAAGAAATGAGAGCTCAAGGGCTGTGTTTTATTTGCGACGAGAAGTTTATCCCTGGTCATAAATGTTCTACTTCTAAGTTTCTTCTTCTTTTGGCTGAAGATGATGTGTCCGAAGACACCAGCCTAACTCAAGACAGCATGGAAGCTGAAAACATTACAATTGACCAAAACGACACTTATTTTCAACTGTCCACCCAAGCCTTAATGGGTCAATTTTCCCCACAAACACTCAAGTTCAAAGGGTTGATAGGCGGATTGTCAGTCATGGTTTTGGTTGACACTGGCAGCACTCACAACATTCTTCAGCCTCGCATAGCTCATCACCTCAACCTTAAGTCAACTCCCATTCCACAATTTTCTGTAATGGTTGGTAACGGTTCGCATATACAATGTGAAGGCATTTGTAACAATGTTCAAATTGTCCTACAAAATAGACCCTTTCAACTCCCATTCTACTTGCTACCAATCGAAGGGGCAGATGTGGTTTTGGGTATGGCGTGGCTAAGAACCTTGGGTAAAATTCAAGCAGATTTCTCCGTTCCATCTATCACCTTTAACCATTTAAACCAACCCATCACTCTTCAAGGTGACCCCTCAACACACCCAATTCATACTACATGTCATCAACTCCGCCACCTCATTCATACTAATTTTGTCTCCTCCTTCCACTTAATAACTTTCCTTCCAATCCCATCCCCATCCACCCCAACTTCAGCCTCACACTCAAACCATGACCCGTTACCATCAGATTTATACCCCCCAATCCAGCAGTTAATACAAAGTTTTCAAGACATTTTCCACCCTCATTCAGGCCTTCCCCCAAAACGCCCTCATGATCACCACATACCCCTTGAGCCCAATACCTCCCCTATCAATGTAAAACCTTACCGCTACCCCCATTCACAAAAAGATGCTATGTCAACAATCATTCAGGAAATGCTTAAAGAAGGTGTCATTATTCCTAGCAATAGTCCTTTTTCCTCACCAGTCCTTCTTGTAAAAAAAAGGATGGCATGTGGCGATTTTGTGTGGATTATCGTGCCCTTAATGTTGTGACTATTAAATACAGATTCCCAATTCCTACCATTGATGAACTTTTAGATGAGCTTGGCTCAGCCAAAGTTTTTACCAAGTTAGACTTACGTTCAGGTTACCACCAGATCCGAGTTGCATCGGAGGACACACATAAAACAGCTTTTCGGACTTTCGATGGGCATTACGAATTCCTCGTTATGCCTTTCGGACTTACTAATGCGCCCTCTACTTTTCAATCCGCAATGAATGATTTATTGAGGCCTTACTTAAGAAATTTTGTTCTGGTTTTTTTTTATGACATCCTGATTTATAGTAACAATTTGCATGACCATGTTAATCATTTGCAGGTGGTGTTTAACTTGTTGCGATCACAGTCTTTCTTTGTTAAGTTATCTAAGTGTGTTTTTGCAGCTGATAAGGTTGATTATTTAGGGCATGTGATTTCTGTTGGTGGTGTTGCACCAGATCCAGATAAAGTTAAAGCCATTTTGGAATGGCCTCAGCCTCGTTCTCTCACGACACTCCGCGGGTTTTTGGGCCTCACTGGGTTTTACCGACGTTTTGTACGTAATTATGCCTCTCTCGCCGCTCCTCTCACCGATCTTTTGCGTTCTACTAAGTTTACATGGAGTCCTGAGGCTGATTTAGCCTTTACAGAGTTAAAGAAACACATGACCGACATGCCGGTCTTGGCTCTACCAAATTTTACAAAATAATTTATAATAGAAACTGATACTTCAGGTGTGGCCATTGGCGCAGTCTTAACCCAGGATGGTCATCCAATTGCCTTCTTCAGTAAAAAGATGTGCCCTCGCATGCAATCCTCTTCAGTCTATGTTCGGGAAATGTTTGCTGTAACAGAAGCAATCAAGAAATGGCGTCAGTACCTCGTAAGGCAAAAGTTTCACATTTATACTGATCAAAAGAGTCTAAAATCCCTACTGATGCAACGCATCCAAACACCAGAACAACAGAAATGGGCCTCTAAGCTACAAGGTTTTGATTTTTAAATTTCATACAAACCTGGTCGTTCTAATCTGGTTGCTGATGCACTTAGTAGACAATTTGGCTCTGAGGATTCCCAAATGCTGGCGCTATCTTCTCCGGTCCCAAGCCTTGTTTCCACACTCAGAAAGTTCTACGCTACAGACAATGTAGGAATTAGCTTAGTCCAACAGTTAGTTCAGCAGGCAAATGATAGTAGCATTTACAAATTTAACAATGGGTTGCTATATTTTAAAGACAGACTCTTTGTACCTGACATCCCTTCACTTCGCCAGAGTATCCTTCAAGAGTATCATGCAACTCCTTCTGCTGGTCATTCGGGAGTCAATGCAACCTTGGCTCGTCTAAGATTATCCTTCTGTTGGCCGGGCGTAGCTGAAACAGTTAAAAACATGGTCAAAACATGCGAGATCTGTCAACACAACAAATATGTAACCAAGAAAAAGAAAGGTCTCCTACAACCTTTACCTATCCCTAACAAAGTTTGGGATGAACTTACCATGGATTTTATCACACACTTACCTAACTCCTTTGGACACATAGTCATCTGGGTGATTTGTGATCGTTTAACCAAGTTCGTCCATTTTCTGGCCTTGCCCTCCAAATTTTCTGCGAAAGATTTGGCAGCTCGTTTCTCCACGGAGATTTTTTGTCTTCACGACACTCCAAAGTCTATAGTGTCTGACAGAGATCCTTTGTTTCTGAGTAATTTCTGGAAAGAGTTTTTCAAGATGCAAGGCACCACGTTAAAATATAGTACTTCATACCATCCAGAAACGGATGGGCAAACAGAAGTGATAAATAAATCAATCGAAACTTACCTTCGATGTTTTGCAGGAAAACACCCTCGTCTGTGGTTTAAATACCTCCATCTTGCTGAGTTTTGGTTTAACTCTTCCTTCCACACCGTCATTCAAATGAGCCCATTCAAAGCCTTGTATGGTCGTGAGCCCCCAACCATCCCAGATTATTTAGCCGGCGCAACAACTGAGGTATCCTTGGATGAATCCTTGCAACAAAGACAACAGTTAGTTACTCAGTTGAAGGAAAACTTAAAGAAAAGTAGAGTCCAGATGGAAAAACAAGCAAACAAGTATCGCGAAGACTATACCTTCAAGGAAGACGACTTGGTTTTGTTGAAGCTTCAGCCGTACAGACAAACATCCGTCAAGAATCGCGTCTCGCAAAAGTTGTCCAAGCGATTCTTCGGTCCTTTTCGCATCATCAAAAGGGTAGGTTCAGTGGCGTACTTGTTGGATCTTCCCTCTTCATCGCGCATCCATCCCGTGGTTCATGTGTCTTTGCTCCGACCATACTTCAAACACCACCATGACTCAGCTACGGACGCTATTCTCCCTCCGGATTCGGTTAGTTTTGAGGACCATTACATGCATAAGGAAGACAAAGGGTTTCAAAGCATGGAGGATGGGTTTACTTTCAGAAAAAAGGATGAAAGAAGGGAAACGAAGACAAATGAACATGCAAAGAGGAGAGAAAGTTCTACACAATTTTGGGACAATAAAACAAAGTGTAACACAAGTGAAGTGGATGAACTTGTAACTCACTCAAGTACTCTTAACCCTACACGTGATTTACTTGCGTGTTCTCAATCTGAAGCCCACACGTACTCCAACGGTAAGTGTACCATTCAATCTCCACCGTTCATTCAAAACCCTTCACACAAGCCTAACCTTCCATCTTCTCTTGCTTCACGTGCTGAGACATTACCCAAAATTAATACTTCTTTTATGCCCCACAGCTGTATCCAGCCAACCAAACCCACCAAACACACTGCTCAAAAACCTGCTCCCCCACGTGTTCCTGCTACCGACACACTCCCCAATCCCACTCACATCTCCGCGACGCTTCCTGGGCACGCCACGTGTCCCTTACCACCAAACCCTACCCGTCCCACTCTTTCTACACAATGGGCCGGATCATCCAATTCCACTCCTAATTTGAACCTTGAGGACAAGGTTCTCTTGGGCCCTGGAAGTATTGTTAAGTCTTGTATTAGGCCCATTAGAAAAAAGAAACAATCTGTCCTTCTCAAAGATTTTATTGTGGGCTGATTCTCTTTTTATTATTTTTGGAATTAAGTAGTCTTTTATTTTAAGTGGTCCATGGCCCATTTAGTCATTTAGTAACCTAACTATATATTGTAACTTGTTTCATTATTGAGGTAAGAAGAAAAGTTGCTTTATTTTATTGTCTTTCAATGCAATTCTAGATCTATGGTTTATCTGAATTTATTAAGTCTAACAGAAAGGAAATCAAATCTAATAGGAAACGGAAATAAAGAAAAGCAAAACACGAATTTTAAATATGACAAACATAATCAAGATTATATCTTCACATAAACAAACATCTGCATGTTCTTGCAAACTAAACGAAAATGATAAACTAAAAAACAATTAATGCAAAATTACATTGTTGCCTTCTAAATTTATTTTAATTTTTTTAGCTTTTACGTTAATGTGGAATTTAGCAAATTAATAGATAAACTAATCAATCGTAAAAAAAAAAATAATTAAAGTTGAATCACTTTGACATGCATGGCTTTATTACAACACTAGCTAGTAGTAAAAAGAAAATATATAGTGTTACGTGTTAAATTCTTTCCTTATTGTTTCGCTGAACATGATTCATGAGTTCAGTTTGACAATTATCTTATAGTGTTAATATTGCACCGATATATAACTAATTTTTAATAATATACCAATCTACCACCATTTCCAAATTATATACCAAATTATTACTCTTTTAAAAAATTCTTTTTTATTAAATGTCTTCCAAATGTAATGAAGGGTCATTTTGTCGGGTCCCTTTTTTCTTAATTTTATATATATATATATATATATATATATATATATATATATATATATATATATATATATATATATATATATATATATATATATATATTTTTTTTTTTTTTTTTTTTTTTTTTTTTTTTTTTCAAATGATTTTTCTACAGGAGTTTTCTGTGAATTTTCCAAAGATGCAGTTTTAAAATAATACGGATTTTATTCAAATTTATAAGAAATGACGTAGAAAACATTAATATCAACAGGAAAATAAAATATAATTAAGTGGTCATATATTGGTGCAAATTTCTTATAGAATCTTTAAACAGTTAGGTTTGTCGCTTATTCTTAGAATTGTTTGCGGTGCGATTTATATGATTTTTGTATTAAAAGTCATTCGAATTGGAAGAGAAGAAAATGTGGCTCAGTTTGGTTTGGTTAGATTTTAAAAATAAAATAAAGTCAAACCAATAAAATCAAACCAAACCAATATAATTTAGATTTTATTGAATCATACATACATATATAGAGAACAACATATGTGTTTAGTCATTCATACATTGTTCAAAAATTATAATTTTATAATTTAATGTTTAAATACCAATTGTGTCTTACAATTTTATCTTAGGTCTAAAGGACAATATAAATAAATTTGAAATAATATATTATGTAGTTATAAGCAAGTGCATGCATGTGACCATGGTTGTCAAACTCGCGGGTAGACTCGTAAAAACAAGTAGACTCACACATAGAATCTTTATTTGATAGATTCGAGTAGACTCATCTAGACTCGCACAAACTCGTATAGACTCGCGAGTCTATGGCGAGTTTACGAGTCTATAAGTTTTTCTATTTTTTTATTGAAAACACCCCAAAATTGGCACAAATTATTGAAAAGATTTTTTAAAAAAGGAAACCTTTATTTTTTTTGCCTTTATGAGAATAAGAGAGTCTTTCTCTTAGTTTTTTCTTTCAAAAAGTTTCTTACTCCCTCCATTGACAACGTGATCGTGTCTGTCTGTCTCTTTCTTTGTTCGCTTCGTTGTCGAAGAAGAGGGGAAATGAGTGGCATATATGAATTTAGATAGTCGTTTTTGGGGAAACATAGTCACATACTTGAATATAGTTTCACAAATTGGTAGGTTCTGAAGAAAATCCCTTCATGGATTTCTTATATGCAAAAATGGATTCAGCAAAAAAAAAGATAAAAGAACAGTTTCAACAATGTTAAGAAAAGGTAAACATTCTTAATTTTAATTTCTTCAATGTTTTGATTAATTTTTTGTTGTTTCTAATAAAGGATGTTTTGTATTCATAGATATGCACCTATTTTAAAAATCAACTATAAAATACATGGTTGTAGATAACCAATTTTAAGTAAATGCATCTATTTGTAAATAAAGTTGTGCAAAATGGCGGTGGTGACAATGTTAAATTAGGTGGAAGGGAAACTTCAAGATATCCAAATTTGGTTAATGATGAAGGTGTTTTATTTGGGACAGAGTTTGATGATGATAGTCAAGATACTGATGAAGAAGAAGATGATGATGATATTAGTGTTTGTGATCTCATTGATGCTTTGAATGTTTGGATCCATTATCATATATGTTTGATAATTTTTTTGCTTTATGTTGTAGACAATTAATTAGAAATTAGTACGTTAAGTCTTTAACTACATATTTTGCGATATTTTTTATTTTATTATCGATTTTTTTTCTTCAGAAATTTGTTATTGAGAATGAAATTTAAATTTTGGTATATTAGTTGGTGTTCTAGTATATATAATTATGTCATATATGAGCCATTTATAAGTTTAAAAATTTATGTATGTGTCATATATGTGTCACTTACATGTTTTTGAAAGTTATTTTTAATTTTTCATAGACGCGTACGAGTTTGCGAGTCGAGTCTGCGAGTCGAGTCTACGAACCCATTACGTGTCTGAGTAGACTCGCGAGTTTGACAACCTTGCATGTGACTATGCTAACAACATATCACTAATGTCTTTTTTACTATCAATATATTATATACAAAGTGATACAAAAGTAGTGTAAATTAAATTTTTTCTTTGTATTTTATCAATGTAAACAAATTAAAAATGAAAACAAAAATAAATATATAACAAAACAATAGTATTAATAAATAAATAATATCATTGATATGCAAATTAAAATAAATATCATACATAGAATATGATAAAATATACACATACTTGGTTGATTTCTCCATAGAATATATATATATATATATATATATATATATATATATATATATATATATATATAAAAGATTTTGTAAGATTTTGTAATATGGTTTGATTTTGTTTGGTTTGGTTTGAAAAATACAAATTGCAAACCAAACAAAATCGTGCAGTTTTGTTAGAAAATGCCTCAAATACATCCCAATCAAATGTGGTTTTTTGCGGTTTTGGTTTGATTTGGTTCGGTTAGCTGTTTTCTATTGGGTCGGTGTCGCGGTGAGAATCGGATGTCAAGCTATTATATTAACTTGAATCACAAATCTTAAATTTCACCACCGGTCTTTGATTTATCCAAAGGAAAGGATAAAGATCGAAAAAACCTAAGTTGAGAATCTAGGTTCGGGGGTTGGTTACGCCTAGGAAATGTATTAGTATCCTAAACGTTTGTAGTACTCTACAGGAACTTCTTGTTTTATTGTGTTATGTTATCGTTTGTTTGCTAAGGGTATCTGCTAAAGGAAATACGTAGGGGGTAGTGTCTAAGTATGCTCGCCAAGACATCGCATCTCATGCCTACGTATCCTGACGGGAATGAAATCAGAGCATTCGTAGTTCCCCTCAAAGAGGGTAAGGAATTCTTGATTGTGGTCAAGGTTCCAAGGGGAGTAGTGTCTTTGGCAAGACATTACGTAGAGTACGGTGACTCTAAAGTTGAAGTTGAGTTATAAGGGAAGTAAGTGTTCACAGCGGAACATATGCATGGAGTGCGGGGACTCCGATCCTAAGGCTAGGATAAAAGGTAGAAAGTGTCCATGGCAGAACACATGTAAAGAGTGCGGCGACTCTAATCCTAAGGCTAGGATAAAAGGAAGGGACCTAAAGTTAGGCTAATCTGTGACATGGCAGTCAACAACGGGACCTTTCCTTTGGAATTTGATTGAGAAAAGATTTTAATCTTAAGAGAAAAATACCCGAAAAAAGATCGAGGTTCGAAAATTGCGTGATGGCGATTGCAAAAGGCTACCGACTTACGAGAGAAGTAGCCACTTGACGTTGGATCAAGGGTTTTGAGAAAAAGTTAGGTCGAATCCTAGTCCCTAAGGGTGCTCCTAGTAAACAAAACTGTAATCAAAGTAAGAGAGAAAGTATTAGCATGTGGTTGATAGCGATGCTAAAAAGCAGTCGACTTACAAGTTAGGGTATGGCTTGATATATGAATCAAGAATGTTTTGGGTTTGGTTGACGGCAATCGTAGAAACAATCGACTTACAGGGTTTAAAAATGGCTTGATTATATCAAGAATTAGTCTTAAAAGAAATTCTAAAAATACAGAAATAAGATGCATACATAATATTAACATCGTACATTCATAACAAATGAATCGAAAAAAATAAAGTAAAGAAGAGAAGTGCACGGATCAAGACACAAAAACGCGAATCAAAGTCATGTATGTGAAGATGTGTAAAGGCTACCACAAGAAATTGAATCCGATCTAAAATAACGACGTTGGATCGTTGAAAAATAATACAAATTGAAATAGAAAATTGCTATCGCGTAAGCGGTCATGGCAAATCGGATCAAGAAACAACATAGTAATAAAAAAATACAAGTTGCAAATTGAGATGTGATTCGGTAAGCGCAAAAAACGAGTTGTCAATACACTAAACCGTCAGACGCGTGTAAAATCTAAATACAATGATAAACAAATATAGATCCGCATAAAAAACGATGAAAATCGACCATTACCTTGCTACACTTAACGTGATCATCGCAATAGGGATTAAAAGTGTGCGGATCTAAAATTATAAAATAGAAAATGCAGGGAAAAAGTAAATTTAACGGGTTAAAAAAATCGACAATGTTGCTAACGCAAAAATGCGATCATCGCAACTGGATCGAACCAAACATAAATGTCACGCATCAAGCACACAAATATGCGAACAGCGTATCGACATAATTCGATCCGAAAAATCTAAAATAAATAAAAAAATCCAATCAAATATATATATATATATATATATATATATATATATATATATATATATATATATATATATATATATAGGGTTATGCTAATGCACACCCATGTAGGTGTGCATTAGCAACATACACCTTAGTGTATTTTTGTATGGGGTCCATCAATTTTGAGTGGGACCCACATTAGAAAGATAAAGAAAAAAATAGAAAGAAAATAGATGTAGTGTATTTTTATATGGGTCCCATCAATTTTAGGTGTATGTTAGCATTTCCCATATATATATATATATATATATATATATGGGTGTGCATTTGCAACATACACCTTAGTGTATTTTTGTATGAGGCCCATTAATTTTGAGTGGGACCCACATTAGAAAGATAAATAAAAAATTAAAGAAAATAGATGTAGTATATTTTTATGTGGGTCCCACCAATTTTAGGTGTATGTTAGCATTTCCCATATTATATATATATTAGTAACAATGTTAATAATAAATTGAAATAAAAAAATAAAATAAAATAATAAAAAAAATAAAATGAAAAAGCCTACGCTGCATTATAGATTAGTAACAGATTGAAATGAGAAAAATCATATAGTAATATAAATAATTGAATGGGTAATATAATGTTAGTTATAAATGTGTTTTTTTTAAATAATTTTCTTTATGTCTTGGTTTTTGTAACAATGTTTAACTGCCTTGAAAAGTATACGCTGTAGATATGGTATAGAAAAATTGAGTGCCAACGTAACACCCTTCATAATCGAATACGAGGTATGCCGACATATCTAATTATCGGTAACAGTAACGGCATATGAAAGTTCTATGCATAATCTATACTACTCCCATTGTTTCACAGTAACTGATTCATTTAGAATAAAATAGTATTTTAAAATATAAAATTCATTTCAATTATCAATACAATTTTTTCTATTTTACCCTCTAATTAATATTATTTTTATCATTCTCAATACATCATAAGGATATTTTAGTAAAAATATCATTCTCTCTTTCATTTATTCTTTTTTTCTTAATCTATGTAAAAAATCAACTAAATCACTTATTATAAGACGGAAAGAGTAATATTCAATTAATACACTAATATGCGAGAATAATAGTAGTAGATTAATTGAAACAGGAAGGTAACCACGGTACTACATCGAGCAGCTTTTGTATATTTTTTCCGGTCTCCCTTTCAACAATACAAGTTATATATATATATATATATATATTAGGATGAAATTAGGGTTAACTTTTAACTTTCAATAATGTCCCTAATATCTATTTTAAAGTTCAAATTAGATAATATTGTAATTAAATAAAATTTAAACTATTTAAGTAATTAAAATAAATGTAAGATAAAAACTAAAAATTCTATTTATTTATTCTAAATCTTAGTTATATCTAAAATAAAATAAAAATAAAATAAAAATAAAATACTAATTAGCCTATTTATTTATTCTTAACACTATTAGTTAAATCTAAAATAAAAATAAATATTCAAAATAAAATTAAAATAAAATACTAATTTCTATTTATTTATTCTAAACAATATTAATTTAAAACTGTAAAATATAAACGGATCCTAAATAAATAAAAAATCGGACGCCCAAGTGCTCAAAAAAATAAACTGAGTACACTAAAATGATCAGCACGAAATATACGACTCGGAAAAATACAGTGTTTGGTCAGATTTTAAAATAAATTTTGACTCGTTAAAATGCTCAAACTGATCAAAATGCGACAAAAAATGGTCGGAAAATTAAAACGAACACGCCAGGTTAAACTACGTGAACCGTAGATTAATATAATTGAGGTCTGCGAGCTTGATTTTGAATTTTTTTGTTCAGTGATTTTATGCACCGCTGAAATTCATTTTGACTAGTCTGTCTGTAAATCCGAGAAATTATTCCGACTAATATTTTAGGCAATATGCGAGATGAAATGCATGATAGGCTGTATAGATGATGCAAAATTAAAATAAAGTCAGTTAATTGAAAAATTTAAAATGCCCAGACAAAATTGGGATATGACAGTCGGTTCGGTTTTGAACACCCTGAGTTATTCTTCCTAATATCCTCTTGTAGCTTTGCGTTGTTTTTTATCCCTAGTTAGATCTAATAAATTGAGAGGTGATTATTTTATGGTTTATCATGTAATGGTTTGATTTGTCTGAAAGTATATGAATGATTTGGTTTTTGCAGATTCTCCCGTAAACGTGAAGGTCTTAGAAAACGTGTTTTTTAAGTGCACTAAAAACCCACCAAAAAACAAAAGCGAGAGAAAAAACAAAAACAACATAAGAAAAACAATACTTCAAAAACCAGAGCTACCACAAAAAAAACTAGGGTAAAACATAAGAAAAACAAACCATCATCGACTGAGTAGAAAAATTCACGCGCAACTTAGAATCACACCTCCAAGAAAATTCGAAGACGCGTTTTAACCTCTATTGGCGCAAGCAAAGGATAAAGTCTGCTAACCAATTAGAGTAACAAAAAGCACATCCCGCGACGACCTACTGTCGCTCCCGTGATTTTCATCCAAGTACAAATGCGAAAGTGGCACCGAAACAGAGTTGCCAGCAATGTGTATTTATCCCAAGAGAGGGAAAGGAAACACTGCCTAAACCTGAAGGAAAGGAAAGAGCATGGTCTTGCGACCAAGAGAACTGGGTTCGGGAGTCGGTTACGCGAGGGGAAGGTATTAGCAACCCCACGCGTCCATCGTACCCGATGGGATCCAGGCTTGCTTGTCTCGATCAAAGGGTGTCGTCGACTGGAACTCCGCTGCTACTGGAAAGGAAAAGGAACAGGAATGGAAAAGAAAGGAGAGACAAATGTAGGGAAAATAAAAGAAGTGCTAGAATGGGCCCTACCCCACTGCCTACGTATCTCATCAGGAACATGAGAATCAGAACGACGTACTTCCCCTCAGCTAAGGGAAAATTGTTTGTGTTTTTTAGTGGAATACGTCAACGTTCGCGTCCTAGCAGTTTAGGTGTTGCAGCTCGCTGTATGGAGACTTAGGCGTCACTTGTTTGCGGTAGAACGGATATGACGAGTCCTTAAGGAATGAGTGAATGAGATGAGGAGAGAAATCCCGAAGGAAAGACGCTGCACATATGAAAGGAATAAATGAAGAATGGATGAATATGCAAGGTGATCATGCAATAATGCTTCACACAAGATCAAAGTCAGAACCAAATGTCATTTATCAATGTCTTAACATGCATATGAATCATCATACCAATCATGGATGCAATGATACAAGTAGAAGAGGTAAGAAGAAGTAGAAGTAAGGAGAATAGACAAATATCAATTACATGCACAAAATGACATATTAAGGATGCATAACATGTAAAATGAATAATATGGGCAGTGACATACTATTGATAAGATGCAAATAAAATGTGTGAAATATCATACAAAATGCACACATGCAACATGTAGAACATAAGAAGAGATAAGGAATGAAAACATGTCAAAGTTTCAAGTTATAATACATAAACTCACACACATGCAAACACAAGTCAAGGTGACCCATAATGAAACCATGATGACCTATAATATCATACAAATGACATACAAAAGATGCTCAAACAATCACAAAAGGGGTGGCATAAATGCCTACCTAAAACTAGAGTTTAGATGCTAGCAAAATTCACAAAAGTTCCTCTAATCTAACAAGCATAAACAAATGGCAAATGAAATTGTAAAAATCTTGAAAATAGAGCACAAATCAACTAAGTCAGAAAAAGATCACATATAAAAAGCATAGGACAAAATTCAACAAGAAATATGCTCAAATGAGTTCACAAAAGTCACCTTGAAACCCATCCAAAGAAGGCTCAAATATGCACATCAAAACATATGAGAGAATGAGTTTAAAAATGCAACCAAAATATTTTTATATGCTTCAATATGTCCTTTAACCAATGCAAAAAGAATGAGTTAGAGATATTCTGTGAGATGGGAAAAATAAAATGTACAAGTTGAGTATCAATGAAGAACATCAATTAAAAAGAAATTAAAAGAAAATTATGCAATTATGCTCAACGATTCATGAAATCAGAATTAAAAATAAAATAAAATTACTTAAATGTATTAAGAGTACACATGAATTAATCTGGGATTTTTAGAGATGATTTACTATTTTTAAAATAAGAAAATCAAAACAATATGGGAAATAAAAATTAAAAAAGAAATGAAATAGAATGGGGGTGCAACGCAAGTAATTCGCCAGTTAAAAATGAAATGGGCTCAACAAAGGGGTGTGTGGAAAGCAATTAAAGACCCAATCCAACACGCGTGCTTGTGTGTGATAGTGTGCATGTTCAGTCAACGTGAGGATGCAATCAGAACTACATGATTAGATCATGATGAAAAGTAAAACAATCCAACGAATATCAAAGTGTGCACATCATAATTATTACGCACACACACCCATGTGATCACTCAGAAACCAAAAATAAAGCACGCGCAAGTCACATGGTATTTTAATGTGCTGGCAAGGTTATGGACGTTAGATCAAGTCAATGTATGATTATCACAGAAAGTAAAAGAATCCAACAATCCTCAATGCAGGCACATCAAAGCAATCATGTACGCACGCACATAAGATCAATCTGAATTCAAAAAGGAGCACATGCAAGTCACATGACATTTTAATGTGTTGGCACCTTATGAACCATTAGATGAGATGGATCGGACGGCTGTGTTATTTTGTGGATTAAAACCCTAAACGCTTCCTCACCGGCCGGAGAACGACCTCCGCTCGTCTTCTCCGACCATCTCCGTCTCCTGCCACTCTCACCTTTTCCAGAAATCAACAAACTACATACCATTAGAAAGAGGAAGTTACTAGGATCACGAATATAGGCTCAGTTTTCACACATCACACACACATAAGGAGAATCGAACGCCACAACTTTGTCCTAATTATTCAACTATGATCCTAAAGAGCCTATCAACTAGCTAGGACGCACACAACTTCTAGTAAGCTACAAAACAACAAGAAAACAAGCTCAAATCACATGAATCCGAAACCATAAGGTTGATGAAATTAGAACCTGAAATTTGGAGAAGATTGAGTTATAAGAAAACCAGAGAATCCTGTGAGATCTTGAGCTCACGATTTGGCCAAATAAAGGCTTTGGAATGTGAAATTTCAGAGAGAAGTAGAGTGGATCTTGAACTGTAGTGGTCGTGTTGAGCTTGCTTCACTCCATCAATGGTGTTCAATGATGCTTGATGATGATGATGATGAGTAACAAAGGTGAGTTCGTCCAATGGTAGAGAAAGTTCAGAGAGAATGCAGAGAAAAGAGTGCGGATGATTTTTGAGATTGTGAAAAAATGAGAGAGAGCCCAAAATCTGAGTGAGTTTTAGGTTATATAGGTGAGGTTAGGAAGTGAGTTTAGTGACTGAGTTGAGTGAGTCCACTCAAACTAACTGAGTCAGTTAGTTAGAGGCGAGTTAGGTGAGGCTGTGATGTAGTGAGGAGAAGCTCATGGTAGATAGGGTGAGGATAAAAAAGAATGGTGGTGATGAAGTTATGCTAGTGTGTTGCTGTAACATGACTTGCACGACAAGTTTTGGTTTTTTCCTCTTTTGTGTATGATGTAGCATGGTAAGTACATAGTGTATAGGGCATGTGTTTGGCTTAATGAGGAAAAAAAAAGTGACTGGTGTGGGAATGTATGTGTAGCCGGTGTGAGTTAACAACAACAATGCACAACAATTCTACCTTTGGATCAGAATGCAAATGGTGATCTTTAGGGAGAAATATCTTCATGCATAGTGTATGAAATGGTTAATTCTTGGTGGCTATGGAAAGAAGGAACATGGTATAACATATTTGATGTTGAAATGAGATTAAATGGAAGCTTGTAGAGTAGTGAAAAATGACTTGCAACACAAGAATATGGGACTGCATCATGGGTGTGGCAAGACAAGGCATGGCATGGCAATGTGACCTATGGATTTTCAGCATGAACACCTCAACTTGGGACCATCATAATTCCATCATAGCTTGCTCAAATGGAAAAATGTCCAACATCAAAGTTGAAGAGGGCATTGAGATGAACAACTTTGATGTTCAACATTTTTTCATTTGGAGATTTATTCACTGAGAAAAATGGCTTGACATTTGGCACACCAAGTGTTTGACAAAATTATGGCGCGTGGGCCTGGTCTTGCTTGGTCATGACTTGGTTTTTGACCTAGTTTTGTCAAACTTTGATTGATCATATCTCCCTCAATTTTGATCCAATGGAAGAGTTCTTTATATGGATTTGAAGCTTAGAATGTGAACTTTAATTGGCTCAACTTGGGCCTGAAGTTTGGAGATTTTATCATGGAGAATGAAATCCTCAAAGTGTGGTGCAAAATGGTCCAAACTTGCCATTTTTGGAAACCCTAAATTTCCAAAAATGGAAACTTTGTACATTCCTTGATTTTTCATGATTCCTCCATCATTTCTTGATCAAATTTTGTCCAATGAACCTATATAACTTGAATTTCATGAATTTGACCTCAAAAAGTTAGGAGTTGACTTTTTCACTGCACAGTTGACTTTTTCCCCAATTCTCCTGATTTTGAATCTTCTGACCAATTGAGCCCCTTCTAAAATGAACCAATGACCAATCTTCCATCCTTAGACACTTAGGAACATAAGGAATACCATGAGATCAAGTTTTGCCCAAAAAATCAGAAATAAACTAATTTTATGTCAAACCCTAATTTTGGTACCCTCTGGTTATGAGGAAATATCACATCCTCCAAATCCAAATTCCTCTGAATATGATGTACATCCTATCTAACAAAGATGAGATATGACACTTGGAGGTGATAAAAACTCAAAGAGCTTGCCCATTTGAGGGTCAAATCCCAACTTTAGACTGTTTTGTATAGGAGATGATGCATTGTCCAATCTTCTTGATGAATTCCCATCTTCCAATGACTTGTGGGATCAAATGGGATGATATAAAAGACCCTTGAGGCTTATTTGAAGACCCTTGGCTCTTATTCTCTTGCTCTGAATGACCCACGCCTTTGAAAACCACTGATCACATGCCCTTATGCAATATGTATGCTATGTGATATGCAATTCATGACCTATTATAGAATGCAAATGAGTAAAGCATAAACCAATTTATTGAGAAAACATGAGGGCAAATTTTGAGGTATTACAGCTGCCCCTATTCAATCAACTGTGAATCTGAATGGATGAAAGCAACGGCTATCAGGAATTCAAGATACATAGGGATTGAATACAAAAAAAAAACGAGAAAATTTACACTGTATGGATAAAGAAAAATATGGTAAATGAAGCAATGGTAAGGAAGAAAAGTTTGTGAGAAATAATTTGGAACCATTGGACCCCATAGGAAACCTCTCGGGAACTGGTGAACTACCTGTCGGGAACTGGTGAAATACCTGTCGGGAACTGGTGAATTATCTGTCGGGAATTGGTGAAATACCTGTCGGGAACTGGCAAGCTTGGACCTGGGATACCTATCGGGAATGGGTAAATGGACCTGTCGGGAACTGGCAAGGTTCAAACTAAAGGGAGCTGTCGGGGACGGCTACAGTTTATAACCAAGGATTACCTATCGGGAATGGGTAAATGGACCTGTCGGGAACTGGTATGGTTAAAACTCAAAAGTGTTGTCGGGGATGGCTATAGTTTATAACCAAGGCTTACCTATCGGGGATGGGTAAATGGACCTGTCGGGAACTGGTAAGGTTAAAACTCAAAGGTACTGTCGGGGACGGCCACAGTTTATAACCAAGGCTTACCTATCGGGGATGGGTAAATGGACCTATCGGGAACTGGTATGGTTAAAACTCAAAGGTGCTGTCGGGGACGGCCACAGTTTATAATCAAGGCTTACCTATCGGGGATGAGTAAATGGACCTGTCGGGAACTGGTATGGTTAAAACTCAAAGGTGCTGTCGGGGACGGCCACAGTTTATAACCAAGGCTTACCTATCGGGGATGGGTAAATGGACCTGTCGGGAACTGGTTTGGTTAAAACTCAAAGGTGCTGTCGGGGACGGCTACAGGAATCCTATCGGGAATGGTTCCAAAAACTTGTAAGCTGAGAGATATGACTCTGTGGGGAGAAAAATGATGAAACCCTTTGCGCTGCTTTGAAATGTTTGGTAAAGAATGAAAGAGGCATTCTTTCTGGCTTTGTCAATAATATAAGGAGAAAAGTTTTGGGCTCTCGCACGAGTTATAAAAACTGACCTATGCTTCACATGCATATGTTTGAATTTTTCCATGGCGTAACGCTCCATCTTGATGGAAATACTATGCGTTTTGAGGATGATATGCATACTATATGCAGAATGCAAAGAGGTCCTCAGCAAAATAAATGCTGAGGAAAGGTAAGTAACTCCGCTGGGGATAACAAGCTGGATTGACTTCGCGGTTGCAAACCGTACTGGGGAAGACAAATTGACCTGATCTCCTGATCTGGGTACTGACCTGACAAACCTGTTGAGGTTGCTGTAGGAAATGATAACTTTGTTGGGGAGGCATCATCTGAACCAGTCTACTTGGGGAATAACTATAACCATAGAACTCCACTGGGGAAATGAGCTTACAACAAACTCTGCTGGGGAGAACCACTTCAGAGCGTCTCGTGCTGGAAATGTCCCTTGAGAGGATTTTACAGAAGACCACGCCTCTTCAAACTCTACTGGGGATAATAGATTTGGAACACCTCCTGCTAGGGAATTTTCAAAATGCTCCATGCTTGGGATGGCGACTTTACCGGGGATTCACAACCGTTATCGACACAGAAAAGCTTATAGCTGTTGGAAGTACTGAATGGGAGAATCGACTTAATAAGATACAACACTACCCATTTGAAACTGACTTATTAATATTGAATCGTCGTGCGCGACCGTCGGCCAGACGATGGATTCAAGCAGTAAATGTTGCGACAAAAGAGTGAAATGAGAATCTTTTTCTACACATGATGGCTTCAGCACTACCATTTGACAATGTTGTCGGGGATCATGGAGCTCTGTAAATACGCTGGGGATGACCACCTCCCAGAAGTACTTTCCTGCTGAGGAACCGTCTCTTCTTAGGGAGGAACGATCATTTGTGCTTCGTAAAGGATTTTGTCTTGAAGACGTCATACACCTTTGCATAGCTATCCAGTGAACTCTCAACACCTGCAACCAAAAGAATGCGCACATATGCCCCCAGGGTAACATGGGTTTTGTAGTATTCACCCAGGCACACCCGTCAGTTAAAGAAATTTTAAATGTTTTCCTTTTTACGCATATTATTCTAGAACCCCGATGTTTTCACATGCAAATGTTTATAAAAATTTGGACGTTTGTGTAAACAAAACAAATTATAAAAACAAAACAAACAGATAGAATTATTCTGAATAACAACCATTTTATTGATTGAAGAGCCTGAAAATAGGCATTTACATCAAGAAGCAATTCCTGGAAAGAGGTAATTGCCAAAACAGAAAAGAAATTGTCCTAACGGCAATGTTAAACTGGAACTCCATTGAGTTCCAACCCTGATATGGCTCATATATCTTCAAGACTCTCCAACTGCCTTGCCTTCAAAGGGGGACGATTGAACTGATTCCTATCCTTCGGAGTGCTTATTGATTGAGGCGAGACGATACAGATTACTCAGATTGCAGTTTTCGCTAAATCTCTCTTTTGCCTGGATCGCCCTTTATGGGTTTTAAATCCATCGAGATACCCTTTTTTGCCTAAGTTGCCCTTGCGGGTTTTCAACTTACCGGGTGTACTTTCTTTTTTCTTTTTATCCCTAATTTTTGCCCGAACCTTTTTTTTGGTTCGCCGGGATGCCCTTTTTTGCCTGGACTCTCTTTTTACCGTCCAGCGGGTCTATTTATGCGAAGTATTTTTTAACTGCGTCTGAGTTCACAGGTGACGGAAAATCTTCACCGTCCATTGTTGTAAGCATCAAAGCTCCGCCCAAGAAAACCTTCTTAACAACATATGGACCTTCATAATTAGGAGTCCATTTGCCCATGTGATCTGTATTCGGAGGAAAAATCCTTTTCAATACCAAATCGCCCGTCTGGTAAGTCCGAGGACGCACTTTCTGGTCAAATGCCCGTTTCATTCTCCTCTGATACAATTATCCATGACATACTGCAGCCAACCGTCTTTCTTCGATGAGACTCAACTCGTTGAATCTCGCTCGAACCCATTCAGCCTCGTCAAGTTTAACATCCATCATGACCCTTAAAGAAGGGATCTCAACTTCAACCGGTAGCACTGCTTCCATACCGTATACAAGAGAAAACGGGGTTGCCCCAGTAGATGTACGAACAGAAGTACGGTACCCATGCAAAGCGAAAGGCAGTATTTCATGCCAATCCTTATACGTCACTACCATCTTTTGCATAATCTTCTTGATATTTTTGTTGGCTGCCTCGACGGCACCATTCATCTTCGGGCGATAAGGAGAAGAATTGTGATGTTCGATTTTGAAGCTCTGGCATAGCTCTTGCATCATCTTAATGTTGAGATTAGAACCATTGTTAGTAATGATCCTTTCGGGCACCCCATATCGGCAAATAATCTCCTTCTTAATGAATCGGGCTACCACCTGCCTGGTGACATTTGCAAAAGAGGCAGCTTCCACCCATTTGGTAAAGTAATCAATAGCCACCAGAATGAATCGATGTCTGTTGGAAGCAGTAGGCTCAATCTTCCTAATCATATCAATGCCCCACATAGCAAAGGGCCATGGAGAACTCATCACATTCAGAGGATTTGGTGGCACATGCACCTTATCAGCATAGATTTGGCATTTGTGGCATTTTCGGGCATACTTAAAGCAATTAGCCTCCATAGTTAGCCAGTAATACCCGGCTCGCAATAATTTCTTGGCCATAGCATGCCCACCAGCATGGGTACCGAAAGATCCTTCGTGCACTTCCTGCATTAACAGGTCTGCTTCGTGTCTATCCATGCATCTGAGCAAGACCATGTTAAAGTTTCGCTTGTAAAGCACATCCTCATTTAAGAAGAAACTTCCTGCTAACCTCCTCGGAGTCTTCTTGTCATTGTTTGATGCCTCAGCCGGATACTCTTGACTTTTCAAGAAATGCTTGATATCAAAATACCAAGGTTTATCATCAGTCGTCGTATCAGCGGCAAACACATGAGCGGGTCTGTCTAGCCTCATCACATCAATCTTGGGTATATGGTTCCACCAATTCACCTAAATCATGGAAGCCAATGTTGCTAAAGCATCAGCCATTTGATTCTCATCACGAGGTATATAGCACAATTTTACTGTTGTAAAGAAAGTCAACAGTCTTCTCGCATAGTCTCTGTAAGGAATCAAGTTCTGTTGGTTGGTATGCCAATCTCCATTGATCCGGTTGATCACTAGACCCGAGTCCCCAAATATCTCAAGAGTCTTGATCCTTAAATCAATGGCTTCTTCAATACCCATGATACAAGCCTCATATTCCGCTTCATTGTTGGTGACATCAAAAGTTAACCTGGCAGTGAAAGGTATATGTGATCCTTTCGGAGTGATAAGGACTGCCCCAACACCACTTCCATTCATGTTAACTGCCCCATCGAACATCAGTTTCCACTTGTCACCAGGATCCGGCCCTTCGTCAACCGGAGGCTCTTCACAATCTTTAGCCTTGAGAAACATGATGTCTTCATCAGGAAAGTCAAACCTCATTGGCTGATAATCATCAATAGGCGACTCGGCAAGATAATCAGACAACACACTCCCTTTGATAGCTTTCTGGGAAGTGTATTGTATATCATATTCAGTCAAAACCATCTGCCACCGAGCGACCCTTCCATTAAGAGCTGGCTGCTCAAAAATGTACTTGACTGGATCCATTTTTGAAATCAGTAGGGTTGTATGAGTTAGCATATATTGTCTCAATCGCTTAGCAGCGCATGCTAGTGCGCAACATGTCTTCTCAAGCATCGAGTACCTGGACTCGCAATCGGTGAATTTTTTGCTCAGGTAGTATATAGCATGTTCTTTCCTACCTGTCTCGCCGTGTTGACCGAGTAAATAACCCATTGATCCATCAGTACCAAGAGATACATAATCAGTGGCCTCCCAGGAACTGGAGGCATGAGAATCGGAGGATTTTGCAAATATTCTTTTATTTTATTAAAGGCCTTTTGACAGTCATTGTTCCACCGGATTGATTGATCTTTTTTCAATAACTTGAATATTGGCTCGCAAGTCGTGGTAAGATGAGATATAAATCTTGCAATATAATTCAGTCTTCCCAAAATCCACGAACTTGTTTTTCTGTTCTTGGTTCCGGCATTTCTTGAATGGCTTTTACCTTTGCTGGATCCACCTCGATTCCTTTCTCACTGATAATGAAGCCCAGAAGCTTACCAGATCTTACCCCGAAAGTACACTTATTCGGGTTCAGCCTCAGTCTGAAATGTCTCAACCGTTCAAACAACTTTTTCAAATTTATCAAATGCTCTTCTTCCGTTTATGATTTGGCAATCATATCATCCACATAAAATTCAATTTCTTTGTGAATCATATCGTAGAAAAGCGTCACCATGGCACGCTGATATGTTGCCCCAGCATTCTTTAAACCAAACGGCATCACCTTATAACAGAATATGCCCCAAGGGGTAATAAATGTAGTTTTCTCCATATCCTCCGGCGCCATCTTGATCTGGTTATATCTGGAAAACCCATCCATGAAAGAAAACACAGACAATTAGGCCGTATTATCAACCAACACGTCAATGTGTGGTAACGGAAAATCATCTTTTGGACTCGCCCTGTTCAAATCTCGATAATCCACGCACATTCTGACTTTACCATCCTTCTTCGGCACAGGCACAATATTAGCGACCCATGGTGGATAACTAGTAACAGCTAGAAACCCCGCATCCAACTGCTTTTGCACCTCCTCTTTGATTTTGATGGCCATTTCAGGTTTGGTTCTCCGAAGCTTCTGCTTGACAGGAAAATAACCCTCTTTCAGCGGTAATCTGTGCACAACGATATCTGTATCCAACCCCGGCATATCTTGATAAGACCAGGCGAAGATGTCAACATACTCTCGCAACATCTCAATCAGCTCTTTCTTTACATTCTCTGCCAGGCTTGCCCCTACTTTAACCTCTTTCTTTACCTCTTCAGTGCCGAGATTGACAACTTCTATAGATTCCTGATGAGGCTGAATGGCTCTTTCTTCCTGTTTCAATAACCTAGCCAACTCTTCAAGAAGTTCACAGTCTTCCTCATCCCCCTCTTCAGCTTGGTATATTGGATTATCGAAGTCATAATAAACCATAACAGGGTCGTCATCAACAAGATCCAGAGAATTATTTCTGCATGAATGATAATTCATGCTTTTAGAAATTGCTTTTTTGAAAGGAAAAGGAAGAAAAATGCAAGAAAACTGCGAAGAAAACATTGCCATTTTTATTTATCTGAATAAAATAAAATGAAAGACAGGGAACACAATTTGGAATACAAAAATGTCCTTTTATTAATGATAAAAACTTGTATGAGAACAAATGGGGCCCTACAATGAAGTCATTATGCCTTGGGCAGAGCATAGGACCTTTGCATACTTAATGAAAGAAAACATAGAAAATTACTTATTTGGCAGAGTAACTTGGATGAGATCCTCCGAAAACCAATTTTTCAGCTTCACTCTTGGGGCACATGGGCGCACCCAATTGTCCAGGTCACAGTCACTATCTTCACCGTCTTCAACTGCTCCACAAATCTGGCTTGGATGTATGACTCCTCCACTTGAGAAAATAACTGGCCCTTGGCGCTCTTGACCCTTTATCATTGGAACTCGAGGAGGTTTATAACCAATTCCACTCTTATCATCCTTGAAAGGTAGCTCAATCACTTATCCCCAACCTTCGGCATGACCAGACTGCACCACTTCCAAAGCCTGCTTATACGAAGTCATAGAGGTCCCCACCCTTGCCTCACCAGACGGAGAATCTTTCACCATATTCATAGTTTCAAATGCCTGACAGAGAGTTTCGTGGATTTCTCCGTCCATCTCCACGTACTTGAAGGACGACAGGTGACTAACAAAAATATCTTCTTCTCCGCATACCGTAACAACCTGACCGTCAACTACAAATTTTATCTTCTGATGCAAGGTTGAAGATACAGCCCCAGCAGCGTGGATCCATGGACGACCCAATAGACAACTATAGGCCGGTTGGATGTCCATCACATAAAATACTGTATTAAAGACCTGGGGTCCGATCTGGACAGGTAGCTCTACTTCTCCAAACACTGATCTCTTTGAACCATCAAATGCTTTCACCACTAGATCACAAGGCCTCAGTATAACCCCTTCCACATCCAGCTTTGCTAATGCTTTCTTAGGCAACACATTGAGGGATGAGCCAGTGTCCACCAATACATGAGATAGCATAACACCTTTACATTCCATCGTTATGTGGAGAGCCTTATTGTGGTTCCTTCCTTCTGGCGTTAAGTCAAAATCTGTGAACCCTAGACCGTTACCAGCATTAACGTTGGAAATCACACTTTCAAGCTGGTTCACTGATATTTCTTGCGGTACGTACGCCATATTCAGAATCTTTAACAAGGCCTTCCGATGTGCTTCAGAACATAGCAACAATGACAAAATGGAGATCTTAGAAAGAGTCTGATGTAGGTGGTCAATGATCTTATAGTCGCTCTTTCTGATTATTCTCATGAATTCCTCAACATCTTTCTCCAATGAATTATCAGGTTCCGCCCCTGGCACTGGTTCATCACTTATCACCTGCTTTCCTTTTACTTTCACTAATGCTTCAGTATCGTCTTTCTTGAGTGTCTGAGGAGCAAAAAGCCTTCCGCTGCGAGTTAAACCACCCATTCCCCCAACATTTCCAATACTCGAACCACTTTATTTAGGAGTCTGCACCTCTTGCCTTTGTCCTTGACTATTAGTTCCATAGTACCACGGAATCGCAACCTTGTTCTCATTTGGGACGTGACTGGAAACAATTATAGTTATAGGAGCTACTCATTCAGGCGCAGATGTCTGTACAGGAGCAGGCACCGGAATTTCCACAGGATCAAAGTAGATTGTAATAGTAGAAACTTCATCATCGTTCTTTTTCAACTGGTCAAATTGTAAACGTCCTTCATCCATCATGCTCTGAAGGTTATTTCTCAACTTCACACAACCATTATCAGCAATCAAACAATCTTCACAACTTTCTGAACAACCAGGAAATACAGCCCCTTTCAGCAGGCGATCCTTCACAACCTTCAACGGAGTCTTGACATCATTAATGTCCCTCACCAGATTCAAACTTCCATCTTCCTCAATGGAATTCACCCCTGGTCCACCATGCGGAGGCATGGGATTTTGAATTGCATTAGGCCTCAGAGCAAAATTAATAGCCTTTGAATCAACAAGATCTTGAACCACATGTTTGAAAGCCTTGCAATTTTCCACATTGTGACCCGGAGCATTTGAGTGAAATTCATACTTTTCATTCGCATCATACCCAAAAGGTAATTTGGCCATTGGGGGAGCCAAAGTCCTCAATTGTACCAACTTCAAACGAAGTAAATTCTGTAACATCTGTGAGCATTTCATAGGGAAAGCATCAAAATGTCGGTCATTCATTCTCTTTCTTGGGTGATACTGCCTCTGAGATGCAGGCTGAGCCTTAGTATCCGGAGTTGGAATAGTTATGGATGTTGATTGATGATATGGACCCTGTCGTCCTCTACCTCTCCCCCCTTGTGCATATGCAGCATTAGTGTCACCTTCACGCTTTCTGTTATTGTTACCAAAAAACTTCTTTGCGGGAGCTGAACTTATACCACTTCCGTCCTGAATCTTCCCCATCTTTAGCAAACTCTCGATCCTCTCTTCAGCAATTACTATGTCAGCAAAACCAGTGGATGGACAAGCAGCCAACCAATCGAGATACGGACCTTGCAAAGTATTCATGAACATGTCAGCCATTTCTCTATCTGCCAACGGAGGTTGCACCTGAGCAGCAAGTTCACGCCACCTCTGGGCGTACTGCTTAAAACCTTCATTAGGGTCATGTGTCATGCTTTGTAACTGAGTACGATTCGGTTCCATATCAATGTTATACTGGTATTGCTTTAAGAAAGCCAAGCACAATCTTTCCAGCTTCTGATGTGAGCCCTGTCCAACTTTATGTACCATTCCAACGAGGCTCCAGATAAGTTGTCCTGGAAAAAATACATCCATAACTTCTGATCATCAGAATAAGCTGCTATCTTCTGGTTATATGCCTGGAGATGAGTTTTGGGACAAGTGCTGCCATTGTACTTGTCGAAAGTAGGTGGTTTAAACTTCGGGGAAATCTTGACACCCTGTACTAGTCCCATATCTTCAACATCAATTCCCAAAGGATTCTGACTTTCTATAGCCTTCATTCTTTCAGTCAGTCCCTCGTATTTCCTATCCTCATGATAGAATCCCATATCAGCATTAAGTACGGAAAATTGATCATCCTGACGATCTTCCACCAGCCCATTGTTTCCAGGAACAAAACCCAAGTTAACTCCAACCGGAGGGGGAGTAACAACAGAAGGATTGCCAACAGGAGGATTGACAATAGGAGGGTTAACCCTAGGGGGATTAACGTGGTCACCAGTAGGAATCTCTGTCTCCAACCTCTGGATGGTAGCCCGCATGTCTTCTTGCCCTGCTCTTAGGTCTTGTTGCCCCTGGGCAACACCCTGCATCAAATTCATAAATTGTTCCATGCGTGCCCTTAACTCAGCTAACTCTATCTGTACCTGATCCATGACCCTTGCTTGGCTTCGTCTGGTTGCGTACCGGTGAGTGTGAGAATCAGCTATTATGCCTGAAACCAAATAAAGGTTAGGAAATACCGGAGCAAGTACCTGTTATGCAAAAATGCTTATGATTATGAGGATGCAAATGCAAATGCAAACAATCATATTTACACATTTCCAGGGCATATCCGCTTTGATTCCAGCTTTGAAATCAGGCAAGGGATTGGACACAACATCGGAAAATAAATCCGAATCCAGAAATATTGCAGAATCAAACAAGGGAATACGCCTTTCAAAACTGAGAGCTGTTGAGACAAACATGGCTGAACCAAATATTGTAATATCATATCATAAGAAATCATACAGATAGGTCCGATACAATTAAAAGTGATTCCATCAACAATCCTGATGGTAATCATACAAACAATAGAATCACTACAAATCAATTCCAAACAAACTGGCTTCAACCTCTTCAAGAAGGTTCACAGTGTCTGGATGAGTAGGTCTTTCTAGCAGCCCCTTGACCAGTCTGTTTCTCTTCTCGACCTCCCGATTCAGCCTAGCAATCTGCTCTTCAACATCATTGCCTTCGCACCTTGACTTCTTGATTCCTGCTTGCAACTTGAGCTCTTCAATTTCTTTCTGGGCTTCTTTCCACTTACCAGAGAAGTGCTTCTTGTCTTCCTTCATTGTTTGAAGTTCTTCTTTTAACTCCTCATTCTCAATCTTGAGCTCTTCCCACATCTCCTGATACGTGGCAAGCTTGTCTTCAGTTTTGGTCAAGAGCTTTTTGGTTTCCCTGTAGGCTTTGCCGGATGATTCAGCAGTCATATTGATCTTTCTACAGTGTTGAGCTCTGTCATCAAGATCCTTCTCCCTTTTTTCCAAACGCTCTGTCAAATATTGGACCTTCCATTTCATCTCCAAGTTGTCATGTAAAGTTCCCTGAAGTATACTACTCATACTAGCATTTTCCTCCCTCAACTCCTGCACCACTCTTCGCTGCTTATCGAATTCTTCAATTGGTACGGTGATTCTTTCCTCTATCACTTTGGGATACAAGGGAGGCGCCCAATCAAAAGGCAAATAGTACTCTTCGACCCTCTTCTTTATCCATTGCTCATATGGAGGGAAAGTTTGATTATTAGGCAAACCCCAAATAGTTTTTCCTCTCTTCTGTTTACTGAGCCATGCTTTGGAAGCTTTCTGCGCCACATCCAATCCATCGTCAGCCATGTGAAAATACAAAGACTCTTCCAACTCCTTTTCAACTGGGGGACTTTTCAGAGCATACCCAAACTTCCGGATAGCCAAGGAAGGGTTATAGTTAATACCCCCTTTCCTCCCTATCAACGGGACATTGGGGTACTCACCGCAACTGTGCAAAATGTCTTTACCCAGCACTCCGTGATTCACCCAAACAATATCCTTAGCATCTAGACCCATCAGACGTTGACTCTATTTCAGAGAATTCTTAGTATCCTTGAAAGCACCTGACTGGGGTAGACGATTGGCAAACCACTTATAGAAAAGAGGTGCACAACAATGAATTGTCCCACCTCGTCTTTTCTCGTTCCTGTTGTACAATGCATAATGAAGGTCTCCTAATAAGGTTGGCACCGGATTCTGAGATACAAATATTCTGATAGCATTTGTGTCAACAAAATCAGGCTCATTCGGGAACAAGACAATACCGTATACACAGAGAGCCAACACTGCGTTGAAGACATTCCACTTCTTCTCCTTTGCTGCCTCTTGAGCCATGTTTACCAAGTATGATAGGTGATAGCCACGAACCTTTCCCTTGCCAGAAATATCAACTTCCAAAGTTGACTTGCTCAAATAAAGAGCACCAGCCACAGCTTGGAAATCAAGATCTGCCTTCGACCCACAAAAAGGAACACCTTCTTTGATGGAAATTCCCAGAATGTTAGAATACTCTTCCAGAGTAGGAACCAAAACATAATTCGTCAGTACAAAGCACCTCAAGGCAGGATCATAGAACTGCATCAGGGTGCGTAAGCCATCAGCTTCATATCCACTGAGGTTACGAGCGAAGGATAGGATCCAACTGTACTTCTCTCCGAACATTCCTAACACTTCCGGACTGGCCATCTCTTGCAATTTACAAATCTGACCCAGGATGAGCTTCGGGAACTTATACACAATGGTGTTCTTCTTGCCTCTTTTGTTGTCCATCCCTATCATTGCCCGTTGACTGGAATCAAAATGTCAGATACTACCTGGAAATGAAAAATATGAATGTTATAAAAGGATGCAATGCAAGGCATGGGATCAAAGTGCCACGTGTCTGTGCTGGACTAAAATAGTTGAATAAATTCAAGGCTCAAATTCTCCAGAATTCCAGAACAACAGAGTAACCACGCAGATAAACCATACTGATAAGAAATCCAGTGTACCAGGTATGTTGAAAGTCAAGGTTACCTGCAAACCTGTAAACAACCCGTCCCTCTCACATGTGGGTACTAGAAAGGCGAGGATCCTCAATATCACGGGCTCTCAGGTAGAGAAATGATGATACGTTCACCATTCCTGGTTTGGCATCATCATCAATCGAGGAGGCCTCAACTGATTCCCCTAAAAAAGGATATCCTATAGCGAGTTCCCAGCATTGGGTCCTCGGATCGAGAATGTGCAATGGGTTTGCCACAAAGTGTGGTCTGCCACTGTCACAACTCGGGAGGAGTGCCGCAACTGAGTCCTCGGGAATGGTCACCAGATTCGACAATTCCTCCAGAGAATATCTACTGGCCTGTATCGAGCATACAGTAGCAGATAGCTCCGGATAGAACCTCGTCTGATTGTAGGTCTCGTGAACACCCACACATGGCAAAACACCACGGGAGCGACACGTCCATCCACACTAATACCTGTGTGTATGCTCAAGCCTAGGTAGTGGGCTTATCTCTCAGAACACCCTGCCCACCAAACAGAAAAACCAGCACAGTCCAGCATATAATGATATGTAATGCAATAAATGCAGTAAAAACAGTAATACAACAAGATACAGTAAAGCAGTAATACTATAAACAACAATACAGTAAAACAACAAAAAATAACACTACAGCTCCAAAAAAACACCCAATGAAACAAAAACAGACAAGTGCTAGAAATGACTCGCTAAGGGAACCAGAGATTCTGGGTTCGATCCCCAGCAGAGTCGCCAGCTGTCGCTCTCGGGATTTTCATCCAAGTACAAACGCGAAAGTGGCACCGAAACAGAGTCGCCAGTAATGTGTATTTATCCCAAGAGAGGGAAAGGAAACACTGCATAAACCTGAAGGAAAGGAAAGAGCATGGTCTTGCGACCAAGAGAACTGGGTTCGGGAGTCGGTTACGCGAGTGGAAGGTATTAGCACCCCCACGCGTCCATCGTACCCGATGGGATCCACACTTGCTTGTCTCGATCAAAGGGTGTCGTCGATTGGAACTCCGCTGCTACTGGAAAGGAAAAGGAACAGGAATGGAAAAGAAATGAGAGACAAATGTAGGGAAAATAAAAGAAGTGCTCGAATGGGCCCTACCCCACTGCCTACGTATCTTATCGGGAACATGAGAATTAGAACAACATAGTTCCCCTCAGCTAAGGGAAAATTATTTGTGTTTTTTAGTGGAATACGTCAACGTTCGCGTCCTAGCAGTTTAGGTGTTGCAGCTCGCTGTATGGAGACTTAGGCGTTACCTGTTTGCGGTAGAACGGATATGACGAGTCCTTAAGGAATGAGTGAATGAGATGAGGAGAGAAATCCCGAAGGAAAGACGTTATCGTTTGTTTGAAGTTTTTTAGAAAGAACTGTTTTGATTGTTTTGTAACTTGCATTGCACCCAAGTCTTGCAATATAGGAACGAATACGTCGCGTATCGTCCCCAACAGGACGTACACTAGGTACCCTAGAAGAATGAATGGAAACCCCCCCCCCCCTCCATTATTCACTTCCCACATTTAAGGCTCATGCGCAATACACGTTTAACCTTTATTAAGTGTTTTTTACTTTTGTTTTTGAGATGAGAAGAAGAGACTCAAAAGGAAGCAAAAGGTGAAAGCTAAGGGGGACTAAGACTCAAACCCTAAAGTTATCATATATGGATCTTCCTATGGTTAATGCGGTTTAAGAAACCTAATCCTAAAAGAAAGGAGAAGAAGAGTGAATTAAACAACTCACTTCTAAAGTAGAAGATGAGTTGTAACTCAAAAGGGAGAAGAAAGAAGTTATTCAAGCAAAGCACATATATGCTTATCATAATCACAATTTGAATTATTAAAAGAGATAAGAGAGAATGAAAGAAAAAGGTGTGTGTGGAAGCATATCCCTACACTTACTTACCACTTGCACCTACATGAAAATGTTAGTTCACAAACTATTTACAAGTAGTAAAATGAAGAAAGGATAACAAGTAGTGATCAAACTAATTAAGAACCAATGAATAAAGATCCTAATGATTGAAACTTAATCAAAGTCAGAACCTATGTCTAAAGGAGACTCTTTAATGTTAAGATATCAAATACACACCAACTATGCACAAGCAAACATCTTAAACATCAAATAAAAGCACATATGAAAGGAATAGATGAAGAATGGATGAATATGCAAGGTGATCATGCAATAATGCTTCACACAAGATCAAAGTCAGAACCAAATGTCATTTATCAATCATGGATGCAATGATATAAGTAGAAGAGGTAAGAAGAAGTAGAAGTAAGGAGAATAGACAAATATCAATTACATGCACAAAATGACATATTAAGGATGCATAACATGTAAAATGAATAATATGGACAGTGACATACTATTGATAAGATGCAAATAAAATGTGTGAAATATCATACAAAATGCACACATGCAACATGTAGAACATAAGAAGAGATAAGGAATGAAAACATGTCAAAGTTTCAAGTTATAACACATAAACTCACACACATGCAAACACAAGTCAAGGTGACCCATAATGAAACCATGATGACCTATAATATCATACAAATGACATACAAAAGATGCTCAAATAATCACAAAAGGGGTGGCATAAATGCCTACCTAAAACTAGAGTTTAGATGCTAGCAAAATTCACAAAAGTTCCTCTAATCTAACAAGCATAAACAAATGGCAAATGAAATTGTAAAAATCTTGAAAATAGAGCACAAATCAACTAAGTCAGAAAGAGATCACATATAAAAAGCATAACACAAAATTCAACAAGAAATGTGCTCTAATGAGTTCACAAAAGTCACCTTGAAACCCATCCAAAGAAGGCTCAAATATGCACATCAAAACATATGAGAGATTGAGTTTAAAAATACAACCAAAATATTTTTATATGCTTCAATATGTCCTTTAACCAATACAAAAAGAATGAGTCAGAGATATTGTGTGAGATGGGAGAAATAAAATGCACAAGTTGAGTATCAATGAAGAACATCAATTAAAAAGAAATTAAAAGAAAATTATGCAATTATGCTCAACATTTCATGAAATCAGAATTAAAAATAAAAGAAAATTACTTAAATGTATTAAGAGTACACATGAATTAATTTGGGAGTTTTAGAGATGATTTACTATTTTTAAAATAAGAAAATCAAAACAATATGGGAAATAAAAATTAAAAAAGAAATGAAATAGAATGGGGGTGCAACACAAGTAATTCGCCAGTTAAAAATGAAATGGGCTCAACAAAGGGGTGTGTGGAAAGCAATTAAAGACCCAGTCCAACATGCGTGCTTGTGTGTGATAGTGTGCATGTTCAATCAACGTGAGGATGCAATCAGAACCACATGATTAGATCATGATGAAAAGTAAAACAATCCAACGAATATCAAAGCATGCACATCATAATTATTACGCACACACACCCATGTGATCACTCAGAAACCAAAAATAAAGCACGCGCAAGTCATATGGTATTTTAATGTGCTGGCAAGGTTATGGACGTTAGATCAAGTCAATGTATGATTATCACAGAAAGTAAAAGAATCCAACAATCCTCAATGCAGGCACATCAAAGCAATCATGTACGCACACACACAAGATCAATCTGAATTCAAAAGGAGCACATGCAAGTCACATGACATTTTAATGTGTTGGCACCTTATGAACCGTTAGATGAGATGGATCGGACGGCTGTGTTATTTTCTGGATTAAAACCCTAAACGCTTCCTCACCGGCCAGAGAACGACCTCCGGTCGTCTTCTCCAGCCATCTCCGTCACCTGCCACTCTCACCTTTTCCAGAAATCAACAAACTACATACCATTAGAAAGAGGAAGTTGCTAGGATCATGAATATAGGCTCAGTTTTCACACATCACACACACATAAGGAGAATCGAACGCCACAAATTTGCCCTAATTATTCAACTATGCTCCTAAAGAGCCTATCAACTAGCCAGGACGCACACAGCTTCTAGTAAGCTACAAAACAACAAGAAAACAAGCTCATATCACATGAATTCGAAGCCATAAGATTGATGAAATTAGAACCTGAAATTTAGAGAAGATTGAGTTGTAAGAAAACCAAAGAATCCTATGAGATCTTGAGCTCACGATTTGGTAAAATAAAGGCTTTGGAATGTGAAATTTTGGAGAGAAGTAGAGTGGATCTTGAACTGTAGTGGTCGTGTTGAGCTTGCTTTCACTCCATCAATGGTGTTCAATGATGCTTGATGATGATGATGATGAGTAACAAAGGTGAGTTCGTGCAATGGTAGAGAAAGTTCAGAGAGAATGCAGAGAAAAGAGTGAGGATGATTTCTAAGATTGTGAAAAAATGAGAGAGAGCCCAAAATCTGAGTGAGTTTTAGGTTATATAGGTGAGGTTAGGAAGTGAGTTTAGTGACTGAGTTGAGTGAGTCCACTCTAACTAATCGAGTCAGTTAGTTAGAGGCGAGTTAGGTGAGGCTGTGATGTGGTGAGGAGAAGCTCATGGTAGATAGGGTGAGGATAAAAAAGAACGGTGGTGATGAAGTTATGCTAGTGTGTGGCTGCAACATGACTTGCACGACAAGTTTTGGTTTTTTCCTCTTTTGTGTATGATGTAGCATGGTAAGTACATAGTGTATAGGTGTTGTACCCCAAAATTTACCCTCCGATATTCTGATCGTTTGCATATCCTTTTCATTGGTCTCTGTTTTCGCATTTTAGTAAACATATCAATAATCATGCATTTTTTGTTAGAATTTAATTTGTTTTATTTCTTTTTTTCACTAACTATTTTCAATTATCTTTTTTATTATTTTTAGTTTTATTATTATTATTTCTTTTTTTATTATTATTATTAATTTTATTATTATTAGTTTTATTATCATTATTAGTTTTATTATTATTAGTTTTATTATTACTAAGCTTTATTATTATTATTATTATTACTTTTATTTTGTTTATCTTCATGGTAAGTGGGGACCACTCAATCATTCTAACACTTCACATGGATTGCCAACTTGGATTTATCAATGGCCAAAAAGCATTCTTACACTTCACTTATCAATGGCCAAGAATCATTCTCATAAAGTCACATGGATTGCCAACTTGGATTTATCAATGGCCAAAAAGCATTCTTACACTTCAATTATCAATGGCCAAGAATCATTCTCATAAAGTCACATGGATTGCCACATCAACACTCCCACTTTATTTACACTATAAATAATATCTCTCTTTCTCTCATTTGACACACCAGATTCACCCCACACAAAGGCTGAATACTCTCTTAATTTTCTCCCTCAATTATTCTTGCAAATTTTCTGGAGAGAAGGCCCGTCTTCATTTTTCCATAACTCGTGTCATTGAAGAGGCAGTGGACCGTCTCCACTAGGTAACATTCACCTCTTTTATTTCTCCGTTTTCAAAGTACCATGATCATTTATCTATGTTGTTATCAAGTTCATTAGCATGTTAATATTTTTCTGGAAAAAGTATTGTAATATCCTATAATTTTTGTTTGGTTTTATTATGAATGATGTTTAAAGGATAAGATAAAAATTCAAAAAGACAAAAAACATGCTTCATCACCACCCTTTTATTATTTCATACTATTTTTATTTTATTTTCCATTTATTTCTTAATTTTGTTTCTCTAGTTTTTATTTTAGGAGCACTTTGAATTTTTAGTTTCAATTTATCATGTTATTTCTTGAATTCATAACTTTTTCTTTCGAATTTTGTTTTGATTTTTATTTTTCGCTAACGATCTTTATTTCGATTTTTAGGGCCAATGATATTACAAAATCATGACTTAGTTGATTTATGCAAAATGACTAAAAAGTCTTGATATGTATGAGGCTCATTTCTTTATTTTTGTTGGTCAATGAAAGTCGAATATCAAAAGATTATCGATCCTCCGATTAAATCTTGATCAAGACGAGACTAACTTTATTCTTCATTTCAAGTCCATTTTCTTTACTTTAGGCCGATGACATTGCACAAATCTTGACTCTGATTATTTCAAATCTATAAAGTCTTGATAAATATGAGGCCACTTTTTACTTATTTTTATTGGTCGATGAAAGTAAAAAATCTAAGATTATCGATTTATCGATTTAAATCTTGATTAAGACGAGACCAACCTTATTTTTTCATTCCGGTTTCATTATCTTTATTTTGGTCAATGACATAACAAACTTCATGGTTTGGTTGACTTCATTGAATCAATAAAACTTTGATCAATATGAGACCGCTTTCTCTTTATTTCAGTTTCATTCACTTTTTAGTCGATGAAAGTCAAGAATCATTGATTATCGATTCCTCGAATAAATCATGATTAGGACGAGACTAATTCTATTTCGTGTTCTTAGCAAGCAAACATAACATAACACAAACTTAGCAAGAGGTTCCTGTAGAGTACTACAGATACTTAGGGTGCTAATACCTTCCCTTTGTATAACCAACCCCCGAACCTTAGAACTCCCCCCTTTAGGTTTTTTAACGATCTTGAACCTTTCCTTTGGATAAATCAAAGTCGGTTGTAAAAGAAAATGATGCAAGTTAAGTAATAGCTTGTTATCCGATTTTCACCGCAACAGAAATGGAGACTTCACCGGGGATGATAATAACACCTATTGTTGGTCCCTTCCTAAGAGGGTTAAGCCAATCTTGTTTTTATGTTATTCATGTTTGCTTATTTACTTGTATATGCTTATGTATGTCATATTTGCTTATATACTTGTATCTTTGTTCTTGCTTTATTATCCTGTTTATTTTGGGTTATCATGGTATCTATGAGTGAGATAAGTCCTAACCCAGACTTGAGAGAACACATATGTTTAGGAACTATGGACATAGTCAAGGGAACTTCGAGTGAGAAATCCCAAAGGAGGGAACTTGAAGTCCACCTAGTACACACCCTGTGGTTGGTTCTTTACCCAGACTTCATGTTGTGATCTCGAACCCTTGATCCTGTTGCATGTGTTTTTGCATCCTATGTGCATTGCATTGCATTTGATTTGCATCTTTGCATGTCTCATTGCATATGTCTGTCTGCCCAGCTACTTATTTCCAGTGGTCTCTATCTTCCAGTGTCATCTGTGAGTCATCAAGCTGATTCCTCGACACCAATACCGGACTAGAGCTAACTACAGACGAAGGATGTCAGAGCAAGAGGTACACAATGCTGAGGTCCGAATGGAAATCGATGACCTTAAGTCAAGCGTGACCAAACTCACTGAGATGATTCAAGTCTTGATTGCTAGGGGAGAGCCACCCCAAAGGACTGTCATCCAGGAAGTTTCAAGCGCTGATCCTCCACCAGTTCAGATGCCGCCTTCAACGTGGCCAGAGTTTGGTTTGCCACACAACTATTCTCCTCCTCTTGCATCTACTGCTATGGTTGGTCAGACTGCTATGCCTGTCTTTCAAGCTCCTGTTTTCGCCGAGCCCAGACCCGTGGTCCATGCTGTTCCACAGACTGTTCGAGCTTTTTTCGAGAGTCTCCTTTATGAGTACAATGCTGCCAGTGCTCAAGGTGAAGACCGTGAAGACTTTGTTGAACCTGAAGTTGTTCGAGAGCAGTTTCAGAGCATAGAGAGGAGACTCAAAGCCGTTGAGGGTACTGATTTCTTTAATGTGGATGTAGACAACATGTGCTTAGTATCTGACCTTGTTATACCTGCTAAGTTCGTAACTCCAGATTTTGTGAAGTACAAGGGTCACTCTTGCCCAAGAGCTCATTTGGTCATGTATCTTCGTAGGATGACTGCTCATGCCAAGAATCAGAAATTGCTTATCCACTGTTTTCAAGACAGCTTGAGTGGAGCATCACTCAAATGGTACATGGGTCTCGAGTAAAACTCTATCCATAGCTTCCAAGACCTCACCAATGCCTTCATGAAGCAATACAAGTATAACCTCGACATGGCTCCTGATCGCCGTCAACTGCAAAACATGTCTCAGAATGATAAAGAGTCTTTCAAGGAGTATGCCCAACGCTGGAGAGAGTTGGCTTCCCAGGTTGAACCTCCTTTGGCTGAGAAAGAGTTAACCGGAATGTTCATGGATACCCTGTCCCCATTCTATTGGGATAAGATGGTTGGAAGTGTTTCCTCCAATTTCACTGATCTGGTTACTATTGGCCAAAGATTAGAGGAAGGTCTTAAGAAAGGAAAAATATCCAAGGCTGTTAAATCTTCCAATGCTGTGAAGAAATCCTATGGTAACTTTCAGAAGAAAAAGGAAGATCATACTAACGCTGTCATGGTTGAAACAAGAAGGCCTCGTCCCCGACCTCAGTATGTTGTTCACCCTACCGCTGCTGCTGTTACTCCTGTGGTTGCTGCACCACGACCAACTCAAGCTTTCCAACGTCTGGCTGCAGGACAGAGCCAGCATCGTAATAGGGGTCAATTTGATCCTATTCCCATGACTTACACTGAACTTTATCCTGGTTTGGTTCAACAAGGTTTGATTACCACAAGGCCTCTGCCTCCTCCTCTAAATCCTCTTCCAGCCGGCTATAGGGCTGATCTTCATTGTGAATACCATCAAGGTGGTGCAGGCCATAACTTGGAAAGTTGCTTTGCGTTGAAGGCTAGAGTACAAGAGTTGATGAGGAACAAAATCCTCTCCTTTAAGGACAATCCCAATGTTCAGAACAACCCTTTTCCAGGGCATGCCAAGTGAAGCTTCAGTCGACTTCAGCATGCTATCCTCCTAAAAGCCAGTGTTTCAGACAGGACAACACATCCTTGTGTTTGATTAGTCACTAGGCCTTGTTTCTTGTTGTTTGCATTTCCCTCATTTTGTAATAGCTGTTTGTTTTCAAATTATGTTTGTACTTTCACAATTAATGAAATGAGCACTGCAACTTTTGATTCAATTCATTTGTGTTTGCTATTTACTTCTTATTGCTTCCTCTTTCATGAAAAATAAAATAAAAAATTCTCTTGTCCACTTTCTTCTGATTATGCAAAGATTGGAGGGAGGATGATGATACTGTATACCCATAATTGTTGTTGGTATGCTTTTAAATCAAAACTTTGTTGACGATGTAAGGCATTGTTTCAGTTTCCCAAACACTGGAGAAATAAGGAAGTTAACCCTTCTTTAACCCCTTCGAGCCTAGAAGTAGGAGTTTCTTTCTTTACAAATAAAAACCCGCACTCTTAACCTGGGGCAGGGTAGTTCTCAGTTAACTGGGTTGTGCATTCAATTACAAGAGCAGCATTCAAGACGCCTCTCAACAAAGTTCACAAATGTTCCTTCGCACACAGCAAGCAAGTGTCGAAGATGTCTTTCAGGTCAAACGCCAATGATGATTCACTATAATCCTTAAGCCAGACAGTCACTAAAAAAAAAAGACAAAAAAAAGAAAAGAAAAGAAGAAAGAACAAGCTTGTATGACAACCAAAAGTTGTAAGGAAGCAGTGATCGCCATCTCAAGTCCATTGAATTTTGAACCATCATCGCTATCATCAGTGCAATTCCTAACTCATGGGAATTTGAGTGCATAGTTTGAGTTAACTGAGCATAGGACTGAAGTTCATCATGTAGATTGGGTGGGTACAAATAAACTTTGAGCCTTTATCCTTTGTTTCTTAAACCGTGAACCAGGCCACGTTATAACCCTCAAAAGACCTAACTGAAGCAAGGCTATTTTGAAAGTATACTACAGCAAGGTTGCGTAAACTGACTCCAAAATATCTTTGCAGGTCACCTATTTTGGGTATTACACCCTTTGCTTAAACGTTTCACTTTAATGTCTTGAACCACCGTGTTCTGACCAGTATCCCATATACTTTGCACCTCTTTCAAAATGATTTTGATTTCAAAAGTTGCATGAACTTTGCATTTACCATGTGTGTACAAATACTTTTGTTTGCAAACTAGCTTTCTTCTTAAGGAATTTTCAAACAATTAAGAAACTTGGTCGGTGATCCTATCAGGGGCAAGTTCCTTCCATATCTTGTTGAGAATCAGTTCAAGATTTGTGGTTTAATGGCGACTTCTTAGAATTGGTTTATACAGAAGATTTTTCAAGACTCAGACTGGGGCAAGCCTCCCCGGTGTACAGTAAAATAATCATCTTTCAAGACCCAGACTGCGGCAAGCTTTTCAAGAGCACCATGAAACAGTCATTTCCAGAATCAATCAAGTCGAAGCAATGATCAGCTCATCTATAATAATCAACTAATATGGGGCAGTTTACTTGAAGAATCCCCAAGCAGCTCTCCATCCTTCTTTACAAGGATCATCACTAGATACAGTTTATTAGTGTGGCAAAGATGTGTTCAGCAGAAGCATCTCTAGTCCCAAGCAGAATGGCAGTGATCTCCGTGTAGAGGAATCAGTCTTCCAGTCTTGTCTTCCCAGAGAGTCGAGCCATGTCGTCGACATCTGCATTCGCATTTGATCATATATCATCTGCATAATTTATACCATATGCATAACATGAGTGTTTTATCCTCATTTGCATTTCTCTCGAGGTCGTGTCGTTATCCACGTCTTACCAAAACGTTACATGTCCTTTTCATTCAGTGTCATTCCTGAATGTTGTCATTCTCTTGCGCATCTAATTTTGTTGATAGATGTTGGTATTCTCTCATTCCAATGCTATTCCTGGATCTTTATATTCTCTCACTCCAGTGCCATTCCTGGATGTCTGTATCTTGTGATCTCCAGTGCCATTCCTGGATGTCTGTCTCTTGTGATCTCCAGTGCCATTCCTGGATATCTTGTTCCCCTTGTTTCTCCCAGTGCTATTCCTGGAAGTTTTGCCTCTCTTTTGTAATCCTCATCAAATTTGCTTGGATATCTTTCAGTGCCATTCCTGAAAGTCTTTTTTGTCCATTCAGTGCCATTCCTGGATGAGTTTTCTCCTTTGCATTCAGTGTCATTCCTGGATATCTTTCTCACTATCATTCGATACCATTCCTGAATATAGTGATCTACCTTTACTTTCAGTGCCATTCTTGAAAGTTCATAGTCATCCAATGCTTTCTTGGATTTCACCTTTGTTCACATTCATTCAATGCTGTCTTGAATAATGTGGTTCCTTTTGTCCAATGCTTTCTTGGATTTCTATCTTGTTCACTTTCATCTGATGCCTTCTCAGATATTATGAGTTATACCTTTCATCTATAGCCATTATTGGATAACTGGTGTTTTTTTACATTCAATGTCATTCTTGAATGTAATCTTTGTTCACTTTATCTAAAGCCGTTATTAGATATTGTGATCTATACCTTTCATTCAAAGCCAGTATTGGATGTCCGGTTTCTCTACCATCTGATGCCTATCCGGATGTGTCTCTCTTTCTGATATTTTTCAGATAGAGTCTTTGTTCACTTTATCTAAAGCCGTTATTAGATATTGTGATTTATACCTTTTGTTCAAAGCCATTATTGGATGACTGGTTTCTTTGCATTCAAGGTCATTCTTGAATGTGGTCTCTGTTCACATTCATCTAAAGCCATTATTAGATATTATGATTTGTACCCTTCATTCATAGCCATTATTGGATGACTGGTTTTTTGTTGCCATCTGATGTTTTTTCGGATGTGTCTTTCTCTTTCTTTTCTGGTTTTTCTTGAAGATCCCGTTTGAACTCTTCAGTATAAGAAAGTCCCAGAAAATCTTTTGTTGGTGTCTATCCTTTTATTCCAAATTGATCCCCAGGGGAGATCATGTCTTCTTTCTGGTTCCATGCCCAGTAAAGAGTGTACTTTCATTTCCCCAGTGTCGTCCGGTCACCTATAAACCTGTTATCCATCTCCTTGGACTTTTCCCTAGTGGAGAGCCCCTCTCTGGCTCCCATCCCCAGTGAGGGCCTGTAGGATTTCCTCTTTATTTTTCTATCCCCGGTGCATCCTTAGAGTCTCCCTAGTGAGTCTATCGTTGGACATTCTGTATCCCCAGTGAGTCTTTCTCGTGAATGCTAATCTTATCCTTCCCCAGTAAGCTCACCTGTGGTGGATTGCCCTTCGTCCTTGGTGTTTTGTTTGTCTGCCCCTTTGCATTTTGCATTCCATCATTTTCATCATATTAGAGTTCATTGCATGTCTGAATTTTTGTCTATAGCATTGCATGTCAGTGCGTCAGAGGGCAAAATTTTCGGTTATCTATATTTAAATACCTTCCACCATGATTTCATCACTCATGTCATCCGGTGAAGATATTTAAATAGGGGAAACTGTTGTACCCCAAATTTTACCCTCCGATATTCTGATCGTTTACATATCCTTTTCATTGGTCTCTATTTTCGCATTTTAGTAAGCATATCAATAATCATGCATTTTTTGTTAGAATTTAATTTGTTTTATTTCTTTTTTTCACTAACTATTTTCAATTATCTTTTTTATTATTTTTAGTTTTATTATTATTATTTCTTTTTTATTATTATTATTATTATTAATTTTATTATTATTAGTTTTATTATCATTATTAGTTTTATTATTATTAGTTTTATTATTACTAAGCTTTATTATTATTATTATTATTACTTTTATTTTGTTTATCTTCATGGTAAGTGGGGACCACTCAATCATTCTAACACTTCACATGGATTGCCAACTTGGATTTATCAATGGCCAAAAAGCATTCTTACACTTCACTTATCAATGGCCAAGAATCATTCTCATAAAGTCACATGGATTGCCAACTTGGATTTATCAATGGCCAAAAAGCATTCTTACACTTCAATTATCAATGGCCAAGAATCATTCTCATAAAGTCACATGGATTGGCACATCAACACTCCCACTTTATTCACACTATAAATAAGATCTCTCTTTCTCTCATTTGACACACCAGATTCACCCCACACAAAGGTTGAATACTCTCTTAATTTTCTCCCTCAATTATTCTTGCAAATTTTCTGGAGAGAAGACTCGTCTTCATTTTTCCATAACTCGTGTCATTGAAGAGGCAGTGGACCGTCTCCACTAGGTAACATTCACCTCTTTTATTTCTCCGTTTTCAAAGTACCATGATCATTTATCTATGTTGTTATCAAGTTCATTAGCATGTTAATATTTTTCTGGAAAAAGTATTGTAATATCCTATAATTTTTAATTGGTTTTATTATGAATGATGTTTAAAGGATAAGATAAAAATTCAAAAAGACAAAAAAACATGCTTCATCACCACCCTTTTATTATTTCATACTATTTTTATTTTATTTTCCATTTATTTCTTAATTTTGTTTCTCTAGTTTTTATTTTAGGAGCACTTTGAATTTTTAGTTTCAATTTATCATGTTATTTCTTGAATTCATAACTTTTTCTTTCGAATTTTGTTTTGATTTTTATTTTTCGCTTACGATCTTTATTTCGATTTTTAGGGCCAATGATATTACAAAATCATGACTTAGTTGATTTATGCAAAATGACTAAAAAGTCTTGATATGTATGAGGCTCATTTCTTTATTTTTGTTGGTCAATGAAAGTCGAATATCAAAAGATTATCGATCCTCCGATTAAATCTTGATCAAGACGAGACTAACTTTATTCTTCATTTCAAGTCCATTTTCTTTACTTTAGGCCGATGACATTGCACAAATCTTGACTTTGATTATTTCAAATCAATAAAGTCTTGATAAATATGAGGCCACTTTTTACTTATTTTTATTGGTCGATGAAAGTCAAAAATCTAAGATTATCGATTTATCGATTTAAATCTTGATTAAGACGAGACCAACCTTATTTTTTCATTCCGGTTTCATTATCTTTATTTTGGTCGATGACATAACAAACTTCATGGTTTGGTTGACTTCATTGAATCAACAAAACTTTGATCAATATGAGACCGCTTTCTCTTTATTTCAGTTTCATTCACTTTTTAGTCGATGAAAGTCAAGAATCATTGATTATCGATTCCTCGATTAAATCATGATTAGGACGAGACTAATTCTATTTCGTGTTCTTAGCAAGCAAACATAACATAACACAAACTTAGCAAGAGGTTCCTGTAGAGTACTACAGATACTTAGGGTGCTAATACCTTCCCTTTGTATAACCAACCCCCGAACCTTAGATCTCCCCCTTTAGGTTTTTTAACAATTTTGAACCTTTCCTTTGGATAAATCAAAGTCGGTTGTAAAAGAAAATGATGCAAGTTAAGTAATAACTTGTTATCCGATTTTCACCGCAACAATAGGTCATGTGTTTGGCTTAATGAGGAAAAAAAAAGTGACTGGTGTGGGAATGTATGCGTGGCTGGTGTGAGTTAACAACAACAATGCACAACAATTCTACCTTTGGATCAGAATGCAAATGGTGATCTTTAGGGAGAAATATCTTCATGCATAGTGTATGAAATGGTTAATTCTTGGTGACTATGGAAAGAAGGAACATGGTATAACATATTTGATGTTAAAATGAGATTAAATGGAAGCTTGTAGAGTAGTGAAAAATGACTTGCAACACAAGAATATGGGACTGCATCATGGTTGTGGCAAGACAAGGCATGGCATGGCAATGTGACCTATGGATTTTCAGCATGAACACCTCAACTTGGGACCATCATAACTCCATCATAGCTTGCTCAAATGGAAAAATGTCCAACATTAAAGTTGAAGAGGGCATTGAGATGAACAACTTTGATGTTCAACATTTTTTCATTTGGAGATTACTTCACTGAAACAAATGGCTTTACATTTGGCACACCAAGTGTTTGACAAAATTATGGCGCGTGGGCCTGGTCTTGCCTTGTCATGACTTGGTTTTTGACCTAGTTTTGTCAAACTTTGATTGATCATATCTCCCTTAATTTTGATCCAATGAAAGAGTTCTTTATATGGATTTGAAGCTTAGAATATGAAATTTAACTGGCTCAACTTGGGCCTGAAGTTTAGAGCTTTTATCAGGGAGAATGAAAGCCTCAAAGTGTGGTGCAAAATGGTCCAAACTTGCCATTTTTGGAAACCCTAAATTTCCAAAAATGGAAACTTTGTACATTCCTTGATTTTTCATGATTCCTCCATCATTTCTTGATCAAATTTTGTCCAATTAACCTATATAACTTGAATTTCATGAATTTGACCTCAAAAAGTCAGGAGTTGACTTTTCCACTGCACAATTGACATTTTCCCCAATTCTCCTGATTTTGAATCTTCTGACCAATTGAGCCCCTTCTGAAATGAACCAATGACCAATCTTCCATCCTTAGACACTTAGGAACATAAGGAATACCATGAGATCAAGTTTTGCCCAAAAAATCAGAAATAAATAGATTTTATGTCAAACCCTAATTTTGGTACCCTCTAGTTAGGAGGAAATAACACATCCTCTAAATCCAAATTCCTCTGAATATGATGTACATCCTATCTAACAAAGATGAGATATGACACTTAGAGGTGATAAAAACTCAAAGAGCTTGCCCATTTGAGGGTCAAATCCCAACTTTAGACTGTTTTGTATAGGAGATGATGCATTGTCCAATCTTCTTGATGAATTCCCATCTTCCAATGACTTGTGGGATCAAATGGGATGATATAAAAGACCCTTGAGGCTTGTTTGAAGACCCTTGGCTCTTATTCTCTTGCTCTGAATGACCTACACCTTTGAAAACCACTGATCACATGCCCTTATGCAATATGTATGCTATGTGATATGCAATTCATGACCTATTATGGAATGCAAATGAGTAAAGCATAGACCAATTTATTGAGAAAACATGAGGGCTAATTTTGAGGTATTACACCTACCAAGAGACAATATCCAAGAAAGTGAAATACAGTTGTATTCCAAGGCATTCTAGTCAATCGGTGATCATGTAAACATAAAATAATTCATTGATTTCTCAAAGTTCACACCAGTTAATATCAAATAATAATAAGACTACCTCTAATCCTAGTCAAATCCTTTAATGATGAAAAAAATCTAAGACAGAGATTGAATATTATTTGGTAAGACTACTATCCTCCTCAACCACTGGAAAATCATATACCACAAGTTTACCTAGATATAACTAGTGAAAAACAAGTGGAAGACACACTTTAAGCACCCAACACATAACCCGTAAGAAAGACCATAATGATCTAGAATAACTAGTCTAATATGCAGATTCTCTCTGGTCTGGATCTTATGCTGGAGAAGCTGCCAAGAAAAGAACAACACTTTTGAGGGAACCCAACTACCAAATGGAAGCCAGTGAACAACCTAAACTAGAGGGAAATGTAGAAATATAAGTACGGGACTAAAAAAGATTATAGTAGGCAGGTGCGACAATGAGAGCTATTGATTATTCTCATGCGAGAGAAACACTATGAATGGTCACTATAAGGGCATCCACCAAACCTTGTTCATGGTCAAAGAGAGATATCTACCACATAAAATTCTAAACCATGATCCCATCTTCCTAAGTATCAATATCAGCCACCTTACTCCTTTTTTGCTCAGATATCAGGAAAAGCTTATAAAAACCAACTCAAAGAAGGATGGGCTTCACCGAAGGGTCATCCCAAAAAGATGCGAACATATCAAATCTCACTGTCCGCCTTAGACCATCCACAAACCAACCTGAGGAGTCAAGAGATTCAAAATCTATAAGGTAGAATCCTTTCCACCAAGGAGAAGTAGACTGACATCTAGTCGACCTACCTCCTTTTAAGGAAGTGAGAACCTAGACATCATATCTAAAAATCATAATATTCCTCCAAAGATTAATGCTCAAAAATAAAATGCCACATCCATTTGGCTATAAGAGCTAGATTTACTAAGCGAAGGTCACATATTCCAAGCCCATTATTCTTCTTGGATTTACACACATCTGTCTAGCTTGAAATTTTGTTCCACAGGGGACAGATGTTGGACCAGATGTTGAGATAACTTTTCCAACTTCTTGAACCAGAATGATAGTAACATGATATCAATAAATAGTATAGAAAGCAATAAAATAACATACGATATTGGTAACCTAGTTTGGTGAAACCACACCTACGTTTGGGAGGGCTCTCTACCCAAGAAAGAAAACTCACTACTTTGAATTAGTACACTTAGTCTTACAAGAACCAACAATCCCTATGTTGTTCAAAGCCTCTTCCTAATCCTAGTGACTTTCTATTTAAGGACTCCCCCTAAATATGATAACCAACTCACTTTCTTCTCAATCATACAACTTTTGATTGGTGTTTACATTTCAATTAACAATGTTGAATATTAGAACTCATCTAAGACAAACCATTTATGTCAAGTTACTTATACATAGAGATGTACAACAAAAGATTCAACATTAATCTAGTTATGGCATTAACGTGGAATACGAGTAACAAGGACTCAAACCCTAGCACAAATAATTTAGTTCGTGCGCACCAAAACTATTGTCAAACAATGAGAATTGAGTCTCCTTATATAGAAATGTCTTATAGGCATTTTCCAATGAATATTTACATTTAATTCGTCAAGAAAATAACCGAATCAATTGGATATGATTTACTCCTTAAATATTTCCAAAAGATATTATTTGTTATATTTCAAATTCAAATTTAAATCACATTTAAATCTAATTTGAACATCTCCAGCTGTAAAACAAATCAACCAAACATACCTAAAAAAAGGCAGCAAATCTGATTGAATCTCAATCAGAAATTACACACCAAACAACATCCATCAAGGTCTGCTGAACAAGGTCGTATATTGTACTGCACATGCTGGAACATCGTGTTTCATATGTTGCACCGATACTTTAAATTAACTCCACTGCATATCTAGTAGATCTTCTGTTGTAGATTGAATCTTGGATAGAGAATATTTGAACCACCTGCAATTTTCATTAAGAAGATCACTAACATCCTTAGGTATAATGATTTCTTTTACAGAAAAAATCCTAGTTGATTTCTTAGATGTATCTTTATAATTTTGAATCATTCACTACTACAAAACGCGTAAACAACAACGCCCTAGTCACCACGCTTATTCCCTACACCGTTGTGACATCTCTAAACTAAGACGCTATCATAATATTATTGTTTTTTGATTAAAAATTATTTGTATATAACAACGGTTAAGGAGCCAACCGTTGTGATAACTTCAAGCTTTCATGGGTCCGAACCTCAGGGCCCTCATATATGTTATTCCTTTAATGTTAAGTGGCGCCTTTTCTTTTTTAATTATTTTTAAATAAAAAACTTAAAAGTTTATGACTACGGTTCAAGAGTTCCACCGTTGTTAAGTTGCGCCTTTTAATTTTTATTTATTTTTAAATAAAAAACTTAAAAGTTTAAGACGACGGATGAAGAGCCAACCATTGTTAAGTCGCGCCTATTCATTTTTAATTATTTTTAAATAAAAAACTTCAAAGTTTATGACTACGGTTGATGTTTACAACCATTGTGATATATTTTGTTTTTTATTTAAAATTTTAAATTGTTAATACTCTAGCGTTTTTTTATGAAATTTCACCATGAAAGTAAAATATCACTACGGTTGCATGTATTGGCCGTTGTGGTAGCGTGATAATATTATACACTCCTAGTTAGCTTGTCTCTTCAGTATCCTTTTTTCCATTGCAAATAGAAACTAGACGAAACAATACACGATTTCAATCCAAACCCTAACGTTCAATACTGTGAAGCATTGCACGATTTCATCCAAAACACCATCGTTCCTACTTCACTGTGTATTTGCCATTGTCATCATCATCGTCACCCAAGTTGACAAGACCATCATGATCAACCAAGTTGTTACCGTCTAGAAGGAAAACAACAACAACACCATCGTCACCACAAGGAAGGAAGACAACACCATCACCAACACCAACATCATTTACTTAGTCATCACGTTTAGGGTATGTAAAATATTTATCCCCATGCATTTACAGTAAACTTCATTTGCCATTGTTGTGGTTGTTGTTGTTTTATTTTGTGGTTGATGTTTATGTTCTTGTTGTTCATGTTGTTGTTGTTGTTTTTGAACTTATATGTCGACCTTGTTGAGTTCTTCATCAGAACCCAGCGAAGAAACTCAAACAAATGAGAGGTTAGACAATGATACTCAAACAACTGAAAGTTAAACGAAAAGATCACAAAGTAGTGTCACAATGATGCCCCAATTCACATCTGTCTGGAACTCATCAGGTGAAAAAATTCCTATCCAGTTTGATTTGTTGTACAGAATAGTGGATTGTCAGCACTACTATACTTTTAAGAGATATGTTTCGTTCCTTACACGTAGCAAGGTCAGTATATTGATTGATGATTGGAAACAAGTTGATAATAAGGTCAAAGAAAGCATATGGACCGATGTTAAGGTATTACATACTATAATTTTCATATATCGCCGATATCAATATCTATAATTTCTAATACATACTTATATATTGATTTAAATGTAGTTGAATTTTGAGTTTACCGATGACTCAAATTTGAAAAAAAAAGTGGATATCATATGCTGGTACTCGTTGGAGGGGATTTAAGGCACAACTCACAGATGACTACATTAGGAGGCCTAAGAGCGGTCTTGATCATCCATGGATTCGATATAGTTTTATATCGAAGAAGCAATGGAAAAGGTTTGCAAAGATACGTCGTTCTGAGGAATTCAAGGTTAGTACTATTCTCATGTAACCGATAATATTATGCTAATGAGTTATAGATACTAATCATATATTTGTTTCACTATGTTCATAACAGGTTAAAAGCGAAGTCAGAATACTCAATAAGGCCAAGAACATGTACCCCCATGGATTGTCTCGTGGGGGTTAGAGGAATCTTGAGAAAAAAATCATGCTTGAAAGACAATAAAAAACAGTAGATGGTCAAATCCCATCTCCACCTTCAAGACATGAGAAATGGAAGAGGGCTCGATTAAGACCAGATGAAGAGTACACCTCTGAGGCGTCAAGAGTAGTTGCCGAAAAAATTGTAAGTATGATTTGTGGTGCTTATGTTATTTTTTATTTAAATGCGTTGGTAACAATATATGTAAGCTTCTCATGTTGTGTAGGATAAGTTGGTTGAGGTAGTCCGTGAAGGCACATTTGTTCCACAAGCACGACATGACATATTAGTAGAAGCTATTGAAATAGATGAGCATGGTGGGGATGCCCATGGTGTTGGAGAAGGTGTCGGCTTGAGTTCATTCTTTGGGTCTCAAAGAAAAAGTATTGAAAGCTCAGAAATTATTGCACAAAGACAAAAGATTGAAAATTTTGAGAAGCAATTAGAAGAACAACGGAGAATGTTAGAAGAGGAGAAGGAAAAAAGGGAGAAAGATATGGAAAGGTTTCAAGAGTTATATTCGGTATGTACTTTACTTGAGATGTTAGTGTTTTATCGGAAATGTATGATATATATTGTGCTTGTTTTTGTTTTATGTTTTAATTGAATATTATGATGTAGAGATTAAGTGAAAACTTTGAACAACGGACAAATGAATATCACTGTAATGTTGATGGTGATGATGATGATCGAAATCCTAGTAGAAGTGTTGTACGTCATGCTTCTACAAAAGGAAGTAATTGTTCAGCCCATCCCCCCTGCAGGTAACCGCAATGATATAATGGACCCTAATCCAAATGAAATCAAAATGTTATACTTGAAAGTTGCGGTGATAAATGAAACACAACTTTTTTGCTAGAACATTGTCCACGTTTGGATTTATTCTATTATAGTCCTGAAGATGTAAGGGATTTTCTTGGTGGGTATAAGTGGCTGGACATCGGGATATTGCAAGTTTGGTGCACGTAAGTACATATAGTTGAATATACATGTCATTATAAAACATTATCATTTATAGAACATCACCCCTAATTTATTCATTTTCTTTACCCATTTAGGTACATTCACCGTCTTTGTATAGAGTTGAATAAATCGAGTACTTACGTAATCTTGGATCCACTTTTTATTCGTTGGGATTTTAATAAACCAAAAGATATCCGAGAGTACTTGAGAACACGGTTAAATGAGGGAGGAAAAGAATGTTACTTAGCACCATTCCTCTGTTCATAAGTATTTTTGGAGTTGATGTTTATGTATTCTATATTTAGTTTTGTTTTAGAAAATACCATTAACCTATATACGCTCTTGTTTATTCAGTGGTCATTGGCAATTGATCATAATATCATTTAGGACGAATATGATAACTTTTCTGTGTTCCTTGCATGATCCATTGGAAAACAAAATGAAAGATATGATTAATTCGTAAGTGTATGCTTAATTCATTTTCTTTGACATTGTAATTAGTTTATCATGTAATATGTTTAATTCAAATTCAATGTATAGTGTTATGGAGCAAGTGAATATGATGAACAATGTTAGAAGAAGGCCCAGATGGATCTGTCCTAAAGTAAGTGACACGACTATGTTTCTTTCATTTACATTCATGCGTGGTTGTATACATGTGATTTTTGCTTAAATTTGTAGACAAGGAAACAACCCGGGAATTACGAGTGTGGTTATTAATTCATGAAACACATGTTAAACATTGTCCTTGTCGGCATTGTTGATTCATGGGATAAGGTATACATGTCATAAAATGTTTACATATATTAATATATAAGTTGACTATTGAATTATTATCATACATGTTATTGACTCTTTCTTATGTAGATGTTTAACGACGAAACCCCATTCCCCGTTGAGGACTTCGTAGATCTTCGTAAATGTTGGGCATATATTCACAATGTTCTTAAGGGTCCTGCTGATTGATGATGTCAATAACACTTTTCTGTAGAGATGATGTGAATAACACTTTTCTGTATTGATGACATGAATATAGTGTTTGGTGTAAATATGGTTATAATAGTTACAATACTTACAGAATGTATACCTTATCTGTTAGCTGTATTTTATGGTTATAATAGTTACAATACTTACAAATGAACAATGTTAGCTTATCTATTATGGTTAAAATGGTTACAGGTTAAAAAAATGGGATGAATTTGAATTGCTGAGAAATGCATATTTAAAACATAGGAAGTATTTTATGCTCTTTATATGCATGTATACCTTATGTGTTATGGTTAAAATGGTTACAGGTTCAATAGTGGGATGAATTTGAATTGCTGAGAAATGCATATTTAAAACATAGGAAGTTTTGACTGTGGTAATAAAACCTAGTCTTGGTTGTATATTTGTGTCTGCAGAATATATAACGACAGGTATAAAATATAACCTTCATAATATCTCGCGTGCTGCACAGAAAAAAATAAATATCAAAACGGCGCAACTGGGAATCGAACATAGGAGCATTATATTTATCACAACAGTTCATTTTAATAACCGTTGTGATAGGGCGCGTTGTTTCCAAGTTATTACAACGGTTAATGTCCCGTGATTATAAGTATCAATTTACAACAATACTCTACATAACAACGCCTGCGCCAGCGTCATTATATACATTTCCCAACCGTTGTTAATTGGTATTTACGTAGTAGTGATTTTACAGAAATGAGGATAAGCTTGAATGATCGTAGAGAGATCTGTTATCTGAGAGTAGGATGAAATAAAAAGAATGTTTTTCTTATTTGTAATGACGACCCAAATATAACTCAACTTATATAGGAGACGAATTCGCCTTATTTTATGAACCATAGAGGTCTTATGGAAGAGAAAAACTTTTTCTCTTTTTGCACAATTCCCAAGCATTGATTGCTACATGGATTCATAGATGCAGATACCAAGATCACCCCTTGACTTTTCTAACATAATTACATCCCAGGCTTTGGTGAATATGTCCTTCAACTATTTCTCAATGACAATCATGTTATTCATAGATGTCTTAATGAAGAGATGGCTAATTAAAATGTGCTTTGAAATACTCATATCTCTCAAATTGACACAAAACAATGTCATGGCATCTTGTCCCACATTGTACTCCTTCAACATTTGATTTATCCATTGTAATTTAGCATAACTTCCTTTTAGAATAAATTATCTGTCATTTGTAATAGACATCATAACACCTTGTTTTACATCAAGACCAATGAGATCAGAACCTTCATTTTTCATTTCCATATTTAATGCCCTTCTAAATTTTAGAGTTGGTCTTCAATATGTTAGACAGGATGGTCGACATATCTTTATCAACATCTTAATCCCTCATAATGGTTTCTTGGATCTTGTCAGTCCAAGTCTTTTGACTTAGAGACCGATTACTGATAGTTCTAACCATGAGCTGGACTTCCAAAACACTTTTACTAGAAACCAAATCATTCTAATCTAAATGTGGTATATTTTGAAGATCCCATTCTGGAGTATACAGACTATAAATCAACTGACTAGAAGGAACACTAATCATAATATCCAGTTTTATATTAGTCAAAATTTCTGAGCTTTAATAAGGAGTTAATCCACTATCACTATAATTTTTTAGACTTTTCTTTTAAACCACGATTTGTTCAATGATAGGAGGACCTCCAGCCTACCCATCGACCTTTCCTTCAATAACAACTCCTTGCATGAGTCTTATAAATTTCATAAGTGGTAATTCCATCTTGACTTGCGTCTTATCTTCCCATTCTCGAGGTAGACGAAGTTTATCACTCATCTAGGATAAAAAAATAGGAAATGCTAAAGAAAAACTTGAGTTTAGGATGGAACCTGTGGCATGAAATTGGTGAAACATAATGTATGAAGAAAGCATAGATTTTGATTACGGAACTACAATCATCTCGATTAATACTCTCGAGAGATAAAAAGTGAATGAGTTACTAAGATAGTGAATACGAGTAAACTTGAATGACAAGGATTGCAAAAAGCTTCAAAAACGCCCAAACACTTCTAATTTATATGTGAGAACGATTGGACAATCCAAATTAGCTAAAGAAATGAGTTACGAAATCAACGACTAAATTCATCATTGGGGATACATGCCAACTCGAGTACACTCAAATGCACTATGTATCGCGACATGCCTTAACTGGTCGCACCAACACACATGTTAGAAAAATAAGTAGTGAAATGTTCCAATGATGGGAATGCATTTAATGCGCTTGTGTCCCCACTATTTTTTCATTTGATTCCAAATGTTTCATGTCTAGCTCACCTCGGACAATGTATTGGAGGCCAACCGAATCACTAAAGGATTCCCCAACTCACTCAATGGCCGACAAACCATGGGAGAAATTGTTCCAGGCCGGCCAAATGCCTAAATAGCTAAGGCCCAATTTGTCTCAAATCCACTCCACTCAGCCCAAGGTGTAAAGTCAATACTCATAAGAAACAAGGTACACACTTTCTGATATTCATTATTCATTATACTCATCTTGAACCCTTGAACTGACTTGGGCATTGGAGTGTTAACCATGCATATTCACCTCGCATTAGCGTCACAAAGATCAACACCACTAGTTCAACATCTAGTTCATCAATTACATATTCTAGTTTCTAAACGAAACACACACACACCACGTACGCGGGCGCGCGCGCGTGCACACACACACACACACACACACACACACACACACACTCCAATGGTGCACTACCACTAAGTTTGGCAAAATGAGTCTGACTTATCGAGCATGTTCGTTTTGCTTGTACTTTTTGTGGGATGAGTTAAAGGTTTAAGTTTGCACCGTCTAATATGTTTATTATGCCACTTACACACAACTTTTCTTGAATATGTGAAAACAAATTCTCAAATATCTATCGATTGAGACATATAAGTGGATTCAACAATCACTCATGAAAAAAGAAAGAGTAATCTAAAATTTTTATCAATATACTCCCTCCGTTTTATATTATAAGACACGTTTGACATTTCACACGAATTAAGAAATATAATTAATGTTGTATGAAAAAAAAAAATTATGTATGACTTTATACTTCTGTCCTTCATTTATTATGGATGAACAAAAAATTTAAAGAATTAAAAGAAAAAAATTATAATAAAGAATAAAGAATATATTAAAAATATTATTAATATTGCATTGAAATTATAAACTAATTTATAATTTAAAATAATTGTTTTAAAGATAGTTTATAATTTAGAATAGAAGAAATATCATTTTCATAGTGAGAAGATGATCATATTCAACAAAATCTTCAAAATCACTAACATATTTGAGAAGATAGATTTTATGCTGGATTTTCAAACAAATCACTAACATATAGTGTCATATCAAATGTTTAATCGACTAGTTTTACTTTTATGCCTGACTATCTCATAACTAGATGGAGGGACATATTCGTTCTTTATTTCTTTCTCTATGTCATATTGGTACCTAATTTACCCTAAAATTGATTTTTATCTCATATTTGTTTCAAAAAAATATTACTCTCATAAAATTTGTCATATTTATAAAATAAAATAAATATTTTTTCAAGTAATCTAATTTATTACGATGTACATGACTCTTAGTTTATTATCATCAATTTTAAATTCATATTAATGAAAATAAAGTAATACACGTCTAATTAATAGTAATATTTATGAAATATCAACATCCTTATATGAACATAATGAAAGAGAAATGTCCCGTAGGAAGTGATTTAAAGAGACTAAAGTCCACAACGCACTTGAAGACGTAGCTTAACTGGAACAAGAAAGGCACTGATTTTTTTGCTTAATTTAAGCTAAACCAGCAAAAAGAAAAGCATATCACAAGCTTGGTTTTTACTTTAAACAATGAAATGAAGATAAGTGTGATTGATTGAGTAATTGGACCAAGTTGAGGACGCAAAGGACATATAGTCAAGTAGTATATCTATCTATATGGACCACAATAAAATAGAATAGATAGTAATGATGGATTATTATGTGCTACTTAGGGGCATGAACTGATGGATTACAACCTTAAAGAGGCACCTAACATGGCCCCCCCTCTTTTTAACTCTTCTAGTTATGGCCGACCATGAAGAACCCGCGTTCGGATTTTCAAAGTACTTGATAACAATCTTTGTCTGGTTACTATTGTTTCCTTACATTTCTTTAACCATTGTTAATGTTGTTGGTACTATTCAAATGTATTATGGTTCTACTACAAAGATTTGCAAAAACACATAAAAATAAAAAATAAAGGAAATAATATATACTTTTCTTTGAGAAACATGAAAGATGTGGAGAAAAATAGTATTTTTTTTTTGTTTGTTGTAGAATTGATTTTTAAGTAGATCAACGAAGAAGTCGTGTAATTTTTTTATTAGTTTTAAAATTTTATATTTTGTCTGTATCAATAGGACATCGAGAGTTTTGCTTTGGTTTCGAGGTTGTTTTGTGGTTTCAGTGTTTTTATTAGATGTTTTTGTTCTTATAATGGTGGTTACGATCAGGGCCGACCCTAACCTATGCCTAGAAGTGTGACAGCCTAGGGCCCAAAACTTTAGGGGCTCAAAATATATTTTTAATTATTATGAAAAAAAAATATTCACATATTATACCCATTTGTGTATACTCAGTATTATAACAAAAAATATACACATGTTAGATCTAAATTTTTAAACATTTTCTTTTATTTTAGCGTTCAATTTCAATTTCAATATAATTTGCATCATTAAATCACAATTACCTTTAATTAGTTTTGTGATAGATAATGTTAGGTTTAAAAAGTTTGATTTCTCCTAATTATTCCGATGTATTTACAAGAAGGAAGAAAAATTATTTTTATTAGGATGCTTGACAAGATAGAAATCTTGTTTTTATGTATCTTTAGGTGCGATGAGGAATTCAAAACAACGTAGTTTCGGGTAGAAAAACTTGTGTGTTGGTTGATATTAAAGAAAAAAGTTTGATCGCACAAAGACGGTAAAAAATTGTTCGCTGGTTATGAATAAAATATTTATCCGCGCTATGGCGGAAAGAAAGTTGTTTGGTTAGTTGTAGTTGCTTTTAGGAGGAACATGAGTATTCAAACTAGCAAGCTATACAGCTTGCGCCCTAATGCTCGGGATCAGATGGATATACATCCCAATGATCCATTTTAATCCACTTTTGCTTAGAAAATATCTAAGACGAATCCATTCATTATTCATTAAAGGAAGACAAGCATTCGAACAAAGCAAGTTATATGGCTTGTGTCTGAATACTTGGGGTCAAAAGGACATACGTCCAATTGATCCTTTTTGATCCGATAAATTAACGAACTCAAAACGGTGTTTATTTAAAATAATTATTTAAAGGGAGGACAAACACTCGAACAAACAAGTTGTACGACTTATGTCCGACTGCTTGGGCTCAAAGGGACATACGTCCAATTGATCATTTTTCATCTGATTTTTGATTGGAAAAGAGAATCAATGTGATTTATTCGTGTTCAAAATCACTAAAGCATCCAACCCTAAGGTTTCTTAAATGTCACGAATAAATAAAAAACAAGATAGTAGTACACGAATCGAATTTTATACCGCTAAGAATTGGATAAGGACTTAACAACTAAATTTAATATAACATCTTAATACACACATAGTATAAATAAATAAATAAATTACCAAAATTTTCTTAATTTTGTGCCATTAAAAAAATACAACTTTTTTTTAAATTTCTACTTTTATTTGTCACTCAAAAATAAAATATTTGTTTTAAAATTATTTATTGTTTCAATTGAAATTATTTTGTGTGTTTTTTTTTCTAAATCTAATAAGCTAACTCACAAATCAATGGATACTAGAAGCTATAGTCCAATATTGAGAGATTTTATTATGTCATTTTCACCTTGACCTTCCACCCCCACATATAGGATGTAATTACACTTATGTCCCTACTAAAATTTTATTGATCTTTCAAAAGTATATATAATTACTGGATTTTTACTTGAAGTACTGGTTTTTTTTTGCCATTTTTTTTTCAATTGGATGAATAAATACCATATTTAAAAAATGGATATTTTGCAAAAATATAAGGAATTATCAGACATTTCATAAATTGCTGATAAAAAATCACGAGATTCTGCAAATTTGTTGAAGAAATATCGAATATTTGAAAAATCGAGTGCATTTATACCAGATATTTGAAAATTTTACTATATGGACTGCTATTCATATATGATCTTTCGACTTCAGTACTATGATTAGCATATGGAATGCTATTCATATAGGCTCTTTCGACTTCAGAACTAGGACTTTGAGTCAAACTCAACTTGTACTGAGGATTAGTTGGTGTTAGAACAGTCTTTAAATTCGACATACCAAACTTGTCGAGAATCTTCTTCAGGTATGCCTCTTGAGATAAGCATAATCTCGACTACTTTCTATCTCTCTGGATGTCAATCCCAAGAATTCTGGAGGCAGCTCCCAAATCCTTCATGTCGAAATCCTTATCGAGTTCAGCCTTCACCTTCATAACATCTTCAACATTGTTGCTTGCTATGAGGATGTCATCCACATAAAGCAACAAAATAACAAGTGAATTTCAAGTAGAAATCTGAAGTAAACACAGTGGTCAAACTGCCTCCTAGTGAAACCAATGTGTGCTATGAACTTGTCGAATCTCCTATTCCATTGTCGAGAAGATTATTTCAGGCCATACACCTCTTGTGACCTGGCTCTAGGCACAACAACCTATAAGCTTTTAATCCTTCAGTGTATCCAAGGAACATATGTTTCAGAGCTTTAGGTTCGACCTTATCTTGCCTAATGTGAGCATAAGCTAAGCATCCAAATACTCTAAGTTTATTAAGATCTGGTGGATGTCCCGACTAAACTTCTTCAGATGTCTTCATAACTAACACAGTCGAAGGACACCTGTTTATCAAATATGTTGCAGTTACAACAATTTCTACCCAAAACACCTTCAATCTTGCACTTACCAACATGCACCTCACCCTTTCTAGAATGGTTCGATTAAACCTTTCAGCCAAACCATTTTTGTAATACCCCGTATTATTTTAATGCTCAATTGGATATCAGATGAGATCAGAGGAGTATTTGTGTGCTCTATCTTTGGTAAATTGGATTAATGGAATCCTCTAAGTACTTTAAGTATTATTAATTGGGATCAATAAAGCAACTAATGAGCTCTGAGGAGATCAATTATTTATTGAACGAGATAGATTGATATTTATTAGTGCGAGAGAGTATTTTGTGGTAACTCTAATAATTGATCAATTGGGTTGAGACGACAAAATATCAATTGGAGATATTTTACCCCGTTGGATTATATTATATAATAAGGATTATATATATATATATATATATATATATATATATATATATATATATATATATATTTGTTAGAAAGAAAGAGAAAGAAGAAGTTAGTAGAAGAAGAAGAAGAAGAAGAGAAAGGAAGAGAAGAGGGAAAGAGGAAGAAGAGAGAAAAGCCATGGATCATCTTCAATATTCATCATCTTCTTCAAACTCCTCTTCGATTATCAGGTGGGTTCTAGTTAGACACTCTAAATTCTAGAAATATACGTTTTGAACTTAGGTTAGATTTGAGAGAAAATGATTTAACGGATAAATCAATGAAATCTAACGGATGAAATTTGATATAAATTGTGTAGCGTAGTCGTAATATGCATGTGATCAATTGTTGATACTTGTTTTGTTGTGGGTAAAGGATCTGGTGTGAAAAGGGTGGGTTTTGGAACCCTTGGATCCATGAAAACGCAGCAGAAAATTCTGCTTCTGATGCGTACCGCCGGGCGGCGCTTTGAGCGTCGGGCGAAAGTGGAGAGGCGTAGCATAGAACGCTTCTGTAAATTTTGAGTTTTGGATGTGGGATTGACGTCGCTGCTTCGCCGGGCGAAGTAGAGACGAAGGGGCACCGCGGGGCGAAACCTTGACCGCCGGGCGCTCCTGGGAGTTTTCAAATATTTTCTTTTCTTTAAAAATTCATAACTTTTGATCTGTAACTCGGATCGAGACGTTCTTGGTACCGTTAGAAAGCCACGACGACCCTTTACCCAATAAAAAGTGAAAATATTGTGTATGAGGTGGGATTAATTAATTAGTGGCATTTGAATGATGACAATGTTATGTGATATGTGGATCCACATCTTTTGGATCGTAAGTCCGATTAAGGCATAATTACAACCGATGTAAAGCTGTGGAAATATCCTACGGGATAAAGGTGAAGAGTATTGTTTTCGATACCTGATTAAATGAATCGGAGGGAACCGAAAGTGACGTTTATGTGACGTGCTATGTTATGGTAATGTGAGACCATGATTTTAACCAAGGATGCTTGGTAGAGGATAGTAGTGGCTTGTATGCCTTAAAAATGTGTGTGAACTACTATGTGGATTATGTTGACTTGTTATGTTATCATGTGTGTTTTATGGTTGATATTGTTATGTACAAATTATGTGATACCATGCCTATCTAATTGTGAATTGTGAATGAAAGAAATATGCATGTTTAAAATATGAATTAGGAAGAGTGAGGAAACTTTACCCAAAAACAAAATGGTATATTTCTAGGTTGTGATTAGAATTGTGATAGAAACTCTGGATGGCGACGCTCGTGCATTCATTGATGAGTTTTGGCCTAGAGTAGATAACTTAATGACAACGCCCGTGCAAAGAGGCCGAGGCGTGTGCCCGTTACTGATTGATATAGAAAAGAGTGAGACACTACTATGGAACATGTGTGTAAACCTTTGTGATTTTGTGAAAAGGCAAAAGAGGCCTTAAGGCGAGTGTGGCCTTGTGATTGTCGAATACAATCACGTTGTGTATATGATCACGTAATCGTAACCGTTTTCCCTGAGGTGTAGTTTCATGAGTCTCGAGCTCCTCCTCTGAAACGTATGCACAATTACTTGGCATGTTTGATTCCCGCGTGTGAGTATGAATGGAGCCTACGGGTAAAGAGACTTGTGAAGGTGTACGGGCCGTGTGAATTGACGATTTAAGGTGATAATATGTCCCTTATTTCCGAATCCATTTCGTATGCTAAGTAACTACAAGGATCCATGACTCGGGTCGACTTCTAGACGTAAAAGTGGACGGGAAAAGGGGATGCCTTGATGAGGTTATCGATTAGTGATATATTTTAAGTTGATGAACTCATGACATGTTTCCATATAGTGTGAGATTGTGAGAATATATACTCAAGGTCATTTCCCTTCTCCTTGACTTGAGTTAGGATTGATAGAACCTTGTAGAGCCGAGAGAATCCATAAGATAGGGAACTCACTGAGATTTGATGTATCTCACTCCACTATTGTTGATTATTTTCAGGAGGTATTTGCAGGTTTTATTTACAAGTGGAGCTAGGCTTGGATGTTTCAAGAGAAGCTTGGCTTTAGTATTTCCGCTGTGTATTTGTTGTATACAATTGAGGATATTGTATATTGATCTTAGATTTTATTGTTTTGGCTAGTTTCCATGACTTGTGTCATATGTTGTATTTATATTTATAAATGGACAAGTATGTGAATTACGTCATTAGGCACTTATGATGGTGTCAGTACCAAATAAAATGCTTGTATTGTATTATTCTAGATATATATTATACAGGGCATTACAATTTTGTTTGGGAGTCCCTGCAGTAGTTATGTGTCTTGCAATACCAGACACAACACAATAGTTGTCTAAAACCTCATTGCAAAATTCAAGACCATTGTCGGACCTCAACCTCTTGACCTTCCTGCCAGTTTGGTTTTCGACCAGAGTCTTCCAACTTTTAAAATTTTCAAAATTTTCATCCTTAGTCTTCTGGATGAATACCCATAACTTTCCAGAGTAATCATAAACTATGGATAGAAAATACTTTGCACCTGAGTGTGAGGGATTCCTTGTAGGTCCCCAAAGATCAACATGAATGTAATTAAGGGATCCATGTGTTCTTTGTTTACCTTTGTTAAGCTTCATTCTACAGGATATACCAAATAGACAAGGTTCACAAAACTTCAGTTTTTCAACCTTGTCACCACCTAGCTGATTTTGTTTCGACAATTTTACCAGGCCTTTTTTACTGACATGACCATGTCTCTAGTGCCATAGTTTAGTCTTTAAAACAGGTTTCGTGGATGCCACATCTGCTGAACCACTTACAACCTCAGCCTCAAGGGTATACAAGGCTTGTTTCTTCACGCCTATCAAGACTTCCTTCGACCCATTCATTACCATTAGGATGCTTTGCTCTCCTTTGAAAACATATCCTTTCGTGTCAAATTCACCAAGAGAAATAAAATTCCTCTTAAGATTAGGCACACCCCTAACATCAGTCAATAGCCTATTGACTCATCATAGAGCTTGAATCTCACAGATCCAATACCTTCAATCTTGCAAGCTTTGTTATTTCCCAGTAGCACTGATCCACCATCTTTATCACACAATTCCTCAAACACGTCTTTGTTTGGAGTCATGTGTCAAGTACAACCTAAATCCATAATCCACTCCTTGCTAGAGTCACTGCTTAAAATCACATGGACATCAGATGATTCATAACCATCTTGCACAATGGTTGCATTACCATTATCCTTTCCACCATGATTGTTCAGTTGATCAAGGCATACTTTTCTTTTATGACCCTTCTTCTTATAATGATAACACTTAATAGTAGGAGCATTTGTAACAGCCCGATTATGATTATCTCCATTTTGTGCTAATTTGTATTATTTTGTTGAGTCTTTTATTTAATTTGAGTAATAATTATGTTATTTGTGATATTGGTGTGTGAATATGTTATGTTTGCATATTATGTGATTTTACCGTTTTTGAGAGTTTGCGGGGAATATTAGATTGGAGGGTATTTTAGATATTTCACATTTAATGATAGTTAGTTAGTTAGTAGATATTTTGAGAAAATATAAAGAAATAGAAAGAAAGAAAAGTATAAGAAAGAAAAAGAATAGAAATAGAAAGTTAGAGGTGAGAAAGAGAGAAAAACAGAATTTTGAGAGGATAAGGAGAAAAGAGAAGAGCAAAGAGAAAAGTGTGGAAAATCACCAAGATCAATCTTTCGGAGTCGATTTAATCGGGTAAGGGTGTGAAATATTATTATCCTAACTTTGTGTATGATTATGTATGTGTTTTGTGTGAATGTTTTGGTTGGTTTTCCATATGTTTCCGTTTATGTCGTATTGGACGAAATCGATAGAAACCGATGTTTCTACGGTCGAAAAGTCGTATAAATACATGTGTTGGTTGGTTATATGTATGTGAGCTGCTGTTTGAAGTTTCATGAAGTTTGGTTATGTTTCGGTTAGTTTTCGGTATGTTTCCGTTGTTGTTTCCGTTTAGGTCGAATTATAGGAAATTGATAGAAACCGATGTTTTCACGGATGAATTTCGAAATAAATTACGTAGTTGTATCGAGTAAGGTTAGGTCGTCGTATAGCGTGCTTTTTATTCGATTTGGTGATGTTTGAAAATTCTGGTTTTTGAAAGGTGGAAATTTAATCGAAAAATCGAACGTCGTAGAAATTTCGTTTATGCGTTCTAAATTGTTCTTATGTATTTGGTGGTTGCGCGTATATGTTTGTTTCGGTGAAAATGTTCGATTTAGTCGAGTTTCGGGCATTTCGGAAAAGTTACAACAAGTGTGTAAATTGAGAAATCTGATTTTTGTGGAAAACAGAGCTATGAATCGACACATAAAAGCTATGTATCGATACGAAATGGTTTATGTATCGATACATAACCCCTATGCATCGATACATACTGTGAAAATTAGAGAAAACAGCATTTTCACTACAGCATGTGTCGACACATGCGAGTTATGAATCGATACATGAGGTCTTTATGTATCGATACATAAAGCCTATGTATCGATACATACTGTGCTGAAACAGAAATTCTGGTTTTTCGGGGAAACTTCGGAAATTCATATCTCTTGAACCGTAAGTCGGTTTTGATCCCCGTTCGAAGCGTTGGGAAGCTAACGAGATGTTATTTCTAGGAAAAATAGTTTTGGGGTCTGAACTTGGTCCAATCGGTACAGTTTTTACGAATCGTTTCGTAGTGTCGGGTGTCCGGTTTATGTTTTTGCGTTAGATTGAAATATTTATAACTTGTTCGTTGTTTATCGGATTTGAGAGTTCTTTATATCGAATTGAAGGTATTGATATGTACTAATTGATGGTGATAAGAAATTATATTTTTAGCCGACTTTTCACCAACTTTTCCGGTAAACCGTAAATCGAATTGTTTGGTTATTTGTGAAAACGTTCGGTTGCCGTTTGGCACAATTGATGTGAATGTATGTGGATTGTGTGTGATGAATGCATGACTATATTGTGAATATGTATGCATGTTAAAAGTGTCATGAGTCATGTTGTATGTGAAGCATCATGATGTGCATTCTTGCATTGTGGGGTTCTAAGATGAACCCGTTGTAACGTCGTAAGCCTTTTGAGAGGTGGGAGCGATGATTACAAACGATCGTGAGCCTTATACAAAGAGGACCGAAAGCGATCGGATTGTGAGCCTTATACAAAGAGGACCGAAAGCAATCCATAAACATTGTAAGCCTTTTGAGAGGTGGTAGCAATGGGTGAACATCGTATGCCCGACGGGGAGTTACGTTAAGTAACAAGCGATGGTTCCAGTAAGTTCTTCAATTTAACTTGAGATGAAATGAGTCGGTACCCGCATTGCATTTGCATAGAGTCGTGAGTCGGTCTCTATGATTTGCATTGGTCATCCTTGTATATGTGCATTGGTGAATAAACATGAATATAGGTGGTTATGTTGAATGATAAGCATTGTGATGACTATGTTTGGTTTTGCATATATATATATATATGCCTTGCGATGTATATTGAATGAGATGTTTCAATTGTGATAAGAATTGTATCGTTGTAATGATGCATTGAAGAATGAATATAATATGCATGTTATGTGGAATGGTAGAATGGTGAGGATGTGTTGTGTGTATACTTTGTGTTGAGATATATAATTATATGCAACGTTATTATGATAATATTTCTCACCCTTCTGCTGTTTTATGATGCTCTATGAGGCATTGCAGAGTAGGTATGCTGGAGGTCTTTTTGTGAAGCGTGTCTTCATTCTTTTGGTCGGTTGGCTCTGATATGTAGCACCGGGTAGCTAGGATGTATATTATTCTTTTGTGATACATTTGTATATGCATCTTGTGGATAAATGTTTATGTAAACATGAAGTGTGTTGATGAAGCATACATATGTATATGTATGTATATATATTTTGATGTATTTCAATGTTTGGATATTCCGCTTTAATTCTAAATATTGAGATGTGGGTGTAAGGACAAAGTTCCTCTGTAGCAAGTTACCCCACTGCTGCATATCAACCTTTTGAGCAGGTGTTGTATGTTTTAATTTCAAGCATAATGTGACATGCCTTTTTATGCCGTGTTTACAATTATACTCTGATGAAATTTCCAATACGTGCCTAAATGATTTATTTGATTATTTGGGGGTATAGAAAGGGGGTGTTACATTAAGTGGTATCAGAGCCAAGGTTGAGTCAGTCGTGTCTGTCTCGTTGTTGTGTTGGTTGAACTGTTGTTTAACCTTTGTTGTTATTTTTGGGAGTGATCAGAATATGGCTGGTAGAAACGATAATGCGATGGCTGCTGCTATGGAAGCATTGGCTAGGGCGGTGCAGGGTGCGCCGAATGTAAGTGCTAATGAAGAGTTCAGGAAGAATCAACCACCGGTCTTCAAAGGAAGATTTGATCCTGATGGTGCTCAACTTTGGCTGAAAGAGATTGAAAGAATCTTTAGAGTCATGGATTGTGCGGAAGTGAATAAGGTGAGGCTTGGATCTCACATGCTGAGGGAAGAAGCCGACGATTGGTGGGTCGGTATGCGTGAAATTCTTGAGGTGGATAATGAAGAGGTAACTTGGGAATTGTTTCGTACCGAGTTTTTGCTGAAGTATTACCCTGAAAGTGTGAAAGGGAAGAAGGAGATGGAATTCCTGGAATTGAAACAAGGTGGTATGTCAGTGGTGGACTATACTGCTAAGTTTGTGGAATTGGTTCAATTTCATTCTCATTATGCTGCGATTACTGCTGAGTTCTCAAAGTGTATTAAATATGAGAATGGTTTGCGTCCTGAGATTAAGCAAGCTGTGGGATATCAAAGAATTAGGAGGTTTTCGGATTTGACGGAATGTTGTAGAATCTTCGAGAAAGATAGCAAAGCTCGTTCTACACATTACAAGAGTTTGAACGAGAGGAAGGGAAAGCAACAAGCTAGAAGTGGACCTTATGTGACACCCGCTGATAAGGGTAAATATAAGGGAAACTTTAATAAGAGATCTGGAGGAGGAAGTTCTGGGTTCATTAAGTGTTTCAATTGTGGTGGAATGGGTCATAAAGCAACTGAGTGTAGGAAGCCCGTTGGGAAATGTTCTAACTGTGGAGGTATTGGGCATTCTATTGCTGAGTGTAGGAGGAATATGGTGAAGTGTTTTAATTGTGGAGAAGTGGGTCACATTAGTACTAAGTGTACTAAGCCGAAACAAGCTCAAGCGGGCGGAAAGGTGTTTGCATTGGCGGGGACTCAGACCACTAGTGCATACCGTTTGATTAAAGGTACATGCTTTATTAATAGTACACCTTTAGTTGCTGTTATTGATACGGGAGCGACTCATTCGTTTATTTCTTCGGAGTGCGCGATGCGTTTAAATCTTGCGTTGTCTTTGATGGGTGGTGAGATGGTTATTGAGACTCCTGCTTCAGGGTCGGTAACTACATCTTTGGTGTGTATGAGTTGTCCTTTAACCATGTATGGTAAAGACTTTGTTATGGATTTAGTATGTTTGCCGTTGGAGGGTTTGGACGTAATCTTGGGTATGAACTGGTTGCAATTTAATCGAGTTCATATAGATTGCTATCACAAGTTAGTAAGGTTTCCTTCTTTGGAAGATAATGAAGATGAGAGTTTTCTATCTACTAAAGAGTTGAAGAAACTTTTAGAGGATGAAGCTCAATTGTTTGGTTTGTTTGCATCATTGTCAATGGAGAGTAAGATTGGTATTGATGTGTTTCCAGTGGTGTGTGATTTTCCAGAAGTGTTTCCGGAGGATATTACGGATGTACCGCCGGAAAGAGAGGTTGAATTTTCTATTGATCTAGTTCCGGGCACTAGACCGATTTCGATGGCACCGTATCGTATGTCGGCATCGGAGTTGGTAGAATTGAAAAAGCAATTGAATGACTTGTTGGATAAGAAATTTGTAAGACCAAGTGTTTCTCCTTGGGGTGCTCCGGTATTGTTGGTAAAGAAAAAGGATGGAAGTATGCGGTTATGTATTGATTATCGACAGTTGAACAAGGTGACAATTAAGAACAAGTATCCGCTTCCAAGGATTGATGATTTGATGGACCAATTGGTTGGTGCGCGTGTCTTTAGCAAGATTGATTTGAGATCGGGATATCACCAAATTCGTGTGAAAAGCGAGGATATTCAGAAGACGGCATTTAGGACACGGTATGGTTATTACGAATATTCTGTGATGCCATTCGGGGTTTCTAATGCTCCGGGGGTGTTTATGGAATACATGAATCGTATTTTTCATGAACAGTTGGATCGTTTTGTGGTTGTGTTCATCGATGATATTTTGATTTATTCTAAGTCTCAAGAAGAGCATGAAGAGCATTTGAGAATTGTGTTGCAAATTTTGAGAGAGAAACAATTATATGCTAAGTTGTCAAAATGTGACTTTTGGCTATCGGAAGTAAGTTTTCTTGGACATGTTATTTCCGGGAGTGGTATTAGTGTTGATCCATCTAAGATTGATGTGGTGATGCAGTGGGAGACTCCTAGGTCGGTTACGGAGATTCGAAGCTTTTTAGGCTTGGCGGGTTATTATCGGAGGTTTATAGAAGGATTTTCGAAGTTGGCACTTCCTTTAACGCAATTGACTTGTAAAGGAAAGGCTTTCATTTGGGATATAGATTGTGAAAAGAGTTTTATTGAGCTAAAAAGAAGGTTGACAACGGCTCCGATCTTGATTTTGCCTAATCCTAATGAACCATTTGTTGTGTATTGTGATGCTTCATTGATTGGTTTAGGTGGTGTTTTGATGCAAGATGGAAAAGTTGTGGCATATGCTTCAAGACAATTGAGAGTGCATGAAAAGAATTATCCTACGCATGACTTGGAGTTAGCGGCCGTGGTGTTTGTTTTGAAAATATGGAGGCATTATCTTTATGGTGCGAGATTTGAAGTTTTTAGTGATCACAAGAGCTTGAAATATTTATTTGATCAAAAAGAGTTGAACATGAGACAACGAAGATGGTTAGAGCTTTTGAAGGATTTTGATTTTAGTTTGAATTACCATCCGGGTAAGGCGAATGTGGTGGCCGATGCCTTAAGTCGAAAGTTGTTACATATGTCCGCATTAATGATGAAAGAATGGGAACTTTTGGAGGATTTCAGAGATTTGAGTTTGGTTTGTGAAATGACGCCGCGAAGTGTGAGACTTGGTATGTTACATGTTACGAATGATTTTCTTGCAACGGTTAGTGAAAAGCAAAAGTTGGATTTGAAGTTCGTTGATTTAATGTTGAATGAGAATGAGGATTTCAAGGTTGATAATTTTGGAGTTTTGAGATTCCGTGGTCGTATTTGTATTCCCGACGACGCGGAGTTGAAAAAGATGATTTTAGAGGAAGGACACCGAAGTAATTTAAGTATTCATCCGGGTGCGAATAAGATGTATCAAGATTTGAAGAAGATCTTTTGGTGGTCCGGTTTAAAGAGGGATGTGGCTCGATTTGTGTATGCGTGTTTGACTTGTCAAAAGTCGAAGGTGGAACATCAAAAGCCTAGTGGTTTGTTGCAACCGTTGGATATTCCGGAATGGAAATGGGATAGTATATCGATGGATTTTGTTACGGGATTGCCAAATACGCAAAGAGGTCATAATGCTATTTGGGTAATTGTTGATAGGCTTACTAAATCTGCTCACTTTATTCCAATTGACATTAGTTATCCTTTGGAGAAGTTAGCCGAGATTTATGTTCGTGTGATTGTGAAGTTACATGGAGTTCCTAAGAGTATTGTATCGGATCGAGATCCGAGATTTACATCAAGATTTTGGGTGAGTTTACAAGAGGCTTTGGGTTCTAAGCTAAGATTGAGTTCGGCTTACCATCCGCAAACAGATGGTCAAACCGAGAGGACGATTCAATCGTTGGAGGATTTGTTGCGTGCTTGTGTGCTAGAGCAAGGTGGTGCTTGGGATAGTTATTTAGCGTTGATTGAGTTCACCTATAATAACAGTTTTCATTCGAGTATTGGTATGGCACCATTTGAGGCTTTGTATGGTCGGAGATGTCGAACACCCTTGTGTTGGCATGAAACCGGCGAGAGGACGATAGTTGGACCGGAAATGGTACAACAAACGACGGAGAAAGTGAAGCTTATTCGGGAGAAGATGAAAGCTTCTCAAAGTAGACAAAAGAGCTATCATGACAAGAGAAGGAAAGATCTTGAGTTTCAAGAAGGCGACCATGTGTTTTTGAGAGTTACACCGGTTACGGGTGTGGGTCGTGCCTTGAAGTCGAAGAAGTTGACTTCTCGTTTTATTGGTCCGTATCAGATTATTGCACGTGTTGGCGATGTGGCTTATCGTGTGGCGTTGCCTCCGAATCTTTCGAATTTGCATGACGTTTTCCATGTTTCGCAACTTCGGAAGTATGTTCCGGATCCGTCACATGTTATTCCTATGGACGATGTGGAAGTGAGAGATAATCTTACGGTTGAAGTTTTACCGATTAAGATTTTGGATCACGAAGTTAAGAAGCTAAGAGGCAAGGATATTGCGCTTGTGAAAGTAGCGTGGGGAGGCGCTTCAGAGGGCAATATGACTTGGGAATTAGAGAGTGGGGTGCGAGAGTCGTATCCGGAGTTGTTTGAATCAGGTAATATTTTCGAGGACGAAAATTTCAAAAGTGGGGGAGAGTTGTAACAGCCCGATTATGATTATCTCCATTTTGTGCTAATTTGTATTATTTTGTTGAGTCTTTTATTTAATTTGAGTAATAATTATGTTATTTGTGATATTGGTGTGTGAATATGTTATGTTTGCATATTATGTGATTTTACCGTTTTTGAGAGTTTGCGGGGAATATTAGATTGGAGGGTATTTTAGATATTTCACATTTAATGATAGTTAGTTAGTTAGTAGATATTTTGAGAAAATATAAAGAAATAGAAAGAAAGAAAAGTATAAGAAAGAAAAAGAATAGAAATAGAAAGTTAGAGGTGAGAAAGAGAGAAAAACAAAATTTTGAGAGGATAAGGAGAAAAGAGAAGAGCAAAGAGAAAAGTGTGGAAAATCACCAAGATCAATCTTTCGGAGTCGATTTAATCGGGTAAGGGTGTGAAATATTATTATCCTAACTTTGTGTATGATTATGTATGTGTTTTGTGTGAATGTTTTGGTTGGTTTTCCATATGTTTCCGTTTATGTCGTATTGGACGAAATCGATAGAAACCGATGTTTCTACGGTCGAAAAGTCGTATAAATACATGTGTTGGTTGGTTATATGTATGTGAGCTGTTGTTTGAAGTTTCATGAAGTTTGGTTATGTTTCGGTTAGTTTTCGGTATGTTTCCGTTGTTGTTTCCGTTTAGGTCGAATTATAGGAAATTGATAGAAACCGATGTTTTCACGGATGAATTTCGAAATAAATTACGTAGTTGTATCGAGTAAGGTTAGGTCGTCGTATAGCGTGCTTTTTATTCGATTTGGTGATGTTTGAAAATTCTGGTTTTTGAAAGGTGGAAATTTAATCGAAAAATCGAACGTCGTAGAAATTTCGTTTATGCGTTCTAAATTGTTCTTATGTATTTGGTGGTTGCGCGTATATGTTTGTTTCGGTGAAAATGTTCGATTTAGTCGAGTTTCGGGCATTTCGGAAAAGTTACAGCAAGTGTGTAAATTGAGAAATCTGATTTTTGTGAAAAACAGAGCTATGAATCGACACATAAAAGCTATGTATCGATACGAAATGGTTTATGTATCGATACATAACCCCTATGCATCGATACATACTGTGAAAATTAGAGAAAACAGCATTTTCACTACAGCATGTGTCGACACATGCGAGTTATGAATCGATACATGAGGTCTTTATGTATCGATACATAAAGCCTATGTATCGATACATACTGTGCTGAAACAGAAATTCTGGTTTTTCGGGGAAACTTCGGAAATTCATATCTCTTGAACCGTAAGTCGGTTTTGATCCCCGTTCGAAGCGTTGGGAAGCTAACGAGATGTTCTTTCTAGGAAAAATAGTTTTGGGGTCTGAACTTGGTCCAATCGGTATAGTTTTTACGAATCGTTTCGTAGTGTCGGGTGTCCGGTTTATGTTTTTGCGTTAGATTGAAATATTTATAACTTGTTCGTTGTTTATCGGATTTGAGAGTTATTTATATCGAATTGAAGGTATTTATATGTACTAATTGATGGTGATAAGAAATTATATTTTTAGCCGACTTTTCACCAACTTTTCTGGTAAACCGTAAATCGAATTGTTTGGTTATTTGTGAAAACGTTCGGTTGCCGTTTGGCACAATTGATGTGAATGTATGTGGATTGTGTGTGATGAATGCATGACTATATTGTGAATATGTATGCATGTCAAAAGTGTCATGAGTCATGTTGTATGTGAAGCATCATGATGTGCATTCTTGCATTGTGGGGTTCTAAGATGAACCCGTTGTAACGTCGTAAGCCTTTTGAGAGGTGGGAGCGATGATTACAAACGATCGTGAGCCTTATACAAAGAGGACCGAAAGCGATCGGATTGTGAGCCTTATACAAAGAGGACCGAAAGCAATCCATAAACATTGTAAGCCTTTTGAGAGGTGGTAGCAATGGGTGAACATCGTATGCCCGACGGGGAGTTACTTTAAGTAACAAGCGATGGTTCCAGTAAGTTCTTCAATTGAACTTGAGATGAAATGAGTCGGTACCACATTGCATTTGCATAGAGTCGTGAGTCGGTCTCTATGATTTGCATTGGTCATCCTTGTATATGTGCATTGGTGAATAAACATGAATATAGGTGGTTATGTTGAATGATAAGCATTGTGATGACTATGTTTGGTTTTGCATATATATATATATATATATATGCCTTGCGATGTATATTGAATGAGATGTTTCAATTGTGATAAGAATTGTATCGTTGTAATGATGCATTGAAGAATGAATATAATATGCATGTTATGTGGAATGGTAGAATGGTGAGGATGTGTTGTGTGTATACTTTGTGTTGAGATATATAATTATATGCAACGTTATTATGATAATATTTCTCACCCTTCTGCTGTTTTATGATGCTCTATGAGGCATTGCAGAGTAGGTATGCTGGAGGTCTTTTTGTGAAGCGTGTCTTCATTCTTTTGGTCGGTTGGCTCTGATATGTAGCACCGGGTAGCTAGGATGTATATTATTCTTTTGTGATACATTTGTATATGCATCTTGTGGATAAATGTTTATGTAAACATGAACTGTGTTGATGAAGAATACATATGTATATGTATGTATATATATTTTGATGTATTTCAATGTTTGGATATTCCGCTTTAATTCTAAATATTGAGATGTGGGTGTAAGGACAAAGTTCCTCTGTAGCAAGTTACCCCACTGCTGCATATCAACCTTTTGAGCAGGTGTTGTATGTTTTAATTTCAAGCATAATGTGACATGCCTTTTTATGCCGTGTTTACAATTATACTCTGATGAAATTTCCAATACGTGCCTAAATGATTTATTTGATTATTTGGGGGTATAGAAAGGGGGTGTTACAGCATTACCACCATAATAATTATGTAGACCTTTACCCTTCTTATTCTCAAACCTACCATCTTTCTTCAAGAATTTTCCCTTAACGGATAAACCTTCACCAACAGAAGATGAATTGTTCTCTCTTCGTTCGTTCAAATCCTTAGAGTACAAGGCAGATTAAACATCTTCAAAGGTCAGTGACTCTCCTCCATACAAGAGAGTTTCTTTAAAGTGAGCATAAGACTTAGGTAAAAAGCACAATAGTAGAAACACTTGATCTTCATCATTAATCTTGACCTCGATATTTTCAAGATTAGTAATCAACTTGTTGAACATATCTAGTTGCTCTGCCAAGGCTTTGTCTTCACTCATCTTGAATGAATACAAAGCTTACTTCAGGTAGATACGATTAACCAATGATTTCTTCATGTACAAACCTTCAAGTTTCATCCACACACCAATTGCAGTTTTCTCCTGTGTAACTTGCCGGAGAACCTTATCACCAAGACTCAATAGGGTAACATCCATCTTCTATGATCCTTTCAACGCTTCTAACAAACCCTGTTGAACAAGAAGAGCTTGCATCTTCGAGCACCACAAATCGAAATCCTTCACACCGGTGAATTTCTCAATCTCATACTTTGTTGACGATATCTTCTCTTCCACACTCACTGCACCTGTTTGTTATGAATTGATGTCGTTAAGAAAAAACCAAAATATGAGAAAAAGATTGAGTTTCTTGAACAAGCACAACAAACCCTATTAGTTTTTACAAAAGATAGAGAAAAGGAAGAAGAATAATAAGAATTGGTTAAAATTGTTTTACTATTCACTTACTCAATAAGAGTTCAAAGATTACAAGTGAATACCAACAAATAACCTCTCTCAACAACCTAAGAGAACTAATATATTTATAGATTACTAAGCTAACTTATGCTACAAGCGAACTTAACAATTGGGCTTAAAAATAAGCCCTAATTCGACATGCTAACTTAAACACAAAGCTAACATATTTCAACAACATGCTTGAACAGACTTCGACTCCAACATGCACAACTCCTATCGAACCATGAATCTACCCTAGTCGACAAAAAAGTTCAATCTAAATACCACACCTACCTATATGATGACAATGTAACATTCATGTCAAAACCCCTAATGTCTAGTCTCTTCCCTCATTGGCCTAGGTTACTCCTTAAGAGTATCATCTTTAGCACAAATTAGAACCACCTCTGTTTCATCATCTATGAGAAACCCTTAAATACTTTCACACCTCAAATTCACAATATCTTATTCATCATGTATACACCATCATTATAAATTTAATAATCCAAACATAACTTAATGCATATATGCTACAATTAGATATATCAATTCATCTTAACCCATTGTGGAAAAATAATAATATTATAGCATTCTAGTTACAGTCACAATATTTTCACAGATAATTATATTTAGACAAAATTACACCTGAGGTCCTTTAAGTTATTTTTTTTAACAGATTGGTCTTTTAAGTTTATTTGGTAACAATTTGGTCCTTTAAGTTACCAAATGTGAGTTTCATTACCCTTTTTAATAGAGTGAAAGTGCTAATTTTGAATACAGTTATTTTGAGTGGTATGAAAATGATGAAGTGCAACCATAAATACAACAACCACAAATTTTTAAATGTTCAAAATGTTAGAAAAACGATGTAGAAATGACCCTAAAGGACCAAATTGTTACAAAAAAAAATTTAGATGACCAACCTGTTACAAAAAAACTTAAAAGACATCTGGTGTATTTTTGCCTAATATTTACAAATAATAATTTTTCAAAACAAAAAATCATAATATCTCAAATTTATAACATCAAATATATTATTTTTCAACATCCTTATATAATTTATACAGTCACACATCACTTAGTATATGTATATATAAGTAAATCAATTCATAATCTAGTAAACCAATCATTCAGCACATATAATAAGCTCACAGTTATATTCATTATCAAATAATTGCAATAATTATATAACTAACATTTTACACATGAACAAAATAAAACACAATATTTCACAATAATATTAGTTATCACACATTCAATATAAATTTAATCAATCAAGACCTTATTAAAGTTTCTAGTTACTATTTTAACCTTACACTTTCATATTTTCACATTTATTTAATTATCGCTCAAGGGCTACAATTATCGCAGCGAGTCCCGGATGACTTTTTGGAAATACAATTTTCTCGATCATCTCAGTTATTTTACACCCATGATTCAAACTCACTCACTCCCCATACCTTATTTTGATGTTTTTAAACGCTATTATGAATCCACCAGCAAAAATCTTCCCTTCGTTTGACTCACCCTCTCCAATCGGTTCAACACAATGATTTGTAGTAAATAAAATAGTAAAATATGAGAATTAATTATAAAATTTCAATTTTAAAATTTTATTAAAAATTGATATGTAATAAAAAAAACAAATTGAACTATTATATTGGCCTAATACGGTCGTTTTTGCGTTGATTTCACTTAAATCGGAGCATAGAGTGAAAGAATCAATAAAAACGGTGAGAAGAGTCAACACAAAAAAATTGTGTTTTTAATGAGGTGATAGAATGAATAAAATTTTAAATAACTAAAAAAATATAACTAATTTAAAGGTAGAAAATTCATTCTAAAATTTAAGATGAATTTTTGGAGAAAGTATTTTGCATAGCTACTTGTCACCGAAATCGATTCTCTCTCTTCCCATGCTTATAAGAGTATGTTTGGATTGACTTTTGAAATACCCAGAATCAATTTTAGAGGTGTAGAATTGATTCTGGGTGATTTTAAAGTGTTTGTTTTATCAAAAGTAGAATTGATTCTACTTGAAGCTACAATTTGTAGCTTCTACCTCCAGAATTGATTCTGAGTGATTTTTACACTGAAATTTATTATTTAACTCACTTTTACATAAATGTATCCAAACATAAATCAATTCTGGTAAACTCAATTCTGTTAAAATCAATTCTATCAAACTCAATTCTGCTAAAATCAATTCTGTTCACCGTCAATCCAAACACACCATAAGCCTTTTTGTCACTAGTTCTTCCTTGCCACATGTTAATGTAGCACGACTACTTATTTTTTTTTATGGGATATATCACGACTACTTATTCATCTAGATTTAAGTTTATTTCTTTTTTTTCCTTCACACGCATGGGTTTGGAGGAATCGTCTTGCCACCTCCCAAATTGAATCTAGCACCCCATATTTTTTTATAATGGCAAAAATATCTTTAGCAAAATTTAGTAAAAACAATCCAACAAAAAATTTAGTAGTACAATTCCAAAAATCTGGTACCTTTTGTAATTTTTTTTCATTTTTCTTTTTGAAAAATCATGTAGTTCGTTTGGATAGGTTAAAAAAACCAAAATTAATACTATCGGATTTTTCGATAAATCCAAACAATACCGATTTTTTCAAAAAATTCAATAAAAACTCACATTTTGAAAAATCCAGTAAAAACTCATACTTTAATAAAATAATCAGATGGTGTATTTTGATAAAAAAACTCATATTTTTTTGAAAAATTTGATAAAAACTCAGATTATTTTAAAAGATCTGATAAAAACTCATATTTTTAAAAATAATTTGGTAGTGTATTTAAAAAATCTGGTGAAAAATCATAGGGTTTTGAAAAATATGGTACTATATTTGAAAAGTACGGTAATTTTTTAGAAGTTCGATAAAAATTCATAGATTCCCAAAAAAAATGATAAAAACTCGTGAAATTCTTAAAAAAAATCCGCTAAATACTCAACAAATTTCAAAATTCCAAAAAACACACAAATTTTTCAAAAACATAAAAAATGACAAAGAATATTATTGTAAAAACATAAGAGGTGTGGAGGTAACAAGTAGAATTTAGGGGTGAATGGAAGATTCCCCATGGACTTAATTATATACTATACACTTAATTACTATTTAAACCTCTTTTAATTTTAACACATGATTTTATTAACTTAAATATACATTCACTTATTTCATTTTATTTCATAATAACTAAAATATTATTATTCAAAATACTTCCACTAAAATACTAACTTTTTTTATAAACAATCATAACAATAAAATAAAAAATATATTATCAACATTTTATATTCCACATTTAATTTATTAAGTCTATACAAAACTATCATATAAATACTAAATTAATTACAAAGTCACTTACATATAAAAATATTCTTAATAAAATAAAACATTAAAATAGGACATAACAAATTAAATAATATTATATATTTATTATTAATCTAATGCTCACAAAAATATCTATCATAAAAAATAATATCTACAACACAAAAAATTATAAAAGAATAATAATAACTACTACTAATTTATATATATATATATATATATATATATATATATATAAAAGAATGAAAATATAATTTATTAAAAATTAGGGATGTTACCAAAACCATATTCATATACACTTAATAGTTTGGGAATTGAATTTTGTTTTTGCAAGATAAACAAGAGATTTAAATTCAAATATAATTTGTTAAACCCAAGTTTCGAAGAAAATCATGTCACATGAAAGCAATGCAAATCTAAGGGTTTGTGGAAAACTCACTTTGTTAAAATGAAAGAACACCAACCAAATCTGCTAGATATTGTTATTTTCGTATTAAATAACTATGAAAAAGTTTTTTTTTTCAATAAGTAAATTGATTGAAAAGAACACAAAACATGCTCAAATATATTACAAAATTAACATAATATAAGATAATATACAAGATTTCTCCACGAATTATAAAAATATAAAATTGATTTACTTTTTAAATCTATTACAATACAATACTAAAAAGTTATTTTGAATCATATGTCGTGTCGCTTTTTTAAAAAAGTTTCATAATAATATTTAAAAATGTGTTAGTAGACTATTAACTTTGACATATTCAAAATAAATAACTAAGTGACGTGGTTCACTATCCTAATGCAATATACGAACAACCTTCTAGAACTACAACTTCAATATGATACATATGTTGCTCATAATAATTTCTCAAATAATGAGAAATTTTTCAAAATTGACTATTCATCGTAAATTATTCTCTTCAATTGACTTTTCTGTGGATTGGATTTCTGTAAGCAATTTTTCTTCATAGAGAATATTTTCTAAGGTAGCAGAACAAATACTCGAAAATTTCAACCAATAGAAACGGCAGAATATGATTCAAAAATGAATTTAAAAAAAGCATAAAAGAGATAGAAGAGAAAATGCTATAAAATTTTGGTGTGAGTTAAAAAGTGAGTAAAACTCTAAATTTATACTAAAAAATCATATATTGATTTGAGTTAAAAAGTGAGTAAAACTCTATATTTATACTAAAAAATCATATATTGACTTATGAACAGACTACTTAAATCAATTGATGATATTTCGCAAGCGTCTGATATATATCAGAGTAATATAAAATATGTTTATACATGATTATATAATTTCAAAATCCTTTATGATGGGCAATAATTCACAATTATTGCCAATACTGTTACATTTTACCCTAAAATTTCTCTCTCTCTCTCTCTCTCTCTCTCTCTCTCTCTCTCTCTCTCTCTCTCTCAATTTCATCTTCTTCCCTAATTTTTATCTTCCACCATTGTTAAACCTTCGTTCTGATTTTTATGTTCTAACATTTGGCATCAAGAGCTCTGGTTCTTGATCCCAATCCGCTGCAACAATGGCAACCGTTTCCAATGATCGAATTCCCACCAATCTCCCAATTCTTGATTCGAAGAACTATGATAAATGGGCGAAACAAATAAAGGTCTTGTTTGGTTATCAAGAGGTGCTTGAGATCGTCATCAATGGAGTTACACCATTAGGGGCAGAGGCTACCGACGTTCAAAGAGCTACACACAAAGAAGAGAAGAAGAAGGATTACAAAGCCCTATTCTTGATTCATTCGTGTGTCGATAACGATAATTTCGAGAAGGTCGGCGATTGTGAATCGGCGAAGCAAGCATGGGAAATCTTGGAGAAAGCATATGCCGGTGCCGTCAAAGCGAAGGTTGTAAGGTTACAAACTTACAAGCGACAATTCGAATTAACTCAAATGGAAGACAAAGAAACGATCAACGATTACATTACGCGCATTACCCAGTTAGTTAATCAAATCAAATCATGTGGGGAAACGATTCTTGAGCAGAATGTTGTATCGAAAGTGTTGCGTTCGTTAACGTCGCGTTTCGACAACATAGTTGTGGCTATTGAAGAGTCGAAGGATCTAACAACTTTGGGCAAGGATGAATTGCAAAGTTCGTTAGAGGCGCATGAACAAAGGATGGATGAGAGAGGCGCCGAAAAAATCAAAGCGGAGATTGCTTTGCAAGCGCGTTTCAATGAAAAGAATAAGAGGTCGAAAGGAAAATTTGCGGCTAGAGGTAAGTCAAATTTTCAAAATTTTGGTTCAAACGATTCGCAAAATTCAAAGCATTCGACAAGTGAAAAGGGTGAAAGTAGCTCCAAGGATAGTGGTCATAGCAATGGTTTTAAGAAGCGTGATATGAGTAAGGTGCAATGCTACAAGTGTAGAAAGCTTGGACATTTTGCAACTTCATGTCGTAGTAAATCGAATGAAAATCACAGTAATGAAGCCAAGGTTGCTAGGGAAAGAGGTAGATGATGAGAACACCCTTCTAGTAATGATCACGGAGGAGAGTTATGGCATTATAAATGTTCCGACCAGCAGCTACGGTAGTGACAGTTTGCGGGACAGCAGCTGTACCGTTCCAGAAAATAGCGAGAAAATGCATTTGGATCGAAATGCATTGATTACCATTCGTGATGAAGTCCAAGGGAGAGAAGAGTGGTACTTGGATTCCGGTTGTTCAACACATATGACGGGTCGAAGAGATTGGTTTGTGCAAATCAATCAAGCGGCAAAAAGTAAAGTCAAATTTGCCGACGACACCACTTTAAGCGCCGAAGGGGTAGGAGATGTTTTGATCAGAAGAAGGAATGACGGACATTCAAGGATCAAATATGTCTTGTATATACCGGGAATTAAGTGCAACCTTTTAAGCATTGGCCAATTACTTGAAAGAGGTTACAAAATTCGCTTGGAGGACAAGATGTTACGCGTTTTGGATTCAAATGGTGTGTTGATTCTAAAAGCGCCGATGGCTGCCAACAGAACCTTTAAGGTTGAGCTAAAGGTTATGGAGCATCGTTGTCTAGCTACCGTGGCAAGTAGAGATGAGTGGTTATGGCATTACCGTCTTGGTCACCTTAATTTTAGGGATCTAAAAATGTTGTAACAAAGTGAAATGGTAACGGGGCTGCCACATATTAGTATCCCAACTGAATTGTGTGAGGAATGTATGAAGGCTAAACAACACAAGAATGTGTTTAGCAAAGATGCGGGTCGAAGAACCAAAGACTTACTTGAGGTGGTATGTTCTGACATTTGCGGACCGATGCAAGTAGAGACTTATGGTGGCAATCGATATTTTGTCACGTTCATTGACGATTTTAGTAGGAAGCTTTGGACATATCTTATCAAGAGAAAAGATCAGGTATTTGAAGTTTTCAAGAATTTCAAATCCATTGTGGAACGTCAAAGCGGCCGAAAGCTCAAAATTCTCAAAACGGATGGTGGAGGTGAATATACCTCTAGTGAGTTTGGGAAGTTTTGTGATCTTGAGGGAATTGTACGTGAGGTGGTGCCTCCGTATACGCCTCAACAAAACGGGGCTGCCGAGAGGAAAAATCGTACAATAATGAACATGGTGCGTAGTATGCTTTGTGGGAAAAATTTGCCTAAGGAATTGTGGGGTGAGGCCGTGTCTACAGCCACCTACTTGTTGAATAGGTGTCCCACTAAGAAGCTGGAGAAACTCACACCAGAAGAGGCTTGGAGTGGCTTCAAGCCGAATTTGAATCATTTGCGTGTTTTTGGATCGTTTGCATATCGTCATGTGCCGAACCAACTTAGGAAGAAGTTGGATGATAAGGGTGAGAAGATGATATTTGTAGGATATCACTCTACTGGAGGATACAAGTTGTTCGATGAAAAAAATTGGAAGATCGTCATAACCCGGGATGTGACTTTTAATGAAGTCAAAAGTGCAGAAAATGCTGCAGTAACCGGTTACCCTACTGATAGTAACCGGTTACCCACAGAAAAACAGCAGCAGCAGTTTTTTGAAATTTCTGATCCGGAAGCTTCCGACACCGCTGCACCAGTACCTACAGTAACGCAAAATGATGTTGTTAATAATGGTAGACCAGTGAGGCAAAGAGCCTTGCCTCATAGACTCTGAGATTACGAGAGGTTCCAAGATAACGAAGTGAATAACGATGGTGACTTTGTTCATTTTGCGCTTATGGCCGAATCCGAACCGGTAAATGAGGAAGAAGCCTTAAGCGATCCTAAGTGGATATGTGCAATGAAATAGGAGCTGGAATCTATTGAGAAAAACGATACTTGGGAGTTGGTCGATTTACCACTTGGAAAGAAACCGATAGGTGTGCGATGGGTCTATAAGATTAAAGCAAATCCCAAAGGTGAAGTAATCAAACACAAAGCTCGATTAGTGGCGAAGGGGTTCTTGCAACGAGAAGGTATAGACTTTGAGGAAGTATTCGCACCGGTGGCTAGATTAGAGACTATTCGTTTGGTTGTTGGTATTGCGCATAGCAACAATTGGATGGTTTACCAAATGGATGTAAAATCTGCATTTTTGAATGGTCCTCTTGATGAGGAAGTCTATGTGGGGCAGCCACCCGGTTTCGTGATAAAAAATCAAGAGATGAATTATTACAAGCTACACAAGGCGTTGTATGGTTTGAAACAAGCTCCAAGAGCTTGGAACAGACATATTGACGGCTTTCTTATTGACATTGGTTTCAAACGATGTGTATCCGAACATGGAGTTTATGTGAGATCGGATACAAATGATGGTGTTATTATACTTTGCTTGTACGTTGATGATCTCTTGATTACGGATAGCCATGACAAGAGTATTTCAAGGTTCAAAGGTGAGCTTGTGAGTGAGTTCGAAATGACGGACCTTGGTGTCATGAATTACTTCCTTGGCATAGAGTTTCACAAGTCTAAAGTGGGGTTGCTTATGCACCAAAGGAGGTATGCTCTAGATATTTTGAAAAAGTGTGATATGGAGCATTGCAATGCTTCTATTACACCTTGTGAGGCTAGAGTGCAGCTGTCCAAAAGTGATGAGGAGGATGATGTCGATCCAACGCTTTACCGAAGTTTGATTGGATCGTTACGGTATTTGTGCAATACTCGACCGGATTTGGCTTTTAGTGTCGGTATTGCGAGTAGATTCATGGAGAGACCTAAGGTGTCTCACTTGGTGGCGGTCAAGAGGATCCTTAGATATGTGAAAGGTATTATTGGCTGCGGAATCCTCTTTCCCGCATCGGACACGGGGCGTAAGTGCAATTTACTTGGCTACACCGATTCTAATTGGTGCGGAGATAAAGATGACCGAAAATCGACGGTGGGGTACATCTTTATGTTCGGTAGTACACCAATCTCGTGGTGTTGAAAAAAGGAACCGGCTGTAGCACTTTCTTCTTGTGAGGCCGAGTACATTGTGGCGTCGTTGGGTGCGTGCCAAGCTATGTGGCTTGTGAATCTATTGAAGGAATTGGGATGTGGTGATGATGCTGCCACCACACTGTTTGTAGACAATGTTTCCGCAATTAATCTTGCGAAAAATCCGATTGCACACGGAAGGAGCAAGCATATTGAAATGCGGTTTCATTATTTGAGAGAATTGGTCGATGATGGGAAGCTTAGATTGAGCTATTGCCGAAGCGAAGACCAAGTCGCGGATTTGTTGACAAAGGGCATGACAATTGATGTGTTCAAGAGGTTGAAGAATTGCTTGAGCATGATGGACTTGGAGCAACTAAAGTGAGGTGGTGTGTTGATGCTGTTAAAATTCTGTTACTGCTGTAGTTTTTTCAACAAATAATAGAATTTAACAGCAGTGCCACTTTAGTTGTATTTTTAGATTTTATTTTGTTATTCTCTCAATGTATAAATACTCTTTGTATATTCCAATTCCAAATTAATGCCAAAATTGATATTCATCCAATACTGTTACATTTTACCCTAAAATTTTTCTCTCTCTCAATTTCATCTTCTTCCCCAATTTCTATCTTCCACCATTGTTAAACCTTCGTTCTGATTTTTATGTTCTAACAGAATGTGAATTAACAGTGTGTAACAGAAAGCAGAAAAACCAAAAAAATGAAATAGTTGAAAAGCAAAAATCCAAGAGCCATTGGGGCCATTACGAGCAGTTTGTAATGGCCAGCGATTAGTGTAAAAGTTGCAAAAGTAGAAAGGAAATATTCACATGGTCATAATAGTTCTAAGGACTATTATGGTCTGGCCGTCATGCCTTTTGATTCATGCTGAAATCACTTCTTTTTTCTTAGACATTTTTATATGTTTTGGCATTACTTTGGTTTAGCTTTTCTTTCACATTTATGCTTCCTTGATCCTTTAATCTTCTTCAACCACCTGGAACATAATGAAAACAAAAAAACATAAGTAAAACGAAAACAAAACGAGGCATGAGCCTACATAAATTTATAGAATTAAAGAACTAAAAATAATTTAAAAAGCATGACTTACCAAACCCCCTCTCGCTTGAATTATTGCTTGTCCTCAAACAATTAGCTCAAATAAAAAGTATGTGAACAACAATTTTTTTTATAAGAATTCAAATACATGCATGCACGAAGACTCACTCAAAATACACATCACAACTATGCTCAGTTGTAAGTCTTTTAGGGCTTAATTAGCTCAAAGGTTCTTACAAAAACGACATTTACTAATTTTCTCATCGAATATTAAATTTCTGCCATAAACTTGACCATAAACCTCTGATTCCTATAAGTTTTCATTATAAATACAATCATGATTTTAAAAGGAACTTCAAAAATTGATCATGATTTCAAAAGGAACTTCCAAAATTCCTATTGATTGGCTAAAAAAAAATTGTGTAGCTTCCTACACAATGCTTCTTTTCGGTCATTATATTGATTATTTCATTTTTTTTTCTTAAGAAGGAACTTCCAAAATGAAGTACACTCTCTGACCAACTTCATTTTTTATCATATAGTGTTTTAACTTTTGTCCATTCACGGAAAATGTGTCAGTGGGCTCACTCCAAACCACAACAATATCAAATAGTTTTAACTTCTTTACTCGTATTCCTAATTATTAAAAAATACAAAGAAATTAAAGTTGCATTATAGTTGCATAGATAGACACCGTTAATCAAATTGTATTAATAAAACTGTTCTGGACTGGGCCGAGGCTGCCCAACAGTCGAGCACGCCCAACCCATATAGCATGGGGAGACCCACTAAGACCCCTCTGCGGGGCACTTGACTGCTGCAAGCATACCAGCATTTCCCCCGAGCACTTTACAGGGTCGGGCACTTGGGCCAACAGGGCAGGAGGACCTCGCACCCCGAGGGGATAGGTACATCCCCGACATGCCAGCTTCTCCCTGCGAGAATGCCACATACCACTCCTCGGCAGACATGGTCCCTCCCCGCGAGGCCATGTCCGTCGTACGACTTTGTTGGTGCTCGACACAGAAGACTCCTCCCCCGCGAGGAGTGTCTAACGGTCCGTACCACGTGGACACGTTCCAAGTAACCTCCCACTCCCGAAGGATTCGGTCTGCCCTAATCCCAAAAATCTAGGAGCGGTTACCCCAGGGCGAAGACCACGCGCTGGTCTTCACTACGCCACGTAAGCCCTGGCAGTTACTTGGATTGGGCCTGACAATCCAGCCCAATGAAAGTAACCGTTGGCCCCGCGCTGGGGGTTCTCTATAAATACCCTATCACTTGAGAGGGTCAGGTTAAGTCACTTTTCTCACTCTTTGTATTTGCTGTTACTCTGTGCACTCCCTAACTTGAGCGTCAGAGTACCTTGCAGGTACACCCCCCCCCGGCCGTCCTTCAACCTCACCGGAGCCGGAGCTCAACGGACGTCGTTGGCCACCTGTAACTGTTTGATCCAGGTACGATCAGTGGCGCCGTCTGTGGGAACTTTATAAGCTTCCCCGTTTTCTCCTCGATAAACCAAAGCTTCCTCTATTCATCACCAACATGGCCAATCCGACCGTCAACCAGGCTCTGGACACCGTGCTCGCGCAACTGGAGAACGGGAACCACCGTGAGGACTCCATCATCCTCCACGGCGACGAAGGCGACATAAGGGACGGACAGACCGCCTCCCCAGACTCCCAGGATGCGACCAGCAACGTCGTCCGCACGGACGACCAGCAGACCCCTCTCCAGCCAGTGGCTCCGCCGTCCAACGCGGACCCAAGCACCGTGGCCCTGTTCGCATTGATCAACCAGACCAATCAGCTGATCGCGCAGCAGAACACCAGAATCGAAGCCCTGGAGCAAGGACGGGCACGACGATCTTCCCCGCGAAGACATCGTCGTCCCCCGTCACCTCGCCGCTCTCCTTCCCCGCGGAAGACCCCTTCCGAAGATTCCCGGACCCCGTCTCCCGTACGCCATGGTCGACGACCGCGCCTCGAGCGCCCCCAGCCGGCGATCACCCAGAAGCCCCCTCGTTCCCCGCCTCGGAAGAAACCCAGGGCCTCCACCATCTCCAAGAAGTCCAAGCAGGCTGAAGAGAAACCAAAGAACCGTTCGAGGAACTCCCCTCCACGGCACCATGGGTCGCCTTCAAGGTCCCCGGCTGGTAGCGACGACGAGGACCAAAGGACCCCCTTGTCGTGGGAAATCATGGACCCCCCAATCCCTCCGGGCATGGAGAAACCACCACCATTGGGGACCTACGATGGACTGACCGACCCCGACGATCACGTGGAGAGTTTCGAAGCGATGCTCGACTTTCGAAATGTCAGGGGAGCCATCAGGTGCAGGCTATTCCCCACCACCTTGCGGAAGGGAGCCATGACATGGTACAAGGGTCTGGAACCTGGTTCGATCACGTCATGGAAACAACTGAAGCAGCGCTTCACCAAGCACTTCACCGCGTCACGTCGACACCCGAAGACAGAGGCTGCCCTAGAAAAGATCTTCCAAGGGAGGAACGAATCCCTTCGAAATTACATTGAGAGGTTTAACAAGGAAGCCGTCGAGGTCCATACGACCGACGACATGAAGAAATACTTAATTATTCACGGACTACGCGCCGGGTCGGACTTTGCCAAATCGATTGGCCTCCAAAGACCCTGGCGTCTCGAGGACCTTCTCGCTCGGGCCCAGAAATACATCGAACTCGAAGAGACGGAAGCAGCCCAGATCTCTCTTGAGATGAGACGTAGGGAAGGCCCCCGCGGCCACAAAGACGATGATGTCTCTCCCCGACGGGGAGGAGAAAAGAAGAAAGAAAACCGCAATCGAGATCCCCGGGAACCGCGCGGACCAGCTGGCCAATTCACAGAGTACACGCCGCTCAACACTTCCCGGTCCCAGATCCTCTCAGACTGCCAGAATTCCGAGTTTGTGAAAGGAGGAGTCCGATTCCCGAAGCCCGCGGCCCCCAAGCCAAACGTTGACAAATCTAAGTACTGCAGGTTCCACCGAAGCCACGGGCACGTGACCGAAGATTGCATCCACCTTAAGGATGCCATTGAGATTCTCATCAAAGAAGGGCACTTGAAGAAGTATGCCCAACAGAATGACCCTCCTCGTCCCAGCTCAAAGGAATCACAGAACGTCGAGGAGGCAACACCTCCTCCCGGCGACAACCAGCTTCAGGTCGCCCTCAGCGTCACTCGACCCGAGGACTTCTTCGCCCCCCCAATCATCGAGGGTGAAGAGGCAATCTGCAACATGTGGGCGACTTTCCCCGACGAGGGCCCCGTCACGGCCCGTAGTACCTGGGAAGGCTTCCCCAAAGCAATGGTTATCTCCGGAGGCGACCCCGGGAAAATATCGGTTGGGTCGATCAAACGGAAGTTTGACGAGCTGGAATCCGCGACATCGTCGAAGGCGACCACCCTCGAGAAAGTGCGGGGAAACTCCAATCCCATCACCTTCTACCTCGAGGAACTCCCCGGGGGAGCACCAAACGCCACTATTCCCCTCCTGGTCAGGGCCCAAATGGCGAACTTCGACGTCCGAAGAATCCTAGTCGACCAGGGGAGCTCGGTCGACATCATGTATTCTCATTTGTTCGGGACCCTTCAGCTGGACGAGAGGCATTTGACCCCGTACGTCGGGTCAGACCTACAGGGGTTCAATGGAACCACCACCAGACCATGGGGTTACGTGGAGCTAATGGTTACGTTCGGGGCCGAAGACACGGCCCGACAGGTGAAGATCCGTTTCCTGGTGGTTGAATGTCCATCCCTTTACAACTGCATCCTCGAAAGGACCACCCTTGCTGAACTCACGGAGGTCCCGTCAACGGTCCACCTCAAAATAAAGTACTACACGAGGAGGGGACGAGTAGTGACGATGCACGGGGACATCGACGCGGCCAGGAGATGCTTCGACGCCGCCGTCAAGGGCCTAAGTTCCATTGGTCCCAAACCTAAGGCCGTGGCCAAACCACCCCAAGACGTCGGACAGGTACCTCTCCCACGCGTCAACGCGGTCGACCTCGACAGCAGGTTCTCCGGCGAGCCCGATGAAGACAGAGTCGAAGACCACGACCACCAGGCGAAAAACAACGGGCAGCCTTTCCACCCAACACGCCCTATCCCAGATGGAGAGTTCGAGCTCGTGGCCATCGGAGACGGCCCAGATCGCAACGTGAAGATCGGCACCGGGATCCCCGACCTAGCCAAAGAGCAGCTGAAAGCATGTCTGAGGGAGAACGCTGACCTCTTCGCGTGGAGCGCATCCGAGATGCCTGGCCTCGACCCCGAGGTGGCTTGCCATCAGCTCGCAGTAGATCCGGCCGCTAGGGCCATGGCACAACGTAGGCGTAAGCAGTCTCCCGAGAAAGTGGAGGCTGCCGAGAAAGCTGTAAAAGACCTCCTAGAGGAAAATTTTATTTCGGAAGCCAAATACACGACATGGCTGTCCAACGTTGTACTTGTTAAGAAAAATAATGGAAAATGGAGAATGTGCGTTGATTATACTGATCTTAACCGGGCTTGCCCGAAAGACTGTTACCCCTTGCCTAACATCGACCAACTGGTCGACAATTCTGCAGGTTACAAACTACTATCTTTCATGGACGCCTATTCAGGATACAACCAAATTCCCATGGACAAGGTCGACAAGCAACACACGGCCTTCATGACCGCGTCGGGCAACTACTATTATAACGTAATGCCCTTCGGTCTGAAGAATGTCGGCGCGACCTACCAACGGATGATGAACAAGGTCTTCCAGACTGAAATCGGCGACATGCTCGAAGTTTACATGGATGACATGATCGTCAAGTCTGCAGAAGAAGTCAACCACGCCGTACACCTCAAGAAGGTGTTCGACACGGCGAGAAGATGCCGTATGAGATTTAATCCCGACAAATGCACCTTCGGTGTCCGGACGGGAAAGTTCCTCGGATTTTACCTCACGGAACGAGGAATCGAGGCAAACCCCGACAAGTGTAGAGCCTTTTCCGAGCTCCCTACTCCGGGCTCGAAGAAGTCAATACAATCATTGAACGGAATGCTCACCGCCCTTTCCCGGTTCGTCGCCAAGTCCGCACAGTACGCACTCCCCTTTTTCAAACTCCTCCGGCAAAAAGCAGAGTTTGAGTGGAGCGAGGAATGCGAACAAGCACTCGCACATTTGAAACAAGTCCTATCGCAACCCCCGATCCTCTCGCGACCCGAGAGCGGGGAATCACTCTTCTTATATCTTGCGATCACGAGCGAAGCGGTCAGCGCCGTCCTCATTCGGGAAACACCAGACGGACAGAAGCCAGTTTACTTCACGAGTAAAGCTCTCCAAGGCCCCGAACTCAGGTATCAGCAGATCGAGAAAGTCACACTGGGCCTCGTCACCGCGGCCAGAAGACTACGCCACTACTTCCTCGCCCATACCGTCATCGTGAGGACCGACCAGCCGATCAGGCAACTCCTCAGACGACCGGATATGGCGGGGAGGATGCTCAGGTGGTCACTCGAGCTGGCCGAATTCGACATCCGATATGAAGGGAGGAAAGCCTTGAAGGCACAGGTACTGGCCGACTTTGTAGCAGAGATGACCGTCCCAGAACCCTCAACCAACGGGTCGCAGAAATGGACAATCTATGTCGACGGGGCATCCAGCCCGAAAGGCAGTGGAGCGGGAATCATCCTCGAAAACGAGGAAGGCATCCTCATCGAGGTGTCCCTCGAACTGTCCTTCCCGACTTCGAACAACCAAGCCGAATACGAGGCCTTCCTCGCGGGACTCAGGCTGGCCGAGGACCTTGGCGCCAAGGAGGTCAAGTTGTTCACCGATTCTCAGCTCGTGGCCTCGCAAGTCCGAGGAGAGTACCAAGCCAAGAACGACAGTCTCATAGAATACTTGGCCTTGGTAAAAGAGAAGATGAAAAAGTTCACCTCGGCGAAAGTAACTCACATCCCCCGGGAGCATAATGCCCGAGCGGACATCCTGTCAAAGTTGGCGAGCACGAAAAAGAAAGGCGGGAACAAATCCGTCATACAAGAGGTCCTTTCCCGCCCGAGCATTGACAAACCAGGCATGATTTCGGACATCAACGCCATCGGGGACAGCGGCTGCTGGATGACCCCGGTATACGAATACCTCACGACGGGCAAACTGCCCGAAGATCCCAAAGAAGCTAGAATGGTCAAGAGACGGGCGTGCTCGTACACTATAGTCGAGGATAAGATATACCGGCGAGGATTCTCTATTCCCCTCCTCAGATGTGTCGAAGATACCAAGGTCCCCGACATACTCCAGGAGATCCACGAGGGAATCAATGCGCAGCACCTCGACGGACGATCGCTAGCTCGTAAAGCACTCTGGGCAGGATATTACTGGCCGACCATGCAACAAGACGCCAAGGAGCACGTCAAGAAGTGCGATAAATGCCAGCGGCACGGGGACATGCACCTCGCTCCCCCCAGCGAACTCACGACGTTATCCTCCCCGTGGCCGTTCGCATGGTAGGGGATGGATATCCTCGGACCTTTCGTCCAGGGGTCGTATCAAAACAAATACCTCATCGTCGGGGTAGATTACTTCACGAAGTGGATTGAAGTAGAAGCATTGGCCAAAATCACTGCTTTCAACATACGTCGTTTCTACAAAAGAAATATCCTCGCCCGGTTCGGAGTGCCTCAAGCCATCGTCACGGACAACGGAACCCAGTTCACCGACAGGAACTTCCAAGACTTTGTCACAAAACTAGGCACGAAGCAGCACTTCACGTCGGTCGAGCACCCTCAAACGAACGGGCAGGCTGAGGCCGCGAACAAAGTGATCCTTCGAGGATTAAGACGGAGACTGGGCGACGCCAAACAACGGTGGGTCGAAGAGCTACACAGCGTTCTCTGGGCCTATCGAACAACCCCACACTCCACGACCGGGGAGACCCATTTCCGTTTGACCTATGGAACGGAGGCAGTTATCCCCGTGGAGATCAGAGAACCCTCGAGGAGGACGGAAGCCCCCCTCGACGGGAACGCGAACGACGAAGCCTTGAGGGAAGAACTCGACTTTGTGGAGGAAACACGCTCAGGCGCTTCTCTCCGAGAGGCGTCACTTAAACAAAAAATAACACTACGTTATAACGACAGAGTCATTAAACGTGATTTTCAGGTGGGCACCCTCGTCCTACGAAGGAACCAGAAAGACTCGTGAGAAGGCAAACTCGCCGCGAACTGGGAGGGCCCGTACCGCGTCCGCGCGAAAACGGGGACAGGAGCCTATTTCCTCGAAAATCTGCACGGGGAAGAACTTGCTCGACCATGGAACGCTGAAAAGCTAAAACAATATTACAGTTAAACACTGCCCGCGGCTCACTAGCACCGCGATACGGGGACGCGCTGGGGTACAAGCGCGACACCCCTATAAGAACACGACGATCAGAGACCGCGTTGTGTGTGCGCGAGGACATTTGATCCGGCGGGGATACCTCGATCGAGGCCCACCGTCGTCGTGCCAACCGGGCATAACACCCAGCTCGTGATGGGAAGTTCATGCCACGAGACTAGGACCTCGACCGAGCTCTTAGCCTCGTTGAAGGTCGGAGTACTCCTCCGGCCGCCCGACCAGCTCTCCATGCGGTCAGGGACGATCAAGGTCGAGCAAATCCCGAAGCCTTATTACTTAGGCAAAAATAAAGTATAACAAACAATAAAGTATAACAAACACCACATCACACACAAGGAAAATTAACAAAGAGATATTATAAAGTACGAATAGCGGGCAAAACACTTGGTCCAAAAAGTTACAAATATGAGCCCACAAGCCGGGCGAAAATAACCATTGTGCAAAAAGTACATCAGCTAAACCCACAAGCCGGGCGAAACAAAACGGCTCGCAGGCCGGCCAAAACAAAGATAAAAACCTACTCAGCTGCGGTCCCGTCAGGCTCCTCGTGCACATGAATGTCGTTCTCCCGCAGAGGATACACGATCTGGCCATCCACCACCTCAGCGTCGGGGTCGATCCCTTCAATGACAAGGTCGGGGTTGAGAACCCGAAGCTGCGCCACGGCACTGCGGAACCCTATACCCGCGGTTTCGATAGAATCATCCTCGGACACTCGGAGATCCTGCTCAAGCTTCCGGAGCTGCGCCACAAACGCCGCACGAGTGGTTAGGAGCTTGTCCTCCTCAGTTTCCCCTTCGGCTGGCCGCACCGCATCTTCCAACTCGGCAATCCTTACCTTAAGCCGCTTCTCCTCCAACTCCAGCTCAGCGATTCGGGCAAGGTGGCTTTTCTTTGTCTCCTCGGCTTCCTTAAGCTTGGCCTCGACCAACTGCTGCTGCTTGCTTTGCTCTTTGTTCAGATCTCGGCACTCTTTTAGTTCCTTGCGCATGCCGAGCATCTCAGCGCCCAAGGTATCCAGCGCCTCCTGCAGGCGGGCCAGTTCAGCAGCGGGGCGGGTCTCGTCATTTAGAATGATGGCAGTCGAGCAGATACGCATGACGGCCGACAGGTCCTCAAAAAGTATCTTCCTCCTCACTTCAGTAGCGGTCCCCAGCACGGTTTGGATCTCGGAGGGAAGGGTGCGAGGATAAGTGACCTCGGACAAGAAGTGAGGTTTTTGATGGCAGGGGGAAGGTCAAAGCTGGAAGGAACCGGGGGACTGTCTTCACCGCCCAGGTCGACGACCTCCGCAACGCGCTGCCTCTTCGGAGTCCCTTGGGTAGCCGGGGATTGGCTTCCCGCAGGAGTTGTGCGGTCACCCGCGGTCCCCAACACAGCGGCAGCAGGCTGAGACTGAGTGGATCCTTCGGGGGCAGCGGCCGTGGAAACACCCTCGTGCGGGGCCCCAGAAGGGACAACTTCCTGATCTTTGGAGCGCGACGCCTCTTCCCGGGCCTGCGCTTCCCGGGCCCTCTTCGCTTTCAGTTTCTTCAACCTCTCCTCGGCTCCGACCATTGTCCCTGCAAAAGGAAAGAAAGCGTTAGTAAAGCGAGAAACACAGATACGAGGAAGAACTAAAGCAAGGACGTTTCACCACCTAACAATTCGATGGCCTCCTCGTCGGAGAAGGTCTCGAGCAGAACGCGGGTGTTTGTCAGGCGACGTTCTTTCTTCACCTGCCCATCTGCACCTATTATAGGCTGGCCGTCCAGCGTCTCATGTCGAGCTTCGGTAAAGCTGTCGACGAAAGCTACGATTTTATCATAGGCTTCCCGCTCGTAGGCCTCCATCTGAACAGGTTTCGCTTTATACTTGTCAACTCCCTTCTTAAAGTGTTCCATCGTCCAGTACAGAGGAAACTTCAGCACCAGCACCTCCTCGGAACGGCCGTCGACCTCGCGGGTGACTTTCCGGTACAATGAATATATCGCCTAGAGGGTGACCGGCTTCACATAGAAATAGCGGAACTTGAAATCCCGGATGGAATCCAAGTAAGTGTGAAACAACGCCTTGCTCTGCTTGAAGGACACCCAGCCGTGTCGACCTCCGACCGACGACCGTTGGAGGTGGAATATGCGGAAGAAAAGGCGAACGGTCGGCACGATCTCCAAATATTTGCATACGAGCTCGAAGGCCCGGATGAAGGCCAGCGAGTTCGGATGAATCTGCGAAGGGGCCAACTTCAACCAATCAAAGATCCCCTCCTGAAAATCCGTGAAAGGCAGCCTCCACCCCGCCTTCTCGAACATAAACTCGTATAAGGGGACCCGCATTCCCCGGTAAGGGGAGCATATCCGGTGATGCTCCTCGGGACGAAAAATCTTCCAAGATTGACCACTTCCGATTAGTCGGTGCTCGACGGTACAAAAAGCATCGCCCACATCTGGGTACACGAAAATGGACGACATCTCCAATGCTTCGCTACAGACCCAGTCCTCGAGCGGCCTCTCCTGCGCGAAGGCCATGTGAGCCATGGGGGAGTCGGGCTGGTCGTCGTCGTTTTCCTCGAAATATCCTGCGGCCACATCCGCAGCCAAATCGTCCATTTACCTAAAAAGCAGAAGGAAACGGTGAATTCGATTGGTTGTATCAAATTCACCCCTCCACCGCTGTTCAAACGAACGGGCGAGGAAGGGGCAAGGCTTTCTCAACTCCCCGACGCGAACGGCCGAGAATCAACTTGCCCACCGGGGAACTCATCGTCTCCCCGGAAGGTTCTGCCCCGTGTCCCCGCGGCACTAACAAATACACTGATTATCAAGGACCCCGAGACATTCAACGGATCCCCGACGTGTTCGTCCCTGATCCCCGAGATATTCATCAAAAGCGAGCAAGAATCTTCGCACTCTCCCTCTCCACAACTAAAGATTCCCGCCGTAATCGCCGGGAATCCCTTCGTTTCTCATGGGAATGTCATCAATTCACCAAGGAAACGTCCTACACTAGTTAAAATCGAAGAAAAACGCAAAATAAAGGTCCGGTTTGAAGCAAATACCTGGTAAGCGGCGGTGTAGGGTTCTGGCACGGAGGTTTCCAGCTCTTGTACGGCAGCGAACGGCGGTCCTAGCGGAGGAAATGCTTCCGGTAGAGAGTGCCCGGCGATTGACGGCGGCGAGCTACGGCGGAAGAGGTTAGAGAGAGAGAGGGAGAAAGTTTCTTGAGAGAGAAGCGGAAAGGTGAAGAATGAGCGAGGGGAGCGGCTTTTATAAGCGATTCTCGCGAGACCCGAGGGGCGTAGGGCACTCGAGTGCGCTACCCTAGCCAGCCGCCCTAGCCCCCTAGGTAATGATGGCAGGCGACACGTGGCACGCATGCAGCCACCCGTCTCCCCACGCGTGTCGTTTCGGGTTTCCCCAGCGCTTTGAATCCGAAACCCTTCATCTCCCCGACCATACGACCGGACACATCTGTCCGACGCCCGACGCTCATCCGGCCGAAGGAATTTCGCATAGGATATCGACCTCCTCGGTTCCTCTCTTAGCGTATCCTCGACATATAATAACCCTTAAGTCATCACTCTGCCACCTCAAAGCAACGACTTGGGGGGCTCCTGTTCTGGACTGGGCCGAGGCTGCCCAACAGTCGAGCAGGCCCAACCCATATAGCATGGGGAGGCCCACTAAGACCCCTCTGCGGGGCACTTGACTACTGCAAGCATACCAGCGTTTCCCCCGAGCACTTTACAGAGTCGGGCACTTGGGCCAACAGGGCAGGAGGACCTCGCACCCCGAGGGGATAGGTACATCCCCGACATGCCAGCTTCTCCCCGCGAGAATGCCACATACCACTCCTCGGCAGACATGGTCCCTCCCCGCGAGGCCATGTCCGTCGTACGGCTTTGTTGGTCCTCGACACAGAAGACTCCTCCCCCGCAAGGAGTGTCTAACGGTCCGTACCACGTGGACACATTCCAAGTAACCTCCCACTCCCGAAGGATTCGGTCTGCCCTAATCCCGGAAATCTAGGAGCGGTTACCCCAGGGCGAAGACCACGCGCTGGTCTTCACTACGCCACGTAAGCCTTGGCAGTTACTTGGATTGGGCCTGACAATCCAGCCCAATGCAAGTAACCATTGGCCCCGCGCGGGGGGTTCTCTATAAATACCCTCTCACTTGAGAGGGTCAGGTTAAGTCACTTTTCTCACTCTTTGTATTTGTTGTTACTCTGTGCACTCCCTAACTTGAGCGTCGGAGTACCTTGCAGGTACACCCCCCCCCCCCCCCCCCCCGGCCCGCCGTCCTTCAACCTCACCGGAGCCGGAGCTCAACGGACGTCGTTGGCCACCTGTAACTGTCTGATCCAGGTACGATCAAAAACTAATCATGTTTATTATCTTTTACTTTCAATTCTCTTTAATCTTTTATGTTGGTTACTGTTATAGCAATATTAAAGAATAATTGAAGGAAAATAGTTGTATGTGAAAATATTCAAATTATCATTTGCAATATTTCAGAAAAAAGAAAGTCAAAAAGAAAATTCCAATAAACAAAGGCACAAGTGAACCTATTACTAAAGACTTTCTTTTTGAAATTTAAACAATTTTATTATGCTAATTCCATACCCTTTCTACCAAGAGTTATTTTATAAACACTTAAGACACCTTTACATTTCAAAAGTTGTAACTTCTTAAAGAGACACTACTAAAAATAATGTATTTATGGGAAAAGTTTTACCTCAACTAATAAATAACCGATGTATAATTTTTAAACGAGTCACATTTTAATTCTTTTTAAATACCATCTCTTTTCTCGGTTGGAATAGATGATCGAGGAAAAAATTAATTCTGGGGACATGATTCTTTTTTTTTTAGACAAAAGAAAATCCATATATTAGAAAGACAAAAAAGGCAACACAAGAGGGGGACCAAACCAAAACCCCTTAAGAAATGAGTCTATGTCTTGGGATGCCAAGCTTGTCTAACAAAAAATCATTGGTAGTGTCACTATGCACAAAATTAAACCAATTAGTAGTTCTAGATTTGAAACCGACGGCGGCTAACGAATCCGCACAACCGTTGGCTTCCCTAAAGATATGAGAGACCAAAAAATTCATGTTAAGAGTTGAATTAACACAATCCAACCATATAGCTCTAATCCTCCAAGGAACAATGTTAAAATTAGTAAAAGCATTCACAACATTGGTAGAATCTGACTCTAACCAGAGGTTTTTCCAATTATGCTTGATGGCATACTCAATGGCAATAATGACTGCCATAAATTCGGTAAACAAAGCATTACCAGAATCCAGGAAAATAGCAAAGCTGCCCATAAGCTCAGCCTGATAATTCCGAAAAATACCACCACAAGAGCACAAAGACGGAACCCCAACGACAAATCCGTCTGTGTTACACTTGATCTAATCTCGGCGCGGGGGCAGCCAAAGGACCTCCACGGTTTTCTTGATATCGGGAGGATGGATAGAAATGTGTAACTTTTTTAAAATGCAGAAGTTTTCCATCTTCGAGTTAGACCGCTTGGTTGTGTGATTTCCGACAAAAGTAGCAGCAGCAGCGATGCTTTTAACACAGACTTTCCAATGCGTAATTTTATTTTCAAATCTCACCATATTACGAGCTTTCCAAATTTCAGCAAACAAGCTCACCAAGGCAGCCTTGAAAGTAACAAGAAGCTGCTCCGAATTTTCGAAGGAAATGAAAAACCTCTAATCAACCAGTTATCATTCGTCGGGAATTTTTTATGCAAAAACCGCCACAAAATCAAGGATTTCAAGGGAGGGATCCAAGGATTCCAAGGAACATGAAAACAGTCTGCAATAGGAGTGGATTTCTTCAAGAAATTGTAAGCCTGCTTTAAATTAAAATCACCATTGTCAGTGCCGGTCCAAATCAATTTGTCATCAACCTTATGAGAGGGAATATAGCAGCCCGAAACCTGGGAGTGAATCGAAGGGATGGCGTTCAGCAAGCTTTGAGGAAAAGACCAAGAGTTTCCAAGAATGTAATCCGAGACTTTAAAGGTCAAGTACTGATGATATTTAGAGGGAATATTAAAAATGTCGACAAGAGGATAATCCTGCCAACAGTCCAGCCAGAAGTTAATCTTTTTACCATCTCCGAGAATCCATCTAGAGTTATCCATAACCGTGGAAAATTCAGATTTAACACTGCTCCAAATCAAAGACCGAATATGATGAGAGATGCATCTATTACCCCTTAAAACTCTGTCAGCAAGAAGAGAAGCCCAGCTGGATTTTCTTTGAACTAATTCCCAACAAAGAGAAAGATTAGCCGCATCATTAAGAGTGCACAAGGACCTAATTCCGAGACCGCCATCTTTGAAAGAATTGCAACACTTTTTCCAAGCCACTGTGATGATTTTTCTTTTATCCAAATCGCCGCTCCATATGAAGTTACGCATCCAAGCTTCAATTCTATTGATTAAACCCCTAGGCCAGTTATAAATAGTGAGAGTGTGCATTAACATACCATGAATAACCGATTTCACCAATTGAATTCTTCCAGCCATGGAGAGGAGACTTGCTTTCCAAGCTGCAAGTTTGAGCCTGATTTTGTCAGCAATAAATTGGAAGTGAACATTCTTGGGTCTGCCAGAGAAAATAGGAGCACCAAGGTAAAGGAAAGGTGTGTAGGCCATGGAGAAACCCAGCAGGTCAGCAATGGATTTATGCCTCGACCGATCCATTGCACCAGCAAAAACCAAGGATTTAGAAGCATTGCAATTCTGCCCCGAGATACTAGCATAGCGAGACAGGAGATTAGAAACAACACTAATAGATTTAGGGTCAGCCTTACAGAAAATCAAAATGTCATCCGCGTAAAGCGTGTGCGAAGGAGCAACCGAGTATCTGGTGTTATTCAAAGGGGATAGAAGATGATCCTTAACAAGCTTCGCAAGCCCTGGGGACATGATTCGAATACTAGAAACTATAATTTTTTATTTTATTTTTTTTAAAACTGGTGTCTTTCTTTTTAATTTATTTAAAAATTAAATGATTTATTCCTTCGATTACACTACTAATCGAGTGATTTGATACCCAGATATTTCTACAGAAGCATTCGTTCATTAAGTTTTGTCCTAAACCTAACTCATCTACAGTCGTTCCAAACTCGTAAACGTCATTCTTTGGGATGTATTGCAAGACATAAAAATCTTCAAATTTTTTTACTTAGTTAAGAAATCGTTCAAAGTTGTGTGATGTTGTTCTTACATACACACATTGGAGAAACTAATTTTACCAACCTTTAACAAAATATTTTAATGTTCTTGCATCTATCTCACATAATTACGTTGTTGTTGTTTCCACCTCTTGCAAAATCATTTTTATATTTAAGAAACACTTCTCAATTTTGTTAGTAAAAAAAATCTATAATTTATTGTTTTCCTTACCTGACAACAATTTTAAATTTATTCCCAATCATATAGATAATATATTTCCAGCAATGTTGTTTCACAAAACATGATTTTGAAAATTTTCTTTGAATATAGTTATTTGTTTAAATATTGTTACACAAATTGGTGAATGATAAAAAATTGAAAAAAGAAAAATACATGTATCTTTTAATTTTTTCCCATTCACCTTTATTTTTTGTACAATAGAAGTAATATATTACCTCAGGGAATTTAGCCACGGAGAGGAAAATAACTTATTTTATTTTAATTTTTATTTAAAAAATAAAGAACCTATTACCTCGGTGTTACTAAAGAATCAAGGGAAAAAGTAACACAGAATGTCGTTCATTTATAAATTAACAACGCTCAAGACATTGTCAACACATTAATCCACAAGAAACTCTCTACATCCAATCAGAAAGTGAACATCACAACTATATATCTTGGATCCTACGTTGTGAAACTCAAACATTGATAATAAAAACATTTGGATTGAAAACAGTGAAACTTAAAGAAGCTTGGAATAATCTTTGGAACGAATTGCAAGAGAAGAAAAAAAAATTGGTGCAAGGTTGGTGTTTTTACATAATCTCTTATCTTCTAATTGAAAAATTATTTTATTTATCTAACCTATTTTTATTTTATATCAGAAACAAATACATACAAAAGCAATCAAGAATATACTACATGCAAAAACCACTGAGCTTGAAAAGCAATGTGTGTGCAATAAAAATCTATCATTTGTTCTTCTTCGAGATTCGATGAAACAAGGATCCTATGATCTTCACCAAGATTGACAATGAAGATGATGATGAATTAGATTCAAAATTTGTCAAAAATATGTACTTGTAAATTAAAACGAAAACAATGTAAAAATAGAAATTTTATATTTTAATAAAACAAGGGATATATATAATCCCTCAGGTATTTCATAAACTGAGAGGTGAGGTAACTATTTTTAAAAAAATATGATTATGTAGTTGTTGGGAATCAAATCCACTATCAGTATCATCTTTCTTTCTGGTTGCAAATAAATAGAAGTGAAAATGAAAACATTCCACGACACCCATCGTTATGTCATATAGAAATCGAGGCGATAACGCTTTCCCGAGTTGGTTTGGATCTCACTCTCTCCTTGTGAATCCTTGTTCATTTTACGATTGGATACCCAATCTAGGACTGTGTGTTAGATAGTTTGTATCTTTTTGTTGTAAGGGTTGAGTATCTTTTGTACTCTTTTCTATTAATTCCATGGCATTTTAAAAAAAAAAACTCTTTCCCAACTGAAGTGAAATAGATTATTTGAAATAGTGAAATTAATTGAGACATTATCTTTGAGAAGACAAAGAGACTTAATTAAGTCATATTCTTTACGTGAGAAATCTAAGGTAGTGCCGGTTGAACAAGAAAATACTTTATTGGTTGCAATATGTTTTGCCCATAATAAAAGATCATTTAAGTGTAATGGAACTAGACGTAGGTATCAAGTTGTTGTGGTGAACTAGAGTAAATCATTGTATTTCATAAGAACACACTTGAAAATATAATATTTTTAAAGATTCACGATTCAAACTGTTGTATCCCAAATTTTACCCTCAAATCCTCGGATCATTGTCATATCATCTTGGGTCGTCTGTCTTAGCATTTTGCAGTCATATAGCGCATTAATCATGGTCACGCATTTTTCGTCCAATTATTGTCATTTACTCCTTTTGTTGTTATTAAATTATTTTATGAATTTCAAAACTTTTTTTTGTATTTAAAATTTTATCTTTATTTTCATTGTTATTATTTTCTTTTTTATTATTATTATTTTCTTATTTTTGAGATTTATCATGTTACTATTATTATTTTATTTTGATATTTATCATACTTATTTATTATTATCATTTCAATTTTTTTTAGATATCATATTTATTTATTATTACTGTATTTTTTGATATTTATCATTATTGTATTTTATTTTTATTATTATTATTATTATTTATTTATTTTTATGATCATTGTTATCTTCTTTATGTCTTTTATTATTATTGAGTCTACAGCACCATTTTCCCAAATTTTTCGATCGTAGCCTGCATTGCTACTTTCTCCATCTCCCCACTCCAACTTGGTTTCACTGCAGAACCGTACAACCAAAAGTCAAGCTTTCACTTCAGAACCACGCAAAACCTGCTGCAGCCACTCTACACAAAAGTCTACAAGACCTGTTACTCGCCCCAAGCTACCAGCTACACTCCACAAAATCCTCCTCCCAAAATCCTACTATGAAGGGACCTCCCACTTCTTTCACCAACTTACTTCCTTCATAATACCACTTCTCTTCATCCTCCAAAAAGGCCACCAACAGCAGTAGCAGGGCCTACATTGAAGAGGACTAGACGAACCATTCGCAGAGGATAATAAAAAAAAAAACAGGCCTTGGTTTGTTTTAAAGAGGAGGAGAAAGTTTTGAAAACAGACCTTTAACTCTTCAATCTAAAACTCAAACATCACCCTCCACCTTGTTCTCTGATCTACAACCTCTTCATTACACTTTTTCCAAACTCCAAAACTCTCACCTCCATTCTTATATAATCAACAACGACACCACCTTGCCAAAGCTGTCGAAACCAAGGAGAAGAAAGCTCGTGAGAATGCCGAAGGAAGATTGCATCAAGGTATAACGGACTGCACGGCTTGAAGGTTGTTAGTTTTGGTCGTCGCCGTAGCTTGTAATCCCTGGCGTCAGCTTTCTAACAACGGTAACGATTCGACATTGCGGTAATTTTTTTGTATCAAGTTTATGTGTTATGCAAATTTCTTCTGTTACTGAGTTTAAGATGTTGTTGTTTTCTTGTTGCCTAATGTTGTGTTAGTTTATGAGCATTGCACATTTTGAATCTCTACTGTAAAGCCTTTCAACTTGCATTTTTCTGTATTCGGTTTGTCTTCTTGTCGGCGAGCATTTTACTGCTGTTATAGTAGATAAGGTTTTATTTTCTTTTTTTTTTTTTCAAGTAGCAATTCTTTGTTTTCCCTGAGGAGTGCACCGACTTCATATAATTTGCGACACCATGGTTTTGTATTGATTCGTATCAGAGTTGTAATGTGTTAATTGCAATGGATGTACTATGTATCTTGTTGATGATGTGCCGTATGTACCCTGTTGGTTTTTGTTTTGATACACTCTAGGTTTTTTTCTTTTGTTCGATTTGCCTTGTTTTTCTGTCGAAAGTTTAATATATGTTGGTTGTGTTTTCGTTGCGATTTGTGCCTGCATATACAGTGTTGTTGTATTTTGTTTAAGTGCGTTACGATGTCTAGAGTTTGAATGTTGTTTCTTGAATTCATGTCAGTTACGATTTGTTTTGACGGTAATCTGTGTGCATGGTTTGTGTATCCTGTGTCTGGACCGTGTGAAATTCTACAATGCTTTTGTTGTTGTTTTATCATGCTTGTTTGGAGATCATAACTTTTGCAGAATAAGGTGTAGCAAGTTTTGGATTTTTTGCATTGAGAAGCACAGTTTATTTTGACTAGTGGTGTGTTGCTGCATTATCTTATTTTAAACACTAAAATAAATCATGTATGATATAAATAATATAATGTTGAAAATACTGAACTGCTTGTGTGAATTTCATATATATTTTTTTTAATTAGCGCACCACTTTGAAAGATGAACCATGCGCTGCATTTGTTGGTGTTGTACACAGAACTTTGAATTAGTGAAATTAGTGTGTAGGATTTAATTGAATGCATCATAATTGTTTGTTTTTAGTATGTAAGGTGTATTTTATATATATATATATATATAATGTACAAAGTGATGAAATCAACCTAGTTTAGTAAAATGGCAAACAAAATCTTTCTAAACATATTCAAGTTATTCTAAAAACCATTAATTTTCCAATTCATGTTTATATTTGAATTATTTTCTCAAATTTGATTGATTTATAAATTGTTATTTGTTTGTATTTTGTAAATAATATTTGTGATGTTCCTACTAAGTCCATTTAAATTAGATTTATTTTGATCATATTTTAATATTGCAAAATACCAACGTAAGTATTTTTTTTATTTAAGTTTTTTAGAAATAGTTAGATAAAGTAGTTTATTTTATTAATTTTAAGTAAAAATATTGGAGTTGTGTCTTTTGTGATGATGTCAAATTCTTTCATTTTCTCTTTCTAACTAAAACTTGGTTTTATACCGATTGCATTTTCAAAATCTTTTTTTAATCCGATTCCAAAGGAAAGTTCCCCTCAGTTGACTCATAAGTCAATAAACCAATCACCCCACCTAGGCCTCATAAGAGCCTTTCCCTTTCCTTTACCTCATAAGAGCCATGGAATCTTAACTTAGCAATTAAGATAGAGTTCTTAAACTCTATGTGATTCTCAGCATCATGAGAACTCACTTTTCCCCTCATAACTTAGAATTAGAGAGTTTCTTAAAACTCTAAATGAGCTCATACTCATTTCCCTTTGGAACTTTGGCCATAATCAATGGTTCCTCTTTCACCCTTAGTTAGGTGAACTACGGTTGCTCTGATTCTTTAGTCAAATATGTAGGCACAAGATGCGACGTCTTGGCGAGCAAACTTAGCGTACATACCTATGTCTTTACCTTACCTTTGCATAGATATCTTGGCAATCAAACATAATATAACAAAAACTTAACAAGAGGTTCTTGTGGAGTTCTAAAGATACTTATAGTGCTAATATCTTTCTTTTGTATAACTAACCCCCGAACCTTAGATCTCCCCCTTTTAGGTTTTCTTCGAACTTGAACCTTTCCTTTGGATAAATCAAAATCGATTGTAAAAAAAATATGATGCAAGTTAATTAATAGTTTGTTATCCGATTTTCACCACAACACAAACCTTCTTCATTTCCTGTCTTTTTATCATCTTTAATAAGAACTCTAACCTTTGTTCTCTTGCATGAACATAATCAACACCTCAAATCAACTGACTTCCTTTATCAATGTTATTTCTCTAGGCCTTAAAATTTTAAAACCTTATTTTATTCTATAAAACATTCCTTCCATTTGTTGTGCTAGAGACTCGAGCCTTGTTTTTTAATAAATGGTAAAAATTTCTAAATGTTTATTCTTTAAAAAAGTTTATCAAAGCTTTCTATTTCATTGAGGTTTCGTATGTGTCTTACTAACATTGAATGCACATTTTTTCTCTTCCATGTTGTTCTTGAATCTTGATCATGGCCTTGATTGAGCTATTTTTTAAAATCATCGATTAGTCTTCGAAAAGACATTTGTTTCTGCTTGCGGGAACAATTTGAATCTTTGCATGTATGATATAATTCTTTGTACTGTTATAAAATTGATTGTAAATAAAATATATCGAAATTTAAATCGTAAACAAATCAGTTTTTTAATAGTATTTCTAACACACTCAAATGTCTTAGAGTCAACGCGTATGATACTTAAGATAATTCATTCTATTTCGAGGATTTGCATATAAGCTCGATGAAAAATCAAATGTAGAGAAAATGAAATTTAGATTTTGTATTGAAGAGGATGTACTTTTTTATGTGTTTTTTTTAAAATCGGAATGATCAATTTATAGGTCAAGTAGTGTTGTTTCACAAGGTTGCGACCCTTGCTGAAATACACCATTTCAACAATTTTTTTTACTGAGTGTTACAACTTTTCACCTACTGCAACAATTCAGAAGCGTTGCCTATTTCTCACTATATTCTGCAACACTTCATGATGCGTTGCCTATTTTAGAATTAAAAAAAAAAAAATTGTCTACTGCAACATTTCACAAAGCACTGTCTATTATCGAATTTAAAAACAATTTTTTTCACTATAATAAATAACATTTTTCATGATGAAACTTTCACCTCGAACAATAGAAACCCGAGCTATAAAGCCAAGGCGCACTATTTTTTATTATTTAAAAAAAAACCATAAATTCCCTTTGTTTTTCTTAACATTGAGATAAAAAAACAACTCAGTACAAGATTCGATTCTCCACTATAGTAGTTTATGATTTTATTTCTTTATAAGTGTAAATGTTCTAACCTTTCGGTTTTCTATTTAACTGAGGTATAAAGTAATAAGATTTTACTATAAAAACACTCGTTAAATAGATTTTACCCTAATTCTTACTAATATGAAACCTCCCCAAACTCACAAGCATCTTTCTTTGAGATAGATTGCAAGACAGAAAAAATCTTCAATGTTCTTCTATCTTGAATAAAACATTTTTCCTGTCCTTGCAATCTATCTCACATAATGGAGTTTATGTTGTTGTCATTGTATTTTTGAAATAACCCTCAGTTAAAGGAAAGAACTCAACCTTTGAAGAGTACTCAATTGATAGATTGCATGTGCAAAAAATCATTCTTGCTTCAACTTACACAAAGAATGAATCTTAACTAATAAAGAATGGAGCTTAACCAACAAGGAAGAGAGATTAACCTCTGAACAAAGAAGGGAATGCAACTAAATCTGAATATCAGCGAAGATAATCAGAAATAAGAGCAAAGATTTATTGTAAACAATTTATTTTAATATTCTGTGAAAATAATGTAATTTAATAAAAATTATTCACCTCGGTTTTCGTCATCACCGAGGTTATAGTTAAAAGGACAAGATAAAAAATCTCGGTTTTATAATAAAATCGATGTGTTCAATAATCATATTTTACTATAAAAACACTCGCTAAACAGATTTTACCCTAAGACTAACTTATATGTAGCCGCCCTAAAGAAAAGAAATATTCACCACAATTCATTTGATCATGAGTTGCTACTACAAATCTCTGGGATGGATTGCAAGTGCAGAAAATACAAATTTTCATTGGGAAACAGCTCTCTCGTATCTTGAATGGGATCTGGACATGAAAAATAAAAATTCTCATTGGAAAACAAATTTTACAATGTATTTTTAGTATTTTGTGTAAACAATATTTTTTTTTTTGGGAAATCTTGGTATCCGGTCTTGCGACCGATTAATCCAAGAGGGACCAAGCCCATCGTCCACTAGCGGGGACCCCATTTCAAGCCAGAGTAAAGCTCCGTATGGACTGACCCACACAAGGATTGATTGCAACTAGTAGGAGTCGAACCTGAGACCTTGAGAGGAGCACACTCTCAAGACCCAAGCCTCCACCACTATCCCAACCCTTAGGGGTTCTGTGACCGAGGGGATAGTTATGCGTTTTTTTATATTCAACGTCCTTAAACAAATTTTTTCCGTCTATTTAATGTTTATTAATGCTCAAGAATCTGCCATTAGTGATCCGCGTGAACCCTAAGATACATCCATTATAAAACCATGTTGAATATTTACATATTTAACCTAAATGAAACATGAAGTACTTGAAACTTGAAGACGCTTGGAAAAGTTCTCTATGATGGATTGAAAGAGCAGAAAATTATCTGGGTTCAAGGTTTGTTTTCTTTAATATTTATTTGAGCAAAAAATTATATATTTGAATATTGATTTTTATTATCTTACCCTTATTTTCATAAAAAAAAATGCATGCAAGATCTGTAAAGAATAATCTTGCACCCAACATTTGAACTTCTCCAAGATTCAATAATTCGAAGATATAAAATCTAAATCTTCAGAGAATTTAATTTTTATCTAGACCTCTAGGATATTTGATTTTTATTTTAATATTCTGTGTAAACAATGTTATATTGTGGGTAAACAATGTAACATATTTTTTTAAAAGAAATAATCTTACCTATCAGTTCTCAAGATAAACCGAGATATAAGATACACTAATTTTGAAAATAATAAAAGTGTTGTTACTGAAGTTTGAACTCATGTGCATATAACTTTACCTCTCTGTTTTAATTCCACCGAGGTGATAAGTGGAATGTTTTTTGTCGCTTTTCGTTACGTCGCCTCTTTAAACGAGGCAGTATGCATTTCGCATCGGAGGTAAAAAGCGCTTTTTGTAATAGTGTCTACTGCAACACTTCACTAACGTTACCAAATTTTGAATTAAAAAAAATCACTTATATATTTTTTTGACATATTAAAACACACACATGATGATTATTAATTATTGTCATTAACATGCAGGTCATCTTTGCAGTTGGATTATTGGGTTTACATCTTGTCCCTTGAGAAAATAACCAACCCTCATTTTCTTGGAGGATTTCTTAATGCACCATTTATGTTTCTTAGCCATCACACAAAATTATTTAAATGTCAGTAGTTTTTGGAGATTCATCTCCGGACGCACCAAATTCTGAATGAACGATGAAATATTCCGGAGATGCATCTCCATAACAATTTAAAACATACAACGTGTATTAGATCAGAGATACATCTCTGTGAATATTTCAGCGATACATCACCGTAACATATCAGAACTTGGTATTTCATGTTATTTTTTATCTGTATTTATATGAAGATTTAAATCATACCATATAATCAAAAATAAAAAATAGACGCACATAAATCCAGATGGTTCAAAAATGCCATATATAAATAAAAGACCAATAAATGTAAAAAATGTCATGCAATCGAGATCAATACAGTAACATGATGTCAAAATAAAATACAGACCATAGTACTACTACTGTGTATGTCTGACTACCTTTCCTCTACCTCCTCTGCCTCGTCTACCTCTTCGACCATCAACCTCCCTTGTCCTCCGGGTACAACAATGCCCCTCGTATCTCCGTCATGATGGCATCTAGGACCTGCCTCACATTAGACCCATCAGGGAAGATACTTGTGTCAATGCATGCTTGCACAATCTCCACTATGCGACGATACCTAGGCAAGACATCCTTAGCATGATCTAGCTGTGCATGCTCCTTCTTTAATATCTCCTGATGAGCTGGCCTCGACGGATCTCTTGAAGCAGTATGCACCATATATGGATGTGACACCCTAAAGAACCATCTGATGTACCCTTCGACATAGCTCTAGTGGCTCTCAGTTATGGTACTTTATGCCTCCTCCGGTACCATATGACTCATAATAATTAAACGTGACATCTATCTGTCTACATGTCAAGGCAGGAGGAGCAGAGATAACATGGTATCTGGGAATGATCTGAGTGTAGTGAACTGCAGCATGACGTACTCAGGCAGATGAGGACAGTGAGACGCAATCTGCAGGATAACCATCCAAAGTATAATATTATCTCGTCAAATGGCTGCATTTCATGGTGATCAACATAGTTGTTGAAGTGCATGTCCTTAACATCCGCATTTCACGGTGATCAACATAGTTGTTGAAGTGCATGATGCATATCCGCGGTGTAAGATGGTACACTCGTCCAGCCAGAGATGCACAGGAAGTGCTAGAGGGTCCAAGCCTGAAATGAAAAGTTTGGAACACATGAATCATCAGTAATAACTTTGCGAAGATGAAACGAAAATGACAAAGAAACATTCAAAGATCAATAATTATTATCGTCAATAGTGTGACACTACATGTGACTTATTTCGTTTTCCACATACATCCCTCACTCAGCTTTGAGTACAGGTAGACCAAATAGGCGGCCCCCAGTTGTATTCATGGATTTGCTCGAAGTATCGTAGGTAGACGACCTCTGTATAAGTGGCACTCTTGTACACAAAAATTGTAGTGCCAACCAAATATAGGAGGTATGCTTTCATAATATGCGATCTGTGGAGCACCACCTACTCATCATCACCTTCAACATGTTTTTCTCTCAGGATCTCAGCCTCATATATCTTCTTAAGGTAGTCAAATCTAGGATGAGCACCTTAGGTCTTATCCAACTCCTCTTTTGCCTTCCCTGGATCAGCCCCCAGATAGTCTACCATCATCTCGAGTGCCCCATCTTGTCCTCCCATGATCTAGAAATCTCCCCATGTTCGAAAATGTAGCAAACCCGAGACATCGTCGAGTGTGATAGACATCTCAGCATGCGGAAGATGAAACGACGAGGTCTCCTAGTGTGATCTCTCCACGAATGCATGAAGCATCCCGTGGTTGACCGTAGTATAAATGGTCATGCCCAAGTCCTTTAGGCCAGATAAGGACAAAACTGTCTAAGACCAATCCTTATTCAGCTGAGGCAAGCCAACAATCTTCCGCCTATGGTTAATAAACTTATGTGGATCACCCTCTTGAAATAAATAATAATCAATGTCAAAAATCTGTCAATTAAAATTAACGTAAAAAAATAATGAATCCAACTAATGGTACCTTTCCGTCCCAAATATGTATGGCAATATGGTTTGGATACAGAGGCAATAATGACAAATTAATTAGGCCTCTTCCAAATGCCTCGGCCTAAGCATCCACCCACCCTCACCCTCCGAAGGTGGCACTGAATCAGTAGCATTAGCAGTGGGAGGTGGAACTGAATCAGTAGCATCTACAATAGGAGGTGGCACTGGTGATTCAGGTACCTCAGACGCCTGAATAGGGGAAACCTGACGCCTACGAGAGGGTGGAGGGAGTAATGCATCAGATGGTGAATCTCGTTTCCTACGGGAAGAAGAAGATTTAGTGGCATGAGGAGAAGTATGAGCCTTAGAAGTAGATAACTCTGCCTGACCAGAGGGACCAAAAGCCTCCAAAACCTGTTGACTTTTCTCTCGTTGCACTGATACGTGCTGAGCAACCCTCCCGTGCCTCAGTCTATTGTGTCTATCAGCCATTATGTCTATAAGTTAAAGTAAAGCAAACAATTAGTGCAGGCAAACAACACCACAAGAAAGAAAATAAAAAAAAAACAAAATACTATAGAAAATTCCAGATATGCATCTCTGGAATATGAGAAACTAAAATACTGAAAAATTTCGAAAATGCATCTCCGAAATTTTCTGCAAGTCAGAAGTTGCGTCAATGGCGTTAATGTACCTCATGCAATATAAAAAAAACATGTTTTGATCATTATTTTCAGCCTACAAACGTCTAATACACTATGTCTAAACTATCTTAAATGTTATTTCTACTCATTTCTAACTTTAATAATTGATTTCTACTCATTTACGCAAAAACTAAAAAAAATATTGAAAACTCAAAAAACTTACAAGAAATTGATGTTTCTAATGTTAGTGATGATGATTGACGTTCCGTTGAGCCTTGTTGATTGAATTTTGACTTGAATTTTTGAAAGAGTTTGAAGTTGATTTTGAGTAAAATGAGAAATAAGGAAGGAGAATGGTCTGATACGATTTAACCTCCAAAATATTTCGAAGATGCGTCTCCAGAATATTTTAATGTTAACTGATCTTTTGGTGCATCCGAAAATTAATCTCTAAAATCTAGGAGCATTTGTGTATTTTTGTATGGTAGATAAAAATTTATAGAGTCCCTTAAAAAATGCTCTTTTCTTGATGCAAAGTATTTAAATTCTAGTTATCACCCGAAAGCTAGAATAGGCATAACTTTTGTTATATTTGGAGTCAATAAAGTATTTAGATATTTAAATAGAATAGTTGGTGGAAAATTATAATAGAAAAATTTATTAAAATTTGGAAGAAACATTGGTTATCCTATTAAAACTGAATTAAAATTATATTCTAACTTGAAAACCAGTAAATTTTAACGTGTCTAAACCCTCAAAAACATTCTTCAAATACAAATTTTAAATTCTTTCAGATGTTATGCATAAAAACAAATCTTCCAAAACCCTCGTATTAAAATCTTTTATTTTTTTCACTCAATCATTCTTTTCTTTCTCAAAGTCTTCCTTTTATTCATTTATCTTTTTGTGTAATTGGCTAATGCTATTCATATTTTAGTCAACCATAAAATAAATTTAGGGTATATTTCGTTATTGAAAAAAAAAAGGTTTTGTAAGCGGATTTAGGACAATTATTCATAAGATGACTTCCGGACAATTGTTCGTAAGTTTTTATTAAAAATTCAACGTTAAATTACGTTATTTATGCCAAAAGACAACTCATGGCTACATTAAACTCTGTATACTTTAGATTCTAAGAGGGCAAAACTAAGAAAAACAGGTGCTGTAGTGTAAACAATTTAAGGGTGCAGAAAGCATCTCCCTAAATATTTAACTTTTGCCAAAAGGAAATTAAGACCCATCTGTTGGTCAAAGAAAGTTGGGAAATACTCATCTTATTTTATTGAGCGCATCTCACACATTTGAAAACTTAAAAATAATTTTAATAGTATTAGAGGATGTCTCTTCAAACATAACTAAACTAACATCAACCCTCATAATTCAATTACACACTTTATTTTTGCTAAAATCTGGTCCGAAGATACTTATCTGTAAATTTTTTATATTAAATTTAAAAATGCATCTCTGAAAAATCCCACTGAATTTATTTGACGTGTGTTTGTTGCACGTGATATATGATATTTCGGAGATTTATCTTTGGAAATCCTCTAAGACAGCAATATTGTTCTAACTTTGACATTTTTTAAGGTCAACTTATAATTAATGTCATTTTAGATCAATTTTAATCATAAAACCATTTAAGAGTGTCATAAATTGATTCAAACATACTATACATATATTAAAAAACTCAAACATTAATTAAATTAAATTCAAAATATAACGACCATATGTAATTTGCTCTAAAAATACAAAAAATAATACAAACAAAAGTAAACTACTGGGTATGTCAGTATAACCCACATCACTATACAAAAACACATTTAACCTTAGACACAATTTATTTAACCTCGGTTACAGAGGCGAAGTAATGAAGGGCGTCATAAAAAATCTCCAATATACCCCTCGCTTTTAGAATAACCGAGGGTATAATTGAAATGGTCATCGGTTCGATTCCCAACAATAACTTTTTTATATTTTCAAAACTAGCACCGCATACCTCTCAGTTTATGACCATAATCGAGGGAAAGATAAATTCTTTTTTTTTAAATATTCATTTCATTGTTTACACAAAATATTAATAAATTAATTTGTTAAAAAACTATATTGTTTACACATAAAATTATATTATTTACACAGAATATTAAAGTAAAAATATATAATAACTTTTGAATATGATTCATCGTCATCGTTGTCGGGGAAGAACAAATGTTGGATCATCGTTTCATTGAATCTTAAAGATTATCAAATCTTGGATATTTCATGCATTTGTTTCTGATATAAAACAAAAAAATGGTTAGATAAATAAAATAAATATTCCGTTATATGATTTTATAAGAACACAACACTTGAACCCAAATAATTTTCTACTCGTGCAATCTATCATAGAGAACGTTTTCAAGCTTCTTAAAGTTTCAAAATTTTCATGTCAAATGTTTCATTATCAATTTTTGATATTCAGGATGTTATTATAATGTGTTTTAGGTTTCACGCGGATCACTAATGGCAGTGTCTTCAACGATGATATTCATTTAAATGGACAACAAATATTTGTTGACGATGAAGAAACTTAATAAATACGCTTATATTTCCCCTCAGTTATTATTAAAAATCGAGGTAAAATATGTTTCTTTTTAAATAAAAATACAATAAAATATGTTTCATCACAAGTCTCACATACCTCTCAGTTTCTATTAAAAATCGAGGGGAGTAAGCCTTTTTTTAAAATTACATTGTTTATACAGAATATTAAAATACATTGTTTAAACAAAGCCAGATTTGGAGAACAACAAATATTTTCAACTTAATTTTAGAGAACGACAAACCTTTGTTGTTATCCAGATTTTGTTGTATACCCTTTGTGCGGATTCTTTTCAAGTACAATGGATTGCATGCATCTAGTTTCTGATAAGTTATTTGTTCCAACCATGGAAATTTTTTTCTGCACTTGCAATCCATCCCAGAGATCTGTTCAAAGATTTAATTATCTTGAGCAAATGTTTTCAGGCCAAATGCTTTCACAAGAAAAAGAACAAAATATATATTGATGGATGTAGAGAATTTTTTGTGTATTGATATGTTGCCAATATCTTGAATTTTGTTAAAATAAAGACTTTCCCATTGGTTTTATATAAAAACCGAGGTAATATATTACTTGCAAAAAATGGTGAATGGTAAAAAAATTGAAAGAAACATGTCTTGTTTCCTTTTAAAATTTTTACCATTCACCGTTTATTTGTGCTGTAATTGCTAGCAATTTATAGCATGTTTAGGAATAAATTTTTAAATGTTGTCAACCTAGGAAAGAAATAAATTATGGAGTGTTTTCTTTGATTGACAACATAGGAAGGTTATTCCAAAAATATAACAAAAACATCAACACCATTATGTGAGATAGATTCCAAGGGCAAAAAAATGATTTGTTCAAGATAGAAGAACATTGAAGATTTTTTTTGTCTTGCAATTCATCCTAAAGAATGATATGTACGAGTTTGGAGCGACTACATATAAATTAGGTTTAAGGTAAAATCTAATTAACGAGTGCTTTTATAGTAAAATATGATTATCTAATTCCCTGGTTATTATAGAAATTAAAGGAATAAATCATTAATTTACAAATAAAAACTAAAATAAAAAGAAAGGAACCACATTTAGAGAAATAAAAACATAAACTGTATTTGCTAGGATTCAAAACATGTCCTAAATTATTTTCCCTAGCTTATATTTAGAAACCGAGGGAATATATGGTATTTATGTATTTTTAAATAAAACATGGCGCGCCTTTGCATATTACCTCGGTTTTTTGTTGGGTGAGGTGAATACTCGGTCATGAAATATATTATTTGTAGTAGTGCATGTTTCTCCTTCGCCTATACTGCAAGGCATTTCGTGCATAGGAAATAATGTCTTCTACGAGGGCCAACTAGGGATTTCCTTCCTCAAAAAGTCCAGCCACTATGCGCGATTTCACCATATCCAAAATACGCTAACAGACCAATAACACGTCTCGGGTTTGGTCATCCAGTTTATAGTATCTTCTAATTAGATGGCCTAGGTGGTCTTATAGGAGTGTCTTGTGTCATTATAGTATGTGACACCCTATATAACCATGTGATATAGTTGTTTGCATAAGTTCATTGTACAGGAGCTAGCACTCTACAATACTCCTTTGATACCAGATGATTATCGAGGTACTCAAGTATGGCATCTAGATCTCTGCGGAGGATGGTAGGAGGAGCAGACTCTGAGGGGTGTCTCAGAATAACTTGCAAATACCCATACTGGCGTATTAATCGCTTAGGAAGATACACATACATCAGACCTCAACCATCGCACACCCATCTAGAGTATAAAAATATAACGTCTAGATGTCATGTATGGTGGTGACCGACGTATGGGAAAAAGACAATGTCATATGCTATATAGCGATCAAAATACACCAGGAAGGGTTCGATTGTTTGATTCCATATATATGAGTTAAAGATGCAAACATGTGGTCAATCCTCAGTGATGTCCTACTCAGGTTGTCAATCAGAAATGCTAGGAAAGTGACAGATGATCCATTCCTAAAAATGATTCAGATAAAATATTAGTAATAAGTGTAACAAAAGAGTTATGAAAATAATAGTAACAATAAATTACCATCAGCAACGTGAAGCTTCCTGTCAACTGCTTTGTCTTCCAAAGACAAGCCTCGCCCAGCTTCTAGTACAAATAGACCATATATGGCGGCCCCCAATTATACTCGTGAATCGTGTAAGGCCTCAAACTGCTTTCAGGATTACCGACTGACCCCACAAACTAACACGAGTCTTTTTAGCATGTTTTATCCTCACTCACATGCTTTCCAGGAAACTTCCCAGAAGGTCACCCATCCAAATATTAATCCAATTTAACCATGCTTAACTATGGAGTTCTTATTTGCTATACTACCAAAAACTAGATGCATCTTCTTTTCGGTAGCCTAATAAATTAGTACTCCATAGTTAAACATGTTTGCCTTGGAGTAGTATTTTGATGGGTAACTTTCTGGAAAGTTTCTCGAAAAGTGTGTGAGTGAGGACAAAGCATACTGAAAAGACTCGTGTTGGTTTGTGGGATCAGTCGCTAATCCTGAAAGTAGTCTAGGGCATTACAAATGGTATCAGAGCTAAACCTCTCCTAATACGATGTGGTTTAGAGACGAACCAAATGGAAGTTGATGGGCATGTAACACCTGTCACCGAAGAGGGCGGGGGTGGTTGTAACACCCGAGATCGAAGAAAGCGAGGAGTGGTCGCCCGAATTCACATTTGAATGAGACGATCTTGAGGTTGTGAAGGTATGAAACTGCATGGCTGAATGAAGGCTTATAAGGATTCATTGGTACTAACTATACCAACAAGATGCATCTTCTTTTCGGTAGCCTGATAAATAAGAACTCCATAGTTAAGCATGCTTGACTTGGAGTTTTATTTGGATGGGTGACCTTTTGGGAAGTTTCCTGCAAAGCATGTGAGTGAGAACAAAGTGTCATAACCCGAATTTGACCTCCTCTTTTTCCTTTTGCATAAGCATATGCATTAGCATCGTCAACATACGCATTCACACTTTTCTCTGTATGTTTCTTGTTGCAGGATCTTCAGGTTTTCCAAACCCGATTAATCACATCCTCTCAAGATTATTTCATCATCAAAACAAGCTAAAAATAAAGGTTTCCATGTTTACTCATCAAAACAAGAGGTGGAAAATCGAAACCGGGACTTCAACATCATTTCTAAGAAAATTTGGGTAAATTGGGCTGCAATAACCGGTTAGTAGTTATGCTGTAACCGGTTACATAGTGTATTTTTCACCAAAAACGCAGGTTTTCAAGCATGTAACCGGTTAGCAGATATGCTGTAACCGGTTACTCTCTACAAAGTTGTAGATTTTGCTGCATTGTTGGGATAGCAGCTATGCACACTCTTTGGTCTTTGATTCTACATTGTTCTAGCAGCATGTGGAATATTCTAGACATTTCAAGACCATTCAAGACACTTCACTTGCATTTATTCCAATGCTTCACTCTAAATCAAGTGCACCGTGTTCCTTAATTTCCAAGCATGTCAACCTTTGGATTTTGAAGCTCACATTGGGATTGTTACCGAGTTGATCCTAACTAACCGAGTGAACTACCTTGACTCAGTGAGTCAAGTGTAACTAACTCCAACCCTAACTCCAAACCTCCCAAAGCTAAGTCCAAAGCTAGCTCCAAAGCTCTCACACTCCAAACCAAAAGTCTATATAAACAAACCTTCACTCATTTTTTAAGGGACCAGTCATTCTCAACCATTTCTCTCACATTTCACTCTCAATTCTCTCAATTTCTCTCTGAACTTTCTGCAACTTCTACATCTTCATCTCAATTCTCATCCCAAAACCTCACCAAAAGCTCTTATTCTTGAAGGATAATCACTTTTCACATTGAAAGTGATTAATTCTTGAGATTAACCTCCATCATTTGGCATTCTTTGGTTGGACTTCTGGAATTACATCTTATTCTACTTCAATCTAAGAGTTCTAAAACTTTGAATTTGGTGCAAGTTTGATTTCGGTGCATTTTCGCGTTTTTGATCGGTTTCGACGCGTTTCGTCTCCAAATCAAGGATCCTCTGGTTTTCTTTGATTTTCTGCATCAAGATCTCTTTGCAACATTTACCAAGCCAAATCTCCGGCTTGTAGGTTAGTGGATCTAACTAATTTTACCGTTTCGCGCATTTTAGTATCGTTCGCAATGTAGTCGATAATTGTTGTGTGTGATTTGGTTTTGCATTTGTTTGATCCATGATCCTAATGTGTTAGTTGATTCTATCACTGTTTATTTGTTGCTTTCAAGTTCAATTTTCGTCCACAAATTCATTTCCTAGCATGTGGTGGTTGACATAAGTGATTATGTGTTGAAAATCACTTTTGAAAAGTTGTTTTTGCTGTTATTTTTGCCACTGTCTCAGTGGTAACCGGTTAGCAGTTATGCTGTAACTGGTTACACATTTCAATTCTCAACAAATACGCTGATTTTCAAGCATGTAACTGGTTAGCAGATATGCTGTAACCGGTTACCACTGAACAGAATGGCCAATTTTGAGTTTTTTCAAGCTTGTTTGATATCCTTTCTTCTTCTAACTTCCATGGATCAATGCGCTTCATTTTTATGGATGTTTTAAGTGTCATTTAACCTCTGGTTGAAGCATGTTCATAAACTTTTGATGCACGATTTCGATTATTCAACTTGTTCATATTTTTGGCAATGTTTGTTCATGAACATCTTGCATTTCATTTGATCACTTTCTAACATGTTTGCATTGCATGCTAATTATTCTTTTGGTACTGTTTTGCACACTTATTCCTGGATTGCATTAAGTTTGTTCTTTATTGGACAAATTTAATCTTGTTTAATCAATAATTCATACCATTTGCTTTAATGATTTTTCATTCTCTTTGGAAAATTGTTAGCAAACCAATCCCTTTTATTAATTGATCGAAACCATGTTTCGATTAGTTAATCTCCCCTTTCCTTCTCTTTAGGATCTCTTTAGACCTTCTCTTTCTTGATTCCCCGCAGAGTTGGAGTTTTACACGACGCGAAACGCACCGCACTGGAGCGCTGTACAAATCGAAGCTGATACGTTGTCTATTTCTCAACACGCAGGAGCACTGTACAAATTGAAGCTGTTATTCTGTCCGTTTCAATTTCCGCGCTACACCTTTGAGTGCTAGAGAAGGAATATGGATGGATTCTTTCTATCCTCATTTTGGTTACTTCCTTGGTAAGGACGTCTTGTCCTCTCTTCAAGAATAGTCACCTCTATCCTCAAGTGGTAGCGTCTTTTCTCCTCCTCAGTCGAGTTGATCCTTGACTATTCTCACTCTTACCTCTTGCAACTTTTCTCTTGATCAATCACCAGTTTCTTTGGTTAAAGATCATTGCTTGGATTTAACTCCTGTCTCTTACCTCATTACTCTGTTCTTGTGGTCAATCATTGTCTTTAGATTCCCCTGCAGAGTTTCTATTCTTTTCTTCGGTTAAACACAGTCTTTCTGTTAAACAACTGACACTTCCCCAGGAGTTCACAACCTTTTCTTTGGTTCCTCTCCCTTTGATTGGCTAACCATTGTTTATCAATTAAAACACCAATCTGCACTCTTTCTCAGTTAACCACAGTCCGTCTGTTAAAATACTGAGCTTCTTTTGGGTTAATCACCTTCTTTTGGGTTAATCACCTTTGCCTTCAGTTAATCACAGTAAGTCTCTTAAAATACTGATACTCTCTTTCAATTTAATCACCTTTGCTTGGTTAATCACTCGTTTTCTTCTGGTTAATCACAGTATCTGTTAAAACCATTTGTTCCCCAGAGTTGGCAACCTCTTTTGGTTCAATACTCCTTTTGTTGATCAGTTACTGTTATTCAGTCAAGATCAACGATCCCTTCAGAGTCAAACACCTTATCCTGGTTCAGTACTCTTTGTTCTCCTTTTTGGTTCCTCACAGTTTGTCTGTTGACACCATTTATCCGTTCTTTCCCCACTGAGTCTATCTCTTTTTCTTCGGTTAACCATTGCCAGTCAGTTAACATACCGAACCTTTTGCTTGGTTTTAACAACATACTTCTGTTTATTCCTCGACAGATCATCTACCCTCTGTTCCTCAGCACATTTTATGTACCCTTTTGTTCCCCAGTGGAATTTCTTCTATCACTATTGTTTCCCTATATTCTGGTTTTGACACCACTATTATTTTTTTCCCGGTGGATCTCTTCCTTATTTTACTCTTAGTTTCGACACTGTTTTCCTTTGTTCTTGGTTTTCCTTCATTTACTCTGAGTTTGGTTGCTCTTTCTGGACGGTTTTTCTTCTCTTGTTCTTGGTTTTGACACCACTTTCCTTTCCTTTTCTTTTTCTGTCTTGGTTCCACGAACTACGAAAGCTCTGGTTCTGCATTCTTTTGAATGTATGATACGTAGGCATGAGATCGCAATGATCTCGGCGAGCACACTTCCACCTTTCTTCCGTCTTCCTCCTTTCTTTCCTTTTCTTCGTCCCCTGGTTCCAAGAACTACGACGCTCTGATTTCCTCATTGCACTATGAGGGTACGTAGGCACGAGGACCTTGTTCCTCCGCGAGCACTTTCTTTCCTTTCTTTCTTTTTCCCCTTTCTTCTCTCTCTCCTTTCTTTATCTAGAAGCCTTTAGATAGATAACCCATCCAAGCCTAAAAGCAAGCGAAATGGTTCCCGTCGAGTACGACAGATGCGTTAGGTGCTAATACCTTTCTTTTGTTCCCGTTTCTCTTCCCCTTGGGTTTTATCGATATTTTCCCTGTCCTTTGGGACTAAATAAAGTTCGGTGGCGACTCTATTGTATCTTTGAGTGTGCGATTCACTCAGGTAGAAACCAGCCATCTTCAGCTGGCGACTCTGCTGGGGACTGGTTGACCTCTTGCTGGTATATCCCTTGAGGGGTCTCGCCTAGTTTTGTTTGCTTTCTTGCTCGTTTGGGTGTTTATCTTCTGCGCTTTACTAGTTTTATCTTTACACTTTATTTGCTTTATGCTTATTTATTGCATTTCTTTACTGCTTTAAATACTCATATGCTGTATATTCTGGATATCTTCTATTTTCTTTGTTGTTGTCGGTTGGGTTTCTACTTGAGAGATAAGCCCATTACACAGGCTTGAGAGTACATATAGGATTAGAGTGGAAAGTAGTGTGGCCTAAGTAGCGTCTTGGTACGTATGGTTTACATGAAGTCCACACCCAAACGAGGTTTTCTTGGGAGATGTTCTGATTTGCGCGTCTTGTGCATTTCGGAGTGTTAACCTAGAAAGCTGTCGACTTTGGTGACCATTCCCGAGGACTCAGTTGCGGCACTCCTCCCAAGGAGAGATAATGGCAGACCAGAAATGGCAAACCCATTACGCTTCTTGATCCGAGGACCCAAAGCTGGGAACTTGCAATAGGATGACCTTTTTTGGGGGAATCAGTGGACGACCTCTTTGTTTGGCGATAATATTGTACCCCGAGGGATGAATGTATTATTGCTTCTCAAATTGAGAATTCGAAACTGAGAATCCCTCTTCTATATCATACCTGTGAGGGGGATATTGGGTTTTTCTGCAGGAAACCAAGACTCTTCCAACCTTTGTTCTCTCATTGCTTCAGATCTCGCACCAACACAGCACTATCTTTGTAGATGTTCAGATTCGACTATTCAGACTATGCTGGCTTGTTGATTCTGGTGTTGCACATCATCTCATCATGTTAAATTAATTTTTGCATAAGCATTTTAAAACTTTATTTTTGCATAAATTGCATTCATTCATGCCCGCATATGCATGTCCTTCATCCGGGAACCTTTGCTCACTCTGATCATTTCCTCCTTGTAGCAAGATGACGACTCGACATCGGTATTTTACCCGCTCAAACAAATCCAGAATCATGGCTGACTTTGAAGCTGAGAACGCTGCTTATAAGGAAACTCTGGCCCAATTCCAAGGTCGGATGGATCAGTTTTAGACAAACATGGATGTCATTATGGAACTCCTTCGTGCTCAGAAGAATGCTGCTGTTGTATCTACCTCTGATGTTGCAACTGTCACTGAGGCAACTGTTGTTACTGCTTCTTCTATTGTTACGCCTGTTCCTGCTATTGTACCTTCTCCTGCTACTGTTGAAGTGCCAATCGAACCTGTGAATCAGCCTATTGCTCAGTCTAGTTTGAACAAGATGCCTGCTGGTTTCCTTTAGGGCATGCCTCTGAATTACACTCCTCAGATTGCAAGCAATGGTGCCTTCGTACCATATCAGCCTTTTGTTGTGCCCATGCCTAATGGAAATGCTGCTGCATATCCGTGGGGTATGCCTACTCCAGTTCCACCTCTAGGGGTGAATGGTGATCAGGAGAATCTTCAAGGTCGGAATCAGAATCTTGGGTCGGTTGATATTAAAGCTATTGATGAAGAAGAACATGTGTATATGGGTCCTTCTATTCATGTTCCGGTTTTATCTCAGGCTGCCCAAACCTCTGTTCAGAATGTTTATCCTGGAATGCTCTATCCTGGGGCATCTTCTTCTACTGTGTTACCTCCTCCGTATTATCCATATGGTGTTCAGATGGGTCAGAATGCTGGTCAGATTATTAATCAGGGTTTGGTGTATCCTTCTCAGTTTTCTACTCCGCAAGTGTGCGCTCCAGCCGCATCTCAGTTGCCAAATCCTCAAGTTCTTGTCAGGCCCACTAATCAAGGTAGACCTGCTGATTACAAGCTATTGGAAGACCGCATCAGAGCCATCGAGGGGTTTTGTGCTTTTGGCTTGGAGGCCAAGGACTTATGCTTAGTTCCAAATGTTGTTGTGCCACAGAAATTCAAGATACCTTATCTTCCAAAGTATAAAGGTTTGAGTTGCCTGCGCAGTCACATCACTATGTACTTTAGAAAGATGGCATCCCATATTGATAATGATGAACTGCTGATTCATTGTTTTCAAGATAGTTTGTCCGGAGCTTCATTGGACTGGTACATGGGCCTAGAGCGCAACAAAATCCGCACTTGGAGGGATCTGTCGGAAGCATTTGTGAGGCAATACAAATATAATCTCGACCTGGCACCTACCAGATTGCAATTGCAGAATCAATCTCAGTGCTCTGCTGAAACATTCAAGGAGTACCCACAAAGGTGGCGTGAGATGGCCTCTCGTGTGCGACCTGCTCTCTCTGATAATGAATTGGTGGATATCTTTATGGGTACTCTGCAAGGATCTTATTATGAGAAAATGGTGGGCAGTTCTTCTTCAAACTTTGCTGACATTGTAACTATCGATGAGCGGATCGAGAATGGTTTAAATACAGGAAAGATTTCTGGATCTGGTTCTCAGCAGCCTGCTACTAGAAAGCCTCAGAACAGCCAACCAAAAAAGAAGGTAGGTGAAGCTAATGCCATGACAGCTCAAGTTTCTCCTCAATATCAAGCTCCCATGCCTTACTATCCATATCCGTATATTGCTGCTGCGCATTATCAACAACTTCCTTATCAGTATTATCTGCAAAAACCTGCTCAGAATCAACAACAACTGCAACGACAACAACAGTCTCATCAAAATACTTAGAATCAACAGAATCAGAATCGTCAGAACAATAATTAAGGAAATCGTAAGCGGCCGAATTTCGACAGAATTCCGGTGCCTTATACTGAATTATTCCCCTACTTGGTTCATCAAGGGGCGATTGTTCCCAAAGCAATTGCACCTGCTATTCCTCCATTTGGTCCGAAACACAATCCAAATGCATCTTGTTCCTATCATGCTGGATATATAGGGCATGCAACAGAGGATTGTTTTGTTTTCAAAACCAAAGTGCAAGAGCTTATTGATCGGAAGATTTTGACCTTTGCTGAGAAAGGTTCCAATGTTCAACTCAATCCTTTACCCAATCACTGAGGGCCTGCTGTGAGCATGATTGATGATATTCTTAAGGTAAAATTAATCATGGACGTCGATGAGGTAAAGACTCCAATGGTTGTGGTTTTCAGGAATTTGAAAAGAGCATGGGCTGTTAAAAGGTTTGCATGGCAAATGTCAGATCTGTGATGACAATCCTAATCAGTGTCGGAGGCTGAAAGGATGTGTCCAAATCCTGATGAACCGAGGTGAGGTCCAGTTTTCCAGATCTCAGCCTATCGAAGAGGTTGCTACCATTGAGCCATTCACTATTATCTACAGAAAGGTCCATGTTGAATCCACCAAACAGAGGAAGGTACAACCTATTGTTGTTTTCCCACCAAAACAATTTCAATACCAGAATTCTAAGGAGGTACCTTGGAGGTACGGGTCTACGGTGTTTTCCGGAGGTCAGGAGGTAAGGTTTCCTAAATCCGAGATTGTGAACGTCACCACTGGAGGTATGACTCGTAGCGGACGTGTGTTTGCTCTGAAAGTCACTTCAAAGCCAGTTCAGGTTTCAACAGTTGTTTCCTCACAGGATAAGCCTGCATCTACTACCCCTGTTATTCAGCAAGGGGCATCTACTGCAACTCCAGTGCCGAATATTCCGTCTGTGGATATTTCGTAGAACAAAGAAATGCTTGATGATCAGGAATTCCTGAAAATAATCAAGAAAAGTGATTTCAAAATTGTGGATCATCTAGGGCAGACTCCTTCTAGGATCTCTATTTTGTCTTTACTCATGAGTTCACCCGCGCATCTATCGGCTTTGCTGAAAGTATTGAACACTGCTCATAATATGCATGATATATTCGTCGTTGATTTCGATGATGTAGTGGCCGATATATCCACAAGCAGATATTTGGGTTTCAATGAATCAGAATTGCCTTCTGAAGGAGCCGCTCACAACAAAGCATTGCACATATCTTTAACTTGTGCGGACAACCTCTTATCCCGCGTTCTAGTTGATACCGGTTCTTCCCTTAATGTCATGCCTAAGGGCACATTAATTCAATTACTGGTGGAGGGAAGCGAGATGAGGCCAAGCTCCTTGGTTGTCAGAGCCTTTGATGGTTCTCGAAGGCAAGTCATGGGAGAGGTGAACCTACCTATCAAGGTTGGACCGCATTTGTTTACTGTTACTCTCCAAGTGATGGATATCAATCCAGCATACAGCTGTCTTTTGGGCCGACCATGGATCCATGCCGCTGGGGCAGTTACGTCCACTTTGCACCAGAAACTGAAATCCATGTATGATGATCAGCTAGTCATCGTCTGTGGTGAGGAGGATATGATTGTGAGTGAATTGTCGTCTTTCTGATATGTTGAGACTGAGGAAGGCGTAGCTGAGGTGTCGTTGCAATGTCTCGAGTTTGAAGATGTCAGTTCAGCTTCAACTAGTAGATGACCACAGTTGGCTTTAGCGTCTGCTAAAAGTGCTAAGGTGGCTATTCAGAAAGGTACTTTGTCAGGCTGGGGGCATGTGACCGATGTGGTTGAAAAGTATAATCGATTTGGATTGGGCTATCATCCTAGTCGTCGATATGGTTCCTCTGGTCAGAAGCAGTACAACTTTGTCAAGTTCAAAAGCGCGGGTTATCAGCAGGGTAACTTTGTGGCAGTTATTGATGACGCTGGTCCTAGCCGATATACTCCTAGCTTTGTGCGCAAGTTTCCACCTGGGTTCAAGCTCAACAACTGGACATCAATTGTGATTCCTGTGGTTTTTCCCATGAACATGTAATGCATTTTGCTTTTTCCTTCCCTCGTCTGTGCCCGAGACGAGTGGATAGCTTGTAATGGGCCACACGTTTTTGAAATATTATGTGATCAATAAATGAAAGTTTTTGCATTCAAAATCTTGCTATATTTCTTTCTTTATTTTACTTTTTCACAAACAATTGGCAAAAGTTTCTTTTTTTTTACCTTTTCAAATAGCTCATTCTAAACATATTCATAAACATGTAGAACTAATAAATGCATTGATAACAACATGGCAAACATCCGTTGTAATTCTGGGATTCCAATTAACCAAGCCGAAGAAGATGGTGAGGAAGATTGTGAATTACCGGCTGAACTAGCAAGGCTCCTTGAGCACGAGCAGAAAGAGATTCAGCCACACAAAGAGCCAGTGGAAGTTGTCAATCTTGGTACTGATGAAGTTAAAAGAGAAGTCAAGGTTGGCGCATCCCTTGCAGAGCATGTACACTCCGAGTTGGTCAAGCTATTGAAAGAGTATGTTGATATATTCGCCTGGTCTTATCAAGATATGACTGGGTTGGATACCAACATCGTTGAACATCGCTTACCACGGAAGCCCGGATGTCCTCCTGTCAAGCAGAAACTCAAAAGGACTAGACCCGACATGGCACACAAAATCAGAGAAGAGGTAAAGAAACAGCTTGACGCTGGGTTCTTAGCCACTTCTGAATATCCTGAATGGATTGCTAACATCGTCCCAGTTCCTAAGAAAGATGGGAAGGTTAGAATGTGTGTGGATTATCGAGATCTCAACAAAGCAAGCCCGAAGGATGATTTTCCTTTGCCTCATATTGACGTCTTGGTAGACAATACCGCACATTTCTCTGTCTTTTCCTTCATGGACGGTTTCTCAGGATATAATCAGATCAAGATGTCCCCGGATGATATGGAGAAGACTACTTTCATCACGCCATGGGGTACATATTGTTATGAGGTCATGCCATTCGGTCTAAAGAATACAGGGGCAACTTACCAACGTGCCATGACAACCCTCTTTCATGATATGATTCATAAAGAGATTGAGGTTTACGTGGATGATATGATTACCAAGTCCAAGACCGAAGATGATCATTTGGTTCATCTGAGGAAACTGTTTGACAGACCCCGGAAGTTTAGACTGCAGTTGAATCCTGCGAAGTGTACCTTCGGAGTTCGATTTGGTAAACTGTTGGGCTTTATTATGAGTCAGAAGGGCATTGAAGTTGATCCTGACAAAGTTCGGGCAATTCAGAACATGTCGCCTCCCAAAACAGAAAAAGAAGTCTGTGGCTTTCTAGGTAGACTTAATTACATCTCAAGATTCATTTCACATTTGACGGCTACCTGTGAACCAATGTTCAAATTACTAACAAAAAATCAATCGGTTGAATGGAACAATGAATGTCAAGAAGCATTTGACAAAATAAAACAATACTTGCAAGAGCCACCGATCTTAGTACCGCCGGTTCCTGGTAGGCCATTAATCATGTATCTCACCGTTCTCGACGAATCGATGGGATGTGTATTAGGTCAACATGATGACACTGGCAGAAAAGAACATGCAATTTACTATCTAAGCAAGAAGTTCACTGACTGTGAGACCAGATACTCACTCTTGGAGAAAACTTGTTGTGCTCTGGTCTGGGCTGCTCGACGCCTAAGACAATACATGATTTGCCATACTACTTTGTTGATATCCAAGATGGATCCAATAAAGTACATATTTGAAAAGCCTGCTGTCTCTAGAAGGATTGCTCGGTGGCAAATGCTATTAACTGAGTATGATATCTAGCATGTTACCCAGAAAGCAATAAAAGGGAGCGTCTTGCCTCACTACCTTGCTCATCAACCTGTAGAGGGTTATCAACAAATAAAGTTTGACTTTCCCGATGAGGATGTTCTATTTATCAGAGATTATGAGACTCCAAACCCTGATATAAGACCCGAACCAGGGGCGCGATGGACGCTCGTGTTCGACGGTGCATCCAATACTAAAGGTCGTGGAATTGGGGCTATCCTCATCTCTCCAACGGGTTTTCACCTTCCTTTCACTTCCAGATTATGCTTTGCATGCACCAACAATATGGCTGAATACGAAGCATGTATCTACGGTATTGAAGCGGTAATTGGCATGAGAATCAAGATTCTTGAGGTCTATGGAGATTCTGCTTTGGTTATCGGCCAAGTCAGAGAGAACTTTGTGACTCAGGATTCCAAGCTGGTTTCGTATCGAAAACACATAGCGAAGTTGATTCCTTACTTTGATGAAATCTCTTTTCATCATATTCCCAGAGAGGAGAATCAACTAGCTGATGCACTTGCTACTCTAGCATCCATGTTCAAAGTCAAGTGGAAGAATGAAGCCCCTTCTATCCGCATTGATCATTTGGACGAACCAGCACACTGTTTAGCAATCGAGGACGATTCTGATGACAAGCCTTGGTTCTACGACATTAAAAGATATCTAGAAAAATAGGAATATCCTGAAGGTATCACTATCAATGACAAGAAAGCTCTTAGGCGGCTATGCGCCAAATTCTTCTTAAGTGGCGGTGTACTGTACAAGAGGAATTATGATTCCGTGTTGCTCAGATGCGTGGATAGACATGAAGCAAACACGATCATAAGGTCCATACATGAGGGCTACGAGGGTGTACATGCTAAAGTTCCCTCTATGGCCAAGAAGATCCTTCGGGCTGGGTATTATTAGACAACAATGGAAGTAGATTGTTACAACTTTGCCAAAAGATGTCACAAGTGCCAAATCTACGGAGACAAGATCCATGTGTCTCCTACTCCATTAATGAATGTTTTGGCTTCACCTTGGCCATTCTCTATGTGGGGTATCGATATGATTGGAATGATCGAACCAAAAGCTTCCAAAGGTCATCGATTCATTTTAGTGGCTATCGATTACTTTACCAAGTGGGTTGAAGCTGCTTCTTACACAAATGTAACACGACAAGTGGTTGCCAGATTCATCAAGAAGGAGATAATCTGCCGCTATGGTATTCCTAGTAGCATTATCACTGACAATGCAAGCAACCTGAACAACAAGATGATGAAGGAGTTGTGTCAAGAATTTAAGATCGAGCACCACAACTCTTCACCTTATCGGCCCAAAATGAATGGCGTTGTCGAAGAAGCAAATAAGAATATCAAGAGGATTGTCCAGAAAATGGTCAAGACTTACAAGGATTGGCACGAAATGCTTCCTTTTGCGCTACATGGCTACGGAACTTCAGTTCGTACTTCTACTGGGGCAACTCCGTATTCGCTTGTGTATGGTATGGAGGTTGTTCTGCCCATTGAAGTTGAGATTCTTTCTCTCAGAGTCATCATGGAAGCAGGTCTTGACGAAGATGAATGGGTTCAATCCAGATATGATCAGCTGAATCTCATCGAAGAGAAGCGCCTTATAGCCGTTTGTCATGGTCAATTGTATCAGAGACGTCTCAAGCGAGCTTTTGACAAGAAAGTTCTCCCTCGAACATTCCATGAAGGTAAGCTCGTGCTCAAGAGGTATTCACCTGTTCATTTAGATCCACGAGGCAAGTGAACTCCGAACTACGAAGGACCTTTCGTTATCAAGAAGGCCTTCTCAGGCGGAGCCCTGATCCTCACCACCATGGATGGGGAGGAGCTGCCATCGCCCATGAACTCCGATACAGTAAAAAAATATTATGCCTGAAAAAAAATAGATGGTGTAGCCCGCTAGATTGACATCCGTAAGGACAATCTAGGCAAAAATGGGCGTCCTGATGGACCAAAAAAAGAAATGTCCATGCAAAAGTTAGGGACAATGAAAAAATAATAGTAGCCCCCTAAGTTGAAAACCCGAAAGGGCGACTTAAGCAAAAATGGGTATCCCGGTGGACGAAAAAAAATATAATAATGTCCAGGCAAAAATTAGGGATAAAGGCATTTGACTGTAAACACTTGAGCCTCTCTTCATCATAGTTGGACCTCAGACTGTAACAGTGCAGTCAAATCATCACAACTGGTGCAAGGCATTTTGGAACCTAGACTTACTGTGGATGGTGGTCAATGTTGCAATCAATGCAAATCATGATTTCCCTTTACAATTTACATTTGTTTTCCAATTTATTGCAAATGTCCTCATCAAGGATTTTTGCATCCTTGTACACATCTTATGTACAAACTTTTTCACATTTCAATGAAAATTCATCCTTTGATTTCTCAATCGTTTCTTTTCCAGTATTTTGTTTGCAAAATAAACAATTATTTGTGATCACATAATACTAAAAAATATTGAGAATAATGAAAGCTACATTAGTGGAGAAAGCATCATTACTAAGAAAAACCCATTTAACAACGGTTGGGAATGACATATAATGACGCGGGCGAGGACGTTGTTATGTAGATTGTTGTTGTATATATGATACTTACAACGATGGCCTTGTGTTGCATTGTAATAATGAGGAAAGCGCGCTAACTATCACAACGGTTTTACATTACACCGTTGTAATAAATATAATTGTCCTCGGTTCGATTCCCAACAGCACAGTTTTAATATTTATTTTTTGCTGGACAACGCGCCAGATATTATAACGGTTAGGAAATATAATCGTCGCTAAAGTTTCAGCAAAATTAACAAATATCATCCTGCTTTTATAATTAATCCCATTTTTTTACCTGTATTATTGTTCTCCATATCTCAGCACAGCAGAAAAATACAATTCACATTTTGTGATACAGTTTTCATAATAATATTAATCGTGTCATATTCATAATATCACATATACCAGATTATAGTTTATCAGAACAAACAACCTACATAAATAAAATATCACATATACCATATTACAGTTTACACACATTACATAACTTCACATAATTGTAACTTGGTGTATTGGTATCTTGTCTCTTGGTGTCTTGTCTCCTGGCCTGGTGTCTGGACTCAAAATACCTATGCTTTCAAATAATTATACTTGTTAGTAAAAATACTTTTAAACTATAACATACAATTAATATATTATGAATAAATAATAAATTGCGTACTTGTTAATTTTCCCATATGCCTTCTTCATGATCGAGTCGTATAGCATGCACGACATCTCCATCAACTTCATCATATGAGGTAGGAACTTGTGTTGTGTAAGAAGGTGTGGACGGAATATCAAGACTTTCATCACTAAGAGGAATATATTTTCCTTGGAGAACGATTGACCATTTCCCCGATTTGTCCGATGGATCGGAAACATAGAAAACTTGTTTTGCTTGAGAAGCCATGATGAATGGTTATGTATTAAAAGATGCCTTGCCAAGGTCGACCCGAGTGAATCCTAAGTCATCAATGTCTACACCATTACTATTATTGGGAACCCACTTGCATTTAAATAAAGCCACTTTGAAAATAACATAATCAATCTCCCAAATCTCATCAATGACACCATAAAACGCAGTAGTTGCCAATACCGAACTCTTATCTTTCGAACTAGAGAAATACATCGATTCGGCTTCAACCATAACCCCACTATTTTGCATTGTACGACGATCATCTTTTGATTTTGTATAAAAGGTATAATGACCAATGTCGTATGCACTCCAGGTAATGACACAAAATTTTGGCCCGTACGACAACCATCTAAGTATCTCGGATGCAATAGGATCATTAGATACACTTTTATTAAACCAATCCATGAATCTATTGTTATGCTCTATCAACAACAACTTGTCATTCATTTGGGGATATTTTTTCTTCATAAGTCTTTTGTGAGTATCCATGAAAGGTTGAACCTCATCTATATTATTCAAAATATAGAAATGTGATTGAATAACTACATCCCGAGCCATTGACCTAACATTTAGACCTTGAATACCTCTTCTGTCTGTGTCAGCATGACGAGACTTTGGAATTCCAATAGAATCTGCATCCGAAAAATAGTTTGTACAAAACTCAACAGCTTCTTCTGTGATGTACCTTTCAATAATCGAAGCTTCCGGTCGGTGATGATTCTTCGTATATCCTTAAAAGATCTTCATATATCGCTCTATTGGATACATCCACCTTAAATAAACTGGACCACAAATTCTGATTTCTCTTACAAGATGAACAAGTAAGTGAACCATAATGTCAAAAAATGATGGCGGAAAATACATCTCCAATTGACACAAGATTATGGCAGCCTCATCTTCTAATTCATCCAATTTTTTGAAATCAAGAACTTTATTACATATGGCATTGAAGAATAAACACAATCTCGTTATAGTTACTCTCACATTTTTTGGAAGGATCCCACGGATAGCCACTGGTAGAAGTTGTTGCATCAATACATGACAATCATGAGATTTTAAACCAATTAACTTGAGATCTTTCATTGATACAAGTTTCTTGATGTTTGATGAGTAACCTAGCGGAACTTTAATACCTTGCAAACACTCGCATAACATCTTCTTTTCCTTTTTAGATAGAGTGTGACATGCTGGAGGCAGATAAGTTCTTTTTCCTTTCTCTATTGGAGCCAACTGTTTTCGTATACCCATCTTCTCCATATCAAGACGGGAAGTCTTACTATCTTTTGTCTTGCCCGAAATGTTTAGAAGTGTGCCAATCAAACTATCACACACATTTTTCTCCACGTGCATCACATCAAGACAATGTCTAACATCAAGACTTGACCAATATGGAAGATCAAAGAATATGGACCTCTTTTTTCATATATTTTTTGCAACCTTTTTCTTTTCCTCTCTTCCTACCTTTTTCTTTTTCTCTCTTCCCATCTTTTTCTTTTTCTCTCTTCCCAAGGACAACATTAATGTATTCTTGCCGTTGATAAACTTCATCACCGGTTAAAGGTTTAGGAGCCTCACCAAACTCTTGCTCTCCATTAAAAGCCTTTCGCAATCTACGATAAGGATGACCCAGTTTTAGAAATTTTTGATGCCCAAGGTAAACGGTATTTTTTCCAAACTCAAGTTGGTGATAACAAGTATCATCTTCACATATAGGACACGCTTTATGTCCTTTGACACTGTATCCCGCCAAGTTACCGTACGCCAGAAAGTCGTTAATTGTGCAAAATAACATTGCACGCATATTAAACTTTTCCCCAGAATATGCATCATCAACTTCAACGCCTTCATCCCACAAGAGTCGTAAATCATCAATTAATGGACTAAGATAAACATCTATGTCGTTACCAGGTTGTCGTGGTCCATAAATCATCATACTTAACAGTATATACTTGCGCTTCATGCACCACCAAGGAGATAGGTTGTAAATAGTGAGAAGAACAGGCCACGAAGTATGATTAGTTCTCATATTACCAAAGGGGTTCATTCCATCGGTGGCAAGCCCAAGCCTAAGATTTCTTGGCTCGACTCCAAAATCCGGAAACAACGAATCAATTTTCTTCCATTGCAAAGAATCAACTACATGGCGAATGTTTCCATCACGAATCCTTTCATCTGCAAGCCATCTAAGATTCTTTGCGTCATTTGAATTAGCAAAAAGTCTCTTTAATCGTGAAAGTATTGACAAGTACTATAACACTTTAGCAGGAGGATGCTTCCAACTAACATTGTCATAGTGATCATTGTCATCACCATTGCTAGCCTTCTGCTTGTAACGCGACACACCATATTTCGGACATTGAAACAAGTCTTCATACTCTTTCTGGAATAATATGCAATCATTAGGGCAAGCATGTATCTTGATATACTCCAGACCCAGTGGACACAATATCTTCTTGGCCTCATAGCAACGATCCGGCAATTTGTTATCTTCTGGTAACATTTGCTGTAGCAATTCAAGTAATTCCGTGAAACTTTTATCCGACCATCCATTTTTTGCCTTCAGATTAAACAACTTTAACACCACCAACAATCGTGTGAACTCTGTGCATCCCTTATATAAAGGGGTGTCTTTATCACTACATAAATTATCATAAATATGAGCATTTATAAAAGAAGATTCCCCAATATCACGGAACATATCCTCTAGGTGATCTTCCATATATTCATCTTCCTCCACTCTTTGACTTTGTGACGCCCAACTTTCCTTATTATCCACCTCACCATGCCACGCCCATATTATATAATTTTGAAATATACCATCACAACAAAGGTGATTGTGTATTTCTTTCTTTGTACCCTTTTTTATATTAGCGCAAACAACACAAGGACAATAAAAGATACCATCATTGCTGGGAAGATGTTTATCAGCGTATTCAAGGAATTCACAAACTCCTTTCTCATAAACCGGATCTAATCTATTGGCTTTCATCCAACTACGATCCATTACAACTTCTGAAATTTATACATGTATAATAATGTGAATGACACACCAAAATCTAATCCAAAAACTCAAGCATATGCATATACAATATGAACAAAGAAAAAATCAATGAAGATGTACTCTAATACTAAACGTAAAGCATATGAAACATCTCATTCTGACTTGAGCATATACAATATGAACAAAGAAAGAAGGAATGAAGATGTTGAAGAGAACCTTACTTCGAAGCTGAAGAAGCAAATGAATGATGAAGACGGTCAATATTTGAGCATAAACCAAGAAAAAGGGAATGAAGATGTTGAAGAGAACCTTACTTCGAAGCTGAAGAAGCAAATGAATGAAGACGGTCAATATTTGAGCATAAACCAAGAAAAAAGGAATGAAGATGTTGAAGAGTACCTTATTTGAGCAATATTTGAGCTCCAAATGAATGGATACGAAGAGGGTAAAGGTTAGGGTGTCTCTGGCTCACTTGTTCGATTAGGGCGTCTTATGAAAGAAATACATAATAAGTTTTGTTTTAATTTATCAGTAAACCTTTTAATCTCGGTGGAGAAACAAACCGTAGTGGAATCTTAAGTGAAATGTACTCTATTACTACAGTTTCTCATCTTAACCATTGTAAAATAATTTACAATTTATTTTATAAATAATGGACTTAATTGACACACGCTAAATGTACTCTAAAAAATGGAAAAAAAATGTAGTTGCAGTGAATCGAAGCTTGATACATTTTATTTATTACTACGGTTGCTCATCTTAATCGTTGTAAAATAATTTACAATTTATTTTATAAATAATGGACTTAATTAACACACGCTAAATGTACTCTAAAAATTGGAAAAAATGTAGTTGCAGGGAATTGAAGCTTGATACATTTTATTTATTACTACGGTGGTTTCATTCAACCGTCATTAAATGACTCAGCTTTTAAATGGGCGCAAAATTTTTAACCTATTACAACGACATAAAAGGATGTGTTGTAAGCCTGTCGTTGTTGTTTTAGCGTTTTGTAGTAGTGCATTATGCATTGCATTTTTCACTGATAACTCTTACAGGATGATCGGTCATATCCATCAACAAGCTTGATGCTCGACCAACACTATGATGGTTCCTAGAAGATGCAGTTTCCTCTTCAACAGAGCTATCATTTTTCCTCAGCGGGCGCTATTGCAATTTGTCAGAAAATTGATTTACGTCTCTTTTCTCTGACAGATTTGCAAGGTCCCCAAACAGGTTGCCAAAGAATTCCCAGTAGAGACTTTGCTCTCTTTTCCCAAATAAGGTTTGTACATCATCTCCAGCAATCTGAAATTCTTTCCCCAGCAGCGGTGGTTCTCCTCAGCAAGGTTAGCCGGGTTTTGGAAAGATATGTCCCCAAGCGGAGTCAATTCGGATAGGAAGGATTCATTTTATTCCTTCAACCCCAGTATTGACAGCCTTGGTGGTTTAGAAACCTGAGATGTTCTCAATTTCTTACCCCAAGCGAAGTTATCATCCCCTGCAGACTCTTTCCTCCAGCAGGGATCACCTTCCTCTGTGGGTTTTTTTTCCCAACCAAGTGTGTCAAAGTCGTTTTGCTACGATTTCTTCCCGATCATTGTGCTTTACCTTGTGCCTTTGCATTTGCATAATATTAAGCACCATGTAGAATTGCATACATAGCATATGCATCATAGCATATTCCCTTCCTTGCTTGCCTGACTTATCTCCCAGCAGATTTTCAGCCAACTTTGCACCTTTCATTTGCGCTTCTCCTTTTGCCGTCGTCGGCCAAATTTTCGAGCCACTCTTTTATTTAATCCCCTTCTACCTTGAATCATCGAAAAACTAGCACAATTCGTACATTTAGGTCCAAGTGGATTAAATAGGGGCAGCTGTCGTAACCCGAATTTGATATCCTCTTTTGCCTTTTGCATAAGCATATGATTAGCATCATCAACATACGCATTCTCACTTTTCTCTGTGTGTTTCTTGTTACAGGATCTTCAGGTTTTCCAAACCCGATTAATCACATACTCTCAAGATTATTTCATCATCAAAACAAGCTAAAAATAAAGGTTTCCATGTTTACTCATCCAAACAAGAGGTGGAAAATCGAAACCGGGACTTCAACATCATTTCCAAGCAAATTTGGGTAAATTGGGCTGCAATAACCGGTTAGCAGTTATGCTGTAACCGGTTACATAGTGTATTTTTCACCAGAAATGTAGGTTTTCAAGCATGTAACCGGTTAGTAGATATGTTGTAACCGGTTACTCTGTACAAAGTTGCAGATTTTGCTGCATTGTTGGGACATCAACTATGCACACTCTTTGGTCTTTGATTCTACATTGTTCTAGCAGCATGTGGAATATTTTAGACATTTCAAGACCATTCAAGACACTTCACTTGCATTTATTCCAATGCTTCACTCTAAATCAAGTGCACCATGTTCCTTAATTTCCAAGCATGTCAACCCTTGGATTTTGAAGCTCACATTGGGATTGTTACCGAGTTGATCCTAACTAACCGAGTTAACTACCTTGACTCAGTGAGTCAAGTGTAACTAACTCCAACCCTAACTCCAAACCTCCCAAAGCTCAGTCCAAAGCTAGCTCCAAAGCTCTCACACTCCAAACCAAAAGTCTATATAAACAAACCTTCACTCATTTTTCAAGGGACCAATCACTCTCAACCATTTCTCTCATATTTCACTCTCAATTCTCTCAATTTCTCTCTAAACTTTCTGCAACTTCTACATCTTCATCTCAATTCTCATCCCAAAACCTCACCAAAAGCTCTTATTCTTGAAGGATAATCACTTTTCACATTGAAAGTGATTAATTCTTGAGCTTAACCTCCATCATTTGGCATTCTTTGGTTGGATTTCTAGAATTACATCTTATTCTACTTCAATCCAAGAGTTCTACAACTTTCAATTTGGTGCAAGTTTGATTTCAGTGCATTTTCGTGTTTTTGATCGGTTTCGACGCGTTTCGTCTCCAAATCAAGGATCCTCTGGGTTTCTTTTATTTTCTGCATCAAGATCTCTTTACAACATTTACCAAGCCAAATCTCCGGCTTGTAGGTTAGTGGATCTAACTAATTTTACCGTTTCGCGCATTTTAGTATCGTTCGCAATGTAGTCGATAATTGTTGTGTGTGATTTGGTTTTGCATTTGTTTGATCCATGATCCTAATGTTATAGTTTATTCTATCACTATTTATTTGTTGCTTTCAAGTTCAATTTTCGTGCACAAATTCATTTCCTAGCATGTGGTGGTTGGCATAAGTAATTATGTGTTGAAAATCACTTTTGAAAAGCTGTTTTTGCTGTTATTTTTGCCACTGTCTCAGTGGTAACCGGTTAGCAGTTATGCTGTAACCGGTTACACAGTTCAATTCTCAACAAATACGCTAATTTTCAAGCATGTAACCGGTTAGCAGATATGCTGTAACCAGTTACCACTGAACAGAATGGCCAATTTTGAGTTTTTTCAAGCTTGTTTGATATCCTTTCTTCTTCTAACTTCCATGGATCAATGTGCTTCATTTTTATGAATGTTTTAAGTGTCATTTAACCTCTGGTTGAAGCATGTTCATAAACTTTTGATGCACGATTTCGATTATTCAACTTGTTCATATTTTTGGCAATGTTTGTTCATGAACATCTTGCATTTCATTTGATCACTTGCTAACATGTTTGCATTGCATGCTAATTGTTCTTTTGGTACTGTTTTGCACACTTATTCCTTGATTGCATTAAGTTTGTTCTTTATTGGACAAATTTAATCTTGTGTAATCAATAATTCATACCATTTGCTTTAATGATTTTTCATTCCCTTTGGAAAATTGTTAGCAAACCAATCCCTTTTATTAATTGATCGAAACCATGTTTCAATTAGTTAATCTCCCAATTCCTTCTCTTTAGGATCTCTTTAGACCTTCTCTTTCTTGATTCCCCGCGGAGTTGGAGTTTTGCACGACGTGAAACGCACTGCACTGGAGCGCTGCATAAATCGAAGCTGATACGCTATCTATTTCTCAACACGCTGGAGCACTGTACAAATTGAAGCTGTTATTCTGTCCATTTCAATTTCTGCGCTACACCTTTGAGTGCTAGAGAAGGAAAGTGGATGGATTCTTTCTATCCTCATTCTGGCTATTTCCTTGGTAAGGACGTCTTGTCCTCTCTTCAAGAATAGTCACCTCTATCTTCAAGTGGTAGCGTCTTTTCTCCTCCTCAATCGAGTTGATCCTTGATCATTCTCACTCTTACCTCTTACAACTTTTCTCTTGATCAATCACCAGTTTCTTTGGTTAAAGATCATTGCTTGGATGTAACTCATGTCTCTTACCTCATTACTCTGTTCTTGTGGTCAATCATTGTCTTTAGATTCCCATGCAGAGTTTCTATTCTTTTCTTCGGTTAACCACAGTCTTTATGTTAAACAAACGACACTTCCTCAGGAGTTCGCAACCTTTTCTTTGGTTCCTCTCCCTTTGATTGGTTAACCATTTCTTATCAATTAAAACACCAATCTGCACTCTTTCTCAGTTAACCGCAGTCCGTCTGTTAAAATACTGAGCTTCTGTTGGGTTAATCACCTTCTTTTGGGTTAATCACCTTTGCCTTCAGTTAACCACAGTCAGTCTGTTAAAATACTGATACTCTCTTTCGAGTTAATCACCTTTGCTTGGTTAATCACTCATTTTCTTCTAGTTAATCACAGTATCTGTTAAAACCATTTGTTCCCCAGAGTTGGCAACCTCTTTTGGTTCAGTACTCCTTTTGTTGATCAGTTACTGTTATTCAGTCAAGATCAACGATCCCTTCAAAGTCAAACACCTTATCCTGGTTCAGTACTCTTTGTTCTCCTTTTTGGTTCCTCACAGTCTGTCTGTTGACACCATTCATCCGTTGTTTCCCCACTGAGTTTATCTCTTTTTCTTCGGTTAACCACTGTCAGTCAGTTAACATACCGAACCTTTTGCTTGGTTTTAACACCATACTTCTGTTTATTCCTCGACAGAGCATCTACCCTCTGTTCCTCAGCACGTTTTCTGTACCCTTTTGTTCCCCAGTGGAATTTCTTCTATCACTATTGTTTCCCTATATTCTGGTTTTGACACCACTATTATTTTTTTCCCAGCGGATCTCTTCCTTCTTTTACTCTTGGTTTCGACACTGTTTTCCTTTGTTTTCCCCAGTTTGGTTGCTCTTTCTGGACGGTTTTTCTTCTCTTGTTCTTGGTTTTGACACCACTTTCCTTTCCTTTTCTTTTTCCGTCTAAGTTCCACAAACTACGGAAGCTCTGATTCTGCATTCTTTTGAATGTATGATACGTAGGCATGAGATCGCAATGATCTCGGCGAGCACACTTCCACCTTTCTTCCGTCTTCCTCCTTTCTTTCCTTTTCTTCGTCCCCTGGTTCCAAGAACTACGGCACTCTGATTTCCTTATTGCACTATGAGGGTACGTAGGCACGAGGACCTTGTTCCTCCGCGAGCACTTTCTTTCCTTTCTTTCTTTTCCTCTTTCTTTTCTCTCTCCTTTCTTTAGCTAGAAACCTTTAGATATATAACCCATCCAAGCCTAGAAGCAAGCGAAATGGTTCCCGTCGAGTACGACGGATGCGTTAGGTGCTAATACCTTCCTTTCGCATAACCGACCCCCCGTTCCCGTTTCTCCTCCCCTTGGGTTTTATCGATATTTTCCCTGTCATTTGGGACTAAATAAAGTTCGGTGGCGACTCTATTATATCTTTGAGTGTGCGATTCACTCAGGTAGAAACCAGCCATCTTCACAAAGCATGCTGAAAAGACCCATGTTGGTTTGTGGGGTCAGTCGATAAACCTGAAAGCAATATGGAGCATTGTGAATTGCCGATAAGTCAATGAAGTATTTAAGCTAGACCACATCGATGTAGGTTGCACTTTTGTCCACAAACATGAGTGTACATCTGCTTTGTCCTCAAGTAATCAAACACAATGTGTACACCTTCTTTAAGGTCGATTATTTGTCTTCCATCAAGAAAATACATTAATTAAAAATTAGATTAAAAATGGATAATCAGATGTACATCCGTTTTGTCCTCGAGTAATCGGGCACAAGGTGTACACCTTGTTCAAGGTTGATTACTTGTCTTCAAAAAAAAACTATTAACCTGAATTTGGATTAAAAAGGGATGATCAGATATACACTCATTTTGTCCTCGAATAATCGGACGGGAGGTGTACACCTTGTTTAAGGTCAATTATTCGTCTTCTTTTAAAAATTACTAACCTAAATTCAGATTAAAAAGGGATGATCGGATGTATATTATCTTTGTCCTCGAATAATCGGACGCAAGGTGTACACCTTGTTTAAGGTCAATGATTCATCTTCCACCAAAGATATTTTAATTAAGACTTGAATGAAAAAGGGTAATCAGATGTATAACCGTTTTGTCCCCGAATAATCGAACGTAAGGAGTACACCTTATTTAAGGTCGAATATTAGTATTCCTCCCAAAAATAACTCCAACTAATCAAACTTAATTTATATGCCATTTCACGATCAAATCACTTCATTTTTTTTACAAATGAACGATGTTTTATCCATTCTAACGTGGTTTATAAACAATGCTTCATTCCGCCAATGCGCGACCAACAAGCAACTTTTTTTCGCTCGAATATGATCAAAACATTTTTCATTAAAATCAACCAACAACAAATTTTTTATACCAAGAACCGTGTAGCTTTGAATTCTCCATCGCACCGGGAGATACGTAGGAGCGAGATTAAACGTCTCGTTAATCACTCTAATAAAAAAATTATTTTCCCTATTTATGTTTTTTGTAAATATGTTCTAATAATTAAAATAGATCAAAATACCTTATGTTAACACTCTTATTCTCAAAAATTAATTAAGTGGTTCTCATTGGTTACAACGGATGTTGCGGGGTGGTAATACCTTCCTCGGGCATAATCGACTTGTGAAGTTGAATTTGGTTAGGATGACCATATTTTTGTTCTTTTCTAGTTTTATCGACATTTTCTCTTTAAAAATAAACTTTGGATTCAACTTCATTGTTATTCGAGCATTTATTCGCTCAGGTATTTTTTTGTGTCGCATCAATTACGATATAAGCTTGGGGGAGATCCATATACTTGTGCAAGGTTACATCCCTGAAGTTACAAGATAAAAATTTGGACTTGGGGCATGATACGCTCTATTGATGGCCATCTGTGTGTTGATGGAGGCGATATGTTCGTAAGGGTCATAACTCCCATCAAACTTGGCCAAAGAGGGAGATTTGAATCGTTAAGGGATATACGCTTCCCATATTTTCTCTGAGAGTGGTTGGGGATCCATCGCTTCCATATCTTATACGAAATGGTCTCTTGCTGGCGCTGTCGGATATTGAGGATGTTTTACTCTAGGTTTTAGAAGAAGGTGTGACCTAGGGTTGTTTTATCGAGGCCCAACGGTGGGCGACACTGTATTGGTAAAAAAAGTACAAGCGTGTGTGGTATCCCTACATGGGTAGGGGTACTTAGAGGGATGAATAATAATATATAGAAAAGGGGTGAATGATCACCAAAGTACAACAAGAGTTGACACAAAGCACAATAAGTGTTAGAAGGAATAAAAATAAAAGATACACCAATATAAAGAATTAAACATCAAAAAGATAAAAGCTCAAGCTGCTAACAAAAGCACCTCTTTGGTAATAGAATAGATCTCAAGCCACGAATCTATCATCAACATATCATACCCCAAAAAATAGAACTAAAAACAACAAACCCAAAACCTACCTCCGAAGCATGGCAAACACTCGAGCTGTTATGGGTGCAGGAAGAGGATAAGGTTCTAAATACATTCAATGAAGGTGCAAGAGTTCACCTTTGATTTACCAAAAAACCATTTACAATCCAAAAAGTACTTTTACCTCCACATCTTTTGTTGATTTTGTGGCTTCTTTAGAAATTATATCATTACGGGATTTCTAGATAGACCAGGATACAACTTACCAAATCATAAGATAACCACTCTTGTACTTATTTTTACCCAATAAAAAAATAAAATACTCAAAAAGTACCTTAGGATCATTATAAATACCTACTTTTCACCCCCAACCACTTAAATATAATATACCATACTAATGAGACAAGCTCACAAGTAACAAAGAGATGAGAGACCAACTCAATAAAAACCCACAAAAGGGATAAGACATTCTAGTAGGATTAAAAATCACCCATCTTTTAGACAGGTTTTATATGGAAGAAAGTCGATCTTGCAAAAGTTTCCAAGAGAAAACCAGGTCTTAGAAAGATCCTGACTAAACTAGATAAGGGGAAGAACCTGAATCTCTATTGGCAGAGGAGCCGAAGAAGAAATCGAGTAAACCCTCTGAACATGGTTGGCAAATGGCCATTGGAAAAATTCCATTTTCACATGCTTTCAAATCCACTTATCTCTATACAAGGGATGAGTAACTTCCCGAAGTAGAGATAGAATTTCTTCAAAAACGGGTAACTCTGTAAGAAAGTAAGGTCTCTGACACCTAAGATCCCAAATTAGGCCCCCGTTAAACATCAATACAGTTTCTCCCACCAACCCATAAGACTGGATAGAGTTCAAGAAAAGATCAGGGAACTTACATTTTACGGGAGTGGACCCTAACCAAGGATCCCTCCAAAAGGAAGTAAGACTATTTGATCCTACATTCTTAATGATACCATCAATTAACCAATGTGAGTTGCTATCTTCTTTAGACCCAATGATAGAAACCCCTTTCCACCGGGAAGAAGTAGAACGAAAACCCTTAATCCTCCTTGCATAAAACGAGGAGAATACTGAAGCTTCATATCAAGACTTAAGAATATCCCTCCAAAGACAAAATTCTCCTAAAAGCAGCCTCCATCTCCACTTTTTCAAAAGGGGAAGATTAACTAACTGGAGGTCCGTCACTCATACCCCCTACTCTTAGGTTTACACACATCATCCCACTTAATCCATGATATCTTTGAATCACCTTTCACCCCCTCACTCTAGAGGAACCTTCTTTATAAATAGACAAACTTCTTCCAAACCTTTACAAACATCTTCAAAAAAGATAGGAAAAATATGGGAATAACATTAAGCACAGAGTTCAGAAGAACCACCTGCCACCCAAACTCACATATCTATGTTCCATGGGTTGAGCCTCTTCTTCATCAAGATAACCAAACGATCTCAAGTGGAGACTAGCCGAGGATTAGCCCCCATTGGAATACCAAGATACTTGAAAAGAAAGGAGTCAATTTCACGATGTAGAAAATTTCCTACAAAGGAAAAAAAGGCAAAATCCACATTAACACGTATAAGGTTAGTCTTGAAGAAATTCACTCAAAGTCCCGAGTGTAACACCCTAAAACCCCCACTCGAAATAATACGGAATAAATCAATTATACACAAATATTTCAAATAGGATTTCATACAATCTTCTCATTTAACCTGTTATGTAACACTTATTAAAATGAAACATTTTATTCAAAACACCTCTCATCACATGCTCGCCTTTACTTAGGCTCATCGCATTGGAATTAATCATTAAAAACAACTACTTAATAAAATAGGTTCAAATATAAATTTTATTTAAAAACAAACTCAATCATAGCAATATGCCTTCAACATCAAAGCAACTCAAAAATCAAGAGTTATAACATTTAATCTCACAACAATAACTCAAAACAAAACAAAACAAAGCATAACGTTTTCCCACCCAGTGTTACAGATCAGAGAAATGATAATCTAAAACGCATAAATATGGAAAATAAGAATAGCATCAACATTGTCCTTCAGCTCTAAATCAGCTTCTCATCTACTTACTTGTTTGTACCCTAAGAAGGAGCGTCAAACACCACAATAAAACAAAGGGGTGAAAATACGCTTAAAATATGTAATGGTGCAAAAGAATGCAAGGGTATCCTAAAGGAAAAGTATCAACTTTCATACATTTCAATTGCATAAATCAATATAAGAATTAATCAACAACACCTAAAACAACTCATATGCATAAACCTTATGTAGTGTAATGCAACAACGAATCAACTTATGCATGTGGTACAAACTTAACAAAGGTTCTTCCTACGAACCAGGTCCTTACATCTAAACCTTGAGCTCCATCATCTGAGCTCGAGACAAATCACTACTCCCAACATCTGAACTTGTGATTCGCCTATTTTAATACAATGATAACATATGATACATGTGCACAACCATAACAACTCGACAACAAATTTAAAGTTCCACATCTAACTGTAAATAACAAAATCCCATAATCCCCACAGTTGAACTGCTCACCACAATATCAATTATATGTTCATCACATAATTATCTCATCATCAACCCAATTCAACATCATTAGATAAATTAAACAATTCATTTAGTTAATAAAAATTCACCAAACCACATTTAAACAGCAACCACACGACAAAACAACACCAAAAATCCAATCAAGTAGGCAAAAACACACTCATTGGCATGATGACGGGTAGCCTATCACCTGGGTGACACCCGTCATCACCCTTTTCCCTCAATTGTCACACCCTATGATGACCGACAAGGCCCTACGCTTGCTTGGAGACCATGACGATCTCCCCGTCAAAACATTGGCATCTGTCAAAGTCCTAAGGCGCGTGACAACCTGGTAGTCCCATAGATGACGACCGTCATCTGGTTACAGAAGCCGAATTTCGTGTTATGATATGGAGTTCAGTTCAGAACTTGAATTTTTCACCCCAGACCTTCCAATCAATCTTTAAAATTATAGAAATAACATATGATCATTAAAACATCATATCCCCATCGATTAACATGAAATTGTATTCATCAAATTCATGTCAAACATATGAACACAACTCATACGACTTTTATGAATATAAACATCTAATTTTTTCATGGTAAATGAGTACACGAAATTCATGATAATTACAACAATTACATCATGTTATCACAATAGTCTCATCCATAACACAAAACATTCAATAATGGAAGTAAATAGGGAAAACGTAATGGAGATTAAGGACTTCTCCCTACCTCTCATGCAATTAACACCATATTTAGAGTAACCCGCCTACATTAGATTTCCAATAGCAACTCTAAGCTTCTCAACAATGGTGTTTTCTTCCCAAACCCTAGTTCTCACCCTACTCTTCATTTTGCCTCTTTTCCCAAAATAATACGTACTGACTACTCTTAGGTTTTCTAATCCCTTCTTATTAAAAAAACCTAATTTAATCTTCTAATAATTGTACATCGGCCCCAACTTATTATAATTATCACCACTTACCTTATTTTCCTCATGGTTTCTATTTTCCACTAAACACCTATATTTTCTATTTAATTTTAATATTATTTAATTATCTAATTACTTAATTAAATAACCAAACACTTTTCTAGCAATCCTTACCCAGCATAAACATGCCACAACACCAAATCATTAATCCAATTCATATAAAAGTTCATTTAAATAAATAGTTAAAGCATAAATCCAATTAAATAAATAATTTAAAGAAAACAGGGTGTTACAACTCTCACCCACCTATAGAATTTTTGCCCTTGAAAACTATCTGAACTAAACGGCTCTTGATAAGACTCTCTCATCCGACTCTCCCGCTCCCACATCATACAATCTCCAGCAGGTCCTCCCCAAACAACCTTCACTGTGACAATCTCTTTACCTCTCAGTTGTCTTACTTCTCGGTCCTCGATTTGCATTGGTGATGCCTCCACCACATCATCCATATGAATTACATGAGACTCATCTGACACATAGTTCTAAAGTTGAGACACATGAAACACATCGTGAGGATTCGAAAGAGGCGGTGGTAAAGAAAATTTATAGGCCATTTTTCTTAGTCGCTTCAGAATCTGATATGGACCAATAAAATGCGGAGTGAGCTTTCGAGACTTCAAAGCTCAACTAACACCAGTCACTGGAGTAACTCTAAAAAACACATTATCTCCCTCTTGGAATTCAAGTGCTTTCCTTCGCTTGTCATGATAACTCTTCTCGAAAATGTGCGAAACTTTAATCTTTTCTTGGATCATCTTAATCTTCACGATAGTCTGCTAAACAATCTTAGGTCCAAGCACAACACTTTCACCTAAATCATACCAACACAAAGATGTACAACACCTCCTACCATACAAAGCCTCAAACAGTGCCATTCCAATACTTGAATAAAAATTGTTATTGTAAGTGAACTCAACCAACGGTAAGTAACTATCTCAGTTACCTCCATACTCCAAAACACAAGCTCTCAACAAATCCTCCAAAGACTAGATAATCCTCTCTGTATGACCGTCCGTCTATGGATGATAAACACAACTCAACTTTAGTTTAGTGGCCATGGCTTCCTACAAACTCCCCTAGAACCTCGATGTGAATCTCATATCTCTATTAGAATTAATACTCAAAGAAATATTGTGCAAGCTAACAACCTTTTCAACATACACTTCAGCTAACTTTTGCAATGAATAACTAATCTTAATCAAAATCAAATGAGCCAATTTAGTCAATCTATCCACTATAACCCAAACTGAGTCATTCCCTTTAGAAGTCCTTGGCAAACTTGTGACAAAATCCATGGAAATGTCATCCCACTTTCATTCACGAATAACCAAAGGTTGCATCAAACCCAACGATTTTTGATGTTCAATCTTTGACTTCTGGCAAGTCAAACACGCATAAACGAACTCCCCTACATCCTTCTTCATTCTTGGCCACCAAAACATCTTCTTCAAGTCTTGATACATTTTAGTAGCATCAGGATGAATACTCATACTACATTTGTGAACTTCTTCAAGAACACTCTTTTTAAGTTCTGGCACATCAGGTTTACAAACTATGTCATGGAAATGCATAACACCATTCTCATCTATTATGAAATCCACCTCTTTACCTTGATTGATCAACACTAACCGGTTAATCAATCCCAAATCTAATTTTTGACCTTCTCTAATTTCTTCTAGAATACTACTAGTTAGCTTCAACATACCCAACATCACACTATCAAGAGTCCTTTCAAACAACAGACTCAAATCTCTGAATTGCTCGATTAAGTCCAATTCTCGAACCATAAGCATCGACATATGCAACGAATTACTGCTCAAAGTATTGGCTATGACATTAGCTTTACTAGGATGGTAACTCAAACCAAAATCACAATCCTTTAAAACTTTGAGCTACCTCCTTTACCTCACATTCAACTATTTTTTATTGAACAATTACTTCAAACTCTTGTGGTCACTGAACACTTAAAATCTGGAACCAAAGAGGTAATGTCTTCAAATTCTTAACACAAACACCACGACTGTTAACTCTAGATCATGCATAAGATAATTTATCTTTAACTGTATACAAGCATAAGCCACAACCTGATAATTTTCCATCAACACACCCCCTAGATCCATCTTCGAAGCATCACACTACACAACAAAGGATTCACTTGGACTTGGCAAAATCAAAACTGGAGCCGATGTCAGCTTTTTCTTAAGTTCTTGAAAAATCTCTTCAAACTGAATACTCCACACATAAGCTTGACCCTTTCGCGTCAACTAAGTAAAAGGCAATGCTAACTTCAAAAACCCTTCGATAAACCTCCTGTAATAACTAGCCAAGCCCAGAAAACTTCTGATCTCGGTAACAGACTTTGGAGTTTCCCATTACAACATGACATTGACCTTCGATGGATCAACAATAATACCACCACTAGAAATCACGTGCTCAAGGAAACTCGCCTCTCATAACCAGAACTCACACTTGAGTAACTTCACATACAACTTCCTTTATTTCGTGGTCTGCAACATAACTCTCAAATGATCCGCATGCTTTTCATTAGACTTAAAATATATCAAAATATCGTCGATGAAAACAACCACACAATGATCTAGATAAGGATGGAAAATCATATTCATGTACTGCATGAACACTCTGGGCACATTAGACACACCAAGCATAATCAGAGAATACTCATAGTAATCATATCTCATTTTGAAAGCAGTCTTCAGAATATCGTATGACTTTACACGATCTGATGATAATCCGATCGTAAATCAATTTTATTCAGTACGCAAGCACCAAGCAAATGATCCATCAGATCTCCAGTTCTAGGAAGAGGATACTTATTCTTGGTAGTAACCTTGTTCAGTTGTCGATAGTCAACACACAACCTCATCCTACCATCTTTCTTCTTAACTAACAGCACTGATGCTCCACGTGGTGAGACGCTCGATCGAACAAACTTCTTCTAAAGAAATTTTTCTAATTGATTCTTCAGCTCACTCAACTCAGAAGCATACATCCTATATGGAGTCATCGATACAAGACTAGTACTGGTATTAAGTCTATAGCAGACTCAACTTCGCGCTCCGACGGCAAATCACTAATGTCATTTGGGAACACTTCAGGAAACTCACACACAACATGCAGATTTGTAATCATTCTCTCGCTTCCCCTTATCATGGACGCGAACACCATGAACACTTAAGCATTCTCTCTCAAAGACATCTCTACTTGTCTCGCGGTCATGAGACTCAACTCAGTACTCTCCTCGGATTCAAGAAACATCACCAATTTATCAAAATAATTGATATTCATATGGTTGGTGTAACACCCTAATTTTAGTAATTATTTAATTATATTAATTAATTGAGTGATTTTATAAATTAATTGATTTATGTGATTTATTTGATTTATTTGAAGTATTTGATTTAAATGAATTATTTGATTTATTGAATTTATATGGATTGTTTGATTTATATGAATTATTTGATTTATATAAATTAATTGATTTATTTAATTTATAGGAATTAATTGATTGATTGATTTAATTTAAAATATGTAATTTATTGAATTAATTGAAATAATTGATTTGTTTAGATTTATTTGAAATTATTGATTTATTTAATTACTTGATTTATTTGGATTATTTAAATTAAGTAATTTATGTGATTTATTCTATTCGATATAATTATGTGGATTTGCTAGATATTAGTTAGGCTTATGTGGTGTATGAATAGTAAGTGAATGGGTAGAGATAGGTCCCATTTGTTTTAAGACAATTTTAGGGTTTAAAAAGAGAATAGAAAGATAGTAAGAGAAAAAATTGGAACAAGAGGAATAGAGAAAATTTAGAGAAAAGAAGAGGAGTGGAGAAAAAGAGGAACCCAAAATCCAAGCTCAAGAAATTCATCGAAAACCAAGGTAAGGGTGGATTTTTACTCATTATTGGGATTATTTGATGATGATTAGTGGGTAGAAATAGATTTAGATTAAATCCCTAAAATTTTTATGAGATTGAAAATTATTAGGTTTTAATGTTAATCTTGAAAATGTGTTAATTTTATTGTGTTTGGAATTTGTTATTAGTATACTATAGAGACTCATTCAATATTGGATTAACCCATTGGAATTTAGAATACATACATATATATATATATATATATATATATATATATATATATATATATATATATATATGGTTCATATCTTATGAGAATGTCATTTTTATGTGAGAACATGAGAATAAATCTGATCTATTAGATTTTAAAATAAGTGGTTGAGATTATGCGTGGTTTTTTTCTCTCTGTTGAAAGAATTGAAAAAATGCACGTGGAAGCCATTGTAGGAGCTCCACGAAGGAGAAGAAGATATGTAACAGAAAAGATAACAGAAAATAGAAGAAAGAAAGATAAGGTGATCACAAAATGATTAGTCAATTTTATTTCATTTTTGGATAACTGTACAAGTGGTCACACAAAAGATATATATACACTAAAATACAAGTGTAAAGTAAGATCTAATGTTGACCCTTAGATCTAATCAATCTGAACCACTAAAACATTTCAACAGCCTCCCTCAAACTGAGCATTATAAATGTCGATCATGTTCAGTTTGGATATGAAAGTATTGAACTTTGGAGCAGCCAATGCTTTAGTCAAAAAATCTGCCAATTGCTCTTGTGAAGAAATAGGCAAAAGTCTGAGAATACCTTGCTGCACTTTCTCTCTGACCAAATGGCAATCAATATCTAAATGTTTTGTTCTTTCATGAAATACAGGATTAGAGGCAATGTGGATTGCACTCTGACTATCACAATAAAGAACTGGTTGCCTTGTGGATGTAATTTGCAAATCTCTGAATAAATGGAGTAACCATTGAAGCTCACAAGTTGCTGTTGAGAGAGCTCTATATTCAGCTTCAGATGAAGATCTAGAAACTGTTTGTTGTTTCTCGGCACGCCAGGAAATCAAAGAGGAACTAAGGAAAAAACAGTAACCTGAAATTGATTTGCGAGAGTCTATGCACCCTGCCCAATCAGAGTCAGAATATCCTAGAATTTGTACCTCAGAATCTCGAGGAAAAAGTAGTCCTCTTCCAGGATTATGTTTAAGATACCTGATTACACGACAAGCTGCATTAAAATGAGTCATGGTTGGGGCATGAAGGAACTGACTTAACTGTTGAGTAGCAAAGGTGATGTCTGGCCTTGTGGTGTTGAGATACAACAACCTTCCAATGAGCCTCTTGTATGCAACTACATCCTCAAAGGGCTTGCCACTATCTTGATGGAGTTTGATGGAAGGATCAAGAGGTGTGGCTGCAAGCTTTGATCCCAATAGGCCAGAGTCATTGAGAAGATCCAGACAATATTTTCTTTGGGAGATAGTGATTCCTGATTTTGAATGGGCCACTTCTAAACCCAGAAAATACTTAAGAATTCCAAGATCTTTGATTTTGAAATGACTGTCCAATATTGTTTTGATCCTTTGAAACTCACTGAGTGAAGTACCAACCAGTATAACATCATCCACATAAACCAAGATAGCTGTGAAATCATTTGCAGTTCTTAATGTGAAGAGAGAGTAATCTGATGTTGACTATGTATATCCTTCCTTAATCAATAGTGTAGTCAACTTCTCATACCACTTTCGGCTTGATTGTCTAAGGCCATAAATGCTCTTAAGTAACTTGCAAACCTGATTAGGTTTGGTGCAAGAAACTCCATCAGGTATATGAAGATGGTTGGTTTCTACCTGAGTGAATCGCACACTTAAAGATACAACAGAGTCGGCATAGAACTTTATTCAGTCCCAAAGGACAGGGAAAATATCGATAAAACCCAAAGGGAAGAGAAACGGGAACGGGGGGTCGGTTATGCGAAAGAAAGGTATTAGCAACTAACGCATCCGTCGTACTCGACGGGAACCATTTCGCTTGCTTCTAGGCTTGGATGGGTTATCTATCTAAAGGCTTCTAGCTAAAAGAAAGAGGAGAAAGAGAGAGAGAAAGGGGAAAAAGAAAGAAAAGAAGGAAAGTGCTCGCGGAGGATTGTGGCCCTCGTGCCTACGTACCCTCATGGTGCAAATGAGGAAATCAGAGAGTCGTAGTTCATGGAACCAGGGGACAAAGAAGAAAAGAAGAAAGGGAGAAGGAAAGAAGGGTGGAAGTGTGCTCGCCAAGACATTATGTCTCGTTCCTACGTATCTGACATTCAAAAGAATGCAGAATCAGAGCTTCCGTAGTTTGGGGAACTGAGCAGAAAAGGAAAACAAGAAAGAAACGAAAGAAATGGTGTCAAAACCAAGAGCAAGAGATGGAGAAAGATCCGCTGGGGATGCAAAATAAAGGGATGGTGTCAAAACCAAGAGAAAAAGGGAACTTGGTATATTAACTGGCTGGCAGTGGTTAACCGAAGAAAGAGAGTAGACCCTGGAGGGGAAAAGAAGTTGGTGTCAACAGCCGGACTGTGATAAACCAAGAGGGAAAGTGCTGAACCAAGAGAAAGTGTTTGACTCTGAAAGGGCCTCGGTATATTAACTGGTAAACAGAAGTTAACCAAGGAAATAAAGGACTGCAACTCTGTAGGGGTAGAGAAGCATTGGGTTTAGCAGAGAAAACTGCGATTAACCGAAAAAGCGGGTGTAGGACCTAATAAAGATCATAACCCAAAGGACGGGTATAGGATCGAGCAAAGGTCGTGACCCAAAGGGGTTCGGTAAACTGACTGAACAAACAGTACTCAACCTAAGAAAGGGTATTTGAACCAAAGAAAGGTTACTAACCCAAACGTGCAAGTATTCGAACCAAGAGGAGGTTGCCAACTGCGGGGGATTCGATGTTTACAGACGAACTGTGATCAACCGAAGAGAAAAGCGAGCGATTAACCAAGATAAGGTGATTAACTCGAACGGGTTCAGTATTTTAACAGACAGAATGTATTTTAACAGCGCAAGAATAATGATCTCAACCAAGAAGGATGGTGATTGATCAACAGGAGAGATTGAAAGAGATAGGAGTGATTGAGGATCGAAAGGGATCTCAAAGAGAGAAGAGTGATCAAGGATCAACTCGACTGGGGAAAGAAAGCACATTATCGCCTGGAGATAGAGATGACTAAGCCAAGCACAGGGTTATTCGTCCCCTACCTGAAGTAGTCAGAATGAGAGTAGGAATTCTCCCTTCTCATTCCTTCCCTAACACACACAGGGTGTAATGCAGAAGTTGAACCAGACAGCCCAACAACTCCAAGTTATACATTGCTCCTGCGTAAAGAAACTGACAGCATAACGGCGTCAATTTGTACAGTGCTCCGATGCAAGGCGCAGCGCGAAACTCCAACTCCACGGGGGGGAATGAGAGAGAAAGCTCTAAAGGAGGCCTAAAGAGGGGAAAAGGGAAGATCGATTAATCAAAACAAAGTTTCGATCAATTAATCAAGGGAGAAACATTCTAACAACTTTTCAAAGAGGATGAGAATTCATTAAAGCAAAAATGAGTGAATTATTGATTATACAAGATTAAGTTTATCCATGAAGAATAAACTTAATGCAAATCTGAAATGGAAGGTGCAAAACAGTGCCAAATGATCACCAAAATGCCACACAAACTCATGCATCATGTGAACAAAGATAGTGCAAGAATCGCTATGTTCATACAATGCTAAGAACATGAAACAATTGAATAATTGAAAATGTGCATCGAAAGTTCATGAATTTGCTTCAACCAGAAGTGAAATGACATTAAAAACATCCATAAAATCAAGCATGACAATTAATGGAAGTTAAAATGAAGAAAGCATGGCAAACACACTTGAAAATGCAAGAAAATGGCCTTCAGGTTCAGTGTTAATCGATTAACACAATTGCACTGCAAAGTGTTAATCGATTAACACGTGAAAGAGTGCAAAAAAACACTGGTTAATCGATTAACACAATTGCACTGCAATGTGTTAATCGATTAACACTGTACAGGGAGCAGAAAATCAGTTTTGAAAAGTACTTTTGGCTAACTTTTTTATTGTGCAATCACTCCAATGCTAGGGAAAACAATTATGCACGAAAAATCAAGTTTAGAAACAGCAAATGATCAACAATAGAATCAATTAACAATCAAGATGATGGATCAAGCAAAAGTATAATCAATTCACATGCAAGAATATCGAAATTACGTCGCAAATGATACGAAAACGATCGAAATGATAAAATGAATGAAATCCACCAACCTACAAGGCTGAGATGTGCCTTGGTAAATGTTGCAAAGTGATCTTGGTGCAGAAGATTAAAGAAAACCAGAGGATCCTTGAATTGTAGCCGAAACGCATCGAAACAGATCAAAAATACGAAAGTGCACCGAAATCGAACTTGCACCAAAATAAATGGTATGAAACCCTTGGATTGAAGTAGAATGAGATGTTATTCTAGAAATCCAACCAAAGAATGCCAAATGATGAAGGTTAAGCTCAAGAATTAATCACTTTCAATGTGAAAAGTGACTATCCTTCAAGAATAAGAGCTTTTGGTGAGGTTTTGGGATAAGAATTGAGATGAAGATGAAAAATGAGTAGAGAAATCAGAGAAAAAGTGAGAGAACTGAGAGTGAAATGTGAGAAGTTTGGTGAAAAATGGTAGAGAATGGTTGAGGAATTGAAAAGTGAGTGAAGGTATGTTTATATAGGCTTTAGGTTTGGAATATGAGATGGTTTGTAATTTGGTTTGGAATTAGCTTTGGGTTTGGAGCTAGGTTAGGAGTTAGTTGGACTTGACTCACCGAGTCAAGGCGGTTAACTCGGTTAGTTAGAACCAACTCGGTAACCATCCCAAGGTGAATTCCAACATCCAAAGATCCACATTACTTGGAGAACAAGGAACATGGTGCACTTGATTTGAAGTAAAGTATCATAGCAAATGCACTTGGAATGAATTGAGTAGCTTGGAAATGTTTAGAGGTGTCTAGAATATTCCATATGCTGCTAGAATCCAAGACCAAAATGTGTGCAAAGGTGTTGTCATGAAAAAGCAGCAAATTGTGCCTATTTTGCCTGTGTTAATCAATTAACACAATTGCACTGCAAATGGTTAATCGATTAACCAGGCCAAAATATGCCCAATTTGCCTAAAATAGGGTGTTGTGGTCCCGGTTTCGATTTTCCACCTCTTGTATTGATGAATAGACATGGAAACCTTCATTTTGTGCTTGTTTTGACGATGTGATGACCTTGTGAGGATATGATTAATCGGGCTTGGAAAACCTTAATATCTTGCAATCAAAACACCAGAGGAAAAGAATGCAAATGCGTATGCCAACGATGCTTATGCTTATGCTTATGCAAAAGGCAAAAGAGGGAGTCAAATTTTGGGTTACGACAGCTGCCCCTATTTAATCCTCTCGGACCTGAATGTATGAATAGCGCCAGCTTTTCAATGATTCGAGGTAAAAGGGGATTAAATAAAAGAGTAGCTCGAGAATTTGGCCGACGGCGACAAACAGAGCGGTGCAAGGTAGAATAGGTAAGTGCAAGGTTTGGCTAAAAATCTGCTGGGAGATAAGTCAGAAAAAAAAGAGAGGGAGTATGATCGATGCATATGCTATGTATGCGTTTCTACATGATGCTTGATATCATGCAATGCAAAGGCTCAAGATGAGGCACAGTGTGAAGTGATTAGGCAGAAATTGTAGCAAAACGACTCCGACACCCTCTGTCGGGGAGAGGACCCGCAGATAAAGACAACCTCTGCTGGAGAAGGCAGTTCACAAAGGATGATGATTCCGCCGAGGAAAGAAACTGAGAACATCTCAGGTTTCTAAATCACCGTGGCTGTCTCTGTTGGAGATGAAAGAATTAAATTAATCCTTCCTACCAAGATTGGCTCTGCGTGGGGAAAAGAGATTCCCGAATCATGCTGACTCAGCTGAGGAGAAACCACTGCTACTGGTGACAGATAGTTCCTAATCAAGAGATGATACACAACCCTTGCTGGGGAAGAAAGAACAAAGCGTCTTTGCTGGGGAATACCTTGGCAACCTGCTGGGGAGAATGATGACTCTGCTGAGGAACTGCTGAGGAGACAACAACTTCTTCATAGAATCATCCCATTGCTGGCCAGGCGTTAGGCTTACCAAGGGATATTATCGATCACCCTGCAGGAGTTACCAGTAACATATGCAATGCATAATGCTTTCTCGGTGAATTTAGCTTTTTATTATTCTCAACGTTTTTTAGTATTATGTGATCACAAATAATTGTTTATTTTGCAAACAAAATACTAGAATGAAAACAAATTGAGATAACAAAGAATGCATTTTATTGAATCTAAAAGTTTTGTACATAAAGTGTGTACAAGGATGCAAAATCATGTTTTGTTGTGATTACAACATTGGCCACCATCCATAGTAAGTCTAGGTTCCAACGCCTTGCACCTGTCGATGATGATTGGAGTGCTCTGTTACCGTCTGAGGTCCAGCCATGAGGAAAAGAGGCTCAAGTGTTCATAGTCAATTCCTTTATCCCTAATTTTTGCCTGGACATGTTTTCACTTTTTTTTTCTTCCACCGGGATGCCCATTTTTGCCTAAGTCGCCCTTTCGGGTTTTCAACTTAGCGGGCTATTATTGTTTTTTTTTCATTGTCCCTAACTTTTGCATGGACATTTCTTTTTTTCGGTCAATCGGGACGTCCATTTTTGCCTAGATTATCCTTGAGGATGTCAATCTAGCGGACTCTTATCCATTTTTTTTAGGCATAATATTGTTTGACTGTATCGGAGTTCACGGGCGATGGCAACTCCTCCCCATCCATTATGGTGAGGATCAAGGCTCCGCCTGAGAAGGCCTTCTTGACAATAAAGGGTCCTTCATAATTGGGAGTCCGCTTGCCTCGTGGATCCGAGTGAACAGGTGAATATCTCTTGAGCATGAGTTCGCCTTCACAGAATGTTCGAGGAAGAACTTTCTTGTCAAAAGCTCGTTTGTGGCGTCTCTGATACAATTGACCATGACAAACGGCTGCAAGACGCTTCTCTTCGATGAGATTCAGCTGGTCGTATCTGGACTGAACCTATTCGGCTTCATCAAGACTTGCTTCCATGATGACTCTGAGCGAAGGAATTTCGACTTCGATGGGTAGAACTGCCTCCATACCATACACAAGCGAATACGAAGTTGCCCCAGTGGAAGTGCGAACTGAAGTTCTGTAGCCTTGCAGTGCAAAGGGAAGCATTTCATGCCAATCCTTGTAAGTCTTGACCATTTTTTGGACAATCCTCTTGATGTTTTTGTTTGCTACTTCAACGGCGCCATTCATCTTGGGCCGATATGGTGTAGAATTGTGGTGCTCGATCTTAAATTCTTGACACAACTCCTTCATCATGTTGTTATTCAGGCTGCTTGCATTGTCCGTGATAATGCTGCTAGGAATGCCATAACGACAGATTATTTCTTTCTTGATGAATCTGGCAACCACTTGTCGTGTAACGTTTGCATAAGAAGCAACTTCAACCCACTTGGTAAAGTAATCGATAGCAACTAGAATAAATCGATGACCGTTGGAAGCCTTCGGCTCAATCATTCCAATCATATCTATACCCCACATGGAGAATGGCCAAGGTGCCGTCAAGACATTCAATGGAGTTGGAGGCACATGGATCTTGTCTCCGTAGATTTGGCACTCGTGACATCTTTTGGCAAAGTTGTAACAATCTACCTCCATCGTTGTCCAGTAATACCCAGCCCGAAGGATCTTCTTGGCCATAGCAGGACCTTTAGCATGTACACCCTCTCAGCCCTCATATATGGACCTTATGATCGTGCTTGCTTCGTGTCTATCCACGCATCTGAGCAACACGGAATCATAATTCCTCTTGTACAGTATACCACCACTTAGGAAGAATTTGGCGCAAAGCCGTCTAAGAGCTTTCTTGTCAGTGATGGTGATACCCTCGGGATATTCCTATTTTTTCTAAATATCTTTTGATGTCGTAGAACCAAGGCTTGTCATCAGACTCATCCTCGATTGCTAAACAGTGTGCTGGTTCGTTCAAGTGATCAATGCGGATATGAGGAGCTTCATTCTTCCATTTGACCTTGAACATGGATGCTAAAGTTACAAGAGCATCAGCTAATTGATTTTCCTCTCTGGGAATATGATGAAAAGTGATCTCATCAAAGTAAGGAATCAACTTCGCTATATGTTGTTGGTACGGAACCAGCTTGGGATCCCGAGTCACAAAGTTCCCTCTGACTTGACCAATGACCAAGGCAGAATCTCCATAGACCTTAAAAATCGTGATTCTCATGTCAATTTCCGCTTCAATACCGTAGATACATGCTTCATATTCAACCATATTATTGGTGCATGCAAAGCATAATCTAGCAGTGAAGGGAATGTGAAAACCCGTTGGAGAGATGAGGATAGCACCAATTCCACGACCTTTAGAAATGGAGGCACCGTCGAACACGAGCGTCCACCATGCCCCTGGTTCGGGTCCTATATCAGGGTCTGGAGTCTCATAATCTCTGATAAATAGGACATCCTCATCGGGAAAGTCAAACTTCATCTGTTGATAACCCTCTATAGGTTGATGAGCAAGGTATTCAGACAAGACGCTCCCTTTTATTGCTTTATGGGTAACATGTTGGATATCATATTCAGTTAACAGCATCTGCCACCAAGCAATCCTTCCAGAGACAGCAGGCTTCTCGAATATGTACTTTATCGGATCCATTTTGGATATCAACAAAGTAGTATGGAAAATTATGTATTGTCGTAGGCGTCGAGCAGCCCAGACCAGAGCATAACAAGTTTTCTCCAGGAGTGAGTATCTGGTCTCACAATCAGTGAACTTCTTGCTCAGATAGTAAATTGCATGTTCTTTTCTGCCAGTGTCATCATGTTGACCCAATACACATCCCATTGATTCATCGAGAACGGTGAGATACATGATTAATGGCCTACCAGGAACCGGCGGTACTAAGATCGGTGGTTCTTGCAAGTATTGTTTGATTTTGTCAAATGCTTCCTGACAATCATTATTCCATTTAACCGATTGATTTTTCCTCAACAATTTGAACATTGGTTCACAGGTAGCCGTCAAATGGGAGATGAACCTTAAAATGTAATTAAGTCTGCCCAGAAAGCCACAGACTTCTTTTTCTATTTTGGGAGGCGGCATGTTCTTAATTGCCCGAACCTTATCAGGATCAACTTCAATGCCCTTCTGACTTACAATAAAGCCCAACAGTTTACCAGATCGAACTCCGAAGGTGCACTTCGCAGGATTCAACCGCAATCTAAACTTCCGGAATCTGTCAAATAGTTTCTTCAGATGAATCAAGTGATCATCTTCGGTCTTGGACTTGGCAATCATATCGTCCACGTAAACCTCAATCTCTTTATGAATCATATCGTGAAAGAGGGTTGTCATGGCACGCTGGTATGTTTCCCCTGCATTCTTTAGACTGAATAGCATGACTTTGTAGCAATATGTACCCCATGGCGTGATGAAAGTAGTCTTCTCCATATCAGTTGGGGTCATCTTGATCTGATTATATCCTGAAAAACGTCCATGAAGGAAAAGACAGAGAACTGCGCAATGTTGTCTACCAAGACATCAATATGAGGCAAAGGAAAATCATCCTATGGGCTTGCTTTGTTGAGATCTCGATAATCCACACACATTCTGACTTTGCCGTCCTTCTTTGGAACTGGGACGTTGTTGGCAATCCATTCAGGATATTTGGAAGTGGCTAGGAACCCAGCCTCAAGTTGTTTCTTGACCTCTTCTCTGATTTTGAGTGCCATGTCGGGTCTAGTCCTTCTGAGTATTTGCTTGACAGGAGGACATCCGGGCTTGAGTGGCAAGTGATGCTCAACGATGTCAGTATCCAACCCAGTCATATCTTGATAGGACCAGACAAATATATCAACATACTCTTTCAATAACTTTACTAACTCGGAGTGTACATGCTCTGCGAGGGATGCGCCAACCTTGGCTTCTCTTCTGACCTCATCAGTACCAAGATTGACAACTTCCACTGGCTCTTTATGAGGCTGAATCTCTCTACGCTCATGCTCAAGGAGCCTTGCCAGTTCAGCCGGTAATTCACAATCTCCCTTACCATCTTCTTCGGCTTGGTTAATTGGAATTCCACAATTACAATGGATGTTTGCCATGTTGTTATCAATGCTTTTATTAGTTATGCATGTTTATGGATATGTTTAGAATGAGCCACTTTAAAAGTGAAAAAGAAAAGAAACTTTTGCCATTTGTTTTTTTTGTGAAAAAGTAAAATAAAGAAAGAAAATAGAGCATGAATTTGAATGCAAAAAACTTTTATTTATTGATCACATAATATTGCAAAAGCATGAGGCTCTTTACAAGATATCCACTCGTCTTGGGCGAGGACGAGGGAACGAGAAAGCAAAATGCATTACATGTTATATGGGAAAACCACAGGAATCATGGTAGATGTCCAATTGTTGAGCTTGAAACCTGGCGGACATTTGCGCACAAAGCTTGAAATCTGATTACTGGGACCAGCATCATCAGCAGCTGCCACGATGTCACCCTGCTGGAAACCCGCACTATGGAACTTAACAAAGTTATATTGTTTCTGATCAGAGGAACCAGATTGACGACCAGGATGATACCCTAATCCAAAACGATTATGCTTCTCAACCACATCAATCACGTGCCCCCAGCCTGGCAAGGCACCTCTATCGATGGTCTCTTTAGCACTCTTAGCAGATGCTAAAGTCAATTGTGGTGATCTACTTTGACTAGTTGAAGCAGAGCTGACATCTTCGAACTCGAGACACTGCAACGGTACCTCAGCTATGCCTTCCTTGGTCTTGACGTATCGAAAGGACGATAACTCGCTTACAATCAAATCCTCTTCACCACAAACAATGACAAGCTGACCGTCAAACATGAATTTCAACTTCTGGTGTAGAGTGGATGTAACTGCCCCTGCCGCGTGGATCCATGGACGACCCAATAGGCAACTGTACGCCGGATTGATATCCATCACTTGGAAAGTAATGGTAAACAAATGCGGCCCAATATTGATGGGTAAGTCCACTTCTCCAATGACTTGTCTTCGAGAACCATCAAAGGCTCTGACAACTAAAGCACTTGGTCTCATCTCGATTCCTTCCACTGGTAATTGACTCAATGTGCCCTTAGGCATCACATTGAGAGAAGAACCGGTATCCACTAGAACACGAGATAACAGGATGTCTGTGCAGGTTACAGATATGTGCAGCACTTTATTGTGGGCAGTTCCTTCAGGAGGCAATTCCGATTCATTGAAACCTAAATACCGACTTGCAGTTATGTTGGCCACAACATCATCGAATTCGACGATGGATATATCTTGCATGACATGGGCACTGTTCAACACTTTCAGCAAAGTTGATCTGTGCACAGGCGAGCTCATGAGTAAGGATAAAATTGAGATCCTCGAGGGAGTCTGACCCAGCTGATCCATAATCTTAAAGTCAGTTTTCTTGATCAAGTTAAGGAACTCTTGATCATCAAGGGTCTCCTTGCTCTTTGGAACATCCTCAGACAGGATAGTCGGTACTGGAATAGCAGTATATGCCCCTTGTTGAACAACAGGGGTTACAGCTACAGGCGTTTATTTAGGAGTAACAACAGTTGGGATTTGTACAGGCTTCGTAGTGACCTTCGGAGCAAACACTCGTCCACTGCGAGTCATACCTCCACCAGCTGTAACATTCACGATCTCTGATTCGGCGAACCTTATTTCTTGACCTCCAGAAAACACAGAAGACTCATACTTCCATGGTACCTCTTTAGAATTTTGATACGGAAACAACTTCGGCGGACAAACCACGATGGGTTGCACCTTCTTCTGCTTAGGGGATTCAAATGGAACCTTCCTATAGACGATGGTGAACGGCTCAATAGCAGCAACTTCCTCAACAGGTTTAGATCTGGCAAATTGCACTTCGCCACGGTTTATCAGAATCTGGACACAACCCTTCAGCCTTGGACACTAGTCGGGATTATCGTCACAAATCTGACACTTGCCATGCAAACCCTTCAACAACCCATGTTCCTTCAATTTCTTGAAAACCACAGACATTGGAGTCTTTACTTCGTCAACATCCATGATTAATTCAGCCCTTGAATTATCCTCAACCATGTCAACTGCAAATCCACCGTGATTCGGCAATGGATTACTCTGAATGTTGGGTCCTTCCTCAGCAAAAGTCAGAACCTTCTTATCAATGAGTTCCTGAACCTTGGTTTTGAAAACAAAGCAATCCTCTGTTGCATGTCCTATGTATCTAGCATGATAAGCACATGATGCATTTGGGTTATGCTTCGGGCCAAATGCAGGAATTGCGGGCGCAATTTGCTTGGGGACAATTTCCCCTTAGTGAACCAAGTAAGGAAACAGTTCCGTGTATGACACCGGAATTCTATCAAAATTCGGACGCTTACGGTTTCCTTGTCTGTTGTTGTTCTGACGGTTCTGATTCTGCTGATTTTTATTCTGTTAATTCAGTTACTGATTATGAGCATTCTGAACCGGTTGTTGCGGATGATACTTATATGGAGGTTGTTGATACTGTGCAGCAGCAATGTACGGATATAGATAGTACGGCAAGGGAGCCATGGGAGCTTGATACTGAGGAGAAACTTGAGCTGTCACAGCGTTGGCTTCACCTTCCTTTTCTTGGAATGGCTGTTATGATACTTCCTAGCGGTCGGCTGTTGGGAAGCAGCTCCAGGAATCTTTCCAGTCTTCAAACCATTCTCAATCCTTCCACCAATGGTTACAACATCAGCAAAACTCGATGAAGAACTACCCACCATTTTCTCATAGTAAGATCCTTGCAATGTACCCATAAAGATGTTAACCAACTCATTGTCAGAGAGAGCCGGTCACACACGAGATGCCATCTCACACAATATTTGTGCATACTCCTTGAATGTTTCAGCTGAGCGCTGGGATTGATTTTGTAATTGCAATCTAGTTGGCGCCAGATCAAGATTATACTTGTATTGTCTCACGAATGCTTCCGACAAATCCCTCTAAGTATGGATTTTACTGCACTCCAAGCCCATGTACCAATCCAATGAAGCACCAGACATACTATCTTGAAAACAATGAACAAGCAATTCATCATTATCAATACGGGATGCCTTTTTCCTGCAGTACATAGTGATGTGACTACGCGGGCAGCTTAAGCCTTTATACTTTGGCAAATCAGGTATCTTGAATTTCTGCGGTAGCACAACATTCGGAACCAGACACAAGTCTTTGGCTTCCATACCAAAAGCAGAGAACCCTTCGATAGCACTGATACGGTCTTCCAACAACTTGTAGTCAACCGATCTATTATGATTACTGGCCCTGACAAGAATCTGAGGATTTGGCAGCTGAGAAGCGGCAGGAGCATTCACTTGCGGAGTAGTAAACTGAGAAGGATACACCAAACCCGGATTAACCATCTGACCAGCATTCTGACCCATCGGAACACCATACGGATAATTCGGAGGAGGCACCCCAGCAGCTGAGGAAGAGGCCCCAGGGTAGAACATCCCAGGATGAGCATTCGGAACAGCGGTTTGAGCAACTTGAGACGGAACCAGGACATGAATAGGAGGACCCCTATACACATGCTCTTCATCATCAGAAGTTTTAGTGTCGACCAACCCGACAGTCTGATGAGGTTGAGCCTGAAGATTCTCAGAATCATCATTCACCACTGGAGGCGGGACTGGAGTAGGCATGACCCATGGATAGGCGATAGCATTCCCACTAGGCATGGGTGCAACAAAAGGCTGACATGGTATGAAGGCACTACCATTATTTGCAATCTGAGGAGTGTAATTCGGAGGCATGCCCCAAGGAAAACCAGCGGGCATCTGGTTCAAACTGGGTTGAACGACAGGCTGATTCACAGGCTCAACTGGCGCTTCAACTCTAGTAGGAGGAGGAACAACAACAGCAGGAGTAGCCGTAACGACAGGAGGAACAGTCACAGGAGTGACAACAGTTGCATCGGTAATAGTTGCAACAACAGTGGCAGCAGCAGCGGCGTCCCTCTGGGCACGAAGGAGCTCCATAATGACATCCAAGTTCGTCTGGAACTGATCCATCTGACCTTGGAATTGAGCCAGAGTTTCCTTGTACGCAGCGTTCTCAGCTTCGAAGTCAGCCATGATTCTAGATTTGCTTGAGCGAGTAAAATACCGATGTCGAGTCGTCGTCTTGCTACAAGGAATGCGGACAAGGATGAGCAACGGTTTTGGATGAAGGGACGTGCATATGTGTGCAGATGAATGTATGATATGCATGCAAAAAATAAAGTTTTAAACTCCAGGAATTCTTAAACTTATCTTTGTTGACAATATCATAAAGCATACAAGTAAAGGCATAAAAGATAGAGTGAGAAAGCATCTTCATTCATTCATTCAATAGAGGAAAGAAGTACAAGTCGAATACAAGTCAAACATCTGCCTTTTGGGCTATAACAAAATCTGCACGGATCCTATCAAATACCACCCTACACACAGATAAGAAATGAAAAACTGCCCAAGGAAGCCGGTGAGGCAATGCATCAGCGTATGTATCCATCAACAACCCCAGTAGGTCCTCCAATGCATGCTCAGTAAATCTGGCTAAACGGCCGTGCCTCTCACTCCAGTACTTCGCATCCTTCATGAGGTTGCGCAACAAAGAATGATTAGGTCCCTGAAGCATATCCTGAAAAAAGGCCTCTTTCTGATCCAGGAGGTTCTGTAGATGACGGTTTTGATGCTCCCAGTGAGTGCTCTATGTGTTGAGCTGACTAATCTGCTCTTGGCTCTGATGTGCTTGATCTTGCAGCTTCTGAATCTCACTGAAGACTTTGTCGAGCTTAGCTTGACATTGGGAGAAGTCCTTTGCTAATTGATTAGCACGGTTTTGTTCACTTTGCCACTTCGTCTTGAACTCGGATAACTTCCCTCGAAGCTCTTCAAGTTGCTTGTTGTAGCTCAGTTCCTCTTTGTAGGCTTGATAATGAGCATTGGCGAGTTGTCTCTTCTTTGAAGCAAGTCCCTCATAGGTGCTCTTCAAAGCATCACCCGCCTTCCTACGCTTGTTCTGTTCGACCTCCACCTCTTTGAGCATATGCTCGCGCTTCTGATGGAGCTCAATCTGTAGGCTATCCTTCTCGGAAGTAACTCTATCAAGGTTAAGACGAAGATCAGCATTCTCCTTCTTCAACTTCTCGACAATCAACTTGAGTTGATCGACTTTAGATGGAGGAACAAGGGCAAGTTCAGGAAGCTTGGCATTCATGGAAGGCTCAGGAGAAAATAGCAACAAGATCTCTTTGACGCGCTCTTTGACCCAAAGTGTGTAAGATTCCTTGGCTACGCAATTCTTCTTACCCAAATCGGCTTTTCCTACGAGATGAATCTGAGTCCAAGCGACACTAAATCTCTTCAGCAAACCCATGTCATCAGCCCCTTCATGAAAGATGAACCCTTCCACTACCTCAGGATCAGGTTTGTCAACAATAGGGTATCCCAACTGTCGGAAGGCCATTCTCGGATTGTAGTTAATTCCACCCTTTGTACCCAAAAGAGGCACATTGGAGAATTTCCCATAATGAAGAATGATCGAGATGTCGTCGAAGACTCCAGAATACCAAGAAATCTCATCAGCGGTAAGAGACATGATTCGTTGAGACCACTTGAGATTATCCTTATTCTCAACAAAGGGACCCTTCTGTGGAAGGTGAGACATGAACCATCGGTACAACAAAGGAGCACAACAGACAATGGTTCCCTTCTTCTTTTCATTCCTAGAATGAATAGAATGGTAGGTATCAGCAAGAAGTGTCGGAACAAGGTTCTTGGACAAGAAAATGCCGATGGCAGCCTGATCTACGAAATCCTCCATGTTCGGAAACAAGACAATCCCATATACCAACAGAGTGAGAACGGCGTTGAAAGCCTTCCAGTTTCCATCCTTAGCAAAAGTAGTGGCCTTGTCAACCAAGAACTTCGAAGCAAACCCTCGAATACCTTTCCCTTTGGTCTTGAGATTATCCTCCACATCTTTCTTACTAATGCAAAGCGCATCAGCAATAAGATGAAACTTCGGACAACCACTAGTGTAAACATAAGGAACCTGCTTCTGGATCTCAACCCCCAAAATATAAGCATACTCCTCAAGTGCAGGTGCTAGCTGATAATCCTGAAATGTGAAGCACCTATATGGCGGGTCGTAGAACTGAACCAGAGTATGAATAGCAGCGATGTTGACTTCAGTGTTGAGGATGGTCAACAGATTACCATAAGTACCTATGAAGACCCCTCTGTGATCTCCAACCAACAAAGATGCCACACCTCTCAAAATACCCAGCTTAGGCTCCATAAACTTGTAACTGACGATGCCACGACGACCAGTACTCATCTCTATGATAATGTCAACAAAAGATAAGCCTTCGAATACCTGGAAATGCACATGCAAAAATTAATTTACATGATGAAATGATATGCAACACAACAACAAGAAGCCAACATAGCCCAAATAATCAAATCTGAACAATCCGGATATCTGCATATAATATGTGTCAGTGCAACATAATCTGATGTGTCGGTGAGGAAATCTGGCGTGTGTGAGAACAAGGGTATGAAGTGGCTTATTTTCCTGCAAAACCCATCCCCCTCACAGGTGTGATCTAGACACAACAAGGTGGTTCCTAGAAACGGTCGCCCAAACCATAGGACTCAGGATGAAAACCCCCTGCCTTAGTGAATTCTCACAGGACGGAAGTATTCTCAAACGAATCACGATCTGGGATGTGGGTCTCGTGATATCCCAACACGCAAAGCACAGGCCTCACGACTATCCACGTTCTAGCCTATGTGTATACTAGGCCCGGTGTTAGGACCTTTCTCTCCAATAATATCTACCCGCCCCAACAACAGCAGATATCGAGAATATGCAGCATATGAATACTCAAAGCAGTAAAGAAATGCGATAAATACACATAAAGCTAAAGCAAGTAAAAAAGCGAGTAAAGCGCGAAAGATAAACACCCAAACAAGCAAGAGAAAGCAAACAAAACTAGGCGAGACCCCTCAAGGGATGGACCAACAAGAGGTCAATCTGTCCCCAGCAGAGTCACCAGCTGAAGATGGCTAGTTTCTACCTGAGTGAATTGCACACTCAAAGATACAACAGAGTCGCCACCGAACTTTATTCAGTCCCAAAGGACAGGGAAAATATCGATAAAACCCAAGGGGAAGAGAAACGGGAACGGGGGGTCGGTTATGCGAAAGGAAGGTATTAGCACCTAACGCATCCGTCGTACTCGACGGGAACCATTTCGCTTGCCTCTAGGCTTGGATGGGTTATCTATCTAAAGGCTTCTAGCTAAAAGAAGGAGGAGAGAGAGAAAGGGGAAAAAGAAAGAAAAGAAGCAAAGTGCTCGCGGAGGATTGTGGCCGTCGTGCCTACGTACCCTCATGGTGCAATGAGGAAATCAGAGCGTCGTAGTTCATAGAACCAGGGGACAAAGAAGAAAAGAAGAAAGGGAGAAGGAAAGAAGGGTGGAAGTGTGCTCTCCAGGACATTACGTCTCGTGCCTACGTATCTGACATTCAAAAGAATGTAGAATCAGAGCTTCCGTGGTTCGGGGAACTGAACGGAAAAGGAAAACGAGAAAGAAACGAAAGAAGTGGTGTCAAAACCAAGATCAAGAGATGGAGTCAAAACCAAGAGAAAGAGGGAACTCGGTATATTAATTGGCTGGCAGTGGTTAACCGAAGAAAGAGAGTAGACCCTGGCGGGGAAAAGAAGCTGGTGTCAACAGCCAGACTGTGATAAACCAAGAGGGAGAGTGCTAAACCAAGAGAAAGTGTTTGACTCTGAAGGGGCCTCGATATATTAACTGGTAAACAGAAGTTAACCGAGGAAAGAAAGGACTACAACTCTGTAGGGGTAGAAAAGCATTAGTTTTAGCAGAGAAAACTGCAATTAACCAGAAAAGCGGGTGTAGGACCGAATAAAGATCATAACCCAAAGGACGGGTATAGGATCGAGCAAAGGTCGTGACCCAAAGGGGTTCGGTAAACTAACTGAACAAACAGTACTCAACCGAAGAAAGGGTATTTGAACCAAATAAAGGTTACTAACCCAAGGGTACAAGTATTCGAACCAAGAGGAGGTTGCCAACTGCGGGGGATTCGGTGTTTACAGACGGACTATGATCAACCGAAGAGAAAAGCGAGCGATTAACCAAGAGAAGGTGATTAACTCAAACGGGTTCAGTATTTTAACAGACGGACTGTGGTTAACTGAAGAGACGAGTGATTAACCGAGGAGAGGTGATTAACCCAAAAGGTGCTCAGTGATTAATAGACGGACTGTGATTAACTGAAGAAATAGGTGATTAACCAAGAGAAGGTGATTAACCCAAGAAAGAAGAAGAACCAAGAGAAGGTTACGAACTCCATGGGGAAAATGGTCGTGATAGGAAGACTGTGTTGGACCAAAGAGAGAGAATTGAGACTCTTCAGGGGAATCAAAAAGCAATGATTGATCACAAGAAGAAAGGAGTGATGGAACAAAGAGAGATTGCTAGCGCAAGAATAATGATCTCAACCAAGAAGGATGGTGATTGATCAATAGGAGAGATTGAAAGAGATAGGAGTGATCGAGGATCCAAAGGGATCACAAAGAGAGAACAGTGATCAAGGATCAACTCGACTTGGGAAAGAAAGCACATTATCACCTAGAGATAGAGATGACTAAGCCAAGCACAGGGTCATTCGTCCCCTACCTGAAGTAGTCAGAATGAGAGTAGGAATTCTCCCTTTTCATCCCTTCCCTAACACACACAGGGTGTAATGCGGAAGTTGAACCGGACAGCCCAACAACTCCAAGTTGTACTGTGCTTCTGCATAGAGAAACAGACAGCATAAAGAGGGGAAACAGGAAGATTAATCGAAACAAAGTTTCGATCAATTAATCAAGGGAGAAACATGCTAACAACTTTTCAAAGAGGATGAGAAGTCATTAAAGCAAAAAGGAGTGAATTATTGATTATACAAGATTAAGTTTATCCATGAAGAATAAACTTAATGCAAATCTGAAATGGAAGGTGCAAAACAGTGTCAAATGATCACCAAAATGCCACACAAACTCATGCTTCATGTGAACAAAGATAGTGCAAGAATCACTATGTTCATACAATACTAAGAACATGAAACAACTGAATAATCGAAAATGTGCATCGAAAGTTCATGAATTTGCTTCAACCAGAAGTGAAGTGACATTAAAAACATCCATAAAATCAAGCATGACAATCAATGGAAGTTAAAATGAAGAAAGCATGGCAAACACACTTGAAAATGCAAGAAAATGGCCTTCTGGTTCAGTGTTAATCGATTAACACAATTGCACTGCAAAGTGTTAATCGATTAACACGTGAAAGAGTGTAAAAAAACACTGGTTCATCGATTAACACAATTGCACTGCAATGTGTTAATCGATTAACAATTTACAGGGAGCAGAAAATCAGTTTTGAAAAGTGCTTTTGGCTAACTTTTTTATTGTGCAATCACTCCAATGCTAGGGCAAACAATTATGCACGAAAAATCAAGTTTAGAAACAGCAAATGATCAATAATAGAATCAATTAACAATCAAGATGATGGATCAAGCAAAAGTATAATCAATTCACATGCAAGAATATCGAAAATTCATCGCAAACGATACGAAAACGATCGAAATGATAAAATGAATGAAATCCACCAACCTACAAGGCTGAGACCTGCCTTGGTAAATGTTGCAAAGTGATCTTGGTGCAGAAGATTAAAGAAAACCAGAGGATCCTTGAATTGTAGCCGAAACGCGTCGAAACCGATCAAAAACGTGAAAGTGCACCGAAATCGAACTTGCACCAAAATAAATGGTGTGAAACCCTTGGATTGAAGTAGAATGAGATGTAATTCCAGAAATCCAACCAACGAATGCCAAATGATGAAGGTTAAGCTCAAGAATTAATCACTTTCAATGTGAAAAGTGATTATCCTTCAAGAATAAGAGCTTTTGGTGAGGTTTTGGGATAAGAATTGAGATGAAGATGAAAAATGAGTAGAGAAATCAGAGAAAAAGTGAGAGAACAGTGAGTGAAATGTGAGAAGTTTGGTGAAAAATGGTAGAGAATGGTTGAGGAATTGAAAAGTGAGTGAAGGTGTGTTTATATTGGATTTAGGTTTGGAATATGAGATGGTTTAGAATTTGGTTTGGAATTAGCTTTGGGTTTGGAGCTAGGTTAGGAGTTAGTTGGACTTGACTCACCAAGTCAAGGCAGTTAACTCGGTTAGTTAGAACCAACTCGGTAACCATCCCAAGGTGAATTCCAACATCCAAAGATGCACATTACTTGGAGAACAAGGAACATGGTGCACTTGATTTGAAGTGAAGTATCATAGCAAATGCACTTGGAATGAATTGAGTAGCTTGGAAATGTTTAGAGGTGTCTAGAATATTCCATATGCTGCTAAAATCCAAGACCAAAATGTGTGCAAAGGTGCTGTCATGAAAAAGCAGCAAATTGTGCCTATTTTGCCCGTGTTAATCGATTAACACAATTGCACTGCAAATGGTTAATCGATTAACCAGGCCAAAATATGCCCAATTTGCCTAAAAAAGGGTGTTATGGTCCCGGTTTCGATTTTCAACCTCTTGTATTGATGAGTAGACATGGAAACCTTCATTTTGTGCTAGTTTTGACGATGTGATAACCTTGTGAGGATATGATTAATCGGGCTTGGAAAACCTGAATATCCTGCAGTCAAAACACTGGATGAAAAGAATGATAATGCGTATGCCAGCGATGCGAATGCTTATGCTTATGCAAAAGGCAAAAGAGGGAGGTCAATTTTTGGGTTACGACAGTATGGTCATATACACATCCTCCTGTAAATCTCCATGGAGGAATGCATTATTTACATCAAATTGGTGTAGGTGCCAATTGTAAATAGATGCTAATGCAAGTAACATTCTGGCAGTGGTAAGTTTAGCTACAGGACTAAAACTATCAAAAAAGTCAAGACCCTCAATTTGATTGTAACCCTTAGCTACTAAACGTGCCTTATACCTTTCTATGGAACCATCAACTTTGTGTTTGATTTTGAAAACCCATTTGTTGCCTATAGGCTTGACATGAGGAGGAAGGTCAACAATAATCCAAGTGCCTAGCTTTTCAAGGGCATCCAGTTCAGATTTAATAGCAGATAACCAATTGTTAGACAAACTAGCTTCTTTGTATGTTTTTGGTTCAACATTATGGGTGAGTGAAACAGAAAAAGCATGTCGAGATGGAGATAAATGTGAGAAAGAATGGAAATGAGTGATAGGATATAAAGTACCTGAGGATGTTGATTCATTTAAGTCATGAGAAGCATTGCATACATAATCTGCTAAATAAGAAGGGGTGTGTCTTTGTCTGATAGGTTTGGAGTATTGGTTTGTTTGTTGGGTAAAAGGATGTTCAGTAGGGATGGTCATAGGTGAATCTTGTGTTTCATTGATAGGTATAGCAGGTGGGGTGGGTTTTAAGGAATCAGAAGGTACAGGCATATGTTGGGTATACTCAGAATTAGGTGTTTCAATAGGTTCAGAGGTGACAGTTGGTACAAAAGCTGGTATGTGTGGTGGTGAATTAACCAGAAGGTAATCACATGTATTGTTTGTGCGATAATGGTAATTCCAACTGGCAGGTTTAGAAGGTGGGTTATATAGCAGGATGTTTTCATGGTGTTTAGTGTGTCTAGTTACAAAAATTTCTTTGTTATTAATGTCATATAGAATGCAACCTTTTACTCCAGGTTTAAATCCAAGAAAAATACAGGTTCTACCTCTTGAATCAAGTTTGGTCATGTGAGATTGAACGGTGGAGGTATATACAAGTGAACCAAAAACTTTTAGAATTTGTAAGTCAGGTAGTTTTTTATGTAAGATAGAATATGATGATTTATTATTGAGGATAGGGCTAGCTACTCTATCCATAATAAAGACAGCATGAGACACAGCATAACACCAAAAATATTTGGGTAAATTTGAATGAAATAAGAGTGCTCTTCCTATATTGAGGATTTGTTGGTGTTTTCTCTCCACTCTTCCATTCTGTTGTGGAGATTTAACACAAGTGGTTTGGTGTATGATGCCTTTTGAGGCATAAAATTGGGGCATAAGAAACTCTTGACCATTGTCAGTCCTGATGGTTTTAACTTTTGTATTGTGTTGTGTGTGTATCAGATTAACAAAGTTCATTATGTGTTGCCTAGCTTCTGATTTAGATTTCATTGAAGTGAGCCATGTATATCTACTATGGTCATCAACAGCAGTAAGGAAATAGGAAAAACCATGAATAAACTTTATTGAAAGTGGTCCCCATATATCAAAATGTATCAAGTCAAAAACATGAAGAGCTTTATTAGAACTTCTATGAAATGGTAAATTTCTATGTTTAGCTAAATGACATATATCACAAGTTCCCTTTGGATCAACAACAACAAAAGGAAAATCAGATTGAAGAAGTTGCATTCTAGAACTAGAAAGGTGTCCTAATCTAAAATGCCACAAAGCTTGGTCAGGTATGGTAATGGCATGGGAAACTGAAATACCAAGTGGAATGGATGTCTTCTCATTTTGCAGATTGAGGTAGTACAAGCCTTCAATGAAGTCAGCTGAACCAATCATCTTCAGTGAATGAGGATCCTGAATTAAACATTGTGAATTAGTGAATTTAACAATGCAAGGTAACTCAAGGAAAAATTTTGACACAGATATTAAATTCAAGGAAAATTGAGGGACATACAGGATATGTTTAATAACTAATTGAGTAGTAAAGCTGATGGTACCCATTTGATTAGCTATGGCAAAGTTACCATTGGGTAATCTGATGTTAACAGGTTTTATGTCATGTAGAGATTCAAACCAATGAGAAAAACCACAAATGTGGTCACTTGCTCCAGAATCAACAATCCAAGAACTCAAAATGGAACTATTTAAGCAAACAGAAGTGGTAATGCTACATGTATTGGCCACTGAATGTAATGCTTTCACCTGATTCAAGGTACTTGATTGTTTGTTGCCATTAGAGCCTTGTAGAATAGTCATAAGTGTTTGATATTGTTCAGCTGTAAGTTATGGTGGTGGCTGATCAGAATCTCCAGGAATCTCTGTATTTTGACCATCAAGAGTTTGTTCAGCAGTGAGATTATGAGCATTAGAGCTAGAATTGCGTTGCAAATGAAGTGGCACGCCATGTTTGCGATAGCAGGTGTCTATGGTATGACCTGACTTTCCACAGTGTGTGCAAATTCTTTGTCCATGTTTCTTGAATGAAGGTTTTCTACTATCAGTAGCATTAATCAATGCCTTGGAATCATCATCTGGTGAAACATAAATGTGTAGATTAGGTGAAACTTGACGCTCATGTTGAATGACCATAGAAAATATCTTGTTTAATGGAGGTAAAGGATCGAGAAGCAAAATTTGTGATCTCACTACGTTATATTCATCATTCAAGCCAGTCAAAAAACGTATAACGTGTAACAGATTATGATTATTCCTAGCACTACGCATAACATCGCAAGAACAACGAACTCTACAAGAACAATGAGGGATAGGCATGTATAATTATAATTCCTCCCAGAGTATCTTGAGTTGAGAAAAGAAATATGTTACCGTACGATTGTCCTGCTTCAAAGAATAGATTTCTTGTTGCAATTCTGAAATCTGAATCAAGTCACCTTGTGCGAAGCGTTCTTTCAAATCATTCCAAACGTCGATGGCATTCTCCATGAAGACGATCGATTGGCCTATCGAATCAGACACATAACGCATGATCCAAGAATGCACGAGCATATTGCAGCGAGTCCAGGCGCGAAAGGATGGATCAAATGAATCAGTAGGAACTGGAATCGTGCCATCAACAAAATCAAACTTCATCTTTCCACCAAGAGCTCTGCGCATCGATCTTGCCCAGCTATGGTAATTGGAACCATTGAGAACTGGAGTAATGGAAATTGACGAAGGACCGTCACTTGGATGCACATAGTATGGACTTGTGGGATCAAGAATAGGATCGGAAGAATTGGAGGCGGAAGCGTTATTACGCGGAGGAGCCATGGATGCACAGGCTCAATGATACCATGTTGAAAGAATTTAAAAAATGCACGTGGAAGCCATTGTAGGAGCTCCATGAAGGAGAAGAAGATATGTAACAGAAAAGATAACAGAAAATAGAAGAAAGAAAGATAAGGTGATCACAAAATAATTGGTCAATTTTATTTCATTTTTGGATAACTGTACAAGTGGCCATACAAAAGATATATATACACTAAAATACAAGTGTAAAGTAAGATCTAATGTTGACCCTTAGATCTAATCAATCTGAACCACTAAAACATTTCAACACTCTCTCTCATTCATCTACTTAATCTAAATCCAAAGTTGTCATGATGACAACTTTGGTCATAACCCTAACCCTAATTGTCTACGTGACAATTTCCCTAACTCTAATTGTCTATGCGGCATTTTTTTAGAATATTCAATGTTATTTCTAACCCTAATTGCCTACGTGTAATAATAATAATAATAATAATAAATTTAATCTATCATTCTAACTTTGAACTAATTTTTTTCATATTACTTATCATTTTTCTTAACTATGACATTCCTTTTCTTTAAAAGTAAACTATAACCATTAACTAATAAATTGTATTAACAAATAAAATTAATAAAATAATTGGGTACAACTTTTATTGAGTGTTAATCTACCAAAAATTATTGTTTGTATGTTTATCTTAAGAATGTTAGGGATCTTCTCTACTCTTTCAAGAAACTTTTAGATGTTATTCTTTTATTTCTTAAAGTCAAAGTCAAAAAGTAACTTATAAGTGTATTTAATTTTTACATTAAGCTAATCTCTATGTAGTTAACAGTTACAATTTTAACTATGTTATTATATTTTTATAACTGTTATAAAAAAATTATATTTGTGTTATTTTTTTTAAATATAATAATATCCTATAGATTTTTATTGTAAGTAAAAAATATTATTTTCCCTTAAATATATTTATATATTTGCACTAAATCAATTGCTTTTGATTGAATTTAACTTGGAGATGTCAATATATGTAATGTTATTATTTTTTTTTCATATTACTTATCTTATTTCTAATAATGACCATTCATTTTTTAAGAAAATAAACAAAAATATCAACTCAATAATTGTATCAATTAAAATAATAATTAATAAATTAACCAGTTACAACTTTTATTGAGTGTTATTACTAAAAAAAAATATTGTTGTATCTTTGTCTTATTACATGAATCCATTGTCTATTAAAAAAAAGTTATAATCCAAATGAGTTATTATAATGGGTTCCAATAAATATAAATATATAAAATACATAATGCTACAATAATATATGAAATACGTTAAAAGTTCTTACATAAATAATTTTATAAACAACTATAATATATTATTCAATTGTATTGAACTTTATGGAATTGATAAAAAAATTATATTAATTGTTTTTGTAAAATTTACAATTTTAGCTCATCAAATACTATCATTTTAAAAAGAAAAATCTTTTATTTTTAATATAAATTATTATTAAATAGAATTATAACTGAATATATGTTTATTTATTGAATTATACTTTTCAAATTTAATATTTTAAAATATAAATTTTGTTTTATAAATATTCTAATAACCCTGTGCATCGCACGGGTAATTTACCTAGTTATTAAAATAAAGGATGAAGGAGAGAGAAAAAAACAATGACACATAATCTCTACAATTTATTTTAAAATTTAATGGTTCAGATTCATTTTCATAGTCTCACCTAAAAATGACATTCTTATATGATACGTTTCCTATATATATATATATATATATATATATATATATATATATATATATATATATATATATATATATGAGAATGTCATTTTTATATAAGAATATGAAAATGAATCTGAATAATTAGATGTTAAAATAAATGGTGGAGATTTTGTGTGATTTTTATTTTTTTCTCTCCTCCATTATTAAAATAAATGATAGAGGAGAGAAAAAAAAAACATGACACATAATCTCCACCATTTATTTTAAAATCTAATGGTTTAAATTCATTCTCATGTTCTAAAATAAAAATAACATTCTCATATGATATGTTCTATATATATATATATATATATATATATATATATATATATATTGTAGCAGTGTAGGGATGAAAAATGTATTTCTTAAATTAATGTGCTAGTAGATCCGAAAATACGGTGAGTGCTAGGAGTAAATGTAATTTTTTCTATTCTCAAAATACTGTAGTGAATAGGATAATAATTGATGAATGTGACTTTCATTACTTCTGTAACGTAAGGATAATTTGCAATAAAATAGGGTTTTAAAACATTGTAGCCAATGCGTATATATTAATAAGCCTTAAACTCTTTGGAGAAACACATGTCTTCTTTTCTTTTTACATGTTAGGCGAATGATTGAATGGTATGGGTAGGATAAGAATATCTTACATATAAGAAAGTAAATGGCTAGGAAAAATACTATAATGCCCTTCTGGTTCCACATCCTTCCACGTTGCATTTTTCCCATACTCCACGTGTCAGTTTTTTCATTTTCCAACTTTGTCTCTGCTATATTCTCTCTCTGAATGCATTTCATCTATTCCCTTAACTTTCTTCATCTTCTTCATCTTCATTCTTTCATTCTTTTACGTATATTGTGAGTTTTCTATTTTATTGGGGTTTAGTTCATGTTGTTGGATTTGCTCCGGATCCTGTTCTTCATGCTAATGGAAGTGACAGTGGTGTTGATTTGCACTGGAATTTAGGGTTGGAACCGGAGAGAAAGAGACTAAAAGAACAAGATTTTTTGGCGAACAATTCTCAGATATTTTCCATGGATTTCTTGATGAGAAACCTCTTATGGTAACTAACTTCCTAATCCATTTCACTATTTCATTTTTCAAATTCTAACACTTTTTAGTCTTAGTTGTTATCTGATATATGTGTTTTTTCATGTTTAACACTCCTTGCATCATCACTCTTTCCATTCTTTTATTTCATGGTGAGTTTACTCTTTTTCTTGGAAATTCACTAACACATAGCACAATTCTCAATGATGCAACGTTATTTTTCCAGATTAGGGCTTTTAAATTTGCAAAATCTGAGGCGGATATTAGTTACTATGTTGGTTATGTAGGTAAGATTATGTTTATTATAGTGTTGTTTCTTTGAAGTATTTATTATAAGCTGTTACAGTTCATTGATGATGATTGAAAAACTGTCATGGTTTTCGGTGTTTTCTCGGTGTAAGTAGCTATTTTCTGTAGCATATGAATGTGTTGTTTTCTATAATCACTAATTCTTATTTGTTTTTCAATTTCATTTTCAACACACTATTTGGCCTTGGTACGAGTTTTTGGATGGTTGTTATCACGAGATTTCTCGTCGGATGCTTGAATGGTGCGATTGGACCAACTAAGGTACTAAAAGTTATTAATATTTTTTCATCTGCTGCACCAGGTGTTTGAAAAAACTCCTCTGTTTGATAGGCTTATGCTCATTGTTACTGCAAACACAACTCCAAGCATATGGAAAGACTCAAATTTTAAGTATAATGAATCACAACATGTTGTAAGTATTATGAATCACAACCAAAACATTAGTTTTTTATTTTATTTTTTATCTTATAATCTGAATAAGAAAACTTACAACAGGCTGCTGGTTTTGCCAATTATGATATTTTTGGCTAATATCAACTAAATCCAACAATATTTGTATCATTCAAACACAATCACACTTATATTTGTTGCTGAATTTATATAATTACTTTAATTATCAGACCAGTACTGGTTCCTTCAAATGATTCACAGTTCCCTGGTGTTATTGAAGCAATTAAGCAAGAAGTGGGAAGCCAACATCTTCCCGCAGAATTCGATGTCGCCAAAACTTTTGAGAAACAATTTATTAGTTAGGACATTTATAACTACAATTGTTTGTGTTTTAACATTTTCCAATGTAATTATTGAAGATTTTTCCTAAATTTTATGATAGCTTTTGAGGATATTAGCTCTTTTCAAGAAAAGGGACAAAGAAAATCACTGGAAGTGGCTAAGAATCACGTTCCTGAGGTGCCATCTTCATCAACATTATTACCTGTTTATATCTTTGTTTATTGGTTTGCACAATTTATTTCATTATGTTTAGTTGTGATAAAGAAATGCTTTTATTACAATTGTGTGTTTATGACAGGTTCTTGAGATATCACTAAATCGAATGTCATGGTTGTTACCCTTGGTGAGTGAATCATCAACTGTTCTACAAAATGTTGCAGAGATTTCAGGTATGCGGCTCAACTAAGTTTCGGATTGTGTTTCGGTTCAGAAATTTCTCGCACTTTCGGTGAGTTCCCATTTCGATTTCAGACTTACTTTCGATTTAGTTCCGGTTTGGAGTTTGGTTCAGAATTTCATTTGGATTTCAGTTGCGTTTCCAATTTGATTTGACCTATGGTTTCTGGTTTTGGATTACTGTTGGCTCAAGCTTCATATTTGGATTTTGTTGCTGATTCAGTTTCGGTTACAGATGCTTATGGCGATGGACGACATGTTAGCATTGATATTATCTATATAGCCTTCGGATTTTCAAATCATTCTCCAGCATTTACATGTATTATTCTGTCTGTAACGTGGATGTTTCATGCGGGGGATGTTTCATACAGTTTGATGATACTGATCCACAAGAAAGGATTAAGAAATGATCCTTTTTCAACTGGTTTTACTTTTTGTTCTGGACTGGGTCAGGGTCTGCTCCTCAATCGAGCAGGCCCAACCCCACACGTCCTGGGATGGCCCAACAAGGCCTCTTAGCACGACCAATGTCGAGCACATGCCCCACCTCAACAGTGTCGGGCACACACCACACCTCGGCGGTGTTCGGGCACACACGGCAAAGAGCATCGGGCAGAGGCGCCAAGCCTCTCCTGGCTCGTTCCTCCTCGACACTCAGGTGCTCCCCCCTCGATGAGCCATCTCCTTCTGCATATGAGAATCCTCCCCACGAGGACACGTCTCTCCCCGACACGCAAGACTCCTCCCCGCGAGGACACGTTCTCATGTAACCACCCACTCCCGATGGAATCGGTATGCCCTAATTCCGGAGATCTAGGAACGGTTACCCCAGGACGAAGACCACGTGCTGGTCTTCACTACGCCGCGTAAGCCCTGACAGTTACTTGGATTGGGCCTGGCAATCCAGCCCAATGCAAGTAACCGTTGGCCCCGCATTGGGGGCTCTCTATAAATACCCTCTCACTTGAGAGGGTCAGGTTACGCAATCTCATACACTCTAACCTTCTTCTGTATTTGCCTTTCTCTGATCGTTATCTTACTTGAGCGTTGGAGTACCTTGCAGGTACACCCCCCGGCCGTCTTTCAACCTCACCGGAGCTGAAGTCCATTCGACGTTGCTAGCCATTGAATAACTGTCTGATCCAGGTAAGATCAGTGGCGCCGTCTGTGGGAACCCTTTGCTTCCCCGTTTTTCCTCCGATAAACCAAAGCAATCCTCTCGTTCATCACCAGCATGGCCAACAACCCATCTGCTAACAAAGCTCTGGACACCGTCCTCGCACAACTCGAGAACGGAAACCACCATGAGGACGCTACCGCCCTCAACGTCGAAGAAGGTGACATCAGGGACGGGCAGACCGCCTCCCCTGACTCCTAAGACATGGCTTATGACGCCGCCCGCCAGGACGACCAGCAAGCCGTCTTTCAGCCAGTTGCTCCTCCGCCCAATGCAGATTCGAGCACCGTGGCCCTATTTGCCTTGGTCAATCAGACTAAAATTCTGGTATCAGACGTGTGATGTTAAGTGCGATGTCACAACAACACACTCTGCACAATGGACAAATAAAACAGCAGAATAACACACCAAATTGTTCACCCAGTTCGGTCTAACTACCTACGTCTGGGGGCTACCAAGCCAGGGATGAAATTCACTACTTGTAGAATTAAATTACAGACTCAACAACCCAGTTGACAATCTCCTAATCTTAATTCCTACTAGTGATTTCTACCTAAGAAACCACTTAGATATGAGAACACTACTCAATCCCTAAAACCTCTCAAAGAACAACTTCCTTGAGAAACCTTGATCCTGCTTCACAGCTTTGATCAAGTTACACAACTCTCTATCGCTTCACAGCTTCTAAGAGAGGAAAGAAAACAACTCACCTATTCAACCTAGAATAGTGTATACATAACTCGTACAAAATACTTAAGATACTTAGCCTATGCTCTGGATCTTCTCTCTGTATTTTTTCCTTTGGTCTTGTGCGCTTTATATAGTAACCTGAATTGGGCTTGGACTCCTGCAATATCTGACTTGATTTGTTATTTAAAACTGAATCTTCAAAACAGATTTTCTCCTAAAATCTTTTCAAATCTTCAACCTTTTAAATCTCCTACAAATCTGCACCAGATCTCCTATGCAGTGAAGAATATCTAACCCAAGATATCCGCATCCAATGAGACTACCTGCTCTCCACAATTCTAGCTAACACGCAAACCCTAACAACATCACAACCTGATGTGTAATTCTGCAGATCTAACGTCACAACATCTCTTGTGACATCAGACATCCAAACTTCAGTAACTTAAACACTTAACACAGCCCAGTGTTAAGACTCAATGTTGTGACATCACCACCTTGACATCAAACATTGAACATTCTTTGTTTTAACAAAATTCTAGCCAATCCAAGAAACTAACAATCTCCCCCTTTGGCTAATTTTGGCTAAAACAATCTCTGCACCTTCAGAGACTTCAGCAGCGGAAAAACTTCAATAATATCTTTTAAAACTTCAAGCAGCAGCATCAATAAACTTTAATACAGACTTCACTTCACACAAGACTGTGCTGCAACACCATCTTCAATCAGCTACAAAATTTCAAATAGCCACACATATCTCAACATTAGCAGCAATGAGCACTCCTCCTCAATCAAAAACCTGCATAGCAGCTGTTAAACAATTACTCCCCCTTAATTTCTGCAGAAGCCTCATATCTTCACTTCTGCTCTATAACATCAGCAATCAGCTCATACACTTCGACTTCATTCCTTAGCAACTGCCATCAACTCCTTTGACATTTGTACTCTTTAATATTCTTGGCTCTCTTGGCTACTTCTCCCCCTTTTTAGCCACAATTTGACAACTCCTACAGTTAGTACTACCCTAGCTCTCATTGTTAGCCTCACAGTTAGCATAACAAATCATAGAACAAAAACATAAAGGGTGCATATAACAACACAATATTCAGATTACAAACCAAGCACATTAAGTGTTGAACCAAAAAAAAACATTGCAGAAACATAAAACTAAAACTACTAGTAGCAAATGCACATAAGCTAGTCTTTATTTGAACTAGATCCAACTCCATGATCAACCTCCTCATCATCTTCTTCTGAGCAATCAGCATTGTCCTTATCAGATTCATCATTTTCTTCTTTGCCACTTTCAACAGGAACATCATCACCATTGTCTTGTTCTAACTTCAGGATCAGCTTCTCAATTTTTTATTTTCTGGCCAGACTGGTACTGATCACTGCATCAAGGTCTTTGCACATGGTCTTCAATTCTTCAAGCAGTTCAACCTTTGTACTCTTCCTGTTACCACCAGCCTCTGATGTCACAACAATATCTGGAACATGATGTCCAGTAAACAACTTAGGGTGTAGAGACATGGCAGTCTTCCTCTGGCAGGTTATATCTGAGCTTGTTAAAGTCTCAGGTTGCTGATCTAAAATGATTCCACAAACCAAGGAGGGGAATGCTATAGGTAACTTGACAACATTTGTTTCAGCATGTTTTACCACCTGGTTGAAAATGTAGCTTCCAAAGTCAAATTTCATCTTCTTACCAACAGCATAGATAAACTTTCCAAGACCAACAGCAATTGTTGTTTTATGGTTGGTTGGCACCCAGTTAGCTGTACCAATCCTGTGAAGTACAACATACTTTATGCTGAGTTTGCTAGTCTTCAGCTTCCCTTTCAATGGCCAAACCTTCACTTGGCCAGCAGTAATCTCCTTGCAGATATCATTATTAGTAGACTCAAGATCACTGCACTCTCTATCATGTCTACCTAGATATTTGTTGATGATGCTAGGAGAAAAATTTATACACTTCCCTCTAACAAAGACTTTCATGAAGTCTGTGCTTCTCTTATCAGTAATGTTGATAGGGATGTTTACAATAAACTCTTTGACAACCCCTTCGTAACATCTAGAAGTTTTGTCACAGTCTTCTCCAGTTCAGCAGTCTTAATTAATTCCATAATTTCCACCATTTCCAAAGCTTCTTTACCTAGTTCCCTTTCCAGGGCTAGCCTTCTCTGACAGACAAACTTCCACATAGATGCACTACTGGTATAATGGAAAGAAATGTTATCAATTGGAACTTCAGGGACCTTATCAGATATTCTCTTTAGAATAGTTTTCCTGATAGGCGTGATGTCCTGAACATCTTCTTCGACATCATAGTCAGACTCTGAATGCTCCACAACCTTCCTCTTTCTAGGATTTACTTCCACTTTACTCCAGGCTTTTGCTGGTCCAACAACAATGGTCTTCTTCTTATTATCAAATGACTTCTTAGGGGAGGGTTCAGCCTTCTTTCCCTTCCTTGTTTTCAACCTCTTTGCAATACTAGGAACTGCTCTAGCTATCACCTCATCATCTGATAAATCAACTACATTGATTACATCAGCATTATTTTTACTACCAGAAAGATGTTCAGGTGATGTTCTGACATTCTCCTCAACACTTTTTTCTTCATGTATGTCTTCACTCTGATCAGCATCTTCAATAGCTGTTATTGCAAGATGTTGAAGACTTGACTTACCTCCTTGCATGTTATCTTTCTCAGCTGGCATATGATTCAGAGGAATTGAAATTCCTTTAACAGGGATGCCTTTGTCCAGAATTTTTGAGGCAAGATTACCTATCCTTTTGTCTACATCAAACTTCTCTTCAACAGACTAAGAAGTAGATGATTTTGGCACAGTTTTGTCGCCAAATAACACACTAGTAACAACTTTCTTTGTTTCAGGATTTTTAAAGACAGTAGCAGATCTCTTAGGAGTTAGTTTGGTGGGTCTCAAAGTACCTGATTCAGGAAGAATTGTTGAGATGGGCTCAATGTTCATAGGATCGTATGCTGAACCTTCGTCAAAGGAAACCCTAGTTATTCCTTTCGCAAATTTCTTGGATGGAGAAGCCATGAATCCTCCTAGATAGGGGAGATTTAGTGAGGGTTGATTCTTGAAGGCGAAGAAGATGAACAACTGTGAGAACAGGGCTTTGAAGAAGCATGATGTTGCAACACTAGGAAATGAGGGTCTGAGGCAAGGAGCTTGATTTTGAGTATCAATGACTTTCTCACTCCATACACACTTTTCTTTTAAATTTTTAAGAGGATTTATGTCAGAATTCATTAATTCTGATTGCCCTTTCAGTATTCTTTTACGCTTGATGTTACCATCTGATGTTACAACATCAATCATAACATTATCATATAAGCTGACCTCTTTTGGTATCCATTGATAGCAATTATCTTTGGATCTTATATCCCTCATCACAACCTGATTATGCTCATCAGAAACCACACACTCATCTTTGGTGTAGTTAACTTTGTACCCTTCATCACACAATTGACTTATGCTGATCAAATTTGCATTTAAACCATTGACAAACAGAACATTTTCAAGTTCAGGTCTACCATCACCTTTCACTTTTCCAACTCCTGCAACTACGCCTTTTTCACCATTGCCAAACATAACCTCATGAGAGGGACAATGACTGACTTCAACTATCAGAGTTCTGAATCCAGTCATACACTTTGAACATCCACTGTCAAAGTACCATGTATCCTTATCAACCTGGCTATCTGAGGTGTGGGCTAAAAGAAATTTCACCTTCTCCTTAGGAACCCATTGTTTAGCAACTTTGGGACTGACCTCCTTTAGTTTGCTTTGAGGAGCAGATTGTGGATAACCATACAACTTAAAACAAGAGTACTGCATATGTCCAAAGCTTTCACAATAGAAGCATATAACTCTGTCATCTCTGAATTGGTTATATCTTCTACCATTATGATGATATTGTTGTGCCTTCCACCCAAAATATTGTCTCTTACTTCTATAGTTGGCCTGTCTTCTATGGTGTTGTTGTCTTTTATCATAGGTAGACTGTCTCCTGAACTGAGGATGTTGTCTTCTAGGTTGTCTCCTATGGTGATGAGGCTTTCTTCTTCCATAGTAATGAGGCACAGCATTGTTGTATTCATATCCATACCAGTTACCCTGATGTTGAGACATCTGATGGAACCTATTCTGATTAGACCTAACAGCCTCCATGCTCTTGTGATATTGAGAAGGCATATACTGACTAGCTCCTTGGGGCTGCATCTTCCTCTGATGAGGGCCATTCTTCTTCTCAACATTTTGAGGCTGTGAATGAGCACCCTTCCTAGGTGTAGGATCCTATCTCTTTGTTTGATGTTGAGACATTGGTTGGGACCACCTCCTTATTTGTTCCTGAAGTGCTTGCTTTTGTAGAACCTTTTTCCTCAACCACATATCCTATACCTGATTTATCTCCAGCAACTTTCTCTGACTAAAGAATCTTATCAAGAGTGGTTGTACCACTGTTCATCATCCTGACATATTTTGTCATCTGATCAAGTTGAGATTTAACTAGTACAACTTCATTTTCCAGATCAGCCTTTTCATTCTCATGCTGAGCAATCTGTTGCTTGTGACACTTATTTTCTTGACAAATCCCAGCACTTTTTAAACACAGCTCTTGATAAGTAGATGCTAACTCCTCATAAGTTATTTCTCCATCACTATCATCATCAGAAACAACAATTCCTGTTAAGGCTCTAACATGCTTTGCTGACTCACCTTCACTTTCACTATCAGATTCTGACCAGGAAACTGACACGCCCTTCTTCTGCTTCTTCAAGAATATGGGACATTCTTTCTTGACATGTCCATACCCTTCACATTCAAAGCACTGGACACCTTTATCCTGGGCAGTCTTCTCTTCATCTTTCTCTTTTGACTTGTTGATATCAGAAGGGATGTTCTTGATATTAGGCTTTAGTTATTGTTCATCCTCTTGATCACTTTGTTGAACTGCTTTCTCAATATAACAATGGCCTGAGATAGATCCTCCTGGGATTCAGAGCTATTCCCTTTCTCTTCTTGATCATTTTACACCAAGGCTATACTCTTTGGCTTCTTTTCTGGTTCTTCCTCATTCAACCCAAGCTCAAAAGTTTGAAGAGATCCAATGAGCTCATCAACCCTCATCTTGCTGATGTCTTGTGATTCTTCAATGGCAGTTACCTTCATCTTGTACTTCTTAGGAAGGGACCTAAGGATCTTCCTTACAAGCTTTTCATCTGACATTTTTTCACCCAGAGCACTGGATCCATTAGCCAGCTCAAGAATATTCATGTGGAAGTCATGAATAGTCTCATCTTCTTTCGTCTTCAGACTTTCAAACTTCGATGTTAGAAGCTGAAGTCTTGACATCTTAACTCTGGATGTGCCTTCATGAGTAGCCTTCAAAATATCCCAAGTTTCCTTAGCCACTTCACAGGTATTGATTAACCTGAAAATATTCTTATCCACTCCATTGAAAATTGCATTTAGAGCTTTGGAATTTCCAAGGGCAAGCTCATCTTCTTCCTTGGTCCATTCTTCTTCAGTCTTTGGCTTTGAGGTGCCTTCTTTATCTTTACCAACATCATCTTTTTCAAACACAACAGGTGCTTTCCACTCTTTAATAATGGCCTTCCATGCCCTGCTGTCCAAGGATTTTAAGAAAGTAGTCATCCTTGGCTTCCAATAGTCATAATTGGATCCATCCAAAATAGGGGGTCTGTTGACAAATCCACCAACTTCTTTGTCCATCTTTACACCAGAAAGTAACTTCCCTAGATCTCACCCAGAGACAGACAGGATGCCTGCTCTGATACCAATTGAAATTCTGGTATCAGACGTGTGATGTTAAGTGCGATGTCACAACAACACACTCTGCACAGTGGACTAATAAAACAGCTGAATAACACACCAAATTGTTCACCCAGTTCGGTCTAACTACCTACGTTTAGGGGCTACCAAGCCAGGGATGAAATTCACTACTTGTAGAATTAAATTACAGACTCAACAACCCAGTTGACAATCTCCTAATCTTAATTCCTACTAGTGACTTTCTACCTAAGAAACCACTTAGATATGAGAACACTACTCAATCCCTAAAACCTCTCAAAGAACAACCTCCTTGAGAAACCTTGATCCTGCTTCACAACTTTGATCAAGTTACATATCTCTCTATCGCTTCGCAGCTTCTAAGAGAGGATAAAAAACAACTCACCTATTCAACCTAGAATAGTGTATACAAAACTCGTACAAAATACTTAAGACACTCAGCCTATGCTCTGGATCTTCTCTCTGTATTTTTTCCTTTGGTCTTGTGCGCTTTATATAGCAACCTGAATTGGGCTTGGACTCCTACAATATCTGACTTGATTTGTTATTTAAAACTGAATTTTCAAAACAGATTTTCTCCTAAAATATTTTCAAATCTTCAACCTTTTAAATCTCCTACAAATCTGCACCAGATCTCCTATGCAGCGAAGAATATCTAACCCAAGATATCCGCATCCAATGAGACTACCTGCTCTCCACAATTCTAGCTAACACACAAACCCTAACAACATCACAACCTGATGTTATTAATTCTGCAGATCTAATGTCACAACATCGCTTGTGACATCAGACATCCAAACTTCAGTAACTTAAACACTTAACACAACCCAGTGTTAAGACTTAATGTTGTGACATCACCACCTTGACATCAAACATTGAACATTCTTTGTTTTACCAAAATTCTAGCCAATCCAAGAAACTAACACAGACCAACCAGCTGATCGCATACCAGAATCTCAGAATTGAAGCACTAGAGCGAGGGAGGACACGACGATCTTCCCCGCGAAGACATCGTCGTCCACCTTCACCTCGCTGTTCTCCTTCCCCAAGAAGGACCCCATCCGAAGAATCTCGAACCCCCTCGCCGGTGCGCGAGGGTCATCGTCCACGCCTTGAATTCCCCCAGCCGGTGATCTCCCAGAAGCGCCATCGTTCCCCACCTCGGAAGGAACCCAGGCCCTCCACTACCAAGAAGTCCAAAACCACCGAGGAGAGGCCAAGGAACCGTTCGAGGTATTCCCCTCCACGGCATCACCGATCCCCTTCGAGGTCCCCGGCTGGAAGTGACGACGACGACCAGAGGACCCCTCTATCATGGGAGATCATTAACGCCCTGATTCCTGCGGGCATGGAGAAACCCCCGCCGCTGGGAACCTACGACGGCCTGGCCGACCCCGACGACCACGTCGAAAGTTATGAAGCCATGCTCGACTTCAGGAACGTCAGGGGAGCCATTAAGTGCAGGTTTTTCCCCACCACCTTGCGGAATGGCGCCATGACGTGGTACAAGGGTCTGGCACCTGGGTCGATCACATCCTGGAAGCATCTAAGACAACGCTTCACCAAACACTTTACTGCGTCTCATCGACACCCGAAGACGGAGGCTGCCCTAGAGAGCATCTTCCAGGGGAAGAACGAATCTCTCCGGAACTACATTGAAAGATTCAACAGAGAAGCCGTCGAGGTTCATACGACCGACGACATGAAGAAGTATTTAATCATCCAGGGACTACGTTTTGGATCTGATTTTTCAAGTCCGTGGGCCTCCGCAGACCCCGCCGTTTGGAGGACCTCCTCCAACGAGCTCAGTCGTACATCGAGCTCGAGGAGTCGGAGGCAACACAGATCGCCCTTGCGTCGAGACGCAAGGAAGGCCCCCGCGGCCACAAAGAAGACTCTCCTCCCCGGCGAGGGGGAGAAAGAAGGAAAGAAAATCGCCCCCGGGATCCTCGTGAACCGCGCGGACCAGCTAGCCGGTTCACGGAATACACCCCGCTCAACGCTCCCCGCGCGTGAATATTCTCTGAGTACCAGAACTCGGAATTTTTGAAAGGAGGCGTCCGTTTTCCGAAGCCGACTACCCCCAAATCAAACACGGACAAATCAAAGTACTGCAGGTTCCACCGGAGCCATGGACATGTCACAGAAGACTGCATTCATCTCAAGGATGCAATTGAGATCCTGATTAAGGAAGGGCACTTGAAGAAGTACGCCCTGAAGAATGATACTCCTCATCCCAGTTCCCGGGAAGCCCAAAACGTCGAGGAGACAACACCTCCTCCCGACGAGAGTCGGCTTCAGGTCGCCCTCAGCGTCACTCGACCCGAAGACTTCTTTGCTCCCGAAGGCATTGAGGGCCAAGAAAAAGTTCGCAACATGTGGGCGAACTTCCCCCACGTGGACCCCTTCACTGCCCGGAGCACTTGGGAAGGCCTCCCCTAGACAATGGTAATCTCCGAGGGAGGCTACGAGAAATTGTCTGTCGGGTCAATCAAGCGGAAGTTTGACGAGTTGGAGTCCGCAACATCGGCGAAGACCACTACTCTAGAGAAGGTGCAAGGGAAATCAAACCCTATCACCTTCTACCTCGAAGAGCTCCCCGGCGGAGCACCCAACGCCACTATCCCCCTCCTGGTCAGGGCACAGATGGCGAATTTTGACGTTCGAAGGATCATTGTCGACCAGGGCAGTTCGGTCGATATCATGTACGCTCATCTGTTCGGGACTCTCCAGCTCGACGAGAGACATCTGACCCCGTACGTCGGTTCAGATCTGCAGGGGTTCAACGACACCACAACCAGACCATGGGGCTACATTGAGCTGATGGTCACATTCGGGGCCGAAGACACTGCCGACAAGTGAAGACCTGCTTCCTGGTGGTCAAATGTCCATCCCTCTACAACTGCATCCTCGGGAGGACCACCTTGGCCGAACTCACAACAGTGCCATCAACGGTCCACCTCAAGATGAAGTACTACATGACCCGGGGACGTGTGGTTACGATGCACGGGGACATAGACGCGGTCAGGAGATGCTTCGACGCTGCGATCAAAAGCATGAGTTCCATCGGCAACAAACCCAAGACCGGAGCAAAGCCATCCACGGACACCGTACATAGACCTCTCCAGCACGTCAACGCGATCGGCCTCGACAGCAGGTTCCCGGGCAAACCCGATAAAGACGGGGCAGAAGACCTCGAACTCCAGGCAGAAAACAACGGGCGACCTCTCCACCCAACGCACTCGGGGACGATCCAGACCGTAACGTGAAGATTGGCACCGGGATCCCGAACTGACGAAGGAGCAGCTGAAGGCATGTCTCTGGGAAAATGCTGACCTGTTCGCATGGAGCGCCTCCGAGATGCCTGGCCTTGACCCCAAGGTGGCTTGCCATCAACTCACAGTAGATCCGGCCGCTAGAGTCATAGCTCAACGTAGGCGTAAGTAGTCTCCCGAAAAAGCGGAGGCTGCTAAAAAAGCTGTAAAAGACCTCCTAGAGGAAAATTTTATTTTGGAGGCTAGGTACACAACCTGGCTGTCCAACGTTGTACTCGTCAAAAAGAATAATGGAAAATGGAGGATGTGTGTTGACTATACTGATCTTAACCGGGCTTCCCCGAAAGACTGCTATCCTTTGCCTAACATTGACCAGCTGGTCGACAATTCTGTAGGTTATAAACTGTTGTCCTTCATGGATGCCTACTCAGGATACAACCAAATTCCCATGGATAAGGCCGACAAATAGCACACGACTTTCTTGACCGAGTCGGGAAATTACTACTACAATGTAATGCCCTTCGGCCTGAAGAACGCCGGTGCGACCTACCAACGGATGATGAACAAGGTTTTCCGGGCTGAAATCGGCGACATGCTCGAGGTCTATATGGACGACATGATCGTCAAATCCGCAGAAGAAGTCGACCATGCCGCGCATCTCAAGAATGTGTTCGACACGGCGAGGAGATGCCGCATGAGGTTCAACCCCGACAAATGCACCTTCGGCGTTCGGGCAGGTAAGTTCCTCGGCTTCTACCTCACAGAACGAGGAATCAAAGCCAACCCCGACAAGTGTAGGGCTTTCTCCGAGATCCCTACTCCGGACTCGAAGAAGTCGATACAATCATTGAATGAGATGCTCACCGCCCTCTCCCGCTTCGCCGCCAAGTCTGCGTAATACGCACTCCCATTTTTCAAATTTCTTAGACAAAAAGCGACGTTTGAATGGAGCGAGGAATGCGAGCAGGTGCTCTTCCACCTAAAACAAGTCCTATCGCAACCCCCGATCCTCTCACGGCCCGAGAGCAGGGAGACACTTTTCTTGTATCTCGCAATCACGAGTGAAGCGGTCAGCGCTGTCGTCATTCGGGAAACCCCGGACGGGCATAAACCGATTTACTTCACGAGAAAAACCCTCTGAGGCCCTGAGCTCAGGTATCAGTAGATAGAGAAAGTCATCCTTGCCCTCGTCACCACGGCCAGGAGGCTACGCCATTACTTCCTAGCCCACACTGTCATCTTAAGGACCGAACAACCCATAAGGCAACTCCTTGGACGGCCAGATATAGCGGGGAGGATGCTCAGGTGGTCGCTCGAACTCGCCGAGTTTGATATCTAATACAAGGGAAGGAAGGCCCTGAAGGCTCACGTATTGGCCGACTTTGTGGCAGAGATGACCGTCCCATAACCTTCGACCAACAAATCCCAAAAATGGACGATCTATGTCGACGGAGCATCTAGCCTGAAGGGAAGCGGGGCAGGCATCATCCTCGAAAACGAGGAAGGCATCCTGATCGAGGTATCCCTCGAACTATCCTTCATGACGTCGAATAACCAAGCAGAGAACGAGGCTTTCCTCGCCGGGCTTCGGCTGGCCGAGGACCTCGGCGCCAAGGAGGTCAAAATCTTCACCGACTCCCAGCTCGTGGCCTCGCAAGTCTGAGGAGAGTACCAGGCCAAGAACGAGAGTCTCATCGAATACTTGACCTTAGTGAAAGAAAAGATGAAAAAATTCACCTCAGCGAAAGTAACCCACATCCCTCGCGAGCACAATGCCCGAGCAGATGTCCTGTCCAAATTGGCAAGCACAAAGAAGAAGGGCGGAAACAAATCCGTCATACAAGTACTTTCCTGCCCGAGCATTGACAAACCCGTTCCAGCGACGGACGTGAACGCCATTGGGGACAATAATTGTTGGATGACCCCGGTGTACGAGTACCTCACGACAGGCAGATTGCCTGAAGATCCCAAGGAAGCGGGGATGGTGAAGCGACGGGCGTGCTCATACATGATAGTCGAAGACAAGCTATACCGACGAGGGTTTGCCATCCCTCTCCTCAGATGCGTCGAGGAGACCAGGGTCCCCGGCATCCTCCAGGAAATCCATGAGGGAATCAATGTGAAGCACTTCGGCGGGCGATCGTTAGCCCGTAAGGCACTTCGAGCAGGGTATTATTGGCCCACCATGCAACAGGACACCAAGGAACACGTCAAGAAGTGCGATAGATGCCAGTGACATGGGGACATGCACCTCGTTCCTCCTAGCGAGCTCAAAACACTGTCCTCCCCATGGCCGTTCGCGTGGTGGGGAATGGACATCCTTGGACCTTTCGTCATAGGATCATATCAAAACAAGTACCTCATTGTCGGAGTGGACTACTTTACGAAGTAGATCGAGAATGAAGCATTGGCCAAAATCACAGCCTTCAACATACTGCATTTTTACGAAAGAAACATCCTCGCCCAGTTCGGTGTGCCTTAAGCCATTGTCACTGACAACAGAACACAGTTCACCGACAGGAACTTCCAAGACTTCGTCACCAAACTAGGCACAAAGCAGCACTTCACATCGGTCGAGCACCATCAAACGAACGGGCAGGCTGAAGCGGCGAACAGAGTAATCCTCCAAGGATTGAAACATCGATTAGGCGACGCCAAACAACGGTGGGTCGAGGAGCTGCAAAGTGTCCTATGGTCCTACCGAACGACCCCACATTCCACGACCGGGGAGACCCCCTTTCGTATGACCTACGGAACGGAAGCGGTGATCCCCGTGGAAATCAGGGAACCCTCGAGGAGGACAGAAGCACCCCTCGATGGATACGCGAACAATGAAGCCCTGCAGGAAGAACTTGATTTCATCGAGGAGACGCGTTCGGGCGCTTCTCTCCGAGAAGCTTCACTTAAACAGAAAATAACTTTATGTTATAACGACAAAGTTATCAAGCGTGATTTTCAGGTAGGCACCCTCGTCCTACGAAGGAACCAAAAAGATTCGCGAGAAGGTAAACTCGCCGCGAACTGGGAGGGCCCGTACCGCGTGCGCGCGAAAACGGGGACAGGAGCCTACTTCCTCGAAAATCTGCACGGGGAAGAACTTGCTCGACCATGGAACGCTGAGAAGCTAAAACAGTATTACAGCTAAGCACTACCTGCAACACGCTAGCATCGCGGTTACGGGGACGCATTAGGGTACGAGCGTGACACCCCTATACAAAACACGATGGTCAAGGGTTGCGTTGTATGTGCGCGAGCATCTTGATCCAACGAGGACACCTCGATCGAGTTCCTGCGTCATCGTACCAATTAGGTAGAACGCCCAGCTCGCGATGGAAAGTTCACACCACGAAGCTAAGACCTCGATCGAGCCCTTAGCCTCATTGAAGGCTGTGTCGCTCCCGGGATTTTCATCTAAGTACAAACGCGAAAGTGGCGCAGAAACAGAGTCACCAGCAATGTGTATTTATCCCAAGAGAGGGAAAGGAAACACTGCGTAAACTTGAGGGAAAGGAAAAGCATAGTCTCACGACCAAGAGAAATGGGTAAGGGAGTCGGTTACGCGAGGGGAAGGTATTAGCACCCCCACGCGTCCATCGTACTCGATGGGATCCGCGCTTGTTGTCTCGATCAAAGGGTGTCGTCATCTGGAGCTCCACTGCTACTGGAAGGGAAATGGAACGGTAACGGAGGAGAACGGAAAAACGAGGGAGAAAAGAAAAAGAAACGACTCGAAAGGACATCATCGTTGTCCTATGCCTACGTATTCCCTCGTGCAATGGGAAAGTCAGAGTCAACGTAGTTCGGACACGAACTAAGGGGGGGAGGTTGCTCGCCAAGACATCGCCGTCTTGTGCCTACGTATCCTCAGTCTAACTAGAAGGAGGAAATCAGAGCAGTCGTAGTTCGACCTAACAAGGTCTTAGTGTTTTTTATGACCGACGTTAAGTTAGCGTCCGGCAGTTAGGGTCGATGCCTGTTTGCGACGAGACGGAAAATAACATGCCCTTTTCTGAAAAAAGTTTGAAACTTAACAATCCCGAAGGATGAAAAGGTTTTGAATTTGTTTTGTGTTTTTTAGACAGAAGTGAATTGAAGTTAATTCATAACTTGCATTGCACCCAAGTCTACAACATAGGATCGAATGCATCGCGCATCGACCTAAGACGGGACGCGGGCTAAACACTCTAGGAAAGTGAAAGGAAGCCCCCACTCTCCATTTTCCTTGTACAAGGCTCATGCGCAATACATGTTAACTTTATTAAGTGTTTTAGAAGTGTTGTGAGATGAGAAGAGAAGACTCAAGGAAAAATAAAACACTAAGGGAAATTCTATCCTAATGTTGTCATGCATGGATTGTTATCCTAATGTCTCTCCTACCTCTGACTTAATCAAAAATTAAGTGGAGAGAGGAATCCTACGGGATCATGTCATCAGACAAGTAAACACAGGATGAATCAATCACAAGACGAAATAAAAGCAACTAAGAAGTAAACAGTGTCAGTTAACAATAATATCACACAATCACAATAAGAAAGAGAGAGCTTTAGCCAAGGGGTCATATCAACCGAGGCAAACAAGCTAGGTGTGGGAAGTAGGGGTGCTCACCCAATGGTATCAAGAACCATGGAGAGCAGAGTAAGAAAGGGGAAGATGTGAATCAGATCACATAAGCATCAACAATGGTCAATGCGAGCTATAAACAAGGCGTGGGGGTTTGATTACTAAACCCTCATTCCACTGACGGACTCGATAACACGAGCAAGATATGTTCAAAACTTCAATCATGTAATGAGAGCTAAGAACGACTCAACTAGAATAACGGGGGTCGATTGCGAACCCTACCTTCCATCAATTGCCTCCTTGGAGATCTTACAAGGGGAAATGGGGGGCAGGATGCCTCTTTGGAGGTCTTTAGGCACAATATTAAACAAGAACAATCATGGCCTCACTTGAGGGCTTTCCATATAATCCTACTTATCATGGGATCGACTATTCCTACTTCTCATGGCATTTGAAAGCATTAAAGAGAAGTGAAGAGATAAGAAGTCCTACCGAACGGATATGAATCCGTAGTAAAGCAACGAAAGCAAGTCACGAAAGCACCTATGAACAAATAGCAAACCAAGTTAGAAACAAGTTTTTATTTACAAAATGAAATGGTCAAACCACCTTTGGAATGTCTCCTTTATGTACCTTACACACGTGAACCAAAGACATTAGTAATAACAAGAGAATGTATGTACAACATGAAAACCTAAGTCTAATGACTATGTACATTTGAGTCACATTGGTCAAAGTGAAAGACCTAAAAGGATTATGAAATTACAAGTCAAGTTACAACTAGGCTACAAGACTAATCTACTTTGAAGTTTAAAGGTAAACCAACAAAAGAAAGCCATTACAAGTTAGATGAATTGAATTAAACGTGAAAATGTACCAAGGTCAGAAGTGAAACAAGTTATACGCATGCTTAAAACCAATCTCAAAGTGTCACAAAGGTTTGCATTAAACTCTCTTTCCAAAGTCAATTCATTCCATGAGCAAAATCACATTTAAACTTCTCATACAAGTATGTAAAATTGTCACTCAAGTAAGGAAAATGAAATGACATGGTAAGGCAATGTTAAAGCTCACACACCAGAGGAAAATGACCTATAAAATGTCCTAATTGAATCCCAAAAACAATCATGAACATGGCATATGAGTGGCATCAAAAGAAGTGGTCAAAGTGAAACACAAATTCAAGTTCACATGCACATAAAGAAGGTATCATTTAAGGCATGTGAAATGATCAAAGGCAATACTCAAGCATGTCTCAATTGTGCATAAAAATACACTTAATAATGTGCTAAAACTCATATTCAAAGTTGGCTCAAAGTGCCCTCATACAAGTCCTAAACATATCCTATCTCTATGCATGCTTACACATAATATGTTCACATTGGAAAATTTGTGAAGAATAGAAAAATACCTTTGAAAATTATGGGTAATCAACCAAGTCATTCCAAGTCCAGTAGGTAATCACATGCAAAATATAGGGTTCATATCATACACCAAACAGACTCAATTAATTGCGAACATTAATCATATTATCAAAGATGTCCATACAAGACAAGGCACAAAGATGAAGCTCAAAAGCAATTCAATAATCATGGACAAGGTACCAATCAAACATCATCAGGTCATATAGTCATAGGCCTAAATACACAACAAAATTTAGCTCCAAATGGTCAAGGTATTATCACATTTTAGAACTTGCATCACTAGATATACCATTAAGAACACATCCCATTCCAAAATTCCAGAAAAATATCAAACAACCCCCCAAAATGGAATTAAAAATGTCAAAAAATTATTTAACACCTCCAAGAACATACCTGAATTTTATTGGAATTTTCTAATGAATTTTTCTATTTTTAATAAACACATTTGAAGCATGCACAAAGGATGAAGTAAACATACACAAGCAACCAAGGGGGTGCACTATAGCAGAGATTCCACTTCACTTTTTTATTGTGCTCAAGCTGAGGGGTGCGAATAGCAAACTGGATATAGGCCCAAGGCGTCTCAGGCTTGATGGCTCACAGTAGTCCCTCATAATCTCGGAACCAATCCGAACCGTGTGATTTATCTTAAGGGATCATCAAAGGTCCTGATGCGTGTGGTGCATGGCAATAAGTCTGGGACGGCATGTACTTGATTAATAAGGTGGTCCTACCGGACGGTGACAAGTGTCACCATCGAAGTGGACCACCACCAGAAACCTTATCTCCTCATTGTCATTAAATGGATTACATGAATCAACAACCTTCAGCTCTCAAACATCCCTCTCTCTCTCTATGTTATTTTCCCTACTTGCCGTAAATAACTACTCGTCGGAGAAAGCGGTGGCCGGTAACCGCGCCGCCGTCTTCTCCAGCCACTAACCACCACCAGTCACAAAAATCCAAACATCAACCCTAGTTACTTTTGCACGGTGATTACGAATCCTTAACTAGTTTCGTCAGGAATTAAACCTATCGGCGGGATCGAAGTTCCCGATCCTCTTAATTCTTAACTCAAATCCGCTCCTTCAACCCCTTCGAATCAACTCCTTCTCTCTGTTCTCCACCTCTGCTCTTCCGAAGCCCTAGTATGAATTCTAATCAACGAAACGGAGGCCAAACCCCAGGGTTCGACTCCGACGGCGCAACGGTTATATTGCAGAAGAGAAATCAAGCTTTTAACGGTGTACCTGTGAAACGGAAATTACGACGATGACATGATACGTCAAATCGATGCACACCACCGGTTCACCACTACGAGTCACTCTGCTATGACGTGAAGCTTGAGGTATAACTCTTTAACTTTTTGAGATTTCAAATTGTCTTTCTCTCCTTCTTGATTCTGTTGCGTGTGGTTTCATAGCGTTGGTGTTGAATTGTGGTTGCAATCTTGTTGATTCGAAGTTTGTTGAATCACGATCTGAGTCTGCTTCTGGAATTGTTGCTTAATCTGTGACGTTAATGTTGTTTTTGATTTTGCAGTGCGATTGCGTGCGTTGAATTCGAATCTTTTCGTTAATGATGCACTCACGGATTTCGGTAAGAATTGATGTTGTTGTTGGTGTTGGTTTCTGCAGCGTTGCCGGTTGTTGGTGGATTGATGAAGACGATGTATGAAGGTAATTTAAGATGGTTAAAATTGGTAGTAGAATTGAAAATGAAGATTGGAGGTTATGAAGTTTTTTAGAGAACCAAATTGGAGATGATGAAGAGAAAAAAAATTGTTAGGTTGTTAGAGGAATTGTTCGCTGATTATGAATTGGAAGAAGAAGTTATCCCCGAGTTTCTTTTTGGTTATTTCTGTTAGATAAATTGGAGTTAGAGATTGTAGGGATCTGGGTGTAACTTCTGAAATTTTGTTATCAGAAAAATTCTGTTATTTTGCTGTTATGCCACTGATATATTTTCCTTTGTATGCTACCATGACTTTTTCTTCCGTATTTTTTCTCGTATACATGAGTTGCTGCTATTTTTCTTTCTGCTCAATTGTTGCTACAGAGTCTTGCATATTTTTTGTTTGTAACTGAGAGTTCATTTGATCTTCATGAGATTGCACTTGAGTAACTTGGGACTGAGTCTGTGACACGGAGTGCATGCTTTGAATAACTCTCCCGTGAAAGCATTGGTGCAAGGTCCAAAATAGAGTCAATTTAGCATAATCCAAATTGGTTAGATGACTTTGGAATGGCTTTGGGTATATGACTTAGAATTGAATTTGTGGATATGGGCTGGAAAATGGTTGTTTGGAATTGAATTGGTTTATGAACTTTGGATTTTGATTAGAAATGGATTTAGTTAAAAAAAGGGTAACAAAAGACAAAAATGTTTAAAAAGAAATCGAAAATGGGTTAAAGAAAAAGTGAATGAATCTTTATAGTTTTAAATGTGGACTTGAAAATGATTATGGATTTTGAATATTGAAAATGGCTAAAAAGGAATGGATAATGGTTTAGGGTGGCTTTGTATCTTGAATTCCATGTGGCCCACACGTCTTGACATTGCCTAATTCCGATCAAACTCCCCATGAATAAGAATTTGATCCTCCTTGATATGTACACTGATGAAATGGCTTGAAGATGACCTGATACTCTTGAGAAAGCCTGAAGAAGATACACTTGATGAGAATTCAACCCTGAATGAAGATGAGAGTCTCACAACAAGAGAGAACCCTGAGCTTGCACACAATACCATAGTCTCATGCCTTAGGAGCTCAATCCAAATGAATGAATGAGCTATGACCTGAGGAATGCAAATGAAAGAGAAACACAAGCCAGTTAGTGTTAAAAGTAAGAGGGCAAATTTTGAGGTGTTACAGCTGCCCCTATTCAAACTTCATGGATCTGAAGGTATGGAAGCGAAGATTTCCAGACACTCGAGATACATGGAGATTGAATACTAAAGTTAACTGGAAATTTGCAAACTGTGGGGATAACGAAATAAAGTTGTTTACGAGGACGGCCGCAGACGAACTCGAAAAGGAAGACCGGCCACAGACGGGATACCCAACAAAAGAAAACGAGGACGGTCGCAGACGAACTCGAAAAAAAAGACCGGCCACAGACGGGCTACCCAACAAAAGAAAACGAGGACGACCGCAGATGAACTCGAAAAGGAAGACCGGCCACAGACGGGCTACCCAACAAAAGAAAACGAGGACGGCCGCAGACGAACTCGAAAAGGAAGACAGACCGAATGTGGACTTCGCTAGGGATAAAGTGAAATAAACTCTTCTGAGTCATGCCATCTCTGCTGAGGAAGAGAACTGGGTTTCATGAAATAAGTCAGACGATAACTGACTACCAGGCGAGAACTGGATTTCACAAAATAAGTCAGATGAGAACAGACTACCAGGCGAGAACTGGATTTCACAAAATAAGTCAGACGAGAACTGACTACCAGGCGAGAACTGGATTTCACGAAATAAGTCAGACGAGAACTGACTACCAAGCGAGAACTGGATTTCACGAAATAAGTCAGACGAGAACTGACTACCAGGCGAGAACTGGGTTTCACGAAATAAGTCAGACGAGAACTGACTACCAGGCGAGAACTGGATTTCAAGAAATAAGTCAGACGAGAACTGACTACCAGACGAGAACTGACTTTCACGAAATAAGTTAGACGAGAACTGACTACCAGGCGAGAACTGGATTTCACGAAATAAGTCAGACGAGAACTGACTACCAAACGAGAACTGGGTTTACAAAAGAGATTGGCCAATCAAAGGCAAACTCCTAGCAAAGATACGGTCGTGAACCAAAATGGTGAGAGGTAAAATCAACGGACTTATAACCCACAGATAAGATGACTCCGCTGGGGAAAGGAGAAGTCTAAATAGAAGACTCTGTCGGGGAGCACAGGTAGGATGAACACATTTCTCGGCGATCTCACTGAGGATAAACCAAAATCTCCTGAGTTATGCCATCTCTGCCGAGGAAGAGAACTGGCAAAGAAAATATCCTGGGTTGTGCGTTCTCTGCTGAAAAAGAGAACTGGAAAATAAAATACCCTGAATTATGCCATCTCTACTGAGAAAGAGAACTGGCAAAGAAAATACCCTGAATTATGCCATCTCTGCTGAGAAAGAGAACTGGCAAAGAAAGTATCCAGAATTATGCCATCTCTGCTGAGAAAGAGAACTGGTAAACAAAATATCAAACCTGGCTTATGCTTCGAATGCATATGTTTGAATTTTTCTATGGCGTAATGCTCCATACGAAATGGAAATGCTACGCGTTTGGGAGGATGCCATGTAATGATGCTTATGCAATGCAAAAGAAATGCTCCAGCAAAATAAATGCTGAAGACAAAGGCTACTCCACCGGGGATGACAAAATAAATTGCCCTTTGAGTCCAAGAACTCTGCTGAGAAGAATCACACCGAGCAATCCCTTTGATCAACAACTTCTGCTGGAGATGAAATCCCAAAAGAACATCCACTCTACTGGGGATTATATATAACTCTTTGAAAATGAGACCACGGCCTGAATCAGAAGAGTGCCAAATATCACTTGGACTTAAAACCTGCTGGGGATGTCAACCACCGTTGAACAAACCGCTACGAGGATTACCACCAAACTCTGCTTGGGGAGACATATCACCCATACTAGACCCGCTGGGGACACCCTTGGACTTAACCCGCTACTGGGGAAATGACTTCGCCCTTATCCTGCCGTTGCTGGTGAAAACACGTTTCCTGACTGGCCGAGGGGAATAGACACCAATACTCTGTGGGGAAGACAACATCTCTGTCTCGTGAACATGCTCCACAAATCTCCTGTGGTAGCAAAACAACATCCATCCTAAAGCAATCCACTTTAGAAGATGGCTGGGGAACAATCTTCTGTACTCTTACTGGGGAGAGGGATAGTCCGATGAGGATGATGAAACCTCAATGCCTGGGAGAATAACCCTGCTGGGGAGAAAAGTCAACGAAACCTGCCGAAGGATATCATTTAGCTTAACCTGCTGTTGGACGAGAGATTCTACCCTACTGGAGATCAGAGCGTGTCGTTGCTGACAGAAATACACTTCCTGACCTGCTGAGAAAAGTGAGTACCAGACTCTGTGGGGAGAATAAAGTCTTTTCAAAAGACATCCAACACCTCTCCTGTGGGAGATACAACCACATTCACCTCGGAGAAATCCACTTTTGACTTCTTGCTGGGGAGTAATAAACCATCCATGACTTCGGTTGGGGAACGCAATCCTCTGTACTCTTGCTGGGGAGAATAAGCTCTACTGAGGATGGTGAAATTTTAGTGCTAGGGAGATTAACTCTACTGGGGAGAAACAATCTTGCCACCCCACCTGACTTGCCTTTATGGTCATAAACAGCTCTTTGAACTCCCCACTTGCCCCAGACCACCAGGTCCAAAGGAAGAAATCATCTCAAGAGGATTTTATAGAAGACCAGGCCTTCACACTGCCCCAGGGTCTTCAAACTCTTGGAGAGATTTATCAGATCTCGACATAACTGCCCCAGACTGCATATTCCATGAAGTAAGTTACCTCGAAAGGATTTGTAATGACTTGAAAATACCATGCCCCAGTATTCTGAACTTTGAAGAGGTGTTTTCAATTAACCGTCTTCAGGAGTGGACAACTTCTCACGCCCTAGAGGTGGCCTGCCCCAAGTCTAAGAGAAACTTTGCCCCTGACTGATCTTACTGAGATTTGTCAAATCGACCTGATTGCCCCATGTTAAACGCTTGTGGAGAGATTTATTAAATCTCGACATAATTGCCCTAGTTTGGCTGCTTCTTATCATCATTTATCGGGAACCTCTAGACTGCGCACAATCTCTTGGCCACATACCCCTTGACATGACTGTCCTTCTGAGTTTTCACCATCTCAACTTGGCGTGATCGAGCTTCTCAACTGATGTTCATCATGTAAGCTTCTTTGATGTCATACACATGCGAGCAGAAAATGTTTAATATGAGAATGACAATTCTAATGCAACACTCGTGTTAACCTGTAGTTTTATTAAAAATGTGTCGAAAAGCCTTGTGAATGAATCACTAGCTGGGATGCGACATTGATTTTTGAATGGAAAATAATACGCACATGCAATACCAACAAAAATCTTATTAGCATAACCCATATGAGTCAGAAACGCTATCTCGTTGAAGTACGCCTTCGGAATAACCCTGCTTCAATTAGGACTTTTAAGGGTTGTAATGTGGTCTAGTTCACGGTTTTGAGAAAAAGGATTTATGGCTCGAAGTTTATTGGTGCCCACCCACTCTTCGTGATGTTCTCTAGTCCTATGTTCAGCTAATCTGACACAAGCGCTAATCTCTCAAAAAAAGTTATGATCTTTAAGGAATCCATACACTGATGGTTTGAGACCCGATGAGGTTTTGGAGCAACAGTCACCCCTTTTGTCTTTTGTGTCTGTAGCCACACGACTTTGTTCTTATTTGAGGATTTTTCTTTTGTAATCCTTTTCCGCTTTTCGCTTTTCATTCTTTTGATCCCTGATTTTGCCTGGACTGACTCTTTTGAGTTTTTCGATTTTAAAGTCCAGCGGGATGCCCTATCTTTTGCCTAAGTCGCTTGTTTTCAAGTTTCGACTTAGCGGGCTTTCTTTCTTTTCCCTTTTTTTCTTTCTTTTTTTTTGAACAAACCGTGTGACACTGGATTATCCGACTTGTTTGACAGGGTTATGACTGCCTCACTCCTTGATCATTGATGGATAACCATTGTGGTTTCACATCTCTTGGCCTCCTGATATGTGAGGAAAAAAAGGTAATGGATCCTCAGATGCACACTCCTCTTGAAATTTGAACGCTCGGTCCAACTAACTGACGCCTACCCTGCCCCTGGGTTAAGTGTGAGGGTTTTTTCGTACGAAAGAAACTCCTACTTCAAGGCTCAAAGGGGTTAACGAGGGTCTATCTCCCTTATATCTCCAGTGTTTAGGGATTTGAAACAATGCCTGTACATCCTCAACAGGGGTTTATCCAAAAGCACACAACCAAAGATTTTGCGTTTTCATCTCGTCATCCTCCCTCAAGAGTTTAGGCAAGAAAGTTGGTATTACAGTGTATATAAACATGATATGAGTGCATAAAAGTAAATTACTTCAAGAACAACACATTCATTGTATTAAAATCAACATTCAAAATACAAACAAGTTTTTTCATGCAAACATTATTTAAACAAACAACTGAAAGCTACATATGAAACTGCAGTAAAGAATCCGAAGATTGCTATTGTTGAGGAGACTTGACTCCGTCTGGATTTATTATCTTTAGGAGATGACCCTTTAAGTCTTCAAACAGATGAGAGTTTGACATGCACAACCAAGTCTCCTTCTAGAAAGGATATGTACCCTTTGTCAATCAATTGTTGCATTTTGGCCTGGAAGGCTTTGCAATCTTCAGTTGAGTGCCCCTTGGATCCTCCATGATATCCACATTGCACATGGGGATTGTACCCTGGAGGGTATGGTTCCGGAACAGGCTTCAAATTCTTAGGCTCCACCAATGAATTTTGAACCAGGTGTGGCAAGAGTTGACTGTACGATATGGGAACTGGATGAAGAGGAGCATTCCTTCTTTCCAAGTTGTTACGAGGCCTATGCTGATTCTGACGCTGATACTTCTGTTATTGAGGAGCATAAGGTTGTTGGTACTGAACGAAATTAGTCTCTCCTTCTTCTCCCCTGTAACGTTTCTTCGCATTTTCAGAATAATCGGGAGCAACTTGAATCTTTCCCATTTTGATACCACTTTCGACCATTTCTCCCACTAAGATCAAGTCGACAAACTTTCCGGGCATACAAGGTACCAGCTTTTCATAATAATGACCTTGCAGGGTAGCCATAAACATACTTATCATCTCCCGCTCTAACATGGGAGGTTGTACCCTTGTTGCCAATTCCCACCACCTCTGGGCGTACTCCTTAAAGCTTTCATTATTCTTCTACGACAAGTTTTGTAATTATGTCCTATTTAGAGCCATATCAGTATTGTACTGATAGTGCTTAACAAAAGCTTTTACCAACTCCCTCCAGTTTCGAACATGGGACCTCTCCAACTACATGTACCATTCCAAAGATGCCCCAGTCAAGCTATCTTGGAAGAAATGCATCATTAACTTTTCGTCCTTAGAATATGCAGCCATTTTCCTCGTATAGGCCCGGACATGAGTCTTTGGGCAAGTAACACCATTATATTTCTCGAAAGTAGGCGCCAGGGACCAGTCCCAAATCGTCCAAATCCATTCCCAAGGAATTCTGCTTCACAACCCCTTTCAACTGCTCTTCAATCATCCTGATTCTTTAATCATTATCAAGTCGAGGGTCAACATCCCCACCTAGAAGAGAAAACACATCATCCTGTTGTTCACCATGGCAATGGCCATGTACTGCGCAGATACTGTTTCCTCCCCCTACTATAGAAGGAATCACAAAATTCTCTCCTCCGCCCGGAGGGATAACAACGGAAGGAACGGGAATACCTCTGCCCGGAGGACCAGTATGGACACCATTACCGTTAACACCTCCCCCCGGAGGAATAGCACCAATATGAACACCCCCATGTATAACCACATCCTCATCGACTCTAGCAATCAGAGGCTGGACCAGAGTCCTTAACTGCTCTTGACCTTGAGAAACACCTTACATTAACTCCATAAACTGAGCCATGCGAGCCCGCATCTCAATCAACTCGGCTTGCATCTGATCCATGACTTTGTTCTAATTTTGCTCAATTAGGACACAGCTTAAAAAGATTGAATCTGCAACCACGGAGAAAACCCGACCGGGATCAAAAGGCCAACCTCAAACACCTGCCATGCATATGAGTATGGAAATGCAATGTAAATGCCATGTTTGAATATTTCCAAGGAATCAATCTGCTTTGATTCAAGCTTTTTCACAGAAGAACCATAAGAAATGGATGGAAATGCTCAGCAGCGAGTCTCAAATTTAATATCCCTTGGAAATACAAGAACATGTATGCAAAAATATTGATGCAGATGCAACAGACATGGGATCAAGGCTTCCACAAAGCTCTGGATAAGTGTTGTGCTACTGTCTGAATAGGTTCACAGGTCTGCTCTGAAGAGAATACCGGAACACCGGAATATCTGAATAATCAGAATACCAGAAGGCCAACATATCGGCATAATCAGAATACCAGAATGCCAGGGTGCTGGAATAATCAGAATACTGGAATACCAGAATATCGGCATAATTAGAATCTCAGAATACCAGGCTGATAAGTTTGCACCGATAAGAGAACCAGAATACCAGGTAGGATGAAAGTCAAGGTTACCTGCAAATCTGTAAACAACCCGCCCCTCTCACATGTGGGTACTAGAAAACCAAGGATCCTCAATATCCCGGGCTCTCAGGTCGAGAAATGATGATACGTTCACCATTTCTGGTTTGGCATCATCATCAATCGAGGAGGCCTCAACTGATTTCCCTAAAAAAGGATATCCTATAGCAAGTTCCCAGCATTGGGTCCTCGGATCGAGAACTGTAATGGGTTTTCCATTTCTGGTCTGCCATTATCACATCTCGGGAGGAGTGCCGTTACTGAGTTCTCGGGAATGGTCACCAGAGTCGACAATTCCTCCAAAGAATATCTACTGGCCTGTATCAAACATACAGTAGCAGATAGCTCTGGATAGAACCTCGTCTGGCTGTAGGTCTCGTGAACACCCACACGTGGCCAAACACCACGGGAGTGACACGCCTGCCCACGCTAATACCTATGTGTATGCTCAAGCCTGGGTAGTGGGCTTATCTCTCAGAACACCCAGCCCACCAAACAGAAAACAACAGCACAGTCCAGCATATGATGACATGCAATGCAATAAATGCGGGAAATATAGTAAAACAGTAATACAGTACAATAAAGCACAACAGTAAACACCCAAATACAATAAACAACCAAGCTCTAGGATTGACCCTCTTAGGGAACCAGAGTCCCCAGCAGAGTCGCCAGCTGTCGCTCCCGGGATTTTCATCCAAGTACAAACGCGAAAGTGGTGCAGAAACAGAGTCGCCAGCAATGTGTATTTATCCCAAGAGAGGGAAAGGAAACACTGCGTAAACCTGAGGGAAAGGAAAAGCATGGTCTCACAACCAAGTGAAACAGGTAAGGGAGTCAGTTACGGGAGGGGAAGGTATTAGCACCCCCACGCGTCCATCGTACTCGATAGGATCCATGCTTGTTGTCTCGATCAAAGGGTGTCGTCATCTGGAGCTCCACTGCTACTGGAAGGGAAAAGGAACGGGAACGGAGGAGAACGGAAAAATGAGGGAGAGAAGAAAAAGAAATGACTCGATAGGACATCATCGTTGTCCTATGCCTACGTATTCCCTCGTGCAATGGGAAAGTCAGAGTCAACGTAGTTCGGACACGAACTAAGGGGGGAGGTTGCTCGCCAAGACATCGTCGTCTTGTGCCTACGTATCCTCAGTCTAACCAGAAGGAGGAAATCAGAGCAGTTGTAGTTCAACCTAACAAGGTCTTAATGTTTTTTATGAGCGACGTTAAGTTCGCGTCCGGCAGGATGAAAAGGTTTTGAATTTGTTTTGTGTTTTTTAGACAGAAGTGGATTGAAGTTAATTCATAACTTGCATTGCACCCAAGTTTACAACATAGGATCGAATGCATCGCGCATCGACCCAAGACGGGGCGCGCGCTAAACACTCTAGGAAAGTGAAAAGAAGCCCCCCACTCTCCATTTCCCATGTACAAGGCTCATGCGCAATACATGTTAACTTTGCTAAGTGTTTTAGAAGTGTTATGAGATGAGAAGAGAAGACTCAAGGAAAAATAAAACACTAAGGGAAATTCTATCCTAATGTTGTCATGCATGGATTGCTATCCTAATGTCTCTCCTACCTCCGACTTAATCAAAAATTAAGTGGAGCGAGGAATCCTACGGGATCATGTCATCAGACAAGTAAACACAGGATGAATCAATCACAAGACGAAATAAAAGCAACTAAGGAGTAAACGGTGTCAGTTAACAATAATATCACATAATAACAATAAGAAAGAGGTAGCTTTATCCAAGGGGTCATATCAACTGAGGCAAACAAGCTAGGTGTGGGAAGTAGGGGTGCTCACCCAATGGTATCAAGAACCATGGAGAGCAGAGTAAGAAAGGGGAAGATGTGAATCAGATCACATAAGCATCAGCAATGGTCAATGCGAGCTATAGACAAGGCGTGGGGGTTTGATTACTAAATCCTCATTCCACTGACGGACTCGATAACACGAGCAAGATATGTTCAAAGCTTCAATCATGTAATGAGAGCTAAGAACGAATCAACTAGAATAACGAGGGTCGATTGCGAACCCTACCTTCCGTCAATTGCCTCCTTGGAGGTCTTACAAGGGGAAATGGGGGACGGGATACCTCTTTGGAGGTCTTTAGGCACAATATTAAACAAGCACAATCATGGCCTCACTTAAGGGCTTTCCATATAATCCTACTTATCATGGAATCGACTATTCCTACTTCTCATGGCATTTGAAAGCATTAAAGAGAAGTGAAGAGATAAGAAGTCCCACCGAACGAATATGAATCCGTAGCAAAGCAACGAAAGCAAGTCACGAAAGCACCTATGAACAAATAGCAAACCAAGTTAGAAACAAGTTTTTATTTACAAAATGAAATGGTCAAACCACCTTTGGAATGTCTCCTTTCTGTACCTTGCACACGTGAACCAAAGACATTAGTAATAACAAGAGAATGTATGTACAACATGAAAACCTAAGTCTAATGACTATGTACATTTGAGTCACATTGGTCAAAGTGAAAGACCTAAAAGGATTATGAAATTACAAGTCAAGTTACAACTAGGCTACAAGACTAATCTACTTTGAAGTTTAAAGGTAAACCAACAAAAGAAAGTCATTACAAGTTAGATGAATTGAATTAAACGTGAAAATGGACCAAGGTCAGAAGTGAAATAACTTATACACATGCTTAAAACCAATCTCAAAGTTTCACAAAGGTTTGCATTAAACTCACTCTCCAAAGCCAATTCATTCCATGAACAAAATCACATTTAAATTTCTCATACAAGTATGTAAAATTGTCACTCAAGTAAGGCAAATGAAATGACATGGTAAGGCAATGTTAAAGCTCACACACCAGAGGTAAATGACCTATAAAATGTTCTAATTGAATCCTAAAAACAATCATGAACATGGCATACGAGTGGCATTAAAAGAAGTGGTCAAAGTGAAACACAAATTCAAGTTCACATGCACACAAAGAAGGCATCGTTTAAGGCATGTGAAATGATCAAAGGCAATACTCAAGCATGTCTCAATTGTGCATAAAAATACACTTAATAATGTGCTAAAACTCATATTCAAAGTTGGCTTAAAGTACCCTCATACAAGTCCTAAACATATCCTATCTCTATGCATGCTTACACATAATATGTTCACATTGGAAAATTTGTGAAGAATAGGAAAATACCTTTGAAAATTATGGGTAATCAACCAAGTTATTCCAAGTCTAGTAGGTAATCACATGCAAAATATAGGGTTCATATCATGCACCAAACAGACTCAATTAATTGCGAATATTAATCATATTATCAAAGATGTCCATACAAGACAAGGCACAAAGATGAAGCTCAAAAGCAATTAAATAATCATGGCCAAGGTACAAATCAAACATAATCAGGTCATATAGTCAGAGGCCTAAATAACAAACAAAATTTAGCTCCAAATGGTCAAGGGAAGATCACATTTTAGAACTTGCATCACTAGATATACCATTAAGAATACATCCCTTTCCAAAATTATAGAAAAATATCAAACAACCCCCAAAAATGGAATTAAAAATGTCCAAAAATTAATTAACACCTCCAAGAACATACCTGAATTTTATTGGAATTTTCTAATGAAGTTTGCTATTTTTAATAAACACATTTGAAACGTGCACAAAGGATGAAGTAAACGTACACAAGCAACCAAGGGGGGTGCACTATAGCAGAGATTCCACTTCACTTCTTTATTGGGCTTTGTCGTGGTGAAAATTGGATACCATAGTTATCAATGAACTAGGATCACATTTCTTTTAATGTCACCACCGTCTTTGATTTTATCCAAGGGAAGGGAGAAAGACCGAATACCCACAATGCAATGCAAATGCACTAAGATTCTAAGTTCGGGGGTTGGTTATACCTAGGGAAGGTGTTAGCATCCTAGATATCTGTAGTACTCTACAGGAACCTCTTGATTTTATTTTTATGTTATTTGTTATCTGTTTTGCTAAGGGTTTAAGGGTAGGAATAGAAGATGAGTCATCATCTTAAGAAAGACCACCACACTTTTGAAAATGTTTGAATTTTTGTGGGGTATGGGATTGTATGTCCCTTTCTTTGAGATGATTAACATCTAATTCCCTTGTGTGGAGAATTAGGTGGGCTAAAGTTTGATTAAAAATCAAAGTAAAGGGGGGACTAACCTAGGAAGTCTATCCTAAGTTGTCTAATTGACTTATCTTAAGGTGTCGATAATGATGCAAATGATGTGCACCATGCACAATAACATGGTTATCATGCATGGGATTTTCCCTTGGATATTTTATGCGGTTAATTATATTATTTAGGCGAGTGTGCTAGCAAAGTGATGCTAGACTTGTGTCCAATGATCGGTAGGTCGAATGCGATGCCCTAAGGCGATCGACTTATATAGGTAGAAAATGGGCTCGACGTTGGATCGAGAAATTTTTTATTGTTTTTGAAAAGGGTTTGAAGCAGAAACATAAATCAGATAAGAAAAACACAATCAAACAGATAAGGCAAAACAAATCGGACGCTCACGAACTTACGATCTAGCACAAAGGGAGATTCTAAAATGAGGACGATCTAAAGGTTTGGTTTTAAACTTAATTATTTTATTACTATTGTTAATCACGGGGAGGCTAGGGAAGTTTTACTTATAAAAGGATTTTAGTTAGCGGCTAAAACAAAAAGGTTTTGAATTAGTTATTATAAAAAACTCTAAATTTAATTCTAAATTTTATTAAAGAAAAGGTTTAATTTCATTACAAAAAGGAAAAAGGTTTAAATTAATTATTAAAATTTTAGTGTTAGTTATTATAAGAAAAGATTTAGGTTGATTATAAATTATTATTTATTATTAAAAATTCTTGATTTTTGATTATTATTATAAAAGGTTTTTCAATTAAAAGAAAGTTTAATTTTATTATAAAAGAAAATTAGATTAAAAAAGGGTTTAAATTAATTATTAAAAAGAAAGGATTTTAAATTAAATCATTATAAAAGTCTCAACTTGAATTACCAATAAAGTTTTTTAAAATTCTAATTAACAAAAGATTTCAACTTAAAAATAAAAGTTTTACTGATTATAAAAATAAAGTTTTAATTTTAAAATAAAAAAGAATAGAAACGGAAGGGAAAAGGACCAAGGGTGCGCCCTCTCTTCACTCGTCTCTCACTCGTCTCTCCCTCTCAATTTCTCTCTCAAAATTTATCTTCTCTCTCGCAATCGTCGCTCTCGATTTCTCTCGTTTTCAACAAAACATAAACCCTAAATCTACCCTAATCCCCAATCGACCCAATACCCCATCATTCTCATTATATTGATGATTACAGTTACAATGATGCAAAATGGAAAGAAACGGCGGAGAAAAAAAGAAAATGAGTGTCGGCGATGAATGGCAAGTGGCTCCACGGACATCAACCAGGGAAGTTCTCTTTCTCTACCTTTTTTACCTTTTACGAGCTCTTGCGATTTGTATCGTTTGCCTTCGGTCCTTCGGTTTCTGAAGGGCGATGATGAGCGATGCTTCTAAGTCTCTGGGCGATGATGAACGCTCTTTGTGTTCTGAGTCTCGATCGTATTGTTGAGGAAGTGTGGGATTCTCGTTGTCTTTCCGTCAATTTTTTTCGTCCCTTCTGCCAAACCCTTGTCCCTTTTTATAGGCCAATGACGAATTAAGGAACTTGAAAAATCTTGAATGCTGATTGATTTGATTTTGTTGGATTTAGAAGGTTTTTGAAATATTGAATGGCCTGATACGATCTGATTATGATTTGAATTTTTGATGCCCTGTTGCTGACTATTTTCCAACGTGTGAATGGTTTTGGAAAGTTTTGAATTATTTTTGGTAACTTATACGATTCACTTGGTTTGCTGATTTGGAAAGTTTTTGAACTTGAAATTTGAATTTGTGACATGCTTTTGATATGATCTCTGAATTGAATGCTCTGATTGATCCAATATTGGAAGGAATTGATGTTGGCGGCGTCTTTACGATGTTGCCCTCAATCCTTAATTTTGAAGATGATGAAATCTCTTTGATTCAAAAATATTTTGAGGCCAAAGTAGGGATTCCCATTGGTTTAACGTATCTGATTGTATTAGTAATTTGTCGTAATCACACGTTCAGTTCCTTCACGTAGGCTAGGATTTCTTAGATTAATTTCTGCATGAGCTTTCAAAGCTTCTGACTTTTTTCTCTTTTCTCATGTGTACGTCCTTGGAACAACTCTGGACAAGGTGTCAATTATCGTAACGGGAATTCTCAGGAGGCTTCGAAGTGGCGCAGGGGACTGAATACGACAAGGTTACCATCTTAAATTATTTGCTTGGCTTAAAGCGTAATTGATCAGAGTCCTTGAAGTAGCATTCACCATGCTGGCAGGAGCTTCTTACAAGGTTTTCAGCTGTATACTGGGGCAATAAAGAAGTGAATGGGAGCTCTGACTCTACTATTTCTCGCGAAGAGACTGCTGGTATGAACATTGATTTTTTTTGGACTGTATGTGAATCTATAGCTGTGAGCTTTTGTAGTGTATTGGTAGATTTATAATCTCTTCCTTTTTCAGGTGCAGAGCTTATAACATGTCTCTCTTAGATTTTGTCCTGTTCAAGTTTGAACTTGTGTTGGGAGCCACTCAAATGAAATGTGAGTTTCCAATTTTGATGAGGCTATGCTTTAAGTCCTCTTTTTGAAAACTGAACTATGATTCCCTATTAATCATTTTTTCTCAACTCCGCGTCTTAGAAATTGAAGTGTTTATTATGAAACCAAGCTGCAGGTGATGACATGAGGCAAAGTTGAATTGCCTTTGGAACACTTTTGATGGGAGGTTAGAAACTTCCTCGAAGCCATGGCAAATTGCACCGTCGTCATGGCAGCTGAACATTCTCTTGATTGCAGGTCACAATTTCAATAACTCCAAAAGGAGGGTCGAACAAGTCCAACGAAGTCGCTTTCTCATAATGTTAGATATGCATCTGGTAGCAGAGAGATTATGTCCTGGTTTAGATGTTCTTTATCACCGTCGCTTTGCACTTGACATGTCTAAAGCGTAAGCTATTGAAATTGCTTTCAGTTGCATTTCTTGGCATGACTAGATATGTACCAAGTCTTTGTGAAAAAAATCCTTGTTTTCACATTTTATGACCTATAAGAGCAGCTCGTTTATTTGTTGATTTGATTTGGGGATTTCACTTAAACTCTGCTTTTGTATGCAGATGAAGTGATTTGAAGGTACCGTCTTCAGGCTCTGACGGTTGCAATAAAAGGGCGTATATTACCTACTATCCACACGATAGCCTAAGCAGAGGTAATAAACTGGGGAGGAAAGATCACCTACTACCAAACACGTTAGCCTAAGCATAGGTGTTCGACCCAAAAGAAGGCGTGTTACCTACTATCAAGCATATGATAGCCTAAGTGAGGTAGACACAAAAGGAAAGATGACCTACTACCACCACGGTAGCCTAAGCGAGGCATCTGACCAAAATACAGACCTATTACCTATTATCCCACGATAGCCTAACCAGAGGTAATAGACTGAAGAAGAAGGATCACCTACTGCCAACTTGTGGCAGCCTGAGCAAAGGCGTCCGACCAAAAGGTGTGTTACCTACTATCAAGCATATGATAGCCTAAGCCAGGTAAACACAAGAAGGAAAGACGACCTACTACCACCACGGTAGCCTAAGCGAGGCGTCTAACCAAAAAGGGATGTGTTACCTATTATCAAGCATATGATAGCCTAAGCCAGGTAAACATAAGAAGGAAAGATGACCTACTACCACCACGGTAGCCTAAGCGAGGCATCTGACCAAAATACAAACATATTACCTACTATCACAAGATAGCCTAAGCAGAGGTAATAGACTGAAATAAGCTTCAACAATCAAGGTGATGATTCAGCTTCCTTAAATGTTCCGCTTAGGAAGAGTAAATACTTTTCCGCGCCTCAAGGTTGTATGCTACGGGCAAGCCTTGAAAAGATGTTGCGAGGTTCTCTACCTCGAGCGAAGTCTTGAATTTCCCACCCTCTTCAAAGAGATATCATCTGGTGGGAGTAACTTGAATAGTAGATTCACTGGAGATAACCACTGTAGAGCAATATTGTTGTAGTTGAGATTTTAGTGAAGTAGATGGAATTCTTGCAACGGGAGTTCTCATATAAAGAGAATGCCTGTAAAGTCTTCAATAAGTTTCCTGGACGGATTTCCGAGGAGATAACATTTGATGGAAAATGAATTGATAACCTTGATAACTTTGCTGGGGATAGACAAACTGTCCTGAGGAGACTGCCATTTGTCGTAGAAATCTTGATAACCAAACTGCTCAAATAAAGAGCTGCTATTTGTTGTCTGGATGTAAATCCCTTGAAAATGTAGTAATCATTGTTGGAGAAACACCTTTATGTCTTCCATAGAGGTCTTCAAGTACACTCCTCTTGGGGAGACAAAGTGCAAAGTAAATGCACGCTTAGTCCAGGCTTAATATCTCAGAAATATCAAAAATTGTGATTGTCATGGACCAAAGTTCAATCCAGGAAATAGCTGGAGAGAAACGGTCGAACAAGGACTCCATCCATTGAGGATTGAGCTCAATGGGTTTATCTTTATCCAAAAATGGAAAAGAAAACTAAAGCAACCATCTTCCACGAGGATCGAGCTCAGTGGGGAATTAGAAAATATGTGCTTTTTCTGCCTAGGGCTGACGACTATACTTGGAGGGAGCAGACAAACCCAGTCACTTGGGGGTAACCACGACCAAAGTGACGGAACAAACAAACCAAAAGATGCAAGATGCGAAAATGCGCAGATGCCACGAATCTACATGCAAGGATGCCATACTATGCTTATGCTTATGCTGACAAAACAACGACGAGAAGCAAACAGGAGACAAAAACAAGCATCTCGATACGGATACTCGGCCAATCTTTGCAATATAAGAAGCGTCATTGGGGATGAACATCGTGTCTTCATTCAGGATTCACTGGGAACGAATCAAACTCATGATCAAAAAGACTTCATGGGGGATAAAATAAATATCCACTGCGAACTGACGTAGTCTGAATGAAAGTTGTAACTGGATAAAATAAATATCCATTTCATCGGGGAAACTTGGATCAATAGTTAAAATGTCAGAGATAAAACTTCGAGAGGATGAAATAAACATCCGCCTTCGCTGGAGAAGATTGACAAAATCCAATGAGGAGTGAAATAAACACTCGCTTCGCTGGGAAAGGTCGAAACTGAAGAAGTTTACCGGGGATTCTTAGGCTGCCCGTCGGAGGAGTCTTGCATCAAAGGTGTCATAACTTCTTGAAGTGGAGGTTTACCGGGGAATAGTCGCGACCACCTGAAGTAGAACTTACTGGGGAGTTGCCACATTACTTGGGATAGAAGCTCTTTGAGGTATGAGTGAATAAAGTCGTGAGACTGATGTAACTCTGTATTGATAACCTGCGTGGTAGCCATCATTTTGAACAATAATTGTTGTGGATGAGAAGTAATCTTCACTTCTCAAATGCCCCAGATCACTTGGTTTATAAGAAGAAGTCATCCCAAGAGGATTTTACAGAAGATTTGGCGTTCAACTGTCCCAATGTTTTCAAACTCTTGGAGAGATTGTCGAATCTCGACGTAACTGGCCCGGATCGACTGTGTTCTGTAACCGATTCTTCAAATTCTTTGAGGGATTTACCAAATCTCGACGAATCTGCCCCAGATTAACTGTATTCTGAGACTTCGAACCTGCTCCCAACTGACGGTGGTATGCATAACTGAGTCTTCAAACTCTTTGAGAGATTTATCAAATCTCGACGTAACTGCCCCAGATTGACGGTATTCTAAGTCTTCAAACTTGCCCCTTGGGGTGAGACAGTGAAAGAAACAGCTGGGAAACAACTTGCCCCTGCTCAGTAAAGTCTTCAGGTATCGTGCCCCTGGATACTATCATCTCCTCGAAACAGTACTAAATTTTAGCTCATCAATGTCACACGTATGCTAATTTCTACTATGTCAAGCAATGTTAGCAAGTAGAAAATGTTAATTCTGAAATAGATAATGCAACGTATGTTTGTCTTGAAGTTTTATTTAAAATATTTTTGTGATTGAATTACCAATTTTATAATGCCAAGACAAATTTGAGCATAGCTCATAGGAGTCAGGAAACGATATCTCAATGAGTATGCTTTTGAAATAAACCTTGCTTCAATTAGGACTTTTAAGGGTTGTATTATGGATTGGTTCACGGTTTAAGAAACAAAGGATATAAGGCTCAAAGTTTGTTTGTGCCCACCCAATCTTCGTGATATTTTACTCCCCCTTTTTTTTTACTGAAAATTACCCTGCCCCAGGTTTATAATGAGGGTTTTTTGGAAGAAGAAAGAAAACTCCTACTTCAAAGGTTCAAAAGGTTAACGAGGGTTTATCTCCTTATATCTCCGGTGTTTAGGATTTTGAAACAATGCCTTATATCACTAGCAGAGTTTTATTCAAAAGCATACGACAAGAGGTATTCCGTTTGATTTCGTCATCCTCCACTCAATTCTTTGCCAAAGCAAGAGATTGGGCAACATTGGCATTATAAAATAAAACATTTTAAGAAGAGTGAAAAGAATGGATTTCTTCAAGACAAACATTATTCATTGCATCAATCATTCAAAATAACAAGTTCTTACACGTAAATAACAAAAGCATCGCACGCGAAAAGTAGTAAATTAACTAAAGCTTCGAGGAGTTCGTCTCGGTCTGAGCTTATGGCTTTCACACCAGGTCTGGAGTCTCAAAAAACAAAACCCCAACTCGCATTAGCCTTTGTACTTCATGTTTCAAAGGAAAACAGTCTTCGATATCGTGTCCAGGCGCACCTTGATGGAAAGCACAACGAGCTTCAGGCTTATACCACCAGGGAGAACCTCTGGGATGGGTGGCGGAGCTCGTGTCTGCACCAGATTCCTTTGTATCAAGTGCAGATACAATTTCGCATAGGTCATCGGAACCAGATCAAATTGCCTTTGAACGCGGTTTTGATTGTTGGATGATAGATGAGCATGTGGTTGATAAGCAGGAACGTTGGTGACATGAGATGTAGCAGCAATATGCTGAGGTCGCTGATACCTTCTTCTAGATCGGCCGTGATGGACAACACTTACTTCTTGCTCCTTCCTTTTGAGCAAACCTTCTCTAGGATCCTTAGAGCTGTTAGGAATGTTACTGGGAACCGTAAAAATGGGTATTGGCGTGACTTCAGAAATCCTGGCCCTTTGAAACAGAGTCTGAGAGACATGAGGAAAAGGTTGACTTCGGGCAGGGATTAGAGTTTCAACCAAAGCAGAGAGCCTCTCCACACCAGCCCTCAAAGCAGTCACTTCTTTGCGGAGTTCGCGATTTTCCTGCTCAATGTTGTCCATCTTTCCTCTTTGATGGGCCTGAGTATCGTATCGAAGACGTTTGACAGAGAAGAGAAACACGGATGAGAACCTGGAACACGAAGGAATGCAGATGCAGATGCAAATGATGCGTATGATGTAGCATGAACTTCAAGGAACTCAAAAGCGTATTTTAAATATCGTAATTGGAATTTATTTTATTTAAAATTTAAACTTTCGTAACAACGATACACCTTCAGGGCTTTATTATAATAAACAAACATAATATAAAAAGGGAACTAGGGCTTCGATCCACTGGATGATGTCCCTTCCTTTCACTGAATTCTTCCATCAACTTGTCAATCCTTTCTTGCAATATAAACTTGTCCAGTGTCAGCTTCTCCACTTCTGCTTTCAGTCTTGAAACTTCATCTGATTCCACTACAGGAGGCTTGGGCTGAGGATACGGCATCGTCAGAACGAGGGCTCGTTTGCGTGACCACTCCAGGCAAGATTCTGTAACTATGCAGTCGGGGTTCGTTGTTGCAGTCATCCCTTGTCTGTTAATTTGATGCCAAGCAAATAGAATCTGAATCTTTAGCTGAAGGTCTTCTCCATCATAGAGGAAGATTCTTTTTAGGTTCTCTGGATCAGGTATTTCATTCATCGGATGTCCAAGCTAGCGACGGGCGAGAACAGGGTTGTAACTAGTGCATCCTTTTGTGCTAAGGAGAGGCACATTGGGGAAATATCCACAGCTGTGAATCATGGGAATTCCTCTGTATATTGGATCATGCCAAACAATGTCCGAGTGAGTAAGAGCCATAAGTTTAACGGGCCATTCAAAACCATCTTTCACATCCCAAAAGGTCGCGGGCCTCGGTAGGTGCGAAATAAACCACCTATAGAGGATAGCAGTGCAGCACACAATCTGACCTTCTCTTTTCAGAATCTTTGAATGAATCGAATGGTATGCATCGGCCAACAGTGTTGGAACGGGATTCTTGAGCATGAAGATCCTGATCGCGTGGACATCGATGAAATTCTCAACATTTGGAAACAAGAACAAACCATAAGCCAGCAATGTGAAAAGATTCTCGAAATCCCTGGTTCTTCCTTTGTCGGTAAATTCTCGAGCTTTCTCGAATAAGAACTGAGCAGGCAAACCGTCAATTCCCCCTTTAAACGTCATGTGAGTCTGGATCTCTAACAGCTTGATGCAAGTCACTCTTGCAATGTCTTCCTGACTGGGTCTTCCTTCTCCACCATGGAACGGGGGTGAGTCTTTGACGGGGATTCCCAATAGAACGGAATATTCTTCCAATGTGGGAATCAACTGGAAATCTTGAAAGATAAAGCAATGGTAGATTACATGATAGAGTTGAACCAGCGTCTCCAATAAACCAGCAGCTACTCGGACCTGCAATAGAGAAAGGATCTGTCCATGCTTTGCAGCGAAGGCTTCCGGATCCTTTATCTGACCTCCTAGTTCCCTTAATTGTTCCACATTAAGGACCCTGAAGGTGTATGGCAAAGTTCCTTTCCTTCCAAAATCCATTTCACGATATCTAAATAAACAAACTTTAAGTTCTTTGAAGAAAAAAAGAAAATGAGAATGCGAATGTAGATGATATGCAAAAGTTTCATGGAATTTGACTATTTATAATCATTGCGGGATGTCGAAAAAAAATGCATTTTAATAATCATAAAATCAATCACAAGAGAGATTAATGTCTGGGATACCGAAAGATGAAACCGTTAACAAAATTCAAAGATAGCACACTTTTAAGAATCCTAATAGAAAAGCTAAATAAAAGCTAATGAAGAAAGATCTAAGGAGATTCTCCAAAAAGTCTTGTCTTGAGCTTCTTGATTTCCTCTTCCTTCTGGCTATTTTCCAAGACGAGCCTGTTGACGATCGAATTCTGATGTGTTGACTCTTCTCGTGCTTTCCTTTTCTTGTAAGAGGTGATTTCTTCGTCTTTTGCCTTGAGTTGTTGTTGAAGCTCTGCATTCTCCTCCACAACTATCTGGTACTTGTTCTTCTAAGCCTCCTCCCTCTGTTGAGACTTGTCCAAAGCAATCTTCAATTTATCTGCATCAGACGAGAAGTAGAAGACCAGCTTTTCTTTTAGGACCATTGGCTCCTGGCGTTTATAAGGCATCCTCAACTCGATGGGTCTTTTCCGGACCCATTGGAGATAGGGTTCTAAAGAGACACACTTAGGCTTCCCTAAGCTACTCTTATCCTTCCTGATCTTTTGCCCCCAAGCATCCAAGACTTGTTCTCTTAACTCCTTGCTCAAATTCTCTCCTTCAAAATAAATGCTTTCCATATAAGCATTGGCCGGTTTGTCTTTCAAGGGGAACCCTAATTGTCGGCGGGCCAAGACCGGACTGTAGCTGATTAAACCATTGATGCTAAGGAGAGGTACATTACCGAAACTTCCACAGCTGTCTATGATGATTACCTTATCATAAGCACGATTATACCAGTCGATGTCGGAATGGGTAAGAGACATTATCTTCTGTGACCACCACCCCTTCTTGAGATCCCAAAAGTCATGTGCTTTAGGCAAGTGTGAAATAAACCACTTGTACAACAAAGGGTCACAGCAAGTAATCATTCCCTTTCCACGGATACTCCTTGAGTGAACAGAATAATAGGCTTCCGATAATAAGGTAGGTAATGGATTCTTCTTCAGGAAAATTTTAATGGCATTGAGGTCCACAAAATTTTTGAAACTTGGGAATAAAAGAACACCATAGATGAGTAAGGCAAAAACTGCTTCGAAAGCAGTCTTATTCTGTTGAGTGGCATAATGTCGGGCTTTGGCAACCAGAAACTCTGTAGTAAAACCGGAAATTCCCCCTTTTATAGTCATATTGGTTCGAATGTCAGCCAAATCCAAATGTGTATGCTTAGCGATTTCTCTTTCATCAGGTTTGTTTGAGAAGACAGGGAGAGGATAATTGTCCCGAATAGGTAACCTAATTATCTGAGAGTACTCTTCAAGTGTAGGTACAAGTTGGTAATTTGGAAAGGTGAAGCAGTGATACAACAGATCATAAAACTGGAGCAAGGTAGAAAGTAGCCCTTCATCAACATTTGTGTTCATCACATACAAAAGTCTTCCATACCTTCTTTCAAAACTCTCCTCATTTGTTACTGAAGCTCCTAACCTCCTTAGATCGTCCAAGTTAGGAATCTGAAAAGTGTACTTCTTTGTATTTCTTCTCTCGGTATCCATAGTGTCCCTACAATGTTTACGAATATAGTCAAATTCCATGAACCTTATGAGATGATGCTTATGAATGCAGAGATGCAAACACACAAAGAACAAAGCACAACAAACAAAAGCCCTAGGTTTGAAAGGTCACAGCATGGAGCCAAGGTCTACCCACCCCAATAGGTGTGTACTACAGTCGCAAATGTATCTGCCGAATGGGTTCTACAAAGTTCCCTGAGTCTACAACCCATCTTTCGGATATTACCGATTTCCCAAATCACTTGGTAGTCAATAATATTCTCAAGAGAATCTCGTCTGAGTGTAGTATCGCATAGCGACTATTGTAGAAATAAATTCCTGCAGAGTCCCCGCACTACGTCCTAATAGGCCAAGTTGGGTTAAAGGTAACTACGGTCCCTAGTCTCGATGGCCTTTAGTTCGAAATAATAGTGTCTTCACGAATAGACTCGTTGGACAAAATTAAATTTGAGAGGGCCTAGACTGAGTGGTGAAGTCTCAATTCACTTTTTCAGGAATCGACTCCCTCAAAGTATCCTTGAATTCTCACCGTTCCTATCATAATTTCACTCTAGTCTGGGTGTAGGACTTTGTCTCACCACACAAGTAATACCCCACGCAAACATAACAATATATAACAAAAATATAATTAATCAAGTTAGGGGGAACCCTATTATGAGGAGTCCCCAGTGAAGTCGCCATTTCTGTCGCGGTGAAAATTGGATACCATAGTTATCAATGAACCAGGATCATATTTCTTCTAATGTCACCACCGTCTTTGATTTTATCCAAGGGAAGGGAGAAAAACCGAATACCCACAATGCAATGCAAATGCACTAAGATTCTAAGTTCGGGGGTTGGTTATACCTAGGGAAGGTGTTAGCATCCTAGATATCTGTAGTACTCTACCGGAACCTCTTGATTTTATTTTTATGTTATTTGTTATCTGTTTTGCTAAGGGTTTAAGGGTAGGAAAAGAAGATGAGTCATCATCTTAAGAAAGACCACCACACTTTTGAAAATGTTTGAATTTTTGTGGGGTATGGGATTGTATGTCCCTTTCTTTGAGATGATTAACATCTAATTCCCTTGTGTGGAGAATTAGGTGGGCTAAAGTTTGATTAAAAATCAAAGTAAAGGGGGGACTAACCTAGTAAGTCTATCCTAAGTTATCTAATTGACTTATCTTAAGGTGTCGATTATGATGCAAATGATGTGCACCATGCACAATAACATGCTAGCAAAGTGATGCTAGAATTGTGTCCAGTGATCGGTAGGTCGAATGCGATGCCCTAAGGCGATCGACTTATATAGGTAGAAAATGGGCTCGACGTTGGATCGGGAAATTTTATATTGTTTTTGAAAAGGGTTTAACGCAGAAACATAAATCAGATAAGAAAAACACAATCAAACAGATAAGGCAAAACAAATCGGACGCTCACGAACTTACGATCTAGCACAAAGGGAGATTCTAAAATGAGGACGATCTAAAGGTTTGGTTTTAAACTTAATTATTTTATTACTATTATTAATCACGGGGAGGCTAGGGAAGTTTTACTTATAAAAGGATTTTAGTTAGCGGTTAAAACAAAAAGGTTTTGAATTAGTTATTATAAAAAACTCTAAATTTAATTCTAAATTTTATTAAAGAAAAGGTTTAATTTCATTACAAAAAGGAAAAAGGTTTAAATTAATTATTAAAATTTTAGTGTTAGTTATTATAAGAAAAGATTTAGGTTGATTATAAATTATTATTTATTATTAAAAATTCTTGATTTTTGATTATTATTATAAAAGGTTTTTCAATTAAAAGAAAGTTTAATTTTATTATAAAAGAAAATTAGATTAAAAAAGGGTTTAAATTAATTATTAAAAAGAAAGGATTTTAAATTAAATCATTATAAAAGTCTCAACTTGAATTACCAATAAAGTTTTTTAAAATTCTAATTAACAAAAGATTTCAACTTAAAAATAAAAGTTTTACTGATTATAAAAATAAAGTTTTAATTTTAAAATAAAAAAGAATAGAAACGAAAGGGAAAAGGACCAAGGGTGTTGTAGCGAGCGATTTTGGACGCGGTTCTTAAGCGCTGGTCGCTCTCTGCGGTCTGAGTTTGAACTACAGGTCGATTCATTTTTTATCCTATTGTGAGCTGAATAAGGAAGGGAAATAGATGTCTCCAATTAACCCTGCTTGCATACTGAGTTTAAACAGCGGTCTGTTAGGTTACAGATGCTATCAATGTGGGGGGGCCTTTGTACTGGTTATTTGTATTTTCGCCAATACTGCTTTCTTTCTTTTTATCTAGGCAGAAGGTTTCTGGCGGGGAACAAGGATTAGGATGTTAGGACTGATGCTTTTGAAATACTGCTTTTGATTGATGGAGATATGGGATTTGGGTTTTTTGTTGATTGCGCTCGCTAAGATCTTTTCTTTCGATCTTATGCCTACGTATTCCCGTTTACCGAAACAGGGAAATCAGAGCGTTCGTAGTTCCTCCTATTCTATGGGAGGAAATTGGTTTTTGGTGTCTTGTTCAAAGCCCAAGACGTGAAGCGAAAGGTGGTTTGTATCTTGTTCAAAGCCCAACATGTGAAGCTAAAGGTCTATTTGTGTCTTGTTCAAAGCCCAAGACGTGAAGCTGAAAGACCTCGACTTTAGAGAGAATTTGTCATCTCTAAAGAGGGGAGAAGGAGAATTACTTTAACTGGGATACGCGGATCCGAGCAATGCCATAATTTCCGAAGAAAGGGTTTTAACCTGAAGGAGAAGACTTTAACTCAGTGTAGAGCAATGCCATCTTTCCTTAGGAATTTCTCATGCTAAAAGAGGGACAGTGGCATGGATGTAGATGATCCAGAGGCTTGCCACTTACAGCGATTAGATGTAGGGAAAGGAGTTGTTGATGTTTGTATACTGTGAACGAGGCACAACTTTGATGCTAAAAGGTTAATTGGATTAACCAGTGGTTTTCTTATACAAAGCCTAAGAGGAGGCTAATTTCCGCTAGGAAAATCATTATACAAAGCCTAAGAGGAGGCTATTTTGTGTCCCGTACAAAGCCCGAGAGAGAGGCTAAAAGATTTTGACCCGACGAAGGAGTCTTTTGGTATCTCGTATAAAGCCTGAGATGGAGGCTATTTGACTCAACAAGAGAGCTTTTTATATCTCGTACGAAGCCCGAGATGGAGGCGATTATTTGTTTGGCTCTATAAGAACCTTTTTGTATCTCGTACAAAGCCCGAGATGGAGGCGAAAGGGGGATTGACTCAACAAGGGAGTCTCTTATGTGTTTCGTACAAAGCCCGAGAGAGAGGCTAAACGGTTGTTTGAGTTGAGTGACAGATCCAATATACTGATTTTAAAAGAGAAAATCAGTTCTTATATGAGCATTACTGTACTCAGGGATTTGATTTGAGGATCAGGGATATTTCCTTCTCTTTGAGGAAACGGGAAATCCAAAAGGTATTGAGACTGTCCGAGTCTGCGGGTTTCCTTCCTATTTAACGAAGGGTGCTTGAGAATGTCTTTGAGACTCAAGGAAGTTAGACTGTCCAAGTCTAGAGTTTTATCTTTTGTACTATGTTGTGAGAAATAGTAGTAGACTCTATGAAAGGACTGTTCTATGAGGATGACTATGTTCTGTTCCTATACCTCTAGGAGGTCGTCGGGACAATTTGTGCGAAGCCCAAGAGGAGGCTGGAAACTTTTAAGAAGCCGACGGGTCCTTGTACGAAGCCCAAGAGGAGGCTATCATTCCCGGGGGAAGAGATCATTATACGAAGCCTAAGAGGAGGCTGTGAATACTTCTAAGAATCCGTAGGTTCCTTGAATAATGCCCAAGAGGAGGCTGATGCTTTTAAGAAGCCCGTGGGTCTATCATCTCCTTTCCATTAGGAGAGATAACTCTTTTAAAGATAAAAACCACTGGTAAACGTGTGAGGTTTACTATCCAGCGACTTCTAGCTTTTAAAGAGGGTTCCTTAGTTAAGGTGCAAGATTATGACCGTAGTGGGTACCCAAATCCCGAGACATTCAAGGCAAGCTATCCACAAGGAATAGATCAAGTCAGGAAAGTTCGAGAATTTGGAAGAAACTCAAAGATGCCATTCACGGAGAATACATTCATCTTGGGGAGTAGAGCTTCTTGACGATTCCTAAGGAGGACAGCCGAAGAGAAGACTGTATCTGGTGCTCCTATTGGGGGTCTAGGCGTCTATTTCTACGAATAAATGAAACGGCGTCACCTAGTTCTAGACGTAGTAGCCGGGGAAACTCGAAATATCTATACTATTATTAAACAGTAGATATGAGTTTATGAAAGGAGACTTACAGTGAGCAGCCCCACAATACAGTTTATAATATGAAAGCAGTAAATGAAAGCGATAACCACTTACTCGGTTGTAGTGCTTCCATGCTGTTTGGTTAGTTGTTCAACAAAGAAAGATTGAAAACAATAGTATATTCAAAATCAAAGGAGAAAGTGCTTTGAAAAAGAAAGATTTGGGGCTTACAGCTCAAGGAGAGGCCCAGGGTTTTATCAGTGAGCGCACTGTTTGACTTTGTACAGCGGGACTTATACAAGTGACTGGGGCCCAAAAAGGTTTTCTGTACAAAGGGATGGGTCTTACACTCTCTCAAGAGGCCCAAAAAGGTTTAAAGAAAAAGAGTGGGGCTTATAACACGAGGGTAGGCCCAAATGCTTTTTCGTTTAAAAATGGCGATCGCGCCGAAGTGTTCTTTTAACGCAGAGGGACTTATACAATAAGTGAGGCCCAAAATGTTTTGGTTAAAAGGGGGATTGGGTCTTACACTCTAATAGAGGCCCAAAGTGTTTTGAATGGGTCTTATAGCTCAAGGAGAGGCCCAGATGATTTTTATTTTTAAACGGGCGACGATCGCGCCGTTTACTTGTACAGAGGGACTTATACAATGAGTGAGGCCCAAAAAGTTTTTGTACAAGGGGGGATGGGTCTTACACTCTCTCAAGAGGCCCAAGTGAGTTTTGAAAATGATTTATGAGGGTTGAATTAATCCAAAAACCCTAATTTGTTTTCAAAAATGTATTTAATTGAATAAAAATTCAATTAAATGATCAAAATTGTTTAACATATGAAAAACAAATTGTGATTTTGGATTAATGCTTCAAAAATTAAGTATTGACCTACAAAATAATTAGAAAGCATTAAAAGTTGCAAAATCAATGTAGAAAAAATATTCAAAATGCCAAAAACAATCAAAATATTAATTCTTTGCAAAAAATATCAATTATATGAAATAAATAATATTTTTGGGATTTTTTGGGAAAATAAAATATTTTGACATTTTTGTGAATTATTAAAAAAAGAATCAACTCAAAATCACTAAAACTCATAGAGAAATTAATTTTTGAATCAATTAAACAAAATCACAAAATTCAAATATTTGAATTATTCAAAAATGGCGCCAAGAACAAGCTGAAGAACACGCGCGTGTTCTTGGTTTCTCAGATTTGCATTTTCTATCCAATCTCCATGAATACGTGATCATATCATGCAATCCACATATCATTATGCTCGTCTCAACCTCACGATCATGTCTATGTACTTTAATTTCATTTAAATTAAACATACAACAAGAAATCACGAAGAAACCTCAAGAACCCTAATTTCTGCATGAAGGCTAGGATTTTTGATACACGATTCAAACAATGCAATTAATTGAGGGAAAACATTCCATGCATGATTATGAACATATGGCCAAATTATTGTGCGAGGAAATATGCATAGATTGAGAGATGACCAAGTATGTGCTTACCTCCAAGTCGTGATAGCAAGTTCAAAGTGATTTTTGATTTGGAGGTGTTACAGATGAGTGGTGATGATCTGAACAGCTTCCCTACACCCTATGGATTGTGTTTGGATGGTTGGACTTGATTGAAATTGGCTGGATCATTTTGTGGTACCTCAGTTGCACTTTGGTTAAAACCTTGAGCAACCAGCTGGTGATTTTGTGAAATTGATGTTTCAGAAGTAATCTAAGTGTTTGATCAGCTCATATGTGATGTATGTGAGGTGTGTGAGTGATTGGTTTGATTGGAATTGCTCTCAAACTCAAAACCCGATAGTGACTTGCCTTAGAAGGCAAAATTGGAGTGAAAAAAGAGATTTTGAGGAAAGCATCTGTTAGATGGCTTTGGTATACTCAAACTGATCATAATTGAGCTCTATTTATAGTAGAGCAAGTTTGTTTTGCAAGGAATAGTGAATGGCAGCTGGTAAGTAGGTTTGGCCAATGTTGGCAAATGAAAATCCAAGTCTCCTCTAGCCATTGACTAGAGGTTAGGGCACAGAGCTTTGGTCCCCTTGGTCTTGGATAAGTCTTGACTGATTTCAGATGAGAATGGCTCAGTCCATGCCACCTTGATGGTTCCATTGAATGCCTCATTCCAAATTTGAAGTCTTGTCCCTATTTTGGCCATTCTAGGTTCAACATGCTATTTCTTGTTCCATGGACTTTGGAGGCTTGGCTCAGTGATTGTCCCCTTTAGATTCAATCCTCTGAGGTGTCCAAGTGGATAGGAGCAATTGAATTTGGCTGATTTTGGCAAATCGACCAAAGTTGCAAATTCTGCCTTGCCTTGATAGATTTCAGCAAGGCAACTTGGCAATGTTGTATCTCATGGTGTAGGTTGAATTTGGCAATGTTCTTGGCCATTTTGGAAAGCTCTTACATGATACAACAACTGTTTGAACAAGTTTGGTTTTGATCTCTTTTGATTCCAAGTGAAAAATCCCCCTACATTTGGCAAAAAGTGAGGCAGAATCTGACTTAGTGAAAATTTCACTAAGTGTTGGAAAAAGTGACATTTTCACTTTTCAGCCACTTTGATCACTCCATAACTCAAAATCCTTAATGAATTGGAATGACTTGTAGTTGAAGTTTTTGTAGGTTATAATGAGGGCTACAAATCCATCTTTGGATGAGAAAAAATGGCCTTGTGGTTTAGGAGTTATGGTCCTCCAAAGTTGGTACCTTTGCCACTTTATTGTTAACTTAGAAAAATTTCTAAGTTTTATGGTTACCCCTTTTACAAGTTATCTCACTTTTATTGATTTTTCTTGATGAATGATGATTCAAATCATACATTAACATCATTTTAGGGTTAATAATCCATTTTGGTGAAAAATCTCAAAAAGTCAAAGTTGACTTTTGTGCACAGTTGACTTTTTATCAGATGAATTCCAAACTGTGCAGTTCTTCAGGAAATCATGTCCTTGACCTAAATCAAACTTGATGGACATGTTCCATGGGTGTCATAGGGTATATTCAATCATGTATTAGGGTTTGGGGGCATGTCCAGGTCAAAAGTCAAAGTTACAGTTGACTTTTCCCCTAAAACCCTAATTGTGGTGCAGATGGAATTGAGACTTGTTGCTCAAACTTCTTGGATCAATCCATTGTTCCAAATGGATCAATATGGTATATTAGAGACCCTCAAATCATCTCTTGAGGTCTTGGCTCATGGTTTGTCCCAAAAGTCAACTTAGGGGTGAATTAGGTCAAGAAACCCTCATTCCTGATTTTTGATGAATGCATCCCCTGAGGCAAAATTGACTTGATGCATGGGTTCATGAGGTTCCATGAAGTATATTAGGTTATGTTTTGGATCATTGCCTTGTGCCCAGATGAAAATTTCCATCAGGAGGCCCTGGTCGACCAAAACCCTAATTTGGTGACACTGTCGATCTTGAGACTTGATCCACCTAAAAGGGAGCAGCCTTGTGCTTAATCCTTGAAGTGGGAGTCCTTTTTGATCCATTGTGGATGTTTGAGAGATTAGACAAGTTGAAAATTAAGTCATTTCTTGATTGATCCTTTGTCTAAGCACTCAGAGAGGGCTTGAAACCCTAATTTTGATTGTAGTGGATGCTCACCCATCTTTGGGGAGACTGATGAAGCATGATGGTTCATCCATATTGTGATGATGATTTTCACAATGATGGGAAATCTAAGTGGTCAAAATTTGGGGTATTACAGATGCCCCTATTTAATCTTCTTGGACCCGAAGGTGCGAATGACGAAGGGATTCGGGCATTCGGGGTGCAAGAGGATTAAATATCGGAATACCCAAAATTTTGATGGTGGTTATGAATGGCAGCTTACGCATTCATCTTCTTTAGCTAAGCAATGATGCTTAGAAAAGGTAAAATTCCCCTCGATCCTGGTTTCCTACCAAGGAACTGGTCTCAGTCTCTTTTGTCAATAAACTTCCCATCGATCCTGGTTTCCTACCAAGGAACTGGTCTCAGTCTCTTTTGTCAATAAACTTCCCCTCGATCCTGGTTTCCTACCAAGGAACTGGTCTTAGTTTCTGATTTAAACTTCCCCTTGATCCTGGTTTCCTACCAAGGAACTGGTCTTAGTTTCTGATTTAAACTTTCCCTCGATCCTGGTTTCCTACCAAGAACTGGTCTTAGTTTCTTTTGTCAATAAACTTTATTGACAAGGGACGCTATGTGTAGCGGTTTTCCTTCAAACTTCTCGCCGAATTTTCCTGGGGAGATGCCATTTGACGGAAAAAGGTTTGATGTCATACTTGCTGGGGAACCCAACGTCTGAGTTGTAGAGTTGCACAAACTTCTCTGTTGGAGACACCATTTGTCGATTCTACTGGGGAAAGCGAGTCTCTTGAGAGACTGTTTTCATTTGGGATCTTTCATCATACTTTTCTTGGGATCTTCCCGGAGAAACGCCATATGATGGGGTCCAATTTTGAGGTGCCAATGACCTTCTCATCAATGGTTTTTCGGAGCAAAGCTGGCGTGCTGCCGAATCTCTGATAACGAGGCTTTCTCTGTGGATTTTCCTTAATCCGGGAAAGCAAGGATATCATCTTCAATGGCGAAGAGTGATGTTTATTGAAAGTTCTCTGATCTTTCAGAGGTTCAAATTATCAAAGTGGCCAAGTGCCAACTTTTTTCCAGAATTAAACTAGAAGCGAGGTTGTTCCGACACAGTATTTCCTGACGAGGCAAGAACTGACAACTCGATTGAGAGGACTTCTACCACTAGGGGACAAGACCGACTAGAGTGATAGTGATGCAATATGAAATGTGAATTAAAATAAAAAAAAAAGCATGATGTATGTATGTATATGCTGACAAAACAGACGCGACATACAGACTAATGGATGAACACAATTAGATACTCGACCATCGCGGGGCGAAGAAGTACCGTTGATAGCAATTCCACCTTGCTTAGGAGAGATAGTCCCGTTGGGAGCTATGTTGATCGGGCTTAGGAGATGAGAACCCGGCTGAGGCGTGTCAGACGAAACAAGGTCTCTGACACAGTTGATCCCTTCATTCAGGCATACTGGCTTAGAAGGAGTACTTTGATTCTGCACTTTGAAGTTCGCTTACTTCGGGAGAAGCGATCGATGTTCTTCTGATGTTCAACAGTCAAAAGAAATGCCATCTTTAATTTAAAAGCAGAAAGAGTTTAACAAGTAAATTCATTTTTGTTTTATTTCAAGAATCGCTGATTAAGTTTAAACAACGTCGTTCTGTAAAGCTAAAACAAGCAAAGAATTACAAACAAAAGCACGAGGGCTCAAATTTTATTGATAAGACGGAGATCAGCCAAACGCGTGATTCCAAAGAGTATATACAAAGTTAGAAAATGGTAATTTACAGGGAAAAGGGCTACGTTGAAACATAACGACCACTATCCTTCTACCAACTTTGAGTTCGGGACATCCTGAGCTTCTGTCGAAGATGACCTTGACTGGAGTTTTCCTGACGGATGATGTAACTGCTGCTGAAGGACTTGCCTCTGTTGAACATAGTTACTTGCCATTATCCCTAACTTTTGCCTGGATTGTACTATGAGATTTCCAATCCATCGGGATGATTTTTTTCATGTCTCTAACTTTTGCCTGGACCGCCCTTTCGGGTTTTCAATCCACCGAGACATTTTTTTTTTTTTTAGTTTAGGCGAAGTATTTCTTGACTACATCAACATTCGTGGGGTAGGCAAATTCCTCTCCGTCCATGGTTGCAAGTCTCAAGGCGCCGCCTGAGAAAGCTTTCGTGACCACATAGGGGCCATCATAATTTGGGGTCCATTTGCCCCGAGAATCAGTGAGAAATGATTGTATCTTCTTGAGCACAAGGTCTCCTTTCCTGAAGACACGAGGTCAGACCTTTTTGTCGAACGCCCTCTTCATTCTCTGTTGATACAACTGACCATGGCATAATGCCGTGATTCGCTTCTCTTCGATCAGGTTCAGTTCGTCGTGTCGACTTTGACACCATTCAGCTTCGGTGAGCTTAGCTTCCATCAATACCCGGATTGATGGGATCTCTACTTCTACGGGGAGCACTGCTTCCATGCCATATACTAGAGAGAAAGGGGTTACCCCTGTTGAAGTGCGGACAGATGTTCGATAACCGTGAAGAGCAAAGGGTAGCATTTCGTGCCAATCTTTATAGGTTACAGCCATCTTTTGAACGATCTTCTTGATGTTCTTGTTAGCCGCTTCTACCGCCCCGTTCATCTTGGGTCGGTAGGGAGATGAGTTATGGTGTTCGATCTTGAACTCTGCACACAACTCTTTCATCATCTTATTGTTCAAGTTAGACCCATTATCGGTAATGATCTCGCTTGGAACACCATAACGGCAGATGATATTGTTTTTGATAAATCGGACCACCACTTGTCGGGTTACATTGGCGAATGACGCTGCTTCGACCCACTTGGTGAAATAGTCAATGGCTACCAGGATGAACCGATGTCCGTTTGAAGCCTTAGGTTCAATCAAGTCGATCATGTCGATTCCCCATATGGAAAATGGCCACGGGGAAGAAAGAACTTTGAGATGTGATGGCGGTACATGAATTTTGTCAGAGTATATCTGACACTTGTGACACCTCCTCTGTACTTGTAGCAGTCGGATTCCATGGTCAACCAATAATACCCGGCCCTGAGAATTTTTCTCGCCATTGTGTTTCCGTTGGCATGAGTGCCAAAGGATCCTTCATGAATTTCTTTCATGAGCACGTCTGCTTCTGGTCTGTCGACGCATCGGAGTAAGACCATGTCAAAATTTCTCTTATAAAGAGTGTCACCGCTCAGGAAGAAGTTTCCAGCCAATCTTCTGAGGGTTTTCCTGTCTTTTCTGAGTGCCCCAGATGGGTACTCTTGTTTCTGAAGGAAACATTTGATATCGTGATACCAAGGTCTGTCGTCTATGACTGCTTCAATCGCGAAGATGTAAGCGGACCGTTTAAGGCGCATTATGTCGATCTTAGGTATGTCATTCCATCGACCTACACTAATCATGGAAGAGAGAGTGGCTAATGCGTCAGCCATGTGATTCTCATCACGAGGGATGTGATGAAAGTCGACTCTGTTGAAGAAGGGTAACAACCTCCTTGCATAGTCTTTGTAAGGAATTAATCCTGATTGGTATGTGTTCCAATCTCCTTTTATCTGGTTAATAACCAGGGCTGAATCGCCGTATACGTCCAAGTTTTTGATCCTTAAATCAATCGCTTCTTCGAGACCCATGATACATGCTTCATATTCGGCCTCGTTGTTCGTACATTTGAACGTAAGTCTGGCAGTGAAAGGAATGTGGGAACCCTGAGGGGTAACAATGATTGCCCCAATTCCGTTTCCATAATGATTGACTGCTCCGTCAGAGATAAGTCCCCACTGGGAACCTGGTTCTGGCCCTTCACTGGGTAGCGGTTCATCGCAATCTTTCATCTTTAGATACATGACATCTTCGTCTGGAAAGTCAAACCCGATTGATTCTTGATCGTCAATCGGTTGATGACCCAAATGATCGGCTAAAACACTTCCCTTAACGGCTTTTTGAGCGTGGTACTCTATGTCATATTCTGATAGTAACATCTGCCAACGGGCAATCCTTCCCGTGAGAGCAGGTTTTTCGAAAACGTACTTGATTGGATCCATTTCGGAGACCAACCAAGTAGTATGACGAATCATGTACTGGCGAAGACGTTTGGCTGCCCAAGCCAAAGCGCAACAAGTTTTCTTAAGCATTGTGTACCGAGTTTCGCAGTCGGTGAATTTCTTGCTTAGATAGTAAATGGCAGACTCTTTCCTTTTAGTTTCATCTTGTTGGCCAAGTACACATCCCATTGAGTCCTCTAGGACTGTGAGGTAAATGATTAGTGGTCTTCCTTCCACTGGAGGTGATAGAATCGGAGGATTCAACAGATATTCCTTGATACTGTCGAAGGCGGTTTGGCAATCTTCTGACCAAACGCAATCCTGGTTCTTTTTGAGTAATTTGAAAATCGGCGCACACGTCGCGGTCATAAGGAATATGAATCTGGAGATGTATTTCAAACGTCCCAGGAATCCTCTGACTTGTTTTTCAGTTTTCGGAGAAGGCATTTCTTGAATGGCCTTGACCTTGTCAGGATCAACCTCAATTCCTTTCTGGCTGACGATGAACCCTAGTAGTTTCCCCGAACGGACACCGAAGGTGCACTTGTTGGGATTCAAGCGGAGCTTGAATTTTCTTAGACGTTCGAACAATTTTGACAGATGTTCAACGTGCTCATCCTCTGTTCTTGATTTTGCAATCAAATCATCGACATATACCTCGATTTCTTTATGTATCATGTCATGAAACAGAGTAGTCATGGCCCTTTGATAGGTTGCCCCAGCATTCTTCAAACCGAACGGCATTACCTTGTAACAAAAGGTACCCCATGGGGTAATGAACGAAGTTTTCTCCATGTCTTTCGGCGCCATTTTGATCTGGTTATAGCCCGAGAATCCATCCATGAAGGAGAATACTTTGAATTTTGCTGTGCTGTCAACCAGCATGTCAATGTGCGGCAAAGGAAAGTCGTCCTTTGGACTTGCCTTGTTCAGATCCCTGTAATCAACACACATTCTGACCTTTCCATCCTTTTTAGGAACAGGTACGATGTTGGCTAACCATTGAGGATATTCAGATGTAGCGAGGAAACCCACGTCAATATATTTCTGTACCTCCTCCTTGATTTTGATGGCCATGTCCGGGTGAGTGCGTCTCAACCTTTGCTTTACTGGCGGACATTCCAATCTTAGCGGTAAGTGATGTTCCACGATGCTGGTATCCAACCCTGGCATGTCCTGATAGGACCAAGCGAATACATCGGGAAATTCTTTGAGAAGCTTTATCAAACCCTCTCTGGCAGTTGGACTGAGCAATGCTCTGATCCTGATTTCTTTTCTCTCTTTTTCTGAACCCAAGTTTACCGTTTCCAACGGCTCTTTGTGAGGTTCAATGGACCTTTCCTCTTGTCTGAGTAGTCGGGAGATCTCTTCTAGAATTTGGTCGTCATTTTCTTCTTCAGCCTCGAATATCGGGAACTCAAAGTTGGAAGAAGGCATCGGATCGTATGTTTCAACGGGGTATAAAACAAACAATCTGCATGATGTGATGATTCGTGTTTAGAAGAGATAGAGACAATGTAAGTGTGTGCAGTGTTTTGATTTTACTGCTTGTTTTTATTATTGAATGTTTTTTAGGATTACCATTTTCTGAAAAAGCAAAAAGAGAAAACAGCAATTAATGCGGAAATTACAGAACGACGTTATTTTATTAATGAACAAGTCGAATCTTGAAACTATAGCCCTATAAAACAAAACTCTGTCGCTTTGGGCAAAGCGAAGAGGGAAATTTTACAGAAAGCGAGCCCTATCAAAATATCCGTTTCACCTGGGCAGGGTGAAAGGTTTAAAGATGGCAATTACTTTGACTGGCGAACGACCTTCGGAACATCGACAGCAACCCATTGGCGGCGAACTCCTCGGTGAATCACAAAGTCTGGCACCTTCCTTGATTTGTCTTCAGAAATGACGCTGATTTCTGGTGGAGCAGGATCATTGGAATCTGTCTCCCAGGCAGCATTGTCGTAGGAGGATCCCTCTGTTGTATTTTGTATAGTATTTGTGCTCTCAGCTGTATCTCCCCATCCAGTTGACTGGATGTCTTCGAGCCTGATACGAGAGCTTTCAGGAGCAGTGTACTTGACCATATAGTCGTATTTTCCACTTGGTTGTCCCAGAGTGTCCCAAACTTCTTTGGAACTGGAGGAGTCATCTTTCTCGATGACGTTGACCTCGGGAAAAGCATAGTTGATGAATTCAAGTCCTGCGAACGTTGCGAATTCATCTTCATGTTAAGTAGTTTCTGAATTACCTGAGTGTTGATCCCATGACATGGTGGGGACACAGGTATTCTGTTCAATGACGCTCAGCTGAGTTTCATTGTTCGGCTGACTTTCTTGCCCCAAGTTTCCTGGGTAAGGCTGCCATATTGGCAGGCCATCCATCGGGCCATAGTAATTGTGGTCAAAGTTGTCTTTCATTGGAGTGTCCTTCTCTAATGAATTTGGCGGAGCACGGCATCCTTCCGGATCAGAATCTCCGTAGATCATTTTGACATCTGATCTTGGAATAAATCTCGGACTTTCTGTAGGAAAGCAAAAAGGCATAGGCACCTCTTCCTGAGACATATAACCGTCCTTGTTAAGATAGGACTTCCACTCTTCATCTGCGTCAGAGGGATCTTCCTCATTGATAGCATGAACTGTCTGAGACACTGGGTGAAGGAAACCTCCACTGTGGAAGAAGTTTTGAAGGGGATGAAGACTTTCATCATTGGCAACTGTCTGGGTACAGGTTGCAGAAAAACCAAGACCCTTCTTTGTTTTATTGTTAATAGGAATGACAAGCCGTCCCCATCCTGTCGTATCGGTACTCTTGACCGCTTTGATAGCATCTTTGTATGAAGAAATCGAGGTTCCTCCTTCAGATTGATCGTTCTTGCTCACCGATAGTGCTTGGAACTGAGTTCCAATAACCTCCTCGGGTTCCACACAAGTAGATGATGATAAGTTACTCACAAGCAAGGCTTGTTCCCCAAAAACCGTGACAAGTTGATCATTCTTGACGAACTTTAGCTTCTGGTGGAGGGTTGAAGTAACCGCTCCAGCCTGATGTATCCAAGGTCTTCCTAATAAACAATTGTATGTTGCCCGGATGTCCATGACCTGGAAAGTGACTTGGAAAGTATGAGGACCAATAGTTATGGGAAGATCCACTTCGCCAATAACTATTTTTCTGGATCCATCGAATGCTTTGACGACGACCTCGCTGACTCTCATCGGAGGGCCCTTGAATGATAATTGCATCAAAGTGGACTTCGGCATAACATTCAAGGCTGACCCTGTGTCTACCAGTACGCTAGCTAAAGCATCGTCCTGGCAGTTAACTGTAATGTTGAGCGCCATGTTATGACGGCGACCCTCTTCAGGTAATTCCTCATCACTAAATCCCAAATTATTGCAGGAAGTGATGTTAGAGACAATACTATCGAACTGTTTGATTGTTACATCCTGTTCCACAAAGGCTTGCTCCAAGACTTTCTGTAGAGCCTCTCTGTGTTCTTCTGAACTGAGTAACAGTGATAATACTGAGATCTTTGAAGGAGTCTATAACAGTTGATCGACAATGTTGTATTCACTCCTTTGGATGAGCTTTAGCATCTCATCATCATTTTTCGAAAGGTCGGGATTACTGGATTGACCGACTGGCGGATCAGGAATTTCTGCCTGAAGTTCCTTTTCTTTGTTGGATTCTCCAACCCCTCGATTGAAGATTCGACCGCTCCGTGTTACACGACTGATGTCTGCAATATTCACGACGGAGGGTAATGGAATTTCCTTTCCATTCTCGATTATTATTGCACCGTATTTGTAAGGGATTGCCTTAGCTGATTCATACGGTAGTGGCCCCGGTAGATAGATAACTATGGGAACCTTCTGATTTTTCTGACCATCATAAGTAATCTCGATCCGTTCCTGGTTGGGAACTCTAGATTCCTCAAGTAGAGGGATGATGGCAAAAACATCCCTGGTCCTGTGATGACCAGAGATCGTGACAACATCCTCAACTTGCTCGGCAAGGTAGTTCGGCGACCAAATGATGGGTCCTGAACCTGGATATGGACGAATTTCTCCATGATCGACCTGACCCTGAAGAGCTGCTCTCACAAGGTAACACCCTTGGTTACTTTCCGAACAGACGTTACAACTGTCATAGTTGTGTGGTGGTATCTGGCCACGCCCACTTTGAATACAATGTAACCTCACTAGGTTACCTCCCATTGATCGGACATCCTGACTTTGACGACGAGTAGGATTCCTGTTATTGATACTAATCTGCTGAGTATCTTCGTCCATATAGATTGGCATCCACCGGTGATTTAACAAGTGCTGAAGTGCCTCCTGGACAAGGGTACAACCTCGATCGTTTTCGCAACCCGCTTTACAGCTTTGATAGTCATGTGATATTAAGAATCCAAGTCGAACCTGCTCAGCATGTAACTCTACCAGGTTGGTATTCATTACGCGGATATCGAAGATCTGAACCATGTTGATTTGATAGGAGTTCCTATCATGGTAGTCTTGGATCCATCCAAGATCCATCTGACGCTGGAGGGCCTCTTGTATGAAAGAGCATCCCTGTTTGTTTACCGAGCACATCAGACAGAACTGTAATCGTGCCGTGGCAGATTATGATACTGGCTTTGCCTTGAGTGCATTGCCACCAAGTTGACATTCATTGCACAGATATCGTGGTTTTGAATGATGTTGGAATTCGTGTAAACCATGTTTACTCCACGAACTCGGTGCTCTTGGATCCATCCGAGATCTATTTGTTCCTGTAGAGCTGCTTGCACCACAGAACATCCTTGGTTATCTTTAGAGCAGATATCACACTAGTGATAATTATGAGGTGGCACATGGCCATATCCACTCTGTCTACAATGTATCTTGACCAGATTGGTCCCCAATAAGAGTACATCGTGAATTTGATAGACATTGTTAGTCTCTTTCTCAATCAGATTGACTGCAGCTTTCTCATGTTGAGGCAGCGGGTTCGTAAGAACATTAGGATTCGTATCTTTGAAAGATAAGAGCCCGCTCCTAACAAGCTTTTGCACGTCGGATTTGAAATTGAGACAAGTCTCAATGTTATGCCCTGAACCTCCTTGATGATAAGGGCATGTTTGATCCGCCTTAAACCAAAAAGGCAGATTTTCCGGAACTGAAAGGGGAGACTTAGTCTGAATGTTCCCCTTAGCCAGTAGTAACGGAAATAATTCTGCGTACAACATGGGTATAGGATCAAATCCTGGTGGCCGTGTTGTACGGTTGTTGTTATATGGAGGACGAGCCTGCTGAAGAGGTTGTTGTGTCCTTTGTTGGTCAGGTTGGCTCTGCGCAATCTGAGGTTGATACATAGGAACAGGCGCGGGGCCGATAGCAGGAGTAACAGCTGCTACTGGCTGATAACGTCGCCTTTGCTTTCCGAGAGAGATATTCCCAATATCTTGCTCTTTTTTCTTAGGGAGAGCACTACCATATTTTTTAGTACCGCTCGTTGATCCAGTGTCTTTCACCAAACGTCCTTCTCGGACGGCTTCCTCAAGACGTACACCCATGCCGACCATTTCAGTGAAATCACTGGGTGCACTGGCAATCATTCAGTCATAGTAAAATGAGCTTAAGGTCTTTAAGAAGATCTTTGTCATCTCTTTTTCCTCAAAAGGTGGACAAATCTGAGCGGCAATTTCACGCCACCTTTGAGCATACTCCTTAAAGGTTTCTTTGTCCCTTTGCGACATTGATCTGAGTTGATCTCTGTCGGGTGCCATGTCCAAATTGTATTTGTATTGTTGGACGAAGGCAGTACCAAGATCTCTGAATGTACTGATCGTATCCTGGAAGTAGTGAATCAGCAGGTCCTGATTCTCCGTCTGAGCTGACATCCGCCGAGCGTACATCACCAGATGGCTCTGAGGGCAAGAGTTACCCTTGTATTTTTCAAAGTCGGGCACTTGGAACTTGTGCGGGACTTTCACATTTAGGACCAAGCAGAGGTCTGCGGCGTCCTTTCCAAATAGATCCTGACCGCAAATGGTTAGCAGCTCTTTCTGCATTTCCAAGAACTGCTCCTGGATTTCATCCATTCTGTCAAACATAGTTTCCTTCTTACCAGAAGGTGTCTGTGGAATCTATCCTTCCGGGACAGTGTGCACCACAGGGGGTGGTACCGTGACTACGGCAGTAAGTCTTGGCACCTCCCGAAGTTTGTAACCTTCAGGAGTCTTGAGTATGCCCCTGGCATCTTCGCTTTCCCGAAGTTTGTAACCTTCAGGCCCAGCGGTTTTTGTTGCGATTCCCTGATCTTCAGTGATCGGCGGAACATATCCTTCCGGGATATAGTTAACAGGCATGCCCCAAGGACGATCTTTCGGCATCTGATACCTAGGATCATACTTTTCTATGGTGGGCGTTGAGGTGATCTCTGAGATCACAGTTCTTTGTAGCTGAGCTTCTGCCATGGCTTGCATGTCGTTACGAAGCTTTGTCATATCCTCTCTTAGAGCGTCGATCTCTTCTTTCAACTCTCTGTTTTCTTCCTCAAGATCATCCATCTTTTTCTGACGATTGGCCCGAGTATTATACAAATGAGACAGTTTGACTCTAGAACCGAGACACAAACGTGAGATTTGTAGGGAAGAAGAATACGCGATGTGAGAATGATGAATGCAATGATTATATTAATTATTCTTTTGGTTTAATCAAAATAAACTTCGACAATTAGATTGCAAATATCAAACAGTGGGGAAACCCCTTTTTATTGAATTCCAAAGGATTATAGAAATGGAAATACAGTAGATTACAAAGTGCAGAAACAGAAACCTAAACTAATGGGTCCCGAGTCCTCTTCTTTGACCGGGGCGCTTGGGCCGTTATCGGGTTGTCATTCCTTTTCCAGGTGAAAGGAGCGAGCAAATTCCTTTGGTCATCTTGATTCTCCACAGCATGCTGCTCCAAAATTTCAATCAGAGCATCTTTCTCTTTCAGTAATTGCTGTATTTGGATACACTCTACGTCGAGGGTGCGGTACTTGTTCTTCCAAGATCTCCTTTCCTTTTGAACTTTGTTGAGAGTAACCTGAAGCTTTTCAGTTTCCGTCATGAAGTACATGACAGTTGCCCTCGGTGGAAGAATTCTATAACGAGGATAAGGCATCTTTAGCTTGAGAGCTCTAGTTTGTACCCAATGGAGATAAGGCTCCACTGAGACACAGTCCGGTTTTCCCAGAGACTCTCGTCCTTTCTTATGAACCTGTTTCCAAGCTTGCACCATTTCCATCTTTAGTGCTCTGTCACTTTCTCCTTCTTTGAAGAAAAGACCTTCTAGATGAACACCCAGTGGGATGTGTCTCATCGGGTATCCAAATTGACGAAGAACCAATATCGGATGATAGTTGATTCCTCCTTTAGTTCCTATGAGGGGTACACTGGGGAAGTTTCCACAACGGTCAATGATTCTGATTCCCTCATAAATCCTATTACTCCAATCTATATCGGAGTTGGTAAGAGACATGATCTTCTGCGACCAATGTAAGACACTCTTGCAATCCCAAAAAGCAGCAGACTTGGACAAGTGAGAGATAAACCATTTGTAAATCAAAGGTACACAGCATATGATCTCCCCTCCGCTGTACAAATTCCCCAAGTGTACAGAATGATACGCATCTGTGAGCAAAGTCGGCACAGGGTTTCCAATGAGAAAAACCTTAATAGCGTTGATATCGACGAAGTTATTGATGTTGGGAAACAAAAATAACCCGTAGGTGAGCAAGACAAAGATGCTTTCAAAAGCAGTCCCGTTCCCTATACTAGCGAAGTACAGAGCTTTCTTTGTCAAGAACTGGGTTGGCAAACCTTGGATGCCACCCTTAGTGGTCATGTGAGTCCTGACCTCAGACTCGTCCAAATAAATTGCTATTGCAATAGTCTGATTCTTTGGAATTTCTTCCAGTCCAGAAAATGGAGCTCGATCAGTGATATATAAATCAGTCAGATGAGAATACTCTTCCAGCGTTGGTGCAAGCTGGTAATCCGGGAATGTGAAACAATGATAAACCGGATCGTAGAATTGAATGAGCGCGTCCATGATCCCCTTAATCACATGGACTCTTAACAATGGTAGCAAACCACCGTGCTTGGCTCTGAAAGCCTCTGGGTTAACGATTATCCTCGCTAACTTTCTCAAATCCCCTAATTTTGGAACCTTGAAGGTATACTGGTGAGTTCTCCTTCTACCGAGATCCATCAGCGTAATCCTCTTCTCTGATATTTGCAATCACAGTCTTAGTTTAATTTGAAAAACAGAGAGACTAGAAGAGAAAGTTTTTTGAGTGTTTTAATGTTTTATTAAATGAATGCATGAATGCAGCACACAAAAACATAGAAAAAACATGGGGTCAGAGGGTCGTTGTCATGAAGTCAAGGCTCTACTCATCCCCAAAGGTTTATACTAGGGTGATTTTTGTACCTGTACTCATTATCATCAGCTCCTCCCAGGAAAGCAAAACAACAAGCGGATCGCCAGCGAGTTGTAGAGCAATCTTAGAGTAAGTGCTATTCACCGAGAATAGATCACCAGCCTCAAATGAGGGTAGTATCGCGTAACAACTATTTCCGATAGCTTCCGCACTACGAAAGGGTTTGGCTTTTCTAGGTGTATACTCATTCTCACCACATGCGGCATCACACGCATTCCCAGTAGCAGAAAAATAAACACGTATAGCAATTAGGAAAAGCAGTATATATATTTGTCCTAATCATCCTAGACCTAATGAAGCTATGATTCCTAAGTTCCTGACAGAAATGGGTTCCCCGGCGGAAGCCCCAATCTGTGGTATTCACACAAGTGATGAAAAGGAAAAAGGAAAACAGAGATCGGCCCCACGGTGGGCGCCATTTTTTCTGTAGCGAGCGATTTTGGACGCGGTTCTTAAGCGCTGGTCGCTCTCTGCGGTCTGAGTTTGAACTACAGGTCGATTCATTTTTTATCCTATTGTGAGCTGAATAAGGAAGGGAAATAGATGTCTCCAATTAACCCTGCTTGCATACTGAGTTTAAACAGCGGTCTGTTGAGTTACGGATGCTATCAATGTGGGGGGGCCTTTGTACTGGTTATTTGTATTTTCGCCAATACTGTTTTCTTTCTTTTTATCTAGGCAGAAGGTTTCTGGCGGGGAACAAGGATTAGGATGTTAGGACTGATGCTTTTGAAATACTGCTTTTGATTGATGGAGATATGGGATTTGGGTTTTTTGTTGATTGCGCTCGCTAAGATCTTTTCTTTCGATCTTATTCCTACGTATTCCCGTTTACCGAAACAGGGAAATCAGAGCGTTCGTAGTTCCTCCTATTCTATGGGAGGAAATTGGTTTTTGGTGTCTTGTTCAAAGCCCAAGACGTGAAGCGAAAGGTGGTTTGTATCTTGTTCAAAGCCCAAGATGTGAAGCTAAAGGTCTATTTGTGTCTTGTTCAAAGCCCAAGACGTGAAGCTGAAAGACCTCGACTTTAGAGAGAATTTGTCATCTCTAAAGAGGGGAGAAGGAGAATTACTTTAACTGGGATACGCGGATCCGAGCAATGCCATAATTTCCGAAGAAAGGGTTTTAACCTGAAGGAGAAGACTTTAACTCAGTGTAGAGCAATGCCATCTTTCCTTAGGAATTTCTCATGCTAAAAGAGGGACAGTGGCATGGATGTAGATGATCCAGAGGCTTGCCGCTTACAGCGATTAGATGAAGGGAAAGGAGTTGTTGATGTTTGTATACTGTGAACGAGGCACAACTTTGATGCTAAAAGGTTAATTGGATTAACCAGTGGTTTTCTTATACAAAGCCTAAGAGGAGGCTAATTTCCGCTAGGAAAATCATTATACAAAGCCTAAGAGGAGGCTATTTTATGTCCCGAACAAAGCCCGAGAGAGAGGCTAAAAGATTTTGACCCGACAATGGAGTCTTTTGGTATCTCGTATAAAGCCCGAGATGGAGGCTATTTGACTCAACAAGAGAGCTTTTTGTATCTCGTACGAAGCCCGAGATGGAGGCGATTGTTTGTTTGGCTCTATAAGAACCTTTTTGTATCTCGTACAAAGCCCAAGATGGAGGCGAAAGGGGGATTGACTCAACGAGGGAGTCTCTTATGTGTCTCGTACAAAGCCCGAGAGAGAGGCTAAACGGTTGTTTGAGTTGAGTGACAGATCCAATATACTGATTTTAAAAGAGAAGATCAGTTCTTATATGAGCATTACTGTACTCAGGGATTTGATTTGAGGATCAGGGATATTTCCTTCTCTTTGAGGAAACGGGAAATCCAAAGGGTATTGAGACTGTCCGAGTCTGCGGGTTTCCTTCCTATTTAACGAAGGGTGCTTGAGAATGTCTTTGAGACTCAAGGAAGTTAGACTGTCCAAGTCTAGAGTTTTATCTTTTGTACTATGTTGCGAGAAACAGTAGTAGACTCTATGAAAGGATTGTTCTATGAGGATGACTATGTTCTGTTCCTATACCTCTAGGAGGTCGTCGGGATAATTTGTACGAAGCCCAAGAGGAGGCTGGAAACTTTTAAGAAGCCGACGGGTCCTTGTACGAAGCCCAAGAGGAGGCTATCATTCCCGGGGGAAGAGATCATTATACAAAGCCTAAGAGGAGGCTGTGAATACTTCTAAGAAGCCGTAGTGTCCTTGAATAATGCCCAAGAGGAGACCGATGCTTTTAAGAAGCCCGTGGGTCTATCATCTCCTTTCCATTAGGAGAGATAACTCTTTTAAAGATAAAAACCACTGGTAAACGTGCGAGGTTTACTATCCAGCGACTTCTAGCTTTTAAAGAGGGTTCCTTAGTTAAGGTCCAAGATTATGACCGTAGTGGGTACCCAAATCCCGAGACATTCAAGGCAAGCTATCCACAAGGAATAGATCAAGTCAGGAAAGTTCGAGAATTTGGAAGAAACTCAAAGATGCCATTCACGGAGAATACATTCATCTTGGGGAGTAGAGCTTCTTGACGATTCCTAAGGAGGACAGCCGAAGAGAAGACTGTATCTGGTGCTCCTATTGGGGGTCTAGGCGTCTATTTCTACGAATAAATGAAACGGCGTCACCTAGTTCTAGACGTAGTAGCCGGGGAAACTCGAAATATCTATACTATTATTAAACAGTAGATATGAGTTTATGAAAGGAGACTTACAGTGAGCAGCCCCACAATACAGTTTATAATATGAAAGCAGTAAATGAAAGCAGTTTACAATGCTGTTTGGTTAGTTGTTCAACAAAGAAAGATTGAAAACAACAGTATATTCAAAATCAAAGGAGAAAGTGCTTTGAAAAAGAAAGATTTGGGGCTTACAGCTCAAGGAGAGGCCCAGGGTTTTATCAGTGAGCGCACTGTTTGACTTTGTACAGCGGGACTTATACAAGTGACTGGGGCCCAAAAAGGTTTTCTGTACAAAGGGATGGGTCTTACACTCTCTCAAGAGGCCCAAAAAGGTTTAAAGAAAAAGAGTGGGGCTTATAACACGAGGGTAGGCCCAAATGATTTTTCGTTTAAAAATGGCGATCGCGCCGAGGTTTTCTTTTAACGCAGAGGGACTTATACAATAAGTGAGGCCCAAAATGTTTTGGTTAAAAGGGGGATTGAGTCTTACACTCTAATAGAGGCCCAAAGTGTTTTGAATGGGTCTTATAGCTCAAGGAGAGGCCTAGATGATTTTTATTTTTAAACGGGCGACGATCGCGCTGTTTACTTGTACAGAGGGACTTATACAATGAGTGAGGCCCAAAAAGTTTTTGTACAAGGGGGGATGTGTCTTACACTCTCTCAAGAGGCCCAAGTGAGTTTTGAAAATGATTTATGAGGGTTAAATTAATCCAAAAACCCTAATTTGTTTTCAAAAATGTATTTAATTGAATAAAAATTCAATTAAATGATCAAAATTGTTTAACATATGAAAAACAAATTGTGATTTTGGATTAATGCTTCAAAAATTAAGTATTGACCTACAAAATAATTAGAAAGCATTAAAAGTTGCAAAATCAATGTAGAAAAAATATTTAAAATGCCAAAAACAATCAAAATATTAATTCTTTGCAAAAAATATCAATTATATGAAATAAATAATATTTTTGGGATTTTTTGGGAAAATAAAATATTTTGACATTTTTGTGAATTATTAAAAAAAGAATCAACTCAAAATCATTAAAACTTAGAGAGAAATTAATTTTTGAATCAATTAAACAAAATCACAAAATTCAAATATTTGAATTATTCAAAAATGGCGCCAAGAGCAAGCTGAAGAACACGCGCGTGTTCTTGGTTTCTCATATTTGCGTTTTCTATCCAATCTCCATGAATACGTGATCATATCATGCAATCCACATATCATTATGCTCGTCTCAACCTCACGATCATGTCTATGTACTTTAATTTCATTTAAATTAAACATACAACAAGAAATCACGAAGAAACCTCAAGAACCCTAATTTCTGCATGAAGGCTAGGATTTTTGATACACGATTCAAACAATGCAATTAATTGAGGGAAAACATTCCATGCATGATTATGAACATATGGCCAAATTATTGTGCGAGGAAATATGCATAGATTGAGAGATGACCAAGTATGTGCTTACCTCCAAGTCGTGACAGCAAGTTCAAAGTGATTTTTGATTTGGAGGTGTTACAGATGAGTGGTGATGATCTGAACAGCTTCCCTACACCCTATGGATTGTGTTTGGATGGTTGGACTTGATTGAAATTGGCTGGATCATTTTGTGGTACCTCAGCTGCACTTTGGTTAAAACCTTGAGCAACCAGCTGGTGATTTTGGGAAATTGATGTTTCAGAAGTAATCTAAGTGTTTGATCAGCTCATATGTGATGTATGTGAGGTGTGTGAGTGATTGGTTTGATTGGAATTGCTCTCAAACTCAAAACCCGATAGTGACTTGCCTTAGAAGGCAAAATTGGAGTGAAAGAAGAGATTTTGAGGAAAGCATCTGTTAGATGGCTTTGGTGTACTCAAACTGATCACAATTGAGCTCTATTTATAGTAGAGCAAGTTTGTTTTGCAAGGAATAGTGAATGGTAGCTGGTAGGTAGGTTTGGCCAATGTTGGCAAATGAAAATCCAAGTCTCCTCTAGCCATTGACTAGAGGTTAGGGCACAGAGCTTTGGTCCCCTTGGTCTTGGATAAGTCTTGACTGATTTCAGATGAGAATGGCTCAGTCCATGCCACCTTGATGGTTCCATTGAATGCCTCATTCCAAATTTGAAGTCTTGTCCCTATTTTGGCCATTCTAGGTTCAACATGCTATTTCTTGTTCCATGGACTTTGGAGGCTTGGATCAGTGATTGTCCCCTTTAGATTCAATCCTCTGAGGCGTCCAAGTAGATAGGAGCAATTGAATTTGGCTTATTTTGGCAAATCGACCAAAGTTGCAAATTCTGCCTTGCCTTGACAGATTTCAGCAAGGCAACTTGACAATGTTGTATCTCATGGTGTAGGTTGAATTTGGCAATGTTCTTGGCCATTTTGGAAAGCTCTTACATGATACAACAACAGTTTGAACAAGTTTGGTTTTGATCTCTTTTGATTCCAAGTGAAAAATCCCCCTACATTTGGCAAAAAGTGAGGCAGAATCTGACTTAGTGAAAATTTCACTAAGTGTTGGAAAAAGTGACATTTTCACTTTTCAGCCACTTTGATCACTCCATAACTCAAAATCCTTAATGAATTGGAATGACTTGTAGTTGAAGTTTTTGTAGGTGATAATAAGGGCTACAAATCCATCTTTGGATGAGAAAAAATGGCCTTGTAGTTTAGGAGTTATGGTCCTCCAAAGTTGGTACCTTTGCCACTTTATTTTTAACTTAGAAAAATTTCTAAGTTTTATGGTTACCCCTTTTACAAGTTATCTCACTTTTCTTGATTTTTCTTGATGAATGATGATTTAAATCATACGTTAACATCATTTTAGGGTTAAAAATCCATTTTGGTGAAAAATCTCAAAAAGTCAAAGTTGACTTTTGTGCACAGTTGACTTTTTATCAGATGAATTCCAAACTGTGCAATTCTTCAGGAAATCATGTCCTTGACCTAAATCAAACTTGATGGACATGTTCCATGGGTGTCATAGGGTATATTCAATCATGTATTAGGGTTTGGGGGCATGTCCAGGTCAAAAGTTAAAGTTACAGTTGACTTTTCCCCTAAAACCCTAATTGTGGTGCAGATGGAATTGAGACTTGTTGCTCAAACTTCTTGGATCAATCCATTGTTCCAAATGGATCAATATGGTATATTAGAGACCCTCAAATCATCTCTTGAGGTCTTGGCTCATGGTTTATCCCAAAAGTCAACTTAGGGGTGAATTAGGTCAAGAAACCCTAATTCCTGATTTTTGATGAATGCATCCCCTGAGGAAAAATTGACTTGATGCATGGGTTCATGAGGTTCCATGAAGTATATTAGGTTATGTTTTGGATCATTGCCTTGTGTCCAGATGAAAATTTCCATCTGGAGGCCCTGGTCGACCAAAACCCTAATTTGGTGACACTGTCGATCTTGAGACTTAATCCACCTAAAAGGGAGCAGCGTCGTACTTAATCCTTGAAGTGGGAGTCCTTTTTGATCCATTGTGGATGTTTGAGAGATTATACAAGTTGAAAATCAAGTCATTTCTTGATTGATCCTTTGTCTAAGCACTCAGAGAGGGCTTGAAACCCTAATTTTGATTGTAGTGGATGCTCACCCATCTTTGGGGAGACTGATGAAGCATGATGGTTCATCCATATTGTGATGATGATTTTCACAATGATGGGAAATCTAAGTGGTCAAAATTTGGGGTATTACAGGTGCGCCCTCTCTTCACTCGTCTCTCCCTCTCAATTTCTCTCTCAAAATTTCTCTTCTCTCTCGCAATCGTCGCTTTCGATTTCTCTCGATTTCAACAAAACATAAACCCTAAATCTACCCTAATCCCCAATCGACCCAATACCCCATCATTCTCATTATATTGATGATTACAGTTACAATGATGCAAAATGGAAAGAAACAGCGGAGAAAAAAAAGAAAACGAGTGCCGGCGATGAATAGCAAGTGGCTCCACGGACGTCAACCAGGGAAGTTCTCTTTCTCTACCTTTTTTACCTTTTACAAGCTCTCGCGATCTGTATCGTTTGCCTTCGGTCTGTCGGTTTCTGAAGGGCGTTGATGAGCGATGCTTCTGAGTCTCTGGGCGATGATGAACGCTCTTGGTGTTCTGAGTCTCGATCGTATTATTAAGGAAGTGTAGGATTCTCGTTGTCTTTCCGTCAATTTTTTTCGTCCCTTCTGCCAAACCCTTGTCCCTTTTTATAGGCCAATGACGAATTAAGGAACTTGAAAAATCTTGAATGCTGATTGATTTGATTTTTTTGGATTTAGAAGGTTTTTGAAATATTGAATGGCCTGATACGATCTGATTATGATTTGAATTTTTGATGCCCTGTTGCTGACTGTTTTCCAACGTGTGAATGGTTTTGGAAAGTTTTGAATTGTTTTGGGTAACTTATACGATTCACTTGGTTTGCTGATTTGGAAATTTTTTAACTTGAAATTTGAATTTGTGACACGCTTTTGATATGATCTCTGAATTGAATGCTCTGATTGATCCAATATTGGAAGGAATTGATGTTGGCGGCGTCTTTACGATGTTGCCCTCAATCCTTAATTTTGAAGATGATGAAATCTCTCTGATTCAAAAATATTCTGAGGCCAAAGTAGGGATTCCCATTGGTTTAATGTATCTGATTGTATTAGTAATTTGTCGTAATCACACGTTCAGTTCCTTCACGTAGGCTAAGATTTCTTAGATTAATTTCTGCATGAGCTTTCAAAGCTTCTGACTTTTTTCTCTTTTCTCATGTGTACATACTTGGAACAACTCTGGACAAGGTGTCAATTATCGTAACGGGAATTTTCGGGAGGCTTTGAAGTGGCGCAGGGGACTGAATACGACAAGGTTACCATCTTAAATTATTTGCTTGGCTTAAAGCGTAATTGATCAGAGTCCTTGAAGTAGCATTCACCATGCTGGCAGGAGCTTCTTACAAGGTTTTCAGCTGTATACTGGGGCAATAAAGAAGTGAATGGGATCTCTGACTCTACTATTTCTCGTGAAGAGACTGCTGGTATGAACATTGATTTTCTGTGGACTGTATGTGAATCTATGGCTGTGAGCTTTTGTAGTGTATTGGTAGATTTACAATCTCTTCCTTTTTCAGGTGCAGAGCTTATACCATGTCTCTCTTAGATTCTGTCCTGTTCAAGTTTGAACTTGTGTTGGGAGCCACTCAAATGAAATGTGAGTTTCCAATTTTGATGAGGCTATGCTTTAAGTCCTCTTTTGAAAACGGAACTTTGATTCCGTATTAATCGTTTTTCTCAACTCCGCGTCTTAGAAATTAAAGTGTTTATTATGATATCAAGCTGCAGGTGATGACATGAGGCAAAGTTGAATTACCTTTGGAACACTTTTGATGGGAGGTCAGAAACTTCCTCGAAGCCATGGCAGATTGCACCGTCGTCATGGCAGCTGAACATTCTCTTGATTGCAGGTCACAATTTCAATAACTCCAAAAGGAGGGGTCGAACAAGTCCAACGAAGTCGCTTTCTCATAATGTTAGACATGCATCTGGTAGCTGGGAGATTATGTCCTGGTTTAGATGTTCTTTATCACCGCCGCTTTGCACTTGACATGTCTAAAGCATAAGCTATTGAAATTGCTTTCAGTTGTATTTCTTGGCATGACTAGATATGTACCAAGTCTTTGTGAAAAAAATCCTTGTTTTCACATTTTATGACCTATAAGAGCAGCTCGTTTATTTGTTGATTTGATTTGGGGATTTCACTTAAACTCCGCTTTTGTATGCAGATGAAGTGATTTGAAGGTGCCGTCTTCAGGCTCTGACGGTTTTAAGGCCAATGAAGCTCTTGCGTAACTCACCTACTGACGTCGAAGGAGGCTCCTTGAGTTGACGGGGAATACTATAAGGCTAAACTGTTGAATAGGCTTAATGAAGTTGCTTTATCAAGGATCACCAACAAGCTGGCTACTAAGTGCTTATGGTATTGTTGTTACAGAGCAGGAGTAGGCTGTGATTCTGGATTGTTGCTGGTTGGAATTTGAAGACTGTATTATAGGACCGGGATAGCAGTGGTAAGGATTCAACTTGCTGACATTTTCATGTGTGTTAGAATGGGTTGAATTTGGATTATTCGTTTGTAAGAGTAGGTTGTAAATGTGTGGACTTGTGTATGATTATTGACAGCTTCTTTTCTTTAATTTTCATGAGTACCAGCCATAACGACTCTTATTGCCTACAAATCCAGGTGAAGTACTGGCCCTTGAACCATCAATTGAAAGTGTTTGGGTATGGAGTCTTCTATCCCTTTTTAGGAACTTTAGGAATCTTTAGAGTAGTTCGTAATCGCCATGAGTTATAATGTTCCTGCACTAATCCCTATTTGTCTTTCATGAGTATTGATTTGAGGTATTCGGTGAAGACCAAGAGTCTCGGTTGTGTGTGGTGTAAGGATTGGCATGGAAAGATGAGGAGGCTGTGATTCGTAAGAATCCAAATACTGATACTGCCGTCACGCTCAAGGTATATAAACAAGAATTTCCTTGATATTATTCCAGAATTTATCAACTTCCTTGGTACTTGTCTAACGTTTGGTTTTTTTTACAGCAATTTCCGAATTTCCTGGACCGTAGTTGCTGAGAATTTCCTTAGAGTTACTGCATCGACGGCAGAAGAACAATCTTCAGGAAAAAGGAAGTTTGCAGATTAAACGGCTCCGGCTCCTTGTGTGATAGAAATCTGGTTGCGGCAATGAACTGTGACGTGTGAATATATGTTGGTTCAGACTCCTTGGGATACACATGCCCAAATCCTCGAAAGCTGTTAGTAGACTCCTCATAACCGAGATCAATGGCCTGCAAAAAAAAGAAGTCGATAACTTTGTTGACAACTAGGATTAATATCGCCTCGTTCCAGCTTTGGTTTCAACAAAACTGCAATTGCCACGCTATTAATTGAGTCTTCAGGTCCAAAAAATCGTCAATAAGGGCTTTGTGGGGTCCTTGTAGGTTCTAACTTTGACTTGCAAGTCCTTATATGTTTTTTTTAATTGTTGACGACTTGTAAATGAGATGAAGATGGTGGGCGGCTGGCCGGCTTAATCATTTGTAACTAGTGGAAATGAAAATTCAAACACCAATGTATAGGATTTATCTTGACCCTCCTTGAGTAACAAAGTTCATGACAGGAACAAATTTGCTTAATCATTTTCTTAACTGATGAACCCTTTCCTTTTGAATAATCTTACATCACCGTTTTTTGTTTTACATTCCAAAGCAATCATCCAATTCTATGACTTTGTTAAACTCGCCATTATTTCATCCCTTACATCTTTTAAAATGAATTTTGACAAGTCGTAAACTTATCCTCGTTTTAAGATGGATTTCAACGTTAGTGGAGGATTCAATAATGAAACCAGCATGATAGTCTTTGAATTTCCAACAAGAGAGTCATGGAGGACTTCCGTCAATTTTCTTCACGAAAAGGGATACGGATTTGGGTCATTGTGGGTCTTAGGCTTGCAAGTCTTCAGGATTTATGCTTGTATCATGAGCTTGTAAGATTGTGAGAACTTAAGGCAAAACTCTGTAACCTGGGTACTTTGAAAGAGGGATTGGATGTAACTTATTTTCATAACTTTAATGCTGATGAGTGACACTAGTTTGAAGTTAGACTTGCAATCTCGAATCTCCTGAGTAGAAATTGATGTAGGTCACATAAGGTCCCTTTGCAGCTAACTCTTGAATGTTGGGCTCTTCATGGTGAAATTGGAACCGATCTTGTACCTCCTATCCACAACTTAATCCTCCTTAGGGAAGTCTTTGAGAAATCTCGAGGACAAAAATGAACTTGTACTGACTAAAGAGATCATGAGAATGAGGCATACCATCCCCTTTATCTCCCTTTGGAATTATCGTATCTACACAAACTGGTTAGCGATAAAAAAAATAATACACACAAAGACCTAAAGATGCTATGCAGGATGCAAGGGATCTTAGGGTCAAAAATTGGGGTGCAACAGGCTCAAGCTGAGGGGTGCGAATAGCAGACTGGATATAGGCCCAAGGCGTCTCAGGCTTGATGGCTCACGGTAGTCCCTCATAATCTTGGAATCAATCCGAACTGTGTGATTTAGCTTAAGGGATCATCAAAGGTCCTGATGCGTGTGGTGCATGGCAACAAGTCTGGGATGGCATGTACTTGATTAACAAGGTGGTCCTACCGGACGGTGACAAGTGTCACCGCCGGAGTGGACCACCACCACAAACCTTATCTCCTCATTGTCATTAAATGGATAACATGAATCAACAGCCTTCAGCTCTCAAACATCTCTCTCTCTCTCTCTCTATGTTATTTTCCCTACTCGCCGTAAATAACTACTCACCGGAGAAAGCGGTGGCCGGTGGCCGCGCCGCCGTCTTTTCTGGCCACTAACCACCACCAGTCACAAAAATCCAAACATCAATCCTAGTTACTTTTGCCAGGTGATTACGAATCTGTGACTAGTTTCGTCAGGAATTCAACCTATCGGCGGGATCGAAGTTCCCAATCCTCTTAATCCTTAACTCAAATTCGCTCCTTCAACCCCTTCGATTCAACTCCTTCTCTCTGTTCTCCACCTCTGCTCTTCCGAAGCCCTAGTATGAATTCTAATCAACGAAACGGAGGCCAAACCCCAGGGTTCGACTCCGACGGCGCAACTGTTATATTGCAGAAGAGAAATCAAGCTTTTAACGGTGTACCTGCGAAACGGAAATTGCGACGATGACACGATATGTCAAATCGATGCACACCACCGGTTCACCACTACGAGTCGCTCTGCTATGACGTGAGGCTTGAGGTACAACTCTTTAACTTTTTGAGATTTCAAATTGTCTTCCTCTCCTTCTTGATTCTGTTGCGTGTGGTTTCGTAGCGTTGGTGTTGAATTGTGGTTGCAATCTTGTTGATTCAAAGTTTGTTAAATCTCGATCTGAGTCTGCTTCTGGAATTGTTGCTTAATCTGTAACGTTAATGTTATTATTTGGTTTTGCAGTGAGATTGCGTGCGTTGAATTCAAATCTTTTCGTTGATGATGCACTCATGGATTTCGGTAAGAATTGATGTTGTTGATGGTGTTGGTTTCTGCAGCATTACCGGTTATTGGTGGATTGATGAAGACGATGTATGAAGGTAATTGAAGATGGTTAAAACTGGTAGCAGAATTGAAGATGAAGATTGGAGGTTATGAAGTTTTTTAGAGAAACAAATTGGAGATGATGAAGAGAAAAAAAATTGTTAGGTTGTTAGAGGAATTGTTCGCTGATTGTGAATTGGAAGAAGAAGTTATCCCCGAGTTTCTTTTCGGTTATTTCTGTTAGATAAATTGGAGTTAGAGATTGTAGGGATATGTGTGTAACTTCTGAAATTTTGTTATCAGAAAAATTCCGTTATTTTGCTGTTATGGCACTGATATATTTTCCTTTGTATGCTGCCATGACTTTTTCTTCCGTATTTTTTCTCGTATACATGAGTTGCTGCTATTTTTCTTTCTGCTCAATTGTTGCTACAGAGTCTTGCATATTTGTTGTTAGTAACTGAGAGTTCATTTGATCTTCATAAGAATGCACTTGAGTAACTTGGGACTGATTCTGTGACACGGAGTGCATGCTTTGAATAACTCTCCCGTGAAAGCATTGGTGCAAGGTCCAAAATAGAGTCAATTTAGCACAATCCAAATTGGTTAGATGACTTTGGAATGGCTTTGGGTATATGACTTAGAATTGAATTTGTGGATATGGGCTGGAAAATGGTTGTTTGGAATTGAATTGGTTTATGAACTTTGGATTTTGATTAGAAATGGATTTAGTTAAAAAAAAGGGTAACAAAAGACAAAAATGTTTAAAAAGAAATCGAAAATGGGTTAAAGAAAAAGTGAATGAATCTTTATAGTTTTAGATGTGGACTTGAAAATGATTATGGATTTTGAATATTGAAAATGGCTAAAAAGGAATGGATAATGGTTTAGGGTGGCTTTGTATCTTGAATTCCATGTGGCCCACACGTCTTGACATTGCCTAATTCCGATTAAACTCCCCATGAATAAGAATTTGATCCTCCTTGATATGTACACTGATGAAATGGCTTGAAGATGACCTGATACTCTTGAGAAAGCCTGAAGAAGATACACTTGATGAGAATTCAACCCTGAATGAAGATGAGAGTCTCACAAAAAGAGAGAACCCTGAGCTTGCACACAATACCATGGTCTCATGCCTTAGGAGCACAATGCAAATGAATGAATAAGCTATGACCTGATGAATGCAAATGAAAGAGAAACACAAGCCAGTTAGTGTTATAAGTAAGAGGGCAAATTTTGAGGTGTTACAGGCCGGAATACACTTCCGGCCCCTCAACCAGCTCTCCACGCAGTCAAGGATTATCGAAGTCGAGCAAGCCCCAAAATCTCTATTACTTCAAAAATAAACAAAGTATAGCAAATACAATAACATCACACACAAGCGAAAACATACAAGCATAACACGAGCAGATAAACAAAAATGCATTAATCGGGCAAAAGCCCAGCGTACAAATATTACAAACAAGTATCAAAAAGCCCCTGGCACGCAGGCCGGGCATATACATCGAAAAATAAAATGGCTCGCAGGCCAAACAGAACGAGAAAGGAAAAACCTACTCGGCGACGATCCCCTCGGGCTGTTCGTGTTTGACAACCTCGTCCTCTTGCATCGGCTGCACGATCTGACCCTCGACCACCTCGTAGTCGGGGTCAGTCCCTTCGGTTATGAGGTCGGGGTTGAGAACCTAAAGCTGCTGCACAGCGTTCTTGAAACCTATGTTAGCCGCCACGAGGTTGTCTTGCTCGGCTTCCCTTAGCTTCGCTATCAGCGCTACCCGCGAAGTCAGTAACCTGTCTTCTTCGGTTTCCTCGTCTGTCGAGCGGACAGCCTCCTCCAACTCGGTGTTCCTTGCCAAGAGACGATCCCTCTCCTCTTCAAGCCCGGCGTCCCTCGCCAAGAGACGTTTCCACTCCTCCTCAGCATTCCTCAATTTCTCCTCCAACTTCCCTTGAAGCTCGATCTGGGCCTAGTTCTGGTTTTTGCAGTCAGCCAACTCCTTGCCCACCTTCTCTATTTCGGTTGAGATGGACCTGAAACTCTCCCGCAACCTGTTCAGCTCGTCTTCGTGGCACGCCTCGTCGTTCAGAACCAAGGTAGCAACACAAACCCGCATCACTGTAGACACATCCTCCACCAGCATCCTTCTCCAAGAAACCCTGTCGACGCCTAAGATGGCCTATGCTTCGGGGGCACCCACGCATAGGGAATTATTCCCCATGAAGAATTCCAGCATTGAATGGCAAGGCGGGAGCACAAACTTCACAGCAGGAGGACTTCCGTCCTCGGTGAGGTCGACGTCCACCGGATCGACAAGCCGTTGTCTCTTCGGGGAGCTCTGAGTGCTGGGGGAGTCGTTGTCCTGGGGAGAACAAGAAGAACCCCCGGTGGCCGGAGTAGGACCGAGGACCTGCGATCGGAGTTGCTCGATGCGGCCTTTACCTCCCTTCTTCAAAAGGAGGGCAGCCTTCAACTTTTTGAAACGCTCCTCAGCAGTCGACATCTTACTTGCAAAAAGAAAATAAGTGTCAGTAAATCAGAGACCAGGACACGAAGGAAAAAGTGGGTTGAAGAGGATGTCACCACCTAGCAGCTCGAGAGCTTCCTCATCGGAGAACGTCTCGAGGGGGGCCCTCGTATTGATCAAACGGTGTTTCGTCAACACCTTCCTGTCGTCTCCCTGGACGAATTCCCCGTCCATCGTCACGAGCTTGGCTTTATTAAAACCATTGACGAAAGCGACTATCCTCTCGTAGGCCAGGCGATCCCCCTCGCCAAGACGACCAGGACTGATTTTGTAGCTGTCTATTCCCTTTTTGAAGTGTTCTTCCGTCCAGAACAAGTGGAATCTCGGCTCGAGGACCTCCTCCGTCTGCCCGTCCACCTCGAGGAAAACTCGACGATATAACAAATTCATAGCTTCAAGCGTGACCGGCCTCACAATATAATACCAGTATTTAATGTCGCGAACAGAATCTAGGTAGGTGTGGAAGAGTCTGCTCGTTTGTTTAAAAGACACCAGCCGTGTCTGCCGTCGGAGGCCTGTCGCTGGAGGTGGAAGATGCGAAAGAAAAGAGGCACGGTTGCCCCGATCCGAAGGTATTTACAGACGAGCTCGAAGGCTCGAATAAAAGCGAGGGAGTTAGGGTAAATCTGCGAAGGCGCCAAGCGCAGCCAGACAAACACTGCTTGTTGGAAGTCCGTGAAGGGAAAACGCCACCCCGCCTTATCGAACATGAACTCGTAAAGAGGGAACCTCATCCCTCAGTAGGTCGAGCATATGCGATGGTGTTCTCGGGGATGGAACACCCTCCACGACTTCGACGAACCCACTAGCCGGTGCTCGACAGTACAAAAAATATCGTCTCGTCCCCGTCGACGAACTGGGAAGCCATATTCATCGGTTCTTCGTTAACCCACTCCACAAGGGGACGTTCCTTGACACTAGTGATTGGCGACATTGGAGAGTCGGGCTGGTCGTCGACGTCCAACGATCCCACGGCCACGGAAACGGACAAAGCTTCCATATACCTGAAAAGCAGAAGGAAACGGTGAATTCGATGATCCATATCAAATTCACCCCTCCACCGCTGTTCAAGTGAAATGGCGAAGAGGGAGCGTCGGGGTTTCGAGACTGTCGTGCTCGTCCACGCCCCCGAGGCAACCGACGAGCCTCCCCGTGACCATCCTCAGGTCACTGGCATGTCGTGTTGGGCGGATTCCCTCACAGAAGAAATATTGGCGAGGACCCCGAGAGTTTCATCTCGTGTACTCGGGACATTCTTCGTGTCCCCGAGTTATTCATCCCTTTTCCCCGCGATATGCAACAAGAAACTAAGAAATCCTGCCGTTTTCACCGGAGATTTCGTGATGTCCATGAAGAACTTCATCAGTTCACCATAGAACCACCCTATAAATGCAAACGAAAGGAGAAAAAAGAGAGAAACTTACTTGAAAAACGCTTTCGGTAGGGTTCTGACACGGCAGTTGGTGGCGGCGTACGGTGGCGAAGTAGAGAAGGAAGAGAGAGAGAGTCTGAGCGAAGGAGGAGCAAAAGTGCAAATGAGACGAGATGACCCCTATTTATAAGGGCCTCACGGGACTCGAGGATTTCCTAGGCAATCGATTACGCTACCCTAGCGTAGCCGCCCTAGGGAATGATTAGGCGTGACACGTGGCACACGCTTTCCCACGCGCGTCTTTTCATTCCCCAACATGTGTCCTTCCATTCGCCTCGCTTCAGACTTCTCGTATCCCCACGATGTCACTCATCCGCGGCCAGTCCAGCACGAGCAGATCAAATTATTTCTCCCTGTTTGACCAACCGCTCCTCGTCTAGAATCCCTTCCCCGACTAGATAAGTCCTCGGCATAGCTAGCCCTTAAGTCATTACTCCGACGCCTCAGAGCAACGACTTGGGGGGCTCCTGTTCTGGACTGGGTCGGGGTCTACTCCTCAATCGAGCATGCCCAACCTCACACGTCCTGGGATGGCCCAACAAGGCCTCTTAGCACGACCAATGTCGAGCACATGCCCCACCTCAACAGTGTCGGGCACACACCACACCTCGGCGGTGTTCGGGCACACACGGCATAAAGCATCGGGAAGAGGCGCTAAGCCTCTCCGGGCTCGTTCCTCCTCGACACTCAAGTGCTCCCCCCTCGAGGAGCCATCTCCTTTTGCATATGAGAATCCTCCCCGCGAGGACACGTCTCTCCCCGACACGCAAGACTCCTCCCCGCGAGGACACGTTCTTATGTAACCACCCACTCCCGATGGAATCGGTCTGCCCTAATTCCGGAGATCTAGGAACGGTTACCCCAGGGCGAAGACCACATGCTGGTCTTCACTACGCCACGTAAGCCCTGGCAGTTACTTGGATTGGGCCTGGCAATCCAGGCCAATGCAAGTAACCGCTGGCCCCGCGCTGGGGGCTCTCTATAAATACCCTCTCACTTGAGAGGGTCAGGTTATGCAATCTCATACACTCTAACCTTCTTTTGTATTTGCCTTTCTTTGAGTGACCGTTATCTTACTTGAGCGTCGGAGTACCTTGCAGGTACACCCCCCCTCCCCCCCCCCCCCCCCCCCCCCCCCCGGCCGTCTTTCAACCTCACCGGAGCTGAAGTCCATACGACATTGCTGGCCACCGAATAACTGTCTGATCCAGGTAAGATCACTTTTCTATCAACATAGGTGCGTTTCTATCAAGCACTTTTATTGTATGGACTCAAGAAAATGCAGGCTGGGGTATTGGATTTGTCTATTTTCTTTATGAAGGTGTCTCGACAGGGCAGCTATAGTGTCTAATGCTGAGAGGAACAACGACGACAATTCTAACTTGTGGAGACTTTGCACTGTGACACAGGTTGAGGAAGCATTAACACAACAAGCAAATGAGTTGCCCTGCAATGGCTCAGTTGCTTTCAAACACACTTTATTATAAACGCTTCTTCCTTATTATTCTTTCAATGTGTTGGGCGGCCTTGACAGTGAAGGTTCACTATTTCCACCTTTATTTCTATTCTTGTGCATATCCTATTTTGTATTTGCTCACTCAGACTTCTATTTCAACCTAAAATAGGAAAGGGATGTGTCTTCACATATGATGCTGTTGGTTCCTATGAGATGGTGGAATATAGCTCCCAGGGTTCTGGATCAACTCTCATTATGTCTTTTCTTGATAACTAACTCAAGTCCCGTAGCCCAATCCTTTTGCCTGCCCAGGTGAAGTTCTTAAATTGGTGTTTATGTTGAAATATTTGATCATTTAAATAGTATTTACCTGTCCATTTTTTTGCGGGATGCTGTTACTCCACTGTCTGAAATAGAAGCAGTTGATCTGGTCAAAACTGTTTTTGCATCTGCAACTCAGACACACCCAAATACTTACTATTTTCACTTGCATGTTCATCTTTTTACCGTTTAATTTTTCCTCGATTGCTCTATTTTTTATGATTATATGCTTCTTTGCTTGATTAGTTTGTGTTAATTTTCATATGGTTTATTTTTTTCTGTTAATTTTTTGCTTGATTATGATGATGTATTGAGCTTAATGAAATCATCTCAACTCAGAAATTCAGTTATTTTTCCCATGGTTATGGCCATTGGATTGGCCTTTTCACAATCTTTCAATGTTCATTTGGTAACTTAATTGTACTATCTGTTTGGATTTTGATGTTTTTGTTTGGGAATTTTGGGGTTTGATGGATTCAAATTCAGGGCTTTTTGATATTAGGGATTGGAATAGGTAAGGCAATAATAAACATGGCATGCTGAGGTTTTTCGCTTTTCTTTTATTAGCTTTTTATGTTAAATTATTGTTCCTAATTGTTGATGTTGTTTGTGGAATAGATTGTTTTTGCAATTTGACTTAATTGTCTAAAATTTGACTGAAATGAAACCTCTTAATACTATTCCATATTTTTTTAGTGTATTTTTTAAGGTTCGTGTAGCTACTGATGTAGTTAGTTTTGACTTGATTTACTGTTTTTAACTGAATATTATTGTTGTCTATAATATGGTCCTTACTTTAAAAATCACATGACTTGATGTGATATTTTTAAGAGGTATTTGTTTTTTTTTTCATTGCTGAAGTGTAGTTATTTGTTTTACTGTCGTCATGAGCCAAGATCCATGGATTGTTAACAAGGTTGGTCAACGAAGAACTCATAATGAGTTGATTAGGGTGGAGTCATAGTCCATGGGCACCCCTGACAAGAAGATATCTGATATTGTTGATGTAGTTAGGTCCTGGATCCCTCGAAGGATTCAGCCACCAAATGTGTCGAGGGACTTTTGGATGCCAGATCAAAGTTGTAGGGTATGCTACGAGTGTGATTCAAATTTCACTATATTTAACCGTAGGCATCACTGTAGAATCTGTGGTCGTGTTTTTTGTGCAAAATGCACTGCCAATTCTGTTCATGCATCTTCACATGATCCAAATACTGCTCGTGAAGATTGGGAAAGGCTTAGGGTTTGTAACTATTGCTTTAAACAATGGGAGAAGGGAGTAGCAGCAGCAGTTGATAATGGTACTCCCTCAGCATCCCTTGTCTCAGCCCTTCACCATCTTCGACAAGCTTGGTCAGCTCTAAGTCTAGATATCAATCTCATGTTAATATTTTGATATTCTACTCTTCAGGGTCATCCTAATCCACTAGATGGCATACTGCCTGCCGTCAAGTCAGCCTTGACCAGAGCATACAAAGAGCAAAGCAAAACTTGGATGGCTCGAGTTGCTGATGTGATTACTCTTCCTTGAATTAAAAAGGCACCTAAAAAGAGAATTGCTGATATATTAGAACCAGCTGATGAAGGAGTTGAACAAGTTGTTGTTATATGATGCACAATGTATTTAGTTTTTGTTGTTGTTAGTATTATTTGTAAGGAATGTTTTGATAGCTACTTCAACTAAACTCTGTTGAAATGGAAATTTGGAATACAGATATGTTAGTTCATAACATATTATCATATGTTTTACTCAAATCCATGTTAGTTCAGAACCACACATTATAGAAACAAATTCCTTTGGTGTCCATGGATTTGTCATGGTTGACAGAGTTTCTCAGAGGCATGGTGAATTGAGTTAAAGAGTTTCTTAAAGAACATGGTTGTAGCTGGATTGAGTTAAAGAGTTTGGTTCATGTGTTTGTTGTTGGAGACAATGTGGAATTACTGATGTTGAAGACAATGTGTTTTCCTGGTGTCATGTATTACATCAAGGAAATCTTTCTGGCAGTAGTGAAGGATGTGAGAATGAAATGCCAGTGTAACTTTTAGGAAATTTTCATGCAAGTGATTGTTGAATGCTACCATGACATGGTTAAATTATTTTTTATGAGTTTCAATTTTTAAGAGTTAAGACTTCCTTATATCAGATGGTTACATTGTTTTCATCAAGAGTTATTTCTTCTTTATATGTTAGAAATTTGCATTATGTTTCAGCTTTTTTTTCTATAAGTGATTGGTGAATGTTACCAGGGCATGTTTAAGTTGTTTTCATGAGTAATTATTTAAGAGTTATTTGTTCATTACTATATGTTAGTGATTTGCTTTATGTTTCATTTTTTTCTTTCCAAAAGTGATATGTAAATGTTACCAGGACATGTGTATTTTTTTGGAAGTGGTTGGACACGTTTAAATTATTTTTATGAGAAACCGTTGAAGAGTTAGAGATTTCCAGATGTTTCAATATATTTACGAAGAAGGCACTATCGGTATTATTTGAAGATAGTTGGACATAACACTAACACGATATAAATATCATTGTTGTGTCTATTTTCAGACACTGTACTAATATTAGTTATGATTTAATTGAATTCTTAAATTGCAGTGTGTTGTTAGCACCATTAACAGCAACAACAACAACATTAATTTCTCAGCCATTCATCATCAACAGCAGCAGCCAATGCCTTCAACCCCGTACGGAATTCCATATGATTCACACACAACATATTATCATCACAACCTCTTCCAACATTTCCATCCTAATTCCAATGATGGCACTGCAGAATCTGTTGTCACTTCCAATAATGCAGCAAATGGTGGACTCAATGTTATGCCACCAACATCACCAGCTGAGTTCTTTTTATGACCTAATTAGTCTTACTAACTTTGATTAGCATTATTAATTAGATTTATCTTTTCCTATTTTCTTGCTTTGCAAACTAATCAAAGTATAAAGCTATATTCTCTGCCACAAAATTAGATTTATCTTCTACTGTCTACAAAAACAAGAATAAAACACAACTTTGATGATCATTTGCATTTTTGTTTCTTTGTAGATGTTGGATAGATTTGTACAACATACACTAAAGTGTTCATTTTGTAAACGTATTGTTGAGAGATTCAAAACATGGCAGAAAATTCTGAAAAAATAGGTTTTAATAGTGGTGATTCCTAATTGATATATAAAATTTTTATTTTGAATTATTTTGAATTTTTATTTGATCATTATTTTGAATAATGCAGAGAGCAATCATGGAAATTCAAAAAAATAAGTAAGTTCAGCTCTCAGAAAAATAATGGACATCACTCCTTTTTGTTTTCTATCACTGTATGTATTTGAATTTCCCTTAAGTGTATATGTCACAAGTTTTTCTAAAACACGATCATTTTCTTGTGCCCTGTTTTGTAACTAATTGGTCAAGATGTCATAAATCGTGGTTTTAGCTTCTTTCATATAACATGCTAATTGGTCAATCCTTCGCCAAGAGCAATGGAGGGTTTGACAAAGGTCATTATGAAGATAACATGTATATACCATAAATAGATTTATACTCTACTTTTAAGTATATACCAGAATGGCAGAAAATTGACAATATTACATGATAACATTAGATGGTTACAATAACATGCTAGGAAGCTTATCTTGAACAAATTACATATATTTTTAACTATATTTTTTGTTAAATTGAGTTTCATGACTTCATATTGCTGGTTGGAATTCTGAACTATAAACCTTAGTTTGTAATCCAATTCGGATATTCTACTGACATGAAAAATAAATGACTTATTTTCTCTTTACAAAAGGTTGTTGGCACCATAGAATAGGTTGCACCAGAGTATGCTCATACTGGTAAGCTCACTGCTAAGAGTGATGTCTGGACCTTTGGTGTAGTTCTTTATGAGCTTATCACTGGGAGCAGAGCTATGGAAAGAAACTTACCAAGAAACGAACAAAAGCTTTTGGAGTGGGTAAGATCTTATATATCTAATTCTAAGAAGTTCTGTCATATTGTCGACCCTTAACTTGAGGGGGAGGATTGCACCAAATCAACTCATAAACTTGCAATCCTAGAAAACAAACGTCTAATGAACAATACACTTAATCCTAGCATGAACAACCAGGAAGATAGTATGAAACTTTTGGTTTAAGACATTTAGTAAATGAAATACCATACTTTTTACTTGGATAAGAATTAGGAAGCAAATTGTTTTGTTCATGGTTTGACCCATTTGCTTAAGTATAAACTGATTTGTATTTGTGCTTAGGGAGGAAAAATTGAAAGAAGTAGCCTCAACAGTTTTTTTGGAGAAAGATTAAGTCTAGAATCTGAAGAGTAGATTGATCGAGTGAGTTATTCATTAATTCTAAATGCATTGAATAATGTTCCATGATAAAATAATAGTATAAAAAATAGTATCCCTACTAACCTATTACAAAGTACCAAAGAATATGTAGCAATTCACTGAGGCATGCTGGACATTAAAGTTAAACTGAAAGTTCAATAAATAAATCACAAGGCCAATCTGTGGACCATGTCGGACTTTACTTGCCGACCAATGATTTTACACATGGTCAAATATACGTTGCGCTATCGAGAGTCACCACCAAAAAATAAATCAAAATATTGATACACGGTGAAGATGATAAAGCCAAAACCTCAACAACAAATGTAGTATATAAAGAAGTTTTCAATAATATCTAGATTGAACCATGTCATATCTCTTAATTTGGATGCATATATCTCTCATAAAACTTTAATATTGTATTTTGTTATCAAAATTTATAAATCATAATAATACAGTTATTTAATTTGAACAATGTATAACGCTGTTCAAATAAAATACCAGCAGGTAACGTAACTAAATAACCATTATCTTGTTCTCAAGTCAGCATATTCATCTATTTTGTATAAACACCGCCTTTTAGAACATGTTAGAATCTTTTTTCTATTTTCTGCTTTTTTGAAATCGATCCATCTGTTATTGATTGGTATGAATTCCCACTTTGTATTTCGTTCACTCCTTGCAGCTTGGCTCGTGATTTTTGAGGGAACAACTATCTCTAATCAACACACTTTCATTTTCAGCGTTTGACACTATTTTGTATTGTTGAACTCCATTTTCATGTCAACTGTATTGAAGAAAATATTGGTGATGGACTTAAGGTAATGTCAGAATGTTTTCCACAAACTTGGATGTCAAGAGAGGCAAGGCCATAGTTGCGAATTTGGACGATTTATGTTCCTATTCTTTTTAGAAAGAATTTGGTCAATTTAGTTAATTCATATTGTCTTTGCATCTTAACTTTGTTACGGAATAACAGCTGCAGTTTGAAACTTGAAGGACCTTTGCAAGTCTTGCTCGACTCAGTATTTAATAATTTTTATTACAGTCCTATTTAGTTGTATCTTGCTTCATAGCCTACTGCGAATGGTTCTTTTATATGCTATCATTAGTTGATGGTAACAAAATTTTATCATTTTTCATGTCTGTCACTCTGGTACAAGGACAAGGCATCATGGACAAACTCAACTTTGAAGATTACATTAACGCATTATTTCTTTTCATGGATGGATGAAGAGATTTAGGTGAAACATGAGCCATGCTTTTGAGAAAACCCAGTATCTCTAAAATATTATTAAAACATATTTTGTAATCATATTGTTTTCGTAAATCTTTTCTCCAAAATATAAATTTCATTTTTCCTTTGCAATTTAACATTGATATCATTCAAGACAGTCATAACTATAGATATAAATATATAGAGCACAGGGTAAAATGGATGAACAAACAGACACCAAGTCTAAACATTCAACACATTCATAACATTCAAGACAAAAACTATAACAAAAACCAACTCTAAACAAAACGATTCTTTAACTTCCAGTAGATTCAACACCAGCATACCAGCATCCCGACCTTCAGCTTGCATCCCCGCGCTTAACTGAAACCACAATTTCTTCTATAGGCGGATACTGAATTAAAAAATCACTACGCTAAAAAAGTGTTTAGACGGCACTTAAAAGACAGCGCTTCTATAAAAAAACGCTGCTAAAAAGAATAAAAAAAATTCGCTGAAAAAAAGCGCCTTAAAAGAAAGGCTTTAGAAAGCGCTTTTAAAAAGCGCTGTAAAAGACTGCCACCTTAGACCACCTTAGAAAGCGCTTTCCCAAAAGCGCTGCTATAGGTGTCACTTTAGAGAGCGCTTCTAAAAAGCGCTGTCTAAAGGCCACCTTATAAAGCGCTCTTATAGGCCTATAATTATTTTCACTTTAGAAAGCGCTTTCTAAGGAAAAGCGCCCTCTAAAGTCCTTTACTAATTAAAATATAAAACAATTCTAAACATTTTCAGAGACACTTTTATTCATTTTCTCTCTCGACCATTTGTCTAAACCCTTGCCGTCGTTCTTGCCATTGCCATTGCCATTGCGATTTGTGAAAACGTTGTTGTTGTTGTTGTTCTTATTCTCTTATCATTCATTTCTCTTTTATTATTCATTTCTCAAATCGTTCTGAAAACGAAAACGAATAAGGTACTCTTTTATTATTCATTTCTCTTTTACTATTCATTTCTCTGAAAACGAAAACGAAAAAGTTTTCACGATGAGGATAAAAGCTTCCTCTTTTATTGTTGCAGAATCTTTTTTATTTTATTTTTCATGTATATTTTTACGAAAAAGTATTTTTTTTTATAATATGTTCATTGTGTTATGCATTCATGATACAACCTAGTTTTGTGGAAGGTATTTTCATAAGGAAGCTAATATTAAAGTATCTTCACAACTATTATTGAAATTGTGAAGGTTATTTCACGACTATTAAATATTTTCTACTGTATATTTGGCAAAGTTGATTAGTATAAACAACCTAGTATTGATTGAAATTGTATTTCACTAGTTGTGTTGTGTTTGGTCTATCCTTTTTTTCCAAGTTTATTTCTTTTATTTTCTAGAACTTGTGACTTTTTGTTATAAGTTTATTGTCTACTTTATACTTATGTAGGTGTTTACCTCTAATTGTTGCTTGTTTGTGATTACATGTTGCCACTTATCAAGTTATGACTCATAATTGGTCAATTAATTATATTTCATTTTATGATACGTGTATAGGGGTTACTTGTGTTCAAAATGTGAAAGTCGGATCGTTTCCCTACAGGTATAACATTTTTTCTTTTTGTTTTTGTTTAGTTTAATTAGTATAACTATGGATAAGAAATGGATGTCTTCAAGTCGATTGTCGAAAGAGTACGACAATGGGGTATCAGAATTCGTTAAGTTTGTTGTTACGCACGCCAAAGACCCCAGTCGAATGATATGTCCTTGCTTGGGTTGCTGTTTTGGGAGTCGGGTTGACGCGGTTCAGTTGGCATCGCATTTATTGAGGAGTGGAATTGATAGAAGTTATACATGTTGGAATTTGCATGGTGAGAAAATAAACGGGAATGTTGAATCGGGGGATAATACGACCTACGTTTCATACGACAATGGCACAGATACATACGATTCTGATCGAGTCGAAGAGATTGCAGAAGCACTTGAAGAAGATCTTAAGGATTGTCCCAAAATGTTTGAGAGGTTGGTAAGCGATGCAGAGAAACCGTTGTATAATGGTTGCACCAAATTTACAAGATTGTCTGCGGTATTAAAGTTGTACAACTTAAAGGCGGGCAATGGATGGTCGGATAAAAGTTTCACAGAATTATTGGCCCTTATGAAAGATATGCTTCCAGAGGATAATGTTCTTCCCAATCAAACATATGAGGCCAAAAAGATGTTGTGCTCTATTGGCATAAGCTATGATAAGATACATGCTTGTCCAAACGATTGCGTATTGTTTCGAAATGAGTATGCATCGTTAAATGAGTGTCCTAAATGTGGTGTCTCTCGATATAAGAAAAAGTTGTCTCCAGCAAAAGTCTTATGGTATTTTCCTATAATTCCGAGATTTAGACGCATGTTTCGTAGTGAGACCGATTCAAGACACTTGACTTGGCATGCAGATGAAAGAATTATTGATGGAAAGTTTCGACATCCGGCAGATTCACCACAGTGGATGAAAATTGATGATGATTATCCTGAATTTGGAAAAGAAGCAAGAAACCTTCGCTTGGCATTATCTACTGATGGAATGAACCCACACAGTATTCAAAGTATCTCACATAGCACTTGGCCTGTGATCATAATGATTTATAACCTACCTCCATGGCTATGTATGAAGCGTAAGTACATGATGTTATCTATGTTAATTTCTGGGCCTAGACAACCAGGGAATGACATAGACGTATACTTGGCACCCTTAATCGAAGATTTAAAATTTTTGTGGGAGAACGGTGTGGAGGTTTATGATGCGAAAGAAAGTTTCAACTTGAGGGCGATGTTGTTTGGCACAATTAATGATTTTCCAGCATACGGAAATCTATCAGGGTACAGCATAAAAGGTCAATGTGCGTGTCCTATTTGTGAAGATAAAACAGATTGGACGCGATTGGAGTTTGGTCAGAAGAATGTCTTTCTCGGTCATCGTAGATTCTTAAATTCTAATCATCACTATCGTGGGTGGAGAAAGCATTCAATGGAGAGGCAGAACATGGTAGAGCTCCAACTATATTGACAGGTGATCAAATTTTTGAAAAGGTGAAAGATGTGACAACTCAGTTTGGAAAGCCTTTTGCACATACACTTGTCAAGAGTGGGTGGAAGAAGAGGTCAATTTTTTTTGAACTGCCATATTGGAAGTCGTTGTATGTAAGACATTTTCTCGATGTTATGCATATTGAAAAAAATGTATTTGATAGTGTTATTGGTACGTTACTCAATATACCAGGAAAGTCTAAGGATGGCCTTAAAGCAATAAAGGACTTGGTACATATGGGGATAAGAACTGAATTAGGACCCTTGAAGAAAGGAAAACGAACATATCTACCACCTGTTGCGTATACTCTATCTAGAAAGAAGAAAAAAGTATTGTGTAAGTTTCTAAGTGAAGTTAAAGTTCTAGAAGGATACTCTTCAGATATTAGAAGACTTGTGTCTATGAAAGACCTCAAGTTAAAGAGTTTAAAGATGCATGACTGCCATGTTATAATGGAACATTTTCTACCAATAGGTATACGTTCTATTCTGCCAGAAAAAGTAAGAATCGCAATAACTAAATTGTGTTTTTTTTCAAGTCAATTTGCAGTAAGGTGATCGATCCTGCGATCTTACCAACATTGCAAAAAGAACTAGTTATTACTTTGTGTGATCTTGAAATGTATTTTCCTCCCTCGTTTTTTGACATAATGGTTCATCTAGTTGTTCATCTAGTGAAAGAGACATAATTGTGTGGACCGGCTTATATGAGATGGATGTACCCTGCTGAACGTTATATGAAAATATTAAAAGGGTATGTGAAAAATCGAAGTCGACCAGAGGGTTGTATTGCCGAACGATACATTGTTGAAGAAGCGGTTGAGTTTTGTACTGAATATCTGTCCAATGTACAATCAATTGGACTCCCCAAATCTCATATTGTCGAAAAAAAAGAAGGAAAAAAGTTAATTGGAAATGAAGTTGTGACAGTATCAAGGGTCGAACAGGATCAAGTGCATCTGTATGTTCTGTACAATGAGAATGAGGTTGAGCCATATGTTGAAATGCACAAGGATGTTCTCTGAGGTTTAAATCCGAATAGAAATGAGAATTGGATAGTACGAGAGCACAATCGAAGTTTCATACCTTAGTTTAAGGATCATATTTATTCAAAGTATTATTCAGACCGCGATTCAATAACAGAAAGGTTGAGATGTTTAGCATATGGTCCAAGTATGGTCGTGTTTTCTTATAGCGCATACGTAATTAATGGATACACATTTTATACCAAAGAACAAGATGATAAAAGTACTATGCAAAATAGTGGTGTCACCGTGGTAGCTGAAGCAATGCACATTTCAAGTGTGAAAGACTTAAACCCCAAATTTGCAAATCTGTCATATTTTGGGGTTATCGAGCGCATTTGGGTGTTTGATTATGAGAAGTTTCAGATTCCTATATTTCGTTGCAAGTGGGTTGAAAATAATAATGGCGTACGAATGGATAAGTCAGGATGTTTGCAAGTGGATCTTAATAGGGTGGGGTACAAAGATGAGCCTTTTATTCTAGCCTCTCAAGCTAAACAAGTGTTGTATGTCACTGATCCGACAAGTACAAAATGGTCTATAGTGCTTTTATCTAACAAAGTAATTGATGAAAATGTTGGAGATCAAGGTGATATTGATGTTGATATTGAATCATTTACTAGAAATGATCAAGATGAAAATATTATAGCGAATGAATCATATACTAGAAATGATCATAATGAGGGTATTTAGATCAATCCAACCGTCCGTGTTGTTAAGAGACGGGTAGAACATACTCCAAACAAGAAAAGAAAGAGACGTTAGTGAAAAAGGTACTAGTTGTAAAATTATAGCTTATATCATTCAATAGATTAGGACTATGGATTTTTATATTTGTCATTTAATTTCTGTTTTTTTCTTTCTTACAGGTCAAATGTCTAGTAATCAAGAAGATACGCACGAGTAGCACGGTCTAGAGCAACCAATATTACATGGGTCAAAGTGGAGATTCCTTCAAATGGGACAATTGGTGATTTCTATCACGGTATGCATGGTTTTATAACTTAGGATTTATTTTAATATTTATCGGATATGTCATATATATAATTTATTACTTTTAACTAAATAATGCGTATTTTGTTTTGTTATGTAGTATTTCGATGATATGGCGTGTCCTTATTACACGAGGAAACAATTGCAAGATACTAAGGAGGAATTGTGCAAATTTTTTAGTGCAAGAAGAATTCTTTCTTGATTGTATAGTTTTGTGAATGTAAATTCTAGTTTATTGAAATGTAAATTCTATACTGGTTTATTGATGAAAATGGTAAATTCTATACTGGTTTCTAGTTAATGTAAATTCTAGTTTTGAAATAGAATTTGTTGATGGAAATGCATATCCATACTGGTTTATTGAAATGTGAATTATACAGGTTTATGAAAATGTGAATTATACAGGTTTCTGCATAAAAAAATGGTTAAAATGGGATTTTTAAAAAAAAACTTCAAAATTTTAGGTAGACAAAAGACAGCGCTTTTAATAAAAAAGCGCTGTCTAAGGTTATACATTAGACAGCGCTTTTGAAAGCGCTGTCTAAAGTCCAGCTTTAGAGAGCGCTTTTAATGAAAAAGCGCTCTCTAAAAGTATATAAAAAAATCAATATATGTATACATTAGACAGCGCTTTCTAAAGCGCTGTCTAAAAGCACCTTTAGAGAGCGTTTTTGAAGGAAAAAGCGCTTTCTAAAGTTTATAAAAAGAAAAATTTAATTTTTAACATATACTTTAGACAGCGCTTTTAAAAGCGCTGTATAACGTCCCCTTTTAGAGAGCGCTTTTTCATAAATAAAAAAGCGCTGTCTTTACCTACGACAGCGCTGGCTTAGACAGCGCTTTTAAGCGCTGTCATAGGCCAAAAAAAGCGCCCTCTTTTCCCTTGTTTGGCGTAGTGAATGCAGACGGTCGCCATCCTTTATATCTCAATCTTTCGGAAAACAATATCAGCTGCCTAATAGATACTTCTCTAATTTCTTCGGTGTCTTCTTCACATCGCAATAGTACGCAACACATTTGTCTGAATCCCAGAGACGAACATACTCAATGGGTCCACAGAGGCATTTCCTGATGACATCAGTAGGAATTTTCTACACATACACACAAACATTAGCAATGCATTTATCTCCTAATAATATGAACATAAACTTATCAATGGAATTCTGCATTACTTACAAGCATGTTTTTCTTCAACTTCTTTGCATTATTTACCACCATCGTCCAATTTGCTTCATGCTCAAACATAGCAGGAGTTTCCCTGCAATATATCACCGGGATTAGATTACTTCATTTTTGAAAAAACGCAATCTTACATACCCTGCAATATACAATTTATTATATATGTGTATGAATCATTATGATTACCTTTTCGTTTTTTCGGAACGGCGTCCTGCTTCTATGCCAGACACTAAAGCCTTTTGTTTCATCTTTACATCAGCACTGCAGACACAACAGAGTTTAGAGGTTATTAAGATTGAGACAACAGGATGAAAAAAATTTTTTATCAACACCCATCCAACAAAACAAACATTAAATATGACTTCTTTACATTATAAGAACCTTAAAAGTACCTTTTCCTTTTTTGGGACCAACTTCCTGCTTCTTTAACAGACCCCACATTCTGTTCTTTTTCCTTTCCATCAGAACTGCAGACACACAACAGTTTGTCGGTTATTTAGATTGACCCAAGAAATACCAAATATGTTTTTTTTCTTAAGTTTTACAGAATACACAATGAAAATAACCATAACCCTGAATGAATCATAACTTTTCCATTTTGGGAGGACAAATATCAAAACATGCAAACAAAATCTGTCATCTAAATGTAATCAGTCACATGAATCCAACACTAAAATATACTTTTTCATTAACATCAAAAATATAGTAAAACACAGCAGGTAGACTAAGTTAATGTATTTTTATCAGAATTTATTCAGTAGTTTTAACAATATTTAGTCATCTAAATTTCAGAATTAACATTAAAAGTCAGTATGTAATAATCTTCAACACAAACATACACATCACAAAATATATATGCTTTGAAAAATACTGTCATGCAAATTATATCTTCAAAAAAACAACAAATAAGCTCGACATCTGTATAAACAAAAACGGTTACTAGACATGACAACCCGGTCACCCTGATGCCTTGCATGCAACTACTACAGATACATGAATTCCGTTCCAACCTCCCAGGAAGTGACGAACGTTCTGTCTCCATCACGAACTTATTCCTCCGTGCTAACAACCTGACGTTATTCCATACCCTGACGAACCAACATCTCTCTTCTAAACTTATCCCATTCTCTTCCCGGTTCCATTCCACGCTCTTGCTTTGTGCTCGACATCACCAGAATGAAATGGTAAGCGAATCGTTGCTATGGTTGCAAAACAATAACCTTTAATTTTTAGTATTTCAATGGGATGCAAATAGTAGCTCTTCAACACTTCGTTTTCCCATGTCATGTCGGTTCATGCCCACCTCTTCAAATTCTACTAATGTCTATTTTTATTATTTAATTAACTTACTTTATTTATTAATATTTGTTATACAAAAAGTAAACTCAATTTTAAAAACAAATGATTGTTTAAGCTTTTTAATGCTTGTAATTTTATTTTTTGGATAAATAATTCCAGTTTTCAACATAATATAATTTTATTTATTGTACTTTTGGATAAATAATTGGATAAATAATTTTATTTATTTTATTTATTGTATTTTTAAAATAAAGTCTATAAATAAACATATCGGATAAAGTATAAAAATAAACATATGGGATTAAGTACAAAAACGTTTCCACTATTATTATTATAAATTAAAGGGAACCAAATACGGTATTACATAATAAGTTATAAAAATAAGTTACATCAATAATATGTTACAGAAATACCATATGGCATTATACATGTTCCAAAGCCTGAAAATGAAGGGTTAACGTGTGGATCAAATCAAACAGGGGAAAAGTGTCTCGGGAACCGAAAATCAGGGTTCATCATGGATTAACTATAACACTTTAAGTTTGGGAAATGTGTTACACATAATACATTGTATGTGAGACAAAAACCACTATTGCCAACCACACTTGCTAAAGCAACACATCCATGGCTGAAGAACGATCAAGTCGTCATCCCCAAGGGTATGCAAACGACTTCCATCTTTTTTACCATTTTCCATTATTTGTTGTAGCCTTTCTTAATCTGATTTCAATTATTCACATTCCTATTTTCAGCAGCACCCACATGCAGGATGTTGAATCAACCCTGAAGAAATTGATTGTTGAAGTTGCAACCACTAATGAGGATCGTCGATGACTTAAGGGCGTCCTTACTAAGGAAGACTATCTCAGACTGTGTCTGGAAAAGGGTTTAGAAGAAGGAAACAGTGGGACGCAAGATGGAATATTGAAATCCCGGTACGGTTACGATTTTTGTCCTGCATGCATGTTTAACCAATGACTTATGACAACCTATCTAATTTTGCTATCCTTTCATTGCAGCGAAGATGGTGCATGGTTGAATCGCCAACGGGAGAATGAAGCCCAGATACACGGCCTTAATGCAGCAGCATCTGCGGGTAACTTAGAAACAGACCATAGCCTACCAAAAAAAGGGTCTCATTTGCTGCAGATCCTGTACAGGTTTCTTCACCTGCCCAGGTTGTAGTCAATCAACTGGAAACACCTGCAATCCCGATGCCTTCTGGGTAAAATCTCGCATAACTCACCTAATGACTTATGTTGCAATGACAATTTTGTATACATGCACCTTACAAAATTACTTTATAACATTGTCTCTGCATAGTAACAAATTTTACACCACTATCAAATGCACCTGAAAGTATCACTATATTCCATGACATGGTACGTTCTTAGTGTTGTTATGATATTTAACTAAAAACATATATTCCATGTCTATAGCTTGCAGGAACCCGCTCACACAGGTCAGCTAAATTCTGCGGCAACTTTTAATGAACCATATACACTAAGGATCCGTAGGGCAAGGTACACCTCACATATCACACTTTCATGCATTCGCAAAATAACTTCGTGCAGCATTAATTACTTATTATTACTGCTTCTGGGTTTTCATGTCATGGTAGAAACGTGGAATCATGGTTGAGGCAGAGAAAGGAGATTGACGACCAACTACGGGAACTGAATACAGAGGCATCACAGGTCCAGCTTCAGAGGGATGACCATTTACCGTCTGAGACCTTCATGGTCAACGTTCCAACCAAAACCAGGTAATACGTAACATAACTAAACATATACGCTGCATTGCGGTCAAACACCACCGCTGTCGACTGTCAAACACACCTTCGACTGCAACTCTTTGAATTTCTTTACAAAATCCTTTCTATGAATACTATAACTCAATTCACATGGAATTTATATTACACTTTCAATCTCTCGTCGTCATTTTATCTTTATACTAATCACTATCTCTTCAACATTCATTACAGCTCTGCAATACACAAACAGGGTGCCCAACACACATCTGATGGAAGTCTACATATCATTCATGTGGATGACGATGTTGATGGACAAGGGTCAAACAACGAAGAATCTGATGGGCAGATGTTGGATGATCAACAATGCGACAATGAATTCTACTGGGAAAAGACAATCACTTTCGGATACAAGGCTACAAGGAATGTCATGGTAAGTCTCGAATTACATAGTCCTTGCACATAATGGAGTTACCGCAGACAAATTCTATAACTCATTCTTATGCTACCATTTTTTCAGCATTTTCCAAACACGGTTACGAGGAAAATTTTGCGAGTGAACCAGACAGCTATTGAGTTGGTGGATGTAGACGACGGCATGATCTATCGGGCTAATGTGCGTTCTGTGCGGCGTAACGGAAAAATCAACAAGATGGAGAAGTTCATGACAAATGGCTGGTACCAATTTACTGTGAATAAGAGGCTCGGTAGGGGTGACACGCTTGAATTCACAATAACAATTCCTCCCCAAAGGCTTTATGTCTCCGATGTTAGAAGACATGAACGCCCTTAGATTGTGAATGGCATGTTCACACTTCGTGTGGTGGAACTGCTGTATGTTTGGAACCTGAACCTAAGTCTGTTTTTGATGGTTTTTTGTGGAATGTTATGTTATAATTTAAGGGTTAATATCCCTTTTGCCCCCTGCCATATAGGCGAAATCCCAAAAACAACTCTGTAAAAAAAACACAGAAAATTGATGACATGGCTGCTTAGTTGGAATTTTATTTATTTTTTCTATATATTTAAATTACACGTGTGGCATTTTATTATTATTTTAATATTTGATGTTGAAATGCTTAAAATTCAAAAATTCAAAAAATTGCCCACTACAAGGATTGAACCCACCCCCTTTTGTTTCAAAGCTTAAGCACCTACCACTAGGGTAGAGCCTTTATCTTGAATTTTAATTGCTTTTTAACATACATATTATACGTTTGCATACTTGTTTTCATTTTCATCAATTATTATTAGAATATATTGTAACTATATTATATATACTATAACTATTATTAGAATATAGTTAAATAGCATATTGTAAATATTATACTGTAACTATAATTTTTTTACATATTATACTATTGTAACTATATTGTAGCTAAATTCTAAATATTTACTAAGTATTAATATTAACACACATTTACTAAATTATTATTTATATTTTAATAATTATTAATTACAGTAAATAATAACTAAATAATAATTTCCGCTTATTAAACTAAATAATAACTAAATATTTATAAATAGTAATTACTGTAAATAAAAGCTAAATATTTATAAATAGTTAAGATATTTGTAAAAAAGAATAACTATTTGTAACTAAAATATTAACTAAATTAATAATAACTAATTAATATTTATAGTTAAAATAAATACAGTAAATAATAATAATTAATATTTTTAAAAAAACTGTTATTTTAAAAAAACTGCTATTTTAAAAAAACTATTATTTTAAAAAACTCTTAATAAAAAACTAAACTAAATAAATAAATATAATAGTAGTTTTAATATTAGTAATTACTAATAAACTGAAAATAAAAATATTAGTAATTAATAGTAAACTGAAAATTAAAAGATTTTTAATTAAAATAACAGTTTTTTTATATTAATAATTAATAACAAACTGAAATTTTTTTTTTTAAATTAATTATAACGTTAAATAAAAATAAATAATTTAGTTTTTATGATATAGATTTGAAATAAAATAAATAAATAAATAATTTTTAAATAATAGCATTAAATAATTTTAGAAAAAATTATTCATTAGTTCAGTTAAAATTATTTAACGCTAATAATTTCATTAGTTAAAAATTTATTAAATACAAATTATTCATTTATTTAACGCTAATAATTTAGTATTAATTAACGTTTTAATATAAAATAATTCAGTATTAAAATTAATATTAATTTAACATATTAATATTAAATTTACAGTAATTAATTAATTAACGTTTTATTTTAGTATTAATATTAGTATATAATTCATTATTAATATTTAGATTAATAGTTCAGATTAATAATTCATAATTAATCCTAGTTCGGATTTATAATGTAATATATCATTTCAAAAGAATAATATAACAAAACAATCAAGATGGCCTAGTGGTGGAAGGTGCCCCATGTAAGCTTTAATTCATGGTTTCGATTCTCATGAGTGACAAAATTTTGATATTTTGACATTTTAACATGCAATCAATAAAATATTAATAAAAATGCCACGCGTGTAATTAAATAAATAAAAAATAAAAAAAAGCCAACAAAGCAGCGTCATGTCATCAATTTTGTTGATTAAATATACTCAGGGGGCAAAACGAGGGAATCTATAAAATGGCAGAGATGAAATATGTTTTTTTTTTACAGGGTTGTTTTTGGAATTTCGCCTATATGGCAGGGGGCAAAAGGAGTATTAACCCATAATTTAATATTGCCTAAACTTTTTAATTTTTTGCTTTCAACAAGACATGTTGTTTTGGTAGATATGGTGGATACTATCATATGTATTATATGTCTGTACTAAGCTTTGATCTTTGCACTTTCTTTTACTAAATAACTTATCATTCAACACAAAAACTTATCATATTAATTTTTAGTAAATAACAAATATACTATTTTTTCTTATATTTTGGAATTTTTAATAATTTTAAATATAAATAATCCTACTTTTATTAATACTCTTTTTTCCTCCTTATTCTATCGTCGTAAATCGGAAGAAAAAGTAACTGGTGACCTTAGCAAGTGGCTTTGACTCTGCATTTTTTTAGATGCTTCTGAACTGCAGCAAATTAGAACCTTTATACACCATGATGTAATCCTTTTCTTGGATTAAGATGCATATGTGATTAGAAATAAATATAATGTTCAAAAGTGCTTGTAGTTATTTTCCAATGATTTTTATGCAAATGATGTTTATGCAAATCCGATCAAATATTCTCAATGATTGCGCGGTTCGATTGCAGAGTTGTCGTGTAATCGGGGAGGAAGCACATCAGTCAGTTTATTAAGTTGTTGCTTTCTTGAGTTTGGTATTGGAAAGGCATGAAATAGTGGATGCTTGAATAGTTGTTTTTACAATCTGATATATGTAGGTTTCTTTTAAGTTTACTGGACAAGATCAAGAAATCAATCTTTTGGGTGATGGTACTGAGAAACCTGAGGGAATGGTCAAGGATATCAGCTGAACAAGTAATTTATATGTGATAATGGTTTATGACAGCATTTTAAATACCTGCATGAAACCAATTATGACTCGATGCTGCATAGAATAAAAAATAAAACACATGACTTGATTATTTCTTTGTGCTACAAGGAAGTACTTGCTGCAATATTTTGGGGAAATTGGTATCGATTCACCACCACGGTACTTCAACGTATGTTGCTGCTGTCATGATGTGCAGGTATGGTATGGCTCAATTTTAGTGATGCAAGTAGACGTGGTAAATCTTTTAATGCAGAAATGTAGAATCATGTTTATAGACATATGTAACAATGTTACAATGACTGTTTCATGCAATACTTTGGAATATTGGTAGGATTATATACTATCAATTAGTACATTATAGGAATTCTCGTGAAAAAATTATTGAATTTGTCTGTTATTCCTATTTCTTTTTATGTTTGTTTTACTGCATAAGTTTATTGTTAAGGTCTGTATAGACACTCATAGGATCTGTTGGATTTGTTATCCGAAATCTATGTTATAATTTGAATACTGGATCGGAATAATTACTAACTATGAATCTTGAATCTCTGATCTATGTTAATGCTTCGATTATATATATTAGTGGTGCATTAAAAAAATCCATAGGATTCATTTATAGATACAACAAGATTGGGCCGAGTTTAATGAAATTTTTTTTTTTAAAAAGCAGTTTAATGGAAATTAATAGAACGAATGATTATTACTGGATTACAAAGTATCCATTGCTGGGAATTCAAATTTGATTTCCTTCCAGACTTTATATATATATATATATATATATATATATATATATATATATATATATATATATATATATATATATATATATAGTATTAATAGTATTAAATTATAAATTTACGATAAAATAGTAGTATTATATTAGACCGTTTATACTATACAATTATGATTACAAGAATGATTTTTTTTGTTACAAATTATTATTTATTGTAGTTTAAATCAATTTATTATCTCATTATATGATTTTTGATAAATAAATTATGTCACATACGTAGTTAATATGAGGAAATTTTTTATGATTAATTATTTTTATTTATAGTAACTTTTTTGTTACATTTTAATTTATAATAAATTAATTGATTAATTTATTTATATTAAATTTTTTGTTACGTTTTATTTATTTATTATAGTTAGATTAATCAATTTATTATCTCAATTATATGTTTTTAAATAAATAAATAAATGTATTATAATTATAACACGGAAAAATATCTTGATAAAAATATTTTTATAATTAATATAAATTTTATATCATATTTTCACTTTTACAGAAGAAAGTTTTATAATGCTAAAAATAAATAAAAAACTTAAATGTTAAGAGGTCAACTTCATCATTGATTAATATATACTTATCTATACAATATATAAAAAATACTTAAACGTAAAACGGGAAAAATGTGTTATTTTTTAATTATTTTTATTACTAATAAAGAAATAAATATGACAAATATTTATAAGTAAAAAGATACTAGACAAAAAACATAAGAAATATATGAATTAAATGACATTAAAATTATATGTTAATATAAACAATTCATTATTATTTTATGATCACCAAAACAAAGGAAATAAAAAAATAATTAAAAAAAATAAAAATAAATATATTTTAAATAATGTATGAATCCGAACACTGAAAAAAATGTATTTATTCATATACAAGTAAAAAAAAGGGACCAATGCTAAACAACACCTACCATTAAGCTCCAAAGACATAACCTATTTTAAAAAATCCAAAGGACATTTGCCCACTCATAATAAATTACATTTGGGTTGTTTTGAAGAACCACAATCCAACCACCACCAAGAAAGATGAACGATTCAATGAAAAACCTTCGAAGGTGAAGCCACGCCGTCATTATAAATTACCTGATTTCTTGTCCACCAAAGACACCAACAAATAGATAACCATATGAAACAAGCAAAACGTTTCGAAGACTCCCCAATAACGGTAAGAAACCAACCTAGGGATGGCAATTTGGCTCATCCCCAGTGGGTATTCAAAAAATTACCCACAACGGATAGGGTAAAAACCCGCAAAAATAGGTACGGGTATGGGTTAGGGTAATTACCCACTTAAATAAGTGGGGATGGGTGTGGGGATTGACACCTTAGTACCCAACCCGCCCCATACCCGCACAATATATATTTATATATTTTAATTTATATTATTATATAAAAATAAATATTTATAAAATTAAAAAAAAAACATCAATTTTTAATTACTACATATTTAATATACGTGATCATTTATTTCATAATTCAACAATAAATTTTTTTTTAAACTTTTTAATATTTTTAAAAACTTAAAATATTATGATATTTTATACTTGATATATTTATTTTTATTAGAAATGCGGGTAATGGGTACGGGTACGGACACTTATATACCCATAGGGTACGGGGACGGGTGCCAATTTTGATACCCAAGCAGGTATGGGCTCGGGTACGGGGATTTTTTTCAACTGCGGGTATGGGGACGGGTACTATAGTACCCTACCCATACCCTGCCCATTGCCATCCCTAAACCAACCTAGCATGTGTCACAATATTTATTATGCATCAAAGATAAATAAATATGAGCTTGACAAAAATAGATAAATAATAACTGATATTAAAATTTAAACTTAAGATATATTGTTAGTATTATTTTGCATCGTTTGTAGTATACAATCATTATCACAATAATTATTACTATTTTGTGCTATTAAAGAAAATAAAAATAGATATTTTTAAAACAATGTATGAATTCAAACACAAGAAAAATGTGTTGATTTTTTTATTTTTTTGTTATTAATCTTTTTAATTTGAAATTATTTTTAATTTAGGATACAATATCTTTTAAGAAATAGTAATAAGTTTTTTTAATATTGTTTGTGTAGTACTAAATAATTTTGTATAAATAAAAAATTGTTATTTATATTAGTTTAATTATAAAATTTAATTTAATTTTCAATTCTATACTTATAAATCTAAAATAGGTATCTATATACCAATCGTTAATAGGTCCAGTGGTGATTAGCGCTGGACTTGGTAGGGAGGATCACGGTTCGATCCCCCGCAACTTAGTATTAAGAAATCAGTTTAATACATTTTAATAGATAATGATGAGATTTAAATGCTTTAAATTAGATATATATATATATATATATATATATATATATATATATATATATATATATATATATATATATATATATATATATATATATATATATATATATATATATATATATATATATATATATATATATATAACCTACATGTATTAAAGACTTTAATTAGATTGATATAAAAGGTTAAAATGTAATTATTTGTCAATTTACTTTTAAAAATTCATTTTTAAAGACGAAAAAAATAAAGTAAAGCACTCGCTGAATTCAAACCCTACACATATAGGATATCTAAAATATTGTGTATTTAATTTTAATTTTAGGTAAATACAAAATTTTCACATATAATTTTTATTCAAATTTTATGAATTCAAACTCTCACTTTTTCATGTATTGATTCTATTTTTTTTTTTAAATATAAGTTATATTTTTTTATTTATTAATTTTTATTAATCATATTTAATTTTTTTCTTCAAATTTTAAATAATGTATAAATTCAAACACGAGCAAAATGTATTTATTTTTGTTACTGATATTTATTTAGAGAATTAAAATAATATTTTCAAATACTATGTTATTAGTTGATATTTATAAAACTAAATGATTGTATAAATATTTTTATAAGTAATGTCAAAACAAATTTAATATTTAAGAAAATATACGGTTGATTCAAATATTTGTATATATATATAAATTATATTTATGCTCCAAATATAGGGCACGGGTACGGGTACTGGTTTGTTACAAGCCCCTCTTATGTTCCTAATAAAAATAAAAATAAAAATATGTTTTTCTTTTATAACAAATACCAATCGATTCTCGCGGGTATTGATTCTATCATTTTTTTTAAAATAAATTATATTTTATATGTTTACTCATTTTTATTAATCCTATTTTTTTTAAATAAATGCGCTTAACACACCGGTACTCGGACAAATATTTTAGATATGTGAAAATATATTTATTTATATTAGTAATATTTATTTGTTATAGTAATATTTGTAATAATATATTTATAAAACTTACATAATATTTATTTAAAATATATTTATTTATATTAGTAATAATACTATATGTGAAAATACCGATGCAAAAATATATTTGAAAATAAAATATATTTTCACATAATATTTGTATTTACCCACGTAATAGATATTTGTAATAATACTTACATAAAATATATTTATTTATATTAGTAATATTTATTTATGTTAATAATATTTATTTATACAGTTAAAATAATATTTATAAATACTATGATATTATTTGATATTTATAAAACTAAATTATTGCATAAATATTTTTATAAAAAAATATCAACCGATGTCCACGGGTATTGATTATATTTTTTGATATTTACATCTTATTTTTTATATTTTACTAATTTTTATTAATCCTATTTTTATTAATACAATTTTTTTCTTCTTATTCTATCTTTTTTTTTTAAATATGAATTACATTTTTTATATTTCCTAATTTTTATTAACCGTATTTTTTTTATTCTATCTTTTTTTTTAATATACATTATATTTTTTATATTTTACTAATTTTTATTAATCCTATTTTTATTAATACTATTTTTTTCTTCTTATTCTATCTTTTTTTAATATGAATTATATTTTTTATATTTACTAATTTTTATTAATCCTATTTAAAAAAAAACAAATGCGTGTAACATATCAGTACTACGAAATACATATTTGTAATAATACTTATATAAAATATATTTATTTATGTTAATAATATTTTTTTATACAATTAAAATAATATTTATAAATACTATGATATTATTTAATATTTATAAAACTAAATCATTGCATAAATATTTTTATAAAAAATATCAATTGATACCCACGGGTATTGATTCTTTTTTTTTTAAATATACATTCTATTTTTTATATTTACTGATTTTTATTAATTCTATTTTTCTTTCAAATTTTAAATGAAGACAAATGCGCGTCACCGACGGGAACCCGTGCGAACGCACGGGTATCCCACTAGTTAGTAGTATAATACATAGCATATGTAATGACCTCCCCACATCTATTGTAGTATATAAATAAATAAATAAATAAATAAATATATATATATATATATATATATATATATATATATATATATATATATTATAATTTTTCTTAAACTAATTAAATATTTTATTAAATATTAATTATTGAATTAAAATATTGATTAATTAATTTAAATTATGATTATTCTTTGAATTATTGATTATTTATTTGTTATTGGTTATTTATTCAAGTATTGATCATTTAATTAAATATTGATTATTTATTGAATATGGAATAATTATTGACTGTTTATTAATTACTGAATAATTATTAAAATATTGAGTTACTTATTAAATATTGAATTGTTTATTGAACTTGGAATCATTTATTAAAAAATGGGTAGTTTATTAAAATATTAATTATTTATTTAGATATTGACTATTTATTTAAATATTGATTATTTACTTAATATTGGCTATTTATTTAAATATTGATTGTTTATTTAAATATCGATTATTATTTATTGAATAGTGAAATTTTATTGAATATTGGATTCAGATATTGGTGATTAACTAATTATCCTATATTTAATCGGTAACGTGTGTTTTGTGAGTTGTGATTGAATCGAGTCGATACTTACGTATTGCTTGCTAATTATGGTGATGATGTTTGAAGTATGAATGCTTTAATTATGAAAATGTATTTGTGGGTGCAATCGTGTGGTAATTCAAGTGTGATGAATTATTAGAGATATGCATAATATTAAGATTAGGGAATGGTCTTAATTGCATATGATTGTTGATTGCATACGTATTATTTGTGTCAAGAGGCAATGCTTGCTAGTTCTGTGGGAGCTAGTGACTTGTCCCAAACCTAGAGCGGGGTTTGAAAGCTTAGGAAGCAGGCTTTTGTATGTTATTGGTCTAGGGAACGAACCCGAGCGGTTTAAGTGTAAAAACTGAAAAATAATAATAAGTGTTGGTACCACATGGCATGAGTTGCATTGAGTCTTGCATCGAGTCACATTGCATATATGTTTGTTATATGGAAGTATGTGGATGTATGTGACTTGTTGAATTGGTGAAATTGTGGAATTGTGCGCATGTATTTGTGAATTGTATTGTTACTTGAGTAATACTCAGTTGATGAAACTTTGAAGCGTGAGAATAAGTATAATTATGTTTATATGCTTTTAAATTAATTATTATCTTATGATTTCAATAATTATGTGAATTCTCACCCTTCTGTTGGAATGATGTTTTATACGACATCGCTCAGGTACCAAGGAGTAGAGTTGCTTCTAGCGCGAGGTAGCCATTGGAGTAGCTGATTTAGTTTCTTTATTTATGTTGGGTTGAGTCATGCTCTGATAATGTAACAGTGGGATCGTTTCGATTTATGTCTGAGAGATACATTGTGTACTCTTCTTGATGTTGGTATGTTTATTTGAATTATGTGGAGTATTGGCTTTTATGCCTAAGTATTGATTATGAATGAGATGAGCGTGAGACTTCATTATGTCTATTATGATTGAAGTAAATCCGCTGCTACATGCTAATGTAAAAGTTTTTGAAAAGCATGAAAGTATTTTTAGTGTTATTGAGCATGACAGGTGTTTTTGTGATGTTTTAAAATTATGTGTGACATGATTTATTTATATTTATTCCGCGGGGTTTAGAAGGGTGTTACAGTTGGACTCCAACCAATTCATTCCTAGAATATGATTGAGATGACTTAGAGGCAATCAAACTAAGTCCATCCCAAAATCCATACAATAAATTGTCATAGAACAATTCAAACACACAAATGAAGTAGCCACTGAACCATTAGTTAGGGTATCAATGACCATTATAGAAGACACTTCCAAATTTAATCTTTTCACACACTCAGTAGATATAAACAAATGTGTTGCACTTGTGTCAATAATAGTAATCAAAGGAATACAATTAATAAGGCACATACCTCGAATCAAGTTATTAGATGCAGTAATCTCTACTCCAGAAAAAGAAAAAACTTTCCCTCCAGCCTGAGTCTTCTTTTGTTTCTGGCATTAAGTGATAATGTGACCATGCTCTCCATAATTATAGTAAGTCATACTATGACTCTTACATTCAGCAACTCGGTGACCTGACTTCCCACACTTGAAGTAATTCACAGTTGTGCTTTTGCACTCAGAAATATGATGTCCAAAATCATCACATTTGAAACATCTCACCGAAGCAGGAGTTCTTCCCCCACTTTGCTCCTTCCCACCTACAACCATCTGCTTACTCTTATTGGACAGATTTCCATAAGGTTTCCCACTATTTTGACCATTCCCTTTCTTCTCACTAAGACCCTTATAGTGAGAAGATCGGACTCTGGTATCCTCGTCTTATATTCTGTACTCATTCACCAGTACAAAAAACTGGAGAATCTCCCGATACCCAATAGCTTGCTTGATCTCGGGATGCAAGTCGCTTTCAAACTTGATGTACTTCGATCCATCAGCATCCAAACTATTATAGTGTGGACAAACTTTCACCAACTCTTCGAACTTAGCAGCATACTCAACAACTGTCGAATTTCCTTGTTTCAGCTCAAGGAACTCGATCTCTTTCGTACTGCACACGTCCTCTGGAAAGTACTTATCTAAAAAATTAGTTCTTAACAAAACCCAAGTAACCTCAATACCTTCATCTTCGATTCTCTAACGCACGTTGTCCAACCAGTCTTTGGGCTCCTCCGACAACATATGAGTACCAAAACACACTTTTTGGTCCTCAGTGCAAGCTATCACTAAAAAAATCTTATCAATCTCTCTGAGCTATGTCTGAGCACTTTTTGGATCATATATGCCCTTGAGGGTCGGCAGATTGTCTATCTGAAACTTCCCCAATCCACAGAATTCATCGCCAGCCTGATTCTGCTGACCTTACAACACCTGAGCCATCGCCTCCAAAGCATCAACAATAGCTTGGTCGTTTCTTCCACCAGCTATATTTCTGCACGCCAGTAAATAAGTATTAGGAGAAATATGCATCGACAGTGTTCATACACATGTCGTAAACTAGGGAGCAAACAACATGGCAAATGTTGGATCAAGCGCTTACCACTACGCTAAAAACAATTGTTGTTAGTGAGGGCGCAACTTTATTTCCATATAGTATAGAACCCTCAAAGGGCTTCACCTATCCCATACTAAGCGCCATGGGTTGGGATGTTAAGCCCATCGAATTCCTAAGGGTGATGTTAGATTAATAAACCCAACAATCCCCCCTAGTGTCAGCCGGGGGGATTCAAACCCATGACCAAGCTCTGACACCACTTGTTGGATTAAGCGCTTACCACTGTGCTAAAAGCAATTGATGTTAGTGAGGGCGCAACTTTATTTCCATATAGTGTAGAACCCTCAAAGGGTTGTGCCTAGCCCATATTAAGCGCCATGGGTTGGGATGTTAAGCCCATAGAATCCCTAAGGGTGACGCTGGATTAATAAACCCAACAACAAAAACTTGGTCGGATGGACCGACCTGCTCTGATACCACTAGTGTAACACCCTAAAACACCCACTCAAAATAATACTTAATAAATAAGTTATACATAACTATTTCACATAGGATGTCACACAATCTCCATATTCAACCTATTTTGTAACAGTTATTAAAATGAAACATTTAATTCAAAACACCTGTCATCATATGATCGTATTTATTTAGGTTGATCGCAACAGAATTAATCATTAAAAACAACTACTCAATCAAATAAGTTCAAATATAAATTTTATTTAAATACAAAACCAATCAGGGAAATATGCATTCAACATCAAAGTAACTCAAAAACCAGAAGTTATAACATTTAATCTCGCAACAATAACTCAGAACAAAACAAAACATAATGTTCGCCCACCCAATGTTACATATCAGAACAACGATAATCTAAAACACCTAAAACTAGAAAAGAAGAATAACATCAATGACATCCTTCAGCTCTAAAGCAGTTACTCATCTACTATGTACCCCAAGAAGGAGCACTGAACACCATAGCAAAACAAAGGGGTGAGAATACACACAAAATGTGTAATGGTGCAAAAGAATGCAAGGGTATCCTAAAGATAAAATATCAACTTTCATACATTTCAATTACATAAATCAACACAACAATTACTCAACAACACCCAAAATAACTCACCTGCCCAACGTTTATGTAATGCAATGCAACAAACACTCAACTCATGCATGTGGTACCAACTCAACAAAAGTTTTTCATACTAATCGGGTCCCAACATCTAAACCCTGAGCCCTCTCATATGAGCTCGGGACAAATCACTAGTCCTAACATCTGAACTCGTAATTTTTCTCTTTCATAACAATGACAACATATGATGCATGTACGATACAATGCAAAACCATAACAACTCAACAACAGATTTACAGTTCCATATCTAAATGTAAATAACAACATCCCATAGTCCCCACAGCTGAACTACATGCCATAGTCTCAATTATATGTTCATCACACAATTATCTCATCATCAACATAATTCAACATTATTAGATTAGTCAAACAATTTAATTAATTAACCAAAATTCACCAAGCCATAGCCAAACATCATCTGCATGATATAACAACGCCAAAAAACTAACTCTGCGGGTAAAAACACACCCATTGACACGATAACACGTAGCCAATTACCTAGGTGACATCTCTCATCACCCTTTTCCCTCAACTGTCACCCTTGTGACGACCGACAAGGCCCCACGTTTTCCTGAAGACCATGAAGGTCTCCCCGTTAAACCGTTGATGCTCGTCAGTTTCCTAAGGTGCATGACGGTGTGCTCATCACGCCGATGACGCTCGTCATCTAGTTGCAGAAGCAGAATTTCGTGTTCTTCTATGAAATTTAGTTTAGAACTCTGATTTTCCACCCCAGACCTTCCAATCGATCATAAATATCAGAGAAATAACATGTGATCATTACAACATCATATCCCATCGACTAACATGCATTTTTATCAATTAATCACAACTTTTAGCACTATATTCATAAATTGCATGTCAAACATATGAACACAACGCAAACCACTTATATGAAATACATCTAATTTTTTCATGGTAAATTAGTACACGAAATTCATGATAAATACAACAATCACATCTTGTTATCACAATAGTTTCATCCATAACATCAAACATTCAACAAAGGAAGAAAATAGGGAAAATCTAATGAAGATTAAGGGTTTCTCCCTATTCATCATGCAATTAACACCATATTTGAGTAATCCCCCCTTACCTTGGATTTCCAGCAACAACTCTAAGCTTCTCAGCAATGGTGTTTCTTCCCTAACCTTTGTTCTCACCTTGTTCTTCCTTTTGCATCTTTTCCCAAAATAATATATACTGACAACTTTTAGGTTTTCTAATCTCTTTTTATTAAAAAAAATAATTGTACATTGGCCCTAACTCATTATAATTCTCACCACTTATCTTATTTTCCTCATAGTTTTTATTTTCTACCCAAAACATCTATTTTCTATTTAATTTTAATATTATTTAATTATCTAATTATTTAATTAAATAACTAAACACTTTTCTACCAATCCCAACCCAGCATAAACATGTCGCAACACCAAATTATCAATCCAATACATAAAAAAATATTTAAAGCATAAATTCAGTTAAATAAATAATTTAAAGAAAACGGGGTATTACACCGAAGCCTTCTCGAACCCTCTAAAAATAACCTTAATGCTCCAAAGATTCTCCAGGGTAGGATCACCCACCAAGAGAGTTTTGTTAGCATAATGCAAATGAGACACCACCAACCCAGTTGTACCTACCCTGAACCCAAAATAAAGCCAAATTTCTTCAACCTTAGTGACTAGACCGCTAAGGCCTTCAGCCACTGGAAGAAATAGGAAGGGTGCAAGAGGGTCCCCTTATTTCCAACCCCTTTGGATGTTGATCGCCTCAGTAGGACACCCATTTACCAACACCACAAGATTACCACCAAAAACACAAGCTCTCATCCAAGACCTCCATTAACACCAAATCTAATAAGCATATAATTCAAGAAGCTCCAACTACCTGAATCATACACTTGCTCAAAATCGACTTTAAGCATAATGCAAAGTCTTTTAAATTTCTTAGCCAAGTAAACCCCCTCATTAACGACACAACACCTTCGACCAACATCCTCCCCTTAATGAATTCCGATTGATTTGGAGAAATGAAATTGTCCATCACTCTGATCTAAGTCTGATGGCTAGCACTTTAGCCACCAATTCGTACAAGAATCCCACTAAAAAAATAGACCTAAACTCTCTCAAAGTGGGAGGGGGAGTTAACTTTCGAGATCAAAGTCACAATATAAGATAAAAATATAAAATTAAAGGATAAAGATTTAAACCGATGAAATTGATCAAATATGTACTATAAGCTGAACAATTGATGTTGCAAAGTTTAGCCTTGTCACAACAAAATAAAATATAAAAAGTATTACTACATCAAATTGACTCTGCAAATATTAATTATGTACAAAATTTCTGTGTGCACAAATTCACAGATATACAATTTAAAATTTTCACTCATGCATTATTTTCCTTTCAAACGCAAGAACCTCTTGGGAGAGTACATTCTGAAAACTTTGTAAGCTGAGATAATTGATATCATAGCCATTAAAATGGATGCTACATAGCAACATAATATTGCCCCTGCAATTTGTTCACAGAATCTGGTGAATTTGTTGCATACCTTCAACCACTGGAATGCGTCTGAGCCAGTAAGTGCAAATAGAGCTGCTTGAAATAATGCTGTGTTTGTGGCAAATGTCAAGTACACAGCAATCTGTTTACAAATTTGTTTAAACATAAAAGTTATCATATTACTAATGTAAAATCAACTAACTACTAACACTTATATTGGTAAAACTTTAATCTTGAAGTTAACCGAATTAATTTTGATAAATAAGAATTAATCTTTTTTATTGATAACGTCTCTTGTTTTTCACTCTTTACTCGGATGAAACAATAACTATTTGGTTGTAAGATGATTCTATTTTACACCGAGAATTGAAAGAAGAAAACTATATAATTGGAAATGAGAGAAAAGAAAAATTTATGAAAAAAGAAGAAGAAAGTATTGTTGCACAAACTGTATTGTAAGTATTTGCTACAATGTAAGTTAATGACAACTGTGATTTCTAAAACTATATAAAACTATTGCAAAACTTATAAAGCTCATCTCTATTTATAAATGAGATTACTTGCATTTCAAGTAATCACAAAAATAACTAACTCAACTAAAATTAAACTAAATCAGTTTATTTCGACTTTGTCGACTTCTTCAACAGTTATATCCTTTGATTGCATTTTAAACTAAATGAGTTTATTTCGACTTTGTCGACGTCTTCAACAGTTATATGCTTTGATTGTATTCTTCGACAAGATATATTTAATTTTCTGTCAAATACAACAAATATAAACTCTATTCGACACAAACTATGCTATTTCGACTTTGACACAAATCATTAACTCAAATAATTTACAAATGTGTATATGATCTAATAATCATATACACCATCTATAAAACCGTTTTGAATATAATTCTTGCACAAATAATAATGTTCAATCTAGATAAATAATTTTTACGCCTTTTATCCTTATTTATTGTTTATATATTTGAAGCATTTATGAAGTATCACCAAACAATTTGGTACACTAACATTTTCAAATATTCCATTATTAATAATTAGTTAGGAGAATTTGAATTTAAATTCAAATTCTACTTAAATTAATTATTAATATATCTTACTTATTTCTTAGTCAAACCTGATCAAATTCTACTTAAATTAATTATATCTTACTTATTTCTTGGTCAAACCTGATCAAATAAATATATATATATCTTACTTACACCCTCCGTCCTATATTATAAGCAAAAATTACTTTTTAGATACATTTCTTAGTCAAACCTGATCAAATTCTACTTAAATTAATTATTAATATATCTTACTTATTATATATAATATTATAATAAGCATTCTCAATAATTAAACAGAAAAATAATAATTTTTACCTGATCTAGAAACAAACTAATCCAAACCATGCACATATCACAAGATCCTATTGAAGAACAAGAGTGTTTGCATAATTGAAGTATGTTATATCCAGCAGCTGAAGATGAAACATACAGCAAGATCCTAAAAAAACAATATATTGTCACATAATATATAAAATATAAAAACAAACAAAAAAAAATAGAGAGAAAGAAAAGTTATTTACCTGAGAGCATCCACATCCTTATAAGTAACTTTCTTTTCAATAGTTAAAAAGACAACCTTAGTTTGAGTATCAAAAGCAACTAAAAAAGCTGTTAATACCAACAACAAAATTGCTATAACTCTCAGAAAAATTTCTCCCCTTGCTATTCTGAATTCCATTATATTTTTTGTGAGAGAGATGAAGGTTTTGTAGTGTTATTAAATTTAGGGGCTGTTTGGGGACATTTATTGAATGTAAGAGAGTGCTTGTAGAGTGCTTCCAAAGTGGATGACATAAGACTACTGGTTGAAAATAATCCACGAGGGTGTGGAAATGAATTATCTCAACAGCTACCAGATCTCTATTAATGGTGTTTTATTGCTTACACGTTTCATTGAATGAATGAAAAGAAGGTAGAGACAGAGAGATGTGAGAGCTTAATAAAGAGACTGATAGATATGGTTATAGACAGATAAAAAAAATATTTAATTTAAACAATTTTTATTGTACAATATAAATATATTTTTTAAGTTAATTTTTTAAAGTATTTATTTATAAATATCAATAATTTATTTATATTAACACATAAATATTAATTCATAAGAATTCAACCTTTAAAGCTAAGTCTTTATGCCCATTTAACTAATTTTTTTTTATTAAAAATTATTGATTTATTTATTTTTTATCTAATAGTTTATGTTTAGAATTTTAGAATTTTACACGAACAAATATGATATTGTGGTTCAAATCCATGTATTTACAATATTTTTTCTACTAAAATTTATTAATTTATAAATATCAATAACTTATTTATATTAATTCCTAGATATAAATAATTGATGTCGCTATCCTAAAGTACATTATTTTATTTATTTAATTTTATTAAACATAATATTTGAAATATTTAATTTTTTTTAATATACAATTTTATAAATATTTTAAAATGTATTTATAAAAATTTTGTCATGTTTCACAAAAATTGTTATATGATAATCTCACACGAACAACATATCATTAACAAAAAAAGGTAATATGTAGAAAAAAAAAACAATTATATGAATTTAAAATATCAAAATTAATAACAAGAATGAGCTAAAATATGGAAGATTAAAATTATAATAATTAAATTTTATTTTTAAAAATTTGTTGTTAATTAGTAAAATAATTTTTTTTTGAAATACTTTTAAATTTTTGGTCTAGAATTATTTCAAAATAATTTATCTATCACTATAGTATAAGTAAAAAAGATGAATTATTCAATTTTTAATTTATAATTGTGTTGCTCCATATCAGACAACATGGTTATGTAGAGAAAGTACACAGAGTGGTTTTAAATTAGAAGGGTACCCTATATTAAATGAATTGTATTCCCTACATATCGTGTTATATACTTCCAATAATTTCTATATCAGATCTATTTCATGTTCAAAAGAAATATACTGTATATATCAGATCTGTGCCGCAACTAATTTAAATTGAATACTACCATCATAAATATTTCGTTGCCGCATTAAATCCATTTCTATTTTAATTGACTAAATACCTAAATGATGTGACTAGAGTTAGTTTTTCATCCACTTGTGTTTTAAGAAGCTCCCACACAATATATATATATATATATATATATATATATATATATATATATATATATATATATATATATATATATATATATATATATAAACAGATGTTTACTCTACTATCAAATTTTAATGTCCAAACACCATATAAAAATTGCCTTTTTATATAAAAATATTTTTCATTTTTTGTAAATTTAAAGATTAATTTTAATAATTTATAACATAAATAGAAATTATTGAAAATTGAAATATAATCATAATTATAATTTTTTTTAAATATGTATCTCAAAATTAATTTTATAAAAATTTGATTAAAATAACTTTAAATTTAAGTGATTTTTTAAAATTTTAATTTTTAAAAAAAGTTATAACTAACGAATGAAATATCAAAAACTAATTTTTTATTTAATGTTTTTTTAAAATATTTGGTAAATTCTTTTCAAATAAAATATATTTAAAATACCAAAACAAACATACCCTATATGTAATCATTGAATCAAAATTAAACCATTATAAATCAATAAAATTTTTAGTTTCTTAAATTAAAAATGTACAATTTAAAATTTGAATTTTCAAATTAAATCATTATATTTTTGAATTTGATAATTTTGTAATTGTTGAATTTAAATTTGAATATCTACATTTAAAATCATATATTTTGTATTTATATTTTTATATTTTAATTATTTAATATTGATTCGACTGTCATGGATAAATTAAAATAAGAGAAAAAAGAATGTGCACTGTCAATGTAAAATATTTTTACACTGTCAACCAATCACAGACGTGTATTCCGCCAAATCACATGTTTAATTTTAAAATACTGGTATGACATGACGAAATGTTATAATTCTATTGTATGATAGTGTAAAACAAATTTACAATAACAGTGCACTACCTTTAATCTCTTAAAATAATTATGTAAAAAATTTGAAAACATACAAATTTAGACGATCATTAAATTTTTACTAATGTTGAACATTATTGTAATCATATTTAAAATAATATTTATGAATAATTATGATGCAGATTTAAATTTTATTACTCTAAAATTGCATAGTAGTTAATCACATAAAGACATGGTTTGTGTATAAAAATTTTACTCTCTTATTCGGTTATATCAATAATTATAGGGTTAATAAAGTTTTTGGTCCTCATAAATATCTCAATTTCATTTTTAGTCCCTTCAAAAATTTCTTTTAAAGAATGATCTTCATAAAATTTTTAATTTTACCGTTTGATTCCTCCTACCAATTAGCGACGATTTTTACAATTTACAGACAGAATTAGCGACGGTTTTAGCGATGGTTTTTTATTTAGCGACGGAAATTGCGACGGTTTTAGCGACGATTTTGGCAGGAGAGACCACAAGTTAAAATTAAAAATTTTATAAGGGTCATTCTTTGAAAGAAATTTTTAAAGAGACTAAAAGTGAAATATGAGATATTTAGGATAATCAAAAACTTCATTAACCCATAATTATAAGCTTTATAATTTTACTCTTATTCGGTCACATCAATAATTATAAGCTGTATAACATTATTGACACTATTGTTTATAGGGGGTGATATAGTGAGAGACTTAGACCTCATATCGCTAATCTTATGATTTAGTTCTAGTCTCCTTTTGAATTTTTTTTGTCTTTTTTGTTTGGCTGGATCCGGTGTGATCGCCTTGCTCTTGTACTTGGATTTTGAATTAATACATATTTCTTTTGATTCAAAAAAAAAAAAAAAAAAAAAAAGTGAATGAGCTATGTCATCTCATGGTCAATGAGAAAGGATTCTCTCCCGGAATGGAGAGGGAGAAGTGATACGCCACACCATTAAAATTTATCTTAAATATGTTTTTAGTCTTGTAAAATTACCCAATTATGTTTTAGTTCTTACAAAATAATTATGTATGTAGTTTTAGGTTCTACTGTTAAACCAATGTGTATTTTTAAATGATTGTTTTACAGATATATTTAGAATGTTATAAAAAGTTTCTCGAAAAAAAAAAACTCAAATTTTGATTTATAAATCAAGATTTTCATTACTCTTATCATTTTTTTTTTAATTTAAAAAATTCATATTTAATTCTTCTCATTTTAAAAAAAATTATATAATTTGGTAAAAAAAATATTTTATAGTAATCTGAACACGTATGAAAAAAATTATTACAAAAACAAAAAGTTTAGGGGTAATTAAATAGTTTTCAAAATTTTAGAAAATAACAAAAACTAAAACTGCATGCATAAAATTTTTATAGGGACCAAAATAAGTCCTTTTTTGTATAGGGACTAAAAATGAAATGTGAGATACTTATAGAGATCAAAAATATATTTAACCCTTAAATGTTTACCTTTTTATGTATTTTACATGTTCAACCTTTTAATGTGTGGTCTATTTTAATGTGTGATCTAAATTTTACAAGATACATATTTCAATGCAGAGTAAGCTGGCTTGAAGGGGGCTTCGGTTAATTCAGTTGGATAATATTTAGATATTGTCGTATCTCGAAAAATACGATCTTTCGCAAATGCATATCACACACTCGCAAAAAAAATATCGAACAGAGTCACCATCGAACATTATTTATTCCAAATATGAAAAAAGAAAATATCAATAAAACTCTTTAAAAGAAACACATGGTCATCACAATTATATTCGGGTACGGGAGTTGATTACGCAAGGGGAATGTATTAGCACCCCTCACGTCCGTTGTACTCAACGGAAATTTTTTAATTAAATTTGCGATTGTATGTTAGCTTATGCTAATTTTTTTCTTCGAATAATCATGTCGTACCTCGAAAAATACGATCCTCGCGATGGACGCGGAAAAAACTGTTCGAAACAGAGTCGCCATCGAACTTTATTTATCCCAAAGGAGGGAAAGTAAAATATCTATAAAACCTTTAAAGGATAAGAAAATGGTCATCGCAACCAAATTCGGGTTCGGGAGTCGGTTACGCAAGAGGGAAGGTATTAGCACCCTCTACGTCCGTTGCACTCAACGGGAACCTCTTGATTTGATTCGTGAGAAAGTTAGTTAGGTTTGTTTGTTATCTTCTAAAGGGTTTGCTTCTAAGGGGAAAACGGGTGGTTTTTTATTAGGGTGCTCGGAAAGGATTAGAACCCTTGTGCCTACGTATTCCCTCGTGCAATGGGAAAGTCAGAGCATTCGTAGTCCGTGGGACTACGGTTGTTTGGTTAGTGTTTTTTATAGGCTCCAATTGTCCACACACGAGTAAGAGAACTCGCACCCAAACAATTGGGGAGAAAGGTCAAAGACTTGGCCCCCCTCACATCACCTTTTAGGAAGTTGTGTTTGAATATACGATTAAGTACATTAAAGAGTTTGATTAAGAAATGAGGATTTTGACTTGTATGTGTTTTAGGGTTTCGGTCGCACGGGGGCGAGGAAATGAGTTTTATTCGTATTGGATGTTTTAGAGGTGACAATTGTTCACACACGAGTAAGAGAACTCGCACCCAAACAATTGAGGAGAAGGGCCAAAAACTCGACCACCCTCACTTCACCTTTTAGTAAAAATGTGTTTAGATATGGATTAAATGTTTTAATGATTGCTTAGAAAATGGTGTGAATGTAGTCGAGTTACAAGTGTTTTAGAGGCGTCAATTGTCCACACACTAGTAAGAGAACTCGCACCCGAACAATTGAAGAGAAAGACCAAAGACTTGATCCCCCTCCTTTTCACCTTTTAAAATGTGTTTAAATAGAGATTAAGTGCTTTAATAATTGATAAGGAAAAAGAAATTTGAGTGTTGTCGGATTACAAGTGTTTTAAAGGTGTCAATTATCCACACACGAGTAAGAGAACTCGCACCCAAACAATTGAGGAGAAAGACCAAAGACTTGATCCCCCTCCTTTTCACCTTTTAAGAAATGATGTTTAAATATGGTTAAGTGTATTGATTTGATTTGAAAAATTCTCGATGTTGGATCGAGGTTTGGGTTTGCGTGCGAAATGGTTTGAGAACTAATGGAAAAGAGGTCCTATGGTTTAAGGTAAGGTCGATTGCGAGGCAAAAGCGCTCGACTTACAAGAGGTAAAGGGACTTGATATGTGGATCAAGTGAAAATTGGAGATTAATTGAAGTTGATTTGGAAAATACTTGACGTTGGATCAAGCTTGTTTATTGTTGTAAAAAAAAGGTTGATTTTAATCTTATGGGAGAGGGGTGTAATTAATCAAGTGGGAATAATCGAGCCATGATTAAAGTGAGCCAATCACATACACGCATACAAACCAAACTGAAATGTGCAACAATTATCGTTGTATAAAGTCCAAGAGGAGGCATTGTGAGGTCGATTGCGATCGTGAAAACGATCGACTTACAAGGTATTAAAAGGGTTTGACATTAAATCAAGATATTAGTTTGAAAATATTTTTTGGTTTGGACAAGCATAATATGAATAGCATAAACATAATCAAGGCATGAAATAAATCCACAAGAGAAAATTATACACCTCACATAAAGATCATAAATAAAATGGGGGAAGAAATAATCAAGCATGTTAGTCCAATTAGTTAATAACCTAAAGTTTTAAGGTTAGTCTAAAAGAAATTCTAAGTTAAAATGATAATGTTTTTAGATTCTTTTAGGATTAAGGAAATTCAAATAATTAACTAAATTAAACTAAAATATAAAAAAAACAACAACTATTTAAAGTTAATTAACTAAATAAAGTGGTTTAAGAAAACTAATTAAGTAAATTTGATTAAAGAAAAAGGATTTTTAGACTTTTAGAACTAGGGAAAATTATTTAACTTGATTAATTAAATTAAAATCAAATGTTTAATATAACTAATTATTAAATTAATTAGTTAATATTAAATAAATAATTTTAATAAAATTAAGGAAAATTAATTAATAAACAGATTTTACTATTTTTTTTAAAAAGATAAATTAATTTAAAGTTTTTTTTAGATTTTTTAATGAGTAAAAGAAAATATGATAAAAACTAAAAAGAAAACTAAATAATAAAAAGGAAATGGGCCAGAAAGTCAGTAAATTGGGGGTGCACAAATTAAAAATGTAACGCCCCGTTTTGTCCGATTTTTTTAATCGAGACGATTTAATTATTTTTGTTTTTATATTATTTTATTCTTGACTTTTATTTGACAATATATTATTTTTCATCGTTGTTTATGTTTTATCGCGTTTTGAGAGCGTTTGCGAGATATTTGAGCTGAGGGGTATTTTGGTCTTTTGCTTGGGTAAGTTTTATGTTTTTATATAAATAGAAAGAAAAGAGAAAAAAGATAGTAAGGAAAAGAAAAAAAAGAAGAGAAAGATAAGAGAAGAGAAAAGAGAGGAAAGAAAAGGGAGAAGAGGAAAAGTGGAAAAATCGACATAACTCCGTTTCAAGCGCGAATAATCGGGTAAGGGTGTGAAGTTTCGATTATATCTTGCTTGTATATGTATATGTGTGTGATAGTGTGAATGTTTACTTGTTTTTCATAATTTTTCAATTCTAGGTTGAAATGAGAAAAACGATTAGAAATCGATGTTTTTACGGACGAAAGTCGGAATAAATCGCGTAGTAGAGTCGTGTGATGTTGGGTCGTGATTTAGCGTGATCGTTTGATTGAATCGAGTTGAATTTGTAACTTTTGCGTTTTTGATATATATCGATATTTTTGTGCAAATTGATGTTGTGATCGAGTAAAAGTGTTTGCATATGTCTGGGAACCTTGGTATAGGTTGATATTTAATCGGGAATGGTTGTTTGTGTGTTTTCGAGTGGTTTTGATCGAGTTTGGAATTGGGTTAAATTGATAAAACTATGTTTCAAAATATTTCAAAAATGTAAAATGTGTTGGATGGCTTTTTAATGGTGAAAATATTGTAGTATTTCGAATTCTGAGACCGGGGCTTTTTACGGAATCAAAATCGGAGGTCCGGAAGGCTTCTGACGATGAAAATGCAATTTTCTAGGCTCTGACACGGCCCGTGTCACACAACACGGGGGGGGCGTGTCAGCCTACTGCCCCTGGAGGGAGGAAACGCGAAAAAATGAAATTTGGAATTTTGGGTGACACTGGCCGTGTCACACAACACGGGTGGCCATGTCAGCCCTGCTATAGGTTTTTCTTTCAAAATTGTTTCGATCGTAACTTTTGAACCGTAAGTCCGTTTGGACCCCCGTTCGAAGCGTTGGAAAGCTTATAAAATATTCTTTCTATTAAAAATGGTTTGGAGGGTAAAATATGATTTAATTAATTCGTGTTTTTGAAAAATAGTCGGGTTGTCGGGTTTTTATCGCGTTAAATGCGTGCGGTTGGTGTTTTACTATGTGTTGTGCTATTGTTATGTAACGTGGAGCTTTTATATGGTTTATATGTGGTTGAGGCATGTGATAATGATGTTGTTGTGTGATAAAATACATTGTTTGATTGAATATCAATGTATGTTGTTATGATGTGCTGTGGGTAGCCTTTGTGGTGTGAATCCCTTGTGGAAGTAATTGTGATTGCATGATTGTGGTGGTTTATGGCTTGGGATGAAGTGCATTGTTTATGTGAAATTTCAATGGATGTTGTTTGGTGGCCTTTATGGTTTGAAATGCATTGTTTGAATTGATTTGCAATGCATGAATATGATGATGTTGATTAATTCATATGGTTGAATTGTGAATGTATGGAATTGATGAGTTGAAATATATGCATGATTATGGTTGAATATATGTGTGAAGATGCATTTGATTGTCATGAGTCCTTGTATGCCAAGCATCATGATATGCATTCTTGTGACGTCCTAAGTGACGGATTGATTCCAGAGGGAATCTGCTATAACATTGTGAGCCTTAAAAATAAGAGGTATGAATCGCCTTAAAAATAAGAGGACCTAAAGTGATGGTTATAGACGATCGTGTGCCCATGTGGGGTGTGAGCGATCGGATTGTGCGCCTTATACAAAGAGGACCTAAAGCAATCCATAAACGTCGTGCGCCTTATACCAAGAGGACCTAAAGGGACGGGGAACATCGTAGGCCCGACGGGGTGTTACTTGAGAGATCCTCAGTAACGAGCGATGATTCCAGCAGAGTTCCTGAGTGAACTAGTGATGAGAAATGTTGGAAGTCGGTACCGCATGGCATTTGCATAGAGTCGTTGTGTCGGTCTCTGTGCATTTGCATAAATCATGGATTGATTATGTGTGAGAATTGTGAATGGATGCATTATGTGTGGAAAATCATGATTTGATTGGTTATGTGTGGGAATTGTGCATCGATTTGTTATGTGTTGAGATTGTGATAGCATTGGTAATTTGATGTGCATATGTGATAAATGCATTGGTTGTGGATAATATGTAATAGGCGTAGACATATGCTATGTGATGTGTGATGTGTTTCTAAATGTTATGACTTGGTATGCCTTATGGGCAAATATATGAGTATATTGGATACTTGTTATATGCTATATTGTTGGATTAATAGATATATGTTACGTATATGAGGTATGTTATATGTATTAGTATGTGGTGTTTGCGGTGAGAATAGCTATGCATGTGAATTATTACGTATTTGCATATTATTATGCAATCTTGATGTTAGTTGTTATTTCTCACCCTTCTGCTGTGGTTTGATGCTCTACGAGGCATTTGCAGATTTGTGTCTTGGAGGCTTTTGGGAAGATTAGTTTTCCATTCTTTTGTCGGTCTTGGTGTCTGCTCTGATACGTAGCACGGGAGTCGGGGAACGATTATATTATATATGTATACATTTGTTGAATGTATTTTGTAGTACTTTTGTATATATAGTTGAGGTTCTAAAATGATTTATTTTGTAAAACCAGTTAGTTATGGATCTTTCCGCTTTGTTCCATAATTGACCTTTCCCTTTAGATGGAAAAAGTTTCCCGTTAATGATTTTCTCTATTATGTGTTATGTATCAAAATTTATGAGCAGAGATTGTGTTTTCTTACTTTAAAATGTGGCATCCTTGTTTCTGTCGGAAAAATAAATTTTTAGTTACTCTGATTTTATATCGTATTATTTATTCGCGATGGGAAAAGGGGTGTTACATTAGTGGTATCAGAGCAGGTTGGTTCGTCCGACCAAGTTGTTGAGTCAGTTGGTGTGACAGTTGAATACTGTCGGTGTTGGTTGTCCCTTAGTACATGATATGTGTGTGGAGCACTGTCGGTACTTTCTGGTTTCCTAATCTTTTGTCTCCAGGTGTTAGAATGAGATAAGTGGGGGAGAAGCTGGTACTTCTCCAAGTTGCTTCAGGTGTGGAGCGTTGGCTCCGTGTGTTGTGAATTGTAAGATTGAAAGTGTTGTTTGGACAGTGTTGTTCCCGATTCCAGAAGGAATGCGGAGGTAAGGTTTATGTCAACTAAGGATTTATGCCTTAGGTAGTTTGAGCACAGGATGTAAGGAATACTATTATAGTTTGGTAAAGACGGTTTATGCCCCATCATGATTATCGGTTGTCTATTGACAAATTGAGGAACTGATCACCCTTAATCTCTTGTTGATAGTAGACGGAATTATGTTGGATGGAATAGACGTGTCTTTCCGGCTTTGATAGTGTGTGCAATGAATTGTTTGGAATTAAGAAAATGATTACGGATTGTTTTGATGAGTTTATGAAGATTCTTTTATCGGAGGATGAGGCGGATTCGAGGTTTTGGTATGTTGGTCCAGTTGGGAAGTCATTGAGAGAGAACGATTGGGTATCGTTAATGGTTGTTCTCAGAGAGTAGATTGTGAACTCAAATTTGACAAAGGGGAAGATTTGAGGTTTGGATCTGCTAAGTAAGTAGAAGAACTTTTAGGAAGTGAAACTCAGATGTTTGTCATGTTTGTGATGATAGTGTTCTGGAAATTGGCAGGAAAGCCGCAGTGAGGGGCTGTCAGTTGTGCATGGTTTTCAGATGTGTTTTTGGATGAAACATTAGTGTGTCGACTTGAAGAGGTCCAACATGGTTGGTAAGGAAAAGGATGATAGAATGAGGTTGCGTGTTAATCAGTAAGTAGTATGGAAACTTGCGGTTGTGTTTGGGATAGCTTGAGTTTTGAATTGGGACGAATCGCGAACGACTTGAAGCTCCTTGATGGTATTACTTTTGGTTATGGGTTGAGATCTCGTGTCAGCAGAAACCTTGAGTGAGTTGGAACCCCGTAAGGAGAATTGATATGGAAGGTGGTAACCAGAGATTGTTAAGCTATTTTTGGATGAATTGTTTCGAGCTCAAAATGAATTTTGAAGGTTGTATATGTTATGGTTGTGGAGTATATGAATCGTATCTTCCATACTTGTTTGGATAAGTTCATAGTGATGTTTATTGAATGATATTCTGATTTATTTTAAATCAAAGGATGAGTATGTAGAGTATTTAAGGATTGAGTTACAAGGGTTGACAGAGAGGGAGCTTTCTGCTAAATTATCGAAGCAAGAATTTTGATTGAAAGAGGTTGGTTTTCTTGGTTATGTTATCTCCGATGATGGTATTGTTGTATATCTATCCAAACTAGATGCAGTTCTACATTGAGAGACTCCGAAGTTCATTACGGAGAATAGAAACTTTTTGGACTTTAGTTGGTTATTACCGGAGGTTATGGAAGGTTTTTCCAAGTTAGCATTTTCGTTACTTCGGTTGACTTGCAAAGGGTAAGTCGTTTGCTTTGGATGTTCATTGTGAGGAAAGTTTGAGAGGGTTAAAGTAGAAATTGTCTACAGCTTCAGTTTTGATTCTGTGTGATCCTAATCAACCGTTGATGAGGTATTGTGATGTTTCTTTGATGAGTTTAGTCAGTGGGTTAATGCAAGAGGGTAAAGTCGTGGCTTATGTTTTACGACAATTGAGGATTTAGAAAAGGATCTCTACTATTCAAGATTTGGAATTGGTTGCGGTTGTATTGTGTTGGGAAATTTGGAGGTATTATCTCCATGGTTCTAGGTTTGAAGTGTTTAGTAATCTCAAGAATATTGAGTACCTGTTTGGTCGGAAGGAATATAGTATGAGACAATGAGGATGGTTAGAATTCGTGACGAGTTTTGAATTTGGCGTGGATTACGCTTCGGGAAAAGCGGAGGTTGTGCCTGAAGAGTTAAGTCGATAGTCTTCGCATGGTTGTTTTGATGGATAGAGAATTAAAATCATTCGAGCAGTTCAGAGACTTGTGTCTGGTGTGAGATAACTCAGTGGAGTGTGAGGTTGGGTATATTAAAAGTGAACAGTGTTTTTTGGTGAATATGAGAAAGAGTTAGACTTTGGACGTGGGATTGATAGTTTTGATGGTTACGAGTAATCAGAGTACGCAACAAAAGTGTGATATGGCACAATTCGTATATGCGTGTGTGACTTATAAGAGTTTATAGGTTGAACACTAGAAACATGTAGGAATGATGAGACCATTGGACGTTCCGGAATGGAAGTGATAGGTGGAAGTTTAAATATTATTCATGGGCTACTATGTAGATGGATGTTTTGGTTATATGTTCGATTGGTGAATCGTAGCATTGTTGTAATATTGTTGTGGGACAAGGATGTTTGGTATCCTGGTTTAGTCGAGGTTGTTGAAACGATGTTGAGTTGTGGAACTTTGTGTTCTTGTTTGTGTTGTTGCCTCGTTTCCATGGTGATGGTTCGAGTGCGTATAGCTAACTCCTGTGATGGGGAATTAGGGGAGTGTTACCTACGGTGATGGTAACGATCTTGTTATGTTTCGGTTCAAGAGTGAACCTGTGTGTTCGTAACTTGGGTTTTCTTTGAGTTGTGAGTTGGTCGTCAAGTGCATTGTATAAGCTTTGCATCTTGTCTTAGTAATTGTCGTCCTTATCGTGTCGTTGTTGTAGCTGCTGTTAGCGAGGTGGTTTGTCAGTTGTGTTATTCGTGGTGTGCCTAGTGTTGGCATGTTAGTTGGTTAGTCGGATGCGAGAGTCATACCCGGAGTCGTTCGCCTCAGTTATATTTTCGAGGACGAAAATGTCTAAGTGGGGGAGAATTGTAACGCCCCGTTTTGTCCGATTTATTTAATCGAGTCGATTTAATTATTTTTGTTTTTATATTATTTTATTCTTGACTTTTATTTGACAATATATTATTTTTCATCGTTGTTTATGTTTTATCGCGTTTTGAGAGCGTTTGCGAGATATTTGAGCTAAGGAGTATTTTGGTCTTTTGCTTGGGTAAGTTTTATGTTTTTATATAAATAGAAAGAAAAGAGAGAAAAGATAGTAAGGAAAAGAAAAAGAAAGAAGAGAAAGATAAGAGAAGAGAAAAGAGAGGAAAGAAAAGGGAGAAGAGGAAAAGTGGAAAAATCAACATAACTTCGTTCAAGCGCGAATAATCGGGTAAGGGTGAGAAGTTTCGATTATATCTTGCTTGTATATGTATATGTGTGTGATTGTGTGAATGTTTACTTGTTTTTCATAATTTTTCAATTCTAGGTTGAAATGAGAAAAACGATTAGAAATCGATGTTTTTACGGACGAAAGTCGGAATAAATCGTGTAGTAGAGTCGTGTGATGTTGGGTCGTGATTTAGCGTGATCGTTTGATTGAATCGAGTTGAATTTGTAACTTTTGCATTTTTGATATATATCGATGTTTTTGTGAAAATTGATGTTGTGATCGAGTAAAAGTGTTTGGATATGTCTGGGAACCTTGGTATAGGTTGATATTTAATCGGGAATGGGTGTTTGTGTGTTTTCGAGTGGTTTTGATCGAGTTTGGAATTGGGTTAAATTGATAAAACTATGTTTCAAAATATTTCAAAAATGGAAAATGTGTTGGATGGCTTTTTAATGGTGAAAATATTGTAGTATTTCGAATTCTGAGACCGGGACTTTTTACTGAATCGAAACCGGAGGTCCGGAAGGCTTCTGACGATGAAAATGCAATTTTCTAGGCTCTGACACGGCCCGTGTCACACAACACGGGGGGGGGGGGGGGGGGGGGGGGGGGGGCGTGTCAGCCTACTGCCCCTGGAGGGAGGAAACGCGAAAAAATGAAATTTGGAATTTTGGGTGACACTGGCCGTGTCACACAACACGGGTGGCCGTGTCAGCCCTGCTGTAGGTTTTTCTTTCAAAATTGTTTCGATCGTAACTTTTGAACCGTAAGTCCGTTTGGCCCCCCTTCGAAGCGTTGGAAAGCTTATAAAATATTATTTCTATTAATAATGGTTTGGAGGGTAAAATATGATTTAATTAATTCGTGTTTTTGAAAAATAGTCGGGTTGTCGGGTTTTTATCGCGTTAAATGCGTGCGGTTGGTGTTTTACTATGTGTTGTGCTATTGTTATGTAACGTGGAGCTTTTATGTGGTTTATATGAGGTTGAGGCATGTGATAATGATGTTTTTGTGTGGTAAAATACATTGTTTGATTGAATATCAATGTATGTTGTTATGATGTGCTGTGGGTAGCCTTTGTGGTGTGAATCCCTTGTGGAAGTAATTGTGATTGCATGATTGTGGTGGTTTATGGCTTGGGATGAAGTGCATTGTTTATGTGAAATTTCAATGTATGTTGTTTGGTGGCCTTTATGGTTTGAAATGCATTGTTTGAATTTATTTGCAATGCATGAATGTGATGATGTTGATTAATTCATATGGTTGAATTGTGAATGTGTATGGAATTGATGAGTTGAAATATATGCATGATTATGGTTGAATATATGTGTGAAGATGCATTTGATTGTCATGAGTCCTTGTATGCCAAGCATCATGATATGCATTCTTGTGACGTCCTGAGTGACGGATTGATTCCAGAGGGAATCTGCTATAACATCGTGAGCCTTAAAAATAAGAGGTATGAATCGCCTTAAAAATAAGAGGACCTAAAGCGATGGTTATAGACGATCGTGTGCCCATGTGGGGTGTGAGCGATCGGATTATGCGCCTTATACAAAGAGGACCTAAAGCAATCCATAAACGTTGTGCGCCTTATACCAAGAGGATCTAAAGCGACGGGGAACATCTTAGGCCAGACGGGGTGTTACTTGAGAGATCCTCAGTAACGAGCGATGATTCCAGCAGAGTTCCTGAGTGAACTACTAATGAGAAATGTTGGAAGTCGGTACCGCATGGCATTTGCATAGAGTCGTTGTGTCGGTCTCTGTGCATTTGCATAAATCATGGATTGATTATGTGTGAGAATTGTGAATGGATGCATTATGTGTGGAAAATCATGATTTGATTGGTTATGTGTGGGAATTGTGCATCGATTTGTTATGTGTTGATATTGTGATAGCATTGGTAATTTGATGTGCATATGTGATAAATGCATTGGTTGTGGATAATATGTAATAGGCGTAGACATATGCTATGTGATGTGTGATGTGTTTCTAAATGTTATGACTTGGTATGCCTTATGGGCAAATATGTGAGTATATTGGATACTTGATATATGCTATATTGTTGGATTAATAGATATATGTTACGTATATGAGGTATGTTATATGTATTAGTATGTGGTGTTTGCGGTGAGAATAGCTATGCATATGAATTGTTACGTATTTGCATATTATTATGCAATCTTGATGTTAGTTGTTATTTCTCACCCTTCTGCTGTGGTTTGATGCTCTACGAGGCATTTGCAGATTTGTGTCTTGGAGGCTTTTGGGAAGATTAATTCTCCATTCTTTTGTCGGTCTTGGTGTCTGCTCTGATACGTAGCACGGGAGTCGGGGAACGATTATGTTATATATGTATACATTTGTTGAATGTATTTTGTAGTACTTTTGTATATATAGTTGAGGTTCTAAAATGATTTATTTTGTAAAACCAGTCGGTTATGGATCTTTCCGCTTTATTCCATAATTGACCTTTCCCTTTAGATGGAAAAAGTTTCCTGTTAATGATTTTCTCTATTATGTGTTATGTATCAAAATAAATTTTTAGTTACTCTGATTTTATAACCTATTATTTATTCGCGGTGGGAAAAGGGGTGTTACAAAAAACACCAGGCCCAGAGTTGTCAGCCCACGTTGGGGTGAGGGTTAACGGCCCAATAGCTTTCTATCCAGGGAAGGGGTGCAGCAGTGGTTTCAAGGGTGACAAAAACAAAACTGGCGCACAAGCCCAAACCTTAGGCTCGAAATTGGTGTTCACATATAGGGGGTGTATTGAGAATCCAGATGGTGCAAAAAGGAAAGTGAAGCTGAGTGGGCCTAAAGCCCAATCCGACTGGTTTGACCTAGAAATAAAATTCAGCCTCCACAAGCATAAACTAGCGCAGTTGTCTTCTTCTTCTATCTCGACCATCTCCTATGTTCCCCTTCTACACTTTCAAAACCACCACGATCCAAAACGAAACCAACCCAACTCCGTTTAATTTCTCCTTCAATTCTTACTCTGTTCTTCTTCTCTGTCCGCTATTTCCACCATCCTCTTCGTCAAAACGCCGGCAGCTCTCCATCTCACCTTCTCACACTCAAACGATAACAACAGACTTTGCCATTCGCCTCTCCCTGTTCTTTCACATCGCCTCCATCTGCCATGGAACGAAAGCGACACCGGGGCGAAACTACGCCGCACCGGATTAAAACGACATTGCCGGGATCTTTTTTTAAACCGCCGGAAATCTCTCTCTCCACTAATCGCGTCGTCGGAAACGGAACAGGTGTCGTCGCTCTACATCAACATGCTCAATCTCACTCAACATACGAATTTGGATTCAACAACCAGCCACAAATATTCCATTCAGAAATCAAACAAATACAATAGAATAGAATATGGTCCAGATTCAAGCAAGAAACAACAAACAAACCACACACATTTCACTTAAGATTAAATCAAAACAAAAAATAGAGTATGATCAAGATCACAAGAAAGAACTCACAAGGTCGGAGCCAGTCCGACTATTCTGACTTTGGTAATGGTAAGCTCGATCCCTTCTTCTCCTGGTTCTGCTTCTTCTTCTTTCTACTGCTGCTGTAAGCTACTTTCATCTTGTTGTTGGCATTTCTCTGAATCTCTTCTGCTTCTCCTATCTCACTCTGCTCTTGGGTTGTCTGTAGTTTAGGTTTGTGTTGTTTGTTGGTGGTTGAGATTGTGAGGTATGAAGGTTGAAAGAGGTTTGAGGGTGAGTTTTTTGAAGATTGGAGAAGAAGGTGGATTAGTGTTTGGATGTGTCCATTGCAGTTGTTTAAGTGAGATTGAGAAAGAAGAGGGTGAATGAAGATTATGAAGAATTTGGGAAAGAAATTATACAGTGTAGGATTGGTTCCCAAGAACTTGTCCAATGAGGATCAAATGGTGAGGTTTTATAGAGGAGTGGAGGTTTCATACGTGCCAAAAATCAGTTAATCCGAGTGAATGAAATTCTCGCAAGGAACATGTGAGTGCTGAGCTGTATTTTGAGGGTCGTTGGGGAATATTCGTTTGCCATATGGTTGTAAGCAATGCATGGTACGGTTTTGTAGTACTGGTGTGGTGAATTGGAATAGTGATCATGGTCGTACGAATTTTGCAAGGCTTGGCTTTTGCTTAATTATTTTTTTCCTTTTTTTCTGTAGATTGTGGTATACTGAAGAGTGGGGTCACGGCTTCGCAAATTAACAAGGCTGCAGCAGGCGGTTTTTCTGTAATGGGCTTCAAATTGTTGTTGTGGCTTTTTGCAGATTTTTGTTGGATAGCTGGAAAAGTTGTGAGTGGCTGCATGGAAGTACCATTTCCAACAGTAGGGAGAGTATTGCCACTAGCTGGATTAAATGCAATTGAAGAAACTTAGGAATAGCTGCCTGGAAAACCAAATCTGAATATGTATTTGAGGATACATTCATAACGGTAGCATGTATAGATATTATTTGTGGGTTTAACAATGGTTATGAATGGATATGGACTTAAAAAGATATGGTTATGGGTTTGAAAATAGTGATTGAGTTTGAATATAAAAAGAAATGGATAAATGGGTAATTGGATTTCCTAATGGATATTGCAATGAATGGTTTTTGGTAATGTGAAATGGATCTAGGGTTGAATTTTGGATATGGAATAATTAAATTGGATATTTGGATAAAAATGGATTGATTTGGAAATGGATATGGTTTTATGAATTTGGTTATTGGAAAATATGGATTTGAAAAGTGGATAAATGGATTTAAAATGAGATACGGTTATTTATGACAAAATGGATAATATGAAAGGTAAAAAATGGACATGGATGAAAAATGGTTTAGGGTGAAAAATATGGTTTAATGGTTATTAACATGAATTTGAATGGAATTTGAAAATGAATTAAAATTAAAATGGAGGTTAAGAAGTGGATAATTGGATTATAATATGGATATTGACAAATGGTTTTGAATGTGAAAAGAAAATTAGTTATGGTGAAATGAATGGATATCGGATTTTGAACCCAAACCATCAAACGATCATGTGAATGAATACTCCACCAAACTCCTTAATTCTCAATGAAAACCAAGATGCATTCTCAATAAAAACCTTGACCTGACAGCCACGCCTGAACTTATCTCCACAACAACTGGACTTAGGAAACAGGAGCAACATATTTTTTGAGTTTTCTGAATGATGGTTAGTGGATGAATGTTCAGATGAAAACTATCCACACGTAGGACAAATTTGGGGTATGACAAATCAAACATCCAAAAGAAAATTAAAGGGGTCGCAAAAAGGTTTTTATTAGGGTGTTTGACGAGATTGTGAGTCTCGCTCCTATGTATCCTCGGGTACAATGGGGAACTCAAAGCTTCGTAGTTCGGGAAAGACAAAAGATATTTTTGGTGTTTTTTGTTATAGAGCTTGACGAGACGTGAATCTCACTCCTACGTATCGCCAAGTACGATGGAGAACTTAAAGTTACGTAGTTCTTGGTAGCAAATGAGTGTTGGTTGATTGATTTTAATGAATGAATATTTAGATCGCATTCTAGCAGTTAAATATTGGCTTGTATGGTCACGAGGGAGGCTTAAGCAGTAGTTTGTTCCGCGGTAGAATTGACTAAACAGTGTTCTTTTGTGAAAAGGTTTTCAATCGCACAGGGGTGGGAAAAAGATAGGTTTGGCGTGTTGAGTGTTTTGTTGGATAAAGATTGCTCGAATGGTCAAGTAAGGCAACTCGTATCCCAACAATCAAGGAGAGGAATGGAAGGCTCTAAACCATCTCCATTTTCATCCTTAATTTCAAAAGGGTTTGGATATTGTTAAGGTATTTTTTATGGACGACGAGTACTCGAATGGTGTGTTTGCCCGCCTATTAATACTTTTGAGGACTGGGCCCAGAGTAGAGCGGAATTCACAGAATTTTATTACCCGACTCGCCTCAATTGCACATTTATCAAATTCTCCTTCTAAACTTACCTTGCTGGCATACTTACTAAGTTTAAGCTCACTATTACATTTCACCAAGCAAACATCATGAGTTTCTTTACAATTTATCAGTACCTGTTCTAACTTGATAGTCTTTCCAATATCTTTCTTAGTCTCCAAGCTTATTTCAGTGTTCTCAGAACTCCACATATAACAATTATCTGATGCTCTCTTACCTCTCATGATAGCCTTACCCTTCTTATTTGTTATCTGACATTCAGAATTGGTAAAGTTGACCTTGAGACCTTGATCACATAATTGACTTATGCTGATCAAGTTTGCATCTAAACCTTCAACAAGTAATACCTCCTCCAGATTGGGTTGTCCTGCACAGTCCAGTTTTCCAACACCTATTACTCTCCCTTTTGATCCATTACCAAAGGTCACGTACTTAACAGGATGAGACTTAACATCTGACAGACATCCCATGATACCAGTCATGTGCCTGGAACATCCACTGTCGAAGTACCACTTTTCCCTTGCAAAGACACTGAAGGACTTATGAGCTATGTGTTCCTCTGCAGTACTCTTGGGAGTCCACACTTTTGTTGCCCCAACCCACTCTTGTTTCCTACTAGACTGTAAGCCATTCTTGGGGTAGCCATATAATCTGTAGCAGAAGGGTTTTATATGTCCAAGCCTTCCACAATAGTGGCATTTCCATCTTTGATTCTTTCTTCTTGTGACATTCTTCTGATGTCTATGAGGATGTTGCAACATGTTATACGACATCTTTGATTCTTTTTCAGGTTGAGCATGTGTTACTTCAGGCCATTTTCCCTTGTCCATCTCGCTAGAACATTCAAACCCGAGACCCCTAACATCTCCAACATCTCTCCCTGACTTCAGAATCTCATCAAGCACATGAGAGCTGCTATTAAGCATTCTGACTGTTTTGATGACATTATCCAGTTTAGAGTTCAGAATAACTACTTCACTTTTTAGATCAGAGATAGTAGCCAGATGCTCTTCCTGTTCAGCTTTTAGATGAGCAATGATTTTCTTTTGTTCTTCTTTCTGCTGACACACTTCTTCACTTTTAATGCATAAGTTCTTATAGGAAGCAGCTAGCTCCTCAAAAGTAAGCTCATCACTGACTGATTCTTCATCAGACTCACACACACCTGTTAATGCTGTGACCCTCTTTCCAGACTTCTCATCAGTTTCAGTTTTAGAATCGTCTTCTGACCATGAGACTGATAGCCCCTTCTTTTGCCTCTTGAGATATGTGGGGCACTCAGACTTTACATGCCCAAAACCTTTACACTCATGACACTGAGCTCCTCTCTCTCGGTTAGAATTACCTTCAGTACTGGTATTTCTCCCAGCATTCTGATTTTTACTGATGTCAGATGGCTTGTCCTTAACATTTGATCTTGACTTCCAATCCACCTTTCTGAGTACTTTGTTAAATTGTTTGCTTAGTAATACCAGGTCTTCTGAGAGGCCTTCATCTCTGTCCAGATTACTTTCCCTTTCTAAATCACTTGCCTTTGACACAAAAGCTATACTCTTCTTCTTTTCAGTCTTTTCACTGATCCCCAATTCAAATGTTTGAAGTGATCCCACAAGTTCATCCACTTTCATTTTATCTATGTCCTGAGCTTCCTCAATAGCAGTCACTTTCATGTCAAACCTCTTAGGTAGAGATCTGAGGATTTTTCTTACCAGTTTGCTGTCAGACATCTTCTCACCTATAGCACTTGAAGCATTAGCTATCTCAATAATGTTCATGTGAAAGTCATGAATGCTCTCATCTTCCTTCATCTTCAAATTTTCAAACCTGGTAGTGAGAATCTGAAGTTTTGACATCTTTACTTTTGAGTTCCCTTCATGAGCAATCTTCAAGACTTCCCATGCCTCTTTAGCAATGGTGCAGTGTTCAATCAACCTGAAGATATTCTTGTTAACACCATTGAACAATGCATTCATGGCTTTGGAATTCCCTATGGACCCTTTGTAATCTGCATCATCCCAGTCTTCCTCTTCCTTCACCACATCAGTAGGGGTACCTTTTTCATCTTTAACCTTAGGGGGGTCCCATCCTTTTATAACAGTTTTCCATGTTTGATCATCCATGGATTTGATGAAAGCTATCATCCTTGGTTTCCAATAGTCATAGTTGGAACCATCAAGCAGATGTGGTTTGTTCATAAATCCTCCATCCTTGTCCATTGTACCAGAAAGTACCTTCCCTGAATCTCACCCAGAACCAAATAAGGGTGCAAGCTCTTGATGCCAATTGCAATTCCGGCACAGATATCAGATGTCCTACGCAGATGTTGAGACACTGATATCCAACACAATGAATAAGATAACAATTAAAAATCACAGTGCAGAAAGTAAATAACACAGCGATATGTTTACCTAGTTCGGTCTAACACACCTACTCTGGGGGCTACCAAGCCAGGGACGAAATTAATATACGATAGTATCAATTCACAGATCATACAACAACCGAATAATCTGATCACTTAATCACTACCCTTCCTATGACTTCTACCTAAGACTCACCTAGGTATGAGGCCCTCCTCAAATCCCTCTACAACCACAACCCGTGATTGGTACCTTTCCACACAAGAAACAAAAACGAAAGACACACTTTCAAAACACACAATCCTCAATACTTCACAGCTTATGAGGATTGGCACACAAGAAACTCAATACTTAAAAGCTTATGAGTACCTTGACAGAACTTACAACACAAAAAAATAGTCCTTATACTGTTATCAAAATGATACCAGTTAGGCTCACAAATTACACTCGAAAACCCTAAAAACACAAGTAAGTTCCACACCTAAAACTAGGTTTACATCAGTCAATATATATCAATTAATCTGGACTGAATTAGGCTTCAAAAACGCAGCAAATAGACTGCTCACAAATCTGCAAAAATAACTCCAACAAAATAGTCTTCAATCCAAAGTTTCCTATTATGTCTCCATAATTAGAAACAGCAGCAAGTCTGAAAACCACCAAATAACCTCAATCCAAAAATGCTTTGGATGCCACATAGGATAACCAAATATTCACAGAATATTCAGTAACAATTCACACAAACAGAATCTGCATTAAAACTGAATCCACAACGCGATGTCCTATGAGCTGGTATGGGACATCTTCATCCAACATGTTGAAAGCAGCCACTTAGAACATTAAGATTCAACATCTTGCTGCTATAATAGTTTTAGCAAAATAAATGCCAACCACAAAAGCACAGAAATAACAGTTACGAAGCTTCCTCATATCCTCTCTCAGAGCGTCGATCTCTTCTTTCAACTCTCTATTTTCTTCCTCAAGATCATCCATCTTTTTCTAACGATTGGCCAGATTATTATACGAATGAGATAGTTTAACTCTAGAACCGAGACACAAACGTGAGATTCGTAGGTGAGAAGAATACGCGATGTGAGAATGATGAATGCGATGATTATATTAATTATTTAAGGTTTAATCAAAATAAACTTTGACAATTAGATTGCAAATATCAAACGGTGGGGAAACCCCTTTTTATTGAATTCAAAGGATTACAGAAATCAAAATATAGTAGATTACAAGGTGCAGAAACAGAAACCTAAACTAATGGGTCCCGAGTCCTCTTTGAAGAGAAATTGGGTGCTGATTCTGGTATCTTCCTTTTCTTTGACCGGGGCTCTTGGGCCGTTGTCGGGTTGTCATTCCTTTGCCAGGTGAAAGGAGCGAGCAAATTCCTTTGGTCATCTTGATTCTCTACAGCATGTTGCTCCAAAATTTCAATCAGAGCATCCTTCTCTTTCAGTAATTGCTGTATTTTGATGCACTCTACGTCGAGGGTGCGGTACTTGTTCTTCCAAGACCTTTTCTCCCGTTGAACTTTGTTGAGAGTAACCTAAAGCTTTTCAGTTTCCGTCATGAAGTACATGACAGATTCCCTCGACGGAAGAATTCCGTAACGAGGATAAGGCATCTTTAGCTTGAGAGCTCTAGTTTGTACCCAATGGAGATAAGGCTCCACCGAGACACAGTCTGGTTTTCCCAGAGACTCTCGTCCTTTCTTATAAACATGCTTCCAAGCATGCACTATTTCCATCTTTAGTGCTCTGTCGTTTTCTCCTTCCTTGAAGAAAAGACCTTCCAGATGAACACCCCGTGGGACGTGTCTCATCGGGTATCCAAATTGACGACAAACCAATATTGGATGGTAATTGATTCCTCCCTTAGTTCCTATAAGGGGTACGTTGGGGAAGTTTCCACAACGATCAATGATTCTGATTCCCTCATAGATCCTATTACACCAATCTACATCAGAGTTGGTAAGGGACATGATCTTCTGCGACCAACGTAAGGCACTCTTGCAATCCCAAAAAGCAGCAGACTTGGGCAAGTGGGAGATAAACCATTTGTAAAGCAAAGGTACACAGCATGTGATCTCCCCTCCGCTGTACAAATTTCCCAAGTGTACAGAATGATACGCATCTGCGAGCAAAGTCGGTATAGGGTTTCCAATGAGAAAAACCTTAATGGAGTTAATGCCGACGAAGTTATTAATGTTGGGAAACAAAAATAACCCGTAGGTGAACAAGACAAAGACGCTTTCAAAAGCAGTCACGTTTCCTGTACTGGCAAAATACAAGGCTTTCTTTGTCAAGAACTGGGCTGGTAAACCTTGGATGCCACCCTTGGTAGTTAGGTGAGTCCTGACCTCAGACTCGTCCAAATGAATTGCTCTTGCAATGGTCTGATTCTTTGGAATTTCTTCCAGTCCAGAAAATGGAGCTTGATCAGTAATGTGTAGATCAATCAGATGAGAATACTCCTCCAGCGTTGGTGCGAGCTGGTAATCCGGGAATGTGAAACAGTGATAAACCGGATCATAAAACTGAATGAGCGCATCCATGATTCCCTCAATCACATGGACTCTTAACAGTGGTAGCAAACCTCCGTGCTTGGCTCTGAAAGCCTCTGGGTTTGTGATCATCCTTGCTAACCTTCTTAAATCCTCTAGCTTTGGAACCTTGAAGGTGTAACTATGAGTTTTCCTTCTACCGAAATCCATTAGCACAATCCTTTTCTCTGATATTTGCAATCATTGTCTTAGTTTAATTTGAAAAAACAGAGAGACTAGAAGAGAAATTTTTTTTAATGTTTTAATGTTTTTTGCATGAATGCAGCACACAAAAACATAGAAAAAACATGGGGTCAAAGGGTCGTTGTCATGAAGTCAAGGCTCTACCCATCCCCAAAGGTTTATACTAGGGTGATTTTTGTACCTGTACTCATTATCATCAGCTCCTCCCAGGAAAGCAAAACAACAAGCGGATCGTCAGCGAGTTGTAGAGCAATCTTAGAGTAAGTGCCATTCACCGAGAATAGATCACCAGCCTCATATGAGGGTAGTATCGCATAACAACTATTTCTGATAGCTTCCGCACTACAAAAGGGTTTGGCTCCTCAGCTTCTCAGACATCACAATCGGCCCATTGTTTAGTGAGAGAATGGGTTGCATTGGTCAGCCTCCACTGAGGTTGATGGTCGACCTCGTCGCCATCACTTATCTTAAGTGTATACTCGATCTTTCCACATGCGGCATCACACGCATTCCCATTAGCATAAAAATAAACACGTATAGCAATTAGGAAAAACAGTATATATATTTGTCCTAATCATCCTAGACTTTTAAAAGCTAAGAATCTTAAGTTCCTGACAGAAAATGGTTTCCCGGCGGAGTCACCAATCTGTGGTTTCATTCCAAATTAACAGCGTTTTGACCTAAGATCCTAGTGACGTCAAGGTTTCCACCTAGGGAACAAAAAAAAGAACAAGATCCCTAAAGAGACCTGTAAACGGTAGTCCCCAGCAGAGTCGCCATTTTTCTGTAGCGAGTGATTTTTGGACGTGGTTGCGAAGCACGATCGCTCTGGTACTACAGCTCGATTCATTTTTTATCCTATTAAAGCTGATAAAGGAAGGGAAATAGATGTCTCCAATTAACCCTGCTTGCATACTGAGATTAAACAGTCATAACTGTTGGTTTACAGATGCTACAAAGATTCGGGGTTTCTTCTAGGTTATTTTGTTGACGAGGGGTGCCTTAGGCTATTGGTTGAGATGTTAGGACAGATATATATGAAAGTATGGGATTTTGGGTTTTTGTTTAGTGTGCTCGCTAAGATTTTTCTTTCAATCTTATGCCTACGTATTCCCGTTTACCGAAACAGGGAAATCAGAGCGTTCGTAGTTCCTCCTATTCTATGGGAGGAAATGGTGTTTTGATGTCTTGTTCAAAGCCCAAGACGTGAAGCTGAAAAGGTGGTTTATATCTTGTTCAAAGCCCAAGATGTGAAGCTGAAGGGTCTATTTGTATCTTGTTCGAAGCCCAAGATGTGAAGCTAAAAAGGTGTTGTCTTTAGAGAGAATTTGTCATCTCTAAAGGGGGTCTGTTTGTCACAACTGTTGGGTGACTGAATATAAAGGAGGATTACTTTAACTGGGATATGTGAATCCTAACAATGCCATAATTTCCTTTATAGGGGGTTTTAACCTGAAGGAGAAGACTTTAACTAAGTGTAGAGCAATGCTATCTTTCCTTAGGAATTTCTCATGCTAAAAGAGGGACAGTGGCGTGGATGTAAATAATCCAGAGGCTTGCCGCTTACATCAATTAGATGAAAGGAGTTGTTGATGTTTGTATCCTGTGAACGAGGCACAGTTTGATGCTGAAAGGTTGATTGACTCAACCGGGGTTTTTCTTATACAAAGCCTAAGAGGAGGCTATTTATGTGTCTCGTACAAAGCCCGAGAGAGAGGCTAAAAGGTTTTTGACTCGACGATGGAGTCTTTTGGTATCTCGTATAAAGCCTGAGATGGAGGCTATTATCTATTTGGCTCAATAAGAACCTTTTTGTATCTCGCATAAAGCCCGAGATGGAGGCGAAAGGGGTGATTGACTCAACGAGGGAGTCTCTTATGTGTCTCGTACAAAGCCCGAGAGAGAGGCTAAACGTTGTTTGACTCCGCTGGGGAGAATCATTGTATAAAGCCCAAGAGGAGGCTAACTTCACTGGAGAAGGATCATTATACAAAGCCTAAGAGGAGGCTATGGTTACTATTTCAGTTAAGTGACAGGTCCAGTATACTGATTTTTAGAGAAAATCAGTTCTTATATGAGCAACACTGTACTCAAGGATTTGATTCGAGGATTCGGGTTATTCCCATTTTTTAAGGAAGTGGGAAATCCGAAGGGTATTGAGACTGTCCGAGTCTGCGGGGTTCCTTCCTATTCTTGAAGGGTGCTTGAGAATGTCTTTGAGACTCAAGGAAATTAGATTGTCCGTGTCTAGAGTGACATCTTTTGTACTGTGCTTTTGAGAAACAGTAGTAGACTCTATGAAAGGACTGTTCTATGCAGATGACTAATTTTTGTTCCTATACCTCTAGGAGGTCGCCGGGACAATTTATATGAAGCCCAAGAGGAGGCTGGAAACTTTTAAGAAGCCGATGGGTCCTTGTACGATGCCCAAGAGGAGGTTATCATTCCCGGAGGAAGAGATCATTATACGAAGCCTAAGAGGAGGCTGTGAATACTTCTAAGAAGCCGGCGGGTCCTTGTACTAAGCCCAAGAGGAGGCACGGTTGCTTTTAGGAAGCCTATGGGTCCTTGTACGATGCCCAAGAGGAGGCCGATGCTTTTAAGAAGCCCGTGGGTCCCCAAACCCCGAGAAATTCAACGCAAGCTATTCACAAGGAATATATCAAGTCAGGAAAGTTCGAGAATTTGGAAGAAACTCAAAGATGCCATTCACGGAGAATACATTCATCTCTGGGAGTAGAGTTTCTTGACAATTCCTAATGAGGACAGCCGAAGAGAAGACTGTATCTGGTGGTCCTATTGGGGATCTAGTTGTCTATTTCTACGAATAAACGAAACGGCGTCACCTAGTTCTAGACGTAGTGGCCGGGAAAACTCTAAATATCTATACTATTATTACACAGTTTATATGAGTTTATGAAAGAAGACTTACAGTGAAACAACCCCACAATACAGTTATATGTATATGAAAGCAGTAAATGAAAGCAATAACCACTTACTCGGTTGTAGAGCTTTCATGCTGTTTGGTTAGTTGTTCAACAAAGAAAGATTGAAAACAACAGTTTATTTCAAAATCAAAGGAGAAAGTGCTTTGAAAAAGAAAGATTTGGGGCTTACAGCTCAAGGAGAGGCCCAGGGTTTTATTAGTGAGCGCACTGTTTGAATTTGTACAGAGGGACTTATACAAGTGACTGTGGCCCAAAAATTGTTTTCTGTACAAAGGGATGGGTCTTACACTCTCTCAAGAGGCCCAAAAAGGTTTAAAGAAAAAGAGCGGGGGATTATAACACGAGGGTAGGCCTAGATGATTTTTCCGTTTGAAATGGCGATCGCGCCGAGGTTTTCTTTTAACGCGGAGGGACTTATACAATAAGTGAGGCCCAAAGTGATTTTGGTTAAAAGGGGGTTGGGTCTTACACTCTATTAGAGGCCCAAAAGTTTTGAATGGGTCTTATAGCTCGAGGAGAGGCCCAAAAGGTTATTTTTCAAAAAGGGCGACGATCACGCCGTTTGTTTTTTATGGTATCGGGACTTATACAATACACTGAGGCCCAAAAATGGTTTGGTCAAAAAAGAATTGGGTCTTACACTCTATTAGAGGCCCAAAAAGTTTTGAAAACGATTTATGAGGGTTGAATTAATCCAAAAACCCTACTTTGTTTTCAAAATGTGTTTTAATTGAATAAAAATTCAATTAAAATGATCAAAATTGTTTAACATAGGAAAAACAAATTGTAATATTGGATTAATGCTTCAAAAATTAAGTATTGACCTACAAAATAATTAGAAAGCATTAAAAGTTGCAAAATCAAGGTGGAAAAAAATATTTTAAATGTTAAAAACAATTAAAACATTAATTCTTTGCAAAAATATCAATTATACAAAATAAATAATATTTTTGGGATTTTTTGGGAGAATAAAATATTTTAACATTTTTGTGAATTATTAAAAAAAAAGAATCAACTCAAAATCATTAAAACTCAGAGAGAAATTAATTTTTGAATCAATTAAATAAAATCACAAAATTCAAATATTTGAATTTATGAAAATGGCGCCAAGAACATGGACCAAGAACACGCGCGTTTTCTGCCTTGCCCAGATTTGCATTTTCTATCAAATCTCACTGAATACTTGATTATATCATGCAATCCACATATCAATATGCTCGTCTCAACCTCACGATCATGTTTATGACAATTAATTTCATTTAAATTAAGCATAAAACAAGAAATCACGATAAATCCTTATGAACCCTAATTTCTGCATGAAGGCTGGGATTTTTAACACACGATTCAAACAAAGCAATTACTTGAGGGGAAACATTCCATGCATGATTATGAACATTTGGCAAAAGTATTGTGCGAGGAAATATGCATAGATTGAGAGATGACCAAGTTTAAGCTTACCTCTAGGTCGTGACAGCAAGAGCAAATTGATTTCTGAGTAGGAGGTGTTACAGATGAATTGTGATGATCTGAACAGCTTCCCTACACCCTATGGAGTGTGTTTGAATGCTTGGACTTGACTGAGAATGACTGGATCACTTCATGGCATCTCAACTGCACTTTGGTTAAAACCTTGAGCAATTGACTGGTGATTCTGAGAAATCAGTGTTCCAGTTGTTGTTTAAGTGTTTGATCAGCTCACATATGATGTATATGAGGTGTGTGTGTGTGATTGGTTTGAGTGGAATTGCTCTCTAATGAAAAACCCGATGGTGACTTGCTAAGAAAGGCATTTTTGAGAGTGAGAAGTGGTTTTTGAGAAAGGCAAGTGTTGTAGGCCTTTGGTGTACTTAAACTGATCACAATTGAGCTCTATTTATAGTAGAGCAAGTTTGTTTTGGGATCCACAGTGAATGGCAACTGCAGCAGGTGTTTGTTCAATGTTGGCCAATGGAAATCCAAGTCTCCTCTAGCCATTGACTAGAGGTTAGGGCACAGGGATGTGGTTCCCTTGGTCTTGGATAAGTCTTGACTGAATTCAGTTACAAATGGCTCAGTCCATGCCACCTTGATGCTTCCATTGAATGCTTCAATCCAAAATTGGAGTCTTGTCCCTATTTTGGCCATTCTAGGTTCAACATGTTATTTCTTGTTCCAAAGACTTTGGAGGCTTGGCTCAGTGATTGTCCCTTTTAGATTTAATCCTCAGAGGTATCCAAGTGGATAGGAGCATTTGGATTTGGCTGATTTTGGCAAATCGAGCAAAAATGCAAATTCTGCCTTGCCTTGGCAGATTTCAGCAAGGCAACTTTCCAATGTCATATCTCATGACTCAAATTGAATTTGGTAATGTTCTTGGTCATTTTGGAAAGCCCTTACATGATACAACAACTGTTTGAACATATTTGGTTTTGATCTCTTTTGAATTCAAGTGAAAAATCCCCCTACATTTGGCAAAGAGTAGGGTAAAATCTGACTTAGTGAAATTTTCACCAAGTGTTGGAACAAAGTGACTTTTCTTGATTTTGATCACTCCATAACTCAAAATACATGAGGAGTTGGAATTAGGTCTAGTTGAAGTTTTTGTAGAGGGCAATGAGATCTACAAATCAAGCCTTGGATGGGAGAAAATGGCTTTCTGGTTTAGGAGTTATGACCCTCCAAAGTTGGTACCCTAGCCACTTTATTTTTAACTTAGAAAATTTTCTAAGTTTTTTATGGTTACCCCTTTAACAAGTTACCCAAGTTTTCTTGATTTTTCTTGATGAATGATGATTCAAATCATACATTAACTTCATTTTAGGGTTAAAAATCCATTTTGGTGAAAAATCTCAAAAAGTCAAAGTTGACTTTTGTGCACAGTTGACTTTTTATCAGATGAATTCCAAATTGTGCAATTCTTCATGAAATCATGTCCTTGACCTAAATCAAACTTGATGGACATGTTCCATGGGTGTCATAGGGTATATTGATGCATGTCATAGGGCTTGGGAGCATGTCCTGGTCAAAAGTCAAAGTTACAGTTGACTTTTTCCTTAAAACCCTAATTGTGGTGCAGATGAAATTGAGACTTGTTGCTCAAGCTTCTTGGATTAATCCATTGTTTCAAATGGATCAATATAGTTCATTAGAGACCCTCAAACCCTCTCTTGAGGTCTTGGCTCATGATTTGCCCCAAAAGTCAACTTAGGGGTGAATTAGGTCAAGAAACCCTAATTCCTGATTTTTGATGAATGCATCCCCTGAGGCAAAATTGACTTGATGATTGGGTCCATGAGGTTCCATGGGATATATTAGGTTAGGTTTTGGATCATTGGCTTATGCCCAAATGAAAATTTTCCATCTGGAGGCCCTGGTCGACCTAAACCCTAATTTGGTGACACTGTCGATCTTGAGACTTGATCCACCTAGAAGGGAGCAGCCTTGTGCTTAATCCTTGATGTGGGAGTCCTTTTGATCCATTGTGGATATTTGAGAGGTTAGACAAGTTGAAGATCATGTCATTCCTTGATTGATCCTTTGTCTAAGCACTCAGAGAGGGCTTGAAACCCTAGTTCTTGATTGTAGTGAATGCTCACCCATCTTTGGGGAGACTGATGAAGTATGATGGCCCATCCATATTGTGATGATGATTTGCACAATGATGGGAAATCCTAGTGGTCAAAATTTGGGGTATGACATTTACGTATTATTAAGTGTTTTGATTTTGAATTGGAAAAAGGCACTCAATGTTGATCGAGGTTATTTTTATTTGCATTGAATTGAAATGGGATGAAATGATTTCAGGGTTTGAAAACAATTGAGAAATGGTTTTAATTTAGGAAAATTACTCGACGTTGAATCGAGCGCTTATTTTTTTGTTCTTTTTGAATTGTTGATTTTAAGCTAGTCTTGACTTAAGAATTAACTAACGCAATAAGAACACAATAAAGGAAAGCGGTGAAATTATATCATGGGAATTCGGGTACATTTTGTCAAATGGGGATATAATAAGGTGTCATACCCCAAAATTTGCCCTACATTTTTCCCATTTTCATCTGACTCATGGTCCATGATTCATCTGCACACTCATGCCCTAGTCATCTAGATCATTCATTTGCACTTATAATTTTCAAGTAATATCATTTATTCAGAAGGTTTGTTATTTATGATGCAAAGAATTGGATCATGATAATGAGGTTGATTCATAATTTAGGGTTTCTATCGTTGACTTGTGAATCTAGCCTATGGTATCATTATGCTACACTTGACTTGGGATGGTCATTTATCTTGGATTAAATCCTTATGGAAACCCTAATTTTGGTCAAGGTATCATGGACAGATGATTTCGAAGACTTTCTTCATGTTTGACTTTGGTCAACAAAAGTCAACCATGGAAGGTTGACTTTTTGTTGACCATTCCCTTTTGATACCTTACATGGTTAGTTGTTTAGCTGGCTGTTTTATGGATTCATTACATAGCATTGCAAATACAAAATTCAAGAATTCAAGGATTCAAGTTCAATTTTTCAAATTTGAAATTGAAGGGAAAATCAGTTTGCATGGAAATCAAGTCATACATTACATTCAAAAAGGCCAAAAATCTCATTTGTAACACCAAATTTCATTAAAAAAAGCCAAATACAAATTGTACAAGAAAGTTCATTCTTTGACCTAAAGTTGACTTTTGGTCAAACAGTTGACCAAAGTCAAATTAACCCTAGCCTACTTTTGTCTTCATCTTGAATACTTCCCATTTTGTGATCCTCTAAGTCCTTCATACCATTCCAAAACATTTTTATGTTCATCATGCCATGGTAAATCATCAAGCTTCCACCATCATGATGTGCCATGTGAAGTCATGATGAGCCACCATGACCAACTTCATATCAAGGCTAGTAGTCACCCATGCAGCAATATGAAGAAATTAGCATCATGCTCTTTACAAACGCTCAACCATACAAACATATCACACTTACACAAATACAAGCCAAGACCATGACATTCATGCAAACACATATGACTTACACAACAAAATTCAGCCATGTACACATAAACATTCAACAATTAGTAGAATTTACATTAAACTAACCTCTTCCTATCTTCTGATTCTAGCATCATTAACATGGCTCCTATTTTAAACAAAGATCCTAATATTCTAACATTCTTGTTGAATAAACATTAAATGTTATGCTAAGTGTGTTTTAATTTAAAAGTTTGAAAGGTCAAGAGGTTAGTGGTAGGGCCAAGACGTTAGTGGCCTATAAATATATTTTACTGCACTCTTTAGAATTCCTAGAATAGTAGAAACTTGAGTCTATATAAAGACTTGATTGTATTTTCATTTCAACAAGAACAAGAACAAGAACAAGAACAAGAACAAGAACAAGAACAAGATCAATATAGAATACTTGTGCAAAGTACTGCTTCTGTTTTATCAAATTGGCATCAGAGCTAATGGCAAATACGATGAGTCAAATGTCGTTGCCGCGTCTAACAAAGGCGAATTACGAGAACTGGAGTATCCAAATGAAAGCTCTTCTTGGATCTCTAGATGCGTGGGAGGTGATCAGGGATGGTTTCACAGAACCAGCAGATACTACGGAATATACGGCGGCTCAACAAAAGGCGTTGAAAGAGACGCGTTCAAAGGATAAGACGGCATTGTATACGCTGTTCTGAGCAGTTGACGAATCTGGCTTTGAAAAAATTGTCGGTTCGACTACGTCAAAAGAAGCATGGGACACGTTAGAAAAAGTGTTCAGAGGAGCAGATCGAGTAAAGCAAGTTCGACTTCAAACTCTTCGTGGAGAATTGGAGAGGATACAGATGAAGGAGTCAGAAAGTGTATCTGACTACATCACGCGTGTATAAACGGTGGTGAATCAACTCACTAGAAATGGTGAAGCAGTGACTGATGCACAAGTTATTGAGAAGATTCTGAGATCTTTAACAGATAAATTTGAGAATATTATGTGTGCAATAGAAGAATCGAAGGACCTTTCGACGCTCTCAGTCGAAGAGCTCGCTGGTTCTCTCGAGGCACACGAACAACGAAAGATGAAGAAGAATGAGGAAGTAGTCGAAGAAGCAAATCAAACGAAGGAGTCAGTCAAAGACGAAAAGGTACTATATTCTCAAAACTCTCGAGGAAGAGGACGTGGCCATAGAGGTCGTGACAGTGGTCGAGGTGGTCGAAGCTGCAACTTCGACAGAGGACAGTCGAGCCAGCAAAATTGACGTGGCAGAGGACGTGGTCAAAGAGGTGGTCGGTCGAACTACTCCAACGTTGAATGTTACAAATGTAACAAGCATGGTCATTATAACTGTGGTAAAGTGGGACACCTTGCAAAAGATTGTCGAATCGAAAAGAAAGTAGAAGAAACAACCAATCTAGCTTTGGAAGTCGAAGCAAATGATGGTTTTTTGTTGATGACTCAAAAGGAAGAAGACGCGGAAAATGACACTATGTGGTATCTCGACTCTGGAGCAAGTAATCATATGTGTGGTTACAAACACTTGTTTAAAGAAATGCAAAAGATTGAAGATGGTCATGTATCTTTCGGAGATGCATCAAAAGTGAAGGTCGAAGGCAAAGGCACGATTTGCTACTTGCAGAAGGATGACTTGACTGGGTCAATCCAAGATGTTTATTACGTACCAGATCTCAAGACAAACATTTTGAGTTTGGGACAACTCACAGAAAAAAGTTATTCGATATTCATGAAAGATCGAATATTACACTTGAAGGACAAGTTAGGGCATCTGATTGCTCAAGTCGAAAAGGGGAGAAATCGAATGTACAAGCTGAACTTGAGGAGTGTTCGAGGAAAATGTTTGCAAGTCAATGTCAAAGACAAAGTGTCGTTGTGGCATCTACGCTTTGGTCATTTACATCATGCTGGTCTGAGAAGGTTAGCGAAGAAGAACATGGTGCATGGGCTACCAGACATGGATTATGAAGAAAAGTTTTGTGAAGAATGTGGCATCTACGCTTTGTGAAGAATGTGACAGACATATCAAAGCAGTTCGATCTGACAGAGGTGGTGAGTATACTTCGATAGCCTTTATAAAGTATTATGAAGAGCAGGGCATAAGGAGATTTCTAACTGCACCATATTCACCTCAACAAAACGGTGTAGCTGAAAGGAAGAATCGAACATTTCTCGACATGGTTCGATCAATGCTTAAAAGCAAGAACATGTCGAAGAAATTCTGGGCAGAAGCAGTACAATGTGTTGTTTATGTTCAGAATCGATGTCCACATTCGAAGTTAGAAGATCAAACACCACAAGAAGCATGGAGCGGACATAAGCCAACAGTTTCTCATCTCAAAGTATTTGGTAGTGTGGCTTATGCACACGTACCAGATCAACGAAGAACGAAGCTTGAAGACAAAAGTCAGAAGTACATATTCATTGGGTATGATGAGAAGACAAAAGGGTGCAGGTTATTCGATCCCATCAACAAGAAGGTGATAGTGAGTCGGGACGTTCGAATAAACGAAGCGAGCAAATGGGACTGGAACAATTCGACAAAAGTAATTGTCGAAGCTGGATCAGTCGCTGTACCAACAAGCATTTCGACAGATCTTGAAGATTTTGAAATTGAAGATGAACCTCGACAACCCAGAATGCGAAGTCTACAAGATTTGTATGATTCGACAAGTGAGGTACATCTTGTATGTCTTTTGGCAGATGCTGAAAACATTAGTTTTGAAGAGGCGTTGCGAGATAAGAAGTGGAAAACTGCCATGAACGAAGAGATTAAGGCGATTAATCACAACAACACTTGGGAGCTAGTCGAAATGCCAAAAGGAAGTCAACCCATTGGTGTGAAGTGGGTATTCAAGAAAAAGATGAATGTTGAAGGCGAATTGGAACGATATAAGGCACGACTTTTAGCAAAAGGATACAAGCAGAAGGAAGGAATTGACTATGACGAAATATTTGCTCCCGTTGCTAGAATGGAGACAATTCGACTACTCATCTCTCAAGCTGCTCAATTCAAATGGCCAATATTTCAAATGGATGTCAAGTCAGCATTTCTGAATGGTGTGCTCGAAGAAGAAGTCTATGTTGAACAGCCACCAGGGTATATGAAAGCTGGAGAAGAGAAAAAGGTGCTGAAATTGAAGAAAGCACTTTATGGGCTAAAACAAGCACCACGAGCATGGAATACACGTATCGACACATATTTCAAGGAAAATGGGTTCAAGCAATGTCCTTATGAGCATGCTCTCTATGTAAAGAAGAATGGAGGTAATATGTTACTTGTTGCTATTTATGTCGATGATCTCATTTTTATGGGTAGTAATGATCAGATGATAGAAGAATTCAAAGGCACAATGACACGAGAATTTGAGATGACAGACTTAGGTCTGATGAGATTCTTTCTTGGTCTGGAGGTTCGACAAGAAGAATCAGGAATTTTTATTTCATAGGAAAAATATGCAAGAGAAATCTTGAAGAAATATAAGATGGAAAGCTGTAATCTGATTTCGACGCCAATGGAACCAGGTGCCAAGCTGTCGAAATTTGATGGGGGAGATCGTGTCGAAACAAGTAAATTTCGAAGCTTGGTGGGAAGTCATCGCTATCTCACATGTACAAGGTTGGACATTTCGTTAAGTGTCGGCATTGTACGTCGATTCATGGAGGAGCCAGTACATTCACATTGGAAGGCATTGAAAAGAATCCTTCGATACATTCAAGGAACTGTGTCGCTTGGAATGTTTTATTCAAAAGCAGAAGATTATAGGTTGATTGGTTATTCCGACAGCGATTGGTGCGGTGATATTGATGATCGAAAAAGCACTTCAGGATATGTGTTTTTCATGGGAAATACTGCTTTTACTTGGCTCTCCAAGAAGCAACCAATATTAACGCTTTCGACATGTGAAGCTGAATATGTGGCAGCATCTTAGTGCGTTTGTCATGCAATATGGATGAGAAGATTGTTGAGTAAAATGGAGCAAAAACAGGAAGGTGCAACAGTAATTCAAGTGGACAACAAATCTGCAATTGAGCTAGCAAAGAATCCAGTGAATCATGAAAGAAGCAAACACATTGATTTTCGTTTCCATTTCATTCAAGAACATGTGAAGGAAGGTAGTGTCGAACTGAAGCATGTAGCTAGCAAGAATCAAGCAGCAGACATCTTTACAAAACCATTGTCGAAAGAACTTTTCGACAGAGGCAAGAAAATGATAGGCTTGATGGATGGTAGAAACATTTAAGTTTACAGGGGAATTTTGTTGAATAAACATTAAATGTTATGCTAAGTGTGTTTTAATTTAAAAGTTTGAAAGGTCAAGAGGTTAGTGGTAGGGCCAAGATGTTAGTGGCCTATAAATAGATTTTACTGCACTCTTTAGAATTCCTAGAATAGTAGAAACTTAAGTCTATATAAAGACTTGATTGTATTTTCATTTCAACAAGAACAAGAACAAGAACAAGATCAATATAGAATACTTGTGCAAAGTATTGCTTCTTGTTTTATCAATTCTGGCTCAGTTCAAACTAGCCAAACAGTTCACTAACATAACTCAATTAGCATAGGCATAGTTATAACATTCCTAAACATCAAAAATATCCTGACTAATTCATTAACACACAACCCACTAACATTAACTAACAATTTCAACCGGCCATAAGTTCACTAACCCAAGTTTGTTAACACAATCACAATCCTAGCTTCTTCACTAACATATTAATTGTCATGGTTAACAGACTTAACTACTTGATTTCCCCTAACTCTAACACATTCTCCTAACTGTTTTGACTACTAATCTATTTATATTAATATATTTTTTAAGTTAATTTTTTAAAATATTAATTTATAAATATCAATAATTGATTTATATTAATATATAAATATTAATAAATATTATTTCATAAGAATTCAACCTTTAAAGCTAACTCTTTATGCCCATTTAACTAATTTGTTTATTAAAAATTGTTGATTTATTTATTTTTTATCTAATAGATTATGTTTAGAATTTTAGAATTTTACATGAACAAATATGATATTGTGGTTCGAATCCGTGTGTTTACAATATTTTTTTATTAAAATTTATTAATTTATAAATATTAATAACTTATTTATATTAATTCATAGATATAAATAATTGATGTCGCTATCCTAAAGTAGATTATTATATTTATTTTATTTAATTAAACATAATACATGAATATTTTATAAATATTTTAAAATTTATTTTTAAAAATTTTGTTGTGTTTCACAAAAATTGTTATATGATCATCTCACACAAACAACATATCATTAAAAAATAAAAGGTAATATGTAGAAAAAATACAATTATATGAATTTTAAATATCAAAATTAATAAGACAATGAGCTATAATATGGAAGATTAAAATTATAATAATTAAATTTTATTTTTAAAAATTTGTTGTTAATTAATAAAATAATTTTTTTTGAAATACTTTTAAATTTTTGGTCTAGAATTATTTTAAAATACTTTATCTATCACTATAATATAAGTATAAAAGATGAATTATTCAATTTTTATTTTATACTTGAGTTGCTCCATATCAGACAACATGGTTATGTAGAGAAAGTACACAAAGTGGTTTTAAATTAGAAGTGTACCCTATATTAAATGAATTGTATTCCCTACATATAGTGTTATATACTTTTAATAAAAGAGCAAAGATAGTGCACTGATAATATAAATTTATTTTATACCATCTTTCAATAGAATTATAACATTTCGTCATGTTATATCAGTATTTTAAAATTAAACTTGTGATTTGTCAGAATACACGTCCGTAATTAATTGACGGTGTAAAAATATTTTACACTGTCGATGTATAATTTTTGTATAATTTTTTTTCTCCTTCCGATAATTACTCTATCCGATCTGTTTCATGTTCAAAAGAAATATACTGTATATCTCAGATCTGTGCCGCAACTAATTTAAATTGATTACTACCATCATAAATATTTCGTTGCCGCATTAAATCCATTTCTATTTTAATTGACTAAATACCTAAATGATGTGACTAGAGTTAGTTTTTCATCCACTTGTGTTTTAAGAAGCTCCCACACAATATATATATATATATATATATATATATATATATATATATATATATATATATATATATATATATATATATATATAGAAACAGATGTTTACTCTACTATCAAATTTTAATGTCCAAACACCATATAAAAATTGTCTTTTTATATAAAAACATTTTTCAAAATATTAAAAACATTACAAATTTAATTTTTGTAAATTAAAAGATTAATTTTAATAATTTATAACATAAATAGAAATTATTGAAAATTGAAATATAATTATAATTATAATTTTTTTAAAAATATGTATCTCAATATACAATTTTATGAAAATTTGATTAAAATAACTTTAAATTTAAGTAATTTTTTGAATTTTTAATTTAAAAATAAATTAAAATTAAAGAATGAAATATCAAAAACTAATTTTTCATTTAATGTTTTTCTAAAATATTTTGTAAATTTTTTTCAACAAAAATATATTTAAAATACCGAAACAAACACACCCTATACGAATCTAAATTAAACCATTATAATTTAATGTAATTTTTAGTTTTTTAAATCAATATATTTTTTAATTTGGTTTGTCTATAAGAATTTTACTCTCTTATTCGGTCACATCAATAATTATAAGTTGTATAATTTTACATGTCAAAACTATGTTCGCCATCAGAAAAACCAGAAATGGTTTTAAGTATGTGTTTTGACCAATAGAAGTGAATGAGCTATGTCATGTCATGGTCAATGAGAAAGAATTCCCTCCGATGAACATTTCACCTGAGTGGGAGAAGTGAGAGTCCACACCATTGAAATTTTAATTTTTTTTAATGTATTTTTTTTTGTTGGGGTACAAGGTGAATAATGGATGAAAATAGAAGAATATATTATAAAGAGAATGACGGATACAAAGGATTACATAAATACTCACTACCACTAGTCTATTTATAAGCTAAAACTAGGGCTACAAAAACAACAATAAAATACTAAAATACCCTCTAACAAACTTGGTCACCAAGTTTGTGAATATAAATAATTAAAATATAAATTATTTCTAATATCATCCCTTAATTTATATTTCCTCAAAACTAACAACTCCAATTCCATCCCTTAAGCGAAGGAATTGATCAGTTTTGATAGTCTTCGTCAGAACATCTGCCAACTGCTTCTGGGTGCTACAGTGCACAACTTCTAACACTCCACTTTGAACCTGATTTCTCAGAAAGTGATACTTGGCCTCAATATGCTTGCTTCTCCCATGCAACACTGGGTTTCTGGAAAGATTGATTACAGACTTGTTATCAATCATCAGCTTCAGAGGTTTGTCAACTTTGATCTTTAGATCCTCCAGCAAGTTCAGAATCCACACAGCTTGGCATGCAGTAACAGCGCCTGTAATATATTCAGCTTCACATGTTGACAACGCAACAACAGGTTGCTTCTTAGGACACCAAGAAATAGGGCCTCCCAGAAACTTGAACAAGTATCCAAAAGTACTTCTTCTGTCAACTCTGTCTCCACACCAATCAAGATCTGAATAACTCAGAAGTTCTGATTCAGTCTTTCTTCCAGAAGGGAATAACACTCCATACTTCTGAGTTCCCTTGATATATCTCAGAATCCTGACAGCAGCTTGGTAATGGGACCACTTGGGTTTACTTATGAATCTGCTAACCATTCCAACTGCATAGCAAATATCAGGTCTGGTATTACACAAATACCTTAGAGAACCAACCAACTGTTTGAAGGTTGTAGCATCCACATCCTCACCATCAGAATCAGAATCTAATTTCTGATTCGTATCTGCAGGTGTGATAGCAGCCTTACAATTCTGCAGCTTAAATCTCTTCAGAAGTTCTCGTTCATACTTCAGCTGATGCAAAATGATACCTTTCTCAGAATATCTGAACTCCATCCCTAGAAAGTATGTGATTTTCCCGAGATCAGTCATTTCAAACTCATTCATCAGCACCTTCTTGAACTTAGCTAATTCTTGTTCAGAACTTTCGGTCAGCAATATGTCATCAACGTACAAACACACCAGAATCATATTGCCTTCAGAAATATGCTGAACATAAACACCGTATTCCATCTCATATTTCTGAAAACCCTGCTTCTTGAAAAATGAATCAATATTCTAATTCCAAGCTCTGGGCGCTTGCTTCAATCCATACAAAGCTTTATGTAATCTGTACATCATCCCTTCCTGATTCTTTTTCACAAATCCAGGAGGTTGTGACTCATAAACTTCTTCTTCTAATGGGCCGTTCAGAAATGCAGATTTCACATCTAAATGCATCAGAGGCCAATTCCTGTTAGCAGCTATTGCAATCACCAGTCTGATTGTTTCATGTCTTGCTACAAGTGCAAACACTTCAGAATAATCCAGCCCAAGTTTCTGTAGAAATCCTCTTGCTACTAACCTCGCTTTATGTTTGCCAATTGATCCATCTGGCTTTAACTTCTGCTTAAAAACCCATCTGACGCTGATGGATTTCTTGTCCTTTGGAAGTTCTGTCAGCTTCCAGGTCTTGTTTCTCTCTATGGCATCAAGTTCTTCTTTCATGGCCTTTAGCCAGAACTTCTGCTTGAGAGCCTCTTCTGTACTCACAGGTTCAGAGTCTACTAACATGGCACACTGAATAACTTCTCCTTCAGAATCTACTTCAGTGTCTTGTAACATGTCAAACTCTTCGAATCTTCTCGGAATGTTTCTGATTCTCTGTGGCCTCTGACCTCGTTTAGAATCTTCTTCAGATGCTTGAACCCCAGAAGTTCTGTCCTCAGAAGTTTCTCCTTCAGAAGCTCTTGCTTCAGAAGGTTGACTTCCTCCAGAACCTTGACCATCTTCAGAGTCTGGCATATTCCCAGAGTCTGAATCACCACCAGAATCTGGATCATCAGAATCACCTTCATCTTCTGAGTCTCCTTCAGAGTCAGAATCACCATCAGTTTCATAAACTCTTATTTCTGACCTTTCTTCAGAAGTTCTCACATCAGAATCAGATTGATACTTATCCCAATTCCAAACTTCTAATTCCTTCACAATAACGTCTCTGCTGAACTTAACTTTATTAGTTTCTAGATAATACAGCTTGTATGCACCTGTACTGTGGTACCCCACCAGTAACATTACTTTGCTTCTATCATCCAACTTCTGTCTTCTAACTTCTGGAACATGTTTGTAACACACAGAACCGAAAACCTTCAGATGACTAACACTTTGCTTTTCTCCAGTCCACTTCTGAATAGGAACTATTTCCTTCAGCTTCTTCGTTGGACATCTGTTGAGCACATATGCTGCGGTGGCAACAGCTTCTCCCCACAAGTTCTGAGGAAGCTTCTTCTCCTTCAGCATGTTTCTCACCATATCAAGCAAAGTACGATTTCTTCTTTTAGCAAGACCATTGTGTTGAGGGGTGTAAGGAGCAGTAACCTCATGCTCAATTCCATTCTCCTCACAGAACTTCTGAAACTCTTTGGAGTTATACTCACCCCCACCATCGGTTCTGAGAATCTTCAGAGTCTGGCCACTCTGATTCTGAACCTTCATTCGGAACTTCTTGAATTCTGCAAACACCTCGTGTTTGAACTTAATAAGGGATACCCATGTCATTCTCGTGAATTCATCAACAAATGACACGAAATATTTATTCCCTCCGATCGATGCTACTGGAAATGGACCACACACATCAGAATGTACTACTCCCAAGGCATGTTTTTCTCTTGGAGCAACTTCTGACGCAAATGGAAATCTTGGTTGCTTTCCTTCCATGCACACTTTGCATGACTTCTCAGGCTTCTTAATTGTAGGAATTCCATGTACCAGCTTCTTCGAATTCAGATGTTCTAAGCTTCTGAAATTCAGATGACCAAATCTTCTGTGCCACAGCTCACTTTCTTTCACAACACTTGTTGCACTAAGACATTCAGAGTCAGAAGTTCTGACATTCACCTTGAATGTTCTATTCCTTCCCTGTTCTGACTCCATAATCAGCTTCTGATTACAGTTATACAGCTTCAGAAGATTGTCCTTCATGGTAACTGAAAAACCTTTCTCAATTAATTGTCCCACGCTTATCAGATTGCTTTTTATGCCAAGTACATACCACACTTTCTGAATCAATGCTGTTTTCCCATTGTTCAGAACAACTTTGACGTTTCCCATACCTTTAGCGTTAAGATATTTGTCATCAGCACATCTGATCTTTGTCCTCTTTTCAGAGTCAAAATCAACCAGCCATTTCTTATTTCCAGTAAGATGATTTGAGCAGCCAGTGTCCATATACCACCAGTCTGTCAAATTCGTATCATCAGATTCAGAAGCCATCAGTAGCACAGATTCATCATCAGAACTTCTGGCTATATTTACTTCTTCTGACTTCCTTTCTTTGTTTGACCAACAATCTCTAGCAAAGTGACCAAACTTCTTGCAACAGTAACATTGGATCTTCTTCTTGTCATACTTCTCTTTTCCCTTCTGAGCATTCTTTTGCCTATCAGAATTTGAGGTTTCTGACTTCTGACCACCATCAGATCTTCTCCTGGCTTTTGACCAAGACTGCTTCTGATGCTTCTTATCAGAAACTGCTTTCAAAGCCTGCTGCTCTACTTCCCTTTCAGAAGTTCTCTCAGTCAGACACAACTCTTGCGCTTCTAGACTGCTTTGCAGCTCTTCAATTCTCATGGTGCTCAGATCTTTAGAATGTTCTATTGCTACCACAATGTAATCAAACTGAGGAGTAAGGGATCTCAATACCTTCTCAATGATTACTTGTTCAGAAAGAGTTTCTCCACACGCCTTCATCTCATTAGTGATCATAATCACTTTAGAGATGTACTCAGAAACTTTCTCATTGTTCTTCATGTTGAGATTCTCGTACTGCTTACGTAGAGACTGAAGCTTCACCTTCTTCACTGATGCGTCACCACTGTAACATCTGACCAGTGTGTCCCACGCCGCCTTTGCCGTCGTTGAATCTGCAATCTTCTCAAACACATTCGCATCCACACACTGATGGATGTAGAACAATGCTTTCTGATCTTTCTTCCTTGTATCCTTCTGCGCGTTCTTCTGTTCCTCCGTCGCATCTGCTGCTACCGGAACATAACGTTCAGTGACAAGATCCATAACATCTTGAGCACCGAACAGTACACGCATCTGAATCATCCAACGATTCCAGTTTTTGCCATCAAATACTGGAAGCTTGGTGTTCATGCCGCCGTTTCCGTTCATCATCTTCAACCTTGTACAGTCACTCAAATCTCACACAGTGTTTCCCAACCCACAGAATAAAAAATTATGATTCTGATCAGAATTTTGTTATAGATTCAACACGAACCCAGAATAAAAAATCAATCACACAGCCTCACACTCCACTCGTGTTTCCCGTGTTTCCCCGTTGATCCGAACCGAGCTCTAGATACCAATTGTTGGTGTACAAGGTGAATAATGGATGAAAAGAGAAAAATATATTATAAAGAGAATGACGGCTACAAAGGATTACAAAAGGATTACATAAATACTCACTACCACTAGTCTATTTATAAGCTAAAACTAGGGCTACAAAAGCAACAATAAAATACTAAAATACCCTCTAACAAACTTGGTCACCAAGTTTGTGAATATAAATAATTAAAATATAAATTATTTCTAATATTTTTCATCTTCAATCCTTTAATGTATGGTCTTGATTTCAAGAGATACACATTTCAATAGAGAGTGAGTTGGTTCGAAGGAGAGTTTGGTTAATTAAGTCTAATAACACCAATAGATATTATTGGGTGGCCGCCGAAGTCTTAGGGACTCCTTTTACTTTGAATATTGTCGAGGCTATAATCTATGCTGACATTATAGTAGGCAACTTCTCTGATTGGTCATTTTTTTAGACTCCATGGAGAGGATATTGAAGCTAGCGGATAGGCATGGCAACGGGACGGGCCGGGGACGGTTTTTACCTTTTCTAAACCCAAACCCGAATCTCCAAACGGGGATGGAGAATTAAAACTCAAACGGGGATGGAGAATTAAAACTCAAATCCGTCCCAAATGGATTCGGGTTGGGTTCGGATATCCCCGCCTCACCACCATCCATTTAGTCAAATTATTTTTTTAATAGAAAATATTTATTTTTTCCAAAATCAAATTACATTACAAATAATAATAAAAATCTCAAAAAAAAAATTCTTACATACATTTCAAATATTTTAAATAATTAATACAAATCATAATATCAAAAGATTGGCCACATATTTAATATTCCAAATTAACAAAATTAAATAATAATATACATAATAAAATAAACGGGGCGGGTTCGGGGTGGGTACTAGTGTCCCCATTACCCGACCCGTCCCCATATTTTTTAATCGTGGAAAACCCAAACCCAATCAAAATGGGTTTTCCCCGTCAACTTCGGGACAGGTTCGGATGGATACCCGCGGGTATGGGTTTTATTGCCATGCCTACTAGCGAGATTATACCTGGGTGAATCGCACGCTCAAAGATACAACAGAGTCGCCACCGAACTTTATTTAATCCCAAAGGACAGGAAAAATATCGATAAAGCCCAAGGCGAAGAGAAACGGGTAAGGGGATCGGTTATGCGAGAGGAATGTACTAGCACCTCACACATCTGTCGTACTCAACGAGAACCGTTCTGCTTGTTTCTAGGCTCGGATGGGTTAACTATCTAAAGGCTACTAGCTAAAGAGGAAAGGGAAAAAGAAAAGAGAAAGTGCTCGCGGAGGCTTGGGGCCCTCGTGCCTACGTATCCTCATAGTGCAATGAGGAATTCAGAACTCCGTAGTTCATGGAACCAGAAAAAGAGGAAGAAGAAGGTGGCTCGCCAAGATTTCGCAATCGCGTGCCTACGTATCCTCATAGTGCAATGAGGAATTCAGATTCTACGTAGTTCGGGAAACAAAGATGGAGAAAGAAAAGAAAATGGTGTCAAAACTAAGAGCGAAAGAAGGTAGAAAGACTCTACCGGGGAATGCAAAAGAATGGTGTCAAAATCAAGAAAGGAAGGCAAAGAAATGGTGGGGACTCCACTGAGGAAATAAAGCGAAGGTTGTGACCCAAAGGACAGGCGTGGAACCAAGCGAAGGTTATGACCCAAAGGACGGGTGTGGAACCAAGCGAAGGTTGTGACCCAAAAGAGTTTGGTACTCTGACTGAACATGCAGTACTTGACCGAAGAAAGGGCATTGGAACCAGAGAAGGTTACTAACCAAAGGTGCGAGCATTTGAACCAAAAGAAAGTTACTAACTCACATGGGTATTAGTTTTAACAAAAGGACTGTGATTAACCAAAGAACGGGTGATTAACCAAGAGAAGGTGATTAACCCAAGAAAAACTCAGTAAGTTAACAGATAGACTATGGTTAACTGATAAAAGGAGAAAATTAGTGTTTTAACTGACAGACAATGATTAATCAACGAAAAAGGGAGAGAGAACCAAGAAAAGGTTGCGTACTCTGCTGAGGATTTGGTATTTAACAAGAAGACTGTGTTTAACCAAAGAAAAGGATTGCGACTTCGTTAGGGAAGAAGAGGATTGGATTTAACCCAAAGAATGGGTGATTAACCAAGAAACGGGTAATTAACCAAGAGAATGTGATTAACCCAAGAAACAATGATCTTGTACCAAGGACATGATGATTGATCAAAGGAAAGATTGAAATGGCAAGAATGATCAAAGATCGACTCGGCTGGGAAATGGGAGACACTACAGTCTGGAGATAGAGATGATTATTCCAGGCACAAGGTCATTCGTCCCCTACCCAAAATAATCAGACTGAGTGTAGGAATTCTCCACTCTCATCCCTTCTCTAGCACTCAGAGGATATTGCAGAAATTGAAAGCGACAGAGTAACAGCACCATCTTGTACAGTGCTTCAACGCATTGTGCAGACTTCGGACTCCGCAGAGGACCAAGAAAGAGAAGCTCTAAAAGATCCTAAGGAGAAGAGAGAGGAAGGATTAACTAATCGAAACAATATTTTGATCAATTGATCAAATGGAGTGAACAAGCCAACAATCTTTCAAGCGAGTCGAAATATCATCAAAACAAACGTGCGAAATAATGATTATACAAAATTAAATTTGTTCAATAAAGAAAAAACTTAATGCAACCAAGAATGAATTTGCAAAGCACTAACAAAACATTAATTAGCATGCATCCCTATTCATGTTATCATGTAGACAAAAGTATGCCAAAAGCAACATGATCATACAATTTCAAGAATGAAAACAATTCCATAATCGATAAATCGTGCATCAAAGTTTGCGTACATGCTTCAACCAGAGGTTAAACAGCTCATAAAACATCCATAAATATCAAGCATATCAAGCCATGGAAGTTAAATGAGGGAAGAAAACTAAACAAGCATGAAAAAGCTCAAAAATCACACTCTGGTACAGTGTTAATCGATTAACCATTTGCAAGGCAAAAATGGTTAATCGATTAACCCTTGAAAAACATCAAAAAAAAGCTTCAAACAGAGGTGTTAATCGATTAACCAGTTTTTCCTAGCAAATGGTTAATCGATTAACACTAGGACAGTGAAAAAAAAACAGTTTTCAAAAGCACTTCTAGCAATTAATCACTTCTCCAATCATCCATATGTTTTGGCATGCAATTGTTCACGAAAATTACATCAAATAGAAGTAATTCATCATCAATTGAATCTATTAAACATCAAGATCAACAATCAAGCAATTGAATGATTAAGTCACATTAAAGAGTTATTGGATCTACATTGCGAGCATGCGAAAGTGATCGAAAACAATAAATCGAGCAAGAATTACCAACCTACAAGGCGGAGGATTGCCTTGCTAATTGTTGTAAGTAAAATGTGGTGAGAATAAGCAAAGAAAACCAAAGAATTCCAAGCTTGAGATCGAATTGTAGCAAAACCGATAAAAACGTGATAAATGCTCTGAATACGAATATGCAGCAAAACGCTTGAGATGATTACTTGAATTGAAGTAGAAGCTACTGTAAATCTAGAAATCCATGTAGAAATATAGTGGAATGGAGGTTTAGCTCAAGAGAATAACAATTTCGATGTGAAGATTGTTACACTCTAATGGTGGAAATTGAGCTTTTGTGTGTGGTTTGAGGAAGAAGATGAAGATGAATGTGAGAGAGTTGCAGAAAATTCAGAGAGAATTGAGAGAAATGAAAGAGTGATCAAGCGAGATTGGTGAAAATGGTTGAAGGTATATGCAACAAAGTGAAGGTTTCTTTATATAGAGCGGAGGTTTGGAGTAGGATAGGTTTGGAAATTAGTTTGGAGCTTGCTTTGGAGTTAGTAACATCTAACTCACTGAGTCGGAAGTTGACTCAGTTAGTTATTTGTTAACTCGGTGGGAACATCCCGTAGCTCGGTTTTGTGACGCGACCACCACCGCATTTAGTGCTACTTTCTGATTTCTATATTTATCCTATGAAGCTTAAAAGGAAGGGGAAGATATCTCAAACTAACCCTGCGTGCAAAGGTTTTCCTTAACAAATGCAAAGAGATTGGGGATCGGGGGTTGATTACACAAAGGGAAGTTGTTAACACCTAGAGTATCTATAGTAATCTATAGGAACCTTTATTTGCATATGTTTCTATTGTTGAATTGCTTGGTTGCTTAAATTCATTTGCTGTTGATTGGGGAAAGTTTCTCCTTTGTGAAGGTTGGGGAAATGTTTTTTTTTGTTTTAGGGGTTTCTATTGTTTTTTTGGGAAGGTACTTGACCTAAGGTTTTTGATTAGTGTGCTCGCTAAGATTTTGCAATCTTATGCCTACGTATTCCCATAAAGAGATTTTGAGAAATCAGAGCGTTCGTAGTTCCTCATATTCTATGGGAGGAGGAATATTTGGTGTCTTGTTCAAAGCCCAAGATTGAAGCTAAAAGAGTATTTGTGTCTTGTTCAAAGCCCAAGATTGAAGCTAAAAGAGTATTTGTTTCTTGTTCAAAGCCCAAGATTGAAGCTAAAAGAGTGTTTGTGTCTTGTTTAAAGCCCAAGATTGAAGCTAAAAGAGTGTTTGTGTTTTGTTCAAAGCTCAAGATTGAAGCTAAAAGAGTGTTTGTGTCTTGTTCAAAGCCTAAGATTGAAGCTAAAGGAGTTTTACTGAGAGATAATTTGTCATCTCTAAGAGAGATATCTCACATATTCATCATAAATATTGGAGAATTGATTTATAAGGGAAGTTGCTTTAACTGGGATGTGTGGAATTCAGAAATGCCACATCTTCCTTTATAAGTCTTTACATGCTAAGAGAGGGACATTGACTTGAATGTGTAGAATCCAGAGGTTTACCACTTACATCACTTAGATGACAGAGAAATTTAGCCATGATAAAGGAGGGACTTCAGCTTAGATTTTGAATCAACAAGTGTGCCACTTACATCAATTATCTGGAAAGGGTTTTAATTATTTGTTTTGAAATGTGATGTATAGAGGAAATATCCTCCTACAGAGAGAACTCATGGTCTCATCTGTGGGGATGATGGATTTTGTGCCTTGATCAAAGCCCAAGGTTGAAACTAAAAAAAGAGTTGAAAACTGACTCAACTGGGGGAGTATTATATTTGTCTTGTACAAAGCCCAAGATTGAGGCTGACTGGCGAAAATCATTATATGAAGCCTAAGAGGAGGCTGACTCTTGTTGAGGATTTATTCAAATTCAGGAGAAGGTCTAAATTATTTTGAGGAATCAAAAGGGAAACTAACTCTTGTTGGGGATTAGAGAAGAGTTGAATTATTAGATGCCATAAGGCTTTGATTCTTTTGGGGAATTGTTGATGGTAACATGGTTCTGACTGGGGATTTTAAAGTGAAAACCAAACCTTGTTGAAGATCAGAAGAGACTTAGAGGATGAGCTTGAATGCCTAAGAGGTTCTGACTCTCCTGGGAACTAGTGTATTGATAGATGATTAAGATTCATCCTATGCTTTTAGGAAGCTTGAGGGTCCTTGTATGAAGCCCAATATGAGGATAGGGACACTTCTAGGAAGCCTGTGGGTCATTGTATGAAGCCCAAGAGGAGGCTAGGGCTTGAGACTTTCCAGGTCTAAGAAGAGTTCAAGAAAGGTTTCACCGGGAAATAATCCTTTCTTTGTTGAACTGTTCCAGGGTTAAAGGGGTTAAAGAAGAGGTTTCACCGGGAAATAATCCTCTCTTTATTGAAGTGTTTCATGGTTGAATTAAACAAAGCCCAAGAGGAGGCTGCCTGTATTCCTTTGCACAGGGGGAACTAGTTATTTGAACTAAGTTGCACTGATTGAAAGGATCTTATTGTTTGAACTAGACTAAACTAAGGATGATTTGAATGCTAAGAGAAACTTAACAAGATATGCACAAGTGTATATACAGACATATGAACAAGTATATAAACGAGTATGAATTAAATTGAGAAAAGTGGTGGGTCTTATTCTTTGGATAGAAGCCTAAGTGTATTGTGATTGATCAGATGTTTTCTTCAAGATTGAGTTAGTGTTTTTGAATAAATTGAAGAAAGTTTTGAATTTGAAGATGACTTGATCTCAAGTAAGAGATAAACAAAGGTGTTGGGTCTTACACTCTAGATAGAGGCCCAGATAATTGTTTTTATCATGTACAAAGCCCAGGATGAATGAGGCTAAAAGATTTTCTATTTACAAAAAGGTGTTGGGTCTTACACTCTATTAGAGGCCCAAGATTATTAAAATGAAGTTTATGTACAAAGGGATGAGACTTACACTCCTAACAGAAGCCTAAAGATTGTTGTGAAAACAGTGATCGCACCGTGATTTTGAAAAGCGCGATGGGACTTATACTATAGCAGAGCCCATGAAGTGGTTTATTTACAAAGAGGGTCGGGTCTTACACTCTAATAGAGGCCCAGGAGTGTTGAAATGAAGTTTTGAAAGATTGAATCAAAACAAAACCCTAATTTTATATTTTAAGATATTTTTCAAAGAAAAATCAATAAAATATGTTTAATTTATCAAATAAAATCATTAATCATGTTATAAACAATGATTAATGTTTATAAAAAAGATATTTTATCCACATGAATATTTAAAATCATTTTGGTTTTAAAAAATCAAGAAAAGAAATCATTTAAAATAATTTAAAATAATATTTTTAATATATTAAAAAATATCAAATAAAAATTATTTTTGTGTTTTTTTGTGGATTAAAATAATAGGGTATTTAAATGTCATGTGTAAAAAAATTGGGATTAAAAATAATTAATTTGATATAAAAGATCAATATTTGAAATTATTTTTAAAACAATTAAAAATAATATATTAAGTATATTAATCATATATCAAATATAAAATATTTTTTTTGATTTTTTTGGTGAATAAATTATTTAAATATGTGGACAATATTTGTACAAAAAATAATTTGAAAATAATTAAAATTTGATATAGAAAATAATTTTTGAAAAGTTATTTGCCATCAATAACTTACACTCACAATTTTTACCGCTACACCCTCGATCAATCATATGCCATCAACCCTTTGTTGACGAATTTCAAATACATTCTTTTCCATCAACCCCTTGATGAGATTCCTATTTGAGGTGTTCTTTCCGTCAACCCTTTGACGATGTAGTCCGAGATCAGGTTTTCTTTCTGTCAACTTTTTGACGATGTGTTCCTTCGGACAGGTGTTCTCTCCTTCCACTCTTTGACGATGTCACTTGTTAGTGAATATTATCTTTCCATCAACCCTTTGATGATTCACTCTTTAGTGAATTATTTCGTTCCCGTCAACCCTTTGACGATGTCAGTTTTCTTTCCATCAATCCTTTGATGTGTGGCTCTATATTCTGATTATCCTTCTGTCAACCCTTTGACGATGATAGTGGTTACCTTACCATCAACCCTTTTGATGATGACCCTCAAATATATATCCTCCCGTCAACTCTTTGACGATCTCATTCTTTAGTGAAATTTTTCTTCCATTAACCCTTTGATGATGTGACTCTCAGATGCATACCTTTCCGTCAACCCTTTTACGATGTAGTCCGAGATCATGTTTTCTTTCCTTCAACTCTTTGATGACGTGTTCCTTCGATCAAGTTTTCTTTCCATCAACCCTTTGACGACGTGAGTTTTTTCCGTCAACCCTTTGACGATGTCAGTTCATTTCTGTAAACCCTTTAACGATGCCACTCTTTAGTGATAATGTTTCCCTTTCCATCAACCATTTGATGATGTGTTCCTTTGGTCATGTTTCTTTTCGTCAACCCTTTGACGATGTCAGTTTTCTTCCAATCAACTCTTTGATGATGTGATTATTTATGTTTCTTTTCGTCAACCCTTTGACGATGTCACTTTTTTGTGAGGCTTTTCTTCCCATCAACCCTTTGATGGAGTGATTTTTTTAGTTGAGTTATCACTTCCGTCAACCCTTTGACGATGATAATGTTTCTTTCCGTCAACCCTTTAACGATGTTACTCTTGTTTTACTTTTCTTTCCTCAGTGGAGACCTTCTTTCCGGTTCAACCTTCATTGAGGATCTTTTTGTTCTAGAATGTCATTTGGTCATTGCTTAAACTTGATGTTCAATCATTCTAGATACCTCCATTGGAGACCATCTTTTGGTTCTACTTCCAATAAAGTTATTTTATCTTTTTGTCCTAGAGTGTCAGCTAGTCATTGCTTGAACTTGTTGATCAACTACTCTGGATATTCCCCAGTGGAGACCATATATTAGTTCAACTTCCATTGAGGATCTTTTCTTCTAAAGTGTCAACCGGTCATGGCTTGAACCTGTTGATCCATCACTTTAGATGTCTTGTTTTATTTTCTTTCCCAGTGAAGACCATCTCTTGGTTTTACCTCCAGTGAGGGTCTTTTCTTTCTAGAGTGTCATCCGGTCATACTTGAACTTGATGATCAATCATTCTAGATACCTCAATTGGAGCCCATTTTGGTTCTACTTCCAATGAGGTTGCTTTATTCTTTTCAAAGTGTCAGCCAGTCATTGCTTGAACTTGTCGATCAACTGCTCTAAATATTCCCTTGTGGAGACCATATTTCTGGTTCTACCTCTAGTGTGGATCGTTTCTTTCTAAAGTGTCAACCGGTCATGGCTTGAACCTGTTGATCCATCACTTTAGATGTCTTGTCTATTTTCTTTTCCAGTGGAGACTGTCTTTCCGGTTCAACCTCCAGTGAGGATCCCTTCCTTCTAAAGTGTCACACGGTCATGCTTAGACATGTTGCTTAATCACTTTAGATTTCCCCAGTTTGTTTCAGCTTCCCCAGTGTTGTTGTCATCCCCAGTGCGTTGTTACTCATTGTGTTGACACCATCCCTGTTTGCTTTCGTTTTTGTCTGTATTTTGCATTTACCATTTCATCATTTTCATCATGTTAGAGTTCATGGCATGTCAGCATTTTAGATTGGTTTTCTTTTGTCCATAGCATAGCATGTCATTGCATCTAAGGGCAAAATTTCTGGTTATATATATTTAAATAACTTTCACCATGATTTCATGAGGATTATCATCACTCATGTCATCCGATGAAGATATTTAAATAAGGGTAACTGTCATACCCCAAATTTTACCCTCAGATCCTCTAATCATTTTTACATATCATTTTAAGTCAATTGTTTTTGCATTTACAGTCATGTAGTCTATTAATCAATAATCGTGCATTTTTTACGTTTAATTTTTGTCACCTAATATCATCTTGATTGAATTTCGTCTGTTTTGTCCTAAACTACTATTCAGTTGTTAAAATTAAAAGTTTTATTCATTTATTTGCATACGTAAGTTTCACGTTTAAATCCTCATTTTAGAGTTTTAGAACTTCATGCTTTTTTTATTAGAATTTTATTTTTATTTATTACTTTTAAGGTGTTAGTTTAATTTAAAATTTATTTCTTTTTTTATTATTGAATTTTCCTTTCACATTACTAATCATTATCAAATTTCATTTTTTTTTTAAAATTCAACTTAATTCATTTTTATTTTTGATTTCAACATCATTCCAATCAACATTTTTGAATCACAAGCCCACTAATCCAAAAAGCCTAAAAATTCACAAAAAGAAACAATTAGATTCCAATAAACACATTTCACAAAAATAGTTACATTTCAAAAGTCCAATACTTCTTTTTTTCCATTTTTACAAGTCCATCAAGGCCCATTTTACAAATATCAGCCATTTCCTTTCAAAAAAAGTACAACACAAAAATAAAAAGATGACATTCCAAAAACTTCAAGTCATGCGCATGATACCATGACCTTTCCTGCTTTTCACTAAAATCCAAACCCAACAAGCCAAAATGTACAACCTGAATCCTGACTTACCATGTGAAAACAATAGCAATGTTTCAACACTATCCCAAACACACACCAAGACATCAAAATTCCTGCGCAAACCAACAAGCATCCAAACCTACTAAACTCCAAAAAACCTGCACAAGCCTGTAACCAAGACCTCTGCATAAACCAAAACATAAACCCTGCTCAAAGCTCCAAACGCCTTGCTACATAGGCCCTGCTACCAACATAAGCCCACAATCCAAATTCACAAAGCTCCAAGGCCCTGCATCAAGACCTGTATCAACGACAAAACCTGCTGCGAAAGAGACATCACACAACACCAATAAAAATTTGAAAAGAAGATTAAATTGAACCTGCTACATCAAAAACTACTGCAACCTGCTGTGAAAACAACAAAACATCAGCAGCAACAAGAAATTTAAAATGAAAAAAAAGATTTGTTTTTAAATGAAATAAGAAGAGAAGAACAGGGGAGGACCGAATAAAAAAGAGGGGATGGAGAAGGAAATTCGAGAAAAATAAAAAAAAACATCAGACCTTTGTAAAACAAAAAGAATCACTCAGCCCTTTTTCACTCCTCCCTTCACAAACCATCTTCAACTTTCATAGCCACCGTGTAACCTTGCATCAATTAAACACCATTGTTGGAAGAAACACAACGAACCCTCTCAACCTTCTCCTTTCTTCGTTTCTATCCGTCAACCACAACCAAAACCTCGTCTCGACACCCATAAAACCACAATACTCTACAAAAACCATCATAAAATCACTCATCCACCTTCGCAACAGCAACAGCAAAACATCACCACCACACTCAAACTGATAAGCCGCCGCAAGATAGTTGGAAGCGAGAGCACGCGGTCGGTGGAAATCAAGAGAGAAAACATAGCGATGGAAGAAGAACACGATTTCGGTTATGAAGTTTTTTCTTTCTCTTCATTTAGATCGCCTTTAAAACAAGGAGACGAGATGAGAGAATTAGGAGAAGGCGTTTGGTTTTGTTTTTTTTCTCAGATTCATCTTTTGCTTTTTGCCGTTTGTGGAAAAGTGGCTGTACCAGATTTCCCCTAACCTTTTTCTTTTTTAAACCAAACCGGGTCGACCCATGACCCGGCCAGTTACAGGGCTTTATTCCCTTTTGTTTTTTTGCCTAGTCTCCTTTTGGTAATGGTTGTTTAGGCTCTTAAGCCCAAGTGTTGATTATGTTCACTATATAATCACTCTTGCCTCCCTTTAGATTTTATTTTAAATTTAATTAGTTTTGATTTTTTTTGTTTTAATTTTGATTGATATAGATTAATGTTGTTAATAATTTTGTTAAATATTTTGTTAAAATCTTTGTTAAATATTGTCATACCCCAAATTTTGATCACCAAGATTTCTCATCATTGTGAAGATCATCACCACAATATGAATGTACCTTCATGCCTCATCAATTTCTTCAAGGATTGTTGAGCATTTCACCACAACCAAGACTTAGGGTTTCAAGCCCTCTCAGAGCCTTAGACAAAAGATCAATCAAGGAATGACATGATCTTCAACTTGTCTAAACTCTCAAACACCTATAAAGGATCAAGAGGATTCCCACATCAAGAATCAAGCACAAGGTTGCAACATTCCAAGAGGATCAAGCCTCACGATATCCAGTGACACCAAATTAGGGTTTGGGTCGACCAAGGCCTCCAGATGAAAATTTTCCTCTAGGCATGAGCCAATGCTTCAAAGCACAACCCAAGATACTCCAAGGGACCTCGTGGACCCAATCATCAAGTCAATTTAGCCTCAGGGGATGCATTCATAAAAAAATTAGAATTTAGGGTTTCTTGACCTAATTCACCCCTAAGTTGACTTTTGGAGCAAAACATGAGCCAAGACCTCAAGACATGATTTGAGAGCCTTAAGTACACTACATTGATCCATTTATAACAATGGATTGAGTCAAGAAGCTCAGTCCACAAGTTTCAATTTCATCTGGACCACAATTAGGGTTTTGAAGGAAAAGTCAACTGTACCTTTGACTTTTGACCAAGACATGCTCCAAACCTTGGGACATGATTCAAGACACCCTAAAAACACCTATGGAATCCATCCATTAGGTTTGAATTAGGTCAAGGACTTGATTTCACAAAGGATCGCACAGTTTGGATTTCATTTGATAAAAAGTCAACTGTGCACAAAATCAAGTTTGACTTTTTGGAATTTTTCACAAATATGGTTCCCCTAAGTCAAAAAATAATGTTAATGTATGGTATTAATCATCACTCATTAAGAAAAATCAAGAAAAGTGAGGTTTCTTGCAAAAGGGGCAACCATAAGAAACCAAAAATTTTCTAACTTATGGAACAAAAGTGATTTTGGTGCCAACTTCCAAGGATCATAACTTGAGATCCAAGCAGCCATTTTGGGTGATCCAAGGCCTGATTTGTAGGTCTTCCTACATTCTACAAAAGCTTCAACTACAAGAAACTCCAGTTCTTCATGGATTTTGAGTTATGGATTGATCAAAATCACAAAAACATGAAAATGACACTTTTTCCAACACTTAGTGAAAATCTGCCTAAGTTACCAGCCTTGAACATGAATGTTCATGAGGATTTTTCAATGGGATCCAAATAGTTTCAAAACAAACTATGATCACACATATTTTGTATCATATGAGGGCTCTTTAAAAAGCACAAGAGCCTCCCATAACTCAACCTGAGCAAGGAGATATGGTCCCCTAAAAATCACCATTTCCAACTGCCTTGTACAAGGCGGATTTTGGCATTTTGCTCGATTGGAAAAATTGGACAACTCCAAGCATTGTCATCCATTTGGACACATCAGAGGATAAAACAAAAGGGGAATGATCTGACCCCCAAGCCTTCCAAGTCCAAGAATCTACATATAGCCATAACAAACCTAAAAAGGCTAAAAAGTGCAAAAGCCTCCAATTTTGTTTCCAAGCATTCAATGGATGCACCAAGGTGGCATGTGTAACACCCCATTTTAATTTATTTAATCATCGTGTGTTATTTCTATTGTGGGCCTTGTTTAGGGCGTGTGTAGTCGAGCTTGTAAGCGTAGAGTCCGTAGCGGAACGGGGAATTAAGGATGTCAGAATTATAATAAAGTACTAATGAATAATGTGGGGACATATTTAGTAATAGAAGAAAAAGGAGTATTATTATTTTTATGTCCAATATTATTATTATTATTATTAATATTGTTATTAGTATTATTATTATTAGTATTGTTATTACTATGGTTATTATTATTACTAAAAAGATAGTAATTAGTAACAAAAACAAGGAAAAGAAGAGGATTAGAGAGGTTTAGAACAAAACACAATTCCACCAAGAGAGAAAGTTGGGAAGGAAAAGATAAAGCTTGGCATCATCAATTTTCATCAGAATTGAATCGAGAATTCGAGGTAAGGGGGAGAATTGATTTTCAATATAGGTGTTGATAACATTAGAGGGTAGTGAAGATTCTTTCTCCTCATAGAATTTGTATGTATAAGTATGTGTTGTGGAATTGTTGTTGAATGATTGAAATTATGATGGAAAGTGTGTAAATTGATCCATTCTGTCATAATATGTGTAAACATTATGTTGCTGCTGCTATATGACTCTGGTATTTGCAGATTGGAGAGCAAAAATTTAGCAGGAATTGGACTGGTGTGAAACCAGAAAATTATGGGTTTTCGTTGCCCATACGCGTATGGGGCAAGGCAATACGCGTATTGGGTAGGTCAATACGCGTATGGCAAGGGCATTACGCGTATGGAACCCATTTGACACGGCCCTCTGCTGAAATGCGTAATAGTACGCGTATGGGTTAAGGCAATACGCATAAGGGGGGTGGCATTACGCGTAATGGGAGAAAAAATATAATTTAATTGAAATTTTAAGAGAAATCAGTCTCTGCCCGTACGCGTAACCCTCAGGGAAATACGCGTATGGCTGGCGGAGGAAACTGGGCATTACGCGTATGGCTGGGGGCAATATGCGTATGACCAGCTAGAGTGCAGAATTTTGCCGTTTTCACGATTTCTTTCCCGATTTTGCGTCCGATGCGGTTCCTTTTGGTCTAAGAGGTTGGGATAGGTGTCAGAACTTGTTGAATTTAGGATTGGTAGTAAAAATGATTTAAAACAGAATTTTGATGGATTAATTAGGTGATTAACTAATTAAGTCCACGCGAGGTATTTTCCTTACCTGTGTGTGTTATGATGAATTGAATTGATTTGATAGTTGTGGTAATACTAGTGGGTATTACAATGAGTATGTATCTCATGAGGTTCTTTCCCGGAAGATATTCGCAGTGCAAGGGAGATTGAATTCCTAGAACTAAAACAGGGTACCATGACTGTTGTTGAGTATGCTGCTCGGTTCGAGGAGTTGGTGCAATATTGTGCTCATGACAATACTGAGGAGGCTATGACTTCAAAATGCTTGAAATTTGAGAATGGGCTGCGTCCCGAGATCAAACAGGGCATTGCTTGTCAGAAGATACGGAGTTATCCGGAACTGGTAAGCAGAAGCCGGATTTATGACAATGACAACTGGGCCCGAATTGCTCATTACAAAGCCTTGAATGACCGGAAGGGTAAGCAAAGGTATGGGGGTATGCCTTATAGTGCTCCAGCTGACAAAGGAAAACAGAAAGCCGATGTGGGAAAGAAACTGAGTGGGGGAGAGAAGGCTCCCAATCCTACCAAGTACTTCAAATGTGGTGGCACGGGTCATCGTGCTAATGATTGTCAGAATGAAGAGAAGAAGTGCTTCAAGTGTGGACGACTAGGTCACGTTGTGGCAAATTGTAGGGTTACCGTACCTACCTGTTATAATTGTGGAGAACAGGGTCATATCAGCACTCACTGTCAAAAGCCTAAGAAATCTTAGACTAGTGGAAGGGTGTTCGCATTGGCCGGAGCTCAGCCTACCGGTGGTGATCATTCCATCAAAGGTACTTGTTTTATTAATGATATTCCTTTGATTGCTATCATTGACACAGGTGCAACCCACTCGTTCATTTCTGTTGATTGTGTGAGGAGATTAGGAATTGTACCGTCTACTTTGGATCAGAGGATGACTATTGAAACTCCATCTATTGGTTCTGTGGTTACTTCTTTAGCATGCTTGAATTGTCCATTGACTATTTTTGGTAGAGAATTCAGCATGGACTTAATTTGTTTGCCACTCAGTAGTCTGGATATCATTTTGGGAATGAACTGGTTAGAATTCAACCGAGTTTATATTGATTGCTTTAGGAAGAGGTTGTTGTTCCTTACTCCTGAAGAAGAAGTGTTGGCTAACTATTTGTCTACTAAGGAATTGAGAACCTTGTTAGAAGACGAAGCTAAGATGTTTTTAATGGTTGCCTGGTTATCAGTAGAAAGCAATATATCAGTTAATGAGTTACCAGTGGTAAAGGAATTTCTTGAGGTGTTTCTGGATGATATTACCGAATTGCCTCCGACGAGAGAAATTGAATTTACTATTGATCTTGTTCCTGGTACTAGACCAATATCTATGGCACCATACAGGATGTCGGCGTCAGAATTGGTGGAGTTGAAAATTCAAATTGGAGAATTGCTTGATAAAAAGTTTATTAGGCCAAGTGTGTCGCCGTGGGGAGCTCCAATGTTGTTGGTGAAAAAGAAGGACGGTAGTATGCGTCTGTGCATTGATTACTGTCAGTTGAATAAAGTGACCATTAAGAATAAGTATCCACTTCCAAGGATTGATGACTTAATGGATCATTTAGTGGGGGCTCGTGTTTTCAGTAAAATCGATTTGAAATTAGGTTACCATCAGATTAGAGTGAAGGAAGGGGATATTCAGAAGACTGCGTTTAGAACTCGCTATGGACATTATGAATATGCAGTGATGCCTTTCGGAGTGTCTAATGCGCCGGGTGTGTTTATGGAATACATGAACCGTATTTTTCATTCTTATTTGGAACAGTTTATTGTGGTATTCATTGATGATATATTGATTTACTCCAAGTCTGAAGAGGATCATACAGAACACTTGAGGATTGCATTGCAGGTGTTGAAGGATAATAAATTATTTGCAAAGTTCTCAAAATGTGAATTTTGGTTGAAAACTGTAAGTTTCTTGGGGCATGTTATTTCGGGTGATGGCATAGTAGTGGATCCATCTAAAGTAAGTGCAGTGCTTCAGTGGGAACCTCCGAGGACTGTGGCGGAAATTAGAAGCTTCTTATGTTTGGCAGGTTATTACCAACGATTTATCGAAGGATTTTCTAATTTGGCGTTACCGTTGACTTAATTAACTAGGAAGAGTCAAGCTTTTGTGTGGGATACGGCTTGTGAAGAAAGTTTCGAGGAATTGAAAAAGAAATTGACTACAACACCAGTATTGATTCTACCAAAACCAAATGAACCTTTTGTAGTGTATTATGATGCGTCTAAGATGGGATTAGGCGGGGTGTTAATGCAAGATGGCAAGGTAGTGGCATATGCTTCACGACAATTGAGAGTACATGAGAGGAATTATCCTACTCATGATCTGGAATTAGCTGCGGTGGTTTTTGTATTGAAAATTTGGAGACATTATTTGTATGGATCGAGATTTGAAGTATTCAGTGACCATAAGAGTGTGAAGTATTTGTTTGATCAAAAGGAATTGAATATGAGGCAGAGAAGATGGTTAGAGTTCTTGAAGGACTATGAGTTTAATTTGAGTTACCATCCGGGGAAAGCCAATGTTGTAGTGGATGCCCTAAGTCGTAAGACAATTCATATGTCGGTATTAATGATAAAAGAAATGGAATTAATTTAACAGTTTAGAGACTTGAGTATGGTTTGTGAAACTACACCGGAAAGTGTTAGATTGGGTATGCTTAAAGTGAATAATGACTTTTTAGATGAAATTAAGGAAAATCAGAGGCTTGATGTGAATCTTGTGGATATGATGCCTACCGGAGGAAATGATACTGATAGCGATTTTAAGGTGGATAAGGGAGGTGTGCTGAGATTCCGGGGCAGAATTTGCGTGCCGAATAATATAGAATTGAGAAAAGCGATCTTAGAGGAAAGTCACCGGAGTAGCTTGAGTATTCATCCGAGAGCCACGAAAATGTATCAAGACTTGAAGAAATTATTTTGGTGGTCCGGTATGAAGAGGGATGTAGCTCAGTTCATTTATGCTTGTTTGACATGTCAAAAGTCAAAAGTGGAGCATAAAAAATCTTCGGGGTTGATGCAACCATTGGAGATTCCAGAATGGAAGTGGGATAGCATTGCTATGGATTTTGTTACTGGTTTGCCAAATACGGCGAGAGACTTTGATGCTATTTGGGTAGTGGTAGATCGGCTTACGAAATCTGCACATTTTATACCAATTAATATCAGTTTCCCATTGTCAAAGCTGGTGGAGATTTATATCCGAATAATTGTGAAACTGCATGGTGTTCCGTCGAGTATAGTGTCGGATAGAGATCTGAGGTTTACTTCAGAATTTTGGAAGAGTTTACAGGAAGCTTTAGGTTCTAAACTGAAGTTGAGTTCGGCTTATCATCCACATACCGATGGTCAGTCGGAGAGGACTATTCAATCGTTAAAGGATTTGTTAAGAACCTGTGTGGTGGAGAAAGGTGGCGCGTGGGATACTCATTTGCCATTGATTGAGTTCACGTATAACAATAGTCACCATTCTAGTATTGGTATGGCACCTTTCGAAGCTTTGTATGGTAGGAGGTGTAGAACGCCTCTGTGTTGGTATGAAACTGGTGAGAATATTGTGCTTGGGCCTGAAGTTGTACAACAAACTACTGAGACAATTAAGATGATCCGTGAAAAGATGAAAGCGTCTCAGAGTAGACAAAAAAGTTATAATGATAATCGGATGAAAGACTTGAAATTTAGTGAAGGTGACCATGTATTTTTGAGAGTCAATCCTGTGACAGGTGTTGGGCGTGCATTGAAATCGAAGAAATTAGATTCTAAATTCATTGGACCGTATCAGATCTTGCAAAGAGTGGGTATAGTTGCTTACAGGGTGGCGTTGCCGCCGGAGCTTTCGAACTTGCATGACGTATTTCATGTATCGCAACTTCGGAAGTATGTGTCGGATCCATCTCATGTTATCCAGAGGGATGAAGTGCAGGTTTGAGATAATCTTACTGTGGAAGCGATGCCAATAAGGATCGAGGATCTCAAGATGAAGCTACTTAGAGGGAAAGAGATTCCTCTAGTGAGGGTAGCTTGGGGAGGAGCTGCAGGAGGAAGTGTGACCTTGGAATTGGAAAGCAAGATGCGAGAGTCGTATCCAGAATTGTTTCCATCAGGTACATTTTCGAGGACAAAAATATTTTAAGTGGGGGAGAGTTGTAACACCCCATTTTAATTTATTTAATCATCGTGTGTTATTTCTATTGTGGGCCTTGTTTAGGGCGTGTGTAGTCGAGCTTGTAAGTGTAGAGTCCGTAGCGGAACGGGAAATTAAGGATGTCAGAATTATAATAAAGTACTAATGAATAATGTGGGGACATATTTAGTAATAGTAGAAAAAGGAGTATTATTATTTTTATGTCCAATATTATTATTATTACTAATATTGTTATTAGTATTATTATTATTAGTATTATTATTACTATGGTTATTATTATTACTAAAAAGATAGTAATTAGTAACAAAAACAAGGAAAAGAAGAGAATTAGAGAGGTTTAGAACAAAACACAATTCCACCAAGAGAGAAAGTTGGGAAGGAAAAGATAAAGCTAGGCATCATCAATTTTCATCTGAATTGAATCGAGAATTAGAGGTAAAGGGGAGAATTGATTTTCAATATAGGTGTTGATAACATTAGAGGGTAGTGAGGATTCTTTCTCCTCATAGAATTTATATGTATAAGTATGTGTTGTGGAATTATTGTTGAATGATTGAAATTATGACGGAAAGTGTGTAAATTGATCCATTCTGCCATAATATGTGTAAACACTATGTTGCTGCTGGTATATGACTCTGGTATTTGCAGATTGGAGAGCAAAAATTTAGCAGGAATTGGACTGGTGTAAAACCAGAAAATTCTGGGTTTTTGCTGCCCATACGCGTATGGGGCAGACAATACGCGTATTGGGTAGGTCAATACGCGTATGGCAAGGGCATTAGCGTATGGAACCCATTTGACACGGCCCTCTGCTGAAATGCGTAATGGTACACGTATGGGTTAAGGCAATACGCGTAAGGGGGGTGGCATTACGCGTAATGGGAGAAAAAATATAATTTAACTGAAATTTTAAGAGAAATCAGTGTCTGCCCGTACGCCCAACCCTCAGGACAATACGCGTATGGCTGGCGGAGGAAACTGGGTATTACGCGTATGGCTGGGGGCAATACGCGTATGACCAGCTAGAGTGCAGAATTTTGCCGTTTTTGCGATTTCTTTCCCAATTTCGCGTCCGATGCGGTTCCTTTTGGTCTAAGAGGTTGGGATAGGTGTAAGAACTTGTTGAATTTAGGATTGGTAGTAAAAATGATTTAAAACGGAATTTTGATGGATTAATTAGGTGATTAACTAATTAAGGCCACGTGAGGTATTTTCCTTACCTATGTGTGTTATGATGAATTGAATTGATTTGACAGTAGTGGTAATACTAGTGGATATTACGGTGAGTATGTATCTCACGTGTGATCATGAGGATCGTGAGGCTGTATCATTTTTATTATACAGGTGTTTTATGTATATTGTGTCATGCATTTCATGATGTGTCTGGTGGAGACAGCTAGGTGGGAATCTATGATGGATGCCTAGTATTGTCCGGACTCCAATGTGGAGTTGTATGGAGATAAATCATTGCTCAGTGGGAGTGTATGTGATTTATCCGGACTCCAATATGGAGTTGTTATGGAGATAAATCATTGCTCAGTGGAGGGTATGTGATTTGTCCGAACTCCAATGTGGATTCGTTTGGAGATAAATCATTGCTCAGTGGAGTGTATGTGATTTATCCGGATTCTTTTATGAATCGGGTTCAATCGAATGAACCATGGTGTGTGGTACCATTTGCATTGCATTATGTCATTGAGTCACATTGCATTATTATGTCTTTGTTGGATTATAATTGAAAGTGACAAGTGTGTCGTGAATGTGTGCATATTGTGTGTGATTGTTTGATTTCTACTTCTTAACATGTATTTTATACCGTTAACTATTGAATGTAATTCTCACCCCTTTGTTGTTTTCTTGTGTCTGTGCTTCTTAGGAAGTACAGATAACCCAGGTACTTTAGTAGTGCATGAAGTACGTGTTGCCTGATCGAGTCTTAGGAGTCGCTCTGATACGTAACACAGAATTTTGGGAATTTCATCTGTTGTTGTATATTTTGTATATTGTGTTATGTATCATTACTCACTTTAAAACATGGTGAACCACGAGTTTATGTGGACCATGCTGTTGTTGGCCAATGGCCTTGTTATTTTGGGGTTCGATATTTCATTCCGCTGTTTTAACTTTTTTTTTTTAGAACCAAGAATGAATGAAGTAAATAGAGAAATTCAGGTTATGTTTTATGGTGTGATATCCCACTATTTAAGGAAACTCTGATTATATTTGTGATATTTGTTTTTTTTATCTGGAAGAGTGGGGTGTTATAGCATGGACTGAGACATTCCCAATTGAATGAGTCAAGATTCAGCTCTGAAACAAAGGACCATAGGTCTGTGCCGTAACCTCAAGTCAATGTCTAGAGGAGACTTGAGATTCCTTTTGATCAACATTGGCCAAAGGCGTGCTGCAGCTGCCATTCACTATTGATGCCAAAACAAACTTGACACACTATAAATAGAGCTCAATTGTGATTAGTTTGAGTACACCAAAGCACTACAACTGATGTTTTCCTCAAAATCTCTCTCTTTAGGCCAAAATGCCTTCTTTTGCATGTCATCTCCGAGTTCTTGAGTTAGAGAGCAATTCCACCATAGCTCATGATCCAAACACATCCAGTATGTCATATCTAAGCTGTTCAAACACTCACTTGTGATCTGAAGCACCAAAATCAGAAAATCCACCTCCAAAACCCTAAAATTGGACTTTTATGCATTTTTCAAGCCATGCCTTGATTCAGTCACTTCCAAAACCAAACCAGACCTCAAACACACTTCAAATATCATCCTCAAAGTGTCCTAATTTGTTTCCCTCATCTAGAACACCATTTGAGGGAGTTGTTATTTTGGTCACTTTGCCACTTTTGCAAGAAAGAGCCTAATAGTTGTTCCTGAGGATTCTAGCTGGTTTTGATCATCCTAAAAGCTTCTAAGGGATCAATCAAGAGTGTTCAAAGCATTGAATAACTTCTGGCACAAGGAACTTGGCAGATAGCACAAGGAGCTCCAAGAGGTAAGTGCGTCACAACTTGAACTCTCTAAATCATGCATTGCTTTGAGGTCCATTGATCATGGACCTCTCATACATATCATATGTGTTGTGTTTGAACCAATTTATCATGCTATTATTACCTAGACCATGAGATAGCATAGAACATGCAAAATTAGGCCTATTTTGAAATCACTCTTGGATTTTGAAATTGAGGCATTTTCTAAAAATTCCAAGGGCACCATTGGATTCCTCATGAAATTCTAGGTCAGCTGCACCTAAATTTTGTCCCAATCCATGGAGAAATGAGAAAGTTAGAGGCTTCATGCAAATTGCCAAGACTAGGCCTTGCCTTGGGCAAGGGCCAGCCATGGCGCCTTGGCCAGGCCTAGAACTTGGCACCCCTTATGTATTAATGGGGTGGTTTTGATACACAGATGTATCACCACCCCAGTGGTAGCGCGCATATGTGTTTGGCTTGATGGTCGTGGGTTCAACACCCACCCAGACCATTTTTTCCACTTTGCCATATTTTGATATTTTTTCTATTTTTATGGTTTTTGTTAATTAATTCCAAAATTAATTTCTCTCTCAATTTTAATTATTTTTTATTGGTTCTTTTTTAGAAAATTCCCAAAAATGTTAAAATATTTTATTCCATAAAAATTTCACAAAAATATTATTTATTTTATATATTTGGTATTTTTGTAAAGAATTATGTTTTTATTTGTTTTTAAACATTTAAAAATATTTCTTTCTCTTGATTTTGCAAATGCAGCTTGTCAAAATACTCAACAGGATGTTTCAAAATTCTAGATCTCATCTCTCAAATAGACTTTTATGTCTTGTGATCTGAGTTGTGAACACAACCATGTCTTGTGTTCTGAGTTACCCAAGGAAGTACCTTACTACTAAGGGTATTGCTACTGCTTTTTCCTAATGTTTTTCTTACGCCTCTTAAGAGGAAGATTTATCCTTTCGTGACAAGTATTGGTTCATGGGTTGAAGGGGAACGTCTTGCATCTTCTTTCTCATGTACTTCATCACGGGTAATGTATAGGTCACTGCATGCACCATCGATCTGAAGCTTACCTTGCATATGTGTTTTAGCCAAAATTTGCCAAAAAGGGGGAGATTGAAAGCTCTAGGTTTTTGAACAAATTTTGGGAGAACATAATTGTTATTGCAACAATGAGATCAAGCTAAATAATTCTACTGAAGACGTGATGTCGAACAAGATGTCTTAACATGCATCTTGACATCCTGGACTGAATGGCTCAAGTTAGTTTTAATCTGCTGCAACACTCAAGGAGAATTTGCTGCATGGATCAAGGACTGAAGCCCAAGGAAGCAGAAGACACTATAAATAGAAGACTTAGACCTAGGTTTTTGTATGCCTGAGTACGCCTGTTGTAACCTTGTTTTCTTGTGTAAGGAACAAGGGTTTAGGGTTTTGAGAGTCGTTGGCTCTCTAGGTTGTAAGTCTCCCTTTGTATCAGTTGATACACTGTGGTAGATATAGGTGTCGCACAGATCCATAAGCCTTGAGGTATTGGATTGTGTATTGTTCTTGGATGAAGCTTTTAAGCAAATCCGAGTTAGCTTGATTGTCAAGTATGCTTGACAGAATTCTGTATTGATAGGGACGATGAAGAAATCACAGTTGGTGATTAAGGGAAGTGAGTGGGGTATCTCGTATCAGGATTCTAAACGTTTGAGTTTAACCTTGGTAAAGATGTTCATGGGGTAGATGTTAGGGATAAAAGTTGTAAACGTGAGAGTTTAACTTTGTAACTGTCTACACAATAGTGAAGTCCTCTTCCTGGATTGGTATCCCCCAGATGTAGGTGAGTTGCGCCGAACTGGTTTAACAATTACTGTGTTCTTTATCATTCTGCAGATTTATGTTTTCTGTTAGGGTTCATGATAAACATGTTGGATCAGATGTCGTGACATCTGAGAGTCTGCGGCTCTGATATTCAAGGTATCAGTCTGCAGTTGCACCTCCAAGTTTAAAAAGATTATGCAGCACAATGTCTTGACATGTGGTAGGACATCTGCTGTCTGTATAGGCCAGAATTTCAATTGGTATCAGAGCAGGCATCCTGTCTGGTTCTGGATGATATCTTTGGGAGATACTTTCTGGAATTTAAACAAGGAGGAGTTTTGGAGACCAGATCAATCAACTCAAACATACCCAAGGGTATTAATGGATGAGATGAATGTTCTGGATCGAAGGGAGCAACCCGGAGGTTGTTCAGGTTGCTGAGGAGATTCTACAACAACTACAGGAGAAGTGGCTAGTTCTCTTGTTGGTGTGTCTTATAAGATGTTGTGACATCTTATTAGGGCAAGCAGATTCTATTCCTTGGTGGTTCCGCTGCATGTATTTCTGATGGAAGAGCTCTATAATTATGGGATTCTGGAGTTGTTACTGAAGACAGTTGGTGGAAGGTCTCAATCGTCGACCTCTATATATTTGAAGATATCTGTGTACTTTTATTCCAGAGTCGGGAGCGATGGAGTGAAAGGTGGTGTGGATAGATATCTGGTATGGTGACTTGGTACTTGGAAGCTTGGTTTCTTAGTGCAGTTTGGAGTCAGTTGAAGAGGAGATGTGTTGAGTTAAAGTTTATCAGGTTCTTGCTCTAGGAGTTTGATAGATGTTTGAACGACTAGGTTGTTAAAGATACTTGAGAATTCTCTCAAGTCCACTCATAAAGACATCTATGTCGTGTATCTGGAGTCTTCTAATTACTCTTCTGACTAGAAGGTGTTTCCTTGAGACACAAAGTGAAGACCGTGGAGGTGATTTATTTTCACCATCCAAAAACAGCAAGGAAGGATTCATCTCTCTTGACCCTAAGAGTGGATCTAATCTGATTGAAGAGTTGTTGAGGAAAATAAGACTTGTTCAGAGAAAGTCTTAGTTACTTGAGTCAAGGGTGGCAGCCTTGGTATCTCAACATTGTCCTTTGAAAAGGATACTTGCAAAAAGGATTGAATACTTTATAAGTGTTCATGACATGATCTTGTGAAGCTCAGCAAGAGCAGTGAAGAAGGGTTATTGTACAAGGATTTAAGATCAATTGCTATTTATGGAATCCACAAGTATTTAATTGATTATCCTTGAAAGTCAAGATTGAGGATGTTTTGTCAGATGTTCTAACATCTTTTCATCAGAGGTTTGGAGAATCATGGGAGGGGTTCTGCATTCGCTCAAAAGTCTCCTAGGTGTTGACCTGGGATTATTGGCTTAGCGTCTGTTTCCTGGAAAGTATTGTGAATGACTTGTCCAGATGGTAATGCTGTTGAAGATGGAGATGGAAGACTATGAAGACATCATAATCTTGATGGTTACAGCTTGGGTCAGTTTATTTATGATCCAGGTGCTTTGGAGCATAGTGTTTGCTCTGGTTGTGAAGGTCGAGTATAAGTGGCAGTTATCTCTGACTTTCTACTGACGGCTCTACTAAGGGAAGTGGCATAGTTTGGTATTGTTATGGGGTAGTCGTGGACTACTTATTTTTTAAAGATTCAGATGTGGCAGGTTTGAAGTCTTTGGAGTTTCAAAGCAGAATGGAGGTTGTCTACTCAAAACTTGGTTGTTGAATCAAGTCTGTGAGAGCATGGAGATCTGTTTCTGCAAAAGGAGGAGGTTCTTCTAAGTGGCAGAAGGAAGAGATGAATTCAACAGTTGGATGTCATAATGTTTTGACATCTAGCTTAACATCAGAATCCGCAGCTGGTGATGTGGCACATTAGCTTAAGATAAGGTGATCTACAAGAAAATGGGAGTGATGGATTCTTCAAAAAGGTCTATCTCATGCAGTTTGCAGGAGCTGTGGATGAGAAGATGTTACATGACTAAGAGGCTTGGTGGATCCAAGATGTCTTGCTATAGGGCAAGTAGTTCGTGTGACTTGAAGATCTGGTTTCATTAGTAGATCATGGTATCTTGTGGGAGTTCTAAAGATAAGTGAGGTCAATCAAAAAGTGGCATTTGATTGGTTTCACAATATGCGTTCAAGCAGGATGCTTGAAACTGATTGCTCTTTTGTAGAAGAGTAGTTAGTTGAAATTATTGAAGGTTCTGGTTCTCTGGGAGCTTGTGGCAGAAGTTCTGGGTTGAGAATGGAAGCATACCTTCTTGGTGGTTGAGAGTTTATTTCTCTTTGGGTTCCTGAAGACTTCTTTGTTCAAGCTGGTGGGTCAGTGTTGTGTGAAGATCTTCAGTGTGGATTACTATGCTGATAGTAAGTCCAGTAGTGGAACATATCAAGAACCATGGCGTGTGGTGTCTGTGATGTGTGAAAGATGTCCTAACTGATGTTAGAACATCTTTGGGTTAGTTATCCTTGGTGAAGGATTTCAGGTTCTGTGATGAACTGGTTACTTGCATCGTGTCCAAGAAGTATCTACATGATCATTCGGGAGAATGATGGAGTAGAAGGGTCCCTTGGAAGGAAGATGTAAGTATTTGTGAAGACTGAAGTGGATCATGTGTTGATTGCACGGAAGTCTATTTCCTGAATGTGTTCAGAAGTGGAGATTCACCATAAATCAGAAGTATTCCAGATTATCATACGGGAGAATGATAGGAATGACTGTCTTGGATTGCGGGGTTTATCTCTATTGCTGGCTGGGTGAGGTCAGTGGAAAATCTTGCATACGGCATTGGAGCCATTGGAGCAAGTCATGCTAGTAGTGGATCAGTTTAGCAGCTGTGAAGTTCTGGAGCATGCATACGATAGCTGACATCGTGGTAACAAACTAAGGGGCCCTGTGCGTCTCTTTGAGGAATGTGAAGCATTCTAATTCAATTGGTTTGTGCCTCAAGCAACGCGATATCTATACATGAGAATTCAAGAAGAGTTCGTGTGGTGTATAAGATGGTTGTGGGATGAGGGGGATCAATAGGACTTTGATCTCAAGCCAAGAGTTTGTTATGGTTGGTATACACGTACTCATGGGATGCATGACTTTGATCATGTGTGAGTAATTATTGTTTCTTGTCAGAGGGAACAATGATGAGTTAATGGTTGCGTTCAACATGTGTGTTGAACAGAGGGTGCGCTCTTGAAGACATGAAGATGTGTCTTATGTTTTCCAGTCATTAGCTTGGGTGTTCAGTGGAGGAGCACCAGTTACCTTAGTCAGGGGGAAAGGCCTCTTGATCTAAGATGAAGTTCCAGCTTGCATTTGTGCGTCAAGCAAGTTGAGATGTCAAGGAGGATGGCTTGACATTATTATTGAAGTTCCAGTTTGCATTTGTACGTCAAGCAAACTGAGATGTCAAGATGGTTTGACATTAGTGTTGAAGTTCCAGTTTGCATTTGTGCGTCAAGCAAACTGAGATGTCAAGGAGGATGTCTTGACATTGGAGTATTGTTGCAAGTTGTGGGAAACTTGGCAATGCATACTTGAATGGTTCTTATTGGATGCTTGAGAATCATTGATGATTCTGGGAGGATTTATTTTTCTCTGCAGATTGTGTTCACTATATTGTGAAGATTGTAGTCAATACAGATATTTTCTCTAACATTGTTGTGTGGGATTTGGTCGAGGACGTCATTGCAGTAGAGAGTGTCTGGAGAATCTCTGACAGCCTAATGACAAAAGTATTGATTCCATCTTGGGAAGCGCTTAGGGTGTATACTTGTCAGAAGGACGTGTAAAGTCTTGTCCTTAAATATACACTCACATGTGTTGGAACTTGTACTTCAAAAAGAATCTGTCTAGAAATGAATAAAGACAAAAAGACTAGGTAGTGGTTGATACACTTCAAATAAGGGGATCTCGAAATTCATCTTACTCATTACTGTATCTCTCCAACTGGAGTCTTTATGGCTTACATAAGGTTATGGGTGAGCACCCTTTGGATCTGGATATACCTTGGTAATATTTGTCAAATTGTGTCTAAAAAGGGGGAGAAATGTTCTGATCTTCTCATAAGAATCTCACGACTGATAAAGCAGCTTGTCAAAATGCTCAACAGGATGTTTCAACATTCTAGATCTCAGCTCTCAAATAGACTTTTGTGTCTTGTGATCTGAGTTATGAACACAGTCATGTCTTGTGTTCTGAGTTACCCAAGGAAGTACCTTACTACTAAGGGTATTGCTACTGCTTTTTCCTAATGTTTTTCTTACGCCTCTTAAGAGGAAGATTTATCCTTTCGTGACAAGTATTGGTTCATGGGTTGAGGGGGAGCGTCTTGCATCTTCTTTCTCATGTACTTCATCACGGGTAATGTATAGGTCACTGCATGCTCCATCAATCTGGAGCTTACCTTGCATATGTGTTTTAGGCAAAATTTGCCAAAAAGGGGGAGATTGAAAGCTCTAGGTTTTTAAACAAATTTTGGGAGAACATAATTGTTATTGCAACAATGAGATCAAGCTAAATAATTCGGCTGAAGACATGATGTCGAACAAGATGTCTTAACATGCATCTTGACATCCTGGACTGAATGGCTCAAATTAGTTTTAATCCGCTGCAACACTCGAGGAGAATTTACTGCATGGATCAAGGACTGAAGCCCAAGGAAGCAGAAGACACTATAAATATAAGACTTAGACCTGGGTTTTTGTATGCCTGAGTATGCCTGTTGTAACCTTGTTTTCTTGTGTAAGAAACAAGGGTTTAGGGTTTTGAGAGTCGTTGGCTCTCTAGGTTGTAAGTCTCCCTTTGTATCAGTTGATACACTGTGGTAGATATAGGTGTCGCACAGATCCATAAGCCTTGAGGTATTGGATTGTGTATTGTTCTTGGATGAAGCTTTTAAGCAAATCCGAGTTAGCTTGTTTGTCAAGTATGCTTGACAGAATTCTGTATTGATAGGGACGATGAAGAAATCACAGTTGGTGATTAAGGGAATTGAGTGGGGTATCTCGTATCAGGGTTCTAAACGTTTGAGTTTAACCTTGGTAAAGATGTTCATGGGGTAGATGTTAGGGATAAAAGTTGTAAACGTGGGAGTTTAACTTTGTAACAGTCTACACAATAGTGAAGTCTTCTTCCTGGATTGGTATCCCTCAGATGTAGGCGAGTTGCACTGAACTGGGTTAATAATTACTGTGTTCTTTATCATTCTACAGATTTATGTTTTTTGTTAGGGTTCATGATAAACATGTTGGATCAGATGTCGTGACATCTGAGAGTCTGCAGTTCTGATATTCAAGGTATCAGTCTGCAGTTGCGCCTCCAAGTTTAAAAAGATTATGCATCACAATGTCTTAACATGTGGTAGGACATCTGCTGTCTGTATAGGCCAGAATTTCACAATTTGTTTTCTTTTTCAAACCTTTGGGCCTCTCCTTGAGTTGTAAGACCCATCCCTTTGTAAATAAAACCTAATTTGGGCCTCAGTCATTGTATAAGTCCCGATACAAATTTCAGATCAACGGTACGATTACTGTTTTTCATCTGGGCCTCTCCTTGAGTATAAGCCCCAACAATCTTTTCAAAAACAACTTTCCATTTTGATTTAGATTCAAATTCCTAGTTGTTATCAAAACCTTCTTTAATTTCTTGAACAACTAACCATACAGCTGTTACCATGGAAGCTTGCTCGCCTGTAAGTTTTAAACAACTTTCTTTTACATACTTGCACACATACACACACACACACACACACACACACACACATATATATATATATATATATATTTGTTTGTGCTGGAAGTTTGCTCACCTATAAGTCCTTATACCTTCTCTTTTACATACAGTATATATTTCATCTGTATATATATGCCTGTATATTATCTTGCTTAGAGTTTTCCCTGGCAATTAGGTCTAGAACTAGATAAAGCCAGTGGTCACTCTTTCAACACAGTCAAAACTAGTTCCCCATAGGAATTCCAGATATAATCTTGCCTCCTCTTGGGCTTATACAATATGGAACAAAGAGAAAGGCATTATTCCCGGTGAAACTTTTCTCAGACTGTCACTATTAGAAAATTGTCAAAGAAATTCATTTCCCCTAGAGAGGATTAATTCCCGGTGAAACCTCTCTTGAATTTCTTCAAACCCTAGAACTGTTCACTAAAGAAAAGATTATTCCCGGTGAAACTTTTCTTGAACTCTTCTTAAGTTTGGACCCACAGGCTTCCTAAAAGCATCCCTGCCTGCTTTTGGGCTTTGTACAAGGACCCTCCGGCTTCTTAGAAGTTATCATGCCTTCTCTTGGGCTTAGTACAAGGACCCTGAAGACCTCTTAAAGGTATAAGACAGAACTTAGTCATCCTTTGTTAGAGCAGTCTTTCTAAAGAGTCAAAACCTTGGACAATTTAGGGTTGATTCTCATCCCTTAAAGCACCAGGCTCCTCTTGGGCATCATACAAAGATAAACTCTTCCATACCAGTAGACTTGGACAGTCTAATCCCCTCTTGGATCTCAAAGACATTCTCAAGTTCCCTACAAACCTAAGAAGAAACCCTGGTCTTTTAACCAATCTCCATTAGAGTTGAAACCTCTATAGGTTTTCAAAACTCAATCTTTAAACTCTCACTTTAAATTTCCCTAGCCAGGGTCAGCTTATCATCAGTATAACACTATCCCAAATCAGAATCTCAAGGCATCTGATACCTCAACTCTTCTGTAACCCTCAGCAAGAGTTGATTCCCCGACTTGGACCTGCCTCTGGATCTCAATAATCCTCAGCAGAAGCTAGCCTCCTCTTAGGCTTTGAATAATGATTTTCCTCAGCAGAAATAGCCCCAACAACACCCTTTTGTTGAGTCCATCTTCTTTCTTAAAACACTCTCTTGTTGAGTTAACCTTTTCAGTCTCAATCTTGGGCTTTGTACAAGACAAACAAAGTACTCTCTTGTTGAGTCAATAACCTTTCCTCACTCTCTTGTTGAGTCAATGGTACAAAATAAAAACACACTCTTGTTTATTTAACCCTTTTCAGCCTCAATCTTGGGCTTTGTACAAGACACCATATAAACATTCTCTTGTTGAGTCAATCACTTCCAGCCTCCTCTTAGGCTTTGTATAAGGATCTTTCCACACTCTCTTGTTGAGTCGATCACTTTTAGCCTCCTCTTAAGCTTTGTATAAAGATCTTAAAACACTCTCTTGTTAAGTCAATCTTCCTTTAGCTTCAATCTTGGGCTTTGTACAAGACAGATAAAAACACTCTCTTGTTAAGTCAATGGTACAAAACATAAACACTCTCTTGTTGAGTCATTCTTTTTAGCCTCAATCATGGGCTTTGTATAAGACATATATAAACTTTCTCCAACAAAGTCAAAATCTTCATAACCTTCTCTTAAGCTTGAGATAAGTATCTTCCCAGCGGAGTCAATTCCTCCCAGCCTTCTTTTAGGCTTTGAGAATTAATATCCCTAAGCGGAGTCGATCCTCTTTTCAGCCTCAATCTTGGGCTTTGTACAAAACACCTATAAATACCCTCTCACTAGTAGAGTCAACATAGTTCAGCCTCAATCTTGGGCTTTGTACAAGACACCAAATAAAACACTCTCTTGTTGAGTTAGTCTCATTTCATCCTCAATCTTGGGCTTTGTACAAGACACCGTAGAAATCTCTCCAGCAGAGTCAATCTTCTTTTAGCCTCAATCTTGGGCTTTGTACAAGACAGATAAAACCTCTCACTTATAGAGTCAGTTTCCTCTTTTAGCCTCAATCTTGGGCTTTGTACAAGACAGACAAAATATTTCCCAAAAGTCAACTTTTAGCCTCCTCTTAGGCTTTGTATAATGATATCCCCAAAAGAGTCGTTCTCTTCTTAGCCTCAATCTTGGGCTTTGTACAAGACAGATAAATACTCTCTTGTTGAGTCAGCCTTTTCCAGCCTCCTCTTAGGCTTTGTATAAGGACTTCCCCAGTGGAGTCAATCAATCTCTTAGCTTCAACCTTGGGCTTTGATCAAGGCACACAAAAATCAACATCCCCTCAGAAGAAATCAAAACTCTCTGTAGGAAAACATTTCTCTGTGCTATCACACGTTAAAACAGACAAATCAAACAAACCCTAATTCCAGATAACCGCTGTAAGTGGCACACTTGTTAATTCAAATATCCAAGTTGTTGTCCATCTCTTATCCTGGTAAAAATCCTCTCTTTCTTCTAATTGCTGTAAGCGGCAAGCCTCTGGATTATTTACATCCATGCCACTGTCCTTCTCTTAGCATGGAAAATTCCTAAGGAAAAATGGCATTGCTCAACACTGAGTTAAAGTTTTCTCCTTCAGGATAAATCCTCTATAAAGGAAATTATGGCATTGCTGGATTCACTTATCCCAATTAAAGTAATTTTCCTTTATAAACAGTCACCCAATAATTGTGATAAACAGACAAGATGTCTCCCTTTAGAGATGAAAAATTGTCTCTCAGTCAAAACCTTTTAGCTTCAATCTTGGGCTTTAAGCAAGACACAAATAAACCTTTTAGCTTCAATCTTGGGCTTTGAACAAAACACCAAAATATCATTTCCTCCCATAGAATAGGAGGAACTACGATTGCCCTGATTTCCCTGTTTCTTTAAACGGGAATACGTAGGCATAAGATTGCGAAATCTTAGCGAGCATACCAATCAAAAACTTTAGGTCCAGTACCTTCACACCAATCAAAAACTATAGGTCCAATACCTTCACACGTTCATCGGCAAGTCCGACATCAACAAAAACTCTCTCCCTCTCAAACACTCCCAAAGGAGAAACTTTCCCAACCCACAACCGATAAACACCACCAAGTACAAAGCAGAACTTAATGCTAACAACCTGTGGATAACCACATATATGATGGGTAATTAACAACTCCCCATTGTATAACCTGACCCCGAAGTCCCCGAATCTCTCTTAGCGTTTGTTCATTTAAACATTCGCGTGCAAGGTTAGTTTTAGATAGCTTCCCTTTCCCTTCCAGCTTCACGGGATAAATAAGAAATCAGAAAGTAGCACCCCAATCCTACCATTGCGGTGAGGAGAAACCCATGGCGATAAGGTGGTCGCGTCACCGACAAAAATCGCACGCTACAGGAAAATGGCGACTCTGCTGGGGAGTCATTTTGTCTGTCTAGGACTAGGATTAGAATTCCTAAGAGGTATAGGTTGTTAGAAATTTTCCTACTTGATATCCGTGTTTATTTTTCTGTCAATGGGAATGCGAGTGATGTCGCATGTGGAAAGTTCGAGAGAACCCTAAGATAGGTGATGGCATAGACGGGTGGTCTTACAAGGAGTGATTCCCGAATAAGCGATCCCGGTAGACCATCAAATCAGTGGAGATACCCTTTGCGGATTTAATGTTGAACGACTTCGTCGTGAAAGCAGATTGTCCCAATGTGGTATCCGTGAAACTGAGGATTTAGTAGACATTAACCATGTGGCCATTTGGTAGTGCGGTAACTATCGGGAATAGTTGATACGCGATACTACACTCAATTGAGATTACCCTAGGATGCTACAGCTCGCTCGGGTGAACCAGCTTGCTGTTGTTATCCCTAGGGGGGTCAATGATTTTGGGAACTTTTAACCCGTTCTACAGGTACAATAATTCACCAGAATACAACCTTTGGGGATGGGTAGAGCCATGACTCCATGCTTGTGACGTTGAAACCTTGAACCCATGTTTTTTCAATGTTTTTGTGTGCTGCATTCATGCATTCATCTAAAAAACTCTTTAACAAAGAAAAAAAAATCTTCTTTTCTCTTATCTCTTTTTTTAAAATTAAACTAAAACAATGATTGCAAATATCAAAGAGAAAGATTGCGTTATGGATTTTGATAGAAGGAAGATGCACAAGTACACCTTCAAGGCTCCAAAACTAGAGGATTTAAGGGGGTTGACAAGGATGATCACCAACCCTGATGCTTTCAGAGCTAAGTACGGAAGGATGCTGTCTCTGTTAAGGGCCATATAGTTGAAGGAATCCTGTATGCGCTGATTCAGTTCTACGATCCGGTTTATCACTATTTCACATTCCCGAATTATCAACTAGCACCAACGCTAGAAGAATACGCTCACCTGACTGATTTACCCATCACTGACCAAGCTCCATTTTCTGGACTGGAAGAAATTCCAAAGGATCAAATCATTACAAGAGCAATCTACTTGGATGAGTCATAAGTCAGGACTCACATGACCATTAAGGAAGTAATCCAAGGTTTACCGGCCAAGTTTTTGGTAGAGATATTTGTTCTACTCACATATGGGTTGTTCCTTTTTCTAAATATCGATAAATTCGTCGATACCAATGCCATTAAGATATTTCTGATTGGAAACCTTGTACTGACCTTGCTCGCAGATGCTTATCACTCTGTACACTTAAGGAACTTATACAGCGAAGGAATGATCACATGCTGTGTACCCCTGCTTTACAAATGGTTCACTTCCCATTTACCCAAGTCTGCTGCTTTTTGGTATCATAAGAGTACTCTACGTTGGTCACAGAGAATCATGTCTCTTACCAACTCTGACATAAATTGGTACAATCGGATCTATGATGGGATAAGGATCATCGACCGTTGTGGAAACTTCCCTAACGTACCCCCTATAGGAACTAAAGGAGGAATCAACTATCATCCAATTTTAGTTCGCCGTCAACTCGGATACCCGATGAAGCATATCCTGCGTAATGTTCATCTGGAAGGTCTTTTCTTCAAGGAAGGAGAAAATGAAAGAGCACTAAAGAAAGAAATAGTGCATGCCTGGCAACATATTCACAGGAAAGGAAGAGAGTCTCTAGGAAGACCGGACTGTATCTCCGTGGAACCTTATCTCCACTGGGTACAAACTAGAGCCTTTAAGCTGAGGATGCCTTACCCTCGTCAGGAAGTTCTTCCGTTAAAAGAATATGTCCTTTATCAGTGATCTTGGAGATCACATCTACGCCCATAGTGGAGACGTATGATCCTCGGTACAACATGCCTAAAGATCGTCTCTGGGGCATGCCTATCAACTTTGTCCCTGAAGGATATATCCCGCCGTTCACTGAAGACCCAGAAACGTTAGCAGGAACCGCTGGGCCTGAAGGTTACAAACTTCGGGAAAGCGAAGACGTAAGAGTGATGGTAGCAACTTCTGAAGGTTATAAACTTTGGGGCGTAGAAGAACCAAGAGTTACCGCCGTAATGACTATACCACAACCAGTGGTACACACTGTCCTGGAAGGACAGATTCCACAAGCAACCTCTGGTGGAAATGAAGACATGTACGAAAGGATGAATGAGTTCCAGGAACAATTCTTGGAGATGCAGAAGGAACTGCATGCCATTCACAGTCAGGATTTATTTTGAAAAGACGCTGCAGACCTCTGTCTGGTCCCCAATGTGAAAATCCCACACAAATTCAAGGTGCCTGACTTTGAAAAATACAAGGGCAACTCTTGCCCTCAAAGTCATTTGGTGATGTGCGCTCGAAAGATGTTAAATCAGATAGAGAATCAACACCTACTGATCCATTACTTCCAAGACAGTTTAACCGATGTCGCACTCAAATGGTACATGGGTTTAAACCGCACTAAGATCAACACTTTCAGAGATCTTGGCGCAGCTTTTGTTCAGCAGTATAAGTATAACCTGGACATGGCACCATACAAAGATTAACTCAGAGCAGTGTCACAGAAGGACAAGGAAACTTTTAAAGAATATGCTCAGAGATGGCGTGAAATTGCCGTCCAGATCTGTCCCCCTCTTGAGGAAAAAGAGATGACAAATATCTTTTTGAAAACCTTGAGCTCGTTCTATTATGACCAAATGGTCGCCAGTGCGCTCAGCGACTTCACTAAGATGGTGAACATGGGGGTACGCCTTGAGGAAACAGTCTGAGAAGGACGTCTGGTCAAAAATACAGAACCATCTAGCAGTACCAAAAAATACGGTAGTGTTTTCCCAAAGAAAAAAGAGCAAGCTATTGGTAATATATCTCTCAGAAAGCAAAGGCGAAGGTATCAATCAGTAGCAGCAGTAACTCCTACTCTCAACCAAACGCCGGCTCCAACGTATCAACCTCAGGTTGCTCAGAGCCAACCGAATCAACAACAGTATTAGTAAAGGACACAACAACCTCTTTAGCAGGCTCGTCCACAATACAACAACAACAACCGTACAACACGACCACCAGGGTTCGACCCTATACCTATGTTGTACGCAGAACTGTTTCCACTACTACTGGTCAAGGGGCACGTCACCAGATCTCCTCTTATAGTACCGGAAAATCTGCATTTTTGGTTCAAAGCAGATCAAACTTGCCCTTACCATCAAGGAGGATCGGGGCACAACATAGAAAACTGTCTCAGCTTCAAGTCCGATGTACAAAAGCTTGTCAGGAACGGGGTATTATCCTTCAAGGATACAAATCCAAATGTTCAGATGAACCCGTTGCCTCAACATGAGAAAACTGAAGTAAATTTAATAGAGGAAGAATTTGACCGCAGTTATCAAATTCATGATGTACTCCTATTAGGAACCAATTTGGTCAGGATGCATTGCTGACAGAGTGGGTACGGTCATGTACCGTCTCACAATTATCACCAGTGTGATATCAATAATCAAGGATGTTCCGTAGTGCAATCAGCTCTACAAGAGCAAATGGATCTCGGATGGATCCAAGATCACCGAATCCGTGAGGTCAATATGGCCCACGCAAATCCCAACATTGTCCAGAACCACAACATTCTGGCAATGAATGTCAACTTTGTGGCAATGCACTCAAGGCAAAGCCAACATCATGACCTGCCACGGCACAATTACAATTCCTGTCCGATATGCTCAATAAACAATCAGGGATGCTCTTTTGTACAAGGGGCCCTCCAGCGTCAGATGGATCTCGGATGGATTCAGGATTACCGTGATAGAAGTAACCATCAAGTCAATATGGTTCAGATGTTTGACATACGCTTGATGAATACCAGTCTAGTAGAATTACATGATAAGCAAGTCAGGCTCGGTTTTCTAGCTTCACATGATTATCAGGACTGTAAAGGGTGTCGTAAAGACGACCAAGGATGTGCACTTGTCCAAAGAACACTTCAACACTTATTGGACCACTGGTAGCTTCCAATCTACTTGGATGAAGCTACACAACAGATCAGTATGGCTGATAAGAATCCTACTGGGCATCAAAGTCAGGATGTTCGATGGAAACAGATCTAGTAAGGTTGCACTACATACAAAGCGGACGTGGCCGGGTGCCACCACACAACTATGAGCGCTGTAGAGTTTACTCAAAAAACAACCAAGGATGCTACCTTGTACGATCAGCTCTTCAAAATTAGTTGGATCGAAAAGGGATTCGACCATGTTCAAGTTCTGGTTCGACCAACGAGATACCCGGTTATCTCCCTATTCAAAGCAAAGACGTTGTCTTAATCTCTAAACATGAAATGGCCAAAGAGTATGCGCCATAATCCCTCTACTCCATGAATCAAGAGTTCCTCTTGATAGTAGAAAGATTCTCAACGTCGAACCAATTGAGACTGCCTACGATGGTCAGAAAAATCAGAAGGCTCCTGTGGTTATCTATCTGCCAGGACCAATACCGTACAAATCCAATAAAGCTATCCCATACAAGTACGGTGCAACAACAATCGAGAATGGAAAGGAAACTCCATTACCCTCCGTCTTAAACATTGCCGACATCAGTTGAGTAACACGGAGGAAAAGGAACCTCAAACAGAAGTTCCCAATCGACCAGCCGGGCAATCCAGTAATCCCGACCTTTCAAAGAACAACGATGAGATGCTGAAGCTCATCCATAAAAGTGAGTACAACATTGTAGACCAACTGTTGCAAACTCCTTCGAGAATCTCTGTGTTATCTCTCTTGCTCAGTTCCGAACCTCACAGAGAAGCTCTACAGAAAGTCTTAGAGCAAGCCTTTATGGAACAAGATGTGACGATAAGACAATTTGACAACATCATCTCCAACATCACTTCCTGCAACAACTTGGGATTCAGTGATGAAGAACTGCTGGAAGAAGGCAAAAATAACAACATGGCGCTTAACATTACAGTCAATTACCAGGACGATGCTTTAGCCAGCGTACTGGTAGATACCGAATCAGCTCTAAATGTTATGCCAAAATCTACTCTGATGTGACTATCATTTCAAGGATCTCCGATGAGAGGCAGTGAGGTCATCGTCAAAGCCTTCGATGGATCCAGAAAAATAGTTATCGGTGAAGTTGATCTTCCCATAACTATCGGTCCTCACACTTTCCAAGTCACTTTCCAGGTCATGGACATCTGGGCAGCATACATCTGTTTATTAGGAAGACCTTGGATACACGAAGCTGGGGCAGTCACTTCGACACTTCACCAGAAGCTGAAGTTCATAAAAAATGATAAACTAGTCACAGTCTGCGGAAAGCAAGCCTTAATCGTGAGCAACTTATCATCATTCTCCTGTGTAGAACCAGAAGAGATCATTGGAACTCAGTTTCAAGCACTCTCGGTAATCAATCAGAATTGATCAGAGAGAGGGGCATCGATTTCCTCATACAAGGATGCTCTCCAAGTGATCGAGAGTAACAACGCAAAAGGATGGGGACAACTTGTCATTCCTACGGATAACAAGACAAAGAAAGGTCTTGGTTTTTCCTCAACCTTTACCCAGACTGCTACTAATGATGAAAGTTTTCATCCCATTAAGGACTTCTTCCACAGTGGAGGCTTCCTTCACTCAGTGTCTTAAGAAGTACATACCATCAATGAGGGTGACTCCTCCGATACAGATGAAGAGTGGAAGTCCTATCTCAACGAGGACGGTTATATGTCTCAGGGAGAGGCACATACGCCATTTTGCTTTCCCACGCAGAGTCCGAGATATATACCAAGATCAGACGACAAGATGATGTACGAAGATTATGATCCGAAAGGATGCCGTGATCCACCCAACTCATTAGAGGAGGACACTCTGATGAAAGACAACTTTGACTATGACTATTTTGATCCCCTGGATGATTTGCCTATCTGGCAGCCGTACCCAGAAGACTCGGGGCAAAAGAGTCAGCCAAACGATGCATATCAGCTGAGCATCATTGAAAGGAATACCTGCGTCCACACCAAATCACGGGATTATTACTCAGGACATCCCGAAAATATCCAGCACAACGATGAATATGCAAAGATTGCAGGACAAGAATTTATAAACTATGCTTTTCCTGAGGTCAACGTCATAGAGAAGGATGACTCCTCTTGTCCCACCGAAGTATGGGACACCTTAGGACAACCGAGTGGCAAGTACGACTTCTTGGTCAAGTACACCGCTCCTAAGAGCTCTCGTATCAGGCTCGAAGACATACATCCAACTGGATAGGGAGATCCGCCTGAGAGTGAAAACACTGTGCAAGATACAACAGAAGAGTTCGTCTACGACAACTCTGCATGGGAGGAAGACTCCAACGATCCTGCTCCGCCAGAAATCAGCGTCATTTCTGAGGACAAACCAAGAAAGAAGGTACCAGACTTTGTGATTCACCAAGGAGTTCGCTGCTAATGGGTTGCTGTCGATGTCCCAAAAGTCGTCCATAAGTCTAAGTAATTGCCATCTTTGTTTTAACCTTTCACCCTGCCCAGGTGAAACAGATGTTTTTATAGGGCTCACTTTCTGTAAATGTCCCTCTTCGCTTCGCCCAAAGCGACAGAGTTTTGTTTTATAGGGCTGTAGTTTCAAGAATCGACAAAATCATAAATAAATAACGTCATTCTGTACTTTTCGCATTTTATTGTTGTTTTCACTTTTTGCTTTTTCAGAAAATGGTAATCCTAAAACAGCCCAAAAAATTAAAAAAAAAAACAAGCATTTTTCAGAAAATACACTACACACACTCTTGCATCCTCTTTATCTCTTCTAAAAATAGATCATCACGTCATGCAGATTGCTTGTTTTAAACCCCATTGAAACATACGATCCAATGCCTTTGCCCAACTTTGAATTCCCGGTATTTGAGGCTGAAGAAGAAGAAGACAAAGAAATTCCAGAAGAGATCTCCCGATTACTCAGACAAGAGGAAATGTCCATTGAACCTCACAGAGAGCCATTGGAAATGGTAAACTTGGGTTCAGGAGAAGAGAGGAAAAAAGTCAAGATTGGGGCATTGCTCAGTCCGACTGTCAGAGAAGACTTGATAAAACTTCTCAAAGATTTTCCCAATGTATTTGCTTGGTCCTATCAGGACATGCCAGGGTTGGATACCAGCATCGTGGGACATCATTTACCGTTGAAATCAGAATATCCGCCGGTAAAACAAAGACTGAGACGGACTCATCCAGACATGGCCATCAAAATCAAAGAGGAAGTGCAGAAACAGATTGACGCGGGTTTCCTCGCCACCTCAGAATATCCTCAATGGTTAGCCAACATAGTGCCAGTTCCGAAAAAAGACGGAAAAGTCAGAATGTCTGTAGATTACAGGGATCTGAACAAAGCCAGTCCAAAGGATGACTTTCCCTTACCGTACATAGACATGCTGGTAGACAGTACAACAAAGTTCAAAGTCTTCTCCTTCATGGATGGATTCTCGGGCTATAATCAAATCAAAATGGCGCCGAAAGATATGGAGAAAACTTCATTTATCACCCCATGGGGCACCTTTTGTTACAAGATAATGCCATTCGGTTTGAAGAACGTCGGGGCAACCTACAAAGGGCTATGATAACTCTGTTTCACGACATGATGCACAAAGAAATCGAAGTGTATGTCGATGATATGATTGCCAAATCTAAAACAAAGGAGGAACATGTGACCCACCTGTCAAAGTTATTTGAGCGTCTGAGAAAATACAAACTCTGCTTGAATCATAACAAGTGCACGTTCGGTGTCCGCTCAGGAAAATTGCTAGGGTTCATCGTCAGCCAGAAAGGAATTAAGGTTGATCCTGACAAAGTCAAGGCCATTCAAGAAATGCCTTCTCCAAAGACTGAGAAACAAGTCAGAGGATTCCTGGGACGTTTGAATTACATTTCCAGATTTATATTCCTCATGACCGCGACATGCGCGCCAATCTTCAAATTACTCAAAAAGAGTCAGGAATGCGTATGGACAGAAGACTGCCAAACCGCCTTCAACATTATCAAAGAGTACCTGTTGAATCCACCTATCCTGTCACCTCCAGTGAAGGGAAAACCACTGATCATATACCTAACAGTCTTGGAAGACTCAATGGGTTGTGTACTTGGCCAACATGATGAAATGAAAAGAAAAGAGTCTGCCATCTACTATCTGAGCAAGAAGTTTACCGACTGTGAAACTCGGTACACCATGCTCGAGAAAACTTGTTGTGCTTTGACTTGTGCAGCCAAACGTCTACGCCAGTACATGATTTGGCACACTAATTGATTAATCTTCGAAATGGATCCAATCAAGTATGTCTTTGAAAAACCTGCTCTCACGGGAAGGATTACCCGATGACAGATGTTGTTATCAGAATACGACATTGAGTACCATGATCAGAAAGCCATCAAAGGAAGTATTTTAGCCGATCATTTGGCTCATCAACCGATTGACGATCAGGAATCAGTCGGGTTTGACTTCCCAGACGAAGATGTCATGTACTTAAAAATGAAAGATTGTGATGAACCGCTACCTAGTGAAGGGCCAGAACCAAGTTCCCAATGGGGACTAATCTTTGACGGAGCTGTCAACAATTATGGAAATAGAATTGGGGCAATCATCGTAACACCTCAGGGTACCCACATTCCTTTCACTGCCAGATTGACATTCAAATGTACAAACAACGAGGCTGAATATGAAGCTTGTATCATGGGTTTCGAAGAAGCAATTGATTTAAGGATCAAGAACTTGGATGTGTATGAAGACTCAGCCCTGGTTATCAATCAGATCAAAGGTGATTGGAACACATACCAATCAGGATTGATTCCTTACAAAGACTATGCGAGAAGGTTGTTATCATTCTTCAACAGAATCGAGTTTCATCATATCCCTCGTGAAGAAAATCACATGGCTGATGCATTAGCCACTCTCTCCTCCATGATTAGTGTATGTCAATGGAATGACGTACCTAAGATTGATATAATGCACCTCAAAAGGCCCGCTTACATCTTCGTGATCGAAGAAGTCATCGATGACAAACCTTGGTACCACGATATCTAGTGCTTCCTTCAAAAAAAAGAGAACCCATCTGGGGCATCCATGAAAGACAGGAAGACTCTCAGAAGACAGGCTGGCAACTTCTTCCTGAGCGGTGATACCCTCTATAAGAGAAACTTTGACATGGTCTTGCTCCGATGCGTAGACAGACCAGAAGCAAACATGCTGATGAGAGAAATTCACGAAGGATCCTTTGGCACTCATGCCAATGGACACACAATGGCGAGAAAAATTCTGTGAGCAGGGTATTATTGGTTGACCATGGAATCTGATTGCTACAAGTACATGAGGAAGTGTCACAAGTGTCAGATATACTCAGACAAGATCCATGTACCGCCAACGCATCTCAAAGTTCTCTCATCTGCATGGCCTTTTTCTATATGGGGAATCGACATGATTGGCATGATCAAAACCAAAGCTTCAAACGGACATCGGTTCATCCTGGTAGCCATTGACTACTTCACCAAATGGGTTGAAGCAGCGTTATACACCAATGTGACCAGACAGGTCGTGATCCGATTTATCAAGAACAATATCATCTGTCGTTATGGTATTCCAAGCCAGATCATTATTGATAATGGATCTAAATTGAACAACAAAATGACGAAAGAGTTGTGCGCTGAGTTCAAGATCGAACACCATAACTCGTCTCTCTACCGACCTAAGATGAACGGAGCGGTAGAAGCGACTAACAAGAACATCAAGAATATTGTTCAAAAGCTGGTTGTAACCTACAAAGACTGGCACGAGATGCTACCCTTTGCTCTTCACGGTTATCGCACATCTGTCCTTACTTCAACAGGGGCAACCCCTTTCTCTCTAGTATATGGCATAGAGGCAGTGCTTCCCATAGAAGTAGAGATCCCATCAATTCGGGTATTTATGGTAGTTAAGCTAACAGAAGCTGAATGGTGTCAAAGTCGACATAATGAGCTGAATCTGATCGAAGATAAGCAAATAACGGCTATATGCCATAGTCAGTTGTATTAGCAAAGAATGAAGAAAACGTTCAACAAAAAGGTCCGACCTCGCGTCTTCAGGAAGGGAGACCTCGTGCTCAAGAAGATACAATCATTTCTCACTGATTCCCAGGGTAAATGGACTCCGAATTACGATGGCCCCTATGTGGTCAAGAAAGCCTTCTCAGGAGGCGCCTTGAGACTCGCAACCATGGATGGAGAGGAGTTTGCCTACCCTACAAATGTTGACGCAGTCAAGAAATACTTCGCCTAAACAAAAAAAAACGTCTCGGTGGATTGAAAACCTGAAAGGGCGATCCAGGCAAAAATTAGAGACATAAGCAAACAAAATCATCCCGATGGATTGGAAATCTCAAAGTACAATCCAGGCAAAAGTTAGGGATTAATGGCAAGTAAATATGTCTGACGAGTTAAATCCCCAGCAGTAATGCCATCCATCAAGAAAACTTCAGTCAAGGTCATCTTCAACAGAAGCTCCGGATGTCCAGAATTCAAAGTTGGTAGAAGGATAACGGGTATTTTGTTTCAATGTAACCCTTTTCCCTTAAATTACCATTTTCTAGACTTTGTAAATACTCTATGGGATCACGCGCTTGGCTGATTTCCATCCTATCAATAAAATTTGAACCCTAGTGCTTTTGTTTGCAATTCTTATTTGTTTTAGATTTACAGAATGACATTTTTAACATGATCAACGATTCTTGAAATAAAACAAAAATGAATTTACTTGTCAAAACTTTTCTGCTTTTTAAATAAAGATGGCAATTCTTTTGACTGTTGAATATCGAAAAGAACATTAATCGCTTCTCCAAAGGTGATTGAGCCTCAAAGTGCAGAATCAAAGTACTCATTCTAAACCAGCACACCTGAATAAAGGATCAAGTGTATCAGATGTGATTTTCCCATCTGATATCCCCCGGCAGAGTACGCATCTCTTAAGACCGATTGAACAATTCTTTATCCCCACAGGGACCATCTTTCCTAAGCAAGGCAGGATTGCTATCTTGGAACGTTGATACTTTTCATCCCCCATTGTGGCCGAGTATCCAGTCGTGTTCATCTATTAGTCTGTATCCCGCTTCACTTTTGTCAGCATAAACATACATACATCATGCATTATTAATTCACATTCATATTCATATTGCATCACTATTACTCTAGTCGGTATTATTCCCAAGTGATAAAAGTTCTCTCAATCGAGTTGTCAGTCATTTCCTCGTTAGGAAATGCAGCGTCTTAGCAATCTCTCCCCCAGTTTATTTCTGGATTGGAGACGGTCCTCGACCACTTTGATAACTTGAACCTCTGAAAGGAAAGAAGTAATTCGACAAACGTCACTCTTCACCATTGAAGATGATATTTTTGCTTTCCCGGATTAAGGAAAATCCCCAGAGAAAGCCTCTCAACCGAAGACTCTCAGCAACACATTGGCTTTTCTCCCAAGAAAGTCAATGTTAATGAAGTCATCAGCACCTCAAAATTAGATTGCATCACATGGTATTTCTCCGAGAAGATCTCGAAGAAAAGTATGTGTCGCTCCCGGGATTTTCATCCTAGTACAAACGCGAAAGTGGCACGAAACAGAGTCGCCAGCAATGTGTATTTATCCCAAGGGAGGGAAAGGAAACACTGCATAAACCTGAGAGAAAGGAAAGAGCATGGTCTTGCGACCAAGAGAACTGGGTTCGGGAGTCGGTTACGCGCGAGGAAGGTATTAGCACCCCCACGTGTCCATCGTACCCGATGGGATCCACGCTTGCTGCTTCAATCAAAGGGTGTAAGGAAAAGATACTGAAAAAGGAACTGCTAGCTGGAGAACTGGAAAAGGAAAGGAGAGAGAAAAAAAACAAATGTAGGGAAAATAAAAGAAGTGCTCGAATGGGCCCTACCCCACTGCCTACGTATCTCATCGGGAACATGAGAATCAGAGCGACGCAGTTCCCCTCACCTAGGGAAAGTTGTTTGTGTTTTTTAGTGGAATACGTCAACGTTCGCGTTCCAGCAGTTAGGTGTTGCAGGTCGCTGTAGGGAGACTTAGGCGTTACCTGTTTGCGGTAGAACAGACATGACGCATCCTTAAGGAATGGAATGAAGAAGATGAGGAAAGAATTTGTTTGTTTGTTTTTGTCTTTTAGAAAGAAGTGTCTTGTTTATTTGGTGTTTTGTAACATGTATTGTATTTAAGTCCCTCATGTAGGATCGAATGCCTCGCATATCGACCCAAGACGGGACGTACACTAAACATTCCCAAAGAAATGAGAGAAGACCCCTCACCTCCTTGTTCCCACATGAAAGGCCTAAATACAATATTTGTTATGCCTTTATTAAGTGTTTTTTACTTTTATTATAAGGTGAGAGAGAAGAGACTCAAGAGAGGGGTAAAGGTGAAAACTAAGGGGAGACTAAGACACACCCGAGTGTTAGCATGCTTGGAGATCCTATGGTTAATGTGGTTTAACAAACCTACTTCTAAAAGAAAGGAGAAGAAGAGCAAAAGAAACAACTTACTTCCAAAATGGAAGTTAAGTTGATCTTAAAGGGGGATGAAGAAGAGGTTATTCAAGGAAAGCATGTAAATGCTTATCAAACACAAATTTAAATGATTAAATGAAATAAGAAAAGATGAGGGAGAGGAGTGTATGTGGAACTATGTCCCCACACTTACTTACCATGCACCTACATGAAAAAGTTAGTTCACAATATTTACAAGTATGAAATAAAGGAAGAAACAACAAGTGATGATCAAATCAATTAAGCACCAAAGAAATAGGATCCTAAGAGATACAAACTAATCAAGGTCAGAATCTAAACAATAATAATACTCTCTAATATTAAGACATCAAACACAAATCAACTATGTAAAGTAATGTCCTAAACATTAAAGAAGTGAATCATAGAAGAAATAGATGAAGAATGAGTGGAAATGCAAAGTGATCATGCATTTATACTTCATGGAAAGTCAAAGTCAGAATTAAATTCAATTCACAAAGGTCTTATAAAGCATATGAAATACCACACCAATGATGGATAAAAGAATTCAAGTAGAAGGGATAAGAAGAAGTAGAAGAAAAGAGAAGTGAAACATGTTCCAATATATGCACAAATTGACACATTAAAGATGCATGCCATGTTAAAATGATAAATGCATACCTAGGGAAATGGCATAGCATTATTGAGATGTGAATGAGACATGTAAAATGGCATACAAAAATGCAAACATGAATTTCATATAGCATAAGAGGAAGTGAGAGATAGAAACAAGTCAAAGTTCACATTAGAATGCACAAACTCATACCAAATGCAAATGCAAACCTAAGTGACTTACAATGCAATCAAAGGTGACCTATAATGTTATACAAATGACCTATAATATCACACAAGGCAATCATAAAATGGATGGCACAAGTGCCTTATCACAACATGTTAGAAGAAAGAAAAATAAAGTGCATCTAAGTAGCTTCAAAGGCAAGGCATTGAACAAATATTAACGCACATGAGGAAATTGTAAAAACGAGTCCTAAACAACCTAAGTCAGAGGCTAAACACATATTAAAAACTCAAACCAAAATTCAAGATAAAAGTGCCACAAAGATATGCACAAAGTCATATTGAAATGCCACAAAAAGAAGTGTAAAGATGATCATACAAACATCCTATAAGATGACTTTAAAAATCAAGAAAAAATATTTTTGGACACTTCAGGATATTATCTAACCAACGCAAAGGGAACGGATGAAAAACATTGTGTGAGATGGGAGAAAGAAAATGTTCAAGTTTGAGTATCATAAAGAAGATCAATCAAAAAAGAAATTGAAAGGAAATTACGAAAAAATGATCTAAAATTAGTAAAATCAGAATTAAAAATTATGAAAAGTTACCTAAATGTATTAAGAACACGTGTGAATTATTTCATAATTTTCTAATGAATTTTAGTATTTTTATTAAAATAAAATTGAAACTACATGCAAAAGAAATAAAATGCAAGAGGAATTAGAAAAGGGGTGCTGGATTAGTATTTTCTAGTTCAAAATAAACAAATGGGCCTAGCATGGAGGTGCAAAAAACAATTCAATGCAGTCTAATAGGGGCGCATACTTAGGTAGTGACAGTACACAATTAATTCCGTGTGCATTCAACCATAGCCACACGATCATCATGATGATCATCTCAATGGAATACCACGCATGCCCACGCTAACTACTACGCACTCGATCACACACGAACCACCTGGAGACCCAAAGTGTGTCACGTGAAGAAATGGTGGTATCATTAATGTGTTGCTTCATCCTCATTGGCCAGCCGTAAAGCATAATGCATCTACCAATCACAACACGCCATTCGTTCTCTCTCTCTTACTAATCATCCAATCATTATCAATTAATCATTATTCTAATCATTATTTAATTATTGAAGTGGAAGAACACCACCAATGCTGCACCGCCACATCGCCATCTTCATCATAAACTCATGCAAATGCTAATAAACTCATACAACACATCAAAAACGCAGGATTTTTTTTCTCAACTTACACACCAAATATCTCCATCAATTCTTAACGAAAATTAGCAAAATAAAATACCAACCTGAAGCCCAAACTTCATAGATCATGAATATACTAATTAAATCTCAAAAATATCATTCTAACATCAAGAAAAATGGCACGAAAGTGACACATTCAACATGAATTTCACAAAAATCACAAAATCACATAAACTCCAAATTAAACAAACAGTGGTGTGCCATCATTTCAGGACTTCCAGATGCAATGCATGATTACTAATTTCACATTGTAAATCTCTAAAATTATGATGAACTAAAAGAAAAGTTTTAAGATCCCTAACCTTGTGAGATGCACTTTTTTGTTTTAGAAATCTAAGAACTTCTTGCAAGATCTTCAAATCAACACTTTGAGCCAAATAAAGGCGAAAACCAGATCCAATACTTGATTAGAGTAGAAATTTGGAGTGATGAGTGAAACTTGAGATTTTTCAACGGTGGATTCAAGCGAATCTAATGCATACAGTAGAAAGAGGAGGTTGTGGAGATGATGCTGCTCCAAAAATCTTCGAAAATGATGAAGAAACGAGAGAGAAATCTGGATTTGAATTCTTGAGAGTGAGAGAGAAATTTGAGATTTCTTGAGAAATTATGATGAAAAAGTGTGAGAAATGTGTGAGATTAGAGAGAAAGTGGAGAGAATGATTGAGAAGAATTTCTGAGAAATGTGGAAAAATGAGAGAGAGAGTTTGAAATTGTGTGTAAATTTGTTTATATAGTTAGGGTTAAGTGTGATTAACCATGGTAAACTGAGTTGGTGTGAGGTTAACTGAGTGGACTCTAACTAACTGAGTCATGACAGTTAGAGGTGAGTTGGGAAGGTTTGCTATGGTATGGGTGAGTTTATGAGGTGTATGGTGAGGTTTAAAATGGATGGTGATGATGTAAGGAAATTTTTAGTTTAATAAAATGGAATGTGGACTGGTGTGTAGCATGTATGTGAATACTTGAATTAGCCACAACAACAAATGTTATTTTTTCTGGTTTTATAGCAGCTTAATATCAATTAAAACAAGGAAGTTTGGTGATGAATTTCTCTCACTTTAATAAATGGAAATGTGTGATTTTGGTGGCAAATGAAAGAGTAGATATAGGGGAATAAGTTTGATGTTGAAATTGAATTGAATAGAGGCTTGTAGGGTGGTGTAAAATGACTCCAAACATCATGGTTCAGAACTGGTGCATGGGCGTGGCAAGTTGGTAAGTTGGCATGGCAACCTGACTTGGAAAATTCAGCATGCACGCGTCAACTCGGGACCATCATAACCCCATCATAACTTGCTTAAATGGAAAAATGTCCAACATAAAAGTTGAAGAGGACATTGAGATGAACAACTTTGATGTTCAACATTTTTTCGTTTGGAGCTTCCATAATTGATAAAATTGGCTTGACATTTGGCACACCAAGTGTTCGACAAAATTATGGCGCATGGGCCTGCACTTGCCTTGCCATGACTTGGTTTTTGACCTAGTTTTGTCAAACTTTAATGGATTATAACTCCCTCAATTTTGATCCGATGGAAGAGTTCTTTATATGGATTTGAAGCTTGAAACAAGATCTTTTGTTGTGGCCTGGTGGATTTTTGATTTGATGCTTTAAAATTGAGAAAGCCCGACTCAAAGAGAGGTGCTAAAATGGCCAAAACTTACTATTTTTGGAAACCTCAAAGTTTCTACTTTTGGCAGTTTGGTAATTTCTTGATTTTTCATTATTCCTCCATCATTTCTTGATCAAATTTTATCCATTGAACATATATAACATGAATTTCATGACTTTGACCTCAAAAAGTCAGGAGTTGACTTTTTTCACTGCACGGTTGACTTTTTCCCCAATTTGTTGATTATCAAGCGACTGATCAATTGAGACCCTTCTGAAACCAATTGATGAGAAATTTTCAATCCATATATACTTAAGAACATGAGGAATACCATGATATTAAGTCTTGCCCAAAAAATCAGAAATAAACTGACTTTATGTCAAACCCTAATTTTGGCACCCTCTGGTTAGGAGGAAATATCACATTCTCCAAATCCAAATTCCTCTGAATATGATGTGTATCCTCTCAAACAAAGATGAGATATGCCAATTGGAGATGATAAAAACTCAAAGAGCTTGCCCATTTGGGGGGTCAGATCCCAATTTTTAACTGACTTGTGTAGGAAATGATACACTGCCCAATCTTCTTGATAAATTCTCCTCTTCCCATGCCTTGTGGATCAAAGTGAGATGATATATGGCTTAAGGAACCCTTGAGGCTTGTGAGAAACACTTGGCTCTTATTCTTTAGCTTTGGATGATCAACACCTCTGAAGAGCCACCAATCACATGCCCTTATGCAAGATGCAATGCAATGCTTGATGTTTTGTTTTTCTATGCTTGAATGCAATGCAATGAAATGAAAGCTCATGCTAAATGATATGAATAAATGAGAGGGCAAATTTTGGGGTATTACAGCTGCCCCTATTCAATCACTGTAGGCCTGAATGGATGATAGCGATTGCTGTCAGACTTTCAAGGTATGGAGGGATTGAATACCGAAAATAACCAGAAAATTTGCACTCGGTGGAGAAGAAGAAAAGGGATATAAACCCAACCAAATGAACTCTGCTTGAAGAAAACTCTGATGGAAATAATACCACTGAAGAGCTGTCTTTTTGTACAACGCCAGACGACTACTGGCTTGCCACACTACGGGTGGACTTTAACAATGTCTTTTGCACAACGCCAGACGACTACTGGCCTGCCACACTACGGGTGGACTTTAACAATGTCTTTTGTATAACACCAGACGACTACTGGCTTGCCACACTACGGGTGGACTTTAACAATGTCTTTTGTACAACGCCAGACGACTACTGGCTTGCCACAATGCGGGTGGACTTTCGCCAATCCACGGTTGGACTTTGCAGCTGCATTGCCACCCTTGGATGGTCTTTTGCCAATCTACGGTTGGACTTTAAAAATTTTCCACCCTTGGATGGACCTTTTACCAATCCACGATTGGACTTTAAAAATTTGCCACCCTTGGATGGACCTTTTGCCAATCTACGGTTGGACTTTGCCACCCTTGGATGGTCTTTTGCCAATCTACAGTTGGACTTAGCTGCAGTCTTTTAAAGGGAGTCAGACGACTACTGACTTGCCACACTACGGGGGACTTGTGCCAAGCTACGGTTGGACTTTGAGAATCTGCCACCCTTGGATGGACCTTCTGCCAATCTACGGTTGGACTTTAAAAATTTGCTACCCTTGGATGGACCTTTTGCCAATCTACGGTTGGACTTTAAAAATTTGCCACCCTTGGATGAACCTTTTGCCAATCTACGGTTGTACTTTAAAAATTTGCCACCCTTGGATGGACCTTTTGCCAATCTACGATTGGACTTTAAAAATTTGCCACCCTTGGATGGACCTTTTGCCAATCTACGGTTGGACTTTAAAAATTTGCCACCCTTGGATGGACCTTTTGCCAATCTACGGTTGGACTTTAAGAATTTGCCACCCTTGGATGGACCTTTTGACAATCTACGGTTGGACTTTAAGCATTCCAATACTGGATTACTCTCTGCATCCGTGTCAGACATCTCTGCTGACTCTGCTGAGGAACAATAATCAATGATTTGATCTTAGAGACTCCTGAAAGGATAATATATTTACTGGAGAATGAATGAACAATCCGTCTGCTTCGAACTGTCAGGCTTGCCAAAAATAAATTGGACTTTGGGATATGAGGGGACGATGATTCTGCCAGGAATCACTTCATCTGCTTGGGGATGAATTCTGGTCACAATAACTCCGCTGGGAATGATAATCCTTTTGAATGACGTCCTGCTAGGGAACCAAACCTATGCTTGAGGATCTACCAAACCTGAGATCCTTTGCGGGGAGAACCAACCTGTTAACCCGGCTGGGGAAAGCATGTACTATCACCTTGCTGAGGAATAGATTCTGTGGATCAATAAGCCTCATGCGGGGAGAAAAACAACAACTCAGCTGGGGAATATTGTCGACAAGATTCAATGCTAAACTCTGCGGGGAATGCAACTATCAGAGATACAATCTTGTTGGGAATCAGGGATACTCTGCCGGGGATATGCAAATCCTGGCTAGGACATTTCACTGCAACTTGCTTGGAAAAGAGTCCCTAGAAGTCTGCTGGGAAACCCAAAGCAACTCCACTGTAGTCTGCTGAGGAATACAACTGTCAAGCTTAGGCTAAGTACCACAATGCCCCATGTTAGGCGAGCTTTCCGTTTGACAATTCCGTTGGGGATAATGAGTCTATAACAAACTCTGCTGGGGAAAACCGCTTCCAAGCATCTCGTGCTGGGGAATGCCTTTTGAGAGGATTTTACAGAAGACCAAATGTCCTCAAACTCTACTGGGGATAATAAATCGAGAACATCTCCTGCTGGGGAAATTCAAAATGTCCCATGTTTGAGAGGATCAACGACTTGCTTTTGCCCCATGATACAAGACTGATTTGAAGAAACGTCCTAAGTGGATTTTACAGAAGATTAAGCATCTTCAAACTCCTGACAACTTCACTGGGCATTGACCATCAACTTCGGTGTCCGCGAAGCCACTCTACTGGGGAATTCGCAACCGTTATCAACACAGAAAAGCTTGTAGCTGTTGGAAGTACTGAATGAGAGAATCGGCTTAATAAGCTACAACACCATCCCATTGAACTCCATTTACTAATATCGAAACGTCGTGACCGCCCGCCGCCCGCATGATGGACTCAATTAGTAAACGTTGCGACAAAAGGGTGACATGTGAACCCTTCCCTGAACATGATTGCCCCAGTCTTCTGCGTGGGAATAAGTGATTACTCGTCTTGTGCTTGAAATCCTCTGGATCTGTTATCTGCAACAAAAGAATACACACACATGCCCCAGAATATTGCGTGGTTTGAATCCACCCTCCAGGATTATTCAACATTCAAAGTAATTTCAAATGTTTTTTCTGCGCATGTTATTGTAAAGCCACCATGTTTTCAAATGCAATGTTTTATAAAAAATTCAGACGTTTTTGCAAACAAAGCAATAAAACAAAATAAGAAGCTTTTTACTGAAATTCAATTTATTGAAGGAAAGCCCAGAATAGGCAATTACATCAGGAAGCAATCCCTGGAAAGAGGTGATCGCTGAAAATTGAGAAAATAAACCATCCTAATGGCAATGTGAAAACGGCATTCCACTGAGTTTCAATTCTGCTATGGCCAGTATGTCTTCGAAACTCCCCGACCTTGCCTTCTGAGGAATGATCAGACTGATCCCTACCCTTTGGAATGTCAGTTGTTCAAACGATGATGGAGTACAGATAACTCAGACTGTAATCGTTCGCTTAAATCCCTCTTTTGCGTGGACCGCCCTTTCGGGTTTTCAATCCACCGGGATACCCTTTTTTGCCTGAGTTGTCCTTGCGGATTTTCAACTCACCGGGTGTACAAATTTTTTTTATTTATTTATTATCCCTAATTTTTGCCCGAACCTTTTTATTCTGTTTTTGTGGTTCGCCGGGATGCCCTTTTTTGCCTGGACTTTTCTTCTTTTTTTTTGTCCAGCGGGTCTATTTATGCGAAGTATTTTTTGACTATGTCTGAGTTGACAGGGGATGAAAAGTCTTCGCTGTCCATGGTTGTAAGTAATAAGGCTCCGCCCGAGAAGACCTTCTTAACCACGAATGGACCTTCATAGTTGGGAGTCCATTTGCCCCTGTGATCTGTACTTGGAGGAAGGATCCTTTTGAGTACCACATCTCCCACTTTGTAAACCCGAGGACGCACCTTTTGGTCAAACGCCTGTTTTATCCTCCGCTAGTATAACTACCCATGACATACCGCTGCCAGTCATTTCTCCTCAATAAGGCTCAACTGATTAAACCTGGCGCGAACCCACTCAGCTTCGTCTAACTTGACATCCATCATGACTCTGAGGGATGGGATCTCAACTTCAACCGGTAGTACTGCCTCCATATCGTATACAAGTGAAAATGGTGTTGCCCCAGTGGACGTGCGTACTGACGTTCGGTACCCATGCAAAGCAAACGGTAACATCTCATGACAATCTTTATATGTGACAACCATTTTCTGCACAATCTTCTTAATATTCTTGTTGGCTGCCTCCACATCGCCATTCATCTTCGGGCGATACGGAGAAGAGTTGTGGTGTTCAATTTTGAAGTCCCGGCACAACTCAGCCATTATTTTGTTGTTCAGATTAGAACCATTATCAGTAATGATTCTCTCGACCACTCCATAGCGACAAATGATATCTCGTTTCAGGAAACGAGCTACCACTTGCTTAGTGACATTGGCATAAGATGCTGCTTCTACCCATTTAGTGAAATAATCAATGGAGACCAAGATGAAACGATGGCCGTTTGAAGCAGTAGGCTCAATTTTCCCGATCATATCAATGCCCCACATTGCAAAGGGCCAAGGGGAGGACATGACACTCAACGGATTTGGAGGAACATGCACTTTGTCTGCATAGATCTGGCATTTGTGACACTTGCGGGCGTACTTGCAGCAATCTGCTTCCATTGTCAACCAATAATACCCTGACCTCAATAATTTCTTAGCCATTGCATGACCTCTGGCATGGGTACCGAAAGAGCCTTCATGTACTTCCTGCATTAACAAGTCTGCTTCGTGTCTATCCACGCATCTGAGCAGAACCATGTCAAAATTCCGTTTGTACAACACGTCATCCTGATTCAAGAAGAAGCTACCAGATAACCTTTTTAACGTCTTCTTATCTTTAGTAGATGCCCCTGGCGGGTACTCTTGTCTTTTCAAGAAATACTTGATGTCGTGAAACCATGGCTTGTCATCAGACGTTGCATCAACAGCAAACACAAATGTAGGTCTGTCAAGACGAGACACTTCGATCTTAGGTACATGGTTCCATCTTTGCACTTTGATCATGGAAGACAATGTGGCCAAGGCATCTGCAAACTTGTTCTCATCTCGAGGAATATGGTACAACTTCACTGTCGTGAAAAATGTCAGCAATCTCCTTGTATAATCTTTATACGGCACTAGATTTGCTTGATGTGTGTACCAACTCCCTTTCACCTGATTGATTACCAAAGCTGAATCACCGAAGATATCAAGGGCCTTAATTCGTAAATTGATTGCCTCTTCAATCCCCATTATACAAGCTTCATATTCTGCTTCATTGTTGGTGCATTCGAAAGTTATTCGGGCAGTGAAAGGCATATGAACACCTTCCGGCGTGATAATAACTGCTCCAACTCCGCACCCATTCATGTTGACAGCCCCATCAAACATCAAACTCCATTTGGATTCAGGGTCTGGCCCCTCCTCCGGGAGTGGTTCCTCGCAGTCTTTAGCTTTGAGAAACATGATGTCCTCATCAGGGAAATCAAATTTCATGGGTTGGTAATCATCAATTGGCTGTTGCGCAAGATATTCTGACAAGATACTTCCTTTGATGGCCTTTTGGGAAGTGTACTGGATATCATACTCTGTCAAAACCATTTGCCACCGTGCAACTCTGCCCGTTAATGCTGGTTTCTCGAAGATGTATTTGATAGGATCCATTTTTGAAATCAACAAGGTTGTGTGCCTAATCATATACTGCCTCAGTCGCTTAGCAGCCCATGCAAGTGCACAACATGTCTTTTCAAGCATTGAGTACCGGGACTCACAGTCATTGAACTTTTTGCTCAGGTAGTAGATAACATGCTCCTTCCTACCTATCTCGTCGTGTTGACTGAGAACACAACCCATAGAACCTTCAAGCACTGTCAAATACATTATCAAAGGCCTTCCTGACACTGGAGGCATGAGGATTGGAGGTTCCTGCAAGTATTCTTTTATTTTATCGAATGCCAATTGGCAATCGTCATTCCACCTGACCATTTGATCCTTTCTTAGCAGTTTGAATATTGGTTCACATGTGGCTGTTAGGTGAGATATGAATCTTGCAATGTAGTTCAATCTACCCAAGAAACCACAAACCTCTTTTTCCGTTCTTGGTTCAGGCATATCTTGTATTGCTTTCACTTTGGCAGGATCAACCTCAATCCCTTTTCGCTCACAATGAAACCCAACAGCTTTCCAGAACGCACCCCAAAAGTGCACTTGTTTGGATTTAATCTCAAACGAAACTTTCGCAACCTTTCAAACAGCTTTTTCAAGTTAATCAGATGTTCCTCCTCTGTTCTCGACTTGGCAATCATGTCATCCACATAACATTCGATCTCTTTATGAATCAGGTCGTGGAACAAGGTTACCATTGCCCGCTGGTATATTGCCCCTGCGTTTTTCAACCCAAAAGGCATCACTTTATAGCAATATGTGCCCCACGGAGTAATGAACGTAGTCTTCTCCATATCATCAGGCGCCATCTTAATCTGGTTGTACCCGGAGAAACCGTCCATGAAAGAGAACACTGAAAACTGAGCTGTATTGTCAACCAATACATCGATGTGGGGCAGTGGAAAATCATCTTTTGGGCTAGGTTTATTAAGATCTCGATAATCCACACACATTCTCACTTTTCCGTCTTTCTTTGTCACTGGCACAATGTTGGCAACCCAGGGAGGATAGTTAGTCACAGCAAGAAACCCAACGTCCCATTGCTTTTGAACTTCTTCTTTGATCTTTATAGCCATGTCAGGATGAGTCCGACGAAGTTTCTGCTTGACTGGCGGGCATTCTTCTCTCAATGGCAGCCTGTGCACAACAATATCAGTATCCAGCCCTGGCATGTCTTGATACCACCAGGCGAAGATATCAACATATTCACACAACATCTCAGTCAAAGCTTTCTTCACATCTGCTTGCAGGCAGGCGCCAATCTTGATCTCTTTCTTATCATCCTCGGTACCAATATTGATGATCTCTATGGTTTCTTGATGAGGCTGGATGGTCCTTTCCTCTTGTTTTAATAATCTGGCCAGTTCTTCAGGGAGTTCACAACCCTTCTCATCCCCTTCTTCGGCTTGATAAATCGGTTTGTCAAAGTCATACATAGCCATAGCAGAACCGTTATCAATGAAATCCGGAGGATCAAGTCTGCACGAACGGGTTCATGCTTTATTTTAGAATTTATTTTTTAAAACAAAAAGAAATAAAACATTGCCATTTTATTATTTTTGTGCAAAAATAAAAATGAAAGACAGGGAACAAAATTTGAGTGCAAAACGTCCTTTATTGATGATTACAATTGCAAATGCAAACAGGGTGGCCCTACAAATGAATCTATACGCCTTGGGCAGAGCGCAAGATTTTAACATGCATTATGGTTAGAAAAACAAAGAAAATTACTCTGTTTGAAGAGTAACCCGGATGACTTCTTCAACGGACCAATTCTGTAATGGTTGTCCCAGAGCGCGTGGGCGTACCCAGTTGTCTAAGTCACAGTCACTGTCAACGCCATCTTCTGTAGCTGCACAAGACTGATCTGAGTAAATGATTCCTCCACTGCTGAAAGTGATGGGTCCACTGTTCTCTGTAACTGAAGTCATAGAGGGACGATAGCCAATACCAATTTTGTCCTCCTTCATTGGTGTCTCTATTAGCTTGCCCCAGCCCTGGGCGTTGCCTGCTCTAACCACCTCGACAGCTTGCTTATAGGATGAAATGGAAGTACCAGCTCTATCCGGTGTAAGGGAAGATTCAGGCACATTGTCAATATTTACCGCTTCAAATGACTGGCAAAGCATCTCGTGAATTTCCCCATCCATCTCAATATACTTGAATGTGGACAAGTGGCTAACAAAAATATCTTCTTCACCACACACTGTCACAACTTGTCCCTCAAACTCGTACTTCAGCTTTTGGTGTAAGGTGGATGTAACAGCCCCGGCCGCATGAATCCAAGGGAGGCCTAATAAGAAACTATACGCGGGCTGTATATCCATCACGTGGAATATAGATTTGAACACCTGCGGTCCAATTTGCATGGGCAGTTCTACTTCACCAAACACCGATCTTTTCGTTCCATCGAACGCTCGGACAACCAACTCACTTGGCCTTAAAATTAAACCATCAACTTCTAGCTTCATCAGTGCCTTTTTGGGCAAGACATTGAGCGAGGAACCAGTGTCTACCAGCACGTGAGACAACACTGCACCCCTGCATTCCATAGTAATGTGCAAAGCTTTATTGTGGTTTCTCCCTTCAGACGTCAAATCTCTGCTTGTGAAACCCAATCCGTGGCTAACATTGACGTTGAAAATCACCCCTTCAAGCTGATTAACAATGATTTCTTGTGGAACATAAGCTCTCTTCAACACTTTCAATAAAGTCTCCCGGTGCGCGTCAGAACACATCAACAATGACAAAATTGAAATTTTCGAGGGCGTCTGGTTCAGTTGATCGACAATCTTATAATCACTTTTCTTTATTATCCTCATGAACTCTTCCAGCTCGTTGTCAAAGGCCATATTTGTCTCGGTTTCCAGTACAGGCACACTCCTGACCACCTGTTTCCCTTTGATTTTTGCTGCAGCTTCGGCTTCTTTATCACTTCGCAAAGTTTGGGGAGCAAACAATCTTCCGCTTCTTGTAAAGCCTCCTACACCACCCACGTTATCAATATTTGAACTGGTTGATGTCCCAATTTCCTGCTTTTTCCCTTCGTAGTACACGTCTTCCCCATAACGCCATGGGATTGCCTTCGTAGTTGTAAACAGAACTGGTCCTGGCACCGTGATGGTAACAGGACTGGGTCTTTCTGGCACAACACTTGCTATAGGAGTTGTACTGGCAGGCACTTGAATCTCCGCAGGAGTATAATAGATGGTCACGGTCGACACCTCATCAGTACTTTTCACAACCCTATCAAACTGTAGACGACCATCATTGATCAGATTCTGCAGACCAACTTTTAACTTATCACAGCCATTCTCTTGGCCCAAACATTCAGAACAATCTTGCTCACATCCCAGGAACACCTGTCCCTTCAACAAACGATCTTTTACAACCATCAAGGAAGTCTTCACCTGACTGATGTCTGTTACCAAATTTAATCTCTTTCCGTCTTCAATAGCACGCACATCTGCCACACCATGATCAGGCATGGGGTTCTGAAGAACATTAAGAGGTAACGAGAAATTAATTGCCTTAGCATCAATCAAGTCTTGCACCTTGTTCTGAAATGCCCAACACTTCTCAGTGGTATGCCCCTGAGCACCTGAGTGGAACTCACAGCGGGTGTTGACATCAAAATTAGGTGGCAAGTTTCCAGCAGCAGAAGCTTTCATAGTACGAAGCTCAACCAACTTTAATTTGAGCAACTGGGGTAACAGTGCTGAATAGGTCATAGGGAGAGGGTCAATTTTGCGATCCCTCTGCCTAGATCTCTGCTGGAAAGGAGGTTGCTGCTGCTGCTGAACCTGTTGTTGGGGTTGCTGCTGCTGAACGGCTGGTGCTGGGATCGTCACTGCACCTACTTGATAGTAAGCCTGAGAATGGCCTCTTCCCTGTCCTCTATACACAACATTTGTATCACCTTCTCTCCTTTTCTGACCACTAGCAAAAGGTTTCTTCGTCCCAGAGGAACCAACCCCACTTACGCCTTGAATCTTTCTAAGCTTTAACAGACTCTCGATCCTTTCACCCGCAATCACGATGTCAGAAAATCCTGTTGACGGACAGGCAGCCAATCTATCAAGGTATGCCCCTTGCAGGGTGCCCATAAACATGTCTGCCATTTCTCTATCCAACAAAGGGGGTTGAACCTGTGCAACCATCTCTCTCCACCTTTGAGCATATTCCTTGAAACTTTCCTTATCATTTTGCGACAACCCTTGCAATTGAGTGCGGCTGGGCGCCATGTCGATATTGTACTGATATTGCTTTAGGAATGCTTCTGCCAGATCCTTCCAACTTCTCACAGCAGCTCTGTTCAATTTCATATACCAAGTTAACGATGCTCCAGCCAAACTGTCTTGAAAATAATGCATCCATAACTTCTCGTCATCAGTATGGGCCGAGATCTTCCCAAAATAAGCTTGAATATGTGTCTGGGGACACGTATTGCCATGATATTTGTCGAAAGTAGGCGGCTTGAATTTGGGAGGGATTCTGACTCCTGGTACTAGCCCCAAACTAGTGACATCAATACCTATAGAATTCTTGCACTCTATGGCCCGGATCTTCTCAGCTAACTCATCAAACCTTTGATCACCAGGGTTACCCATATCAGCATCCAGTAGGGTGAACTGGTCTTCCTGAGCATCTTCCTGAACAACACCAGCATTTCTGACATTTCCATTACCCAGATTACCACCAGGAGGAGGGTTACCACCAGGAGGAGGATTGCCACCAGGAGGAGGAGTGATCCTTATCTGTGAATTGCATTCTGATTACCTTCAGGCGTAGTTTCTGGACGCTCGACCAGAAGCCTCAATCTTTCCTGAGCCTGTGCCATACCAGTAATGAACTGGTCCATGCGTGCCCTCATTTCAGCCAAATCACTCTGCACTTGATCCATAATCCTTGCTTAATTTCTTCGAGTTAAGTATCGGTGAATATGATTCTCAGCTATAATGCCTGAAACCAAATAAAGGTTAGAGACCCCGCAACAGGTACCTGAAAAAACAAATAACAACATGCAAAATGATATGCAATGCAATGCAAATGTCATGTTCATCATTTCCGAGGTGCCTTACACCCTGATTCCAATCTAAACCACAGAAATCTGAAGATCAGAAATCGTGATATAAAGAGACGTGCCGTGGTCATGTGCTTGTGTACAAATATCTGATAAGGACTAATTCTGAATAAAACTGCTCATTCCCATTGAACAAAGTATTCAAGTACATTCAAAAGAGGTTCATCAACAACTAAAATACAAGGGAAAGATGGATCCATCAACAAGCCTGATGGTAACCATTAACAACAAATTACAAGAAAAAGAACATCAGTCTGATAATTCCACGTCCTTCAGCTTATCACTTGTGTATTTGATCTCCTCAAAGAGTATGCGAGTACGCTGGTGATTCGGCTTTTCAATCACCTCTTTGATCAAAACATCCCTTTTCTCAAGAGCCTCAGTTAAGGAACCCATATGCAGCATCAAAGCTTCGTCATCACGCACTCCTTTGTGTCTTTTTATGCCAGCTTACGTCTTGAGTATCTCCCTTTCTATCATGACTTCTTCAAGCTCTTTCTTGGTATTCTTCAGCTCCTTTCTAGCTTCTTCTAACTGTTCTTGACTTTTACCAAGACTTTCCCAATACTTTCTCCTCTGCTCATGTGCCTTCTTAAGCTCTTCGTCTTTAATCTTCAACTGTTCCTGTAACTCAGCATTTTCAATTTTGACATCATCCCATGCTCGCTGGAATTTGGGCAACGTATCTTTGGTCTGAGCTAAGTCCTGTTTAGTTGTCTTGTGAGCCTGAGTGGCAGCATCAACACCTTTGCTGATCTTCTGGAAGTGTTGTGCTCTTTCATAAAAATCTTTCTCTTTGGCTGCTAAGATCTTTTCTGCCTTCTGAGCTCTTCCTTCTAGATCTTTATTGTCATGCAGGGCTTTTTGGAGACAACTACTCATACCAGCATTCTCTACTTGCAGCTCTTTTACTATCTTCTTCCACTTTTCACACTCTTCAATAGCTACCATGGTTGGCTGTTCTGGCGGTACTGAACATAAAAGAGGTTCCCTTGAAAAGGGTAAAAGCAATTCTTTTACTTTCATCTCGATCCATCTATCATATTCAGGGTAAGACCTATAATCTCCTTTCCCAAAGACCGCCTTTCCAATTTTATGCTTATCTTTCCAAGCATTCACTACTTCTACCACCTTCTCATCTTTAGTTCCTGTAAAGAACAAAGATTCTTCAACATCTTGCTCCGTAGGAGGATCCCTGGAAGCATACCCGAACTGTCGGATGGCTAAAATTGGATTATAATTGATCCCTCATTTTCTGCCAATCAGAGGTACATTTTGAAAACTTCCGCATCTTGTGATAAGCTCTATTCTCAACAACCGATGATCGAACCAGATAATATTGTCAGCAGTTAAACCTATCATTCGCTTGGACCATTTCGCAACATCTATGGTTTCCACAAAGGCACCTGTCTGAGGCAAATGCTTGAAGAGCCAATGACACAGCAGTGGAGTACAACAACTAACAGGTCCTCCCCTTCTTTTCTCGTTCTTGTAATGCACAGAATGATAAAAATTCCCTAACAAAGTAGGGACTGGATTCTTAAGAACGAAAACTCTCGTCGCCTGCATATCCACAAAGTCTTGCTGATTGGGAAAAAGAACTAGGCCATATATGCAGAGAGCCAAAATGGAGTTGTAAATCGTCCAGTTTTTAGCATCAGCAGCCTCTTGAGCTTGATCAGAGAGGAATTCCAGATGAAATCCGTCAACTCCATTTTTGCTACTCACACCACTTTTTATCACTGACTGGTCAATTTGCATTGCAGCGACAATTTCTTTTGTACTAGGAGAGCTACCAGAAAAGAACGGTATTGCCGACACGATTGGAATCCCCAAAATAAATGAGAATTCTTCCAGCGTTGGCATCAAAATGTAATATGGAAAGAGGAAACATCTCAGCGAAGGCTCGTAGAATTGCAGCAGAGTGTGCAAAGCATCATGTTCATACTTTGTGATAGTACGAACCATCTTAACCAAATTCCCGTACTTCTTTTGAAACCTATCAAGAACACCTGGGCCAGCCATGTCTATAACTTTGAGCAGTGAATCCAAGGTAGGGTCTGGAAACTTGTAAGAAACATTGTTCTTCATTCTCTCGTCATTCTCTGTTGAACCCATGGATTGGAATCAGAAGTGTATTATGCACCTATAAATGACAAACACGACCGTTATGACATGATAATGCAATGCAAAAGGGCATGTGATCAGGTAATCAGGTGTCTGTGCTGGACGGTGTGCGGTGTCAGTGTAGCTCTGAGAACAATATAGAACCATAAATAGAAACCGTCTGAATACAATAGGATGAACCCTCCTTTTGTGTAATGTCAACTGAAAACCGGATATGTAGGAGGTCATGGTTACCTGCAAACCTGCAAACAACCCTCCCTTCTCACATGTGGGTACTAGGATGTTCAGTATCCCGGGCTCTCAGGTCGAGAAATGATGATACGTTCACCATTTCTGGTTTGGCATCATCATCAATCGAGGAGGTCTCAACTGATTCTCCAAAACGAAAGGTCCTCAGCTTCTGGCACTGAGGTCGAGAAGCAATAGTACATTCATCCCTCGGGGTACAGTACTATCGCCAATCGAGGAGTGCCTCCACTGATTCTCTTTCCCAAAAGGAACACCTATGGCAAGTTCCCAGCATTGGGTCCTCGGATCGAGAATATGCAATGGGTTTGCCACAGAATGTGGTCTGCCACTGTCACATCTCGGGAGGAGTGCCGCAACTGAGTCCTCGGGGAAACAGTCACCAGAGTCGACAGCTCTCTAGATCAACACCCTAACATGTGCAAGACACACACGTCAGAATGCATCCCAAGATAGCCTCGTCTGGCTGTGAATTTCGTGAATACCCAACGCACTCCAGACGGCACGTAGGTCCCACTACTCTCCACTCTAATCCTAAGTGTATACTCAAGCCTATGTAATGGGCTTATCTCTCAAAAATCCCATCCCGCCAAACAAAAAACCAGCACAGTCCAGTATGGCATAATATATCATATGAAATGAAAATGCTAAAATGCGGTAAATACAGTAAAGTACAATAAAGCAGTAAATAACCATACAATAAAACGGTAAATACAGCACAACAGTAAACACCCAATGAAAGAAACAGACAAGCGCTAGGATTGACTCGCTTAGGGATGAACCAGCAAGAGGTCAATCTGTCCCCAGCAGAGTCGCCAGCTGTCGCTCCCGGGATTTTCATCCTAGTACAAATGCGAAAGTGGCATGAAACAGAGTCGCCAGCAATGTGTATTTATCCCAAGGAAGGGAAAGGAAACACTGCATAAACCTGAGAGAAAGGAAAGAGCATGGTCTTGCGATCAAGAGAACTGGGTTCGGGAGTTGGTTACGCGCGAGGAAGGTATTAGCACCCCCACGCGTCCATCGTACCCGATGGGATCCACGTTTGCTGCTTCAATCAAAGGGTGTAAGGAAAAGATACTGAAAAAGGAACTGTTAGCTGGAGAACTGGAAAAGGAAAGGAGAGAGAAAAAAACAAATGTAGGGAAAATAAAAGAAGTGCTCGAATGGGCCCTACCCCACTGCCTACGTATCTCATCGGGAACATGAGAATCAGAGCGACGTAGTTCCCCTCACCTTGGGAAAGTTGTTTGTGTTTTTTAGTGGGATACGTCAACGTTCGCGTTCCAGCAGTTAGGTGTTGCAGGTCGCTGTAGGGAGACTTAGGCGTTACCTGTTTGCGGTAGAACGGACATGACGCATCCTTAAGGAATGGAATGAAGGAGATGAGGAAAGAATTCGTTTGTTTGTTTTTGTCTTTTAGAAAGAAGTGTCTTGTTTATTTGGTGTTTTGTAACATGTATTGTATTTAAGTTCATGTAGGATCGAATGCCTCGCATATCGACCCAAGACGGGACGTACACTAAACATTCCCAAAGAAATGAGAGAAGACCCTTCACCTCCTTGTTCCCACATGAAAGGCCTAAGTACAATATTTGTTATGCCTTTATTAAGTGTTTTTTACTTTTATTATAAGGTGAGAGAGAAGAGACTCAAGAGAGGGGTAAAGGTGAAAACTAAGGGGAGACAAAGACACACCCTAGTGTTAGCATGCTTGGAGATCCTATGGTTAATGTGGTTTAACAAACCTACTTCTAAAAGAAAGGAGAAGAAGAGCAAAAGAAACAACTTACTTCCAAAATGGAAGTTAAGTTGATCTTAAAGGGGGATGAAGAAGAGGTTATTCAAGGAAAGCATGTAAATGCTTATCAAACACAAATTTGAATGATTAAATGAAATAAGAAAAGATGAGGGAGAGAAGTGTATGTGGAACTATGTCCCCACGCTTACTTACCATGCACCTACATGAAAAAGTTAGTTCACAATATTTACAAGTATGGAATAAAGGAAGAAACAACAAGTGATGATCAAATCAATTAAGCACCAAAGAAATAGGATCCTAAGAGATACAAACTAATCAAGGTCAGAATCTAAACAATAATAGTACTCTCTAATATTAAGACATCAAACACAAATCAACTATGTACAAGTAATGTCCTAAACATTAAAGAAGTGAATCATAGAAGAAATAGATGAAGAATGAGTGGAAATGCAAAGTGATCATGCATTTATACTTCATGGAAAGTCAAAGTCAGAATTAAATTCAATTCACAAAGGTCTTATAAAACATATGAAATACCACACCAATGATGGATAAAAGAATTCAAGTAGAAGGGATAAGAAGAAGTAGAAGAAAAGAGAAGTGAAACATGTTCCAATATATGCACAAATTGACACATTAAAGATGCATGCCATGTTAAAATGATAAATGCATACCTAGGGCAGTGGCATAGCATTATTGAGATGTGATTGAGACATGTAAAATGGCATACAAAACTGCAAACATGAATATCATATAGCATAAGAGGAAGTGAGAGATAGAAACAAGTCAAAGTTCACATTAGAATGCACAAACTCATACCAAATGCAAAAGCAAACCTAAGTGACTTACAATACAATCAAAGGTGACCTATAATGTTATAAAAATGACCTATAATATCACACAAGGCAATCATAAAATGGATGGCACAAGTGCCTTATCACAACATGTTAGAAGAAAGAAAAATAAAGTGCATCTAAGTAGCTTCAAAGGCAAGGCATTGAACAAATATTAACGCACATGAGGAAATTATAAAAACGAGTCCTAAGCAACCTAAGTCAGAGGCTAAACACATATTAAAAACTCAGACCAAAATTCAAGATAAAAGTGCCACAAAGACATGCACAAAGTCATATTGAAATGCCACAAAAAGAAGTGTAAATATGATCATAAAAACATCCTATAAAATGACTTTAAAAATCAAGAAAAAATATTTTTGGACACTTCAGGATGTTATCTAACCAACTCAAAAGGAACGGATGAAAAACATTGTGTGAGATGGGAGAAAGAAAATGTACAAGTTTGAGTATCATAAAGAAGATCAATCAAAAATGAAATTGAAAGGAAATTACGAAAACATGATCTAAAATTAGTAAAATAAGAATTAAAAATGATGAAAAATTACCTAAATGTGTTAAGAACAAGTGTGAATTATTTCATAATTTTCTAATGAATTTTAGTATTTTTATTAATATAAAATTGAAACTACATGCAAAAGAAATAAAATGCAAGAGGAATTAGAAAGGGGGTGCTGGATTAGTATTTTCTAGTTCAAAATAAACAAATGGGCCTAGCATGGAGGTGCAAAAAACAATTCAATGCAGTCCAATAGGGGCGCATACTTAGGTAGTGACAGTACACAATTAATTCCGTGTGCATTCAACCATAGCCACACGATCATCATGATGATCATCTCAATGGAATACCACGCACGCCCACGCTAACTACTACGCACTCGCTCACACACGAACCACCTGGAGACCCAAAGTGTGTCACGTGAAGAAAAGGTGGTATCATTAATGTGTTGCTTCATCCTCATTGGCCAGCCGTAAAGCATAATGCATCTACCAATCACAACACGCCATTCGTTCTCTCTCTCTTACTAATCATCCAATCATTATCAATTAATCATTATTCTAATCATTATTTAATTATTGAAGTGGAAGAACACCACCAATGCTGCACCGCCACGTCGCCATCTTCATCATAAACTCATGCAAATGCTAATAAACTCATACAATACATAAAAAACGCATGATTTTTTTCTCAACTTACACACCAAATATCTCCATCAATTCTTAACGAAAATTAGCAAAATAAAATACCAAACTGAAGCCCAAACTTCATAGATCATGAATATACTAATTAAATCTCAAAAAGATCATTCTAACATCAAGAAAAATGGCACGAAAGTGACACATTCAACATGAATTTCACAAAAATCACATAAACTCGAAATTAAACAAACAGTGGTGTGCCATCATTTCAGGACTTCCAGATGCAATGCATGATTACTAATTTCACATTGTAAATCTCTAAAATTATAATGAACTAAAAGAAAAGTTTTAAGATCCCTAACCTTGTGAGATGCACTTTTTTGTTTTAGAAATCCAAGAACTTCTTGCAAGATCTTCAAATCAACCCTTTGAGCCAAATAAAGGCGAAAACCAGATCTAATACTTGATTAGAGTAGAAATTTGGAGTGATGAGTGAAACTTGAGATTTTTCAACGGTGGATTCAAGCGAATCTAATGCATACAGTAGAAAGAGGAGGTTGTGGAGATGATGCTGCTCCAAAAATCTTCGAAAATGATGAAGAAACGAGAGAGAAATCTGGATCTGAATTCTTGAGAGTGAGAGAGAAATTTGAGATTTCTTGAGAAATTATGATGAAAAAGTGTGAGAAATGTGTGAGATTAGAGAGAAAGTGGAGAGAATGATTGAGAAGAATTTCTGAGAAATGTGGAAAAATGAGAGAGAGAGTTTGAAATTGTGTGTAAATTTGTTTATATAGTTAGGGTTAAGTGTGATTAACCATGGTAAACTGAGTTGGTGTGAGGTTAACTGAGTGGACTCTAACTAACTGAGTCATGACAGTTAGAGGTGAGTTGGGAAGGTTTGCTATGGTATGGGTGAGTTTATGAGGTGTATGGTGAGGTTTAAAATGGATGGTGATGATGTAAGGAAATTTTTAGTTTAATAAAATGGAATGTGGACTGGTGTGTAGCATGTATGTGAATACTTGAATTAGCCACAACAACAAATGTTATTTTTTTTGGTTTTATAGCAGCTTAATATCAATTAAAACAAGGAAGTTTGGTGATGAATTTCTCTCATTTTAATAAATGGAAATGTGTGATTTTGGTGGCAAATGAAAGAGTAGATATAGGGGAATAAGTTTGATGTTGAAATTGAATTGAATAGAGGCTTGTAGGGTGGTGTAAAATGACTCCAAACATCATGGTTCAGAACTGGTGCATGGGCGTGGCAAGTTGGTAAGTTGGCATGGCAACCTGACTTGGAAAATTCAGCATGCATGCGTCAACTCGGGACCATCATAACCCCATCATAACTTGCTCAAATGGAAAAATGTCCAACATCAAAGTTGAAGAGGACATTGAGATGAACAACTTTGATGTTCAACATATTTTCGTTTGGAGCTTCCATAATTGAGAAAAGTGGCTTGACATTTGGCACACCAAGTGTTCGACAAAATTATGGCGCATGGGCCTGCACTTGCCTTGCCATGACTTGGTTTTTGACCTAGTTTTGTCAAACTTTAATGGATTATAACTCCCTCAATTTTGATCCGATGGAAGAGTTCTTTATATGGATTTGAAGCTTGAAACAAGATCTTTTGTTGTGGCCTGGTGGATTTTTTATTTGATGCTTTAAAATTGAGAAAGCCCGACTCAAAGAGAGGTGCTAAAATGGCCAAAACTTACTATTTTTGGAAACCTCAAAGTTTCTACTTTTGGCAGTTTGGTAATTTCTTGATTTTTCATTATTCCTCCATCATTTCTTGATAAAATTTTGTCCATTGAACATATATAACATGAATTTCATGACTTTGACCTCAAAAAGTCAGGAGTTGACCTTTTTCACTGCACGGTTGACTTTTTCCCCAATTTCTTGATTATGAAGCGACTGATCAATTGAGACCCTTCTGAAACCAATTGATGAGCAATTTTCCATCCATATACACTTAAGAACATGAGGAATACCATGAGATTAAGTCTTGCCCAAAAAATCAGAAATAAACTGACTTTATGTCAAACCCTAATTTTGGCACCCTCTGGTTAGGAGGAAATAGCACATCCTCCAAATCCAAATTCCTCTGAATATGATGTGTATCCTCTCAAACAAAGATGAGATATGCCATTTGGAGATGATAAAAACTCAAAGAGCTTTCCCATTTAGGGGGTCAGATCCTAATTTTTGACTGCCTTGTGTAGGAAATGATACATTGCCCAATCTTCTTGATAAATTCTCCTCTTACCATGCCTTGTGGATCAAAGTGAGATGATATATGGCTTAAGGAACCCTTGAGGCTTGTGAGAAACACTTGGCTCTTATTCTTTAGCTTTGGATGATCAACACCTCTGAAGAGCCACCGATCACATGCCCTTATGCAAGATGCAATGCAACGCTTGATGTTTTGTTTTTCTATGCTTGAATGTAATGCAATGAAATGAAAGCTCATGCTAAATGATATGAATAAATGAGAGGGCAAATTTTGGGGTATTACAGTATGATGTAATATCCCCGAGCAGAAAGCAGTCTTTCAAGAGACTCGTTTTCCCCAGTAGAGTCAACTAATGGCATCTCCAACAGAGAAGCTTCCACGCCTCTACAACTCAGACATATGGGTCTCCCCAGCAAGTCTAACATCAAATTTTTCAATCAAATGGCATCTCCCCAGTAAACTCGGTGAGAAGTTTGATGAAAACCGCTACACATAGCGTCCCTTGTCCAGGAAGGAATAAAAAAAAACTGAGACCAATTCCTTGGCTGAAGACCAGGATCGAGGGGAAGTTTATTGACAAAAGAAACTGAGACCAGTTCCTTGGCTGAAGACCAGGATCGAGGGGAATTTTATTGACAAAAGAAACTAAGACCAGTTCCTTGGCTGAAGACCAGGATCGTGGGGAAGTTTATATCAGAAAACTGAGACCAGTTCCTTGGATGAAGACCAGGATCGTGGCTAAGTTTATATCAGATAATTGAGACCAGTTCTGTGGCTGAAAACCAGGATCGAGGGGGAAGCTTTACCCTTTTCTAAGCATCATTGCTTAGCAAAACAATATGGACGGGCAAACTACCATTCATAACCACTGTCAAAATTTCGGGTATTCCGATATTTAATCCTCTTGCACCCCGAATGCCCGAATACCTTCGCCATTCACACCTTCGGGTCCAAGAAGATTAAATAGGGGCATCTGTCATACCCCAAATTTTGACCACCAAGATTTCCCATCATTGTGAAGATCATCACCACAATATGGATGTACCTTCATGCCTCATCAATTTCTTCAAGGATTGTTGAGCATTTCACCACAACCAAGACTTAGGGTTTCAAGCCCTCTCAAAGCCTTAGACAAAGGATCAATCAAGGAATGACATGATCTTCAACTTTTCTAAACTCTCAAATACCTATAAAGGATCAAGAGGATTCCCAGATCAAGAATCAAGCACAAGGTTGCAACATTCCAAGAGGATCAAGCCTCACGATCTCCAGTGGCACCAAATTAGGGTTTTGGTCGACCAATGCCTCCAGTTGAAAATTTTCCTCTGGGCATGAGACAATGCTTCAAGGCACAACCCAAGATACTCCAAGGGACCTCATGGACCCAATCATCAAGTCAATTTACCCTCAGGGGATGCATTCATAAAAAAATCAGAATTTAGGGTTTCTTGACCTAATTCACCCCTAAGTTGACTTTTGGAGTAAAACATGAGCCAAGACCTCAAGACATGATTTGAGGACCTAAATTACACTACATTGATCCATTTACAACAATGGATTGGGCCAAGAAGCTTGGTTCACAAGTTTCAATTTCATCTGGACCACAATTAGGGTTTTGAAGGAAAAGTCAACTATACCTTTGACTTTTGACCAAGACATGCTCCCAAACCTTGGGACATGATTCAAGACACCCAAAAAGCACCTATGGAATCCATAAATTAGGTTTTAATTAGGTCAAGGATTTGATTTCACAAAGGATCGCACAGTTTGGATTTCATCCGATAAAAAGTCAACATTGCACAAAATCAAGTTTGACTTTTTGGAAATTTTCACAAATATGGTTCCCCTAAGTAAAAAATAATGTTAATGTATGGTATTGATCATCATTCATTAAGAAAAATCAAGAAAAATGAGGTTTCTTGCAAAAGGGGCAACCATAAGAAACCTAAATTTTTCTAAGTTATGGAACAAAAGTGATTTTGGTGCCAACTTCCAAGGATCATAACTTGAGATCCAAGCAGCCATTTTGGGTGATCTAAGGCCTGATTTGTAGGTATTCCTACATTCTACAAAAGCTTCAACTACAAGAAACTCCAATTCTTCATGGAATTTGAGTTATGGATTGATAAAAATCACAAAAACATGAAAATGACACTTTTTCCAACACTTAGTGAAAATATGCCTAAGTTACCAGCCTTGAACATGAATGTTCATGAGGATTTTTCAATGGGATCCAAATAGTTTCAAAACAAACTATGATCACACATGTTTTGTATCATATGAGGGCTCTTTAAAATGCACAAGAGCCTCCCATAACTCAACCTGAGCAAGGAAATATGATCCCCTCAAAATCACCATTTCCAACTGCCTTGTACAAGGCCGATTTTGGCATTTTGCTCGATTTGGAAAAATTAGACAACTCCAAGCCTTGCCATCCATTTGGACACATCAGCGGATAAAACAAAAGGGGAATGATCTGATCCCCAAGCCTTCCAAGTCCAAGAATCTACATATAGCCATAAAAAACCTAAAAAGGCTAAAAAGTGCAAAAGACTCCAATTTTGTTTCCAGACATTCAATGGATGCACCAAGGTGGCATGGACTGAGACATTCCCAACTGAATGAGTCAAGATTCAGCTCTGAAACAAGGGACCATAGGCCTGCGCCCTAACCTCAAGTCAATGGCTAGAGGAGACTTGAGATTCCTTTTGATCAACATTGTCCAAAGGCCTGCTGCAGTTGCCATTCACTATTGATGCCAAAACAAACTTGACACACTATAAATAGAGCTCAATTATGATCAGTTTTGAGTAAGAGACCAATTCCACCACAACTCATGATCAAAAGACATCCAATATGTCATATCTAAGCTGTTAAAACACTCACTTGTGATCTGAAACACCAAAATCAGAAAATCCACCTCCAAAACCTCAAAATTGGACTTTTCTGCATTTTTCAAGCCATGCCTTGATTCAGTCATTTCCAAAACCAAACCAGGCCTTAAACACACTCCAAATATCATCCTCAAACTGTCCCAATTGGTTTCCCTTATCTGGAACACCATTTGAGGGAGTTGATATTTTGGTCACTTTGCCACTTTTGCAAGAAAGAGCCTAATACTTGTTCCTGAGGATTCCAGCTGGTTTTGATCATCCTAAAAGCTTCTAAGGGATCAATCAAGAGTGTTCAAAGTATTGAATAACTTCTGGCACAAGGAACTTGGCAGATAGCACAAGGAACTCCAAGAGGTAAGTGCATCACAACTTAAACTCTCTAAATCATACATTGCTTTGAGGTCCATTGATCATAGACCTCTCATACATATCATATGTGTTGTGTTTGAACCAATTTATCATGCTATTATTGCCTTTACCATGAGATAACATAGAACATGCAAAATTAGGCCTATTTTGAAATCACTATCGGATTTTGAAATGGAGGTATTTTCTGAAAATTCCAAGGGTGCCATTGGATTCCTCGTGAAATTCTAGGTCAGATGCACCTAAATTTTGTCCCAATCCATGGAGAAATGAGAAAGTTAGAGGCTTCATGCAAATTGCCAAGACTAGGCCTTGCCCCCTTATGTATTAATAGGGTGGTTTTGATACACGGATGTATCACCACCCCAGAGGTAGCGCACATGTGTGTTTGGCTTGATGGTCGTGGGTTTAACACCCACCCAGATCATTTTTTCCACTTTGCCATATTTTGATATTTTTGCTATTTTTATGGTTTTTGTTAATTAATTCCAAAATTAATTTCTCTCTCAATTTTAATTATTTTTTATTGGTTCTTTTTTTGAAAATTCACAAAAATGTTAAAATATTGTATTCCATAAAAATTTCACAAAAATATTATTTATTTTATATATTTGGTATTTTTATAAAGAATTATGTTTTTATTTGTTTTTAAACATTTAAAAATATTTCTTTCTCTTGATTTTGCAAATTCAAATGATTTTCAAATCCTTCTATGAATGAAACATGGTTTTTCAAACATTAATCCAAGACCACAACTTGTTTTTTATACTTTTTTGATAATTTTGATCATTTTAATTGAATTTTATTCAATTAAAATGCATTTTAAGATCAAGTTAGGGTTTTGATTATTTTCACCCTCACAATTTTTTTTTCAAAATACTATGGGCCTCTTTATAGAGTGTAAGTCCCATCCTTTTGTAAATAAAATTTTCTTGGGCCTCAGTCGTTGTATAAGTCCCACTGTGTTTTCAAAAATCTCGACGCGATCGCCATTTCAAAACAAAATCATCTGGGCCTACCCTTTGTGTTGTAAATCCCATTTCTTTTCTTTTTCAAACCTTTGGGCCTCTCCTTGAGTTGTAAGACCCATCCCTTTGTAAATAAAACCTAATTTGGGTCTCAGTTATTGTATAAGTCCCGATACGAATTTCAGATCAACGGTACAATTACTGTTTTTCATCTGGGCCTCTCCTTGAGTATAAGCCCCAACAATATTTTCAAAAACAACTTTTCCTTTTGATTTAGATTCAAATTCCTAGTTGTTATAAAAAATTTCTTTAATTTCTTGAACAACTAACCATACAGCTGTTACCATGGAAGCTTGCTCGCCTGTAAGTTTTAAACAGTTTTCTTTTCCATACTTGCACACACACACACACATATATATATATATATATATATATATATATATATATATAATTGTTTGTGCTGGAAGCTTGTTCACCTGTAAATCCTTCTACCTTCTCTTTTACATACAGTATATATTTCATCTGTATATATATGCCCGTATATTATCTTGCTTAGAGTTTTCCCTAGCAATTAGGTCTAGAACTAGATAAAGCCAATGGTCACTCTTTCAACACAGTCAAAACTAGTTCCCCATAGGAATTCCAGATACAGTCTTGCCTCCTCTTGGACTTATACAATATGGAACAAAGAGAAAGGCATTATTCCCGGTGAAACTTTTCTCAGACTGTCACTATTAGAAAATTGTCAAAGAAATTCATTTCCCCCAGAGAGGATTAATTCCCGGTGAAACCTCTCTTGAATTTCTTCAAACCCTAGAACTGTTCACTAAAGAAAAGATTATTCCCGGTGAAACTTTTCTTGAACTCTTCTTAAGTTTGGACCCACAGGCTTCCTAAAATCATCCCCGCCTCCTCTTGGGCTTTGTACAATGACCCTCCGGCTTCTTAGAAGTTTTCATGCCTTCTCTTGGGCTTAGTACAAGGACCCTGAAGACCTCTTAAAGGTATAAGACAAAACTTAGTCATCCTTTGTTAGAGCAGTCTTTCTAAAGAGTCAAAACCTTGGACAATTTAGGGTTGATTCTCATCCTTAAAGCACCAGGCTCCTCTTGGACATCATACAAAGATAAAATCTTCTATACCAGTAGACTTGGACAGTCTAATCCCCTCTTGGATTTCAAAGACATTCTTAAGTTCCCTACAAACCTAGGAAGAAACCCTGGTCTTTTAACCAATCTCTATTAGAGTCGAAACCTCTATAGGTTTTCAAAACTCAATCTTTAAAATATCACTTTAAATTTCCCCATCCAGGGTCAGCTTATCATTAGTATAAGACTATCCCAAATCAAAATCTCAAGGCATCTGATACCTCAACTCTTCTGTAACCCTCAGCAAGAGTTGATTCCCAGACTTGGACCTACGTCTGGATCTCAATAATCCTCAGCAGAAGCCAGCCTCCTCTTAGAATTTGTATAATGACTTTCCTCAGCAGAATTAGCCCCAACAACACCCTTTTGGTGAGTCCATCTTCTTTCTTAAAACACTCTCTTGTTGAGTTAACCTTTTCAGCCTCAACCTTGGGCTTTGCACAAGACAAACAAAGTACTCTCTTGTTGAGTCAATAACCTTTCCACACTCTCTTGTTGAGTCAATGGTACAAAATAAAAACACTCTCTTGTTGAGTTAACCCTTTTCAGCCTCAATCTTGGGCTTTGTACAAGACACCATATAAACACTCTCTTGTTGAGTCAATCACTTCCAGCCTCCTCTTAGGCTTTGTATAAGGATCTTTCCACACTCTCTTGTTGAGTCGATCACTTTTAGCCTCCTCTTAGGCTTTGTATAAAGATCTTAAAACACTCTCTTATTGAGTCAATCTTCCTTTAGCTTCAATCTTGGGCTTTGTAGAAGACAGATAAAAACACTCTCTTGTTGAGTCAATGGTACAAAACATAAACACTCTCTTGTTGATTCATTCTTTTTAGCCTAAATCTTGGGCTTTGTATAAGACATATATAAACTTTCTCTAACAAAGTCAAAATCTTCATAACCTTCTCTTAAGCTCGGGATAAATATCTTCCCAGCGGAGTCAATTCCTCCCAGCCGTCTTTTAGGGTTTGAGAATTAATATCCCTAAGCGGAGTCGATCCTCTTTTTAGCCTCAATCTTGGGCTTTGTACAAGACACCCATAAATATCCTCTCACTAGTAGAGTCAACATCGTTCAGCCTCAATCTTGGGCTTTGTAACACTCTCTTGTTGAGTCAGTCTCATTTCAGCCTCAATCTTGGGCTTTGTACAAGACACTGCATAAAGCTCTCCAGCAGAGTCAATCTTCTTTTAGCCTCAATCTTGGGCTTTGTACAAGACAGATAAAACCTATCACCTATAGAGTCAGTTTCTTCTTTTAGCTTCAATCTTGGGCTTTGTACAAGACAAACAAAATGTTTCCCCAGAAAAGTCAAATTTTAGCCTCCTCTTAGGCTTTGTATAGTGATATCCCCAAAAGAGTCGTTCTATTCTTAGCCTCAATCTTAAGCATTGTACAAGACAGATAAATACTCTCTTGTTGAGTCAGCCTTTTCCAGCCTCCTCTTAGGCTTTGTATAAGGACTTCCCCAGTGTAGTAAATCAATCTCTTAGCTTCAACCTTGGGCTTTGATCAAGGCACTCAAAAATAACCATCCCCTCAGAAGAAATCAAAACTCTCTGTAGGAAAACATTTCTCTGTGTTATCACACATCAAAACAGACAAATCAAACAAACCCTAATTCCAGATAATCGCTGTAAGTGGCACACTTGTTGATTCAAATATTCAAGTTGTCGTCCATCTCTTATCCTGGTGAAAATCCTCTCTTTCGTCTAATTGCTGTAAGTGGCAAGCCTCTGAATTATTTACATCCACGCCACTGTCCTTCTCTTAGCATGGAAAATTCCTAAGTAAAAATGGCATTGCTCAACACTGAGTTAAAGTTTTCTCCTTTAGGATAAATCCCATATAAAGGAAATTATGGCATTGGTGGATTCACATATCCCAGTTAAAGTAATTTTCCTTTATAAACAGTCACCCAACAGTTGTGATAAACAGACAAGATGTCTCCCTTTAGAGATGACAAATTATCTCTCAGTCAAAACCTTTTAGCTTCAATCTTGGGCTTTGAGCAAGACACAAATAAATCTTTTAGCTTCAATCTTGGGCTTTGAACAAGACACCAAAACATCTTTTCCTCCCATAGAATAGGAGGAACTACGATTGCTTTGATTTCCCTGTTTCTTTAAACGGGAATACATAGGCATAAGATTGCGAAATCTTAGCGAGCATACCAATAAAAAACTTTAGGTCCAGTACCTTCACACCAATAAAAAACTATAGGTCCAGTACCTTCACACGTTCATCGACAAGTCCGACATCAACAAAAACTATCTCTCTCTCTCTCAAACACTCCAAAAGGAGAAAATTTCCCAACCCACAACAGATAAACACCATCAAGTACAAAGCAGAACCTAATGCTAACAACTTGTGGATAACCACATATAGGATGGGTAATTGACAACTCCCCATTGTATAACCTGACCCCGAACTCCCCGAATTTCTCTTAGCGTTTGTTCAGTTAAACATTAGCGTGCAAGGTTAGTTTTAGATAGCTTCCCTTTCCCTTCCAGCTTCACGGGATAAATAAGAATTCAGAAAGTAGCACCCCACTCCTACCATTGCAGTGAGGAGAAACCCATGGCGATAAGGTGGTCGCGTCACCGACAAAAATCACACTCTACAAATATTTGGTATAAAATAATTTTGATAACTTATTGGATTTGATTTTCTTAACTTGTCTGGACAATTTTGTTCATAGTTTTGTTAATTACTTTGTTATTAATTTTGTTAATATTTAAATATTTTGTTAATAATGTTTATTAATAGTCTTTGTAATTATTTTTGTTAAACACTTTTCTTATTTAGTTTATTTGAATTCTAAGTTCATGTTTAAAAGGTTATCATTTAGGATTTTTTTAATCACTTCGATTTTACTTTCTATTAACCTTTTTGACTCCTAACTTGATCTTATGATTCCGATTCTTGCCTTGACCATGCCATTGCTCATCATTATTATGTCATATGCATTGTTGATCATCATTCTATGTTTTTGTTTTATCGCTTTGTCAACTAACATTTTATTGTTTCTTGTTTCATAAAAGTACAAAAACATCATAAACAACAAAACCCTAAAAACTTTAAATTTGTGGATCGTGCTTTCAGTATTGATACTTGAGACTTATCTCTATACTCCTTTGTTATATCTCACTTGTTTATCCCAATTCCAAAGTAAAGGATCCCCTCTTGTTGACTGCCACGTCATACTTAGGAAAATTTTAGGTCCTTCCTTTTATCCTAGCCTTAGGATTAGAGTCGTCGTACTCTATGTGAGTGTCATGGTTATGAACACTTACTTTCGCGTGTTACCTAGCCTTAGGTTTAGAGTCGCCTAACTCTATGTAGGTGTCTTGCCACAGACACTTACCCTTCCCCTTGGAGCCTTGATCACTATCAAGAGTTCCTCGCCCCTAGTGAGGTGAACAACGAATGCTCTGATTCCATCCTAGTTAGGATACGTAGGCACAAGATGCGATGTCTTGGCGAGCATACTTAGTGTACATACCTTAGGTATTTAACTTAGAATTTTTCCTTAGCAAACAAACTTTAGCATAACACAAATACTAACAAAAGGTTCCTGTAGAGTACTACAGATACTTAGGATGCTAGCACCTTCCCTAGGTATAACCAACCTCGAACCTTAGATTCTCTTAGCTTTGTTGTTACATAGCGCACTTAGGGTTTTCTTTGATCTTTACCCTTTCCTTTGGATAAATCAAAGCTCGGTGGTGAACTTCATGATTTGTGATTCAATTTAATTAATAGCTTGATATCTAATTCTCACTGCAACAGCAAGGTTCGCACTTTTGTCCTTGCCTTTTGTCGATCCCTTGTATTTCCTGTACCAATAATACTTGGCCAAGTGACCCCACTTTTCACAGTTATAACATTGCACACCTTTTTTTTATCTACTTTGTCTTTCTGATAGGAATTTCCTTCTCCTCTTTTCGAGGATTCAAAAGTTCTATCATCGATTTTATTCTTCTGTGGATTCGGCCAAGAATTCTTTCCCTGAGTCTTGTCAATTTTATTCTTCTGTGGATTCGACCAACAATTCTTTCCCTGAGTCTTGTCGATTTTGCCTTTGAACTTGTTGGAACCAATATTCTTCTTTCACGACTGAGCATTTAGTGCTTGTATCGAGTCTTGAACTCCTTTCCTTTCGACAATCCTAATCTCATGCGCCTCCAACGAACCAACCAAATCATCCAGTTTTAGGGTTTCAAGATTATTGGATTCTTGAATAGATACGATAACATGATTAAAGTGAGAGGTCAACGTATGCATTACCTTCTCAATTATCATATTATCAGTTAGGGTTTTACCACAACCCTTCATGAGATGGACGAGCTTCTGCACCTTCGACACATACCCTGCAATTTTTTCGCCTTCTTGATCACTGCATTTTGATGCACATTCCTCTATGCTTAGAATTAGGCATTTCTTTGGTTTGGTTTGTTTATTTTTCTATTTTACGATATTTTTATAATTTAATTTATTTTCAGCCTTATTTGATTTTCGTTTGTTATTTTCAGCATTAGCAGCTTTTAATAAAAAAATCATAACTGGAGCTACAGGAATCGGATTGAGGCATTCTACTAGTCATTGGAAAGCTAAGAGAAAGAGCTACAAATTTTATTTGGAAGCCAGAAGCTGATTCGGACTACAAATGCCTCGGAAAATTCGTTGAAGTTTCAGTCATGAGAAACAATTAGTTTTGGACCGTTTTTGGGCCGATTTTTATCTTATTTTAGACCCAGTTGGGTTATGACCCGATTTCCCTTCTCTTGTATAAGGAGAGAACCGTGTTACTGTTCATTCTCTCTTCTTTTCATGAATTTTTCTTTGGCTTGTACAATTTGAATGGATAACTAATCCTTAAGGTTGATCTACTGTAATCGCGCCTCCATCATACTTTGAGGTTCTTATGTTTCTCAATTAAATTTATTTTCCTTTCAATTATTCTCTTTGATTTGTTGTTTGCTTAATTCGACTTTTCTTAGAGTTGATTAATTAATTTCGATGATTGTATGTTCCTATAACTTTTAATCGCCGTTTACGTCGCTTTGTCGTTAAATCGCGTTTCTACATCGTGTTTGCTTAATTCGCGATTGTGTTTATCCGATTGCTTAATTCGGAAATTAGGAATATATATCTTTTAGTATCAATTGCGCTTGTTGATTGATATTGTAATTGAAAAGGGAATAAAGTCCGCTTAGGGATTGAGAATTATTCGGATCAATGATAAGTAGGAGACCGATACGGTAGATCAGCTTATTTCATAATCACTTATTTTCTCATTATTTTTCTAAATCAAAACCAAAACCCCCCACTGTCGCTCCCGGGATTTTCATCCAAGTACAAACGCGAAAGTGGCACCGAACAGAGTCGCCAGCAATGTGTATTTATCCCATGAGAGGGAAAGGAAACACCGCATAAACCTGAGAGAGAGGAAAAGCATGGTCTTACGACCAAGAGAAGTGGGTAAGGGAGTCGGTTACGCGAGAGGAAGGTATTAGCACCCCCTCACGTCCATCGTACCCGATGGGATCCACGCTTGCTTGTCTCGATCAAAGGGTGTAAAGAAAGGAATACTGAGAAAGAACTGAAAAAGGAAAGGAGAAAGAGAAACAAATGTAGGGAAAATAAAAAGAAGTGCTCGCATGGGCCCTACCCCACTGCCTACGTATCTCATCTGGAGCATGAGAATCAGAGCGACGTAGTTCCCCTCACTAGGGAAAGATTGTTTGTGTCTTTTAGAGAACGGCTTACGTTCTAGCTCAGGTGTTGCAGGCTCGCTGGTCCGAGTGCGTTACCATCTTGCAAGAGAACGAGTAGAAGCGCGTTCGTGCGTTGAGAGTGAATGAGGTGAGAAAAGAATTCCCGAAGGAAAGACATTATTGTTTGTTTTTGTCTTTTAAGAGTTTTTTCATTTGTTTGCATATGATAGTGTATCTGAATCTTAGTCATTGGAATGTGTACATCCTCACATTCCAAGATGGAATGGGTAAGAAAGCACACCAAGAGTGAAGAAGACCCCCACACTTAGTTCCAATTGTCAAGGTTCAAACACACTAGCATACTTGTGTTTATTAAGTGTTTTTGTTGATTAAGAAATGAAGAAGTGTTTTTTATTTGTACCTTCAACAAGTATTGCATTTAAGTCCCTCATACAAGATCAAATGTTTAACACATTGACCCAAGATGGGCTATATGCTATACATTTTAAGATTATAAGAGAAGACCCCTTATAACCTTTTCTTTATATGAAAGGCCTAAATGCAATAAATGCCTACCTTTATTAGATATTTTGAATTTTCTTTGAGATGAGAAAAGAGACTCAAGGGAGGAGAAAAGGTAAAACCTATATGGACTAAGACTCAATCCTAATTGAATATTAAAGAGAGTGATCCTAAAGGTTTGTGAGGTTTCAACCTAAAGTCTAAAGAAAGAATGAATTAAACAATTCACTTCCAAAGTAGAAGATGAATTGTAATTCAAAAAGGGAAAGTAATGAGTTATTAAAGAAAGCACTTAAATGCTTAACAAAACACAAAATGGAATTGTAAAAGAGAAAGGATAGAAGTTGAATGTGGATTCCTTATCCACACTCAATTGAAACTTACCAAAGCCCCTACATGGTTAGTAAACATGTGTAAGAAGTATAAGAAGTAAAAGAACATGTAATGCATCATAAAACTCAAAAGAATTAAATGAGAAACCAAATCCTAGAACCACAATCAGAATGTACATCATATGGACAACAAATGAATATCATCATACAAGTGCAAGTGAATAGGCAACAAACATCATCCATTAGCATCTAAACATGTTACAAGAAGAAAGGGTAGATGAAAGATGGAAAGAAATGAAGAAGACATGCATAAATGGAACATGTAAATCAACAACCAGAATTGAAACTAAATGGAAAATGGTTTATGAACATCTCAAAAGTATTTATGAATCAACTTCAAGGCATTCAAGAAGTAATATGAGAAGAATTGAAATGAAAGTTCCAAAAAGAAAGTGCAAACAAAACATGTTAATGATGCACAAAGTTCAAATTGAAATGAACATGTAAAGATGACCTATAATGTGTATCAAAGACCTATAATATCATATGAATGACTCACACAACTATGCAAATGCTCATACAAATATGCACAAAAGAATTCATGCAAACATGCACTAAAGATTACAATGATATAACATGTCATAATGCCTTGAATGAAATGCATCAAACAAAAATCAAATGGCCTCATGAAAATTAGGAAAACATGGTATTGGAGTTCACTAACCAGAGATGAATCACATATCAAAATAGCATATCAAAATTCAAAGCAAAATGACTTCAAACAAAGCAATTAGGTCAAGTTGAAATGTCATGCAAAGTGGTACAAATATAGGCATCAAAACATGTGATAAAGTGACCTAAAAAATCAAACAAAAATCATCTAACATGCTTCAATGTATTAGTGAATTAATTCAAAAAGAACCATGCCAAAACAGTTTGTAATGAGCAAGAACAAAATTAAACAAATTCAAGTATCATGCTTAGGATACATCTAAATGGAAATTCAAAGAAAATTATGGAACAGGGGCAAAATGGTCATAAAATCAGAAAATAAAATCATGAAAAATTTCCTAAATGTTTTAAGAATACACATGAATTTTTGTAGAATTTTATGATGCTATTTTGTAATTTTAAAAAATAAAAAGCAAACGTGAGCAAAATGAAGAAAATAAAATGAAATGGACATAAAGGAGGGGGTGCAACCATAGCAAATCCATAGTTCAATTTAATTGGGCTTGAAAACATGGGAGGTGTGGATATCAATCTGACTAAGTCCATTACACGCGCAATCCACAATAACTATCATGCTCACTCAGTCAACAAAATTGACTCATCAATAGCCATTGGATCAAGTCAAGTCAAACAAGCAGTCAAAGTATATGCAATCAACACACACGCGTGAGGGAACACGTTACCTACGGTGTACTGCGTTACACAAAGTTTAAAAATAAAATCAGAATGAGCATGTGAGAGGCATGTGCGTTTTTATGTGTTGTCACCATTGTGAGCATTAGATCAAACGAAATCAACGGCTGTGACTTAATCTGGCATGCAAAACCCTAATGTAACCTCACCGGCCGGAGAGGGACCTCCGGTCACCTTCTCCGGCCACTCTCCGGCACTGTAAATATCACATGCTTCCAGAAATCAACAAACTAGGTATCAAACGAAAGCTAATCTCATGAGGAACACAAATTCAGCAACAAAATTCACAGATCAAGCATGAATAAAGAGAATCGAAGAAGAGAAACTTTGCCCTAAGTTTCAGTTCTAAACTCCTAAGGAGCTCTATCAACTAGCCAGCTTCACATAGCTTCTAATAAGCTCAAACAACACATCAACAAGTCAAAACAGGATAAAATCGTGCAATTAAAGTTTGAGAAATTTTGAAACCTGAAATTGGCGAACTCTTGAATCAACAGAAAACCAAAGATGAGAGATTGATCTTGAGCTTCCTAAGAGCAAAATAAATGCTCTGAACCTTTGGATTTTGAAGACAATGAACTGAGATTCCAATTGGAGAAGTTGCTGCTCTCGATAGCTTGCTCTTACTTCAGCTTGTTCTTGATCAGAAATGCTTGATGATGAACAATTGATGAAGATCAAGGTGAGAACGTGTGAAGAACTCGTGTGAAATCAGAGAGAGAATGGAGAGAACTCTGAGAGAAAAGTGAGAGCAATTTGGAGTGAGAGTGAAAAAATGAGAATCCCCTTCTAATTGTGCAGAGTTTAGCTTATATAGTTGTGGTTAGGAGTTAACTGGTATGGTTGATGGTTAGAACTCAAGTTAACTGAGTTAGTTAACTGAGTTTGAGTTAACTAACTGAGTCCTATTAGTTATTGGCACGGGTTAAGGTTTTGTTCAGGTGAGAGTGAGCTCATGATGTGGTATGGTGGTGATTAGAAGGGATGGTAGTGACGTATGTTGTGTAACAGCAAGCTTGCACCACAAGTTTTTGTTTTTTTCTCTTTGGTGTATGAGAGCATGGCATGGCATGAGTGTAAGATATTGTTGTTTGTCCAAATGAAGCAATGTGGATGATGTAATAGCCTGCGTGCAAACTGGATCAAAAACCACAATGTCAACATCCATCCTTGGCAGCCTCACACCAATGAAACCATGGCTGTTTGAGGATGAATTTCTCTAGGTGCATTGCATGAAATGACGAAATTTTGATGCCATTGGAGAGAGGACACCCTATAGGACATTGTTGATGTTGAAATTAGATAGAATTGAGGCTTGGAACATGATCAAAAATGGCTCGAAACAGAAGGAAAACCAACTGGTGCATGGACGTGTGAATTGGTCTACAGGCAAGGCCTTGGTGCCTATGGAAATTCAATGTAACACCCTCATGTTTGGACCATCATAACTCTCCATACATTGATCAAATGAAAAAATCATAAACATCGCTCTTGAAGCTCTCACATAGAGGAACAACTTTCATGTTGAAAGATTTTTCATTTGATGTCTCTGACCAATAGAAAAATGAGTGTACATTTGGCCCACCATCTGTTTGTGAAAATGACTGCGCGCGAGCTTGGCCAAACCTGGTCATGGCATGGTTTTTGGCCTACTTTCCTCCAACTTTGATCAATCATATCTCTCTCAATTTTTATCCAATGGAGATGTTCTACACATGGATTTGAAGCTTAAAACAAGATCTTTCATTGAGGCAGAGTGGATTTCTCATTTGGTGCTCCAAATTTAAATGGCCTTGGTTCAAATTCTGATGCAAAATGGCCAAAACTTGCTATTTTTAGTAACCCTACTTCATCCAAAAGTGGCAACTTCCCACCTCTTGATTTTTTCATGATTCCTTTGGAGTTTCTTGATCAAATTTTGCACATTGAACATATGTAACATGAATTTCATGATTTTGGGCTCAAAAAGTCAAGAGTTGACTTTTTCCTCTGATTATTTGACTTGGCCCCAAATTTCCTGATTCTTGATCTTTCTTCCAATTGAACCACTTCTAAAACCAATTGAGATGCAATCTTCCACATACATACACTTAAGGACATATGGAATACCATGACATCAAGTTTTGTCCAAAAAATCAGAGATACCCTGATTTAATTGTAAACCCTAATTTTGACCCCCTCTGGTTAGGAGGAAATTGCACATCTTCCAAATCCAAATTCCTCAGAGTATGTTGTGTATCCTCTTAAAGGAGGATGAGAAATGCCACTTGAGGATGATTTTGGATCAATGAGCTATCTCTTTTGAGGGTTTTCCTTCAGTTTTTGAACTTCTTGCATAGTGTAGGATGTAATGCTTCAATCTCCCATTGTATCTCTTATCCTTGAGGTTGTGGATGATCAATTGAGATGGTATGAGACAGGAAAGACCTCTTGGCTTGCCTTGAGGCAACTTGATTGACCTTTTTGTGCTTTGAATGATCTCTTGATTGTCCATCTTCCACCTGATCACATGCCCTGATGGTAAGAAGGATGCCATGCTTCATTTTTCTATGTTAAATGCAATGCAATGTTAATGAGGTGGATATGATATGATAAATGATAATGCCATGCTATGATGCCAAAAAGGGAGAGCAAATTTTGGGGTATTACAGCTGCCCCTATTCAAGCGCTGTAGACCTGAATGCCTGAAAGCAATTGCTTTCGGACTTTCAAGGTATATAGTGATTGAATACCAAATATAACCAAAAATTTGCTCTGGATGATGAAGAAAAACAGGGATATAAACCCAACGAGACTGCTGGATTGAGTCCTCGATGAAACGTCGGAGAGATCTGTCTTTTGAACGATGCCAGACGACTACTGGCTTGCCACGCTACTGGTGGACTTTAATACTGTCTTTTGGAACGACGCCAGACGACTACTGGCTTGCCACACTACTGGTGGACTTTAATAATGTCTTTTATGCAACTCCAGACGACTACTGGCCTGCCACACTACTGGTGGACTTTAATAATGTCTTTTATGCAACTCCAGACGACTACTGGCCTGCCACACTACTGGTGGACTTTGCAGCTTCGTGCCACCCGAAGATGGACTTTTGCCAATCCACTGTTGGACTTTTGCCACCCGAAGACGGACTTTTGCCAATCCACTGTTGGACTTTTGCCACCCGAAGACGGACTTTTGCCAATCCACTGTTGGACTTTTGCCACCCGAAGACGGACTTTTGCCAATCCACTGTTGGACTTTTGCCACCCGAAGACGGACTTTTGCCAATCCACTGTTGGACTTTTAGCTGCTTTGCCACCCGAAGATGGACTTTTGCCAATCCACTGTTGGACTTTTGGCTGCTTTGCCACCCGAAGATGGACTTTTGCCAATCCACTGTTGGACTTTTGCCACCCGAAGACGGACTTTTGCCAATCCACTGTTGGACTTTTGGCTGCTTTGCCACCCGAAGATGGACTTTTGCCAATCCACTGTTGGACTTTTAGAATTAAAATCGAATTACTCTCTGCCTCCGCGCCAGACATCTCTGCCGACTCTGCTGAGGAACCACAATCAATGATTTAATCTCGGAGACTCCTAAAAGGATAATATCTCTGCTGGCGAATGAATGAACAATCCGTCTGCTTCGAATTGTCAAGCTTGCCAAAAATAAATTGGACTTTAAGATATGAGGGAATGACGACTCTGCCAGGAATTATTCCATCTGTTTGGGGCTGGATTCTGGTCACAGCAACTCCGCTGGGGATGAGAATTTTTAAATGACGTCCTGCTGGGGAAATGAGCCATTAAAACTCTGCTTGGGGATTTATTCAACCCAAGATCCTTTATAGGGATTATCAACCTTCTGACCCGGCTGGGGAATGGCTGTACCATCCTTGTTGAGGAATAGATTCTGTCGATCTGATAAACCTCTGCGGAGAGAATAACAACTCAGCTGGAAGTTGCTGACAAGATTCGATGCTAACCTCTGTGGGGATACCATGACCAGAGATACGATCTTGCTGGGGATCAGTGCTACTCTGCCAGGGATATGCAAATCCTGGTTAGAACATTCCACTGCAACTTGCTATAAAGAGTCCTTAGAGATCTGTTGGGGAAACCCAAAGCAAATCCACAGTGGTCTGCTGAAGAATATGACTGTCAAGCTTAGGATAAGCACTACAATGCCCCATGTTAGGCGGGCTTCCCTTTAGACAACTCCGTTAGGGATGACGAGTTTATAACAAACTCTGCTGGAGAAAACTGCTTTAAAGCGTCTCGTGTTGGGGAATGCCTTTTGAGAGAATTTTACAGAAGACCAACTGTCCTCAAACTCTACTGGGGGTGACCAACACTTCATGCTGGGGAAACAATCATGCCCCCTGCTTGGACAACACAACAATTCATCCCCGCAAAGGATGTCATAAGAGGATTTTACAGAAGATCTAGCCTCTTCAAACTCTTGTGACTTCGCTGGGGATAATGACCATCAGTTTCGGTGTCGACGAGACCACTCTTTTTGGGGAACCTGTGACCGTTATCGACATAGAAAAGCTTGTAGCTGTTGGAAGGACTGAATAAGAGAATCGACTTAATAAGATGCAACGGTACCCAGTTGAACTTAATTCACTGATATCGACCCGTTATGAACAATCGTCGATCGAACGATGAACGCCGATCTCCTTACCCATAATTGCCCCAGTCTTTTGCGTGGGGTGATTTATTGCTGGTCTTGTGCTTAAAATCATCTGCACCTGCTACCTGCAACAAAAGAATATGCCCACATGCCCCGAATATTGCGTGGCTAGAATCCACCATCCGGGAGTATTCAACATTCGAAGTAATTTCAAATATTTTTTCTGCGCATGTTATTGCAAGGCTGCCATGTTTTCAAATGCAATGTTTTATCAACAATTAGGACGTTTTTGCAAACAAAGCAATAAAACAAAAATAGAAAGCTTTTTACTGAAATTCAATTTATTGACTGAGAGCCCAGAATAGGCAATTACATTTGGAAGCAATCCCTGGAAAGAGGTGATTGCTGAAAAATTGAGAAAAGAAACTATCCTAATGGCAATGTGAAAACGGAATTCCACTGAGTTTCCATTCTGTTATGACCAGTATGTCTTCAAAACTCCCCGACCTTGCCTTCTGAGGAATGATCAGACCGATTCCTATCCTTCAGAACGTCAGTTGTTCAAATGGTGACAGGGTACAGATAACTCCAACCGTAGTCATTCGCTTAAATCCCTCTTTTGTGTGGACCGCCCTTTCAGGTTTTCGATCCACCAGGATACCCTTTTTTGCCTAAGTTGCCCTTTCGGGTTTTCAACTCACCGGGTGTACAAATCTTTTTTCAATTATATCCCTAATTTTTGCCCGAACCTTATTCTGTTTTTGGTTCGCCGGGATGCCCTTTTTTGCCTGGATTTTTTATTCTTATTATCCAGCGGGTCTATTCATGCGAAGTATTTTTTGACTACGTCCGAGTTGACAGGGGATGAAAAGTCTTCGCCATCCATGGTTGTAAGCAATAAAGCTCCGCCCGAAAAAACCTTTTTAACCACGAATGGACCTTCATAATTAGGAGTCCATTTGCCCCTGTGATCTGTATTGGGAGGAAGGATCCTTTTGAGTACCACATCTCCGACTTTATAAACCCGAGGACGCACCTTTTGGTCAAATGCCTGTTTCATTCTGCGCTGATATAATTGCCCATGACATACAGCCGCCAATCGCTTTTCCTCAATAAGGCTCAACTGATCAAATCTGGCTCGTACCCATTCAGCTTCATCTAGCTTAACATCCATCATGACTCTGAGGGACGGAATCTCTACTTCAACCGGTAGCACTGCCTCCATACCATATACAAGTGAGAATGGGGTTGCCCCAGTGGACGTGCGTACCGACGTTCGATACCCATGCAAAGCAAATGGTAACATCTCATGCCAATCTTTGTACGTGACAACCATCTTCTGTACAATCTTCTTGATATTTTTGTTGGCCGCTTCGACCGCGCCATTCATCTTTGGGCGGTACGGAGAAGAATTGTGATGTTCGATTTTAAAGTCCCGGCATAACTCAGCCATCATCTTATTGTTCAAATTAGAACCATTATCAGTAATGATTCTTTCGGGAACTCCATATCGGCAAATGATATCCCGTTTTAAGAAACGAGCGACCACTTGTTTTGTAACATTGGCATAGGATGCAGCTTCAACCCATTTGGTGAAATAATCAATCGCCACCAAGATGAAACGATGACCATTAGAAGCTGTAGGCTCAATCTTTCCGATCATATCAATGCCCCACATGGCAAACGGCCAAGGCGACGACATGATACTCAACGGATTTGGAGGTACATGCACTTTATCTGCGTAGATCTGGCATTTATGGCATTTGCGGGCATATTTGCAACAATCTGACTCCATAGTCAACCAATAATATCCCGATCTTAACAACTTTTTAGCCATTGTATGCCCTCCGGCATGGGTACCGAAAGAGCCTTCGTGCACTTCAATCATCAACAAGTCTGCTTCATATCTATCCACACATCTAAGCAGGACCGTGTCAAAATTTCTTTTATACAGCACGCCATCTTTGTTCAAGAAGAAACTACCAGCTAACCTTCTCAACGTCTTCCTGTCTTTGGACGATGCCCCTGACGGGTACTCTTGACTTTTCAAGAAACACTTAATATCATGAAACCATGGCTTGTCATCAGACGTCGCATCGACCGCAAACACAAATGCTGGTCTGTCAAGGCGGGATACCTCAATCTTAGGTACATGGTTCCATCCTTGCACTTTGATCATGGAAGACAAAGTGGCCAAGGCATCAGCGAACCTATTCTCATCTCGAGGAATATGGTACAGTTTCACTGTTGTGAAAAATGTCAGCAATCTCCTCGTATAATCTCTATACGGCACTAGATTTGCTTGGTGCGTGTACCAACTCCCTTTCACTTGATTGATTACCAAAGCTGAATCACCGAATATATCAAGGGTTTTAATCCGTAGATTAATCGCCTCCTCGATCCCCATTATACAAGCTTCGTACTCTGCTTCATTGTTGGTGCATCCGAAAGTTATTCGGGCAGTGAACGGCATATGAACACCTTCCGGCGTGATAAGAACTGCTCCGACTCCGCACCCATTCATATTGACAGCCCCATCAAACATCAGACTCCATTTGGATTCAGGGTCTGGCCCCTCCTCCGGGAGTGGTTCCTCACAGTCTTTAGCTTTGAGAAACATGATGTCCTCATCAGGGAAGTCAAACTTCATGGGTTGGTAATCATCAATCGGCTGTTGCGCAAGATAGTCGGACAAGATACTTCCTTTGATGGCCTTTTGTGAAGTGTACTGAATGTCATACTCTGTCAAGACCATTTGCCACCGTGCAACTCTGCCTGTCAATGCTGGTTTCTCGAAAATATACTTGATAGGATCCATTTTTGAAATCAACAAGGTTGTGTGCCTAACCATATATTGCCTTAATCGCTTAGCGGCCCATGCAAGCGCACAGCATGTCTTTTCAAGCATTGAGTATCGGGACTCACAATCATTGAACTTTTTGCTCAGGTAGTAAATAGCATGCTCCTTCCTACCTGTCTCGTCATGTTGACCGAGAACACAACCCATGGAACCTTCAAGCACTGTCAGATACATTATCAGCGGTCTCCCTTCAACTGGAGGCATTAGAATCGGAGGTTCCTGCAAGTATTCTTTTATCTTATCGAATGCCAATTGGCAATCGTCATTCCACCTGACCGTTTGATCTTTCCTTAACAATTTAAATATTGGCTCACACGTGGCTGTTAGGTGGGATATGAACCTTGCAATGTAGTTCAATCTACCCAAGAAACCACGAACCTCTTTTTCTGTTCTCGGTTCAGGCATTTCTTGTATTGCTTTCACCTTGGCAGGATCAACCTCGATTCCTCTTTCGCTCACAATGAAACCTAGCAACTTTCCAGAACGTACCCCAAACGTGCACTTATTTGGATTTAATCTCAGACGGAACTTTCTCAACCTTTCAAACAGCTTTTTCAGGTTAACCAGATGTTCCTCTTCTGTTCTCGACTTGGCAATCATATCATCTACATAACATTCGATCTCCTTATGAATCAAGTCATGAAACAATGTCACCATCGCCCGCTGGTACGTTGCCCCTGCGTTTTTCAACCCAAAAGGCATTACTTTATAACAATATGTACCCCACGGAGTAATGAACGTGGTCTTCTCCATGTCTTCAGGTGCCATCTTGATCTGGTTGTACCCGGAGAAACCGTCCATAAATGAGAACACTGAAAACTGAGCTGTATTATCGACCAGCACATCAATATGAGGTAGTGGAAAATCATCTTTCGGGCTAGCTTTATTAAGATCTCGATAATCCACACACATTCTCACTTTTCCATCTTTCTTCGGTACTGGCACGATGTTGGCTACCCATGGCGGATACTTTGTCACAGCAAGAAAACCAGCGTCCCACTGCTTCTGGACTTCCTCCTTAATCTTTAAAGCCATGTCGGGGTGAGTCCGACGAAGTTTCTGCTTGACTGGCGGACATTCTTCTCTCAATGGTAGCCTGTGCACGACAATATCTGTATCCAACCCCGGCATGTCTTGATACGACCAGGCGAAGACGTCAACATACTCGCGCAACATTTCCGTCAGAATTTGCTTCACATCTGCTTGCAAGCTGGCACCAATCCTGATCTCTTTCTTGGCATCCTTGGTACCAATATTGATGATTTCTACAGTCTCCTGATGAGGCTGGATGACCCTTTCCTCTTGTTTCAACAATCTGGCCAGTTCTTCAGAAAGTTCACAATCTTCCTCATCCCCTTCTTCGGCTTGATAAATCGGATTGTCAAAGTCATACATGGCCATATCAAAATCGTTATCAGTGGTATCCGGAGGATCAAATCTGCATGAACGGGTTCATGCCTTATTTTAGAATTTATTTTTAAGCAAAACAAAAGAAAATGAAACATTGCCATTTTATTTTTTTTGTGCAAAAATAAAAACTGAAAGACAGAGAACAAAATTTGATTGCAAAACGTCCTTTATTAATGATTAAACATTGCAAATGCAACCATGGTGGCCCTACAAATGAATCTATACGCCTTGGGCAGAGCGCAAGATTTTGTCATGCATTATGGTTAGAAAAAACAAAGAAAAATTACTCTGTCTGAAGAGTAACCCGGATGACTTCTTCAACGAACCAGTTCTGCACTTGTTGTCCCGGAAGATGAGGGCGTACCCAGTTGTCCAGGTCACAATCACTGTCAACACTATCCTCTGTGGCTGCACAAGACTGGTCCGTGTAGATAATTCCCCCACTATTGAAAGTAATGGGTCCCCTGCTCCCCGCATCTGAAGTTGTAGAAGGATGATAACCAATACCAAATTTGTCTTCCTTCATTGGGGTCTCTATCAACCTGCCCCAACCTTGGGCGTTGCCTGCCCTAACGACTTCGACAGCTTGTTTGTAAGATGAAATGGAGGTACCAGCCCCAACTGGTACAGAAGAAGACTCAGGTGCATCGTCAATATTGACTGCTTCAAATGATTGGCACAGCATCTCATGAATTTCCCCATCCATTTCAATGTACTTGAACGTGGACAAGTGACTCACAAAGATGTCTTCTTCCCCACACACTGTCACAACCTGCCCTTCAAACTCATACTTCAGCTTTTGATGTAGAGTGGAAGTAACAGCTCCAGCTCCGTGAATCCAAGGGCGTCCCAATAGGCAGCTATATGCAGGTTGTATGTCCATTACATGGAACGTGGATTTGAATACCTGTGGTCCAATTTGTACGGGCAATTCCACCTCACCAAACACAGATCGTCGGGTCCCATCGAATGCTCTGACCACCAATTCACTAGGCCTTAAGATCAAACCATCAACTTCCAGCTTCATCAATGCCTTCTTGGGCAAGACATTGAGTGATGAACCAGTGTCTACCAGTACATGAGATAACACTGCGCCCTTACACTCCATCGTGATATGCAAAGCCTTATTATGGTTTCTTCCTTCAACAGTCAAATCTCTACTTGTAAAGCCCAAGCCATGGCTAACATTAACATTGGAGATTACGCCCTCGAGCTGATTAACAGTAATTTCTTGTGGCACGTACGCACTCTTCAACACTTTCAACAACGCCTGTCGGTGCGCATCAGAGCACATCAATAGTGACAAGATTGAAATCTTTGAAGGGGTCTGATTCAGTTGGTCCACAATCTTATAATCGCTTTTCTTGATTATCTTCATAAATTCTTCCATTTCCTTATCAAAAGTAATCTTTGTCTCTGCTTCAGGTGTAGGCTCACTTTCAACCACCTGTTTACCCTTAGCCTTTGTTGCAGCTTCTGCCTCTTTATCACTTCCCAAGGTTTGGGGAGCGAACAACCTTCCACTCCTTGTAAAGCCCCCTACACCCCCTACATTATCAATATTTGGGCTGACTGACGACTCAACTTCCTGTTTTTTACCTTCGTAATATACATCTGCCCCATAGTGCCATGGGATAGCCTTCGTAGACGTGAACGGAATTGGTCCTGGCACCGTGATAGTGACAGGACTGGGCCCTTCTGGCGCAACACTCGCCACGGGAACTGCGTTGACCGGCATTTGAATCTCAGCGGGAGTGTAATAGATGGTCACGGTTGATATCTCATCAGTGTCTTTCACGACTCTATCGAACTGTAGACATCCTTCATCGATCAGATTCTGTAAACCCATCTTCAACTTATCACAGCCGTTCTCCTGATTCATACACTCAAAGCAATCTTGATTACAGCCCGGGAACACCTGTCCCTTCAATAAACGATCTTTTACAACCAACAAAGAAGTTTTCACTTGACGAACGTCTAACACCAAATTCAACCTCCCCCCATCTTCAATAGCGTACACATTTGCTGCACTATGATCAGGCATGGGATGCTGAGTAATATTCGGAGCGGGAGAGAAATTGATGGCTTTAGCATCAATCAAATCTTGTACTTTATGATGGAAAGCCCAGCATTTTTCAATGGAGTGCCCCTGAGCACCTGAGTGGAACTCACAACGAGCATTAGCATCGAAGTTAGGTGGCAGGTTTCCGGCAACCGGAGCTTTCATAGTACGGAGTTCTACCAACTTTAACTCGAGTAGCCGGGGCAACAGCGCGGCATAAGTCATAGGGAGAGGATCCATCTTGCGATCCCTCTGTCTAGACCTTTGCTGGAAAAAGGGTTGTTGCTGTTGAACTTGTTGTTGGGGTTGTTGTTTCTGAACAGACGGTGTGGGGATTGTTACAGCATCTACCTGATAATAAGCTCGAGAACGCCCTCTGCCTCGTCCTCTAAACACAGCATTCGTATCACCTTCTCTTCTTTTCTGGTTACTAGCAAACGGTTTCTTCGTCCCCGAAGAGCCAGCCCCACTCACATCCTGGATCTTTCCAAGCTTTAATAGACTTTCTATTCTTTCTCCCGCAATCACAATATCAGCAAATCCAGTTGACGGACAAGCAGCTAATCTATCCAGATAGGCCCCTTGCAATGTGCCCATGAACATATCTGCCATTTCTCTGTCTGACAAGGGAGGTTGAACCTGGGCAGCCATTTCCCTCCACCTCTGTGCATATTCTTTGAAACTCTCCTTGGCATTTTGTGACAACCCCTGCAATTGAGTGCGGTTGGGCGCCATGTCAATATTATACTGGTATTGCTTCAGGAACGCTTCTGCCAAATCTTTCCAATTCTTCACAGCAGCTCTACTCAACTTCATGTACCAGGTCAAAGACGCCCCCGCCAGACTGTCCTGAAAATAGTGCATCCATAGCTTTTCGTCATCCGTATGGGCTGAAATCTTCCCAAAGTAGGCTTGAAGATGCGTTTGGGGACACGCATTGCCGTGATACTTATCAAAAGTAGGAGGTTTGAATTTAGGGGGAATTCTGACTCCTGAGACCAGCCCCAAGCTAGTAACATCAATACCCATAGAGTTCTTGCATTCTATGGCCCTGATCTTCTCTGCTAACTCATCATACCTTCGATCCCCTTGATTACCCACATCAGCATCCAGCAAAGTAAATTGGTCTTCCAGAGTATCTTCAAGAGTAACACCAGCATGCTTACCATTTCCATTACCCCGATTGTTACCACCAGGAGGAGGGTTGCCACCGGGAGGAGGAATGCCATGTCCCTGTGAATTGTCATGATGATCACCTTCGGGCCCATTGTCGGGACGCTCGACCAGAAGCCTCAACCTCTCCTGATTTTGCGCCATGCCAGTCATGAGGGTCATGAACTGGTCCATACGCGCCCTCATTTCCGCCAAATCACTTTGCACTTGATCCATGATTCTTACTTGATTCCTTCGCGTCGAATATCGGTGAATATGACTCTCCGCTATACTGCCTGAAACCCAATAAAGGTTAGAGACCCCGCAACGAGTACCTGAAAAGCAAGTAACAAAATGCAAAATGATATGCAATGCCATGCGATGCCATGTTTGTCATTTCCGAGGTGCTTTATACCCTGATTCCAATCCCACCACAGAAATCTGAAGACCAGAAATTGTGATATAAAGAGACGTGTCGTGGTCATGTGCTTGTGCGCAGCTATCTGATAAAGAATAATTCTGAATAAAACTGCTCATACTCATTCAACGAAGTAATCAAGTATATTTAAGAAAGGTTCAACCGCAAATGCAATACAAGGAAAAATGGATCCATCAACAAGCCTGATGGTAACCATTAACAACAAAATACAGGGAAAAGAACATCAATCTGACAATTCCACACCCTTCAGCTTATCACTTGAGTATTTGATCTCCTCAAAAAGTATACGGGTACGCTGGTGATTCGGCTTTTCAATCATTTCTTTGATCAAGACATCCCTTTTCTCAAGAGCTTCATTTAAAGAACCCATATGCAGCATCAGAGCTTCGTCATCACACACTCCTTTGTGTCTCTTTATGCCGGCTTGCGTCTTGAGTATCTCCCTTTCTATCATGACTTCCTCAAGCTCTTTCTTGGTATTCTTCAACTGGCTTCTAGCTTCTTCTAACTGTTCTTGACTCTTACCGAGGCTTTCCCGATACTTTCTCCTCTGCTCATGTGCCTTTTTAAGCTCCTCGTCTTTAGCCTTCGACTGATCCTTTAACTCGGCATTTTCAATTCTGACTTCATCCCAAGCTTGACGAAGTTGAGCTAATGAATCCTTGCTTCGGGCTAAAGCCTGTTTTGTAATCTTGTGAGCCTGACTAGTGTCATCTGCTCCCAAAGTAAGTTTCCGAAAGTACCGAGCTCGGTCATCAAAATCTTCCTCTTTGTCAGCCAAGGTTTTTTCCGCTTTCAAGGCTCTCTTTTCCAACTCTTTGTTGTCAGCTAGAGCTTTCTGAAGACATCTGCTCATTCCAGAATTTTCTATCTGCAGCTCTCTGACCATTTTCTTCCACTTCTCACATTCTTCAATAGCCACCATAGTGGGTTGTTCTGGCTGTGCTGAACATAAAAGAGGTCCCCTTGAAAAGGGTAAAAGCAATTCCTTTACTTTCGTCTCAATCCACCTGTCATATTCAGGATAAGATCTACAATCTCCTTTTCCAAAAACTGCTTTTCCAATTTTGTGCTTATCTTTCCAAGCATTCACTACTTCTACCACCTTCGCATCTTTAGTTCCTGTAAAGAATAAAGATTCTTCCACATCTTGCTCTGTAGGAGAATCCCTGGAAGCATACCCAAACTGTCGGATGGCCAAAACTGGATTATAATTGATCCCTCCTTTTCTGCCAATCAAAGGCACATTTGGAAAATTTCCGCATCTTGTGACAAGCTCTATTCTCAATAACCGGTGGTCAAACCATACAATGTTATCAGCAGTTAAACTCATCAATCGTTTAGACCATTTCGCCACATCTTTGGTTTCCACAAAGACACCTGTCTGAGGCAAATGTTTGAAAACCCAATGACTCAGCAGTGGAGTACAACAACTGACAGATCCTCCCCTCCTTTTCTCATTCTTATAGTGCACGGAATGATAAAAATCTCCTAACAAAGTAGGGACTGGATTTTTAAGAACGAAAACTCTTGTCGCTTGCATATCCACAAAGTCTTGCTGATTGGGAAAGAGAACTAGGCCGTATATGCAGAGAGCCAGAATGGAATTGTAAACCGTCCAATTTTTAGCACTTGCAGCCTCTTGGGCCTGTCCAGACAGAAATTCTAAATGAAATCCGCTAACTCCATTTTTACTGCTCACACCGCTCTTTATCAATGCCTGATCCATTTGTAAAGCAGCAGCAATTTCTTTTACGCTGGGAGAACTACCAGAGAAGAATGGTATTGCCGACGTGATCGGAATTCCCAAAATAAATGAGAATTCTTCCAGCGTTGGCATCAAAATGTAATCTGGAAAAAGAAAACATCTCAACGAAGGCTCGTAGAACTGCAGCAGAGTGTGTAAAGCATCATGTTCATACTTGGTGATTGTACGGACCATCCCAACCAAATTCCCGTAGCTCTTCTGAAACCTATCAAGAATACCCGGACCAGCCATATCTATAACTTTGAGCAATGAGTCCAAGACGGGATCTGGAAACTTGTAAGACACATTGTTCTTTCTCTCGGCGACGATCTCTGTTGAACCCATGGATTGGAATCAGAAATGTATTATGCACCTGAAAATGACAAACATAACTGTTATGATATGATAATGCAATGCAAAAGGGCATGTGATCAGGTAATCAAGTGTCGGTGTCTGTATTGAACTGTGTGCACTGTGTCTCTGTACTGAGTCTGGCAATATCTGAGATGAACACTTAAATCACTGTCATAGGATACAATGTCTGAAATCATCATAGAATCACAAGTAAGGTAGGTAGGAGGCTGGGTTTCCTGCAAACCTGTAAACATCCCGCCCATGCTCACATGTGGTTCTTAGAAAATAAGGCTTGTCAGCTTCGGAGGTTTGAGAAGCAATAGCACATTCAGCCCGTAGGATACAATGCTATGCCAATCAAAGAGGTCGTCCACTGACTCCCCTTAGAAAATAAAGGTCATCCTATGCAAGTTCCAAAGTGGGCCCTCGGGTGCGAATGGGTTTGCCACAGAATGTGGTCTGCCATTGTCACCACTAAAGAGGGATATTTCCACTAAGGTCCTCATGATCGGTCACTAGAGTCGACAGCTCTCTAGATCTACATCCTGGAATACGCAAGATGCGTATGCCACGACGTGTCCCAAGATAGCCTCATCTAGCTGTGAATTTCGTGAACACCCAACGCACTCCAAACGGCACGTAGGTCCCACTACTCTCCACTCTAATTCTAAGTGTATACTCAAGCCTGTGTAATGGGCTTATCTCTCAGAAATCCCACCCCGCCAAACAGACAAAACAGTGCAGCACAATATAATATATGATATGTAATGCTAAAAGGCAGTGAATACAGTAAAGTAAATAAACCGCAAAATAAAGCACAACAGTAAACACCCAATGAAAGAAAAGTAAACAAGCGCTAGGATTGACTCACTTAGGGATGGACCAGCAGTAGGTCAACCTGTCCCCAGCAGAGTCGCCAGCTGTCGCTCCCGGGATTTTCATCCAAGTACAAACGCGAAAGTGGCACCGAACAGAGTCGCCAGCAATGTGTATTTATCCCATGAGAGGGAAAGGAAACACCGCATAAACCTGAGAGAGAGGAAAAGCATGGTCTTACGACCAAGAGAAGTGGGTAAGGGAGTCGGTTACGCGAGAGGAAGGTATTAGCACCCCCTCACGTCCATCGTACCCGATGGGATCCACGCTTGCTTGTCTCGATCAAAGGGTGTAAAGAAAGGAATACTGAGAAAGAACTGAAAAAGGAAAGGAGAAAGAGAAACAAATGTAGGGAAAATAAAAAGAAGTGCTCGCATGGGCCCTACCCCACTGCCTACGTATCTCATCTGGAGCATGAGAATCAGAGCGACGTAGTTCCCCTCACTAGGGAAAGATTGTTTGTGTCTTTTAGAGAACGGCTTACGTTCTAGCTCAGGTGTTGCAGGCTCGCTGGTCCGAGTGCGTTACCATCTTGCAAGAGAACGAGTAGAAGCGCGTTCGTGCGTTGAGAGTGAATGAGGTGAGAAAAGAATTCCCGAAGGAAAGACATTATTGTTTGTTTTTGTCTTTTAAGAGTTTTTTCATTTGTTTGCATATGATAGTGTATCTGAATCTTAGTCATTGGAATGTGTACATCCTCACATTCCAAGATGGAATGGGTAAGAAAGCACACCAAGAGTGAAGAAGACCCCCACACTTAGTTCCAATTGTCAAGGTTCAAACACACTAGCATACTTGTGTTTATTAAGTGTTTTTGTTGATTAAGAAATGAAGAAGTGTTTTTTATTTGTACCTTCAACAAGTATTGCATTTAAGTCCCTCATACAAGATCAAATGTTTAACACATTGACCCAAGATGGGCTATATGCTATACATTTTAAGATTATAAGAGAAGACCCCTTATAACCTTTTCTTTATATGAAAGGCCTAAATGCAATAAATGCCTACCTTTATTAGATATTTTGAATTTTCTTTGAGATGAGAAAAGAGACTCAAGGGAGGAGAAAAGGTAAAACCTATATGGACTAAGACTCAATCCTAATTGAATATTAAAGAGAGTGATCCTAAAGGTTTGTGAGGTTTCAACCTAAAGTCTAAAGAAAGAATGAATTAAACAATTCACTTCCAAAGTAGAAGATGAATTGTAATTCAAAAAGGGAAAGTAATGAGTTATTAAAGAAAGCACTTAAATGCTTAACAAAACACAAAATGGAATTGTAAAAGAGAAAGGATAGAAGTTGAATGTGGATTCCTTATCCACACTCAATTGAAACTTACCAAAGCCCCTACATGGTTAGTAAACATGTGTAAGAAGTATAAGAAGTAAAAGAACATGTAATGCATCATAAAACTCAAAAGAATTAAATGAGAAACCAAATCCTAGAACCACAATCAGAATGTACATCATATGGACAACAAATGAATATCATCATACAAGTGCAAGTGAATAGGCAACAAACATCATCCATTAGCATCTAAACATGTTACAAGAAGAAAGGGTAGATGAAAGATGGAAAGAAATGAAGAAGACATGCATAAATGGAACATGTAAATCAACAACCAGAATTGAAACTAAATGGAAAATGGTTTATGAACATCTCAAAAGTATTTATGAATCAACTTCAAGGCATTCAAGAAGTAATATGAGAAGAATTGAAATGAAAGTTCCAAAAAGAAAGTGCAAACAAAACATGTTAATGATGCACAAAGTTCAAATTGAAATGAACATGTAAAGATGACCTATAATGTGTATCAAAGACCTATAATATCATATGAATGACTCACACAACTATGCAAATGCTCATACAAATATGCACAAAAGAATTCATGCAAACATGCACTAAAGATTACAATGATATAACATGTCATAATGCCTTGAATGAAATGCATCAAACAAAAATCAAATGGCCTCATGAAAATTAGGAAAACATGGTATTGGAGTTCACTAACCAGAGATGAATCACATATCAAAATAGCATATCAAAATTCAAAGCAAAATGACTTCAAACAAAGCAATTAGGTCAAGTTGAAATGTCATGCAAAGTGGTACAAATATAGGCATCAAAACATGTGATAAAGTGACCTAAAAAATCAAACAAAAATCATCTAACATGCTTCAATGTATTAGTGAATTAATTCAAAAAGAACCATGCCAAAACAGTTTGTAATGAGCAAGAACAAAATTAAACAAATTCAAGTATCATGCTTAGGATACATCTAAATGGAAATTCAAAGAAAATTATGGAACAGGGGCAAAATGGTCATAAAATCAGAAAATAAAATCATGAAAAATTTCCTAAATGTTTTAAGAATACACATGAATTTTTGTAGAATTTTATGATGCTATTTTGTAATTTTAAAAAATAAAAAGCAAACGTGAGCAAAATGAAGAAAATAAAATGAAATGGACATAAAGGAGGGGGTGCAACCATAGCAAATCCATAGTTCAATTTAATTGGGCTTGAAAACATGGGAGGTGTGGATATCAATCTGACTAAGTCCATTACACGCGCAATCCACAATAACTATCATGCTCACTCAGTCAACAAAATTGACTCATCAATAGCCATTGGATCAAGTCAAGTCAAACAAGCAGTCAAAGTATATGCAATCAACACACACGCGTGAGGGAACACGTTACCTACGGTGTACTGCGTTACACAAAGTTTAAAAATAAAATCAGAATGAGCATGTGAGAGGCATGTGCGTTTTTATGTGTTGTCACCATTGTGAGCATTAGATCAAACGAAATCAACGGCTGTGACTTAATCTGGCATGCAAAACCCTAATGTAACCTCACCGGCCGGAGAGGGACCTCCGGTCACCTTCTCCGGCCACTCTCCGGCACTGTAAATATCACATGCTTCCAGAAATCAACAAACTAGGTATCAAACGAAAGCTAATCTCATGAGGAACACAAATTCAGCAACAAAATTCACAGATCAAGCATGAATAAAGAGAATCGAAGAAGAGAAACTTTGCCCTAAGTTTCAGTTCTAAACTCCTAAGGAGCTCTATCAACTAGCCAGCTTCACATAGCTTCTAATAAGCTCAAACAACACATCAACAAGTCAAAACAGGATAAAATCGTGCAATTAAAGTTTGAGAAATTTTGAAACCTGAAATTGGCGAACTCTTGAATCAACAGAAAACCAAAGATGAGAGATTGATCTTGAGCTTCCTAAGAGCAAAATAAATGCTCTGAACCTTTGGATTTTGAAGACAATGAACTGAGATTCCAATTGGAGAAGTTGCTGCTCTCGATAGCTTGCTCTTACTTCAGCTTGTTCTTGATCAGAAATGCTTGATGATGAACAATTGATGAAGATCAAGGTGAGAACGTGTGAAGAACTCGTGTGAAATCAGAGAGAGAATGGAGAGAACTCTGAGAGAAAAGTGAGAGCAATTTGGAGTGAGAGTGAAAAAATGAGAATCCCCTTCTAATTGTGCAGAGTTTAGCTTATATAGTTGTGGTTAGGAGTTAACTGGTATGGTTGATGGTTAGAACTCAAGTTAACTGAGTTAGTTAACTGAGTTTGAGTTAACTAACTGAGTCCTATTAGTTATTGGCACGGGTTAAGGTTTTGTTCAGGTGAGAGTGAGCTCATGATGTGGTATGGTGGTGATTAGAAGGGATGGTAGTGACGTATGTTGTGTAACAGCAAGCTTGCACCACAAGTTTTTGTTTTTTTCTCTTTGGTGTATGAGAGCATGGCATGGCATGAGTGTAAGATATTGTTGTTTGTCCAAATGAAGCAATGTGGATGATGTAATAGCCTGCGTGCAAACTGGATCAAAAACCACAATGTCAACATCCATCCTTGGCAGCCTCACACCAATGAAACCATGGCTGTTTGAGGATGAATTTCTCTAGGTGCATTGCATGAAATGACGAAATTTTGATGCCATTGGAGAGAGGACACCCTATAGGACATTGTTGATGTTGAAATTAGATAGAATTGAGGCTTGGAACATGATCAAAAATGGCTCGAAACAGAAGGAAAACCAACTGGTGCATGGACGTGTGAATTGGTCTACAGGCAAGGCCTTGGTGCCTATGGAAATTCAATGTAACACCCTCATGTTTGGACCATCATAACTCTCCATACATTGATCAAATGAAAAAATCATAAACATCGCTCTTGAAGCTCTCACATAGAGGAACAACTTTCATGTTGAAAGATTTTTCATTTGATGTCTCTGACCAATAGAAAAATGAGTGTACATTTGGCCCACCATCTGTTTGTGAAAATGACTGCGCGCGAGCTTGGCCAAACCTGGTCATGGCATGGTTTTTGGCCTACTTTCCTCCAACTTTGATCAATCATATCTCTCTCAATTTTTATCCAATGGAGATGTTCTACACATGGATTTGAAGCTTAAAACAAGATCTTTCATTGAGGCAGAGTGGATTTCTCATTTGGTGCTCCAAATTTAAATGGCCTTGGTTCAAATTCTGATGCAAAATGGCCAAAACTTGCTATTTTTAGTAACCCTACTTCATCCAAAAGTGGCAACTTCCCACCTCTTGATTTTTTCATGATTCCTTTGGAGTTTCTTGATCAAATTTTGCACATTGAACATATGTAACATGAATTTCATGATTTTGGGCTCAAAAAGTCAAGAGTTGACTTTTTCCTCTGATTATTTGACTTGGCCCCAAATTTCCTGATTCTTGATCTTTCTTCCAATTGAACCACTTCTAAAACCAATTGAGATGCAATCTTCCACATACATACACTTAAGGACATATGGAATACCATGACATCAAGTTTTGTCCAAAAAATCAGAGATACCCTGATTTAATTGTAAACCCTAATTTTGACCCCCTCTGGTTAGGAGGAAATTGCACATCTTCCAAATCCAAATTCCTCAGAGTATGTTGTGTATCCTCTTAAAGGAGGATGAGAAATGCCACTTGAGGATGATTTTGGATCAATGAGCTATCTCTTTTGAGGGTTTTCCTTCAGTTTTTGAACTTCTTGCATAGTGTAGGATGTAATGCTTCAATCTCCCATTGTATCTCTTATCCTTGAGGTTGTGGATGATCAATTGAGATGGTATGAGACAGGAAAGACCTCTTGGCTTGCCTTGAGGCAACTTGATTGACCTTTTTGTGCTTTGAATGATCTCTTGATTGTCCATCTTCCACCTGATCACATGCCCTGATGGTAAGAAGGATGCCATGCTTCATTTTTCTATGTTAAATGCAATGCAATGTTAATGAGGTGGATATGATATGATAAATGATAATGCCATGCTATGATGCCAAAAAGGGAGAGCAAATTTTGGGGTATTACACCCACTAAACCTTTTCTTTAGTTGGTTGAATCATACAAGAATCCTTGTGAGAACGATACTCGAGTTGTCGTTACTGTTACTACTATTTTAAAAAATACTCATTTTTGATCCGTGCGCGACAGCGGATCAAATTGGCGCCGTTGCCGGGGATTCTTGTTGATTTTAGCCAATTTTAGGATTTTAGTTTAGAGTTTTGTTAGAGTTTTTTGTTTTTTTTTTTGCTTGTTAATTTTCAGGGTTGCAGTGCAGTGATAAGCGATCCAGCCTAACAGGTAAGTTTGAAAGCTACTGTTTCGATTTGCTCCGATTTTTTTCCAAAAAATCAGAAAAAAATCGACGAACATTACTCATTTAGAATGAAATTCTAAAAAATTTTGACCCTGAAAATCGCAAATTCGTTATTTTTCTATTTTATTTGATTTATTTTCTATTTTCATATTTTCAAAAAAATCCAAAATTTTTTGTAAAGACTCATTCTGATTTTATTTGATTTTTAGTTATATTTTCATAATTTTTAGATTTTATTTTATTCGCTTTTCTATTTTTCCATTATTTTTCTCAATAGGGACATTGTTGGTATTTCTGTATTTGTTGAATTGCTGAATTGGTTCTGTATTTTCTCATTCTTTGTTAATTTTGTTTTCCTATTAAATTTAATATGTCTAACCAAAGAACGCTTAGAGAACTTGCTGCCCCTGATGTGAACTATAATGCTTTATGTATTAAATATCCTGTTGTTACTGTACCATTCGAATTGAAGTCTGGTTTAATACGCTTGTTGCCAAGGTTTTATGGTCTTGCAGGTGAGGATCCACATAGGCATCTGAAGGAATTCCATGTTGTGTGCTCTACATCTTTGAGACCTGATGGAATTACAGAGGATCATATCAAGCTCAAAGCATTCCCGTTTTCACTACAAGGTGCTGCCAAAAATTGGTTTTACTATCTTGAGCCACATTCTATCACAACCTGGAATGATTTGAAGAAAGTCTTCCTAGAGAGATACTTTCCTGCCTCCAGAGCTGCATCAATCAGAAAAGATATATGTGGTATTAGACAACTCGACAATGAATCATTGGATGAATATTGGGGAAGATTTAAGCAGTTAGTGTCCAGTTGCCCCCAACACCAGATTACCGAACAGTTGCTTATCCAGTATTTCTATGAGGGATTGCTACCAATGGATAGAAACATTTTAGATGCTTCTAGTGGTGGAGCACTTTTTGATAAGACCCCAGCTGCCGCCAAAGCCTTGATTGAGAATATGTCACTCAACTCCCAACAATTTACAACTAGAAACAATTATGTCCAAACAAAAGGTGTGAATGAGATTCAGGTTTCTTCTTACAACAATGCTCTAGAAACCAGACTTGATGGGCTTATTTCTTTAGTGAAACAACAATTGATGTTACCATTACCACCACCACAAAACCCTCCACAAGTAACCACCGCTGCACCTTCCGGACCTTCACTAGAGGACCTTGTCAAGCAATTGGCTGTAAATGAGCTCCAGTTTTAGCAACGAACAAATTCTAGTATTCAGACCTTGCAGACACAAATTGAATAACTTGCCAGTTCAATGAATGCCATACAACAAGCTCAGGGATCAAACCAACTACTTGCTCATACAGTGGTGAATCCTAAAGGTCCTAATGTGAGTGCAATATCTTTGCGATCCAAAAAAGTTACAGATTTTGCCCCAGAAAAAAATGAGAAAGTTGTTGAGGTCACACCTGAACGTGAAACTAAGCCTTTTGTTGTTGTTGAGGAAAAAGAAAAAGAGTATGTACCTAATATACCTTTCTCACATAGAGTACTGAAAAGTAAGAAGATTGATGAAGAAGAGCATTCTGTTTTTCATATTGAGTTAATTTCTGAGTCGGTTGATGATACTTGTATTGATTTGTTTGCAGCTGATTTTCCATCATTGTCCGATTTTGATGATAGTTACTCATGTGATGACTATACTGACACTAACATTTGCCCTGTTTGTCCTGAGATTAATGCTACCTTGCAGGATGATGTTTTTCATTCAGATGAAGTTATAAATGAAGTTGTTGATGTAGCTAAAGCTCTTTACATCACGGCTGCCCAAACCTCACCATCCATTGAACAATCACCCTCCTTAGAGCTGAAACCACTTCCTAATAATTTATTTGAATTTGTGCAGGAAGAGAAATCATTGCAGGAACATAAGAAGGGCATTGGATGGACATTGGTTAGCATTCTTGAGTTTAGGCAGCCCCAAAAGCGATTTAATTGGATGTACCACACTTCCACTATTCTAGGATCATTGTTTGATCCCGGAATACAAAGAGAAAGCAAGAGCTCTAATAATAACTTCAAATTTCACCACATAAAAGAGAGCCCCGCATTTATGGAAGAGGAAACCGTAAAAGATATCTCTTTAGGAAAGGCTGCTTATGTGATCACCTATCCGCCTTGACTCCTCGGGTGTGTTCTCTCCTTTCTCTCACTCTTATTTTATATTTATGTTCTTTCATTGAGGACAATGTATGTTTTAAGTGTGGGGGAGGGAACCATTTGTTTTCGTTTTGTTTTCTTTGATTTTGTTTGTTTCTTTTTCTTAAAAAAAAAAAATTAAAATTGCATGCTTTTTCGTTGGTTATTTTGTTACAACTGTGAGTTTTCTCTATGTTCTTTGACGAAAGACTTGTGGTGTGATGTGATTGATTCTTTTTGTACATTCTTAGTATGTATGTATGACTAAACTTTAAGTTGTACATCACTAGTGGTAGATCACTAACCTTGTGAGATTTTGAGCCTAATAATGGATAACATAAAAAATCCATCTCTTTCTTTCTTGTGTGATTTCACTCATGTTTGTTAGTCTCTAGAACTTGAATTGACTCTTGTTGAAGCTTTTTATTTACTTGTGCACACGGAAATGATAAAGGCATGTTGTTTTGTTTTATTTTTAGCTAGTTAGCCAAAAAGCCAACCTTGATAATATTACCCTTGTTTTCAAGCCCTTTTGAGCTTATTATCCTTTATTGTTTAAAACTCATTACAAGCCGAAAAGTGAAAAACAATGAAATAACCATATTCATAGGGTTAAGAGAATCTTCTATGGAGTTGTGTGGGGTTGAGCACTACTCTTGAATTATTGTTGTAATGTTGTTATGATGTTGGCAGAAAAAAAAAGAAAAAGAAAAAACAAAGAAAAAAAAAGAAGGATGTCAATACATAATCCTTCCAAAAAAAAAGAGACGAATAAAAGGAAAAAGAGAAGAGAAATAAGTTGTGAGGTTGTTGTTTGAAAGAAATTGATGTATCATGTAGTTCAACTCCCGCAATTCTTTCAATTCTCTTTTAACTCTTTGATTTTAGCCTAGTACCCCTTAGGATTTATCCTACCCTTACCTTGGCCACGTTACAACCTTAATAAAAGTCCTTTTGATCTTTGTGTACATGTAAGTCAATTGTGAATGTTAAAGTTCTTTTCAAGCTTATGGTAGTACTAACTCTCATGTTGTGCTTTGAGTGTAAACAGTAACCTAAACACTTGAGAGTTGAGTGGAAACAGTTTATCTTGTGAGGATCTTGATGCTTGTGATGTACTTTTTGGTCATCTGTTTTTCATATATACTTTGAATGTCACAAAAGAGTTAATCACTAATGTCATATTCTTGAAGCTTATAGTTAGAAGTTGCTTGCACCTTGTATCCATAGAACCTTTGAGATTGCATGTTCTGTTTGGTTTTGTTTTGAAGTTTTCTGTTTTAAATTCTTGATTTTGCTCGGAGTGCAAAAGTTCAAGTGTGGGGGAATTTGATCAGTGCATTTTGATGCATATTCCTCTATGCTTAGAATTAGGCATTTCTTTGGTTTGGTTTGTTTATTTTTCTATTTTACGATATTTTTATAATTTAATTTATTTTCAGCCTTATTTGATTTTCGTTTGTTATTTTCAGCATTAGCAGCTTTTAATAAAAAAAATCATAACTGGAGCTACATGAATCGGATTGAGGCGTTCTACCAGTCATTGGAAAGCTAAGAGAAAGAGCTACAACTTTCATTTGGAAGCCAGAAGCTGATTCAGACTACAGATGCCTCGGAAAATTCGTTGAAGTTTCAGTCATGAGAAACAATTAGTTTTGGACCGTTTTTGGGCCAATTTTTATCTTATTTTAGACCCAGTTGGGTTATGACCTGATTTCCCTTCTCTTGTATAAGGAGAGAACCGTGTTACTGTTCATTCTCTCTTCTTTTCATGAATTTTTCTTTAGCTTGTACAATTTGAATGGATAACTAATCCTTAAGGTTGATCTACTGTAATCGCGCCTCCATCATACTTTGAGGTTCTTATGTTTCTCAATTAAATTTATTTTCCTTTCAATTATTCTCTTTGATTTGTTGTTTCCTTAATTGACTTTTCTTAGAGTTGATTGATTAATTTCGATGATTGTATGTTCCTATAACTTTTAATCGCCGTTTACGTCGCTTTGTCGTTAAATCGCGTTTCTATATCGTGTTTGCTTAATTCGCGATTGTGTTTATCCATTTGCTTAATTCGGAAATTAGGAATATATATCTTTTAGTATCAATTGCGCTTGTTGATTGATATTGTAATTGAAAAGGGAATAAAATCCGCTTAGGGATTGAGAATTATTCGGATCAATGATAAGTAGGAGACCGATACGGTAGATCAGCTTATTTCATAATCACTTTTTATAATCACTTATTTTCTCATTATTTTTCTAAATCAAAACCAAAACCCCCCACTAAACCTTTTCTTTAGTTGGTTGAATCATACAAGAATCCTTGTGAGAACGATACTCAAGATGTCGTTACCGTTACTACTATTTTAAAAAATACTCATTTTTGATCCGTGCGCGACAGCGGATCATTTCTCTCATCGACAATAATTCATATTTTTGTCACAAAGTTTGCAACTTGACAACCTTGACTTTCTCGGCTCCTTCATAGTACTTGACAAGAACATCCATTCCTCCTTCGTCGTTTTAGCATTAGCGATTCTGTCGAAATTAGCCGCATCAACCGCCGATCAGATGTAAAACGCCGCCTTGAAATCCTTTTTCTTGGCATCCTTGTGAGCCATTCTCTGTGCATCGGTTGCATCTTCACCAAGCGCAGGAACACCGTTAGTAACCACTTATATGGTTTCATGAAAGGCAAATAGAGATTGCATCTATTTTCTCTATCAAAGCCAATTCTTGCCTCAAGAGTTGGAAGGAAGTTTAGTAAATTTTTGTTACCATTCATTTCTGCAGCGATTGATCAACCACCCATGTACCCAGAAATACAATCTCTGACGTGTGATTCTAGAAAACACGATCAAGAATCTAACCGGAGCTCTAGATACCAATTTCTTAGTGCGTGAGACACTTTTAGTGAGGAGAGAAAGAGAGAGAATAAGGAAAATAAAGACTGACATTATTGAATTAATGATAATAACTGAATTAGAAAGTGTATTATTTATATAGACTTAAGTGATTTGACTACTAAACAATAAATATAACAAACTAAGTAACAAACCCTAAACCCTAATTAACTTGGGTCACATAATTCAACTTGGATTCTTCTCAAAATTTAGTGATGTGCATGCAACAAGATAAAATTTAGTGATGTGCATGCAACAAGAAAAAAATTACTAAAAAAAAGTCAAATCTTCTATTATTTTTGGCAAAGTTAAATTCAACTTTTTTTGGTTAATTTTGTTAATAAACTGCTATTGTGGAAATAGTAGCCCATATATTGGAATATTATTTAGTAGTTGTTGTGAATTACGACAAAATTCAATATCAATTTGTGAGGAAAAGAACAATAGCAACCAAAATAAATGGTTTTCAACAATAATAATCCGTACACAGATAATATAACAGAATAAGGCAAAGAAAAATAGAAGGTTTGTTTACCCAGTTCGATCAAACGATCTACTCTGAGGGAGAGAGCAGCTCTTCAATTCACTATACTCAGAAAGTTGTTACAAGTGATTACAAATGAGTTACGAGAAAATAGCCTTCGCCTTCAGGTTCTCAAGAACAACCCTATTTTCTACCCAAGTGTTTCCCAACCTCTCCAACTCTCAATATATTAATCACTCAAACCCAAGGTGTAACAGTGTTTCAGAATAACCTTAAACAACTCCAAAGGTTTCCCTAAACCTTTGCTTTTCTAAGGTTTTCCTTGTGAATAGCTAAAACCCTATACTATGCCTTTAAACCCTTGCTCTCCCTTACTGGTGTAAATTCTAAGATTGTCAGTCACCAAACATATAAGAGATACATATTTATAATAACAAATACCCAACAAACAAAGCCCAAAATCACATGGATCCATGAATCGAATAAAAAAAACCCGAAAACTCGAAAACACTATTCACTGTACGGACAACACTATTCACCGACCGGTTTTTTTCTCGACTTTTCGTCTGACTTTCTAAAAATTTCGCTTTTCGCGGTTGTTAGCTGGAATATTTCGACTAAGCAGGGAGAATGAAGAGATGAAGAGAAGGCCAACAGGTAGGTCGAATTCAGAAGGAAAAATGGTGGGGAAACCAAAGCGTAGATCGACACGAGTAAAGGATGTGTCAGAGGAGGACCCAAAGGCTATTCTGTCAAAGGGTTTTCGACTGGTGGCCAACGAAACCAAGCTGGGAAGTCTTTGAGCAGGAAGAAATTTGAAATGCTGAGAATGTGGGGAAGTTACAAAGATGGTGGGGCGACACGTGCCACAAACAGGGCCAACACTGAGAGAAAAATAGTTATTTTCTCTTCCTATTTAAAGCAATGCCCATTTCCATTTTAGAGGTCGCATTTGTAACATTGTAAAAAGGGATACACTCAAAGTACCAAGCGTTAAGAGAAACGAGTTCATTCCCGCTAGATGTATGATAGCGTCCACATTTCTTTTTAAAGCAATTTACATTACCAAAGTTTAACATATCTTGCAATTTACTTATTTGTTTGTTTTTTTTCTTATTCATCAATTCACATACCTTTATTTTTCAAGTTGTTTCCAACTTTCTCTAAATTAGAACCATCTTACCAACATCACACATACTCCAACCATTTGTTCTGGGATTTTGTGGTCGATCCCGCAAGTAAACCTGCGATAGGAGGCCAGCGGTTGTTCGCGCGAGAATCACATGCGAATAAATTAGCACACCTGGTGGGACCCGTTTGAGTTGAGTGTATGCATCTACGTAGTGGTAAGATGGTAACACCACGTCCGAACGAAGAACCGTCTTCGGCGGAAAGTACAGTTGTAACGCAAACAACTGATGTTGGCTCTGGCACTGTGTCTGGGGTTTCGACCGCCCATAGTGGACCAGCCGCGACACCACGTCGGTCTAAACCTAGGCCGACAATGACAGGGACTACGGGGCAGCATGTACCTAGTTTCACAATACCCATGCCTAGAGCTTTTGGGATGCCAACAGAGTTCATGTCGAGTCTACATTCTAGTGGTCCGGTGTTTGGGGAAAGTTCATCTCCAGTTTTCTCACCGTACCAAGGATTAGGGCCTTTGATAAACCAAGTTAATCGACCCCCAGGGTTCAATCTTTTATCTCAATCAGTTCCAACTTTCACGTCAAGTTCCGTCGCAGTCATGAGACAACAAATGGATGAGAGTAATCACGAAATGGTTTACATGTTTACTCAACAAATGGGCACCATATTAAGGCCATTAATACAAGATTCAACTCATAGTTACCAACAATTGGAAACTCAGATGACACAGATAGGTGATTTTCTAGGGGCTCCTAGGACACCGGGTCGACAGACGCCCCCACCTAGGCTAGAGACACCAGTTCGTCAAGATGTAGTCTTCGACGAAACAATTGATCAACCCCATGAGGTTGAACACACACCTAGGGAGGCCCAAAGACCTCCCGTTGTGTTAGTTCATAGAAACCAAGATCCAGACTACGTGGTCAGGCAAGTTCGACACGATGCCATGGCTGGCGAACCAAACTTGGAGGCTATGGTTGAACGGATCATGGTTCGAAATGGAGCGAATCCAGGCCTTCGACGACCAACATATACGTCCCCGCTACCAGATTTTGTTTTGCAGGCAAAATTTCCTAGGGGATGGAAGGTACCAAAGTTCACTAAGTTCACTGGAGAGACCAAAGAGTCCACCGTCGAACACGTTGCCAGATATCAAATTGAAGCTGGTGACATAGCAAGTAATGAGGACTTCAAGATGAAGTACTTTCCAAGTTCCCTCACAAAGAATGTGTTTACGTGGTTTACCACGTTGCCCCCACAGTCTGTCCATACCTGGGCACAATTAGAAAGGTTGTTTCCTGAATAGTTTTACATGGGAAAGTCGAAAATTAGTCTGAAAGAGTTATCCAGTGTCAAACGAAAGGCCACAGAGTCGGTGGACCAATATCTTAACAGGTTTAGTCTTTTGAAAGCACGATGCTTCACTCAAGTCCCTGAACATGAGCTAGTCGAGATGGCGGCTGGTGGCCTAAATTATTCAATAAGGAAAAAGTTAGACACGCAATATCTCAGGGTTATGGCACAACTGGCCGATAGGGTCCGACAGGTCGAACAATTGAAAGCTGAAAAACTTAGACTAGCAGATACCTTAAGAAAGTGAAAGTTTCATACGTAGCCGCTGACGAATGCTCTTCTAGAGATGAAGAGCTCGTCGACGAAAGCGAGGTTAACGTGGCTGAACTCAAGCCAGGGCCTCCGTACACGTGTAAATTATTAAAACCATCAAATAAGAAGAATCCCGTCGAAACTGAAAAAACAGATAAATACGTTGCTAAAACTTATACTTTTGATGTATCTAAGTGTGACAAAATATTTGATTTATTAGTTAAAGATTGTCAGATTATTGTTCCTCCTGGTTGGAAAGATCCCCCGGTAGAACAAAAGAAGAAAAAGGGATTTTGTAAGTTTCATAATTTCCTTGGTCATAAAACAACTCAATGTGTTCTTTTCAGGGATCTGGTGCAAAAAGATTTGAAGAAGACCGACTTCAATTTGGAGAAAGGCCAAAGATGCAAGTTGACACGGACCCTCTGAAGGTCGAAGAAGCCTTGTACTCTGAGTTGTATGACTGCATGATGGCTGAGGCTACTGAAGGTCTCAACAAATAGTTAACAACCGAAACTTTTGAATGCATGATGGTCGAGACTATTGATGGTTCCGACAAAAAGACTGAAGAAGAACTAGAGGCAGTCTACCCTCAAGCTGGCGAAAACCTAGCAGATTTTCAAGAGAAATGCAGGGTGAGTGGGCCGAAGGCTGTGTTATGCCAAGATACAACGCTGTTTTTGACATTACGAAATGATAAGCCGCGTGTCCCAAGATTTGTGTTCGACCAGAGCGGTGCCCCTCGTTGAAACGAGGAGTACAGGAAGTTGTTCCAGTAAACACGACCCGGGACCATTGTCCCACCATCAGACACTCCACAAGAAAAGTGGGTGGAACCAGTGAGTCGAAAAGGGAGCAAAAGGCCAAAATGAAAGGTGTTAGATCTCGAGAAGGAAGCTAAAACCTCCGACAAGAGGGTCGAACCCAGGGGCTATGTGGTATCTCCCAATTACAAAGGAAAAAACACTATGACAAGGACTCAATGGAGGCGTTACCAGCGAAACAAAAAGGCTGGGAAAGAGACTTCGACTTCACAGTTGGGACCTGTCGGGACCCATGGATAGAAAAGGCAGTACCCGAAAGGAAGGTGGGTCGAGAAGGAAAAAGTTGTGACAAATTAAACAATGGCAGTGACTGTTGAAACTTTAGGAGAAACGGGGGTGGTATCAACCCAGAGCTCGAAGTGCACATCTTTGGTTGAGAACAAGAAAGAACCAGAGTACACTCCCCAATCGGATAAAGAAGAACCAAAGTATTCCCCCCAGTCAGATGGAGAATATACCCCGTCACCAGAAGACGAATTCGACGAAGATATGTATGATGAAACCAATGATGACACATACGGTGAAGATTTCATCGTAAACTCTGGTATCGTGTCGATATTGCCAGAAGAGTATGATATGGTGTCAGAAGTCTCTGAAGTAGAAGAATATTTCGTACCAAATGAAACTGTGGAAGATAAGCCGCTATGTTACTATGTTATGAACAGTGGTCTGGTAGAGGAGAAGAGGGCCGTGTTTGAGAGACCTAGTCCTGGAATGATGTACAATCTAAAACCATTATTCATAAAGGCGAATGTCGAAGGAGTGGCGGTCAACAAGGTGTTCATGGATGGAGGGGCAGTTGTCAATTTAATGTCTCATACTTTATTTAAGAAGATTGGGAAGACTGACGCTGACCTCCGACAACATAATATGGTTCTATCCAATTACGAGGGGAAAACTAGCAACATTCTTGGGGTTGTCCAAGTCGACCTAGCTGTGGGTACAACCACTAGATCAACACTCTTCATGGTCATAAATTTGAAGGCCAATTTCAACTTGCTGTTGGGACAGGAGCGGATCCACGGGATAGGGGCAGTGCCTTCAACTTTACATCAGAGATTAAGTATCTAGAAGAAATATGGCATTGTCGAAAATATTGAGGCTGACCAGACCTATTACAAGATTGATGAAACTAAGGGTACGAAGAAATCTTTTGATCAACACCTGGCTAATGTGGCACCTTGTGATGATGGATCGGGATTGTCATACCCCAAATTTTGACCACCAATATTTCCTATCATTGTCCAAATCATTACCACAATATGGATGTACTTTCATGCCTCATCAATCTCCTCAAAGATGGTTGAGCATTCACCATAGTCAAGAATTAGGGTTTCAAGTCCTCTTAGAGCACTTAGACAAAGGATCAATCAAGAAATGACATGATCTTCAATTTTTCTAACCTCTCAAACACCTATAAAGGATCAAGAGGACTCCCACATCAAGAATCAAGCACAAGGTTGCAACTTTCCAAGTGGATCAAGCCTCGAGATCGCCAGTGTCACCAAATTAGGTCTTTGGTCGACCAAGACCTCCAGATGGAATTTTTATTCTGGGCATGAGCCAATGCTTCAAAACACAACCTAAGTTACTCCAAGGGACCTCAGGGACCCAATCACCAAGTCAATTTAGCCTCAGGGGATACATTCACAAAAAATCAGGAATTAGGGTTTCTTGACCTAATTCACCCCTAAGTTGACTTTTGGGACAAATCATGAGCCAAGACCTCAAGACATAATTTGAGGGCCTCCAATACACCACATTGATCCATTTACAACAATGGATTGATCCAAGAAGCTTGATTCACAAGTTTCAATTTCATCTGGACCACTATTAAGGATTTGAAGGAAAAAGTCAACTGTATCTTTGACTTTTGACCAAGACATGCCCCAAAACCTTGGGACATGATTCAATACACCCTATAACACCTATGGAATCCATCCATTAGGTTTGATTTAGGACAAGGACTTGATTTCACAAAGGATCGCATAGTTTGGATTTCATCCGATAAAAAGTCAACTGTGCACAAAATCAAGTTTGACTTCTTGGAATTTTTCACAAATAGGGTTCCCCTAAGTCAAAAATAATATTAATGTATGGTATTGATCATCATTCATTAAGAAAAATCAAGAAAATTGAGGTTTCTTGCAAAAGGGGCAACCATAAGAAACCAAAATTTTTCTAAGTTATGGAACAAAAGTGATTTTGATACCAACTTCCAAGGATCATAACTTGAGATCCAGGCAACCATTTTGGGTGATCCAAAGCTGGATTTGTAAGTCTTGCTACACTCTACAAAAGCTTCAACTACCTCAGACTCTAATTCTTCATGGATTCTAAGTTATGGATTGATCAAATTCACAAAAACATGAAAATGACACTTTTTCCAACACTTAGTGAAAATCTGCCTAAGTTACCAGCCTTGAACATCAATGTTCATGGGGTTTTTTTAGTTGGATCCAAATAGTTTCAAAACAAACTATGATCACACATGTTTTGTATCATATGAGGGCTTTCTAAAAAGCACAAGAGCCTCCCATAACTCAACTTGAGCAGGGAGATATGAATCCCTCAAAATCACCATTTCCAACTGTCCTAGGCAAGGCAGATATTGTGCATTTGCTCGATTTGACAAATTTGGACAACTCTAAGCCTTGTCATCCATTTGGACATATCTGAGGATAAAACAAAAGGAGAATTATATGATCCCCAAGCCTCCAAAGTCCAAGAATCTACACTTAGCCATAACAAACCTAAAAAAGCTAAAAAGGTGCCAAGACTCCAATTTTGTTTCCAAGCATTCAATGGATACACCAAGGTGGCATGGACTGACACATTCCTAACTGAATGAGTCAAGAATAAGCTCTAAATCAAAGGACCATAGGCCTGTGCCCTAACCTCAAGTCAATGGCTAGAGGAGACTTGAGATTCCTTTTGCTCAACATTGGCCAAGGGCCTGCTGCAGCTGCCATTCACATTGATGCCAAAACAAACTTGACACACTATAAATAGAGCTCAATTGTGATCAATTTGAGTACACCAAAGCACTACAATTGAAGCTTTCCTCAAAATCTTTCTCTTTAGGCCAAAATGCCTTATTTTGCAAGTCATCTCTGAGTTTTTGAGTTAGAGAGAAATTCCACCACAACTCATGATTCAAACACATCCAATATGTTATATCTAAGATGTCCAAACACTCACTTGTGACCTGAAACACCAAAATCAGAAAATCCACTTCCAAAACCTCAAAATTGGACTTTTCTGCATTTTCCAAGCCATGCTTTGATTCAGTCACTTCCAAAACCAAACAAGGCCTCAAACACACTCCAAATATCATCCTTAAGCTGTCCCAATTGGTTCCCCTCATCTGGAACACCATTTGAGAGAGTTGCCATACTGGTCACTTTTGCCCCTTTTGCAAGAAAGAGCTAAAACTTGTTCTTGAGGATTCCAGCTGGTTTTGATCATCCTAAAAGCTTCTAAGGGATCAATCAAGAGTGTCCAAAGCATTGGATTACTTCTGGCATAAGGATCTTGACAGTTAGCACAAGAAGCTCCTAGAGGTAAGTGCATGACAACTTCAATTCTTTGAATTATGCATTCCTTTGATGTCCACTGATCATAAACATCTCATACATGTTGTATATGTTGTGTTTGAACCAATTTGTCATGTAATTCTTGCCTGTACTATGAGATAGCATAGAATATGCAAATCTAGGCATATTTTGAAACCAATATCGGGTTTTTAAATTGGGACACTTTCTGAAATATCCAAAAGCACCATTGGATTTCTTGTAAAATTCTAGGCCAGATGCACCTAAATTTTGTCCAAATCCATGGAGAAATGAGAAAGTTAGAGGCTTCACGTAAATTGCCAAAACTTGCCTTGCCTTACCTTGGCCAGACCTGAAAACTTGGCACCCCAAATATGCACATGGGGTGGTTTTGATACACGGATATATCACCACCCCGGTGGTAGCGCGCATGTGTGTTTGGTTTCAAGGTCATGGGTTCAAACCCCACCCAGACCTTTTTTTACTACTCTCTCATTTTTGCTATTTTTTCAATATTTTCATGTTTTTGTTAATTAATCCAAAAATTAATTTCTCTCTCAATTTTAATTATTTTTTATTGATTCTTTTTTTGAAAATTCACAAAAATATTAAAATATTTTATTCCATGAAAATTTCACAAAAATATTATTTATTTCATATATTTGATATTTTTGTAAAGAATTATATTTTTATTTGTTTTTAAACATTAAAAATATTTATTTCTCTTGGTTTTGCAAAATTCAAATGATTTTTAAATCATCACATGAATGAAACATGATTTTCCAAATATAAATCCAAAATCACAACCTTTTTCCATATGTTTGATTATTTTAATTGAATTTTTATTGAATTAAAATACATTTTAAAACCAAAAATTAGGGTTTTGATCACTCTCACCCTAACAAACCTTTTCAAACCTTTTTGGGCCTTTTGATAGAGTGTAAGTCCCACCCCTTTGTAAATATAAACCCTTTTGGGCCTCAGTCATTGTATAAGTCCCGATGCAATTTTAAAATCTCGGCGCGGTCGTCGCCTTTTAAACAAAAACAATCTGGGCCTCCCTTTGTGTTGTAAGTCCCATCCTTTTTTTTAAAAATACACTTTAGGTCTCTATTAGAATGTAAGACCCAATCCTTTTTTAACCAAAATGTTTTTGGGCCTCAGTCATTGTATAAGTCCCACTATATTTTCAAAAATCTCGGCACGATCGCCATTTCAAAATATTTTCATCTGGGCCTGCCCTTGAGTTGTAAGTGTCATTTCTTTTTTTTTTTTCAAACTTTTGGGCCTCTCCTTGAGTTGTAAGACCCAACCCTCTTCGTAAATAAAACCTTTTTGGGCCTCAGTCGTTGTATAAGTCCCGATCTAGTTTACAAAATACCGGTACGATTACTATTTTTCATTCGGGCCTCTCCTTGAGTATTAGACCCAACAGTCTATTCAAAACAACTTCCCTTTTGATTTAGGTTCAAACTCATAGTTGTTATCCAAACTTTCTTTAATTTCTTGAACAACTAACCATACAACTGTTACAATGGAAGCTTGCTCGCCTGTAAGTTGTATTAACTTTCTTTACATGCTTTCATATATATATATATATATATATATATATATATATATATATATATATATATATATATATATATATATATATATATATATATATATTTGTCTGTATTGCTGGAAGCTTGCTCACCTATAAGTCCTCCTTTCATATCCTTTTAAATACTTGTCATATATCAACTGTATATATACTTGTATATCTGCTTAGAGTTTTCCCCGACAACTAGGTCTAGAACTAGGTAAAGCCAATTGGTCACTCTTTCAATACAGTCAAAACTAGTTCCTCATAGGAATTCCAGATACAATCTTGCCTTCTCTTGGGCTTAAACAATATGGAACAAAGAAAAAAGGCATTATTCCCGGTGAAAATTTTCTCAGACTGTCACTATTAGAAATTTGTTAAAGAAATTCATTTCCCCCAGAGAGGATTAATTCTCGGTGAAACCTCTCTTGAATTTCTTCAAACCCTAGAACTGTTCACTAAAGAAAAGATTATTCCTGGTGAAACTTTTCTTGAACTCTTCTTAGGTTTGGACCCACAGGCTTCCTAAAAGCATCCTTGCCTCCTCTTGGGTTTCGTATAAGGACTCTCCGGCTTCTTAGAAGTTCTCATGCCTTCTCTTGGGCTTACTACAAGGAGCCTGAAGACCTCTTAAAGGTATAAGACAGAGCTTAGTCATCCTTTGTTAGAGCAGTCTTTCCAAAGAGTCAAAACCTCAGACTAATTTAAGGGTTGACTCTCATCCCTTAAAGCACCGGCTTCCTCTTGGGCATCGTACAAGGATAAACATTTTCATACCAGTAAACTTGGACAGTCTAATCCCCTCGAGGATCTCAAAGACATTCTTAAGTTCCCTGAAAACATAGGAGAAACCCTAGTCATTTGACCAATCTCCAGTAGAGTTAAAATCCTCACAGGATCTAAAACTCAGTCTTCCCTCCTTAATTTCCCCAACCAAGGGTCAGCTTATAATCAGTATAACAATATCCCAAATCAGAACCTCAAGGCATCTGATACCTCAACTCTTCTATAAACCCTCAGTAAGAGTTGATTCCCCAACTTGAACCTGCCTCTGGATCTCAATAATCCTCAGCAGAAGCCAGCCTCCTCTTAGACTTTGTATAATGATTTTCCCCAGCTGAGTTGGCTTCAAAAAGACTCTCTTGTTGAGTCAATCACCCCTTTCAGGCTCTCTTGTTGAGTCAGTCACTTTTTCAGCACTCTCTTGTTGAGTCAAACTTTACCAGCCTCCTCTTAGGCTTTGTATAATGACTTTCCTCAGTAGAGTTAGCCTAAAAAACACTCTCTTGTTGAGACCATCACTTCTTCAATACTCTCTTGTTGAGTTAACCCATTTTAGCCTCAATCTTGGGCTTTGTACAAGACAAACAAAGGACTCTCTTGTTGAGTCAATCACCTTTCCATACTCGCTTATTGAGTCAGTGGTACAAAACAAAAACGCTCTCTTGTTGAGTCATTCCTTTTTAGTCTTAATCTTGGGCTATGTACAAGACATATATAAGCTTTCTCCAACAAAGTAAAAATCTTCATAACCCTCTCTTAAAGCTCTGGATAAATATTTCCCCAGCGGAGTCAATTCCTCCCAGCCTTCTTTTAGCCTTTGAGAAATAATATCCCTAAGAAGAATTAACCTTCTTTTCAACCTCTTCTTAGGCTTTGTATATTGATTTTCTCCAGTAAGGTTAGCCTCAATCTTGGGCTTTGTACAAGACACCTAAAAATCCTCAGCTGGGTCAGTCATCTTCTTTTAGCCTCAATTTTGGTCTTTGTACAAGACACCAAATAAAACATTCTCTTGTTGAGTCACTCTCATTTTAGCCTCAATCTTGGGCTTTGTACAAGACAGATAAAGATTTCTTTCCCACAAAGTCAGTTTCTTCTCAGCCTCAATCTTGGGCTTTGTACAAGACACCGTATAAATCTCTCTAGCAGAGTCAATCTTCTTTTAGCCACAATCTTGGGCTTTGTACAAGACAGATAAAACCTCTCACCCATAGAGTTAGTTTCCCCTTTTAGCCTCAATCTTGGGCTTTGTACAAGATAGATAAACACTTTCTTGTTGAGTCAGCCTTTTCAGCCTCCTCTTAGGCTTTGTATAAGGACTTCCCCAGTGGAGTCAATCAATCTCTTAGCTTCATCCTTGGGCTTTGATCAAGGCACACAAAAATCAACGTTCCCTTCAGAGGAAATCAAAATCTCTCTGTAGGAAGACCTTTCTCTGTGTTATCACACATCAAAACAAACCCTAATCCCAGATAATTGTTGTAAGTGGCACGCTTGTTGATTCAAAAATCCAAGCAGTCGTCCATCTCTTATCCTGGCAAAAATCCTCTCTTTCATCTAATTGCTGTAAGCGGAAAGCCTCTGGATTATTTACATCCACGCCACTGTCCCTCTTTTAGCATGAAAGGTTCCTAAGGAAAAATTGCATTGCTCAACACTAAGTTAAAGTTTTCTCCTTCAGGACAAATCCCTTATAAAGGAAATTATGGCATTGCTGGATTCACATATCCCAGTTAAAGTAATCCTCCTTTATAATCAGTCACCCAATAGTTGTGATAAATAGACTAGATGTCTCCCTTTAGAGATGGCAAATTCTCTCTCAGTCAAACCTTTTAGCTTCAATCTTGGGCTTTGAACAAGACACAAACAACCTTTAGCTTCAATCTTGGGCTTTGAACAAGACACCAAAACATCTTTTTCCTCCCATAGAATCGGAGGAACTACGATTGCTCTGATTTCCCTGTTTCTTTAAACGGGAATACGTAGGCATAAGATTGCGAAATCTTAGCGAGCATACCAATCAAAAACTCTAGGTCCAGTACCTTCATACCAATCAAAAAATCTAGGTCCAGTACCTTTATACCAATCAAAAACTGAGGTCTAGTACCTCACCAAAATCATCAAAAACTCTCTCTCTCTCTCTCTCTCACTCAACATTCCCAAACTTTCCCACCCCATCAACAGATAAACATCATCAAGTAGAAAAGCAGAACCTATTACTAAAAACCTGTGAATAACCACATATAGGATGGGTAATTGACAATTCCCCATTGTATAACCTGACCCCGAACTCCCCGAATATATCTTAAGCGTTTGTTCAGTTAAACATTCGCGTGCAAGGTTAGTTTTAGATAGCTTCCCTTTTCCTTCCAGCTTCACGGGATAAATAAGAAATCAGAAAGTAACACCCCCTCCTACCATTGCGGTGAGGAGGAACCCATTGCCGATAAGATGGTCGCGTCACCGACAAAAATCGCACGCTACAGGGGTCTTATACCTCTGTCGATATGGGTCGCGTCTTGAACTTGGATCCTGATTATGGGTTCATTTGGGATGCTACTGACGAAACAATGGAGCCTACATAAGAACATCCACCTACGGGGTAGCCAGTAGTCGATGAGAATGACTACTGAGTCAGAAAGTTTGACTCGAATTTTGGCCTATTTGGCTGAAAACAAAAGAAAGTCGGCACTAGAAGCAAAGAAGCAACAAAATTTAACTGGTGAATCCGACAACAATGCACAAGTAAATGGCCAACAAGGCCAAACAATAACTTTAGAAAGCCGGAGGCTTGATTGCATCTACGACGATGAGCCTTTGGGGTTTGAGAAAGACCCATCCCATGAACTGCAGAGAATGCAGGCGCAAGACCCACTCGAGAAGATATACCTAGGAGATGGGGTTACAAAAAGGCCCACCTACGTGAGCACTAAAATTGGGTCGAAGATGAAGGCTAAGCTGATCGAGGTATTGCAAGAATACAAAGATTGCTTTGCCTAAGACTATGGTAAAATGCCTGGTTTGAGTCGAAGCGTAGTGGAACATTGATTTCCAATTCAGCCAGGAAAAAGGCCAGTAAAGCAGCAGCCTCGACGATTCGCTCCAGAAATTACTCTAAAGATTAAGAAGGAGATCGAGAGATTGCTCAAAAGCCACTTCATCAAAACTGCAAGGTACGCCGAATGGATAGCGAACATCGTGCCTGTTATCAAGAAAAATGGAACCCTTCGAGTCTGTATATACTTTAGGGACCTAAACAACGCTACCCCAAAAGACGAGTATTCGATGCATGTGGCAGAAATGCTAGTCTATTCAGCTGTAGGTTTTGAATATTTGAGCATGCTCGACGGTTATTCTGGCTATAATCAAATTCTCATAGCCGAAGATGATGTCCCCAAAAATGCGTTTCGATGCCTTAGGGATCTGGGAACGTACGAATGGGTTGTAATGCCGTTTGGGTTAAAGAACGCTGGGGCAACCTATCAAAGAGCCATGAACGCTATATTCCATGATTTTATTGAGAAATTTATGCAGGTGTATATTGATGACATTGTGATAAAATCCTCATCGGAGGATGGTCATTTAGACCACCTTCGACGTTCATTTGAAAGAATGAGAAAATATGGATTAAAAATGAATCCACTAAAATGTGCTTTTGGTGTTCACGCAGGGGACTTCCTGGGATTTGTGGTCCACAAGAAAGGCATCAAGATAAACCAAAACATGACAAAAGAAATTTTGGATCTCAAGCCTCCTTCGACAAAGAAACAACTCCAATCTTTGTTGGGGAAGATAAACTTCTTGAGAAGGTTTATATCAAATCTAAGTGGCAAGACGAAGGTGTTCTCGCCATTGCTCAAGGCCAAGAAGGAAAGTGACTTTCATTGGGAACGGGAGTAGCAGGAGGCTTTTGACGCCATCAAAGAGTACCTCACAAGGCCTCCCATTTTATTGCCACCTAGTATGAATAAAAGCATGAAGTTGTACATTGCTACGTCAGATACGGCCATAGGAAGCATGTTAGCACAAGAGGATAGTAGTGGCATCGAAAGACCCATTTATTACCATATTTGAATGTTAATAGATGCTGAAACTAGGTACACTATGATTGAAAAGTTGTGCCTATGCTTGTACTTCTCATGTATGAAATTAAAGTAATATATCAAACCAGTTGATGTTTATCTTTCGCCGCATTTTGATGTTATTAAGAATATGTTGTCTAAACCCATTCTGCATAGTCGAATTGGGAAATGGGCACTAGCATTAACTGAATTTTCCTTGACATACGTCCCTCTAAGGGCTATGAAAGGTCAAATAGTGGCAGACTTTATTGTCGATCACGCAGTAGTCGAACCGTCGATATGTATGGTCGACGTTGCCCTTGGAAGTTATACTTTGATGGGTCGAGCCATAAAAAAGGGGCAGGTATTGGAATTTTAATAGTATCCCCATAGGGCATTCCGACTAAATTCAAGTGTAAGGTCGACGGAAAATGTTCCAATAATGAAGCAGAATATGAAGCCTTAATCACTGGCCTCAAAATACTTAAGGATTTGGGTGCCAAGAAAGTTGAAATAAAGGGCGACTCTGAACTGGTGATTAAATGGATCACGAGAGAATATAAATGCGTCAAAGAACATCTGTTGGTTTACTTCACAATGGCGAAGCGACTTTTTGAATGCTTTGAAGTTGTCAACATTACGCACGTGCCCAAAATAGAAAATCAAGAGGCTAACGATTTGGCGCAGATTGCCTCCGGGTACAAGGTGTCGGAAGAGAAGTTGAAAGACTTCATTGAGATTAAGGAGAAAATGGTGTCAAACGTGCTGCCATCATCAAGCTTATCAATCCAAAAAACTGGGGGGGGGGGGCAAATGCCCCGACAGATAGCTTAATCGAAAGTTTTGGAAATTATGAAGTTTTCGCTATCAGCAATCTATCACCGTCAGATTAGAGAAAACTAATCATCGAGTATTTGGAGAATCTGGTGGGAAATACTAATAGAAAGACTAAATACAGAGCTCTAAGTTACGTTCTAATGGGAAATGAGTTGCTGAAGAAGACTCTAGAAGGAGTGTTGCTCAAGTGTCTGGGAGACACCGATGCATACCTAGAAATTTCTGAAGTCCAGTGGGACATGTGGAGCTCACCAAGCTGGCCATAAGATGAAATGGTTCTTATTTCGACTAGGTGTCTTTTGGCCAAGCATGCTCAAGGATTGCATGGACTTTGCAAAAGGATGCCAAGACTGTCAAAAACATGCAAACATTCAACACGTGCCAGCCAGCGAATTACATGCCATCGTCAAGTCGTGGCCCTTTCGTGGATGGGCGTTGGATGTCATAGGTGAAATTCGACCAGCCTCGTCGAAACAACAGAAATTCATCCTCGTGGGTATAGACTACTTCACAAAATGGATAGAGGCTATGCCTCTAGTAAAAGTGGACTAGGAAGCTATGATCGAGTTCATCCAGAATCATATTTTATATAGGTTCGAAATCCCTGAAACCATCACTACAAATCAAGGTTCTGTGTTCGTTGGCCAGAGAATGCAAGAATTCGCAGCAGAAACAGGTTTCAAGTTAGTTACTTCGACACCATATTATGCTCAAGCAAATGGTCAAGTCGAAGCAGCTAATAAAGTAGTAATTGGGCTCATCAAAAAACACGTCGCTAGGAAGCCTAAAAATTGGCACAAGACATTAAAGCAAATTTTATGGACTTGTCAAACATCCCCTAAGGAGTCGACCAACGCGACTCCGTTTCATTTGACTTTTGGCCACGACGCCATATTGCCAGCAAAGATTTGTCTACAGTCAATTAGAGTCCAACGTCAAAATGAGATTCCGTCGGAGCAATACTGGAACATGATGCTAGACGAAATCGTGGACTCATACGAGGAAAGGATAGCAGCGTTAAATGTGTTGCTACGGCAGAAGGCACGAGTTGCCAAAGCATATAATAAGAAGGTTAGAGAGAAGACCTTTGAAGTCAATGATTATGTGTGGAAAGCAATGTTGCCTATGGATCGACGGGATCGAACGCTAGGGAATTGGTCACCAAATTGGGAGGGACCATTCCAAGTAACCCATGTGTTCAGCAACAATGCATACGAGATTCAAGAAATGGGTATGGACCAACGAGTCCTAAAAGCAAATGGGAAATATTTGAAAAATATATAAACCTATGCTATAAGAGATTCGAATCAAAAGGTAACTTTTCATTAACAATTAGCCAAAATGGGCTGAGGGCCAAGATGGCTTACAAAATGTCCAAATGAAGTTACAAAAGTTCGACAACTTAAAATGCAAATTAAGATGAAGTAGGATATCTGGATTTGAAGTCTTCAAAAAGAGTCTTCTAAAAAACAACCTTGCTTTCGAGAAGGGCCTTCTTTTTCCGCATTTGTCTAATTGTACCCTTTAGTGCAAGTGTCGTTTCGACATGAGCAATTCCTTGAGTGACCTCTCGATCAATCACTTCTTGAGCAGCTAAAGGTTCAGCAGAATCCAATGAGGCTTTCTGTTTCTCGACCGCAGCAATTTTTCTTGTAAGTTCAGCTATCTGAGCCTGATAGTCGGAGATATGCTGATCGAAGACACGATGCTTATCAGAACGCTCTTGTTTTTTGGCCTCGAAATCCCCAAGCTTCTTTTCATAGAGTGAACTAAGGTACCATTCACGGTTCATCTCATTGGTCTTTGCCCTGATCTGAGCGTCGGCCTGTTGATAGACGGTCAAATCCTTAGTCAGTTAGGTGAAGAAGGTCTCGAATTCGATCAGGTACTTGGCCATGGGAGCAGGAATTTGAAATTGGGAAAGTTCATCCAATATCTTGAAAACATCACAAGCTACAACGGCCTCCTCTGCAACGGAAGCGAGAAATTCGTCCTCAAATAGGTACGTTTTCAACTATTGAAGCTTGAGGGTGAAGGAAGCATCCATTTCTGGATCAGGAATGGTCGTCGAACTAACAGGTTGAACGTCCATGGACTCCTGGCGAAGCTTGTGTAGTGCCTTCAAGGTTTCTGCCGGATTCGTCTACTTCGTCGCCAAGATCTCCTCCAGAGTAAGAATCTTGTTGGCATTTGGCGTAGGTGTGTTGGGGACACCTTCAGTAGAAGCTTGAGGATTGAAGTTTCCCTCAGCAGTTCTGACACCAGTGGCAACAGTCGAAGGGTTTTCGCCACCACTGGCGGTTGCACCATCCTTGCCAGCCTCAGTTGAAGTGTGTTGAATTTGGGGTGTCTTCATCACTGGATCATTTTCTGTAGACACTCCTTGAAACTCGTCGACTTTTTGAGGACTGAAACGGTTGCCGTCTCAGGCGGGTTTCCAGCGTCAGCTGTTGCAGTATTATCCTTCTCAGTGGTGGTCGAATCAGCCACAGTTTCCTGCAAGAGGAGGTTCAGTGAAAAAATACCCAAGTAATATATGAGCCAAGAAAACAAGGACGACGAATACCTCAGTAGTGTGTTTGGGGGGAGGTGCTTCAGCGCCAACAGGTTTGAAGACTTCAGCAAGATTTATTGGAACAATGGGTTTCACGGTCGAAGTGACCGTTTTGGAAGGCGTTCTCTTGACTGGGACTTTCTTTTTTTTACCAATGGGGTAACCGGAGGGGATGCTGAGGCTTCAGAAGGAAAGATCCCAGATTGGGTGCTTTCATCTGACACGTCCCCCTCAGGAGATGGAATTTTCTCAGAGGCCTAAACAAACAACAAAGTAAGATAACAATAAGAATGAGTACCAAGGGACGTCGAAACATGTCATACATGTGGTTTCAGGACTTTAGGTTTCTTTGTATCCCTTGTTGAGGTCGATGCAACAGTTGGTTCCCATTTTCGACCCTGGGAGATAAGCACAAACGATTAGCTAATAACAATTAATGAGATCATAGGGAAGAGTTTAGGAGTTACCTTCTTTGGTGGGTCTTCTGTGGCGTCAACCCTCTGAGTGTTCTCGAAAGGCAGAACAACTGTCAGAGTAGGAACTTCGCCAGCAAAGGCAGCGAAGGCATCGACCATGTTTTCCAGAAAGAGGTCACGTTGAAAACATTGGGTTTAGTATTCTGACCACCAGACATCAAAGTCTTCTGTGGTGTAGAAGGATGGTTGGAACGAAAAAATAGGCAGCTCAAGGCGTTGAGTCGACCTAGAAAATTTGAGGCAATTTTTGTGGCCTGCCAAGTTCAGCCGTCGACCAACCCAAACAATATAAGAGGAATGCTGCACTAAGGACTTAGGCAGCATCTGGCTCAGGCCAAATTGACGAGCCACCAAGTTGGGTTGATAGTTCATAAACCCGTATCCTGTACTCCCTGTCTCAATTCGGAAAGATAACATGGTGGGAGTTAGAAATGCCCTCCATATAGAATTCGACTGCGCTGCTGCTTTGGGGGAAACACCAGGGAACGGATTTTTAAACCACGTCGGCCCAAACTTTCGATCCACGAAGGGTGCCATACTTGGGACGAAAGACGTGGCTTCCACAAACATGTTAAGATACTTCATAAAGAGAGTTTTATTAGGAGTCTCCTGAGTGGTCATCAGGGAAAGTCGAACGCCCTCTATGGGATGCTCTTCGTTTAAACACTCTATTATTGCAGATGCAGGGTAACCCAGTTGGTGTTCGAAGGTGGCGTTAAGCCAATGTTGCAACAACCACATAGGCCCTGAAATATTCAAGGCTTTGGTAGTATCATGTAGGAGTTTTAGTCACAAGGCTGATAGCCCAAGGGAGTGATAGAGGGAGGCTAGCAAGATCTTACCCAAAGATAGCTGTCGACCCTCGTGGATTTGGATCGCCAGGTTGATGTAGCTTTTGGCTATTTGCAGAGAGCCAAGGCAGAAAAGATAATACGACAACCATAGAGTCAGAAAAGTGATGAGTTCTTCATCTGACACTTATTTGAAACCTTTATCGTGATGATCTGCGATGTAGTTCTGGAAACCAGCACGCTCGAGGTTGAAAGTGTTGGTCGTTTCCAGAGTCGGGTCGAAAGTTTCGCTCGGAGGTAAAAGGCCAGTAATGGCCGCTACATTGAAGAGTGTCGGCGTGAACATACCATAAGGGAGGTGGAATATGTTGGTCGACCCTTCCCATAAGTACATCGACGCCCGCAGTAAACAAGGGTTAACCCTGTGAGCGTTCCTAGAGAGTTGGATGGCATCAAAGATCCAGTTGTCTTTCATTGCTCCTAACGCTTGCCTTGAACCTTGTTGAACCAAGAGATGTAGTCCTTGTTGCCAGGTGTAGGCATCGACCTAAAGATCCTGGCCTTAAGCTCCATAAACTTGAGGTCGAGGGTGCCATCTTTCTCAAAAGAAGGTGGTATGGTGGGAGCGTAACAAGGAAAGAACACTTGGAGTTCTTGATGATTTGGTTTCTTACCAGGATATGGCCCATGGAAGGCATGCAATTTTCCAGCCACTGCAAAAGGAATGATCATCTAGCGTTGTCACGTTGCCACCACCACCTCATCAGCAGATGACGGTTGAGGAAGGGGTCTGCGAGACTCATTTTCAGAAAGGACATAGGCAATGATGTTGTTGCCAGTTGTATGAGTAGCGGAAGCGGTAAAGGTTGCAGAAGAAGCCATTGAAATGGAGGCTAAGATCAAAAGAACTTTGAGAGCAAGAAAGATTGGAAGAAGATGAAAGTGTGAGAAAATGTGGAAAAGAAAGCCAAATGTGGTTGAGGAGTATTTATAGGCAAATGACATGCAACTGAAAGGTCAAGAAAAAACAACTGTTACGATTCTGCAGTTAGTGGGAGTAGTTTCAAAGCCCATAACTTAGGACGAGACTAGCCATAATGACATTCCTTGGAAATCGTGGCGCAGAAAGGTGCCTTCATCACGTCAGACCGCGTGTGACACGTGGTTAGAATTTGACGGAAGACGAAGCGATTAGGTTACTGGGTCGAAACACGGGTACAGTCGAAATCTTGCAAGAAAAACAAAATGCCAAGTTTCTCGGTCGACAGGGTGCTCAGTCGAAATTGGCCTTTTAGGGAGGCAATTTGTTAGCTGGAAGATTTTGACTAAGCAGGGAGAATGAAGAGATGATGAGAAGGCCAACAGGTAGGTTGACTTCAGAAGGAAAAATGGTGGGGAAACCCAAGTGCAGGTGTTGGCTCCAAATTCGACGCTACTTGTTTTTAAATAAATTGGGCTTTAAAGAAGTTATTCTTGGCCAAGTCGAAGTTATTCTTTAAAAATAATAGGCTGAAAGAAAGAAGGCTTCGACCACACTTGGTGAAAGCTTGAGTCGAAGGAAGAGGTCTTGAGACTTCAAATATTGCTAAGTCCAGGGAATCCATTCGACTGGATAATGCGCTGCAGTTACAGTTAATTATTGGAGGAAAGTTCTACTATTTGAATTTGAAAAGAGGACAAGTGGCGAATATGCAGAAGTTGAAGACATGCAAAGTGCCAAGTGGCGTGTTCTAGGAGTAAACCGTCAAATGGTGGTTATTTTAGAGTATTATAAATAGGTTAGTTCTAGAGTTAGAATGGTGTGAAAAATCGTGTTGTATAAGTAACTCTGTAATCACTCAAAGTATCCAGCGTGTAGAGAAAAGAGTGAGGCGAGAATGTACGTGATTGTAATCACCATTATCTTTCATTGCAATGCAATTTACTTTGAAGTTTCTACCTTAGATCCTTTACTTTGAAGTCCTTTAATTCAGTCTTTTACTTCTAAGCATTTTACATTACAAAGTTTTTACTTTGCAGTTTTTACATTAAGAAGCCTTTACCTTCAAGCATTTACATTTCTGCAGTTTATTCAAGACTTTATGCATTTTCTTTACCATTTAAACTTCAGTCTTTCATTGAATTTGCTTTTACATTGTTTTCTCTAAGTTTCTTGTTCGACTTAAACACTTTCCTGCCTTTTATCACTTTTTATTTTACGTTTCATAGCGTCCTTTTTGTTTGCCAGCATGGTCGAAATGTTTGCTTTATGCATTTGTGAAACATTTTAAATACACTTATAGCATATGTCCTAGGATCAATCTGATCGATCCGGTAGGTTACTAGAACTTTATTGTTTTAGAAGATCAGCGGTTGTTTACCAATTTCCAAGGTAAACAAATTGGCACGCCCAGTGGGACAGTGCTAAACGTGTATTTGGAAGTTTGTAACTTTTAAATAACTGTCAAAAGGAAGTTTTATAACTACCTTTTTGAAATTTTTTTCGTTTCATTGGTCGAGATTGTGGCAAACTTCATTGTATGCACTTGAGAAATGGAAAGGTAGCCAATTCAAACGAATATAGACCAAAGAGAAGAAACCCGAGGAAAATGGCATCTGGCCAAGGAAATTCAAACCCCAGTTCTGCTGGGACGAATCCTCAGCCAAGTAGTTCAAGCGCTCAGAACAGCACCATCAATCCTCAAGGATTACCAAGAAGTACTGTGGCTCCAACTCCGGTTCCTACGTCAGGAGGGCCAAAAGTATCAACCATGGTGACAGAGCCAATGCCTTCGACAGCGGTAACAGGGGCGACATATGTGAGGCCTTTCACACATCCAGTCCTGGAGTACATTGGCCCATTAGTGACAAATCCTCAGACTCCACCAGGAGGAATTTCAACGTTTAGGCAACTTCCTCCCCCAGGATTTTCACAGCCTTTGCCTAGGAACCCAATCTATGGCATGCCAACGACAATGATGCAGAATTTGCGTACTGCACCCCCAATATTTTCAGAGAATGTGATATCTTCCCCTTTACAAGAGTCAGGTTCTGGAATTAACATGGGTCGAAACAGCTAGTCCATAGGTTTGGGATATTCTGCTCAAGGACCCAACTTAACAAATGAATCTGCAGCATATTTGAGGCAACAGATGGATGAGAGCAACATGCAAATGGTACATACTTTGTCTCAGACGATGGGAGAGATTTTCCAGCCATTGATCCAGAATACTACTCGAACCAATCAAATGATGACAGCCCAGATGGCACGTATAGCAGAATTCATGGGAATGCCTGCTCCCGTTCAACACCAAAATCAAGGAGTCGAGATGAGGGAAAACGCTCAACAAGTGAATCCGGTGAATCTAGAGCTGGTCGAACCACCTAGGGAGGAGCCTCCTAGAAATCAAATACCTATACTTGAAGAGGAGGAACCAAGGATGGTGCTAGTAAATAGAAATCAAAACGCTGGTCATGTGGTGAATCAGGTTCGACGCAATAATGTAGCAGCGGAGAACAATTTGGCAGCCATGGTCGAGAGAATAATGGCTCGAAATGGCCTGAATATGGGTTTTTCTAGGCCAAACTTCACTTCGCCTATAGTAAACTATATACTCCAGGCTGAATTACCCCCCAGGACGAAAGTACCAAAGTTTACTAAGTTTTCAGGGGACACTACAGAGTCTACCGTCGAACATGTGGAGCGCTTCCTGATTGAAGCTGGTGAGATTGCGAATGATGAGAGTCTAAGGGTGAAGTATTTCCCTAGTTCCCTCACTAAAAATGCATTCACATGGTTCACTACGTTACCATCTGGTTCGATTTGTAATTGGACCCAGTTAGAACGTTTGTTCCATGAGCAATTTTACATGGGGCAGACTAAAATTAGTTTGAAGGAATTGGCTAGAGTGAAACGAAAGTTCAATGAGCCAATAGATGATTACTTGAACAAGTTTCGACTACTCAAGGCTAGGTGCTTTACACAAGTGCCTGAGCATGAACTTGTCAAAATGGCCGCTGGTGGCCTTGATTACTCTATCAGGAAAAAACTGGACACCCAATATTTGAGGGATATGGCCTAATTGGCTGATAGAGTTTGATAGCTAGAGCGTCTCAAGGACGAGAAAACTAGGGCGAACAAAAACAAGAAGGTAGCTTACGTCGAATACCAGGAGGGCATCGAAGAGTTGTATGACGAGCCTGTTAAGTTCGACGAAAGTGAAATAGATCTTGCTGAACTTAAGCAAGGTCCTCCTTATTCTTGTAAATTATTAGTCCTTTCAAATGGGAAAAACCCTGTCGAAACCGAAAAGAACGATAGGTTCCCAAAGAAAACATACACTTTCGACATCACTAAATGTGACGAAATTTTTGATTTGTTAGTTAAGGATGGTCAAATACTAGTGCCTTATGGTGCTAAAATACCACCTTTAGAGCAAAGAAAAAAGAGAGGCTTTTGTAAATACCATAATTATTTGGGTCATAAAACTTCTCAATGTTTTCTTTTCAGGGATCTGGTGTAGAATGCTATTCAGGAAGGCAGACTCAAATTTGGGGAGAAAACTAAGACCCATATGAAAATTTCTTGAAGTAGCTGAAGCAAATTACACAGAGCCCCATGAGGTTAACATGGTCGAACTAGCTGAGGAATCTGACAACAGCTCAGACAGTGTTAGCACTAATGAAGCTCTTGGCAGAAATGCCACAGTGGTGGAGGTTACTGAGGACCTTACCAATGATGTTGTGTTCATTAGAGAAGTCGAGGAAATGGATGGCTGCCAGCTTGAGCATTTGATATGTATGGCTGCTGAACACTACTTTAGGACATCTTCTGAAGTTCAAAGGTTCGACGCTGAGGCTACAATCGAGATCCATGATGAAGGTGAAGCATCAAAATTACAGATGGTAACAAAAGAGACTGCTGACCGTTTCAGACAGATGGATGAGGCTGCTGAAGGCCTTGATGTCCACTTCTCTAAAATGCGCTTAAAAGATGAAATTGACATAAAAATGGTCGAAGTGACTAACGGACAAGCCATGGATATTGATGAACAGGTTCGTTAAGAAGACTGCAACAAGCTGGAGTATCCCAGAGAAGATGAAACCATTGTTGATTTTCTCCACAGGTGCCAAGGAAAAAACTCTGAAGTCATGCTGTGCCTTAGATGCAGTGCTATCTTTGACAAAGAAGCTGCTCATAGCCTCCAAGCGGGGAAAGAAGCCAAATCTGGACGTGAGAAAAGAGCTGCTCAAAGGCCAGGGCGTTTCGACCCAAGGAAAGCTACTCAAAAACAATATGGCCAAAGGCCACAAATGCCAAGGGCTAAGCAGGCTACTTTCAAGCCTAGTAGTGAGGTACCAACTGGAAAGTGGGTCAAACCAGTTGAAGCAGCAGGGAAAGGGAAACGGAGATGGAAGAATTTTGACATAGCTAGAGGTTCTTCAATGGAGTACTGGAAAAAATTCAAGTCCTCCAATAAAGCTGCCTATATTTCTGAGAATTACAAAGGAAAAAATCCTATGTCTAGGTCCAAGTGGAGAAGGGAACAGAGACGAAGGAAGGCTTTGAGGGAAGCTCAGGCCAAATATCTAATTGAAACTAGTACCAACGTTCTGCCTGCTAGCAATAAAGATGTTGGGATAAAAATAACAAATAAGATGCCTGCGGGGCGTAGGTTATTTGCTTCTAAGAAGGAAGAAGCTGAGAGGTTTCCAGTCGAAGCAACTGAGGACGAAGATTCGACTCATAACTTTGATTCCGACTCTGATGCCTCTTTAAACATCATTGTTAATGTGGTTTCAGTGATGCCAAAAGAATATGATAGGATAACTGAAGTAGAAAACTTAGACACCAATGCTGAGGCTGAAATGGCAGCGCACCGACCTGTGTGCTACTATGTGATGAACAATGGCTGTGTCGAAGAGCAGAATGCTTTCTTTGAACGACCAACTGAGGCCATGAAAGGGCACTTGAAACCTCTGTACGATACAGGGAAAGTAGATAACGTGGCTGTGAATAAAATCTTGGTGGATTGTGGGGCTACAGTCAATTTAATGCCACATTTCCTACTAAGCAAGATCGGTAAATTCGACTCTGATCTTAAGCCCCACAACATGGTCCTTTCTAACTATGAAGGAAAAATTGGTACCACTCTTGGCGTTCTGCAGGTTGATTTAACTGTGGGAACAGTAACAAGACCTACCTTGTTTATGGTAGTCGAAAGCAAAGCTAACTATAACCTTCTGTTGGGGAGGGAATGGATCCATGGTGTTGGAGCAGTACCTTCGTGAATGCACCAGCGGATCACAATCTGGAGGCCTGATGGCATAGTAGAAAACATTGAAGGTGATCAAGGGTACTTTAAGGTGCCTGTTAATCATGTTGATGGTGTTGAGTTTGACAAAAACTTGGCGCATATTGCGCCTTGTACTCCAACAGAATTTGATTTCACCCCAGATGACCATGCATTATGCTCATTACACATGCACCCTGTGGAGGGATTTCGATGGGATAGAGAGGTCATAAGGGAAGAAGGAAATGTCCCATACTATGGGGAGCCTGATGTAGACCCCACAGACTGGGGAAGTGAATTCAGTAATAATGACTGAATTCGATGCAATATAAAGAATTTTGGCCTATGTGGCCGAATCTAAATTACAAGCGGCCTTGGAGGCTGCACACAACAACATGGCTGTCGAAGCCACAACTCAAATTTATGAAGTAGGCCCTGGTAAGGACTTTGAGCCTGAACCACCTGATGGGTCTCAAATCAAAGACCAAAATCAAAGGCTTGATGCTATTTATGATAATGAGCCTTTGGGTTTTGAAAGGGATCCAGTGTCAGATAACATTAGAATGCTGGCGCAAGATCCTTTGGAAGAAATTGACTTGGGTGAAAGGGGAGTAAAAAGGCCTACTTATGTTAGTGCTAACCTTGACCCACAACTCAAAGTCGAAATGGTCCAACTATTGAAGGAATTTAAGGATTGCTTCGCTTGGGACTATGATGAAATGCCTGGTTTGAAGAGAGAGCTTGTTGAACATAATTTGCCAATCATACCTGGGAAAAAGCCAGTCAAGCAAAATCCAAGATGGTTTGCCTCAACTATCCTTTCAAAGATCAAAGAGGAAATTGAAAGGTTACTTAGATGCAAGTTCATCCGTACAGCTAGTTATGTCGAATGGCTAGCTAATATTGTACCAGTTATTAAAAAGAATGGTTCTTTAAGGGTCTGTATAGATTTTAGAGATCTAAATTCTGCAACCCCTAAAGACAAATATTCTATGCCTGTGGCAGAAATGTTGATTGATTCTGCTGCAGGACATGAATACTTGAGTATGTTGGATGGTTATTCTGGTTATAACCAAATATTCATTGCTGAGGAAGATGTCCCAAAGACGGCTTTTTGATGTCCAGGGGCATTAGGCACCTACGAATGGGTAGTAATGCCTTTTGGTCTAAAAAATGCTGGGGCAACTTACCAGCGAGCAATGAATTTGATCTTTCATGATTTTATTGAGACTTTTATGCAAATCTATATTGATGATATTATTGTTAAGTCTTTTTTAGGAAAAGATCATTTAAGCCATCTTCGACATTCCTTTGAAAGGATGAGAAAGCATGGCCTTAAAATGAATCCTCTCAAATGTGCTTTTTGTGTGCAGGCAGGGGATTTCTTAGGCTTTGTGGTCCACAAGAAGGGGATCGAAATTAACCAGAATAAAATCAAAGCCATTATGGAAGCAAAAGCGCCATCAACAAAGAAGGAATTGCAGTCTCTCTTGGGCAAAATAAATTTCTTGAGGAGGTTTATATCCAACTTGAGTGGGAAAACTCAAGCCTTTTCGCCATTGCTTCGAGCTAGCAAGGATGGGTTCGACTGGGGGAAGGCTCAACAGGAAGCCTTCGACAAGATCAAAGAGTACCTGAGTCACTCCTCGATTCTTTCACCACCTTGTGGCAATAAGAGTATGAGATTGTACATAGCTACGTCAGAGAGAACTTTAGGGAGCATGTTAGCTCAAGAGGATGATGATGGTGTCGAAAGGGCCGTCTATTACCTTAGTAGAGTTTTAAATGATGCAGAAACTAGATATAGCATGATTGAAAAATTATGTTTATGTTTGTATTACTCTTGTACAAAATTGAAGCATTATATAAAACCAGTTGATGTTTATGTTTCTTCTCGTTATGACGTTATTAAACATATGTTGTCCAAACCTATTTTGCATAGTCGAATTGGAAAATGGGCATTAGCATTAACTGAATATTCCTTAACTTATAAGCCTTTAAAAGCTGTTAAAGGACAAGTAGTGGCTGACTTTATAGTTGACCATTCTATAAATGAGACCCCTCTGAACTATCTTGAAGTGGAACCTTGGAAGTTATACTTCGACGGGTCGAGCCACAAAGATGGGACAGGCATAGGAGTGCTTGTTATTTCTCCTAATAAAATTCCAACAATACTTAAGTATAAAATTGAAGGCCGTTGTTCTAACAACGAAGCTGAATATGAAGCTTTAATTGCTGGACTTGAAGTATTGTTGGAATTGGGGGCTACTCATGTCGAAATAATGGGAGATTTAGAACTGGTCATAAAATAAGTTACCAAGGAATACAAGTGCATAAAAGAAAACTTGATTATGTACTTTGTAGTTGTGAATCGACTGTTGAAAAAGTTCGACGCAGTTAGTTTTCGACACATCCCTAGACTAGAAAACCAGGTCGCTAATGACTTGGCTCAGATCGCATCAGGGTATAAAGTTTCGAAAGACAAATTACAAGATGCAAGCGATGTTGAAGTCAGAGGAAGGGTGATATCAGTAGGATTAGCTGGAAGAAACTAAGCTTGGATACGCTGATGAAGATAATTTTGCAATTTTGGCAGTTGATAGCATAACTAACAAGAATTGGAGAAAACCTATAGTAGATTATCTAAAAAAATCCAATATCTTCGACAGAAAGGAAAATCAAGTATCAAGCTTTGAGTTATGTCTTGTTGGGTAATGAATTATTCAAAAAGACTCCTGAGGGAGTATTGCTTAAGTGCCTTAGTGAGGCAGAAGCGTACTTGGTCCTTTCGAATGTCCATGGTGGGACATGTGGAGCACATCAGGTAGGCCATAAAATGAAATGGTTGTTATTTCGACAATGCATGTATTGGCCTACCATGTTAAAAGATTGTATCGAATTTGCTAAGGGTTGTCAGGAATGTCAAGTTCACGCTGGCATTCAACACGTCCCTGCAAGTGAATTACACTCTATAGTGAAACCTTGGCCTTTTAGAGGATGGGCTTTGGATTTGGTTGGATAAATTCGACCAACATCATCTAAAAATCATAAGTACATTTTGGTGGGTATTGATTATTTTACTAAATGGGTCGAAGCTATCCCTTTACCAAATGTTGATCAAGAAGATGTGATTGAATTTATCCAGAAACACATCATCTATAGGTTTGGAATCCCAGAGACAATTACAACAGACCAAGGATCAGTCTTCACTGGTCAGAAAATGCAAGAGTTTTCTAAAGACATGGGGTTCAAGCTTTTAACGTCCACACCATATTATGCTCAAGCTAATGGCCAAGTCGACGCGGAAAATAAAGTAGTTATTGGGTTGATAAAAAAACATGTGGGAAAAAGGCCAAGAAATTGGCATAAGACATTGGACCAAATACTCTAGGCATGTCGAACGTCCCCAAAAGAGACAACTAATACTACCCCATTTCGACTGACATTTGGTCATGATGCAGTTTTGCCTGTAGAAATTCATCTTCAGCCCATAAGGATCCAAAGGCATCATGAGATCCCATCTGAGTCTTATTGGAATGTGATGCTTGATGAGTTAGTGGATTTGGACGAAGAAAGGCTCCATGCGTTGGAGTTGCTGAAAAGGCAAAAGAAAAGGGTGGAGAAGTCTTATAACAAAAAGGTCAAGATTAAAACCTTTTTAGCTGGGGAATTGGTGTGGAAAGTGATCTTGCCTATGGATCGAAAGACCAGATCTTTAGGGAAGTGATCTCCTAGGTGGGAAGGTCCTTTTCAAATTATCAAGGCATTCAGTAATAATGCTTACGAGGTTCATGAGATTGAGAGTGATCTAAGAGTCTTAAGGGTAAATGGAAAATATTTGAAAAAATATAAGCCTATTTTGCAAGAGATTCATATTAGAACATAAGTCTTATTAAGATTGTAAAAGCCAAAATAGGCTAGGTAAGGCCAAAATGGCGTACAAAAGAAAAGAAACAAGTACAATAACGCCAAACCCAGGAGAAGGATCATTCATAGTCTCTCCAATTGATGGAGTTGAGAAAGGTGAGGTAATCTTCGTCAGCTTCATCATCAGGATCTTGTGCTTTAGAACACCCTTTTTTGGGGACCTTCATCTTAGTTTCGCTTCTTGGCCTGGGAAGTTGTTCCAGTTGAAGTGCTATTGCAGGCAGTGGTGGTTGCCTCAGCCTTCTGTGTTTCTTCAGCCACCCTCTTGGTTATTGTTTTCTTTGAGGAAGTACTCATACTTGCTTCAGCGAGTGCAGAATATGGCTCATGTGAAGAGGATTTTATAGGGGCAATGCCTTATAAGGATTGGCCAGTCAACAATGGAAACACGTGAAATTACTCTTGGAAACATACCCTAGGGTTACTTTATTAATGGAATAGAGACTTGTGCCGTTGGAGCACTAGCCTTTTAAAAGCTGCGTTGTTTTTATGATTCCCAAGAAAAGAGGCAGAGTGCCTTAATCACAAAGATTAGCAAAATTTGAGGCCATTAATAAAACATTAAAAGATAATGTGCCATTAGCAAAGTTTGCAAGTTAAAAAGTTAACAGCAAAGGGAAGGTATTTAAATGGATGCCAGAAGGCATTAAGATTGTCATTACATAAAGCCTCAATAGGGCCAGAAAAAATGATGATAAAAAAAGAACTACAAACAAAAGTCATAAGATGATCAAAAGGGGAGCTTCGACTTCAACTGAAGAAAGTTAACCTTGTGAGTCTGAAGGCGTGTCTCGTATAGAGCTTTGTCCAGCTTGGCTGCTGAAAGTTTCTTTTCAAGCTGTTGGGCATTGTCAATGAAGTCCATGGTGCGTTTCAGCTCTTTGGCCAGTTCAGTGTCGTCGAAGTCCTTCAGCTCAAGATTGCGTTTTTCAGCATTGGAAATTTTGTTTTGCAGTTCTATGATTTGCTGTTTCCATGTGTCAATATCCCTTTGATTCGACAGCATCTCTTCCTGCCATTTAGCTTGGGCATTTTCCAGGTCTTCGACTTTAGCCTCTAATGCGTGCGCTTCATCCCAAGCCAAATTTTTCAGTGCAGTTGTATTTTCAATGGTGCTTTGATTGGTGGGAAGAAGCTTGAAGTCCTCAGACATTTGATTTATTAAAGTAGTTAACTCTATAAGGAAATCAGATACCTCTTTCTTAAGGGTCGAGAGGTCCAGTTTTTGGAGGGTGTCCTTCAGAAAGAGAGAAGCAGTTCGATCTGCATTTAAGATACTGTGGATGTCTCCCCTGAAGAACTTGTCTTTAATCTGCTGAAGAATAGGGCCAACAAAGTCATCTGGAGTTGAACCCCCAGAGGTGGTCGAGGTACTAAGGCTATTACCTGAGGAGCTGTACTTCTTCCCAAGTATCATTTTGGCATATTCTCGAGGATTCGACCGTCTAAGGGCTGCCAGTGGGTCTTCAGAAGTGCCTGTAGCCTTAGGGGTTTGATTTTTGACAGGACTTTTTTCAGCCTCAGGTGAAGTGGTCTGATCCCTCTCAGTTCTCTCTCTTTCATCCTCTCCATCCCCTTCTCGTTCTTCTTCATCTTCTACCTCTTCTTCTTCTTCTTCTTCTTCTTCTTCTTCTTCATTTTGGTTTTCATCCTCTTGATCATCGTCATTCCCCATATTGTCCATCTGTTCATGGGCAGTTTGATCGAGGTGATCATTGCCTGGTTCATTTTCAAGGCAAGTTTCCTCTTCGACCAGCGTCCTCTCTGCTTCCATGGCAATGGTTTCTGTGTGAGGTCGTTTGCTAGAAACATCATCCTTTTCAAGATCAGAGCCATCTGTCTAGGATTGTTGAGTAGTGGTCTTGGCAGGCGAGTTTTTGTCTGTTTCGACCACTGTCGAAGGAGGAACTGTAAGGAGGATAGGTTGGTTAGTTTCTCTTATTGAGCTGTACCCAGAACAAGGTCAGAAGTGGGGTGATAAGTTGGCTCACCTTGGCTATTTAGAAGATTTGGTGCAGAAGTTGGCGTAGTTTGTGGTGGGTTAGAATCATCTACATTAGCCTGAAACCACAAGTAAGGAAAATAAGATTGAAGGAGATTTGAGTGAAAGAGTGCAAATACTATGAGAAAGATGGTGTGCATACCTGAGCATTTGCAACATCAGGGCTTGAGTTTTTACTCTCATGAGTGCCAGCATGCGATTTCGACGCGGCCTTGGAGAATTGTTTCTTGACACCACTAGTGGTAGGTGTCTTTTCAAGAATTTTAGCTTCCTTCGAGGAAGGTTGGCCAGTGGCTCCAGAAGCTTTGGTAAGCTTCCTTTTCCTTTTATCTATGCCCTCCTCAGGAGATTCATCATCAGCATCTAAAGGGATGATTGTTTGGGCGCCTTTCTTAGTTTTCTTTTGAGGCATTGGAGGTTTTCGAGCAATCTAAAAAGTTGATGCAAACATTGGAAGGCAATCACACAAAGAAGACTTAGGCAAGGGATATAATATACCTTTGCGCCTTCAGGTTCTTCTTCAGCCTACACAGCATCACCCTTAGCTGGTTTGGTCTTCCTGGGCATAGCTGAAAAGACAGATAATTATTACAAATTAATAATTAAGTGGTTAGTTAAAAATCACAAATCAAGAGCCTCAAACCTTCATATATTTCGGATTCGATATGAACACCCTCGATCCCTATATGAAGGTGTCCTTTGAAACTGTCCAGCGTATGTTTAGTCGCAACCACCCTTTTTGCTTTCGGTTGAGACTGTTGTCGAAGGATTTTTATGGAATCACCACAGACAAACCAGTCTGGAAATGGAGGGGCAAGTGCCACTCCAAAGTCAGCATTAGGCAGTCGAGGGAACTTTGGAGGAAAGAGTTCAAAAGCCACCTCATAACGCTTCTCAAGAGGAACGTTTGAAGGGATTTTTAAATTATCCATTTTTGTAGAAATTTATCCTTTAAAGTGACAGCAGCCTCACGAACGGTTCGACTAATATCATCTGGTCGATAGACAATTTCAAAGTACCTTTGGAAGGCTTGAATTTCTTTGATATGAGTGAACTTACTCTTCCTAGTTTTCTCCTGCACATTAAGGAAAGCTTGGTCAAGTAAAGAGGAGAAAGCAGCAACATCAAGAAATTGTTCGCTACAGTGCTTCGACCACCAGTCGTGAAATGGTTGAGTACACAAAAAACTGGGTTGAAAGTACACAAGGGAAAGCACTGCTTTTCGAGCATTCAACCGGTCGAAGTGGATTGCAGCACCTCCTTCGTCGAAGCTGGCAGTATGAAGAACGACATGGCCCTTTTTCTCATATAGACATCTAGGGAAAATTTGGGCCAACCCAAATTGTCGAGAGACAAGGTTTGGTTGGTAAGAAATCAAGGCTGCCAAATCTTTTCCAAGATTTAGCCGATGGATAATAAATCTAGGAATCAAGAAAGCTTCCCAGATTGGAACAGATTCAGTATGCAGCTTTTTTGTCGAATTGGAGAATGGCCTTGTGAACCACTCAGGGCCACATCTTCTTTCAGCAAAAGGAGCCATACTAGGTGTGAACTCATACCGTTTGGCAAACATCATAATATAGCTGGAGAAGGCTCCTTTGAGAGTTTCCCCATCATCATTAGGCGTGAGTTTTACCAGGCGAGTCCCTTCGACCCTCTTCTCTTTGATCTCAGTGGAGTTCTCATCGACTTCCCCTTTTCTGGGAAGGCTGGCTTCAAAGGTTGCGTTAAGCCATAATTGAAGCAGACAAAGGGGGCCATTCAGGTGTATAGTGCCCTGGGCCTCTAAATCTTTAAGTCGAGATGCCCCTTCGCTAATGGATTCATAGAGATTTGCCAGGATTAATTCACTAAGGCAAACCCCTCTGTTGTGGTGGAGTTGGTTGGCTAGAGTTAGATATTTCTTAGCCACTTGTAGGGATTTGGAGCAAAAAACATACCTAGACAACCATGTGGTGAGGAATGCAATGTGTTCCTGATCAGATACTTCGACAGTGTCGCATTTGAAGTGGTGGTTTATGAAATGGGTATAGGTAAGTTTGGAATTGGATATCCCTATAGTATCCTCTGCATCAGTGTCAGGGTCATAAGCAATGCCATCTGGTCGAAGCCCTGTGATGGCAGCTACATCGAAGAGGGTAGGGGTGACCATCCCACAGGGAAGATGAAAAGTATAGTGGGTACTATCCCAAAAATAGAGGGATGCTGCCAGCAAGTTTAAACAATAAGGAATGTTAGTCTTCGACAGCATGAGCAAGTCATAAATTCCTATTGTTTTCCATTGTTCAGTTTTGACCTTCTCCATCTTGGCCATCCAAAGGTCAAAATCTTTCAACGGGCTAACAGCTCTCACCAATCTAGTGCCATCTTGGAGGTATCTAAGGTCTATTTTGGTTAGAGTGGGTCTATCAGGGGAAGTTTCACCTATTTTAGGGTTGCTTTTTTGCCCTAATGGTCTGGATTTACGGTAGGAAGGAAAAAACTCACTAAGTTTTTCATCAGTAGCCTTAACATCGGCTAAGGGGCCAGATAAAGGGTAAGGTTTGTCAGAGATGATAAGAGGAATCATTACCTGAGATTCATAGATACGTCTCACTTCTGCAAGACGAGGTTCTGGAATGAATTGGTGATTCTTTACCACCTTAGGTCCTGGAAGGTTCGAAAACGGTGAAAGAGATTACTTGAACTGTGTGACCTTACCCTTTTGACCTTGCTTTCCTTGAGGAATGGTTTGTGAGGACGCCATTGTTGAGAAGAAAGGAAGTTGCGTTCTGTTTTTTTTTCTTGAGGGAAAGTTCGAAGAATGAAGAAATAAGTTGCAAGAAGCTCTGAGAATGCAAAAGTTTTACAAGTTGGGGAAAAAGGGTATTTATAGGCGTTTGGAAGTTAAAAGGATTGTGAATCCACCGGTAAAACAAATACGGCAGTGGGACGCGTGGCTTCTTTTGAAATTTTTGAGTGGTGGTAGTTATGGTCAGACTGTGAAATGTCTAGTTTCAAGAAAAGGTAATGATGAAGACTGATCACAGATACGGCTGAAAAGACGTTTGAAGATTCACCATCATGACATGACGTTATAAGCATGGTTGAAAGAAACTGAATAGTTTCTGGATCGTGGGTTGGTCAGTTATGGCCATGTTTTTTCATAGTCGAATAAGCAGACGTCGAAGATTGTTTTATCAAAAAATGACCTTCCTACCAACACTGGCGAAAGGACATTTTTGGGGGGCAATTTGTTGGCTTCTAATTCGACGCTACTTGTTTTTAGATAAATTGGGCTTTAAAGAAGTTATTCTTGGCCAAGTCAAAGTTATTCTTTAAAAATAATAGGCTGAAAGAAAGAAGGCTTCGACCACACTTGGTGAAAGCCTGAGTCGAAGGAAGAGGTCTTGAGACTTCAAATATTGCTAAGTCCAGGGAATCCATTCGACTGGATAATGTGCTGCAGTTACAGTTAATTATTGGAGGGAAGTTCTACTATTTGAATTTGAAAAGAGGACAAGTCGCGAATATGCAGAAGTTGAAGACATGCAAAGTGCCAAGTGGCGTGTTCTAGGAGTAAACCGTCAAATGGTGGTTATTTTAGAGTATTATAAATAGGTTAGTTCTAGAGTTAGAATGGTGTGAAAAATCGTGTTGTATAAGTAACTCTGTAATCACTCAAAGTATCCAGCGTGTAGAGAAAAGAGTGAGGCGAGAATGTACGTGGTTGTAATCACCATTATCTTTCATTGCAATGCAATTTACTTTGAAGTTTCTACCTTAGATCCTTTACTTTGAAGTCCTTTAATTCAGTCTTTTACTTCTAAGCATTTTACATTACAAAGTTTTTACTTTGCAGTTTTTACATTAAGAAGCCTTTACCTTCAAGCATTTACATTTCTGCAGTTTATTCAAGACTTTATGCATTTTCTTTACCATTTAAACTTCAGTCTTTCATTGAATTTGCTTTTACATTGTTTTCTCTAAGTTTCTTGTTTGACTTAAACACTTTCCTGCCTTTTATCACTTTTTATTTTATGTTTCATAGCGTCCTTTTTGTTTGCCAGCATGGTCGAAATGTTTGCTTTATGCATTTGTGAAACATTGTAAATACACTTATAGCATATGTCCTAGGATCAATCTGATCGATCCTGTAAGTTAATAGAACTTTATTATTTTAGAAGATCAGCGGTTGTTTACCAATTTCCAAGTTAAACAGCAGGTCGACACGAGTAAAGGATGCGTCGGAAAAGGACCCAAAGGCTATTCTGTCGAAGGGTTTTCGACTGGTGGCCAATGAAACCAAGCTGGGAAGTCTTTGAGCGGGAAGAAATTTGAAATGTTGAGAACATGGGGAAGTTACAAAGATGGTGGGGCGACACGTGTCACAACCAGGGCCAACATTAAGAGAAAAACAGTTATTTTCTCTTCCTATTTAAAGCAGTGTCCATTTCCATTTTAGAGGTTGCATTTGTAACATTGTAAAAAGGGATACACTCAAAGTACCAAGCGTTAAGAGAAACGAGTTCATTCCCGCAAGATGTATGATAGCGTCCACATTTGTTTTTAAAGCAATTTACATTACCAAAGTTTAACATATCTTGCCATTTACTTATTTGTTTTTTTTTGCTTATTCATCAATTCACATACCTTTATTTTTCAAGTTGTTTCCAACTTTCTCTAAATTAGAACCATCTTACCAACATCACACATACTCCAACCATTTGTTCTGGGATTTTGTGATCGATCCCGCAAGTAAACCTGCGATAGGATGCCAGCGGTTGTTCGCGCGAGAATCGCGTGCGAATAGCGGTAAATGCAATCTCCAAAATATGTTTTCTTTCTCTTCATCAACAAAGGTTTTAAGGAACATTTACAACAATCTCCACCTTGACTTTAAACCGTGTTAATACCAACTTAACAATCAACAACATTGCTGCTCTCTACCAAGTTGAAACTTTAATCAATAACTTTGATCAAATTCAAGCAACCCTTAAATCTTGATCTCGCAACTTGCATCCACTTGTTCCCAATTACCCTTTTCTTCCTAAGTAATTTAACAAGCCTACAAGTATGATTTTTCAACCACCCTTGACTGCACCTGTTTTAAAATGCCTCCCTGAAGGTTTTTCTTCTTTTATTTTGCAGCCCTTCAGCCACATTAAAAACACAATATCCAGCGCTAGCATAACACCCCCTTTGAGATGCTACAATAACCCTCCTTACCTTATCATGAGTCAAATGATAATCAAAGATCTCTGTAACCGTTCCCTCACTACTGCTAGCATCCATAATAGGAAACTTCATCTCAAACTGAGTTTTCTCCGTTATAGTTTCTCCCAGGTTTCTCCCTTGGTTTTCACTATTCTTCTTCTAAAGAAATTCTCTACCAACCAAGTACGTTGTTTTAACCTCAACTCTTCCCCAAAAACTCAATAACAACTCAGCAGTAACATGCATTTTTATCCCTTAATTTCTGCAAAATTCAGTGTACTCCTCTGAAACTTTCTCAAGGCATTCATAACGCCTTAAACTCAAATCCCATAGCTCTTCCTTGTCATGAAAGCCTCCACTAGTTAACGATCACTACTACGTAAAACCCATTTAACAACGGTTGAAAATTACATGTAATAATGCAGATCAAGGTGTTGTTATGTAGAGTGTTGTCGTTAATGTGCTACTTATAATCACGGCCCTGGAACTGTTGTTGTATTCTAAAAAGCGAGCGGTATATCACAACGGTTATTCTTAACAACGGTTGTGATACATAGGGTACTGGGTTCGAAATCCAGCAGGAAATTAATTACATTAGATGACAGTTGTTGTAGACAACCGTCGTGGAAAGTACCCATAGTTTATTATATACAAATGTATATTGCTTGATTTACCATACACCTATTTAAAGAAATACAACCATTCAGATTGGCAAAGAAATATATAATCTAAAAATTAAAATATTCTTGAAAACCAACTTAAACACACCAATTTTTTTCGAATTGCATCCGTCTCATTCAGCACATTTTATGTTCTTTAACACATAATATACGATTCAATGGTCTGATTCCCTCTACTCATCGATATCTTTTATTATAGTTTACCTCATCATTGTCGCATATCAATGCGATTGTAAATTGTATCAATGAATTGAAGCAAACAGTCCATTAAACCATATATTATGTGTTAAGGAATATAAAATATGCTGAATGAGACGGATGCGATTCGAAAAACATTGATTGATATAGGTTGGTTTTCAAATACATCTTAATTTTTCAGAATATAAGTTTCTATGTCAATTTAAATGATTGCATTTTCATTAAAGGGTAAGTGAAACAAACAATATACATAGTATATAATAAACTAAACTTCTCAACCTGCATAAGAATTTAAAGAACAAAACACTGCTAAGTCACAAGAAGCCTCTATCTTGTGACTTAGCAATGTTTTGTTCTTGTTTTAAGAACATTTGTCAACAACAACAACAACATACAACAAAACAACATGTAACACAATATAAAAAACATACATTATTTAAGCAACAAAACCCCAAGTGGGACTGTAAAAAACCAACATACATTGAGTCAATAACGCACCTCCTATTGAAAATAATCGTGGAACTGTAGCAAATCAAGATATATATCAAGTTCATCCAGTTATTGATGCCATGAAGAAGAAATATAAGGTGGATGAAGTTTATACAACAACTTCATACTTCTTATATTTTTCTTCATTGCTTCAAAAACCATATGAAATTTCACCATAGTATATGCTTGCTACCACCATCATCACCATGTATCTACAAGGAAACACAACAAAAATCAAATTTAACCCTAAAACATCATTAACATAATGTTTTCCACAACATCCTAAAACCAAAACCTAAAACAATAATGTTAGAAAGAAGAGAGCAGGAGAACATACCATCTTCGCCGCCGTAGGAGTTTGCGCCGGACGTTGCTCCCGTAAGATATTGGTTAAGATTCATGAGAGAAGAGGGTTGTGTTGGGGTTTTCTTTAGAGAGAAACGGCAGATATGAAGTAGGTCACATATTATTTCGTTTATATATTAAAAACTATCACTTTTCGTTACGGTTGTTAACTACAACCGTAATTATAATTTATATTTTAAAATAATATCAAACTATATAACGACGGTTACATATAATAATCGTAGTGATATCCCTTATTTAAAAATAAATAAAAAAGAAAGGAGCGCATATCATATCAGTTTTACTTACAACCGTTATTATACTATATACACTTTTTAATTAAAAAATATAATATAAAGTTAGCGCATGAGTTTAGAGATATCACCACGGTTTTGGTAGAACCGTGGTGATTTGGGTTCAAATATTTTTCATTTAAGGTTATGTGATGAGTTTACCACATATGTGATAAAAATTTCATTCAAGTTCATATATTCAAGGTTATGTAATGAGTTCACCACATATGTAAATATTTTTAATAAGAATAAGACAACAAAATACAAGTTTCATATAAAGTAAACTCCAACAAAATGCAAGTTTATATTTAAAATAACAAAATTAAAATCTTGAATATTGAAGATAACATAAACACTTTTAACTTTTAAATATCAAATCTAAATGCCCTAGTTGACAAAAAATTACTCCAACCAAATGGTGCTCCGTCCTCATAATCTGAATCGAAAATAGTTGTCCTTCTTCTCTTTCTTCTTGTTCTCCTTCTTCTCATCCTGGCTCGTATTTCTTGCAAGGCGACCGCCTGTTGGGTCTGTACAACTTGTTCAGGCTGGAAAACTGGTTGGACCCCTGAAGCCTCTGCGACTTGGACAACTTCTTGGACATCTACGACCTTGGCAACTTCTTGAACATCTACAGCATCTTTAACCACACGCGCAGTTTGTTGGACTTCTTGGACAACTTCTTCTTGAACATCTACAGTTTGTTGGACTTCTTGGACTACATTGTTGGAATTCATTTTGATTAATTCTCTTCAATGATGCTGCTTATGTGATGGTAAGAGGAATAATGTATTTATAATGATTTCTCTGATTCTTCATCTTCTCTTTACATTGAAAATCTAATCGTTTTAGTTGAAAGTCATTAATATTTCTTTAATTCAAAAACCATTACTGATTCTTCATCTTGCTCATTCATTTTTTATCAGTAAACCATTAAATCTCGGTTGTGTTACTCAACCGTATTGGAAATGTGAGTCCTCTAACAATGGTTGACTTTCTTCACCGTTGTAAAATCATTTAAAATTTTATTTTTTTAATAATTCACATAAGTGACACAAGCGTATAACAACGGTTGTTTAAACTAACCGTTGTAAAATAATATACATTTTATTTTTTATTTAAAGGACTTAAGTGACACACGCTTAATGTACTCTAAAAAATGGAAAAAATAATGTTGCTGAGAATTGAAGCTTGTCACACATAATTTATTACCACAGTTTTTAAAGACAACCGTCATTAAATCAGTGTTCTTATATCCAGCTACTGACTGGGAGTGAAATTTTAATTTATTACAACGGTGTATATTTCTTCCGTGGTGAACCTGACGTTGTTGTTTACGCGTTTTGTAGTAGTGGATGAATGAATAATAACATTTGAACCTTCTAGAATATATAGACCACATATTTTAGACCCTTTAGCAATAATCAATTCATCATGCAAAATCTTCAACACTCCACGTTCAACTCTAGTACAATAACCTAGATCATCAAACATACTTATAGATAACAAATTTCGCTTGAGTTCTGAAACATACTTCACATTGTGAATAAGAAGTTCACGATCACTAAACATTTTAAATCTGACCGTACCAATACCGTGAACCTTGCATGACTTATTATTACCAAGGCGAGCTACTCCACCTTGCACCATCTTCAAAGTTTCAAAGTATTCTATTCTTGGACACATGTGATAAGAGCAACCTGAGTCAATGACCCAACTATCTTCAGTTTCCAAACTCGATACTACTAGTGCTTCGGCATCCTCATAACTTTCCTCACCCAATGCAACTACAGCTTGAACAAAATCTTCATTGACCTTTCTTTTAGGACAATCCCTTTTAAAGTGACCGATTTTCTGACAATTAAAACATTTTACCTTTGACTTGTCAGACCTCTTTGACTTGGACACCCCTTTATGCTCACCTTCTCCTCTTGACACATTTAAGCCTTCACCACTATCTTCAATCTTCAAATATTTCGACTTTGAAAATTCTTTGGATTTCACCGCCGTCTGGACTTCATCCAAAGTAATAGTACCTTCCTTACCATAAAGAAGAGCATCCTTAAAGTGGTCAAAGGATCTGCGTAATGAACTCAACAGGAGCAAAGCCTTTTCCTCATCATCAATCTTCACTTTAATATTCTCAAAATCATCGATAATCTTGTGAAATTCTATGAGCTGCTCAACTATGAATTTGTTCTCCACCATTTAGAATGAATAGAGTTGTTGTTTCAGATACAACCTGTGAGTCAAAGACTTTGTCATATACAATGACTCAAGTTTTTTCCCACATAGCAACCGTAGTTTGCTTCCTAGAGACTTCTCTTATAACTTTATCCCCGAGGCACAAGATAATGGCACTCCTGGCCTTATCCACCATCTCGATCTTCTATACATGTGTAAGCCCTGCAGGCATCAATGCTTCACTCTTCAAAGCATCGATACACTTCTCTTGAATTAAAATTGCTTGCATATTAATTTTCCACAATCCGAAGTCGTTGTTACCGGAAAGATTTTCGATCTGCCATCTACTAACCATGGTGCTGACTTGTCAATAATATCTCTTTGCTCCACGCTCACTGCACCACTTGTTGTGAATCTTGTTATGAATTACGACAAAATTCAATATCAATTTGTGAGGCAAAGAACAATAGCAACCAAAATAAATGGTTTTCAACAATAATAATCCGTACACAGATAATATAACAGAATAAGGCAATGAAAAACAGAAGGTTTATTTACCTAGTTCGATCAAACGATCTACTCTGGACGAGAGAGCAGCTCTCCAATTCGCTTTACTCAAAAAGTTGTTACAAGATATTACAGATGAGTTATAAGAAAATAGCTTTTTCCTTCAGGTTCCCAAGAACAACCCTATTTTTTACCCAAGTGTTTCCCAACCTCTCAAACTCTCAATATATGAATCACTCAAACCCAAGGTGTAACAGTGTTTCACAATTTGCTGGTGTAAATTTTAAGATTGTCACACACCAAACATATAAGAGATACATATTTATAATAGCAAAGATCCAACAAACAAAGCCCAAAATCACATGGATCCATGAACCGAATCGAAAAAGCCCGAAAACTCAAAAATACTATTCACCGTACAGACAACACTATCAAGGTTGTCAAGATCGGGATCTTACTTAAGATCGGGAGGGCATAGTAAAATCGTAAAACATAAGATCGTAATTAAGATCGAAAGATCCTACTCAATTATTTTTGTGAGATAGAGAGGGAATAATAAGATTGTAAAACATAAGATTGTAACAAAAATCGGAATATATTACTAAAATGAAAAAATTAAACTAAATATTTGAAATTTTTTACATGATATTTTGGTAGGCAATTGTATTTGTGGGAAAATGGCCACCGCCAAACCGTAATTATTGTGTCTCGACATTTTGTCAACCTTCTCAACTTGTAATGGTGGTGGTCGGAAAATGGCAAGTGTGGCCGGAAAACGACTCATCGTGGCCAAAACTGACCAAGATCGCTCAAAATCAATGATTTTACAAATTTTTCATAATTTAACTATAACACGCAATTCTACTTAGGATCGAGATCGTTGAGGGTGGGTAAGATCGCAAAATCGTCAAATTTTTCATAATTTAACTATAACACGCAATTCTACTTAGGATCGAGATCGTTGAGGGTGGGTAAGATCGCAAAATCGTAAGATTTTAAGATCTAGATCGAGATCTTAACAACCATGAACACTATTCACTGACCAATTTATTTTTTTAACTTTTCGTCCATTTTAAAAATTTCGATTTTTACATTAAATACTCCAAAATATATTTTAATATTTTAAGGCACATTTACCATACTAGTAAATGCTAAAAATTCTTTACATTAGTGACTTACAAAGATTTCTGAACATAAAAGTAATTCAAATGACAGCACAAAAATTAATACATATGTTACATCGTAATAAAAAAAAAAAACTAGTAAAAGATGTATTCCTCTTATGACTTGGTACGAACAGTGCATTCCACCGGGAGACCTTGAGGAAACCGTTTAACATCATTGCAGTAATTATAAATCATGTAATTCTTCTGCACCCATTTTAGTTTCTTCTGGTTTGTAATATCAAGTTGTTGAGATAACCAAGCACTATCAGAAGAATTGGATTTGCATGAAGAAACTCCATTAGACCAAACACAACCACTTGCTTTGAGGTTTCTAAAAGAAGCAGTAAATGGAGCTTGTGTCCAATCTGTTTTCACAAGTCCACCTCTTGTTGCCCAATCATCAGCATTCCATAAACTTGAATATAATCTCATTGCTTGGTTCTTTGGATATGGAACACCTTCACTCTCTAAGTTCTTGAACTCCCTAATAGGTCTTCCATCAATATAGAATCTGAAAAGAAAAAAAATACATGAAGTCAAACTAATTATGAGAATTATACAAGATAATTGTGAATATGATATGAATTTTAGAAAAACTTACACAGCATGTGCGGAATTCCATAGAAAGGAATATGTATGAAAATCTGCGGTTGGATCAAACCATAGATAAAATTGTTGCTCTCTGTCACCTTTCCCTTGGGTAAACACGTTGGTATGAACTACATAAGGATCACCACTTAAATTTCCTAAGAATTCAAAGTCTAATTCATCCCAAGATAACCCTTCTGAACGTAACTGCAATGCATGATACAAATATTCTATATTAGATATTAGGCCTGTTTTAGAAAAATATTACAGTATTGTTTAAGATTGAGTATGGATATAAACTCACGTAATAAGCAGTGACAGTGCCTGCTGAATTTCCAGGTACAAGTTTGATTTGCATGTCAATCTTAGCATAAAGATATTGATTATTGGATTGAAAGCCAGAGCCAGAGGTTCTATCTAGAGAGAGAGTAAGAAGCTGACCATTGTTGAGAATGTTACCTCTTCCATTTCCCCAAGTGATACCAACGTCTTGGTATAAGTTGCCAGCAAAAGCTACCGTAAAAGGTGTACATATTAAAAAAGTAATTACAAGCATAGCCATTGGACAGTATTTGTGTGTGAGGCAGAAAATAGTTGTTTTGTGTGAGAAGTGATGAAACAGAAAAATCATGTGCTCTAATTTATAGGAATCTATAAGGTTATGGTTTATGGGAATATGAATGTTTGGATAATAATAAAATGAAAGCTGGTTGGTGGGATGAAGTGAAATTGGACAGCTGGAGAGCAATAGGTTTGATATGCTTATAATGTGAATTAATGATAGTTTAAGACTTTTAATCGGTTTAGTGGTCCATTACGTGGTGCTTTGTTAGGGTATCTAGCCACTATTAAACCGAACTAGTGTTTGTGGTATTCATCATAAGTGCTACAAATTGAAGTAGCTACTAGCTTCTATTACCGTTTACCTACAGAACCTTTTATTACAAAGCGTGTAAATTCTAGAAATTTTCAAGAATGCACTATTAATTTCTGGTTTCTAAATTATGTGATTGGAATTATTTTTAAAAGCTATTTTGATAATGTTAGACTACTATTTCATGTAAATAAACCGCCTAAAATTTCACCGACTTTCGTTACATCAACTACCTACCCAAGAATGAAAAATGCTTAGTCTTTCCCTAATATACCCTTCTATTAAAATAATTTTTCCACTATCATTTACCCATTTTGGTCATTGACTAACTTAAAAAACATTGACCAATCAAAGTATTTGTTTTGTACACATGGCATCATTTTTTTCAAACCTTTCACCCTCTTTCTCATCAGATTTTTCCCTCTCTCACTCCTTTACTTCTCCTTCTCGTCACCACCTTCCCTCCTCTCTCTCACCAAAAACCCTCTTTCTCTGTCTCTATCCCCCATTTTCTCCATTTTTCTTCTTCTTCCTTCCTCAATATTTCTTCTTATGCTCATTGTCATGGTTCCAATTTCAACTACAACTGCAGAAGATGGAGATTTGGGCGTGGGTTGTGGTCTGATTTCGGCATACTTTCATGTCGTAATAATCTGGTTAAGTATTCGTTTTCTCTGGTTTTTTTGTTTATATTTATTGTTGAGGTTTAACCTGTGTTTGTTTCTTCATTTTTTCATGGCGAGTGGGTCAGATTCTGATTTACTCTTTTAGGGTTTTTGATGGTTTTGGTATTTGGTGAAGGTTTGTGAAGGATATGTAGTCCATCGTCGCCCTCGCATCGGTAACGTTGGCTAAGTTCTTTACTCTTTAAATTTAGGGTTTATTATTTGTAATGTTGATAGTTTGACATGTTATTGGCAATTCTTTTGCTGAGTGGATCATAGTATTCACTTATTGAATAAATTTTGCAGGTTTTAGGGAAGTACTAATTCAAATTTGATCCTGTTGGAGAGGGTGCTAGATGGCGTCGAACATTTGGTCAAGAAATATACTCGTCCTTGCTTCCAGCCTTCACATAGGTGGTTAATGAATTGTTGTTAAAAGTAACTGTATAACTCTTTATAGTTAAATTAATAATTGTGTTTTAACTAGATTGGTGGCTTATTTCTTAGTAGTAGAAGTATTAACTAAAGAACACTTGAGGCATGATTTGTATTAGGCCTGAATCTTTGAATGGTTGGAAGTGTATTTGGGTTCTCCTAGGTTTAACTTGCCAATCGGCCATTTTGAAATTGTTGGCGAACCTGTTTTTTATATTAATTATCTCTGTATTAACCTGTAAGCTCATATTGTTGGCGTTACATTCCAGGGAGATGCTTTTTATTTGTTTTACGAGGCAAAGAATTCAATCACCATGCAAGGTGATATAGGAGTTTCAAAAAGTACTGATAAGGGAGCAACATTGCAACAATTGGGAATTGCCTTGAATGAAGACTGTCATCTTTCTTATCCTTGTGTATTTCGGCACGGTGATTATATGCAGTTATATTTTATCTTATTTTCTTGATTTTGTTGATCTTATACTTTAGAACTGATGTTCTGTTTTCAACCTGTTGTTGTGCAGTTAATTCATCGATTATGGATTCATATACTTTGAAGTCTGTGTTCGATTTGCCTCAACCTTTTCAATCAAGTTTTAGTTTCAGGTACTATATAATGCTCTTTTAATATGTGCGAGATATAGTAGATTGCTGCTACTATAACGTGTATTTTCGATATGCTTTTAATAAGAGATGGTGCTCAATTGCTCATTCATCATGTATATTTGGGACATATTATAAAAGTTGATGATATTTTTGTACAATTTTAATCCTCTGATGTCACAGATTAGAAACGAATATGCAACCAAAGTGATCTCATGCCGGTTTTTTATGAACATAATAATGAACTCTCTATGTTATGGGGAATACAGATGTTGGTTAATTATGCATTCATTTTAATAGGGAGGATATGGATCTTCTTGGTTTATTGTAGTTCTGACACTCTCCATTACAGGTCACTGCTGCTAGTCCTGTTGTTGGTTCCCAGGTTAGGGTGGAGGACTCTGATGTAGCCTCGATGGATGGCGAGATCTTGGAGGTTAATGGGGAAGAAATAAAAGTTCTTTGCACTTCAGGAAAGAAGGTGAGAATGTTTTATATAGTTTTATTAAAATCCCTTCATTTCTCTAAGCAAGTTATTTTCATGCTCTTAATTGGCCTCATTTCCCCCCTTTTCTGTTAATTTCCAGTCTAATCCTGTTCTAAAAGCCTTTGGAAATGCAAAGACTGTTAGAAACAATAATACATGGTGGAATGGAACACATCGAACGCAGATATATGGTGTTCCTGTCATTTGTTTGAGTATAAGGGTTACCTCTGTAGACATGCGATTGGTGTTCTCCAAATGTCTGGTGTTTTTAGCATCCCGACAAAGTATATATTGAAAAGATGGACAAATGCTGCTTTAAGTAAGCATCTTATTGGTGAAAAACTGGAAGACGTTCAATCCAAGGTCTAGAGATTCAATGATTTATGCAAACGGGCCATAATATTGATAAAAGAAGGTTCTTTATCCCAAGAAAGTTACCATATGGATTTAGGTGCAATAACTGAGGCTCTAAAGCAATGTGCCAATTTGAACAATTCTGTTGAGAATGCAGCCTTAGCTACTCATGTTGGTTGCAATGTTGTAGAAGAGTATCAATCTGTTAGTACATCTATCGATAAGGTGTCTGATCCAAAGATGATTACGGGTAAGAAAGCTGCGAGGACTGGTGTGGCTGGTAGGAGTCTAGAAGGTATCGAAAATATTGAAGGAAATAAAGGAAAGGTGAGTTTTTTTGGTAATTACCGATTGCGTGATGTACTGGTTTTCTCTTAAGCTTGTCTTTAACTTGTCAGCTACTCATTCGGTTTGTGACTTACTAATTTGTGATGATTTTTACCTATTGGAGCAATATTTTCCGCAACAGATTCTGTTTGCACGTTGCAGGTTTGAAAACTATGTAGTTTTTTTTTGCATTTTTCCAACAACTAACACATATGAACTGAAACTTTCAACGGTATGCTTTGCACTTTATTATTTCTTTTGATACATGATACACAATACATATTGCTAATGCTAATTTCTATAATCTATTCATGAATGAGTTATTTATTTTCCCTTGCTTGTGTTAAATACTTATATAGTGGCCATGTCTTGGAGATTTTGTAAAGTGGGAGTAGGCTAAAATTGCTCTCAGAAAAACTTTGGATGAGTTTGACAATCCATGGCAGGTATGCTTGTCATTTTGAATTAAATTGTAGACTTACTTGATACCCTCATTTTGAATTCAATAACCACTTTCTGTTTCAAAAGTTGCTTACATTTAAATGCATGTTACTTTTTTTATGGCTCCATTCACATGATCAACTGCAAGAACAGGCTAAACCGATACTATTATAAAGGAAGTTGTTTCGAAATTTACCTCGAAGACCTTGCAGGTCAGGTTTTAAGATAAACTTTTAAATTAACAATGAAATAATGTCAGTCTTATGGATTGATTGTTCATTTTTGTGAACATCACTCAGTTGTGAAACCTCTGTATTTGATTATGTTTGTCTTGCTGACACTATCGGTAGATTTGAGGATATCATGTCTGTCTTGCTGAAATTATCGGTAGCTTTGAGGATATCATGTTTGTCTTGCTACATTAATACTCAAAGGTTCCTTTCATTTGCTACTTCTCAAGAAGTAAAGATTATGATCCAAATAACTATTCAGTTTACAATTGTCGTGTTCCTCAGGATCATTTTACTTCCTGCTAATCCATTTATGCATAAGAAACACAGAGGTTTTGCAGATCAACAAACTTTCATGCATTAAACAATGCATACTACATATACAAGACTAGATATAGAAATTTGTGCTCCTTCAAAAATAATTACTCCTGCTGAATAGACTTCTTTGGCTCTAATATCTCTTTGATCTCATAAGCTGAAGTAAGGATTTACAACCATTGCCCAAGCAAATTTTTCCAACTCAGTTTGACTAAAAATCTGAGGATTTCAAAGTTCCAACCAACAACAGTACCAATGATTCAGTTCACTATTTTATGATTAAGAGAATAATACTATAATCAATATTAATCATAACAATTGAAGAAGTCCATGGCAAATCACATTGACATGTTGTATTGTATTTTTCAGAAACATGTTGTATTGTATTGTATTTAATTTTTTAAAATTCATAAGCTTTGAACATTGTGTTATCTTCTTCATTATGCCTCCTTGAGCAGAAAGACATTTTTGAATGACAGATGTTTTCATTCTTTTGTTGCACAGGACAAAGAGAATTGTTGAAGTCGTCAATTTTAGTTGTGGGAGCTGGAGGGTTGAGTGCTTCTGCATTGTTATATTTTGCAGCGGCTGGTGTTAGTAAATATTACAAAATCAACTTATGAAAAGGAACTAATGGAGTAGCGTTATCCATCCAACACTGGTGAACGTACTTAATGGCGCACAAGTTCACTATCAGCACGGATCAAAAGAGTCTGAGATAGTTACTACAATAATAGATTGGTAAAATTGGGCAGCAAAGTTGTTGGGCTATTGGTTTGATATAATATACCATCATATGATAGCTTGAGTCTCTAATCTATTGAGACTTGACTTATCATATTAGTTTGCTGAACAGAGATATGGCTTGATGAATATACAAGTTGCTTGCAAGCAAATACTAAGATCATACTCAATTGGCTCATATCATGTAATAATATTGAGTTGCACTCTGATTCATCATAAAGTGTAGATTATTCATTGTCTTCGCTTAATCTTATTTCATTTAGGTTTATCTATGCCACCTACTCAAACTGTAATGTGATGGATATTATTATGTAAGAAACAAGCCACCCCAGAAAGTCAACTTTTGTAATATTCAGTTACATTATAATTGCCCAATATTAGCTGCTTACTCTATAAAGGAAACATATATCAATTGCACTGACATGATATCTCTAGATTATACTGTGTTCAAGTAACAACACTTTTAATATAAACTATAAGCATTTTTAGTTCAAAGAGTAGATTATTTTATGGATAATGGATATTGCTTCAGCCTCTGGCAGGTTTGGTGCATCAAACACTTTGCAAACACGCTGTTCACCTTTCCCTTTCCTGAACACCAGCCTTATTGTGGCTGCATGAGCTAGCACATGGCCTCCTGCTGGTTTCTTTGGATCAGTTATGAACATACCACCTCCTGGATTAGCTATGACTGCAAACAAAACATATTTCAACATATTTCAAGGGTTGCAGTTGGAGAATGTACTTACCTCCTGGATCAAACACAACACATACCACCTACCTAAACTAAGCATGCTCAGTGTACCTCAAATATCAACATATTTCAAGGGTTGCAGTTGGAGAATGTACTTACCTCTTGGAGCAAAACTTGCAGTTGTGTGAAATGGAGTTCCATCAAGGTTTTGTTGCTTTGAGTAGCTCCTAAATATCCTCTTTATACTTTATGAATGCTTGGAAATCAAAGGAGTTGATTGGACTGAGGTATGCCTTCCAAATTGTACAAATGACCAAAATTGTCAAAAGTGAACTTAGGTCAAATGATGTTACAGTTGCAAATTTAAGGTTTGGACACCTTAAGAATGATTTATGGAAGGTTTATGAAGTGTTGGAATGGCTGGAAGTGAAGGGCATCAAGACTGGTCCATGAAAATGCAGAAAGTCAACTTTCTTTGGGTTTGAAGGTTGACTTTTGGATTTATGAGGCTTTTGATGGTTTTGAGAGTTTGGACAGCTCTAACACATATTTTGTGATGTGCTAGAGTGATTTGTTTGGTGGTTTGGTGTTTGGAATTGATTTTGGATGGATTTGTGCAAATTGGTGCTTTTGTTCACAAATGGTAACTTGAAAATGCAAGACCAATGTGGAAGGGTTTTGGACTGAGATTATATGCTCTGAATACTCTTCAAATCCTCCCCCAAATGTGTGGAAATAATGATCAATTTATAGGCCAAGGATTGCATTATGGGACAGCCTTGCATCATGTGCACTTTTACCTTTTTAAGATTCCTTTTTGAGTGGAATTTGGTGCCATGTGATCTGAGCATATGCTAAAGGGTTTTGACAGATTGCAAGTGCATTATGCAGGTGAATGGAATGATGTTAAGGCATGTTTAGTGGGCTGAGGTTCAGAATGCTTGCACATGTTGGTGTTACTGCATTCTCCACTTTGAAATGCATAACATGCCTTACATGATTGGTGTTTCCCATGTGTAAATTGTGGACGGGGCCTGCAACATGACATGTAGATGTTTTACAGTTTGTTTTGCATCAACCAAGTTGGATTGGTGGCTTGAGAAGAAAGGAAATGAAGTTCAAGTACAAATTCTGCAGCAAAAGTTACTAAATATGGATGTGTGGTTTGCAAGTTAAGACTGTTTCATTCAAGCTACGTAAATATGGATGTGGGGTATTACATTATGTATGCTCATTTCTCATTCCAAACTTATGCTAAAGTTTGTTCTGTAGATTTGCATGATGTTCCATTCAAGCTACGTAAAATCCGATACACTAAATCTTTTCGTAACTTTACTATTGTTTTTTTCGAATTACGATCAATCATGACAAGAATAACTTCTATTGTCGTACACATTTCAACTGTAGTGCACGTTTCTTTCATTGTATCCCAATCTCAAGTACAAAATTATTTCTATCTCGTGTATTTGTAAAAAGTTTGAACATTCTAAAATGTTTATTCAAATCCTCACGGGTCACTACCATAACAATACCTATTTGTTATTAAGTATTTCTTTTCAAATTTACATGTCCCTTTAAATATATTTTATATCATATTAGATAAATTTATCCCTGCGAATGCACATGTATGTTGGATCATTACTATAGTCAAATAACTATTTTTAGATGATTACTCTTGATATTTTTTAATTCAAACTTTATCAATTATTGTTAATACATGTAAAAATATATTAAAAAAGAACCATAAACTTTTAGATTTTTTATCAAATGATTTAAGATAAGAATCAACTTACCCGTGCGGACGCACGGGTCTTCTACTAGTTAAGGTTATGTTGTTATTGATAAAGATTGGTCAAAATGGTCCATTGAGTCACATCACCACGTCTGAATTTCTGTGATGCCGCTTATCGTACAAGCAAGGAAGAAAGCTTTCATTTCACTGTCAAAATTCTAAACCGCCTTAATTTTACAGTGCCATAACTACCATCCTATGATTGAGTCAAAGGAAAATAAATTTTAACTAGTGATAATAGTTAGGAATGTATGGGCAAGTTCGAAAAAAAAGTTTAGAATTAAAGGCAAGTCGAATATTACTTAAAATTTTATAAAAAGTTGTATTGTATGTTCACCATTGTTGTTTGGTGTGATCATCACAATTTATTGGTGATTGTTATAAAAAGTTCTTTAATTCAGAAATATTCAAGTCTATCATAGTTTTGATGTTTGTTGTAAAAAAAAGTGTTGTTGTTTTTTTGTGTTGGTTTATGTTATAAGATTGTGGAATAGTGTAGGCTGCTAATTTCGACGCTTGGATTTTGTTCAGAAAATAAGTTTACAGATCTGTCAGGATACTTTTTCGACAGGAATATGTTTTGAAAGAGGTCAGTCGAAGGCCAATATTAATTGGAGAAGCATATTTGGAGATTTTTCTAAGTGTTAGAAATGTTTTGACGGATTGGTGATGATACTTTCGAATACATGTTATCTAAACCAATCTTGCACAGTCAAATTGGAAAGTGGGCATTAGCATTAACTGAGTATTCTTTGACATATCTACCTTTAAAGGTTGTCAAAGGACAAGTGGTGGCTGATTTCATAGTCGACTACGCCATAAATGAAAAGTCTCTGGACTACATAAAAATAGAACCATGGAAATTGTACTTCGACGGTTCTAGTCATAAAAATGGAACTGGAATAGGAGTTCTTATTATTTCTCCTAACAAAATTCCAACAAAATTTAAGTACAAAGTCGAAGGCCTTTGTTCAAATAATGAGGCAGAATATGAGGCTTTGATAGCAGGACTTGAAATTTTGTTGGAATTGGGGGCAACTCGGGTCGAAATAATGGGCGACTCTGAGTTAGTCATAAAGCAGATAACAAAGAAGTACAAGTGTGTTAAAGATAATTTAATCATGTACTTTGTAATAGCTAATCGACTCTTAAAAATATTCGATATGGTTACGATTCGACATATCCCTCGAATAGAAAATCAGGAAGCAAATGATTTAGCGTAGATAGCTTCTAGATACAAAGTGTCGAAGGAGAAGTTGCAGAAAGCCATTGAAGTTAGAGGAAGGGTCGTGTCAGCTAGATTATCCCCATCAGATTTGGAGACGATAAAGCTTGGATACCATGACGAAGAAAATTTTGAAATTTTTAACATAGATAATTCAATGACTGGAGATTGGAGGAAGCCTATAATAGATTACCTGCAAAATCCAACAGGACCAGTCGAACGAAAAATCAGGTATCAAGCTTTGAGTTATGTGATTTTGGGGAATGAACTATTTAAGAAAACTCCGGAAGGGATATTACTTAAGTGTTTAGGCAAATCTGAGGCATACATAGCTTTGTCGAATATACACAGCGGAGCATGTGGTGCGCATCAAGCATGCCATAAGATGAAGTGGTTATTATTCCAACAGGGAATGTATTGACCAACTATATTAAAAGACTGCGTCGAATTTGCGAAAGGATGCCAAGAGTGCCAGATACACGCAGGGATACCACATGTTCCTGCAAGTGAGTTACATTCTATAATAAAGCCCTGGCCCTTTAGAGGTTGGGCTTTGGATTTGATTGGAGAAATTAGACCGGCCTCTTCAAAAAGCCAGAAGTTTATTTTGGTTGGGATCGATTATTTTACAAAATGGATCGAAGCCATACCTTTGGTAAATATGGATCAAGAAGCAGTAACCGAATTCATTCGAAAGCACATCATTTACAGGTTTGGCATCCCAGAGACAATAACAACGGATCAAGGATCTGTTTTCACTGGTAAAAATATGCAAGCATTCGCGAAGGAAATGTGTTTCAAACTTCTCACATCAATGCCTTACTACGCTCAAGCCAACGGTCAGGTCGAAGCAGCAAACAAGGTTATAATTGGTTTAATAAAGAAGCTCGTGGGAAGAAAACCAAAGAATTGGCACAAAACTTTGGACCAAATTCTATGGGCTTGTCAAACCTATCCTAAGGAAGCTACAAATGCTCCACCCTTTCGACTAACGTATGTCCATGATGCGGTCTTACCGGTCGAGATATACTTGCAGTCAACAAGAGTTCAAAGACATCATGAAATTACATCAGAGGCATATTGAAATATGATAGTAGACGAACTAGTCGATTTAGACAAAGAGATATTAAACGCATTAGATTTATTGAAGAGGCAAAAGGAAAGGGTGGAGAAATTCTACAATAAAAGAGTAAAAGGTAAAGCCTTTTCAATTGGAGACCTTGTGTGGAAAGTGATTCTTCCCATGGATCGAAAAGATAGACTTATGGGAAAATGGTCCCCTAAGTGGGAAGGACCTTTTCAAATCACCAACGTATTTTCCAATGGCGCGTATGAAGTCGAAGAATTAGATAAAGATAAGAGAATACTGAAAATAAAAGGGAAGTATTTAAAAAAATATAAACCCATATTGCAGGAAGTTAAAATAAAAATCGACTAATTTTATAAAAGAAATAACTAAATTAGTAAAATTTGCCAAACAAATGGCTTAAATGTCATTACAAAAGAAACATGCCTCAAAGGACCAAGCAACATCACAAAATCAAACAGGGAAAGATTTCTTTAACTTGTCAAACTTGGATCGTTGGATTTGAAGTCGATGCTCGCAGAGTGCCTTGCTGGTCGAAATCTCTTCAATCTCCTTGCCTAACTTCTGGGCCCGTTCAACATGATGCACTCCAACTTCAATCTCTTTGGCTATTTCACCTTGATTGACTTGTTGGAGTTCTTCTTTGCGTTTCTTAGCTTGAGAAATTTTCCTTTGAAGAGCAGCAATTTGTTTCTCCCATTTGAGGATGTTTTCGTCACAGTTGGCAACATCTTTTTGATTTTGTTCAGAAGCCTTTTCCAGTTCAGTTACCTTGTTAGTAGAACTTGTAGCAGCATCCCATTCAACAAGTTGTGTTTCTGACTTGTTCTCAAGATTTTTTGAGTAGTCTCTAAGACAGTTAAAATCTGCCGCTACGAGGTCAATGAGAGTAGTCAAGTCTACAACAACATCAGTCACTTCAAGGGGAGCCTCCAGGACGTTGATTTATTTTAAGATCTTTTTCAGGTCAAAGTGGGCAGATGAATCTTTCTCTAGAAGTTGAAACAAATCAATATTGAGGATTCCTTGCCGAATCTGGGCCATCACTTCGTCCATCCATTTTGCGCCAGAAATGGTCCCTAAAGTAGTCGAACTACTGGTGGTGGTGTCAGAAAAGTTATAACGGGTACTGAGCATGGCCTTCAGGTATTCCAGTGGTCTTTGCACCTTTAGATTCTCAACCTCTTCATGAGAAAGGATGGTCGAAGTTGTGTTGGTAGAACCAGCTCTAGGATGATCAGTAGGATTTTGCATGTCGCTTTCTTTCTCTTCGTCAGCAGCAGTCTTTGGAGTGGTTTCCTTTTCATCTTCACTCCTTTCTCCCTCTTCGTCATCTGTTTCGACCTCCCCATCTTTATCTTTGTCAGCATCCTTCAAGTTGATGGGGGAATTATCTTCAGGATCACTTGCTGTTGTGAGCGCTGCATTAGGCATCATAGTATCTCCACCACCGTCAACTAAGTTATCATCCTCAGGACTAGTTTCTTCTGCAATTACGTCTTAATGTTTTTTAGAGACGGCGGTGGGCTGATTCACTTCAATGGCTGATTCCTTAGTCGAATCTTTAGGGGAAGGTTTTGAGGCGCTTGTAGGCTTGTAAGTGGGATCGCTGCTAGTCTTTGGAAGAACTTGAACAATAGGATGTCCATGGGTGTCGACAATGACCTGGAAGATAAAGAAGTCAGCAAATTTATCACGAGAAAAAATGTCTTTAACTGTCTAATGTGAATAGAAAACCTACCTTGGGAATTTCAGTCTTAAGACTAGAACTCTCACTTTCTGCTGGAGATGTTGTCGCTTGTTCGACTGGAGTTTTGTGAGGAGTTATCTCCAATATCCGGGAAGCAGAGGTTTTTGGTTGTTGAGGCTTCGTTGGTTTCTTCTTTTTTCTTGAAGGTTTAACTTGATCAGGGGATTCGTCACCAGATTCAATGACAGAAGCTTCAGGTTCTTTTTTCCTTTCTTTTCTTTAGCATTGAAGAAGGTTTTCGACTGCCCTGAAAAATAGCAAAAGATTTCATTAACATTTCAACAATATAATAGTAAAGAAATATTGAAAAAAAGGGGCAAAATCATACCTTCGCCAAAGGTTTCTGGGTAGTATTTTTTGGGGCTTCCGTGTCCTCTACAGTTGACGTTTCGACGACAGCTGACTTCTTGGCAGGAATTTTTGTGGCTAAGAAAAAAGGAAAAAGTTAAATACAAGTCGAAAGATACATTTATGTGCAAATGAAAAGAAGTGGTGTTGAGTATCTTCCCATTCCACACCTTCATATATAGGAGTTTCCACGCGAACATGTTTTATGCCAATATGAAGGTGGCCTTTGAAATTGTCCAAGGTATACTTAGTCGGAACCACTTGCTTAACACATTTTTGATATTCCTGGCGAAGAAGTTTCATGGAATCCCCACAAGTGAACCAATCTGGAAATGGAGGACTAAAAGCCACACCAAATTCAGCAGATGGTAGAGGAGAAAATTTTGGTGGATAGAGGTTAAAAGCTATCTCATAAAGTTGTTCTGGTCGAATGTATGAAGGTAGTTTTAACTCATCCAATTTTCTGGTAAATTTTTCTTTCAAAGTAACAGCTGCTTCGCTTATGGTTCGACTAAGTTCGTTGGGCCTGTAGGCAGTTTCAAAGTATTTATGGAATGCTTGGATTTCTTTGACGTGTCTTGAAGTACCTTTCTTCATTTTATCCTGCACAAGGGCGAAAGCTCTGGTCAGTTGGATGGTGAAAGAAGGCACGTCGAAAAATTGAGAGTCATAATAAGCCCTCCACCATTCGTCAAACTCTTGAGTACAGAGGAAGCTGGGTTTAAAGGGCACTGGTTGAATTTCGACCAGGTTTAAATACTTTGCCAGCAACCCAGAACACTCATCTTCGGTGTGGGTCATGTTGTAGTTAATCAAAGAACCTTTCCTTGAGAAGAGGGGTTTTGGTTTTATTTGTATTAACCCAAACTGCCGAGAGACCAAATTGGGTTGGTAGTTAACAAGGGAGACCTTCAGCTTTTAGGGACCGAGCCTGGAAACTAAAAGTCTAGGAGTGAGAAAAGATTCCCAGACATTAAAGAATTCATCTTCTAGAGCTTTCGACTCTAATGGAAGTTTCGTGGTGAGCCACTCTGGTTCAGTTTTTCTGTCGGCGAAAGGAGCCATATTGGGAGTGAAGTTATGACGTTTGGCTAACATCATAACATAACTAGTAAAAGTTTGTTGAAGGCTCAGACTTTCATCATTGGGTGTTAACTACGCCAGTCTGGTTCCTTCGACTCTTCTGTCCTTTAGAGCAGTTTCATCCACAGTTTGCTTGTTGGGTAAGGAGGCTTCAAAGGTGGCATTGAGCCACACCTGTAAGAGCCAAAATGGTCCTGACAATAGTAGACTCCCTTTGTCCTTGATATTCTTCAGGAAAGTTACCCCTTCGCCAAGAGATTCATATAGATTCGCCAAGATCATCTCACTGAGGCACAGTTGATGTCCAGCATGAAGCTGATTTGCTATGGTTATATAACGTTTCGCCACTTGAAGGGATCCAGAGCAGAAAACACATCTCGACAGCCAGAGGGCTAAGAAGGCTACATGCTCTTGATCAGAGACTTCTTTAGTTTCTTTGTCATGGTAATTGGAAATATAGGCTGTGAAGGTGGCCTTATTGGTGTCGAAGCCTATGGAGTCGTCAGACAGTAGGGTAGGATCATAATCTACTCTTAGTGGGCTAAGGCCAGTTATGGCAGTTATGGCAGCTACGTCGAAAAGAGTGGGGGTAATCATTCCACAAGGAAGGTGGAAATTGTTGTAAGTATTGTCCCAAAAGTAAAGGGAAGCTAACAGCATAGAGGGGCAATATCCTGGTCCTACTTTCGACAACTGGATGAGGTCGAAAATGCCCATAGATTTCCATGTATCAGCTTTGACTGCCTCTATTTTCTTTAGCCAAGCCAGATAATCAGATGGGTCTTTCGACAAAGGACAAGACCTAAAAATTCTAAAGTTGTTCATGTATTCTACGTTTATGACTTCCTCAGAGGGAGATCCTTGGCCATCGACTTTGGATTTTTCGTCTATGATTTCTCCTTATCAGTTCTAGGCCTAACCCCGTTAGCTATGGGTTTGTAACGGTGGTAAGCTGGAAAGAATTCTCTTACTTTTACAGGATCTAAAGATAAATCAGGTAAAGGTCCTAGTATTGCGTGAGATTTACCAGAAATTAAAATAGGAATTAGTACCTGAGACTGGTAAATACGTCGTTTCTCCTCTTTATTTGGAGGCTCTGGTACATACTGTTGGTTCCCCACCACCTTTGGCCCAAGGATCTTGTGGACAGGTGGTAAGTTTTTGGATTTTTTGGAATCTTTACTTGTGATTTGGGGAGCAGCGGAAGATGCCATGGTTGATTGCAGAAGAAAATACAGAGGAAATGAAGAAGATGAAGTTGAAGAAAGTCTGTGCTTAAGGAAAAGGAGAGTGAAAAGTGAAAAAATAAGTGTTTTCAACTTATTTATAGGAGGAAAAGAGACTGAAGCGGTTGAGATTCAGAATTTCTTTCCATTTAATGGAAAGATAGTGGAAAAAGTGTGGGACACGTGGCAGTTATGAGTGGATGGTTCAGGCGGTGGCAGTTAAATTTTTGACCCATGATCTGCTAGGGACTAGGGTAGTGATGATGAAAAATCTTAAAACGTGGGCTGAAGAGACGTTTTAGGAAAAGTACAATGATGACTCTGACGTTACAAATGTCTAGTCATGTGAACAGTCATACGTCGAATTATTGAAGGCGTCGAATTTTATTGGCAAAAAATGCTTTTCTCCCTTTGTCGAAAATGCATTTTCTGGGGGGCAATTTGTAGGCTGCTAATTTTGACGCCTGGATTTTGTTCAGAAAATAAGTTTAAAGATCTGCCAGGATACTTTTTCGACAGAAATATGTTTTGAAAGAGGTCAGTCGAAGGCCAATATTAATTGGAGAAGCATATTTGGAGAATTTTCTAAGTGTTAGAAATGTTTCGACGGGTTGGTGATGAGGCTACTTTCGACGGATGTTTTGAAGTTTGAATTTAGGAGGGAGTTCCATTTTGAAAAAGGACGCGTGGAATATATTTACTTGAAGAATGCATGCAGATTGCCATTTGTCATCATTAGGAGAAATAGTTGTTATTGACAGTTATTTCGATTGTATATAAATAGGGAGTCCTAGCGTTAAATTTCCGTGTGTGTTCAAAATTTGTACAAGTCACTCAAGAAATACTCAAAGTAATCGTGTGAGAGAAAAGAGTAATTACTGAGAAAATGTACGTTTGAGAAACACCAGTTTTATTCCTTGCATTTTAATGAAATCTTAAGTTATTCGTTTACAATTCCTTTTCATTTCCGTACTTTTATTTTTGCAATTTACTTACATTTCGCCATTTCTTTCAAGAACCAAAGTCTTTACTTTTAGTCGAAAAACACTAGTTGATGAAAACCATGATGAATCCAATAAACAAAAGGTTTTTTTAACACAAATTTACAAGATTGTTAAAGCACATTGTCCTAGGATTTGTTTGATCGGTCCTGTAAGCAAACTAATTTTTCATAAATTAGGAGATCAACGGTTGTTTGCAAATTTTCCAAGCAAACAGATAGGTATTGGTGTAAGACTTGTATAAATATCTAACATATTGGAAAATCTTTCATAGGGTGTGAGAGGACTGAATTTATCCTTGGTTGGAAAGGGAAATTAGGTTACATACTTGTGTTATTTACATTTTGCATTTATTTTGCTACCTTTTCTTTCATAAGTTTCATAAAAAAAAATTTGGAAAAATAAGAACATAAGAGTCATATCTTAAAAACAAGAAAAAGTCTTAAAACCTAATTCACCCTCATTTTAGGTTACAGTTGTTGGATTTGGGCTCCCTTCATATGTGGAGAAAGACTCAAATATGATTAGCTCATTTTTCTCACTTATTTAAGCGGAGATGGTCAATTTAGGGTTGAGAGAGATAGAGGAAAATAAGGATTCAAAAGAGAGAAAAGATGAGACAAACTCATTCCATTTTTCTATAACCAGTCTCACTAAATTGACGATCCCTGATTCATTAACCGTTGGATTCGTTAACATATATATATCTAACTTTTGACCGTTCAGAATTACAAAACAATGTCCGAGGTGAAAGTTATTTGCTTCGTACTAAGCTGCAAATTTGGGAAAACTTTTCAGCTTTTTTATTCTTATTTGTAAGCTAGTTTGCTTTATGATTTACGATTGTTAGCACTAGTTTGTGAATCATTTTAAGTCTCTCTTGCACCCTTAATTGATTATAGTGGAATTATTTCTTTGGTCTAGACGACTCATGATTTTTACTCTCATATTGAGGGGGTTTTCACGTTAAAAATATTGGTGTTCTTTTGTGCCTCTATTTATTCGATTTCTCGTCTTATATTTGTTGTTGATCCTCAAGGTTCCTACAAGTTTAGGGAGTTTTATATCCGTTGCGTATTGTTTTATTATTGTGTCTTTATTCCCATCAGAGTGGCATCAGAGCTCTTGGTTAATAGCTATTTTACTTGATTGAATGATGAAGTCAAATACAAAGATGAAGATGGTATTGTTGAATGGTTCTAATTATCATTTATGGAAGTGCAAGATTGAAGACTTACTATTGGTGAAGAAATTGCATTTACAGGTTTTTAGTTCCACAAAGTCGGATTTTGTGTTTGATGAAGAATGGGAGTTTGAACATCAACAGGTATATGGTTTTATTCGATAATATGTAGAAGATAATGTTTATAATCATATTGCTAATGAGACACATGCAAAAAATTTGTGGGAGAAGATAGAGTCCTTGTATGCCTCTAAATCAGGGAATAATAAATTGTTCTTGTTGAATAGCTTCATAAGTTTGAAGTATAAGGAGGGGACTTCTATTTCAGATCACTCGAGTGAATTTAAAGGCCTCCTTGATCAGATGTCAGAAATGAGTATCAAATGTGATGATGAACTTTTGGGAGTATTTCTATTGTTATCTTTACTAGAGTCTTGGGAGAAAATTTGGGTTTCTATCACAAGTTTTGCTCCTAGAGGTGTTGTTTCTTTGGAAACGGCTAATAGTAGTATTCTTAATGAGGAAATGAGAAGGAAGGCACCGGGTTCTTCTTCTCAACCCGAGGTACTTGTCACTGAAAATAGGGGGATAAGTCATAAAAAGGAACCGAAGGATGGTAGAGAGAATAGCAGAAGCAAGTCCAAGCCGCGATACAAGAATCTAGAGTGTCATTATTGTCACAAAACAGGACACATGCAGAAGTATTGCTATCACTGGAAAAGAGATAATAAAGGCAAAAAGGGTAAGTCTAAACAAAGAGACCATGAAGATCATGATGATGATCGTGTTACTACTGCTACTAGTGATGATCTTGTTATTCTCCGTGATCATGAGTCTGTTAATCTTATATAAGACGAGAGTATATAGATAGTTGACAGTGGTGCTACATTGCATGTTACATCAAGGATAATTTTATTCACATCTTATACTTCTGGTGATTTTGGAGTGTTGAAGATGGGTAATGATGATGTATCTAAGGTAATTGGTGTTGGTGATGTTTGCTTAAAACCCAACATGGGAATACAATTGTTGCTTAGAGGTGTCAAACATGCTCCAGATGTCCGCTTTAATTTGATCTCTAAGCATATGCTAGATGATTATGGGTATGATAATCACTTTACTTCTGGAAAGCGGAAACTCAACAAAGGTAACTTGGTTGTTGCTAGAAGAGAAAACTTTCTAAATCTTATTGGACAAAAGTTTTGGTTGTTGGGGACAGTGTGAATGCTATCGACATAGAAGTATCTTTGTGGCACTGAAGACTTGGTCATATTAGTGCAAAGGGGCTGAATGTTTTGGCCAAAAAGGATGTTCTTCATGGATTAAAGAATGTATATTTGGAGAAGTGTTCTCATTGCATGGCTGGTAAACAGACTAAAGTATCTTTCATGAGACATCCTTCCTCAAGGAAGTCAAAGTTGCTTCAATTGGTACATTCTGATGTTTGTGGTCTATTAAAGGTAAAATACTTTAGTGGTGCACTTTCTTTTGTTACCTTTATTGATGATAGCTCTAGAAAACTATGGGTTTTTTTCCTTGAAGACAAAAGACCAAGCTTTAGAAAAGTTCAAAGAATTCCATGTTTTGGTTGAGAGGCAAACAGGCAAGAAGATGAAATGTGTTCGTTTAGACAATGGCAGAGAGTATTTTTGTCTCTTACAAGTATTATAAAAATAATTGTAAAGAAAGGGATAAAAGGAAGAACACCTAAGGCATATCAAAAAACATGTTTTATTTGTTGAATATTTTATTATTAATATTTAATTATTATTTTTAATCATTGTATATGTTTTAATTTTATTATAGTGAATTTTATTTATTTTATATTAGTATATATTACAAAATATTTATTATTTTATTTAGAATAGAACAATGTCAACTCGAAAATTTGAATCAGGAGCTTCAAAATTGAAGAAAAAAAAAAGAATTGAATCTTTAGTTGAATCACAAAAAGGGGCTTTAGATAAATTTATAAAAACAAACCAAAAAAGTAAATTTAAAAATTTAGGCGATTATTCATTGAATGAACAAGTTACTAACAATGTAGAAGCTAACATCGTAGAGGTGCACGAAAATGAAAATATAGATTTTGTAGAAGAACTTAACAATGTAGATGAAGTTAAGTTAGTTAACAACTTAAATAATGATAAAATATAGATAATAATTTATTAATAGAAGAACTTGATAGTGTAGACACGACTAGAAATATACGTGATTCAAGTCAATGGACAAATATTAGTGCAAATTTGAGAGATTTAATAGTAGAAATAAGGCCCCATTAAATTTGTCGATATAGATTTTTCTAAAGATGAATCCTCAAGACATTTTTCTTCCTCATTTTATATTAAAAAATTATCCAGCGAAGAAAAGCGTGAAAGAAGATGGTTAATATATTCTCAAGATTTGGATAAAGTATTTTGTTTTTGTTGTAAATCGTTTAATACTCTTTCTAGTACAAGCAAATTAGCAAGTTGTGATATTAATGATTAGAAAAATTTGAGTTCTAAGTTGAGGAGTCATGAGATGATTAATGAACACATCATTAATATGAGTTCATGGGTTGATCTAGAAACAAGATTTTTAAAAAATAAGACAATTGACCTACATGCTCAAGAACAAATAAATAGAGATAACGAACATTGGAGAAATGTTTTATTTAGAATAGTTGCAGTCTTTGAAACTCTTGGAAAATGAGTCTAATATGAAAGGGAAACATCAAGGAGTGCAAAAAAGATTTTTAGATATTAAACCTAGATCATTTTATACTCCATGTGGTTGTCATAGTTTAAATTTATTACTTTGTGATATGCCTAATTGTTTTCCTAAAGCTACATCTTTTTTTGGAGTGCTACAACGTATATACACACTATTTTGTTCTTCTACTAAAAGATGGAAAATTTTATAAGATCATATTCCTAGTCTTACACTTAAATCATTGTCACAAAAACGTTGGGAAAGTAGCATTGGAAGTGTGTGAAAGCTCCTATGGTTTGACAAAATTTTGGTAAAACATATTATTGATAAAGATGAAGAAATCTGGTCATGAACAAAGATGTCGAAGAAGATGTCCCAACCTGTAGACATGACATCCTAGAGTAATACACTGATTTAGCAGGTTTTAAATCTGTAACAAATCTGCCCAAGAATTGATGCGCTTTCTAGAAATGGATCAAGGACCAAAGATATGAAGCCCAAGACTGCTGAAGCCTATATAAGAGGGGACTTAGACATATGGTTTGGATATACCTTTTGTAACTTAGTTCTTATATAGAATATAAGGGTTTAGGGTTTTGAGAGTCCTTGAATCTCTAGGCTTTGTAAGCCTTCATTTGTGTCATTTGATACATTGTGATAGGCATAGGTGTCACACAGATTCAGAAGCCTTTAGGTAATGAATTGTGTATTGTTCTTGGATGAAGCTTTTAAGCAAATCCAATTAGCTTGTTGGTCAAGTATGCTTGACAGAATTCTGTATTGACAGGGATGGTTTAGATATCACGGTTTGTGATTTGGGGAAGTGAGTGGCGATTCTCATATCAAATAGGGTGTTCTTTGGTAAAGATTTCATTGGGTAGTATTTAGGATATAAAGTTGTAAAAGGGGGAGTTTAACTTTATAAGTTTACTACAGATAGTGGAGTCTTCTTCCTGGATTGGTATCCCCCAGATGTAGGTGAACTGCACTGAACTGGGATAACAATTGATGTGTTCTTTTATCACTCTGCAGATTTACATATTCTGTTATTGTTCTTGATAAACATGTTGGAACAGATGTCGTAACATCTGTGATTCTGCAGTTACTAATATTTAAGGTATCAGTCTGTTGTTCTGTTCTTGTTTAAATGATTATGTAGAGCAATGTCTTCACATGTGTTAGGACATCTGCTGTCTGCTATGCCAGAATTTCAATTGGTATCAGAGCAGGCATCCTGTCTGTTTCTAGATGAGATATTTGGGAGATACTTTCTGGCGTTTAAACAAGGAGGAGTTTTGAAGACCAAATAAATCAACTCAGACATACTCAAGGGTATTAATGGATGGGATGGATGTTCTGGGTCGAAGGTAACAACCCGGTGGTTATTCATGTTGCTGAGGAGGTTCTACAACAACTGCAGGAGAAGTGGCTAGTTCTCTTGTTGGGGTGTCTTATAAGATGTTTTGACATCTTATTAGGGAAAGCTGAATTTGTTCCTTGGTGGTTCTGCTGCATATGTTTCTGATGGAAGAGCTCTGGAATTATGGGAGTCTGGAGTTGTTGCTGAAGACAGATGGTGGAAGATCTCAATCGTCGGCCTCTATACTTGGAAATATTTGCATCCTTTTATTCCAAAGTCGGGTGCGATGGAATTGAGAGAGTTGTTGGAAGATGTCTGTTATGGTGACTTGGTACTTGGAAGCTTGATTCCATGGTGCAGTTTGAAGTCAGTTGAAGAGGAGGGGAGTTGAGTTTAGGTTTATCAAGTTCTTGCTCTGGGAGTTTGATAAATTATTGATCGGCTAAGTTGTCAAAGATACTTGAGAATTCTCTCAAGTCCACTCATAAAGGCGTCTCAATCGTGCATCTGGAGTCTTCTAGTTATTCTTCTGACTAGAAGGTGTTTTTGTGAAACATAAATCTGAAGAAAGTGAAGGTGATTTATTTTCACCATCCAAAATAGCAAGGAAGGATTCATCTCTCTTAATACTAAGGGTGGATCCAATCTGAATGGAGATTTCAGAACTGTTGAGGTAAATAAGGTTCGTTCAGAGAGAGTCTTAGTTACTTGAGTCAAGGGTGGCAGCCTTGGTATCTCAACAATTTGTTTGTCAAAGAAGATACTTGCAAAAGATTGAATACTTGATAAGTGTTCATGAAGTGATCTGGTGGAGTGTAGCTTCAACAGTGAAACAGGATTATTGAACAAGGATTTAAGATCAATTGCTATTTGTGTTACTCACAAGTATTTGATTGATTATCCTTGTATGTGGAGTTCAAGATTACTGATGTTCAACACGATGTTGGAACATCTCTTCATCTGGTTTGTGCAGAATCATGGGAGAGGTACTGCATAAGCTTTTGGATCTATTTCTCTTGGGTGTTGACCTAAGAATCTGCTTCAAGGTGGTGTGGCAGAAGCATCTGATCTCTGGAGAGTTTCCTGGAAAGAAACTGGTCTAGACAGTGGTGATGTGGAAGATGAAGAATAAGACATCATAATCTTGATGAGTGGTTCTTGGATCAGTTTAATTTTGATCTAGGAGTATTGGAGTGCAGCAGGTGTGTTCGAGTTGTTACTAGAAGCATCTGGTGTTTATTTGGAAAATGTCCTGGTAAGAGACTTGTCCAGAATGGAGTGTTGGTGATGGCACAACTTGGATCAGTTTATTTCTGATCTAGCTACTTAGAAGCATGGGATCTTGCTCATTTTGGAGGTCAAGGTTAAGTGGCAGTTATCTCTGACTTTCTACAGACTGCTCTACTAAGGAAAGTGCCATTCTTTGGTATGGCTATGGTGTAGTCTATGACTACTTCTCTTCTGAAGATTCAGACGTGGCAGGTGTGAATTATTTGGAGCTTCAAAGTAGTTATTCATCGAGGTGTGAGCTTGAATGGAATATATGTGATAAGATTAAGCAGGATGAAGGTTGTCTACTCAAACTTGGTTGTTGAATCAAGTCTATGAGAGCATGAAACTCTTGTTCTATTAAAGGGAGAAGGTTATTCTAAGTGGCAGAATGAGGAGCTGAATTCAGCAGCTGGATGTCATATCAGAATATTCTGACATCAAGCTTAACATCAGGATCTCAGCTGGTGATGTGACACATCAGCTTAAGATAAGTTGATCTAAAAGAGAATGAAATTTATGGATGCTTCAAAAAGGTCTCTCTCATGCAGTTTGCGGGAGCTGTGGATGGAAAAGATATTACTTGTCTAAGGCTTGGTGGATCCAATATGTCTTGCTATGAAGCAAGTAGTTCATGTAACTTGAAGATTAGATTTCATTGGTGGGTCAGTGTATCTTGTGGGAGTTCTGAGAAAAGTTAAGAGGCAATCAAAAGTGGCATTTGGTAGTTCTCATATGTGGATTCAAGAAATCAAGATAATCAAACAGTGGCATTTGAATACTCTTGAGGAGTGTCTTGGAACAAATTACTCTTGGGCAGAAGGGTGGTTGGTTGAAGACTTGAGGAGGTATTGATTCTTTTCTATCTTGAAGCTTGTGGCAGAAGTTCTTAGTTTATGGAAGATTACCTTCTTTTGGTGGATGGGAGTTTATTTCTCTCTTTGGTTATTTGGAGTTCTTGTTGATCAAGCTGGTGGCACAGTGTTGTTTGAAGATCTTCAGTTGGATTACTATGCAAATAGTAAGTCCAATGGTGGAGCATATCAAGAACTATGTTGATTGGTGTCTATGATATGTGAAGGATGTCCTAACTGATGTTAGAACATCTTCTGGGTTAGTTATCCTTGGAGGAGAATGATGGGTAAAGGTCTGTCTTGGAAGTCTGATGTGAATATGACATGCTAGAAGTGGATCAGTTTGGTGCTTGTGGAGCAAATGGGCTGAAGATTTCTGGAGCATGTGTTTGATGTCCTTCAAGTGTGAAGAACATTTGGGCGAGCTAGCAAACTAAGGGGCCCTGTGTGTCTCTTTGAGGAATGTGAAGTATTCCAGATTCAATTGGGTTGTATCTCAGGGAACAAGGAGATATATACATGAGAATTCAGGAGGAATTCGTGTGGTGTATGGATGGTTTGTGGACGAGAGGGATCAATGGAGCTTTGGTCTCAATCCAAGAGTTTGTTAGTTATGGTACAAGGATGCGTTCCTGGTACTCTCACTGTATGATCATGAAGTTGTCATGGGATATCATATGGTGATTTTGAAGTGTTTCTTGCTGAAGAGGCATCAGTTGAGAAAGATAGGGGGATAAGTTATGTCTGTTAAATGTACTGATGTGGTACATGATTTGCTTGAAGGTTAAGCATTAGGTGAATGCGTTCAGCAGGTGTGTTGAACAAAGGGTGCGCTCTTGAAGACATGAAGATGCGTCTTATGTTTTCCATTCATTTAGGGTGTTCTTCTTGAAAAGGAACACTGGTTATCTTAGATGGGGAGTTGCTCCTTGATCATAGATGTATTACTGCAGAGGTGCAGTTCAAAATCAAGTTTGTCTAGGGTCAAGCAAGCTGTGATTATTTTGAAGACGATATGTCAAGAAGGATGTCTTGACATTGCTCTGTTGTTGCAAGCTGTGGGGGTATTGATCAATACAGAAGTTGTTGGTAGACAATGTCTGACATGATGTCAGGACATTGTTAAGGACATGCGTTTAAAGGAATTGGTCTTTTGGTCGGTGTATCTTGGATAGTGGAAAACATGCGCGTGCATAACATGTTCATCGTTACTTGCATTATTTTTGGACGGTTTTCCTGGAAGAAGAAACAGTCAAAGCATTCTTGGCCGGTGCGCATTGGTTTTTGGTGAAGTTACATCCTTGAATTAATGACCTCATTGAATTGACCATTGTTATTTTCAATGGTTCGTTACATTCGAAGGAAATTTCTTGGGTATTTAAGGGAGTCCTTGGATCAGTTTGTCTCAGGCTGTGTTTTCTTTGTGGTGTGTTCCAAATGTCTTTTGTTCAAATCTGGATAACTATTGGTTAGGTATGGGAATGTCTTGGCTGCCTTTGTCAATTTTTGGCTAAAAAGGGGGAGTGTGAGTCACTGGTACAGGGAATGTGTGCGTTGTTTTTGCAGTTATTTTGTAAGAACATTGAACAAGGTGTTTGTTTTATCGTCTTGTCTATGTTTCTCTTGTGTCTTGTGACTTGAGTTAAAGATCAAGTTGTTTCTTGTGACCTGAGTTACATGCTTTATGCACTCAGAATTACAAAGTCTACAACTGATCTCTGGAGGGGGAGTGTGTTTAAAAGGAGTGTCTAGAGTTCTGGTGCCCCTTTTTCAACTTCACTCACCCTAGGAAGAGGGAGGTTGTGTTATCTTCCTCCTCGTGTACACCAACATGAATCCGGTATGCTCAGTATTCCAATCATAACCACCATTTAGACTAAAATGAGTTTTAGCCAAAATTTGTCAAAAGGGGGAGATTGAAAGCTCCTATGGTTTGACAAAATTTTGGTAAAACATATTATTGATAAAGATGAAGAAATCTGGCCATGAACAAAGATGTCGAAGAAGATGTCCCAACCTGTAGACATGACATCCTAGAGTAATAAAGTGATTTAGCAGGTTATAAATCTATAACAAATCTGCCCAAGAATTGATGCGCTTTATAGGAATGGATCAAGGACCAAAGATATGAAGCCCAAGACTGCTGAAGCCTATATAAGAGAGGACTTAGACCTAGGGTTTGGATATACCTTTTATAACTTAGTTCTTGTATAGAATATAAGGGTTTAGGGTTTTGAGAATCGTTGACTCTCTAGGCTTTGTAAGTCTTCCTTTGTGTCGTTTGATACATTGTGATAGACATAGGTGTCACACAGATTCAGAAGCCTTTAGGTAATGAATTGTGTATTGTTCTTTAATGAAGCTTTTAAACAAATCCGAGTTAGCTTGTTGGTCAAGTATGCTTGACAGAATTCTGTATTGACAGGGATGGTTTACATATCACAGTTTGTGATTAGGGGAAGTGAGTGGTGATTCTCATATCAAAGAGGGTGTTCTTTGGTAAAGATTTCATTGGGTAGTATTTAGGAGATAAAGTTGTAAACAGGGGAGTTTAACTTTATAAGTTTACTACAGATAGTGGAGTCTTTTTCCTGGATTGGTATCCCTCTGATGTAGGTGAATTGGACCGAACTTGGTTAACAATTGCTGTGTTCTTTTATCACTCTGCAGATTTACATATTCTGTTATTGTTCTTGATAAACATGTTGGAACAGATGGCGTAACATCTGTGATTCTCCAGTTACTGATATTCAAGGTATCAGTCTGCTGTTCTGTTCTTGTTTAAATGATTATGCAGAACAATGTCTTGACATGTGTTAGGACATCTGCTGTCTGCTATGCCAGAATTTCAGTGTGAAAGCTTTGAAATTTCAAACTTTACAAATAAGAGATGTTTTATTGAAATTATGTGAAATTACCGATGAACCTAAAATAAAAAGCGAAGCTGAATGTTTAGCAACTTATTAGCTTGAAAATTTTGAATTTTTATTATGCATAATTATTTGGTATGATGTATTATTTGCAGTAAACTCTATTAGTAAAAATATGCAATCAAATGATATGCGTATTGATATTGCTATATAACAATTGTAAGGTCTTATTTTAGTTTTAGAAAAATATAGGAAAAATGGATTTGTAAATGCTATGATTTCTGCAAAATAAATCGCTTTTGAAATGAATATAGAACCAAAATTTCATGAAAAATGTATTATTCGGAGAAAGAAACAATTTGATGAGATTATTGACAATGAAGTTATAAAATCTCCTGTAGAGTCATTTAAAACTGGTTACTTTTTATATATAATAGATCAAGCAATCACTTCATTTCAAAGTAGATTTGAACAATTTAAAATATACAATGATATTTTCTATTTTCTATTTAGTATTGAGATGTTAAAATCTATTGAAGTTGAAAATTTCAAAAAGAATTGTATTAACCTGAATTTTCATTAAAACATAATGTAGATTTATTTATAGAACTACAAGTTTTAAAAGAAATAATAAAAAAAAAATAATACACTAATTGATATACTTAATTATATAAAGAGACTCGATTCTTTTTCAAATGCGTATATTGCTTATAAAATATTGTTAATAATTTCTATAACTGTTGCATCGGTCGAGAGAAGTTTTTCAAAATTAAAGTTAATAAAATCTTATTTAAGATTAATAATATCTCAACAAAGATTGAATATATTGACTTTATTATCAATTGAAAAGAAATATTAAATAAAATAAATTACAATATTTTATATAAATAATTTAGCATTTCAAAAAGCTCGCAAAATAAAATTTTAAATAAAAAAAAAATACTATTAACCTATAAACTTCTTCAAAATATAATAGAATTGAACGATAATGTTTTGTGTTGATAGTCCCACTAATCAGAACGCAAGAAGATTGTGGGACCACTTTTGAAGAAAATTGCACAATTGAGATATGGTAAATAGAACATGCCGCGAAATGGAAAATATTCCCTCCGTCTCAAAATATAAGAGAAAAAATAAAAAACATATTTATTAAAAAAAGTAAAAATATAATAGTTTGATTAAAATTTTGTTGAAAAATATTGCTTTGAAAGATGTAAAAATAATTCTAATTGGTTGTTAGTTATAGAAAAGATGAGAGAAAAAGCAAATTAAATGCAACTTGCATTTAATTTTATCTTGAAAAAGAAGAAAGTTGATTTTTTCTCTTATATTTTAGGACAACAAAAATGTATTTTTTTCTCTTATATTTTGGGACGGAGGGAGTACTTAGGAAACGTTGGGAGCCACATATCCAAACAGAGGAAGTACTCACGCAATACCTGCGTAAATTGCTGAGTGAGACAACATTTATGTATGCCATAATTATATGACTAGTATGATAATGATAATTTTTTTTATAAATACCAAAACTTGTAAATCATTTAGACATTCAAGCAATCGATCATTAAACCATATGCATTTTATCCTCTTTATTTTATTTTTGTTCATTTTATAATTTAGTAACTCAACATTCTCATACATCTAACACTAACTAGAGTAATTAATGAACCCGCAACTAAGGAATGTCCATCCCTCAACCCAATATATTCATTTGCTTCTCCAAGGTATTCTCATAAAACTACCCAAATTATCTTTCATCTATGAAGATAAATTTGTTATACACTTGGCACACAAGTCAACTTTTATGAGAACCAAACATATATAAAATGAACCATCTTGATTAGCCTGTTAGTTTGTTATTTAGATTGTTATATTTTTTTCTTTTTTTATATAATAGGACCATCACATATTTGATCAATTGTAACAATTACACTTTAACCAATATAGTAACATGAAGAATATTCATAACACCACTATAAAATTCTTGTACAATGAATCAAAGAATATGAGTATTAAAGGTACAAAAAAAAAAAAGATAATACAATACAATGCAAAGTGTTGTAGTAAACTAAATTCTTAAACTCCCTAAACCATTCTGCATTCTTTAGGAAGACCCTGAGGAAATCTTTTGTCATCAGTGCAGTAATTATAGATCATATAATTCTTTTGAACCCACTTGAGTCTCCTATAACTTGTAGAATCCAATTCCTCTGAGAACCAAGCATTCTTATTAGCTCGTGTCGAACCACAAGACGATGCTCCAGAAGAAGACACAGTGCATGCATTAGCATTGAAGTTTCTGTATGAAGCAGTGAAAGGAGCTTCGGACCAATCTGTCTTAACAAGTCCTCCTCTTGTAGCCCAATCATCAGCGTTCCAGAGACTAGAGTAGATTCTCATTGGTTGATTTTTGGGAAATGGAATACCCTTTGATTCCATGTTCTTGAATTCTCTAATTGGAGTTCCATCCACAGAGAAACTGAAAAATACACACAAAAAATAAGACTCAATTAGTTGCTTACAATACAAGTAACCGAAAAAAATCAATTTTTTTGTATCTTTGATTTGTTAGTACTTACACAATGCGTTGTGGATTCCATAGGATTGAGTATGTGTGAAAATTTGCTGTTGGGTCAAACCATAGATGAAATTGTTGCTCTCTATTGCCTTTTCCATGGCTAAAGACATTGGTATGAAGAGTGTAAGGACTACCACTCAAATTTCCTAAGAATTCAAAGTCTATCTCGTCCCATGCACGTCCTTTAGATGATAGCTGCATGAATATTCGAGCACCGAAAATTAGTAAACAAACCTAAAGAATAAACATGATGCGAATGTTAACAACGAATCGATGTACACTTACATAATATGCAGTGACGGTGCCAGCAGAGTTACCGGGAACAAGTTTAAGTTGCATATCAATTTTACCAAAAAGATATTTATGTTTGGATTGAAAGCCAGAGCCAGAAGATTTATCGAGAGATAGAGTAAGGAGGTTTCCATTGTCGAGTATTCTAGAACGATCATTTCCCCATGTTATATCAAATTCTTGATAGAAATTTGCAGCAGAAGCAACCGTAATCGTTGAGATGAAAAGGACTAGGAATGTAATATTAGAAAATGACATTGAATATCTAAGAGATTGATGTGATGGGAAGAGAGAAGGAGAAGGTATTTATAGGAAGCAATGGCATGGAGAAGAGAGGAAAGTGATGAGAAGGTTCCATGAACGTTGAAATGAGGTAGTTGTGTGAGGAATGAAGAGAAGACAAGAAATGGTGGATTTGGCATGGGATGGTATGGTATAGGCGGATGCCCACTCCATTCGAACGATATGATGAAACGCGGTTCTGCATGAAATGCTGCATATCCAATAGATAGCCACACAATTTATGACTAAAAAATACAACACGTCTTTGATCATGTCCTATCTTTTTGCATTTCGGTTATTATGCAGATTTTTTTCTAAGAGATTCAATTGCATGGATTATTATATGAATTTAATTCATGTAAAGGTTTTATTTCTTTTATTAGGTTACTCAATTCAACTTCGTAAATATCAAAACAATACCTATTTTAAAAATAATTATCTAATTGTTCGGTTAAAGACAATTCAGTTGATAGTTGTGCATGAACATCCGATATAGGGGTGCAAGTTCAAACCTCTGACATCTAACTTGTTTATCTTTAAAGAGTGAATTTTGGTCAATAAATTACTTGACCAAATAAAAACAATGATCTAATTGATAATTTTATATAAATTAAAAAAAATTATGTCCCTTTAATGCTTCTTTGTTTGATGTTATTTATTTGTTTTTGTCATTCTTCTTCATCCTCATTGTTGATGGTTCTTCTTTTTCTTTAAGCATGAAGGGAAAAGTATTTTATGAACTTCATCTCACTTTGATTCATTGACGTTATTTGTTTACAATGCTAAAGTTTCTATATATAACTTCACATGCATGTTTATTCACACTACATACATATGCATGGCTTGCATGCATGCTACATTATGTCGTGCTTAAAAGGGTTATATTATGGTGAATGGTAATCTACATTCTATTACTCCTTCACAAGCTTAAGGAGGATTGAATCGGACGACTTTGAGTTTGCTGCGTAGTTCTTGAAACGCCCATACCAAGCGGTTTGGTGAGTGTATCTGCTACCTGCAGATAGTTAGGAACATGTTGTATTTTCATGTGTTTAGCAATTACTTTTTTCACATACAAAGTGAATATCATGCTCAATGTGTTTGATGCGAGCATGGAGAATTGGATTGTGATTACACTAAGATTGTCACATATAAGTATTGTAGGAAAGAATGGTATACCAAGTTCATAAGCAAAAACTCAAGCAAAATAAGTTCTAACATAGTATGGGATAAGCCACAATATTCTACCTCAGTACTTGATCTTGCAACTAACAATTGTTTCTTAGAAATCCAAGTGACAAGATTAAGACCAACAAAAATGCACGAGCTAGATGTGGAACGACAGTCATCAGGATCACTCGCTTAATCAAATTCACTATAAGCGCGAAGGGAGAGTTTACTTTTAAGTGGGATTTGTTGATGAAAGTAAGAAATCATGGTGAAATGTGCCACTAAGATAATGCATGATACGTTTGACAGCAGACCAATGAGTTTGCAGAGGTTAGGCCATGAATTGGCACACCTTGTTAACACTAAAGGAAATATCTGATCGTGTATGAGTCACATACTGAAGTGCTCCAACCAAGGATCTATAGTGATGCGGCTCAAAGAGATAGGTTTCAACATGAATGCTTAACTTACAACCAGTCAACATAGGTGTGGTGGCACCATTAACATTGTTCATGTTGGCATGATTCAGAAGATCACAAATGTACTTGAATTGTGTTACTAGAAGGTATCCTGTATGAAGTCGTTTAATTTCAATGCCTAAGAAATACTCAGGGTATGCTAGCTTCTTTAGAGAAAACTTGGTCATAAAGTGAATAAATGAGTTTATGTATCAACACAAAAGAAGAGTTTGTGATTAGAATATCATCCACATAAACTAGTGCAAAGATAATTATACCTTGATGTGAGTAGATGAACAAAAAGTGATCATATTTTCTATGTGTGAAACCAAAATAAACAAGTGCCTGAGTAAGCTTTTCATACCACACGTCTTGTGAAGTTTGCATACAATGGATGGATCTTGCTTTTCAAAGTCAGCTAGTTGAGTCATGTAGATATCCTCTTGCAAAGAGCCATTGAGAAACACATTATTGACGTGAATTTGTTGATGTTCCTTGTGACAATTGTCATTAGGTGATTTTTGGAAGAATTTTGGATAAATTTGGATGAAGAATGGTAAAAAAAAAAAACCATGTTAAAGTGTGAAGAATTGAGAAAAAAAAGTCAAGACAAGGTATATACAAAACTTAGTGAAATTTATGAAGAAAAGAAAGAGAAAAAGTGAGATTCACTTCTAGAATTCTTGTGCACGCGATGCATCTCATCTCGGCACGATGAGGCTTGCATCGCATCGCAATGCTGACGGTCGTAGACGCAATGTGATCTTTTCAGCTGACAAGCTTTTGTTCCTATTAAAAGATTTTTTTGGCCACTTTTGAAGGGTTCTGAATCTTAATACTGGGAGTGATGGAAAAGGGATAATTTTTGTACTTTTGATGTATTTTTGTATATCTATTTTACACTATGAGTAGATAGATTTCTTCTATATTAGGTCTTTTTGTATGATGAACCTACTTTGATTCTATTGGGACATATGAGTGGTTGAAGTTAATGTTATTGCTTTCATATATTGTTATTATTCAAATATCACTTGTGTTCATTGCCTATTGTATGTTATGACACAAAATCTGATATAGGTAAGTAGTGACATATTGACTGAATGACTGCTTATCCAAAATAGGATAATTGTTCGGTTCTCTAATTAATTAGGGATAGTCTAATTTGGAATTACGACTTAGGTACTAATATGCAATAGTTCCTAGTCTGACGCTCCAATTGGCCTGAGGGATCGGGGAATTAAAGCTTAGACTAGTGAACTGCACACCAAGGAATTGGGTGTAGTTGTAGGATTAATTTGTCGTGTAACTCTTATATTTTTGCGTATGTGTTAGTGTGCATTTCATGAATTTAAGAGAAGTAAGAAATTCTAAAGAAAATACCTAATCTCCTTTATAATCACATCTTTTCAAAAGTCAATTCTCTCTTATTTTTGGAACAAATAAACAATTTTCAAACAAACTCCCATTTTGGTTACGTTAACTCGCACTTGCATTCCTTGTTAAAATCCATTTTTCGTGGATACAAATCTTGTTTTATTACATCGATACATACTAGTACACTTGCTTATTATTTTCATTAAGTATTTTGGTGCCCTTGTAGGGGAGTGTTGATTTTCAACAAGCCAATTTAGTACAACATTTTTAGTTTTCTATTTGTTTGTTTTAATTTATGTTTTCTTTTAATTTCTGCAATTTTTAATTGGGTCAATAGGTATTTTTCCACCTTCCATATAGAAGAGTTTTGAAAAATCATGTTGTAAAAAATAAATTTTGAATTCGCCTCAACCATATGAAGGTTCCCCTATTTTTCCTCTCAAGAAATTTAATCATAAAAAATAATGACACGACAGGTTTTTTTTTTAAATTCGCCAATTTGGCAGGGTAAATATAAGTATAAATCCTTAAAAATTACAAGACATTTAATAGGTTATTGATGGGTAAATTTATTGAGGGGGAAAATATGGAAATCTTCAAATTGCAGGGGGCAAATTTAATTTTTTTTTACAGATAGTTTTTTCTTCAAAACTCGCCTATATGGCAGGGGAAAATACCTATTAACTTTTTTTAATTAGTTCTAAACATTTATTTTTTATTTCTATTAATTTCAATTTTTAATTTTTTTTATTTGTGGGTTATTTGGTGCGATGTTACTAAATTATTTTTTGTTTGTTTATGCGGGGTACCGACACGGCGTGGATACTGATTGATCTCGAAGTTGAAAGAACAATGTGCACACTTTACAAAGCAAAAATATAAGCACTTCATGTTACCGAATAAGTAGAAGAAGAAAAAGTAGGGATGTCCACTCCACCAAGTCAAACGTTAGAGGACTATTGCAGGAGGACCAACTCAAGTTAGATTTGTTTAGGATTTCAACTGGCTAATCTGGTAACCTTTGACATCAAAAGTTTTGTTCTGACACGTTTAAAGGAAAACTCGTTCGATGAGAAAGGAATTAGAGATCATTGGGAGCATCTCGCTAAATTTTACGAAACTTGCTAGATGTGTAAGTCGGCCGATGAAATCACCAATGATCAGGTAAAATTACATTTGTTTGGTTTTTCCTTTATAGGCCGCACAAAGGATTGGTTGTAGTGCATACCAAATGGAACTATCCAGACTTGGAAAGAGCTCGAAGACAAGTTTCTCGAGAGGTACTATTCCAACGCTCAGTTTATGGAAAGAAAAGACACAATCACCAATTTTGTTCAGGAAGAGGCAGAGTCATTATCTTATGCGTGAGAAAGGTTAAAGGTGTTACTCCGAGAGTGTCTGAACCACAACATGAGTTCTATTTAGTAAATGACACATTTCATCGATGGGTTTAGAACACGAACGAGAATGGTTTTTGATGCCTCAGCTGGAGGTTCATTGAGATTAAAAACTAATGAAGAGTTGAAAACATTGATTGAGAACATGCATCATAATGAGTACTACTCAAGAGAGCGCACAATGAAATAAAAGGTGTCCATTAAGCTAATTCTACCACATTTTTAGCCGCTTGGATCGACCACTTGCCAAACAATTAGCTGTAGCCCAACTAGCTCAAGGTAATGTGAGTCCTATTAAGGTGCTACGTTGTGATTTTTGAGGAGGAAAACATGTAAATGGTAATTGTACTATAAAGGTTGAGAGTGCGGATATTCAATATGCTAATTTTCATAAAAATTATCCTTATTCAAACACTTGCAATTCGGGTTAGAAAGATGACCCGACCTTCAGGTGGAGCAACAATAAAACTTTGAATGATAATCAAGGTGTTTGACAAGCCTCACAAGCACCTCAACGCAAGCCTTCACCTCTTGAAGAAATGTTTCAAAATTTCATTATGTCCACTTCATAGAGCTTCACGAAGGTAAATCTAGCTCAAGAAAACATGACCAAATATCAACAAGAATTGGCACAAAATCGAATCCTGATGAACAAAAACACCAAAGCATCCACCTAAATGTAGAGATGCAAGGAGCTCAATTGTCTCGTCAAATGGCAGTTGAAGCTAGTTCAAGCGGGGGATTTATAAGTAATATTGTAGATAACCAAAAAATGAAACGTGCAAAGCCATCGAGTTATAAAATAGAGTGACGCCTTTCGAACCTCTAAATGGTAAGGAGAGGAAAGGAAAAGAAGTGGTATCTGAGGAAAAGGTTGAGAAAAATTATGAGGAAGAAAAAGTGAACACGATAGTGAAGATAACGCAAAAAAAGATACACCATTGACAAATTCATTGATAAAATTCACCCTTTAGAAGAATAAAGAAATAGATCTTAACTGAGCCAAACCCCGAGCTACCCGACTACATAAAACAACCTTAACCAATTCTAAAAAAGGCACCCAAAAAGGAAAAGGAAGTGAGCCAGTTTAAGAATTTTATGGAAATGTTAAACAAGATACAAGTCAGTATTCCATTTTGTGAAGCCCTCGAGTAGATTCTTGTTTATTCAAAGTTCATGAAAGATCTCTTATTAGAAAAGTGAAAGTTAAAACATGAAGAAAACATCGTTTTAAGGGAAGAGTGCAGTGCAACTATCCCGAGGAATTTTCTACCAAAACTCACTGATCCAGGTAGGTTTACTATTCCTTGTTCAATTGGTTCACAAACCATTAATCATGCATCGTGTGATTTAGGAGCTAGCATCAATCTGATGCCTTTATCCATGATGAGTAAGTTGAAGTGTGGTGAACCAAAACTAACATAGATGACATTGACTATAGTTGACCCTTCGATCACGTATCCATATAGAGTATTGGAAGATGTCCTTGTTAGAGTTGATGGGTTATTATTTCCAGTTGATTTTGTAATTCTGGACATGCCTAAGGATTCAGAAACGCCATTAATGTTAAATAGACCATTTTTGGCAACATGTAAAACTCTCATTGATGTAGCATAGGGAAAATTGGTAGTGATATTTAACAAAAAAAAAGTTGTCTTTAACGTGTTTAAGGCACTGAAGCACCATAAGGAAAATCCTCAATGCTACCAGGTAAGTATGATGAAAGAATAACCGAAAAAGCTTCATGGGAAGAAGATGGTAAGATATAAATTCTAGGTAGGAGAATAAATTATGCTTTATAAATGTTACTGGAAAAGAGTGTTGGGTAAATGGAAACTAGGACTTTTGGTCCTTTTATTATGAGTGATGTTTCTTCTAATGGATCCATAGAATTAATATTTCAAGGAAAGTCACATACTTTTATTGAGAAATGAGAGAAATTGAGGTCCCATGAAGGTAGTGAAATCGCATTGGAGATAGTTTCTTTGATGCCCGTAGAACCTTAGACGAAAGAGTCAAGCTAGTGACCTTAAACAAGCACTTAATGAGAGGCAACTCATCATATTTGGAATTTTAATTTATTTATTTTTTAGTTTTCATTATATAATAAAGAAGAGTACTAGTTGGTATTGAAGAAGCTCTTCCCACTTGTGCTTTTCTTTGCTTGAAATTAATAAACTTATTTGTTGCTGTTTTTCTTTCAGTTTTTAATTTTCTATCTTACCGAGTGTCATCATGAAAATAAAAAAGAAAAAGTCACCGTAAAAAGAAAGGAGTGAAAGAGATCAACAGTGAAGTCCCTTGCAAATTGAAACTTAATGAAGATAAGGGAAATTGACTACTTGTACTAAATCTTCAGATACCTTAGCTAGTAATGTTTGAGCCAAATTTTTTCATTGTTTACTTTTCTTTCTTATGAGAGTATCCATGTGTTGCGGTGAAAATCAGATAACAAGCTATTAATTAACTTGCATAATTTTCTTTTACAACCGACTTTGATTTATCCAAAGGAAAGGTTCAAGATCGTTTAAAAACCTAAAAGGGGGAGATCTATGGTTCGGGGGTTGGTTATACAAAGGGAAGGTATTAGCACCCTAAGTATCTGTAGTACTCTACAGGAACCTCTTGTTAATGTTTATGTTATTCTATGTTTGCTTGCTAAGATAAATCTGTACTAAGGAAAAGACCTAAGGGTATGTACACTAAGTTTGCTCCCCAAGACGTCGCATCTTGTGCCTACGTATCTGACTAAAGAATCAGAGCAACCGTAGTTCACCTAACGAAGGGTGAAAGAAAAGGAAACATTGACTATGGCCAACGTTCCAAAGGGAATGAGCATAAGCTCATGTAGAGTCCACGATAACTCTCTAAGTCTACGTTATGAAGGGAGGAAATGAATTCTCATGATAGTGAGAACCACACAGAGTTCATGATAACTCTGTAAGTCTGAGTAAAAGGTGAAGTGAGATATCATGATAGTGAGAACCATACGGAGTTCATGATAACTCCGTCCTATTACTAAACTATGAGGGAAACGGCTCTTATGAGGCCAAGGATGAAACGAGAGTAGTTTATGGACTTAGGAGTCAAAGTAGGAACTTTCCTTTGGAAGGAGGGTCAAGAATCAAGCATGAATATGATATATACAGCGTGAATATGAACAAAAGTATAATCAAGATAGTATGAACAAAGCAATATGAACATGGTAATAATCAAAACATCAAAATCAAATGATAATAAATCAAAGAATGATGGTAACCACATAGTATCATGTTTATCATGCTAACATGCTAAGAAACAATGTCAAGCAAACATATATATAAGTATCAAGAAAAGCAGACATCAAGCAAAAGTAAATGAGTGCTTTAATGTAAATAACAAGAGATAGAAAGATCTAACCAGAATAGTGCATAAACACCTCCCACTGATGGGCAACTGGCAAGCCAAGCAAGATCCGAAGACCAGAATACCAACTCCAAGAGCATAGGGTAAAAGTCCTAAATCTAAGTCCTCAGTCCAAAACACAATAGAAACCACAGTCCGGTCAATTGAGTTTTTTAGGGTTTCGATATTTATTAGTGTATTTTAAATGAACAAATAAAATGAACAATATACACAAGATATAAATATGAACAATGATAATATTAACAAGGATAATAATTGACATAAAGAATAAATCAAGATATATATATATATATATATATATATATATATATTGACTGAAAGTAAATTTAGTGATTGTTGATTAATTTATTGGATCGATGAATCGGGTCCAATGTAGTGTTGATCCATCGTAGTACGGTCTATGAGGAAGACCATACTATAGGAGGATGCACAATTTGATCTTTGTGTTAAGACACGATAGAGAAATGATATAGAAGATCATTCTCCAATGAAATCGTGCCACACGAAAAGAAAAGGTGAAGACCTCGTCTTGAGTCACAAACTCTCGTTGATTAGTCGAATGTAACCTATCACGATCTCAAAGTATAGAAATAAATCTCAATGATCACTCACTACAGATTTGAAATAATGAAGGTTCGTCGCTTCGCTAACAACGTTCGTGAATAAAAAGACTTCATCGGTAAAAAATTAAAATGAAGATAAAATAAATACGGTATGAAAATAAAGTCGGTCTCGTCTTAATCATGATTTAATCGAGAAACCGATAATCTATGATATTCGACTTTCATCGACCGATAAAGATAATGAAGATGGTGGCCTCATATACATCACGACTTTAGTGATTTTGAATAAATTAACCAAGTCATGATTTTTGTGATATCATCGGCCTAAGAAATAAAGAAAATGGGCTCAAAGTGAAAATAAAGCCGGTCTCATCTAAATAAGGATTTTAGATCGATAAATCGAATACCTTTTAATTAGATTTTCATTGACCGATAAAATAAACAAAAAAACGGCCTCATAGTCATCACGATTTTTTAGTGAAGTAAATCAATAAAATCGTGGCTTTTTAATATCATAGGCCCCAAATAAAAGAAAATAAAAATTAAAAAATCAAAATATATCTAAATCACAAAAATTAGAAATAAAAAAAAAAGTCTATAAACCAAAGACTAAAGGTCTAAAAACTTAAACCTAAACTCAGATTTAAAAAGAGAAATAATAATAATATTTTTTAAAAAATAAGTCATTAACATAAAAGAAAAAAAAAGGGACGAATGTGTTTAGAGGATTGATGGAATCACGTGGGCTTGAAAGAAACTCATCATCCAACAACAACACACGGGCAAAAGGGAGGTTAAAAAACTGGTTGTGGGCCACATATCCAGATTCAAACGGATCAGCACATGCCTGCAAGCAACCCAAAAATTGGTCAAAAAGCCAAATGAATTAAAAAGTTAGAAGGAAGGGTCATGCCACCATCAGCTTTTCTCTCCTTAAAAAATAACACGATAGCCACAATGAGGCTCACCATCAGCTTATTTTCTCATCACTCCCCAAACGTAAAAGCGCTATAGGAGAAAGCAAAAAGAAGATCTATGGCGGCCATGGAAGAACGCACGACTAAGCACCAATCAGCAATTCCTTCTTGAAAACATTGCGCTTTCAATCCTGGTTTCAAGATCATCTTTCAAATTCAGGTTCGTATCACTCGGGGTTTCGCTCACTACTCATTCTCAGTTTCATCTCTTTTCTTCTCAATCTTTCTGTTTCGATTTCAAATTTTAGGTTCGGAAATGATTTGGGGTTTTGAATTGATTTGGGATTTGTTTAGAGAAAGGTTAACGTTTGAAGATGGGTTGTTTTGGAGATTGGAGATGTTGAAAGAAGAAAAGATTAATGGAGGTTTGTGGAATATTTTGACAAAGAGAAGGAGATTGAGGTTTTCGGAGAAGAGTATGGAAAGGGTGGTTCCGCGTGGTGGTTTATGTTGTTGTTGTTTCTGGTGTATGAAGAATGGTGGAGTGTGAATGAGAGGGTGATGGTTGGAGCGAAAAGTGGCGGAGGGAGGAGTTTACAGAAGTTGTGTGATGGTTGAATGGTTCGTTATTGCAGAGTGAAGTTGTTGATGATGATGAAGGGTGGAATATGGTTTTATTTGTGTGGAAACAGGTTGATGTAAGGTGAAATGGAGTGATGTTGTTTTACGGGTGCGTATGGTGTTGTGCTTGATTGAGGGGTGGTTGCGAACACTGTTGTTGTGGGTTAATGAAGGGTCTGGTCTGTAAATTTGCAGAAAGAGGTTATGGTTTTGTCTGAAGATATGAATGAAGAGGGGTGGTATGAAAAGGTTTTTGTGAGAAAGTTTTTTTGTGCTTTTGGAAGGTCTGCGGAAAAAGGATCGAAAGAAGGTGATTATTGGTGTTTTGATTGTTGAGGTCTCAGGGTTTTAAAAACAAAGTTTATTTGAAGAGAAAGGTCCTCTGTCTCTGTTTTTCGTTCTCTCTTTTATACAACTTGTTTCTTGCAGATTGTAAAGATGAACTTGCTTGGAAAGGACATTACTACAGGTTTTGCGTCGTTGTGCAGCTGTGAAATCCTGCAGGTTGTACTTTGCGCGGGATTTGTGTGTGAAAGAGAAAATCGCTTAAAGCTGTTCTGTGTTGTAGCGTGCCGTGTGAAGTCGAACTGGCTGGAAAAGTTTGAACGGTGCAGGATCTTAGCTCTAGTAGCAGTACGGTTTTGCAGGAAAGGAGGATATTGGCTTGTAGTGTAACGTTGGCTTAATAATAATAAAAGTGACAAAAAAATAGCAATAATCACAATAAAAAAATCAACAATAATAATAATAATAAATAATGAATATTCAAAATAATAATAATACTAATAATAATAATAGTACTAATAATAAATAATAATAACAATGATAATAAATAAAATAATAATAAAAAACAGTGATGATAATAATGATGACAAATAATAATAATAATAAAATAAAAATAATAAGGATAATGACACAAATGATGATAAAATTAATAAAAAATAATAGTACGAAAAGTAATTATAGCTAAAAATAATGAGTAAAAAAAATATTTTGACAATAAAATTGCTAATAATGATCGTAACAAAATATTGATAGTAAAATGATAATAATAATAACGGAGTAAATAATAAAAATAAAGATGAATATAAATAATAAATAAATAGAAATAACAATAAGGAAGAAATTAACCTAGTGGCTTAAAGGTAATAAAAAACAAAATTATAAATTAAAGAAGAGAAGTCTTAAAACTCATAAAATCATCGAATTTTAAAAATGGGTGAGCAAATTAAACAAAAAGCATGGCAAATGATCAATGGACTATATGATTGTGAATGCAAAGATAGATGACCTAGATGATATGACAAAAATCAGAGTAATGAGGGTAAAATTTGGGGTGCAACACCATGCATTAGTCATTTTTTTGAATTTGAACTTCTTTATTATTTTGAGTCTATTGGTCTGATAAATACACACTGAGGCAGTTGTTTGTGTAAACTCTGAGCCTTTTCAAGCCACCCTGTATAATATGATAATATCCATTGTTTAACACCTTTGAACCTAAGACCTTTCTTTCGGTGACATAACCATATAGCCATTGAATTTAAAGATAAATTCTTTCCATTCTCTTTGGAGTTAGGTAGAAATATTTGTTTTACTTGTTGATGCAAAAGGATAAAGTTTGACATTGCTCTTGGAAGTGAGCAACGAATAAGTTTGGGGTTGGGGTACTAGAGAAATTAATCAAAAAGATAGACAAAGAAAGAAAAAAACGAAGTTAAAATAGCTTACTCAAAATATATTTTTGTGAAAAATAGAATCAACAATATGAAATTCACTAGTACTAAGTGCATAATAGAGTGACATGGAAGGAGGATGATAACATCAGGACAACTAGATACATAACTCCAAATGTTTAAGCATATTATCCTAAAACTAGCTTTCCCTGACATAAACCATGTTACAACCGAAAAAAAGACCTCAAAAGTGTGTGTTTAAATATGACTTTGATTTATTCGATTAGAAAATTTTCAAAGTTATGATTAAATGCTTTTATATGTTGATTGAGTGATCACCTTATCAATTTGAGTACATCATAGTGATATGAGATACAGGAAGACTATTTATATGTTATAACAATTTTTCTGAGTTGATTGGATTGAACCAGGATCTGAAGTGTTGATTAGAAAAAAATACAGGTGAATAGAATTTGTAAGGGTAAGCATTTTGATTATGATGAAATGTTAGTGTGCAGATATGTTACTTGAGGACAAGCAATAGTTCATTTTTTGGGGTTGTGATGACGGTCGTCCTTACGTGATTTTTAGGAAGAAATACTGGTAAATTTGGATGAATAATGGTCAAAAGCCATGTTAAAGTGCAATTTGACATATACAAAGACGTAGTGAACTTTGTGATGAAAAAGGAGATAAAAAATGAGTTTCGCTTCTAGAATCCTTGAAGGCGATGCATCCCATCGCGGAACGATGAGGCTTGCATCGCGACGTGATGCTAACGGTCACATATGCGATGCAGTCTTTTCAACTGACACTAAAATGCGTGCTAATCGAGTCAAAATACTCATATGTTTTCCTCTTATCAGGTTCTAAATCCCAATACTGAAAGTGACAACAAAAGGTCATTTTTGGTTCTTTAGTAGGCCATTAGAGCCATTGGAGAGCATTTTCTTTAGTGATTTTTCATGTACTCTGAATCTAAGTTCATGGTATGTCTATTTTACATTATGAATCGCAATATTTCTTCTAGATTAGGTATTTTTATATGATGAACCTACTTTGATTCTATTGGAACATATGAGTTGTTGAAGTTAATGTTATTCTTTTGACATATTGTTATGATTCAATTATCACTTGTGTTCATTGCCTATTGTATGTTACGACACAAAATATGATCTAAATAAGTAGAGACATATTGACCGTATGACTGCTTATCGGAAATATGATAATTCTTCAGTTCTCTTATTAATAAGGGATAGTCTAATTAGGAATTGTTACTTAGGGATTAATGCGCTCTAGTGCCTAGTCCGACTTTCCAATTGGGCTGAGGGATGATGAATTAACGCTTAGACTAGTGAATGGACACAAATGGATTAGGTGTAGTACTAGGGTTAATTTGTTGTGTAACACTTATGTTTCTGCATGTCTGTTAATGCACATTTATAATCGTATATTTTTCAAAGTAAATTCTCTCTTATTTTCGAAGCAAACAAACAATCTTATTTTCGAAGCAGACAAACAATTTTAAAACAACCCCCCCCCCCCCTTTGGTTACATTAACTCGCATTTATTTTCCTTGTTAAAATTCAATACTCGTGGATCGTAATCTCATTTTATTACTTCGATGCATACTAGTACACTTGCTAGTTATTGTCATCAATTCTTATTTGTTAGTGAGTGCAAAGGTTAGAATGACACGAATGAGTTGGTTTGATAACCGGTGAAAATGTCTCGTTGAAATCAAAACTAAAGTGTTGGTGATAGCCCTTCGCTATTAGTTCTCTAGACCGTTACTCCGCAGTCACTTCGCAACCATGTGTGATAGATGGTGCAAATCATGAGTTTCGATCTAGACATAATAGGATGGTCTACCTCGGGCAGCCCAACCCAATCTAACGACCTATAGGTAGGGGGTGTTCGCGGTGCGGTTTGGGCGGTTTTGACGCTAAAAATCATCCGAACCGCAAGAGAAAAAAACATGCGGTTTGGTTTGGTTCGGTTGGCTTTTAAAAAAAATCCGAACCAAACCAAACCAAACCAATGCGGTTTGGATTGGTTCGGTTGGTTCGGTTTTTTACAATATTTTTGTTGAGTAATATTTACATATATAGAGAACAACATAACTTTGTGTTTAGTCGTTTGTACATTACCAAATAATAGCAAAACTCATCATATTTAGACAAAAAGTTCTCATTCAATATACAAAAATCAAGTTAAACAAAAGTGGAAAAAAATAGTAGCATAAAATAATATCAAAAATATTATAATAAAACAGAAAAATAGAGGAGAAGGGAGATTAGATAAGATGAAAAAGAAAGAACATAAGGGATATGAAATTAGAGAAGAAATGTGCGATAAAAAGATAATTAAAAGAGAAAATAATAACATAAAAATGAGAAGATGAAAAAGAAAGAACATGTGAGATGAGAGATTAGTGTAGAAGAGGTGAGACGTACATGGCAAAGAAGATGAGAAGAATGCGCAATACTATTAGGAGAGATTTGAGAAGATTAAAACTGAAAAGTTAAGTGTGAGTAAGAGAAAATATTTTGTAATTGTAAGGTTAAGACATATTGGGTTTGAGTTTTGGGTTAGATGTGGGATAAGTAAAGTTTGGGCTGTAACATAATGCGGTTTGGTTTGGTTTAGTTCGGTTTGCAAAATACAAACCGCAAACCAAACCGAACCGTGCGGTTTTGTTAAAAGATGACCCGAACCAAATACGGTTTTTTGCGGTTTTGGTTTGGTTTGGTTTAGTTTGCGATTTTCTATTGGATTGGTTCGGTTTTGAACACCCCTACCTATAGGTTATTTCCGTTGGCTAATGCCCAACTCAATTCCACGCCATGAATATCATCAGCAAAATTGAAACAAAGACTAGTTACGTTTTATTTTCCTTTGACTTTATCATTGGATCGTAGAGTTTAGAATACATATGACATTATAAATTAAGGCGGTTTAGAAATTTTGACATTGAAATGAGTTTCCTTCCTTCCTTGTACGACAAGCGGCATCACATAAATTCAGACGTAGTGATGTGACTTAACGGAGCATTTTGACCAATCTTTATCCATAACAACATGATCTTATTGTAATGAAAGTCGGTGAAATCTTAGGCGGTTTATTTACATGAAATAGTCGTCAACATTATCAAAATAGTTTTTTCTATGTAATCCCAATCACAAGATTAAGAAACCAGAAATTAATAGTGCATACTTGAAAATTTCTAGAATTTACACGCTTTGTGATAAAAGGTTCTTTTAGGTAAACGGTACTAGAAGTAGAAGCTACTTCAATTTGTAGCACTTTTGATGAAAACCACAAACACTAGTTCGGTTTAGTGAAAAATACTTGCATAGGAACAAACATAACACGTGTATTTACAAACAACTAATAATATTTTTTTTAATTAATTAAAAATAAAAAATAATATTTTCTCTCTTCTGCATAATAACCAACATCCCATGATTCCAATTAAAAACGAAATTAAATATATAATAAATTAAATATTTTCTCTCTTTTCATTGGTTGTTCCTAACAATTAGGATTTATGTGCGTTTCCATGCAAGTTTTTCTCCGGTTTAGTAGCCGCTAGATAGCCTAACAAAGCACCACGTAATGGAGCACTTAACCGATTACAAGTCTTAAACTATCATTAATTCACATTATAAGCATATCAAACCTATTGCTCTCCAGCTGTCCAAAATCACTTCATCCCACCAACCAGCTTTCATTTTATTATTATTATCCAAACAACTTTATAGATTACTATAAATTAGAGCACATGATTTTTCTGTTTCATCAATTCTCACACAAAACAAATATTTTCTGTCTCACACACAAATACTGTCTAATGGCTATGCTTGTAATAACTTTTTTAATATGTACACCTTTTATGGTAGCTTTTGCTGGAAACTTATACCAAGACGTTGGTATCACTTGGGGAGATGGAAGAGGTAACATTCTCAACAATGGCCAGCTTCTTACTCTATCTCTAGATAGAACCTCTGGCTCTGGCTTTCAATCCAATAATCAATATCTTTATGCTAAGATTGACATGCAAATCAAACTTGTACCTGGAAATTCAGCTGGCACTGTCACTGCTTATTATGTGAGTTTAATCTAAAACAATACCTTCTGAATAATACTGTTATATATTTCTCAAACATGATTAATATCTAATATAGAAATTTTGTATCATGCATTGCAGTTACGTTCAGAAGGGTTATCTTGGGATGAATTAGACTTTGAATTCTTAGGAAATTTAAGTGGTGATCCTTATGTAGTTCATACCAACGTGTTTACCCAAGGGAAAGGTGACAGAGAGCAACAATTTTATCTATGGTTTGATCCAACTGCAGATTTCCATACATATTCCTTTCTATGGAATTCTGCACATGCTGTGTAAGTTTTTCTAAAATTCATATCACAATTATCTTGTAAAATCCTCATGATTCATTTGACTTCATGTTTTTTTTTCTTTTCAGATTCTATATTGATGGAAGACCAATTCGGGAATTCAAAAACTTAGAGAGTGAAAGTGTTCCATATCCAAAGAACCAAGCAATGAGATTATATTCAAGTCTATGGAATGCTGATGACTGGGCAACAAGAGGCGGACTTGTGAAAACAGATTGGACACAAGCTCCATTTACTGCTTCTTTTAGAAACTTCAAAGCTAGTGGTTGTGTTTGGTCTGACGGAGTTTCTTCTTGCAAATCCAACTCTTCTTCTGATAATGCTTGGTTATCTCAACAACTTGATTATACAAACCAGAAGAAACTAAAGTGGGTGCAGAAGAATTACATGATTTATAATTACTGCAATGATCTTAAACGATTTCCTCAAGGTCTCCCTGTTGAATGCACTGTTCGTACCAAGTCATAAGAGGAATACAACTTTTACAAGTTTATTTTTTATTACTATGTATTATATTCTTAGCTATGCCATTTGAATTACTATTATGTTCAGAAATCTTTGTGACTAATCACTAATGTAAATAAATTTTTATTTTTAGCATTTACTAAATCATATTTCAATATATGGGTTATTGTTGTTTTTTCGATTTAAAATTTGGCTTTTAAATCGGCTTTAAATAATGTACGAAAAAATTAAAAAATTATTGTGTCTGAGTCGCAGATTAAGAGGGCTACTGTTCACAATTATGTTCACAATTATACAAGGATAAAACAACAAATGTTTTTTTTGGATAGTCAAAGATATTGACTAAATGAATAAGGGTACTGGAGGTACCCCAACTCAAATACAACGATCATACCAAAAAAATACAATACAATTATTCCAGACTTAAATGTACTCTCATGGGAACTTACATCAATTGTAATAACTACGCGAAGTCTTCTTAGAGAGCCACCACCATAAATTAAGAACAATTCTTTGCATTATCAACGCCGAATCTCCTATCTCATCATTGAAGAGGATTTGATTTCTAGAAAATCACAAACACCAACAAACAATACACCATAAAAATCAATGGCATTATATAGTGAAATCTTTCTCCCAACTTTTTCAATCCATATTTTCAAATGGTTGTTGCTATCGAAACTAGAAACATCATAAATATTCAATTAGCCACAAACCAATCGCCAAACAGAGTATGCTTTGATACAATTAAAGAAAAGATATTGGTATCTTCATCATCAACAAAACACGAAACACATACCCGCTCATGTACATTAGTGATGACCCCATGGTTGACGAGATTAGCACGAGTCGGAAGCCTATTAAGGATCAACTGCCACGCAAAAGTCTTGACTTTGATAAGAACCGTCGACTTCCAAATCTATTCTAATGAATTCTTGTTGACTCCATCCAAATTGTTTTGGTGTACTGCTGTTAAAAGTGCAATAATAAGATTTTGCATAGAAGCTTTTGTTGGCTTCATAAGGCCATGTTATTTCATCAGTCATCGCGTGCTTAAGATGAATATCATGCAGAATGCAAAGTAATTCTTGCAGGTCCTGCTCTACTGTTGCGACCTATGAAGTTGTAATATTGTCAATATTCCATTTTCATTCATCTTGACACCAATCTCCCATATGTGCAATATAACCAAATTTCGAATTGGATAAGAGATATGAGTTACGAAAAACAAACTGTAAAGGTCTATCCCCAATCCATTTTGATTTCCAGAAAATAATTGTACAACCCTCACCTAGCTTATGTGACAACAAATCTACGAAGCCGTGATTACCGCCAACCTCACAAAGAGAAATTATATTTCTCCACCATAATGAAACATCATGACCAACCAATGTTGTATCTTTGGATAAAATCCTGCTATGGACATCTCCATATCGTGCCTTAATTATCCCTTTCCAAATCGCATCCGAGTCCATAAGGAACCTCCTTAGCCATTTAGTTAATAGAGCTTTGTTGAACAAACCTATATGTTTTATCCCTAAACCTCCTTTCGCTTTCTCCTTGCAAATGTCCTTCCAACTAACCCAAGCAATGCCTCGCCCTTGTTTCGACCCCGACCACATAAATTGTCTCTGAATGGCAATAATTGACTTCATGACAACCTTAGGTATCTTATAAAATGATAGGTAATGTAACAGAAGATTGGTTATAACCGAATTGATGAGTGTGATTCTCCCTCCCATTAACAGAAGTTTTCCTTTCCACGACGACAGTCTCGCTTTCAAGCCCTCAATAAGAGGTTTCCCAAACGAGCATCTACGGTATTTACCACCCACATACACTCCCAAGAATTTGAAAGGTATTGTGCCTAGTTTGCACCCTAGAAATTATTCAGCAGCCCTGCAAAATAAGTCATCCACCGAAATACCAACCAAGGACCTTTTCCCAATATTTATTTTGAGACCAGATATCATCTCATATCCCTTTAGTATCGCTTTCAGAGCCCATATATTATCCCACGAACCATCGCAAATGACAACAGTGTCATCTGCATATTGAAGAATGATATATACCACTATTTCATTAATTCTAAAATCTTTCAGGACACCAGCAGAAACTACTCTATGCACCAAGACAGTCAAGTTTTCAACAATCATCGCAAATAAGAAAGGAGATAAAGGATCTCTTTGGCGTAGACCTCTCGAAACTTAGAAGTCAACCATGGGGCTACCGTTGATAAGAACCTACAAGTAGTTGTTCATAACCGTTCCCTCCATCCATTTTAACCATCTCTCCCCAAAACCCATAGCCACCATAGTTTTCCTCAAAAACATCCAATTAACACAATCATATGCCTTTTCAAAGTATATTTTCAATAGGACACAACTCTTCTTGTTTCTCTTTGCAAAATCCACAATTTCATTTAAAACCAAAACCCCATCTAACAATTACCTACCTCCAATGAAAGCAGTTTGAGTGGATGAAATCAATTTCCCCATCACTCGTTTTAATCTAGCAGCCAAGAGTTTCGCAATTATCTTATATATGCAGCCAACTAGAGTAATAGGTCTATAATCATCCAAACCTTGCGGGTTGTCGCATTTGGGGATCAATGCCAAAAAAAAAAGATGAAAGAGTTTTGGGCAGCCATCTGGAAGAGTGAAATTCATTTATACTATTAATAACCTCAGTTCACATAAATTCCCAACATCTCTTAATGAAATTTGTATTAAAACCGTCTGGTCTCGGACATTTGTTACCTCCATCTTCAAATACGACATCTCTAATTTCCTCTGCGCAGAACTTTTCTTCCAACATGAGACTTTCTTTCGACGATAAACTTTTGATACCTGCAAAATCAAACTTTGGTCTGCTATTAGAAATAACCTCGAACCTTGCTAGGAAATGATCTTTGGCCACTTGCTTTATACCATGAACATCTTCAACATAAACTGAATCAAACAGCACATATGAAATATTATTCTTCCTAGTCCTATGTTTAAGCATTGCGTGAAAAAATTGTGTGTTTTGGTCTCCTTCTTGATTCCATCTAATCCTCGATTTCTGCTTAATAATGTTGTCTTTGATGCGAAGATTCTTCCATAAATCAATTTGGGCTTGCCCTCTCCTTTGCACATCTGCATCTGTAACAGTTACATCCCCCCAGACCAACCAATCTCCACTTTATTAATAATGTCGACCTCTCACTCAACATTTAGATCCATCCGCCCAAATACGTTTATGTTCCACCATTTGAGTCTCTCTTTAAGTAATTTGAGTTTTTTTTTACAACACAAAAGCAACATTTCCTTCGACCTTCAACAAGATCCATTCCGTTTTGACAAACATAAGGAACTCAGTATGTTCGAACCAACAGTTGAATGTCTTGAAAGGTTTGGGTCCCCAATCAATATTCTTAACCTTGAGCTACACCGGCTTATGATCAGACACATCTCGGTCACCCACTAATTGCATAGCCGAATTCCAACCCTTTAATAAATCATCAAAAACCAGAAACCTGTCCAAGCGACTAAAACTGCTACCATTTGAACAGAACCAAGTATACTTACATCCTGAGGTAGGAAAATCCACTAGCTGCATCATATCAATAAAAGTCCTGAAGTCTACCATTTCAGCCCTGCTACGTGCATGATCAGAATTACATTCTTCTGGGTTTTTTATGGAATTGAAATCACCACCTAAAAGTCATTCTCCTTGTTCCATGCTTGCCTTACGATTAAGGATCTCCCCCCACATTTCCCTCTTCTCTCTCAGGGAGCAAATGGAATAAATGTTAATCAGATAAATAAGTTTATGTTTCCAAATCGCCTTAATACCCAAAAATTTGTTACCTTGGAAGCTGGAAATATGATCTAAGACGTTTTTCCTCCAAATTCTCACCAATCCCCCAGCTAGACCCAAAGCATCTGCTGCAGACCAACCAAAATCCATGTATCCCCAAATGCTAGAAATGATATTATCATTCATCTTCTTACATTTTGTCTCTTGTAAAAAACATTACCAGCCTTCCCTCTTGTGAGAATAGTTTTGATTCTATTGCGTTTAACACTGTCTCCGCATCCTCTGATGTTGAACGTAACAATATTCATCTACGAACCGATGCTGCCTCCTTCTGAACTTGATTAGAACTTCTATTAGAGTTCTCCATGTTTTGAATGACGCCCTCGAACACTTCATCATCTTTATCTCCTTCAATTCCAAGTTTTTATATTGATTCCCAAATTCTGATAGGGACATCGTCAATTTTCCTACGAATGCAAGAGTTACTCTTATTTACGTCAGAATCTTCAATAGAGTCACAACACAAAACTGAACCACCAGAATAATGCGACACTAAATCTTCCACAAATGAATCATTGCTATCCTCATCTGGAATTGTTGAATTGTTAGGGCAAGGAGGAGTTTCTAGCTTAGAATTGTTAGACAAAATTAGAGCAGAGTAATTGGAGGGTGCAAATGGTATCTTCAGGTTCTCGTATATTGCAGACAAAAGTTTCTTCTTTTTGGGCCTTAGAGAGAGATTTGGAAGTCCATGTAATGCCTCCTCAATTGATGTTGGATCTTTACTAAGGCCATTCCCCAAACCATTTACTTCTTTACCGTTCATGTTTGCCACATTCCCACTTTGACTTCCTAGACCATTGGGTCCCGCTAGTTGTGTCTCAGCCACATCTCCTATACCTACATTTGACACGAGATTTGTATCCTGTTGTTGTGTCTTTTCCACGCACATCCCTCCAACTTTACCCTTTTTGTTAGCCAGCTAGCTTGTTCTAGCCTCACTACCTATGCCTGCTAACTTTTTGTAATTCCCATCCATAGACTGGCCTTCTAGGTAATTATGCCTCGTACCTAGATCTTTGGAAACCTCATCCACTACACCTCCTTCCCTGACAGTTTCCATCGACCTTTCCGGTGATTTTTCATCTTCTTTCTCCGACCCCATCTCCGGTGATTCACCCCTAAAAAATTTTATTGACCATTTATATCACCACGATTTTTATTTCCAACCGTGATGAAACGTGATATTTATTTATATATAAGCAAAATTATCTAACGCAGTACATAACAGCCGTCTCTCTCAAAACAAAACCCTAACAAGTCTTTCACTCGTCTCTCAAAGTGAAACCCTAGAAACTATGTCACTCGTCTCTCTCATATGGATACTACAAAACAAAACCATAACATAAAGTCTTAGCCAATGGGTATTTACAGGTTCGTTTTCTCTGTAGTTTTTTTTTTCAAAATCTATTTCAATATCTTGTTTCATGATGTTTGAACTTTCTTCCTTTTTCCTCTTGTAGGTATGAATGCTTATTGCAATAAAGAGGACGAAGATAAATTTAGTTTGTCAAACTTATGTCAAAGATCCAGAATGACATTCATTCAAAATATACACAAGTTCGCTTGTCTAAATTTATCTTCATCCTTATTTCATTGTTGACACACCATTATGGGACTTGACATGTAGGGTATGTTTCTGAAGCATTTTATGCCTTGACATGTTTGTTGTATCGTGTTTGTTTGTTATTGTTTGGTGTTGATGAATGTTGTTGTTTATGTCTTTTTAAAATATGAGTTTATTATATATTATGTGGTTTGAGTGTTTTTCCAATCCCTTACCAAATATATAACTTCCCAAATTGCATTAGAAAATTATGATATGATAGATAAAATTGTATTAGAAAATAAGTACACGTTCAATTCTTAACAAGAATTCTTCACACTGTTAATTGCATTTTGTTCCTTGACCGTTAGAACTTGATTTAGTGATGTTAGATCTTCACCCCTATCTCCACCTCTAATTTTGTTTCCAAAGTAAATAATATTTTGCAAAAAAGAATTAGAGTTGAAGGCAGAGGTTATTGAAGAACTAGGATCATTAAATCTTACTGTCATAGAACAAAATATGGATAAGGAGTTGAAGAACCCTTGTCAAGCTTTGAATGTGTACTTATACTTCTAATATAACTTAATTCGTCATATTATAATGTTCTAGTGCAGATTAGAAGGTTATATGTTTAGTGAGCATTGGCGAAATAAGCATTCCACATAATTTATAATAAACTCAGGGCTACATACAACAACGGTTGTCTAGAATAACCATTGTTAAATAATTTGTGTTTTAATATACCACAATGGTTGTTTAAAGTAACTGTTGTGGTAGGTAGCACACTACTTGGATACAATCACTGTCGCCCGCCCGTGGTTGAAATCATCATACATACAATCACACCTTACGTCACAACGGTTGGACCTGCGTGATGGTATCCCTTTTCCAACCTTTGTTATATGGGTTTTCCGTAGTAGTGTTAGTTGGTGATAAAGCATTAAAAAAGCTCATATAGAGGAACACCGACATCTTATAAGCCAATTTTGTAAGGATTAATTAGGTCAAACTCTAATATGGTATTAGAACATATCGATCGGACCATAGACCGTCTACCGTTTATATCCACACACCAAGCGGAAAAAGAGTGTCGGGTGTGAGGCAGTATATTAAGAAGATCCTAAATCCCACATTGATTAGAGATAAAGTATTGAAAGTGTAACACCCTAAACCCACAGTAAAAAAAATTATAACACAATGCAGAATATAAGAATATGAGAAAAGGGTGTCACACCAACATAATGCTCAAATTTTTACTAGAAATAGAAATAGAAATTCAAAACATAACCATAGGAAAATAAACAAATAGAGAACATAGAAAAATAATCCCAACCTCGATGTTACAATATCAGAGTTATTATTCCAAAATAAACTATTACCTGACTTAAGGCCTGACGAAACATAAAATCAAAGAAATCAGTTTAAGTGGCCATCTACACCATCTTCCATAAAAAACACCAACAATCAATCCTCAGTCTCAAACAGAGAATAATATGCACAAAGTTTCACATAGAGGGACACATAAAACAAAATGGGGGAGAATACACTCTACAAAATTACATCGTATAATAATAACAAGGATATCATTTAACATACATGCACATCATTCAAAATTAATCACACTCACACAATATAAAGAAAACAAATATAAGAATAATTATGCAATGCTTGTCTCATCTAGTCCTATGCATTGGGTACCATCACCAGATTCAGAGTTATTTTACGGAAATCCTAAAACACCGGACCGAAGTCCTAAAACACTGAACCGAAGTCCTAACACTGGAAAGAATTCCCTGACTTGACTCCAAAATATATGATGCATGATACTTCAAACAAATTTAAGCTTTCATCCGAACCTTCAAACCACATTTTAACACTGCCAATAACATCAATTTCTGCAAACTTCATAACACCGTCAATTATGCTAAAACATTGACTCTTTCGAACCTAAACATAATCAACACCAGTGTCGCACCTCAAAAAACGAGAACACAACCTCGTGAAGCGCACTCGCACACTTGCAGGAAGGACTTAACAGAGTCGCCACCGAACTTTATTTATTCCAAACACGGGAAAGGGAAAATATCGATAAAACTCCTAAAAGAATGACAATGATATTGGTATTCTCAACCAAATTAGGATTCGGGAGTCGGTTACGCAAGGGGAAGGTATTAGCATCCCCCACGCCCGTTGTACTCAACAGGAACCATTAATTTATTATCGAATGAATGTTAGCTTATTGTTAAGGGACAAATTGTGCATATTTTTTATAGTATTTTGTGGCTCTTTCCAATTATTTCTTTGGTATTTTAGTAGTAAATCCATATGTTTTAGTGTAAATATGCAAGTTTTCGATTATGCATGTAAATATCTTGATAGGTTTTATTGCTTGATTTAATGCTTGGAGCATTTGGATGATGTAGTGAGCGATTTTGGATGTGGTTCTTAAGCACTGTCGCTCTGGGGTACTACAGGTCGATTCATTTTTTATCCTATTGAAGCTGATGAAGGAAGGGAAATAGATGTCTCCAATTAACCCTGCTTGCATACTGAGTTTAAACAGATGACTGTTGGTTTACAGATGCGGTTTAGATTGTGGGCCTCTCTCTGCTTATTTTGTTAAGAATGAAATGTCTGGATTATTTGTGAGGATTTTATGACTGATGCTTTTAGATTGATGTGTGAAGGTATGGGAGTTTGGGTTTTTGATTAGTGTGCTCGCTAAGATTTTTCCAATCTTATGCCTACGTATTCCCGTTTAACGAAACAGGGAAATCAGAGCGATCGTAGTTCCTCCTATTTTATGGGAGGAAAAAGGTTGTTTTGGTGTCTTGTTCAAAGCCCAAGACGTGAAGCTAAAGGTGGTTTATATCTTGTTCAAAGACCAAGATGTGAAGCTAAAGGGTCTATTTGTATCTTGTTCGAAGCCCAAGATGTGAAGCTGAAGGGGTTTGACTTTAGAGAGAATTTGTCATCTCTAAAGGGGATATTTGGCCTGTTTGTCACAACTGTTGGCTGACTGATTATAAAGGAGAACTACTTTAACTGGGATATATGAATCCAGCAATGCCATAATTTCCTTTATAGGGGATTTTAACCTGAACGAGAAGACTTTAACTCAGTTTAGAGCAATGCCATCTTTTCTTAGGAATTTCTCATGCTAAAAGAGGGACAGTGGCGTGGATGTAAATAATCCAGAGGCTTTCCGCTTACAGCAATTAGATGGGGGAAAAGGAGTTGTCGATGTTTGTATACTGTGAACGAGGCACAACTTTTGATGCTAAAAGGCTGATTGACTCAACCGGGGTTTTCTTATACAAAGCCTAAGAGGAGGCTATTGGCCCAACAAGAGGGTGTTTTTATGTGTCTCGTACGAAGCCCGAGAGAGAGGCTAAAAGGGTTTACTTAACAAGAGAGTGCTTTTGTATGTGTCTTGTACGAAGCCCAAGACGGAGGCTAAAGGTGTTTGACTCAACAAGAGAGTCTTTGTACCTCGTACGAAGCCCGAGATGGAGGCTGAAAATGTTTGACTCAACAAGAGAGTCTTTTATACTCAATAAGAGAGTGATTTTGTATCTCGTACGAAGCCCGAGATGGAGGCCGAGAGGGAAGTGACTCATCAAGAGAGTCTTTTATACTCAATAAGAGAGTGATTTGGTATCTCGTAGGAAGCCCGAGGTGGAGGCTAAAGGGGATTGACTCAACAAGAAAGTCTTTTATACTCAACAAGAGAGTGTTTTAGTATCTCGTACAAAGCCCGAGATGGAGGCTGAAAGTGGGTGACTCAACAAAAGAGTGTTTTTTGTATCTCGTACAAGCCCGAGATGGAGGCTAAAAGTGGTTGACTCAACAAGAGAGTCTTTTATACTCAACAAGAGAGTGTGAATAGGTTAGCTCCGCTGGGGAGGATCATTGTACAAAGCCTAAGAGGAGGCTAGGGTGCTGGTGACTGTTTCAGTTTAGTGACAGGTTCAGTATGTTGGATAAAGAGAAAATCACTTCTTATGAAGATTAAAGGTAAGGTTGTGCTTTGGGATTGATCAGAGGCTCAGGGTTATTTCCTGTTCTTTAAGGAAATGGGAAATCCAAAGGGTATTGAGATTGTCCAAGTCTACGGGTGTTTTGAGAAATCGATTCTCAGGTAGTGAATGATCTTTGTATGATGCCCAAGAGAAGGCTGATACGTTAAGGGATGAAGGTCAACCCATTAACTGGTCTGACACTTGACTCAGAAAGACAGCTCTAGCAAATTGATGACTAGATTCTGTTCCTATACCTGTAGAGGTCTTTGGGTCCTTTTACTAAGCCCAAGAGAAGGCATGAGACCTTTTAAGAAGCCGAAGGGTCCTTGTACAACGCCCAAAAGGAGGTGGGGATGCTTTTAAGAAGCTTGTGGGTCCCCAAACCCCGAGAAGTTCAAGACAAGCCATTTACCGAGAATAGATCAAGCCAGGAAAGTCCGAGAATTTGGAAGAAACTCAAGAGATGCCATTCACGGAGAAAAGATCATCTCTGGGGAGTAGAGTTTCTTTGACAATTTCTAAGGGTGACAGTCTGAGAAAGGGTTCACCGAGAATGCTGTCTTTCACGTCTCCATATTGTTTAACCCCAAGAGGAGGGAAGACTATGTCTGGTAATCCTATGGGTATCTAGTTTTGTTTGTATTTAAGAGTGACCAACAGGCTTTACCTAGTGCTAGACGTAGTTGCCGGGGAAAATTCTAAATAACTATACTAGTATTACACAGTGGATATTTGACAAGTATATAAAAGTTTGTGAAAGAAGACTTACAGTGAGCAGCCCCACAATACAGTTATATATATATGAAAGCAGATAAAGAAAGCGGGTAAAGAAAGCGGGTAAACACTTACTCGGTTGTAGAGCTTCCATGCTGTTTAGTTAGTTTGTTCAACAAAGAAAACTTTGATAACAATATTATATTCAAAATCAAAGGAGAAAGTGTTTTGAAAAGATTGTTCGGGCTTACAACTCAAGGAGAGGCCCAAGGTTTTATCAGTGATTGCACTATTGTTTTGTACATTGTACATGGACTTATACAAGTGACTGAGGCCCAAAAAGGTTTTCTGTACAAAGAAATGGGTCTTACACTCTCTCAAGAGGCCCAAAGATTTATTTTTGTACAAGTGGTGGGGCTTACAGCTCAAGGAGAGGCCCAAAGTTTTGTTTTAAAAGGCGACGATCGCGCCGAACTTTTTGATGGTATCGGGACTTATACAATAAGTGAGGCCCAAATTATTTTGGTTTTCAAAAAGGGTTGGGTCTTACACTCTACTAGAGGCCCAAAAAGTTTTGAATGAGTCTTATAGCTCGAGGAGAGGCTCAAAGGTTTGGTTTTAAACGGGCGATGATCGCGCCGAACTTTTGAAATACAACGGGACTTATACAACATTTGAGGCCCAAAATTGTTTTTATTTACAAAGGATTAGGTCTTACACTCTATTAGAGGCCCAAAGAGTTTGAAAAAGTTTGATGAGGGTTGAATTAATCAAAAACCCTAATTTGTTTTCAAAAATGTATTTTAATTGAATAAAAACTCAATTAAAATGATCAAAATTGTTAAACATGTGGAAAAGAAATTGTGATCTTGGATTAATGTTTCAAAAATTAGGTTTTGATCCACAAAATGTTTGGAAATCACTAAAATTTGAAAAATCAAGAGGGAGAACATATTTTAAATGTCAAAAAACAATTAAAATATTAATTCTTTGCAAAAATATCAAGTATATAAAATAAATAATATTTTTAGGATTTTTTTGGAAAATAAAATATTTTAACATTTTTGTGAATTATTAAAAAAAGAATCAACTCAAAATCATTAAAACTCAGAGAGAAATTAATTTTTGAATCAATTAAATAAAATCACAAAATTCAAATATTCAAATTTTCAAAAAAGGGTGCCAAGTGTAACACCCTAAAATTTTCCCTCTTACTTTTAGATAACTTGCTTATGTTTCTGTGCATTCCTTGCATTAGCATTTGTGCATGGCATTGGTTCTTAGCATGGGATCAAGGTACTTGGTTCATCTCAAGGGAGTCTCAAGCCTCAAGGTGGTTTGAGGAGTTCATCATATCTTCACAAGGTCAAGAATGGCAAGGGATTTCAAGTGAATCTTTCCCTCCTAACCAGAGGGACCAATTAGGATTTTGACCCAAAGGACTTCTTGAAGAACCTTGTGGATTCAAGCATGTTTTTATGGGTTCTATATGCTCACAAGCACTCATGGAGGAAGACTTGGCTAGTGATTCATTGTGGAAGATGTTCAGTGGATCAGTTACTTGTGAAGTAAGCAAAAGTCAACAGTTCAAAAGGAAAATCAACCATAGGTTTTCAAGGGTTCAAATCATGTTTCCCAAGTCCATGTACCTTTATTTGGTCAAGGAATAGCATGGATGGCATTATTCTTCAAGAATCAAGAGTTTGTGCAAAAGTTACTAAATTTGGAAAATGACCTATAATGAGAAGTTTCCATTTTTGGAAAGTTTTTACACTACATTCAACTTGACTTTTCATCATCAAAGAAGCTTCAAATGAATTTTCCTCAAACATGAAAGTTGAAGATCTTTTTCTCCCCTTTCCAAAAAGTACTAGTTTGTCTCCATATCATTTGTGGTTCTCAAGTTATGGCTAAGGCAAGGCAAGGTGCATTTTGAAGTTTTCCACATGTACCAATTTTCCACCATTTGCATTTTCATCCAAAAGGACTTGTAATTGATTCTATTGCTTCAAGTCATATTACCACATCCAAGTACAAGCCATGAGCACCAATTTTGACCCTTGTTTCATGCCAAACCGTGCCTGATTCATGGTGTATTTAACAAATAAACAATTTGCAAATTGATCCAAATCTCATTAACCAATCAACCACAAGGCCCAAGTACAATTCATTTGTCATCAGCAGAAGAAATGTGAGTGAATCATGCTTATTTGGTGGCCTTTGCACGTGTGGATTAGTGGAAACAATACAAAGTGCATTTTGGCATAAACCATCTAATTTCATTTACCAAGGGTTTAATCAAGTTTTAATTGTGATCAGAGGTCTAATGAGGTGTATATAAGCTAACTCACACGCACAAAGCTAGGTGATGCACTCATTCTTGCTCAGAATTTCATTTTTGCTCTCACACTTTCTCTCCTTCGAAACTCTCTCATCTTAAGGGTTTCTGAAGATTTTTTTTTCATATTCTTGATCTACACACTCCATAGAACAAGAATCAACCATTGTTTTGAGCTAAGAGCAAGGTTTTCATCAAGTGCATCTCAAGTTGGTTCAAGTTCACAACCTTAGATCCAGCCAATTTCAAGCATCTATTTGCATTTATTTTGCAAATAGAGCTCAAAAGAGGAAGATCTGCAGCTTATGGAAGGAGTTCTTGGTGTAATTCGAGCTCTGCAACTTTCAGGTAAGCTTACTTTTCACCATTATAGAACTTGATTTTATTGTGTGCATAATAATCTGTGATGTGTACTGAGCATGCTGATGTATTTTGTTTTGAGTTTGGACGTGTAACATGTGTGTATTTTGAGTTTGAAAGTTTTGGATCTAAACTTCTTCTCTTCGATTTGGCATGTGTGTTGACTATTTGATGAAATGAATATGATATATGGAATCCTTGTTGAATTCTGGTCAAGATAGTATGCTCATGTTTGATTTCTGGAAAATCATGGTGTGGTGCTCGCCGGAGAAGGTGACTGGAACTAGGGTTCCGGCACCTGGTTTTGTTTTAGGCAGGTGGAGGTTCAAATGGAGAAGATGAAATCTGGACCGTTGGTGGTCCAGATCTGATGGTCCATGCGCAGCCACGTCATTTAAATCCCTTTTTATTTTTGTGGTTTGTGTGTTTGTTAATCCATGATTGTTATCATATGCTGCAGATCTGAGCCACATGTTTTTGATTTGATGATTTATTTGTGTGCGTTGATTTAATCTGAGGGTTAAGATGTTGCCAACACATTAAATTACCATGTGTTGTTCACGTGAGTTGTTTTTAATTTCTGATGACTTGGTGTATGCGCGTGTATCATTGTTATCCTGAACCTTTAATCCTGGCCTTTGATCATGTATACCTTGGTTTTGATTGACTTGATATTATGCGTTGGATTGATCTTGTGGCTGGTGTGAGTTAACTGAGTCCTTATTTTTTGTTTGGTACGCGCTGATGGGTTATTTGACTTGGGCTTGCTTTCCCCACCCCCCTGTTCAGCCCATTTGTTTTTTTCAACGTGATTTTGTTGTTGTTTGCACCCCCCTGGTTTTTATTTTCCTTTTATTTCATTTAATTGTTGCAATTTTTTTTTTTAAATAGATTTATGCATCAGAAAATTATTAAAAAAATCATGAATCATCTTTGGCATTTTGTAAAATTTTGGAAAATTTTATTTTCCATTTTTATTTTATTTTGTACCTCTGAATTAATTGTTTAATTAATTTCTTTTTGGATTGTTTCATGTATATACACCCTGCCTTGTTGATTTTTGTTCTCATCATCTATACATGATTTACATCTCATTCTTTTTGCATATATTAGAGGAGATGTTGAGGTTCCTAAAAATATTTTTCTCATATTTTTAAACTCTTTTCATATTGCATTTTAGTCCCTCTCCTTTGTATATTGATTCATGGTTCCTATGTGATCTTTACTTAATTGTTTGAGGTACTTAACTTGTGAATTTTTGTGAGATGTTTTGACATGTGATTGGATTCTGACTTAGGTCATTTTAGTTTTAATCTCACAATTTTTGAATGTCATTTGATATATGTTTGTTTATTTGTGCTTAAATGATTTATGCATGACTATATCTTGACACCTCTTTACACAAGTTGACTTGCCATGCCTATTTGCTTGAGTTTCTTCTTGATTCTTTGTATGTGCATTTGATATGATGTTTACCCCTGGTTGAGGTCCCTTGTGAACAAGTTTTTCCATTTATGGATCATGTTTGAATCATGTTTGATTATGCTTAAGTGTTGGAACTTTGCCCTCTTTTTGTAGCTTTCTTTGGTGCATAATGTTTCATGCTTTGATTTCCTTTTGCACATGTGAATTGTTGATGATAATATGATCTTGGTTCTGACTTGTTTTCATCTTCATCTTATTTTTCTCATTTCATCTTGATATGAAGTCCATGTATGCTTAATTGTGCATTCCATACAAGTATGCTTTCTTTTTTCATGTTTATCTTTGCATGCTTACTTGAATTGTTTTGCATTGATCTTTGAAACCTTTTTTATGATTTGAGTTGGACATTTATGATGTGATGTGATTGCTGCCATTTATTGTATCTCATCTTCTCCTTCTCTTTCTCATTCTTCTCTTTCACTCTTTTCCTCCCATGGATCTCAAGACTTGTTTAAGTCTTGGATTCTCTCCCTTTAGGGCTACCTAGTCCAACTTAATTTTTGATTAAGTTTGGAGTAGGATTAGCATTAGGTTTTAGGTAGTTGTCCTTCCTAAGCCTCACTAACCATAGGTTACCCATGCATGATAACATTAGGACTCTTATTTTCCCTTTAGAGTTTCCTTTGTGTCTTCTCTCTTCTCATCTCAAAACTTCTTGAAAACACTTAATAAAGATAAAGTGTATTGCGCACGAGCCTTAAGCGTAGGGAATGAGAAATGAGGAGCTTCCTCTCATCTTTCTAAAGTGCTTAGCGAGCGTCCTATCTTAGGACGATTCGTTAAGTATTCGTCCCTGTGCCCTAGACTTTGGTGCAATGCAAGTTATGAACTAACTTTAAAAAACACTTCTGTCTAAAAAACACAAAAACAAATTCAAATCTTTTTATCCTTCGGGATTGTTTGGTTCCAGACCATTTTCAGAAAAGGGCACGTTACCTTCCGTCTGAGTCGCAAACAGGCATCGACCCTAACTACCGGACGCGAATCTAACGTCGCTCATAAAAAACACTTACCCATCTGTGGTCGTATCCACGAACTACATTAGCTATGATTCCTCTCTCTCGCCCGATGTAGGATATGTAGGCACAAGACAACGATTGTCTTGGCGAGCAACCTTCCCCCACAGTTCCCGTCCGAACTACGTTGACTCTGACTTTCCCATTGCACTGAGGGAGTACGTAGGCCTAGGGCATCGAATATGTCCTACCGAGTCCGTCTTAGTCACCCCCATCCCCGTTTTCTTTTGTTGCAACCATAGATAGTAGAACAACTCACCCTTCATTTAGACAACAAGCGTGGATCCCATCGAGTACGATGGATGCGTGGGGTGCTAACACCTTCCCCTCGCATAACCGACTCCCGAACCCGGACTATGGTTGCGATGACCATGTCTTTCCCCCTTTCTCTTCAGGTTTATGCAGTGTTTCCTTTCCCTCTCTCGGGATAAATACACATTGCTAGCGACTCTGTGTTTTCTGCGCCACTCTCGCATTTGTACCGTTGGATGCGAATCTTTCGGGAGCGACAGCTGGGGACTCTGTTGGGGACTCTGGTTGACCTCTTATTGGTCCATCCCCTTTAGCGAGTCGATCCTAGCGCTTGTTTGTCTTTTCGTTGGGTGTTTATTTGTTGTGCTTTATTATGTTGTATATTACTATTTTACAGCTTTTATTGCATTGCATTTCATTTTATTACTGTCATACTGGATATTGTTGTGCTGTGCTGGCTGGTTTCTGTTTGGCAGGTTGGGTTGTTCTGAGAGATAAGCCCAATACCCAGGCTTGAGTACACCCTAGGACTAGAGTGGAGAGTAGTGGGACCTACGTGCCCGCTTGGTACGTTTGTGTGTTCACAAAATTCATAACCAGACGAGGCTATCTTGGGACGCATTCTGACGTGTGTGTCTTGCGCATGTTAGGGTGTTGATCTAGAGAGATGTCGACTCTGGTGACCGTTTCTCCGATACCTCAGTTGCGCCTCTCCTCCCGAGATGTGACAGTAGCAGACCACGTTCCGTGGCAAACCCATTGCACATTCTCGATCCAAGGACCCAATGCTGAGGGACTCGCATAGGATGACCTTATTTTTTAGGGGAATCAGTTGAGGCCTCCTCGATTGATGATGATGCCAAACCAGAAATGGTGAACGTATCATCATTTCTCGACCTGAGAGCCCGGGATATTGAGGATCCTCGCCTTTCTAGAACCCACATGTGAGAGGGGATGGGTGTTTCAGGTCTGCAGGAAACCGAAACCTTCAACCTACCCGATTTTCTGGATTTCTCATCAGTGTTTGATTATCTGGGTTTCTGGTTATCTCAGTGGTTCGGTATTCTAGAATTCTGGTTTTCTGGGTTGTGGTTCCCGTTCAGTTAACAGCACAGCACATCCAGCAGTGGTGCCTTGATCCCATGCTTGCATGTGCATATCATTTTTCTTGCATTCTAACATGTTTGACATTTTTCAGGGCTTGCATCTTAGTCTTGATTCCGGTTTTCTGAGGTTGCCTTACCTTGGATGTCCAGAGAAAGAAGACTGTTGCTTATTCGTTCCCAGACCCGGCCTTGACGTTGATTCACAAGCTGATTAGTATGGCTGGTCCCGGAGTTCGTACAGAGTTCGGTGGAGAGTATGGGAGACTTCTGAAGTTTGTCTACAGTATCTCCAAGTATGAGAAGGATGCCATTCATACACTTTTTCAGTTCTATGATTCGTCTTTGCGTTGCTTCACTTTCCCAGACTATATCTTGGCTCCAACATTGGAGGAGTTCTCATTTATTTTGGGAATCCCCATCAGGCATGACATAGTATTCTTTTCTGAAGAACGTCCCGGGATAAGAGAAATGGCCACTGCTCTTCATATTGGGGAATCCGTTCTAAGCAGTAATATTGTGGAGAAACAAGGAGCTAAGGGTTTCTTATTGAATTTCTTGTATGATCAAGCTTGCATGCATGTTAAAGAGAAGAATTGGACTGCTTTCCAAGCTATTCTGGCTATGTGCATCTATGGGATTGTCCTGTTTCCCAATGTTCCTGATCTGGTGGATATGCATGCTGTCAGGATCTTTATTTCAAAGAATCATATACCTACCTTGCTAGGTGATGTGTATCACTCAGTCCAATACAAGAATGAAAATAGGCGTGGAAAAACTGTGAGTTGCTGTGCACCACTCTTATCTACTTCGTTTCTGAGTCATCTCCCCGAAGCTGGCGCTTTAGTTGATACGAGAGATTCTCTGAAGTGGTCAAAGAGGTTAATGGGCTTGACTGCTGACAACATTATTTAGTTCAACCATGACTTGCTAGGGATGGAGATTATTTGCAAGTGCGGAGAATTCCCTAATGTACCCTTGATAGGGATAAGAGGTGGAATTAACTATAATCCTTCCTTTGTTACCAGGCAGTTTGGTTATCCTTTGAGAGGTCCACCTGAAGAGCGAGATGTCGGAGAGTCCTTATTCTTCAATGGTACTGGGGATCAAGAGATGATAAGGAAGATTGTGAATGCTTGGAAGCAGGTGACCAAGAAGGGAAAAACTTCATTCGGGAAATGTAACAACCGGGCTTTTCCTTCCTATGAAGAGTGGATTAAGAAAAGAGCAGAAGAGGAGCTTCTTCCCTTCTCGGTGGAACCACCCTTGTATCCTTTGATGATCGAGGCTCCCACGACTGTTGATGCAGAGAAGTATGATAAGTTATGAGCTGAGAAGGAGAAACTCCGAGAGGAGAATCGTGAGCTGGGCAGAGAGGCTGGTCAGTTAAAGCACGAAAAAGGTGAAGCTATCCATGCTGCCAGGTTGAAATCAGAACTTTTGGCTGTGAAGGAGAAAGAATTGTCTAAAGAAGCCACAACCAGAGAGAAAGTGGCTCAAGCGTTGAAAAGTGTTAGCAAGGTCCTTTCATCCAAAAAGAAGGAGTTGGCTTACGTTATGTCAAGAATTCACAAGTTCAATGACCGTCAGAATACAACAATTACTGCCAACAGGTTGAAAGAGGACAAGTATCTGGAACAGATTGAAGGTTTGAAGACAGAGCTTCGGAAAAAGGATAAATAGATTTTCTCAGGGATCTTCGAGAGGAGAGCAATTGAGGAAAAGCTCAAGGAAACCATGGCAGATATGGAACAGCTGAAGATCCAAGCCAAAGTGAAAAGAGCCAGGAGCGAAGGTCCAAGCTCAGGTGGAGCTTCTGGAGAAGATGACTGGGAGTTGCATAGTCGTTATTTAACAGGAATCTTGCATAGGAGAGATCTTCTGATTCAAGAGTTGATTCAGAAACCAGAGCATCCTAATACCAAGAAGCTTCTCAAGGAAGTGCAAAATTGGTGCAAAAAGAATGACGAATGCGGAATTCTAGCACGACTGAGTCTTGATGATATGCCTTAGTTTCCTTGCTGTTGTTTTCTTTGTATTTCCGGGATCACCGCCAGGCTTATTGGTCGGGATCTTTGTTTATGCTTATTCAGACTTGTGTTGTAACAGATGCTTATTCTCTTTATATGAAGGGATAGATCGCCTTGATAATGTTCATACATGTTTGCTTCACCTTCTTCGACAGGGTTTTCTTTGGGTTCCAATATGAATGCTAGGTGTGACTTCCATTCTGGGGCACCTGGTCACAATGTTGAGAGTTGTACAAGGTTCAAGCATAAGGTCCAAGAACTCATTGATTCGGGGGCAATCAAGTTCTCATCAGAAGTGGAGACTCATCCCATCTTAGCAGGATCCACCTCATGTCATGGACTTTCTCCACAACCTCTTGCTACAGAAGCTCTACGTCAGCAACCTTTGTTTGTGCCTCAACCAAATGTGGAAAGGAAAGTGTAAACGCAGGTGAGGCGCCCAAATCAGCATCGACAGCAGAATTATCAGCAGCAGGGGCAACCGAGACCAAGAAGGCCCAAGAGGATATTTGATCCTATTCCTATCCCTTATAGTCAGTTGTGTGCTCGTCTGCTCAAGAGCTCGCTGATCCAGTTGAGGAATGCCATGCCAGTGCCATACCCTATTCCTCCGAACTTTGACATGAACGCTAGCTGTGAGTTCCATTCGGGAACGTTTGGGCATACAATTGATAATTGTAATGCGTTCTAACACAAGGTGCAAGATTTGATTGACTCAAAGGTCATCACCCCAGATGGTACCCCCATGAGGTGAAGCTTCTTTATCAGAGTGAGCACTCGAGGCTGCGAAGACATCATCAGAAGCAATAAGTCTAGACGGAGTCAAGTCTCCTCAACAATGGCAATCATCAACTTCCTTTACTGCATTTTCATATGTAACTTTCCTTTGTTTGTTTAAACATTGTCTGCATGTAAAAACTTGTTTGTGTTTGAATGTTGATTTTAATGCAATGATGTGTTGTTCCTGAAGTATCTTACTTTTATGCACTCATGTCATGTTTATATGCACTGCAATACCAACCTTTCTTGTCTAGAACTCTTGAGGAAGGATGACGAAATAAGAACGCAGATTTCTAATGGTACGCTTTTGGATAAAACCCTGTTAAGGATGTACAGTCATTGTTTCCAATTCACAAACACTGGAGAGATAAGGAGATAGACCTTTGTCAACCCCTTTGAGCCTAGTAGTAGGAGTTCTTTCTGAAAACGAAAAACCCTCAATTTTAACCCAAGGGCAGGGTAGGCGTCAGTTAGTTTGACCAAGTGTTCAATTTTCAGAAGGAGTGTACATCTGAGGATCCATTACCTTTCATTCCACCATCAAGAGGTTAAGAGGTGTAGAACCACAATGGTTACTCCTCACCAACCGAATAGTGAAATAGTCACAGCCCTTTCAAACAAGTCAGGCAAAACGGTGTCACACGACTTGTTCAAAAAAAGAAGAGAAAGAAGAGAAAAAGAAAAAGCCTGCTAAGTCGAAAAACTTGAAAGCAAGTGACTTAGGCAAAAGTTAAGGCATCCCGCTGGACTTCAAAATTGAGAACTCAAAAGAGTCAGTCCAGGCAAAAATTAGGGAACAAAAAGCAAAAGAATGAGAAAGCGAAAAGCCAAAAGGATTACAAAGAAAATCCTCGATAAGAACAAAGTCGTGTGACTATAGACACAAAAGAAAAAAAGGGGCGACTGTTAGTCCAAAACCTCGTCCGGTGTCGAATCACCAGTTGCATGGATTCCCTAGAAATCGGGAAACCTTTTGAGAGATGAGCGCTTGTGTCGAATTAGCTGAACATAGGACTGGAGAATATCATGAAGAGTGGGTGGGTACCAATAAACTTTGAGCCATAAATCCTTTTTTCCCAAACCGTGAGTTGTTTTTTAATTTCTGATGACTTGGTGTATGCACGTGTATCATTGTTATCCTGAACCTTTAATCCTGGCCTTTGATCATGTATACCTTGGTTTTGATTAACTTGATATTATGCGTTGGATTGATCTTGTGGCTGGTGTGAGTTGACTGAGTCCTTATTTTTTGTTTGGTACGCGCTGATGGGGTATTTGACTTGGGCTTGCTTTCCCCACCCCCCTGTTCAGCCCATTTGTTTTTTTCAACGTGATTTTGTTGCTGTTTGCACCCCCCTGGTTTTTATTTTCATTTTATTTCATTTAATTGTTGCAATTTCTTTTTTTTATTTATTTTTAAAAATAGATTTATGCATCAGAAAATTATAAAAAAAAAAATCATGAATCATCTTTGGCATTTTATAAAATTTTGGAAAATTTTATTTTCCATTTTTATTTTATTTTGTGCCTCTGAATTAATTGTTTAATTAATTTCTTTTTGGATTGTTTCATGTATGCACACCCTGCCTTGTTGATTTTTGTTCTCATCATCTATACATGATTTGCATCTCATTCTTTTTGCATATGTTAGAGGACATGTTGAGGTTCCTAAAAATATTTTTCTCATATTTTTAAACTCTTTGCATATTGAATTTTAGTCCCTTTCCTTTGCATATTGGTTCATGGTTCCTATGTGATCTTTGCTTAATTGTTTGAGGTACTTAACTTGTGAATTTTTGTGAGATCTTTTGACATGTGATTGGCTTCTGACTTAGGTCATTTGAGTTTTAATCTCACAATTTTTTAATGTCATTTGATATATGTTTGTTTATTTGTGCTTAAATGATTTATGCATGACTATATCTTGACACCTCTTTACACAAGTTGACTTGCCATGCCTATTTGCTTGAGTTTCTTCTTGATTCTTTGTATGTGCATTTGATATGATGTTTACCCCTGGTTGAGGTCCCTTGTGACCAAGTTTTGCCATTTATGGATCATGTTTGAATCATGTTTGATTATGCTTAAGTGTTGGAACTTTGCCCTCTTTTTGTAGCTTTCTTTGGTGCATAATGTTTCATGCTTTGATTTCCTTTTGCACATGTGAATTGTTGATGATAATATGATCTTGGTTCTGACTTGTTTTAATCTTCATCTTATTTTTCTCATTTCATCTTGATATGAAGTCCATGTATGCTTAATTGTGCATTCCATACAAGTATGCTTGCTTTTTTCATGTTTATCTTTGCATGCTTACTTGAATTGTTTTGCAATGATATTTGAAACCTTTTTGATGATTTGAGTTGGACATTTATGATGTGATGTGCTTGCTGCCATTTATTGTATCTCATCTTCTCATTCTCTTTCTCATTCTTCTCTTTCACTCTTTTCCTCCCATGGATCTCAAGACTAGTTTAAGTCTTGGATTCTCTCCCTTTAGGGCTACCTAGTCCAACTTAATTTTTGATTAAGTTTGAAGTAGGATTAGCATTAGGTTTTAGGTAGTTGTCCTTCCTAAGCCTCACTAACCATAGGTTACCCATGCATGATAACATTAGGACTCTTAGTTTCCCTTTAGAGTTTCCTTTGTGTCTTCTCTCTTCTCATCTCAAAACTTCTTGAAAACACTTAATAAAGATAAAGTGTATTGCGCACGAGCCTTAAGCGTAGAGAATGAGAAATGAGGGGCTTCCTCTCATCTTTCTAGAGTGCTTAGCGAGCGTCCTGTCTTGGGACGATTCGTTAAGTATTCGTCCCTGTGCCCTAGACTTTGGTGCAATGCAAGTTATGAACTAACTTTAAAAAACACTTCTGTCTAAAAAACACAAAAACAAATTCAAATCTTTTTATCCTTCGGGATTGTTTGGTTCCAGACCATTTTCAGAAAAGGGCACGTTACCTTCCGTCTGAGTCGCAAACAGGCATCGACCCTAACTGCCGGACGCGAATCTAACGTCGCTCATAAAAAACACTTACCCATCCGTGGTCGTACCCACAAACTACATTAGCTCTGATTCCTCTCTCTCGTCCGATTGAGGATATGTAGGCACAAGACAGCGATTGTCTTGGCGAGCAACCTTCCCCCACAGTTCCCGTCTGAACTACGTTGACTCTGACTTTCCCATTGCACTCAGGGAGTACTTAGGCCTAGGGCATCGAATATGTCCTACCGAGTCCGTCTTAGTCACCCCCATCCCTGTTTTCTTTTGTTGCAGCCATAGATAGTAGGACAACTCACCCTCCATTTAGATAACAAGCGTGGATCCCATCGAGTACGATGGATGCGTGGGGTGCTAACACCTTCCTCTCGCATAACCGACTCCTGAACCCGGGCTATGGTTGCGATGACCATGTCTTTCCCCCTTTCTCTTCAGGTTTATGCAGTGTTTCCTTTCCCTCTCTCGGGATAAATACACATTGCTGGCGACTCTGTGTTTTCTGCGCCACTCTCGCGTTTGTACCGTTGGATGCGAATCTTTCGGGAGCGACACCAAGAACAAGGGCAAGAACATGCGCCACCCTCTATTTCTGCAGATTTGCATTTTCTATCCAATCTCACTGAATACTTGATGATATCATGCAATCTACATGTCAATCTACTCGTTTTAACCTCACGATCATGTCTATGGTCTTTAATTTCATTTATTTTAAACATGGAATAAGAAATCAAAGAGAAACCTCAAGAACCCTAAAATTTGTATGAAGGTTCATAAATTCCATACACGATTCAAACAATGCAATTGATTGAGGGAAAACACTCTATGCATGATTATGAAAAACACTCTATGCATAATTATGAACATATGGCCAAATTATTGTGCAGAAAAAAATGCATGGATCATAGAGTTAGAAGAGCTCATGCTTACCTCTTGCAGCTGGTGATCGTGTTTTGTGTTAGAGGTGTTACAACTTGGTTCTAAGGATATGGACAGCTTCCCTAGGTGCTATGGAGTGTGTCTGGATGCTTGGAATGAATTGATTTGAGCTGGAACTTGATTTGGCACCTCAACTGCAAATCTGTCAAAGGCTTGAGCAGTTGGCTGGTGGTTTTGTGAATTTGATGTTCCAGATGTTATGTGAGTGTTTGGATCACTTCTATATGATGTTTATGAGGTGTGTGTGTGTGATTGGTTTGGTTGGAATAGCTCTCAAACTCAATACCCGATAGTGTCTCGCTTTGGAAGGCAATTTTGGAGTGAAGAAGGAGATTTTGAGGAAAGCATTTGTTAGATGGTTTTGGTGTACTCAAACTGATCACAAATAAGCTTTATTTATAGTAGAGAAAGTTTGTTTTGCAAGGAATAGTGAATGGCAACTGCTGTATAGGTTTGGCCAATGTTGAGCAATGAGAATCCAAGTCTCCTCTAGCCATTGACTAGAGGTTAGGGCACAGGCTGCTGGTCCCCTTGGTCTTGGATAAGTCTTGACTGAATTCAATTGGCAATGGCTCAGTCCATGCCACCTTGGTGTATGCATTGAATGCTCCAATCAAAAATTAGAGTCTTGTCCCTCTTTTAGGCATTTCTAGGTTTGGCATGCTATTTTTGGTTCCAAAGACTTGGGAGGCTTGGGATCAGAGTTGGTTCCTCCTTGGTCCCCCCTTGAGGTGTTCAGCTGGATAGAGTTGCTTGCCCTTTGCAAAATTTGAGTAAATCGAGCAAAACTCCAAAATCTGCCTTGCCATGACAGTTTGCAGCAAGGTATATTGGCATTGTCATATCTCATGGCTCAAGTGGACTTTGATGGAGTTCTTGGCCATTTTGTAAAGCCCTCATATGATACAACAGCTGTTTGATCATAGCTGGTTTTGATACCTTTTGGATCCAAGTGAAAAATTCCCATACATTTAGAAAAAAGTGAAGGCAGATTCTGACATAGTGAAAATTTCACTAAGTGTTGGAAAAAAGTGACATTTTCACTTTTTGTGATTTTGATCATTCCATAACTCAAAATCCATGAGGAATTGGAATGAGTTGTGTTTGAAGCTTTTGTAGAGTGCCATGAGAGCTACAAATCCAGCTTTGAATGGGGAAAAATGGCCTTGTGGTTTAGGAGTTGTGATCCTCCAAAGTTGGTACCCTTGCCACTTTATTCCATAACTTAGAAAATTTCTAAGTCTTTTATGGTTACCCCTTTTACAAGTTATCCCATTTTTCTTGATTTTTCTTTATGAATGATGATTCCAATCACACATTAACATCATTTTAGGGTTAAGGAACCATAATTGACCAAAAAATCAAAAAGTCAAACTTTGACTTTTGGGCACAGTTGACTTTTTGTTAAATGAATTCCAAACTGTGCGATCCTCTATAAAATCAAGTCCTTGACCTAAATCAAACTTGATGGATTGATTTCATAGGTGTTATAGGGTGTATTGAATCATGTCCTAGGGTTTGGGAGCATGTCCTGTTCAAAAGTCAAAGATACAGTTGACTTTTCTCACGAAACCCTAATTGTGGTTCTGATGAACTTGAAACTTGTTGCTCAAGCTTCCTGGATCAATCCATTGTTGCAAATGGATCAATGTGGTGTGTTAGAGACTCTCAAATCATGTCTTGAGGTCTTGGCTCATGCTTTGCCCCAAAAGTTAACTTAGGGGTGAATTAGGTCAAGAAACCCTAATTCCTGATTTTTTGTGAATGCATCCCCTGAGGTTAAATTGACTTGATGATTGGGTTCATGATGTCTCTTGGAGTATCATAGGTTATTCTTTGAAGCATTGGCTCATGCCCAGAGGAAAATTTCCATCTGGAGGCCCTGGTCGACCAAAACCCTAATTTGGTGACACTGGCGATCTTGAGGCTTGATCCACTGGGACTGTTGCAGCCTTGTGCTTAATCCTTGATGTGGGAGTCCTCTTGATTCATTGTGGATGTTTGAGAGGCTAGACAAGTTGAAGATCATGTCATTCCTTAATTGATCCTTTGTCTAAGAGCTCTGAGAGGGCTTAAAACCCTAAGTCTGATTGTAGTGGATGCTCACCCATCTTTGGGGAGACTAATGGTTCATCCATATTGTGATGATGATTTGCACAATGATGGGGGAATCTTAGTGGTCAAATTTTGGGGTATGACAGATGATGAAAGGAAGTTTTGAAGTGAAATTTTTTGGCAAATTGACGGCAACTTGCGTTTTGTGCATTTTCCAGCGCGGGTTCAGCGTGCTTTTGGACTAGGGGTGGTAGCTAATGAAGGCTACCCGCACTTAGTGCACTCTAACCACGCTTAGCGCGTTTTCTTTATTTTTTCCACCTTTGTACTGATTGCGCTAAGCGCACTCTGATGGTGCTTAGCGCAATGCCACTTATAGGCATCTTTTTGAATTTGTATATATGGGCACTTGGGAGATATTTTGGGGGACACTCCATTTTATGCACTTTTTCATATTTTTAGAGTTTTTGCACCTGTTGCTAGGATCAAAACAATCAGGATGGTTGTTGGCCTAACAAACATGAACAATTGGAAGATGTGTCAGATGGATGTGAAATGTGCATTCTTGAATGGCCCCTTAAAGGAAGACGTTTATGTTGCACAATCAGTTGTGTTTGTGAAACAAGGCGAAGAAAGAAAAGTGTACATGCTGCATAAAGCCCTGTATGGACCTAAGTAAGCTCCAAGAGCTTGGAATAAGAAGATCGACAGGTTTCTAAGGGAGAAGGAATTTGTGAAGTGCACAACTGAACATGGAGTATATGTAAGGAGAATCAATAGTGAATTGTTTATACTATGTCTCTATGTCGATGACCTGTTGATAACAGGAAGTTGCAAGAAGGAGATCGAAGATTTCAAACATGACCTAAGTGAGGAGTTTAAAATATCAGACTTGAGAAATCTCTCATATTTCCTTGGCATTGAATTCTACAAGAGTGGTAGAGATTTGATGATGCGCCAAAGAAGATATTCAGGCGAAATACTCAAGAGATTTGAGATTAAAGATTGCAACCCAACGTCGACTCCAGCTGAGACCAGATTGCAACTGTCGAAAGATTCAGATGAAGATGATGTCGACCCAACCCAATGTAAAGGGCTTGAAATTCTGGTACAGATGTGTGATGTCATTGTGCAATGTCACAACATCGCAATCTGCCGAACAAGGAAATAATAGAAACAATAACACACTGAATTGTTCACCCAGTTCGATTCAACAACCTACATCTGGGGGCATACCAAGCCAGGAAGGAAGTCCACTATTAGTAGTATCAAATTACAGACTCAACAGACCAGTTGACAATCTACCTAATTTAATCACTACCCAATGACCCTTCTACCTAAGTCCTCCCTAGGTAAGAGACTCCATCTCACTTCCTATCTTCACTATGATGTCTAGCAGTCAACTACACCATCACTGCGTCAACAACTTGATTACCAATAACTGTACAACCATGGAAGACACCCTTCCATGACACCCTTTGGAGTTGCTTCAAAGCTTCCTCTAAGAACAACACCAAACTCATTACCTACAGGTTTCTGAGTTAAACACAGTGACCATCTCACAACCCGAGTGGTTCACTTAGACAAAGCCCTAATGATCTACATCTTGGACCCGTACCTATTCTAGGTTACAAGTATTCTATTTATAATGTAATCCAACTGGATTTGGGCCTTCAAATCATATCATATCTTCTGTAACAAATCTGCTTCTGAATAGATCATATCTTCAATTAAATCTTCAATTATTAACTCTGAATATTCTCCATATCTTTATGCTTTAAATGCGTAACAAACTGATCTTCATAACTGATTGTAACAGAATATATCTCTCCCTTGATCTTCGCTTATATTCTCTGATTCTCTTTAGTAGAATTTCTCATTCACATCAGAAACACGTGCAGCCCTAATCACATAACTGTCTGATGTTTTAATGTTCTGGTATAGTGATGTTAAGACATCGCATGTGACATCACTCTTCAGTACTTTAATTCTTCAACAATAAACCAGAATGTTAGCTATACTGTTAGAAGCTCATGTTGCAACATCAATCATGACATCAACATTGTTTTAACAAAATTTCAGCCAATTACTAGAACTTACAATCTCCCCCTTTGGCTAATTTTGGCTAAAACAACTATATAACCATTACAACTTAAATTACCGCAGTAATTACAACTCTATACTACTGTCAGTAGTTAACAGTAACCATCAGTAGCTACTGTGCGCAGCAATCCTGGAGAACATCTTCTAGGGAATAGTTGAATGATGTTAAGACATCATGTCTGACACCTTCTTTTGGCAGCACAACCCCCAAATCACTTCAGGCAGCACATCAGGAGGAAGAAGTAGAAAGTCCCAAAGTTGTGCACTCAGATTACAGATATCTGGTGTACATGAGGAAGAATATTTTAGACACTTCCCCATGATGTAGCACATTTCTTTTTCCTTTCAACTCAGACCTGGAGTCATTGTGGAAGACTCCCCCATAAAAGAAGTGTGTGTCTGTTCACCAAAGACCAATGGTGGCATGAGAGAATTCTGCACACCTTCTTTGATCAGACCCCCTGGTCAATCTGTGGCATAACATGACACGTTGAGAAGTGTCATTTTGCCAGCCCAGGTAACTCAGAACACAGGTCACAACTGTGTTCATAACTCAGGACACAAGTCACAAAGACTCAACATCAACTCAAGGATGTACCATCCTCTTCTGCTGCATCAGGAATTGTAGGTTCCAAGCATAACCACTGCGCAACCCATATAAACCATCTCTCTCCCTTCTCCCCCTTTTTAGCCACAAATTGGCAAAGAAAACCCTCACAAAACCAGACCCAAGAAGTGCTTACCCAAACACGAATAAAAGCCATAAGACTTATAAGATACAAACACTCACTGGCTGAAGGAGAACAAACTAACCCCTATAAATAGCTGACCAGTAACTTAGAAATTAACGAGCCTTGAATATGTCAATGTTCTTGGTCAAACAACCGCTATTTTAGGTATCAAAAACTGCATTCAAATTCAATGCCTACCTTCCAAAAACTGCCTTGACTGCCTTAAATAATTCACAACTGAATCTTACCATAAATTAGGCCAATAACGCTCTATGCATATTCGAAGCCACGTGTTTCACTTTATCCTAACACCACCGTCCAAAATACTTCCCTGTTTGGCTCAAGAAAAACATGTCCTATATCATGTTCTAACATCACTTCAGACATTGCCTGTTGGCTCATTAACCAAACACATCTTCTTATCTAATGGGTGTAGGTGCATCTTCTCACAAATTTTTCTAGAATACTTCCAACCATCAGCCAAGTACACCAATTTTTTAATCAGACCTCTCCTGCATAGGTACTATCTTCACACATCTATGATAGGTCCCATCAACACACTGCACAAGCTTGACCACCACACATGCTGCAATAGGCTATAGTTAACAGTCTTACATACAATGCCTTTTATGATATCCCACTACTAATGCCTCATTCCTTATGGGGATTTTAGATATAAGGTCTGCCAAGTCCAAAAGACAAAGGCCCATTTGATTGGAAATATCTCACACAAGATAAACACCTTTCTGTCCTTACATTCACCAGCTCCTAATGAAGTCTTCAACATGAAAGTAGCCATGTATTTCCTGAACTACTTACCATCAAGATTAGAATCTGCCCATTCTAATCCACACTATGTCAGAACTGCCACTTCAGACAATAATGCTGCTTCTTCAAACTCCATAAGTATGGTACCTACCCAACCATAATGTTGTAACAACATGTAGGACATCAGCACGTGACAAAAGACCACCCCACTTAATCAGCACCAGTAATTATACCATCAGACAACTAGACAAGACCTAACTTCATCCTACTAGGTCCACTTCCACCTAGGCACCAAGCACGAAGTTCTAGTAACCAATATGTCAAGAAAAACAGGTTCCCAAGAAGAGCAGATTCCCACACCAAAGACTACTCTGACTGGTCAGGCGATACAAACAATGCCATATACTCCATTATAAATACCAAACCTCCTTGCTCCTATCAGCATACGAAGGAAGGAAACATGAGTCAGTCTAACACGAATGCAGCAAGGAGACACATACAAGAGGACAAGAAGCCAGATCCTCAGAAGTTGCAGGACACAACACTGTCCAAAGCCGGAGCATCTTCTGGAGCAACAAGAACACGCAAGACATCAGAAACCAGGATGAAGACTATCAAGAAAAACCAAGTGCAGCTTCAAGCCTCTGATGATGAATGGGATGAAGATTGGAAAACTTTTCTTGATTCGGGGGGTTGGGATCATCTTTAGACACTTTGTCTGTTGTTTTTACTAATCTTGTAACCTTTCATCAATGCAATAAATTTCTGTTTTACTTCTATTCCATTTACACCTCTGTACAAGACACTGAATCCTCATGTAAACAACTTTTCAATTTACTTTAACCTAAGTGCCAACACCAAAAGCTCCCATAATATCATTCTCCCCCTAAAAAGACCACCTTCCATCAACACAAACCCCTACTGAGTTCTTCCAAAACTTGCATAGAAACGCAAATTTTTCACAACCAAAGCTGTCCTTCAGACTCCTTCTCAGAAACATGTGCACATATGATTTAAACAATTAGCTTTACAAGGGTAGAACCATTTATGTCCACACCAACATGCCATCCAACAGCCTAATGTTATCCGACGTTACCTCCTCTTCACAATCAGCATGCAATCTTTATATATACCTTTGCAGCCAAAATCCATAACCAAGTATTCTCCTTGTCATGGTTAACTAATGCTCTAGATGAGGATGAACATTTGAGCATACTTCTGAGCACATGCATTTTGGTACCACTGTCCCTTTCTCTCAAGGCAGTCATTCTCTATTAACCTCTTCATCTAAGGCAGACCTTTTACTTCATCATTCTCCCGTATGATTATGTAGACGCTCCTTAAGCATGATGTAGGCATCAATCTTTTAAACCAGGGCATAATCTTCCTCTCATCCTTCTTTAAGAAGAATAGTCTCCTTGAGTCTTTCACTCATTGCCCTACTGCCCAAGAGTAACTCAAACTCATCCCTGACAAATTGGATGATACTCCATAGTCATCAATCAACCCCACCAATTGACTCATCTCCAAAGTGCTTAACCCTTGAAAATACTTCTCAACACTTCTGCAGTCCTGCACTTTAACCTCAGACAAATATAAAGTCTCCCTAATCAGACAAATATGCAAGATACAACATTTTATCTGGTCTGACATCCTTTTCCTGCAGGCTTGAGGCACTGGTTGATCCTTCTCTCGCTAATCCACACCACTGATCACTTTACATTAGGTAAGTGGCTTGACCTGATACTTTACGTGAGCATAACAAACTTCCTTTGGCAGAGAAGGCAAAGACTGAAATAATGTTTCAACATCACCAATGAACCAGCATCGTCTAATATTTCAAGAATCTTCAAACTTTTGATGCCATCCTCATTAAGGTACCACAACTAAGCTTAAGAGATAACTTATCAAGATCTTCACTCCCGCATGAAAACTTTGACAGTGAAACTCTTTTGCTTTGGCTCTCCCTTCTTCTTTCAACATCAACTGAACAGATGGTCTTCTTCTTCTGATCCACAAGGCTAATGCAGGCACCAACTCCAATTGACCAAAAGCTGCTTGACATAATACGCTCAGCTTCTTTCTTGATGAATCTTCACACAGCCCAGATGCCTTCTCTTCCAAGTCAGGAGTAGGTTCCAAACAGATGTGATCAACACATTTGTTTAGCCCCCCAAGCATCTGTTATGTCACAATCTCTTCACACCAAAAGATCCTTTAACACAAACCAGAGATTGATCATGCAAAGTTTTCTTCAGACCTCTTTTCAACATGCTTATATAAGAGATCCTTTATGAGTGGACTTGGGATGAACAAGCTAGTTGAAGATGTCCTCACAAATCACCACATCTTCAGAGGAGAGCAGAATGTTGCAGTCTTAACTCAAAACCACCAGGAATTTTCCATCAGATATATATATGCAGCGGAACATACACCACCAAAAAAAACTCCTCTACTACCTTCAGGCATAATAACCCTTGCCCAACACTCCAAGTGCACTAGGTCATCATAGGTTTGAAAATAAGTCAAATCACACAGCAACATGCCTGATAACTTCATTCTTCACTCCAAGGGATAATACAAAATACTCTGACTATCTTCCTTGCTCATGAACCAGAAAGTATCTTCCCTAGATCTCATCCAGAAACAGACAGGATGCCTGCTCTGATGCCAATTGAAATTCTGGTACAGATGTGTGATGTCATTGTGCAATGTCACAACATCGCAATCTGCTGAACAAGGCAATAATAGAAATAATAACACACTGAATTGTTCACCCATTTCGGTTCAACAACCTACATCTGGGGGCATACCAAGCCAGGAAGGAAGTCCACTATTAGTAGTATCAAATTACAGACTCAACAGACCAGTTGACAATCTACCTAATTTAATCACTACCCAATGACCCTTCTACCTAAGTCCTCCCTAGGTAAGAGACTCCATCTCGCTTCCTATCTTCACTATGATGTCTAGCAGTCAACTACACCATCACTGCATCAACAACTTGATTACCAATAACTGTACAACCATGGAAGACACCCTTCCATGACACCCTTTGGAGTTGCTTCAAAGCTTCCTCCAAGAACAACACCAAACTCATTACCTACAGGTTTCTGAGTTAAACACAGTGACCATCTCACAACCCGAGTGGTTCACTTAGACAAAGCCCTAATGATCTACATCTTGGACCCGTACCTATTCTAGGTTACAAGCATTCTATTTATAATGTAATCCAACTGGATTTGGGCCTTCAAATCATATCATATCTTCTGTAACAAATCTGCTTCTGAATAGATCATATCTTCAATTAAATCTTCAATTATTAACGCTAAATATTCTCCATATCTTTATGCTTTAAATGCGCAACAAACTGATCTTCATAACTGATTGTAACAGAATATATCTTTCCCTTGATCTTCGCTTATATTCTCTGATTCTCTTTAGTAGAATTTCTCATTCACATCAGAAACACGTGCAGCCCTAATCACATAACTGTCTGATGTTTTAATGTTCTGGTATAGTGATGTTAAGAGATCGCATGTGACATCACTCTTCAGTACTTTAATTCTTCAACAATAAACCAGAATGTTAGCTATACTGTTAGAAGCTCATGTTGCAACATCAATCATGACATCAACATTGTTTTAACAAAATTTCAGCCAATTACTAGAACTTACAAGGCTTATTGGGTCACTTCGATACCTTTGTCACACAAGGCCAGACTTAGCATACAGTGTGGGTATGGTAAGTAGATTCATGCAGAAGCCAAAGGTATCACACCTAGAAGCGACGAAGAGGATATTGAGGTATCTGAAAGGAACTCTCGACTATGGCATTTTATTTCCTGCAGCTGATGAAGGAAAAGAATGCAAGTTAGTGGAATACACTGACTGAAGTTGGTGTAGTGATGTTGGGGATAGAAAATCCACAACTGGATATGTGTTTATTCTAGGTGGTGCACAAGTTGCTTGGAGTTCTAGAAAGGAGCCTGTAGTGGCATTGTCGTCATGCGAAGCAGAATACATAGGTACTTCTCTTTGTGCATGTCTAGCAAAGTGGATGGTGAACCTGGTCAGAGAGATTACAGCGAAGAGTCATGGAGCAATTACCATGAAGATCGACAACATGTCAACTATCAACCTGACGAAGAATCCGATAACACATGGTCGAAGCAAGCACGTCAAAATGAGGTTCCATTATCTTCGAGAGCATGTAGCAGAAGGGAAGATAAATTTGGAACACTGCAGAATTGAGAATCAGATTGCAGATATCATGACGAAGGGGGTGCAGGTCGAAGTTTTCAGAAGACTAAGATTCATGGTGAATGTAGACAGCTTAGACACAATGAATTAGGTGGTGTGTTGAGTTGTAATTCCTTGTGTCGAAGCAGTGTAGCTCGACAGAAACAAGGATTAGTCGAATTATTATAATATGTGTGTCGAGTTGTATTGGTGTGTCGAAGTGTTTGAAACAGGTTGCTTCACACAGAATTTCAACTTAGGCATATTTTAGTAGTGTTAGCTATTTTGGGCTTTTTATAGTTTTGGGATTTGGCTTGGGGTGCAAGCTAACCTAAATCTATAAATAGAGAGTAACCCTTATTTTGTAAATAACTTACAGTTCAGAACTTGTAATCACTTGCAGTTGCAGTATTAATAAGGTTTCCACAGTTTGTGTGCAAAGAGAAACTCTGTAGAAAATATTCATCTTCTTCTCCAACATTTTTTTTTTTTATTCTCAACCTTTTCTTTTCATTGTCATTGCGTGAGTGATAATAATCTTGAGATCATGATTGAGTGAAATTCTCCATAAGTTGTGGTAGAATTCCAACATTGATTAATACTTTTCCCTCGTTTTAGTTTTTTAAAATTAAAATGTGGCGCGCATATGATTTATACCTCGGTTGATTGATGACTGATGTGAAAGCTTTATTATAGAATTTGTTATTTGTTGTAGTGTTTGTATAGAAGTTCACATTGGTATAATATAATATTTTTATGTATCAAACATGGATATATTTTGTAATTTTAAAAGTATATATTTAGTATCAACAATGTATATTCCACTTAAAATTCTATATAAATTTATTTAGGATGTTATAATCGTTCATGCACTAAAAATCTTTCAAACATTGTAAGGTAAGTACATGTCACGAAGACCACGGTCAAAGAGGATTACTACCTAGTACTTTAAAAGGTCTATTCATTTTTGTGCATTGATAGATCTTGAGGGTAAATATTCCCGGGAGACCATGGGACCAAGGAAAGCCCAATCATGATACAGCTCAATTCAAGAGTATGCATACTAAGACGTTGATGGCTCAGATATAATTAGCTTGTCCCCTGTGTAAGACGTTAGATCACACGTACAAGGACGTTTTTAACGACTCGCATTATATAAAGTACAACACGAACAATGTCAAGTACTCTCTCGTTCATATCCTAAAACTATTTTCTTATTCATTCCCTAAGCTTTCCAGGTCCTCCTCCACTATGTCGTATTAAAAATTCACTCCAACGCATCAGAATTTCATTCTATTCCATCTCCACTTATTTTTAATTCTTGTTTGGAACGGATTCAAAAGTTATAAATTCTAACATAACTAAAATAAATTTTAAAAATAATAATTCATTTTATTTATGAACAACCAAACATGTCAAAATCCACCCGTTATAAATCAGCTCTAAATGTTGAAAACGTGAAACCAAACGTAAATTCATGTCAGCACTGCTCGCAATCTGTTCATTTTACTAGAGCATAGAAATCTACCATATAAGAAAGGTAGATGCTCGGGAAATGAAGCATCTACCCTTCTTACTCCAAAGTGTTCCACGTGGATGGCTTCTCCTTCCTCCATTCAAATTTTAAAACATTTCAATTAATATTATTATTTCTTTTCTTTTCATCTCTCTCTCTCTATATCATTTACATCAAAATAATTCTTCTTCATCGTCTCTCTCTTTCACTTTCTCATTTTTCTCTCTCTCTCTCTCTCACTTTACTGATTCATCGTCTATCTCACTCTCATTGCCTCTCTCTCAGTTGTTGGTTTTGAAGAAACGACTTCATCATCTCTGTCTGATCTGTTGTGTTTGAAGGTAACGACTTCTTCACTTCCTCACTCTCATCGTCTTTCTCTTGCAATTGACTGGATTCTCAAAATCCCTAATTTTCTTCACTGTTTAAAGCTTTGACATGAACAAGCGAGTTATTCATGGTTTATTTTTTTACGTTACTAATAGAGTTTAGGTTTGTGGAATCAAATGTTTGATTTTGTGGTTCGAAAGAAAAAAATATATGGACAGAGGAATAATGGGTATTTCTTCACTGTTTGATTTTGTGATTTTGTGGTTTGATTTTGTCTTTGTGTTGTTCTATCTTTTGTTTGTAGTTTTTTGCTGATTTGATTTCAACTAAGTGTTTGTTATTTTTTTTGTAGAATACTAAAGGAAAAGGGCGATTGAAGTATCTCTTGCAAAACCTGAGTTGTTTGCTATTTACATGAGTTAAGAGGAATAATGGGTACACATATGGTGTAGAGCTATTTTTTTAAGATAAGTTATTATCGGGAGCAGCAAGGAAGTTTGTGAGTTGTGATAGTATCCTTTTGTTTTAGTTCAGTAGCATTAACCATATGATTGCAGTTAAATTTGTGTATCAATTTCATTTCTGTGCATTTGGTTTCATATGATTGCTGCTATTAATTTTTTAAATTGGTTGCTGCTGAACAAACTACGTATAAGGTTGTTATACTTTGTTTTGTCGGTTTCAAACTCGCAAATTTTTTTTCCCTATGCTGTGTGGGTGCTGTCCATTATCTGTGCAGGTTTAACTGTGATTTTGTGCAGAATTGGAACACTACGAAGCATGCCGGTTCGACGAACATAATAACGGTAGGCTGCTGTTGTGTTGAATTGTGTCTCTAATTCGGCAAATTGGTAACGATTATAAAATTGTATCGCATTTTGAGTTCTTCTATTTTGTTAATTTCGCACACTGATTATGCGTCTGTGAATATTCTGTGTGCTGTTAATAGATTGTTATCATATCAGTTAGTTACTATCTTAATCTTCATGAAAACTGGACTAAGATTTTGAGTTTTATGATTTGCACATTTTTGTGTAGCATTCAAATTATATGATGTAGATCAATGATGGATTTATCGAAGGTAGAGATCTGATAGTGTTTGTCATGTCTGCCACGGGTAAAGAGCAGATTTGTGGCCTTAGGGACGTTGACTCTAAGTAATAAATTCATCAATGCTACTTGGAATTGGTATGATATATTTAATATTTGTGTGTGTTTGTTGTGTAAAGAGATTAATATATGTTTGTGCAATTCTTAAAAGATATGGTAATGGTTGAGTTTTTTGACATGAGACATTTGATTCAATGGATGAAAATGTGTTGCTTGAAATACATGTGCCAACAGTTATTAAAGTTGCACTTTTAAAGGTAAAATAGTTTTGTAATGTTGAATTACTACAAGGAAATTAAATTCTAATGCTTTAAATTTATCTTTTATGCTTGTATGTTAGCTAACAATAGAGGTACACTTGCAGGTGAAGATGTCTCCTTCATGCCATATAATACAAGTATAAAACTTCATCTACTATGTAAAAAGCATAAGAATTTCCTTCAGTGGAGCAGAAAGCTGCAAGTTGAAAAACATTTATACAAGTTAGTTTTTCTCTGTCTGTTCGTTCAATATGGTAAGCTTATTAATTCTACAATGTGCCATTTGTCGTTAATATTTTATGTTTGAAATCCTTGATGTATATTTTATGTGCAGACAAATATATTATATAGATTTATTTCATCTGCCAATGGGCTAAATGATATAGCAGTTGTAGCTGTTGGTGCACTTTGTGGGTTTTTAGATTTTATCTTCAAGATTTTTCCACTTCAACTTCAGTTGCTAGGATATAACTAGGTATATGTAAAGTAGTTACCATATGTTTCCTAATGGTTTAACCTTTTTTTCACTTCACGTGTCTTTTAGTTTATGAAACAACCTTGAGGCTTTATGATATTTGTTGTGCATATGGTGTGCTTCCTCATCTGATTTTGCTTTGCTTAGTACCAGGTAAGTTCTGATACCTGATTACACTCTTTCATACAGACACAGTACTGAACAGCTACTAGAAACATGACAAAATATTTTAGAATAACAATTACCTATAATGTACAAAACTTTTAAAAACACATGGATCAGATAATTGGTGTGATATTAAAATACTTTCAATGTAAAAGTCAAGTAAAACAAGTAAATAATTAGTAAAGTTTTTGTTTGATGAGATAATAATGTTTTCGACTGAGGACTAACCTTGCCATCTTCAATTCTCTATGCAGTTTCTCGAGTCGGCTAATGCTCTCTTCAAGTCTTGCTATACTTGCATCGGATAAATAGCTATAGCTTTCACCTTGAGTCTCGGATTCACAGACTCTCTCACTTGACAACCTAGCTTCTTTGCTCTTATTTGCATTTTTAACCTCAACATCTTTCAGCACTGGGTTACAATCTTCAACAGATATCAAAGGACTCACAGTATCATGTTTTTGGGGTAGACTTAGTATAATGTTGTAATTATATTGTAATAATCATATAATAATGTAATAATAATAATAATATAATTGGACGTTGTTTTGGATATTTGAAATGGAATAGACATGAGCCATTCATGAATTTGGAGTTTTTCTTTTGTGTCACAGCTCTTAATTTGTTTGATAGACTTCTTTTGAAGAAAAAAAAAACAACATAATAGTTTTCAATCAGCAGTTTTAACAAATTTTAAAATTTCAAAAGAAAATAATATATAAGAAAACCGTGTCTTATGACACATACAAGTTATTAGAATATTTAAAGTCAATAACAATATAATACAAATTTTATACATTATTTACTCTAGTAAATTTTTTTATCATTGATAAATATTAAAAATATAGTAAAACTATTTGTCTTTTAAAAAAAACATAAAACAAATTTAATACGGGGAAATATAAAAAAAATGGACGTGTATATTTAATTATTTCATTGTGTTGTATAATTAAAAATATTTAACTATATTTCATTACATTGAATTATATCTTTATTTTTTTTTTTTTGTCTTTTGATGAATGCATTAGAAAATAATGCATCGTTTTTTTAATCTTACCCAACATACTTTACACATATTTATTACTATTAAATAAAATTTGAAATAATTTGATAAATATTTATTATGCTATTAACACTAATTAATTATACACTAAAATTAAAATAATTATTAATGATAAGTGTTTATTGTGCTATTAACACTAATAAATGTGAATTAATTTGACAAATATTTATATGTTATCAAACATATTAATTAATTCATAATCATTATAAATTTTGGTTTTTAATTAAATGCAAAATTTTATTAATATTTCAATAAATAATTGTTAATTTTTATTTAAAATAGTATTTAATTTTTAGATTAATTTTATTTTTAGTTTAATTTAATTACAGGAAAAAGTGTGATATTTTTCAAATATGGGAAAAAGTGTGATATTTTTCAATCAATTGAACACAATATTTAATTGAAATACACTGACAGTGTAAAGAAGTTTTACACTATCAGTGAATCATAGCCATTACATGTTGGAAGAAGTTTGACTTTTATTTTAAAAATTTGTAAAGTAATGTAAACGAATGATGATGATAAATTGACAGTGTAAAACTTTTTACACTGTTAGTGCGTAGCAATTAATCTCATAAGGGAAATATATATATCTACGGAAAAAAGTGTACTAATCCAAAAATGAGAAAAATATTTTTCTTATAAATAAATTTAAATATCTACATACGGAAAAAAATAAATGTCTTTTATAAATTAATTTAAATTTTTTTTAAATTAATAAGTGAATGTTAATAGTATTTTTTTTACGAGAACAAGTTTATTATTTATGAAAATACTGGAAAATATTTTGCCATTGACAAATCAATACCATGCGAACTCACGGGAAAAATATACGATGGATCAAAGTATTTGTATATATGAAAAAACTATATCTATGCTTCAAATATAAATAAAATATGTTCTTTTTTTAAAAATATTTCTTTTTTGGTAAAATAATTTTGTCTCTTTTTTATTTTTACTTTTTTTTTTAAACAAATACAAATCACCAACCGATATCCAGGGGTATTTATTATATTTTTTTAAATATAAATTTTTTTTTCTTCATATTTATTAATTTTTATTAATTCTATTTTTTAAAAATTTTAAATGTAAACAAGGATATTTTATTGAGAATTAAAACCCCACAGAAAATTTTGGAATCACCTTTCCATTTTAGAGAGAAAAAAAAGAAAGTGATTGCGCGTAACTAAAACCACTTTGCATACTTTGAGTCTCATATGTTTGGTTGATAGCAAATAAACTACTCACACCCACTTCCAAATATTTTATTATATTCAAAACATGTTTTATGGTCACCACATTCTAAGTTTTTCTTTAAGAAAAATATACTCTTTAGAATTGAATCACATTTATAATATTATCCTTATTTTTATTTTTGATATTTTTAAAATATCGTTTAAGAACATTTAATTATATTTCTTATTTTTTTCATTAAAATAACATTTTATGTGGCTCAATTAGTTCTACCAATATCTTATTTTTATCTGTTTATTTCTTCATACCTTATCATTTTCATAATCACATAATTGATTGAAAGAGGTGTGTCCTTAAAACTAATCGTTCTTGGAGATTTTATTGAGTGTTTTAGGTTGTTAGTAATATTGAAGTGATTTTCAATCGTGGTGACAAATTTCATTGAAAAAAAATAGGCTATTCTTTGTAGAATTACAAAAGGCTACAGTAACCCTACATTATCAACACTAATTGGTATTTTCTTTGGACTAGGCTTGTGCTTCCTTATTGTAACTTTTATCAGCATGTGTATCACTAACCATTCTATTATACCAATTAGCATCACTGTTATACCATCTTAACCAATCCTCGAAATGCTCAAGCTCTGTTAACTTTTTCACAATACCTGTTGCTTCAAATAAGCTCCACCTATCCGGATCTATTTATACTGCATGCTTATTTTCCCTTGTGTAATATACTTAATAGTGCCTATTAAATCTACTCTCGTAATAAAAAATCAAAGTGAACTCCATAAAATGCAAGTTTTAAAAAGACACAATAAACAGAGCTAACTCATCGATACAATGAAGACAGAAAATGCAATAGATGAGATTGAGTTTCAGATATGCGATTGTGTTACTTGGTCTTGAAATCATAATTTTGCCATCTTCGTTCCTTTCTTTGTCTCCTCCCTCACACCAGTTTCAGTTTCTATTTTCTTATACAAAATCATAATTTTCAGGAACTTAATGTAAAAACATAATTCTAAACACTATTGTATTTATGGTGGTAAATTAAGGAATATTCACGTATGTATGTTGTTAAATAAAAAACAGACATGTCACAATATCCACATTTGTCCAATCAACCTTTTTTTAGCAGGACTCACTCCAAAGACTAACACCAACACAAAAGTCAAATATAAGGACTCATACAAAAAAATATATGAACTAAATTCAAAAACTCGTTAACTTACGAGGACCAATTAACCCCCAAGGGTTGGCCTAGTGGTGGAGGCTTGGGTCTTGAGAGTGTGCTCCTCTCAAGATTTCAAGTTCGAATCTTACTAGATGCAATCAATCTTTGTGTGGGACAGTCCATACGGAGCTTTGCTCTGCCTTTAAACAAGATTCGCGTTAGTGGACGGTGGGATTGATTCCTCTTAGATTAGTCGGTCGCAAGACCGGATACCAAGATTTAAAGAGAGAGAGAGAGAGAGAGAGAGAGAGAGAGAGAGAGAGAGAATTCAAAAAGTGATATTGTAAATATCACTAGTCATATATATCCTTGGGGTTGTTGATAATGTATTTGTCAATGTTCAGATAAGAAGATGAACGAATTGCAGAAATGATGAAGATGGAATCAAGATCCATCGAAGAAGATGAAGAGAAACAGTTAGAGAAAAGCAAAATAGTAAAAGCTCTTGTATTTACATTATCCACATAAATGGATATATATATCATCTGTACAAAATAATGAATGGCTAGAAATAAAACTAATATTTACACGTGTCAATCATCTAATGCTTGATACTAATACATAAAGCTAGATATATATGCTAATACCCCCCCTCAAGTTGGGCAGTGGATGGTACAAACTCCCAACTTGTCCAAATTACTCTTCAAAGATGGTGAATGAAGGGGTTTAGTAAAAATATCCGCCAATCGATCGTGTGTAGAGATAGGAAGCAGATGGATAAGTTTTGAATTAATCTTCTCCCTTATCACATGACAGTCCAATTCAATGTGTTTACTTCGTTCATGAAATGTAGGATTATGTGTCAAGTAAATCGCAGACTTACTATCACAAAACACAGATGCAGGCTGCTCAAATTCAACTAAGAAATCACGAAACAGAAAATTTAGCCATTGTAATTCACAAGTAATATAAGCTAATGCGCGATACTCTGCCTCAGTGGAGGAACGTGAAACTGTGTGTTGCTTTTTAGATTTCCAGCATAATAAAGAGGAACCTAACATGACACAGTACCCAGTGACTGATTTTCTGGTATCAGGGCATCTGGCCCAGTCAGAATCAGCAAATCCAAACAATTGTAATTTGCTAGTGGAGGAAAAAAGAATACCTTTAGCTGGGACAACTTTGAGGTACCTTAGAACTTGAATAGCAGCCTGATAATGAGGAGCACGGGGCTTGGACACATACTGACTCAGATGTTGGACTGCAAATGAAATGTCCGGTCGTGAGTTGGTGAGGTAAATCAATCTACCAATTAACCGTCTATATAAGGAAGGGTCCTCCAAAGTATTGCCTTCATCAACTGACAACTTCAGGGTAGGATTAAAGGGGACTGCAGATGGTTTGGCTGCCAAGAGACCAGCATCCTCCAAGAGTTCAAGGGCATACTTCCTTTGATTAAGAAAAATACCAGTAGGAGATCTAGCAATCTCAAATCCTAAGAAGAAACACAGCTGACCAAGGTCTTTGATTCTGAACTGTTGATTCAAGAGATGCTTGACCTGTTAAATCTCAGACAAAGAATTACCTGCCAAAACCACATCATCGACATAAACAAGTAATGCAGTGAATTCATGTTTGACCTTTTTAACATAAAGGGAATGGTCAGCCTAGGATTGTGTGTAGCCAAGTGAGAAAAGGAAGGTGGAAAGCTTTAAATACCACTGTCTGCTGGCCTGTTTGAGACCATATAGAGATTTCTGCAGTTTGCACACCTTAGATTCATCATAACCAGATAAGCCAGGGGGGAGTCATATATACCTCTTCATGTAAATCACCATGAAGGAAGGCATTGTTCACATCTAACTGTTCTAGTTACCACCCTTTAATAGCAGCTAATGATAAAAGAACTCTGACTGTAGTAATTTTTTCTACAGGGGAAAAAGTGTCAAAATAATCAATACCCTCCATTTGTGTGTATCCCTTTGCCACTAGCCTGGCTTTAAATCTCTCAATAGAACCATCTGCCTTATGTTTAATTTTGTAAACCCATCTGCAGCCTATGGGTGTTTTTCCATGAGGGAGATCAACAACCTTCCAAGTATGATTTTCCTCAAGAGCAATCAACTCTGCCTCCATAGCCTTCTTCCAACAGTCATGTTTATTGGCTTGGTTAAAGGTCTTTGGTTAAATATGAGAGGATATAGAGAGGCAATAGTGTTTGTAAGAGGGAGAACAATTATCATAGGATATTACAGAGGATAGTGGATAAACAACATTAGAAGAGGTTGGTTTGGAAGTAGAAGGGTTAGAAGAGTGATGTATAGTATTATAACAATGGTAATCCGCCAGGTAACTTGGAGGATGGGACACTCTAGTAGAATGTCTAGTATTTAAAGGTTCGGAATTGATAGCTGTCTCTGGTTCAGAAAAAGGGACATGTGATTGGCTAGTTATAACAGAAGGTTGTATAATATCAGGTTCAGCTGTAGAAACAGAAGATTGTCCATTAGGTAATGGTAAAGGTGGGGGTAAAGTATAGGGTGAAGGTGTTACAGGAGTGCTGATAGGAACAGTTTGAGTAGCAGGTAACAAAGGGCTAGAATTGGACATTTCTGTAGAGTCATTCATGACAGGTTGTAAAGCTGTACTGAGATGAGACTGATCATTAATGACCTGCTGTTGGGGTGTACTAAAAGTAGGCTGAATAGGAGAACAAGGGGAAAACCTGTCATGATTTGTAGAAGAGGAAATAGGCTTGTCATGTGGGTCATCATATGTAGGAAAGGACATGGGAGTGGAATTTTCAGGTACAGAGGTGGTAATAGTTTTAAATGGAAAGTAATTTTCATAAAAAACTACATGTCTGGACACAAAGAGATTATGATTTTGTAAGTCATGGAGAATATATCCCTTAGTTCCTTCTTTAAAACCAAGAAAGATAGCTTTTCTAGCTCTAGGTGCAAACTTAGTTCTGTGAGCTTGTAATGTAGTGGCATAACTCAAACATCCAAAAACTTTTAAATGAATGAGAATAGGAGGATTTTGATGTAGCAATTCATAAGGACTTTTGAGTTTCAGCAGAGGGGTAGGAAGTCGATTTATGAGGTGTATGGCATGTTGGATACAAAAATTCCACATGTTTAAAGGAATTGAGGAATGAAACAAAAGGGTTCTGGCTACATTCAAGATGTGTTGATGTTTCCTCTCTACTACCCCATTTTGTTGGGGTGTTTCAACACAGGACTTTTAGTGAATGATTCCTTTAGATGAAAGAAAATCATTAAGGGCAACAAACTCACTCCCATTATCAGACCTAAGACATTTCAAAGAAGTTTTGAATTGATTCTCAATGTATGCTACAAACTGTATTAAACTATTCTTGGTTTGATCTTTGGATTTGAGGAATATGGTCCATGTATACCTAGAATAATCATCTACCAATGTCAAAAAATATCTATGACCCAATATAGAAGTGGTAGCAAACGGCCCCCACAAGTCAGCATGTAATATTTCAAATGGAAAAGAGGAAACAGTAGTACTATTAGAAAATGGTAGTTTCTTTTGTTTGCCAAAATGGCAAGAATCACATGGAACATTATGGTTTACATAAGGAATAAAGGGAAAAACTTTGGAAATGGATTTCAAACCATCATTAGAGATATGGCCTAATCTGAGATGCCAAAGAGTACAAGAGGAAGTAGAATTGGAATGAAGAGCTTGTGATTGTGGAGTAGCATCAAGCACATATAAGCCTCTTTGTAGGTTAGCTATACCAATCACTGCCTTGGAATGGTTCTGCAGAATGGTACAAGAGTTAGCAGTGAAGTTAACATGACAGTCATTGCTATTAACAAGTTTAGCAATGGAAAGTAAGTTAACATGGAATGTTGGGATGTATAGCACATTGTGAAGAGTAAGAGTGGGAGATAAAACTATGCTACCAGACCTAGAAGCAACTATTTGAGAACCATCTGGTAAACTAACATGGACAGGGATTATGTCTTTGGATGATTCAAAAGAGGCTAAATCATATGAAATGTGATCTGTTGCACCAGTGTCAAGTATCCATAGATTAGGGTGCTTACCATGATCATTGTAAGCATGAGAGGTTAGACCAAAAGGTGATGAGGATATGGAATTGGCTTGAGGTGTAGGCTTAGACTGTTGAATTAAGGCCAGAATGCTGTTGTATTGATCTTGTGTAAAACCAAAACTTGGTTGGGATTCATCTGACCCTGCATTAACAGTTGCAACAACAGACTGATTTGAAGCATTGGAATTTTGGGATTTACCTTTACCTTTGAAGCCAGGTGGATAGCCATGCTTGAGGAAACAAGTCTCAACTGTATGATTAGTTCTGCCACAATGAGTGCATACACGGTTGTGTCCTCGAGCTCCACCTTGTGGCTTGCCTTTGACAGTCTGACCAGTCTTGCCATTAGCTTGTCCTGAAGAAGAACTCTGAAGTTGAAATGCAGTCACTTCTTCGTTTGTTGAAGCAGTAGGAGTAACCATAGAGGATCTTGTATAATTCAGCTCTCTTTCTTGTTGAATCACCAATGAAAATGCCTTGTCAATGGTAGGAAGGGGCTGCATCATCATTATTTGAGATTTGGAATGTGTAAACTTCTCATTCAGACCCTTAAGAAACCTAATAACATAGTCTTGCTCTCGATACTTTCGAACTGAAGTGATGGCACCACAAGCACACGGTATGGCACAAGAACAAGCTGGTACAGGTCAGTAATTCTCGAGTTCATCCCACATTACCTTCAATTGAGTGAAGTAATTTGAAACATCAAGAGAACCTTGACGAAACTTATACAAATCTTCTTGAATATCTGAAATGCGGAAAATATCACCTTGCGAAAAACGAAGCTGTAAGTTCTTCCATACTCCAGCTGCGCTTTCGATCCACAACACAGACTTAGCAATAGACTCGGATATTGAACGGTGAATCCATGCTAGAACCATTGTGTTACACCGAATCCATGGAGCGTATAAGGGATCAGAAACGGGAGGCTTTGTGAGTGTACCGTCAACGAATTTGTCCTTGTTCTTGGATATCAACGCAATATGCATCGACCTCGCCCAAGTATGGTAATTCTTATCGTCGAGCAAAGGTGAAACGAGGATAATTGAGGGATTCTCATTCGGATGTAGGTAATACGGATTCGATGAATTGGTGAAAAAATCGGTGAAGCTCTGGTTAGCCATGAAAGGAGAAAAGAAGAAACAACAAGAATCTTGAAATTGAAACGAAGAACAATCGAATCGATTGAAGAAGAAACGTAATGGATTGGAGAAGAGAAAGGAAGAACAATGGCTACCAGAGCTGTTGAAGCTCTGATACCATGTCAATGTTCAGATAAGAAGATGAACGAATTGCAGAAATGATGAAGATGGAATCAAGATCCATCGAAGAAGATGAAGAGAAACAGAAGTTTGTTGAGAAACAGTTAGAGAAAAGCAAAATAGTAAAAACTCTTGTATTTACATTATCCACATAAATGGATATATATATCATCTGTACAAAATAATGAATGGCTAGAAATGAAACTAATATTTACACGTGTCAATCATCTAATGCTTGATACTAATACATAAAGCTAGATATATATGCTAATAGTATTAACTGGTAGCATTTGGCTTCCCCCAAAAGAAATAGACATAATGAAATTTGAGTGCCCACAATAAACATTGAAATCGACTTTGCATTATCAAAGCATACACATTTATAAGTTGTAAGTCAAAACTAAAAATATAGAAAGTGATATTGTAAAGAATAACCCTAGTCATATCGTGAGGGGATTTCGATAATGTATTGGCTGGTAGTACTTGTCTGCTCAAAAGTAATAAACATAATGAAATTTGAGTGCCCACAATAAACATTGAAATCTTATTACTTTGAGTCTCATATTTTGGGTGCAAAAAAGAAAACGTGTAATGAAATTTGAGTGCCCACAATAAACATTGAAATCTTATTACTTTGAGTCTCATATTTTGGGTGCAAAAAAGAAAACGTGTAATACAGTACCCACTTGTAAACTTGTCTCTTGTATAATATAATTACTAATATTTGTGCCAACTCATCTTTCATCATGCAATCGAAAACTACTGTCTACTTCTAGCTGTCAACACGCCAACATCGCATTGAACTTTCCTTTGTTTCTTCCTTCCTTTCACAGATGTATGACTATAAATACAATTCCCATTTCTCTGAAACCATCATCTTTTCAACATTATCTTCATCACTCACTACCAAATACTATATACATCTTCAATACAAATCTACCATGGCATTTCTTCATACTTCTTCAACCATCACTTTCCTCCTATCTCTATTGGTATTTCTTTCATTCATGACAGCATATGCAGCATCGAATTTCTACCAGAATTTTGATATTACTTGGGGAGATGGTCGTGCAAAGATACTTGACAACGGTCAACTTCTCACTCTTTCTCTTGACAAAGCCTCTGGTTCTGGATTCCAATCCAAGAATGAATATCTCTTCGGCAACATCGATATGCAGCTCAAGCTTGTACCTGGAAACTCTGCAGGCACCGTCACTGCTTACTATGTAAGAACAAATAACTCTTACTATTTTAATGCTTATTATATGCTACAATAATACTTATAATTGATGTTTCAAAATTTCTAATTATTTATTTTTAATATGGCATGTTGCAGTTATCATCAAAAGGATCAAATTGGGATGAGATTGATTTTGAATTCTTGGGAAATGTAAGTGGACAACCATACATTCTTCACACCAATGTCTTCAGTCAAGGAAAAGGAAACCGAGAGCAGCAGTTCTATCTCTGGTTTGACCCAACTGCTGATTTCCACACCTATTCCATTCTCTGGAATCCTCAACGCATTGTGTAAGTACTTTTTTTCATATTTGATAGTCTTTTCAATTTCATTCAATGAGTGTTGATTAATGATGAGCATGTACGTGTATATTCATTGAATGCAGTTTTTCTGTGGATGGAACTCCCATAAGAGAATTCAAGAACATGGAATCAAAAGGAGTTGCATTTCCAAAGAACCAAGCAATGAGATTATATTCAAGTCTATGGAATGCGGATGATTGGGCAACAAGAGGTGGTCTTGTGAAAACAGATTGGAATCAAGGTCCATTCATAGCATCATATAGGAATTTCAACGCAGATGCTTCATCAACCAATGCTTGGTACTCTCAACAGTTGGATTCAACAAGTCAGCAGAGATTGAGCTGGGTTCAAAAGAATTACATGATTTACAATTATTGCAATGACACCAAAAGATTTCCTCAAGGCTTTCCAACAGAGTGCACTACATCTTAATCAATCTTTCTGTATTCATACTGCAACTATATGTTTCAAGATTTAATTTTTTTTCCTTTTTCTTTTTACTTAGGCATATTCAATTTCTTATACTTGTAATTTGCTTCCTATCAATTCATTAATTCTTTGATACAATAAAGAAATAAGTATTCAGTTTTGTCTTTCAAAAAACAAATAATTTAGAGATTCATCGTTTCTTGTAAATTTATTAACTTGCAAAATTACTAGTACAACAAAGCAAAAACTATCATGTGTGAAATTTATATACTATGATATGTTAAAAAATAGGAACACACCAATGTGTTTTTACTAGAGGATAGAAATTCTTTTAAAATGTTATGGAGAACTCTTGCTGGTTTTAGTCCTATTCACTAAGTCGGTGGTGTAGATATTTTATTGAGAAGTAAGATCTCACCTTAAAATTTGGAACCAACATTTCATTTTAGAGAATAAAAAAACATGTAATTGCGCGTAATTAAAACCACTTTTCCAACTTTGAGTCTCATATGTTTGGTTGATAGCAATAACTTGCTCACACCCACTTGCAAATATTCTATAATATATTTAAAACATGTTTTATTGTCACCACATTCTAAGTCTTTCTTAATGAAAAATATACTCTTTAAAGTTTAATCACATTTATAATATTACCCTTATTTTCATTTTAATATTTTTAAAATTATCGCAAATAATTTTTTATTTTATTTATTTAAAATAATATTTTTATATGTTTGAGTTTAAGTTTGAAATTGATATTGAGATTATGTTTTTTTTTTAATTCTTTATGTAATTGTCATCTTTTTTCTTTAAATTGAGTTTATTATATCTACGGTTGATGGTTTGTTTCACTAACATACCTTTGAAATATAAACTATTAAATTAATTTTAGAAATAATCATATGAAAAATTAATGATTTTCTAATAGGGTTAATAAAGTTTTTAGTCCCTCTAAATAATGTAGATTTCGTTTTTAGTCCCTCCAAAATTTTCCTTCAAGAAATCGTCCAGACTAATTGTTTATGTCTAAACAACTAGTGCCTAACGTCAATTGACACTAACAGATGCTTACGTGGCATGCCACGTGGAACTTCTTCGATGATTGGGCATACGCGTGGCAGTGTCAACGTGGAAAAAATATGACGTAGATGCCATGTGGTAATTTCTTCCATTTTTAATTTTTTATATTTATAAACTTAGAATTTATAGCTAATTCGTAGCTAATTCTTAACTAATTTTTTCTTCTAATGCACGATTCACATTTGCCTGAAATCTTGCTGAGCTTCTTGAAATCTTACCGGCCGTGTCATTTTGGCAAATTTTGTTCTAAAAAGTACCTTTTCACACTCTTTCTATGGAGTAATAAATCATATTATTGGATTAGCAATGTACTCTATAAACTATATTGATTCATGCATGTATATTTCATAAAGAACAACACAGGTGATATTGTCAGCACTACCTCTCTGATATCTTTCTTACATCAGTCTCTTTGCAGCCTCTTCTGCATCCTCAAGTGGTTTAGTCATAGCAACGACTTCCTTAAGAAACTCAAGAGAAGTGTCAACTTTTTCTCCAAGTGTGTATTACTATTTATAATTCATACTGCTTCAAGATAGAATACACATGTTCTAGACTGGACCAATGGCTAGAATTGGCCCAATCCGCTTCCACTCCAGAGCGGCCCAAATTGCCTAAGCCCAATCCACAGAGGGGCAAAAGTGACATTTCTGCCCCTCAAACCGGGCATGGAACGCAACGTCCCTCCCCGGCTCTGATGCCCGTTATGCACGGCTTCCCCGCTGCCCGAACATCGATGGGCAGGTGCCCGCAATTGCGTCTATGCCCGACATTACGGCTAGTTCATGACACCCTGCCCGACATAACGGCTAGTTTGGGCAGTTGCCTATTCTTTGGGAAAAACGGCTAGTTCGCCCCGAAAATAGGACCGTTGGCCACGCGCTGGGGGCTCTATATAAAACCTCTCACTTGAGAGGGTCAGGTATCACATTTTCACCCTAAGAATACACTTTGTACTTGCCCCTTTTTCTCTGACCCTTTCTTACTTGAGCGTCGGAGTACCTTGCAGGTACACCCCCTCCTCTCCTCATTCTCAAGCCGAGCACGTTGCACGCCTTATGACCAGCAATCACCCGAGCACCTCACCTTCTGACGACCAGCTTACGTGGACTAGTTCGAATACCTCGGATCAGTGGCGCCGTCTGTGGGAACTCCTTGTTCTCCCCTTCTTTCTTTCCTCCTCGGAAACTGAAAGATCAAAACATACTTTCTTTGATCCACCCACGAATGGCCGCTCAGAACTCCGCGAAAGGTGCTGACGCTACGGTTCTTGTCCCCGTCAACAAGATGGACGCTAATAGCAGTTCGTTGTTACTCTCTGATCCCCGTTTCCTTCGAGACGGGGCCACTACGTCCCCAACTCCTCCTTCCACCGAGCAAGGAGGAAAACAGTCACCGTTGGGGGAACGACCAATCCCTGGCCCCCCCAGCACTGATCTGGCCGTTGCAGCCCTCCTGGATGTTGTCAACCGCACAAACCTCCTTACCTTGCAGCAAGGAGAAAGCTCTTCCAAGATCCTCTCCTCCCAAGAGGAAACACCAGAAATCAAGAAGCCCGCCACCTAGGCGCTGGGAAGACCGTATGACGAGGCGTGAGCCTGAACCACAACGCGTTCGCAAGCGCGACCAGATCTCCCCGCGGGATCAGTCACCACCAAGACACAAGAGAACGAGGCAAGACGGGCATTCTCCCCCGGTCAGACCTCGCGACCGGCCACGATCACCCTCACCTCGCAGAGACCGCCGCCGCGAGCGCAGACAACGATCGCCATCGACTTCAAGTTCGGACAGCGGCGACGAGCCTCGCGGCCCGTTGTCCCGCAGGATCCTGGCCACCCGCCTCCCTAAAGGACTAGAGAAGCCTCCGTCTCTAGGGACTTATGATGGAACCATGGACCCAGACGAGCACATAGAAAACATAGACGCTCTTCTGGACTACAGAGGGGTACGAGGAGCCATCAAATGCCGCCTGTTCCCAACCATGCTCCGGAAGGGAGCAATGACCTGGTACAAACAGCTGCCAGAGGAATCCATCACATCCTAGAGGCAGCTCGGGAGGATTTTCTCCCGACACTTTACCGCAACACGACGCCATCCAAATACTGAGGCGTCCCTTGGAGCTTTCGTACAAGGAAGAGATGAACCTCTTCGGGACTACATTGAGCGGTTCAACAAGGAAGTCGTCCAAGTACCAACGACCGACGAGATGAAGAAGTTCCTGCTCGAGCAGGGATTACGTCCTGGCTCAGACTTCGCGAAAGCCATCGGCCTAGATCCACCGAGGAACCTCAACGCTCTCCTCCACCAAGCCCAGTCGCATATACAGTACGAGGAGAAGGTCGTTGCCCACTATGTCCGGGCCTCCCGTCACCAAGAAGGTGCCCGGACATCCAGAGCTGAAGAGCCCTCGACATCCCGTCGAGGAGATAAAAGACGCGACGATCGGCCTCGCGATGCACGCGAACAGAAAGGACCTTCTGGACGGTTCCATGAATATACCCCCTTCACTACCTCAAGGGAGAAAATCTTGTCCAAATGTGCCAACTCAGAGTTCAAGCAGGCGGGGGTCCGTTTCCCCAAACAGCTGCCGCCCAGGCCAGGTGCAGACAAATCCAAGTATTGCCGCTTCCACAAAAGCCACGGCCATACGACGGAAGAATGCATCCACCTCAGAGATGCCATAGAGATCCTCATTCGCGACGGCCACCTGAAGCAGTTCGCGAAGAAGAAAGAGGCTCCCCGACAAGAAACCCAAGAGAGCAAGAAAGCTGCAGAGGAGACTCCGCCCTCCGAGGACACCAACGTACAGGTCGCTCTGTCCATAACTCGGCCAGAGGACTTCCGTATCCCTGATAGTCTGCCCGCCTCCACGTTCCTTGACACTCACAGCTCGTGGGAGACCTTCCCATCAACCATGGTCATCTCCGGTGGTGGATTCAACAAAATCACAGTCGGTTCAGTCAAAAGGAAATTTGAGCAACTGATAAGCAAAAGCTCCAACGAAGTCACAACGCTGGATACCACTCACAAAGGATCATCTCCCATTTCCTTCTACAAGGAGGAACTCCTCGGCGGGTCACCGAACTCAAGCATCCCGCTTCTCATCCGGGCAAGGATGGCGAACTTCGACGTTCGCAGGATACTCGTGGACCAGGGCAGTTCGGTTGATATAATGTACAACCACCTGTTCGAGACACTGCAGTTCGACGACTCTCACCTCACTCCATACGTTGGATCCGGCCTGTAGGGATTCAACGGAGCAGTAACAAGGCCCCGAGGTTACGTAGAGCTCATCGTGACCTTCGGTTTAGGAAAGACAACCCGAGCAATCAAAGCACAGTTTCTGGTAATTGACTGCCCATCACTATATCAGTGCATTTTTGGAAGGCCAACCCTGGCAGAGTTGATTGCATTATCTTCCACCGTGCATCTCAAGATGAAGTATTACACTTCTGAAGGGATGGTCGCCACCCTCCACGGCGACATCGAAGATGCCCGTCGATGCTTTGAAGCAGCATCAAAAGGACTGAGCACCATCTCAGCGAGGCCAAGGACATCTGGTCGTCCTCCTCTGCCCAGCAGCTCCGAGCAGCCAAAGCCACTCCCCCAGGTCGAATCCATCGATTTGGGCAGCCGTTTCAGCGAGGAGGATCACGCCAAAGACCTGACGACTTCGGGCAGCCAGTCCCACAACAGCGACCATCTCCCACGCCCCATCCCAGATGGCAACTTCGAGATCCTTCCGTTCGGAGAAGACCCCCAGCAGGGAGTGAAGATCGGAGCAGACCTCCCCGACCTGGCCAAGAGACAGCTAAAAGAGTGCTTCCGGGAGAACGCAGACTTGGTCGCATGGAGCGCTGCTGAAATGCCAGGATTGGACCCCTCCGTCGCCTGCCACCAGCTTACAATCGATCCGGCCGTCAAAGCCGTTGCCCAACGCAGAAGGAAACAGTCCCCGGAGAGGATGGAAGCCGCGGAGAAAGCTGTTAAAGACCTTCTAGAAGCTAGGTTTATTTCTGAGGCCAAATACACTACATGGCTCTCAAATGTTGTACTTGTAAGAAAAAATAATGGCAAATGGAGAATGTACGTTGATTATGCCGATGTTAATAAGGCCTGTTCGAAGGACGCCTACCCCCTCCCCAATATAGATAAGCTCGTAGATAACTCTGCAGGTTTTAAACTTTTATCGTTCCTCGACGCCTACTCGGGCTATAACCAAATCCCAATGGCCGCGAGCGATAAAACTTACATGGCCTTCATGACCGAATCGGGCAACTATTACTACAACGTAATGCCCTTCGGACTGAAGAACGCCGGCGCTACGTACCAACGAATGATGAACAAAGTCTTCCAAGGACAAATAGGCGACATGCTCGAGGTATACATGGACGACATGATCGTTAAGTCCCACGAGGAGCTAGACCACGTCGCCCACCTTCGCCAAATTTTCGAGCAAGCGAGAAGATATCAAATGCATTTTAACCCAGAGAAGTGCATGTTCGGCGTACGGGCAGGTAAATTCCTTGGTTTCTACTTGACGGAACGAGGAATAGAAGCTAACCCCGACAAATGCTGGGCATTCTCTGAGTTCCCAACACCCACGTCTAAGAAGAACATCCAGTCCCTCAACGGGGTACTTACCTCGTTGTCCTGCTTCGTCGCAAAATCTGCCCAACACGCCCTTCCTTTCTTCAAGCTCTTGAGAAAAGAAGCCGCGTTTGAATGGACCGAAGAATGCGAGGCATCCCTCCTTCACTTAAAGCAAGCCCTGTCGAAACCGCACCAGATACCGGGGAAGTTTTGTTCCTATACCTCGCCGTCACTACCGAGGCCGTGAGCGCCGTTCTCATTCGCGAAAATCCTGCCGGGCAAAAACCAGTATACTTCACAAGCAAAGCGTTGCAAGACGCGGAGTTGCGATATCAACAGATAGAAAAGGTAGCGTTGGCCCTCGTCAACGCTACCAGACGACTGAGACACTATTTCTTGGCCCATACGATTGTAGTGAGGACGGATCAACCCATCAAGCAGTTGCTGGGCCGGCCAGATATGGCCGGTCGAATGCTCAAGTGGTCGTTGGAGTTGTCCGAATTTGACGTCCGGTATGAAAGCAGAAAAGCTCTCAAAGCACAGGCCCTGGCCGATTTCGTGGCAGAAGTAACCTTCTCATATTCCTCGCCCCACATAGCAAACAGATGGACCATCTATGTGGACGGAGCATCCAGCTCGAGCGGCAGCGAGGCAGGAGTAATTCTTGAAAACGACGAAGGGACCATAGTAGAGGCGTCTCTCACTTTGTCCTTCCCCACGTAGAATAACCAGGCTGAGTATGAGGCCTTCCTCGCTGGGTTGCGCCTAGCCGAAGACCTAGGGGCAGAAGAAATCATCATCTGCACGGACTCTCAGCTCGTAGCCCACCAGATCTCTGGGGAGTATCAGGCCAAAAACGACAGTCTATCTGAATACCTCTCCCTAGTCAAGGAAAAGATGTCGAGGTTCAGGACGGTAGCAGTAAGACACGTTCCCCGCGAACACAACGTGCGAGCTGACGTCCTGTCCAAACTAGCGAGCACCAAGAGGAAAGGCGGAAACAGATCAGTCATCCAAGAGATACTTCCCCGGTCTAGCATCGATAAGGGTTCCTCGACCCTACACGTGCACGCGATCGGAGACAGCGACTGCTGGATGACGCCCGTGTACAACTACCTCACCAGGGACGAACTTCCGGATGACCCCAAGGAAGCCAGCACCATTAGACGAAGAGCTTGCTCATACGTCATCCTCGAAAATAAACTTTACCGAAGGGGCTTCTCCATCCCACTACTAAAGTGCATAGAAGAGGAGATTGTCCCCCACGTATTACGAGAAATCCACGAAGGCATTAACGCCCAGCACCTGGGAGGAAGGTCCCTTGCCCGCAAGGCGCTCCGGGCAGGATATTACTGGCCAACTATGCAGCAAGATGCCAAGGAGCAAGTGAAGAAATGCGACAAATGCCAACGGCACGGGGATGTGCACCTAGCTCCACCTAACGAGCTGAAAAGCTTGACATCCCCGTGGCCATTCGCATGGTGGGGCCTAGACATCCTAGGACCCTTCGTAACGGGGTCCAGCCAAAACAAATACCTGATAGTGGGTGTAGCTTATTTCACAAAATGGATAGAAGCAGAAGCTTTAGCAAAGATAACGACACTTAACATTCTACGTTTCTATAAGCGGAATATCCTTGCCCGTTTTGGGATTCCCCAAGCAATCGTCACGGATAATGGAACACAATTCACGGACAAGAAGTTCCTAGACTTTGTCGCCCACCTCGGAACAAAGCAACACTTCGCCTCTGTAGAACACCCCCAGACCAACGGGCAGGCGGAGGCGGCCAACCGCGTCATCCTTCGTGGCCTCAAACGAAGACTGGATGAAACAAAGAAAGCCTGGGTCGAGGAGCTCCACAGCGTCTTATGGGCGTATCGCACTACTCCCCAGTCCACCACCGGGGAAACGCCTTTCCGCTTAGCATATGGCATGGAGGCTGTTGTACCCATCAAAATCCACGTACCGTCCAGAAGGACTGAATCACCTCTAGACGAGGAAATGAGTGACGAAGCAATGAGAGAAGAGCTCGACCTCGTCGAGGAAATCCGGACAGGAGCAGCCCTCCGCGAAGCGTCCCTTAAGCAAAAAATAGCAATCAGGCACAACGCAAAAGTCCTACGACGAGAGTTCGAGGTGGGCAGCCTTGTCCTGCGAAGAAACCACAAGGACTCTCGCGAAGGTAAACTAGCGGCCAACTGGGAAGGGCCATACATAGTCCGTGCCAAAACGGGAAATAGTGCATACTTCCTCAAAAACCTTAACGGGGAGGCACTCCCCCGACCATGGAACGCTGAGAAACTTAAGCAATACTACAGCTAGAGTAACCATAAGCTTCCTCGCATCAAGAGACCACCTAGCGGTCATCATGCTCGTCCCGGTACAAACGACGCATGCATACGAAGTAGAATCCCGCTCAAATAAACGAGCTGGAACTCTGCTCGTCGGCGGCCCTCGATCGAGCACCGCCTTCGCCCAAGTACCATGATTGGCAGAACCCCAGCTCGCGATGGGACGTTCACGCCGTGACCTCAGGCCTCAATCGCGACCTGAGATCCGCAACCTCGCCAGGGACTTCCCCGACTATTCGACCAGTTCCCCGCACTGGCGAATTCACACACAGCGAGCTATCTTTCGAAAGAAAACTCCATTAACAGACGCACCCTCCGACGGGCAGTCATACACGCACAACTAAGGTAAAGTACAACACTAATGTAAAGTACAACAAAAATTATATAAATGAACCGAGCATTAAATAAAAAGGGCCACAAGGGCCAAAAGACTGTGCGTATTACATAAAAAAGGGGGCCATGCCCCCCCCCCCCCAAATCAAATAAATTACAAATTAATCAATGGCACGCAGGCCGGACAAAACACAACAACATCAAAACAACATGAGTCATCATCCTTCCACATGCTCGGTCGCCTCGGGCTCGGGCTCCTGCTCCTCCGCTGGCTGATCTTCGGTCTGAGCTTCGGGGGTGTCGAGAACCAGGCCTGCGGGCAAGACGATGCGATCATCCTCCACTCGGGCAAGGTAGTGGATACCATCGGTCGAAATGTCGAGCCCAGGGTTCACCACCCGCAACTGGGCCACAGCACTTTCAAAAGACTCCGATGCCACAGCAATACCATCCTCCTCGGCCTGCAGTATGTTGGCGACCAGCTCAGCCCTAGTCTTCAACACTTTTATCTCATCCGGTTCATCAACACCCGGGGCATTGGCCGCCAACAGCTCCTTGTTCAAATCCTCCGCAGCCTTCTTTTCCGCCTTCAGCCTGGTCACCTCCTCTTTCAGCTTGGCCATCTCCTCCTCGGCCTTCCTCCTAGCCTCACGAGCACCCTTGACTTCTTCCTATAGCGACGCCGTGGAGGCCCGGGCAGTAGTGAGTTCAGCCTCGAGCAGAGAGTCCCCTTCCGCATAAACGGACGCCATTTCCAGCATCCTCACCATGGCGGAAGCATCCTGGGCCACCATCGCCCTCTTGCTCGCTCGTTCCATGCTTCCGAGGTTGAGTGACTCTGCCCGCGGAACAACCAAAGTGTTGCCCTCAAAGAACCTCCGGTCAAGGACACACGGAGGAAGCTCAAACTTCCCTTTCTCGGGCGCCCGAGTCAGGTCCACGGCATCCGACGACCTTTGCCACTTCGCTCGCCCAGCCAGAGCCAACGGAGAGTCCCGGGGAGCTGGAGTAGGAGAAGCAGAGGTCCCCACCGCAGCTTGAGCAAGAGGAAGAGCACGAGCACCACCAACAGGGCGGGCCTTAGGAGGAGCCGCTCCAGCCTTGCCCCTCGCCATGGCGTTCCTCACCACACGATCACGAGCCTGAGGCATCTCACTTGCACAAATGAAACGAACACGTTAGCAACGGGGAATAAAAAGAAATAACAAATAAAGTCTAGGTAACTAAGACTACCGAGCAACTTCATGGCATCCGCGGGAGTCTTGTACTCCAGCAGAGCCTTCACATTGATAAACCTGCGCTCGACTCTCTGGCTCCCGTCATCCTCGTAGATAGGGGCACCCTTGCTCGTCCAGCAGCTCGCAAGATCGAAGGAGTTAACCCACTTCACCAGCGTCTCGTAGGACACAGCATCCTGCCCGCGTAACGCGCTCGGCTCGAAGACGTAGGCGCTGGGCTTCTTTGAGAAGTGGTCGGGTGTCCAGCGGATCGGGAACTTGTACACTCTCTCCCCGATATATTTCCCCTCCTCGGTAAGTAGCTCATCCCCGTTCTCATCATACTCTACCTCCCAGACATACACGCTGTCCTGAGCAGCTTCGGACAGAGGCTCGACGATGTAGTACCGTCCCTTGAACGTTCGGATGGACCCCCAGAACGGCTTAAACAGCTTTCTGGGCTGCTTCAAAGAGATCCATCCACACCTCTTCCCCGCCAGCTACCGCTGTAGGTTGAAAACAGCAAAGAATAAAGGAAGAGTGGTCCCCAGAGCTCGCACACCAACTCAAAAGCCCGTATGAAGGCCAACGAATTGGGGTGGAGCTGAGAAGGAGCCAACTTCAGGTGCTCAAACACCGACCGCTGGAAGTCAGTAAAGGGCAACCTCAACCCCAATTCCTTGAAGGCATATTCATACATGGCAAAGCAGTCCCCGAAGTTCGAGCAGATCCGCTCGTCCGAATTAGGCATAAGCACTCTCCATTCACCCGCTGGCCCCACCTCGGTAAAAGCATTCGCCGCAGACCTGGCAAATGTGGAAATATGGTGGGAAGGCTCGGCCACCTCCCACTCTTCCGGGCAGAACACATCAACATCCTCTTCCATTGCGTCCTCCTCCACGACCTCCAAATCCTCTCCCCCCTCAGTATCGCTCGCTTCCCCCTCGACTTCGCTCGAGGAGTTCGAAGCCGACGAGCTCGAGGACGCAGAGCTCGAGGATGTTGCACTACTGCTTTCCTCGAACACAGTCTCCTCCTCGGATGTAACGGGGATAACTTCCCTCTCTGGCTCCATCGCCCCTACGATCACCTGAAAAAGCAGAGAAAGACAGTGAATTCGACAGGAAATCAAATCCACTCTTCCACCGCTAAGTCAAGTGAAAGGGTGCGCAGAAGGCTAAGGACAACGTCCCCGGCCTAAGCCCTAACATCAAACGAAGAAAGAAAAAACCTCCCCGTGAGGAGATGACCGAGACATACCATCTTCCTACCAGGAACCTCCCCGCGCTCGTGCCCAAATTCCGTTTGAAGCTCCACCGGAATCTGGAAACGTTCCACCGGAAAGTTCACCAGTCCGCCAGAAGATGGTATGACGCGGTGGTCACGACTCGCAACAACGGCGTGGACCACCACGTTCACCGAACGCGCTACCCACTCCGATGAGATGCTTGGTACAGCGAATGGGCAGAACCACCGCCCACCACCAACACTCACCGGAAACCTACCTACCTTGTCACCTAAAACTAACCCTAGCCGCATGCAATCTACCATTGACAATGAGAGGAAGTAAAACAAGCTGGAAACCAGAAAACTTACTTGTTTTGAGTAGAAGAGAAAGGCTGCTCAAAACTTGGCACGGTGATCGGTTGCTCTGAAGACGGCGACGGACAGGAACGCTGGTGACGACGACGAAGAATCAGAAGGGAAAAAGTGCAAAATGGGACAACCTCCCCCCTTTTATACTGAGGGGCGCGTGTGTAGGTAATATTAACTGCCCACTAGCCATAATTACCTATTAACTGCTACGTAGGGCTCGATGCACACGTGGCAGCCCAACGTTTCCCATTCTGTCTGACAATTTATCTTCCCGAATACCGGGCAACAGGGTCACGACCATAAACATCACGAACACAGAGGGCCACGGGCACATCGAGACAATCTTCCTCGTCTCCTTACGACGACTCCACGTAACTCCCCCAGGCGACGAGCAGTCCTTAAGTCATCACTCCCATGCTCGGGAGCAACGACTTGGGGGGCTCCTGTTCTAGACTGGACCAATGGCTAGAATTGGCCCAATCCGCTTCCACTCCAGAGCGGCCCAAATTGCCTAAGCCCAATCCACAGAGGGGCAAAAGTGACATTTCTGCCCCTCAAACCGGGCATGGAACGCAACGTCCCTCCCCGGCTCTGATGCCCGTTATGCACGGCTTCCCCGCTGCCCGAACATCGATGGGCAGGTGCTCGCAACTGCGTCTATGCCCGACATAACGGCTAGTTTGGGCAGTTGCCTATTCTTTGGGAAAAACAGCTAGTTCGCCCCGAAAATAGGACCTTTGGCCACGCGCTGGGGGCTCTATATAAACCCTCTCACTTGAGAGGGTCAGGTATCACATTTTCACCCTAAGAATACACTTTGTACTTGCCCCTTTTTCTCTGACCCTTTCTTACTTGAGCGTCGGAGTACCTTGCAGGTACACCCCCTCCTCTCCTCATTCTCAAGCCGAGCACGTTGCACGCCTTACGACCAGCAATCACCCGAGCACCTCACCTTATGACGACCAGCTTACGTGGACCAGTTCGAATACCTCGGATCAAAACACTACAAATTCAAATAGAAATACACTACCCAAATTATTATACTTCTGACATAACTCTTATTACATCATTATAACTTAAATATATTAGTTTCCTATGGATTAAATATATTAGTTTACTATGGATTATACGAATTCGTATTAAATATGAATTAAATATATTACTATATTATTCTTATTACACCACCCAAATTATTTTACTATATATTAAATATATTACTCTTACACCATAATAACTCTTATTCGAATTCGTACATAAAATGTGGCATATAGTGTTACTCCTTTTTATAACTTAAATATTTTTGTTTACTATGGATTATTTTACAAATAGAGGGGGTTTATATTAGAATTGGAAAAAGGAAGTAATTTGGTGAGGAGAATAGCCACCACTGGAGATGGAAAGTATTTATTTCAATTTACAGTAAAATATTTAATTTTTTTCTAATTGTATCATCTATCTAATTAATATCACGTCCATTTCATATGTAGAAGTATAAGAGAGCCACAATTATTCTTAGAAAAGACCCATAAATTGCAGCAATTTTTTTTTTGAAAATGCAAAAATATATTAACTAAAGGCATAAGGTATGCCATGAATACAATTGTTTTGATACAATAATCAACAACAAAACAGCACCGAGACTCCACCTAATACAGACCACCCAAAACTACTACAAGGCTTCAAATCCCACACAACCAGCACAACACCTACACCAGATAGATAATCACACTTTCTGATACAAATATTTGATACCAAACAAACTGAAAGGAAACACCCAAATCAAAAGCCAACATACCACACATTAATCAAAAGCCAACATACCCCCAACAACTAGACTCCAAATCTTATAAAGAAAATTATTAAAATTATACTAAGGCTCCACCAGAACTAGTCCACCAAGATGCTAATTGCTAGAAAACAAATACTGATAGGTATTGGTTCAGACCAGCATGAATAGCCAATTAAAAAACCAGGCCAGTAGATGAATGCACTGCACTTGACCACCTACTGCAGGAGAACTCCAGCCTGCACAACTGATGCCGATCGAGACTCGCAGCCTATCCAGACCAACACGTACAGAAACAGACACAGGCACAACGAATCAAGAATAATGCACTGGTCACCGCTAGGCACACCACGAAAGAAAGGCTACTGCAGACCGACACTGCAGAAGCGAAATGCTGCCTCAAGACAAGGAACAACCGAGAGCGGACAAAGCGAATCGATGCTGCTCCAAAACACCGCCAAACAGGCAGCAAAAAAACAACAACCGACTCTAAACTTTGAAAAAAATTGACAACCAAACGAAATTGCACCCAACGCGCGGCGAAACCGAGAGGAAAAGAGCGCAACACACCAACAACAGAAATCACCACCTCGAGCTGAATCGACAAACAGAACCAGCTCCGACGGATTAATCATGACAACCCAAAACAACTCTAGGATTCGAGTACCAGAATGTGAAATTATCTGTTATGCTGCCTGATTTGATTTTCAGCCAGTTCCAGGACCAACGTTTCACAAAATCAGGCATACTAATCGAGTTGATATCCTTATCTTTGAAGAGCTTCTCGTTTCTTGTTCGCCAAATGCACCAAATACAAGTGAACCATATCGTTCTAACCTTCTCGACAAAGGCTCTTCCATTGCCAATTAAACCTTCAAATTGAGACAGATGGTTTATCCCATTATTACATAGAGCTGTTGAGATGCCAAGCCAATTTGAGATATGGTACCAGATACCTGCGAAAAAAGGACACTCGAAGAAAAGGTGAGATACCACTCCTCGCTCCCGCACCCACTACAACATAATAAGGAACCTTGGGCTAAAACTCCTCTCTTATGCAAGTTATCTTTTGTTAGAATTCTGTTATGAAAAATCCTCCAAACTAGACATGAGACTTTTGACGGAATTGATTTATTCCAAATCTTCGACCACGAAAGATTGGGCGAGTGAGATCTAGGCTCCAATAACTTCTTATAAATTTCTCTGACAGAATAAACAACAGGAGATACTCCGTCTCCTAAAGTTATATTATTCAGATCTGCCCACCAAATAGAGCACAGTCTCTCACCGCTTCTGGCTGAACCGATATTCTCTCTGTATCTGCTAGTTAAAGCTTTATACCATAGTCCTCCTTTATCACATCTAATTTTCCAATACCACTTGCCCAAAAGAGCATCATTAAAACATCTGAAATTTTTTATGCCTAATCCCCCATCTTCTAAAGGCCTACAAACCTTTTCCCAGCTAATCCAGTTTATTTTTCTCTCCTCCTCACCCCCACCCCATAAAAATTGTTTAAACAGAGATTCGAGTTTCGAAATGATACCTGACAGAGCCTTGAAGAAAGAGAGATAGTAAACCGGTATGGCCGACAGGACAGATTTAATAATAACCACCCGACCTCCTATAGACAAATGTTTATGCTTCCAACTCGAGAGTTTGGATCTCACTACATCGATCACTGGCTGCCAAGTCGCTAAACGTCTTGGATTAGCCCTGATCGGAAGCCCGAGATATTTGAACAGGGTAGATCCAATTTTGCAATTCATGATGCTGGCAGCTTCTTCTAACCAATTTTGAGAAATATTAATCCCAATCAACAAACTCTTATGAAAATTCACCTTAAGGCCCGACATTAGCTCGAATAACAATAGAATCGCCTTCATACACCGAATGTTACCCCACCCTTTTCTAGCGATGATTAAGGTGTCATCGGCATATTGAAGATGAGAAAAACAAACTCTTCCATCCCCATCAAACCTGTAACCTGTGAAATCCCCTGAATCCAAAGATTTCTTCATCAAAATATTAAAGCCTTCTGCTGCCAGTAGGAAGAGAAATGGGGATAAAGGGTCTCCTTGTCTGAGGCCGCGACACATCTTGAATTCCTTTGTGGGACTCCCGTTTACAAGAACTGATATAGAATTCGTTTGAAGGCATTCGAAAATGCAGTTTCTCCATTTCTCGTGAAACCCTATCTTTTGCATGACAAAGTTGAGGAAGTTCCAATCAACGGAGTCGAAAGCTTTTTCAAAGTCTACCTTAAACATCACCACCTCCTTTTTCTTTCTTTTCGCCTCACCCACAATTTCGTTAGCAATAAGAATTCCATCAAGGATTTGTCTACCTGATATAAAGGCAGACTGCGTTTCTGACACCACCGATCCAATCACCCTTTTCAATCTATTTGCTAAAACTTTAGATATTACTTTGTAAATGCACCCGATTAAGGATATCGGTCGGAAATCTGAGACTTTCATAGAGTTCTTTTTCTTCGGAATCAACACCAAGAATGAAGAGTTTGCACCCCTAACAATCCGATCGTAAGAATGAAATTCTGAATAAATACGAACAAAGTTGTTTTTGATATCTTCCCAAAATTCTTTAATAAATCCGAAATTCACTCCGTCTGGACCTGGACATTTAGAACTTTCACAATCCCAGACTGCCCTACGAATTTCCTCTTCAGAGAAATCCTTAACCAATTCCTCATTCTCCTAGTTGTTGACTTTTTTAAAATTCATGTTAAATGGCAGCGGTCTCACACCCCTAGCGGAGAAATGATTTTGGAAGTGATTGGCGGTTACATTTTTTATGTCCTCCACCTCGCTTAAAATTCTGCCGTTACTCTCCAAGCTTGAAATTTCGTTCTCTCTTCTTCTCTTGTTAATGCAACCGTGAAAATACTTCATGTTAGCGTCCCCATCCTTCAACCATCTTGATCTAGATTTTTGCCATTGAATGCTGCAGTTGAGGTTTGATAATTTGAATAATTGGTCCCATTTTTGCCTCTTATATGATATCTCCTCCTCTAGCAGACCTACTGTTTATTCTTTAAGTTCGAGCTTTTTGAGATCCTCCTTTGTTTCTTTGATTTTGCCTTCAAGGTTTTGGGTGTGACTTTTATGCCATGTTCTGAGACTCTCTTTGATCATCTTGAATTTTTCTTTTAAAACAAACATACCCCAACCTTCCACTTTCAGATTTCTCCACCGGTCTCTGACGAAATTATGATAGCCATCTGTATCCTTCCAACAACTTAGTATTCGAAATGGTTTCGGACCCCAATTTCTTATGTACTCGCAGAGCATGATAGGGCAATGGTCTGACAGACCTCTCTTATGGCACCACTGTTTGCAAGAAGGCCAGTCGGAGATCCAACACTCAGAAATAAGGAACCTATCGATTTTGCTCATAGCAGATCCCCCGATTCTAGACCAAGTGAATTTTCTGTCGTGAAGCGGAAGGTCACACAATTCTGTCTCGTTGATAAAGTTAACGAAATCGGCTATTTCATCCCTACGTAAGACTGAATTTGAACCTTTTCTTTCTGAGTCAGCCTTAATAGCGTTGAAATCTCCAAGCAAGCACCAGCGATCATTCTTCTTGGCCGAGATCATCGCTATTAAATCTGCCCATAATGCACGTTTTCCTCTTGTCTCGCATGGGGCACAAATATTTACTATGTTGACGGTTTTATCTTCCCCCCACTTCCCTTCAATCCAAAGAACATGGTCTCTAACAGTGATACAATTTTCTGCCAATATACTGCTATTCCAAATTGTGAGGAGGCCACCCAACCTTCCTTCTGAGGGCTTGAATGCGAAGCTGAAATCTGAAAATCCCCACAACCAAGAACAAAGGCTTCTATCAATGAGTTCCATTTTCGTTTCTTGAATACAAATTACATATGGTTTTTGGCTTTGAATAAGTTGTTGGATTTCTTTTTTCTTGGCCAGACCACCTAAACCTCTGATATTGTAACTTATTAACTTCATGGATTTAATATTTTGTCTCCTGTTCGCCTCCTGAAAATCTATATCAAGATGTTCCATCTCCACCCCTTACACCTAACACCAGGTCTTGGATGATTTCACCTTCCTCCCCTTTGTGTATTAATCTGTAATCTTTCCCCAAATCCCAAACATCTTTAGCAACTTCCTTTGCCTCACTATGTAAAAGAACCCACATCTTTCTATCTAACTCATCTTCTGGTAATATGAGATTTTGTTTATCATTCACCTAGTTTTTCTTGGAGCGCTGGCTGCAGGTACAAATTGATTGCACTTTCTTTCCTTTTCTCCGAGCTTTCTTTTTCTCCCTCAAAATTTCTAGCCTCCTCTTTCTTCTATCCTTTGGTGAAAGAATTGATGCTTGAGCACCAGATACTTGCAATTTTTTCCTTCTGAGATTAATGAAGTATTATTTCCCTTCTCCCCCTTTTCGATACCCTTATGAGGCTCTGTTGCTTCTTTAGATGTTTCAGATGGTAGGTGCAGGTCTGAAACAATACATTTTTCTCCAAAATGGGCATGATTAACATTTTTTGCTTCTTCTTCTAAGTGGGCTTGGATGAGGTCTACTTGATCTGGGTTGATGTTACTTTTTGAAACCACTATGTCGGATTTACTTTGAGGACCCCCAGGACTTTTCTGCTCCATTGTGTCCAAGACACCTACTTTTTCCATTAGAATTGTTGGAATTGCGGGCCCATGATGCTCTAGGGGATTGGGTGGGTCCCTCAAAATTATTCCAGATCCAATTTTGTCACTTATGCACGTCGTATTGTGCAAATCAGCCTTTCCATTGATAGGGTCTTTTGAACACTCTATTACCTGTTGCACGCCGCCGCCATAAGGTGAATTACAACGCCCATCATTAAAGTTATGCACTACTTTCAGCGAGTTTGTTTCCTCGTTAAACTCCAACGTTCTCTTCTTTTCCGCATGCACCGTCTCGATATTCTTACCAGCCGCCTCCTCAATTAAATGCTCATAATTATCTTCTATTCTCTTCATCGTCTCATCATCTTCCAAAGACGCCATTGAAGGGGGTATGCAAGTGTCATGTGAATTTACAGAGCTGTTATCGTCTTCTTCTTCCCCGGAAGAACCTTCCTCAATCTGCTTCATGATGGCTTCATGTTCGCATCCACACATTTCTTTTGTAATCCTTATGGTGAAAGTTTCATTGTTAATTTGGACTTTGATCACCTTGTTGATGAATTCGATCAATGGCGTCCTGACGTATAGTCTTGCCAAGTCTAGCCTCTATCTTTCTTGTGTTGCTCGATCTATTTTTATTAGCCTGCCAAGAGAGGTTGTTATTAGAGTGAAGGTTTTCTTGCTCCAAGCATGAATAGGAATTCCCAGAACTCGGACCCAAACATATCTCGCTCCTCCAACGTCTCTAGACTCCCATTTTCGGATGACGCTAAACTCCTGCTGGAAAAAATCCTTGTATTCCTTTAGTAGGTTCCCAAAGTCTTCATTCTCTTCTACTTTTAGAAACACTCTTTCACCTCCCATTGGGATAACATTAACCGTCGCGATACCTTCATACACCATCCTCTGTTGTAGAGAGTTTAATTCTTCCACGTTCCTAACGAAGCCAATGAAGCCTGCCTTGACCCATGCCATCTCCTCTTCTTTAATTGAAAAGCATAATCCTGCTCTCTTCTTGACCTCATTTCCATGGTGATGATTCATGTGAGATTCCCGGCCTTTCCTTTGGATGTGTTCGAGTTATCTCCAGATTCCTAGCTGCATCTGCATAAGTTCTTCCTTCTTTTCTAGTGTTATGCCAGTACCCTGTCTTCCTTGTCTTCTGATTATCCCTGACTGATATCTCCTTCCTTGGTAGGTTTCGAGCCTTCTTTGTTTGGATATTGATCGAATGGTTATGTCTTTGATTCTGTCTCTTAAACTTTGAAATATTCGCCCACACCTTGTATGAGCCGAACCACACATCTTTTAGTTGATCCTCTAGCCATTTATCATCTTCAATATTGACACATCTAACGAACCCGAAGATCTTCCCTAACTTGTTTCTTTTTCTCGCTATGTATACGTCCACAACTTTCCCCCATCGTTCGAACATTCTTACCATTTCTTTCTCTGTAATATCCTTCGGAAGGTTGTTTATGTAGCATGTCGTCGTAACAAACGATTCTGTGTTGGTTATTTTGTGATTCACTGTCCTGTCTTGATCCCGTCTGTATCCTCTCTTTCTCCTTGGACTCACTAAGGTCCATCTCTCAGACTCGTTCTTACTCTCTCTGTTCATATCCCAACGTTTAAGATGCTAGAAATTCAAGTATCTTCCTTATCAACACCTCCGCCTAACGTAATTGTCCAATCCACAAATAATCGAAGTTCCCGAGGCAATATCCTTTTCCTTTAATCCATTAAAAAAACCCAAAGATTTCTCTACACAACCACATTTAGCATACATTTCAATAAAGGAAGTACCAACCACAACATCCACCGTGATTCGGTTTTCAAGTACATAACCATGAATCCATCTGCCATGCTCTAGAGTTCCCAACTGAGCACAACACGTAAGGAGAGCAATCTCCACATTCCTTTTCAATATAACTATGAATCTTCTTGTCAGCCTCCACATTCCTCAACGCAGCACATGCAGTTAGAGTGCTCACAACAGTAGCTTCAGCATGGCATCCTGATAGTTGCATTTTCGCCACTAGGAACCAAGATAAAACATGTCACATTTGGGATGTTCGGAATCTATCAAAGTATGTTGTTGTTATTAGTACATATGCACTATAGTATTCTAGCATAGCAAAATTCGAATAGCAAATTAGTTTCTGCGATCAAAAACACAATCCAATTGTGTAATTAGAAAGTCTCAATTTTCAGAATTAGCTAGGAATTAGTTTGGAATTAGCTACGAATAAGCTGCGAATTCTGTGTTTATGAATATAAAAAATAAAAATGGAAGAAATTGTCACGTGACATCTACGTCATATTTTTACCACGTTGACACTGCCACGTGTATGCCAAGTCATAAAACAAAGTTCCACGTGGCATGCCACATAAGCATCTGTTAGTGGCATTTGACGTTAGAGACTAATTGTTTAGACGAAAAATTTTGAAAAGACGATTTCTTGAAGAAAAATTTTAGAAGGACTAAAAACGAAATCTGAAATATTTAGAGGGACCAAAAACTTCATTAACCCTTTTTAATATTGTAATACCCCATATTCTCTTAACGCTCAATTGGATATCAAATGAGATCAAAGGAGTTTCTATGTATTTTATCTCTGATTAATTAGATTTATGGAATCCTCTAAGTACTTTAAGTGTTGTCAATTGGGATCAATAGAGAAACTGATGAACTCTGAAGAGATCAATTATTTTATTAAATAGACGAATTAATATTTATTAGTTCAAGAAAGTATTTTAAGGTAACTCTAATAATTGATCAATTGGTGTTAGAAGACAAAATATCAATTGGAGATATTTTACCCCGTTGGATTATATTATATAATATTGGTTTATATATATATATATATATATATATATATATATATATATATATATATATATATATATATATAGTGGAAAAGGAAAAAAGATAGAAAGAAAAAGAAAGAAGAAAAAACAGAGAAAAAGATAAGGAAGAGAAGGAAGAAGGGGAAAGAGAAAGAGAAGTTGGATCATCATCATTCACCATCTTCTTTAAACTCCTCTTCGATTATCAAGTGGGTTCTAGTTAGAGACTCTAAGTTCTAGAAATATAAGTTTAGAACTTAGGTTAGATTTGAGAGAAAATGATTAAACGGATAAATCAATGAAATCTAACGGATGAAATTCGATATAAATTGTGTAGTGTAGTCGTATTATTCTTGTGATCATTTGATAATACTTGCTTTGATGTTTGGGAATGATCTGGTGTGGGAATGATGGGTTTTTGAAGCTCATGGAACCCTAAACACGCAGCTGGGAAATTCTGGTTTTTTGCATGGTTCGCCTAGCGAACCCCTGGCGAAGGGCAAAGCGAATGGTTCTCGAGGATATGTCCTTAATTGATCCCCCTGTAGTTGGTAACATATTTTCCTAGTTTAAATCCAATGGCTCTTGCAACAGTCGATTGGATAGGTTCCTTTTGGACGAGAGTTTGTGTGATAGGTGGAAAGTGGTGAATCAGAAGATTGGGGAGAGAGATATTTCTGACCATAGGCCAGTCTCATTAGTTTTAAACAACAAGAATTGGGGCCCCAAACCATTTAAAACAATAAATGCATGGTTTGATAATCCCAAGTTCTATGGCTTTGTGAAAGAATGTTGGAATTCAATCGAAGTTCAGGGTAATGCTGAAAATATTCTCGTTCAGAAACTGAAAGCTTTAAAGAGTAGTCTGAGGAAATGGAATTTGGAATAATTGACCTTAAAATTGAGGAGAATGTGAAGAAAATCAATGAATTGGAGGATGACCTAACAAAAGAGGAGGATGATAATTTTGATTCTAAGTTGAGATTGCGAGGAGCTGCTATGGAGGCTATGTGGAATAAATTACTATACAAGGAAAGTATATTGAAACAGAAAGAGAGAACAAGATGGCTTGAGGAGGGAGATTACAACATTAAATACTTTCATTCAATCATCAATAATAGGAGAAGGGTCAATACCTTATCAGCTTTAAATGTGGGACTCAGTAAAGATGATGGTGTGGACAAGGTGAAACAAGTGATCCAGGAACATTTTGCTAAGAAGTATCAGTGGTCATATCCAACAAATCATATTGACATGGATCTTTCTTTTTTATCAAAACTCTCAGAGGAAGATAATGCGGGTCTCTCTGCTCCCTTCACATCAGAAGATATAGTAGAAGCTATAAAAGATTGTGAAGGGGATAGGAGTCCTGGTCCTGATGGCTTCAATTTGAAGTTTATTTGGAAGACATGGGAGATTGTAGGGAAAGAATTCACCAATTGTATTTCTGAATTTCATGAGAAAGCCTCTCTTTCTAAAACATTATGCTCTACTTTTTTTGTCCTAATCCCTAAAGTTGAGAACCCTCAAAACTTGAAGGAGTTTAGGCCTATAGCTCTCATTGGATGCCTTCACAAGATAATTTCAAAGATTCTGGCTGGTAGATTAAGAGCAGACATACACAAACTGGTCTCTCCATCTTAAACTGCTTTTGTTCCTGGAAGGAAATTAATGGATGGAGTTCTTGTAGCTAATGAAGTGATGGATTATGTTACAAAGAAGAAAAGAAAAGGTTTTATGTTTAAAATAGACTTTGCCCAAGCCTATGATTGTGTGAACTGGGGATTCCTTTTCAAAGTCTTAAAAGCAATGAATTTTTGCTCTAAATGGCAAGAGTGGATGAGGGGGCTGATATGTAATAGTTATGGTTCTGTATTAGTGAATGAGAGTTTATCCAAAGATTTTAGGATGTGGAGAGGCCTTAAGCAGGGAGATCCTTTGTCTCCATTCTTATTTGTGCTCATCACTGAATGCATGGCTCTCTTATTCAAGAAAGCTGAGGAGCAAGGATTACTGAGTGGGATTAAGGTGGAGAATACAACTAGCATTTCCCTACTTCAGTTTGCTGATGATACCCTGGTTATTTGTGATGAGGCTTGGTCAAACATCTGGGCTATAAAGTCTATCCTAAGAGGTTTTGAGGTCTTATCTGGATTAAAAGTAAATTACAATAAAAGTGTGCTCATGGGCTTTGGTGTTGAAAGGTACCAGACAGAAGCAGCAACTACCTTTCTGAACTGTAAACAAGGTCAATCTCCCTTCAAGTTTTTGGGGCTAGTGGTGGGGGAAACACAAATCATATTCATTCTGGAATCCAGTTATTACATCCTTTAAAAATCGTTTGGCAACATGGAGGGGAAGGATGCTATCTATAGGGGGCAGGGTAACATTGATCAATTCAGTCTTAACAAATTTACCTATTTATTTCCTTTCCTTTTTCCTTGCTCCAATCAAAGTGTTGAAGGAAATACAGTCTATACAGAGAAGATTTTTATGGTCAGCTGATGGGGAGAAAAATAGTATATCATGGGTTAAATGGTCCCTGGTGTGTAAATCCAAACAGCAGGGTGGTTTAGGAATTAAGGACATCATAACATTCAACAGGGCCTTGGTTACTAAATGGATGTGGAGAATCACAAAAGGTTCAGAAGCAATCTGGAGAGGAATTATAAATACAAGATATGGAGAAGACTTTCACAACCTGTTCTTAGAGCAACAAAGGAGTTCTACTAAATAGTGGTCTAATTGGTGGATGGATTTAGTCTGTCTGGCCAAACCTTCTAATGAACAAGGTTTCTTTAGTCAACTGATCTCGAAAATTGGTAATGGTAGGAACACTTCCTTTTGGCATTCAAAGTGGATTGGTGGAAATGCCCTTAAACTCCAATTTCCATTGTTGTTTTCCTCTTCCCCAAATCAGGATATCCTTGTCAAGGATTGTGGACTTTGGCAGGATGATATTTGGAGTTGGGAGTGTATGACTAATAATGTGATTTCAGAAGGTGCATATGAGACCACTGTTAATGAATTGAAGATGATAATTAGTGACATTAGGCAGATCAGGGAGAAGGATGATGAGATGATCTGGACGAGGAAAGTGGATAAAACATTTAGTGTTAAGGAATGTTACAAAAGTTGGAATAAAAGCGGTGAGGAGGTTAACTTAGACAGTTTGACCTTGGAGGCATTAGAGATCATATGGAGGATAAAGGCCCCTCTCAAAGTGTTGATTTTTGGCTGGAGATTGCTAATGAACAGACTGCCTACTCGAGGAAACTTAAATAGAAGGGGAGTTATTGCAGACCCTCATCAATTATCTTGCATATTCTGTTTTAAGGAAAGGGAAGAAATCTATCACATAGTACTAAGCTGTGAAAAAATCAAACTGGTATGGAAGGGTTTAGAAAACTGGTTGGGGATTCGCTTACTAATGGGTAACAGTCATGTTGAAATGTTCATTGATTGGTATAAATCAGCTAAATGGGGATCAACACTTTCTTATATTTGGCTGATTTCTTGTTGGTGTGTCTGGAAGACAAGAAACCAAGTGATATTCAATGATGCAATCCCAAATCCCTCTTCAATTTGTGAGGAAATCAAGCAGGTGTCGTGGAGATGGAAAAGGAAGAAAACAAAGGAAGAATGTTCAAGAAGTTATTATGACTGGTTTAAGCTACCATTGGATCTTTCCTAAGACAACCATAGATTTGAGGTAGGGGGTCTGTATTCAATCTCATCTGGCCTTAAGGTTTAGATATGTGAGGGCAGTCTTTTTTCCCATTTTAAATTTTTCGGTTTTGGTGGTTATGTTTCATGTATTGAGACTGTCATTTTTCTGTCATAAAACATGTAAATTTTAATGGTTTTTATGACAGAACTTTGTATTGCTGGCTTTGGGTCATTTATACGACCTTATGAATGAATTAGAGTATTAAAAAAAAAACTACAACAACAACAACAGTAATGAAGAATAATAATAACAACATTAAAAAATGCGCCACTTTTATTGTTAGGCCAATGGGCGAGGCAAAAAACTAGAAAGTGTGTCACATTTCCCTTTAGTTGGGAAGTTAAACAAGGGAAAATCTCTCACTTTTCACATCGGTTGGATTGTGAACTGAGGTAAAATCCTTCACTTTTCCCTTTTGTTGGGACTGTTAACCAAGGGGATGGGTTACATGACCACTTTTCACATCAGTTGTGTACATAATCGATGTGAAATCCCTTGTACTTTAAAAATATAATCTTTTTACACATTACTATTCACTCATTTTATTCTACAGATCTAGATTTTGTAATCATATTCACATAGAAAGAAATTTGAATTGGTTTTGAAAATGTAACATGAAGATTAAATTAAGAATCTAGAGACAGGAACTCACAAACTTAGATACAAATAACTCGTACAACCCCTCCAAATGCATAAGTTTTATTGAAACCTGGCCATTAATTTGATTTGCTTCAAATATTCTAATAAATACAATGTCCGTGATATAAATTCCAATATAAATATTTGGAAGGATTGTGAATCAAAACAAATGTTTGGCACAAAATTTGAAGTCAAAGATATTAGAAAATAGTAATAAATAATATATTATTTCATTATGTTCTATTAATAAACAAGAAGCAATAGTTACCTTGAACAATTTGATAAAGCAATTGCAACAGTGCTCAACAGTTAGCTAGTTTCTGTCGTATCAACAACTTTCTAATCCAGATGATAAATCTTGATAACTAAAGGTTTCTAATACTTTTGTTTTTAGGCTTAAATTGAGGGTCGTGTATGTTATTAAAAGCTATGCTACTTATCAAATACAACAACAAGAAATTGATATTGGTTTACTTTATTGAAAAATTTATATATAAAAGTACATCCATAAGAATTCAATTCTTATGCATTGAAATAAAATAATTCAGAAGTAAGAAGTTGACAAAGATTTTTTTTTCAAATGAAAAAATTTCATTTCACATAAACAAAACTAAGACCAACAAGAAACTAAACAATTATAAAGTTTATCTTTGACTGTTATGATTTCACGTGGATTATTGATGTTTCATTTGGATTGATGAGTTGACAATGTCTTGACTGTTGTTATTTTATAAATGAACGAAAAAGATTCATTACTTAATTATTTTCATCAAATTGGACAAATTTTTTCCTCTCGGTTGCTGGATCAATCGAGGGAATATGCCAAAAATAAAATTTTTAAAAAATAAAAGGTGTTAAAATAGTTTTTCCCAACTATTGCTAGCTCAACCGAAAATATAGATCATAAATATAAATAAATAAATAAAAAGTGCCAAAATGTTGTTGTTGGGATTCAAAGGGGAATCGATCAAAAGTTTTCGCCTCAGTTTCCAGCTCAACCGAGGGAATAGGTTATAAAAAAAGTTTTAAAAAAATCTAGAATGCAGTTGTTGAGTTTCAATGGTATGTCCTATTAAGACTTTTTTCTCTTGGTTGGCAGTTCAAGGGAAAGAATAAATTATAAATAATAAAAAATAAATAAAATACGCTGAAATGCAATTGCTAAAATCCGAAGGATGTTGATTAATACTTTTCCCTCGTTTGAGTTTTTTAAAATTAAAATGTGGCGCGCATATGATTTACACTTCGGTTGGTTGTTGACTGATGTGAAAACTTTATTATAGAATTTGTTATTTGTTGTAGTGTTTGTATAGAAGTTTATATTGTTATAACATAATATTTCTATGTATGAAACATGAATATATTTTGTAATTTTAAAAGTATATATTTAGTATCAACTATGTATATTCCACTTAAAATTCTATATAAATTTATTTAGGATGTTATAATCGTTCACGCAATAAAAATCTTTCAAACTTTGTAAGGTAAGAACTTATCACGAAGACCACGGTCAAGGAGGATTACTACCTAGTAATTTAAAAGGTCTCTTCATTTTTATTGTATTGATAGATCTTGAGGGCAAATGTTCCAGGGAGACCATGAGACCAAGGAAAACCAATCATGATAAAGCTCAATTCAAGAGTATGCTTACTAAGACGTTGATGGCTCAGAGTACTCACAACCATGGAACCTATACTTGATCTTCACCCTCGATCGATCGCCCACCGTCAAATACAATCAGCTTATCCCCAGTGTAAGACGCTAGATCACACATGGATATTTTTAATGGCTCACATTATATAAAGTCCAACACGAACATTTTCAAGTGCTCTCTCGTTCATATCCTAAAACTATTTTCTCATTCATTCCCTGAGCTTTCCAGGTCCTCCTCCACTATGTCGTATTAAAATTTCACTCCATCACGTCAAAACTTCATTCCATTCGATCTCCACCTATTTTTTAATTCTAGTTCGGAACGGATTCAAAAGTTATAAATTCTAACATAACTAAAATAAAATTTAAAAATAATAATTCATTTTATTTAAGAACAACCAAACATGTCAAAATCAATTTAACACATTACAAATCAGTTTTAAATGTTGAAAACGTGAAACCAAACGAAAATTCATGTCAACACTGCTCGCAATCTGTTCATCACCATTGTTTTACGTCACTGCTTTCTCCAAATTATGTCATACCCTCTCACTTTGTTCATTTAAAAAAAAATCATATCTTCATTATTACTGTCATATAAATTTTTAGTTTTTCATCAAAAAATAAATGATCAAGAGATTCATAATTTCTTCCAAGTTTATTAACTTGCAAAATTACTAGTACAATAAGGAAAAACAATCATGTGTGAAATTTATCTACTATGTTACACACCAGTGTTATTTTACTAGAGCATAGAAATTCTTTTAAAATGTTATAGAGAAATCTTGTTGAATCTAAAATATAAGAAAATCCAATGTTGTGAAAAATCCATTGATGCCCTTCCCTTAAAATTTTACACATCATCAAAATGAAGGTAATTTGAGTCCAAAATTAACTTTTTGCAACTAAAATATCATTTCTAATTATATGATTGAATAACAAGTCTATTCAATACCAATTTATTTCCAATTGCACATGTATATCCAACTTGTACTTTGAAACCAAAGTTATGTCTTCCAATTTGCAACTATTGTTTATCCCAATAGTAATTATTGTGACCTAGCCAAAGATGCTAACTTTTCTGATTTTATGCAAAGCCACACTCTTTTCTACCTACTCACTCATTTTTCTCTATGATCCCATCATTTTCTTCATCTATTGAAATTTTCGTCAACTACAACTCAGCTCAACCAAAACAAACCAAGTTTGTATTTGTTGTTTCACAATATCACACAAACATTGCTCCTTTATGTTGATTCAAAATCATGTTTTTATTTTATGTTTCTCTTTTGTTTTCCATTCTTCTTGAATTTTCTTTTCCTGTTTTTGTTTTTTGGCTTGATCCAAACCAACTATTTTAAGTATGAATGTTTGTTTATTTGTATGTTTTTCCCTATTTTTTCACATTTTTTAATCTATATTTTGTGTTTCCATAAATCTGGATTTATTTATGTTCTCTTATTTTTGTGTTTTACTGTTCTGTGTATAGCATTTATGAGAAACAACTTTTGTATTTGTGCATACTAACTTTATTTGTATTTATGCTTGTTTTTGGATTTAAATGATTTAGTTTAGAAATCCTAAAAATATTCAAGTTAAAGTTAATGATTTTTTCTCAAAGTTAGTTCTTTAACAATCTTCTTCTCACTGTGTTTGTTTCAATCCTTGATTTTTTCTGTATTGAATTCTTTTTGTTTAACCTTGATTTTTGTTTCAATCTTTTTCGTCAAAATGGTTAGTTCTTATGAAGGTTATCATGAGATATGAAGCATCAACTTTGCAATTACTTTTAGGTTTTTTCACTTGATTTTCAATATGGATCTTACCAATTTCATTATGTGTAGATAAGGAAGTGGTTTTTGTTTGTTGATAGTTGTGATATGGATCTTACCAAAATCTTTGTCGATGGTTTATGGGTTTAACGAATTTGCCAAAATGGAACCGATATATGTGGTTCATGTTTCAGTGGAAATGTATGCAAAGGAGCAAGAGAAGTGAGTAAAAGATCTGCACATTGGTCCAAACGTTGGAGAAAACAAGGTTAGTGATTGAAAGATCGAAACCTCATGGTTATGGAATTGTGAAACTGACATTTATTGAATATATGATGTTCACATTTTCTCTACAATTGCATTGAAATAATATATTTTCTTCATACATTTTTTTTTCAATTTCATTAGGAACTCCATTTGTCTATGTATATCATGAAATTGATGTCAATTAATCAATTTGTAGGTCTGGGAAAAATGAGGTTCATAGATAAATGATGCAATATGAATCAAGGAAATGCTTTGTGGCATGATCTTGGCCCCAAATGAATCCTAGAAACTATCATGTGCCTCCTACAAGTTTTGTTGGTTCTTATCCTGTTGTGCCAGGTCTACAACCTCCAATGCCCTATCCTCCAGGAATGATTAGTCCAACGCCTATGAATAGTCCTCCCGGTTTTGTTTCTCCTTCCGGTGGAAACGGTAATTCTGCCACATCTTTTGGATCCAGCAAAAATTCAGGCAATGGTCAGATTGAAGTTTAGTTATACTCCCTCTATTCTTTTTTAAGAAAGAGTGGTGTTGACAAAAAATTACTTATATTTTTGCATACCGATATTTCCTTACAACGATTGATATATTTATATTTTTGCCATGACCATTTCCTTATAACGATAAATGTTGCATGATGTTCATTCTGCATATTATTGTAATTTCACGTAGGACCACCTGGAGCAAATCTATTTATCTACCACATACCTCAAGAATAACAAAAACAATAACAACAACAACAACAACAACAACAACAATAGTAATGAAGAATAACAATAACAACATTAAAAAAATGTGCCACTTTTATCCTTAGGCCAATGGGCGAGGCAAAAAACTAGAAAGTGTGTCACATTTCCCTTTAGTTGGGAGGCTAAACAAGGGAAAATCTCTCACTTTTCACGTCGGTTAGATTGTGAACTGAGGTAAAATCCTTCACTTTTCCCTTTTGTTGGGACTATTAACCAAGAGGATGAGTTACATGACCACTTTTCACATCAGTTGTGTACATAATCATTGTGAAATCCCTTGTATTTTAAAAATATAATTTTTTTACACAGTACTATTCACCCATTTTATTCTACAGATCTAGATTTTGTAATCATATTCACATAGAAGAAATTTTGAATTGGTTTTGAAAATGTAACATGAAGATTAAATAAACCAACTAACAAGAGCTCATAAACTTAGATATAAATAACCCCTCCAAATGCTTAAGTTTTATTGGAACCTGACTACTAATTTGATTTGCTTCAAACGTTCTAATAAATACAATGTCCGTGATATAAATTTCAATATAAATATTTCGGGAAGGATATTGTGAATCAAAACAAATGTTTGGCACAAAATTTGAAGTCAAAGATATTCGAAAATAGTAATAAATAATATATTATTTCATTATATTCTTTCTATTAATAAACAAGAAGCAATAATTACCTTAAACAATTTGTTAAAGCAATTGCAACAATGCTCAACAGTTAGCTAGGTTTTGTTGTATCAACAACTTTCTAATACAGATGATAAATCTTGATAACTAAAGGTTTCTAATACTTTTTTTAAGCTAAAATTGAGAGTCATTTACTTTATTAAAAGCTATGTACTTATCAAAGACAACAACAATAAATTGATATTGGTTTACTTTATTGAAAAATTTATATATAAAAGTACATTCATAAGAATGCAATTCTTATGCATTGAAATAAAATAATTTAAAAGTAAGAAGTGGGCAAGATTTTTGTTTTCAAATGAACAAATTTCATTTCACATAAACAAAACAAAGACCAACAAGAAACCAAACATTTATAAAGTTTATTTTTGACTGTCATGATTTCACGCAGATTATTGATGTTTCATTTGGATTGATAAGTTGACAATGTCTTGACTGTTGTTACTTTATAAATGAACGACAAAGATTTATTACTTAATTTTTTTCATTAAATTGGACAAATTTTTTCCTCTCGATTACTAGATCAATCGAGGGAATAGGCCATAAATAAATTTGTTTTAATAAAAGGTATTACAAGTTTTCCTATCTATTGCTAGCTCAACCGAGAAAATAGATCATAAATAAAAATAAATAAATAAAAAGTGTCAAAATGTTGTTGTTGGGATTCAAAGGGGAATCAATCAAAAATGTTCGCCTCGGTTGCCAGCTCAACCGATGGAATAGGTTATAAAAAAATTTAAAAACTCTAGAATGCAATTGTTGAGTTTCGACGGCGTGTCCCCTTAAGACTTTTTTAACCGATGTAATAAGTCATAAAAAAAAAGTTAAATAAAAGACGCTAAAATGCAATTGTTGAAATTCAAAGGGTGTTGATTAATACTGATGTGAAAACTTTATTATATAATTTATTATTTGTTGTAGTGTTTGTATAGAAGTTCACATTGTTATGCTTAGATGATTTTTTTTAATAATATTATAAAATATAGAGTTTAATTTATTATTAATTTATAATATTTACAAATAATTTAATTCAATTGAATTATCTATTCAATATCAATTATTTATAATTTAACAATATATTATAGGACAATGTTATATAATGAATTATAAATGATATATATAAAAGTATGGTTTAATTTTGTAATATGTATCTGCAATTATTATTCAAATAATATATTAAAAACAATTTAAAATATTTTTAATACTATTTAAAAATTATAAGTTAAATTTGAAAGAATTATTTGATAATTTTTTTTAGCATTGGAATAAGATTTTATATTTGAAGTTAAACTTTAGAATATATAATCGCATTTATAAATAAGAATTATATTTTAAAAAATATATTGAAATAATTTTTTGCCTATTTAAAAGTATTGTTTGACCACTTTATTTAAAACATTGTAATGTGGTTTTTTTCCGTTGTTATTATGCTTTTAAAATTGATATATGAAAAATGATTTTCTTTATAAAACTGTTTTATGCATATTTTTTTATGGAGTAAAATATTATATAATGTATTTTTTAGAAATATTGATAGAGACATAAAAGATAGATATGAAAAAAAATAAGGCTTAATTAGTATTTCCGTCCCTGTAAGTTAGCGAGTTTTTGGTTTTCGTCCCTGTAAATTTTTGTTTTTTGGTTTTAGTTCCTATATCTTATTTTTTCTTGCTGTTTAGTCCCTAAAGTCAATTTTTTTTTGTTTTAATGACTAAAACGAACGCGAATGTGAAATATAGGGACTTAAACCAAAAAAAATATTACAGGAACGAAAACCAAAAACACGCTAACTTACAAGGACGAAAACACTATTTAAGCCAAAAAATAATTAGTACAAGAAAAATAAAATAAATTGTATCTTTATAATTGTTATTACGAAATCGTTTATCTCATTTTTGTAAGTGAATTAAATAGTGATAATATTAACATTGATTAAGAGACAAAAAATTGTTTTCATTTTTATAGAAATTAAATTAGTTCTCATAATTTTTTTTATCTTATTTGAAAATGGATTAATTTAATTTTTGTAAGAATAGAATTAACTCTTATAGTTTTTATTGAATTATTTAAAAAATAATTAATTTAATTTTTTTTATAAGAAATTAGTATGCGCAATAGAAAATAAAATGAAATTTTAATAGTTTGAGTTTTGATGTATGATGGATATATAATTTATACATGTATGTAACTTATAATAATATGTGTTTCGATATATCATGGATGTATAATTTCTAAAAGTTTATAATATTATATATGGAATGGAAAAGAAAAAAAATAAATCAATAAGTATATATGATTTTTAGTTAGAGTAATAGAAGGGATAAGTAATGAAATATGAAAATAGAAGTGTTTTAATTAAATGAAATTTATAAATGAAACGTTACACTTTTTTCTTAAATAAATAGTAGATATGTTGTTTGTATTTTGAAGAGTGCCACATCAGATTTTTAATGATGTGGCGATTAAGAGAATGAATTGTCAAAATAATAGTGTGAGACTTAGTTTTAATATATTATATAATAGATAATAGATAATAGATTTCTATGTATCAAACACTAACATATTTTGTAATTTTAAAAGTATATATTTAGTATCAATTATGTACATCCCATTTAAAATTCTATATAAATTTAATTAGGATGTTATAATCGTTCACACACTAAAAATCTTTCAAACTTTGTAAGGTAAGAACTTTTCACGAAGACCACGGTCAAAGAGGATTACTACCTAGTACTCTAAAAGGTCTCTTCATTTTTGTGCATTGATAGATCTTGAGAGAAAATGTTCTGGGGAGACCATGGGACTGAGGAAAGCCCAATCATGATAAAGCTCAATCCAAGAGTATTCTTACTAAAATGTTGATGACTCAGAGTACTCACAGCCATGGAACCTATACTTTTTTTTTAAGTAAGCCATGATGTTAAAACAAGCACAAGGGGTGCTTGAACCCAAGATACAAAAGATCAGGATAGTTTCATCCTTTTGATACAATCAATATGGGCAACGAACCAATCGTAAAAATTACAAATAGGGAATTTACGATGCCCACCCCACCATCTCCAAGAAAAGAAGATGATAGAATTAATGATATCATCGACTGTCAACAAAATGTTTCTAAAAATACAACTATTTCTACTATGCCAAATAAACCAAACCGTAAAGACCCAAATCGAACTTCCCACCATGTATCCACTATTCTTGGTCGAATCCACTGCACAAAGAGTAAAACAATCTAAATAATTACTACCAACCAAAAACTCAGCACCAAACCATTTAGCCACGCCTTTCCAAACGTATCCTGCATAATTACACTCCAAGAAGAGGTGGTTAACAGTTTCAGCCTCCAAATTACACAGACAACACAAAATCGAGTCCCCGCCGAGTCTGATATTCCTCCTCAACAACTGGTCTTTGGTAGCTAATCTGTCCCTCAATAATCTCCACCTGAACACCTGAATGTTGGACGGTAAAAAAGACTTCCAAAGAAGTTTCATACCAGTTAGCAGCTTCACGTCCACCTCGATGACGGTTCTGGCATTCTGCAAAACATCATAACAAGAAGAGACGGAGAAAGACAATGAATCCTCAACACACCAGCTGAACTGGTCACTCCTAGCATCGACAGGCTCAAAATGAACAAGAAGATCCAACATCCCATACCTCTCGGCCTGTAAAATAAGATCAGTAGCTAACAGACTAACCTCCACACTCCATTTCCACTTAGAATCTCTCCGAATACCAAACTCTGCAACTGCTCCTTTTGGGTTACTGCTAGCATGAAAAAGATTGGGGAATAGCACCTTCAGAGGCTGATTCCTAGTCCAATTAACTAACCAGAACGCGGTATCTTTGCCGTTACCAACGACGCTGGCCAGATTCTCCACGAAAAGATCCGACGTTGAGACATGATCGAAAGAAACGGTCATCAGGTCTCTCCACCAAATAGAGTCAGAAGACTTACCTTTTTCCCCGTCGTAACTTGAAATGGCTAAACCAAGACTATTATTCGCGTATCTGTGCTCCAGAATATCCCTCCACAACGCTTTCTTCTCAGACATGCATCTTCAATTCCACTTGATAAGGAGAGACTTGTTAAACAATTCGAAATCTTTAACTCCGAGGCCCCCCTTGTCTTTTGGCGTACAAACCGATTTCCAACTTACCCAATGAATTCTCATATCCAAAGAAGTTCCTCCCCATAGAAAGTTACTCTGAATCCTTTGGATCACTTTGATTACCGCTTTAGGAGCCTTGTAGAAAGACAACGAATATAAAGGTAAAGCATTAAGAACCGAATTAATCAATACGACTCTACCACCCACAGATAAATGTTTTCCTTTCCATCCTGCTAGTTTCCTTCTCACATGCTCAATAACCTCCACCCACATAGAAGCCTTCCTAGGACTGTCTCTAACCTTAACACCAAGAAACTTCATTGGAAAGTTCAGAATATCATAGTGTAAGAAAACCGAAGCAGCCCCCAGAAAATCAGGCCTAAGATTGACGCCCCCAATTCGACTTTTATTAAAATTCACTTTTAAACCTGAAACCAATTCAAATCCACGTAAGATCGCTTTGATACTCCAAAGGCTGTCCCAACTCGCTTCACTTATAAGAAGTGTATCGTCCGCAAACTGAATTATGTTATACTCGGCTCTGTCATTGACCTTGAACCCTGCATAAAGGCCCTTAGAAACAGCTCCCTGCATAAAGGCCCTTAGAAACAGCTCCCTGCATTAGCTTAGTAAGCCCTTCCATTACCAAAATAAACAGAAAAGGCGACAACGGATCCCCCTGGCAGAGGCCTTTACCAACTCCAAAATCTCTAGTCGCGCTACCGTTAACCAAGACCGACATCGTACCGTTGAAAACCAACTTCTCCATCCAACTCCTCCAGCCCCTTCCAAAATTCACCTTCTCAAATAAAAATCTGAGGAACTTCCAAGAAATACAGTCATAAGCTCTTTCAAAATCAATCTTCATAATCATACAACTCTGTTTCGATCTTTTCGCCAAATCCAACACTTCATTAGTTACAACGACACCGTCCAAAATGAACCTACCAGGAACAAAAGCAGACTGCTCAATAGAAACGATGCTACCTACTACCTTCTTCAATCTTCCGGCAAGAATCTTAGACAAAATTTTCTGAAAACAATTGACAAGGAAGATTGGCCTGTAATGACTAAGCTTTTGAGGGTTCTTGTTTTTAGCAACCAAGGTCAAGAAAGACGCAGACGCAACCTTGGTGAGGGAAGGAAACTGAAGAACTCTTTGACAAAACGCACAACGTCATGTTTAACAATATCCCAACACGATTTAAAGAAACAAAAACTGAAACCGTCTGGCCCCGGACTTTTGCTCCCATCACAATCCCACACCGCTTCTCTAATTTCCTCTTCTGAAACCATCTTATCCAAGGCCTCTTTGTCAGTATCTGATAGAGACATCAGTCCAACGTCACCAAGCGAAGGCCTATCATAAATCTTCTCCTTAAAATTATCAGCAAAGAAATTACTGACAGAGCTTTTAACTTCCTCCACTTCCTCAGTTATACCACTGCTAGTTTCAACAAATGAAAGGTTAGTACTCCTACGTCTACCATTAATAACCTTATGGAAGTACCTTGAGTTCCTATCACCATCTTTAAGCCATGCTGCTTTAGCTTTCTGTTTCAGCATAGCATCTTTAAGATTAAGATTCTTCCAGATCCTTGAAGTAGCTTGCTGTCTCGACTTCACCAACTCATCGAAGCTGAAGAACCCAATACCACTTAACTCAGCATCAAGGTCATTTAAATCAGATACGGCGGCCTCCACGCTCAAGTCAATCAACCCAAAAACTTCACGGTTCCAGATTTTGAGCTTAGCCTTAAGGAAATTCAACTTCGACTTCATAACGAAATCTCCTCTACCTTCCGTCTTGGCAGAATCCCAAACACCTTTCTCAAACTCCATAAATCCTTCATGACTGACCCAACTGTTGTTAAACTTAAACGGTTTAGGGCCCCAATCCTTAGCATTACCTTTGACAAAAATCGGGCAATGATCAGAAGTATCTCTCCTGCCTATGACTTGGTTGTTCAACTTCCACTCGACTATTAAGTTTTGCGATATCAGAAACCTATCCAGCCTGCTCATAGAGTTCCCCGTACTGTTGAACCAAGTGAATTGACCACCGCAACAGGGTAAATCGATACAATCCAATTTCCCAATGAAATCTTAGAATTAAGCCATTTCCTTACTTCTACCTTCTTCACTGATCCCTTTCCTTTCTCTAGCGTGAGACACGACGTTGAAATCCCCTCCAAATAACCACTCTCCTTGACCTTTGGATGCCTTCACTTTTAAAAGATCCTCCCACAACTTCCTTTTGAGGGCAGTTCTGCAAGAAGAGTAGACATTGACAATGTGAATAACTTTGTCCTTCCACACAAAAGTTGTTCCAAGGAAACCTTCCCCACGAAAACTACTGACTGATTTCAACACATCCTTCCTCCATAAAGTAACCAAACCTCCTGCAGCGCCGTTCGACCCAGAAAAAAACCACTCCACTTCTCTACTACCCCACATAGAATAAGCAATACGATCGTCGATTTAACCCATTTTGGATTCTTGAACAAAACACACGTCGACATTCCCCTTCTGGATCAGGTTAGCAAGACGTTTTCTCTTCACCTCACTACCACATCCTCTTATGTTGAAAGATATGAAATTCATGGAACACCCTTTATAGAAGACACCCTCAAAACATTTCCCTCCTTATCTCTATCCTCCAAATCACCTAACGCCTTCAACATCTCTTCCTTCCTCCCTCCCCCTTTGATTCCAATTGAATCAATTATCTCCCAGACCTTGTTTGTCACCTTAGATTCCATCTCCTTCCAAAACCTCTTGTTTCCTTGAAGGACTTCAGAGTCAGTTACCGACAAACACCTCGACCCCGAACCTTCCCTCTCCACATTTTTCTGAGTCGACGACTTAGAATTGTTGATAGAATCCTTGGACAAACTCTCACTGATGGATGGCGAACGAAAACCGTCTTTAACAGTTGATGTGTGGTTCTTAGAAAATTTATTTGGCTGAGTAGGGTTTAGCACGACGATGACAAATTTCCGGAATTCCCAATTTCAAATCCCTAACCACAGAAACACCAGAGTCACTGAAACGGTCTCCTTTATTAACCCGTATTCGCGCCCCATGACCCGCTCCAATATCTGATAAATGGGCCTGTTGGGCTTTAAGTAATCCATCAAAAGAGATAGCCTTCCCTCTCGGGCCCATCGTATTAAAAGTTCACTCTACCACATCAGAATTTCATTCCATGCCATCTCCATTTATTTTTAATTCTAGTTCAAAACGGATTCAAAAGTTATAAATTCTAACATTACTAAAATAAATTTTAAAAATAATAATTCATTTTATTTATGAACAACCAAACATGTCAAAATCCACCCCTTATAAATCAGCTCTAAATGTTGAAAACGTGAAAATAAATGTAAATTCATGTCAGCACTGCTCGCAATCTGTTCATTTTACTAGAGCATAGAAATTCTTTTAAAATGTTATAGAGAAATCTTGCTGAATTTAGTCCTAGCCACAAAGTCCGCGGTCAGCGGCGGTGTGGATATTTTATTGAGAATTTAAACCCCACAGAAAATTTTGGAATCACCTTTCCATTTTAGAGAGAAAAAAAAGAAAGTGATTGCGCGTAACTAAAACCACTTCGCATACTTTGAGTCTCATATGTTTGGTTGATAGCAAATAAACTACTCACACCCACTTCCAAATATTTTATTATATTCAAAACATGTTTTATGGTCACCACATTCTAAGTTTTTCTTTAAGAAAAATATACTCTTTAGAATTGAATCACATTTATAAAATCAAAGCGAACTCCATAAAATGCAAGTTTTAAAAAGACACAATGAACAGAGCTAACTCATCGATACAATGAAGACAGAAGATGCAATAGATGAGATTGAGTTTCAGATATGCGATTGTGTTACTTGGTCTTGAAATCATAATTTCGCCATCTTCGTTCCTTTCTTTGTCTCCTCCCTCACACCAGTTTCAGTTTCTATTTTCTTATACAAAATCCTAATTTTCAGAAACTTAATGTAAAAACAGACATGTCACAATATCCACATTTGTCCAGTCAATCTTTTTTTAACAGAACTCACTCCAAAGACTAACACCAACACAAAAGTCAAATATAAGGACTCATACAAAAAAAATATATGAACTAAATTCAAAAACTCGTTACCTTACGAGGACCAATTAACCCCCAAGGGTTGGTCTAGTGGTGGAGGCTTGGGGTCTTGAGAGTGTACTCCCCTCAAGGTTTCAAGTTCGAATCTTACTATATGCAATCAATCCTTGTGTGGGACAGTCCATACGGAGCTTTGCTCTACCTTTAAACGAGATCCGCGTTAGTGGACGGTGGGATTAATTCTTCTTAGATTAGTCTGTCGCAAGACCAGATACCAAGATTTAAAAGAGAGAGAGAGAGAGAGAGAGATCAAAAAGTGATATTTACGAGAGAGAGAGAGAGAGAGAGAGAGAGAGAGAGAGAGAGAGAGATCAAAAAGTGATATTGTAAATATCACTAGTCATATATATCCTTGGGGGTTGTTGATAATGTATTAACGGGTAGCATTTGGCTTCCCCCAAAAGAAATAGACATATTGAAATTTGAGTGCCCACAATAAACATTCAAACCGACTTTGCATTATCAAAGCATACACATTTATAAGTTGTAAGTCAAAACTAAAAATATAGAAAGTGATATTGTAAAGAATAACCCTAGTCATATCGTGAGGGGATTTCGATAATGTATTGGCTGGTAGTACTTGTCTGCTCAAAAGTAATAAACATAATGAAAACTAGTAAAAAAACCCGTGCGGACGCACGGGTTATTGTTGTTTGGTTTAAAATGAAGTAATATAAAAACATTAAAAAGTAAATACTTGGAATAACAAAATTGAATAGAAATAATTTTAAAATATAAAATTTTTTTACAAATACACGGGACAGAAATAATTTTGTACTTGAGATTGGGATACAATAAAAGAAACGTGCACTACAGTTGAAATGTGTACGACACGGGTTAAGTAGTTTTATTTAAAATGTAAAATTTGAAATAAAAATAAAAGAAATTTATTATTTAATATGCATAACTTAAAAGTATAAATTGTTAATTGAATTGTTTATATAAAAGAAAATGTATTTATAATGATGTTTAGAAAAAAGAATAATATTAATAATGCAATAATATTAGAAGAAGATATTAATTAATAAATAAATAAATGTTGTTTTATAAATAAAAAATATTAATTATTTTAAACAATTTATTTTTGGAAAATACAAAAAATAATATGACATAAAGATTTTATATTATATATAACTTAATATTGGTTCTTTCATTTTTTAAATATATATTATAAAAGCAAAACAACTGTAGAAAAACATAATCATAGTATTTTCTTTCATCTATTTATAATATCAACATAATAAATCCAATATTCTTAATAACTATAAATATATACAAATATCACTAATATAATATAATTATTTACGAATAATTTGTTGATTAAAATAAAAATAAAAAAAGGTATTGTGGTGTTAGTGTCCCGTGAAAATAAGAAATTTAAGTGATAAAAGTTACAAGAGTTGGTAGCTTGGTGTTTTCACTGCAATCCAACAGATTCTCCAGGTCTTGATCACGGAAATGTGAGGTTATTTTGAAAGCACTTTTACAAGGAATTCAAATATGAATAGTATGAGTATATTATCTAGCACATTTTTTTAATACATTTATCTATTATTTAAGAAATTCATTAAAAGTGTGCTAGAAATGGGATACAATTATATTTGGAAAATTCATTGACTCCCAAAATTAACCAAATAATAAACATGGGATATATGAAAGTATTTTGTGGATATATCTTCCACAATAATAATGATATTTCAATGGGTTTTACATTTTGAAACCCTAAATCGGTAAATATTTATAAATATTTTTTTGATTAAAATAAAAAAGATATTGTGGTGATAGTGTCCCGTTAAAATAGTGAAATTCAATAATAAAATTCACAGGAGTTAGTAGTTTGGTGTTTTCACTGCGATCCAAAAAATGATAGATTTAATAGTTTTAGTTGATTAGCCGTTCCAAGCTCCAAGTGATTTGTTGCTTTTCAAGTGCAATTTTAAGTTTCATTTTCAACACAAGTGAAAGTTCATAAATGAAAACATGCTTGCCATGTGATTTCAAGTGTGGTGGCGTGTAGAATGGATAATGAGTCAAATTGGAGCTACAAGCCTAAAAGCCAATTTTCACCAGTTTATGATACATGTATAGTTTTTGTCATACAATTCAATCTCCAATATTTATAACATTTATTGATGACAAATTCATGAGTTTGCAAATACAAATTCAAATGTTACAAAGCATTAAATTCTGGGAGGTTTTGCTAATGGAAATACAATGAACAAATGTGAGGATTAGCCCAGAAAAGAGCTTAACGATTGCAATTCATGTTCTTTAGCCATTTTACAGCTTTATGTTTGATAAAGTACCGATGGCTATGTTGAAACTTGCTGCAAGGGTCAGCTTTCAAGATTAAAAGTTGTGACTTGATGTTGAAAATCAAAATTGGAAACTTGCTAGCATGATGACACTAATTCTATAGAATTTACTTCAAGATCCTGTAAAAATGAATAATGCCAAATGTAAACAACTTCATCATTAATATTCAAATATTATACTCTCTCATGGTCAAAGTACAGCAAATGTCAGTGTAAATGTGGTAACATACACAAATTGAAAATACCATGATAATTGCATATCAAAATCTTAAAAGTAATCCTGTTCATTTTAGATTGAAACTACAACCAAGACATTAAGATTTAAGTAGATAATAGCAACAACTTATTACAGTACAACAGTGTCTTTTACTCTTAGATTTCCATAAGGTCACCATAATTTTGCATCAGGACTACTGATCCTACAAACAATTCAGCAGCACCAAGCATAAAAGATAGAAAGAACTACTAAAATATAAAATGTTAGCAGAAAATATGGACATCAAAACAATGAGAACTACTGCTATTAAATATATCATTATGACCTTACAATCGTGCATAGGGATAAAAACAATTGATACATGCAGACAGAGGAACTGTTCAGCTCAATATTCAACAAAGGATCCTACAGACTACAACAAAGTAACATTCACTGTATAATTATAAAAATACAAGAAAACATGTGTATTTATGTAACAAACTAAACCCAGGTGTGTTGAATAGAAAATTCCCCAGTACAGGCTGTGTGAAGTTTAATCAGAAGCCATGGATGAGATTTGTGCCTCTGAGAAATTGGCTTAAAATACCAGTTTGGGCAATGGTGTACATATATGCTATGGAATAACTAAATTATTCAAATTTAGAATATTCAAAAGCTTACCAAGAATTAAAAGGAATCACTATGTTATGGAGTCCAAACTCCTTACTTGGTACTATAACACAACCTTCTGAGGCCGGAGAACTGTAGAAGAATGCAATTAGTGCTTAGTCTATAGACAACTAACTAACACATGAAAATATATAGAATTTAAAGTTACCTTCTGCTAATAAAAGAAAGGCTGACCAGAATCAGTTTTGCACCATTCTTCATAATAATAATGCAAGTTGTGTCCATAGCGATGGCGTGGATCAATCTACATTTCATGTCAAGACCAATTAAAATTGAAAAACTATAAACAAATAATAATTGGTCATGCATATAAAATAAAACTTAAATTATAAAAATAAAACAATCATACTCACAGCTTCAATCCAATGCTGAAAAGCCATTTTTTGTGCTTTGGTGTCTAAGGCAATCCTTGGGCAACTATTCTATCAGTGGAAAACTATTCTATCAGTGGAAATCCTTAGGCAATAATTTGAAATAGCACAAGCAGTGGAAATAGAATAGTTTGGACCCATGAAACCCAAATGAGATTGCAAATAAATGAGATTATACACGAACAAATGAGATTGAATTCATAGAAATTATACACGAACAAATGATTCTCCAAGAGAGTGTTGGCTTCCCACTTCGCGTCTAATTGCACTGACAACACCAGGAAGCCATGAATTATCAGTTGGAACCAATACTGGATCAAAATCCTTGTCCAGAATTTAATATAACAGTGCCTACGATTATATAGGAATAAAGATGACGTGGTTAAAAACACTACTCACTCGTATGAAAATATCGTAATGGACCACATTATTCTTGATACATGATAACAGTGCCTACAATTATATAGGAACTAAGATGACGTGAATGTGTATATCTATATCTAAATTGAAAAACTGTGCTGAAATAGATTACATGATAATCATAAAGATACTACACATGAATGTATATGTCTATATCTAAATTGAAATTACTGTACTGAAATATATTACACGATAATCATAAAGGTCAACATGGTGATTTAGAGGAGTCGAAGAAGCATCGTAGTTTGAGATGATTTGATAATCAGTGTGAATGTGCAAAGAAAAACATCATGTGCAAAACAATTAGTGTCAATATGAATGAATGAGCTATAACTTCAATATTTGAAGGCAAGTTATCAGGAAGGCAAGCTATAGCTTCATAACAATTTCTTCCTAAAATCCAATTAAAAGGAGGTGGTTGTGGCTCAAGGTGTGGAGATTCTTTTGGATCAATAGTGGGACTAAAAGACTTCTGTTCCTCAACAGGTTGACTATCACTAATATCTTTCTCATTTGACTCGTCCGTCTTTTGCACATTTTTTTCACCTCGAGATTCTGTAACTGAAAAATTGAACAATCACATACATCTTTTGCAATAAACTTACTCTTAATGCCAAAGCTTTTATGACCTCTTTTGCTGCTTTGCATTTAGCAGCTTCCTCTTTCGCCACAGACCAACTATCTTTGATTTTATGTTGACACTCTTGTATTTCGTGGTTTTGGAGTTCACATTGCTTTTCAAGTCTCCTTGCCTATGCAAATCAATGAAATGATATAGCACTTAATAAGCAAATATCTTCAGAATATAAGGAACATGGAAAGTTTAATTTACAATTGAAATTGATACAGAAAAAAATGTGCTCGAAAATCGAGTCATTACCTCAGATCTCAACCTCTGAACTTCTATGAGCAACTTATCAGACTTTGTCATATCTGTGGATTCTACATTTAGTGGTGAAGAATCATGCACAGCTGAATTATCTGTACAATTGCTTCGAAATTAAACTCCAGGACCAACTGTTCGTACCAACTCATCTACTGATAAGGAATGATTTTGTAAGATATGTGCAAAATAATCCTTTGGCATCAGCAAGCCACAACTAACAAAAAAGAAACAATTCTCGAACCATTTCGCTAGCTTGGCTAGGATTCCTTTTGAGTGACATCACCACCAGAAGATCTGTATGCTTGGAACTGATTCGCATACCGTTTTTGCATCTCTTTAAGCCTTTCCAGCAGTTCCTGGAATGTTGGTCGGCTAGCCGGATCACCGATAGTGATAGACAAAGCTGTAAGTTAGCATATTAGAGCATTTGGAAAGAAATGATAAATTAGAAATATAGAAGAGTTTAAAGAAATCGCACGTATGCCAACAACTCTCGATTATAGAAGCCCACTGTGGATCAATATTTTCTGGAATTTCTAGCCGATAGTTCATAAACCCCACAGCTCCAATGAAAGTATAAATCAAAACAGAATCATTGAAGTCATAATGAAAGTATAAATCAAAACAGAATCATAAGTATTACTGATTATAATGGCAGGAAACATATATCACAAAGATTACATCTCAGAATTATAAATCAAAACCAACGTACCTCACTTTTCAGAGCAGGAGCTGATATCCCTCGATTTGACGAATCAATAGACTGTTGGTTATCTATAAAGCTTAAGAGCATTTGATGAGTATTCCTTAAATGTATCTGTAACACGTGTTCCTTAAATAGCATTGAAGCAACTGTCTTTGTTTTTCCAGTTCCTGACGGACCCCATATGAGTATTATAGGATCATTATGATGACACTTGTTCATATGAAGGCAGCTCGCAACAGCATTTTCCTGAGGTTTGTTTAGATTCTGAGTTTTGATTAGGTTATTTACTCGGGAATAGGTTCGACCAAAATTCATTCCTGACAGGCAAGTATCACAGTTTTGTTCCATCTGTAACATATAAAGAATTAAGAAATCGTGAAACTTTTTTATAATATCAAAGGAAAAAATTAGTATTGTCAGCAAAGTTTTAAATAGAGGTTGCAGTAGCGATGCAGTTGTGAAATATGCAGTTTGAATAGAAAAAACAGCAAAAACATGAGGCCACATCAACTGAATTTGATCTCGATTTGCATCGATATCAAGAAACATGTTGCGCATGAAATCTAGAACTTTAATTATAAGACCTGAAGGAAGCTCACAAAGCATATGATGGATAAATAAATTGGTGATTCTTACCCTTGAATAAGCTTCTTCCAAATTCAGCCCTGTCAGCAATCTTAAAGAAACACCATAATCATAAGCCATAATAAAAATATTACAAGCAAAAAGTTAATCTCTTTGTCTTATTTTTTCTAAGTACCTTGCTTTTGACCATTGCAGGAAATTGTTTCTCGTCACCAATGAGAATACAACGTTTGAGGCCAAATAGTTGCAACAAATAGTTGATTCACATTCTTTGAGTTGAGCAGCTTCATCAATCACTAAAAACTCAACTTGTTTCATTCCTTCTGTGAACAATTTAGAAGAACTTGAAGTTGTACACAAAAGAATTAATGCATGCATTCGTCAAGCAAATCCGTGATAATCCATATTTTGTTGTAAGCTTAGGAAGCTTAGTCTTTGAAAGAAAACAAAGTATGAAAGCTTAGTCTGCGATCATGTACAAAAACATTCAAAACTTTAAAACATTATTATGTATGAAAGCTTTCACAGTGTTCAGCAATAACATATCATATAAGACCTGAAGGAAATGGAGAAACATGTTGCGCATGAAATCTAGAAGTTTAATTATAAGACCCGAAGGAAGCTCACAAAGCATATGATGGATAAATATGTTGCTACGGATATGCAATGAATGATTTAAAATCTTACCTAACCAACAACATTGCAGAAAATAACAGTTTGTTGAAATAGATCGCAACATCAAAGCGCGACAAGAACTCTTTTCTGCAGAGATAGCTTATTCTTATAAGTGCTTATGCTATAAGCTTCAAATTAAGCAGAATATCCTAACATGACTAAGTATATTTCAATTTCAGCTTGAAAGAGGTCAAACTTACTCCAGACCCAATCAACCAAGGAAGACGGCTTTCGTCAAGCATGAGGTTCAGTACTTCCAAACTAAAATCCAAACACATTTTGAAATGGAAAGTAACTCATGATTCGAAATGGAAACTCACCGAAACTGCGAGAAATTTCTGAACTGGAACAGAAATCAGAAACTTATGTAAGTCGCAATCCATGATCAAATGCAAGACCAGATACCAAGATTTAAAAGAGAGAGAGAGAGAGAGAGAGAGATCAAAAAGTGATATTTATGAGAGAGAGAGAGAGAGAGAGAGAGAGAGAGAGAGAGAGATATCAAAAAGTGATATTGTAAATATCACTAGTCATATATATCCTTGGGGGTTGTTGATAATGTATTAACGGGTAGCATTTGGCTTCCCCCAAAAGAAATAGACATATTGAAATTTGAGTGCCCACAATAAACATTCAAACCGACTTTGCATTATCAAAGCATACACATTTATAAGTTGTAAGTCAAAACTAAAAATATAGAAAGGGATATTGTAAAGAATAACCCTAGTCATATCGTGAGGGGATTTCGATAATGTATTGGCTGGTAGTACTTGTCTGCTCAAAAGTAATAAACATAATGAAAATTGAGTCCCCACAATAAAACATTGAAATCCTATTACTTTGAGTCTCATATTTTGGGTACAAAAAAGAAAACGTGTAATACAGTACCCACTTGTAAACTTGTCTCTTGTATAATATAATTACTAATATTTGTGCCAACTCATCTTTCATCATGCAATCGAAAACTACTGTCTACTTCAAGCTGTCAACACGCCAACATCGCATTGCACTTTCCTTTGTTTCTTCCTTTCTTTCACAGATATATGACTATAAATACAATTCCCATTTCTCTGAAACAATCATCTCTTCAACATTAACTTCATCACTACTACCAAATACTATACACATCTTCAATACAAATCTACCATGGCATTTCTTCATACTTCTTCAACCATCACTTTCCTCCTATCTCTATTGGTATTTCTTTCATTCATGACAGCATATGCAGCATCGAATTTCTACCAGAATTTTGATATTACTTGGGGAGATGGTCGTGCAAAGATACTTGACAACGGTCAACTTCTCACTCTTTCTCTTGACAAAGCCTCTGGTTCTGGATTCCAATCCAAGAATGAATATCTCTTCGGCAACATCGATATGCAGCTCAAGCTTGTACCTGGAAACTCTGCAGGCACCGTCACTGCTTACTATGTAAGAACAAATAACTCTTACTATTTTAATGCTTATTATATGCTACAATAATACTTATAATTGATGTTTCAAAATTTCTAATTATTTATTTTTAATATGGCATGTTGCAGTTATCATCAAAAGGATCAAATTGGGATGAGATTGATTTTGAATTCTTGGGAAATGTAAGTGGACAACCATACATTCTTCACACCAATGTCTTCAGTCAAGGAAAAGGAAACCGAGAGCAGCAGTTCTATCTCTGGTTTGACCCAACTGCTGATTTCCACACCTATTCCATTCTCTGGAATCCTCAACGCATTGTGTAAGTACTTTTTTTACAAATATGACAGACATTTCAATTTCATTCAATGAGTGTTGTTGATTAATGATGAGCATGTACGTGTATATTCATTGAATGCAGTTTTTCTGTGGATGGAACACCTATAAGAGAATTCAAGAACATGGAATCAAAAGGAGTTGCATTTCCAAAGAATCAAGCAATGAGATTATATTCAAGTCTATGGAATGCGGATGATTGGGCAACAAGAGGTGGTCTTGTGAAAACAGATTGGAATCAAGGTCCATTCATAGCATCATATAGGAATTTCAACGCAGATGCTTCATCAACCAATGCTTGGTACTCTCAACAGTTGGATTCAACAAGTCAGCAGAGATTGAGCTGGGTTCAAAAGAATTACATGATTTACAATTATTGCAATGACACCAAAAGATTTCCTCAAGGCTTTCCAACAGAGTGCACTACATCTTAATCAATCTTTCTATATTCATACTGCAACTATATGTTTCAAGATTTAATTTTTTTTCCTTTTTCTTTTTACTTAGGCATATTCAATTTCTTATACTTGTAATTTGCTTCCTATCAATTCATTAATTCTTTGATACAATAAAGAAATAAGTATTCAGTTTTGTCTTCAAAAAAACAAATAATTTAGAGATTCATCGTTTCTTGTAAGTTCATTAACTTGCAAAATTACTAGTACAACAAAGCAAAAACTATCATGTGTGAAATTTATCTACTATGGTTTGTTATAAATTAGGAACACACCAATGTTTTTTTACTAGAGAATATAAATTCTTTTAAAATGTTATAGAGAATTCTTGTTCGTGATAGTCCTATAATTCTATTCACTAAGTCGATGGTGTAGATATTTTATTGAGAATTAAGATCTCACCTAAAAATTTGGAACCAACATTCCCATTTTAGAGAATAAAAAAACACGTAATTGCGCGTAATTAAAACCACTTTTCCAACTTTGTCTCATATGTTTGGTTGATAGCAATAACCTGCTCACACCCACTGGCAAATATTCTATAATATATTTAAAACATGTTTTATTGTCACCACATGCATTCTAAGTCTTAATGAAAAATAAACTCTTTATAGTTTAATCACATATATAATTTTATCCTTATTTTCATTTTAATAATTTTTAAATTATCGTTAATAATTCTATTTTTATTAAAAATAACATTTTTATATGTTTGAGTTTGAAAGTGATATTAATATTGAGATTATGTTTTTTTATTTTTTTGTGCAATTCTCATCTTTTTTCGAATTGAGTTTATTATATCTAATGGCGATTCTTTATTTCACTAATACCTTTTTAAAAGTATAAACTATTAAATTGATTTTAAAAATAATCATATGAAAAATTATGTTTTAATTAAAACATATCTAACACTAATTAATGATTTTTTAACATTCTGCAACTCATCATTTATCTCATGCTATTTTATAGTTAAAATCTCTGCAAATGCTTCGAGTTTTTGTTTAGTTTTCTTCCATGCTTGTTCATTTTTCAAAGCATCGAATTTTTATACTTTCAAAAATGAATTAGTAGAAAAGGAAGTGTTGAATAAAAAATTTGAAACATTGAAGAGATGTAAACCTTAAAAGAGCATGAGATGAATGATGAGTTAGAGGATGCTTCAAAATCATTAATCAATGTAAGTTGTTCTTCAAATATAACACAATTGTTCATATCATTATTTTCCTAACCAATTTTAAGAAGTTATATGTTCAGTATACGATTTAGTGAAATAAGTAATCCACATTAGATTTAATAAACTCAAAATTGTTTTATCCGTCAGTTTTATGAGAAAACCAAGGTGAAAAAGTGGTATACCCATCGGAGAAATGTCAAAACAGATAGAGCATGTGTTTTCGCCATTTCAGATGTTAAAATTAGAGATGGATTTGTCTTCATTCATTTTTAGATTCTCAAACATTGTAGTGAGGAGTCGCAGCCTTGACATCTTAACCTTGGATGTGCTTTCATGAGCAATTTCGAGAATCTCCCAAGCATATTTGGCTTCAGTACATGTGTTGATCAATATAAATAATTTCTTGTCAACACCATTAAAAATATCATTAAAAGCCTTAGAGTTTCGAAGAGCTTCATTATCTTCTGGATATATCCATTCATCTTCTGGCTTTAAGCTTGGTGTACCATCTTGAGAAACATTCATAGGGTGTTTACAACCTTTTCCAAACGTCTTTATGTTTCAAGCACTTCATGTTCCATATATGTTAGATTTTCAATATTCAACAGGCTTTTATAATGGATGCCCCTTAGGTTTCACGCGGATCACTAATGACATATTCTTGAACATTGATAAATATTAAATGGACGACAAAGATTTGTTTAAGGGCGTTGAATATAGTAAAAAAACGCTTAACTATCCCCTCGGTCAAGAAGAAAACCGAGGTGAATAACCTGTGTTTTTTTCAAATACATTGTTTACACAGAATATTAAAAATACATTGTAAAATACATTGTAATTTTCTTCACTTGCAATCTATCCCAGAGACCTGCACTTGAAAATGCGTTGTTTACACAAAATATTAAGAAGCATTGTTTAGAACTAATCTCCGGTTAAATCCAAATTTTGTATCATACCCATTAAAAGAAACTTTTTTGAAACAAGAATGATTTTCCGCACTTGCAATCTTTCAACTGAATAGTCACTACTACAAAACGCATAAACAACAACGCCATGGTCACCGCGGTTCTTCCCTACACTGTGATGACATCTCTAAACTAAGGCTCTATCATTTTATTTTTGTTTTTTGATTAAAAATTATTTGTATATAACAACGGTTGAAGAGCCAACCGTGGTGGTACCATCAAGCTTTCATGGGTTCGAACCTCAGCTCCCTCATATATATTATTCTTTTAATGTTAAGGCGCACCTTTTCTTTTTTATTTATTTATAAATAAAAAACTTAAAGGGTTATGATTACGGTTGTTGAGTTCCATCGTCGTGATATATTTTGTTTTTTATTTAAAAATTTTAATTGTAAATTTAACTCTGGCGATTCTTTATGAAATTTCACTATGAAAGTAATATATCATAACGGTTGCTGGTATTGACCGTCGTGGTAGCCTTACAGTAATATACACTCCTAGTTAGCTTGTCACTTCAGTATCCATTGATAATAAAAACTAGTTTACGAAACAATATATGATTTCAACCCTAAACCCTAACATTCAATACTCTGAAACAATGCATCACTTCAACCAAAACACCATCTTTCTTCAGTATGTGTTCTTCACTATCCTATCATTTTTGTCATCATCGTCAAGGAGGTTGACAAGACCATCACGATCGTGACGTCGAGAAGGAAGAGTACATCATCGAGAAGGAAGACAATAACAACACCGTCGTTTCTTTAAGGAAGGAAGACAACACTAACACCAACACCAACATCATTTACTTAGTCATCACGTTTAGGGTACGTAAAATATTTTCTCAATGCATCTACAGTAAGCTTCATTTGCCATTGTTGTTGTTGTTGTTGTTTATGTTGTGGGTGTTGTTTATGTTCCTTTTGTTCATGTTGTTGTTGTTGTTTTTGAACATAGATGTCGACCTTGTCGAATTCAACATCTGATACTAACGAAGAAACTGAAACATATGAGAGTTGTGCGAATGAAACTCCGACAAATGATACTCTATCTAAAAGATCACAAGAGGTATCACAATGATGCCATAATTCACATCAGTCCACAACTCATCAGGTGAAAAAATTCTGATCGAGTTTGATTCTTTCTATAGAGTAGTAGATTGTGAACATTACTCGACTTTTAAGAGTTATGTTGCATTCTTTGCATGTAGCAAAGTGAGTATACTGATAGATGATTAGAAACAAGTGGATGATAAAGTCAAAGAAAACATATGGACAGATGTTAAGGTATTACATACTATAATTTTCATATATTCGATACCACTACGTATAATTTCTAATACATAATTATATATACATTTAAATGTATGTAGTTGATTTTTTAGTTTACCCAAGTCAAAGTTGAAAAAAAGCGGTTATCTTATGTTGGTACTCGTTGGAGGGGATTTAAGTCCCAGCACACAGCTGACTACATTAGGAAGCCTAAGAGCGGTCTTGCTCGACCATGGATTTGATATACTTTTATATCGAAGAAGCAATGATACACAGCCTCTCACGCTAGAACATTGTCCATGCTTGGAGTTATTCTATTACAGTCCTGAGGATGTAAGGGATTTTCTCGGTGGGTATAAGTGGCTGGACGTAGGGATATTGCAAGTGTGGTGCACGTAAGTATATAGTTGAATGTACATGTCATTATACAACATTATCATTTTTTGTATTTCCACCCTTAATTTATTCATTTTCTTTAACCATTTAGGTACATTCACCGTGTTTGTATAGAGTTGAATAAATCAAGTTTTTATGGAATCTTGGATCTGCTCTTTATTCGATGGGCGTTTAATCAACCAAGAGACATTCTAGATTACTTGAAAAAACGGTTAAATGAGGGAGGAAAAGAATGTTACTTAGACTATTTCTTTGTTCGTAAGTATTTTTGTAATTGATGTTTATGTATTATATATTTAGTTTTGTATTAGCAAATACTAATAATATATATGCTCGTGTTTATTCAGTGGTTATTAGCAATTGATCATCATATCATTTAGGACGAATACGGTAACTGTATTATGTTCCTTGCATGATCCACTCGAAAAGAAAATGAAAGAGATGATTAATTTGTAAGTGTGTACATGTTTAATTCATTTTCTTTGACATTGTAACTAGTTTATCATGTAATATGTAAAATTCATTTTCAATGTACAGTGTTGCGGAGCAAGTGAATATGATGAACAATGTTAGAAGAAAACCCTCATGGATCTTTCCTAAAGTAAGTGGCCCGATTACCTGTTTCTTTCATTTACATTCATGTGTGGTTATATTCATGTAATTTTGCTTAAATTTGTAGACAAGGAGACAACCGAGACTTACGAGTGTGGGTATTATGTCATGAAACACATGTTAAACATTGTCCTTGCAGGCATTGTTGATTCATGGGATAAGGTATATATTTCATAAAATGTTAACATATATTAATATATAAGAGATTGATTCATGCATGATATTCAATTTTTTGCTCTTTCTTATGTAGGTGTTTAACGAAGAAACCGTATTACCCGCCGAGGACTTTGTAGATCTTCGTAAACGTTGGGCGTATATCCACAATGTGCTTAAGGATCCTGTTGATTGATCTATTGCTAATGATTTAGTTTATGTATTGATGATGTGAATATATTGTACAGTTTGATGTAAACATATTGTATAGTTTGATGTAAATATTAATTTTGCCTTTTGATGCACAATGTTAGTTGTTTTTATGCTCTTTATGATCTATTGAGATGTGCTCTTTATGCATGGTTAACAAGATTATATGGTTATAATAGGTACAGGATAAAAATATGGAAGAATTTGAAAAGCAGAAAAAATTTCATATTTAAAACAGACGAAGTTTTGACAACGGTTATAAAACCTAATTGTGGTTGTATATTGAACGTTGACCAAAATAATATAAAATACAACAGTTTTATCACAACGGTTGGTTTAACCAACCATTGTGATATGGCGCGCGCTTTCTATAATACAACAACGGTCTCAGGACCGTGATTGTAAATACCGCATATACAACGACACTCTACATAACAACGCCTGGTCCCGCTGTTCGCTGGTAAATTTGACGAACAATCTCTGGTTTCCTAATTTATGAAAATTAGTTTACTAATAGGACCAACCACACAAATCCTAGGACAAAGTGCTTTTGAAAGTGTCTTTGATTTGAATAGGAAGGTATTCGTTTTGTATTTGCTAAGGTTTCTTTTAATGGTTTTCGACTAAGAGAACAAAGGTATAATATGGCGAAAAGGTAATTGAAGATAAGTTTAACGAGAAATAAAGTAAATTGTTGAAGTAAAGGAAATGACTTGAATGTAAAGAAATGAAGAAAAACTTGGAATTTTATTAAAGTGCGTAAATGTAAACTGGTGTTTTCCATACATACATTTTCCAGAACATTCGTTTCTCTCACACGGTTACTTTGAGTAATTGGGGTAATTTGTACAAAGTTTGGAACACCCTGATTCCTATCTTAACTATCCTATTTATATACAAATAAAATAACTGCTAATAACAGCTACTTCCTAAAAATACGACACATGGCTTCTTGCATGTCTTTTCTCCATCAGATTTGCTCCACGCGTAATCTGCCAAAGGTAACGCCCTTTTACATTCAAATTTCAAACTTCATGTCGAAACAACACACATTTCCAGTAGTGTCGAAATGTCGAAATCTTATATTTCAAATATCTTCTTCAATTTATACTTCCAGCTGCGAATAACAATAGTCTGTCGAAAACACTAAAAATCTCAAATCATTTAATGGCGTCGAAAAATACCCATGTACAAATTGCCCCCCAATAAATGATTTTTCGATCAATCCAAGAGAAAAAGCATTTGTTGCCAATATTCATTCGACGCCTTTAATGACTCAGGAAGTCAACTGTTTCCATGATTTGACAATTCTGACCCTAAAACCATCATTACACTTTATCAAAACATCAAGTCAGCCCACGTTTCTGCCAACCACCAACATCATTGCCTAAACCCTAGCACGTCTTAGGTAATTCAACTGCCACCGCCTCACTTCTTCCATGAGAAACTGCCACGTGGGCCATGATAAAAAATCCTCTAAAACTTAAACGTTTCAGTTTCTAGCACCTATAAATACATCAAAATCCTTTTCTTTTAATCTTTTAAAATTCCTTCTTCTTCAAAAGATTTCTTCCATTTTTTCATTTTTTTCTGCAACTCTTTCTTCAACAATGGCTACTCCCACAGCTCCTTCTACAAGCAAGAACTCCAAAGGTTCCAAATCTTTACCACCTGCACACAGAATAGCTGGACCAAAAATTGTAGGCAACCAACAATATGTTCCTGAGCCCCCAAATGAGAAAGAGAAAGAAAGCATTTATCTCTCCCAGGTACTCATCCTTATTCTTATTTATGGTTTATGTCATGCAATGCTAGGTCCATTACCAAACCCAAACGCAGACCCAGTAAGAATGAAAGAATTTTTTTCTACCTATCACCATTACAAACCCATAGCTGCTGGTGCAAAGCCTAAACCTGCTGAAACAAACCTTGTAGAAGAAACCCCCGATAAAACAAATCAAGATTCGACCGCTGATGAAGATCTTAACCTAACTTATTTGAATCACGCTAGAATCTTTAGGTCTTGCCCTTTGTCGAAAGACCCTTCTGATTATCTAGCTTGGTTAGCCAAAGTTGAAAAGGTTAAAGCACAATTCTGGAAAGAATTAGGAATTTTCGACTTAATCCAGTTGTCGAAATCTGGCCCAGGTTACTGCCCCAACATGTTCTTAGCCTCCCTTTATTTTTGGGATAGCACCTATAACACTTTCCACCTTCCTTGTGGAATGATTACTCCCACTCTTTTTGACGTGGCTGCTATTACTGGTCTCAGTCCTTTAGGAATAGATTACAATCCTAACATCCTTTGTGACGATTCCATAGGATTCGACACCAATAAAGCTACCTTCACTGCATACATTGCTAACTATCATGACAAGCAATCTGAAGAAGTCTCTGACCAAGAGCACATAGCCTTCTTAGCCCTCTGGTTATCAAGATATGTCTTTTGCTCCAGATCTCTTCAGGTAGTCAAGCGTTACATTACCATAGCTAACAACTTCATGCAGGGAGCAAATTATGTTTAAACGAAATTATTTTAGCGAATCTTTATGAGTCTTTGAGCGAAAGTGTCACTTTTATTAAGACCGTGAAAAACAAAGGCAATCTTCTCCTTTCTGGGCCATTTTGGCTCCTCCAATTGTGGCTCAATGCCACCTTCGAAGCTTTTCTCCCTATCAAGAACTTCGTAAATGAAGATAAAGTGAAAGACAGAGATGTCGAATGGCCCAGGCTGGTACAACTGACACCTACTGACGAAGGAATCAGCCTTCGACAAGCTTTCACCAGTTATGTTATGATGTTTGCCAAACGTCACAACTTCAGTCCCAGCATGGCCCCTTTCGCCAACAGGACGATTGGTCCAGAATGGTTCACCAGACAGTTACCCATAGAAATGAAAAAAGATGAAGACGATTTCCTTAATGTTTGGGAGTCTTTCCTAACACCCAGGCTTTTAACTTCCAAACTTAACCCTGGCAAGTCGAAGATTACTTTGGTAGTTTACCCACCAAATCTTGTCTCTCGACAATTTTGATTGATACAACTAAAACCAAAGCCACTTTTTCCACGAAAAGGCTCCCTCATTTTATACAACACCTTCCATAATGAAGAAAAAAGTGCAGCATTGTCAGCCAAGTACTCTAACTTGGTTGATATCCAACCAGTGGTCTTTCGACCATCTTTTCTATGTACCCAAGAGTTTGACGAATGGTGGAAAGATTACTACACCAACAAATTCTTCGACGTATCTTCCTTTAATATTCAGATAACCAAAGCTTTTGCCCTTGTGCAGGACAAGACTAAAAAAGGTATTTCAAGACACATCAAAGAAGTGCAAGCATTTCAAAAATACTTTGAAACTATCTATAGACCTGATGAACTTAGTCGAACCATAAGCGAAGCAGCCGCACTTTAAAACAAAAATTTACAGAAAAACTAGATAGTTTAAAATTGCCTTCATACGTTCGACCAGAACAACGTTATGAACTAGATTTCAATCTTTATCCACCAAAGTTTCCCCTTCTACCTTCTGCTGAATTTGGTGTGGCATTAAGCCCTCCATTTCTAGATTGGTTCATTTGTGGGGATTCAATGAAACTGCTTCGACAACATTATAAAAAACGTGTTGAGCGAGTGGTTCCGACTAAGTACACATTGGACAATTTCAAAGGTCACCTTCATATTGACATAAAACACGTTCGCGTGGAAACTCCCATTCTTGAAGGTGTTAAATGGGAACGTTTTTTTTCGACATTCTAAATTTACTTTCCACGTGTCTTTTCTTACATTTATATCTAACTTTTCTCTCCTTTTCTTAGCTTTGAGAATTCCTGCCAAGAAAGCAGCTGTCGAAGGTGCATCAACAAAGATGGAAGAAGATCCTCAAAACACAACCACCAAAAAACCTGTGGCGAAAGTACAACCTCCTCCTTCTGTATTAATCTTTCCTCCATTTTTCCAAAAACTAATAAAGTTCTATTGTTATGTTCAGGTAAGTCGAAAGCCTCCACCAACACCAAAAAGAAAAACACAAGAAACAAAAATCCCGAGTGAAGAATCTGGTGACGAATCTCCAGAACACAATCAACCTTTGAAAAGAAAAAAGACCACAAAAACTCCTTCCCAAAGATCCTCCACTGCCAGAACCTCAAAGAAAACTCCTCCCAGCAGCCCAATTTTGGAATCTCAACCAAAACCTGTAGAAAGTGGAAACTCCAGCCTCAACACTGCTATCCCTCAGGTATGTTCCAATTTCCAACTACTGGATTTTTTCTGTATATTTCTTTTTCTATCTAATTTTAATTCATTTTACAGACTCAAGTCGACATTCATGGAAACCTCATGGTACAAGTGCTCCCAAAAACTAGCAGTGATCCAACCTACAATCCCACCAGTGCAACAAACACATCCCCAAAGGATTCGACCAAAGAGTTAGCAACAGAGGTCGAACAAACCCCGAAGACTCCCCAGACTGAAAATATTCATCCAGACAAAATTCAGGAAGAAACAAGTCCTAAGGATGATACCATGGAACGACAAACTGAAGCAGCATTTGAAACCACGTCCATGGATAACCCTTCTAACGATAATTCTCCCCCTCATCCAAAGCCAAATGAAGAAAACAAGGATGAAAATGCTGAGACTGAAACTGAGGTCGAAAAAGAAACAGACGAAGAAGAAAAAGATAATGAAGAAGAAGAAAATGACGAGACGAAGAAACAAAGTGTCGAACCAGAACCAGAATAGAGCACCCAACGGGGACTGGTTCGACCAATTTCTCTCGTGAAGAACTTGAGAACATGAAAGTGAAAAAACCATTAGAATATCTAAAGGCCATGCTGAACGCTCGTCACACCTTCTATGACTCTTCTTACAGCAGTTCGACTACCTCTGGGACAGTTTCTGGCGTCAAGTCCATAGATGCTATAATGGCTGAAATTAAGGAAAAAATTATGGATGTGGACTTGTTCAAAACTTTGGAAAATGATCCAGTCGCCCACTTCGACTTGAAAAAGATCCTGAAGCAAGTTAATGTTTTGGAAGCCCCTGCTGAAGTAAGCAACTTTGTGGTGGACCTGACCACCATGATTGATCTGACAATAGCAGACTTCCATTGCCTCAGAGATTATTCACAGAAAATCACAAATAAATCTGAGACTCAACTTGCCGAATGGGATGCTGTTGTTGTATCTACCAACAAAGTCTCTGAGTTAGAACAACTTTCTGAACAACACAAAAAAGAGACTGCTGCGTGCGACAATAAAATCCAAAAATGGGAGAAAAAGATAGCTGCACTTCAAAAGAAAATCTCCCGAGAGAAGAAACGCAAAAAAGCACTACAGCAACCCAAACAAAACGAATTTGATCAAGAGTTGACAGTGAGTTTGCATCATGCTGACAGAGCCCAAAATCTAAGTCAAGAGATTGAAGAACTTTCGACAAACAAAGCCCTTTGTGAGTGTCGACTTCAAATCCAGAAGAACAAGTTCGACCAACTGAAGAAATCTTTTCCTAAATTAACGTTGTAATTTAGCCTTTTAAGGCCAATTTTATTTGTAATGACATATATGCCATTTGTTTGGCGCATTTCACCATTTTCTTGTTTATGCAAACTTATTGCAATGTTATTTTAATTTCCTACAGTATAGGCTTGTATTTCTTTAAATACTTCCCATTTATTTTAAATAATCTTTTATCTTTTTCTAATTCCTCAATTTCATACGCGCCATTTGAAAAAACTCTTAGAATCTGAAAAGGTCCTTCCCACTTAGGGGACCATTTTCCCATTAACCTGTCTTTTCGATCCATGGGAAGAATTACTTTCCAAACTAAATCACCAATTAGGAAAGTCTTATATTTCACTTTCTTATTGTAAAACTTTTCGACTCTTTCTTTTTGTATTTTCAATAAATCCAGCGCATTTAATCTTTCTTCGTCCAGATCAACTAACTCGTCCATCATCATACTCCAATATGTATCTGATGGAATTTCATGATGCCTCTGAATTCGAATTGACTGTAAATAAACCTCAACTGGTAAAACTGCATCATGTCCATATGTCAACCTAAATGGAGTAGTATTTGTTGCTTCTTTAGGGGACGTTCGACAAGCCCACAAAATTTGATCCAAAGTCTTATGCCAATTCTTAGGCTTTGTCCCCACGTGCTTTTTAATCAAACTTATTACAACCTTATTTTCTACTTCGACTTGTCCATTTGCTTGAGTGTAATAAGGTGTCGAAGTGAGAAGCTTAAATCCTGTTTCCTTTGTAAATGTTTGCATATTTTTCCCAGTAAACACAGATCCTTGATCTGTTGTTATTGTCTTAGGTATCCCATATCTATAGATGATATGCTTTCGAATGAATTCTATGACTGCTTCTTGATCAACATTCACCAAAGGTATGGCTTCTATCCATTTTGTGAAATAATCTACTCCAACCAATACGTACCTTTGGCCTTTCAAAGATGCTGGTCGAATTTCTCCAATTAAATCTAAAGCCCAACCCCTAAATAGCCAAGGCTTCACAATAGAATGTAACTCACTTGCAGGAACGTGTGGTATTCCTGCATGTACCTGACATTCCTGGCAACCTTTTGCAAATTCGACACAGTCCTTCAACATTGTTGGCCAATACATCCTTGTCGAAATAACAACCATTTCATTTTATGGTCTGCTTGATGCGCACCACATGCTCCACTGTGCATATTCGACAAAGCTATAAAAGCTTTATCTTCGCCTAAACATTTCAACAAAACTCCCTCTGAAGTCTTTTTAAACAAATCATTTCCAAAAAGCACATAACTCAATGCTCTGTACTTAACTTTCCTTTCGACTTTCTGATTTGGGTCTTGTAAATAATCCTTAATGGGCTTTCTCCAATCTTCAATCCTTGAATCGTCTATATTAAATATCTCAAAACTCTCTTCGTCACCATACCCTAACTTTATTGTCTCCAAATCTGATGGGGACAACTTAGTTGATACAACTCTTCCTCTTACTTCAATGGTCTTTTCCAATTTTCCTTTCGACACTTTATAACCAGATGCGAGTTGTGCCAAATCATTCGCCACTTGATTTTCCATTCGAGGAATATGTCTGATGGTTACATTGTCGAATTTCTTCAAGAGCCTGTTAGCTATTACGAAGTACAAAATTAAATTTTCTTTAACACACTTGTACTCCTTGGTCACTTGCTTTATTACCAACTCAGAGTCTCCCATTATTTTGACTCTAGTTGCCCCCAATTCCAATAAAATTTCAAGTCCAGTTATCAAAGCTTCATATTCTTCTTCATTGTTCGAACATAATCCTTCGACTTTGTACTTGAATTTTGTTGGAATTCTATTAGGAGAAATAATCAATATCCCAATACCAGTTTCATTCTTATGACTGGAATCGTCGAAGTATAGTTTCCATGGCTCTATTTCGACATATTCAACATAATCTTCATTTATGGCGTGGTCAGCTATAAAGTCAGCCACCACTTGTCCCTTAACAGCCTTCAAAGGCAAATATAGTAAGGAATATTCAGTCAATTCCAAAGCCCATTTCCCAATTCGACTATGTAAAATCGATTTTGATAACATATGCTTTATTACGTCTGAATGAGAAGAAATATATACATCGACTGGCTTTATATAGTGTTTTAACTTCATACATGAAAAGTAAACACACAGACATAGCTTTTCTATTACACTATACCTAGTTTCGGCATCATTCAAGACTCTACTGAGGTAGTAGATGGCTCTTTCGATGCCATTTTCATCCTCTTGACATAACATACTTCCTAATGTCCTATCTGATGCCACTATATACAACCTCATACTTTTACTTCTACAAGGAGACATTAAGATTGGGGGATGGGTCAAGTATTCCTTGATTTTGTCGAACGCAACTTGTTGATCCTGCCTCCACGCAAAATCTTCCTTCTTCAGTCAAAGTAGAGGAGAGAAGGCTTGCGTTTTTCCACTAAGGTTGGAGACGAACCTTCTGAGAAAGTTGATCTTCCCAAGCAGAGACTGCAACTCCTTCTTTGTCGATGGCGATTTCGCCTCCATTATTGCTTTGGCTTTGTTTTCATTGATTTTGATCCCCTTCTCGTGGACTACAAAGCCAAGGAAATCTCCCGCCTGCACACCAAAAGAACATTTGAGAGGGTTCATTTTTAAACCAAACTTCCTCATCCTTTCAAAGGACTCTCGAAGATGGTCCACGTGATTTTCGCCTGAAACAGACTTAATTACAATGTCGTCTATATAGATTTGCATGAAAGTTTCAATGAAATCATGAAAAATTAAATTAATGGCTCGCTGATAAGTTGCCCCAGCATTTTTTAAACCAAAAGGCATCACCACCCATTCGTAGGTGCCTATAGCTCCAGGACAACTAAATGCTGTCTTAGGGACATCTTCTTCAGCAATAAAAATTTGATTATAGCCAGAGTATCCATCTAACATACTCAGATACTCATGGCCTGCAGCAGAATCTATAAGCATTTCTGCTACTGGCATAGGATATTCGTCCTTAGGGGTAGCTGAATTCAAATCTCGAAAGTCAATGCATACCCTTAATTTGCCATTTTTCTTTATTACAGGAACAATATTTGCAATCCATTCGACATACCTCGTTGTGCAGATGAACTTACATTTCAGAAGTCTTTCAACCTCCTCTTTAATCTTCGACAAAATCTCAGGTGCAAAGCGTATGGGAGTTTGCTTTACAGGCTTCTTTCATGCTATTATGGGCAACTTCAATTAGACCAAACTCCTGTCGAGCCCAGGAATTTCGTTGTAGTCCCACGCGAAACAGTCTTTAAATTCTTTCAGCAGTTGGACTATTTCGACTTTTAACTGAGGGTCCATCTTGGCACTTATGTAGGTTGGCCTTTTTTCTGCCCCAGTCCTAAATCGACTTCTTCCAATGGATCCTGCGCCACCATATTCATGTCTGTCGAAGCTGGATCCTTTTCAAACCCCAAGGGTTCGTCATCATAAATGGCGTCCAACTTTTAATGTTTCCATTCGCCAACTTCTGCATTGAATAGATCCTCTTCAACGTCCCATTGAGGACATTGTTCGTTGAAATCATTTCTATTGGCTTTGACAGCCATGTATTTTACTCCGGCTTCAAGAGCCGCCTTGAGTTTATTTTCGGCTATATAAGCCGTAATCTTTTCGAGCGCTGATGACTCACTCATCGTCACCAAACTCACTTCCCCAGCCCGTCAGCTCTATATGTGCACTCCCAAAGACATAGTTTGCCTTATCGACCACTTCCATATCCCACTGGAAACCATATGTGGGGTGGAGATACAGCGAACAGAAAGTATTATCAGTTGCCTTCAGGTCGAAAGTTGCTGGACTGCATGGAGCTATATGGGCCAAGTGTTTGTCGAAGCTGCATCGATCAACATGGTTTACCTCATCCATGAAATAGCTTTGATCCGCCTCTATGTTTTTGACAATTCCATCAGCTCGCCAAATAGCTATATGCTGATGCATCGACGAGGGCACATCACCTATGCCATGGATCTATTCTCTACCCAGAAGTAAATTATAATTAGCCTTTGAGGCTATGACCATGAACATCGTTGGTCTAGTTATAGTCCCAACAGTTAAATCCACTTGGATAACACCCAAAGTGGTTCCCACTTTGCCTTCATAGTTTGATAATACCATGTTGTGGGGTTTTGCATCAGACTCATCCTTCCCAATCCTCTTCAACATATAATGGGGCATTAAGTTAACTGCAGCCCCTCCATCAACCAGGATTTTGTTCACTCCCACGTTCTCCACTTTCCCCTTTATGAATAGAGGCTTGAGGTGGCCACGCAAGGAGTCATCTGGCCTTTCGAAAAAGGCATTCTGTTCCTCGACACAGCCGTTGTTCATAATATAGTAACATACTGGCCTGTGCCCTATAACTTCACTCTCCATAACATCCTCCTCTTCTTCGACCTCCATGACTTGGTCGTATTCTTTTGGAAGGACAGAGACCACATTGCAAACGATGTCGAGAGACGCGTCTGACTCAGACCTGAAGACGTCAGTCATTTCGTCATCCTCTCTGACTTTTTCTTTAGATGGTACCGGTTCAATTGCATTGCAGGAATTGTTGCTGTAAGATGCCTCTTTTCGATTCACCACTTCGGCATTGCTACTTGACTCTGGTTTGCTTCTTTCGACAGTAACTTTCTCAGCAGCTTCCTTTTCCGCTCTTTTTTGTCTTTGTAATCGCCTTCATTGGGACTTCGACATGGGATTATTGCCTTTATAATTCTCTGAAGGATAGGGCCTTGGTTTTGGCCTTTCGCTTTCCTTGTTGCTCGCCATTGAAGAACCCCTCTGAACTTAAAAATTTTTCCACTTTCTCTGTCCCTGGGCCTCCCTTATTGGTTGAACCCACTTATCACTAGGAGCTTTGTTGGTGGGTTTGAAGGTATTTGGGTGCCTTCCTCCAAACTTTTGCTGGTTTTGATCATTTTACCTTGGGTCGAACCTCTCCATTCTCGCAGGTGGAACTGCCCCCCAGTTTCCTTTCCTTTTTGCTTTTTCCATTCCCTCCAGATTATCTGTTGCCTTCTTGTCGAACACAGCGCTACAGCGGGGGCACAGCATAACCTCAGATTTTTTCTTCTGACACCTTTGAAGGAACTCAATCAAATTCTCATCCTCTTTAGGATATGCCACTTTTTGATATTCCTCTCTATGGCGCTCTTCATCAGTCTGCATTGGAGCTTTCTGGGATATCTTCACCATATTAACATTGGTTGTTTGCTCATCTCCAATACTTAACTTGTTCATCTTCAGAGTGAGCCCCTCCTCAATTTCATGCTTCTGCTTTGTCAGGTCGAAATCTCCCTGGCCCTTTTTTTTATCTCCTTCTGGAGATGGCTTCTTAATGTCATGTTGACAACAGAAACCAACATATTTCTCTCTGGGATCTTCTATTATCCTTCGTAGAATCCCATAAACAGTTGGCTTCGCAGGACCATCAGTAGTCTTTGCGTTAACCTTAGAGATACCTTTGCCAACCTCAGTATTGGCTTGGTCGAAAGTAACCCCAAACTCCATGTTATCTCCATTAAGGCCCTCAACAACCTTATTCTTATCTTCGACAAAACCTTCGGTAGCTTCGTCATTCTTTATAAAGTTGAGACCCTCAGTGGCCTCCTTCTCTTTCTCGACGGAACTTTCAGTAGTTTCGCCATTCTTTGCATTGTTGAAACCCTCATTGGTTTCATCCTTGTTCACATTGTTGAGGCCTTCAGTGGCCTCCTTGTTGATGCAATTCTTCAAGCTTCCTTCGCCAAGGTATTCAGTAACCTTGATCATCACTGGTTTATTGATGAAGTCTTCGGATATTTCCTCCACATCACTTTCATCTGTAGGGATCTCAGCGATCTCTACCATGTTCACATTTGTGTCGAAACCTTCAGTGGCTTCTATCATCTCAAAGTTGCAGTCAGAACCCTCTTTGACCTCCACCATGTTCACTGTGGATGGTTCATCATAGTGGGCTTCGACCATCTGCATTGGATTTGAGTCAACCTTCATTGGTGGCTTCGACTTGTCGCCGAACTTCAATCTTCCGTCACGAATGGCATTTTGCACCAGATCCCTGAAAAGGAAACATTGATATGTTTTATGACCTAAAAAATTATGGTACTTACAAAAACCTCTCTTTTTTTGTTGTTCTATAGGAGGCACTTTAGTGCCAGGTGGCACTATCATTTGGCCATCTTTAACCAACAAGTCAAATATTTCGTCACACTTAGTGACGTCGAATGTATAAGTCCTTTTAGGAAACTTATCATTCTTTTCTGGTTCGACTGGGTTTTTTCCATTCGACGGAGCCAATACTTTACAGGAGTATGGCGGACCCTGTTTCAATTCTGCTAAGTCAACTTCTTGTTCGTCGAAACTGAATGATTCGCTCTCGTCATCATCATCTTCCTGACATACCCCCACATAAGCCACTCTTTCTTTCTTATTTTTAGTTACTCTAGCTTTTTCGGCTTTTAAGCGTTCGACCTGTCTTACCCTATCCGCCAATTGTGCCACATCCCTCAGATATTGAGTGTCTAATTTCTTTCTAATTGAATAGTCAAGACCACCTGCTGCCATTTCGACTAATTCATGCTCAGGCATTTGCGTGAAACATCTCGCCTTAAATAATCTAAACCTATTTAAATAATCGTCAATTGGCTCAGAGAATTTTCTTTTAACACTAGCCAACTCCTTCAAACTTATTTTCGTTTGTCCCATGTAAAATTGTTCATGGAACAACCTTTCTAATTGGACCCACGTATGGATCGAATTTGCAGGCAAAGACGTAAACCAAGTAAAAGCATTTTTTGTTAAAGAACTTGGAAAATATTTCATTTTTAAATTTTCATTGCGTGCAATTTCTCCTGCTTCGATCAAGTAACGGGCCACATGTTCGACAGTGGATTCGCTAGTATCCCCTGAGAATTTGGTAAACTTGGGGACTTTCCATCTTGGGGGTAATTCTTGTTGCAAAATATACTCAGATAATGGGGATGTATAACTGGGCCTTTGTAGCCCCACATTCACACTATTTCTTGCCATAATCCTTTCGACCATGGCCGCTAAATTGTTTTCTGCTGGCATGTTGTTATAACGAACTTGTTGCATAACATCATCAGCATTTTGGTCTCTATGGACTAACACCCTTCTAGGCTCTTGTTGGACAGGAATTTCGACATGAGGCTGTTCGACCACCACCTCTTGGTTTCTAGGGTTTACTTGAGGAACATTCGCTGGCCTCTGGTTTATTGTGGATTCCTCTTCGACAACTACTTTGGGATTCTGAACTATTTGTTCCCTTGGTTGGGTTTGAGGAACACCAAAGAAGTCAGCAATGCGCGTCATTTGCGCTGCTAATAACTGGTTCGTTTGGGTGGTGTTTTGTATTAAAGGATTAAACACAGCCCCCATTTGTTGCGTTAGCATCTGCACCATATCATGGTTGCTTTCGTCCATTTGTTGCCTAATTACTTGTGCAGAATTGTTAGTGATTGCAGGCATATAAGTTTGGTATCCCGTTGACACAGGCTGACCCATTCTGCCTATGTGGTTCGCACCAGACCCTGATCCTTGTAGGGGCGAAGTAATATTAACCAAAGGATCAGAGTATAACGATGACGCATTGTGCAAACTTGCCATCACAGTTGTTGGCATTCCATAAGGCTGTTCTCTATTATGTGGAGGCATTGAAAAATTCGTCACAAATGGCCTATGGGCACCCCCTAAAGGAGGAGGGGTCATATAAGGCATTTGGGGTCCAACTGTAGAGACACTAGGTGCGTTTTGGGATGCCGAAAACGCTGGTGTCGTCCCCGTTGATGATGGTATCGCCTCTGATACAGAAATTGACGCCGCATTTTCTCCTGTGAAGGAATAGGCGTTGGGTTGTTAACATTTTGATTATTAGGCGCGTTTTGATTCGCCATTCTTCTTATTCTTGTTCTTTTTGGTCTTTCTTCGTTGTTCACGGCTAACTTGCCACTCAGAATCATACAACGAAATAAAAACTTTTTCTTCTAAGAATTTGCTATAAGAACAAAAGACAAACTAAACAAATGCACTATGTCCCACTGGGCGTGCCAATTTGTTCGCTTGTAAATTTGACGAACAATCTCTGGTTTCCTAATTTATGAAAATTATTTTACTAACAGGACCAACCACACAAATCCTAGGACAAAGCGCTTTTGAAAGTGTCTTTGATTTAAATAGGATGGTATTCGTTTTGTATTTGCTAAGGTTTCTCTTAATGGTTTTCGACTAAGAGAACAAAGGTATAATATGGCGAAAAGGTAATTGAAGATAAGTTTCATGAGAAATAAAGTAAATTGTTGAAGTAAAGGAAATGACTTGAATGTAAAGAAATGAAGAAAAACTTGGAATTTTATTAAAGTGCGTAAATGTAAACTGGTGTTTTCCATACATTCATTTTCCAGAACACTCGTTTGTCTCACACGGTTACTTTGAGTAATTGTGGTAATTTGTACAAAGTTTGGAACACCCTGATTCCCATCACAATTATCCTATTTATATACAAATAAAATAACTGCTAATAACAGCTACTTCCTAAAAATACGACACATGGCTTCTTGCATGTCTTTTCTCCATCATATTTGCTCCACGCGTAATCTGCCAAAGGTAACGCCCTTTTACATTCAAATTTCAAACTTCATGTTGAAACAACACACCTTTCCAGTAGTGTCGAAATGCCGAAATCTTATATTTCAAATATCTTCTTCAATTTATACTTCCAGCTGCGAATAACAATAGTCTGTCGAAAACACTAAAAATCTCAAATCATTTAATGGCGTCGAAAAATACCCATGTACACCCGCGTAGTTATATATCTTTTCCATCCGTTGTTAAATGCATTTTCCGTAGTAGTGAGTACTCTTCAAAGGTTGGGCTTCATTCATTGTTGGTTAATCTCCATTCTTTGATTAACTTGAAGAAAGAATGATTTTCTTTACTTGCAATCTATCAACTGAGTGCCTTCTTTAACTGAGGGTTATTCCAAAAAATACAACACCGACAACATCAACAGCATTATGTGAGATAGATTGCAATGGCGAAAAAAAGTTTTGTTCAAGCTAAAAGAACATTGAAGATTTTTTCTGTCTTGCAATCCATCCCAAAGAATGATGTTTGGGGCGTCTTCATATTAGTATGGATTAGGGTCAAATCTGTTTAACGAGTGCTTTTATAGTAAAATCTTATTAGTTTTTGTCTCGGTTAAATAGAAAACCGAAGGGTTAGAACATTTTGTTTACACTTATAAACAAATATAATCATAAATTGCGATAGCAGGGAATCAAAGCTTGTACTGATTTTTTTTCACCTCGATTTTTTAATTTATGTTTTATTTATTTTTTAAAAAAATTAAAAAATAGCGCGCCTTGGCTTTATACCTCCGTTTTCTATTGTTCGAGGTGAAAGATTCATCATAAAAGTGTTATTTGTTGTAGTGTTACCACAACATTCCAAGTTTTGTTGTTTATGAATTTAAGAAAAGAAAACATCTTAGTTTTCCAATCATCATAATTGGTGCCATCTAAAACAGATGGTATATTGACAGACCCTCCATCTTTGTGTTGTCCATATGAATAAAAAATATCTTCCTTGGAGCTCACCCAAATATAATAGGGTGTCTGCTCTGATGCCAATTAAAATTATGTTACTTAGGAGACAGATGTTACACCAGATGTCTAGGATAACTTGTCTAACTTATTAAAATAGATTTTTCACAATATGACATCAACACTTAATCAAACTAAAAGCAACAAAGAACACAAGAGAATTAGTAACCCAGTTCGGTGCAAACAACACCTACGTCTGAAGGGCACTCCACCAAAGAAAGGAAATCCACTCTTTAATAGAATTAGTACAAAGTTTCTTAGATGAACATGTCCCTTGCTCAATGTCCATGTTCTTAATTCTACCCTCAATGTATTTCTATTTAAGACTCCTTTTAAATATGAGAGCCCCTTCTCACTTTCTCACAATCACTAACCCTAGTTATCAACAACAATAATCAGAATGATCAATAATTAATTTACAACTAAACTAAAGAAACCAACTATTATGCCTTATAATATGAATGTAGCAATAGTCTAGTGTACAATTAAAAAAAACAAAGTCTTAGCCTAAAACTCAAATGATCACTTCAGCTTGTGGTCTTCAAGGCATGAAAAACGTCTCTATATATATATATATATAGTGATCCATAGCTGGATTTTTCTCCTTGGATTTAGGCAGTGATCTCGTCCAGACATGATGGAGATTCAGTTAGTATTTGTTTCTCCAAAAAAAAAACTTCACAAAAAGATTTGATTTGACTGGAATTCAAATTTAAATCTCCATGATTTAAATATAATTTAATTAAGTAATCAAACAAATTAGATTGCTAAAAGATACCAACAATCCTTGTTGCACACATCAGCAGAAGAATGTGTTACAATCAGTTGGAAAACGCACGCACACAACAACAACAACCTTGCTCGCAAACAATGGATAGATGTTAAACACGTTTTGGAACATCTAGTTCCATATGGGTTCCTTTAGCACCGAAACATCTTGAATACACCATCGTTGTTTTTACATAATGTAGCCAATTACATAGAACAACATTCATGTATCGACTTATGATTTTTTTTTTATTTTCTATTGATAGAATTTGCCCTGTTTTTCCACAAGACGTCCTTGGATACATTTTGAGAAAACACGATTCATTATAAGGAGCTCATAGGTTTCGAATACCGACATGACTTTGTTAGGGATGTCATATTTTTTATATTTCAGGAGACCAAAGTATATGTGAAGAAAGAGATGCATATATATTTCTTGACTAACCCATAAGAGGAGATATCGACACTTAGGCCACCGAATGTTCTAGTGTGCGGGCTGATAGGAGGGAAACATGCATGTGTGAAATAATACTTACATGACAGAATTGGGCTGTGATTAAAAAAGGGCTCGAGTGGGAATACCCAATTCTTTTAGGTGAACACTCTATCGGTACCCTCATTCAATAAAACACTTACATCCAATGTCATGTCACATTTTATATATGTTTTATTTTAAAAAAAAAATAATGTTTTAAATTATTTTAAATTAAAGGTACCAGTATCCAACTACTTATTATGGGTACCTAAAAATTTGCAGATAGATAGATATATTGTTATTATCTTTACTTCCAAACAAAATCTATATATGTTATAAAAAGAGAAGAAAATTTTAAAAAGTGATATTGTAAATATCTCTATTTATAATATCCTAATGGGTTGTTGATAATGATGTATTGACCGGTAGCATTTGGCTCCCCAAAAGAAATAGACATAGTGAAGTTTGAGTCCCACAGTAAACATTCAAACCGACTTTGCTTTTTCGACAGCAAGAAATAAATATCTGAATGCGTATTCTAAAACTTTATTAGTTAGAGCACCCACATCGGTGGGTTCTACACAAATATTAATATTAATGTGTCAGAATTTTTTAGAAAAAACACTGTGTAACGAGTTAAAAATTTGTGCAGAGGTGCCATACATGCACCGTAGTAAAAGGAGCCACGTAGATAATAGATTACACTATAAAATTTATAAAACAACAAGTGGCTGGCGCCACATCTTTAAGTGGCTTGCGCCACTCTACAAGTGGCTTGCGCCACCCTTCTTTTTTTTTTTTTTTTTTGTTTTTTAGCTTTTTGTTTTTATTTTTCTTTTATTTATTTATTTCTGAATATTTTAATTTATTCTAAATATATGTTGTTTTCCATTTAATAAATTTTAATATAATTAAATAAATTTGTTTAAATTATATATTTATATGTTAATATAAAATATAAATTTGAAATATATTATAAATTTAGTGGGACTCATTTCAGAATTTTAGATGAGTGGTATGAATATTTGAAAAATATATTTGAGTGGTTTAATTAATTAGAATATATAAAATAATATATTATATTAGATGAGATCCATTTTAACCACCAAATTGGGTGATATGGATGTGGGTGCTCTTAGAGTCTTATATTTTGGCTGCAACAAAAGAAAACGAGTGATGCGGTACCCACTTGTAAACATGGCTCTTGTATATTAATAATTAGTAATTACTAATATTTGTGCCAACTCATCTTTCATCATGCAATCGAAAACTACTGTCTACTTCTAGCTGTCAACACGCCAACATCGCATTGAACTTTCCTTTGTTTCTTCCTTCCTTTCACAGATGTATGACTATAAATACAATTCCCATTTCTCTGAAACCATCATCTTTTCAACATTATCTTCATCACTCACTACCAAATACTATATACATCTTCAATACAAATCTACCATGGCATTTCTTCATACTTCTTCAACCATCACTTTCCTCCTATCTCTATTGGTATTTCTTTCATTCATGACAGCATATGCAGCATCGAATTTCTACCAGAATTTTGATATTACTTGGGGAGATGGTCGTGCAAAGATACTTGACAACGATCAACTTCTCACTCTTTCTCTTGACAAAGCCTCTGGTTCTGGATTCCAATCCAAGAATGAATATCTCTTCGGCAACATCGATATGCAGCTCAAGCTTGTACCTGGAAACTCTGCAGGCACCGTCACTGCTTACTATGTAAGAACAAATAACTCTTACTATTTTAATGCTTATTATATGCTACAATAATACTTATAATTGATGTTTCAAAATTTCTAATTATTTATTTTTAATATGGCATGTTGCAGTTATCATCAAAAGGATCAAATTGGGATGAGATTGATTTTGAATTCTTGGGAAATGTAAGTGGACAACCATACATTCTTCACACCAATGTGTTCAGTCAAGGAAAAGGAAACCGAGAGCAGCAGTTCTATCTCTGGTTTGATCCAACTGCTGATTTCCACACATATTCCATTCTCTGGAATCCTCAACGCATTGTGTAAGTACTTGTTTACAAATATGACAGACATTTCAATTCATTCAATGAGTGTTGTTGATTAATGATGAGCATGTACGTGTATATTCATTGAATGCAGTTTTTCTGTGGATGGAACTCCCATAAGAGAATTCAAGAACATGGAATCAAAAGGAGTTGCATTTCCAAAGAATCAACCAATGAGATTATATTCAAGTCTATGGAATGCGGACGATTGGGCAACAAGAGGTGGTCTTGTGAAAACAGATTGGAATCAAGCTCCATTCGTAGCATCATATAGGAATTTCAACGCAGATGCCTCATCAACCAATGCTTGGTACTCTCAACAGTTGGATTCAACAAGTCAGCAGAGATTGAGCTGGGTTCAAAAGAATTACATGATTTACAATTATTGCAATGACACCAAAAGATTTCCTCAAGGCTTTCCAACAGAGTGCACTACATCTTAATCAATCTTTTTATATTCATACTGCAACTATATGTTTCAAGATTTAATTTTTTTTCCTTTTTCTTTTTACTTAGGCATATTCAATTTCTTATACTTGTAATTTGCTTCCTATCAATTCATTAATTCTTTGATACAATAAAGAAATAAGTATTCAGTTTTGTCTTTCAAAAAACAAATAATTTAGAGATTCATCGTTTCTTGTAAATTTATTAACTTGCAAAATTACTAGTACAACAAAGCAAAAACTATCATGTGTGAAATTTATCTACTATGATATGTCAAAAAATAGGAACACACCAATGTGTTTTTACTAGAGGATAGAAATTCTTTTAAAATGTTATGGAGAACTCTTGCTGGTTTTAGTCCTATTCACTAAGGGTGTGTTTGTTTTAGAAGAAATAGGATAGAGAGAAGTTGGTGAGAGAGAAGTTGAAGAGAGATGTCTTATTTCTCTTGTTTGGTTTGGTGAGAAATAGGGAAGAGAGAATAAAATTATGTGGGTCCCATTACTTTTTCTAATCTCTCCTAAAATGAGAAGAAATGAGAAAGAGAAACATTTTTTTGGTTTATTCCATATTTGCCCTTACATAAGTTAAATATACTATATTTTATATATTTTTAAAATAAGGATAGTTTTGTCTTTTAAAAATTTTACACACTTCTTTCTCTTCTATTTCTCTCATATTTCTCTTATAACAAGCAACCTTATAAATCTTCTTTACTTCTCACTCATTTCTCTCTTCTCATATACTCTCTCACTTATTTCTCTCTTCTCACTTTCTCTTTACAACCAATCACACCCTAAGTCGGTGGTGTAGATATTTTATTGAGAAGTAAGATCTCACCTTAAAATTTGGAACCAACATTTCATTTTAGAGAATAAAAAAACATGTAATTGCGCGTAATTAAAACCACTTTTCCAACTTTGAGTCTCATATGTTTGGTTGATAGCAATAACTTGCTCACACCCACTTGCAAATATTCTATAATATATTTAAAACATGTTTTATTGTCACCACATTCTAAGTCTTTCTTAATGAAAAATATACTCTTTAAAGTTTAATCACATTTATAATATTACCCTTATTTTCATTTTAATATTTTTAAAATTATCGCAAATAATTTTTTATTTTATTTATTTAAAATAATATTTTTATATGTTTGAGTTTAAGATTGAAATTGATATTGAGATTATGTTTTTTTTTTTAATTCTTTATGTAATTCTCATCTTTTTTCTTTAAATTGAGTTTATTATATCTACGGTTGATGGTTTGTTTCACTAACATACCTTTGAAATATAAACTATTAAATTAATTTTAGAAATAATTATATGAAAAATTAATTATTTTTTAATAGGGTTAATAAAATTTTTAGTCCCTCTAAATATCGTAGATTTCGTTTTTAGTCCCTCCAAAATTTTCCTTCAAGAAATCGTCAAGACTAATTGTTTATGTCTAAACAACTAGTGCCTAACGTCAATTGACACTAACGGATGCTTACGTGGCATGCCACGTGGAACTTCTTCGATGATTGGGCATACGCGTGGCAGTGCCAACGTGGAAAAAATATGACGTAGATGCCATGTGGTAATTTCTTCCATTTTTAATTTTTTATATTTATAAACTTAGAATTTATAGCTAATTCGTAGCTAATTCTTAACTAATTTTTTCTTCTAATGCACGATTCACATTTGCCTGAAATCTTGCTGAGCTTCTTGAAATCTTACCGGCCGTGTCATTTTGGCAAATTTTGTTCTAAGAAGTACCTTTTCACACTCTTTCTATGGAGTAATAAATCATATTATTGGATTAGCAATGTACTCTATAAACTATATTGATTCATGCATGTATATTTCATAAAGAACAACACAGGTGATATTGTCAGCACTACCTCTCTGATATGTTTCTTACATCAGTCTCTTTGCAGCCTCTTCTGCATCCTCAAGTGGTTTAGTCATAGCAACGACTTCCTTAAGAAACTCAAGAGAAGTGTAAACTTTTTCTCCAAGTGTGTATTACTATTTATAATTCATACTGCTTCAAGATAGAATACACATGTTCTGGACTGGACCAATGGCTAGAATTGGCCCAATCCGCTTCCACTCCAGAGCGGCCCAAATTGCCTAAGCCCAATCCACAGAGGGGCAAAAGTGACATTTCTGCCCCTCAAACCGGGCATGGAACGCAACGTCCCTCCCCGGCTCTGATGCCCGTTATGCACGGCTTCCCCGCTGCCCGAACATCGATGGGCAGGTGCCCGCAACTGCGTCTATGCCCGACATTACGGCTAGTTCATGGCACCCTGCCAGACATAACGGCTAGTTTGGGCAGTTGCCTATTCTTTGGGAAAAACGGCTAGTTCGCCCCGAAAATAGGACCGTTGGCCACGCGCTGGGGGCTCTATATAAACCCTCTCACTTGAGAGGGTCAGGTATCACATTTTCACCCTAAGAATACACTTTGTACTTGCCCCTTTTTCTCTGACCCTTTCTTACTTGAGCGTCGGAGTACCTTGCAGGTACACCCCCTCATCTCCTCATTCTCAAGCCGAGCACGTTGCACGCCTTACGACCAGCAATCACCCGAGCACCTCACCTTCTGACGACCAGCTTACGTGGACTAGTTCGAATACCTCGGATCAGTGGCGCCGTCAGTGGGAACTCCTTGTTCTCCCCTTCTTTCTTTCCTCCTCGGAAACTGAAAGATCAAAACATACTTTCTTTGATCCACCCACGAATGGCCGTTCAGAACTCCGCGAAAGGTGCTGACGCTACGGTTCTTGTCCCCGTCAACAAGATGGACGCTAATAGCAGTTCGTTGTTACTCTCTGATCCCCGTTTCCTTCGAGACGGGGCCACTGCGTCCCCAACTCCTCCTTCCACCGAGCAAGGAGGAAAACAGTCACCGTTGGGGGAACGACCAATCCCTGGCCCCCCCAGCGCTGATCTGGCCGTTGCAGCCCTCCTGGATGCTGTCAACCGCACAAACCTCCTTACCTTGCAGCAAGGAGAAAGCTCTTCCAAGATCCTCTCCTCCCAAGAGGAAACACCAGAAATCAAGAAGCCCGCCACCTAGGCCCCGGGAAGACCGTATGACGAGGCGTGAGCCTGAACCACAACGCGTTCGCAAGCGCGACCAGATCTCCCCGCGGGATCAGTCACCACCAAGACACAAGAGAACGAGGCAAGATGGGCATTCTCCACCGGTCAGACCTCGCGACCGGCCACGATCACCCTCACCTCGCAGAGACCGCCGCCGCGAGCGCAGACAACGGTCGCCATCGACTTCAAGTTCGGACAGCGACGACGAGCCTCGCGGCCCGTTGTCCCGCAAGATCCTGGCCACCCGCCTCCCTAAAGGACTAGAGAAGCCTCCGTCTCTAGGGACTTATGATGGAACCACGGACCCAGACGAGCACATAGAAAATATAGACGCTCTTCTGGACTACAGAGGGGTACGAGGAGCCATCAAATGCCGCCTGTTCCCAACCATGCTCCGGAAGGGAGCAATGACCTGGTACAAACAGCTGCCAGAGGAATCCATCATATCCTGGAGGCAGCTCGGGAGGATTTTCTCCCAACACTTTACCGCATCACGACGCCATCCAAAGACTAAGGCGTCCCTTGGAGCTGTCGTACAGGGAAGAGATGAACCTCTTCGGGACTACATTGAGCGGTTCAACAAGGAAGCCGTCCAAGTACCAATGACCGACGAGATGAAGAAGTTCCTGCTCGAGCAGGGATTACGTCCTGGCTCAGACTTCGCGAAAGCCATCGGCCTAGATCCACCGAGGAACCTCAACGCTCTCCTCCACCAAGCCCAGTCGCATATACAGTACGAGGAGAAGGTCGTTGCCCACTCTGTCCGGGCCTCCCGTCACCAAGAAGGTGCCCGGACATCCAGAGCTGAAGAGCCCTCGACATCCCGTCGAGGAGATAAAAGACGCGACGATCGGCCTCGCGATGCACGCGAACAGAAAGGACCTTCTGGACGGTTCCATGAATATACCCCCTTCACTACCTCAAGGGAGAAAATCTTGTCCGAATGTGCCAACTCAGAGTTCAAGCAGGCGGGGGTCCGTTTCCCTAAACAGCTGCCGGCCAGGCCAGGTGCAGACAAATCCAAGTATTGCCGCTTCCACAAAAGCCACGGCCATACGACGGAAGAATGCATCCACCTCAGAGATGCCATAGAGATCCTCATTCGCGACGGCCACCTGAAGCAGTTCGCGAAGAAGAAAGAGGCTCCCCGACAAGAAACCCAGGAGAGCAAGAAAGCTGTAGCGGAGACTCTGCCCTCCGAGGACACCAATATACAGGTCGCTCTGTCCATAACTCGGCCAGAGGACTTCCGTATCCCTGATAGTCTGCCCGCCTCTACGTTCCTCGGCGCTCACAGCCCGTGGGAGACCTTCCCATCGGCCATGGTCATCTCCGGTGGTGGATTCAACAAAATCACGGTCGGTTCAGTCAAAAGGAAATTCGAGCAACTGATAAGCAAAAGCTCCAACGAAGTCACAACGCTGGATACCACTCACAAAGGATCATCTCCCATTTCCTTCTACAAGGAGGAACTCCTTGGCGGGTCACCGAACTCAAGCATCCCACTTCTCATCCGGGCAAGGATGGCGAACTTCGACGTTCGCAGGATACTCGTGGACCAGGGCAGTTCGGTTGATATAATGTACAACCACCTGTTCGAGACACTGCAGCTGGACGACTCTCACCTTACTCCATACGTTGGATCCGACCTGCAGGGATTCAACAGAGCAGTAACAAGGCCCCGAGGTTACGTAGAGCTCATCGTGACCTTCGGTTCAGGAAAGACAACCCGAGCAATCAAAGCACAGTTTCTGGTAATTGACTGCCCATCACTATATCAGTGCATTTTTGGAAGGCCAACCCTGGCAGAGTTGATTGCAGTACCTTCCACCGTGCATCTCAAGATGAAGTATTACACTTCTGAAGGGATGGTCGCCACCCTCCACGGCGACATCGAAGATGCCCGTCGATGCTTTGAAGCAGCATCAAAAGGACTGAGCACCATCTCAGCGAGGCCAAGGACATCTGGTCGTCCTCCTCTGCCCAGCAGCTCCGAGCAGCCAAAGCCACTCCCCCAGGTCGAATCCATCGATTTGGGCAGCCGTTTCAGCGAGGAGGATCACGCCAAAGACCTGACGACTTCGGGCAGCCAGTCCCACAACAACGGCCATCTCCCACACCCCATCCCAGATGGCAACTTCGAGATCGTTCCGTTCGGAGACGACCCCCAGCGGGGAGTGAAGATCGGAGCAGACCTCCCCGACCTGGCCAAGAGACAGCTAAAAGAGTGCCTCCGGGAGAACGCAGACTTGGTCGCATGGAGCGCTGCTGAAATGCCAGGATTGGACCCCTCCGTCGCCTGCCACCAGCTTACAATCGATCCAGCCGTCAAAGCCGTTGCCTAACGTAGAAGGAAACAGTCCCCGGAGAGGATGGAAGCCGCGAAGAAAGCTGTTAAAGACCTTCTAGAAGCTAGGTTTATTTCTGAGGCCAAATACACTACATGGCTCTCAAATGTTGTACTTGTAAGAAAAAATAATGGCAAATGGAGAATGTGCGTTGATTATACCGATGTTAATAAGGCCTGTTCGAAGGACGCCTACCCCCTCCCCAATATAGATAAGCTCGTAGATAACTCCGCAGGTTTTAAACTTTTATCGTTCCTCGACGCCTACTCGGGCTATAACCAAATCCCAATGGCCGCGAGCGATAAAACTTACACGGCCTTCATGACCGAATCGGGCAACTATTACTACAACGTAATGCCCTTCGGACTGAAGAACGCCGGCGCTACGTACCAACGAATGATGAACAAAGTCTTCCAAGGACAAATAGGCGACATGCTCGAGGTATACATGGACGACATGATCGTCAAGTCCCACGAGGAGCTAGACCACGTCGCCCACCTTCGCCAAATTTTTGAGCAAGCGAGAAGATATCAAATGCGTTTTAACCCAGAGAAGTGCACGTTCGGCGTACGAGCAGGTAAATTCCTTGGTTTCTACTTGACGGAACGAGGAATAGAAGCTAACCCCGACAAATGCCGGGCATTCTCTGAGTTCCCAACACCCACATCTAAGAAGAACATCCAGTCCCTCAACGGGGTACTTACCTCGTTGTCCTGCTTCGTCGCAAAATCCGCCCAACACGCCCTTCCTTTCTTCAAGCTCTTGAGAAAAGAAGCCGCGTTTGGATGGACCGAAGAATGCGAGGCATCCCTCCTTCACTTAAAGCAAGCCCTGTCGAAATCGCCCGTGTTATCGCGACCAGATACCGGGGAAGTTTTGTTCCTATACCTCGCCGTCACTGCCGAGGCCGTGAGCGCCGTTCTCATTCGCAAAAATCCTGCCGGGCAAAAACCAGTATACTTCACGAGCAAAGCGTTGCAAGACGCGGAGTTGCGATATCAACAGATAGAAAAGGTAGCGTTGGCCCTCGTCAACGCTGCCAGACGACTGAGACACTATTTCTTGGCCCATACGATCGTAGTGAGGACGGATCAACCCATCAAGCAGTTGCTGGGCCGGCCAGACATGGCCGGTCGAATGCTCAAGTGGTCGTTGGAGCTGTCCGAATTTGACGTCCGGTATGAAAGCAGAAAAGCTCTCAAAGCACAGGCCCTGGCCGATTTCGTGGCGGAAGTAACCTTCTCAGATTCCTCGCCCCACATAGCAAACAGATGGACCATCTACGTGGACGGAGCATCCAGCTCGAGCGACAGCGGGGCAGGAGTAATTCTTGAAAATGACGAAGGGACCATAATAGAGGCGTCTCTCACTTTGTCCTTCCCCACGTCGAACAACCAGGCTGAGTATGAGGCCTTCCTCGCTGGGTTGCGCCTAGCCGAAGACCTAGGGACAGAAGAAATCATCATCTGCACGGACTCTCAGCTCGTAGCCCACCAGATCTCCGGGGAGTATCAGGCCAAAAACGACAGTCTATCTGAACACCTCTCCCTGGTCAAGGAAAAGATGTCGAGGTTCAGGACGGTAGCAGTAAGACACGTTCCCCGCGAACACAATGTGCGAGCAGACGTCCTGTCCAAACTAGCGAGCACCAAGAGGAAAGGTGGAAACAAGTCAGTCATCCAAGAGATACTTCCCCGGTCTAGCATCGATAAGGGTTCCTCGACCCTACACGTGCACGCGATCGGAGACAGCGACTGCTGGATGACGCCCGTGTACAACTACCTCACCAGGGACGAACTTCCGGATAACCCCAAGGAAGCCAGCACCATTAGACGAAGAGCTTGCTCATACGTTATCCTCGAAAATAAACTTTACCGAAGGGGCTTCTCCATCCCACTACTAAAGTGCATAGAAGAGGAGATTGTCCCCCACGTATTACGAGAAATCCACGAAGGCATTAACGCCCAGCACCTGGGAGGAAGGTCCCTTGCCCGCAAGGCGCTCCGGGCAGGATATTACTGGCCAACTATGCAGCAAGACGCCAAGGAGCATGTGAAGAAATGCGACAAATGCCAACGGCACGGGGATGTGCACCTAGCTCCACCTAACGAGCTGAAAAGCTTGACATCCCCGTGGCCATTCGCATGGTGGGGCCTAGACATCCTAGGACCCTTCGTAACGGGGTCCAGCCAAAACAAATACCTGTTAGTGGGCGTAGATTATTTCACAAAATGGATAGAAGCAGAAGCTTTAGCAAAGATAACGGCACTTAACATTCTACGTTTCTACAAGCGGAATATCCTTGCCCGTTTTGGGATTCCCCAAGCAATCGTCACGGACAATGGAACACAATTCACGGACAAGAAGTTCCAAGACTTTGTCGCCCACCTCGGAACAAAGCAACACTTCACCTCTGTAGAACACCCCCAGACCAACGGGCAGGCGGAGGCGGCCAACCGCGTCATCCTTCGTGGCCTCAAATGAAGACTGGATGAAACAAAGAAAGCCTGGGTCGAGGAGCTCCACAGCGTCTTATGGGCGTATCGCACTACTCCCTAGTCCACCACCGGGGAAACGCCTTTCCGCTTAACATATGGCATGGAGGCTGTTTTACCCATCAAAATCCACGTACCGTCCAGAAGGACTGAATCACCTCTAGAAGAGGAAATGAGTGACGAAGCAATGAGAGAAGAGCTCGACCTCGTCGAGGAAATCTGGACAGGAGCAGCCCTCCGCGAAGCGACCCTTAAGCAAAAAATAGCAATCAGGCACAACGCAAAAGTCCTACGACGAGAGTTCGAGGTGGGCAGCCTTGTCCTGCGAAGAAACCACAAGGACTCTCGCGAAGGCAAACTAGCGGCCAACTGGGAAGGGCCATATAGAGTCCGTGCCAAAATGGGAAATGGTGCATACTTCCTCGAAAACCTTAACTGGGAGGCACTCCCCCGACCATGGAACACTGAGAAACTTAAGCAATACTACACCTAGAGTAACCATAAGCTTCCTCGCATCAAGAGACCACCTAGCAGTCATCATGCTCGTCCCGGTACAAACGACGCATGCATACGAAGTAGAATCCCACTCAAATAAACGAGCCGGAACTCTGCTCGTCGGCGGCCCTCGATCGAGCACCGCCTTCGCCCAAGTACCATGATTGGCAGAACCCCAGCTCGCGATGGGACGTTCACGCCGTGACCTCAGGCCTCAATCGCGACCTGAGATCCGCAACCTCGCCAGGGACTTCCCCGACTATTCGGCCAGTTCCCCGCACTGGCGAATTCACACACAGCGAGCTATCTTTTGAAAGAAAACTCCATTAACAGACGCACCCTCCGACGGGCAGTCATACACGCACAACTAAGGTAAAGTACAACACTAATGTAAAGTACAACAAAAATTGTATAAATGAACCGAGCATTAAATAAAAAGGGCCACAAGGGCCAAAAGACTGTGCGTATTACATAAAAAAGGGGGCCATGCCCCTCCCCCCCAAAATCAAATAAATTACAAATTAATCAATGGCACGCAGGCCGGACAAAACACAACAACATCAAAACAACATGAGTCATCATCCTTCCACATGCTCGGTCGCCTCGGGCTCGGGCTCCTGCTCCTCCGCTGGCTGATCTTCGGTCTGAGCTTCGAGGGTGTCGAGAACCAGGCCTGCGGGCAAGACGATGCGATCATCCTCCACTCGGGCAAGGTAGTGGATACCATCGGTCGAAATGTCGAGCCCAGGGTTCACCACCCGCATCTGGGCCACAACACTTTCAAAAGACTCCGATGCCACAGCAATACCATCCTCCTCGGCCTGCAGTATGTTGGCGACCAGCTCAGCCCTAGTCTTCAACGCTTTTATCTCATCCGGTTCATCAGCACCTGGTTCATTGGCCGCCAACAGCTCCTTGTTCAAATCCTCCGCAGCCTTCTTTTCTGCCTTCAGCCTGGTCACCTCCTCTTTTAGCTTGGCCATCTCCTCCTCGGCCTTCCTCCTAGCCTCACGAGCACCCTTGACTTCTTCCTTTAGGGACGCCGCGGAGGCCCGGGCAGTAGTGAGTTTAGCCTCGAGCAGAGAGTCCCCTTCCGCATAAACGGCCGCCATTTCCAGCATCCTCACGCGGAAGCATCCTGGGCCACCATCGCCCTCTTGCTCGCTCGTTCCATGCTTCCGAGGTTGAGTGACTCTGCCCGCGGAACGACCAAAGTGTTGCCCTCAAAGAACCTCCGGTCAAGGACACACGGAAGAAGCTCAAACTTCCCTTTCTCGGGCGCCCGAGTCAGGTCCACGGCATCCGACGACCTTTGCCACTTCGCTCGCCCAGCCAGAGCCAATGGAGAGTCCCGAGGAGCTGGAGTAGGAGAAGCAGAGGTCCCCACCGCAGCTTGAGCAAGAGGAAGAGCACGAGCACCACCAACAGGGCGGGCCTTGGGAGGAGCCGCTCCAGCCTTGCCCCTCGCCATGGCGTTCCTCACCACACGATCACGAGCCTGAGGCATCTCACCTGCACAAATTAAACGAACACGTTAGCAACGGGGAAGAAAAAGAAATAACAAATAAAGTCTAAGTAACTAAGACTACCGAGCAACTTCATGGCATCCGCGGGAGTCTTGCACTCCAGCAGAGCCTTCACATTGATAAACCTGCGCTCAACTCTCTGGCTCCCGTCATCCTCGTAGATAGGGGCACCCTTGCTCGTCCAGCAGCTCGCAAGATCGAAGGAGTTAACCCACTTCACCAGCCTCTCGTAGGACACAGCATCCTGCCCGCGTAACGCGCTCGGCTCGAAGACGTAGGTGCTGGGCTTCTTTGAGAAGTGGTCGGGTGTCCAGCGGATCGGGAACTTGTACACTCTCTCCCCGATATATTTCCCCTCCTCGGTAAGTAGCTCATCCCCGTTCTCATCATACTCTACCTCCCAGACATACACGCTGTCCTGAGCAGCTTCGGACAGAGGCTCGACGATGTAGTACCGTCCCTTGAACGTTCGGATGGACTCCGAGAACGGCTTAAACAACTTTCTGGGCTGCTTCAAAGAGACCCATCCATACCTCTTCCCCGCCAGCTGCCGCTGTAGGTTGAAAACAGCAAAGAATAAAGGAAGAGTGGTCCCCAGAGCAAGGTGCTCGCACACCAACTCAAAAGCCCGTATGAAGGCCAACGAATTGGGGTGGAGCTGAGAAGGAGCCAACTTCAGGTGCTCAAACACCGACCGCTGGAAGTCAGTAAACGGCAACCTCAGCCCCAATTCCTTGAAGGCATATTCATACATGGCAAAGCAGTCCCCGAAGTTCGAGCAGATCCGCTCATCCGAATTAGGCATAAGCACTCTCCATTCACCCGCTGGCCCCACCTCGGTAAAAGCATCTGCCGCAGACCTGGCAAATGTGGAAATATGGTGGGAAGGCTCGGCCACCTCCCACTCTTCCGAGCAGAACACATCAACATCCTCTTCCATTGCGTCCTCCTCCACGACCTCCAAATCCTCTCCCCCCTCAGTATCGCTCGCTTCCCCCTCGACTTCGCTCGAGGAGTTCGAAGCCGACGAGCTCGAGGACGCAGAGCTCGAGGCCGTTGCACTACTGCTCTCCTCGAACACAGTCTCCTCCTCGGATGTAACGGGGATAACTTCCCTCTCTGGCTCCATCGCCCCTACGATCACTTGAAAAAGCAGAGAAAGACAGTGAATTCGAAAGGAAGAAAAAACCTCCTCGCGAGGAGATGACCGAGACATACCATCTTCCTACGAGGAACCTCCCCGCGCTCGTGCCCAAATTCTGTTTGAAGCTCCACCGGAATCTGGAAACGTTCCACCGGAAAGTTCACCAGTCCGCCAGAAGATGGTATGACGCGATGGTCACGACTCGCAACCACGGCGTGGACCACCACGTTCACCAAACGCGCTACCCACTCCGACGAGATGCTTGGTACAGTGAATGGGCAGAACCACCACCCACCACCAACACTCACCGGAAACCTACCTACCTTGTCACCTAAAACTAACCCTAGCCGCATGCAATCTACCATTGACAATGAGAGGAAGTAAAACAAGCTGGAAACCAGAAAACTTACTTGTTTTGAGTAGAAGAGAAAGACTGCTTGAAACTTGGCACGGTGGTCGGTTGCTCTGAAGACGGCGACGGGCAGGAACGCTGGTGACGACGAAGAAGAATCAGAAGGGAAAAAGTGCAAAATGGGACAACCTCCCCCCTTTTATACTGAGGGGCACGTGCACACACGCGCCCGTAGGTAATAATGACTGCCCACTAGCCATAATTACCTATTAACTGCTACGTAGGGCTCGATGCACACGTGGCAGCCCAACGTTTCCCATTCTGTCTGACAATTTATTTTCCCGAATACCGGGCAACAGGGTCACGATCATAAACATCACGAACACAGAGGGCCACGGGCACATTGAGACAATCTTCCTCGTCTCCTTACGACGACTCCACGTAACTCCCCCAGGCGACGAGCAGTCCTTAAGTCATCACTCCCATGCTCGGGAGCAACGACTTGGGGGGCTCCTGTTCTGGACTGGACCAATGGCTAGAATTGGCCCAATCCGCTTCCACTCCATAGTGGCCCAAATTGCCTAAGCCCAATCCACAGAGGGGCAAAAGTGACATTTCGGCCCCTCAAACCGGGCATGGAACGCAACGTCCCTCCCCGGCTCTGATGCCCGTTATGCACGGCTTCCCCGCTACCCGAACATCGATGGGCAGGTGCCCGCAACTGCGTCTATGCCCGACATAACGACTAGTTCATGGTACCCTGCCCGACATAACGGCTAGTTTGGGCAGTTGCCTATTCTTTGGGAAAAACAGCTAGTTCGCCCCGAAAATAGGACCGTTGGCCACGCGCTGGGGGCTCTATATAAACCCTCTCACTTGAGAGGGTCAGGTATCACATTTTCACCCTAAGAATACACTTTGTACTTGCCCCTTTTTCTCTGACCCTTTCTTACTTGAGCATCGGAGTACCTTGCAGGTACACCCCCTCCTCTCCTCATTCTCAAGCCGAGCACGTTGCACGCCTTACGACCAGCAATCACCCGAGCACCTCACCTTCTGACGACCAGCTTACGTGGACCAGTTCGAATACCTCGGATCAACACACTACAAATTCAAATAGAAATACACTACCCAAATTATTATACTTCTGACATAACTATTATTACATCATTATAACTTAAATATATTAGTTTCCTATGGATTAAATATATTAGTTTACTATGGATTATACGAATTCGTATTAAATATGAATTAAATATATTACTATATTATTCTTATTACACCACCCAAATTATTTTACTATATATTAAATATATTACTCTTACACCATAATAACTCTTATTCGAATTCGTACATAAAATGTGGCATATAGTGTTACTCCTTTTTATAACTTAAATATTTTTGTTTACTATGGATTGTTTTACAAATAGAGGGGGTTTATATGAGAATTGGAAAAAGGAAGTAATTTGGTGAGGAGAATAGCCACCACTGGAGATGGAAAGTATTTATTTCAATTTACAGTAAAATATTTATTTTTTTTTTCTAATTGTATCATCTATCTAATTAACATCACGTCCATTTCATATGTAGAAGTATAAGAGAGCCACAATTATTCTTAGAAAAGACCCATAAATTGCAGCAATTTTTTTTTTTGAAAATGCAAAAATATATTAACTAAAGGCATAAGGTATGCCATGAATACAATTGTTTTGATACAATAATCAACATCAAAACAGCACCGAGACTCCACCTAATACAGACCACCCAAAACTACTACAAGGCTTCAAAACCCACACAACCAGCACAACACCTACACCAGATAGATAATCACACTTTCTGATACAAATATTTGATACCAAACAAACTGAAAGGAAACACCCAAATCAAAAGCCAACATACCACACATTAATCAAAAGCCAACATACCCCCAACAACTAGACTCCAAATCTTATAAAGAAAATTATTAAAATTATACTAAGGCTCCACCAGAACTAGTCCACCAAGATGCTAATTGCTAGAAAATAAATACTGATAGGTATTGGTTCAGACCAGCATGAATAGCCTATTAAAAAACCAGGCCAGTAGATGAATGCACTGCACTTGACCACCTGCTGCAGGAGAACTCCACCCTGCACAACTGATGCCGATCGAGACTCGCAGCCTATCCAGACCAACACGTACAGAAACAGACACAGGCACAACGAATCATGAATAATGCACTGGTCACCGCTAGGCACACCACGAAAGAAAGGCTACTGCAGACCGACACTGCAGAAGCGAAATGCTGCCTCAAGACAAGCAACAACCGAGAGCGGACAAATCGAATCGATGCTGCTCCAAAACACCGCCAAACAGGCCCCAAAAAAACAACAACTGACTCTAAACTTTGAAAAAAATTGACAACCAAACGAAATTGCACCCAACGCGCGGCGAAACCGAGAGGAAAAGAGCGCAACACACCAACAACAGAAATCACCACCTCGAGCTGAATCGACAAACAGAACCAGCTCCGGCGGATTAATCATGACAGCCCAAAACAACTCTAGGATTCGAGTACCAGAATTCAAAATTATCTGTTATGCTGCCTGATTTGATTTTCAGCCAGTTCCAGGACCAACGTTTCACAAAATCAAGCATACTAATCGAGTTGATATCCTTATCTTTGAAGAGATTCTCGTTTCTTGTTCACCAAATGCACCAAATACAAGTGAACCATATCGTTCTAACCCTCTCGACAAAGGCTCTTCCATTGCCAATTAAACCTTCAAATTGAGACAAATGGTTTATCCCATTATTACATAGAGCTGTTGAGATGCCAAGCCAATTTGAGATATGGTACCAGATACCTGCGAAAAAAGGACACTCGAAGAAAAGGTGAGATACCACTCCTCGCTCCCGCACCCACTACAACATAATAAGGAACCTTGGGATAAAACTTCTCTCTTATGCAAGTTATCTTTTGTTGCAATTCTGTTATGAAAAATCCTCCAAACTAGACATGAGACTTTTGACGGAATTGATTTATTCCAAATCTTCGACCACGAAAGATTGGGCGAGTGAGATCTAGGCTCCAATAACTTCTTATAAATTTCTCTGACAGAATAAACAACAGGAGATACTCCGTCTCCTAAAGTTATATTCTTCAGATCTGCCCACCAAATAGAGCACAGTCTCTCACCGCTTCTGGCTGAACCGATATTCTCTCCGTATCTGCTAGTTAAAGATTTATACCATAGTCCTCCTTTATCACATCTAATTTTCCAATACCACTTGCCCAAAAGAGCATCATTAAAACATCTCAAATTTTTTATGCCTAATCCCCCATCTTCTAAAGGCCTACAAACCTTTTCCCAGCTAATCCAGTTTATTTTTCTCTCCTCCTCACCCCCACCCCATAAAAATTGTTTAAACAGAGATTCGAGTTTCGAAATGATACCTGACAGAGCCTTGAAGAAAGAGAGATAGTAAACCGGTATGGCCGACAGGACAGATTTAATAATAACCACCCGACCTCCTATAGACAAATGTTTATGCTTCCAACTCGAGAGTTTGGATCTCACTACATCGATCACTGGCTGCCAAGCCGCTAAACGTCTTGGATTAACCCTGATCGGAAGCCCGAGATATTTGAACGGGGTAGATCCAATTTTGCAATTCATGATGCTGGCAGCTTCTTCTAACCAATTTTGAGAAATATTAATCCCAATCAACAAACTCTTATGAAAATTCACCTTAAGGTCCGACATTAGCTCGAATAACAATAGAATCGCCTTCATACACCGAATGTTACCCCACCCTTTTCTAGCGATGATTAAGGTGTCATCGGCATATTGAAGATGAGAAAAACAAACTCTTCCATCCCCATCAAACCTGTAACCTATGAAATCCCCTGAATCCAAAGATTTCTTCATCAAAATATTAAAGCCTTCTGCTGCCAGTAGGAAGAGAAATGGGGATAAAGGGTCTCCTTGTCTGAGGCCGCGACACATCTTGAATTCCTTTGTGGGACTCCCGTTTACAAGAACTGATATAGAATTCGTTTGAAGGCATTCGGAAATGCAGTTTCTCCATTTCTCGTGAAACCCTATCTTTTGCATGACAAAGTTGAGGAAGTTCCAATCAACGGAGTCGAAAGCTTTTTCAAAGTCTACCTTAAACATCACCACCTCCTTTTTCTTTCTTTTCGCCTCACCCACAATTTCGTTAGCAATAAGAATTCCATCAAGGATTTGTCTACCTGATATAAAGGCAGACTGCGTTTCTGACACCACCGATCCAATCACCCTTTTCAATCTGTTTGCTAAAACTTTAGATATTACTTTGTAAATGCACCCGATTAAGGATATCGGTCGGAAATCTGAGACTTTCATAGAGTTCTTTTTCTTCGGAATCAACACCGAGAATGAAGAGTTTGCACCCCTAACAATCCGATCGTCAGAATGAAATTCTTAATAAATACGAACAAAGTCGTTTTTGATATCTTCCCAAAATTCTTTAATAAATCCGAAATTCACTCCGTCTGGACCTGGACATTTAGAACTTTCACAATCCCAGACTGCCCTACGAATTTCCTCTTCAGAGAAATCCTTAACCAATTCCTCATTCTCCGAGTTGTTGACTTTTTTAAAATTCATGTTAAATGGCAGCGGTCTCACACCCCTAGCGGAGAAATGATTTTGGAAGTGATTGGCGATTACATTTTTTATGTCCTCCACCTCGCTTAAAATTCTGCCGTTACTCTCCAAGCTTAAAATTTCGTTCTCTCTTCTTCTCTTGTTAATGCAACTGTGAAAATACTTCATGTTAGCATCCCCATCCTTCAACCATCTTGATCTAGATTTTTGCCATTGAATGCTGCAATTGAGGTTTGATAATTTGAATAATTGGTCCCATTTTTGCCTCTTATATGATATCTCCTCCTCTAGCAGACCTACTGTTTATTCTTTAAGTTCGAGCTTTTTGAGATCCTCCTTTGTTTCTTTGATTTTGCCTTCAAGGTTTTGGGTGTGACTTTTATGCCATGTTCTGAGACTCTCTTTGATCATCTTGAATTTTTCTTTTAAAACAAACATACCTCAACCTTCCACTTTCAGATTTCTCCACCGGTCTCTGACGAAATTATGATAGCCATCTGTATCCTTCCAACAACTTAGTATTCGAAATGGTTTCGGACCCCAATTTCTTATGTATTCACAGAGCATGATAGGGCAATGGTCTGACAGACCTCTCTCAAGGCACCACTGTTTGCAAGAAGGCCAGTCGGAGATCCAAGACTCAGAAATAAGGAACCTATCGATTCTGCTCATAGCAGATCCCCCGATTCTAGACCAAGTGAATTTTCTGTCGTGAAGCGGAAGGTCACACAATTCTGTCTCGTTGATAAAGTTAACGAAATCGGCTATTTCATCCCTACGTAAGACTGCATTTGAACCTTTTCTTTCTGAGTCAGCCTTAATAGCGTTGAAATCTCCAAGCAAGCACCAGCGATCATTCTTCTTGGCCGAGATCATCGCTATTAAATCTGCCCATAATGCACGTTTTCCTCTTGTCTCGCATGGGGCACAAATATTTACTATGTTGACGGTTTTATCTTCCCCCCACTTCCCTTCAATCCAAAGAGCATGGTCTCTAACAGTGATACAATTTTCTTCCAATATACTGCTATTCCAAATTGTGAGGAGGCCACCCAACCTTCCTTCTGAGGGCTTGAATGCGAAGCTGAAATCTGAAAATCCCCACAACCAAGAACAAAGGCTTCTATCAATGAGTTCCATTTTCGTTTCTTGAATACAAATTACATCTGGTTTTTGGCTTTGAATAAGTTGTTGGATTTCTTTTTTCTTGGCCAGACGACCTAAACCTCTGATATTGTAACTTATTAACTTCATGGATTTAATATTTTGTCTCCTGTTCGCCTCCTGAAAATCTATATCAAGATGTTCCATCTCCACCCCTTACACCTAACACCAGGTCTTGGATGATTTCACCTTCCTCCCCTTTGTATATTAATCTGTAATCTTTCCCCAAATCCCAAACATCTTTAGCAACTTCCTTTGCCTCACTATGTAAAAGAACCCACATCTTTCTATCTAACTCATCTTCTGGTAATATGAGATTTTGTTTATCATTCACCTAGTTTTTCTTGGAGCGCTGGCTGCAGGTACAAATTGATGGCACTTTCTTTCCTTTTCTCCGAGCTTTCTTTTTCTCCCTCAAAATTTCTAGCCTCCTCTTTCTTCTATCCTTTGGTGAAAGAATTGATGCTTGAGCACCAGATACTTGCAATTTTTTCCTTCTGAGATTAATGAAGTATTATTTCCCTTCTCCCCCTTTTCGATACCCTTATGAGGCTCTGTTGCTTCTTTAGATGTTTCAGATGGTAGGTGCAGGTCTAAAACAATACATTTTTCTCCAAAATGGGCATGATTAACATTTTTCGCTTCTTCTTCTAAGTGGGCTTGGATGAGGTCTACTTGATCTGGGTTGATGTTACTTTTTGAAACCACTATGTCGGATTTACTTTGAGGACCCCCAGGACTTTTCTGCTCCATTGTGTCCAAGACACCTACTTTTTCCATTAGAATTGTTGGAATTGCGGGCCCATGATGCTCTAGGGGATTGGGTGGGTCCCTCAAAATTATTCCAGATCCAATTTTGTCACTTATGCACGTCGTATTGTGCAAATCAGCCTTTCCATTGATAGGGTCTTTTGAACACTCTATTACCTGCTGCACGCCGCCGTCTTAAGGTGAATTACAACGCCCATCATTAAAGTTATGCACTACTTCCAGCGAGTTTGTTTCCTTGTTAAACTCCAACGTTCTCTTCTTTTCCGCATGCACCGTCTCGATATTCTTACCAGCCGCCTCCTCAATTAAATGCTCATAATTGTCTTCTATTCTCTTCATCGTCTCATCATCTTCCAAAGACACCATTGAAGGGGGTATGCAAGTGTCCTGTGAATTTACAGAGCTATTATCGTCTTCTTCTTCCCCGGAAGAACCTTCCTCAATCTGCTTCATGATGGCTTCATGTTCGCATCCACACATTTCTTTTGTAATCCATATGGTGAAAGTTTCATTGTTAATTTGGACTTTGATCACCTTGTTGATGAATTCGATCAATGGCGTTCTGACGTATAGTCTTGCCAAGTCTAGCCTCTCTCTTTCTTGTGTTGCTCGATCTATTTTTATTAGCCTGCCAAGAGAGGTTGTTATTAGAGTGAAGGTTTTCTTGCTCCAAGCATGAATAGGAATTCCCAGAACTCGGACCCAAACATATCTCGCTCCTCCAACGTCTCTAGACTCCCATTTTCGGATGACGCTAAACTCCTGCTGGAAAAAATCCTTGTATTCCTTTAGTAGGTTCCCAAAGTCTTCATTCTCTTCTACTTTTAGAAACACTCTTTCACCTCCCATTGGGATAACATTAACCGTCGCGATACCTTCATACACCATCCTCTGTTGTAGAGAGTTTAATTCTACCACGTTCCTAACGAAGCCAATGAAGCCTGCCTTGACCCATGCCATCTCCTCTTCTTTAATTGAAAAGAATAATCCTGCTCTCTCCTTGACCTCATTTCCAAGGTGATGATTCATGTGAGATTCGTTTTTGACCGGCCTTTCCTTTGGATGTGTTCGAGTTATCTCCAGATTCCTAGTTGCATCTGCATAAGTTCTTCCTTCTTTTCTAGTGTTATGCCAGTACCCTGTCTTCCTTGTCTTCTGATTATCCCTGACTGATATCTCCTTCCTTGGTAGGTTTCGAGCCTTCTTTGTTTGGATATTGATCGAATGGTTATGTCTTTGATTCTGTCTCTTAAACTTTGAAATATTCGCCCACACCTTGTATGAGCCGAACCACACATCTTTTAGTTGATCCTCTAGCCATTTCTCATCTTCAATATCGACACATCTAACGAACCCGAAGATCTTCCCTAACTTGTTTCTTTTTCTCGCTATGTATACGTCCACAACTTTCCCCCAGCGTTCGAACATTCTTACCATTTCTTTCTCTGTAATATCCTTCGAAAGGTTATTTATGTAGCATGTCGTCGTAACAAACGATTCTGTGTTGGTTATTTTATGATTCACTGTCCTGTCTTGATCCCGTCTGTATCCTCTCTTTCTCCTTGGACTCACTAAGGTCCATCTCTCAGACTCGTTCTTACTCTCTCTGTTCATATCTCAACGTTTAAGCTGCTAGAAATTCAAGTATCTTCCTTATCAACACCTCCGCCTAACGTAATTGTCCAATCCACAAATAATCGAAGTTCCCGAGGCAATATCCTTTTCCTTTAATCCATTAAAAAAACCCAAAGATTTCTCTACACAACCACATTTAGCATACATTTCAATAAAGGAAGTACCAACCACAACATCCACCGTGATTCGGTTTTCAAGTACATAACCATGAATCCATCTGCCATGCTCTAGAGTTCTCAACTGAGCACAACACGTAAGGAGAGCAATCTCCACATTCCTTTTCAATATAACTATGAATCTTCTTGTCAGCCTCCACATTCCTCAACGCAGCACATGCAGTTAGAGTGCTCACAACAGTAGCTTCAGCATGGCATCCTGATAGTTGCATTTTCTCCACTAGGAACCAAGATAAAACATGTCACATTTGGGATGTTCGGAATCTATCAAAGTATGTTGTTGTTATTAGTACATATGCACTATAGTATTCTAGCATAGCAAAATTCGAATAGCAAATTAGTTTCTGCGATCAAAAACACAATCCAATTGTGTAATTAGAAAGTCTCAATTTTCAGAATTAGCTAGGAATTAGTTTGGAATTAGCTACGAATAAGCTGCGAATTCTGTGTTTATGAATATAAAAAATAAAAATGGAAGAAATTGTCACGTGGCATCTACGTCATATTTTTACCACGTTGACACTGCCACGTGTATGCCAAGTCATAAAACAAAGTTCCACGTGGCATGCCACATAAGCATCTGTTAGTGGCATTTGACGTTAGAGACTAATTGTTTAGACGAAAAATTTTGAAAAGACGATTTCTTGAAGAAAAATTTTAGAAGGACTAAAAACAAAATCTGAAATATTTAGAGGGACAAAAAACTTCATTAACCCTTTTTAATATTGTAATACCCCATATTCTCTTAACGCTCAATTGGATATCAAATGAGATCAAAGGAGTTTCTATGTATTTTATCTCTGATTAATTAGATTTATGGAATCCTCTAAGTACTTTAAGTGTTGTCAATTGGGATCAATAGAGAAACTGATGAACTCTGAAGAGATCAATTATTTTATTAAATAGACAGATTAATATTTATTAGTTCAAGAAAGTATTTTAAGGTAACTCTAATAATTAATCAATTGGTGTTAGAAGACAAAATATCAATTGGAGATATTTTACCCCGTTGGATTATATTATATAATATTGGTTTATATATATATATATTGGAAAAGGAAAAAAGATAGAAAGAAAAAGAAAGAAGAAAAAACAGAGAAAAAGATAAGGAAGAGAAGGAAGAAGGGGAAAGAGAAAGAGAAGTTGGATCATCATCATTCACCATCTTCTTCAAACTCCTCTTCGATTATCAAGTGGGTTCTAGTTAGAGACTCTAAGTTCTAGAAATATAAGTTTAGAACTTAGGTTAGATTTGAGAGAAAATGATTAAACGGATAAATCAATGAAATCTAACGGATGAAATTCGATATAAATTGTGTAGTGTAGTCGTATTATGCTTGTGATCATTTGATAATACTTGCTTTGATGTTTGGGAATGATCTGGTGTGGGAAGGATGGGTTTTTGAAGCTCATGGAACCCTAAACACGCAGCTGGGAAATTCTGGTTTTTTGCATGGTTCGCCTAGCGAACCCCTGGCGAAGGGCAAAGCGAATGGTTCTCGAGGATATGTCCTTAATTGATCCCCCTGTAGTTGGTAACATATTTTCCTGGTTTAAATCCAATGGCTCTTGCAACAGTCGATTGGATAGGTTCCTTTTGGACGAGAGTTTGTGTGATAGGTGGAAAGTGGTGAATCAGAAGATTGGGGAGAGAGATATTTCTGACCATAGGCCAGTCTCATTAGTTTTAAACAACAAGAATTGGGGCCCCAAACCATTTAAAACAATAAATGCATGGTTTGATCATCCTAAGTTCTATGGCTTTGTGAAAGAATGTTGGAATTCAATCGAAGTTCAGGGTAATGCTGAAAATATTCTCGTTCAGAAACTGAAAGCTTTAAAGAGTAGTCTGAGGAAATGGAATTTGGAATAATTGACCTTAAAATTGAGGAGAATGTGAAGAAAATCAATGAATTGGAGGATGACCTAACAGAAGAGGAGGATGATAATTTTGATTCTAAGTTGAGATTGCGAGGAGCTGCTATGGAGGCTATGTGGAATAAATTACTATACAAGGAAAGTATATTGAAACAGAAAGAGAAAACAAGATGGCTTGAGGAGGGAGATTACAACACTAAATACTTTCATTCAATCATCAATAATAGGAGAAGGGTCAATACCTTATCAGCTTTAAATGTGGGACTCAGTAAAGATGATGGTGTGGACAAGGTGAACCAAGTGATCCAGGAACATTTTGCTAAGAAGTATCAGTGGTCATATCCAACAAATCATATTGACATGGATCTTTCTTTTTTATCAAAACTCTCAGAGGAAGATAATGCGGGTCTCTCTGCTCCCTTCACATCAGAAGATATAGTAGAAGCTATAAAAGATTGTGAAGGGGATAGGAGTCCTGGTCCTGATGGCTTCAATTTGAAGTTTATTTGGAAGACATGGGAGATTGTAGGGAAAGAATTCACTAATTGCATTTCTGAATTTCATGAGAAAGCCTCTCTTTCTAAAACATTATGCTCTACTTTTTTTGTCCTAATCCCTAAAGTTGAGAACCCTCAAAACTTGAAGGAGTTTAGGCCTATAGCTCTCATTGGATGCCTTCACAAGATAATTTCAAAGATTCTGGCTGGTAGATTAAGAGCAGACATACACAAACTGGTCTCTCCATCTCAAACTGCTTTTGTTCCTGGAAGGAAATTAATGGATGGAGTTCTTGTAGCTAATGAAGTGATGGATTATGTTACAAAGAAGAAAAGAAAAGGTTTTATGTTTAAAATAGACTTTGCCCAAGCCTATGATTGTGTGAACTGGGGATTCCTTTTCAAAGTCTTAAAAGCAATGAATTTTTGCTCTAAATGGCAAGAGTGGATGAGGGGGCTGATATGTAATAGTTATGGTTCTGTATTAGTGAATGGGAGTTTATCCAAAGATTTTAGGATGTGGAGAGGCCTTAAGCAGGGAGATCCTTTGTCTCCATTCTTATTTGTGCTCATCACTGAATGCATGGCTCTCTTATTCAAGAAAGCTGAGGAGCAAGGATTACTGAGTGGGATTAAGGTGGAGAATACAACTAGCATTTCCCTACTTCAGTTTGCTGATGATACCCTGGTTATTTGTGATGAGGCTTGGTCAAACATCTGGGCTATAAAGTCTATCCTAAGAGGTTTTGAGGTCTTATCTGGATTAAAAGTAAATTACAATAAAAGTGTGCTCATGGGCTTTGGTGTTGAAAGGTACCAGACAGAAGCAGCAACTACCTTTCTGAACTGTAAACAAGGTCAATCTCCCTTCAAGTTTTTGGGGCTGGTGGTGGGGGAAACACAAATCATATTTATTCTGGAATCCAGTTATTACATCCTTTAAAAATCGTTTGGCAACATGGAGGGGAAGGATGCTATCTATAGGGGGCAGGGTAACATTGATCAATTCAGTCTTAACAAATTTACCTATTCATTTCCTTTCCTTTTTCCTTGCTCCACTCAAAGTGTTGAAGGAAATACAGTCTATACAGAGAAGATTTTTATGGTCAGCTGATGGGGAGAAAAATAGTATATCATGGGTTAAATGGTCCCTGGTGTGTAAATCCAAACAGCAGGGTGGTTTAGGAATTAAGGACATCATAACATTCAACAGGGCCTTGGTTACTAAATGGATGTGGAGAATCACAAAAGGTTCAGAAGCAATCTGGAGAGGAATTATAAATACAAGATATGGAGAAGACTTTCACAACCTGTTCTTAGAGCAACAAAGGAGTTCTACTAAATACTGGTTTAATTGGTGGAGGGATTTAGTCTGTCTGGCCAAACCTTCTAATGAACAAGGTTTCTTTAGTCAACTGATCTCGAAAATTGGTAATGGTAGGAACACTTCCTTTTGGCATTCAAAGTGGACTGGTGGAAATGCCCTTAAACTCCAATTTCCATTGTTGTTTTCCTCTTCCCCAAATCAGGATATCCTTGTCAAGGATTGTGGACTTTGGCAGGATGATATTTGGAGTTGGGAGTGTATGACTAATAATGTGATTTCTGAAGGTGCAGATGAGACCACTGTTAATGAATTGAAGATGATAATTAGTGACATTAGGCAGATCAGGGAGAAGGATGATGAGATGATCTGGACGAGGAAAGTGGATAAAACATTTAGTGTTAAGGAATGTTACAAAAGTTGGAATAAAAGCGGTGAGGAGGTTAACTTAGACAGTTTGACCTTGGAGGCATTAGAGATCATATGGAGGATAAAGGCCCCTCTCAAAGTGTTGATTTTTGGCTGGAGATTGCTAATGAACAGACTGCCTACTCGAGGAAACTTAAATAGAAGGGGAGTTATTGCAGACCCTCATCAATTATCTTGCATATTCTGTTTTAAGGAAAGGGAAGAAATCTATCACATAGTACTAAGCTGTGAAAAAATCAAACTGGTATGGAAGGGTTTAGAAAATAGGTTGGGGATTCGCTTACTAATGGGTAACAGTCATGTTGAAATGTTCATTGATTGGTATAAATCAGCTAAATGGGGATCAATACTTTCTTATATTTGGCTGATTTCTTGTTGGTGTGTCTGGAAGACAAGAAACCAAGTGATATTCAATGATGCAATCCCAAATCCCTCTTCAATTTGTGAGGAAATCAAGCAGGTGTCGTGGAGATGGAAAAGGAAGAAAACAAAGGAAGAATGTTCAAGAAGTTATTATGACTGGTTTAAGCTACCATTGGATCTTTCCTAAGACAACCATAGATTTGAGGTAGGGGGTCTGTATTCAATCTCATCTGGCCTTAAGGTTTAGATATGTGAGGGCAGTCTTTTTTCCCATTTTAAATTTTTCGGTTTTGGTGGTTATGTTTCATGTATTGAGACTGTCATTTTTCTGTCATAAAACATGTAAATTTTAATGGTTTTTATGACAGAACTTTGTATTGCTGGCTTTGGGTCATTTATACGACCTTATGAATGAATTAGAGTATTAAAAAAAACAACAACAACAACAACAACAGTAATGAAGAATAATAATAACAACATTAAAAAATGCGCCACTTTTATTGTTAGGCCAATGGGCGAGGCAAAAAACTAGAAAGTGTGTCACATTTCCCTTTAGTTGGGAAGTTAAACAAGGGAAAATCTCTCACTTTTCACATCGGTTGGATTGTGAACTGAGGTAAAATCCTTCACTTTTCCCTTTTGTTGGGACTGTTAACCAAGGGGATGGGTTACATGACCACTTTTCACATCAAATGTGTACATAATCGATGTGAAATCCCTTGTACTTTAAAAATATAATCTTTTTACACATTACTATTCACTCATTTTATTCTACAGATCTAGATTTTGTAATCATATTCACATAGAAAGAAATTTGAATTGATTTTGAAAATGTAACATGATGATTAAATTAAGAATCTAGAGACAGGAACTCACAAACTTAGATACAAATAACTCGTACAACCCCTCCAAATGCATAAGTTTTATTGAAACCTGGCCATTAATTTGATTTGCTTCAAATATTCTAATAAATACAATGTCCGTGATATAAATTCCAATATAAATATTTGGAAGGATTGTGAATCAAAACAAATGTTTGGCACAAAATTTGAAGTCAAAGATATTAGAAAATAGTAATAAATAATATATTATTTCATTATGTTCTATTAACAAACAAGAAGCAATAGTTACCTTGAACAATTTGATAAAGCAATTGCAACAATGCTCAACAGTTAGCTAGTTTCTGTCGTATCAACAACTTTCTAATCCAGATGATAAATCTTGATAACTAAAGGTTTCTAATACTTTTGTTTTTAGGCTTAAATTGAGGGCCGTGTATGTTATTAAAAGCTATGCTACTTATCAAATACAACAACAAGAAATTGATATTGGTTTACTTTATTGAAAAATTTATATATAAAAGTACATCCATAAGAATTCAATTCTTATGCATTGAAATAAAATAATTCAGAAGTAAGAAGTTGACAAAGATTTTTTTTTCAAATGAAAAAATTTCATTTCACATAAACAAAACTAAGACCAACAAGAAACCAAACAATTATAAAGTTTATCTTTGACTGTTATGATTTCACGTGAATTATTGATGTTTCATTTGGATTGATGAGTTGACAATGTCTTGACTGTTGTTATTTTATAAATGAACGACAAAGATTCATTACTTAATTATTTTTATCAAATTGGACAAATTTTTTCCTCTCGATTGCTAGATCAATCGAGGGAATATGCCAAAAATAAAATTTTAAAAAAATAAAAGGTGTTAAAATAGTTTTTCCCAACTATTGCTAGCTCAACCGAAAATATAGATCATAAATAAAAATAAATAAATAAAAAGTGCCAAAATGTTGTTGTTGGGATTCAAAGGGGAATTGATCAAAAGTTTTCGCCTCAGTTTCCAGCTCAACCGAGGGAATAGGTTATAAAAAAAGTTTTAAAAAAATCTAGAATGCAGTTGTTGAGTTTCAATGGTATGTCCTATTAAGACTTTTTTCTCTTGGTTGGCAGTTCAACGGAAGGAATAAGTCATAAATAATAAAAAATAAATAAAATACGCTGAAATGCAATTGCTAAAATCCGAAGGATGTTGATTAATACTTTTCCCTCGTTTGATTTTTTTAAAATTAAAATGTGGCGCGCATATGATTTACACTTCGGTTGGTTGTTGACTGATGTGAAAACTTTATTATAGAATTTGTTATTTGTTGTAGTGTTTGTATAGAAGTTTATATTGTTATAACATAATATTTCTATGTATGAAACATGAATATATTTTGTAATTTTAAAAGTATATATTTAGTATCAACTATGTATATTCCACTTAAAATTCTATATAAATTTATTTAGGATGTTATAATCGTTCACGCAATAAAAATCTTTCAAACTTTGTAAGGTAAGAACTTATCACGAAGACCACGGTCAAGGAGGATTACTACCTAGTAATTTAAAAGGTCTCTTCATTTTTATTGTATTGATAGATCTTGAGGGCAAATGTTCCAGGGAGACCATGAGACCAAGGAAAACCAATCATGATAAAGCTCAATTCAAGAGTATGCTTACTAAGACGTTGATGGCTCAGAGTACTCACAACCATGGAACCTATACTTGATCTTCACCCTCGATCGATCGCCCACCGTCAAATACAATCAGCTTGTCCCCAGTGTAAGACGCTAGATCACACATGGATGTTTTTAATGGCTCACATTATATAAAGTCCAACACGAACATTTTCAAGTACTCTCTCGTTCATATCCTAAAACTATTTTCTCATTCATTCCCTGAGCTTTCCAGGTCCTCCTCCACTATGTCGTATTAAAATTTCACTCCATCACGTCAAAACTTCATTCCATTCGATCTCCACCTATTTTTTAATTCTAGTTCGGAACGGATTCAAAAGTTATAAATTCTAACATAACTAAAATAAAATTTAAAAATAATAATTCATTTTATTTAAGAACAACCAAACATGTCAAAATCAATTTAACACATTACAAATCAGTTTTAAATGTTGAAAACGTGAAACCAAACGAAAATTCATGTCAACACTGCTCGCAATCTGTTCATCACCATTGTTTTACGTCACTGCTTTCTCCAAATTATGTCATACCCTCTCACTTTGTTCATTTAAAAAAAATCATATCTTCATTATTACTGTCATATAAATTTTTAGTTTTTCATCAAAAAATAAATGATCAAGAGATTCATAATTTCTTCCAAGTTTATTAACTTGCAAAATTACTAGTACAATAAGGAAAAACAATCATGTGTGAAATTTATCTACTATGTTACACACCAGTGTTATTTTACTAGAGCATAGAAATTCTTTTAAAATGTTATAGAGAAATCTTGTTGAATCTAAAATATAAGAAAATCCAATGTTGTGGAAAATCCATTGATGCCCTTCCCTTAAAATTTTACACATCATCAAAATGAAGGTAATTTGAGTCCAAAATTAACTTTTTGCAACTAAAATATCATTTCTAATTATATGATTGAATAACAAGTCTATTCAATACCAATTTATTTCCAATTGCACATGTATATCCAACTTGTACTTTGAAACCAAAGTTATGTCTTCCAATTTGCAACTATTGTTTATCCCAATAGTAATTATTGTGACCCAGCCAAAGATGCTAACTTTTCTGATTTTATGCAAAGCCACACTCTTTTCTACCTACTCACTCATTTTTCTCTATGATCCCATCATTTTCTTCATCTATTGAAATTTTCGTCAACTACAACTCAGCTCAACCAAAACAAACCAAGTTTGGATTTGTTGTTTCACAATATCACACAAACATTGCTCCTTTATGTTGATTCAAAATCATGTTTTTATTTTATGTTTCTCTTTTGTTTTCCATTCTTCTTGAATTTTCTTTTCCTGTTTTTGTTTTTTGGCTTGATCCAAACCAACTATTTTAAGTATGAATGTTTGTTTATTTGTATGTTTTTCCCTATTTTTTCACATTTTTTAATCTATATTTTGTGTTTCCATAAATCTGGATTTATTTATGTTCTCTTATTTTTGTGTTTTATTGTTCTGTGTATAGCATTTATGAGAAACAACTTTTGTATTTGTGCATACTAACTTTATTTGTATTTATGCTTGTTTTTGGATTTAAATGATTTAGTTTAGAAATCCTAAAAATATTCAAGTTAAAGTTAATGATTTTTTCTCAAAGTTAGTTCTTTAACAATCTTCTTCTCACTGTGTTTGTTTCAATCCTTGATTTTTTCTGTATTGAATTCTTTTTGTTTAACCTTGATTTTTGTTTCAATCTTTTTCGTCAAAATGGTTAGTTCTTATGAAGGTTATCATGAGATATGAAGCATCAACTTTGCAATTACTTTTAGGTTTTTCACTTGATTTTCAATATGGATCTTACCAATTTCATTATGTGTAGATAAGGAAGTGGTTTTTGTTTGTTGATAGTTGTGATATGGATCTTACCAAAATCTTTGTCGATGGTTTATGGGTTTAACGAATTTGCCAAAATGGAACCAGTATATGTGGTTCATGTTTCAGTGGAAATGTATGCAAAGGAGCAAGAGAAGCGAGTAAAAGATCTGCACATTGGTCCAAACGTTGGAGAAAACAAGGTTAGTGATTGAAAGATCGAAACCTCATGGTTATGGAATTGTGAAACTGACATTTATTGAATATATGATGTTCATATTTTCTCTACAATTGCATTGAAATAATATATTTTCTTCATACATTTTTTTTCAATTTCATTAGGAACTCCATTTGTCTATGTATATCATGAAATTGATGTCAATTAATCAATTTGTAGGTCTGGGAAAAATGAGGTTCATAGATAAATGATGCAATATGAATCAAGGAAATGCTTTGTGGCATGATCTTGGCCCCAAATGAATCCTAGAAACTATCATGTGCCTCCTACAAGTTTTGTTGGTTCTTATCCTGTTGTGCCAGGTCTACAACCTCCAATGCCCTATCCTCCAGGAATGATTAGTCCAACGCCTATGAATAGTCCTCTCGGTTTTGTTTCTCCTTCCGGTGGAAACGGTAATTCTGCCACATCTTTTGGATCCAGCAAAAATTCAGGCGATGGTCAGATTGAAGTTTAGTTATACTCCCTCTATTCTTTTTTAAGAAAGAGTGGTGTTGACAAAAAATTACTTATATTTTTGCATACCGATATTTCCTTACAACGATTGATATATTTATATTTTTGCCATGACCATTTCCTTATAACGATAAATGTTGCATGATGTTCATTCTGCATATTATTGTAATTTCACGTAGGACCACCTGGAGCAAATCTATTTATCTACCACATACCTCAAGAATAACAAAAACAATAACAACAAAAACAACAACAACAACAACAACAACAACAATAGTAATGAAGAATAACAATAACAACATTAAAAAAATGTGCCACGTTTATCCTTAGGCCAATGGGCGAGGCAAAAAACTAGAAAGTGTGTCACATTTCCCTTTAGTTGGGAGGCTAAACAAGGGAAAATCTCTCACTTTTCACGTCGGTTGGATTGTGAACTGAGGTAAAATCCTTCACTTTTCCCTTTTGTTGGGACTGTTAACCAAGGGGATGAGTTACATGACCACTTTTCACATCAGTTGTGTACATAATCACTGTGAAATCCCTTGTATTTTAAAAATATAATATTTTTACACAGTACTATTCACCCATTTTATTCTACAGATCTAGATTTTGTAATCATATTCACATAGAAGAAATTTTGAATTGGTTTTGAAAATGTAACATGAAGATTAAATAAACCAACTAACAAGAACTCATAAACTTAGATATAAATAACCCCTCCAAATGCTTAAGTTTTATTGGAACCTGACTACTAATTTGATTTGCTTCAAACGTTCTAATAAATACAATGTCCGTGATATAAATTTCAATATAAATATTTCACGAAGGATATTGTGAATCAAAACAAATGTTTGGCACAAAATTTGAAGTCAAAGATATTCGAAAATAGTAATAAATAATATATTATTTCATTATGTTCTTTCTATTAATAAACAAGAAGCAATAATTACCTTAAACAATTTGTTAAAGCAATTGCAACAATGCTCAACAGTTAGCTAGGTTTTGTTGTATCAACAACTTTCTAATACAGATGATAAATCTTGATAACTAAAGGTTTCTAATACTTTTTTTAAGCTAAAATTGAGAGTCATTTACTTTATTAAAAGCTATGTACTTATCAAAGACAACAACAATAAATTGATATTGGTTTACTTTATTGAAAAATTTATATATAAAAGTACATTCATAAGAATGCAATTCTTATGCATTGAAATAAAATAATTTAAAAGTAAGAAGTGGGCAAGATTTTTGTTTTCAAATGAACAAATTTCATTTCACATAAACAAAACAAAGACCAACAAGAAACCAAACATTTATAAAGTTTATTTTTGACTGTCATGATTTCACGCAGATTATTAATGTTTCACTTGGATTGATAAGTTGACAATGTCTTGACTGTTGTTACTTTATAAATGAACGACAAAGATTTATTACTTAATTTTTTTCATTAAATTGGACAAATTTTTTCCTCTCGATTACTAGATCAATCGAGGGAATAGGCCATAAATAAATTTGTTTTAATAAAAGGTATTACAAGTTTTCCTATCTATTGCTAGCTCAACCGAGAAAATAGATCATAAATAAAAATAAATAAATAAAAAGTGTCAAAATGTTGTTGTTGGGATTCAAAGGGGAATCAATCAAAAATGTTCGCCTCGGTTGCCAGCTCAACCGATGGAATAGGTTATAAAAATATTTAAAAACTCTAGAATGCAATTGTTGAGTTTCGACGGCGTGTCCCCTTAAGACTTTTTTAACCGATGTAATAAGTCATAAAAAAAAATAAAAGTTAAATAAAAGACGCTAAAATGCAATTGTTGAAATTCAAAGGGTGTTGATTAATACTGATGTGAAAACTTTATTATATAATTTATTATTTGTTGTAGTGTTTGTATAGAAGTTCACATTGTTATGCTTAGATGATTTTTTTTAATAATATTATAAAATATAGAATTTAATTTATTATTAATTTATAATATTTACAAATAATTTAATTCAATTGAATTATCTATTCAATATCAATTATTTATAATTTAATAATATATTATAGGACAATGTTATATAATGAATTATAAATGATATATATAAAAGTATGGTTTAATTTTGTAATATGTATCTGCAATTATTATTCAAATAATATATTAAAAACAATTTAAAATATTTTTAATACTATTTAAAAATTATAAGTTAAATTTGAAAGAATTATTTGATAATTTTTTTTAGCATTGGAATAAGATTTTATATTTGAAGTTAAACTTTAGAATATATAATCGCATTTATAAATAAGAATTATATTTTAAAAAATATATTGAAATAATTTTTTGCCTATTTAAAAGTATTGTTTGACCACTTTATTTAAAACATTGTAATGTGGTTTTTTTCCGTTGTTATTATGCTTTTAAAATTGATATATGAAAAATGATTATTTTTATAAAACTGTTTTATGCATATTTTTTTATGGAGTAAAATATTATATAATGTATTTTTTAGAAATATTGATAGAGACATAAAAGATAGATATGAAAAAAAATAAGGCTTAATTAGTATTTTCGTCCCTGTAAGTTAGCGAGTTTTTGGTTTTCGTCCCTGTAAATTTTTGTTTTTTGGTTTTAATTCCTATATCTTATTTTTTCTTGCTGTTTAGTCCCTAAAGTCAATTTTTTTTGGTTTTAATGACTAAAACGAACGCGAATGTGAAATATAGGGACTTAAACCAAAAAAAATATTACAGAAACGAAAACCAAAAACACGCTAACTTACAGGGACAAAAACACTATTTAAGCCAAAAAATAATTAGTATAAGAAAAATAAAATAAATTGTATCTTTATAATTGTTATTACGAAATCGTTTATCTCATTTTTGTAAGTGAATTAAGTAGTGATAATATTAACATTGATTAAGAGACAAAAAATTGTTTTCATTTTTATAGAAATTAAATTAGTTCTCATAATTTTTTTTATCTTATTTGAAAATTGATTAATTTAATTTTTGTAAGAATAGAATTAACTCTTATAGTTTTTATTGAATTATTTAAAAAATAATTAATTTAATTTTTTTTATAAGAAATTAGTATGCGCAATAGAAAATAAAATGAAATTTTAATAGTTTGAGTTTTGATGTACGAATAATATGTGTTTCGATATATCGTGGATGTATAATTTCTAAAAGTTTATAATATTATATATGGAATGGAAAAGAAAAAAAATAAATCAATAAGTATATATGATTTTTAGTTAGAGTAATTGAAGGGATAAGTAATGAAATATGAAAATAGAAGTGTTTTAATTAAATAAAATTTATAAATGAAACGTTACACTTTTTCTTAAATAAATAGTAGATATGTTGTTTGTATTTTGAAGAGTGCCACATCAGATTTTTAATGATGTGGCGATTAAGAGAATGAATTGTCAATATAATAGTGTGAGGCTTAGTTTTAATATATTATATAATAGATAATAGATAATAGATTTCTATGTATCAAACACTAACATATTTTGTAATTTTAAAAGTATATATCTAGTATCAATTATGTACATCCCATTTAAAATTCTATATAAATTTAATTAGGATGTTATAATCGTTCACACACTAAAAATCTTTCAAACTTTGTAAGGTAAGAACTTTTCACGAAGACCACTGTCAAAGAGGATTACTACCTAGTACTCTAAAAGGTCTCTTCATTTTTGTGCATTGATAGATCTTGAGAGAAAATGTTCTGGGGAGACCATGGGACTGAGGAAAGCCCAATCATGATAAAGCTCAATCCAAGAGTATGCTTACTAAAATGTTGATGACTCAGAGTACTCACAGCCATGGAACCTATACTTTTTTTTAAGTAAGCCATGATATTAAAACAAGCACAAGGGGTGCTTGAACCCAAGATACAAAAGATCAGGATAATTTCATCCTCTTGATACAATCAATATGGGCAACGAACCAATCGTAAAAATTACAAATAGGGAATTTACGATGCCCACCCCACCATCTCCAAGAAAAGAAGATGATAGAATTAATGATATCATCGACTGTCAACAAAATGTTTCTAAAAATACAACTATTTCTACTATGCCAAATAAACCAAACCGTAAAGACCCAAATCGAACTTCCCACCATGTATCCACTATTCTTGGTAGAATCCACTGCACAAAGAGTAAAACAATCTAAATAATTACTACCAACCAAAAACTCAGCACCAAACCATTTAGCCACGCCTTTCCAAACGTATCCTGCATAATTACACTCCAAGAAGAGGTGGTTAACAGTTTCAGCCTCCAAATTACACAGACAACACAAAACCGAGTCCCCGCCGAGTCCGATATTCCTCCTCAACAACTGGTCTTTGGTAGCTAATCTGTCCCTCAATAATCTCCACCTGAACACCTGAATGTTGGACGGTAAAAAAGACTTCCAAAGAAGTTTCATACCAGTTAGCAGCTTCACGTCCACCTCGATGACGGTTCCGGCATTCTGCAAAACATCATAACAAGAAGAGACGGAGAAAGACAATGAATCCTCAACACACCAGCTGAACTGGTCACTCCTAGCATCGACAGGCTCAAAATGAACAAAAGATCCAACATCCCATCCCTCTCGGCCTGTAAAATAAGATCAGTAGCTAACAGACTAACCTCCACACTCCATTTCCACTTAGAATCTCTCCAAATACCAAACTCTGCAACTGCTCCTTTTGGGTTACTGCTAGCATGAAAAAGATTGGGGAATAGCACCTTCAGAGGCTGATTCCTAGTCCAATTAACTAACCAGAACGCGGTATCTTTGCCGTTACCAACGACGCTGGCCAGATTCTCCACGAAAAGATCCGACGTTGAGACATGATCGAAAGAAACGGTCATCAGGTCTCTCCACCAAATAGAGTCAGAAGACTTACCTTTTTCCCCGTCGTAACTTGAAATGGCTAAACCAAGACTATTATTCGCGTATCTGTGCTCCAGAATATCCCTCCACAACGCTTTCTTCTCAGACATGCATCTCCAATTCCACTTGATAAGGAGAGACTTGTTAAACAATTCGAAATCTTTAACTCCGAGGCCCCCCTTGTCTTTTGGCGTACAAACCGATTTCCAACTTACCCAATGAATTCTCATATCCAAAGAAGTTCCTCCCCATAGAAAGTTACTCTGAATCCTTTGGATCACTTTGATTACCGCTTTAGGAGCCTTGTAGAAAGACAACGAATATAAAGGTAAAGCATTAAGAACCAAATTAATCAATACGACTCTACCACCCACAGATAAATGTTTTCCTTTCCATCCTGCTAGTTTCCTTCTCACATGCTCAATAACCTCCACCCACATAGAAGCCTTCCTAGGACTGTCTCTAACCTTAACACCAAGGAACTTCATTGGAAAGTTCAGAATATCATAGTGTAAGAAAACCGAAGCAGCCCCCAGAAAATCAGGCTTAAGATTGACGCCCCCAATTCGACTTTTATTAAAATTCACTTTTAAACCTGAAACCAATTCAAATCCACGTAAGATCGCTTTGATACTCCAAAGGTTGTCCCAACTCGCTTCACCTATAAGAAGTGTATCGTCCGCAAACTGAATTATGTTATACTCGGCTCTGTCATTGACCTTGAACCCTGCATAAAGGCCCTTAGAAACAGCTCCCTGCAGTAGCTTAGTAAGCCCTTCCATTACCAAAATAAACAGAAAAGGCGACAACGGATCCCCCTGGCAGAGGCCTTTACCAACTCCAAAATCTCTAGTCGCGCTACCGTTAACCAAGACCGACATCGTACCGTTGAAAACCAACTTCTCCATTCAACTCCTCCAGCCCCTTCCAAAATTCACCTTCTCAAATAAAAATCTGAGGAACTTCCAAGAAATACAGTCATAAGCTCTTTCAAAATCAATCTTCATAATCATACAACTCTGTTTCGATCTTTTCGCCAAATCCAACACTTCATTAGTTACAACGACACCGTCCAAAATGAACCTACCAGGAACAAAAGCAGACTGCTCAATAGAAACGATGCTACCTACTACCTTCTTCAATCTTCCGGCAAGAATCTTAGACAAAATTTTCTGAAAACAATTGACAAGGAAGATTGGCCTGTAATGACTAAGCTTTTGAGGGTTCTTTTTTTTAGCAACCAAGGTCAAGAAAGACGCAGACGCAACCTTGGTGAGGGAAGGAAAACTGAAGAACTCTTTGACAAAACGCACAACGTCATGTTTAACAATATCCCAACACGATTTAAAGAAACAAAAACTGAAACTGTCTGGCCCCGGACTTTTGCTCCCATCACAATCCCACACCGCTTCTCTAATTTCCTCTTCTGAAACCATCTTATCCAAGGCCTCTTTGTCAGTATCTGATAGAGACATCAGTCCAACGTCACCAAGCGAAGGCCTATCATAAATCTTCTCCTTAAAATTATCAGCAAAGAAATTACTGACAGAGCTTTTAACTTCCTCCACTTCCTCAGTTATACCACTGCTAGTTTCAACAAATGAAAGGTTAGTACTCCTACGTCTACCATTAATAACCTTATGGAAGTACCTTGAGTTCCTATCACCATCTTTAAGCCATGCTACTTTAGCTTTCTGTTTCAGCATAGCATCTTTAAGATTAAGATTCTTCCAGATCCTTGAAGTAGCTTGCTGTCTCGACTTCACCAACTCATCGAAGCTGAAGAACCCAATACCACTTAACTCATCATCAAGGTCATTTAAATCAGATACGGCGGCCTCCACGCTCAAGTCAATCAACCCAAAAACTTCACGGTTCTAGATTTTGAGCTTAGCCTTAAGGAAATTCAACTTCGACTTCAGAACGAAATCTCCTCTACCTTCCGTCTTGGCAGAATCCCAAACACCTTTCTCAAACTCCATAAATCCTTCATGACTGACCCAACTGTTGTTAAACTTAAACGGTTTAGGGCCCCAATCCTTAGCATTACCTTTGACAAAAATCGGGCAATGATCAGGAGTATCTCTCCTGCCTATGACTTGGTTGTTCAACTTCCACTCGACTATTAAGTTTTGCGATATCAGAAACCTATCCAGCCTGCTCATAGAGTTCCCCGTACTGTTGAACCAAGTGAATTGACCACCGCAATAGGGTAAATCAATACAATCCAATTTCCCAATGAAATCGTAGAATTAAGCCATTTCCTTACTTCTACCTCCTTCACTGATCCCTTTCCTTTCTCTAGCGTGAGACACAACGTTGAAATCCCCTCCAAATAACCACTCTCCTTGACCTTTGGATGCCTTCACTTTTAAAAGATCCTCCCACAACTTCCTTTTGAGGGCAGTTCTGCAAGAAGAGTAGACATTGACAATGTGAATAACTTTGTCCTTCCACACAAAAGTTGTTCCAAGGAAACCTTCCCCACGAAAACTACTGACTGATTTCAACACATCCTTCCTCCATAAAGTAACCAAACCTCCTGCAGCGCCGTTCGACCCAGAAAAAGACCACTCCACTTCTCTACTACCCCACATAGAATAAGCAATACGATCGTCGATTAAACCCATTTTGGATTCTTGAACAAAACACACGTCGACATTCCCCTTCTGGATCAGGTTAGCAAGACGTTTTCTCTTCACCTCACTACCACATCCTCTTATGTTGAAAGATATGAAATTCATGGAACACCCTTTATAGAAGACACCCTCAAAACATTTCCCTCCTTATCTCTATCCTCCAAATCACCTAACGCCTTCAACATCTCTTCCTTCCTCTCTCCCCCTTTGATTCCAATTGAATCAATTATCTCCCAGACCTTGTTTGTCACCTTAGATTCCATTTCCTTCCAAAACCTCTTGTTTCCTTGAAGGACTTCAGAGTCAGTTACCGACAAACACCTCGACCCCGAACCTTCCCTCTCCAAATTTTTCTGAGTCGACGACTTAGAATTGTTGATAGAATCCTTGGACAAACTCTCACTGATGGATGACGAACGAAAAACGTCTTTAACAGTTGATGTGTGGTTCTTCTTAGAAAATTTATTTGGCTGAGTAGGGTTTAGCACGACGATGACAAATTTCCGGAATTCCCAATTTCAAATCCCTAACCACAGAAACACCAGGGTCACTGAAACGATCTCCTTTATTAACCCGTATTCGCGCCCCATGACCCGCTCCAATATCTGATAAATGGGCCTGTTGGGCTTTAAGTAATCCATCAAAAGAGATAGCATTCCCTCTCGGGCCCATCGTATTAAAAGTTCACTCTACCACATCAGAATTTCATTCCATGCCATCTCCATTTATTTTTAATTCTAGTTCGAAACGGATTCAAAAGTTATAAATTCTAACATTACTAAAATAAATTTTAAAAATAATAATTCATTTTATTTATGAACAACCAAACATGTCAAAATCAATACGTTAAAAATCAGCTCTAAATGTTGAAAACGTGAAACCAAACGTAAATTCATGTCAGCACTGCTCGCAATCTGTTCATTTTACTAGAGCATAGAAATTCTTTTAAAATGTTATAGAGAAATCTTGCTGAATTTAGTCCTAACCACAAAGTCCGAGTTCAGCGGCGGTGTGGATATTTTATTGAGAATTAAAACCCCACAGAAAATTTTGGAATCAACTTTCCATTTTAGAGAGAAAAAAAAGAAAGTGATTGCGCGTAACTAAAACCACTTTGCTACTTTGAGTCTCATATGTTTGGTTGATAGCAAATAAACTACTCACACCCACTTCCAAATATTTTATTATATTCAAAACATGTTTTATGGTCACCACATTCAAAGTTTTTCTTTAAGAAAAATATACTCTTTAGAATTGAATCACATTTATAATATTGTCCTTATTTTTATTTTTGATATTTTTAAAATATCGTTTAAGAACATTTAATTATATTTCTTATTTTTTTCATTAAAATAACATTTTATGTGGCTCAATTAGTTCTACCAATATCTTATTTTTATCTGTTTATTTCTTCATACCTTATGAATTTTATAATCACATGATTGATTGAAAGAGGTGTGTCCTTAAAACTAATCGTTCTTGGAGATTTTATTGAATGTTTTAGGTTGTTAGTAATATTGAAGTGATTTTCAATGGTGGTGACAAATTCCATTGAAAAAAATAGGTTATTCTTTCTAGAATTACATAAGGTTGCAATAACCCTACATTATCAACACCAATTGGTACTTTCTTTGAACTATGCTTGTGCTTCCTTGCTGCAACTTTTATCAGCATGTGTATCACTAACTATTTTATTATACCAATTAGCATCACTGTTATACCATCTTAACCAATACTCGAAATGCTCAAGCTCTGTTAACTTTTTCACAATACCTGTTGCTTCAAATAAGCTCCCCCTATCTGAATCTATTTATACTGCATGCTCATTTTCCCTTGTGTAATATACTAAATAGTGCCTATTAAATCTACTCTCGTAATAAAAAATCAAAGTGAACTCCATAAAATGCAAGTTTTAAAAAGACACAATGAACAGAGCTAACTCATCGATACAATGAAGACAGAAGATGCAACAGATGAGATTGAGTTTCAGATATGCGATTGTGTTACTTGGTCTTGAAATCATAATTTCGCCATCTTCGTTCCTTTCTTTGTCTCCTCCCTCACACCAGTTTCAGTTTCTATTTTCTTATACAAAATCCTAATTTTCAAGAATTTAATGTAAAAACATAATTCTAAACACTATTGCACTTTTGGTGGTAAATTAAGGAATATTCACGTATGTATGTTGTTAAATAAAAAACAGACATGTCATAATATCCACATTTGTCCAGTCAACCTTTTTTTTAACAGAACTCACTCCAAAGACTAACACCAACACAAAAGTCAAATATAAGGACTTATACAAAAAAACAAAATATATGAACTAAATTCAAAAACTCGTTAACTTACGAGAACCAATTAACCCCCAAGGGTTGGCCTAGTGGTGGAGGCTTGGGTCTTGAGAGTGTGCTCCTCTCAAGGTCTCAAATTCGAATCCTACTAGATGCAATCAATCTTTGTGTGGGACATTCCATACGGAGGTTTGCTCTGCCTTTAAACGGGACTCGCGTTAGTGGACGGTAGGATTGATTCCTCTTAGATTAGTCGGTCACAAGCACGGATACGGCTTCCCCCAAAAGAAATAGACATAATGAAATTTGAGTGCCCACAATAAACATTGAAACCGACTTTGCATTATCAAAGCATACACATTTATAAGTTGCAAGTCAAAACTAAAAATATAGAAAGTGATATTGTAAAGAATAACCCTAGTCATATCGTGAGGGGATTTCGATAATGTATTGGCTGGTTGTACTTGTCTGCTCAAAAGTAATAAACATAATGAAATTTGAGTGCCCACAATAAACATTGAAATCTTATTACTTTGAGTCTCATATTTTGGGTGCAAAAAAGAAAACGTGTAATACAGTACCCACTTGTAAACTTGTCTCTTGTATAATATAATTACTAATATTTGTGCCAACTCATCTTTCATCATGCAATCGAAAACTACTGTCTACTTCTAGCTGTCAACACGCCAACATCGCATTGAACTTTCCTTTGTTTCTTCCTTCCTTTCACAGATGTATGACTATAAATACAATTCCCATTTCTCTGAAACCATCATCTCTTCAACATTATCTTCATCACTCACTACCAAATACTATATACATCTTCAATACAAATCTACCATGGCATTTCTTCATACTTCTTCAACCATCACTTTCCTCCTATCTCTATTGGTATTTCTTTCATTCATGACAGCATATGCAGCATCGAATTTCTACCAGAATTTTGATATTACTTGGGGAGATGGTCGTGCAAAGATACTTGACAACGGTCAACTTCTCACACTTTCTCTTGACAAAGCCTCTGGTTCTGGATTCCAATCCAAGAATGAATATCTCTTCGGCAACATCGATATGCAGCTCAAGCTTGTACCTGGAAACTCTGCAGGCACCGTCACTGCTTACTATGTAAGAACAAATAACTCTTACTATTTTAATGCTTATTATATGCTACAATAATACTTATAATTGATGTTTCAAAATTTCTAATTATTTATTTTTAATATGACATGTTGCAGTTATCATCAAAAGGATCAAATTGGGATGAGATTGATTTTGAATTCTTGGGAAATGTAAGTGGACAACCATACATTCTTCATACCAATGTGTTCAGTCAAGGAAAAGGAAACCGAGAGCAGCAGTTCTATCTATGGTTTGATCCAACTGCTGATTTCCACAAATATTCCATTCTCTGGAATCCTCAACGCATTATGTAAGTACTTGTTTTACCATTATGACAGACACTTCAATTTCATTCAACGACTGTTGATTAATGATGATCATGTATGTGTATATTCATTGAATTCAGTTTTTCTGTGGATGGAACTCCCATAAGAGAATTCAAGAACATGGAATCAAAAGGAGTTGCATTTCCAAAGAATCAAGCAATGAGATTATATTCAAGTCTATGGAATGCGGATGATTGGGCAACAAGAGGTGGTCTTGTGAAAACAGATTGGAATCAAGCTCCATTCGTAGCATCATATAGGAATTTCAATGCAGATGCTTCATCAACCAATGCTTGGTACTCTCAACAGTTGGATTCAACAAGTCAGCAGAGATTGAGTTGGGTTCAAAAGAATTACATGATTTACAATTATTGCAATGACACCAAAAGATTTCCTCAAGGCTTTCCAACAGAGTGCACTACATCTTAATCAATCTTTCTATATTCATACTGCAACTATATGTTTCAAGATTTAATTTTTTTTCCTTTTTCTTTTTACTTAGGCATATTCAATTTCTTATACTTGTAATTTGCTTCCTATCAATTCATTAATTCTTTGATACAATAAAGAAATAAGTATTCAGTTTTGTCTTTCAAAAAACAAATAATTTAGAGATTCATCATTTCTTGTAAGTTTATTAACTTGCAAAATTACTAGTACAACAAAGCAAAAACTATCATGTGTGAAATTTATCTACTATGGTATGTTATAAAATAGGAACACACCAATGTTTTTTTACTAGAGAATATAAATTCTTTTAAAATGTTATAGAGAACTCTTGTTGGTGTTAGTCCTATAATCCTATTCACTAAGTCGGTGGTGTAGATATTTTATTGAGAATTAAGATCTCACCTAAAAATTTGGAACCAACATTCCATTTTAGAGAATAAAAAATAGGTAATTGCGCGTAATTAAAACCAGTGTTTTAAAAACTGGACCGGTCATCAAACCGGTGAGGATACTGGGTCACTGGTTTATCGGTCAAACCACTGGGTCATTGGTCGAACAACATGACTAAACCGGATTAAACCGGATAACTCGGTTGAATAAACCTGTCATTATAATAAGTATAAAACCGGTCGAACCGGATGATTCAGTCTCTAAAAAATATAACTAGCACTTAAATTTTTTGAAAATATCATATCATAAATTCACAGGTTCATAATTTAAATTCAAATTTTAAACAGAGTCTAATTGTAAATTTTAAACAGAGTTTAATTTAAATTCATAGTTTTAATGTTAATAGAAAATCAGTTTTAATGTTAATAATTAAAACAATACAAATATTAACATTATTCTAAATAATAAATTTTCCAAGTCTATATATATATAATGGAAATCAGTTAAGTCTAAAATTATATTATATTTAATTTTTTAATTTGTGTTCTTAAATATCTATACAAATATTTGTATGATGGTTTTTCAATTAATATAAATACAAAATAGTAAAAATAGTTTTGTGGATATTACGAAACTTAATTTGTGTATCACTTAAATCAAATGAGTGATCACTATTATTTTTGGAGAAAAGTTCCTATGTATTTGAGTAAAACAAATTTAAAAAAAAAAATTAAAAAAAAAATTAATTTTTTTTTTTTTTTTTTAAATAAACAGTTGAACCGCCGGTTTTCCCGGTTCCCACCGGTTCGAAGACATGGCCGATCGAGTAAGTGAACCCGGCCGGTTACCTGGCCGGTTCCCGGTCCAACCGGTCCGACCTGCCGGTCCGGTCCGGTTTTTAAAACTATGATTAAAACCACTTTTCCAACTTTGAGTCTCATATGTTTGGTTGATAACAATAACCTGCTCACACCCACTTGCAAATATTCTATAATATATTTAAAACATGTTTTATTGTCACCACATTCTAAGTCTTAATGAAAAATAAACTCTTTATAGTTTAATCACATTTATAATTTTATCCTTATTTTCATTTTAATAATTTTTAAATTATCGTTAATAATTCTATTTTTATTTAAAATAACATTTTTATATGTTTGAGTTTGAGATTGATATTAATATTGAGATTATGTTTTTTTTATTCTTTGTGCAATTCTCATCTTCTTTCGAATTGAGTTTATTATATCTAATGGCGATTCTTTATTTCACTAATACCTTTTTAAAAATATAAACTATTAAATTGATTTTAGAAATAATCAAATGAAAAATTATGTTGTAATTGAAACTTATCTAACATTGATTAATGGTTTTCTAACGTTCTGCAACTCATCATTTATCTCATGCTATTTTATAGTTAAAATCTCTGCAAATGCTTCTAGTTTTCGTTTAGTTTTCTTCCATACTTGTTCATTTTTCGAAGCATCGAATTTTATGCTTTTAAGAATGAATTAGTAGAAAAGGAAGTGTTGAATAAAAAACTTGAAACGTTGAAGAAATTTTAACCTTAAAAGAGCATGAGATGAATGATGAGTTAAGGATGCTTCAAAATTATTAATCAATGTAAGTTGTTCTTCAAATATATAACACAATTGTTCATATAATTATTTTTCTAACCAATTTTAAGAAGTTATATGTTCAGTAAACGATTTAGTGAAATAAGTAATCCACATTAGATTTAATAAACTCAAAATTGTTTTACCCGCCAGTTTTATGAAAAAACCAAGGTGAAAAAGTGGTATACCCATCGGAGAAATGTCAAAACAGAGGGAGCATGTGTTTTTGCCATTTCAGATGTTAAAATTAGAGATGGATTTGTCTTCATTCATTTTTAGATTCTCAAACTTTGTAGTGAGGAGTCGCAGCTTTGACATCTTAACCTTGGATGTGCTTTCATGAGCAATTTCGAGAATCTCCCAAGCATATTTGGCTTCAGTACATGTGTTGATCAATATAAATAATTTCTTGTCAACACCATTAAAAATATCATTAAAAGCCTTAGAGTTTCCAAGAGCTTCATTATCTTCTGGATCTATCCATTCATGTTCTGACTTTAAGCTTGGTGTACCATCTTGAGAAACATTCATAGGGTGTTTACAACCTTTTACACTACTACAAAAGGCGCTTTTTACCTCGGACGCGAAATGCATATTACCTCAGCTATAAAAGCGAGGTAATGAAGGGCGACATGAAAACTCACCACTAATCACCTCAGTGGAATTAAAATCTAGAGGTACAGTTAAATGCGCATGGGTTCAAACCCCCATCAGCGGCACTTTTATTATTTTCAAAACTAGCGTATCTTTCATGTCGGCTTATTTTGAAAACCGAGGGGTAAGATTATTTCTTTTTTTTATAAAAAAATTGTTACATTGTTTACCTAGAATATTACATTGTTTAAAATAAAAATCAAATTTCCTAGAGAACAAGGTAATAATCAAATTCCCTGAAGATTTAGATTTTAGATCTTCGAATTATTGAATCATGGGGAAGATTAAATGTTGGGTGCAATGTTACTCTCTTCAGATCCCGCATGCATTTTATTCTAAAGCAAATCAACATAAGGGTTAGATAAATAAAATCAACATTCAGATATATGATTTTGTGCTCAAATAAATATTTAAGAAAACAAACCTTAAACCCAAGTAATTTTCTGCTCTTGCAATCCATCTTAGATCTTTTCCAAACGTCTTTATGTTTCAAGCACTTCATGTTCCATATATGTTAGATTTTGAATATTCAACAGGCTTTTATAATGGATGCCCCTTAGGTTTCACGCGGATCACTAATGACATATTCTTGAGCGTTGATAAATATTAAATGGACGACAAAGATTTGTTTAAGGGCGTTGAATATAGTAAAAAAACGCTTAACTATCCCCTCGGTCAAGAAGAAAACCGAGGTGAATAAGATGTGTTTTTTTCAAATACATTGTTTACACAGAATATTAAAAATACATTGTAATTTTCTTCACTTGCAATCCATCCCATAGATCTGCACTTGAAAATACATTTTTTACACAAAATATTGAGAAACCTTATTTAGAACAAATCTCCGGATATATCCAAATTTTGTATCATACCCATTAAAACAAACTTTTTTGAAACGAGAATGATTTTCTGCACTAGCAATCTTTCAACTAAATAGTCACTACTACAAAACGGTAAACAACAACGACATGGTCACCGCGGTTCTTCCCTACATCGTGATGACATCTCTAAACTAAGGCGCTATCATTTTATTTTTGTTTTTTGATTAAAAATTATTTGTATATAACAACGGTTGAAGAGCCAACCGTGGTGATACCATCAAACTTTCATGGGTTCGAACCTCAGCTCCCTCATATATATTATTCCTTTAATGTTAAGGCGCACCTTTTCTTTTTTATTTATTTATAAATAAAAAACTTAAAGGGTTATAACTACGGTTGTTGATTTTCATCGTCGTGATATATTTTGTTTTTTAATTATAAATTTTAATTGTAAATTTAACTCTGGTGCTTCTTTATGAAATTTCACTATAAAAGTAATATATCATAACGGTTGCTGGTATTGACCGTCGTGGTAGCTTTACAGTAATATACACTCCTAGTTAGCTTGTCTCTTCAATATCCATTGGTAATAAAAACTAGTTGACGAAACAATATATGATTTCAACCCTAAACCCTAACATTCAATACTCTGAAATAATGCATCATTTCAACCAAAACACCATCGTTCTTCAGTATGTGTTCTTCAGTATCCTATCATTTTCGTCATCATCGTCAAGGAGGTTGACAAGACCATCACGATCATGACGTCGAGAAGGAATAGTACATCGTCGAGAAGGAAGACAACAACAACATCGTCGTTTCTTTAAGGAAGGAAGACAACACTAACACCAACACCAACACCAACATTATTTACTTAGTCATCACGTTTAGGGTACGTAAAATATTTTCTCAATGCATCTACAATAAACTTCATTTGCCATTGTTGTTGTTGTTGTTTATGTTGTGGTTGTTGTTTATGTTCCTTTTGTACATGTTGTTGTTGTTATTTTTGAACATAGATGTCGACCTTGTCGAGTTCAACATCTGATACTAACGAAGAAACTGAAACATATGAGAGTTGTGCGAATGAAACTTCGACAAATGATACTTTATCTAAAAGATCACAAAGAGGTATCACAATGATGCCATAATTCACATCAGTCCGCAACTCATTAGGTGAAAAAATTCCGATCGAGTTTGATTCTTTCTACAGAGTAGTGGATTATGAACATTACTCTACTTTTAAGAGTTATGTTGCATTCCTTGCATGTAGCAAAGTGAGTATACTGATAGATGAGTGGAAACAAGTGAATGATAAAGTCAAAGAAAACATATGGACAGATGTTAAGGTATTACATACTATAATTTTCATATATTCGATACCACTACCTATAATTTCTAATACATACTTATATATTGATTTAAATGTATGTAGTTGAATTTTGAGTTTACCGATGACTCAAAGTTGAAAAAAAGTGGATATCTTATGTCGGTACGCGTTGGAGGGGATTTAAGTCCCAGCACACGGCTGACTACATTAGGAAGCCTAAGAGCGGTCTTGCTCGTCCATGTATTCGATATAGTTTTATATCGAAGAAGCAATGATACGCAACCTCTCACGCTAGAACATTGTCCATGTTTGGAGTTATTCTATTATAGTCCTGAGGATGTAAGGGATTTTCTCAGTGGGTATAAGTTGTTGGACATAGGGATATTGCAAGTGTGGTGTATGTAAGTATATAGTTGAATGTACATGTCATTATACAACATTATCATTTTTTGTATTTCCTCCCTTAATTTATTCATTTTCTTTAACCATTTAGGTACATTCACCGTGTTTGTATAAAGTTGAATAAATCAAGTCTTTATGGAATCTTGGATCCGCTCTTTATTCGATGGGCATTTAATCAACCAAGAGACATTCTAGATTACTTGAAAAAATGGTTAAATGAGGGAGGAAAAGAATGTTACTTAGCACCATTTCTCTGTTCGTAAGTATTTTTGTAATTAATGTTTATGTATTCTATATTTAGTTTTGTATTAGAAAATACTAATAATATATATGCTCGTGTTTATTCAGTGGTCATTAGCAATTGATCATCATATCATTTAGGACGAATACGGTAACTGTATTATGTTCCTTGCATGATCCACTCGAAAAGAAAATGAAAGAGATGATTAATTTGTAAGTGTCTACATGTTTAATTCATTTTCTTTGACATTGTAATTTGTTTATCATGTAATATGTAAAATTCATTTTCAATGTACAGTGTTGTGGAGCAAGTGAATATGATGAACAATGTTAGAAGAAATCCCTCATGGATCTTTCCTAAAGTAAGTGGCCCGATTACCTGTTTCTTTCATTTACATTCATGTGTGGTTATATTCATGTAAATTTTCTTAAATTTGTAGACGAGGAGACAACCTGGGACTTACGAGTGTGGGTATTATGTCATGAAACACATGTTAAACATTGTCCTTGCAGGCATTGTTGATTCACGGGATAAGGTATATATTTCATAAAATGTTAACATATATTAATATATAAGTGATTGATTCATGCATGATATTTAATTTTTTGCTCTTTCTTATGTAGGTGTTTAACGAAGAAACTGTATTACCCGTCGAGCACTTTGTAGATCTTCGTAAACGTTGGGCGTATATCCACAACGTGCTTAAGGATCCTGCTGATTGATCTATTGCTAATGATTTAGTTTATGTATTGAATGTGTGAATATATTATACAGTTTGATGTAAACATATTGTATAGTTTGATGTAAATATTAATTTTGGCTTTTGATGCACAATGTTAGTTGTTTTTATGCTCTTTATGATCTATTGAGATGTGCTCTTTATGCATGGTTAACAAGATTATATGGTTATAATAGGTACAGGATAAAAATATGGAAGAATTTGAAAAGCAGAAAAAATTTCATATTTAAAACAGACGAAGTTTTGACAACGGTTATAAAACCTAACTGTGGTTGTATATTGAACGCTGACCAAAATAATATAAAATACAACAGTTCTATCACAACGGTTGGTTTAACCAACCGTTGTGATATGGCGCACGCTTTCTATAATACAACAACAGTCTCAGGACCGTGATTGTAAGTACCGCATATACAACGGCACTCTACATAACAACGCCTGGTCCCGCGTAGTTATAGATCTTTTCCATCCATTGTTAAATGCATTTTCGTAGCAGTAAGTACTCTTTAAAGGTTGAGCTTCATTCATTGTTGGTTAATCTCCATTCTTTGATTAACTTGAAGAAAGAATGATTTTCTTTACTTGCAATCTATCAACTGAGTGCCTTCTTTAACTGAGGGTTATTCCAAAAAATACAACACCGACAACATCAACAGCATTATGTGAGATAGATTGCAAGGGCGAAAAAAAAAGTTTTGTTCAAGCTAAAAGAACATTGAAGATTTTTTCTGTCTTGCAATCCATCCCAAAGAATGATGTTTGGGGGGGGGGGGGGGGGGTGGGGCGTCTTCATATTAGTAAGGATTACGGTCAAGTCTGTTTAACGAGTGTTTTTATAGTAAAATCTTATTATTTTTTGTCTCGGTTAAATAGAAAACCCAAGGGTTAGAACATTTTGTTTACACTTATAAACAAATATAATCATTAATTGCGATAGCTAGGAATCAAAGTTTGTACTGGTTTCTTTTCACCTCGGTTTTTCAATTTATGTTTTAGTTATTTTTAAAAAAAAATAAAAAATAGCGCGCCTTGGCTTTATACCTCCGTTTTCTATTGTTCGAGGTGAAAGATTCGTCATAAAAGTGTTATTTGTTGTAGTGTTACCACAACATTCCAAGTTTTGTTGTTTATGAATTTAAGAAAAGAAAACATCTTAGCTTTCCAATCATCATAATTGGTTCCATCTAAAACAGATGGTATATTGACAGGCCCTCCATCTTTGTGTTGTCCATATGAATAAAAAATATCTTCCTTGGAGCTCACCCAAATATAATAGGGTGTCTGCTCTGATGCCAATTAAAACTATGTTTCTTAGGGGACAGATGTTGCACCAGATGTCTAGGATAACTTGTCCAACTTATTAAAACAGATTTTTCACAATATGACATCAACACTTAATCAAACTAAAAGCAACAAAGAACACAAGAGAATTGGTAACCTAGTTCGGTGCAAACAACACCTACATCTGGAGGGCATTCTACCCAAGAAAGGAAATGCACTCTTTAATAAAATTAGTACAAAGTTTCTTAGATGAACACGCCTCTTGCTCAATGTCCTTGTTCTTAATTCTACCCTAAATGTATTTCTATTTAAGACTCCTTTTAAATATGAGAGCCCATCCTCACTTTCTCTCAATCACTAACCCTAGTGATCAACAACAATAATCAGAATGATCAATGTTTAATTTACAACTCAACTAAAGAAACCAACTATTATGCCTTATAATATGAATGGAGCAATAGTCTAGTGTACAATTAAAAAAAATAAAGTCTCAGCCTAAAACTCAAATGATCACTTCAGCTTGTGGCCTTCGAGGCATGAAAAACGTCTCTATATATATAGTGATCCATAGCTGGATTTTTCTCCTTGGATTTAGGTAGTGATCTCGTCCAGACATGATGGAGATTCAGTTAGTATTTGTTTCTCCAAAAAAAAACTTCACAAAAAGATTTGATTTGACTTGAATTCAAATTTAAATCTCCATGATTTAAATATAATTTAATTAAGTAATCAAACAAATTAGATTGCTAAAAGATACCAACAATCCTTGTTGCACACATCAGCAGAAGAATGTGCTACAATCAGTTGGAAAACGCACGCACACAACAACAACCTTGCTCGCAAACAATGGATAGATGTTAAACACGTTTTGGAACATCTAGTTCCATATGGGTTCCTTTAGCACCGAAACATCTTGAATACACCATCGTTGTTTTTACATAATGTTGCCAATCACATAGAACAACATTCATGTATCGCCTTATGATTTTTTTATTTTTTATTGATGGAGTTTGCCCAGTTTTTCCACAAGACGTCCTTGGATACATTTTGAGAAAACACGATTCATTATAAGGAGCTTATAGGTTTCGAATACCGACATGACTTTGTTAGGGATGTCATATTTTTTATATTTCAGGAGACCAGAGTATATGTGAAGAAAGAGATGCATATATATTTCTTGACTAACCCATAAGTGGAGATATCGACAGTTAGGTCACCGAATGTTCTAGTGTGCGGGCTGATAGGAGGGAAACATGTATGTGTGAAATTCAGTGGAATTTTTTTATCAGTGGGACGGTAGATTGAATGTAAAATGGATATGCAACTATCAAAGTCACTTCAAGTAAAATGGATAAATATGAAAAAACGTGTTCCAGCAATCAAAACTCTTTCATACCATTTACTTTTAACACTTTTGATTTTCTAACATCAAACACATGTGTAAAGACTCTACATAACAATGTCGTGTCTCTTAAATCAATAGATATAATTTTAAAATGATTGATTATATCATCCAAAAAATAGTGTTTGTTCCTTTACTTTCTATTTACAAAATAATAATACTTACAGGACAGAATTGGGCGGTGATTAAAAAAGGGCTCGATGGGAATACCCAATTCTTTTAGGTGAATACTCTGGTAACTTTAAATTTAATTAGGTACCGATACTCTCATTCAATGAAACACTTACATTCAATGTCATGTCACCTTTTATATATGTTTTATTTAAAAATAAATTAATATTTTAAATTATTTTGAATTAAAGATACCGATACCCAACTACTTATCATGAGTACCTAAAAATTTACAGATAGATAAATATATTGTTATTATTTTTACTTCCACACAAAATCTATATATGCGAAGAAAATTTTAAAAAGTGATATTGTAAATATCCCTATAGTTATAATATCCTAATGGGTTGTTGATAATGATGTATTGACCGGTAGCATTTGGCTCCCCAAAAGAAATAGACATAGTGAAATTTGAGTCCCACAATAAACATTCAAACCGACTTTGCTTTTTCGACAGCAAGAAATAAATATCTGAATGCGTATCCTAAAACTTTATTACTTAGAGTCTTATATTTTGGCTGCAACAAAAGAAAACGAGTGATACGCTACCCACTTGTAAACATAGCTCTTGTATATAATAATGGTAAATTCTTAGGTATCACTGACTTTAACTTGGATACCGGTATTTGTAAATTGGGATAAAATTTTAATTTATTTTAAAATAAAATAATATAAAAATATGACATAACATTGAATTATGGTGTTGGATTAAGTAAGAGTATCGATATCTAATTAAATCAGAAGGTACCATAGTGTTCACCTATAATAATTACTAATATTTGTACCAACTCATCTTTCATCATGCAATCCAAAACTACTACTGTCTACTTCTAGCTGTCAACATGCCAACATATCTGACTGATTGCATTGCACTTTCCTTTGTTTCTTCCTTCCTTTCACAAATCTATCACTATAAATACAATTCCCATTTCTTTGAAAGAATCATCTCTTCAACATTAACTTCATTACTACTACCAAATACTATATGCATATTCAATACAAATCTACCATGGCATTTCTTCATACTTCTTCAACCCTCACTTTCCTCCTATCTCTATCGCTATTTCTTTCATTCATTAATATTACAGCATATGCTGCAGGAAACTTCTACCAGAATTTTGATATAACTTGGGGAGATGGCCGTGCCAACATACTCGACAACGGTCAACTTCTTACACTTTCTCTCGACAAAGTCTCTGGTTCTGGTTTTCAATCCAAGAATGAATATCTCTTCGGCAACATCGATATGCAGCTCAAGCTTGTACCAGGAAATTCAGCAGGCACCGTCACTGCTTATTATGTAAGAACAAATTAAGCTTACTATTTTAATGCTTATTATATGCTACAATAATACTTAATTGAAGTCTCAAATTCCTAATTATTTATTTTTAATATGGAATGTTGCAGTTATCATCAAAAGGATCAAATTGGGATGAGATTGATTTTGAATTCTTGGGAAATGTAAGTGGACAACCATACATTCTTCATACCAATGTCTTCAGTCAAGGAAAAGGAAATAGAGAGCAACAGTTCTATCTTGTTGGAATTAGGGTTCAAGAAAGATGAGGTTTTTCAAGGAAGAAGGAGGAGAAAACGAGAGAGAGAGAGAAAACTATGTTGCAGAAAATTGTGTAAAATTGTATTAACTGTTTCAAGCTGTGTTGTATGTAAAATTACAAACTAGAGGACCCTTTATATAAGCTATCAAGGCCCAGGCCCAAACTACATTTCGACACAACTCTTTATCAGCTATATTCGACTCTGTCGAATACAGCTGACTTACAATGTATTACAATTATTCGACTAACATACACTACTTCGACCAAACCTATAAACCTTCGACTTCGACACAGCACTGAATTACAATTTCAACACACCCCCTAATTCATGTTGTCGAGACTTCTCATCCCGATGCTTCTCGTCAATTCGTCGAATCTGACTCTTCCCAGAGGTTTGGTGAGTATATCAGCTAGTTGAACTTCTGTCTTGCAATACTCCAGTTCCAGCTTCCCTTTGTTGACTTGATCTCTCAGGAAATGATACCTCCTCTCAATGTGTTTGCTTCAACCATGGCTCATTGGGTGATTCGCCAGGTTGATAGCTGACTTGTTGTCTACAAGTAACTTTACTTTCTTCGATTCCATTACCTTGAGTTCTTCAAGCAACATTTCGATCCATGCTGCCTGACACGCAGCATATGATGCAGCTACATATTCAGCTTCACATGAGGACAAAGCTACAATGCTTTGTTTTCTTGAGCTCCAAGATATTGGGGCTCCTTCGATCATGAAGATGTAGCCTGCAGTACTCTTCCTTTCGTCTTGATCTCCGCTGAAATCAGAATCAGTGAACCCATAGACTTCTGCCTTTGTATTATCTTTAGACTTCCTTGGCATCAACACAACATGATCAATCGTTCCCTTTATGTATCTCAGCACCCTCTTCACAGCAATGAGATGACATTCTTGGGGTTTCTCCACAAATCGACTTAACACTCCAACACTTTGACATATATCAGGTCTAGTGTTGCACAAATATCTCAAGGAACCAATGATTTGTTTGTACAGAGTTGCACTTACAAACTCATCATTAGTTTCCTTCTTCAACTTTGCTCCAGTTTTTAATGGTGTGGTTGCTGTATTACAGTTGCTCATCTTGAATATTTTCAAGATGTCTTGAGCATACTTCTTCTGGTGTAAAAATATTCCTTCACCTGTGTCCTTAAATTCCATCCCTAAGAAATATGACAACTTCCCTAGGTCGGACATTTCAAACTCCTGCATTAGCTTTGACTTGACCTTCTTTATCTCAGCTTCGTCTGCTCTTGTGATTAACAAATCATCGACATAGAGACATATAATGATTCGACTGACACTGTCAACATCATTCACGTACACTCCATGTTCAGAGACACATTTCGTGAAACCTGCTTCATTCAGAAAACTATCTATTCGTTTATTCCAAGCACTAGGAGCTTGTTTCAAACCATAGAGAGCCTTCCTTAATCTGTACACCTTCGACTCCTGCCCTTTGATGTCAAATCCTGGTGGTTGAGTAACATAGACCTCTTCCTCTAATGGTCCATTCAGAAATGCTGACTTTACATCCAACTGATGTATCTTCCACCCTCGATAAGCAGCAGTTGCCACAACAATTCTGATTGTCTCCAACCTTGCAACAGGTGCATAAACCTCGTCGAAATCAATTCCCTGTTTCTGCAGAAAACCTCTAGCCACTAATCTTGCCTTATACTTGGCAATCTCACCATTTGGTCTTCGTTTCAACTTGTAGACCCATTTTACGTCAATTGGCTTCTTGTTGGATCTTTCGACAAGCTCCCAGGTCTTGTTCTTCTCAATAGCTTTGAGTTCTTCCTTCATAGCTTCACACCACTTTGAATCACTCATGGCTTGATCCAAATCAATTGGTTCTGCTTCAGCCATCATCATGGCTTCTTCGATTAAGTCACCATCTGCATCAACTGCTTGGTCTGGAAATCTCTCATATCCAGATAGTCTTGTCGACTCAGTTCTTGTTCTATTCGATCTTCTTGTATTCTGCTCAGGTTGTTCTTCATTTTGACTGGTTGAGGCTTTATCCCGTTCACTCCGACTGGTTGAAGCCTCATTCTGTTGATCTTCTTCAAACACAGTTGTGATTGTGTCTGACTCCTGTCGACCTAAAGTTTGACTCCAGTCCCACCCTTTGCTTTCATCCACAAGAACATCTCGACTGATCACTAGTTTATCATTGTTTGGTGAATACAGTTTGTATGCACCAGTCGAATGATAACCTATTAACACCATAGCTTGACTTCGATCATCCAGTTTTGTTCTCAATTGTTCAGGTACATGCCTGAAGCATATTGATCCAAAAACTTTAAGATGACTAACATTTGGTTTCTCACCTGTCCAAGCTTCATAAGGAGTCTTCTCGACTAGCTTCTTCGTTGGACATCTATTCAGAATGTATACTGCTGTCGAAGCTGCTTCAGTCCAAAATCTCTTTGGCACTTCTTTCGCCTTCAACATACTTCTCGTCATATTCAGTATACTTCTATTCTTCCTCTCAGCTATTCCATTATGTTGAGGTGTATAGGGTGCAATAACTTCATGCTCTATACCTTCCTCTTCACAGAATCTAGCAAACTCTCTAGAGGTGTATTCACCACCGCCATCAGTTCTCAGTTTCTTTAGCTTGCAGCCACTCTGCTTTTCAACAAGCAACTTAAACTTCTTGAACTTTGTGAATACTTCATTCTTACTTTCAATCATATAAATCCACATATATCTGGTGAATTCATCAATGAAAGTTAAGAAGTAACGCTTACCACCATTTGACCTAACTTCAAAAGGTCCACACACATCAGAATGAACTAGCTCCAGTTTTTGCCTTGATCTCATGGGCAAGTCATGCTTGAATGCTTTTCTGGCTTGCTTTGCTTTGCAGCATTCTTCACACACCTGCTTTGGTTCCTTCAACTGCGGTAAACCAAACACCATTCTTTTCTGGTTGAGCATGCCTAAAATCTTGAAGTTTAGATGTCCATACCTGTGGTGCCATAGCCAATTCTTGTCTTCTTCAGTCATTGAAGCGAGACACTTATGATCTGATGTGTGGAGTTCAACTTTGAAGGTTTTGTTTTCTGCCATAGGTGCTTTCATTATCAACTTCCCATCAGCCCTATGTACCTTCATGTGATTCTTCTCTAACTTCATATTAAAGCCTTTTGAAAGTAATTGACCTACACTTATCAATTTACTTGTCATTTTTGGTACATACAATACATCAGTGATAGTTGCTCTTCGACCATCCTTTCTGACAATCGAAATATCTCCTTTACCACCTGATTTGATGTGCCTGCCATCTGCGAACTTTATAACCTTTTCGACTGATTCATCTAAGTCGGTAAACCAGTTTTTATTGCCAGTCATGTGGTTGCTACATCCTGAATCTAGATACCACATGTTAGTTCGCTCAGTGTTCGACTGAGTGTTGGCCATCAGCAGCACATCATCAGAATCACTATCTCTAGTGCGTGCATATTGGGCTTCATCACTCTCTTTTGCTTTTGCCTTCTTTCTCCTTCGACAATCTCGAGCATAGTGACCAAAACCTTGACAGTTGTAACATTGCACGTCCTTCATGTCTTTCTTAGTCGAATCAGTCTTCTTGCTTGACTTCTCATCATTAGCAACATTCTTTGACTGCTTCGATTTCTCTTTTCCAGATTTCTTGGTGAATCTTGATTGTAGCGCCTTTTCAGTCACCTTCTCTCTTTCTGAGTTCCTCTGCTTCAATCTCATCTCATGAGCCTCTAAAGAAGCTTGAAGTTCTTCTAACTTCATCTCAGAAAGATTCTTGGACTCTTCTATTGTCACTACAAAGTAATCAAAATCTGCTATCAAAGATCTTAATACCTTCTCAATCTTTTGCAGATCAGTGAGTGATTCACCACATGCCTTCATCTGGTTTGTTAACATCACGATTCTTGAGAAATATGCTGAGACTGATTCATCTTATTTCATCTGAATCATCTCGTACTGCTTCCTCAAGGTCTGCAACTTCACCTTTTTCAATTTCTCATCTCCACCATACAAGCTCTTTAACTTTTCCCAAGCTGCTTTTGCTGATTCTTCTTCAATAATCTTTTCAAACACGTTTGGATCCACACACTGGTGAATCAAGAACAGTGCTTTGCCATATTTCTTCCTTTGATCTTTGTGCACAGCCTTCTGCGCCTCATCTGCATTTGCCCCCAATTTCGATACTCCATCATTGACGATTTCAACAACATCTTGAAATCTGAAAATGACCTTCATCTGCGCCACCCACCGTTGATAGTTCTCGCCTTTGAAAACCGGTAAGTTTGCTGGAAATTGCGTAGATGTTGTTCCGTTTGCCATTTGATTCTCTCAAAATTGCAATCGTAACCGGGCTCTGTAATACCAATTTGTTGGAATTAGGGTTCAAGAAAGATGAGGTTTTTCAAGGAAGAAGGAGGAGAAAACGAGAGAGAGAGAGAGAAAACTATGTTGCAGAAAATTGTGTAAAATTGTATTAACTCTTTCAAGCTGTGTTGTATGTAAAATTACAAACTAGAGGACCCTTTATATAAGCTATCAAGGCCCAGGCCCAAACTACATTTCGACACAACTCTTTATCAGCTATATTCGACTCTGTCGAATACAGCTGACTTACAATGTATTACAACTATTCGACTAACATACACTACTTCGACCAAACCTATAAACCTTCGACTTCGACACAACACTGAATTACAATTTCAACATATCTATGGTTTCATCCAACTGCTGATTTCAACACATATTCCATTCTCTGGAATCCTCAACGCATTGTGTAAGTACTTGTTTACAAATATGACAGACATTTCAATTTCATTCAACGAGTGTTGATTAATGATGAGCATGTGTGTGTATATTCATTGAATGCAGTTTTTCTGTGGATGGAACACCTATAAGAGAATTCAAGAACATGGAATCAAAAGGAGTTGCATTTCCAAAGAATCAAGCAATGAGATTATATTCAAGTCTATGGAATGCTGATGATTGGGCAACAAGAGGTGGTCTTGTGAAAACAGATTGGAATGAAGGTCCATTCGTAGCATCATATAGAAATTTCAATGCAGATGCTTCCTCATCCAATGCTTGGTATTCCCAACAGTTGGATTCAACAAGTCAAGAGAGATTGAGTTGGGTTCAAAAGAATTACATGATTTATAATTATTGCAATGACACCAAAAGATTTCCTCAAGGCCTTCCAATAGAATGCACTGCATCCTAATTTATTGCAACTATATACTTGAAGTTTTGATATATTCTTTTTCTTCTTAATTAGTCCTATTCAATTTCTTTTACTTGTAATTTGCTTCATATCAATTCATTTATTCTTTGATACAATAAATAAATAAATATTCAGTTTTGTCTTTCAAGCTCAATGTAATTTTTTTAATAGTGTTTAAAATCAAAAGTTATCCATTTTCAGTTCTTTATTACTACCTCCGGTCCTTTTTATAAGGACCATTTCACTTTTTTAGATTCATTAAATAATTAATATATCTGGTCTATAATGCAGATCAGATACATTAATTATTTTAAATTTTATCTATTAAAATATAATTACAATTAATTCCAATTCCAATTTATATCATTTCTATGAAGTTGATATTTAAAAAAAAAATACAATTCTAACATATTTTTAGTGAGTAAAAAACCTTATTAATTATTTTTCTAAGTACAAGGAATATAGGCCTCTTCTTGGTGAGGTTATTTTACCATGCTTCTTATCTGGAGGATGGCAAGTTAATTTCTCACAAATTCGGTGGTCAGTGGCGGTGTGGATATCTTACATATAAGAAGTTTAATGGCTAGGGAAAAGGCCATGATGCCCTTCTGCTTCCCCAACCTTTCACATGTACTCCTGCTTCTCCTCCACATGGTCTTTCTTGACGTGGCTGATGCTGAGCATTTGGTGTTTTGGAAATTCTGCATATTACTCAACTTTCTTCTATGCTTCTTCATATACTAACTCTCCTAAATATCTTACCATGCCATGCTGCATTTAATGCGCCACTGTTCATATCCCGTTTCCCAATTTCTGCTTCCTTATCTGTTGCATTCTGTTTTGATCGTTCTTCTTATTCTTCATTGCCATCTTCTTCCAATACAGCACCTATTCCCTCTTTCGTTCTCTGCTTTAATACCATTTCACATTTCCGACTCCAATGGCGCGTCCTTTCACATGTTTGGGTGACGTTAACGATACGAAGGACCTTTGGAAGGTGGCGGTCCGCGTGCAGCATTTGTGGTCCATTGTCACGAATAGCAAACGCCACTTTGAAATGGTTGTGGTTGATGATGCTGTGAGTTTGTTTCTTTTAGTGTTATGGTGTTATTTTCTGTTTTTATATTATAGTTTGTAGCTTGACTTTTACAGTCATGTTTGTTGTTTGAGTAGTGTATGTTGTTCTTGATTATGAAATGCTTGTGGTTGATGATGCTGTGAGTTTGTTTCTTTTAGTGTTATGTTGTTATTTTATGTTTTTATATTATAGTTTGTAGCTTCACTTTTACGGCTTTCTTTTAGCGAAATTTTTTTATTCTTTTTAGCAGCGCTTTTTTATAAAAGCGCTGTCTTTTTGGTGCTGTCTATTCCTATTTTTGGCATAGTGGTAGCTCGACAGAAACAAGGATTAGTCGAATTGTTATAATATGTGTGTCGAGTTGTATTGGTGTGTCGAAGTGTCAAAACAGGTTGCTTCACACAGAATTTCGACTTAGGCATATTTTAGTAGTGTTAGCTATTATGGGCTTTTTATAGTTTTGGGCTTTGGCTTGGGGTGCAAGCTAACCTAAATCTATAAATAGGGAGTAACCCTTATTTTGTAAATAACTTACAGTTCAGAACTTGTAATCACTTGCAGTTGCAATATTAATAAGGTTTCCACAGTTTGTGTGCAAAGAGAAACTCTGTAGAAAATATTCATCTTCTTCTCCAACGTTTTTTTTTTTTCATTCTCAACCTTTTCTTTTCATTGTCATTGCGTGAGTGATAACAATCTTGAAATCATGATTGAGTGAAATTCTCCATAAGTTGTGGTAGAATTCCAACATTGATTAATACTTTTCCCTCGTTTTAGTTTTTTAAAATTAAAATGTGGCGCGCATATGATTTATACCTTGGTTGGTTGTTGACTGATATGAAAACTTTATTATAGAATTTGTTATTTGTTGTAGTGTTTGTATAAAAGTTCACATTGTTATAATATAATATTTCTATGTATCAAACATGGATATATTTTGTAATTTTAAAAGTATATATTTAGTATCAACAATGTATATTCCACTTAAAATTCTATATAAATTTATTTAGGATGTTATAATCGTTCATGTACTAAAAATCTTTCAAACATTGTAAAGGTAAGTACATGTCACGAAGACCACGGTCAAAGAGGATTACTACCTAGTACTTTAAAAGGTCTATTCATTTTTGTGCATTGATAGATCTTGAGGGCAAATATTCCGGGGAGACCATGGGACCAAGGAAAGCCCACTCATGATAAAGCTCAATCCAAGAGTACGCTTACTAAAATGTTGATGGCTCAGAGTACTCACAGCCATGGAACCTACACTTGATCCTCACCCTTAAATGATCGTCCACCGTTAAATACAATCAGCTTGTCCCCTATGTAAGACGCTAGATCACATAGAGACGTTTTTAACGATCCACACTATATAAGGTCCAACACGCACAGTTTCAAGTACTCTCTCATTCATATTCTAAAACTGTTTTTCCATTCATTCCCTGAGCTTTCCATGTCCTCCTCCACTATGTCGTATTAAAAGTTCACTCCACCACATCAGAATTTCATTCCATTCCATCTCCGTACTTATTTTTAATTCTAGTTCGGAAGGGATTTAAAAGTTATAAATTCTAACATAACTAAAATAAATTTTAAAAATAATAATTCATTTTATTTATGAACAACCAAACATGTCAAAATCCACCCGTTATAAATCAGCTCTAAATGTTGAAAACGTGAAACCACACGTAAATTCATGTCAGCACTGCTCGCAATATGTTCATTTTACTAGAGCATAGAAATTCTTTTAAAATGTTATAGAGAAATCTTGCTGAATTTAGTCCTAGCCACAAAATCTTGCTGAATTTATTGAGAATTAAAACCCCACAGAAAATTTTGGAATCACCTTTCCATTTTGGAGAGAAAAAAAAGAAAGTGATTGCGCGTAACTAAAACCACTTTGCATACTTTGAGTCTCATATGTTTGGTTGATAGCAAATAAACTAGAGGATTTCTTATTACACCACCCTTGTTTCTTAGGCACCAACTGAATTTCCGGTTTTGCCCCCTGATTCCGGATGTGCACATCCGGACGCACCAATTTTTTTAAAAACGTAGATTCTTTCCGGATGTGCACATCCGGAAACTTTCCTGATCTGCAGATCCGGAAAAAGGCAGAACATTATTTTTTTTTTAAAATCGGTTTTTTTGTTTGGTCGCATATGTTAATAAATCGTCGCAATTTAATATACATTTGAAGACATCAATATATATAATAAATCTCTGTCAAAATACAGCGCATACATATAATATAAATATAATACATCAAACAAAAAACTACTGCGTAACGGTCGAACTGCATGCCAACCATCCTGAGAACAAACAAACGTCATCGAACGGGCGCGTCACACGGTGCTCGGCATATGGGCAATACAAAACGTCCTCAGCAGCGATCCGATCTAGATACACTCTGAAGGGGTCCGGCGCCTGGTTCCCTCTGAGCAGGACAAATGCAGCAGCACGTGGCATAGCCTCAGTGTACCCCTGGGCACTCCCCCAACCAGTAATATAGGGAAAGTGCTGTAAAATCCACGCCTGAAATTGAAAACATAACATGGGTGTCAAACATTATAATGAATACAGAAAGAAAAGAAAAGAAAAAATCACTTAGAATATTAGATTGTTACCACGTATAGCGTACAACTGCCTGCCACAGTCTTGGCTGCCCAGCGACAACCATCAGAGAGCCTGGAATAGGTGAATGCCAGCGCAGCCGCCCCCCAGTTGTACCGATGGATCTCTGTCTGATCCGAAAGGTACCTGAGGTAGACGATATCAACATAATAGGCGCTGGTGTCCACAAACACCTGCGTGCCCAGCAAAAATAAGTAGTAGCATCTCAGGGCACGTGTCCTGTGGATCGCCACCTCAGCTGGATCACCATCTGCCCGTCCTGCCTCTGCAAGCGCCTCAGTAAATCTACCCATCAGAAACGAGAACCGGACGTGTGCGCCCCTCAACTGGTGCACCTCCGCATGTGCCTTCTCTGGGCTAGCACCAAGCTCTGTAACCAGCAACTCTATGCCGTCCGCCTTCGTCATCCTACCGTGACGGAGAAAGGTACCGGTGATCGGTAGATGTAAGAGGCACGAGATGTCGTCCAGCGTGATCGTCATCTCGCCGTACGGTAGATGGAATGAGGATGTCTCAGGGTGCCATCTCTCAACAAATGCCATCAGGATACCGTACTGGATCTGGGGATACCCAATCCTAGACAAGCCTCCAAGACCAGACTGCGCAAGTGCAGACGTGAACCACTCAGCTTCTGGCAGCATCTCAATCGTGTCCATAACCTTACCCCCATGGTTATAGAACTTCTGTGAAGCCTTATCCTGAAAATTTCCAAATAAAACAATGTTACAAATGAACATATTTTCAACGAATACAATTCTATAAATAAACCGAGAAAGGTTACCTGTCCTAGCCAAACAAATCTGGCCGTATGCTCAGAGTACCCCGCGAGTAGGGACATATCAGACGGTCCCCCAGGGTAACCGCCCACTTCATCGAAATCGTCAACACCCTCATGTGCTGGGTGATCACCCTCTGGAATAGGAACAGAAACAGGGGAACGAGGAGGAGTAGCTGATGGAGCTGGAGTCTCCCGACGACGCCTGCGTGCAGGCTGGGACCCTGATGAACTAGCAGTAGAATCCCGACGCCTCCGAGATGTAGAATCGGCGGCTGACGAGGGAGTGGCCTGAACCTGTGATGTGGATGGCTGTGGTGTAGGATGTCCCTCAGCTGTAGGGGCTACCACAACTCCCTCTGCGCCGGAAGCCTCGGCTGTAGACTGCAACCGCTCACGTCGGACAGATGCGTGCTGAGCTGTCCGTCCATGTATGGTACGATCGTCTCTGTCAGCCATCTAATCTGCAAAGCATAATAAATAAATTAAATTTTTATTAAAAATAATTAAACAAAAACAAAAAAACAAGGAAAATTAAAAAAGGAAATAAAAAAGTAGTCTTCCGGATGTGCACATCCGGAAGTATTCAGCATTTTTAACGTTGCGTGTTACCGGATGTGCACATCCGGAAGTATTCAGCATTTTAACGTTAGGTGTTACCGGATGTGCACATCCGGAAGGAAGTAGAACTTTGAACGTTGGGTATTTCCGGATCTGTACATCCGGTACGTATTTTGAAGGTTTAAAACGCCAGCCATGGCCACTGTCCCAACCAGAAGGGCATTTTTATGCCCTGATGATCCGTTTGAAGCAGTAAAAATGACCTACATTGTCTCTAACATATGTTATTCATACAACCTAACAATTTCTACACCTAAATGTCTACTCTAAATCAATTACTCGAAAATTACTCCGAAACTCTAAAATTTGAAAACTTACCGATTAAAATGTGATACGGAGGATTTGGAATGTGTTGATCGTTGTAGCAGTTGCTCTGCGCAGAACTCGAGTGGAAAAAGTCGGGATTTGTGGGAATGAGAAATTGAGAGTTTGAGAGAATTTGTAAGGTTTTGGAAATGAAAATGTGAATAATGAGGGGGGAGAAGGTCTGGCGCGAATTAAGAAGAAATTCTTCCGGATGTGCACATCAGAATTATTTCCGGATATGTACATCCGGAAAATCTCTGCGTTTTTTAACAGATTTGGTGCGTCCGGATGTGCACATCCGTAATAGAGGGGTAAAAAAATAATTTCACGTGGTGCCTAAGAAACTTGGGTGGTGCATTAAGAAACCCTCATAAACTACTCACACCCACTTCCAAATATTTTATTATATTCAAAACATGTTTTATGGTCACCACATTCTAAGTTTTTCTTTAAGAAAAATATACTCTTTAGAATTGAATCACATTTATAATATTGTCCTTATTTTTATTTTTGATATTTTTAAAATATCGTTTAAGAACATTTAATTATATTTCTTATTTTTTTCATTAAAATAACATTTTATGTGGCTCAATTAGTTCTACGAATATCTTATTTTTATCTGTTTATTTCTTCATACCTTATGAATTTTATAATCACATGATTGATTGAAAGAGGTGTGTCCTTAAAACTAATTGGTTTTGGAGATTTTATTGAATGTTTTAGGTTGTTAGTGATATTGAAGTGATTTTCAATGGTGGTAACAAATTCCATTGAAAAAAAATAAGTTATTCTTTCTAGAATTACAAAAGGCTGCAGTAACCCTACATTATCAACACTAATTGGTACTTTCTTTGGACTATGCTTGTGCTTCCTTGCTGCAACTTTTATCAGCATGTGTATCACTAACCATTCTATTATAGCAATTAGCATCACTGTGTTAACCCTCATCTTCGACGCTAGAAAGAATCAAAGCTATTTTAAGTTAAAAAATTATTTTTAACGTAAAGAAGGCTTCGACCCAGTTTTGGTGAAGCCTGAGTCGAATAGGGGTTTTGGAAACCTCAAAAAATGGCTAAGTGTTGGGAGATGCTTCGACCGTGAGAATGTTGAAACGCGCGTTGCAGTTATCACATTGAGGCTGGAGGGAAAATTTCAAATGTTTGAATTTCAAAAGGATCAGTTGCTGAACGTGGGAGCAGTTGAAATGGAGAAAGGCGCCAAGAGGACACGTTTGGAAGCATAACCACCACTTAGTAGTTATTTCTTAGCACTATAAATAGGAGTTATTTCTATAGAATAGGGGTGTTCATATTTTTGTACAAGTTACTCAAAGAAACTCAAAGAAACTCAAAGTACCCGCGTGTAGAGAAACGAGTTCGTGAGAATGTACGTAATGTAACACCACTTTCTTTCATCAATGTAATTTATCTTCATCATGTTTATGTTTCAGCACTTTACGTTTTCCTGAACTTTACCTTTCATGTCTTAACTTTTCCTTGAATCTTTATTTTCAGTCAAGTTTATCTTAGACCTTGTTTTTACTTTCATTTAAAAGCTTTCGACATTTATCTTCTTGCATCTTTACATTCAAGCATTTAATCTTCAAGCATTTACTTTCAAAGTCTTTTATCTTCAAGTCATTTATTTTAAAGTCATTTATCTTTCCGCATTTACTTTCGAATGCACTTTTATCAATTCCAGTCTTTATTTTCAAGAACGTGGAGTTCATTGCATTTTATCTTCAAAAGCTTTTACATAATTGCATTTACTTTTAAAGTCATTTATTTCCTCATCATTTACTTTCGACAGTCACTTATTTTTCTGCATCTTTTACATTCAAGAACGTGGAATTCAAACACTTTTACATTTTTTGTCATTTACCTTCGACAATAATTTCTTTTCCTGTATTTTTTATCAATTCAAGTCTTTATCTTCAAGCCTTATTTTCAAATCTTTTTACTTCTTGTCTTTTACTTTCGATGTCTTTAAATTCAGCATTCTTTATTTACAGCCTTTTAACTTCCAAGCTTTTACTTTACTGCAAGCAGTCGAACGTGGAGTTCACTTAGGTTTCTTTTTTTTAGCAATGTCGAACGTGGAGTTCAGTTTACATTTTCTTTATTTCAAGTTATATTCGCTCTCTCTTAAAATTTAGCACATATCCTAGGATTTGTGTGGTCGATCCTGCAAGTTAGTCAGTTTTTATTTAAAATTGATAGACCAGAGGTTGTTTACCAAAATTCACAGTAAACAAATTGGCACACCTGGTGGGACCTAGTTCTAAGTTTATACTTTTTGGTGAAGAAATACTTTCGTTGTATGTTATTGAGAAGTGGGAAGTTAGCCACAACAAACGAAGGAATACCAAAAAGAAGATACACTAAGAGAATGGCAACTAATGCCAACTAACCAGTTGATCCTCAAGGGAGTATTTCAAACACTCAGTCAAGTAGCAGTATGGGGTCTCAAAGCACACCATCACCAGTGTCTTCGACAGGAGGACAGACGTCACCTTCATTAGTAGTGTCTGAACCAGGATCAACATGCACAAAATCATATACTCAACTTGTGATAGAATACATAGGGCCACAAAATCCTAATTCACCAACACTCCCAGGAGGAAGTTCAATGTACCAGCATTTCCCTCCTCCAGGTTTTCCACATCTAGGGTCAAGGAGTCAACCCTATGGTATGCCTACATCAATGATGCAAAATCTGCAGAATGCTCCACCTGTATTTTCAGAGAATGTAGTGTCTTCGCCATTACAAGGATCAGGATCAGGGGGTCGAAACAATCAGATTATAGGTGTTGGTTACTCCGTACAAGTGCCTAGTCTTACAAATACATCCATAAATTGTTTGAGACAGCAGATGGATGAAAGTAACATGCAACTGGTGCATACGTTGTCTCAGACAATGGGAGAATTTTTTCAACCCTTGATTCAGAATACGACTCAAACTAACCAACAATTGGCTACACAATTGGCACGCGTGGCTGATTTCATGGGAGTACCAGCGGTGGATCGAAGAGCAACTATTGTCAAAGATATCCCAAGACGTCATCCACGTCATGTACCTGAGGTGAACTTGGAAGATCAAGAGATGATTGATCATTTTAGAGTCGAACCACCAAGAAACCAGATGCCAATCCAGATAGAGGAAGAGCCAGTAGTGATGGTGAACAGGAACCAAAATGTTGATCAGTTCCTTAGACAGGTTCGACATCAAAATCAAGCAGAAGAAAATAATCTTACAGCCATGGTTGAAAGGATAATGACCAGAAATGGTGTGAATCTTGGCTTCACAAGGCCAAATTATACTTCGCCTATAGTGGATTATATTCTCCAAGCAGAATTACCCCCTAGGACGAAGGTTCCAAAGTTCAGCAAGTTTTCAGGAGATACTACTGAATCTACTGTCGAACATGTGGCTAGGTATTTGATTGAAGCACGCGAAATTGCAGCTGACGAAAGCCTTAGGATCAAATACTTCCCAAGTTCCCTTACCAAGAATGCCTTCACATGGTTCACTACTTTGCCTCCAAATTCCATATACAATTGGACCCAGTTAGAGCGTTTGTTTCATGAACAGTTCTACATGGGGCAAACTAAGATTAGTTTGAAAGAATTGGCTAGCATCAAACGGAAAGTTACTGAGCTAATTGATGATTACCTGAATAGGTTTCGACTTCTTAAAGCCAGGTGCTTTACACAAGTACCAGAACATGAGTTGGTTGAAATGGCTGTTGGGGGTCTTGATTATTCCATTAGGAAGAAATTAGATACCCAATATCTTAGAGATATGGCCCAGTTAGCTGATAAAGTCCGACAACTAGAAAGGCTAAAAGAGGAAAAGGCTAAATTCAGCAAGGGTAAAAAAGTAGCCTTTGTCGAATGTAATGAAGATGTGGAGAATTTGTATGATGAAACATCTTATTTCGATGGAAATGAGGTTGACATTGATGAGTTAAAGCAAGGTCCACCTTCAAATGGAAAAAATCCTGTCGAATCTAACGACAAATTTCCTAAGAAAACATACACTTTCGACGTCACTAAATGTGACGAAATTTTTGATTTGTTAGTTAAAGATGGGCAAATGATAGTGTCTGCTGGTGCTAAGATGCCACCTTTATAACAAAGAAAGAAAAGAGGTTTTTGTAAGTACCATAATTTTTTGGGTCATAAAACTTCTGAATGTTTTCTTTTCAAGGATTTGGTGCAAAATGCTATTCAAGAAGGGAGGCTGAAGTTTGGTGACAAAGGCAAAGCTCAGATGAAAATTGACTTTGATCCATTGCAAGTTGCAGAGGCTAACTATACAGAGCCTCATGAGGTTCAGATGGTCGAAGCCACTGGAGGATTTGATCAGTCAGTCAACATGGTGGAAGTCACTGAGGACTTCGCCACCAATCTCGTGGTAACGAAAGGTTTTAATAAGGCTGCGAATAGCTTGAATGCTGATGGTGCCAGTTTAATGTTGGTGACCAAAAAAGCTGCTGATAAGTTTGTTGAGATGGATAATGCTGCCAAGATATTGGATATGGCAGTAAGCGAATTGAAGATAAATGCCACTGAGGGCATTAACATGGTCGAATTGGTTGAAGAATCTGATGCTAGCTCAGGCAGTATCAGTACCAACGAGGCTATGGGCAGGAACGCCCCCAAAGTCCAAGTTGTAAAAGAGTTGGAAGATGACATGCTATTGGTAGGAGAGATGATAGACATGGATGGTTGTTTGGTAGAAAATTGGATATGTATGGCTGCTGAACAGTTCTTCAAGACATCTCCTGATGTTGAAAGAGTCAATGCTGAGGAAATGGTCGAAGCTGAAAAGACTGCTTGGCAGAAGGCTTCCTAAAAAGCTGCAGGAGCAGCAGCAAGTGGTGGGTGTCTAACGAAGACCACTGAAAGTCTTGAAGCTCATTTCTCCAAGATGCACTTAAAGGGTAAAATTGATGTCAATATGGTCGAAATTACAGATCAAAAAGCTGAACAAGTGAGTAAGGCAGATGAACAAGAAGAGCGCAACAAAATAGCTTATCCTAAGCAAGAGGAGACAATTGTGGATTTTCTGCATCGTTGCCAGAAGAAAGGTTCTGGAGTAATGCTATGTCCTAGATGCAGCGCCATTTTTTATGAGAAAGCTGCCCACAAGTTAGAAGGTGTCAAAAAAGCTGGTGGAAGCTGGGGGCAGAAGGTAAATAAAGGTCCCAGAAGTTTTGACCATAGACGACTTTCGACAGGGTTGAAAAACCAAGTACCAGGAGTTAGGCCAGGTACATTCAAACCAGCTACGAATGTGCCAACAAGTAGTTGGATCAAGCCTATCGAAGGAAGAGGACAGAAGAAGAAGTGGGAGAAATTTGATGTGGAAAGAGGTTCTTCATTTGAGTATAGAAAAGAGAACCATACCACCAACAAGTCAGCATACATTTCTCAAAATTAGAAGGGTAAAAATCCCATGTCTAGATCACAATGGCGAAGAGAGCAACATAGGCGAAAGGCTATCAGGGAGACTCGGGTACAAGGAGAGTCAAGCACCAATATTGATAATCAAGCTGGGACAATTGAGAAGATGCCCATAAGGCAAAATCTGTTCAATGTTCAGCCAGAGAAGAAAGTTGAAGATGATGAGAATATGACTGATAATTTCGACAGTGAGTCAGTAGCTTCTCTAGATATTATTGTGAATGTGGTATCAGTAATGCCAAAAGAACTTGGTCAAGTTTCAAAGGTCGAAGACTTGGATCAAACGGCTGAATTAGAAATGTTGGCACACAAGCCTGTGTGTTATTACATCATGAACAATGCGTGCGTCGAAGAACAAAATGCTTTTTTTGAACGCCCCACAGAGGCAATGAAGGGTCATCTGAAGCCTCTCTACATTACTGGCAAAATTGAAAATGTTCCTGTTAACAAAATCTTGGTGGATTGTGGTGCAACTGTTAATTTAATGCCAAGATTTTTGCTGAGCAAGATTGGGAAGTTTGAGACTGATACCAAACCCCACAACATGGTTCTGTTGAACTATGAAGGAAAAGTTGGTTCCACTATAGGAGTGATTCAAGTGGATCTTACTGTGGGAACCATTACCAGACCAACAGTGTTTATGGTCGTTGAGACAAAAGCTAACTACAATCTACTCTTGGGTAGAGAGTGGATTCCTGGAATAGGAGTTGTACCTTTATCTATGCATCAAAGAATCACCATTTGGAGACCAGATGGGATAGTTGAAAATATTGAAGCTGATCAAGGGTAATTTAAGGTGCTTATTAATCATGTGGATAGTAGACAGTTTAAGAAACATTTGGCGAACATTGCTCCATGTCCTCCAGCCGACTTTGAGTTTACGCCTGATGAAGAAACGTTTTATTCATTGTATTTACACCCTGTCGAAGGTTTCAGATGGGACAGGGAAGTACCAGGAGGAAGGTTGCCATGCTTAGGCTCACCTCCAATAGAGCCCACAGGACGGGGAAATGAATTCAGTGATCATGGCTGAGTTCGAAGCTTTAAAAAGAATTTTGGCCTATGTGGCTGAAATAAAACTACAAGCGGCTTTGGAAGCTGCCAATGACTATATGGCTAGCGAAGCCATTTCTGAATTTTATCAAGAAGGTCCTAGTAAGGACTTCGACCCAAAACCTCCAGATAAGGCTGAAACTGGAGAGCAAAGCCAGAGGCTCGACGCCATATATGAAGATGAGCCTTTGGGATTTGAGAAGGATCCGTTGGCGAATAATATCAAAATGTTAGCACAAGATCCTTTAGAAGAAGTTGACCTCAGTGAGGGGACAACCAAAAGGCCTACCTACATCAGTGCCAACCTTGATCCCCAGTTGAAGGTTGGAGTGGTTCAGTTGTTGAAAGAGTTCAAGGACTACTTCGCCTGGGATTATGATGAGATGCCTGGTTTGAGCAGGGAGTTGGTCGAACACAGGTTACCTATGACACCTGGAAAAAAACCAGTCAAGCAAAATCCAAGACGGTTTGCACCAGAGATATTGTCAAAGATCAAAGAGGAAGTCGAAAGACTGCTTCGTTGCAAATTCATTCGCACGACAAGGTATGTCGAATGGTTGGCTAATATAGTACCTGTTATTAAAAAGAATGGGTCTTTGAGAGTTTGCATTGATTTTAGAGATTATTCAATGCCATGGGCAGAAATGTTAATATATTCTGCAGCAGGACATGAATATCTTAGTATGCTGGATGGATATTCTGGCTACAATCAAATATTCATTGCTGAGGAAGATGTTCATAAAACTGCTTTTAGATGCCCTGGAGCCTTAGGCACCTATGAATGGGTAGTGATGCCTTTTGGTCTCAAAAATGCTGGTGCCACTTATCAAAGGGCGATGAATTCAATCTTCCATGATTTTATAGACACATTCATGCAAATTTACATTGATGATATTGTGATAAAATCTATTTCTGGGAAGAGTCACATTGACCATCTTCGACAGTCCTTTGAAAGGATGAGAAAATATGGTCTTAAAATGAATCCTCTTAAATGTGCTTTTTGTGTGCAGGCAGGGAATTTCCTAGGCTTTGTGGTCCACAAGAAAGGGATCGAAATAAATCAGAATAAAACCAAAGCCATAATGGAGGGGAAAGCGCCATCAACTAAAAAGGAGTTGCAGTCGTTGCTGGGCAAGATCAACTTCTTAAGAAGGTTTATATCCAACCTGAGTGGCAAAACACAAGCCTTTTCGCCATTGCTTCATTTCAACAAAGATGGTTTTGAGTGGGGGCAATTACAGCAGGAAGCCTTCGACAAAATCAAGGAGTACCTAAGCCACCCTCCAACTCTTTCACCACCTTGTAGAAACAAGAGTATGAGATTTTATATAGCTGCATCAGATAAAACTCTAGGGAGCATGTTAGCTCAGGAGGATGAAAATGGAGTCGAAAGAGCCATTTATTACCTTAGTCGAGTTTTAAATGATGCAGAAACTAGGTATAGCATGATTGAAAAGTTATGTTTATGCTTGTATTTCTCTTGTACTAAATTGAAGCAATATATAAAGCCAATTGATGTGTATGTTTCTTCTCACTTTGATGTTGTAAAACATATGTTATCTAAGCCTATTTTGCATAGTCGAATTGGCAAATGGGCATTAGCATTAACAGAATTTTCTCTAACATATCAACCTTTATAAGCTGTGAAAGGGAAAATAGTTGCAGACTTTATAGTTGACCACTCCATAAATGAAAATGATTTGAATTATGTTGAATTAAAAACCTGGAAGTTATACTTTGATGGATCAAGTCATAAAAATGGAACAGGAGTGGGAATATACATTGTTTCTCCTGAAAACATTTCAACAAAATTCAAGTACAAGGTCGAAGGACCTTGCTCTAACAATGAGGCTGAATATGAAGTATTAATTGATGGCCTTGAAATTTTGTTAGAATTGGGGGCAACTAGAGTCGAAATAATGGGAGACTCAGAATTGGTTATAAAAGAAATCACAAAGGAATATAAATGTGTTAAAGAAAATCTCATTATGTATTTTGTGATAGCCAATAGATTATTAAAGAAATTTGAGGTAGTGGCCATCCAACACATACCTAGAATAGAGAATCAAGTTGCTAATGACTTGGCTCAAATTGCCTCTGGATACAAAGTGTCGAAGGAAAATCTTCAAGAAGTAATTGAAGCAAGAGGGAGAGTGGTGGTTGTTGGATTGTGCCCATCAGACTTAGAAACAACTAAGCTTGGATGCATAGATGGCAAAAATTTTGAAATTTTTGCTATAGATAATTTGACAGATGAAGACTGGAGGAAGCCTATAGTTGAATATTTGCAAAATCCAACGGCTTCGACAGAGCGAAAAAATAGGTATCAAGCTTTAAGCTATGTACTTTTGGGTAATGAATTGTTTAAAAAGACCCATGAGGGAGTCTTATTGAAATGCCTTAGTGAAGTAGAGGCATATTTGGCTCTTTCGACAGTACATAGTGGGGCATGTGGAGCACACCAAGTTGGCCAGAAGATAAAATGGTTGTTGTTTCGACGAGGCATGTATTGGCCTACTATGCTGAAAGATTGCATAGAATTTGCTAAGGGTTGCCAAAAATGTCAAATTCATGCTGGCATACAGCATATCCATGCAAGTGAATTACATTCCATAGTGAAACCATGGCCTTTCAGAGGATGGGCTTTGGATATAGTGGGAGAGATTCGACCAGCATCTTCAAAGAACCAAAGATATATTTTGGTGGGAATTGATTATTTCACCAAGTGGATTGAAGCAATACCACTGGCGAATATAGGTCAAGAAGATGTTATTGAATTCATTCAAAATCACATTATTTATAGATTTGGTATTCCTGAAGCAATCACTACGGATCAAGGATCAGTGTTTACTGGTCGAAAGATGCAGGAGTTTGCCAAAGAAATAGGTTTTAAGTTATTGACTTCTACACCTTATTATGCTCAGGCCAATGGGCAAGTCGAAGCTGCCAATAAGGTAGTGATTGGACTAATTAAGAAGCATGTGGGAAAGAGGCCTAGAAATTGGCACAAGACATTAGACCAAGTTCTTTGGGCATGTCGAACATCCCCTAAAGAGGCTACTAATACTACCCCATTTCGACTTACTTTTGGTCATGATGCAGTATTGCCTGTTGAGATTTATTTACAATCTATAAGAGTTCAAAGACATCATGAGATTCCCTCTGAGGATTATTGGGAAATGATGATGAATGAATTAGTGGATTTGGATGAAGAAAGGCTTAGAGCCTTGGAGTTGTTAAGAAGACAAAAGAAAAGGGTCGAAGAATCCTACAACAAAAAAGTTAAGTCTAAATCTTTTGCATGTGGGGATTTAGTTTGGAAAGTGATTTTGCCTATGGATAGAAAGGATATAACATTAGGCAAATGGTCTCCTAAGTGGGAAGGTCCATTCCAAGTCATACAAGTTTTCTCTAATGGAGCTTATGAAGTTGAATAGTTAGACAAAGATAAAAGAATCTTGAAAGTAAATGGCAAGTATTTGAAAAAATATAAGCCTATGTTGCAAGAGATTCATATTAAAACGTAAGTTTTATTTTAAGAAAGGAAAGCCAAAATAGGCTAACTCAGGCTAATATGGCATACAAAGCAAAGGAGAATCAACATAACATCTTTCAAAGATAGGAAAGATTATTCATAATCTCTCCAGTCAATGGATTTGAGGAAGTCCATGTAGTCTACGTCTGGCTCATTATCATCAAAGTCCTGGGTGTTGGAACGCCCTTTCTTAGAGATCCTCATGTTGGTTTCTCGTTTTTTTTTGCTCTGGAAGTTGCTCCAGTAGAGGCTTCAGGTTTCTTTGTTGCCTCCGTTTTCTTGGTTTCTTCAGTTTCTTTTGCCTTATCAGCTGTCTTCTTGGCTGATGACTTCTCTGAGTTGTTCATAGTTACCTTGATGAATGAACATGGTTCAGATGGAAGAGAATTTATAGAGGCGAAGTATTGATTGGATTTGCCAGTCAAACGGTGAAACCATGTGAATTATTCTTGGAAGTATGCCTGAGGGCTATGCTATAAATGTCAGTTTAAAGCTAGAGGCTTATGCCTTGGAGTTTTAAAGCTGAAAAGTTTGGCTTTCCAAGAAAAAGATAGAATGCCTTAATTGCAAATTTGACTTAGATGTGAGGCAATAAATAAAATGCATCATAATATAATATGAGTCGAAGGCAGTTAATGGCGAAATACTAAGGATTACTTAATCAGTGCCAAAGGCATAAAAACTATCATTACATAAAGGCCTGAAAAGGCCAAGAAACAAATGATGGTTAAACAAATAAAGGTTTCAAAAGTATCAGAAGGGAAGCCTCGACGCCAACTGAGCAGAGGCTTCTATGTGATGTTTGAGGCGAGCATTGCACAAAGATTCATCAAGTTTGGCTGCTGCGAGCTCTTTTTCATATCTTTGGGTTGCCTCAATACGATCCATAGCATTCTTCATTTCTTTAGCCATCTTAAGTTATGATGAGTGCGGCTGAAGAGACGTTTAAGGGTTTGTCATGATGGCATGATATCATAAGCATGGGTTAAAGAAACTGAACAGTTGAGCCACTGAGTGATTAGTGGATTATTCAGTTGAAGCCATGCAAACAAGCGCCGAAATGGTTGTTGAATCAAAAAATGACCTTCTTGCCAATTCTGGCGAAAGGACATTTCTTGGGGGGCAATTTGTTAACCCTCATTTTCGACGCTAGAAAGAATCAAAGCTATTTTAAGTTAAAAAATTATTTTTAACGTAAAGAAGGCTTCGACCCAGTTTTGGTGAAGCCTGAGTCGAATAGGGGTTTTGGAAACCTCAAAAAATGGCTAAGTGTTGGGAGATGCTTCGACCGTGAGAATGTTGAAACGCGCGTTGCAGTTATCACATTGAGGCTGGAGGGAAAATTTCAAATGTTTGAATTTCAAAAGGATCAGTTGCTGAACGTGGGAGCAGTTGAAATGGAGAAAGGCGCCAAGAGGACACGTTTGGAAGCATAACCACCACTTAGTAGTTATTTCTTAGCACTATAAATATGAGTTATTTCTATAGAATAGGGGTGTTCATATTTTTGTACAAGTTACTCAAAGAAACTCAAAGTACCCGCGTGTAGAGAAACGAGTTCGTGAGAATGTACGTAATGTAACACCACTTTCTTTCATCAATGCAATTTATCTTCATCATGTTTATGTTTCAGCACTTTACGTTTTCCCGAACTTTACCTTTCATGTCTTAACTTTTCCTTGAATCTTTATTTTTAGTCAAGTTTATCTTAAACCTTGTTTTTACTTTCATTTAAAAGCTTTTGACATTTATCTTCTTGCATCTTTACATTCAAGCATTTAATCTTCAAGCATTTACTTTCAAAGTCTTTTATCTTCAAGTCATTTATTTTAAAGTCATTTATCTTTCCGCATTTACTTTCGAATGCACTTTTATCAATTCCAGTCTTTATTTTCAAGAACGTAGAGTTCATTGCATATTATCTTCAAAAGCTTTTACATCATTGCATTTACTATTAAAGTCATTTATTTCCTCGTCATTTACTTTCGGCAGTCACTTATTTTTCTGCATCTTTTACATTCAAGAACGTGGAGTTCAAGCACTTTTACATTTTTTGTCATTTACCTTCGACAGTAATTTCTTTTCCTGCATTTTTTATCAATTCAATTCTTTATCTTCAAGCCTTATTTTCAAAGCTTTTTACTTCTTGTCTTATACTTTCGACGCCTTTAAATTCTGCATTCTTTATTTACAGCCTTTTAACTTCCAAGCTTTTACTTTACTGCAAGCAGTCGAACGTGGAGTTCACTTAGGTTTCTTTTTTTTTAGCACTGTCGAACGTGGAGTTCAGTTTACATTTTCTTTATTTCAAGTTATATTCGCTCTCTCTTAAAATTTAGCACATGTCCTAGAATTTGTGTGGTCGATCCTGCAAGTTAGTCAGTTTTTATTTAAAATTGATAGACCAGAGGTTGTTTACCAAAATTCACAGTAAACACACTGTTATACCATCTTAACCAATACTCGAAATGTTCAAGCTCTGTTAACTCTTTCACAATACATGTTGCTTCAAATAAGCTCCACCTATCCGAATCTATTTATACTGCATGCTCATTTTCCCTTGTGTAATATACTAAATAGTGCCTATTAAATCTATTCTCGTAATAAAAAATCAAAGTGAACTCCATAAAATGCAAGTTTTAAAAAGACACAATGAACAGAGCTAACTCATCGATACAATGAAGACAGAAGATGCAATAGATGAGATTGAGTTTCAGATATGCGATTGTGTTACTTGGTCTTGAAATCATAATTTCGCCATCTTCGTTCCTTTCTTTGTCTCCTCCCTCACACCAGTTTCAGTTTCTATTTTCTTATACAAAATCCTAATTTTCAGGAACTTAATGTAAAAACAGACATGTCACAATATCCACATTTGTCCAGTCAGCCTTTTTTTAACAGAACTCACTCGAAAGACTAACACCAACACAAAAGTCAAATATAAGGACTCATACAAAAAAAAATATATGAACTAAATTCAAAAACTCGTTAACTTACGAGGACCAATTAACCCCCAAGGGTTGACCTAGTGGTGGAGGCTTGGGTCTTGAGAGTGTACTCCCCTCAAGGTTTCAAGTTCGAATCTTACTAGATGCAATCAATCCTTGTGTGGGACAGTCCATACGGAGCTTTGCTCTGCCTTTAAACGAGATCCGCGTTAGTGGACGGTGGGATTGATTCCTCTTAGATTAGTCGGTCGCAAGATCGGATACCAAGATTTAAAGAGAGAGAGAGAGAGAGAGAGAGAGAGAGAAAGAGAGAGAGAGAGAGAGAGAATTCAAAAAGTGATATTGTAAGTATCACTAGTCATATATAACCTTGGGGGTTGTTGATAATGTATTAAGTGGTAGCATTTGGCTTCCCCCAAAAGAAATAGACATAATGAAATTTGAGTGCCCACAATAAACATTGAAACCGACTTTGCATTATCAAAGCATACACATTTATAAGTTGTAAGTCAAAACTAAAAATATAGAAAGTGATATTGTAAAGAATAACCCTAGTCATATCGTGAGGGGATTTCGATAATGTATTGGCTGGTAGTACTTGTCTGCTCAAAAGTAATAAACATAATGAAATTTGAGTGCCCACAATTAACATTGAAATCTTATTACTTTGAGTCTCATATTTTGGGTGCAAAAAAGAAAACGTGTAATACAGTACCCACTTGTAAACTTGTCTCTTGTATAATATAATTACTAATATCTGTGCCAACTCATCTTTCATCATGCAATCGAAAACTACTGTCTACTTCTAGCTGTCAACACGCCAACATCGCATTGCACTTTCCTTTGTTTCTTCCTTTCTTTCACAGATATATGACTATAAATATAATTCCCATTTCCCTGAAACCATCATCTTTTCAACATTATCTTCATCACTCACTACCAAATACTATATACATCTTCAATACAAATCTACCATGGCATTTCTTCATACTTCTTCAACCATCACTTTCCTCCTATCTCTATTGGTATTTCTTTCATTCATGACAGCATATGCAGCATCGAATTTCTACCAGAATTTTGATATTACTTGGGGAGATGGTCGTGCAAAGATACTTGACAACGGTCAACTTCTCACTCTTTCTCTTGACAAAGCCTCTGGTTCTGGATTCCAGTCCAAGAATGAATATCTCTTCGGCAACATCGATATGCAGCTCAAGCTTGTACCTGGAAACTCTGCAGGCACCGTCACTGCTTACTATGTAAGAACAAATAACTCTTACTATTTTAATGCTTATTATATGCTACAATAATACTTAATTGAAGTCTCAAATTCCTAATTATTTATTTTTAATATGGCATGTTGCAGTTATCATCAAAAGGAACAAATTGGGATGAGATTGATTTTGAATTCTTGGGAAATGTAAGTGGACAACCATACATTCTTCACACCAATGTCTTCAGTCAAGGAAAAGGAAACCGAGAGCAGCAGTTCTATCTCTGGTTTGACCCAACTGCTGATTTCCACACCTATTCCATTCTCTGGAATCCTCAACGCATTGTGTAAGTACTTTTTTTCATATTTGATAGTCTTTTCAATTTCATTCAATGAGTGTTGATTAATGATGAGCATGTACGTGTATATTCATTGAATGCAGTTTTTCAGTGGATGGAACTCCCATAAGAGAATTCAAGAACATGGAATCAAAAGGAGTTGCATTTCCAAAGAACCAAGCAATGAGATTATATTCAAGTCTATGGAATGCGGATGATTGGGCAACAAGAGGTGGTCTTGTGAAAACAGATTGGAATGAAGGTCCATTCATAGCATCATATAGGAATTTCAACGCAGATGCTTCATCAACCAATGCTTGGTACTCTCAACAGTTGGATTCAACAAGTCAGCAGAGATTGAGCTGGGTTCAAAAGAATTACATGATTTACAATTATTGCAATGACACCAAAAGATTTCCTCAAGGCTTTCCAACCGAGTGCACTACATCTTAATCAATCTTTCTGTATTCATACTGCAACTATATGTTTCAAGATTTAATTTTTTTTCCTTTTTCTTTTTACTTAGGCATATTCAATTTCTTATACTTGTAATTTGCTTCCTATCAATTCATTAATTCTTTGATACAATAAAGAAATAAGTATTCAGTTTTGTCTTTCAAAAAACAAATAATTTAGAGATTCATCGTTTCTTGTAAGTTTATTAACTTGCAAAATTACTAGTACAGTAGTACAACAAAGCAAAAACTATCATGTGGAAATTTATCTACTATATCTTATAAAATAGGAACACACCAATGTTTTTTTAGTAGAGAATATAAATTCTTTTAAAATTTTATAGAGAATTCTTGTTCGTGATAGTCCTATAATCCTATTCACTAAGTCGGTGGTGTAGATATTTTATTGAGAATTAAGATCTCACCTTAAAAATTTGGAACCAACATTCCATTTTAGAGAATAAAAAATCAGGTAATTGCGCGTAATTAAAACCACTTTTCCAACTTTGAGTCTCATATGTTTGGTTGATAGCAATAACCTGCTCACACCCACTTGCAAATATTCTATAATATATTTAAAACATGTTTTATTGTCACCACATTCTAAGTCTTAATGAAAAATAAACTCTTTATAGTTTAATCACATTTATAATTTTATCCTTATTTTCATTTTAATAATTTTTAAATTATCGTTAATAATTCTATTTTTATTTAAAATAACATTTTTATATGTTTGAGTTTAAGATTGATATTAATATTGAGATTATGTTTTTTTTATTCTTTGTGCAATTCTCATCTTCTTTCGAATTGAGTTTATTATATCTAATGGCGATTCTTTATTTCACTAATACCTTTTTAAAAATATAAATTATTAAATTGATTTTAGAAATAATCATATGAAAAAATATGTTGTAATTGAAACTTATCTAACATTGATTAATGATTTTTTAACATTTTGCAACTCATCATTTATCTCATACTATTTTATAGTTATAATCTCTGCAAATGCTTCTAGTTTTCGTTTAGTTTTCTTCCCTATTTGTTCATTTTTCAAAGCTTCAAATTTTAGACTTTCAAGAATGAATTAGTAGAAAAGGAAGTGTTGAATAAAAAATTTGAAACATTGAAGAGATGTAAACCCTAAAAGAGCATGAGATGAATGATGAGTTAGAGGATGCTTCAAAATCATTAATCAATGTAAGTTGTTCTTCAAATATAACACAAGTGTTCATATCATTATTTTCCTAACCAATTTTAAGAAGTTATATGTTCAGTATACGATTTAGTGAAATAAGTAATCCACATTAGATTTAATAAACTCAAAATTGTTTTATCCGTCGGTTTTATGAGAAAACCAAGGTGAAAAAGTGGTATACCCATCGGAGAAATGTCAAAACAGAGGGAACATGTGTTTTCGCCATTTCAGATGTTAAAATTAGAGATGGATTTGTCTTCATTCATTTTTAGATTCTCAAACATTGAAGTGAGGAGTCGCAGCCTTGACATCTTAACCTTGGATGTGCTTTCATGAGCAATTTCGAGAATCTCCCAAGCATATTTGGCTTCAGTACATGTGTTGATCAATATAAATAATTTCTTGTCAACACCATTAAAAATATCATTAAAAGCCTTAAAGTTTTCAAGAGCTTCATTATCTTCTAGATCTATCCATTCATCTTCTGGCTTTAAGCTTGGTGTACCGTCTTGAGAAACATTCGTAGGGTGTTTACAACCTTTTACACTACTATAAAAAGCGCTTTTTACCTCGGACGTGAAATGCTTATTACCTCAGCTATAAAAGCGAGGTAATCAAGGGCAACATGAAAACTCACCACTAATCACCTAAGTGGAATTAAAATCTAGAGGTAAAGTTAAATGCGCATGGGTTCGAACCCCCATCAGCGACACTTTTATTATTTTCAAAACTAGCGTATCTTTCATCTCGGTTTATTTTGAAAACCGAGGGGTAAGATTATTTCTTTTTTTTATAAAAAAAATTGTTACATTGTTTACCTAGAATATTACATTGTTTAAAATAAAAATCAAATTTCCTAGAGAACAAGGTAATAGTCAAATTCCCTGAAGATTTAGATTTTAGATCTTCGAATTATTGAATCATGAGGAAGATCTAATGTTGGGTGCAATGTTACTCTCTTCAGATCCTGCATGCATTTTATTCTGAAGCAAATTAAAATAAGGGTTAGATAAATAAAATCAATATTCAAATATATGATTTTGTGAATATTTAAGAAAACAAACCTTAAACCCAAGTAATTTTCTGCTCTTACAATCCATCTTAGATCTTTTCCAAACGTCTTTATGTTTCAAGCACTTCATGTTCCATATACGTTAGATTTTCAATATTCAACAGACTTTTATAATGGATGCCCCTTAGGTTTCACGCGGATCACTAATGGCATATTCTTGAGCGTTGATAAATATTAAATGGCGACAAAGATTTGTTTAAGGGCGTTGAATATAGTAAAAAAAAACGCTTAACTATCCCCTCGGCCAAGAAGAAAACTGAGGTGAATAAGCTGTGTTTTTTTCAAATACATTGTTTACACAGAATATTAAAAATACATTGTAAAATACATTGTAATTTTCTTCACTTGCAATCCATCCCAGAGATCTGCACTTGAAAATACATTGTTTACACAAAATATTAAGAAACCTTGTTTAGAACAAGTCTCCGGTTAAATCCAAATTTTGTATCATACCCATTAAAACAAACTTTTTTGAAAAAAGAATGATTTTCTGCACTTGCAATCTTTCAACTGAATAGACACTACTACAAAACGTGTAAACAACAATGCCATGGTCACCGCGGTTCTTCCCTACACCGTGATGACATCTCTAAACTAAGGCGCTATCATTTTATTTTTGTTTTTTGATTAAAAATTATTTGTATATAACAACGGTTGAAGAGCCAACCATGGTGATACCATCAAGCTTTCATGGGTTCGAACCTCAGCTCCCTCATATATATTATTCCTTTAATGTTAAGGCACACCTTTTCTTTTTTATTTATTTATAAATAAAAAATTTAAAGGGTTATGACTACGGTTGTTGAGTTCCATCATCGTGATATATTTTGTTTATTATTTAAAAATTTTAATTATAAATTTAACTCTGGCGATTCTTTATGAAATTTCACTATGAAAGTAATATATCATAACGGTTCCTGGTATTGACCGTCGTGGTAGCTTTACAGTAATATACACACCTAGTTAGCTTGTCTCTTCAGTATCCATTGATAATAAAAACTAGTTGACGAAACAATATATGATTTCAACCCTAAACCCTAACATTCAATACTCTGAAACAATGCCTCATTTCAACCAAAACACCATCGTTCTTCAGTATGTGTTCTTCAGTATCCTATCATTTTCGTCATCATCGTCAAGGAGGTTAACAAGACCATCACGATCATGACGTCGAGAAGGAAGATTACATCGTCGAGAAGGAAGACAACAACAACAACACCATTGTAATACCCCGTAAATTATTTTACTCTGGATAATATTCGTATGATCAACTGGGTTCCGGTTTACTCTGAGAATTATTTGGATGAAATAATTAGAGTAAACTGATGAGCTCAGAGTAGATCAAATTAATATTATCTGACTCGGAGGTTTTAATTATTGGAGCTTTGAAGACTTTTTGGACAATTAGTAGTATTACTAACTAATGATATTTTTCTATATCATTTCTCTTCCTCCTTGCCAAACATAGAAAGAAGAGATAGAAAGAATTTGAGAGAAAGAAGAGGAAAGGAAGGAAAAAGAGGAGAAAATTTCCAAAGAGCTCAAGAATCATCTCATCTTCATCAATTCATCCCATCTTCCTCATCATCATCCATTTCTAAGGTGGGTTCTAGATAGAAGCATTAGTTTTAGAAATTTCTTGAGTTTTGAGTTAGGTTAGATATTGTGAGAAAATGAGAAATCTTGCTAAATCTACGAATCTAACGGATGAAATGTGATATTAATTGTGTAGTATGTTTGATATCTGTGTATGATCATCTGTCAATGCTTGGTTGTGTGTTTGATCCTGTTTTTGAATGAAGTGTTGAGCCAAAGGAACTGTTGTACGTTGCTGAAAATTCTGAGTTTTCGCAGGTTCGCCCAGCGAACCACAGCGAAGGTTCACCAGCCGTTTGCGAAGCGAACTTTGTGCCATTTTGCCTCTGACTTGGTTCGCCCAGAACTTCGCTAAGCGAAGGGCAAGGCGAATGTTCGCCCGGGTGTTCGCGAAGTGAACTTTGTGTCCTTTTTGCTGGCTTTCAGTTCGCCACGGGAGTTCGCCCGGCGAAGATGAAAGCGAACGTTCGCAGGAGATTTCGCCTAGCGAACATGGCAGCTTTTTCCACTTTTTTTCTTCCATAACTTTTGAACTGTGACTCCGATCGAGGAATTCTTGGTACCGACAGAGAGCTGTGAGAATACCCTATCTCATAAAAGTGGAAATTATCCGTTTTGTTGCCCGATTAAATAAATCAGAGGGAACCAGAAATGGTGTAACTTTGTAATATGTTGGATTGTGTGTTTCCATTATGAAATTGACTTATGTTTACCTATTTCTCTTGTTGTTAAACATGTTTGAGAGTGTATGCATGTTAAAATATGAAATAGATAGAGTGAGGAAACCTTACCATGAATTATTTTGGAACCTAGTAACGGTTAGGAAATTGTTGCATAACATAACGACGACGCTCGTGCAAGAGAGGCCGAGGCGTGCGTCTATTACCGAATGGTATGGAAATAATTACACTAGTAAGGATCATGTTAATTGTGTTTAAGTTGAGATAAGACCAAAGAGGTCTTAAGGCTAATATGGCCTTGTGATTGTCGAATACAACCACATTTGTGTGTATGATCACGTAATCGTAACCGTTTATGTGAGTGCGTTTGATGGGTCTCGAGCTCCTCTAAAACATGTGCACAATTACTTGGCAGGTTTGATTCCCGTGTGTAGTACGAATGGAGCCTACGGGTAAAGAGACTTGTGACAGTGCACGGGCCGTTTGAAGTGACGATTTAAGGTGATAATATGTCCCTTATTTCTGAATCCATTTCGTATGCCAAGTAACTACAAGGATCCATGACTCGGGTCGACTTCTAGACGTAGAAGCGGACGGGAAAAGGGGATGCCTTGGTAAGGTTATCGATTAGTGATAGTGTGAGTTAACAAGACTCATGAACATGGATCCATATAGTGTGTGTGAGTACTCAAGGCCACTTCCCTTCCCTTTTGACTTGAGTTAGGCGTGTTAGAACCTTGTAAAGCCGAGAGGACCTATAAGATACGGAACCCACTGAGATTTGATGTATCTCACCCCAATTTGTTGATTATATTACAGGTACTACAGGTTCGGCGAAGGGTAAGGATAAAGTTGTTTGACTTTCCTTACTATCTTGGCTTTTTGTGGTGGCAAGGCTTCCGTTGTGGAGTTTTTGAGATCGCTGTCGATCTAGTTCTTAGTATTTATCTTTGGAACATCTTGTATATATATTATGCCATAGTTTTTGTATTAGGTTTTTGGGCATGTATGTGTATAATGTGTTTACTAGGGACTTGTATATTTCAGTACCAAACGTGGTATTCATGTATAATATATGCTTTGATGTATGTATTTATATATGGGCGTTACAGTTGGTATCAGAGTAGGTCGTATCCTCGACCTAGCCATGAAATAGTATAAGTATTTCTTTCCGTTTCATATGCGTTGTGTCGCCATTGGTCTTAAGTGTTATATTTATGGTATTGAGCCTGATCAACTTAATCCTATCTGTATGACATTTAGGAACATGGCCGACGGGCGCAGAAACAATCGTGGTAGACCCAAAACCACTCCAGCAGGGACTAATCCGCCAGGCAGCGAGGAAAATGTTCCATGGCCTCAGTTTCTGCAGCAGATGCAACAACAACAGAATCAGTTTATGCAACAAATGGTACAGCAAATGGTTGAGGGTCTGCATCCTCCAGTGGTTGTTCCAGAAGCTACAGGTGGAAGTTTAGGTATTTCATCAGTATGAATCCTCCGGAATTTCAAGGAGGGTTAGATCCTGTAAAGGCTCACGAGTGGATAGCCGGCATGGAGAGAATTTTCTTACTAGTCTAGTGTAGTGAGGAAAATAAGGTGGTTTTTGCTTCTCACTTGTTGAAGGGTCCTGCCATGAGGTGGTGGGAGAGTGCCTCAGCCTTGATGATTATTCAAGAGGTACCTAAGGTATGGGAGCAGTTCAAGATTAATTTTATGTAGAAGTATTTCCCAAGTTCCTTAAGGTCTCAGAAGGAATTCGAGTTTCAACAGTTGAGACAGGGTACTTTGGTTGTAGCCGCATATGCTGAGAGGTTTGAGGTAATGACTGCTTATTCTAGGCAAGCCATGTATGCTCCGGACGTGATGTGGAAGATTGATCAGTTTCTTTTTGGTTTTAGGGCTGAAATTTCACATAGCGTGTCTCAGAGGGAGTTCACTAACTATACCGAATTGTTAAGGCAGTGCTACGTGGCAGAACATAGCTTGAAGAAAGTGCAAGCAGAAGGGGTATTGAGTAGGTTGAGTCGAGGTGATCGTGGAAGATCGAATCAACAATTTAGACCGAGACAACAAGCTTTTAAGGGGAAAAAAGTTCAGAGTTCCAGGACTAGTGTGCCTCCGGTATGCCGCACCTGTGGGAGGAATCATCATGGTAGGTGCAATTTCGGAGGAATGAGGTGTTATCAGTGTAATAAGGTGGTCCATTTGGTGAGGGATTGTCTTCAGAATAGGACTAAAGCGTAAGAAAAGAATATCGGCCGAGTATATACTTTGGATGCGAAGAAAGCAAAGGGTGACAACTCTTTGATTGTTGGTACGTGTTTTGTTAATGGACATCCTTGTTTTATATTATTTGATTGTGGAGCCACACACTCTTTTGTGTTGATGCAATGTGTGAAGCGGCTTGGGTTGCAAGCTATTCCGTTGTCTCCACCCATGGTGGTTACTACTCCCATGGATGAGATTGTTGAAACACCTTTAATGTGTGAGAATTGTGTTTTTTCTGTGGATGGAAGAGTTTTTCAGATTGATCTGATTTGTTTGCTGCTTAAGAAAGTGGATGTTGTTTTGGGAATGGATTGGCTTTCTGTTAATTCGGTATTTATCGGTTGTGAAGAAAAGTTAATTATTATTCCATCCGTTGAGGCTACTCTGAAGGATGTGTTGACTACTATTTTGGAAGGTACAGTTGGAATGATAAATTTCTTGTTTGAGAAGGAAAAAACTGATTTTTTGGTTCTCACTATGGAGGGGGGTAACAACCTTCAGGTTTTGAGTATTCCGGTAGTCTGTGAGTTTCCCAAAATTTTCCCCGAGCATATCACTTCTCTTCCTCCGGAGAGGGAAGTGGAATTCTCTATTGACCTGATACCGGGAACGGCTCCAATATCCGTTTCTCCGTATCGGATGGCACCACTTGAGTTAAGAGAATTAAAGGATCAATTGGAAGAGTTGATGGCTAAGCATTTTGTTCGACACAGTGTTTTGCCCTGGGGAGCTCCAGTGTTGTTGGTAAAGAAGAAGGATGGTGGAATGCGGTTGTGTATTGATTACCGTCAGTTGAATAACGTCACCATCAAGAACAAATACCCATTGCCAAGGATAGACGATCTGTTAGATCAATTGAAAGGAGCTTGCGTGTTCTCGAAGATTGATTTACGGTCGGGTTATCATCAGATTCGGGTGAAGAGCGCAGATGTACCAAAGACTGCATTTAGAACCCGTTATGGTCATTATGAATTCCTAGTAATGCCTTTCGGGGTGACGAATGCTCCTGCAGTTTTTATGGATTATATGAATCGGATATTTCAACCTTACTTAGACAAATTTGTGGTGATCTTATTGATGACATTCTTATTTATTCTCGTGATCTTCAAAAGCACGGAGAACACCTAAAAATCGTTTTATCCATCTTACAAAAGAGACAACTTTTTGCTAAGCTAAGTAAGTGTGAGTTTTGGATGTCGGAGGTTAATTTTGTTGATCATGTCATATCTCGGGGAGGTGTAGCGGTAGATCCATCAAAAGTTGAAGCAGTGATTAATTGGGAGAGACCGAAGAATGTTTCTGAAGTTAGAAGTTTCTTGGGATTGGCAGGTTATTACAGAAGGTTTATCAAAGGCTTTTCTCAATTGGCTTTACCAATGACGAAACTTACTCGAAAGGATTGTCAATATGGGTGGGATTCGGCTTGTGAAAGAAGTTTTATGAGTTTAAAGGAAAGATTGACGACCGCTCCCGTTTTGATTATTCCTGATCCTAGTAAGTCGTATGAGGTATTTTTTGAGGCATCAAAGATGGGATTAGGAGGTGTGTTAATGCAAGATGGTCATGTGGTGGCTTGTGCTTCTCGACAGTTGAAAGTTCATGAAGAGAACTATCCAACGCATGATTTGGAATTGGCGGCAGTTGTGTTTACACTGAAAGTGTGGCGTCATTATTTGTATGGGGTGCATTTTGAGATGTTCAGCGACCATAAGAGCTTAAAGTATCTTTTTGACCAGAAAGAGTTGAACATGCGTCAAAGGAGGTGGATGAAGTACTTGAAAGATTATGACTTGGAACTAAAGTACCATCCTGGTAAAGAGAATAAAGTAGCGGATGCACTGAGTAGAAAAGTGTTGCATAATGCCGAGTTGATGATGTTAGAGTATGCCTTATTGGAAAAGTTTCGAGATCTCAATCTCCACTTTGTTTGGACTCCTAATTGTGTAATTATGGGGAATTTGAATATCAATTCTACTCTTAGGGAAGAAATCTAACAAGGACAAGGGTTGGATGAGAAGTTACAAGAAGTGTTGGTACAACCGGGTTTTATGCGAGCTACCGATGGAATTATTTTGTTTAACCAAAGGATTTGTGTACCGGATGACACGGTGTTGAAAAGAAGGATTTTAGAGGAAGCGCATAAGGGTGCTTTTACTATACATCCTTGTTCTTTGAAGATGTATGAAGATTTAAAAAAGGACTATTGGTGGTCCGGTATGAAAAAGGATGTTGTGGTGTACATGTCGGAGTGTGCGGTATGCCAACAAGTGAAGATTAAGCACCAAAGACCGGGTGGCTTACTACAACTGTTAGAAATTCCAGTGTGGAAGTGGGATAGTATTTCTATGGACTTTACAGTTGGATTACCCCGTGCCCAAGATGGTTATGATTCTATTTGGGTGATTCTTAGCCGTAAAGACTACCTACAAGGCGAGTCATCTCGCAAGATTGTTCATTTCGGAAATTGTAAGGTTGCATGGTATTCCCTCTAGTATTGTTTCGGATAGAGATCCAAAGTTTACTTCAAGATTTTGGAGAGCTTTTCAACAAGCTATGGGCACGAAGTTATGTTTGAGCACGTCGAATCATCCGCAAACGGATGGTCAGACGGATAAGACAATACAAACAATATAAGATATGTTAAGGGCGCGTGTGCTTGAAAGTGGAGGAAATTAGATAGAACTTTTGCCGTTGATTGAGTTTTCATATAACAATAGCTATCATGCAAGTATTGGTATGGCTCCTTATGAGGCATTATATGGAAGGAAGTGTAGGACGCCATTGTGTTGGGCGGAAGTTGGTGAAGATAGAATTTTGGGACCCGAGATTATTCACGAAACTACGGAAAAGATTAGGATGATCCGTGATAAAATTAAACAAGCACAAGATCGTCAGAAAAGTTACGCGGATAACCGTAGGAGACCTTTAGAGTTTGATGAAGGTGATCATGTGTTTTGAAAGTTACTCCGAGATTGAGATTGAAAGGACCGTTTAAGTCGCGGAAGTTAAGTCCAAGATATGTGGGGCCGTATTAAATTTTAGAAAGGATTGGTGAAGTAGCTTACAGATTAGCCTTATCGCCTTCTTTATCAGAGATGCACGATGTTTTTCATGTATCTCAGCTTCGAAAGTTTGTTCCAGATCCTCTTCAGCCAATTCTACCAGATACGATTGAGATAGAAGCAGATTTAACATTTGAGCCTCAACCGAGTCATATCACAGGAAGAGAAACTAAGGTGTTAAGGAATAAAGAGATTCCTCTTGTTAAGGTTCAGTGGGATGAGACGCATCCAGGTGATGCAACTTGGGAATTGGAATCCGAGATGGGAGAAGTTTATCCTCGTCTTTTAAGGTAATTGTTTTAAATTCGTGAGCGAATTTCTATTTAAGGGGGGAGGATGTAATACCCCGTAAATTATTTTACTCTGGATAATATTCGTATGATCAATTGGGTTCCGGTTTACTCTGAGAATTATTTGGATGAAATAATTAGAGTAAACTGATGAGCTCAGAGCATATCAAATTAATATTATCTGACTCGGAGGTTTTAATTATTGGATCTTTGAAGACTTTTTGGACAATTAGTAGTATTACTAACTAATGATATTTTTCTATATCATTTCTCTTCCTCCTTGCCAAACATAGAAAGAAGAGATAGAAAGAATTGGAGAGAAAGAAAAGGAAAGGATGGAAAAAGAGGAGAAAATTTCCAAAGAGCTCAAGAATCATCTCATCTTCATCAATTCATCCCATCTTCCTCATCATCATCCATTTCTAAGGTGGGTTCTAGATAGAAGCATCAGTTTTAGAAATTTCTTAAGTTTTGAGTTAGGTTAGATATTGTGAGAAAATGAGAAATCTTTCTAAATCTACGAATCTAACGGATGAAATGTGATATTAATTATGTAGTATGTTTGATATCTGTGTATGATCATTTGTCAATGCTTGGTTATGTGTTTGATCATGTTTTTGAATGAAGTGTTGAGCCAAAGGACCTGCTGTACGTTGCTGAAAATTCTGAGTTTTCGCAGGTTCGCCCATCGAACCACAACGAAGGCCAAGGCGAAGGTTCGCCAGCCGTTCGTGAAGCAAACTTTGTGCCATTTTGCCTCTGACTTGGTTCGTCTATAACTTCGCTAAGCGAAGGGCAAGGCGAATGTTCGCCCGGGTGTTCGCGAAGCAAACTTTGTGTCCTTTTTGCTGGGTTTCAGTTTGCCACGGGGGTTCTCCCGGCGAAGATGAAAGCAAACGTTCGCTGGGGATTTCGCCTAGCGAACATGGCAGCTTTTTCCACTTTGTTTCTTCCATAACTTTTGAACCGTGACTCCGATCGGGGAATTCTTGGTACCGAGAGAGAGAGAGAGCTGTGAGAATATCCTATCTCATAAAAGTGGAAATTATCCGTTTTGTTGCCCGATTAAATAAATCGGAGGGAACCGGAAATGGTGTAACTTTGTGATATGTTGGATTGTGTATTTCCATTATGAAATTGACTTATGTTTACCTATTACTCTTGTTGTTAAACATGTTTGAGAGTGTATGCATGTTAAAATATGGAATAGATAGAGTGAGGAAACCTTACCATGAATTATGTTGGAACCTAGTAACGGTTAGGAAATTGTTGCATAACATAACGACGACGCTCGTGCAAAAGAGGCCGAGGCGTGCGTCTATTACCGAATGGTATGGAAATAATTACAGTAGTATGGATCATGTTAATTGTGTTTAAGTTGAGATAAGACCAAAGAGGTCTTAAGGCTAATGTGGCCTTGTGATTGTCAAATACAACCACATTTGTGTGTATGATAACGTAATCGTAACCGTTTATGTGAGTGTGTTTCATGGGTCTCGAGCTCCTCTGAAACATGTGCACAATTACTTGGCAGGTTTGATTCCCGTGTGTAGTACGAATGAAGCCTACGGGTAAAGAAACTTGTGACGGTGCACGGGCCGTGTGAAGTGACGATTTAAGGTGATAATATGTCCCTTATTTCCGAATCCATTTTGTATGCCAAGTAACTACAAGGATCCATGACTTGGGTTGACTTCTAGACGTAGAAGCGGACGGGAAAAGGGGATGCCTTGGTAAGGTTATCGATTAGTGATAGTGTGAGTTAACAAGACTCATGAACATGGATCCATATAGTGTGTGTGAGTACTCAAAGTCACTTTCCTTCCCTTTTGACTTGAGTTAGGCGTGTTAGAACCTTGTAAAGCTGAGAGAACCTATAAGATAGGGAACTCACTGAGATTTGATGTATCTCACCCCACTTTGTTGATTATATTACAGGTATTGCAGGTTCGGCGAAGGGTAAGGATAAAGTTGTTTGACTTTCCTTACTATCTTGGCTTTTTGTGGTGCAAGGCTTCCGTTGTGGAGTTTTTGAGATCGTTGTCAATCTAGTTCTTAGTATTTATCTTTGGAACATCTTGTATATATATTATGCCATAGTTTTTGTATTAGGTTTTTGGGCATGTATGTGTATAATGTGTTTACTAGGGACTTGTATATTTCAGTACCAAACGTGGTATTCATGTATAATATATGCTTTGATGTATGTATTTATATATGGGCGTTACAACCGTCATTTCTTTAAGTAAGGAAGACAACACTAACACCAACACCAACATCATTTACTTAGTCATCACGTTTAGGGTACGTAAAATATTTTCTCCATGCATCTACAGTAAACTTCATTTGTCATTGTTGTTGTTGTTTATGTTCCTTTTGTTCATGTTGTTGTTGTTGTTGTTTTTTAACATAAATGTCGACCTTGTCGAGTTCAACATCTGATACTAACGAAGAAACTGAAACATATGAGAGTTGTGCGAATGAAACTCCGACAAATGATACTCTATCTAAAAGATCACAAAGAGGTATCACAATGATGCCATAATTCACATCAGTCCGTAACTCATCAGGTGAAAAAATTCCCATCGAGTTTGATTCTTTCTACAGAGTAGTGGATTGTGAACATTACTATACTTTTAAGAGTTATGTTGCATTCCTTGCATGTAGCAAAGTGAGTATACTGATAGATGATTGGAACAAGTGGATGATAAAGTTAAAGAAAACATATGGACAGATGTTAAGGTATTACATACTATAATTTTCATATATTCGATACCACTACCTATAATTTATAATACATACTTATATATTGATTTAAATGTATGTAGTTGATTTTTGAGTTTACCGATGACTCAAAGTTGAAAAAACGTGGATATCTTATGCCGGTACTCGTTGGAGGGGATTTATGTCCCAACACACGACTGACTACATTAGGAATCCTAAGAGCGGTCTTGCTCGTCCATGGATTCGATATACTTTTATATCGAAGAAGCAATGATACACAGTCTCTCACGCTAGAACATTGTCCATGTTTGGAGTTATTCTATTACAGTCCTGAGGATGTAAGGGATTTTCTCGGTGGGTATAAGTGGTAGGACGTAGGGATATTACAAGTGTGGTGCACGTAAGTATATAGTTGAATGTACATGTCATTATACAACATTATCATTTTTTGTATTTCCTCCCTTAATTTATTCATTTTCTTTAACCATTTAGGTACATTCACCGTGTTTGTATAGAGTTGAGTCAATCAAGTCTTTATGGAATCTTGGATCCGCTCTTTATTCGATGGGCGTTTAATCAACCAAGAGACATTCTAGATTACTTGAAAAAACGGTTAAATGAGGGAGGAAAAGAATGTTACTTAGCACCATTTCTCTGTTCGTAAGTATTTTTGTAATTGATGTTTATGTATTCTATATTTAGTTTTGTATTAGCAAATACTAATAATATATATGCTCGTGTTTATTCAGTGGTCATTAGCAATTGATCATCATATCATTTAGGACGAATACGGCAACTGTATTGTGTTCTTTGCATGATCCACTGGAAAAGAAAATGAAAGAGATGATTAGTTTGTAAGTGTGTACATGTTTAATTCATTTTCTTTGACGATGTAATTAGTTTATCATGTAATATGTAAAATTCATTTTCAATGTACAGTGTTGTGGAGCAAGTGAATATGATGAACAATGTTAGAAGAAAGCCCTCATGGATCTTTCCTAAAGTAAGTGGACCGATTACCTGTTTCTTTCATTTACATTCATGTATGGTTATATTCATGTAATTTTGCTTAAATTTGTAGACGAGGAGACAACCCGGGACTTACGAGTGTGGGTATTATGTCATGAAACACATGTTAAACATTGTCCTTGCAGGTGATAAGTGTTTCATTCATGATAAAATATCACATAAAATAGGGCATTTATCTTACTTGAATGACAAGATTCTAACATAAACACCTCAACTAATGAATGAAAGTAATATGGTGCAAAGTCTTCTTGGTTTGGTTTACATTTGTGCAGGAAAAGGCTAAAGAATGCATCAAAGAAAGAACAAAGAAGAAATTCTGCACTGGAACTTTCGCGATGCAACAGGAAGCGACAGGAAGCGATGGACAGCGATAGGCAACAATGCAAAACAGAACCAAACTGTCCTTAAAGCGAAGAAAGCGACAGGAAGCGACAGAGTTCACGATGCGAACTTTTCTTCGCGTAGCGAAGTAAGACGGCTTCAAAAAAGGCGGTTTGACAGCTCAGAGACTTAATGGAGAAGAAAGGCAAGTTCACATAGCGAACATACTTTCGCTAAGCGAAGTCAGGCGGCCAGAACTGCTATAAAAGGAGATCAAACTCAGTTCAAAGGGGCATTCAGTTTTTATCTTTTGTAATATCTTGTAATAGAATAGAGAGTAGGAAAAAAAGTGAGGTAAAGAGGAAGAAGGGTGGATACACATCAAGAGTCGGGAAATCTTCATTGATGTGGATTCAACTCAACACTTCCAACATGCTTCAAACTACCATGAGTAGCTAAATCCCTCTCTTGTTGGGACTGGTCGTAGTTCACCGAAACAGTATGTATTTTCATTAATCACGGTGTTATACGCATTTTATTTATGAATCTGTAGACATATATTTTCGACACCATGTCTTGGAAGGAAAAATGATGTTCCTTGACTAGAGATGATAACTACAGGAAAAGGAGGAAGAAAATGAAGGTATCCAGAAGACACTTCGACAAGATAAGAATTTCGACACTTCGACAGAAATATGAGGAAGTCTTCGTCAGACAGGTTTGAGGGACATTTATCATTTTTTGACAATTCGACAAGTCTGAAAGGACGCGTTTGTTCGACATAACTTGAAGATTCAAATTCAAGAGAATTATAACGTTTGGCAGAAGACGCGTGGAAGTATCTGGCGAAAGGAAGACATGCAGAAGGCCAGATGTCGAAATTTTAGGATTTAGTCGTTAATAGCAGTTATTTTGTTTATCTATAAATAGGATAGTTGTTATTAGAATTCGGTGTGAAAAACTTGTACAAAACTTCCTGCAATTACTCAAAGTACCCGTGTGAGAGAAAAGAGTTATTTGGAAAAATGTACGTGTAAACACCATCTTTTAATTTCTTTATCAATCAAAGTCTTTTTACCAATTCCTTTACATTTACCAGCATTTTTATGTTTTCTTCGTCATTTTATTTTAAAGTTCTTTCTTCGTCATTTTACTTTAAAAGTTCTTTTCAAAGTCATTATCTTTTATCTCAGACTTTCATCTAGAGTTTGTTGAAATCCTTTATTCCAAAAGACTTAAACACATAAAACCAAGAACCAAGATATCACCCTTAATTTAAAATTTATCACGTTGATCTAAGTTTTCGCCTGACGTCCTAGGATTTGTTTGGTTAATCCTGCAAGTAACCCAGATTTCACCATTCTGGTAAACCAGAGGTTGTTCGCCAAGATCAACAGCGAACAAATTGGCACGCCCAGTGGGACCAGTGCAATATAAAACTTAAATAAATTTTAAAAATTAAGGCTTTTTCTTCGTTGTATGATACTAAGAAGCGGTAAATTAGCCGTATCTGACGTAGAGAGACCCAAAAGAACTAGAGTAAGGAAAATGGCGAATCAGTCAAATAATCCTAACCCCAATTCAAATTCAAATGAAAATATTCCAGTTTCCAACCCTATACCTTCGGCAGGGGGAAATGTGGATTCAAACCCTGTTCTGGAGGAGATTATGCCTTCGTCAACAGGATTTACACCAGCGGTTTCGCTCTCCCAAAGTATGCCTAGTTCCTCCACAATGGGACATTCAAGGCCTTTCGGGACGCCTCCTCCGGGAGGACAAAATTTTAGGCCATTCCAGACAAATTTTTCCATGCCTATGTTCGGAAGAGAACAACCATATGGAATGCCAACGTCAGTGATGGTAAATTTGCAAAGTGCACCACCCTTGTATTCTGACGCCATGGTCCACATGTCTTCGCCATTGCAAGGATCAGGATACGGTGGAAATATGAGTAGATTGAACCAATCCCTACCAAATTTCCAAATGCCAGCAATTACCAATAATTCTGCGCAAGTAATTCGACAACAAATGGACGAAAGTAATCATGATATGGTCCAAATGTTGACTCAACAAATGGGGGCAGTGTTTAACCCTTTAATACAAAACACTACCCAAACCAACCAATTGTTGGCTGCGCAAATGACGCGCATTGCTGACTTTTTTGGTGTTCCTCAAACACGACAAAGAGAACAAGTGATTCAAAACCAAGTAGTAAATGTCGAAGAGGAACCCACGATAAATCAAAGGCCTTTAGAGAATCCTCAGGCAAACCCTAGAAACCAAGAGGCAGTGGTCGAGCAGCCTCGTGTCGAAATCCCCGTTCAACAAGAACCTAGGAGGGTAATAGTCCAGAGAGGCCAAGATGCTGATGATGTGTTGCAACAGCGAATACGATATAATAACTTTCCTGTCGAAAATAACATAACAGCCATGGTCGAAAGGATAATGGCCCAAAACGGTGTAAATATAGGTTTACAAAGGCCTACTTATACTTCCCCATTGTCAGAACACATTCTGCAAGAGGAACTACCCCCAAGATGGAAAGTTCCTAAGTTTACTAAGTTTTCAGGAGATACTAGTGAATCTACTATAGAGCACGTAGCGCGTTATCTAATAGAAGCGGGAGAAATAGTCAATAACGAAAATTTGAAAATGAAGTATTTTCCAAGTTCCTTGACAAAAAATGCATTCACCTGGTTTACATCCTTGCCCGCGAACTCTATATTCACATGGACCCAATTAGAAAGATTGTTCCATGAACAATTCTATATGGGTCAGACTAAGATAAGTTTGAAGGAATTAGCCAGTGTTAAGAGGAAATTTTCAGAACCTATAGATGATTACCTAAACAGGTTCAGGTTGCTTAAGGCAAGATGTTTCACACAAGTGCCAGAACGGGAGTTAGTCGAAATGGCTGCAGGGGGTCTAGATTATTCTATAAGGAAAAAATTAGACACTCAATATTTAAGAGATATGGCACAATTAGCAGATAGGGTAAGACAGATTGAGAGGCTAAAAGCTGAGAAATTCAGATCAAATAAAAATAAAAAGGAAAGAGTGGCCTATGTAGGAGTATGCCAGGATGATGATGGTGATGAAAATGAACTAATTTTGTTCGACGAGCAAGAAATTGATCTGGCAGAACTAAAGTCAGGCCCTCCATACGCCTGTAAAGTACTAGCTCCGTCGAATGGAAAAAATCCAGTCGAACCTGAAAAGAATGATAAGTTTCCCAAACGAACTTATACGTTCGACGTCACCAAGTGTGACGAAATTTTTGATTTATTGGTCAAAGATGGTCAGTTAATAAAGCCGCCAGGCGCCAAAGAACCGCCTGTCGAACAGCAGAAAAAGAGGGGTTTTTGTAAGTACCATAACTTTTTGGGTCATAAAACATCTCAATGTTTTCTTTTCAGGGATCTAGTTCAAAATGCTATCCGTGATGGAAGGCTGAAGTTCGGCGAGAAGCCAAAACAACAAATGGGGATTGATTCGAATCCCATGCAGGTTGTCGAAGCACACTATGCTGAACCATCCACTGTGAATATGGTGGAGATTGAAGTTGCTTCTGATGGCAGTTTCGAGATGGTGGAGGCTATGGAAGGTTTCGACACCAGTATCAACGTGGTCGAGATCACTGAAGATCTTGCAGGCCAGAACGAAGTCGAGGGTATTGAAGCGTTCGACAACGATAATGAAGTCAAAGTCACTGAAGATCTTGACAACAAAAACACAGTTGAAGTCACTGAGGACTTCGACGATGAAGGTAAGGTCGAAGCTACTGAAAGCTTTGAAAATCAGAAAACTACAGAGGGGTCCAACGAGAAGAACGATGACAGTGTTGCTGAAGACGTGGTGGTTCGACCGGGAGAAATCTGGGATTGCTTGGGACAGCCGAGTGGAAAATTTGACTACCTGGTGAAGTACACTATTCCTGCAACTTATCGCACCGACATCAGTGAAATCCGACCAACTGGTTGGGGAAGCGATTTTGATGACGATGGTGATTCCCCTATCGCCAAGGAAGAAGTTACTGAGGACTTCGTTGCTGAAAACAAGGCTACTGAAGGCCTTGATCTTGACAACATGAAGGAGGCCGATGTTGTAAATTACTGCATCAACATCATGGGACCTTTCGACAAGGAAGTCACAGAAATGAAAGAAAAAGCTGTACATGGCCGTGGGAAATCTGGGACTTATGGGATCCTACGAAGAATAAAAGAGGATCCTAAAGAAAAGTCAAACAAGTGTTGCTGCAAGCATGCTCCTAGGAACATATCCTGGTGTTGCTGCCCAGAAAGGAAGTTCGACTTGACGAAAAAGAAGGACAGAGTCGAAGAGGAAAAGCTCATTGAAAAGATGAACAGACTAACCATTGCTGACAAGCAAAACGTGGGAATCAATATGGTAGAAGTTTCGCAGAAAACTCAGGCAGCAGTAGATGAAGATCAACGTCGAGAGGAGTGCCAAAAGCTGGCGTACCCCAAAGAAGATGAGAGTTTGGTCGAATTCATCAAAAGGTGCCAGAGAAGGAAGAGTGACGTGATGCTATGCCCTCGTTGCAGTTCCATTTTCGACAGAAAGGCTGCCACCCACTTGGAGGCAATAGATCAAGCAAGAAGGAAGGCGAATGAGGGAGCGACAAGATACGATCCAAGAAGGAGTGAGCACCACCAATGGGGGTGCGGAGACAGACACTATGGCACTTACAAGCCATCAAACAAAGTGATAGATGACAAATGGGTTCAACCCATCAGAGATGCCCAAGGCCAGAAGAAGTGGAAGAATTTCGATGTGCAGAGAGGCACTTCAATGGAAAACAAGAAGGAGTTGGAGAAATATAAACCTAGGCCATATCCTTCAGAGAATTATAAAGGGAAGAACCCCATGTCGAGATCCCAGTGGAGGAGGTTCCAAAGGCAAAAGAGGTTTGAGAAGGAAGCTGCTGAAAAAGGTATGATGAGAAAAATGGCTGGAAACAAGGATGAAGCAGAATGTAGCAGCAACGCTCAAATGGCGAACAAGAAGGAGCCTCTCCAGCAAATCAAACCAAACAGCGTGGCAGCGCAAAGTGTGCTCAAAGAGAAGAAGATGGAGGATGACGAGATGACAGATGATTTCAAGTCAGATTCAGAGGCATCCTTCGACGTTGGCTGTAATGTGGTCTCGGTCCTTCCCAGAGACTATGATAGGATCATGGAAGTCGAAGACGAAGAGGATGGGATGGAAGAGGAAACGATGGTGCACAAGCCCGTGTGTTACTACGTAATGAATAATGGTTGTGTCGAAGAGCAAAATGCTTTCTTCGAAAGACCAGACGATTCCATGAAGGCGCACTTGAAGCCTTTGTTTATCAAAGGAAAGATTGAGAGTGTCGGTGTGAACAAGATCCTAGTGGATGGGGGTGCCGCTGTGAATTTAATGCCCCATTTCATGCTGAAAAAGATTGGCAAAAATGACTCGGATGCAAAGCCCCACAACATGGTTCTGTCAAATTACGAAGGAAAGGTAGGAACAACCAGGGGAGTTATTCAAGTGGATCTGACAGTTGGTACTATAACAAGGCCAACAATGTTTATAGTTATTGCTTCTAGGGCAAACTACAACTTGCTGTTGGGAAGAGAATGGATCCATGGTATAGGTGCTGTTCCCTCGTCGATGCACCAGAGAATAGTTATTTGGAGGCCAGATGGAATCGTCGAGAACATAGAAGCAGACCAAAGTTACTTCATGTCCGAAGTTAACAATATAAGCGATCGAAGTTTCGACAAAAACTTAGCCCACATACCCCCTTGCAGTCCGGCGAAATTCGACTTGAAGGCAACGGACAACGCGTACTGTTCCATGTATCTCCATCCTACACATGGTTTTCAGTGGGATAAGGAAGTCATTGGTGACTCCAACTACATGTGGGGGACTACCAACGTAGCACCGACAGGATGGGGGAATGAGTTCGACAATGATGATGAGTGAACAAGCAGTGCTCGACAAAATTACGGCTTACATAGCCGAAAACAAATTCAAAGCGGCTCTGGAGGCCGAAGTAAAATATATGGCTGTCGAAGCCAATCATGAAGATTCAAATGAACAGTGTCTCCAAAAAGACGTTGAGGAAAATAATAACAACAACCAAATAGACGAATGGCAAAACCAGAAACTTGACGCCATTTATGACGATGAACCTTTGGGGTTCGAAAAAGATCCAGCGTCGAACAACTTGAAGATGGTGGCGCAGGATCCTTTAGAAGAAATCAACTTGGGGCTGGGGGCAGAAAAAAGACCAACCTACATAAGTGCAAGGATGGATCCTCAGTTCAGAGTCGAAATAATCCAGTTGTTGAAGGAGTTCAAAGATTGCTTTGCATGGGATTATGACGAAATGCCGGGTTTGGACAGAAGTTTGGTCGAATTGAAGCTGCCAATCATGGAAGGGAAGAAGCCAGTCAAGCAAACTCCAAGGCGCTTTGCACCAGAAGTTCTGTCGAAAATAAAAGAAGAGGTCGAAAGACTTCTAAAATGCAACTTCATCCGCACTACCAGGTATGTTGATTGGATTGCAAATATAGTTCCGGTTATTAAGAAAAATGGCAAACTTAGGGTATGCATTGATTTTAGAGATTTAAATTCTGCTACCCCAAAGGACGAATATCCTATGCCAGTCGCAGAAATGCTTATAGATTCTGCAGCAGGTCACGAGTATCTAAGCATGTTGGATGGATACTCTGGCTATAACCAAATTTTTATTGCTGAAGAAGATGTTTCTAAGACAGCTTTTCGTTGTCCTGGAGCAATTGGAACTTATGAATGGGTAGTGATGCCTTTTGGGTTAAAGAATGCTGGGGCCACTTACCAAAGGGCTATGAATTCAATTTTCCATGATTTTATTGAGACGTTTATGCAGATTTACATTGATGATATTGTAATCAAGTCTGTTTCAGGAAAAGATCATATAGACCATCTTCGGCAATCCTTTGAGAGGATGAGAAAGTTTGGTCTAAAGATGAATCCCCTTAAATGTGCTTTTGGTGTGCAGGCGGGTGATTTTTTAGGTTTTGTGGTCCACAAGAAAGGGATCGAAATAAATGAAAACAAAGCCAAAGCTATAATGGAAGCAAAAGCGCCATCAACGAAAAAGGGATTGCAATCTCTACTAGGGAAGATCAATTTTCTAAGAAGATTCATCTCCAACCTCAGTGAAAAAACACAACCCTTTTCTCCTCTACTTCGACTAAAGAAAGAAGAATTCACCTGGGGGCAAGAGCAACAAGTGGCTTTCGACAAAATCAAAGAGTACTTGGCTAGTCCTCCAATCTTGATGTCCCCTTGTAGGAAAAGAAGCATGAGACTGTATATCTCTGCATCAGACAAGACATTAGGAAGTATGTTGTGTCAAGAGGATGAGAATGGCGTCGAAAGGGCCATCTATTATCTCAGCAGAGTCTTAAATGATGCTGAAACTAGATATAGTGCTATAGAAAAACTATGTTTATGTGTATATTTCTCTTGTATGAAATTGAAGCATTATATAAAGCCTGTTGATGTATATGTATCTTCTCATTTCGACGTAATAAAACATATGTTGTCTAAGTCTATTTTACATAGTCGAATTGGAAAGTGGGCTTTGGCTCTAACAGAATACTCCTTAAAATATTTGCCTTTAAAGGCTATGAAAGGACAGGTGGTGGCTGATTTTATAGCTGACCACTCTATAGTCGAAACTATAGAATACGTCGAACAAGCACCTATGGGTTTTGTGTGAGAATAAGTAGGAAAGAACTCTTGTAAACGCTCAGGTTTAATGTCTGGGTTAGGGAGTGGTCCTAACATAGCATAGTGATTACCAGAAATAATAACAGGGATGAGTACCTGGGATTTAAAAATGCAGTCTTTTTCCCTCGCATTTGGAGGCTCAGGAATGTATTGTTGATCCCCAATCAGTGTTGGTTCATCCAACCTATGCGCAGGAGGGATGATGGAAGGTTGCTCACTTTTGGAAGGTTTGCTGCTTGATAATTTTTGAAAAGCCATTGTTGAATCAGAAAGTTTTAGAAAGAAGATGAAGATTTGAAGCAGTTGTGAAGAAGAAGAGTTCAAACGCGTAAAAAAGAAAGAAAAATAATGGTTCAAGTATTTATAAGAGATTATCAAAAGCCCTTTAGGTTTAGTGGTGATCATGGAGGGCACGTGGCATCATCTTAACGGTGCTGATAAAAAGTGGAAGTTGAAAAAAGCATGGCTAGCTAGGTTTTAGGGGTATGGACATCATGTCTGAACGTGGGATTTGATGGAACGTTTTCAGAGAAATGCAATGATGAATTTTCTTGGGACTGAACAAAGGTCACGTCTTGAAAACCAGCATCATTAATGCAGGTAACATGGCGTCGAAATAGCTTCGACAGCAAATGATGGTTTCTCCAGAAATAAGTCGAAACATCTTTGCTGGGGGGCAATTTGTAGACATATATTTTCGACACCATGTCTTGGAAGGAAAAATGATGTTCCTTGACTAGAGATGATAACTACAGGAAAAGGAGGAAGAAAATGAAGGTATCCAGAAGACACTTCGACAAGATAAGAATTTTGACACTTCGACAGAAATATGAGGAAGTCTTCGTCAGACAGGTTTGAGGGACATTTATCATTTTTTGACAATTCGACAAGTCTGAAAGGACGCGTTTGTTCGACATAACTTGAAGATTCAAATTCAAGAGAATTATAACGTTTGGCAGAAGACGCGTGGAAGTATCTGGCGAAAGGAAGACATGCAGAAGGCCAGATGTCGAAATTTTAGGATTTAGTCGTTAATAGCAGTTATTTTGTTTATCTATAAATAGGATAGTTGTTATTAGAATTCGGTGTGAAAAACTTGTACAAAACTTCCTGCAATTACTCAAAGTACCCGTGTGAGAGAAAAGAGTTATTTGGAAAAATGTACGTGTAAACACCATCTTTTAATTTCTTTATCAATCAAAGTCTTTTTACCAATTCCTTTACATTTACCAGCATTTTTATGTTTTCTTCGTCATTTTATTTTAAAGTTCTTTCTTCGTCATTTTACTTTAAAAGTTCTTTTCAAAGTCATTATCTTTTATCTCAGACTTTCATCTAGAGTTAGTTGAAATCCTTTATTTCAAAAGACTTAAACACATAAAACCAAGAACCAAGATATCACCCTTAATTTAAAATTTATCACGTTGATCTAAGTTTTCGCCCGACGTCCTAGGATTTGTTTGGTTAATCCTGCAAGTAACCCAGATTTCACCATTCTGGTAAACCAGAGGTTGTTCGCCAAGATCAACAGCGAACAGAATCAATATTGACGTTATCTTTATTTTACCGTTTATTTCATGGATTGAATCGATATTGACAAATACGATTTAACTCTCGATCAAAGATAACATCTATTAAACTCTAAATGCTAGACATAGATTTATGTTTAATATTCACCGTAAGTATCGAATCTTAATGCTACCGTATTGTTTAATAGACTGAGAAATCGTCGATTAAACCATAAGGTAGAACTCTCATCAACGTTTAGACATGAACTTTGTTTGTGAGCGATACGTGATAATATTGAAACATGCTTAAATTGTGTATAACTGATTCGTGATATACATATTGAATCGGTGAATGAAAACCAATTTCCATCAAGCCTATTCCTCTGAAACTTATCTTTAATTCTTGCACGATTTTACTTTTCGTTACTCACAAACCAAATAATCTTGAAACTTCTGCTTAGAATCATAGAACTCATTGAACGGTTTTGGTATCGCCCCAATCCCTGTGGATACGATAAAACACAATACTTACATTTAATAGTACTAAACATCAAATTGGCGTTGTTGTCGGGGATTGGCGTTTAAGATATTAAAACATCGCAATAGTTTCTATACTTCTAAGTTGGTATATATTGTATATATTTGTCTTTCGCAACATTTGTTTAAGTGTTGGATAGGTGGTGAAACTTCTGTTTATGCTTCGAGGCAAGACTTCGGAGGAACTGCTTCTTTTTTATCCCGAGATCGAAAGAACCATCCGAAAGAACAAAAGACAAAAGAAGAAACAGAAACAAGTATCCAAAAAGAAAAATCACAAAGGAGAGTCCACATCAACTTCCTCAACAAAAACAATGGCTGAAGTTGTCAACGGTGGACCTTGTCGGAGCAGTCCAAGACGATTAGCTCGTCTCACCAATACTCCAAATAACCGACAAGCTGAAATAAAAACGGGACTGCTGCAGATTATTTATGCTAACCCTTTTGCAGGTTTGGATCATGAAGATCCATATTCCCATCTCACAAAGTTCTATGAACTTGCCGGTACGTTAGGTGCACCCGAAGCTGAAGAGGAAGCAGTTTTTATGAGGTTATTCCCGCATTCTTTGATCGGTAAAGCGAAGAATTGGTATCTTGACCAACCTACTGAAAACATGACCAACTGGAATGTCTTGGAAGAAAACTTTCTTAACAGATTCTTTCCTCACAACCGGTTCATGGATGCAAAAACATCCATTGTCGTGTTTGCGCAATCTGCAAATGAAACTCTATGTGAAGCTTGGGAACGTTACAAATCCATGCTACGGAAATGTCCAAACCATGGTTTTGACAGCCTAACACAAGTCCACATCTTTCGCAATGGATTGCAGCCCCAACCAAAGCTCCTACTTGACGCAACAGCTGGTGGTTCTTTATTGGCAAAAAGTGCAGAAGAATCAGTTACAATTATCAACCAAATGGCTCTCACCGATCATCAAGTTCAATATAATCGAGGAACCGCACAAAAGAAACCTGGAATTATTGAGTTGGATACAAACACTGCAATCTTAGCACAAAATAAGCTTCTCACCCAAACTGTGGAAGAACTCACCAAGCAATTATCCACTCTTCCACAACTCAAACAAGTGCACGAAGCGCCTAAACCACAACGAGTAGCCACGTGCGAACTTTGTACAGGAGATCACCTAACCAGTTTTCGTCCTCCGATTAATGAAGAGGTCAATTATGTGGGAAACCAGCAGCAGAGACAGTTCCCATACCAGCACAATTAAGGTTACTCATACAACAACAATGCAAGCTATGGCCAAAACAGGATGAACCAATACCAAAGCTATACTCAGCCAGATAAGCTTACAAAGATCGAAGAAACCTTGAATCAATTTATGCAGATGTCCATGGCAAACCAGAAAAATACGGATGCATCGATCAGAAATCTGGAAACACAAGTAGAGCAAATCGCAAAATAGTTGAATGAGCAGCAAAAAGGTATGTTTTCTGCTACCACTCAAAATAATCCTAAGGAAACTTGTAATGCAATTACAACGAAGAGTGGTGACACGGTTCAAAACAAAGTTGGGGAGAATTCAAATAAGATGGTTGTGGAGGAAAATCAAGAAAAAGAGAAAAATAAGAAAAAGGAGGGAGAAAACAATGCTGATCCTGGAAAAGTCACCGTACCAGTTACCATTGGAAGAATCTACTTTGATAAAGCTTTGATTGATCTTGGTTCAAGCACCAATCTTCTTCCGTTATCCGTTCTTAAAAAGATTGGTAACCCTGACATAGAGCCTACAACAATGTTGTTAGAACTTGCTAACAAATCTATCACAAAACCAATTGGCATGGTAAAAGGTGTAATGGTGAAACTCGAAAGCTTTCTATTCCCGACAGATTTTTTGGTGATGGACAATGATGAAGATAGAGACACACCTCTGATTTTAGGTCGTCTTTTCATAAAGGCAGCTAGAATGCTGATTGACATTGATGAAGTAATGATGAAAGTAAGATCCAATAATAAAGAAGCCAACTTCAAATTGTTTTAACACAAAGAGGATGACTACTCCAAGATTGAAGCTCCTGATGAAACATGCCTGGAATTAAGGATAAAGAATGTTAAAGGAAGGCCAGAAGATGGTGGCATAGATGCTTTGGCAAATTCATACAAGCCACCTTAATTTTACGCGAAATAGGCGTCGAGCTAACGACGTTAAACAAGCACTTGTTGGGAGGTAACCTAACCTTTTTATTTGTTTATGTTTGTTTCCTATTGCATAACTAGTTTAAATGGTAAGAAGAAAATAGCATGAATGAGCCAAAAGAAAATTATGCATAAAACTGAATTCTGCAGATTTCGTATCGCGAAATATACTTCGCATAGCGAAAGTAGCAGAATCAGCAAAAATGCCATTCATGCCATTCTCCTTCACTTTAATGTTTTTCTTTTGGTTCAGCTGTGGGTGTCATATGACCAATCCATATAGTTGATATTTGTCCTTTAAAAGAAATTGGAAAATCAAAAGAGTGGATGATCACATTCACATGAATCAACAAAGGTACAATGGTAATGATACAAAATTTTGGAAGAATCACACAATCCAAGGTACTTGTTTATTGCTTTCTTAGAACTTAGCATGATTATGACATGAGTAGTCTACATAAAATCAAGTCATTCAAGCTTATGCAATAACATGTTTTCATTGTGAATCACGTAGTTCCAAAACCAGAAAAAAGTGAGGTAACCTTTCATTGATTACTATATGCTTAAGAGACTGATACATTCTTGTTTTAACTCATTTGGTTCATGCTTAATCTTGCATTTATGTTAATAATTGTGGAGACATGGAAAGGATCAAGGCAATTCTTCAAAGTGAGCATAACTAGTAAACCAAATGGAGCCTCATTGTCCCTTGTGAATGAGTGAGCATTTGCAACCCCTTTTGAGCCATATGACATTGAATCAATCATTGATGAACTGAGCAATGCATTAAGTAAACCAATTAATGGATATTGTTCCACATCTTGAAAATTCATAAAATTTCATCCATGATAGATTCACAATCTTCTTGAATTAAACCTTTGAAACCATTGCCAATTCTTGAAGAGCATTCAAAGTAAAAAGAAAGGCTTTATTCAAGTTGGGGAGAGGAAGAAAAATTCCTTTGTCAAGAAAAGAGAAATTAGAAAATGAAGAGATCAAGAAAAATATGAAAGAAAAAGAAAAGTAAGAAAAGAAAAAGGCAAATATCAAAAGATGGATAGATTCAAAAGAAAGAAACAAGGAAGGTTTGAAGGAGTAATATGGTACAAAGACTCAAATTCTATGAATGCTCTTCTAAAAAAAAGAAAAGAAAAACTCAAAACCCACTTTGTTTCCACTAGCCTTAGAAATGACACTTCCTTGGTACCTTGGCCACATTACAACCTTAAAAAGACCTTAGTGATCTATGTTTTTGCTTATCGACATATTTTGCTTAAGATGAATGCATGAATTAATCTAGATGTTAGCAAGTTTGTCAAAGTGAGAGTTCAAAAGACCTTGATATTTCCACTTGTACAAAAAGTGTGATAGTTGTGATTCATGATAAGACATGTTTATTGCTTGGACTGATTGACAAAGAACTTTATGTGGAAAACTTGTTTCATAAACATGTCTAAATGTTTGGAAAGTAGTAGTGCATAATAACTTGGATGTGGAATTCACCATGGAACCATGTTCTTCATTGAAACATTTTTTGGTTTATCATGTGAAAAATGGTATAGAAACTCTTGCTTTTATATAGCTTTGATTGAGGACAAACAAAGATTCAAGTTGGGGAGAGTTTGATAAGTGTTTTATTCATGATAAAATAGCACATAAAATAGGGCATTTATCTTACTTGAATGACAAGATTCTAACATAAACACCTCAACTAATGAATGAAAGTAATATGGTGCAAAGTCTTCTTGGTTTGGTTTACATTTGTGCAGGAAAAGGCTAAAGAATGCATCAAAGAAAGAACAAAGAAGGAATTTTTCCCTGGAATTTTCGCGATGCGACAGGAAGCGACGGGAAGCGATGGACAGCGATAGGCAGCAATGCAAAATAGAACCAAACTGTCCTTGAAACGAAGAAAGCGACAGGAAGCGACAGAGTTCACGATGCGAACTTTCCTTCGCGTAGCGAAAGTTCGCGATGCGAACTTTACTTTGCATAGCGAAGTAAGACGGCTTCACAAAATGCGGTTTGACAGCTCAGAGACTTAATGGAGAAGAAAGGCAAGTTCGCATAGCGAACATACTTTCGTTATGCGAAGTTAGGTGGCCAGAACTGCTATAAAAGGAGATCAAAATCAGTTCAAAGGGGCATTCAGTTTTTATCTTTTGTAATATCTTGTAATAGAATAGAGAGTAGGAAAAGAAGTGAGGTAAAGAGGAAGAAGGGTGGATACACATCAAGAGTCGGGAAATCTTCATTGATGTGGATTCAACTCAACACTTCCAACATGCTTCAAGCTACCATGAGTAGCTAAATCCCTCTCTTGTTGGGATTGGTCGTAGTTCACCGAAACAGTATGTATTTTCATTAATCATGGCGTTATATGCATTTTATTTATGAATCAATATTGATGTTATCTTCATTTTACCGTTTATTTCATGGATTGAATCGATATTGACAAATACGATTCAACTCTCGATCAAAGATAACATCTATTAAACTCTAAATGCTAGACATAGATTTAGGTTTAATATTCACCGTAAGTATCGAATCTTAATGCTACCGTATTGTTTAATAGAATGAGAAATCGTCGATTAAACCATAAGGTAGAACTCTCATCAACGTTTAGACATGAACATTGTTTGTGAGCGATACATGATAATATTGAAACATGCTTAAATTGTGTATAACTTATTCGTGATATACATATTGAATCGGTGAATGAAAACTAATTCCCAACAAGCCTATTCCTCTAAAACTTATCTTTAATTCTTGCACGATTTTACTTTTCGTTACTTACAAACCAAACAATCTTGAAACTTCTGCTTAGAATCATAGAACTCATTGAACGGTTTTGGTATCGCCCCAATCCCTGTGGATATGATAAAACACAATACTTATATTTGATAGTACTAAACATCAGCAGGCATTGCTGATTCATGGGATAAGGTATATATTTCATAAAATGTTAACATATATTAATATATAAGAGATTGATTCATGCATGATATTCAATTTTTTGCTCTTTCTTATGTAGGTGTTTAACGAAGAAACCGTATTACCCGTCGAGGACTTTGTAGATCTTCGTAAACGTTGGGCGTATATCCACAATGTGCTTAAGGGTCCTGCTGATTGATCTATTGCTAATGATTTAGTTTATGTATTGGTGATGTGAATATATTGTACAGTTTGATGTAAACATATTGTATAGTTTGATGTAAATATTAATTTTGGCTTTTGATGCACAATGTTAGTTGTTTTTATGCTCTTTATGATCTATTGAGATGTGCTCTTTATGCATAGTTCACAAGATTATATGATTATAATAGGTACAGGACAAAATATGGAAGAATTTGAAAAGCAGAAAAAATTTCATATTTAAAACAGACGAAGTTTTGACAACGGTTATAAAACCTAACTGTGGTTGTATATTGAACGCTGACCAAAATAATATAAAATACAACAGTTCTATCACAACGGTTTGTTTAACCAACCGTTGTGATATGGCGCGCGCTTTCTATAATACAACAACGGTCTCAGGACCGTGATTGTAAGTACCGCATATACAACGACATTCTACATAACAATGCCTGGTCCCGTGTAGTTATATATCTTTCCCATCCGTTGTTAAATGCATTTTCCGTAGAAGTGAGTACTCTTCAAAGGTTGAGCTTCATTCATTGTTGGTTAATCTCTATTCTTTGATTAACTTGAAGAAAGAATAATTTTCTTTACTTGCAATCTATCAACTGAGTGCCTTCTTTAACTAAGGGTTATTCCAAAAAAATACAACACCGACAACATCAACAGCATTATGTGAGATAAATTGCAAGGGCAAAAAAAAAGTTTTGTTCAAGCTAAAAGAACATTGAAGATTTTTTTTGTCTTGCAATCCATCCCAAAGAATGATGTTTGGGGCGTCTTCATATTAGTAAGGATTAGGGTCAAATTTGTTTAACGAGTGCTTTTATAGTAAAATCTTATTATTTTTTGTCTCGGTTAAATAGAAAACCGAAGGGTTAGAACATTTTGTTTACACTTATAAACAAATATAATCATAAATTGTGATAGTTGGGAATCAAAGCTTGTACTGATTTTTTTTACCTCGGTTTTTCAATTTATGTTTTATTTATTTTTTAAAACAATTAAAAAATAGCGCACATTGGCTTTATACCTCCGTTTTCTATTGTTCGAGGTGAAAGATTCGTCATAAAAGTGTTATTTGTTGTAGTGTTACCACAACATTCCAAGTTTTGTTGTTTATGAATTCAAGAAAAGAAAACATCTTAGCTTTCCAATCATCATATTTGGTGCCATCTAAAACAGATGGTATATTGACAGACCCTACATCTTTGTGTTGTCCATATGAATAAAAAATATCTTCCTTGGAGCTCACCCAAATATAATAGGGTGTCTGCTCTGATGCCAATTAAAATTATGTTTCTTAGGGGACAAATGTTGCACCAGATGTCTAGGATAACTTGTCTAACTTATTAAAATAGATTTTTCGCAATATGACATCAACACTTAATCAAACTAAAAGCAACAAAGAACACAAGAGAATTGGTAACCCAGTTCGGTACAAACAACACCTACGTCTGAAGGGCACTCTACCCAAGAAAGGAAATCCACTCTTTAATAGAATTAGTACAAAGTTTCTTAGATTAACATGCCCCTTGCTCAATGTCCCTGTTCTTAATTCTACCCTCAAAGTATTTCTATTTAAGACTCCTTTTAAATATGAGAGCCCCTTCTCAGATTCTCTCAATCACTAACCCTAGTTATCAACAACAATAATCAAAATGATCAATAATTAATTTACAACTCAACTAAAGAAACCAACTATTATGCCTTATAATATAAATGGAGCAATAGTCTAGTATACAATTAAAAAAAACAAAGTCTCGGCCTAAAACTCAAATGATCACTTCAGCTTGTGGTCTTCAAGGCATGAAAAACGTATATATATATATATATATATATATATATATATATATATATATATATAGTGATCCATAGCTGGATTTTTCTCCTTGGATTTAGGCAGTGATCTCGTCCAGACATGATAGAGATTTAGTTAGTATTTGTTTCTAAAAAAAAAACTTAACAAAAAGATTTAATTTGACTTGAATTCAAATTTAAATCTCCATGATTTAAATATAATTTAATTAAGTAATCAAACAAATTAGATTGCTAAAAGATACCAACAATCCTTATTGCACACATCAGCAGAAGAATGTGCTACAGTGAGTTGGAAAACGCACGCACACAACCACAACCTTGCTCGCAAACAATGGATAGATGTTAAACACGTTTTGGAACAGCTAGTTCCATATGGGTTCCTTTAGCACCAAAACATCTTGAATACACCATCGTTGTTTTTACATAATGTAGCCAATCACATAGAACAACATTCATGTATCGCCTTATGATTTTTTTATTTTCTATTGATGAAGTTTGCCCTATTTTTCCACAAGACGTCCTTGGATACATTTTGAGAAAACACGATTCAATATAAGGAGCTTATAGGTTTCGAATACCGACATGACTTTGTTAGGGATGTCATATTTTTTATATTTCAAGAGACCAAAGTATATGTGAAGAAAGAGATGCATATATATTTCTTGACTAACCCATAAGAGGAGATATCGACACTTAGGGCACCGAATGTTCTAGTGTGCGGACTGATAGGAGGGAAACATGCATGTGTGAAATTCAGTGGAATTTTTTTATCAGTGGGACGGTAGATTGAATGTAAAATGGATATGCAACTATCAAAGTCACTTCAAGTAAAATGGATAAATATGAAAAAACGTGTTCCAACAATCAACACTTTTTCATTCCATTTACTTTTAACATTTTTTATTTTCTAACATCAAACACATGTGTAAAGACTCTACATAACATTATCGAGTCTCTTAAATCAATAGATATAATTTTAAAATGATTGATTATCATCCAAAAAATAGTGTGTGTTCCTTTACTTTCTATTTACAAAATAATAATACTTACAGGACAGAATTGGGCTGTGATTAAAAAAGGGCTCGAGTGGGAATACCCAATTCTTTTAGGTGAACACTCTAGTAACTTTAAATTCAATTGGGTACCGGTACCCTTATTCAATGAAACACTTACATTTAAGGTCAATTTGTTGAGATTGAGTACGAAGAGATGTTGTAGTACCACCTTCATCTAGTTGACTACCACCTTCATCTTCGGCTTAAACTCCTAGCCTTAGGGCTAGGGGCCTTGGTGTTGGTGGTCCTCACCCGGATTGTGGTTGCTTGGTGTAGTTTTCGTTCAGTTTTGAGTGGTGGTTCGGAATGGCTTGCATGGATTGGAATGTTGTAGGAAAGAAGAAGAACAAGTATGGTAATACTAATAGTTTATCGGTTTGAAAAGAAAATAATGGTCACGGAGCAAAGGAGGGGACTCAGATAACGTCTTTCTTCTTCACGGAGTTTCCCGATAACATGGATGCTAAGGACATGTTTGAGGTGTTTAAGGTTTTCGGAGTGATATTGGAAGTTTTTATCCCTGCTAGGAAGGATAAAAGAGGTAGATGTTTTAGTTTCGCAAAGTTTAGGAAGGTTCATGACGCCCGAATTATGGCAGCGAAGCTTGATGGTATAGAACTCAAGGGGAAAAAGATTTACGCTAACATCCCTCGTTTCGAAAGAACTGAGAATGTTGTTAAATCTTCGGTGAGAGGCAGGAATACCAGTATTAAGGGATTCTACGGTGGTCAGGGGAGAAATGGAGGAGGTATGTTTGTCCATAGCAAATCTTTCGCACAAGCTGTAGGGGCTTCTAAATCCAAGGAGCCGGATGAGATACCTGCTGGTATTAAGGACCTAGAAAGACAAGTGTCCATTAATGATACTCCTATCCTCTTGAACGTGGTTGATTCAGACAGGAGTAGATTTGAAAAGGCTTGGGTTGGAGTGGTGAAAGTTGGGGACGACTTGGATAACATACAACGCGCCCTATTTGAAGAAGGCTTCTTTAGTATCAAAGTAACACCTCTGGGTGCTACTAAGTGTTTGTTGGAGGATACATCAGATGGAGACATTGTCAATTTCGTTTGTGACAATCAAACCTGGCTCAATGACTGGTTTAGTGAGTTAAAAGGTTGGAATCCAGATGTTATAGATTGTTTTAGGACCACCTGGATAAAATGCTTTGGCATTCCTAGCCAAGCTTGGAACAACCAATTGTTCATGAACATTGTTGCAACCATGGGGACTTTCCTAAGCTGTGATGAAGGTTCTCTTAATGTTTCTCAATAATCTGCTGCTCGTATACGTATCTGCACGAAGCTTCCTCCCATCATCAATTTTGGTATTCGTGTGGCTATCAACAACACCATATTCTGGGTCTATATCGTGGAAGATCTTCAGTGTGCAGGCCCGAACTTTGAATGTTCTAGTGATGAAGATTACAATCCTTCAGTCTCCGATACTATTGAATCCTCAGTGAATGGTGGGAGTGGCGCGTGGGATTCCTCCGAGGAGGTGTCTCCAAAAGGCGTTACTAGCTTAGCTAGTGCTTCTGATGGTGATGGTGACCGTTTGGGTTCTTGGATTGGTTCAGAACCTGGGGTCAAAGGCTTTTTGGATGTTTCCCAAGTTGGTGAAAGCTTGGGGACGGAGTCAGAAACTAATGGCACTTTGCCCAAGGTAAAAGCTGGTTGGGACATTCGTGTTAAGGATATACCTTGTCAAAACGTGAAACATCCTGGTAAGCATTCATTGTTGATGGGATCAGGCAAGGGCAGGTGTCAGTCTGCCAGAGAAAGTCAAAACATGGTTTTGGCTGGGCCCACTCTTGATAATGTGAATATAGTAAATATTTCTGTTGCTAAGGTGGGTTTGAACATTTCAAAGGATAAAGGTATTGCGGTCTCTCATTTGAAGGAGTCGGACCCAATTTCCATTACCCCTGTTGGGCCTTTTGGGCCTTCTTTTGGCCCTTCTAACGGACCCAAACTAAAGAAGAAAGTCCCTCTTCAGGAAGTGTACGACAGGGTGGCAATCCTTTATGAACCTTCTTATTTTGCCTCCCTCTTGCACGCAGCTGTGTTCGCACCAGATGTCCAAACCCAGAAACCAGTTCATCAAAATACATTGCCGGCTGGATCGGTGAATGAAGCAGCCTCTACGACCGACACTGATGTCTTGCGTGGCAATTCTAGGTGCAAGTTGTTGCTCAAAGGAGTTCCTAATAGGGTTTGGAATACCATGAAACAAATTGGGATTGAAGGGGAAGAAGATGAGGAATATTTTGAAGGAGTTGTTCGTAAATTGGAGGAGAGTGATAGAATATTTAAAGGTTGTAAGAGGAGTGTAGCTATTAGTAAATCATGAATTTAGTTTCCTTCAATTCTCGAGGGTGTGGGAGTAGCCTTAAAAAGTGCAGAGTCAACACTATCCTGTCCAATGGTAATGCTGATGTCTGTCTCCTCCAAGAAACCAAAATTCAATGTATGGATGATTCGGTGGCGCGTTCCCTTTGGCGTTCTGGCGATATTGAATGGTCTGCCTCAGACTCGGAAGGGAGGTCCGGGGGGCTTATTACTATCTGGAAAAAAGGTACCTTCTCTGTCATTTCCAATTTTAGAGGAAAAGGTTTTATAGGAATTAACATTGAGTGGAAGGGTTTAAATTCTTATATTGTGAATGTCTACTCCCCGTGCGGGATAAACGAGAAACGTAAATTGTGGTCAGAATTAATTTCTCTGAAATCTTCTTTGCCTCAAGGCGGTTGGATTGTGGGTGGCGATTTTAATGCGGTTAAGGCGGTGGAGGAGAGAATTGGGAGGGGTGGCTCTAACTATAGAGAAATGATCGAATTCAATTATTTCATTGAAAGCATGGAATTGGTCGATTTACCTGCGGTTGGTAACATGTTCACTTGGTTCAATTCTAACGGTAAAAGTTGTAGCAGGCTTGATAGAATTTTAGTGGACGAATCGGTAATATCTCAATGGGGGTTGAAGAATCAATATGTGGGTGACTGGGATGTTTCGAATCACCGCCTCGTATGGCTTAAACCAAAGTCTTTGAATTGGGGCCCTAAGCCTTTCAGGTTCTTTAATTGTTGGTTGGAACATAAGGATTTTTTGGGGTTTGTGAAATATTGTTGGCAGTCAAGTGTGCATACGGGTTCGTATTCTAACATTCTTGCGAAGAAATTGCAAGACCTCAAGTCAAAACTTAGATGGTGGAATCGGAACGTGTTTGGGTGGTTGGATCTTAAAATTGAGCAAGATATTGATCATCTTAACATATTGGAGATGGACTTGGTTAATAATACAGACACCATGACTGAAGGGGTTCTTGCGAACAGAATTTCAGCCCAAGAGGTTGTGTGGAAAAATCTGCGGATGAAGGAGAGAATGATCCATCAAAAGTCTAGGGCCAAGTGGGTTTTGGATGGTGATAACAATTCCAAATTCTTCCATGCTTTTTTGAACAACCGTAGTAGAGCAAATTCCATATCTCTTCTTAAGATTGATGGTGTTGATACTAAGGATCCGGAGACAATTAAACAGGCTGCTGTGAATTTCTTCAAAAATAAATTGCAGGGCCAGTCTACTAAACGACCATCTTGCGACTTCAGTAGTCTAAACAAATTGACCTTGGAAGAGAAACAGATGTTGGACTCTGAATTTTCCATAGAGGATGTGTACCAGGCTGTGCTAGACTGTGATGGTAATAAATGCCTCGGCACGGATGGTTTCAATTTCAAATTCTTGCAATGTTGTTGGGATATCGTGGGAACGGATGTCATTAACTGTGTGCTTGAGTTCTCCAATTCGTACAGACTGCCTAAATTTTTTGCTTCCTCTTTCGTTGCTCTGGTCCCGAAGGTAGACAATCCTCAATCGTTCGAGGATTTTAGACCGATCAGTTTGATTGGTTGCATCCTTAAAATCATTTCTAAGATGATGGCGAAGCGGGTGAGCTCAGTTATTGATGGTCTGATTTCTCCGTCGCAAACCGCTTTCATTCCTGGTCGACAGATTCTTGACGGAGTTCTGGTGGCAAACGAAACAGTGGACTTCGCTAAAAGGAATAAAAGGAACTGCTTGTTGTTTAAGGTCGATTTTTCGCAGGCCTACGACTGCTTCAATTGGGAATTCCTTGATTCGATGTTGTTAAATATGGGATTCGGAGAAAAATGGAGAAGGTGGGTGAGAGGTTCTGTATACAACGGCTTCTTTTCGGTTCTTATTAACGGCAGTCCGTCCAAGGACTTCAAAGCCACGAGGGGTTTGAAACAAGGGGACCCTCTTTCCCCATTCTTGTTCGCTATTGTCGCTGAAGGCCTCGCTATGATGGTTAGACATGCAGTTGTGTCGAATATTTTGAAGGAGTTCAGATTAAATGACTTAGCATCAGTGAGTATTCTGCAGTTCGCGGGGTATACTCTTCTTATTGGAGAAGGGTCCTATTCTAATTTGTGGGCTTTTAAAGGTATCCTTCGCGGTTTTGAATTGGTTTCCGGTCTGAAAATCAACTTCGCAAAAAGTTGTCTGTTCGGTGTAGGATTGGAGCAGAATTTCTTGTTTGCTGCAAAGCACTTCCTTCAGTGTAAATCTAGCACTCTCCCTTTTAAATTCTTGGGTTTGATGGTGGGAGGTAGCAAAGATCTAAGAATTTTTGGAAACCGGTCCTGAACTGTTTTAGAGCCAGACTGTCTCCTTGGATCGGCCAGAATCTTTCGATAGGAGGTCGAGTTACCATTATCAACTCTATCTTGACTAACTTGTCCATTCATTACCTTTCGTTTTTTAAAGCTCCTGCCGGTGTCGTTAAGGATATCATTGCAATCCAAAGAAAATTTCTCTGGCATGGATCCTTTAATCCAAAAGGCATATCTTGGGTTAGCTGGAAATCGGATTGCAAACCGAAGTCGTGCGGTGGTCTAGGAATCAAGCATGTTGCTTTATTCAACAAAGCCCTTTTGGCAAAATGGGCTAGGAATTTTCTTCATGAAGGTGTCGACGTATGGAGGGATATTATTTCTTGCAGATACGTAATGTCGCCAAGAAAATTCAGTTTGGAGATCCTGTTGATACTGTTAGCCAAGAGTCCAGTTGGATGAGTGACTTGATGAAGATGTTAAAACCTAAGGATAAAGTTTGGTTTTCTGCAGACATATGTTGCAGCGTTGGGCATGGCAGGGATGTTAGCTTTTGGTGTGTGCAGTGGCTTGGCACTTCCAGTCTGCGGGATCTGCTACCGGATCTGTTCGCTGCTACCGCTTCTAAGGATTTAACGGTAAGCGAAATGGGAGGTTGGGAGGTGGATTCTTGGGTGTGGAAGATCAGAAATACTCACTTCGGTTATTACTCCAATCTTGAGTCTGACCTTGCCATCTTGGAGAACATGTTGGCTGCCTTTTCGGTGTCGCGCGAGAATGGTGATTATTGGTATTGGAAGGCTGACAATGCCAATGGTTATTCCGTCACTTCTTACTATAACATTCTAGTCGGGAGAGAGCTTTCTCTGACCATAGACGACACAACGGCGACTGCACTGGATTTGTTATGGCAGGCTCCAATTCCGTTGAAGATCAAGATATTCGGGTGGAGATTAATCATTGATAGGCTGCCGACTCGTTCGAACTTGACGTCTCGGGGAATCATTTCTAACCCGCATGAGAAGGTTTGTGTTCTTTGTTTTAATGATCTTGAAGATTTAGCCCATCTTTTCTTCCGGTGCGACAAATCAATTAGTGTTTGGAACTTGGTTTGCGATTGGGTCGACATTGGAAGGATATCGGAAACGGATTGTGTAAACCATGTTTTTGCTTGGGTCCTAAGGCTTCTTGGCAGGTGTAAAAAAGAGACGATTTCTTCTGTTTGGTTTATAACGTGCTGGATTTTATGGAGAAGTAGGAACAACGTTGTGTTTAACGATGAAGTGGCTAATGTCGAAGTCATCTTCCATAGAATTGTTATTTCTTCTTGGAATTGCTTGGCTTTCGAGAAGTCCGGTAGGATTAAATGTAGCTTATATGAGGGGACTAAATTCCCGCTCGACTTTATTTGATTTTAGTAGTTAGACGGCCTTGTTTTTGTTTAGTAGGTTGTTTGGTTCCTCTTGTGTTCCTTGTATTTCTTTGGGTTTGAGATCCCCTTTTTTTCATCTTAATGAAATATTTGCTTACCAAAAAAAAATATCATGTCACTTTTTATATATGTTTTATTTAAAAATAAAGTAATGTTTTAAATTATTTTAAATTAAAGGTACCCGTATCCAACTACTTATGATGGGTTGCAAGATAGATAGATATATTGTTATTATCTTTACTTCCAAACAAAATCTATATATTGTTATTATCTTTTTCGACAGCAAGAAATAAATATCTGAATGCGTGTCCTAAAACTTTATTACTTAGAGTCTTATATTTTGGCTGCAACAAAAGAAAACGAGTGATGCGGTACCCACTTGTAAACATGGCTCTTGTATATTAATAATTAGTAATTACTAATATTTGTGCCAACTCATCTTTCATCATGCAATCGAAAACTACTGTCTACTTCTAGCTGTCAACACGCCAACATCGCATTGAACTTTCCTTTGTTTCTTCCTTCCTTTCACAGATGTATGACTATAAATACAATTCCCATTTCTCTGAAACCATCATCTTTTCAACATTATCTTCATCACTCACTACCAAATACTATATACATCTTCAATACAAATCTACCATGGCATTTCTTCATACTTCTTCAACCATCACTTTCCTCCTATCTCTATTGGTATTTCTTTCATTCATGACAGCATATGCAGCATCGAATTTCTACCAGAATTTTGATATTACTTGGGGAGATGGTCGTGCAAAGATACTTGACAACGGTCAACTTCTCACTCTTTCTCTTGACAAAGCCTCTGGTTCTGGATTCCAATCCAAGAATGAATATCTCTTCGGCAACATCGATATGCAGCTCAAGCTTGTACCTGGAAACTCTGCAGGCACCGTCACTGCTTACTATGTAAGAACAAATAACTCTTACTATTTTAATGCTTATTATATGCTACAATAATACTTATAATTGATGTTTCAAAATTTCTAATTATTTATTTTTAATATGGCATGTTGCAGTTATCATCAAAAGGAACAAATTGGGATGAGATTGATTTTGAATTCTTGGGAAATGTAAGTGGACAACCATACATTCTTCACACCAATGTCTTCAGTCAAGGAAAAGGAAATAGAGAGCAACAATTCTACTTATGGTTTGATCCAACTGCTGATTTCCACACATATTCCATTCTCTGGAATCCTCAACGCATTGTGTAAGTACTTGTTTACAAATATGACAGACATTTCAATTCATTCAATGAGTGTTGTTGATTAATGATGAGCATGTACGTGTATATTCATTGAATGCAGTTTTTCTGTGGATGGAACTCCCATAAGAGAATTCAAGAACATGGAATCAAAAGGAGTTGCATTTCCAAAGAATCAACCAATGAGATTATATTCAAGTCTATGGAATGCGGACGATTGGGCAACAAGAGGTGGTCTTGTGAAAACAGATTGGAATCAAGCTCCATTCGTAGCATCATATAGGAATTTCAACGCAGATGCTTCATCAACCAATGCTTGGTACTCTCAACAGTTGGATTCAACAAGTCAGCAGAGATTGAGCTGGGTTCAAAAGAATTACATGATTTACAATTATTGCAATGACACCAAAAGATTTCCTCAAGGCTTTCCAACAGAGTGCACTACATCTTAATCAATCTTTCTATATTCATACTGCAACTATATGTTTCAAGATTTAATTTTTTTTCCTTTTTCTTTTTACTTAGGGATATTCAATTTCTTATACTTGTAATTTGCTTCCTATCAATTCATTAATTCTTTGATACAATAAAGAAATAAGTATTCAGTTTTGTCTTTCAAAAAACAAATAATTTAGAGATTCATCGTTTCTTGTAAGTTTATTAACTTGCAAAATTACTAGTACAACAAAGCAAAAACTATCATGTGTGAAATTTATTTACTATGGTATGTTAAAAAATAGGAACACACCAATGTGTTTTTACTAGAGGATAGAAATTCTTTTAAAATGTTATGGAGAACTCTGGCTGGTTTTAGTCCTATTCACTAAGTCGATGGTGTAGATATTTTATTGAGAAGTAAGATCTCACCTAAAAATTTGGAACCAACATTTCATTTTAAAGAATAAAAAAACAGGTAATTGCGCGTAATTAAAACCACTTTTCCAACTTTGAGTCTCATATGTTTGGTTGATAGCAATAACCTGCTCACACCCACTTGCAAATATTCTATAATAAATTTAAAACATGTTTTATTGTCACCACATTCCAAGTCTTTCTTAATGAAAAATATACTCTACAGTTTAATCACATTTATAATATTACCCTTATTTTCATTTTAATATTTTTAAAATTATCGCTAATAATTCTTTTTTTTATTTATTTAAAATAATATTTTTATGTGTTTGAGTTTAAGATTGATATTGATATTGAGATTATGTTTTTTTTTTTAATTCTTTTTGTATTTCTCATCTTTTTTCTTTAAATTGAATTTATTATATCCTTGATGGTTTCTTTCACTAACATACCTTTGAAATATAAACTATTAAATTAATTTTGGAAATAATCATATGAAAAATTAATGATTTTCTAATATGGTTAATAAAGTTTTTAGTCCCTCTAAATATCGTAGATTTCGTTTTTAGTCCTTCCAAAATTTTCCCGGATGCTTACGTGGCATGCCACGTGGAACTTCTTCGATGATTGGGCATACGTGTGGCAGTGCCAATGTGGAAAAAATATGACGTAGATGGCACGTGACAATTTCTTCTATTTTTAAATTTTTATATTTATAAACTTAGAATTTATAGCTAATTCGTAGCTAATTCCAAGCTAATTCTTAACTAATTTTTTCTTCTAATGCACAATTCACATTGGCCTGAAATCTTGCTGAGCTTCTTGAAATCTTACCGGCCGTGTCATTTTGGCAAATTTTGTTCTAAGAAGTACCTTTTCGCACTCTTTCTATGAAGTAATAAATCATATTATTGGAATAGCAATGTACTTTATAAACTATATTGATTCATGCATGTATATTTCATAAAGAACAACACAGGTGATATTGTCAGCACTACCTCTCTGATATGTTTCTTACATCAGTCTCTTTGCAGCCTCTTCTGCATCCTCAAGTGGTTTAGTCATAGCAACGACTTCCTTAAGAAACTCAAGAGAAGTGTCAACTTTTTCTCCAAGTGTGTATTACTATTTATAATTCATACTGCTTCAAGATAGAATACACACTACAAATTCAAATAGAAATACACTACCTAAATTATTATACTTCTGACAAAACTCTTATTACATCAGTATAACTTAAATATATTAGTTTCCTATGGATTAAATATATTAGTTTACTATGGATTATACGAATTCGTATTAAATCTGAATTAAATATATTACTATATTATTCTTATTACACCACCCAAATTATTCTACTATAGATTAAATATATTACTATTACACCATAATAACTCTTATTCGAATTCGTACATAAAATGTGGCACATAGTGTTACTCCCTTTTATAACTTAAATGTTTTTGTTTACTATGGATTATTTTACAAATAGAGGGGGTTTATATTAGAATTGGAAAAAGGAAATAATTTGGTGAGGAGAATAGCCACCACTGGAGATGGAAAGTATTGATTTCAATTTACAGTAAAATATTTAATTTTTTTTTCTAATTGTATCATCTATCTAATTAATATCACATCCATTTCATATGTAGAAGTACAAGAGAGCCATAATTATTCTTAGAAAAGACCCATAAATTGCAGCAATTATCTCATTGTTTTGGTCTCGCAACTTCCTTATCAACACCTCTGCCTCACGTAATTGTCCAATCCACAAATAATAGAAGTTCCCGAGGCAATATCTTTTTCCTTTAATCCATTAAAAAAAACCCAAAGATTTCTCTACACAACCACATTTAGCATACATTTCAATAAAGGAAGTACCAACCTCAACATCTACCATGATTCGGTTTTCAAGTACATAACCATGAATCCATCTGCCATATGCTCTAGAGTTCCCAACTGAGCACAACACGTAAGGAGAGCAATCTCCACATTCCTTTTCAATATAACTATGAATCTTCTTGCCAACCTCCACATTCCTCAACGCGGAACATGCAGTTAGAATGCTCACAACAGTAGCTTCAGCATGGCATCCTGATAGTTACATTTTCGCCACTAGGAACCAAGATAAAACATGTCACATTTGGGATGTTCGGAATCTATCAAAGTATGTTGTTGTTATTAGTACATATGCACTATAGTATTCTAGCATAACAAATTAGTTTCTGCGATCGAAACTACACTACTAGAAATCTCGCCTTTAGTGACCTATTTAGCGACTGAAAATCAGTAAAATCGGTCACTAAATTCATCAGTGACTACATTCGCGACCAAATTTATTCAGTAGGGAAAACCCTGGTCGCTAGTCCGTAGAGACCATTTTAGTGACTGATATTTAGTGACCAAATATAGAGACTGATATCAGAGACCGAATATAGTGACCAAATTTAGATACCGAAGTCAGAGACCAATGTTCGAGACCGAATATAGAGACTGATATCAGAGACCGAATTTAGAGACTGATTTTGTGACAGATTTGAAATTAATTTCTCTGCTCACTGTGACCGAATATACGACCGATTAGAAAAGGAAGTGTTGAATAAAAAATTTGAAACATTGAAGAGATGTAAACCTTAAAAGAGCATGAGATGAATGATGAGTTAGAGGATGCTTCAAAATCATTAATCAATATAAGTTGTTCTTCAAATATAACACAATTGTTCATATCATTATTTTCCTAACCAATTTTAAGAAGTTATATGTTCAGTATAAGATTTAGTGAAATAAGTAATCCACATTAGATTTAATAAACTCAAAATTGTTTTATCCGTCGGTTTTATGAGAAAACCAAGGTGAAAAAGTGGTATACCCATCGGAGAAATGTCAAAATAAAGGGGACATTTTCGCCATTTCAGATGTTAAAATCAGAGATGGAGTTGTCTTCATTAATTTTTAGATTCTCAAACTTTGTAGTGAGGAGTTGCAGCCTTGACATCTTAACCCTGGATGTGCCTTTATGAGAAATTTTGAGAATCGCTTAAGCATTTTTGCCTTCAATACATGTGTTGATCAATCTAAACAATTTCTTATCAACACCATTGAAAAAAATATTGAAAGCCTTGGAGTTTCCAAGAGCTTCATTATCTTCTAAATAAGTTCATTCATCTTCTGGCTTTAAGCTTGGTGTACCATCTTTAGAAACATTCATAAGGTGTTTATTACCTTTTACCACAATATTGCAAGTTTTGTTGTTAATGGATTTAAGAAAGGCAAACATCTTAGCTTTCCAATAATCATAATTGGTGTCATCTAAAATAGATGGTATATTGATAGACCCTCCATCCTTTGTGTTGTCCATATGAACAGAAAATATCTTCCTTGAAACTCACCCAAATAGAATAGGTTCCTGCTCTGATGTCAATTGAAATTATGTTCCTTAGGGGACAGATGTTGCACCAGATGTCTAGGATAATTTGTCCAACTTATTAAACCATATTTAACACAATATGAAATCAACACATAATCAAACTAAAAGCAATAAAGAACACAAGAGAATTGGTAACCCAGTTCGGTGCAAACCACACCTGCGCCTGGAGGGCACTCTACCCAAGAAAAGAAATCCACTCTTTAATAGAATTAGTACAAAGTGTCTTGGATAAATATGCTCATTGCACAATGCCTTTCTTCTTAATTCTACCATAAGTGTATTTCTATTTAAGACTCCCGTTAAATATGTGAACCCCCTCTCACTTTCTTTCAATCACTAACCCTAGTGATCAATAACAATAATCAGAATGATCAATGTTTAATTTACAACTCAACTAAAGAAACCAACTACTATGGTTTCACTACTACAAAATACATCTTTGATAACATAATACTACGACGATTATGCTTTCCACTGTTGTAGTATCGCAAACTGGATGCGCCTGATATATTTTTTATTTTTTTGAAAGTTATTTAATCACAGTTGAGATAAACAACCTTGGTGATAAAGTAAGTGTTACAAGCTTCGAATCCTAGCAACTACATTTTTTTCATTTTTCTCATTACAAAAAGCGTGTGTCACTTAAGTTCATAAATAAGATCTAAATTTTTATTTTTTTGAAATTATTTAACCACGATTTTACTATTCAACCTTTGTAATAAGATCTACATTTCAATGTGGTTGCATCACAGTTTTTCTTGTCAACTGTAATGAAAAGTGATATTTTTTAGTATATAAGCAAGACCAACCTTTGCTCTCCCCAAAAGAGAGAAACGACTATAATGATGATTGAAAATTTTCTTCATTTCTCAAGACGGTCACAAGTCATTCAAGAATATCAACCATTAAAAGTAATAATTGCAAGCATTAAATGGTCAGATGTTTCATCTTCAAACTCTGCTATATATGCACACTTTCATATAATGAATTTCCACATCTTTAAACTATTCTTCTTAACTTCCTATAGCAACATGAGTTCTCCATCTGAGAAGGCTAAGAGAATTATCTCAACAGAAGTCATTGTTGAGATCAAAACCATCACCACAGTACAACATCATCAGCAGTCAACTGAGGAGGTCCAACCATCTTGGTCGACTATTGTAAGGGATGCACTGAGGGCGAGGAATGCCAAAAAGAAGAAGAAGATGCTGAAGAAGAAGAAGAAGAAGAGAAAGGTGTCGAGGAAGATTGTTTACTACGACTCAAATGAGGGTAGTGAGGAGCGAGTCATAGATTGAGAAGATTTCTGTAGTGCTAGAGGATATTGTTTTGATCTTGAAAAAATCATGTAATGAAAATTATGTTTTATGTACTTTTTTATTATGGGCCTTTTTGTAGAACCTCTTTAGTATTGTTATATGTACTCTTTCCTTTTGATCAATGAAAAAATAAAAACAAAAAAAATAGTACACAGCCAACAAAAACAACAACAACAGTAATGAAGAATAACAATAACAACATTAAATAATGCGCCACTTTTATCGTTAGGCCAATGGGCGAGGCAAAAAACTAGAAAGTGTGTCACATTTCCCTTTAGTTGGGAAGCTAAACAAGGGAAAATCTCTCGCTTTTCACATCGGTTGGATTGTGAACTGAGGTAAAATCCTTCACTTTTCCCTTTTGTTGAGACTGTTAACCAAGGGGTTGGGTTACATGACCACTTTTCACATCAGTTGTGTACATATTCGATGTGAAATCCCTTGTATTTTAAAAATATAATCTTTTTACACATTACTATTCACTCCTTTTATTCTACAGATCTAGATTTTGTAATCATATTCACATAGAAAGAAATTTGAATTGGTTTTGAAGTCAAAGATATTAGAAAATAGTAATAAATAATATATTATTTCATTATGTTCTATTAATAAACAAGAAGCAATAGTTACCTTGAACAATTTGATAAAGCAATTGCAATTATGCTCAACAGTTAGCTAGTTTCTGTCGTATCAACAACTTTCTAATCCAGGTGATAAATCTTGATAATTAAAGGTTTCTAATACTTTTGTTTTTAGGCTTAAATTGAGGGTCGTGTATGTTATTAAAAGTTATGCTACTTATCAAATACAACAACAAGAAATTGATATTGGTTTACTTTATTGAAAAATTTATATATAAAAGTACATTCATAAGAATTCAATTCTTATGCATTGAATTGAAATAAAATAATTCAGAAGTAAGAAGTTGACAAAGATTTTTTTTTCAAATGAAAAAATTTCATTTCACATAAACAAAACTAAGACCAACAAGAAACCAAACAATTATAAAGTTTATCTTTGACTGTTATGATTTCACGCGGATTATTGATGTTTCATTTGGATTGATGAGTTGACAATGTCTGGACTGTTGTTACTTTATAAATGAACGAAAAAGATTCATTACTTAATTTTTTTCATCAAATTGGACAAATTTTTTCCTCTCGATTGCTAGATCAATCGAGGGAATATGCCAAAAATAAAATTTTAGAAAATAAAAGGTGTTAAAATAGTTTTTCCCAACTATTGCTAGCCAAACCAAAAATATAGATCATAAATAAAAATAAATAAATAAAAAGTGCCAAAAATGTTGTTGTTGGGATTCAAAGGATAATCGATCAAAAGTTTTCGCCTCAGTTTCCAGCTCAGCCGAGAGAATAGGTTATAAAAAAAGTTTTAAAAAAAATCTAGAATGCAATTGTTGAGTTTCAATGGTGTGTCCCATTAAGACTTTTTTTCTCTTGGTTGGCAGCTCAACGGAAGGAATAAGTCATAAATAATAAAAAATAAATAAAATACGCTGAAATGCAATTGCTAAAATCTGAAGGGTGTTGATTAATACTTTTCCCTCGTTTGAGTTTTTTAAAATTAAAATGTGGCGTGCATATGATTTACACTTCGGTTGGTTGTTGACTGATGTGAAAACTTTATTATTGAATTTGTTATTTGTTGTAGTGTTTGTATAGAAGTTCATATTGTTATAACATAATATTTCTATGTATGAAACATGAATATATTTTGTAATTTTAAAAGTATATATTTAGTATCAACTATGTATATTCCACTTAAAATTCTATATAAATTTATTTAGGATGTTATAATCGTTCACGCAATAAAAATCTTTCAAACTTTGTAAGGTAAGAACTTGTCACGAAGACCACGGTCAAGGAGGATAACTACCTAGTAATTTAAAAGGTCTCTTCATTTTTGTGCATTGATAGATCTTGAGGGAAAATGTTCCAGGGAGACCATGGGACCAAGGAAAACCCAATCATGATAAAGCTCAATTCAAGAGTATGCTTACTAAGACGTTGATGGCTCACAGTACTCACAACCGTGGAATGAACCTATACTTGATCTTCACCCTCGATCGATCGCCCACCGTCAAGTACAATCAGCTTGTCCCCAGTGTAAGACGCTAGATCACACATGGATGTTTTTAATGGCTCACACTATATAAAGTCCAACACGGACAATTTCAAGTATTCTCTCGTTCATATCCTAAAACTATTTTCTCATTCATTCCCTGAGCTTTCCAAGTCCTCCTCCACTATGTCATATTAAAATTTCACTCCATCACATCAAAACTTCATTCCATTCGATCTCCACCTATTTTTAATTCTAGTTCGGAACGGATTCAAAAGTTATAAATTCTAACATAACTAAAATAAAATTTAAAAATAATAATTCATTTTATTTAAGAACATCCAAACATGTCAAAATCAATTTAACACATTACAAATTAGTTTTAAATGTTGAAAACGTGAAACCAAACGCAAATTCATGTCAGCACTGGTCGTAATCTGTTCATCACCATTGTTCTACGTCACTTGCAAAATGATCAAGAGAACAAATGATCAAGAGATTCATCATTTCTTCCAAGTTTAGTAACTTGCAAAATTACTAGTACAACAAGGAAAAACAATCACGTGTGGAATTTATCTACTATGTTACACACCAATGTTATTTTACTAGAGCATAGAAATTCTTTTAAAATGTTATAGAGAAATCTTGTTGAATCTAAAATATAAGAAAATCCAATGTTGTGGAAAATCCATTGATGTCCTTCCCTTAAAATTTTACACACCATCAAAATGAAGGTAATTTGTGTCCAAAATTTACTTTTTGCAACTAAAATATCATTTCTAATTATATGGTTGAATAACAAGTTTATTCAATACCAATTTATTTCCAATTGCACATGTATATCCAACTTGTACTTTGAAACCAAATTTATGTCTTCCAATTTGCAACTATTGTTTATCCCAATGGTAATTATTGTGACCCAGCCAAAGATGCTAACTTTTCTGATTTTATGAAAAGTCACACTCTTTTCTACCCACTCTCTCATTTTTCTCTCTGATCCCATCATCTAATTTCATGTTGTCTCTCTCCCACTCCATCATCATTTTCTTCATATATTGAAATTTTCGCCAACTACAACTCAGCTCAACCAAAACAAACCAAGTTTGTATTTGTTGTTTCATAATATCACACAAACATTGCTCCTTTTTGTCGATTCAAAATCATGTTTTTATTGTATGTTTCTCTTTTGTTTTCCATTCTTCTTGAATTTTCTTTTCCTGTTTTTTTTTTTTTGGCTCGATCCAAACCAACTATTTTAAGTATGAATGTTTGTTTATTTGTATGTTTTTCCCTATTTTTTCACATTTTTTTATCTATATTTTGTGTTTCCATAAATCTGGATTTATTTATGTTCTCTTATTTTTGTGTTTTATTGTTCTGTGTATAGCATTTATGAGAAACAACTTTTGTATTTGTGCATACTAACTTTATTTGTATTTATGCTATGTTTTTGGATTTAAATGATTTAGTTTAGAAATCCTAAAAATATTCAAGTTAAAGTTAATGATTTTTTTCTCAAAGTTAGTTCTTTAACAAACTTCTTCTCACTGTGTTTGTTTCAATCCTTGATTTTTTCTGTTTTGAATTCTTTTTGTTTAACCTTGACTTTTGTTTCAATTTTTTTCGTCAAAATGGTTAGTTCTTATGAAGGTTATCATGAGACACTACGCCAAAATTGCTTTTTGGCAGCACAACATAGACAGCGCTTTTAATCAAAAGCGCTGCTATATGTTTAAAAAAAACACGCTGAAAAAAAGCGCTACCTAAACCTTACTTTAGAAAGCGCTGCTAAAAGCCATACAAATGTGACACCTTAGAAAGCGCTTTTAGGAAAGCGCTGCTAAAGGCAAACTTTAGAAAGCGCTTTTGAAAAGCGCTGCTAAAGGCCTTACGTAGGTCACACATTAGAAAGCGCTTTCTGAAAGTGCTGCTATAGGCTATTAAAACAAAAGTGCTTTTAGAGAAAAAGCGCTGCTAAAGCTAATACATAACAAAGCGCTTTCCAAAAGCGATGTCTTATGTTATTATTTTATAAATATTAAAAAACTTTTCATTATTTCAGAACGCCCTAACATTTGTTTTCTTTCTCCCTCTCTCTTGTGACTTCTCCCTCTCTCTCTCACGACTTCTCCATCCGTGTTCCTCTGTTCGTCTTCTCCGTCCATGTTCCTCTATTCGTCTTCTCCGACCGGCACTGTTCCTCTGTCCGTCTTCTCCGACCGGCATTGTTCCTCTGTTCGTATCTCCATCTTCTCCGACCGACATTCTTCCGTGAGTGTCACTATTTATTTTGTTTGTTCTTGAGGGTTTGTTCTTGAGCATCTTGTTTTGTTTTTGTTTTATTTTTAGATTGAATGTAGTTTGAATGAGTGTTGTTATGTTTTTGTTTTGTTTTTAGTTTGAAAGTGTTAGTTTGAATGTAGTTTGAATGAGTGTTAGTTTGAATGTAGTTTGTTTGAGTGTTGTTATATCCATTACAAAAATGAGGGTTGTTAGAAAAATGAGTGTTATAGAAAAATGAGTGTTGTTAGAGTATTAAAGTGTTGATGTGGTTGTTGTCGATTTGGTGAATTAATGTTGATGTGGTTGTTGTTTGAATTTGATTTTGAAATTGTTGTTGTAGTAAAGTTGAAGATGATAAATAGTGATATTTGTGGTGGATTTATGTTGGGAATTGGTGTTAATTTTGTAAGTTGATGTTGAATGTTAGTGATTATTTGTTGAAATTAATTGATGATAATGACATTTTTGATGGATACTTTTTTAGTGATTACTTTATTTTAATCTAATTGTTGATTGAAAATAATAATGAAATTAATTGCTATATTTGGTATGTTAGTGATGAAAATGAAAATGAGATTGTTGAAATTAATTGATTCTTGAGACTTTGACTTGTTTCTCCAATATATCATGTTTGTCCTATTATATACTAAATTTGTCCTGTTATATTTGGCATACACCATCAATTCTAACTTAGTGAATTTGATATAGGGGTTACTTGTGAAGAGTGAAAGTCTGATTGTTTCCAAGAATCTTACACTGTGTTGGTCGAGAAGCTGTTGACTTCCCTACATGTAAATAGTTTTTATTTTGTTTTTGTTTAGCTTAATTAGTAAAACCATGGATAAGAAATAGATGTCTTCAAGTCGATTGTCGAAAGAGTATGAGAATGGGGTATCAGAATTCGTTAAGTTTGCTGTTGTGCATGCCAAAAACCCCAGTCGAATGACATGTCCATGCTTGGATTGCTGTTATGGGAGTCGGGTTGACGCGGTTCAGTTGGCATCACATTTAATGAGGCATGGAATTGATCGAAGTTATATATGTTGGAATTTGCATAGTTAGAAAAGTAACGGGAACGTTGAATCGGGGGATAATACGACTTATGCTTCAAACGACAATTGCACAGATACATACGATTATGATCGAGTCGAAGAGATTGCAGAAGCACTTGAAAAAGATCTTAAGGATTGTCCCAAAATGTTTGAGAGGTTGGTAAGCGATGCAGAGAAACCGTTGTATAATGGTTGCACTAAATTCACAAGATTGTCTGCAGTATTAAAGTTGTACAATGTAAAGGCGGGCAATGGATGGTCGGATAAAAGTTTCACAGAGTTATTAGCCCTTATGAAAGATATGCTTCCAGAGGATAATGTTCATCCCAATCGAACATATGTGGCCAAAAAGATGTTGTGCTCTATTGGCATGAGCTATGATAAGATACATGCATATCCAAACGATTGTGTTTTGTTTCGAAATGAGTATGCATCGTTAAATGAGTGTCTTAAATGCGGTGTATCTCGATATAAGAAAAAATTGTCTCCAGCAAAAGTCTTATGGTATTTTCCTATAATTCTGGGATTTAGACGCATGTTTCGTAGTGAAACCGATGCAAGACACTTGACTTGGCATGCAGATGAAAGAATTATTGATGGAAAGTTTCGACATCTGGCAGATTCACCACAGTGGATGAAACTTGATAATGATTATCCTGAATTTGGAAAAGAAGCAAGAAACCTTCGCTTGGCATTATCAACTGATGGAATGAACCCACACGGTCTTCAAAGTATCTCACATAGCACATGGCCTTTGATTATTATGATTTATAACCTACCTCCATGGCTATGTATGAAGCGTAAGTACATGATGTTATCTATGTTAATTTCTGGGCCTAAACAACCAGGGAATGACATAAACGTATACTTGACACCCTTAATCGAAGATTTAAAGACTTCGTGGGAGAACGGTCTGGAGGTTTATGATGGATATAGGAAAGAAAGTTTCAACTTAAGGGCGATGTTGTTTGGCACAATTAATGATTTTCCAGCATACGGAAATATATTAGGGTATAGCATAAAAGGTCAATGTGCGTGTCCTATTTGTGAACAATTTATTTACACATTTCAATGAAAATAGTCTAATGTTTATTATAATTTTATTTAAGGTTCTTGTATGACAAATTGATGCGCGGGATTCTATTTCGTGTCTTCCGCACGTATAATACTGGCAACGAGTTAGTTTTTCATTCTAATTTCATTCTAATCTTTGTATCTTTTTCATTCTAATCTTTGTTTTGATACTTGATAAAACAAGACAACTATATATTCTTATTTGTTTTTATTTTGTTTAAGCAATACAAGTATAGATTGCGGTTATTACGTTTTGAGGTTTATGAGAGAAATCCTTCATTTGGATTAAATAGAGAATCCAATCATGATATGGATTTATAACTTAGGATTTATTTTAATATTTATCGAATATTTCATGTAATTTATTACTTTTAACTAAATCATGTTTGTTATGTTTTATTATGTAGTACTTTGATGAATACAAGTGTGCTCATTACTCGAAAGATAAATTGGAATAAATCAAGGAGGAATTGTGTGAATACTTTATTGAGAAAAGAATCATATAAGGTATGAAAGTTGTTGTGTTATTTATATCAAATGGTTTATGTGTTGAATTATAATGGTATATAATGCCTATGTTTGAATAAAAGCTTGTTTGTTAAATAAAGGCTAAATGGTTGAAATATAAGGCCTATGTGTTGAAATAAAGGCTTGAATTATATAGGTTTATGGTATTATTTTCAAAAATATGTTTTCTAAAAAAGAAAGAATAGGCAACGCATTTAAATAAAAAACGCTTCCTAAATTCTGATTTTTAAAAAAGTGCTTTTAAAAAGCACAATTTACGTGAAGAAAAGACAGCGCTTTTCAGAAAAAGCGGTGCCTGTAGTTCACAATAGAAAGCGCTTTCCATTGAAAGCGCTGCCTTAAAGTGAAATAAAAAATACATTAGACAACGCTTTAAAAATCACTGTTTAAAGGAGGACAATAGAAAGCGCTGTTTCCTGAAAAAGCGCTGCCTAAAGATGCCAATAGAAAGCATAAAAGGCTAGAAAAAGCGCTGCTAAAGGCCCACTTTAGACAGCGCTTTTCTATAAAAAGCGCAGCTAAAGGCCCACTTTAGAAAGCGATTTTCCAGAAAAAGCGTTGCTAAAGGCCTACATAAGGCAACGCTTTTGCATAAAACAAAAGCGTTGTCTTTACCTATAACAGCGCCACCTTAGGCAGCGCTTTTAAGCGATGTTAAAAGCCAAAATCTTTGTTGTAGGTAATGACTCCTAAATCATTTATTTTTCAAACCTTTGTTGTATTTGATTCTTATAACATCTCTCCTGCAATAAATAAATAATGTTTATGCAAACCGAAATCTTTGTGGATTTGCTAATGAGTAACTTTATGCAAACCAAAATCTTGGTTGATGGTTTATGGGTTTAACGATTTTGCCAAAATGGAACAGATATATGTGGTTCATGTTTCAGCGAAAAGGTATGTAAAGGAGCAAGAGAAGTGAGTAAAAGATCTGCTCATTGGTCCAAACGTTGGAGAAAACAAGGTTAGTGATTGCAAGATCGAAACCTCATGGTTATGGAATTGTGAAACTGACATTTATTGAATATATGATGTTCACATTTTCTCTACAATTGCATTGAAATCATATCTTTTCTTCATACATTTTTTTTCAATTTCATTAGGATCTCCATTTGTCTGTGTATATCATGAAATTGATGACAATTAATTAATTTGCAGGTCTGGGAAAAATGAGGTTCCTAGATAAATGATGCAAAAAATTTTACTTCATACCCTCACATTTGTCCCTCTACCCCTACATTGAACTTTTTTTTACCAAAATGCCCTCATATAAAACGTTAATTTGTTTTATTTTTTCACTTTTTCATTATTTATTTTTTCAACTTTCCTTCATTTATTTTTCACCTTTTTAAAACAATTATCATACAGGAACACTTTTTAAAAGTGTTTCGGTTAGGTATATTATTAAGACACCGAAACACTTTTTGAAAGTATTCTGATTAAAAAAAATTGCTAAATGAGTTTCTGCAATAGTTCAAAACCGTGGCCTAAAGTAACGAAAAAATTATCATACCGGGACACTTTTTGAAAATGTTCCGCTTGAATGTATAAGTAACACCGGGACACTTTTTGAAAGTGTTCTGGTTAAAAAAATTGTTAAATGAGTTTCAGCAACAGTTCAAAACCGTGGCCTAAAGTACGAAAAAATTATCATACCGGAACACTTTTTGAAAGTGTTCCGATTAGATGTATTAATAATACCGGAACACTTTTTTAAAGTGTTTCGGTTTAAAAAATTGCTAAATGCGTTTCTGCAACAGTTCAAAACCGTGGCCTAAAGTAACGAAAAAATTATCATACCAGAACACTTTTTAAAAGTGTTCCGGTTGGATTTATTAATAACACCGGAACACTTTTTGAAAGTGTTCCGGTTCAAAAAATTGCAAAATGAGTTTCAGCAACACTTTACAAACGTTGTCTATTTACTTTAGGCAACGGTTTTAACCTGTTGCCGAAACTAATTTAGTAAGAAAAATTCTATCAAGAACACGTTTATAATGATGTCCGGGTTTTATAATATACTCAACTGGAACACTCTTAAAAGGTGTTCCGGTATGACTTTTTTTAAAATTTTTGAAAGATTTTCAACCGAAACACCTTTTTCCGGTATTAATTTTTTTTGAAATTTTTTAAAACACGAATATTATTTAAGCGGAACACTTTTATAAAGTGTTACGGTATGATAACTTTTTTTCTGTATGGGAATTTAGAAACATAAATGATGGAAAGGTGAAAAAAAAACAAATTAATTTTATATGATGGCATTTTGGTACAAAAAAATTTAATGTAGGGGTAGAGGGATAAGTGTGGGGGTATGGGTAAAATTTTCAATGATGCAATATGAATCAAGGAAACGTTTTGCGGCCCGATCTTGGCCCCAAATGAATCCTATAAACTATCATGTGCCTCCTACAAGTTTTGTTGGTTCTTATCCTGTTGTGTCAGGTCTACAACCTCCAATGCCCTATCCTGCAGGAATGATTAGTCTAAGGCCTATGAATAGTCCTCCTGGTTCTGTTTCTCCTTCCGGTGGAAATGGTAATTCTACCACATCTTTTGGATCCAGCAAATTCAAGCGATGGACATATTGAAGTTTAGTTATACTCCCTCTATTCTTTTTTAAGTCGGCATTTTAAGAAAGAGTAGTGTTGACAAAAAATTACTTATATTTTTGCATACCAATATTTCCTTACAACGATTGATATATTTATATTTTTTCCATGACCATTTTCTTATAAGATAAATGTTGCATGATGTTCATTTTGCATATTATTGTACTTTCACGTAGGACCACCTGGCGCAAATCTATTTATCTACCACATACCTCAAGAATTTGGAGATCGAGAGCTTGCTAATGGTTTTCAACCTTTTGGTAGAGTTTTAAGTGCTAAAGTTTTTGTTGACAAAGCAACTGGTGTCAGCAAATGTTTTGGTAAACCTATGCTCTTATGTTTGTAATCAATTTCATGGATTTTTTTTTGAGCCTGTGTTTGATGAACACTCTTATTTTCCAGGGTTTGTATATTGTGATTCCCCATATCATGTTCAATCTGCAATAAGTATGATGAATGAATGTCAATTAGGTGGTAAGAAATTAAAGGTTCAGCATAAGAGGGACAACAAACCCGATAAACATTATTGATGAAGATGAACAATGGAGTTTTGTAAAATTTACATTGTAATTCATGACCAGCTAATGTTAATACAATTTGTAATTTCCAGAACATGAAAGTTTCTTTAGACAATGATTAATTTATTGATTTTTCTCTCAGAATACCTATTGATTCTATTATTCTCCTCTTAAGTTATATGTCTAAACCTGATTTGCAGGTCTGGGGAAACTGAGGTTCCCCAGATAAATCAAGCTTGCAAGGCAGACTGAATGATGCAGAAGATCTGCTCATTAAGAGGTGAGTTTTTCTTTCTTTTCTTTTTGTATCTTTTTTTGTTGATTTGATTCATATGTTTGGAATCTGATTTTATTTGTTTAAAAGAGAATTAACTGTTATTGTTTATTGTGAATTCTAGATGGTTGTTATTGCAAGAATCAAGCACCCTTACAAGAATCATGGTGCCAAGGCTTTAATTGTTACATTTAATTATGTTATTGACTTAAGAATGATAATAGTTACATCTTGAAAACACATTTTGAATTATTAAGATTTTTTGTTTCTTTTGTTCACAAGTTCCATGCAGAATTGTTAACTGGTAGTGAGTAATATTTTATTAACTTGCTTTGCATTCTGTTTAATATAGGGATGCTCCCTTATATTTGGAGTAGGCTCCTTCCAATGTTGTTAGCCCAAAATCAACATCTAAAGATAACGAGATGAATAGTGGAATCGATGAAAAGATACTGGAGCAAGATGTGGAAATAATATTAGATGTGGAAATTGATCCAAACAAAGTAGTGGTTTGGCCAGCTAAATTATTTTTGTTATTCTTTTATGTGGTATTGTTTGTTGTGATACATTAGTCTTCTGTAATAAGTGATGGAAAAGTAAGGTCAAAGGATTAACATAAAATTAAAATTAAGATGTTTACTCTGAATAAAAAAATCAATGAATTGCAATATCATTTTCTATATTGATTATCAGTCATTATTATCGAGGCTATTGATTCTTTGTCTTTTCCATTAGGAAATTTGTTTTTGTCATCCATAGATAAATGACTTTGATTCAAACAATATTTATTTAAAATTGTTTATATTAACCATTCGTAAATAATCCTGTCATTTGGTCAATCTATCATGCTTCAGGCTCGGTCCCCGTTTGTCAAGAACCTAAGTTTCATGACAACAAATGAAGGTTTGAGGAAATATTTAGGTGATAGTATTATGGTTAAAGGTCAAGCTTATTATAGTATTAGCGTAAATGGAAATGATGCGCTTGCTGGAATTTGAGAGTACTGAATAACATTTAATGTTAGATTTACTTTTTTCACTTTTTTTTTTTAGATTGGATACCACTTCTCTGTTATGTCAATATAATCATTATTAATTTTCTTTTAATTTTTTTGTCTTCTCTTTATTCAAATTCAAATATCCCCCCTTTATTCATTTACTTCAAATGTCACTACTACAAAACACGCAAACAACAACACCCAAGTCACCACGGTTCTTCCAAACACCGTTGTGAATCTCTAAACTCAAACGCTAACTTTTTATTTTATTTTTTAATTATAAATTTTTAGGGTATACTAACAGTTGACGTTATAATCGATATGTAACAATCAATCTTTCATAAGTTCGAACCTCAACGCTCTCAAAAAATTTATTCATTTAACGTTAAGGCGCTATTTTATTTTTTATTTATTTTTAAAAAAATAATAAAAGCGATATCACTATGATTATTATGAGTAACTGTTGTGATATAATTTGCTATTATTTAAAATATAATAATGATTAATCTTGTAAACCGTGACGAAAAGTGATATTTTTTAATATATAAAAGAAAGTATCTGTTACCCAGTTCATAATAGTTGTTTCTCTCTAAAGAAAACCCTAACACAACCCTCTATTCTCATGAATCTTAACTAATATTGTAACAGGTGAATGGAAAAAAGAAGCTTAAAGGATATTTGACAGGAGCAATGTCCGGCGCAAACTCCTACGGCAGCGAAGATGGTATATTCTCCTGCTCTCTTCTTTCTACTCTTCTTCTGGATGCTGTTGATGTCACTACAACATTTTTGGCTTTAGGCAACGGCAGGAAAGTGTGGTTAAAACTACTAAAACCGTAGCCTAAAGCTTTAGGCAACGATTATTCAGTCGTGGGATAAACGGTCTTTGCCTATTCTTTTAGGGGGTGGTTTTTTAACATCTACCCACGAAATTTAAGCACCGTTGCCTTAAATACAAATGGCTACGGTTTAAGGATTAATTTTAGAGTGCGGTTTTCTCTAAGCAACATAATATAACCGTTGCTAGAACTACAAAGAGCAACAGTTTATTTTAAGTATCACATATGAAAAGTACGGTTTTTAATAAGCAACGCGTAAAATCCGTTGCCTAAAGGTTGAAAAACGTAAAAAAAATAGAGAATATGATACAAAAGATAAACTAACTTAGGATAAGAAATATGGACCAGTCTTCTCTCACATCTTCACGCATAAACAAGTCATAAATCATGATATTCTCCAAACATAATGAATATACAAGGAAACATAAGACATTCCTTGTTAACTATCTTACTAACCAATTGTACGAGCAACACAAATCAAAGTTTTCATCCACCTATTGTCAAAATAGAGTATTATTAATTTCAAATTTTGAAGAATTTTGAGTAAAAGACTCTTAGCCAAACTGAATTTTGATAACATTATGAATATCAAGGGTTCAGTGTTTACTTTTAAACAAACTGAATGTTACCATTACAATAATGGACATATTAAACAAGGTACATACTTTCTATCACTTTCAGCTTTATTTTCAATTAAAAAATGTATTTTCATCAGTATCTAGATATTTGCCCTTGTTATCACAAAGATATTTTGTAATCATGGATATAATTGTAATGGATCATGTGTAACATTAATATGATTTTAGACTATTTTTTCTAAAATAAGTTAAAAGTTATTGTCTTAAAATTTTGTACCTTATCATATCTTTATAATTCTCTAAGTATTGTAAACTACCAGGTACCATCAGTATTACGATAAGACGGATATCTCATCCTACCACATTGACCATGTCCCACTTGAATTCTCTTCAAACGAATTTGGTCTCAATTATATCTTTATAACTTTAAACATGTATGAGACAGTACAACATGATGATCATAAATATCTACTTATGTAGCTAATGCTAGTCGTCTTTTAAGTTTTGAAAGAATTTGTGGCTGAAAATATCTTGATCTTACAAGACTATGAGTGTGAAATAACTTATTAATTGTACAATCCTATTTAAGAATATTGCAACAACTAATATACATAACAATGTTTCTCACAATTTTGCTGAACAATGTGATCCTTGTCATCTCTCTAATTATATTATGGAGATACTCTGTGTTGTACATACATATCAAACCTATGAAGATTCGATGTGTCCACTACACACATCAAATAATAATCTAATTAGCTAGTTCTTTAAATCTATTAATATTCAGAACTATACTAGTCATTTAACTCTAAGAATGGTTCCTTTGTCATCTTTGCCATTAATTCTATGAATGACAATTGAATTCACATGCTTATGAACATTCATTGAAACAGCCAAACAATTTTGTGTGTGAGTGGAGAAAGATAACTCCATACTATATCAAATAAATGTCTATTACATATCTTAAAAAAACTTTAATAAACATAGAGTTAAGTATTTACTTAGTGTTCTGAGATTAAAAAACTTAGATTCATTATTTTTAACTAGAAATCAAAACCCATTTACTTATCCTAAAAAAATTAGTAATAGTCATTTCACTAATAGAGTTCCCTAATTCAAGGCATAATTTAAAACTAAAATAATTTTAGGGTTAATTGTGATTTACCCCCCTGACATATGAACGAATTTTTATTTACCCCCCTACATCCCTTTAGGCAACGGTTTTTTTGAAAAAATCGTTGCCAAAACCTGCCTATGGCAACGGTGGGGGGGTAAACCAAAACGCGCTCATATGTCAGGGGGTAAATCACAATTAACCCATAATTTTATATTAATGATTTCTACTCTGTTTTTTATCATAGTTTAATTTTGATTTCTATCAATTATCTTTGTTATCAATGGATTAAGAATTGAGAGAAGGGGCGATTGGTTCAAATTCTTAGATATGTGAATCACTCCTTTGAATACTCTATAGTATCAGCCATGGTTTTAAGTTGCGGTTGCGGCTGCGGCTGCGTTTGCGTTTGCGGGTGTTGCGATTGCGGTCATTGCGGATGTTGCGATGCGTATTGCGGCTGCTGCGGTGTGAATTTTTATAAGGAAGTGTTTGAATTATAAAGTTGAAAAACACTTAATGTTAACTTTTTTATTACATAATAAGTAAATTGAATTTTAGGATTCTAATATTTTGATTTTATATGAAAATACTTGAAGAAACATGATTGAAACTATCTAATATAGTTCCAAACATAGCCGGAGGCGTAATTTTCAAATCACACCGCAATTGCGATCCGATGCGGTTGCGGAGGCAACTGCATCCGTAATATTGCGGGTGCAATTGCAGTTGCGGACCGCAATTTAAAACCATGAGCATCAATTGCGGTTGCGGTTGTGGAGAAAAAATAATAACTTCGAGACGTCGAACGAAAGTTAACCTCTTAATTATTTTTCCCTAACTTTAATTATTAAAGCCAGCCAATTGAGACAAAGATCAATTGTGGTCGTTGTATACTAATTGGAAATTAATAACTTATATTGAAAATTCATAACAAGTTCAAGTACAATGACCATACCATAGCAGCAACAAGGCCACTAATATGAACCATGTCACACATCAAAACAGCTCCAAAGCAATCTTTCTAAACCTTCCATATTCTCATTCTCTAGGATAAGAACTACCACCACATATAAGAATTTTAGATTTATAGCCCCCTGCTTTCTCCTCAAGTTTATCGTAATCACTGTAACCAATCAAAAGATTAACCTTATAAGACAAAGCCTAAAAAAATATAGATGCTGCAGAAACCTTCTTCCCACCATGAGTATAAAAATAATGACTCAAATGTATACTAGAAGGTGAATCCAAAACTATAATCCTATCACAAGGTTTCAAAAGAGTAGTATGAATAGCCAAGTCTCCCATCACGACCCAGTACACAAAATTCTCATAAATAATAAATTCAATTCCTTTAAACTGATGACTTAAACTACTACTTTATTCTAACTAAATAAGTTACTTTTTCAAAGAATAAGCACAACTTATTCCACGTAGTGAATACATTATCACAAGATTATAAAGCATTTGGAGTTCATACTCATTTAATAGTCACTTGAGAAAAATTTATACAATCTACTGTACTAATGTTCTTTTGCATCCTTAAGGTTTCCAGCAAAACTTTTGATAGAAACCCCACAAAAATTAAATAGCACATCAAGATTAAATGCAAAAATTCAAAGACTTGCTTAAATGCATTGTACAACGACGACGGTTATATTATGGATACACATGTAAAATCGTAGACTAAAGTTAATAGACAACGATTTAAACCAAAAATTTAAAATAACGTCAACGAATAAAAAGGCGCGGCCTAACACCTTTTACACAACGGTTTTGAAGCCGTTGCCTAAAGTGAAAAACGTTGTAGTGTGTTTAGAATTTAGGATTATTGTTTTAGGGTTTGTTTATAGGATGTTGTGGAAAACATTGTGTTGTTGATGTTTTAGGATTAAGTTTGAAGTTTGTTGTGTTTCCTTGTAGATACATGGTCACTACTAGAAAATTCACTTTTAGTGACCAAAAAATTTCGGTCATTGTAGCCACCGAATTTGCCACCAAAATTTGATATCCATGAGTAAATTTTTAGAGGTCACTAAATTTGTCAGTAAATAAAAATTAACCACCGATTTAGCGACCAAAAGTTTGTGACCACCTATCCAGTCTCGAAAAAATGTTTTTATACAATAGTTAGTTTATATAAAAAATTTAGAGACCGAAATTTCGGTCACTAATATTTTTGTTGTTTTTTTACTTTATTTTTTAATCCTCTTTATTATATTACTATTTCTCTCCCAATTTTTTTAAAACATTTTCATCCTTTTTTTTAATTTTTTTTAATAAAAGATTCACCTTTTTATTATTTTAACAAATAAAACATATAATTATATAAAAAATTATGCTATTTTATTTTAATATATGTATAAAAGTGATTTTTTTTATTATATGATTTTTATATGTGCATAATGAAATTATATTAATAAAATAAAATTTTATTTTCATTAGATCCAATTAAATTAAATAATAATTAGTAATTTTCTAAATATTATTTTGATTTTTTTATATTTTTTATATGTATATATATATTTAAATATAGACAACATAACAAATTTTATTAAGTGGTCTAGTGGTAAGGCCTAATTGAAATAGTTGGAGGTAACAGGTTCGACTCCCAAGTTAGGCACCTTTTTATTTTATTTTTTAAAAAAAGAACACTAAAATCAGTCACTAAGTTCAGTCTCTAAATCTGGTCACAAAATCGGTCTCTGAATTTCGGTCACTAAATTCGTCGTAAAAACTTAGCGACTATCACTTTTACAACCGAAAAATGATGGTCTCTAAATTGGTTGCAAAACGTTGTAGTGACCGATTTTTAAGCTTTTTCGATCTCTAATTCGGTCACTAAAAGCAAATTTTTTAGTAGTGTGATGATGGTGGCAGCAAGCGTATGGTGGTAGCAAGCGTATAATATGGTGATGGTACATATGGTTTTTGTTGCTATGGAAAAAAATATGAGAAGTATAAAATTATTGTATAAACTTCATCCATCTTATATTTTTTCTTCATAGCATCACAAACTAGATGAACATAATATATCTAGATTTGTTACAGTTCCACGATTATTTTCAATAAGAGGTGCGTTATTAACTCAATGTATCTTGATTTGTTACAGACCCACTTAGGGTTTTGTTTTAACTATAGCTGAATTTGTTTTGAATACTAACTATTTTATTTTATTTGAAATAGCTGAAGCTGTATAGTAAAGATGATACATGGTAATGATGATGGTGGTAGCAAGCGTATAGTATGAGTTGATAAGGTATATATGGTTTGTGTAGCAATGGAAAAAAATACAAGAAGTATGAAGTCATTGTGATATTGTATGTTGTTAGTGTTTTGTTGCTAAAATAATGTATGTTTTTTTATTGTGTTGCATGGATTTGTTGTGTTGTTGTATGTTGTTATTGTTAACAAATGTTCTCAAAACAAGAACAAAACATTACTAAGTCACAAGAAAGAGGCTTCTTGTGACTTAGCAATGTTTTGTTCTTTACATTCTTATAAAGGTTGATAGTAGATGAAGTTTAGTTTATTATATACTATGTATATTGTTTGTTTCACTAACCTTTTAATGAAAATACAATCATTTAAATTGACATAGAAACTTATAATCAGAAAATTAAGATATATTTGAAAACCAGCCTATATAAATCAATGTTTTCTGAATTGCATGCGTCTCATTCTGCAGATTTTATGTTCTTTAACACATAATATGTGGTTCAATGGTTTGTTTGCTTCAATACATCGATATCTACAATTCTACTTTACCTCGTCGCAGTTGCTTATCACCGTGATTGTTAAGATCATGATTGTTATGATGATAAGTCATCATAACAATCGCGATAATAAGCGACGATGATGAGGTAAACTTAATAAAAGATATCGATGCATTGAAGGAATCCAACCATTGAACCATATATGTGTAATGCCCTGTATAATATACATCTAGAATAATACAATACAAGCATTGTATTTGGTACTGACACCATCATAAGTGCCTAATGGCATAATTCACATACTTGACCATTCTAAAAAAATAATACAAACTATGGCTCAAGATATGGAAAACTAGCCAAAACAAAAATCTAAGATCAATATACAATATCCTCAATTGTATACAACAAATACACAGCGGAATAAGCTCAACTAAGCTTCTCTTGAAACATCCAAGCATAGCTCCACTTGTAAATCAACCTGCAAATACCTCCTGAAAATAATCAACAATAAAGGGGTGAGATACATCAAATCTCATTGATTTCCCTATCTTATGGATTCTCTCGGCTTTACAGGGTTCTATCTTATCCTAACTCAAGTCGGGGGAAAAGGAACTAGACCTTGAGTTCAAACATTTCTGACTAGAGAAACAATCGCATAAAACACAAAACAACAACTAGTTAAGGAATCTTTCCCCGGCCATCCCGCTCAAAGAGATTAAACACGGGTCACGGATCCTTAACGTAAATAATTTTCCCCGGCCATCCCGCTCAAAGAGATTAAACACGGGTCACGGTTATCTACTATTAGTACTTTCCCCGGCCATCCCGCACAAGGAGATTAAACACGGGTCACGGTACCAACCACTTAGTAACTTTCCCCGGCCATCCCGCACAAGGAGATTAAACACGGGTCACGGTTACCTACTTAATAAATACTTTCCCCGGCCATCCCCCACCAAAGGATTAAACACGGGTCACTAATATTTATTAAGGAACACACACCTAATAAATACTTTCCCCGGCCATCCTACACCACAGATTAAACACGGGTCACTAATATTTATTAAAGGATACATACTTAATAAATACTTTCCCCGACCATCCTACACCAGAGGATTAAACACGGGTCACTAATTTTTATTAAGGGATACAACAAACCTTTACCAAGACCGAGTTACATCTCTAGGCCGAAACTCGTCAATGAATGCACGAGCGTCGCCAATTCTATTCACAACCTAGAATTATAACAATCTTAACTATGCCATTTGTCTTGGGGTAAAGTTTCCTCACTCTTTCTAATTCATTTTAATCATGCATATTCTCTCAATTATGTTCAACAATAATATTAGACAAGCATATTACAACATCTATCATAAAACACACAAGATAGCATAACATATCAAACATAATCCACAGTAGTTCACACACATTTTTAAGGCATACAAGCCACTACTATCCTTTACCAAGCATCCTTGGTTAAAACTCATGGTCTCACATTACCATTCCATAGCACGTCACATAAACCGTCACTTTCGGTTCCCTCCGATTCATTTAATCGGGTATCGAAATCAATACTTTCACCTTTATCCCATAGGATATTTCCACAGCTTTACATCGGCTAACATTATGCCGTGATCGGACTTATGATCCACATGATATGGATTTCAATATATCACATAACATTGTTATCATTCAAATGCCACTAATTAATTAATCCCAAATCATACTCAATATTTTCAATTTTTATTGGGTAGAGGGTCGTCATAGCTTTCCAATGATACCAAGAACGTCTCGATCCGAGTTACGGATCAAAATTTATGGATTTTTAAAGAAAACAGAAGTATTGAACATTCCCAGAAGCGCCCGACGCTACAATTTTCGCCCGGCGGTGCCCCTTCGCCTGTGCTTTGCTCGGAGAAGCAGCGGCGTCAATCCCATATCCAAAACTCAAAAGTTACAGAAGCGTTCTATGCTGCGCCTCTTGGCTTTCGCCCGGCGCAGGCCCGCGTCGCCCAGCGCTCTGCACCAGAAGCAGAATATGCTGCTGCGTTTCTTAGGGTTCCAAGGGTTCCAAAACCCACCCTTTCCACACCAGATCGTTTACCCACAACAAAACAAGTATCAACAATTGATCACATGCATATTACGACTACACTACGCAATTTATATCGAATTTCATCCGTTAGATTTCATTTTCTCTCAAATCTAACCTAAGTCCAAAACTTATATTTCTAGAACTTAGAGCATCTAACTAGAACCCACCTGGTAATCGAAAGGAGTTTGAAGAAGATGATGATCCATGGCTTCTTCTTCTTCCTTGAGCTTTTCCTCTCTTCTTGCTCTTTCTCTCCTTTCCTCTTCTCTTCTCTTTTCTTCTTCTTTCCCAACTTTCTTTTCTTTTCTCCTTTCTTATATATATATATATATATATATATATATATATATATATATATATATATATATATTGTAACGCCCTGTATAATATATATCTAGAATAATACCATATAAGCATTTTATTTGGTACTGACACATCAAAAGTGCCTAAAGGCATAGTTCGCATACTTGTCCATTTCTAAAACCTAAATACAACACATGGCACAAGTCATGGAAAATAGCCAAAATAAACAAAACTAAGAACGATATACAATATCCTTAATTGTATACAACAAAAGAATACACAGCGGAATAAGCTTAACTAAGCTTCTCTTGAAACATCCGAGCATCGCTCCACTTGTAACCAAACCTGCACCTGAAATAAAGCAACTATAGTGGGGTGAGATACATCAAATCTCAGTGAGTTCCCTATCCTATAGATTCTCTCGGCTTTACAGGGTTCTATCAATCCTAACTCAAGTCAAGGGGAAGAGAAAAAGACTTTGAGTTCACAATCTCACAAACTCACACTATATGGAAACATGTCATGAGTCTGTTAACTCATGAATATCACACAGAAGGAATTACGTCATGAGCCTATTAACTCAAGATTCCTTACGAATCGATAACCGTACCAAGGCATCCCCTTTTCCCGTCCGCTTCTACTTCTAGAAGTCGACCCGAGTCATGGATCCTTGTAGTTACTTGGCATACGAAATGGATTCGGGATCATCGGCCTGTTAACCGTGAACCGTCACTTCTCATGGCCTGTTAACCATCACAAGTCTCTTTACCATATAGGCTTCATTCGTACTACACGCGGGAATCAAACCTGCCAAGTAATTGTGCATACGTTTCAGAGGAGGAGCTCAAGTCTCATGAAACTACACCTCAAGATAATTGGTTACGATTACGTGATCATATACATAAACGTGATTGTATTCGACAATCACCAGGCCACATTAGCCTTTAGGCCTCTCATGCCTTTAACAATAAAACATAACAATTACACATGTTCCATACTAGTGTTTCACTCATTTCTATACCATTCGGTAATGGACACACGCCTCGGCCTCTCATGCACGAGCGTTGTCATTACGTTATCTACTCTAGGCCAGAACTCGTCAATGAATGCACGAGCGTCGGCATCCAGAGTTTCTATCACAATTCTATCTACAACCTAGAATTATACCATTTTGTTTTGGGGTAAAGTTTCCTCACTCTTCCTAATTCAGTTTAACATGCATATTTTCTCATTCACAATTTACAATTTGATAGACATGGTATAATCACAGATATTACAAGTAAACACACATAATCACACATTACATAAAGCATCACTTTCAACAATTTGTAAAACATTACTTTCCTTCATTTTCGGCTAAATAAATATGCCTCGATCGGATTTACGATCCAAAAGATGTCCATTTCAACATTTCGCAAAACATTACTTTCCTTCATTTTCCATTTCAACATTTTCGTCATAGCTTTCTAATGACACCAAGAACGTCCCGATCCGAGTTATGGATCCAAAGTTATGAAAGAAACAAGTTGGAGGATCTGCTATGTTCGCAATGCGAAGTAGCAGCGAATGCTCGCTTTCTCATTTGCAGTGCGAAGCTCCCAGCGAATGCCTAAATACACTGGGTTCGCTGTCCCATTCGCAGTGCGAACGTCTGGCGAACCGTGGCAGAACCAAAACAAGGTAATGTTCGCAGTGTGAACCTCTGGCGAGTGCTCGTCTTCACCTTCGCCGTGCGAACAACCAGCGAATGTTCGATTTCCCCTTCCCTAGGGGATTCGCAGTGCGAACCTGCGAAAACCCAGAATTTCGCAGTAACGTACAACAGTTCATTTTCACCAATTATCTCATCCAAAACATGATCAAACACCCAAATAAGCATTGAGAGATGATTACATATATATATTAACCATATTATTCAGATTATAACTCATTTTATCCGTTAGATTTCATTTTCTCTCAATTTAACCTAATTCCAATTCGGGAGTTTCTAGCACTTAGAGTGTCTAACTAGAACACGCCTGATAATCGAAGAGGATTTTAAAGAAGATGGTAATGATGATGATCCATGGGTATCTCTCTTCTCCCTTCTTCTTCTCTTCTTCACTTTCTCTTCTTTCTCTTCTTCACTTTCTCTTCTCTTCTTTTTTTTCTTTCTTTTCCTTTTCTTAACATATATATATATATATATATATATATATATATATATATATATATATATATAATACTACTATTATATAATGTAATCCAATAGAGTAAAATATCTCCAATTGATATTTTGTCATCTCAACCAATTGATCAACTATTACAGTTATCATAAAAGTCTATCTTGAACTAATAATAAATTGATCTCTTCAGAGTTCATTAGTTGCTCTATTGATCCCAAATGTCGATACTTAAAGTACTTAGAGGATTCCATAAATCCAATTAATCAAAGATGGAGCACATAGATGCTCATATGATCTCCTCTGATATCCAATTGAGCATTTAGATAATACGGGGTATTATATTTATATATATATATATATATATAACCTTATTATATAATATAATCCAACAGGGTAAAATATCTCCAATTGATATTTTGTCGTCCCAACCCAATTGATCAATTATCAGAGTTACCTTAAAATACTCTCTTGAACTAATAAATATCAATCTGTCTTTTTAATAAAATAATTGATCTCTTCTGATATCCGATTGAGTACTTAAATAATACGGGGTATTACACTCTCCCCCCCTTAAATTGAAATTCGCCCCCGAATTTCCTCTACTCAACAATAACCACAACTTGCATCACTATCTTAGATCCACACTTAACTTTTCTTCCGTTCAAATTCTGACGTAATCAATTCCAACTTGATTTCACAGACCAAAATCCGTATTTTCACAATTTATCAAACTTCGTGTCCTTAGTCATACTCTTCTACTGAGTCACAACACAAAACCATAATACCTTATCTCCATTTAGGACAACAACCACTCCTCAAATCTTCGTGATGTAATTCAGTGATTTCTTTCCTTTATACAATTCCCGACAACTATCCTTTCATAAATCCTTTAACATTCGAACCTCTTCATAACTAGTCAACGACTTCTTTACCAGTTCCATCTGGTATGACACTAAACATTGTAACCATTACATCTGATATTTCATCTCTTTCATGTCACACCAAAAAGTAACACGTTTAGAATGATATCCTCTCATTTCCATACTTATAAGCGACAATTTCAAATCCTTATCATTCTGACCAACTCTTTCATCTGTCAACTTCTACTGTGTAACCCAAATTCTAACAGTGGAACACCACGAAATCTTAAGCACTACCAATTAGCTAACCGTCCACAGAGAAACACACTTATCCACTGGGGTCCTTATCAACAAACGGTACACGAAACTTACTGACGTCCTAAGGTAGAACAATTTACTCGCCAACACATAGTATTATAACATCGGTCCAACACTCTCCAGACGATAAAGACACTGGAGTTACACTGCTACAACCATAACATACACAACTCCAAATCCATTCCAAACATGGAATAATTCACCCAAAGTAGATTAACAACTTACTCAAGGTTCCTTGTTGATTCGAGATCTCAACCCAAAATGATGTAACACCAACACAGAACTTTAATCATATACAAGTCACCACTTATCAAAACTTAACCCACTCAAGGTATAATTGTGAGTTTTCATACCACTCACCAATTCACAAATAACACTCCACCTATACTCACACTTTCTGTAATACCCCGTATTTTTAATTACTCTAGATAATATTAGTTGTGATCAACTGAGTTCCAGTGTACTCTGAGGAATTATCTGCAAAGATAATTAGAGTAAACTGTTGAGCTCAGAGCAAATCCAATTAATATTATCTGACTCTGAGGTATTTAATTATTGGAACTTTAGAGACTATTTGGATAATTGGTAGTGTTACTAATTAATTGATATTTTGCTATATCAATTCTTTCCACTCATTTTCCTTCAAAGAAGCAAAAGAGAAGAAAGATAGAAAGAAATTAGAGAGAAGGAAGAGAAAAGGAAAGAAAAAGGAGAGGAAAACCTAGAAGGGGGAAAGAGCAAGATCACCATCCAATCTTCATCAAATCATCTCATCTTCTTCATCATCATCTTTTTATCAAGGTGGGTTCTAGATAGAAACTTTAGTGGTAGAATTCTTGAGTTTCTAGACTTAGGTTAGGTTTTGAGAAAAATGAATAATTTTGTAAATCAATGAAATTTAACAGATAAAAATCGATATAAATTGTCTTGTATGATCACTCTATGCTTATGAACATTAATTATGCTTGTTTGTGTTGTTTGGAATTGTTTTGGGTTGATAAAAGTGGATTTTCTAGCTTTTGGAACCATGGAACCCGTAAGGGAGGAATTCTGGTTCTGGTGCGATTCGCCAGGCGAATCAGAATTCCCCAGGCAAATTAAGTCTCGCCACTGTCTCGCCAGGCGAAGGACCGGCGAAAGGGATTCGCCAGGAGAAATCCAGATTCGCCAGGCGAATTTGAAGAGACAGAAATGTATTAGCTACTGGAACTTTTAATTTTCTAAAATTGGGGATTCGCCAGGCGAAGTGCAGGCGAAGGGGGATTCGCCAGGCGAATCTGCCTGGGATCAAATATTTTCTTTTCTTCAAAAATCCGTAACTTTTGACTCGTTTATCCGATTTAAGAGTTCTTTATATCGATGTGAAGCTAAGAAAATATTCTATACATTGGATGTGGAAAATGTTAATTTTACTGCCCGATTAAATAATCAGAGAATTTCCAAAGTGGTATATTTATGTTTTACTTGTCATATATTATTCTATTGTGCAATTGTGATATATCTTGCTTATCCTATTATTGTTTAGCATGATTGTGAGTGCATGTGCATGATAAAATGAAAACGTAATAGGAAGAGTGAGGAAACTTTACCCCAAAACAAATGATATGATTCTAGGTTGTGACTAAGATTGTTAGATAATCTAGATGGCGATGCTCGTGCGTTCGATGCCTAGGTGTGCATCTTCGACGAGTAATGGTCTAGAGAGAGTGAAACACTAGTATGGAATATGTGTGTGAACCTTTGTGTTCTTTGTGATGGAGGCAATTATGGCCTTGGGATTTTCGAATACAATCACATTTGTGAGAGATCATGTAATCATAACCGTTTATCTTGAGTGGCTATTTCATGAGCCTCGGGCTCCTCTGAAATGTATGTGCAACTACTTGGCAGGTTTGATTCCCTGTGCTGCACGAATGGCGCCCGAGGGGTGAATGCTTCGGACGGTATAAGGCCCGTGTAAAGTGACGATTCATAATGGTAAAAGGCCCGTAGAACCCGAATCCATTCGTATGTCAAGTAGGTTACAAGGATCTATGACTCGGGTCGCCTTCTAGACGTAGAAGCGGACGGGAAGAAGAGATGCCTTGGTAAGGTTATTGATTAGTGATATTTTTGAGTTGATTGACTCATGACAAGTTCCGTATAGTGTGAGATTTGATATGTGAACTCGAAAGTCCTTTCCCTTCCCTTGGACTTGAGTTAGGATTGTTAGAACCTTGTAAATCCGAGAGAATCCATAAGATAGGGAACTCACTGAGATTTGATGTATCTCACCCCACGTTGTTGAATATATTTCAGGTACTCCAGGTTCCGCTAAGGGTAAGGATAAAGTCGTGTAATTTTTCCTTGCGTGTTGATGGCTAGCTTCCGATGTGGAGTTATTTTGAGACCATTGTTGATCTAGTTCTTAGTTTTTATCTTTTGAACATCTTGTGTATATTATGCCTTAGACTTTTAGTATTTTGTATTTTGGGCATTTAATGTATACAATGTGTTAACTAGGAACTTATGGTATTTCAGTACCAAATACTTGGATTCATGTATAATATATATGCTTTGATGTATGTTGTTATATATGGGTGTTACAATTGGTATCAGAGCAGGTCATATCCTCGACCTAGCCATGAAATAATATAAGTATTTCTTTTCGTTTCATATGCATAGTGTCGCCCTTGGTCTTAAATGTTATATGTATGGTATTGAGCCTGATCAACTTAATCCTATCTATATGACGTTTAGGAACATGGTTGACGGACGCAGAAGCAATCGTGGTAGACCCATAAACCCTTCAGCTGGGATGAATCTGCCAGGCGACGAGGGGAATGTTCCTTTGTATCAGTTTATGCAACAGATGCAGCAGCAACATAATCTATTCATGCAGCAGATGGTACAACAAATGAATGGAGGTCTGCATCCTCAAGGGGTTGTTTCAGAAGCTGTAGGTGGGAGTTTTCAGGATTTCATCCGCATGAATCCTCCAGAATTTCATGGCGGATTAGACCCTGCAAAAGCTCATTATTGCGGTCAAAATCGGATAACAAATTATTAATTAATTTGCATCATATTTCTTTTACAACCGACTTTGATTTATCCAAAGGAAAGGTTCAAGATCGTTAGAAAAACCTAAGGGGAAAAGATCTAAGGTTCGGGGGTTGGTTACGCCTAGGGAAGGTATTAGCACCCTAAACGTCCGTAGTATTCTACGGGAGCCTCTTGTTCTAATGTTATGTTATGTTTGCTAAAGGTTCTATGCTAAAGGTTAGTTAGCAGGGGAAGTGATAAATTCATTATGATGAATATCACTAAGAGTTGAGGAACGCTCTCCTAAAGCTAGTTGTAATTTCTATGGCTCTGATGAGGCCAAGAAATTGAAGTTTTCTCCTAAGAGGTTACTTAGGTTAAGGTAGGGGCTAATGACTTTAAAAGTCAATGTATTTTAACCTTCCTTTGGAATAGGGGGAAAGACAATAGTTGTAAAGATTCTAAAAGATAACAAGACATAATGCAAAACGATAATACAATCATACATGAATTAAGATATGAGATAAAATAAAAATGTCAATGCAAAGTGAGAATTAAACATGTTAGACAATGATTGAATAAAATGAAGTAGTCTCGTCTTAATCATGATTTAATCGAGAAATCGATAATCAATGATTCTTGACTTTCATCGACTAAATAGAAAGTGGTCTCATGTTGATCAAAGTTTTGTCAACTCAATGAAATCAACCAAACCATGAGGTTTGTTATGTCATCGACCAAAATAAAAGTCGTTCTCGTCTAAATCAAGATTTAATCGAGAAATCGATAATCTTAATATTTGACTTTCATTGACCAAAAAACGGTAGCCTCCCATTTATCAAGACTTTATTGATTTAGAATAAATCTACAAGTCACGATTTTGTATGTCATTGGCCTAAACAAAGAAATGACATAAACATAAGGTTGATCTCGTCTTAATCAAGATTTAAATCGGTGGATCGATAATCTTGATATTTGATTTTCATCGATCAAAATAAAATCGGTATAACATCAAGTTGGTCTCGTTTAAATCAAGATTTAATCGACAAATCGATAATCTTAGATTTTTAACTTTCATCGACCAAAATAAAATCGGAATAAACACAAGTTGGTCTCGTCTAAATCAAGATCTAATCGACAAATCGATGATCTTGGATTTTTAACTTTCATCGACCAAAATAGAATCGGAAGTGGCCTCCTACAAATTTAGACTTTTAGTGATTTTGAGATAATCAACAAAGTCAAAATTTTTATGATATCATTGGCCAAAAATTGTGAGTTAACACCAATTCTTTTACCAAGAAACTTAAATAAATTTAAAACAAAATATTGGAAACCTACATTAAAAAACAAACAAATGAAAGTAAGAAAAACTAAAAAAAGGAGGGGGGCGAAAATTTAAAGGAAGTGTGTGAGCATGGAAATCATTTGGGCTGGAACTAAGCCCATCATTCCATTACAAACACACACATATGAAACCAAAGGGGGGTATGCGTATGGAATTAATATGAGAAAGAAAACGGGCTACAAGCCCATGATTGCCATTATTAATTCACAGCAAAGACCATTTCCACACGGTCATACGGTCACCCTTCACTAAGTCAAAGTTGAACAAATCCAAACTTTCATTTCTTTTTTATTTAAAAAACATGCATCAACAAACATGGTCAATCACAAAAGCTTTACGCAAAACAAGCATCGCCGATCAAAGTGAGGACAGGGGAAAAACAAAAACACAACGCGTATCAAAGATCAACGCATCGTTTTCAACTCCAACCTTCTTCGCGAGTCTCCGTCTCCTTCGCTCAGTTTCTCGCTCGTCGCTCTACTTGGTTCGATTCTATTCAGGTTTGTGTGATGTGGGTTTTTGTTTCAAACTTTCTCTTCATCTCCTCCTTGCTCTGGGTTTGTGTTTCGCAGTTTTTAGTGGGTTTGACGAAAAGAGGATAGGTGAAGGTTTTGATTTGGTTGAGTTATGGATTTGAAACAGGGGGCGAAGGTTGTAGATCGGTGGAAGAGAAATTGAAGTTTGAAGGGTGACGACGTTGTATTGTGTTGAAGAGGATTCAAGAAAAAAAGTCAGATTCCAGGTCTCCTCCCGCCTATGGTTTGCGAATGATGTTGGGGATAAAGGTTAGGTTTTGGGAATGTTTGGAAGTGCGAAGGCTGGGTCTGGTTTTGGTGCGAATGAGTGTGTTGAGGATGTGTTATAGGGGGTTGAAGGAAAAAGGGATGGAGAGGATTAAACAGAGGTAGTGGGTCGTTGTTGTGAGGAGAGGAATCGGTTTGAGGTGGCGGACGGAGTTTAAGGGAAGGTTGAATGGTTTCCGGTGAGCAGCTTTGAAGTTGTGGTTGGTGGTGTTTTGGAGAGAGATGGGGTGTCCGAAAATTGGTGGTGGGAGTTAGGCGATGAAGGTCCGCTTATGGAGGTGGTGTGGTAAGGCGGCTTTCTTGGGAGAAGTGGTGTTGTGTTGCTGGAGATATGGTTATGTGAATTTCAGGTTAATTGAAGGATGTTTGGATGCTGTTGGTATGATTTGGCCCGAGAAAAATGGAGGTTTGGTGTGATTGAAGTGGGTTTTGATGGAAGGAGAAGAAGAAGATTTGAAGACCAAGATGGAGAGGCTTTGCCGTGAAACATAGGGAGCCAAGATAAGTTTTCTTCCTTTCCATTCCCAGTTTTTTCTTTCAATTCTTTTCTTTTTTTCTCTTGAGTTTTCGGTTTCCACCCATCCCCTTTTGAACGCCTCTTGCTTGTCTATATATTCTCTTCACAACAGAACCTGTTTCTTTGAATTTGAATTTTTGAATCGTTGTTGTATGGTCGTTTTCATGTTGCAGGAGCGTTGTTCGTACCAGCAGGTTTACGTTGAGGTTGCAGAGGCTTTGGACGTACGGTTTTGGATGAAGATCACCACCACTTCTCACAACAACACTTGTATTTTTGTATTTGTTTCCACACAATGGGCCACGCAAGAAATGGGCTTCCCAATTGTAATGAAGATGACTTTGGTTTTATACTTGAATGAAAATTTTGCTCGGATATGAAAATAGATAAAATGGATAATGTTTCTTTTTAATAATATGATTAATAAAAATAATAATAATAAACTAATTAATATTCTAAATTAAAATTAGTTAGAAACATAAACTAAATGAATAATTAATTTAATTAATTAAAACTAATTATTAAAATTGAATAAAATTAAGATTAATTTAAATTAATAAAAATAAAACAACTTGGATATAAATGAAATAAAAATAGGTCATATTGACTTTAAGCTAAAATAAAACAAATAAAAAACTAAGATAATTATTAAATTAAAAAAAAAAGAGAAAAAAGATAAGACATCAACTAGCAGAAAAATGAGGGTAAAATTTGGGGTACAACAGTTGCCCTTATTTAAATATCTTCACCTGATGACATGAGAGATGAAAATCCTCATGGAATCAAAAGTGAAAGATATTTAAATACAGATAACCGAAAATTTTTCCCTCAGATGCACACACATGCAATGCAACAGACATGATGCCAAGGAGATGCAAGAAAATGCAGACACACAAGACACCAAGGGGCAACCAGGAAACAAAAAGATCACAGAGCTTCACTTGGGAAGGACGAAAGCTAGTATCCATGTGAAACACCTCACTAGGGATACAAGCTAACCAACAAAAGAGACCCACCGGGGAGACTCCAAAGAAACACTGGGGAAAAGACCATAGACAATCTTCATCGGGGAAAGATCCGGGGAGATAGACTACTGGGGACAAAACAAACCCACGTTCTTCCTGGGCATGAAACCAGAAAGAAGAACCCGATCACTAGGGATCAGTCAAAAGGACAGACAACCAAGCAAAGATTTCCTGGGGATCTTATGCTGAAGAGTTCCAGATGGGATCTTCAAGAAAAGCCAGGAAGACAGAGACAAACTCTGCGCACCAAAAAGGAGCCTGATAAGGTTGAAGAAATTTGTTCCAAGAAGCTTAGCTTAAAGCAAGTTTTCAAAAATCCAAGAAGCTTAGCTTAAAGCAAGGTTTCAAAAATCCAAGGTAAGGGTTCAATGTCCGACACGATTCGAACAAGAACCGGTTTTAAAACACAAGACAATGCTTGACACGATTCAAACAAAGTCCAAGTTCAAGTTTGACACGATTCAAACAAGAACAAGTTTTAAAACAAGAGGCAATGTCCGACACGATTCGAACAAAGACTTTGTTCAGGTTTGACACGATTCAAACAAGAACAAGTTTTAAAACAAGCAGACGATGCTTGACACGATTCAAACAAAGTCCAAGTTTAAGTTCGACACGATTCAAACAAGAACAGGTTTTAAAACACAAGACAATGCTTGACACGATTCAAACAAAGTCCAAGTTCAAGTCTGACACGATTCAGACAAGAACAAGTTTTAAAATAGGAGGCAATGTCCGACATGATTCGAACAAAGACTCTGTTCAGGTTCGACACGATTCAAACAAGAACAAGTTTTAAAACAAAGCAGACGATGCTTGACACGATTCAAACAAGGTCCAAGTTCAGGTCTGACACAATTCAAACGAGAACAAGTTTTAGAAAATCTTTAAACTTCTTGGGGAACAGCAAAAGATTTTAAAGATTCCAATCTGGCGCGCAAAGGTTAAGACTGAACAAACACGACACAAGGCAAACCGATAATGTCTTTACTTCACTAGGGAAATAAAGACAGGCACAAACAAAAGACCACAAGCAAAACAAAGCACAAGGATGCAAAGATGTTAAGGTATGATGCATATGCTTAGCTATATGCTAGAAACGACGCGAACGGCGCAAAACAGGAAGGAAGAAAGGATAACACAAGCCAACACCCTGAAACCCAAACATCAAGAGTAACCGGGGAAATCTTCGTTTCACTGGAGATGGCAGATCCATGCCAAAAATACAGTACTGCTAATTCTTCCTGTACTAACTTGATTCCATAAAACATCTTGATAATAGAGTAAAACTTAGTTCATCTTTGTGTTTCCTTAAAACTTTTCTGCCTCCAAGAATCAGATGAAAATGACGAAGTTATTGTATTCAAAGACCAATAACAATTCTAGTGACTAAGAATTCTGTCGTCTAACAGCTGACTTCTCTAGGGACTCTTGCATAAAGAGCTGGGGTTTAAATGGGAACATGGTTAATGAGTCATGAATAGACTCTAGTACTCAAATAAGAGTTGGTTGAGATAACACATAATCTGCTTCATGAAGGAAAACCGGTAGGAGCCAGGAAGGTAACCTCATTGGAGATAGAACCAAGAAATGGGCTCCAATAAAGGTATCTAGAATGATTGATCATCAAGGCCAGATGACATTCTAGAAAGGATCCGCAATGAAGGTTGAACCGAAAAATGGTCTTCACTGGGAAAAGATATCCAAAGTGATGAAACAACAGGTTCAAGCATGACCGGTTGGCACTTTGGAAAAAGAAGACCCTTATTGGAGATTGAACCAAGAAATGGGCTCCAATAAAGTATCTAGGATGATTGATCATCAAGTCTAACATGACTAAATGACATCCTAGAAACACCTCTAAAGTGATGGAACAACAGGTTCAAGTATGACCGGTTGGCTCTCTAGAAGTAACCTCTAAAGTGATGGAACAACAGGTTCAAGTATGACCGGTTGGCGCTTTAGAAGTAACCTTGTTGGAGATAGAACCAAAGAATGGGCTCCAACAAAGTATCTAGAATGATTGATCATCAAGGCTAAACGCGACTAGATGACATTCTAGAAAGAATCCGCAATGAAGGTTGAACCGAAAAACGGTCTTGACTGGGAAAAGACATCCAGAGTGATGGAACAACAGGTTCAAGCATGACCGGTTGGCACTTTGGAAAAAGAAGACCTTATTGGAGATTGAACCAAAAAAATGGGCCCCAATAAAGGTATAGAATCTGATAGGTTAGTACCGGAGTTGCGTAGCTGAAGATAATGCTTCCTGGGGAATACCCATCATGGTTGCAAAAAGGATGAATAGTACCAGAGATAGATAAGCTGCTCATAATAGACTGCCACTTATCGCCATTAAAAAACGAGCTTCTTCAAGAGATTGCTGCTTCAAAGAAGTGATGATATCAAGATACTGTTGGAGAAATAATGATGTCTTCAATGAGGATATGTGAGAGATTCTTCTTGCGAGAAACGGTGCAAAATAAATGCACGTTCAAAGATAGGTTTGAAAACTACACCTGCCAGGGACCAAAGTTCAATCTAGGAACAAGCTAGAAAGAAACGGTCAAACAAGACTCCAATTGAGGCACGAACTCAAATGGGAATTTATCTAATCCACATGTGGAAAAGATAACTGAACCAACCCTCATCCACAAGAATCAAACTCTGTGGGGAACTCAGAAAAGGTGGGCACTTTATGCCTAGGGCTGACTTTCTATTGGAGAGAATAGACTAACCCAATCACTTGGGGAGATAAACACCCAAGTGAACAAAAACAGGCAAACACCAGAAAAGGAAGCAAAAATGAAAAAATGTTATGCATATGAGTGCTTATGCCATGCTCATGCTTATGCTGACGAAACAGACAAAAGGAAGCAAGACAAGACTAAAGATGAAATAAACAACGACAAAGGACACCCAACCAAACTCAATAGATTGGACCAATACTGGGGGTGAAGAAGAAGAATCAACAACTTCGTTGGTGAAAAGAGTATTCCACTTGAGGTATGACGTCATGAGGGATTGCCATCGTGAGCTTGATCTTTTTGTTGGAGGAGAATCTGAGGAGAATTGTCAAGATTAGCTGAAGTAACAGCTTACTGGAAAGCTTAGCAAAAGATATCACAAGAACAGAGTAATCCTGCATTCTGACTTATATGATGATCATCTTCGAATTTTGTCTGCCCCAAGCTAAGACGATAACAAGAGGATTTTATAGAAGAATTGGCATACAGGGTGCTCCAATATCTTCAAACTCTTGGAGAGATCTCGGCATAACTGCCCCAGATTAGGGGATGAATAATCAAAAGAATTTTACGGAAGAAATGAAATACCAGATGATTCAATATCTTCCAACTTGAATAATCAAAAGAATTTTACAGAAGAAATGAAATACCCGATGCTTCAATATCTTCCAACTTGAATAATCAAAAGAATTTTACGGAAGAAATGAAATACCAGATGCTTCAATATCTTCCAACTTGAATAATCAAAAGAATTTTACGGAAGGATTGAAATACCAGATGCTTCAATGTCTTCCAACTTGAATAATCAAAAGAATTTTACGGAAGAAATGAAATACCAGATGATTCAATATCTTCCAACTTTTGAATCTTGGCGTAGCTGTTTCTGTTCAGTTATACTCAAGATACTCAAACTGTAGTAGAAATTACTGGGGAACAGATTTTCCCCTACTGATGGGTTACTGAAGACAAAACTAGTCAATATCTGCCCCAATATTCTGATTTTGCAGAATTCTGCCTCTGATTTGTCAACTCCTGGGATAATAGACTGGCAATCCCTACACTTGGTTGCCCCTGACTGAGTCAAATTTCCTTTATCAAGTTCAATTCTTTGACTGACCGCGTTTGTTGGGATTCCTTTATATCGAATGGTATTGCAAACAAGTGTTGTTCATTAAAATTGGCAAAATTTAATGCAAAGGTTTAATGCAAAGTTTAAAAACAAAGTTTTGATAAAACGCACAGTGAAATGATTAAATAGTCAAAATAAAGGTGGGTCTAATCATTAAGGAAGTGACCAACACACGCGAGTAACAAAGATTATTAGGAGTCAGGTTACTCAACCTTGCTGTAGTATGCTTTTCCAAACAACCTTACCTCAATTAGGTCTTTTAAGGGTTGTGATGTGGTATGGTTCATGGTTTATGAAACAAAAGATAAAGGCTCAAATCCTACGCTCAGTTAACCCAAGATATACATTCAAATCTCCAAAAATAGGAAGTCACTTGATTTAAAAGCTTACTGGCGCCTTATATGAAGCGCTCGTGTTTGAATGCATAACCGAGTTAAACTGAGAACTACCCTGCCCCAAGGTTGAGATTATGATTTTTGTTGTGTAAAGAAAGAAAACTACTACTTCTAGGCTCGAAAGGGGTTAACAAGGGATGAATTGAAACAATGCCTTACATCCTCGGCGAGGTTAATTTGAAAGTATACCACAGAAATTATGAACATGAGGTTTTCATCATCCTCCCTAATCTTTGCTTAACAGAAGTTTGAAAAAGGAGGTGAAAAAGATATATATTTTTGTTTTTATGAAAATAAAAGTAAATGAGTGAAACGAATGGATTTAACCAAAAGATGCATAAATATTTCACTAATCTTGCCAATTTGAAAGTACAATACTGCTTATAAGCAAAACAGATTCAAATATGCAAAGAAAAATACAACAAAATTGCCGAAATAGTCTAAAGTTCCCAGCCTCAGGGAACTGGGCTTTCCTTCTTGACTTGCCAAACTGAGATAGTCATCTTCAAAACTGATTGTCGAAATCCGTCTGAGAATTATCTTCACATCCACTCTCGACAATTTCTTCCTCTTCAGGGTCTGATGAATCCGCTTGATTAAGTGAAGGACTATTGATTTGAATTCCTTGAGGCGTGAATGAGATCATCTCATAATCAAGCAGCATCTGAACCTTGCTTCTGAGTACCTTACAGTCTTCGGTCGAATGCCCCTGTGCCCCAGCGTGGTAGTCACATCGGGCGTTGACATCAAAGCCTGGTGGGCAGGGATGGATCACTGGATCTATCCTTTTTGGCACTATCAATCCCCCTTTGATTAAATCTGGCAGGAACTGACTGTATGGTATTGGCAATAGAGTGAAATTCCTCTCTGGCTTCCTTGGCCTTTGTCGTGCATGCTGACGTGGCTGACGGCGGTAGGACCGTTGATACAGAAGAGGTATTCGGTTTGTAGAAGAATATTGCCCACGTGGAGAGATTGGTGTCTGATGCAAAGACCCAAAAGGTTGCTGATGCTGAACACTTGAGTTGTAGAAGCGCTGAGGTATTTGGGATTCCCATATAGGATTACTTTCCTTCTCCCATTCTTCTTGAGAACTGACAACTGATTTATTCTCACCGGCCGGAGTATTTGAGATGCCTCAGATCTTTCCTTTCTAGAGACCACTCTCAATGCGTTATCCAATTTTTACCAATTCAGAAAAGTTTGATGTCACAGTGCTAAACAACTTTTCTCGGTATATACCTTGCAAAGTATCCACGAACCAGTCAACCAATTCCTTGTCCGAAAGTGGTGGTTGAACACGAGCAACTACTTCTCTCCACCTCTGAGCATACTCTCTGAAGGACTCATTTTCTTCTTGAGCTAAGTCTAGCAAATGTAGGCGGCTGGGAGCCAAATAAAGATTGTAGTTGTATTACTTCACAAAGGCACTGGCTAGGTCTGACCATGATTGGACATGACTACTCTCTAGCTGCATATACCAATGCAGTGATGCTCCACTTAGACTGTTTTGGAAACAATGGATCATGAGTTTGTCATTGAGGACATGTGAAGTCATTCCTCTGCAAAACATCACCAAATGTTGTTTTGGACAGCTATCCCCTTTATACTTCTCAAACTTTAGTGCCTTGAACTTAGGAGGTATCACAAGGTCAGGTACCAAACACATGTTTAGGGCATTCAGATCAGCAGTGTCACGGCCTGCAATGGCATCAAGCTTCTTTTCCAAGGCACGAAATTTTTCCATTAGCTCAATGTCTCGTGGATCCTGGGTTTTCCTCACAGGGACCACTTCTTGGGAATCTGACCCGGAGAATGCAAAACTGCGATATTCCAGAGCATCAATAGAACAAAAATGTCCATCTCGGACAACGGCATTTTCTTGTATAAATTGGTTCTCAACAGGAATCTGCACAGGTTGAGTTTGGGCAACATTGTTCACGAACATACCCTGAATATTGGCATCTCTTTTTGCCAAGGCTGCCATAACCTGATCCAATTGGCTTCTTAACAAGTCGAAATCCGCTCTGGTCATGAACTGGTTCTGCTTCTCTGAATTCATGATCCCTTAAAAGCTTCTTCAAGTCCAATGCTGGCTTCAGGAAGGTTAGCTGGGTTACAGACAAAGGACGAAGGAGACTCAAGACCGAGAAATGCAAATGTAATGCAAATGTGAAGGCAATGCTAATGCAAGCCAAATGGTTTCAAGGAACTTGAAAGGCGACTTGCAAACATTTCGGGAAAACTGAAAAGTTTTGTTTTAAAATCTAAGATCCCGGTTGATCTTTGCAAAGAACGTCTGAGTTCATTGAAACCAAATGGTTATCATGAGAGGTATGCAATGCACAAAGCACGGGCTCACAAAAACACAAACATGCATACACAATGGCACACAAGTCCTAGGTTTAGGGGCCACGAGCATGGAGCCAAAGGTATACCCATCCCAAAGGTATGTACTATGGTTTTCACTTGCAAGACAAGGTTCTAAAAAGTTCCCCGAGTCGACAACCCATCTTTCGGATTTTATCGACTTTCCAATTGCTTGGTGATCAATAAAATTCTCAAGAGAATCTCATCTGAGTGTAGCATCGCGTAGCAACCATTTGGGATTGCTCCCTCACAGTCCTCGCACTACGTCCTAAACAGACCAAGTGGGGTAGAGGGTAGCTAAAGGTCATCAGTATCTCTGGCTCCTAGGTCGAAAGTAGTAACGCATTCACGATTGCTCGTTCAACATATACCACTTCCGAGAGGGCCTCAACTGAGTGTGGACTTCAAGTTCCCTCCTTTGGGATTTCTCCCTCGAAGTTCCCTTGACTATGTCCACGGTTCCTAAACATATGTGTTCTCTCAAGTCCGGGTTAGGACTTATCTCACTCATAGATACCATGTCAACCCAAATTAAACAGAAAAATGTCAAACAAGAACAGATATACAGATATATAAGAAAATATGACATACATAAGCATATACAAGTAAATAAGCAAACATGACCAACATAAAAACAAGATAGGCTTAACCCTCTTAGGAAAGGACCAGCAATAGGTCTAACTTTCCCCAGTGAAGTCGCCATTTCTGTTGCGGTGAAAATCGGATAACAAATTATTAATTAATTTGCATCATATTTCTTTTACAACCGACTTTGATTTATCCAAAGAAAAGGTTCAAGGTCGTTAGAAAAACCTAAGGGGAAAATATCTAAGGTTCGGGGGTTGGTTACGCCTAGGGAAGGTATTAGCACCCTAAACGTCCGTAGTATTCTACGGGAGCCTCTTGTTCTAATGTTATGTTATGTTTGCTAAAGGTTCTATGCTAAAGGTTAGTTAGCAGGGGAAGTGATAAATTCATTATGATGAATATCACTAAGAGTTGAGGAACTCTCTCCTAAAGCTAGTTGTAATTTCTATGGCTCTGATGAGGCCAAGAAATTGAAGTTTTCTCCTAAGAGGTTACTTAGGTTAAGGTGGGGGCTAATGACTTTAAAAGTCAATGTATTTTAACCTTCCTTTGGAATAGGGGGAAAGACAATAGTTGTAAAGATTCTAAAAGATAACAAGACATAATGCAAAACGATAATACAATCATACATGAATTAAGATATGAGATAAAATAAAAATGTCAATGCAAAGTGAGAATTAAACATGTTAGACAATGATTGAATAAAATGAAGTAGTCTCGTCTTAATCATGATTTAATCGAGAAATCGATAATCAATGATTCTTGACTTTCATCGACTAAATAGAAAGTGGTCTCATGTTGATCAAAGTTTTGTCAACTCAATGAAATCAACCAAACCATGAGGTTTGTTATGTCATCGACCAAAATAAAAGTCGTTCTCGTCTAAATCAAGATTTAATCGAGAAATCGATAATCTTAATATTTGACTTTCATTGACCAAAAAACGGTAGCCTCCCATTTATCAAGACTTTATTGATTTAGAATAAATCTACAAGTCACGATTTTGTATGTCATTGGCCTAAACAAAGAAATGACATAAACATAAGGTTGATCTCGTCTTAATCAAGATTTAAATCGGTGGATCGATAATCTTGATATTTGATTTTCATCGATCAAAATAAAATCGGTATAAAATCAAGTTGGTCTCGTTTAAATCAAGATTTAATCGACAAATCGATAATCTTAGATTTTTAACTTTCATCGACCAAAATAAAATCGGAATAAACACAAGTTGGTCTCGTTTAAATCAAGATCTAATCGACAAATCGATGATCTTGGATTTTTAACTTTCATCGACCAAAATAGAATCGGAAGTGGCCTCCTACAAATTTAGACTTTTAGTGATTTTGAGATAATCAACAAAGTCAAAATTTTTATGATATCATTGGCCAAAAATTGTGAGTTAACACCAATTCTTTTACCAAGAAACTTAAATAAATTTAAAACAAAATATTGGAAACCTACATTAAAAAACAAACAAATGAAAGTAAGAAAAACTAAAAAAAGGAGGGGGGCGCAAATTTAAAGGAGGTGTGTGAGCATGGAAATCATTTGGGCTGGAACTAAGCCCTTCATTCCATTACAAACACACACATACGAAACCAAAGGGGAGTATGCGTATGGAATTAATATGAGAAAGAAAACGGGCTACAAGCCCATGACTGCCATTATTAATTCACAGCAAAGACCATTTCCACACGGTCATACGGTCACCCTTCACTAAGTCAAAGTTGAACAAATCCAAACTTTCATTTCTTTTTTATTTAAAAAAAACGCATCAACAAACATGGTCAATCACAAAAGCTTTACGCTGTGCACCAAAGTAAAGAAAACAAGCATCGCCGATCAAAGTGAGGACAAGGGAAAAACAAAAACACAACGCGTATCAAAGATCAACGAATTGTTTTCAACTCCAACCTTCCTCGCGAGTCTCCGTCTCCTTCGCTCAATTTCTCGCTCGTCGCTCTGCTTGGTTCGATTCTATTCAGGTTTGTGTGATGTGGGTTTTTGTTTCAAACTTTCTCTTCATCTCCTCCTTGCTCTGGGTTTGTGTTTCGCGGTTTTGAGTGGGTTTGACGAAATGAGGATAGGTGAAGGTTTTGATTTGGTTGAGTTGTGGATTTGAAACAGGGGGCGAAGGTTGTAGATCGGTGGAAGAGAAATTGAAGGTTGAAGGGTGACGACGTTGTATTGTGTTGAAGAGGATTCAAGAAAAAAAGTCGGATTCCAGGTCTCCTCCCGCCTATGGTTTGCGAATGATGTTTGGGATAATGGTTAGGTTTTGGGAATGTTTGGAAGTGCGAAGGCTGGGTCTGGTTTTGGTGCGAATGAGTGTGTTGAGGATGTGTTATAGGGGGTTGAAGGAAAAAGGGATGGAGAGGATTAAACAGAGGGAGTGGGTCGTTTTTGTGAGGAGAGGAATCGGTTTGAGGTGGCGGACGGAGTTTAAGGGAAGGTTGAATGGTTTCCGGTGGGCAGCTCTGAAGTTGTGGTTGGTGGTGTTTTGGAGAGAGATGGGGTGTCCGAAAATTGGTGGTGGGAGTTAGGCGATGAAGGTCCGCTTATGGAGGTGATGTGATAAGGCGGCTTTCTTGGGAGAAGTGGTGTTGTGTTGCTTGAGATATGGTTATGTGAATTTCAGGTTGATTGAAGGATGTTTGGATGCTGTTGGTGTGATTTCGTCCAAGAAAAATGGAGGTTTGGTGTGATTGAAGTGGGTTTTGAACACCTCTCCCCTTTTGAACACCTCTTGCTTGTCTATATATTCTCTTCACAACAGAACCTGTTTCTTAGAATTTGAATTTTTGAATCGTTGTTGTATGGTCGTTTTCATGTTGCAGGAGCGTTGTTCGTACCAGCAGGTTTACGTTGAGGTTGCAGAGGCTTTGGACGTACGGTTTTGGATGAAGGTCACCACCACTTCTCACAACAACACTTGTATTTTTGTATTTGTTTCCACACAATGGGCCACACAAGAAATGGGCTTCCCAATTGTAATGAAAATGACTTTGGTTTTATACTTGAATGAAAATTTTGCTCGGATATGAAAATAGATAAAATGGATAATGTTTCTTTTTAATAATATGATTAATAAAAATAATAATAATAAACTAATTAATATTCTAAATTAAAATTAGTTAGAAACATAAACTAAATGAATAATTAATTTAATTAATTAAAACTAATTAATAAAATTGAATAAAATTAAGATTAATTTAAATTCATAAAAATAAAACAACTTGGATATAAATGAAATAAAAATAGGTCATATTGACTTTAAGCTAAAATAAAACAAATAAAAAACTAAGATAATTATTAAATTAAAAAAAAAAAGAGAGAAAAAAGATAAGACATCAACTAGCAGAAAAATGAGGGTAAAATTTGGGGTACAACACTCATGAATGGATTGCTGGCATGGAGAGAATTTTTCTGATAATTTACTGTAGTGAGGAGAACAAGGTAGTGTTTGCTTCTCACTCATTGAGAGGTCCTGCTATGAGGTGGTGGGATATTACTTCAGCTTTTATGACTATTCAAGGTGTGCCTAAAGTGTGGGAGCAATTCAAGGCTACTTTTATGGAAAAGTATATTCCTAGTTCTTTGAGGATCCGAAGAGAGTTTAAATTCCCACAGTTGAGGCAAGGTAGTGTGGCAGTAACTGCTTATGTTGGGTCGCTAAGGCAAGTTTATGTGGTTAAGAACGATTTGAGGAGTGTTCAGACAGAAGGGGATTCGCATAGGTCGAATCAGAATGATTGTGGGAGGTCAAGCCAATAGTTTAGGCCTAGGCAACAAGCTTTCAAAGGGAAACAAGTCCGGAATTCTAGGACTAGTACACCTCATGTGTGTCGTACTTGTGGTAAGATGCATTTGGGTAGATTTCGCTTTAAAGGAGTGAAGTGTTACCAATGTCAGAAGGTGGGCCATATGGCGAGAGATTGTTCTCAGAATAAGAATCAAGCACAAGGAAGGAATACCGGTCGAGTTTTTACCTTGGATGCGAAGAAAGCAAAGGGTGATGACTCTTTGATTGTTGGTACGTGTTTCGTTAAGGGGTTTCCTTGTTTTGTATTATTTGGTTATGGAGCGACGCACTCTTTTGTGTCAATGCAATGTGTGAAGCGACTGGGTTGCAAGCTATTCCGTTATCTCCCCCCCCCCCCCCATGGTGGTTACTACTGCCATGGATGAGATAGTTGAAACGCCTTTGATGTGCGAGATTTGTGTTTTGTCTGTGGATGGGAGAGTTTTTCAGATTGAAATTATATGTTTGCCGCTTAAGAAAGTAGACGTTGTTTAGGAATGGATTGGCTTTCTGCTAATTCAGTTTTCATCGGGTGTGAGGAGAAGCTAATCATCATTCCATCTACTGAAGCTAACCCGAGGGATGTTTTGACAACTATTTTAGAAGGTACAGTTGGAATGATAAATTTATTGGTAGAGAAGGAAAAATCTGTTCTTTTGGTTCTCACTAAGGAGGAGAGTAGCGACCTTCAAGTTCTGAGTATCCATGTAGTCTGTGAGTTTTCAGAAGTTTTCCCCGAAGATGTCACTTCTCTTCCTCCGGAGAGGGAAGTGGAATTTTCTATTGACCTGGTACCGGGAACGGCTCCTATATCCGTTTCTCCGTATCGGATGGCACCACTTGAATTGAGAGAACTGAAAGAGCAATTGGAAGGATTAATGCCTAAGCATTTTGTTGGACCTAGTGTTTCACCGTGAGGAGCTCCAATCTTGTTAGTAAAGGAGAAAGATGGTGGAATGCGGTTGTGTATTGATTATCGACAGTTGAATAAAGTCACCATTAAGAACAAGTACCCATTACCAAGGATAGAGGATCTGTTAGATCAATTGAAAGGAGCCTGTGTGTTCTCGAAGATTGATTTACGGTCGGGTTATCACCAGACCCGTGAGAAGAGTTCGGACGTATCGAAGACGGCATTTAGAACCCGTTACGGTCATTATGAATTCTTAGTAATGCCTTTCGGTGTGGCAAACGCTCCGGCAGCTTTTATGGATTATATGAACCGTATATTCCAAGCCTACTTGGATCAATTTGTTGTGATCTTCATTGATGACATTCTTGTTTATTCTCGTACTTCACAAGAGCACGAGGGTCATTTGAGAATCGTTTTATCGATCCTACAAGAGAAGCAACTTTTTGCCAAGTTGAGCAAGTGTGAATGTTGGATGTCGGAGGGTAGTTCCTTGGTCACGTCATATCTCACGAAAGTGTGGCGGTAGATCCATCTAAGGTTGAGGCGGTAATTAATTGGGAGAGACCGAAGAATGTCTCGGAAGTTAGAAGTTTCTTGGGACTGGCAGGTTAGTACAGAAGGTTTCTCAATTGGCGTTACCAATTACTAGACTTACGCGAAGGGATTGTCCTTATGAGTGGGATTCGGCTTGTGAGCAAAGTTTTATGAATTTGAAGGAAAGATTGACGATTGCTCCTGTTTCGATCATCCCTGATCCTAACAAGTCGTATGAGGTATTTTGTGATGCATCCAAGATGGGATTAGGAGGTGTTTTAATGCAAGATAGGCACGGGGTGGCTTACGCTTCTCGACAATTGAAAGTCCACGAGAAGAAATATCCAACGAATGATTTAGAGTTGGCGGTAGTTGTGTTTACTCTGAAAGTGTGGCGTCATTATCTGTATGGGAGTACGTTTTGAGATGTTTAATGACCACAAGAGTTTAAGGTATCTTTTGACCAAAAAGAGTTGAATATGCGTCAAGGGAGATGGATGGAATATTTGAAGGATTATGATTTGGAACTAAGGTACCACCCGGGTAAAGCGAATAAAGTGGCAGATGCATTGAGCAGGAAAGTGTTACGAAATGCCGAGTTGATAATGTTAGAGTATGCCTTATTGGAAAAGTTTAGGGATCTAAATCTTCAATTTGAATGTTAATTCTACTCTTAGAGAGGAAATTCAACAGGGGCAAATGTTGGATGAGAAGTTACAAGAAGTGTTAGTTCAACTGGGTTTTGTTCAAGCTACCGACGGAATTATTATGTTTAATCAAAGGATTTGTGTTCCAGACAATGAGGTGTTAAAAAGAAAGTTTATGGGTTGTTCGGAATGAAAAAAGATATTGCAGTGTATGTGTCGGAATGTGCAGTGTGCCAACAGGTAAAGATTGAACATCAAAGATCGGGTAGTCTGTTGCAACCTTTAGAAATTCCAGTTTGGAAGTGGGATAGTATCTCTATGGATTTTGCAGTGGGCTTGCCCCGTACGCAAGGTGGTTATGATTCAATTTGGGTGATTGTGGATCGGCTAACGAAATCAGCACAATTCTTGGCCGTGAAGGTTACATACAAGGCAAGCCATCTTGCAAGGTTGTTTATTTCAAAAATTGTGAGGTTACATGGTATTCCCTCTAATATTGTGTCAGATCGAGATCCAAAGTTTACTTCAAGGTTTTGGAAAGTTTTCAACAAGCTATTTGGTGCGAAGTTGCGTTTGAGCACGTCCCATCATCCTCAGACGGATGGTCAGACTGAGCGAACAATACAAACAATGGGAGAAAATATAGAACACCTTCGTGTTAGGAAGAGGTTGGTGAAGATAGAATTTTGGGACCGGAAATTATTCAAGAGACTTTGGAAAAGATTCGAATGATCCGCGAGAAAGTTAAACAAGCACAAGATCGCCAAAGGAGTTATGCGGATAATCGAAGGTGACCATGTGTTTTTGAAAGTTACTCCGAGATTGAGATTGAAAGGACCGTTTAAGTCACGGAAGTTAAGTCCGAGATACGTGGGACCATATCAAGTTCTTGATAGGATTGGTGAAGTAGCTTACAGGTTGGCCTTACCGCCCTCTCTGTCAGAAATGCATGATGTTTTCATGTGTCTCAGCTACAGAAGTTTGTTCCTGACCCTCTTCAGCCAGTACTACCAGACTCTGTTGAAATAGAAGCAGACTTAACGTTTGAGCCTCAACAGAGTCGCATTGTGGGAAGAGAAACGAAGGTATTAAGGAACAAAGACATTCGTCTTTTTAAGGTGAAATGGGATGAGACGCATCCGGGCGATGCATCTTGGGAACTAGAATCAGAGATGCGAGATGCTTACCCTCACCTTTTTAGGTAATATTCTAAATTCGAGGACGAATTTCTATTTAAGGAGGGGAGGGTGTAATACCCCGTATTTTTAATTACTCTGGATAATATTAGTTGTGATCAAGTGAGTTCCAGTGTACTCTGAGGAATTATCTGCAAAGATAATTAGAGTAAACTGTTGAGCTCAGAGCAAATCCAATTAATATTATCTGACTCTGAGGTATTTAATTATTGGAACTTTAGAGACTATTTGGATAATTGGTAGTGTTACTAATTAACTGATATTTTGCTATATCAATTCTTTCCACTCCTTTTCCTTCAAAGAAGCAAAAGAGAAGAAAGATAGAAAGAAGTTAGAGAGAAGGAAGAGAAAAGGAAAGAAAAAGGAGAGGAAAACCTAGAAGGGGGAAAGAGCAAGATCACCATCCAATCTTCATCAAATCATCTCATCTTCTTCATCATCATCTTGTTATCAAGGTGGGTTCTAAATAGAAACTTTAGTGGTAGAATTCTTGAGTTTCTAGACTTAGGTTAGGTTTTGAGAAAAATGAATAATTTTGCAAATCAATAAAATTTAACGGTTAAAAATCGATATAAATTGTGTTGTATGATCACTCTATGCTTATGAACATTAATTATGCTTGTTTGTGTTGTTTGGAATTGTTTTGGGTTGATAAAAGTGGATTTTCTAGCTTTTGGAACCATGGAACCCTTAAGGGAAGAATTCTGGCTCTGGTGCGATTCGCCAGGAGAATCAGAATTCGCCAGGCGAATTAAGTCTCGCCATTGTCTCGCCAGGCGAAGGACTGGCGAAAGGGATTCGCCAGGCAAAATCCATATTCTCCAGGAGAATTTGAAGAGACAGAAATGTATTAGCTACTGGAACTTTTGATTTTCTAAAATTGGGGATTCGCCAGGCGAAGTGCTGGTGAAGGGGGATTCGCCAGGCGAATCTGCTTGGGATCAAATATTTACTTTTCTTCAAATATCCGTAACTTTTGACTCGTTTATCCGATTTGAGAGTTCTTTATATCGATGTGAAGCTAAGAAAATATTCTATACATTGGAGGTGGAAAATGTTAATTTTACTGCTCGATTAAATAATCGGAGAATTTCCAAAGTGGTATATTTATGTTTTACTTGTCATATATTATTCTATTGTGCAATTGTGATATATCTTGCCTATCCTATTATTGTTTAGCATGGTTGTGAGTGCATGTGCATGATAAAATGAAAATGTAATAGGAAGAGTGAGGATACTTTACCCCAAAACAAATGATATGATTCTAGATTGTGACTAGGATTGTTAGATAATCTAGATGGCGATGCTCGTGCGTTCGATGCCTAGGTGTGCACCTTCGACGAGTAATGGTCTAGAGAGAGTGAAACACTAGTATGGAATATATGTGTGAACCTTTGTGTTCTTTGTGATGAAGGCAATTGTGGCCTTGGGATTGTCGAATACAATCACATTTGTGAGAGATCATGTAATCATAACTGTTTATCTTGAGTGGCTATTTCATGAGCCTCGGGCTCCTCTGAAATGTATGCGCAACTACTTGGCAGGTTTGATTCCTCGTGCTGTACGAATGGTGCTCGAGGGGTGAATGCTTCTGACGGTATAAGGGCCGTGTAAAGTGATGCTTCATAACGGTAAAAGGCCCGTAGAACCCGGATCCATTCGTATGTCAAGTAGGTTACAAGGATCTATGACTCGGGTCGCCTTCTAGACGTAGAAGCGGACGGGAAGAAGAGATGCCTTGGTAAGGTTATCGATTAGTGATATTTTTGAGTTAGTTGACTCATGACATGTTCCATATAGTGTGAGATTTGATATGTGAACTCGAAAGTCTTTTCCCTTCCCTTAGACTTGAGTTAGGATTGTTAGAACCTTGTAAATCCGAGAGAATCTATAAGATAAGGAACTCACTGGGATTTGATGTATCTCACCCCACGTTGTTGAATATATTTCAGGTACTTTAGGTTCCGCTAGGGGTAAGGATAAAGTCGTGTGATTTTTCCTTGCTTGTTGATGGCTAGCTTCCGATGTGGAGTTATTTTGAGATCATTATTGATCTAGTTCTTAATTTTAATCTTTTGAACATCTTCTGTATATTATGCCTTAGACTTTTAGTATTTTGTATTTTGGGCATTTAATGTATACAATGTGTTAACTAGGAACTTATGGTATTTCAGTACCAAATACTTGGATTCATGTATAATATATATGCTTTGATGTATGTTGTTATATATGGGTGTTACACTTTCGAAGGCCATGCCATGTTTCTCAATTAAATCCACTTTTCTCAATCGTTCTGTTCCATAAACGATCCAAGTTATCTGCTTAACTTCGGAACGTCCAATTCTTACTCATACTTGGAAAGCTAACTTTCAAATTTCCTTCTTCTAGGTAAATCAAAACTGCACACAATTGGTACCACTTTCACGGAATCTAAATCGAATACCATGAACTCACAGAAGTTAACAATTACTAGCTCTGACCAGCCGCTCATACCTTACTAATACCATAATTACGCACCGAAATATTCCTTGCAAGACCGATACTTCGTAAGTATTTTCCAACTTCGTCCTTAAGACTCTCAACGGTAATACACCTAAGGCCTTTTCATTAATAACACAGTTCACAAGATTATTTCCCAAGGTCAACTCTCTTGTTGTCTGAACAAATGGCCAACTACGCAACACCTTTCCACAAGTTCCGATTTCAAAACACAAATTCGTCCTTCATTTTCTTGCAATCCCGTTTGCCATTCGCACAACACTCCCCAATCAGAGCAACATAAGGTAACATAACACAGATGATGGTTCCTAAGGGATTTCATAATTTGCACACATGTTAATCGATTACCCGTCTGAGGTCAATCGGTTAACTCCTCAAAATTCAGCACAAAACACCATCCTTGCACGTGTTAATCGGTTAACCCCATTGTGTTAATCGGTTAACACTACTGCAGAAGCTGAAAATAAACAATTTCCTTTAATTCAAAGCCATTCCTACCCAAACCATCACTCTGTCTTGCTCTATCTTAGAATATCACTCTCAACTCGTGGCTTTTTAACTTGTATAATATTCACTAACCATGATCCACCCAAGGTAATATAGAACAAAGTTAAAACATGCAGATGACACACTCTAACTAAGTGACAAGGCAAAATTCCAAATTCTATCGCAGTCACACGATGAATCGTTGGCGGGATAGTTCATTCTCTGCTTATACAACTACTCTAGCTGAAGACCAATAATGACGACATTATAGGGTTTCAACCACCACTCATACTTGATTTGTCCATAAGCAAAATCCAACACACAACCATCACACGGTACCACAAGGCGATGGGCACAACATGTCAGCACTCAACCTTATTCTACATCCTTGGTTCAACAAAGGTAGATTCCTAATATTCCGATTATTCGCAAATACAGAAGTTCTCTATACTTGAAAATAAATCGGGGTAATGCACCCTCTTGACGAACCCTTCCATTACTTCGTACACATTAACCGGGATTTCTTACCCTTCACTATCCATTGCGCATTCCACTTACCAAATCACTTAATGGAAGATTCACAACCGACAATTCTCATCAACTAAGTACCAAACCCTTCCGGTGTAAATCGTTCCATGATTTACACTTAGCCCGTAATAAGTCCTGATTTGCTTCTCGTTGTTTACCGCAATCTTGCTTCTTAAAAAAAAATACAATATTCACTATTTCACAAGGTACGTCCCTTCACACTTGTCTCAAGAATAAGAATCCATCAGTACACTTATGACCATGATGCCACCACTACGCTTGTTCTTAATACCTAGGTGTGACTTTCCAATTTCACATCATATTATTAGAGTTCTCACGGGTGAACCATCCTTGATTACACTTCCTTAACTTAAGGCCCAACAACTACTCAATAGCTCTATTGCACATTCGTCCAAAATACATTCCGTTGTCATTTCCTAATAATATACTGTTAATACCGTTTTTACTTCACTCTCCATTGTAATCCTCTTAGGTCCAAATATAAAACCATCTCTCTAAGATTTCCTTAACACAAACTTCTTCCGGTCCGTATCACTACACTTTCTGTTACTAAATGAAGCTCATTCTTTCTCCAACACAACACCTTATACGGTTCCTTGGGTAATTTAACATTTCCAAATTCCAAATTGGTCTCTCATCGAATACAGAAAATCCCGATGTAGTATCTCAAACTTAATCTCTCTACATAACTGAATATACGCAATTCATCACCCACTCTTCGTCCGGTACATACTTGTTTCACTTGAAGTATGTAAACACATCCTTGTGTTTCTTTCACACACTTCTCTACTACTTTAAATTCCCATAAAAGTCGAACGTCCTTAACTTTCAGACTCCATCAATTCCAAAGGATTACTTGAACAACACATCACTCTTAAATTCCATGCTACCCAAAGCACAACCTCTACTAAGGCCTCAGCTGAGCTGACCAAAACTCCTCACTACTAACTCTTGGCTTGAGCCTACCCTCACAGCACAAGTTCAAACAACACTTCGGAGTCCTCGTGGTCGCTCAACCATGATTCTACCTATCACATACATAGTATTAGGTTGATCAGGCCCAACACTACATAGTATGATATTAAGAGTCATGCTGGCAAGACACACTTAAGAGGCAGGAATAGATTTAATTATGATGTTTCAAGGCTAGCTCGAGGACACGACCTTCTCTGTTACCAACTGTAATGCCCTATATAATATACATCTAGAATAATACAATACAAGCATTATATTTGGTACTGACACCATCATAAGTGCCTAATGGCGTAATTCACATACTTGACCATTCTAAAAACATAATACAAACTATGGCTCAAGATATGGAAAACTAGCCAAAACAAAAATCTAAGATCAATATACAATATCCTCAATTCTATACAACAAATACACAGCGGAATAAGCTCAACTAAGCTTCTCTTGAAACATCCAAGCATAGCTCCACTTGTAAATCAACCTGCAAATACCTCCTGAAAATAATCAACAATAGAGGGGTGAGATACATCAAATCTCAGTGAGTTCCCTATCCTATGGATTCTCTCGGCTTTACAGGGTTCTATCTTATCCTAACTCAAGTCGGGGGAAAAGGAACTAGACCTTGAGTTCAACCATTTCTGACTAGAGAAACAATCGCAAAAAACACAAAACAATAACTAGTTAAGGAATCTTTCCCCGGCCATCCCGCTCAAAGAGATTAAACACGGGTCACGGATCCTTAACGTAAATAACTTCCCCCGACCATCCCGCTCAAAGAGATTAAACACGGGTCACGATTATCTACTATTAGTACTTTCCCCGCGCAATCCCGCACAAGGAGATTAAACACGGGTCACGGTACCAACCACTTAGTAACTTTCCCCGGCCATCCCGCACAAGGAGATTAAACACGGGTCACGGTTACCTACTTAATAAATACTTTCCCCGGCCATCCCCCACCAAAGAATTAAACACGGGTCACTAATATTTATTAAGGAACACAAACCTAATAAATACTTTCCCCGGCTATCCTACACCACGGATTAAACACGGGTCACTAATATTTATTAAAGGATACATACTTGATAAATACTTTCCCCGACCATCCTACACCAGAGGATTAAACACGGGTCACTAATATTTATTAAGGGATACAACAAACCTTTACCAAGACCTAGTTACATCTCTAGGCCGGAACTCGTCAATGAATGCATGAGCATCGCCATCCAGAGTTTCTTTCACAATTCTATTCACAACCTAGAATTATAACAATCTTAACTATGCCATTTGTCTTGGGGTAAAGTTTCCTCACTCTTTCTAATTCATTTTAATCATGCATATTCTCTCAATTATGTTCAACAACAATATTAGACAAGCATATTACAACATCTATCATAAACCACACAAGATAGCATAACATATCAAACATAATCCACAGTAGTTCACACACATTTTTAAGGCATACAAGCCACTACTATCCTTTACCAAGCATCCTTGGTTAAAACTCATGGTCTCACATTACCATTCCATAGCACGTCACATAAACCGTCACTTTCGGTTCCCTCTGATTCATTTTCGGGTATCGAAATCAATACTTTCACCTTTATCCCATAGGATATTTCCACAGCTTTACATCGGCTAACATTATGCCGTGATCGGAGACATTTGAGTTCAATCTTGAAAGTCCTAATCTGAGACATTTGAGCCTTCAAGACCAACCTACCACCTGAGTCGAGAACTCTCATCATCTTGTCTTTGACAACTACCTTGTAGTTCTTTTCCACAAGATGTCCTATATTGAGTGGGTTACTTTTCATGCCTGGTATGTATAACACATTAGAAATTATTGATTTCTTGCCATCCTTCCTCACGATTTGAACATCACCAACACCTTCAGCTGCTAGAGTATTGTCATTTACAAATTTCACAGTGTTCTTCGTCGAGGGCTTCATGTTGACAAACCAATCTTTCCTTCCAATCATGTGTGATGAGCATCCTGAGTCCAAGTACCACTGGTCCTAGAATCTCTCTTCGTCTCATGTTGTGACCATTAACAACATCTCTTCTTCTTCATGTTTCGCCAGCTTTGCATCAGTTTCTTGATTCTTCTTCTTTTTTAGACAATCACTAAAATAGTGATCATACTTCTGACAAATAAACACTAAATGTGACTTTTGTCAGGCTTTCGACCACCGTCTCTTCCTCTACCTGCAGCACCACCTCTTTGGTTGCCTTGGTTACAGGGTTTTCTCTGATTCAACCAGCTTCCTTCATGCTAATTTCGACCAATCAAATTGGTGTAGCCTCATCTACCTTTGTTTCCATTCCAGCTTCCTTTGCATTTTCTTTCTTTTTCTGGCTGCGCCTGCAGAGCCATATCACTCTTCAACTTTCCTACAGCTCTTTCAGCCATCCTTTGTTCATGAGACTCAAGCGTCCCTTGAAGCTCTTCCTTCGTCAATACTGACAAGTCTTTCGAATCTTCTATGGCTACTACCATGTGTTTAAATTTGGAGCCAATGACCTCGAGATCTTTGACACAACTGATCTTGAAGTCAACACTTCTCCATATACCTTGATTTGATTCACCAGCTTTGTAACTCTGGCGAAGGAATCTATTATACTTCCATTGTCTTCCATCTAAAGAAATTCATAAGTCCTTTTGTGATTTTGTAACCTCACCTCTTTCACCTTTTCTGCGCCTCCAAACGATTTTTCAAGAATCTCACAAGCTTCTTTTGCTGATTCTACATCACTAACCTTTTCAAAATTATCTGGATCAACACATTGATGGATTATAAAGAGAGCTTTATAATCTTTCTTCTTCAATTCTTTATATGTTGCTTTCTCCTGATTTGTTGCAGTTTCTGCAAGCGGTGATAATCTCTCCTTCACAAGATCCCAAAGATCTTGGTAACAAAAAACCACCATAATTTGCTTGCACCAATTCTCATAATTATCTTTCTTAAGAATTGTAAGGTTTGCTAGAAAGTGATCGTTCGGGGGATTCATCGTCATCACAGTTGTTCTTCCCTTAAATCAAAACAAGAGCTCTAGATACCAGATGTTGGAATTCAACCACAACCTATGGAGAATTCCTATTTAATCTTGATCTCAAGATTGTTATGTAATGACAATAAACAAAAACAAGAACACACTTAAAGAAGATGAGTATGAACTGCAGAGTAACTCTCTGCCCACAATTGTAGAATTTTATTATCACTTTGCAACTGCAAAACCGTGATTATCAAACTTGATTATTACAATGATAAGAGTTTCTCCCTATTTATAGATTTAGGTTAACTTGCATCCCAAGCTAAAGCCCAAATTATAAAAGCCCAAAAATTTCTAATCTAATCTTTCTAAATCAAATATAATCTTTCTAAAATAATGAATTACATATTTAACACTCATTTCCCCTGTGTAATCTACTCTTGTAATAAAAAATCAAAGTGAACTCCATAAGATGCAAGTTTCAAGAAGACACATTGAATATAGCTAACTCATCAATAGAATGAAGACAGCAGATACAATAGACACTACACCAAAAGTAAGTTATAACATCGCACCTTAGACAGCGCTTTAATACAAAAGCGCTGCTATAAGTTAAAAACAAGGAAACTATTCATTTAAAAAAATAAAAGCGCAAAAAAATATAAGACCTTAGACAGCGCTTTGGTCAAAAGCGCTTTATAAGGTCTTATAAATTTAAAAAAAAAAATTTAATGAAAAATATTAGACAGCGCTTTAGTTAAAAGCGCTTTCTAAGGTCTTATAAATTAAAAAAAAAATATAAGACCTTAGACAGCGCTTCGGTAAAAAGCGCTTTCTAAAGTTTTATTAATTTTAAAAAAAAATTAAAGGAAAATATTAGACAGCTCTTTCCTTAAAAGCGCTTTCTAAGGTCTTAAAAATAAAAAATAAAATAAAATCAAAAGCGCTGTCTAAGGCCAACCTTAGAAAGCGCTTTTAAAAGCGCTGTCTAAGGTCCACCTTAGAAAGCGCTTTTATGAAAAACGCTGTCTAAGGTCTAATTAAATTAAAATATATGAATAGTCAGTATTCATTTTCATATTTCCGCTCTTTCTTCTCCCCTGCATGCGAACTGAGCTCAAAACCCTTGCGAACTCAAACCTTCACCGTCAACCGTCCGCCATAGAAACCACCATAAAAAAATCCTTTCGTCTTCACATTTCCTTCCGCCGCCGTGAAACCTCTGTGCTTTTACTTCACCATTAAACATTACAAACACACCCACCATACCTTAAATCCATCCATCAACCCAGAGAAACCCACTCTCCCTCAAACTTCAAAATCACCACCTTCCCTTCATAAATCTCTTCAACCTCACAACAAAACCGTGTAGCTCTTACCGGAAAACAACTCGCTTCTCATACCACCATGTAAAACCAAAACTTCACCGCGAGCTTCAGCACAACACCTACTCCGGTCTGCAGTTCAACCGGTGATAACTCCTTCTCATTGTGGAATCGATTTCACAGTTTCGTAACACCTCATTCGCGGATTCACCACTTCAAAACCACCACGAAGTCGCTTTTGTCAAAAAAATCAAGCAACGACAATATTTACGATATTGATTCACGACTGCAGCAGTAACAATCTCCAACATATCATCTGCGGATTCAACCACAACGAGTACGATGCGGTGATTCTGTGACGTTCAGTATCGTAAAATCGACACGGGGGATGTTGATGATATGCTTGCTGAGTACAACTTAGAAGTAAGACACAATGGCGCTCAGGAATTTCCTTGGTCACGAGATGAAGCCGAAATTCCATTCCTGAAAACATTGGAACCGTATCCAGTTCTGTTATGCAGTTTCACAACTTTAGTGTTAATTTTGTTTCAATTTGTGGCTGTCTTTTATTTGTGAATTTCAGGTTCATGGTTCGCAAGTGATTCAGTGTTTGAAATTTGTGACGTGCAGGTTAAGGTTATGTGTTTTCATCCATTGCCAAACCATTGACACAATTCTCGTCAACTTCGCAACGACAATGTTGAAGCAACATGGACGACGACACCATTTCGAACAAAAAAAATTTCAGTAGATTTTCAACTCATTTTCGACAACGGTTCCGATTTCATTTTAACTATATGTTGTGTCGTATTTAAGATTCATTGGCTTTATTATTTGATACGTATGCTGCAATATTAGTTTGATATATGGATTTCGAATTTTATTCGTTTCAAGTTGGTAAATGTATTTATTGATCAGAATGCTGTGAGATTAATGTTGTGGACATAGTTTTGCGGACAACATGTTGCTGCTGTTTTTGTGTTGCATGTGAATCATGACATGATTCCGTGGAAATAACAAAGTTTCTTGCAGTTTATGATTCATTTTCGTGATAGTGTAAATGAGTTGTGTAAATGAGTTGTACTACTAGTATGATTTTCAGTTTGATTATCTTTATAAGTTGCTCTTATGATATCCGGTTGTATGAGTTTTGGTTCCATTGAGTCTCGTTTCGCCTTTGGAAAATGTTTTGTGTGGATTCCGTTGGCATTTGATGTGTTTAATTCAGTTACGAGTTGTGGTTCGATAGAAAGATATGGAAGAGAATGATCTGTTGAGAGAATGCAAGAGAGGGGTAGTGAGAGGAGTTTTAATAGACTCCCTGACAAGGCTAAGGATGACAGAAGTAAGGATGATAGAAATAAATTACGATATAATGATGCATGGATAGAAAAATCTCACGCTGATGGCCGCTTCCATGGACAAAGCTTGCCTCCGCCACCCCCTTTACCTCCTAATATGGTTCCTCAATCTGTAGGGGCTGGTAGGCGTGATGAAGATGCTGATAGGAGGTATGGAGCCACAAGGCATTCTCAAAGACTTTCTCCAAGGCATGAAGAAAAAGAATAGAGAAAGTCTGAAGAGAGTGTGATTTTGCAGGAGGATCCTAAACATAGAAAAGATGATGATTTTTGAGATCGGAAGCGTGAAGAAATGAAGGTGTGAACTGATATTGTGCATGTTAAGACCCAAATTCTAAGAGTGCATACCAATTCTCTAAATTTACTGGGTGTTACTAGGAATATGTACATTGTGGTGAAACGGCTTAAAATAATTATTATACAGTGTGATTATTTCTTTATTTTATTATTTAGTAGTTAAAAGAACAAAATACAGTGTGATTATTTCTTTAACTAATTTAAAATGGATTTACATGAAAAACTGTTGATGCGTGTGAGCTCTTCTCTTGCTATTGTTCATTCAGTTACGAGTTGTGGTTGGATTACGCGTGATGAAAATGTTGATGCGTGTGAGCTCTTCTCTTGCTATTGTTCATTCAACTGGTATGCTTCTCATAATTTTTCCCATGCATTAGTTTTGGAGTAAATAAAAGGATTGGAGTTGATACTGTTATCCATATTACATGATGATTTGCGATTTTAAATACTGCTAAGTTTGTAACCTGATATGTGTAATACCCTATTTATGTGAATTGTTCTAAATATTCACTTATATTTTATTAGCGCTATACAAGCTTTCCTAGCACTACGAGATAGCCATCTACCACAGCGGAGAGTCAACCTCATTATTACATGGAATTATGTGAAGGTATATTAATTATCACATGTTTTATTATATTAGTGATGCTACTTGATAAAACTTAGGATTTATCCATATTTTCTTTTCATTTGTAGTGTCCTCGGCAACGCAATCAAATAGATTGCGGCTATTTCATGTTGAGGTTTATGAGAGACACTCTTTTGTTGGATCGAATAGAGATTCCATCCGATGTATGTATTTCTAATTTATGAGTTATTTTAATATTAACACATATCTCTCATGTCTAATGAAATAGTTAAAACTAAATCAAACTATGTTATATTATTATGTAGTACTTTGAAGAATGCAAGTGTGCTCATTACTCAATTTCTCAATTGGATGAAATTAAAGAGGATTGGTGTCAATACATTATGGAGCTCAGAATTTTACAAGGTATAATATTGTACTCTTACTTTAATTGATGAGAATTTAAATATGTGTAACTTTGTTTATGTATTCTTTTAATTGAATTACAATCTTTGTGTTTTCAGGACCTATAATGTAGATTTGAAGCAATGCTTTGGTTGGATGCAAAAGTACTAGTATAAGTAATATGTGCATTTGTAGAAAAGATGTAATGATTTGTAATTATAAATAGGTGTATATATAATTTTGGTTTGTAATTTTAAATATATATATTGGTTTGAATTGCCAATTGTTTTAGATATATAATTTTGGTGTAAATTGGTACATTTAAATAGGATAAATTGGATTGATTTGAATCTCCAAATTGTGGTATTTTTCTGAAAAAAATTGCTGGTTGAAAAACAGGTCAAATTCTGGTTGAAAAAACCTGGTAAAAATTGTGGTTTAAAAAAATTTATATAAATTTTTCGTATACCTTAGACAGCGCTTTTGGTGAAAGCGCTGTCTAAGGTGGGGATTAGAAAGCGCTTTTGACAAAAGCGCTGTCTAAGGTGGACCTTAGAAAGCGCTTTTCCCAAAAGCGCTGTCTAAGGTATACCTAAAAAAGTTCAAAAAGGTTGACCTTAGACAGCGCTTTTAGTGAAAGCGCTGTCTAAGGTATACCAAAAAAATGTCAAAAAAGGTAAGGCTTAGACAGTGCTTTTGGTGAAAGCGCTGTCTAAGGTATACCAAAAAAATGTCAAAAAGGTGAGGCTTAGAAAGCGCTTTTTCCATAAGCGCTGTCTAAGGTATACCTTATAATGTCAAAAAGCGTTGTCTAAAGGTACCATAGACAACGCTTTTCATTAAATATACCCCCCTTTAGACAGCGCTTTTGGTATTACCCAAAGCGCTGTCTAAACCTATAGCAGTGCAGGTTTATACAGCGCTTAAAAGCGCTGTCTAAGGGCAAAAAGAGCGCTGTCTAAGGTCTTTTTTGTGGTAGTGAGATGAGATTGAGTTCTAAATATGTGATTGTGTTACTTGATCTTGAAATCAGCATTTCACCATCTTCGTTCCTCCCTACGTCTCCTCCCTCGCACCAATTTCAGTTTCTATTTTCTGATACAAAATCCTAATTTACAAGGACTTAATGCAAAAGCATAATTCTGAACACTATTGCATTTTTGGTGGGAAATTAAGGAATATCCACATATGTATGTTACTAAATAAAAAAACAAACATATCACAATTCCACGTTTGCACCGTTTGTCAATTTTTTTTTTAACAAAAGTCTAATCTTAGAGACCAACACAAATTAACACAAAAGTGAAATATAAGGACTCGGACAAAAAAAAATTCAGAGACTAAATTCAAAAACTCCCTAATTTACTGGGATCAAATGACTATATATATATATAAAGAGAAAGAAAAATTCAAAAAGTGATATTGTAAATATCCCTAGTCATATATATCCTTGGGGGTTGTTGATAAAGTATTGACTAGTAGCATTTGGCTGCCCAAAATAAATGGACATAATGAAATTTGAGTGCCCACAATAAACATTGAAACCGACTTTGCATTTTCGACAGCAAGAAATTTGAGTATTCTAGACCTTTATTACTTCGAGTCTCATATTTTGGGTGCAAAAAAGAAAAGTGTAATACAGTACCCATTTGTAAACATGGCTCTTGTATATAATAATTACTAATAACATTTGTGCCAACTCATCTTTCATCATGCAATCGAAAACTATACTGTCTACTTCTAGCTGGCAACACGCCAACATATCTGAGTGATTGTCTTGCACTTTCCTTTGTTTCTTCCTTCCTTTCACAAATATAAATACAAGTCCCATTTCTCTGCCACAATCATCCCTTCTTTCATCACCACTACCTAAATACAAATCTACCATGGCATTCATTCGTTCTTCAACCATCACTCTATTGATATTTCTTTCATTCGTTACAGCATTTGCAGCTGGGAATTTCTACCAGAATTTCGATATTACTTGGGGAGATGGTCGAGCCAACATACTTGACAACGGTCAACTTCTCACTCTTTCCCTCGACAAAGCCTCTGGTTCTGGATTTCAATCCAAGAATGAATATCTCTTCGGCAACATGTTATGAAGGAGAAGGGCAAAGAAGTCACTACAGTAATTAAGTCACATGTTGAGAAAGGACAGGTGGCAACAGATCCAATTTGTGAGGATCCAAGACGTGGAATGAGGCCCAAGATCCCTAACAGAAAATACACTGAGCACTTTGTTAAATAGGGCAATGATTGGCAATGATTGGGGAGGAATATTAGTGGTGGAAACCTGACTCTCTTCTCTCTCCAAGCTGCTATGCTTTCTATCTGTCATTAAATTCCTCTTCTTCCTTATTGTAATTGGCTTAGTCCTATATACTTCTAATTCCCAGTGTATTGTTGCATCAAATTAGTGGTATCAATTACATTTCCAATTTCTGTTTCTGCACTGTTGTTTTATCAATTCACTACATTTGGTGCTCTCATTGACCTCCCCATGGCTGAAAACACTCGTATGAAAACCATGGAAAGCTCCATCTCAGAAATCAGTAAGGCACTGCAACGACTTCTGGACGATTCTGACCGGCGGCATAACGAGTATTCTCAACATCGTCACTTAGATCAAGCCCGTTTTGAGCGTGTGGAAAATCAACTTAGCACTCTCCATGCGAACCAGAATTCCACCAGCAGCAGCTCACATCATCCGCCGCCGCCGACACAGCCACCATTTCAGGTTCGTCACATTAAACTGGATTTCCCTCGTTTTGGTGGTTCCGACGTGATGAATTGGATCTTTAAGGCAGAGCAATTTTTTGATTATTATGATACACCGGACAATCAACGTCTTACTATCGCAGCCGTTCATATGGAAAAGCACGTGGTACCGTGGTTCCAAATGATCTCCCGCAACCATCCTTTTCAGTCTTAGGCCTTGTTCACTAAGGCTTTGGAATTGGAATTTGGGCCTTCACCGTATGAAGCAGCTAGGCCCAGCCTTTTCAAATTGACCCAACAAACCACTGTCACCGATTACTACTCTGCATTCGCCGTGTTAGCAAACAGATCTAAAGGATTGAGTCCTGAAGCCACACTTGATTGCTTCATCAGTGGGTTGAAAACCGATATCAAACGGGATGTCATTGCCCAGATGCCGCTTTCTCTGTCGCGAGCATATGCTTTAGCCAGACTATTTGAAGACAAATATTCACCACCGGCACATATTAAACCTCCATACACCACACAGCCCAAACCCTATCATTTTCCTTCTCCTACAAATACAACCAAAAATTCACCACCACCACCACCGTTACTCCCTACCCCCAAACCCACCACCCCAACCACAAAAAGCCACCCTATCAAAAATATCACCCGTGCCGAAATGCAACTCCGCCGTGAGAAAGGGTTGTGTTATTATTGTGATGAACGGTTTTCTCTTAACCATAAATGTCCCAATCGCCATTATTTCTTATTCCAACTTGAAGATGAGGAATCGGAACCCCCACCGTCACCTTTAACTACCACTGAACCAGAATCACATCCTACTGCGACGTTAGAACATCATTTGTCTTTGAATGCATTGAATGGTTCTGCTGGTATGGGCACCATGCGATTCAAAGGGCAAATTCAGGGCATTGCAGTGACAGTGTTATTGGATAGTGGAAGCTCTGATAATTTTCTCCAGCCTCGAATTGCTCAAACTTTGCAATTACCGATCGAATCTACTGCTCAATTTCAAGTGATGGTTGGAAACGGCAATTCGTTGACTGCTATGGGCTACATTGCAGATTTGCCAGTGGCTATTCAGGGCAACACATTACACATACCTGCTTACTTATTGCCTATTTCTGGTGCTGATTTAGTGTTGGGTGTCCCTTGGTTAAAGACCCTAGGACCACATATAGCAGATTATAATGCGTTGTCATTAAAGTTCTATGTCAAGGACAGTTTTGTGACCCTTTTTGGGGAGCAACCTCAGGGTCCTACTCAGGCACAATTCCATCATATAAAACGTTTCCACCATACGGATGCTATTGAGACTGCTTTTACCCTTCAGTTTGATAAGGTTGTACCTCAGGATAAGGCCTTGCTAGAAAATTTACCTACTGACATAGCTACTATTTTACACCAATTTGTGGAAGTTTTTGAGGAACCAAAGTCTTTACCACCTGTTAGATTCCAGGACCATGCTATTACCTTGATGGAAGGTAGTAACCCTGTGAAAGTAAGACCCTATCGTTATCCTCATAGTCAAAAGGCACAAATTGAAACAATGGTCAATGATATGTTAACTCAGGGTATTATACAACCTAGCATTAGCCCGTTTTCATCCCCTGTGTTACTTGTGAAAAAGAAAGATGGGTCGTGGCGATTTTGTACGGACTATCGTGCTTTGAATTCCATCACTGTGAAGGACAGCTTTCCCATACCCACCGTCGATGAATTATTGGACGAATTATACGGTGCTTCCTATTTCTCCAAGCTTGATCTGCGCTCCGGTTACCACCAGATTCTAGTCAAACCAGAGGATCGTCCAAAAACAGCATTCCGCACTCACCAAGGACTCTATGAGTGGTTGGTTATGCCGTTTGGACTCTCGAACGCACCGGCATCATTCCAAAGTCTCATGAATCATGTCTTTCACGCTCAATTAAGAAAATCCGTATTAGTTTTCTTTGATGATATATTGGTCTATAGCCCTACATGGTCAGCTCATTTGGCTCACCTGACTGAGGTATTACAGCTTTTGCGCGATCACACCTTGTTTGCCAAGAGGTCTAAATGTTGTTTTGGCTTCACAGAGGTGGATTATTTGGGCCATACTATTTCACATGAAGGTGTGCACATGGATAAGGATAAAGTGCAGGCTGTTCTCGACTGGCCGGTTCCGCAAAATCTCAAACAACTCAGAGGGTTTTTGGGCTTATCCGGGTATTATCAAAGGTTCATCCGCAACTATGCTTCAATAGCTGCACCGTTGACAACATTGCTCAAAAAGGATTCCTTCGAGTGGAGTCCTATAGCTACTGAAGCCTTCTTAGCTCTTCAAAATGCAATCACCGTCGCGCCAGTTTTAGCACTACCGGATTTTTCAAAACCTTTTATTTTGGAAACTGATGCATCTGGTACTGGTGTTGGGGCTATTCTTAGTCAGGACAGGCATCCCATTGCGTATTTTTCTAAGAAGCTCAGTACTTCTATGCAACATAAATCAGCGTATGTGAGGGAATTATATGCGGTGACGGAAGCCATGGCAAAGTTCAGACACTATATATTGGGCCACAAATTCATCATCCGCACTGATCAACAAAGTCTCAAGGCTTTGACTGACCAGACCATTCAGACCCCTGAACAGCAGAAATGGTTACATAAATTCTTGGGGTTTGATTTCACTATAGAATATAAGCCAGGTAAGGATAATGTGGCAGCTGATGCATTGTCCCGTTCTTTCTTTATGGCTACATCAGGCCCGGTCAATTCTCTTTTGGGCTCCATTACTGCTGCTGTCAACTCTGACAATTCCTTAGCTCAAATCAAACTTCAATGTTTACAGGGTACTTGTGCTGACCCTTTGTACCAAGTCCGACAGAATATGTTATATTGGAACAACAAGATTGTAGTACCTCAGACTCCTCACATTATTCAATCGATTTTACAAGAGTTTCACTCGTCTTTGTTAGGGGGACATGCTGGTATTGCCCGGACCAAGGCCAGGATTGCTTCTCAGTTCACATGGCCATCCCTCTCGCGTGATGTGAGACTGTTTGTGTCTCAATGCTTGGTGTGCCAACAAGCTAAGTCTTCTAGTGCTGCTCCTGCTGGGTTATTACAGCCATTATCCATTCCCCTGCAGATTTGGGATGATATTTCCATGGATTTCATTACCGGTCTCCCTCCTTCTAATGGATTTACTGTTATCATGGTCGTTGTTGATCGACTTTCCAAGTACGGTCATTTCACTCCGTTGAAAACCGACTTCACTAGTTTGAAGGTGGCTGAAGTCTTTCTACACAATGTCGTGAAATTACACGGATTTCCCAAGAGTATTGTGTCTGGCCGTGATAAGGTGTTCACCAGCTCATTTTGGCAACATCTTTTTAAATTAAGTGGCACCACTTTGGCCATGAGCTCAGCTTACCACCCACAATCGGATGGACAAACAGAAGCTGTCAACAAGTGTGTTGAGATGTATTTACGATGCTTTGTGGGTCAAACACCTCAAAAGTGGTCCAAGTTACTTGATTGGGCGGAGTATTGGTACAACACTGCATATCAATGCAGCATTGGTATGACTCCATTTAAGGTGGTATATGGTAGAGAACCACCTATTCTCCTTAAATATGACTCTGCTATTGCTGTACCACCCTCCCTACAATCCTTGTTAATTGAAAGAGATCAAACCTTACAACTTGTAAAAGCCAATCTGCATCGTGCTCAGCAGATAATGAAGAAGTATGCTGATTCTAAAAGAAGATTTGCAGAATTTCAAGTTGGTGATATGGTGTTGGTCAAGCTTCAACCATATAGACAACACTCCATAGCCTTGCATCAGAATCAGAAACTTGGACTTAGGTATTTTGGTCCTTTTCCCATCATACAGAAAGTAGGCTCGGTGGCTTATAAATTGTTGTTGCCACCGTCGGCTAAGATTCACCCTGTGTTCCACATTGTTAATCTGAAAGCTTGCAAGGGAGATCATTCAAGTCAATATCTGCCCTTGCCTCTGCTGACCACTGACACAGGACCTATCCTACAGCCAGAAGACATACTACAATGCAGAACAGTACTGTTACATGGTCAAGAAGTTCCACAAGTATTGGTGAAATGGACCAGTTTACCTACCTCTGAAGCAACATGGGAAAACTGGGAGGAATTTTCTAACAATTACCCTAACTGTAACCTTGAGGACAAGGTTAGTTTTAATGGGGGGGTAATGTTATGAAGGAGAAGGGCAAAGAAGTCACTACAGTAATTAAGTCACATGTTGAGAAAGGACAGGTGGCAACAGATCCAATTTGTGAGGATCCAAGACGTGGAATGAGGCCCAAGATCCCTAACAGAAAATACACTGAGCACTTTGTTAAATAGGGCAATGATTGGTAATGATTGGGGAGGAATATTAGTGGTGGAAACCTGACTCTCTTCTCTCTCCAAGCTGCTATGCTTTCTATCTGTCATTAAATTCCTCTTCTTCCTTATTGTAATTGGCTTAGTCCTATATACTTCTAATTCCCAGTGTATTGTTGCATCAAATTAGTGGTATCAATTACATTTCCAATTTCTGTTTCTGCACTGTTGTTTTATCAATTCACTACACAACATCGATATGCAACTCAAGCTTGTACCTGAAAATTCTGCAGGCACCGTCACTGCTTACTATGTAAGAACAAATTAAGCTTACTATTTTAATGCTTATTATATGCTACAATAAAACTATTTATTATTAACAATATTTTGGATTTTTCAAATTCATTATCATGTGTTAATTAGTATTTTTACCATGGCATGATGCAGTTATCATCGAAAGGATCAAACTGGGATGAGATTGATTTTGAATTCTTGGGAAATGTAAGTGGACAACCATACATTCTTCACACCAATGTCTTCAGTCAAGGAAAAGGAAATAGAGAGCAAAAGTTCTATCTATGGTTTGATCCAACTGCTGATTTCCACACATATTCCATTCTCTGGAATCCTCAACGCATTGTGTAAGTACTTTTTTTACAAATATGACATACACTTCAATTTCATTCAATGAGTATTGATTGATGATGAGCATGTGTGTGTATATTCATTGAATGCAGTTTTTCTGTGGATGGAACACCTATAAGAGAATTCAAGAACATGGAATCAAAAGGAGTTGCATTTCCAAAGAATCAAGCAATGAGGATATATTCAAGTCTATGGAATGCGGATGACTGGGCAACTAGAGGTGATCTTGTGAAAACAGATTGGAATCAAGCTCCATTCGTAGCATCATATAGAAATTTCAATGCAGATGCTTCATCGTCCAATGCTTGGTATTCCCAACAATTGGATTCAACATCTCAACAGAGATTGAGTTGGGTTCAAAAGAATTACATGATTTACAATTATTGCAATGACACCAAAAGATTTTCTCAAGGTCTTCCAACAGAGTGCACCGCATCTTAATCATTCTTTCTATATTCATATTGCAACTATATGTTTCAAGATTTATTTATTTTTTTCTTTTTCTTTTTACATAGACCTATTCAATTTCTTATACTTGTAATTTGCTTCATATCAATTCATTTATTCTTTGATACAATTAATAAATAAGTATTCAGTTTTGTCTTTCAAAAAATAAATAATTTAGAGATTCATCATTACTTGTATGTTTATTAATATTACATGATGAAAACAGTGATGTAAATAATAACTCTAATTAATCTTAGTTAATCATAGTTATAACTGAATTAGTTTAGCTAAGTTCGGAGCTAAGTTAGGAGTTAGTTAGTTCCCTAGTTTACTATATATATTAACTACACTTGTACATTGTAATTAGGGTTTTATAATGAATATACCTTCCTTAATAATTTTCTCTCCTTTGGTATTCCAAAGTTAACATGGTATCAGTTTGAAAACCTTTTTTTTCCGCGATTCATCTTCTTCTTTGCGTTCTGCAATTTCTTTTCTTGCTGAATCACCTCAACAATGGTGATTTCGTACTCTGATTTTGCTACCAATCCCTCCAATCCATATTATATGCATCCGAATGAGAATCCATCTCTTATTCTCGTTCAACCTGTGCTTGATAACAAGAATTATCAAATCTGGTGCAGATCGATGAAGGTGGCTCTTACCTCCAAGAACAAGGTAAAATTTATTGATGGCACTCTTTCTCCTCCTCCTATCTCTGATCCTCTCTATGAACCCTGGCTTCGATGTAACAACCTCGTCCTCTCATGGCTTCAACGTTCCATCTCTGAAGATATTGCGAAATCTCTCCTCTGGTGTGATCGTGCTTCTCTTGTATGGAAAAGTTTGGAGAATCGGTTCTCTCAGGGTGATATTTTTCGCATTGCTGATATTCAAGAGGAAGTAGCTCGTCTTCAACAAGGAACTCTTGATATCTCTTCGTATTTCACCAAATTGATGATGCTTTGGGAAGAAATCGAAACTTTTCGCCCAATTCGTGATTGTACTTGTGCTATACCGTGTTCTTGTGGTGCTGCTACAGATCTACGCAAATTCAAGGAGCAAGATAAGGTAATCAAGTTCTTGAAAGGTCTTGGTGATCAATACTCTCATGGTCGTTCGCAGATTATGCTGATGTCTCCACTTCCAACCCTAGACAATGCGTTCAATCTGATTCTTCAATAAGAACGCCTGTTCAATCTTCATTCAACCACTGATTCTTCAATTGAGAATCAATCGTCGGTGAATTACTTTTCTCAAACGCCTTCTCGTTCTTCTCACAACTCTGGTCGTGGTCGTGGCCGTGGATATTCCTCCGGTGGTCGTGGCAACCGGCTATGCACTCACTGTGGTCGCACCAACCACACTATTGAGACTTGTTTCATCAAGCACGGGTATCCTCCTGGTTTTCAACATCGTAAGCAAAATTCCTCATCACCTGCTGGAAATGCTTCTGTGGTGAACTCTGTTCAAGATGTTGGTTCTGCTCCAATTTCCTCATCATCATCCGCTTCGACATCAACAAATGGATCAAATGCTTCTTTGTCCACTATTCAAGAGCAATATACTCAGATTTTACAGCTCCTCCAACAATCCAACTTGCAATCTAATTCACCTTCTTCAGTTAATTCTCTTTTTGCTACAAATTCTGTCTCTCATACCTCTCCCTCTCCCTCATCTGGTAAGAATCTCTCAAAATCCCAATGTGATAATACTAGTCAATGGTGGATCATTGACACTGGTGCCACTGATCACATCACTCATATCTTTGACAGTTATTTTCCACATATCACATTGCACCCAAATCTATGACCATGCCTAATGGTGACACTGTTACTACCAGAATAGCTGGTTCAGTTTTATTATATGACTCCCTTGTTCTTCATAATGTTTACTATTTTCCTTCATTTCATGTCAACATTATCTCTGTTACTACTCTATTTGATTCCACCTTATATGATGTCAAACTCTACCCTAATTGTTGTAAAATTGTGCAGCTACTCCATCCCAAGATGACTGGATTTACAGCTAGGAGGATTGGCAAATTGTATGTGCTTGACACTACCTCATCTATGGATCTCTCTCCCACACCTGATTCTGTCAACACCTCTATCTCTACTCATTTACATTCTTCTAAACCTGATCCTGCCACCATTTGGCATTTTAGACTAGGACATTTAAGTTCTCATATACACAAATGTATTTTATCTCATTTTCCTTTTGTCACTTTCAATGACAATCATAAACCTTGTCATACTTGCCATTTGGCTAAACAAAGAAATTTACCCTTTGCTCATAGTAATACTAAATCTGTTGCCATTTTTGATTTAATTCATGCTGATATATGGGGACCTCTTTCCACCCCTTCCATATGTGGTCATAAGTATTTTCTAACACTTGTAGATGATTACAGCAGGTTTACTTGGACAATTTTCATGAAAAATAAAAGTGAAACCCGAACTCACTTAATTAATTTCATTTCCTTCATAGAAACTTAATTCAATAAGAAACTCAAATGTATTCGTAGTGACAATGGGCCTGAGTTTCTCATGACTAGTTTTTACCTTTCTAGAGGTATCATCCATCATAGGTCATGTGTTGAAACACCTCAACAAAACGACATCGTGGAAAGAAAGCATCAACACATTTTGAATGTTGCACGTGCTCTTTCTTTTCACTCTCATCTCCCTCATAACCTTTGGCACCTCTCCATACAACAAGTTATTCACATTATCAACAGACTTCCCACCCCTCTTTTGAACAACCTCACCCCTTATCAAATGCTTCATTCTACTCCTCCCAGCCTTAATCATTTAAAAGTTTTTGGATGTCTTGCATACTCCTCGACCTTACATAACAATAGAACAAAATTTGCACCAAGGGCAAGAAAATCCATCTTTCTTGGATATAGGGAAGGCACCAAAGGCTACCTCCTTTATGATCCTCTCACCCATGAATTTTATGTTTCAAGGAATGTAATCTTCCATGAAACTATCTTTCCTTTTGCTTCACCCCCACCTGAAAATAATTCTGTCAGTATCAACCCTGATACAAATACCTTTGACACATTTGACATTCTCACAGATATTCCACCATCCTTAACTTCACCAAATGAACCTACCTCTCCTCCATCTCTTCATAATTTACCTCCTTCAACACATGACATCATCTCTTCTCCCTCTCTTCATCAATTACCTCCTTCACCACATGACATAATCTCTCCTACTTCCCCTCCTGTACCAACCAGAAAATCTAACAGACTCACAAAACCACCAGCTTATCTCTCTGAATATCACTGCAATTTACTATCCTCAATGCTTCCAGCATCTAATCCAGGTAACTCTCCTTACCCTCTTTCTTCTGTATTGTCATATGACAAATGTAGTCCTTGTCACAAACAGTTTTTCCTATCCATTAGCTCCCATACAGAACCCAAAACCTATAAACAAGCCTGTAAGTTTGACTGTTGGAATCTTGCTATGAAATCTGAGTTAGATGCTCTTGTATCCACAAACACTTGGTCTGTTGTTGATTTGCCTGCAGGTAAGCAACCAATTGGTTGCAAATGGGTCTACAAGATCAAGCATCATGCTGATGGATCCATTGAACGATACAAGGCCCGTTTGGTGGCAAAGGGATACACTCAACTAGAGGGTGTGGATTATTTTGATACCTTCTCACCAGTTGCTAAGCTCATAACAATTCGCACCCTTCTATCTGTGGCTGCTATTAAGGACTGGCATTTAGAACAACTTGATGTTAACAACGTATTCCTTCATGGTGATCTGTATGAGGAAGTGTATATGGATCTGCCTCCTGGGTTCTTGCCCCCTAATTCTTCTTCCAATACAGTCTACAAATTACATAAATCCTTATATGGACTGAAACAGGCTAGCCGACAGTGGTTTTCCAAGTTATCCACTGCTCTTATCTCCCTTGGATATTCACATTCATATGCTGACCATTATTTATTCACAAAACTACATAATTCTCATTTCACTGCTCTTCTAGTCTATGTTGACGATATTGTCTTGACAGGTGATGATTTACAGGAAATACATTCTGTCAAATGATTTCTTGATTCCACATTCAAAATCAAGGATCTTGGCAAGCTTAAATACTTCCTTGGATTGGAAGTTGCATGATCCACTCAAGGTATCTTTCTCAATCAAAGGAAGTATGCATTGGAATTGCTTGAGGACAGTGGTTTATTGGCTACAAAGCCTAGTACAACTCCCTTTGATTACTCCTTGAAACTTCATGACAGTGACTCACCCCCTATGAAGATGACACAGCCTATAGGAGACTTGTTGGCCAACTGTTATATTTGACTACAACCAGGCCTGATATTGCTTTCATTGTTCAGCAACTTAGTCAATTTATATCTAAGCCATTACATAAATATTTAATTAATATCATTTATCTAATGTATTTATTTCAATTTACAGTAAAATATTTAATTTTTTTACCAGGCCAAATGTATTTATTTCAATTTACAGTAAAATATTTAATTTTTTTTCTAATTGTATCATTTATCTAATTAATATCACGTCCATTTCATATGTAGAAGTACAAGAGAGCCACAATTATTCTTAGAAAAGACCCATAAATTGCAGCAATTATCTCATTGTTTTGGTCTCGCAACTTCCTTATCAACACCTCCGCCTCACGTAATTGTTCAATCCATAAATAATCGAAGTTCCCGAGGAAATATCCTTTTCCTTTAATCCATTAAAAAAACCCAAAGATTTCTCTACACAACCACATTTAGCATGCATTTCAATAAAGGAAGTACCAACCACAACATCCACACCATGATTCGGTTTTCAAGTACATAACCATGAATCCATCTTCCATGCTCTAGAGTTCCCAACTAAGCACAACACGTAAGGAGAGCAATCTCCACATTCCTTTTCAATATAACTATGAATCTTCTTGCCAACCTCCACATTCCTTAACGCGGAAGATGCAGTTAGAGTGCTCACAACAGTAGCTTCAGCATGGCATCCTGATAGTTGCATTTTTGCCACTAGGAACCAAGATAAAAGATGTCACAATTGGGATGTTCGGAATCTATCAAAGTATGTTGTTGTTATTAGTACATATGCACTATAGTTTGGAATCTATCAAAGATGTCTCAATTTTCAGAATTAGCTAAGAATTAGTTTGGAATTAGTTTGGAATTAGCTACGAATTAGCTGCAAATTCTGTGTTTATGAATATAAAAAATAAAAAATGGAAGAAATTGCCATGTGGCATCTACGTCATATTTTTTACCACGTTGACATTGCCATGTGTATGCCAAGTCATAAAAAAAGTTCCACGTGGCATGCCACATAAGCATCCGTTAGTGGCATTTGACGTTAGGGACTAATTGTTTAGACGAAAAATTTTGAAGAGACGATTTCTTGAAGAAATATTTTGGAGGGAAAAAAACGAAATCTGAAATATTTAGAGGGACCAAAAACTTCATTAACCCTTTCTAATATTCTGCAACTCATCATACGAAAAATGAACAAATTTTATACTTTCAAGAATGAATTAGTAGAAAAGGAAGTGTTGAATAAAAAATTTGAAACATTGAAGAGACGTAAACCTTAAAAGAGCATGAGATGAATGATGAGTTAGAGGATGCTTCAAAATCATTATCAATGTAAGTTGTTCTTAAAATATAACACAATTGTTCATATCATTATTTTCCTAACCAATTTTAAGAAGTTATATGTTCAGTATAAGATTTAGTGAAATAAGTAATCCACATTAGATTTAATAAACTCAAAATTGTTTTATCCATCGGTTTTATGAGAAAACCAAGGTGAAAAAGTGGTATACCCATCGGAGAAATGTCAAAATAAAGGGGACATTTTCGCCATTTCAGATGTTAAAATCAGAGATGGAGTTGTCTTCATTAATTTTTAGATTCTCAAAGTTTGTAGTGAGGAGTTGCAGCCTTGACATCTTAACCCTGGATGTGCCTTTATGAGCAATTTTGAGTATCTCTTAAGCATTTTTGCCTTCAATACATCTGTTGATCAATCTAAACAATTTCTTATCAATACCATTGAAAAAAATATTGAAAGCCTTGGAGTTTCCAAAAGCTTCATTATCTTCTAAGTAAGTCCATTTATCTTCTGGCTTTAAGCTTGGTGTACCATCTTTAGAAACATTCATAAGGTGTTTATAACCTTTTACCACAATATTGCAAGTTTTGATGTTAATGGATTTAAGAAAGGTAAACATCTTAGCTTTCCAATAATCATAATTGGTGTCATCTAAAATAGATGGTATATTGACAGACCCTCCATCCTTTGTGTTTTCCATATGAACAGAAAATATCTTCCTTGAAACTCACCCAAATAGAATAGGGTGCCTGCTCTGATGCCAATTGAAATTATGTTCCTTAGGGGACAGATGTTGCACCAGATGTCTAGGATAATTTGTCCAACTTATTAAACCATATTTAACACAATATGAAATCAACACATAATCAAACTAAAAGCAATAAAGAACAAAAGAGAATTGGTAACCCAGTTCGGTGCAAACCACACCTACGCCTGGAGGGCACTCTACCCAAGAAAGGAAATCCACTCTTTAACAGAATTAGGTCAAAGAGTCGTGGATAAATATGCTCATTGCTCAATGCCTTTCTTCTTAATTCTACCATAAGTTTATTTCTATTTAAGACTCCCGTTAAATATGAGAACCCTCTCTCACTTTCTTTCAATCACTAACCCTAGTGATCAATAACAATAATCAGAATGATCAATGTTTAATTTACAACTCAACTAAAGAAACCAACTACTATGCATTCACTACTACAAAATACATCTTCGATAACATAATACTACTACGATTATGCTTTCCACCGTTGTAATATCGCAAACTGGATGCGCCTGATATATTTTTTATTTTTTTGAAAGTTATTTAATCACAGTTGAGATAAACAACCTTGGTTATAAAGTAAGTGTTACAAGCTTCGAATCATAGCAACTACATTTTTTTTTCATTTTTTCCATTACAAAAAGCGCGTGTCACTTAAGTTCATAAATAAGATCTAAATTTTTATTTTTTTGAAATTATTTAACCACGATTTTACTATTCAACCTTGGTAATAAGATCTACATTTCAATGTGGTTGCATCACAGTTTTTCTTGTCAACTGTAATGAAAATTGATATTTTTTAGTATATAAGCAAGACCAACCTTTGCTCTTCCCAAAAGAGAGAAACGACTATAATGATGATTGAAAATTTTCTTCATTTCTCAAGACGGTCACAAGTCATTCAAGAATATCAACCATTAAAAGTAATAATTGCAAGCATTAAATGATCAGATGTTTCATCTTCAACCTCTGCTATAAATGCACACTTTCATATAATGAATTTCCACATCTTCAAACTATTCTTCTTAACTTCCTATAGCAACGTGAGTTCTCCATTTGAGAAGGCTGAGAGAATTATCTCAACAGAAGTCATTGTTGAGAACATAACCATCACCACAGTACAACATCATCAGCAGTCTACTGAGGAGGTCCAACCATCTAGGTCGACTGCTGTAAGGGATGCACTGAGGGTAAGGAATGCTAAAAAGAAGAAGAAGATGCTAAAGAAGAAGAAGAGAAAGGTGTTAAGGAAGATTGTTTACTATGACTCAAATGAGGGTAGTGAGGAGTGAGTCGTAGATTGACAAGATTTCTGTAGTGCTAGAGGATATTGTTTCGATCTGGAAAAAATTATGTAATGAAAATTATGTTTTATGTACTTTTTTATTATGGGCCTTTTTGTAGAACTTCTTTAGTATTGTTATATGTACTCTTTCCTTTTGATCAATGAAAAAATAAAAACAAAAAAAATAGTACACAGCCAACAACAACAACAACAACAACAACAACAGGGCACAACTCTTGTTGAACAATGAAACTACCAAAAACCATCTCCACGACAGTGACAAACAATGGCTTACTAAGGATTTAACTGGTTCAGTGTTTTCGACTTAAACTCCTAGTCTTAGGACTAGGTGCCTTGGAATTGTTCAAGTTTCAATTTGTACGTTGGTCGGATTCTCTGCAAGATTTTACATAAGATGTTGGAATGGAAAGTAGTTGGGGATAGAAAAAACAGGGTGAGAAAACTCAGATTTTCTGTGTGGAAAGAAAAGAAAGGCAAGAAGATAAAGGGAAATGAGAGAATATCCTCATTTTTATTTACGAAGATACCTGAATATTTTGAGGCTAAAGAAATGGCAAATCTGTTTATGGAGTTTGGAGTTTTGGTTGAAGTGTTTATACCTGCTAAACTAGATAAGAGAGAAAAACGATATGGGTTTGCTAGATTTAGGAACGTGGAAGATGATAAACGATTGTCAATCCAGTTAGACAACATCTAAATCTTTGGGAGGAAAATATATGTGAACATCCCTAGGTTCGATAGAAGGAGAGTAACATAAGGTGTAGGAATCGAACCAAAACAAAGGAGGAAGACTGATACAGAAGTTGAAAAAAAGAGAGCATGGGAAGTGGTCAAACAAGGTCGTTCTTATTTGGAGGCAGCGAGTAAGGGAAATGCCTTCACTAAACACTTATCATATCCAAAACATAGGGAGAAACCACTGGAGAGTAAGAGTCCAAAGAAAAACTGGAGGGGGTTTTCTTACAAGATTGAAGACAAAGATATGAATCGATTTGAAAAGGCTTACGTTGGTGTTATCAAGAAATCGGGCAACTCTTATAACATTTAGGATATATTCCATAAAGAAGGATTCTTTCAAAATAAGGTGACCCCAATGGGAGCAAATATGTGTCTACTTAAAGACATCCTAGAGAATGCAACGGTGAATTTGGTTAAAGAAGAAGAAGAATGGCTCCATAACTGGTTTGAAGACATAAGAGGATGGTCTCCATAAGAAGTTGACAAAGTGAGGCTCACATGGATCAAGTGTTTTGGAATCCCCTGCCCACGCTTGGAAAAATGAATTTTTCAAGTATATAACAAGTAGTTTCGATGATTTTGTTTGTTGTGATGAAGAAACGGAATATCAATCCAAATTTGATGTGGCAAGGATCTTGATAAGAACAAGTTACACAAGCAACTTAAATGAGGTTGTTAATGTTGAAGTGAATGAGGTGTTGCTCTGTATCAAGTTAGTAGAAGATAACCATGGTCCAAAAAGAATCATTTTAAATGAATCTAAGAAGAAGATTTTCGATGAGTCTGATGAATCCATGGTTGAAGAAACGGATGAAGAGACTGATGATGACAATAAGGAAGAAGGTGACTCTATTAATAAAGAAAACGTAGGCGAGGAAGAAGGAACTCAGAAAACAGAAGAAGAAGGGCTAGGAGAAAGTGCTACTAGGTATGCTGTGAAGAACAACTTTCAAGAATTAGGTGGTAATCATGTCAACATGGGAAAGACAAATAAACTTTCTAAAAAGGTGTTATTTGGAGGGAGTGGTGGGGAATGTCAGAATCCTGAAAAGTCATCTATGGAGGTGGAATTAAATGCTGAAGGGCCTTTGAGTGGTTCGAGAGGACAAGAGGATGGAGGACAGGTCAGAAGGAGGGAAGGAAGTAGTGATTTTGAATTTGAAGTGGGACCAGGAGATGCTGAGCATCTAAGTTCAAGTAATTCTAACAATAAAAGAAGGATGGTATTGGGCTTAAAATCAGGTACGGATACGCCTGAGGAACCAAGGCCCATTATCCCTCTTGGACCGACTACTAAATGTAATTTACATGAAACAAAACACGTGGTCAGGAAAAAGAAATCTTTGGTGGAAATTTATGATAACTTACAGATCTCCTACACTCCTTCTTTCTTCACAACTCTTCTGCACTCCAATCATAATCCGAAATTAATGAAGGAGACAAAAGAGCCAGATGGTTGTTTAATTTTTATCTCTTCCCAGAAGAGTAGCAGCGAGTCGAGATTCACAAGAGGTTCTATCTTATGTTGCAGATATCTATCTGATAAGGATGTAGAAAAAGGAAATGACAGAGTGAAAAAAAGGATTGAAGATGTTCCTGGCAAGGTGTGAGCAATTCTCAAGAATCTAGGAATCGAAGGTGATGAAGATGATGAAGCACTTGAAGGCATTTTGAGAAGGATGGGAGAGCAAGATAGCTCTAAGAGAGATACTTTGAAGGAGACATCTATTAGAGTCCCATGAATCTAACAACATACAACATAAGAGGGTGTAACTCTTCAATTAAAAGAAGAAGAGTGAAACAACTTATGGAGAGAAGTAGCATAGAATTTCTGCTTCTACAAGAAACAAAGTGTCAAGAAATAGGAGAAGAATTTATCAGAAGAATTTGGGGTAGAGGAGAGTTTGATTGGTAAGCTTCGGAGTCCATTGGTCAATCTGGAGGTATGTTCTCTATTTGGAATAAGAATTCTTTTTCTTTTTCCTTTAGTTTTGCTGGTAATAGGTACTTGGGTGTGTTTGGTCTATGGAGGGAGAAACCTATATACATAGTTAATATTTATTCATTTTGCACTTTGTCTGAAAAAAGAAAAATATGGGAGAAGTTGATTAACTTGAAAATAAATATGCCCAGAGGGGAGTGGATTTTGGGTGGAATTTTAACTAAATTAAATCTAAGGAAGAAAGGAAAGGGAGAGGGAGTTATAAACATTCGGAAATGGAGGAGTTTGAAATGTTTATAGAGGATATGTCCTTAATTGATCCCCCTGTAGTTGGTAACAGATTTTCCTGGTTTAAATCCAATGGCTCTTGCAACAGTCGATTGGATAGGTTCCTTTTGGACGAGAGTTTATGTGATAGGTGGAAAGTGGTGAATCAGAAGATTGGGGAGAGAGATATTTCTGACCATAGGCCAGTCTCATTAGTTTTAAACAACAAGAATTGGGGCCCCAAACCATTTAAAATAATAAATGCATGGTTTGATCATCCCAAGTTCTATGGCTTTGTGAAAGAATGTTGGAATTCAATCGAAGTTCAGGGTAATGCTGAAAGTATTCTCATTCAGAAACTGAAAGCTTTAAAGAGTAGTATGAGGAAATGGAATTTGGAGGAATTTGAAATAATTGACCTTAAAATTGAGGAGAATGTGAAGAAAATCAATGAATTGGAGGATGACCTAACAGAAGAGGAGGATGATAATTTTGATTCTAAGTTGAGATTGTGAGGAGCTGCTATGGAGGCTATGTGGAATAAATTACTATACAAGGAAAGTATATTGAAACAGAAAGAGAGAACAAGATGGCTTGAGGAGGGAGATTACAACACTAAATACTTTCATTCAATCATCAATAATAGGAGAAGGGTCAATACCTTATCAGCTTTAAATGTGGGACTCACTAAAGATGATGGTGTGGACAAGGTGAAACAAGTGATCCAGGAACATTTTGCTAAGAAGTATCAGTGGTCATATCCAACAAATCATTTTGACATGGATCTTTCTTTTTTATCAAAACTCTCAGAGGAAGATAATGCAGGTCGCTCTGCTCCCTTCACATCAGAAGATATAGTAGAAGTGTTGTACCCCAAATTTTACCCTCATCTTTTTGCTTGATGCTTTGTGTTTTTATTTTTTCTCTGTTTATCTTAAATCTCTATTTATCTATTTTTGCCTTGATTTATTTAGCATTTTACTTCATTTATCCTATCTTGATTTAACTTTAACATATTCTTGTTTTTTATTTTTATTTATTAGTAGCCTAATTAATTAATTTAATTGATGATTTAATTTTAGCCTAATTTGTTTGATTTTTGAATTAATTACCTTAATTTATAATTTCAAGATAATTTATCAATTAAATTAGGCTAGATTTTATTAATAATTAATTTAATTATAATTAGTTTTTAAAAAATATATAACATTAAGTTTTAATTTATGTGATAAGTTAATTGTCATTTAAGTGCTTAAGAGAACCCTACGTGTGATTTTCCTACTTGGTCTTGTTGGATTAATGATGATCTTTGATTGGAGAATGAGTAATACCATTGGCCAATCAGAATGCACCACTTTCCTTTGACTTTTCAACCCACCTTCATGGCCAATGGGAAGCCGGCATGTGGCGTGTGAGATGCCAAAAGCAACTGTTTGATCTCCTTCCTCGTATTGGTTTGCGAAACTCAGAATGGAGCAAGGATTTCAAATGCAAACGAATCAATTCCAAACCGTTTTTACTCCAATCCTTGGCGCGACAATGTTTCGTTTAAATTCTCTCAAAAACTTGCCCGTTCAAGCTTCCAAGGATTAGTCTCGTCTAAAGCAATTATGAGCCTTCCATTCTCAGCTCTCCTCTGCACACCCTGCGAACCGGCCAGAGCGATGTCGTTGTCAACTTTCCTTTCTTATGCCTACCTTATTCGCCACAGAAGGGAGCCAAAGAAGCAATGCTGTTTTGGGCTGTTTCAACGCTGTAGCCATCTGCCAAGACTCAGAGGGGGGAGCGTATGTTTGAAACCAATTTCAAAACCCTAGCCATTACTCTTAGAAGAAGGATTCGATCCTGACCCGGCCCATAACATCAACCCATCACCATGCCTATATAAGGAGGTCGAGGTTCAGCTCCTCATCATCAACTTTTTTTGCCAAAATGCCAAAATAGTCTAAGTCTCGAGTGAATTCAAGAAGCAGCAAGTTTGTGAAGGGCTGTGAGAGGAAGCCTTCAATTGGTATCATTTCTGTTTCCCTTCTATTTTAACATGTTCATTTAGTACTTATCTTGCCCATGATCATTCTAAATAACATGAACATATGCTTGGAGTTACTTAACTGATGTTGTCACTCTGAATATTATCACTATTGTCACTACTCTTGCTTATGAACATTTATAATGTTGCCCTGCCTGAATGTGGTTATGTTGACAAATAATCTCATACTTCTGTTGTGTTGAACATCTGTTTTACAACTGATGTGTTTAGGCTTTCATGAGCTTTTGTTTATGTTCTTTCATCTTGCTGATTAAGGTTTTGACTTATCTGCATTCATACTTTGTGTAGCATATCAATACTTTTGAATCCATGACAGTTATTTTGATGTGTGTGAATGGGAGCTAAATGCTCTAATGAATATTGTGCTTTGTTCTGATTTGTATTCCATCTATGTTTTGTGTATCCTTACACTGAGGCATGCTCTGAAATGTGTCCTGTTTTTCTTGGCATCTGAACTGCTTTGGTTTTGAGTTTTTTTCTTTTGATATGGTGTATTCACTTCACTACTGTGATCAGTCATGCATGTCCTAATAAAATCCTATGTGTTAGTATACGTGTTGAACTCTTTTAATTTGAACTACCATTGATGCTTTGATCTCAGTCCACATGTCTGAAACTTGAGTCTTCTATGATGTATTTGAAGGGGTTGATGTATTGTCATATTCATACTGTCTATAAAACCAACTCTTGATAGCAAATTTTCTGTTAAACTTCTTGATCATGTTACTTGCTGCACACTCCTATTGATGATGTTTCTTATTTCATAATCGTTTATAATGCTTTAATCCTGCCCCTGGGTGATTGAATGTCAGCTGTATCCATGTTTAGACATATTTAGGCTTGTCAGGATGATATGTATTTGTTTATAGATAGCTTGAATCTTTCAGTCATACTACCTGTAGATTTTTGCATACAAACTGTTATAGATCACACTCAATGTTTTTTTTCCCAGCTGATCTGGTTTACATTTGGAAATCCATGAATGTATGCTTAGGCCTTTCATGAACTTTGAGGATTCCACATGATTTTCATAGCAAGATAATGAATTTGATGCAATGTTATCTTGAACTTTGTGACTGTTTTGTTTTAACACATACCATTGTTTACCTCTGTTTAGACCTAGTCATGCAAACTTGTATGTTCTGTCACTAACTACACACATGTAACTCATTTGTATATGGATCTTCACTATAATTGTTGTCACATTTAGTCCTTAGCTTGATCTATCACAACTGCTCATTCTTTGCTAAATCCTTGTGTGTGTGCTAGCCTAATGCTTATCTAATACTTTGATTTAGTTCATATGCATATCTTGTTCTCTACCATGCCATGCTCAATGACCATAAGTTATTATAGGTAATTGCTAATTTGTTCATAAAAGGGATGTGTTTTACAAAGTCTTATATTGGTATTTCATGTTGAATACTATCATTCGTGAACTCTTATGTTTGTTTTGATCTCAGTCTATTTGTATAAGGTTTAGGTCCTTTATATTATATTTTGAATGAGTGTTATCTTGATGTATTCAATCTGGAAAGCCATCAATCATAGTTCAAATGTTTCTGTTATATTCTCTTGTGCATGATGCTTTACATTAACCTAACCTTGTTTGAACTTTCTGTTCATGTATGCCATCACTTATTAAGCTTTATACATTGAACCCAGTTCTGGTTAATTCGAATGAATGCTTAAAGCGTTGTATATAGGATTGCTGTTTAAGTTAAACAGCGATTTTGGTATGTCTCTGCAGTGTCTGTTCTTAATCCATGCCTTACATCTAAATATGTATGTATACTCTGTCAGCATGTTAATGTATGTGTGAGTACCCAAATCCTGCTATATGTTGACATGGAACTATCTATGCATTCTATTGATAACTCTGATCTTAGCTGTTTTAGGCCAGGTTGATCCCTATATTCAATCTAATGCTTGAGATATGAAACATATATGCAGGACTAGGTCTGAGAGTTAGTCTTTTATCTTGGTTATCATCTGTAGGTTGATGTGAATGTCATATGTATTATTTTCTTAACACTGTCCCTGCTGTTGTGGTCTCAGTTTTTAAAAAAAAAAAACTTTTGGACATGATTTATATAACTCAGACCTTTGCTTGCACTTTTCTTATTGAAATCTTGACTGCTGCTTGTGTTTTTGTCACAATGATTCAACACCCCCTATAATTCATGCCTCTGTTGTCACTAGGTCCTGTAGCCTTTAGAGTGTGCTATTTGTCATGTTTGTGTGTATGCAATCCATATGGATTAGTCTGCCAACTATTACATTGCTATGTTGCTTTCATCTGCCCATGTGCCCTGTTCAATGTGATCTCTACCTGTTAATGTAAAACTTGAATATCTTGTACGACTGTTGGATGATGCAATTCTATTTGAGTCTATTCTGCCCATGTTTTACTTAATATGCCTTGAAGTTATCATTTAGAACTTGTCCCTAGTTCCCTACTCTTTATGATACCTCTATGGTGATGCCTGATCTTTGGAAACTCTTAAAGAACTAACTGCCTTGCCCTATCACCTTTTCCTTTAAAATGTGTGAATGTTTTGACTATTGTGTTTGTCATATTAACTTGAACTTGCAAGCTATGTATGTGGGCACACATTTGCTTGTGACAACACGTCTTGGTGACATGTTTACGTTTTGTGTATTTAGATTTAGAACAAATGGATGGTACCACCTTATTCCTTGTATTTTCTGGTTTTGTTTTATTCAATTTGGTTAATTACTGATAGAGATATGTGCATTAAAATATGACTCTTTGAATCTAAAATATTTGAAAACCTGGGCTGTGCTGTTGTTGGTTTGTTCTTTTTAAAACACACGTGCGAATTTGAAACACCTGTTTATGGAAGCATATTAGTCATTGGATGTATTCGCCACCCCAGTGGCAGCCCCTTTGCTCTTAAGGATCAGGAAAACCATTGAGACCGGGGTTCGATCCCCTCGCCCAACCTTTTTTTTTATTTTTCCTAATTTGTACTTGTTTTACATATATGTGCATTCTACCTTTCTTTAGTCAAAGCGCGCACACAGCCCAGTTGGTTATGGTTTGGTTGTTAGGTTCAAGGGGCGCAGGTTCAATTCCCCGTGGCTGCAACTCTTCTTTTTTTTATCACTTAGTTTTTCATTTCACTATTGCCTCTAAAATATTTTATTTTTGCTTTGTTTATTTCTTTTTTTTCTTTTGTTTCATTTTCTTTGTAAGCCTTTTTCTATATAAATGAGAATGATCAAAATATGTAATTTTTGAGACTTTATTCTTGATTAAGTTTAAAAATACTCATTAATGTTTTATTGCATTTTTCTTTTTATGCCATGTTATACCTAATATGTTTGATCATTATGTGTTTAATTCACACTTTGCTTCGACATCTTGATTTTCATCTTAATCTTATGTTTGTATTCATGTCTTTATATCATCTTATTATCTCTTTAATATTTTATCCACTTTTCTTCCCCTCATTCCAAAGGAAGGTGAATAGTGTTGACTCTTAAAGTCATTGCCCCCCATCTTAACCTAAGTAACCTCTTAGGAAGAAACCTTATTTCTTGGCCTCATCAGAGCCATAGAAATCATAACTAGCTTTAGGAAGAGTTCTTCAACTCTTAGTGATATTCATCATAATGAATTTATCACTTCCCCTATTGACTAAACTTCAACATAGGTCCATTTCAACTAGATCTAGAGAGTTCCTAAACTCTACAATGAGCTTGTACTCATTTCCCCTCTGAATATTGACCACAATCAATCATTCAGTAGAAGTAGAACTACACATACTCTGATTCTGTTCCCGAGGATACGTAGGCGTAAAGTGCGATGCTTTATCGAGTATACTTAGATACTAACCCCTAGGTTTTTCAGCCTTTAGCATAGAACCTTTAGCAAACATAAGATAACATTAACAAGAGGTTCCTGTAGAGTACTACAGATACTTAGGGTGCTAATACCTTCCCTTAGTATAACCAACCCCCGAACCTTAGATCTTTCCCCCTTAGGTTTTTCTAACGATCTTGAAGCTTTCCTTTGGATAAATCAAAGTCGGTTGTAAAAGAAATATGATGCAAGTTAATTAATAGCTTGTTATTCGATTTTCACCGCAACAAGAAGCTATAAAAGATTGTGAAGGGGATAGGAGTCCTGGTCCTGATGGCTTCAATTTGAAGTTTATTTGGAAGACATGGGAGATTGTAGGGAAAGAATTCACCAATTGCATTTCTGAATTTCATGAGAAAGCCTCTCTTTCTAAAACATTATGCTCTACTTTTTTTGTTTCAATCCCTAAAGTTAAGAACCCTCAAAACTTGAAGGAGTTTAGGCCTATAGCTCTCATTGGATGCCTTCACAAGATAATTTCAAAGATTCTGGCTGGTAGATTGAGAGCAGACATACACAAACTGGTCTCTCCATCTCAAACTGCTTTTGTTCCTGGAAGGTAATTAATGGATGGAGTTCTTGTAGCTAATGAAGTGATGGATTATGTTACAAACATATGGGCTATAAAGTCTATCCTAAGAGGTTTTGAGGTCTTATCTGGATTAAAAGTAAATTACAATAAAAGTGTGCTCATGGGCTTTGGTGTTGAAAGGTACCAGACAGAAGCAGCAACTACCTTTCTGAACTGTAAACAAGGTCAATCTCCCTTCAATTTTTTGGGGCTGGTGGTGGGGGGAAACACAAATCATATTCATTCTGGAATCCAGTTATTACATCCTTTAAAAATCGTTTGGCAACATGGAAGGGAAGGATGCTATCTATAGGGGGCAGGGTAACATTGATCAATTCAGTCTTAACAAATTTACCTATTCATTTCCTTTCCTTTTTCCTTGCTCCACTCAAAGTGTTGAAGGAAATACAGTCTATACAAAGAATATTTTTATGGTCAGGTGATGGGGAGAAAAATAGTATATCATGGGTTAAATAGTCCCTAGTGTGTAAATCCAAATAGCAGGGTGGTTTAGGAATTAAGGACATCATAACTTTCAACAGTGCCTTGGTTACTAAATGGATGTGGAAAATCACAAACGGTTCAGAAGCAATCTGGAGAGGAATTATAAATACAAGATATGGAGGAGACTTTCACAACCTGTTCTTAGAGCAACAAAGGAGTTCTACTAAATACTGGTCTAATTGGTGGAGGGATTTAGTCTGTCTGGCCAAACCTTCTAATGAACAAGGTTTCTTTAGTCAACTGATCTCAAAAATTGGTAATGGTAGGAACACTTCCTTTTGGCATTCAAAGTGGACTGGTGGAAATGCCCTTAAACTCCAATTTCCATTGTTGTTTTCCTCTTCCCCAAATCAGGATACTCTTGTCAAGGATTGTGGACTTTGGCAGGATGATATTTGGAGTTGGGAGTGTATGACTAATAATGTGATTTTGGAAGGTGCAGATGAGACCATTGTTAATGAATTAAAGATGATAATTAGTGACATTAGGCAGATCAGGGAGAAGGATGATGAGATGATCTGGACGAGGAAAGTGGATAAAACATTTTGTGTTAAGGAATGTTACAGAAGTTGGAATAAAAGCGGCGAGGAGGTTAACTTAGACAGTTTGACCTTGGAGGCATTAGAGATCATGTGGAGGATAAAGGCCCCTCTCAAAGTGTTGATTTTTGGCTAGAGATTGCTAATGAACAGACTGCCTACTCGAGGAAACTTAAATAGAAGGGGAGTTATTGCAGACCCTCATCAATTATCTTGCATATTCTGTTTTAAGAAAATGGAAGAAATCTATCACATAGTACTAAGCTATGAAAAAATCAAACTGGTATGGAAGGGTTTAGAAAACTGGTTGGGGATTCGCTTACCAATGGGTAACAGTCATGCTGAAATGTTCATTGATTGGTCTAAATCAGCTAAATGGGGATCAACACTTTCTTATATTTGGCTGATTTCTTGTTGGTGTGTCTGGAAGACAAGAAACCAAGTGATATTCAATGATGCAATCCCAAATCCCTCTTCAATTTGTGAGGAAATCAAGCAGGTGTCGTGGAGATGGAAAAGGAAGAAAACAAAAGAAGAATGTTCAAGAAGTTATTATGACTGGTTTAAGCTACCATTGGATCTTTCCTAAGACAACCATAGATTTGAGGTAGGGGTCTGTATTCAATCTCATCTGGCCTTAAGGTTTAGATATGTGAGGGCAGTCTTTTTTCCCATTTAAAATTTTTCAGTTTTGGTGGTTATGTTTCATGTATTGAGACTGTCATTTTTCTGTCATAAAACATGTAAATTTTAATGGTTTTTATGACAGAACTTTGTATTGCTGGCTTTGGGTCATTTATATGACCTTATGAATAAATTAGAGTATTAAAAAAACAACAACAACAATAGTAATGAAGAATAATAATAACAACATTAAAAAATGCGCCACTTTTATTGTTAGGCCAATGGGCGAGGCAAAAAACTAGAAAGTGTGTCACATTTCCCTTTAGTTGGGAAGTTAAACAAGGGAAAATCTCTCACTTTTCACATCGGTTGGATTGTGAACTGAGGTATAATCCTTCATTTTTCCCTTTTTTTGGGACTGTTAACCAAGGGGATGGGTTACATGACCACTTTTCACATCAGTTGTGTACATAATCGATGTGAAATCCCTTGTATTTTAAAAATATAATCTTCTTACACATTACTATTCACTCCTTTTATTCTACAGATCTAGATTTTGTAATCATATTCACATAGAAAGAAATTTGAATTGGTTTTGAAAATGTAACATGAAGATTAAATTAAGAATCTAGAGACAGGAACTCACAAACTTAGATACAAATAACTCGTACAACCCCTCCAAATGCTTAAGTTTTATTGAAACCTGACCGTTAATTTGATTTGCTTCAAATGTTCTAATAAATACAATGTCCGTGATATAAATTCCAATATAAATATTTGGAAGGATTGTGAATAAAAACAAATGTTTGGCACAAAATTTGAAGTCAAAGATATTAGAAAATAGTAATAAATAATATATTATTTCATTATGTTCTATTAACAAACAAGAAGCAATAGTTTTTTTTTTTATAGGCAAAATCACTAAAGAGAGATTAAGGAAATCTCTAACCTTCATACAAGAGAAAAAAGAACTTGGAACTCCCCAAAAGCACCCAACTGGGCAGCCCTACTACATAAAATCTAAAGGGGATTTGTTCCAATCATAGAAACTACAAACCAGCCTTTTACTCTTACCCAACATCAACCAAACCCAAGAAGTCGCTACAATAGCGTAAAAGATAGACTCAACATTACAAACCTCATCTCTAAACAAAATATTATTCCTAAAACTCCAAATATTCCAACAAGATATACACCAAATAGATAATATGAGGTTCTCCTTACATCTACATCTTAACCTAGAACACCAAGTCAAACCATGGGAGCCGCAGTCATGATCTAAAATCCGCTCTATAACCAACCAATCACAAACCAAATTCCACACCATAACAGATCTATGGCATCTGAAAAAAAGGTGGGAAGCATCTTCAATGCACCTGAAACAAAACATGCAGACAGTATCATGAGGATTATTTAAAATACCTCTGTTAACCAAATTCGAGCGAGTAGGCAACCTATCGATTATCAACCTCCACGCAAACACTATAAACTTCATAGGGCAAGCCGATTTCCAAACACATTCCAAAATCTTAATCGAATTATCATCGAACGAAGTTAAAGCAACCTGAGACGTAATAATATCAAAAAAGGACTTGACAGAGAAACCATTGTTTCTGTCCAAAGACCATAACCATTTATCAAAGGCCACTTCCTTCACAGTAACACCTTCCATAGCCTGCATCAGGTCGTGCCACTCTCCAATAACCTGCTGCGAATTAAGAGGGATAATGTCTGAAACCTTCACCCTCGATCGATCGCCCACCGTCAAATACAATCAGCTTGTCCCCAGTGTAAGACGCTAGATCACACATGGATGTTTTTAATGGCTCACACTATATAAAGTCCAACACGAACAATTTCAAGTACTCTCTTGTTCATATCCTAAAACTATTTTCTCATTTATTCCCTGAGCTTTCCAGGTCCTCCTCCACTATGTCGTATTAAAATTTCACTCCATCACATCAAAACTTCATTCCATTCGATCTCCACCTATTTTTTAATTCTAGTTCGGAACGGATTCAAAAGTTATAAATTCTAACATAACTAAAATAGAATTTAAAAATAATAATTCATTTTATTTAAGAATAACCAAACATGTCAAAATCAATTTAACACATTACAAATCAGTTTTAAATATTGAAAACGTGAAACCAAACGAAAATTCATGCCAACACTGCTCGCAATATGTTCATCACCATTGTTCTACGTCACTGCTTTCTCCAAATTATGTCATGCCCTCTCACTTTGTTCATTTAAAAAAAATCATATCTTCATTATTACTGTCATATAAATTTTTAGTTTTTCATCAAAAAATAAATGATCAAGAGATTCATAATTTCTTCCAAGTTTATTAACTTGCAAAATTACTAGTACAATAAGGAAAAACAATCATGTGTGAAATTTATCTACTATGTGACACACCAGTGTTATTTTACTAGAGCATAGAAATTCTTTTAAAATGTTATAGAGAAATCTTGTTGAATCTAAAATATAAGAAAATCCAATGTTGTGGAAAATCTATTGATGCCCTTCCCTTAAAATTTTACACATCATCAAAATGAAGGTAATTTGAGTCCAAAATTAACTTTTTGCAACTAAAATATCATTTCTAATTATATGGTTGAATAACAAGTCTATTCAATACCAATTTATTTCCAATTACACATGTATATCCAACTTGTACTTTGAAACCAAAGTTATGTCTTCCAATTTGCAACTATTGTTTATCCCAATAGTAATTATTGTGACCCAGCCAAAGATGCTAACTTTTCGGATTTTATGCAAAGCCACACTCTTTTCTACCTACTCTCTCATTTTTCTCTCTGATCCCATCATCTAATTTCATGTTGTCTCTCTCCCACTCCATCATCATTTTCTTCATCTATTGAAATTTTCGTCAACTACAACTCAGCTCAACCAAAACAAACCAAGTTTGTATTTGTTGTTTCACAATATCACACAAACATTGCTCCTTTATGTCGATTCAAAATCATGTTTTTATTTTATGTTTCTCTTTTGTTTTCCATTCTTCTTGAATTTTCTTTTCCTGTTTTTGTTTTTTGGCTCGATCCAAACCAACTATTTTAAGTATGAATGTTTGTTTATTTGTATGTTTTTCCCTATTTTTTCACATTTTTTTATCTATATTTTGTGTTTCCCTAAATCTGAATTTATTTATGTTCTCTTATTTTTGTGTTTTATTGTTCTGTGTATAGCATTTATGAGAAACAACTTTTGTATTTGTGCATACTAACTTTATTTGTATTTATGCTTGTTTTTGGACTTAAATGATTTAGTTTAGAAATCCTAAAAATATTCAAGTTAAAGTTAATGATTTTTTCTCAAAGTTAGTTCTTTAACAATCTTCTTCTCACTGTGTTTGTTTCAATCCTTGATTTTTTCTGTATTGAATTCTTTTTGTTTAACCTTGATTTTTGTTTCAATCTTTTTCGTCAAAATGGTTAGTTCTTATGAAGGTTATCATGAGATATGAAGCATCAACTTTGCAATTACTTTTAGGTTTTTCACTTGATATTCAATATGGATCTTACCAATTTCATTATGTGTAGATAAGGAAGTGGTTTTTGTTTATTGATAGTTGTGATATGGATCTTACCAAAATCTTTGTCGATGGTTTATGGGTTTAACGAATTTGCCAAAATGGAACCGGTATATGTGGTTCATGTTTCAGTGGAAATGTATGCAAAGGAGCAAGAGAAATGAGTAAAAGATCTTCACATTGGTCCAAACGTTGGAGAAAACAAGGTTAGTGATTGAAAGATCGAAACCTCATGGTTATGGAATTGTGAAATTGACATTTATTAAATATATGATGTTCACATTTTCTCTACAATTGCATTGAAATAATATATTTTCTTCATACTTTTTTTTTCAATTTCATTAGGATCTCCATTTGTCTGTGTATATCATGAAATTGATGTCAATTAATCAATTTGTAGGTCTGGGAAAAATGAGGTTCATAGATAAATGATGCAATATGAATAGGAAATGCTTTGTGGCCTGATCTTGGCCCCAAATGAATCCTAGAAACTATCATGTGCCTCCTACAAGTTTTGTTGGTTTTTATCTTGTTGTGCCAGGTCTACAACCTCCAATGCCCTATCCTCCAGGAATGATTAGTCCAACGCCTATGAATAGTCCTTCCGGTTTTGTTTCTCCTTCCGGTGGAAACGGTAATTCTGCCACATCTTTTGGATCCAGCAAAAATTCAGGCGGTGGTCAGATTGAAGTTTAGTTATACTCCCTCTATTCTTTTTTAAGAAAGAGTGGTGTTGACAAAAAATTACTTATATTTTTGCATACCAATATTTCCTTACAACGATTGATATATTTATATTTTTGCCATGACCATTTCCTTATAACGATAAATGTTGCATGATGTTCATTCTGCATATTATTGTAATTTCACGTATGACCACCTGGAGCAAATCTATTTATCTACCACATACCTCAAGAATAACAAAAACAATAACAACAACAAAAACAATAACAACAACAACAACAATAGTAATGAAGAATAACAATAACAATATTAAAAAAATGTGCCACTTTTATCCTTAGGCCAATGGGCGAGGCAAAAAACTAGAAAGTGTGTCACATTTCCCTTTAGTTGGGAGGTTAAACAAGGGAAAATCTCTCACTTTTCACATCGGCTGGATTGTGAACTGAGGTAAAATCCTTCACTTTTCCCTTTTGTTGGGACTGTTAACCAAGGGGATGAGTTACATGACCACTTTTCACATCAGTTGTGTACATAATCATTGTGAAATCCCCTTGTATTTTAAAAATATAATTTTTTTTCACAGAACTATTCACCCATTTTATTCTACAGATATAGATTTTGTAATCATATTCACATAGAAGAAATTTTGAATTGGTTTTGAAAATGTAACATGAAGATTAAATAAACCAACTAACAAGAACTCATAAACTTAGATATAAATAACCCCTCCAAATGCTTAAGTTTTATTGGAACCTGACTACTAATTTGATTTGCTTCAAACGTTCTAATAAATACAATGTCCGTGATATAAATTTCAATATAAATATTTCGCGAAGGATATTGTGAATCAAAACAAATGTTTGGCACAAAATTTGAAGTCAAAGATATTCGAAAATAGTAATAAATAATATATTATTTCATTATATTCTTTCTATTAATAAACAAGAAGCAATAATTACCTTAAACAATTTGTTAAAGCAATTGCAACAATGCTCAACAGTTAGCTAGGTTTTGTTGTATCAACAACTTTCTAATACAGATGATAAATCTTGATAACTAAAGGTTTCTAATACTTTTTTTAAGCTAAAATTGAGAGTCATTTACTTTATTAAAAGCTATGTACTTATCAAAGACAACAACAATAAATTGATATTGGTTTACTTTATTGAAAAAATTTATATATAAAAGTACATTCATAAGAATGCAATTCTTATGCATTGAAATAAAATAATTTAAAAGTAAGAAGTGGACAAGATTTTTGTTTTCAAATGAACAAATTTCATTTCACATAAACAAAACAAAGACCAACAGGAAACCAAACATTTATAAAATTTATTTTTGACTGTCATGATTTCACGCAAATTATTGATGTTTCATTTGGATTGATAAGTTGACAATGTTTTGATTGTTGTTACTTTATAAATGAACGACAAAGATTTATTACTTAATTTTTTTCATTAAATTGGACAAATTTTTTCCTCTCGATTACTAGATCAATCGAGGGAGTAGGCCATAAATAAATTTGTTTTAATAAAAGGTATTACAAGTTTTCCTATCTATTGCTAGCTCAACCGAGAAAATACATCATAAATAAAAATACATAAATAAAAAGTGTCAAAATGTTGTTGTTGGGATTCAAAGGGGAATCAATCAAAAATGTTCGCCTCGGTTGCCAGCTCAACCGATGGAATAGGTTATAAAAAAATTTAAAAACTCTAGAATGCAATTGTTGAGTTTCGACAACGTGTCCTCTTAAGATTTTTTTAACCAATGGAATAAGTCATAAAAAAAATAAAAGCTAAATAAAAGACGCTAAAATGCAAGTGTTGAAATTCAAAGGGTGTTGATTTATATTGATGTGAAAACTTTATTATATAATTTATTATTTGTTGTAGTGTTTGTATAGAAGTTCACATTGTTATAATATAATATTTCTATGTATCAAACACTAATATATTTTGTAATTTTAAAAGTATATATTTAGTATCAATTATGTACATCCCATTTATAATTTTATATAAATTTATTTAGGATGTTATAATCGTTCACACACTAAAAATCTTTCAAACTTTGTAAGGTAAGAACTTGTCATGAAGATCACGGTCAAAGAGGATTATTACCTAGTACTCTAAAAGGTCTCTTCATTTTTGTGCATTGATAGATCTTGAGAGAAAATGTTCTGGGGAGACCATGGGACTGAGGAAAGCCCAATCATGATAAAGCTCAATCCAAGAGTATGCTTACTAAAATGTTGATGGCTCAGAGTACTCACAGTCATGGAACCTACACTTGATCCTCACCCTTAAATGATCGTCCACCGTTAAATACAATCAGCTTGTCCCCTATGTAAGACGCTAGATCACATAGAGACATTTTTAACGATCCACACTATATAAGGTCCAACACGTACAGTTTCAAATACTCTCTCATTCATATTCTAAAACTGTTTTCTCATTCATTCCCTGAGCTTTCCATGTCCTCCTCCACTATGTCGTATTAAAAGTTCACTCCACCACATCAGAATTTCATTCCATTCCATCTCCACTTATTTTTAATTCTAGTTCGGAACGGATTCAAAAATAATAAAATATTGTTTTTTAATAAGCAATTTGTATCCAGCAGGATTCGAATCTGAGACATTGAGAGGAACACACTCTCAAGACCCAACCATCTAACATAACTAAAATAAATTTTAAAAATAATAATTCATTTTATTTATGAGCAACCAAACATGTCAAAATCCACCCGTTATAAATCAGCTCTAAATGTTGAAAACGTGAAACCAAACGTAAATTCATGTCAGCACTGCTCGCAATCTGTTTATTTTACTAGAGCATAGAAATTCTTTTAAAATGTTATAGAGAAATCTTGCTGAATTTAGTCCTAGCCACAAAGTCCGCGGTCAGCGGCGGTGTGGATATTTTATTGAGAATTAAAACCCCACAGAAAATTTTGGAATCACCTTTCCATTTTAGAGAGAAAAAAAGAAAGTGATTGCGCGTAACTAAAACCACTTTGCATACTTTGAGTCTCATATGTTTGGTTGATAGCAAATAAACTACTCACACCCACTTCCAAATATTTTATTATATTCAAAACATGTTTTATGGTCACCACATTCTAAGTTTTTCTTTAAGAAAAATATACTCTTTAGAATTGAATCACATTTATAATATTGTCCTTATTTTTATTTTTGATATTTTTAAAATATCGTTTAAGAACATTTAATTATATTTGTTATTTTTTTCATTAAAATAACATTTTATGTGGCTCAATTAGTTCTACCAATATCTTATTTTTATCTGTTTATTTCTTCATACCTTACGAATTTTATAATCACATAATTGATTGAAAGAGGTGTGTCCTTAAAACTAATCGTTCTTGGAGATTTTATTGAGTGTTTTAGGTTGTTAGTAATATTGAAGTGATTTTCAATGGTGGTGACAAATTCCATTGAAAAAAATAGGTTATTCTTTCTAGAATTACATAAGGCTGCAGTAACCCTACATTATCAACACCAATTGGTACTTTTTTTGGACTATGCTTGTGCTTCCTTGCTGCAACTTTTATCAGCATGTGTATCACTAACCATTCTATTATACCAATTAGCATCACTGTTATACCATCTTAACCAATACTCGAAATGCTCAAGCTCTGTTAACTCTTTCACAATACATGTTGCTTCAAATAAGTTCCCCCTATCCGGATCTATTTATACTGCATGCTCATTTTCCCTTGTGTAATATACTAAATAGTGCCTATTAAATCTACTCTCGTAATAAAAAATCAAAGTGAACTCCATAAAATGCAAGTTTTAAAAAGACACAATGAACAGAGCTAACTCATCGATACAATGAAGACAGAAGATGCAACAGATGAGATTGAGTTTTAGATATGCGATTGTGTTACTTGGTCTTGAAATCATAATTTCGCCATCTTCGTTCCTTTCTTTGTCTCCTCCCTCACACCAGTTTCAGTTTCTATTTTCTTATACAAAATCCTAATTTTCAGGAACTTAATGTAAAAACATAATTCTAAACACTATTGTATTTTTTATGGTAAATTAAGGAATATTCACGTATGTATGTTGTTAAATAAAAAACAGACATGTCACAATATCCACATTTGTCCAGTCAACCGTTTTTTTTAACAGAACTCACTTCAAAGACTAACACCAACACAAAAGTCAAATATAAGGACTCATACAAAAAAAATATATGAACTAAATTCAAAAACTCGTTAACTTACGAGGACCAATTAACCCCCAAGAGTTGACCTAGTGGTGGAGGCTTGGGTCTTGAGAGTGTGCTCCTCTCAAGGTCTCAAGTTCGAATCCTACTAGATGCAATCAATCTTTATGTGGGACATTCCATACATAGCTTTGCTCTGCCTTTAAATGGGGTCCGCGTTAGTGGACGGTGGGATTGATTCCTCTTAGATCTAATATTAAAATAATTAATTATATCATTCAAAAATTATTATTTCTTTTATTTTTATTACAAAATAGTATATATATATATATATATATATATATATATATATATATATATATATATATAGAGAGAGAGAGAGAGAGAGAGAGAGAGAGAGAGGAAACATTCAAAAAGTTATATTGTAAATATCACTAGCCATATATATCCTTGGGGGTTGTTGATAATGTATTAACTGGTAGCATTTGGCTTCCCCCAAAAGAAATAGACATAATGAAATTTGAGTGCCCACAATAAACATTGAAACCGACTTTGCATTATCAAAGCATACACATTTATAAGTTGTAAGTCAAAACTAAAAATATAGAAAGTGATATTGTAAAGAATAACCCTAGTCATATCGTGAGGGGATTTCTATAATGTATTGGCTGGTAGTACTTGTCTGCTCAAAAGTAATAAACATAATGAAATTTGAGTGCCCACAATAAACATTGAAATCTTATTACTTTGAGTCTCATATTTTGGGTGCAAAAAAGAAAACGTGTAATACAGTACCCACTTGTAAACTTGTCTCTTGTATAATATAATTACTAATATTTGTGCCAACTCATCTTTCATCATGCAATCGAAAACTACTGTCTACTTCTAGCTGTCAGAGAAAATGAGCAAGTACAAAGTGTGAATTTTTAGGGTGAATATTGGATACCTGACCCTCTCAAGCGAGAGGGTTTATATAAAGCCCCCAGCGCGTGGCCAACGGTCCTATTTTCGGGGTGAAATAATCGTTTTCCCCAAAGAATAGGTAAGTACCCAAACTAGCCGTTATGTCGGGCATAGGCGTGGTTCCGGGCACCTGCCCATAGTTGTTCGGAGAGCAGTGAAGCCGTGCGTAACGGGCAGTAATTATGGGGAGGAACTTTGTATTTCTTGCCCGGTTGGAGGGGAAGAAAGGTAATTTTTGCCCCTCTATGGATTGGACTTAGGCAATTTGGGCCGCTCTGTAACAGAGGCGGATTGGGCCGCTCTGTAGCAGAGGCGGATTGGGCCATGTCTAGCCAGTGATCCAGTCCAAAACAGGTACTTTCTTTGGACTATGCTTGTGCTTCCTTGTTGCAACTTTTATCAACATGTGTATCACTAACCATTCTATTATATCATTTAGCATCACTGTTATACCATCTTAAACAATACTCGAAATGCTCAAGCTCTGTTAACTCTTTCACAATACCTGTTGCTTCAAATAAGCTCCACCTATCCAGATCTATTTATACTGCATGCTCATTTTCCCTTGTGTAATATACTAAATAGTGCCTATTAAATCTACTCTCGTAATGAAAAATCAAAGTGAACTCCATAAAATGCAAGTTTTAAAAAGACACAATGAACAGAGCTAACTCATCGATACAATGAAGACAGAAAATGCAATAGATGAGATTGAGTTTCAGATATGCGATTGTGTTACTTGGTCTTGAAATCATAATTTCGCCATCTTCGTTCCTTTCTTTGTCTCCTCCCTCACACCAGTTTCAGTTTCTATTTTCTTATACAAAATCCTAATTTTCAAGAACTTAATGTAAAAACATAATTCTAAACACTATTGTATTTTTGGTGGTAAATTAAAGAATATTCACGTATGTATGTTGTTAAATAAAAAATAGACATGTCACAATATCCACATTTGTCCAATCAACCTTTTTTTAACAGGACTCACTCCAAAGACTAACACCAACACAAAAGTCAAATATAAGGACTCATACAAAAAAATATATGAACTAAATTCAAAAACTCGTTAACTTACGAGGACCAATTAACCCCAAAGGGTTGGCCTAGTGGTGGAGGCTTGGGTCTTGAGAGTGTGCTCCTCTCAAAGTTTCAAGTTCGAATCTTACTAGATGCAATCAATCCTTGTGTGGGACAGTCCATACGGAGCTTTGCTCTGTCTTTAAACGAGATCCGCATTAATGGACGGTGGGATTGATTCCTCTTAGATTAGTCGGTCGTAAGGCCGGATACCAAGATTTAGAGAGAGAGAGAGAGAGAGAGAGAGAGAGAGAGAATTCAAAAAGTGATATTGTAAATATCACTAGTCATTTTTTTTTATAAGCAAGAATATATTAATGCGAGAACAATGGGTTCTCGAACCCTCTTACAAAAAAAGAGTCGAGGCAAAGCTCGACAAAAAGAAAATTACAACCAATTAGGCCTTAAGTTAAATATAACAAAGGACACTTGCTAAATTCATAAAAGCTACAATTGGTTCCGGTAATTTTCCCAATAGAATTCCACCTCCAAAACAATGTCTTAATGTTCCAAACCGAATCAAAAATATTCCACCTATCATTCCTAAAAATGATACCATTCCTCAAAAGCCATATGTGCCAAGTAGTAGCTAACTAAAGACTCCCCTCCTTCCCCTTCTTCATTCTACTCCTCTTACCAAACACATACCACTTTAAGAAGCTCTCCTTAATATTCCTAGAATCGTAGTCCCCAAAGCCAATCCAATCGGCAACTTCCTTCCAAATCAATTTAGCAACAACACAATTCAAAAAAATGTGAACTAAAGATTCATTAGAATTACTACAAAAAACACAATTCATCTCACCATCCGGAAAAACACAACCTCTAATTTGAAGACAATCCTTTGTAGGGAGCCTACCAAGAAAACATCTCCACCCGAAAGCTTTTATTTTTTGAGGGACTTCCACCTTCCAAACAATAGAAAACACCTCTTCAAAGTTATTGCACGGACCATAAGGAATACGGATTTTGTTAAGCATCTCATAAAAACTTTTAACCGAAAATCCCTCTTCCGAAGGCCCGCCCCACGACACCAAATCTTCCCCATAAATATGCGGCTGCCCTTGCATTAGAGCCGTCCGGAACAACCCCAAAGGAAGCGACTCTAAGCTCTCCCGAGGGCCCACAACCCCAAAATCACCCCACCTCCAAACTCCTTCATTCCACCCTCTCATACAAGCCACCGAAACCTCCTTAAGGCGAGAACACTCAAAAATGGAAGGGAAAACCTCCTTTAAACAACCCTCCACAAGCCACCTAGAATGCCAAAAGGAAGTAGAAAAACCATTACCAATAGAAATACAACAATTGGAAGCAAACAAATTTTCCGAAAAACCTTTATCCAAACTACCAATATCTTTCCACCAAAAGGAGGAAAATGAAGAATTAATCATAGTCTTCCCACAATCCACCACCCTCAAGTTAATATCGCCATATCTCGCCTTTAAAACTTTATACCACAAGGCTTTCGATTCCTTCAAAATCCTCCATCTCCATTTATTAAGGAGAGCCAAATTAAAATCATCAATTCTTTTCAACCCAAGACCACCCTTTTCAATCGGGAGACACACTTCCTTCCAACTCACCCAATGAATTTTCCTCTTATCATCCTTTCCCCCCCATAGGAAGTTACTTTGAATACTAGTAATCTCATTGATAATCTTTGACGGAGCTTTGTAAAAAGAGAGCATAAAAATAGATAAACTAGATAATACTGATTTCAACAACGTAAGGCTACCACCAAAACTAAGAAACCGGTTATTCCAACAAGAAAGCTTCTTTCTAAGTTTGGAGACCAAATCCACCCACATAGCCAAAGAGTTAGAAGAAAACCCAATGGGTATTCCAAGAAAAACAAACTTACTATCCTCCCTTCTACACGCAAGGAAATAAGAAGCTTCCTCCATGAACCGAGAATTAATATTAATCCCAATAAGCTTACTTTTATGGAAATTAATACCCAACCCCGACACAATTTCAAAGCCCCTCAAAATCGATTTTATGGCCCAAATATGTTTCCAACTCCCCTCCCCTACCAACAAAGTATCATCCGCGAATTGAAGAATATCAACAAAGCAAGTACCATTTATTTTGAAACTCTCAAATTCACCAATCTCCACCGACTTACTCACCAAACCTTTCAACCCTTCCGCTACAATAACGAAAAGAAAAGGAGAGAGAGGATCACCATGGCGCAATCCTCTCCCAACCTCAAATTCCTTCGTTGGACTACCATTAACCAACACCGACATCTTACTAGAAAACACCAACGATTCCATCCATCCCAACCAAACATCCCCAAATCCCATTCTCCTTAACATATATCTAAGAATATTCCAACTAACCTTGTCGTAGGCCTTTTCGAAATCAACTTTGAAAAGCAAGCAACTTCTACCTTCCTTTTTAGCCAAATCAACAACTTCATTAGCCACCAAAACACCATCGAGCAATTGTCTCATCGGAACAAAAGCACTTTGATTATTAGAAATGACCGAATTTAGCACCATTTTAAGCCTTCCCGCCAAAAGCTTGGAAATAGCTTTATAAACACAACCTACAAGGCAAATAGGCCTATAATCATCCAAACCCAAAGGATTAGGAGACTTAGGCACTAAGGTTAAAAAAGAAGAAATAAAAGACTTTGAAAGAAAACCATCCGAATGGAAGCTTTGAAAGCAACCAATAAAATCTTCCTTCAAGAAGTGCCAACACTTCTTAATGAATAAAAAAGAATAACCATCGGGCCCCGGACTCTTCGAACCGTCACAACTCCAAACTGCATTCTTAATTTCCTCCTCCGTAAATGGTGCTTCAAGTAACTCCCTCTCCGAAGAAATAATCCCTCTAAAAGGGATGCCATCAAGAACGGGTCTTTCAAAATCCTCTTCAACAAATTTAGATTCAAAATGACTCCTCACGACCTCTTTCACCTCCTCCACCTTCTCAACTATCCCGTTACCCAATAACAAAGAACCAATAAAATTTCGCCTCCTCCTCTCCTTAATAACATTGTGAAAGAACTTGCTATTAGCATCCCCGTCATTTAACCACTTAAGTCTAGATTTTTGAATAAGAAGATTCTCCTTAATTTTTAGATTCAACCAAAATTTTCTACTAGCCAACTTCTTCTTGTTCAACAACTCCTCTCCTCCCAATGTACCAAAATCCATTTCCCTATCGTCATCCTCATTCAACTCCCTCACCCCTTCTTCCAATTCCATATTAAATCTACCAAAAATGTTGTTATTCCACCATTTGAGACTACCTTTCAACAATCGCAATTTTTCCTTCAAAACAAAATCTTTACGACCATACATTTCCAACTTTTTCCATTCCTTTTCCACAAACGGAACAAAACTACTATCCGAAAACCATTCATTAATAAATCTAAATGGTTTCGGACCCCAATCCTCCTTATCCACAATCAACCAAATCGGGCAATGATCCGAAATGTCCCTATCTCCGATCAATTGACCAACCGCCCCCCACTTTTCCACAATCGCATTTGAAACCAAAAAACGATCAATCCTACTCTTCGCCTTACCCCCGCTACCATACCAACTAAACTTCTTACCATTACAAGGTAAATCCACCATTCTACTATCGCAAATGAATTCGTCAAATTCTCTCCATTCCGAACTAGAACAAAAAGCGGATCTCCCTCTTCTCTCCGTCGAATTTTTAACCGCATTAAAGTCTCCCCCGAACAACCAATCGCCATCCACACAAGAAGACTTTAATTCCAACAACTTCCTCCGTAACCCTCTTTTCAACTCTATGGCACAAGGCGAGTAAATGTTCACAATATAATAATATTCATCCTTCCATTTCGCCTTGACACCTAAATAATCCGGACCACCAAAACTACATAAAACCTCAACCGTACTCACTTTCCATAAAATAAGTAAACCTCCTGACATTCCTACCGAATTAGAAAAGGAATACTCCACCTCCTCCCTCCCCCAAAAATTACGCGCCACCGTATCCGATAAATCTTGAATTTTAGTTTCTTGAAGCATAAATAAATCCGCTTTCCCGGAATTGATAATGTGAGCAATTCTTCTCCTCTTCACTCTACTACCGCCCCCTCTAATGTTTAAGGATCCAACAATCATTGCAAAATATTTGGATTCACCTTCTCTCCTACCAATTTAATCTTATCTGCTCTCTCCATTTCTTCAATTCTATTTTGATAGTCCCCTTTAGCATCTCCATCTACAATACCAAGTCTAGTAAAAGCACTCCTCATTTTGTCTCCAATATTAGAACCTAAATTCTCAATAATTCTCAAATTACACCTATCAATATCCGTAGCCGCCGAATTATCACCATGGCAACGAACCAAACTCCCCTCAGCCTTCAAAACTCTCCCCTCAGTTGCTGTTGAAGAATTCGTAACAGACAAAATTGAAGCTACTGGAAGCATATTGCCAACCCCCTTCCTTTTCCTTTTATGCTTAATCCTACCTTTTGATCCTTTTTTAATCCCCTTGAGGGGCCCACCAATTTGATAGATTTGTTTAAGTTTAACAGACTTCAAAATTTTCCTTTTCTCCATATATTTTTTGCCAACTTGACGTGTGGGCCCCGTCTCCTTGAACGTTTCCAAAGAAGAACTCACCAAGCCAACCGCCTCACTTTCACCCGTACACTCAACCACTGTCCCCACCAAAACATCAGTAAATGAGCTGCCACCTATATTGCTACATAGACTAGCCATTCCTTTTGCTAATGACACATCCTCCTCAATAACACCAAAATCAACCTTCTTAACAAACCCACTGGATAAAGGAGAGGCACCAAGGATATTATGACCCGTGACTTCCGTGCACCTATCCATCCTCCCCCTGACACCCAACGAGCTTGCCGGAACTGCATCCTTTACTGGAGATAAAACTTCCTCCGTCGAATCAACACCATCTTCGTCACCTTCGTATTCACCCATCGCATCATCGCCCTCTTTGTCACCTCCAGAACCACCCGTTTCACCATTGCTAGAGACATTATTGAGGCTCTCCTCCTCAGACCCACTACCCCAAGAAGATTCCTCCAATCCATCAACACAAACAGAAACCTCCTCACGAATTGATATGGTAAACAATACATCGTCTATCGTCACCTTCACTTCATCTTTGCTCACAGATGAAATTGGTACTTTAACCAAAATCCTAACAACGTCCTTTCGAAGACCCTTCCAAAACCTTTCATCTACTTCAACAAACTCCCCTAACCAATTACCTACCATTGCAAAGAAGACAGAATTCCAAGCCTGACAAGGCACTCCCAACAGACGAAACCACACCTCCCTCTCAAAGTCAACATCGGTTGGTTTCCAAGGTTTAATGGACAAAAACCAAACCTTCCACCAATTCTCACCTTCCGCTATCAACTCCTCAATAGCACCCTCCTCAGTTTCTTCCAAAAGGCACAACGATGAGCCTAACGGAGTTACAGTAATGGAAAAAATACCCTCAGCTTCAAAGGCTGACTGAATGGAATACGATTTGCCCCGGTTCAGAAGAACACCCACGTAAGCTTTCCTTAAACACTCAGTCCATCCCACCTCCGAATCATACTTCAACAAAGGCTCCACAGGCTGAACGTCTTTCACCAAATCTGAAGCTCCATCCCCCACAACCGCATCAGAAAAGGATTTGCGCCCTATTCCAACATTTGGAATAAAACCTCTCAATATGTTGCCGCCGTTGCTTGACCCTCCTGGAATGACAGTTTCCCTATTTCCTACGACATCCAACTCCTTCCTTCCTCTACTATACCTTGGCGGATTTGTGTATATTTTCCTCCCATCCACATGAATGTTATCGAGCTTAATTGCTAGAATTCTCACATCCTCGACTCCACGGAACCTAGCAAAACCGAATCGCTTCCCGAACTTGTTCCTCCTTGGTGATATCACCACTTCCACCACCTCCCCCACGCAACCAAACAAACCAAAAACATCCACCGCTTTTAATCTATCCGGAATTTCAGTAAAGTAGATAGACGAAAGCGACTCAAGCTCCTCCTTCCCTTTCACAGTCGAGTGGATATCCCATCTCAATGCCACATTCCGAAAAACCTTCCTCCTTACCACATTCCACTCCATGAACGGAAACACCAGACAAGCTCCAGACAACAAAATGAAGAACAAGACATGCACCGCGCAAAACTGTCCCGAGAAAAACCTAACTCAAAAATCACCCAGACCAATCCAAGGGGGAAGGTCCCTGATTCGAAAACCAGGAATTTAAACCAAACACCCCTCCGATTTCCAACTGATAGACTGAGTAGAAGCCCAAACGAGAATAAGGGAATCAAAGAGCAAGAGAACCAAACCGAAACCCAATTCTAGTGATGGAAGAGACTTTCTCTCTCATCATTTTTTATTTCTACGAAAAATTCTGACCTTTGATTTGGTAAACGTAAATATCACTAGTCATATATAACCTTGGGGGTTGTTGATAATGTATTAACTGGTAGCATTTGGCTTCCCCCAAAAGAAATAGACATAATGAAATTTGAGTGCCCACAATAAACATTGAAACCGACTTTGCATTATCAAAGCATACACATTTATAAGTTGTAAGTCAAAACTAAAAATATAGAAAGTGATATTGTAAAGAATAACCCTAGTCATATCGTGAGGGGATTTCGACAATATATTGGCTGGTAGTACTTGTCTGCTCAAAAGTAATAAACATAATGAAATTTGAGTCCCCACAATAAAACATTGAAATCCTATTACTTTGAGTCTCATATTTTGGGTGCAAAAAAGAAAACGTGTAATACAGTACCCACTTGTAAACTTGTCTCTTGTATAATATAATTACTAATATTTGTGCCAACTCATCTTTCATCATGCAATCGAAAACTACTGTCTACTTCTAGCTGTCAACACGCCAACATCGCATTGCACTTTCCTTTGTTTCTTCCTTTCTTTCACAGATATATGACTATAAATACAATTCCCATTTCTCTGAAACCATCATCTTTTCAACATTATCTTCATCACTCACTACCAAATACTATACACATCTTCAATACAAATCTACCATGGCATTTCTTCATACTTCTTCAACCATCACTTTCCTCCTATCTCTATTGGTATTTCTTTCATTCATGACAGCATATGCAGCATCGAATTTCTACCAGAATTTTGATATTACTTGGGGAGATGGTCGTGCAAAGATACTTGACAACGGTCAACTTCTCACTCTTTCTCTTGACAAAGCCTCTGGTTCTGGATTCCAATCCAAGAATGAATATCTCTTCGGCAACATCGATATGCAGCTCAAGCTTGTACCAGGAAACTCTGCAGGCACCGTCACTGCTTACTATGTAAGAACAAATAACTCTTACTATTTTAATGCTTATTATATGCTACAATAATACTTATAATTGATGTTTCAAAATTTCTAATTATTTATTTTTAATATGGCATGTTGCAGTTATCATCGAAAGGATCAAACTGGGATGAGATTGATTTTGAATTCATGGGAAATGTAAGTGGACAACCATACATTCTTCACACCAATGTCTTCAGTCAAGGAAAAGGAAACCGAGAGCAGCAGTTCTATCTATGGTTTGATCCAACTGCTGATTTCCACACATATTCCATTCTCTGGAATCCTCAACGCATTGTGTAAGTACTTTTTTTTTACAAATATGACATACACTTCAATTTCATTCAATGAGTATTGATTGATGATGAGCATGTGTGTGTATATTCATTGAATGCAGTTTTTCTGTGGATGGAACACCTATAAGAGAATTCAAGAACATGGAATCAAAAGGAGTTGCAATTCCGAAGAATCAACCAATGAGGATATATTCAAGTCTATGGAATGCTGATGATTGGGCAACAAGAGGAGGTCTTGTCAAAACAGATTGGAATGAAGGTCCATTCATAGCATCATATAGGAATTTCAACGCAGATGCTTCATCAACCAATGCTTGGTACTCTCAACAGTTGGATTCAACAAGTCAGCAGAGATTGAGCTGGGTTCAAAAGAATTACATGATTTACAATTATTGCAATGACACCAAAAGATTTCCTCAAGGCTTTCCAACAGAGTGCACTACATCTTAATCAATCTTTCTATATTCATACTGCAACTATATGTTTCAAGATTTAATTTTTTTTCCTTTTTCTTTTTACTTAGGCATATTCAATTTCTTATACTTGTAATTTGCTTCCTATCAATTCATTAATTCTTTGATACAATAAAGAAATAAGTATTCAGTTTTGTCTTTCAAAAAACAAATAATTTAGAGATTCATCGTTTCTTGTAAGTTTATTAACTTGCAAAATTACTAGTACAACAAAGCAAAAACTATCATGTGTGAAATTTATCTACTATGGTATGTTATAAAATAGGAACACACCAATGTTTTTTTACTAGAGAATATAAATTCTTTTAAAATGTTATACAGAATTCTTGTTCGTGATAGTCCTATAATTCTATTCACTAAGTCGGTGGTGTAAATATTTTATTGAGAATTAAGATCTCAACTAAAAATTTGGAACCAACATTCCATTTTAGAGAATAAAAAAACACGTAATTGCGCGTAATTAAAACCACTTTTCCAACTTTGAGTCTCATATGTTTGGTTGATAGCAATAACCTGCTCACACCCACTGGCAAATATTCTATAATATATTTAAAACATGTTTTATTGTCACCACATGCATTCTAAGTCTTAATGAAAAATAAACTCTTTATAGTTTAATCACATTTATAATTTTATCCTTATTTTCATTTTAATAATTTTTAAATTATCGTTAATAATTGTATTTTTATTTAAAATAACATTTTTATATGTTTGAGTTTTGAAATTGATATTAATATTGAGATTATGTTTTTTTATTCTTTGTGCAATTCTCATTTTCTTTCGAATTGAGTTTATTATATCTAATGGCGATTCTTTATTTCACTAATACCTTTTTAAAAGTATAAACTATTAAATTGATTTTAAAAATAATCATATGAAAAATTATGTTGTAATTGAAACTTATCTAACACTGATTAATGATTTTTTAACATTATGCAACTCATCATTTATCTGATGCTATTTTATAGTTAAAATCTCTGCAAATGCTTCTAGTTTTCTTCCATACTTGTTCATTTTTTAAAGCATCAAATTTTATACTTTCAAGAATAAATTAGAAGAAAAGGAAGTGTTGAATAAAAAATTTGAAACATTGAAGAGATGTAAACCTTAAAAGAGCATGAGATGAATGATGAGTTAGAGGATGCTTCAAAATCATTAATCAATGTAAGTTGTTCTTCAAATATAAAACAATTGTTCATATCATTATTTTCCTAACCAATTTTAAGAAGTTATATGTTCAGTATACGATTTAGTGAAATAAGTAATCCACATTAGATTTAATAAACTCAAAATTGTTTTATCCGTCGGTTTTATGATATATGACTATAAGTACTTATGGTTTGATCCAACTGCTGATTTCCACACATATTCCATTCTCTGGATTCCTCAACGCATTGTGTAAGTACTTGTTTACAAATATGACAGACATTTCAATTTCATTCAATGAGTGTTGTTGATTAATGATGAGCATGTACGTGTATATAATAATTACTAATAATATTTGTGCCAACTCATCTTTCATCATGCAATCGAAAACTACTGTCTACTTCTAGCTGTCAACACGCCAACATCGCATTGCACTTTCCTTTGTTTCTTCCTTTCTTCACAGATATATGACTATAAATACAATTCCCATTTCTCTGAAACCATCATCTTTTCAACATTATCTTCATCACTCACTACCAAATACTATACACATCTTCAATACAAATCTACCATGGCATTTCTTCATACTTCTTCAACCATCACTTTCCTCCTATCTCTATTGGTATTTCTTTCATTCATGACAGCATATGCAGCATCGAATTTCTACCAGAATTTTGATATTACTTGGGGAGATGGTCGTGCAAAGATACTTGACAACGGTCAACTTCTCACTCTTTCTCTTGACAAAGCCTCTGGTTCTGGATTCCAATCCAAGAATGAATATCTCTTCGGCAACATCGATATGCAGCTCAAGCTTGTACCAGGAAACTCTGCAGGCACCGTCACTGCTTACTATGTAAGAACAAATAACTCTTACTATTTTAATGCTTATTATATGCTACAATAATACTTATAATTGATGTTTCAAAATTTCTAATTATTTATTTTTAATATGGCATGTTGCAGTTATCATCAAAAGGATCAAATTGGGATGAGATTGATTTTGAATTCTTGGGAAATGTAAGTGGACAACCATACATTCTTCACACCAATGTGTTCAGTCAAGGAAAAGGAAATAGAGAGCAACAATTCTACTTATGGTTTGATCCAACTGCTGATTTCCACACATATTCCATTCTCTGGAATCCTCAACGCATTGTGTAAGTACTTGTTTTACAATTATGACAGACACTTCAATTTCATTCAACGGCTGTTGATTAATGATGAGCATGTATGTGTATATTCATTGAATTCAGTTTTTCTGTGGATGGAACACCTATAAGAGAATTCAAGAACATGGAATCAAAAGGAGTTGCATTTCCAAAGAATCAAGCAATGAGATTATATTCAAGTCTATGGAATGCGGATGATTGGGCAACAAGAGGTGGTCTTGTGAAAACAGATTGGAATGAAGGTCCATTCATAGCATCATATAGGAATTTCAACGCAGATGCTTCATCAACCAATGCTTGGTACTCTCAACAGTTGGATTCAACAAGTCAGCAGAGATTGAGCTGGGTTCAAAAGAATTACATGATTTACAATTATTGCAATGACACCAAAAGATTTCCTCAAGGCTTTCCAACAGAGTGCACTACATCTTAATCAATCTTTCTATATTCATACTGCAACTATATGTTTCAAGATTTAATTTTTTTTCCTTTTTCTTTTTACTTAGGCATATTCAATTTCTTATACTTGTAATTTGCTTCCTATCAATTCATTAATTCTTTTATACAATAAAGAAATAAGTATTCAGTTTTGTCTTTCAAAAAACAAATAATTTAGAGATTCTGCTGGTAGTTGGTTAGTTGATAGTTGAAAAAAGATAGTTTTAGAAAATTGTTTAGAAGAAGGCTATGTCATTGATTTCTTGGATGATCAATTACATGATACCAATGGCCTATTTATAGGCTCAAGTCACTACCTTCTACATTACATTAGTTCTTTCTAGAGTTTTCATGATAGATGAGTATCATGATAGTTCTAGGTTCTTCTATCATTTTAATATACTTATAGTTCTAGATTGTTCTACCATATTCATAACTATTATAATTCTAGGATCTTCTACCATTTTCCTACATATTATATTTAAGAATATTCTAGAAATTTGTAGCAATTTCAACACTCCTCCTTGATGCAAATTTCTGTGACTCCAAGCATAGCTCGTAGCTCTTCGAATCTTGGTCTCGGCAACGCCTTCGTGAATATGTCTGCAATTTGATCTTCTGTTCTGCATTAGTCGAGTTTGATCTCTTTAGTTGCTTCAGCTTCTCTGATAAAGTGATACTTAATTGCTATGTGTTTTGTTCTGTTGTGATGTACTGGATTTTTCGCTATTGCAATTGCTGATTTGTTGTCGCAATTGATTTTAGTAGGCCCGTCCAGTTTTTCTCCCATGTCTTCAAGTATCCTTCGAAGCCATATAGCTTGACTCGTTGCTTCAGCAGCTGCCACATACTCTGCTTCTGCTGTAGATTGTGCAACCGTAGCTTGCTTCTTCGACGCCTAAGAGAAAATTCCCGATCCTAGTGAGAAAGCATAGCCAGAGGTGCTTTTCATGTCATCTACCGAACCTGCCCAATCACTGTCGGTGTAGCCAAGTAATCCTGAGTTGCTTTCGGTAGTGTACCATATACCTAATTCTTTTGTTCCTTGTAGATACCTCAAAATTCTTTTTCCTGCTCCAAAGTGTATTTGACTTGGGCTTTGCATGAATCTTGATAGAAGACTTGTAGCATACATTATGTCTGGCCGTGTAGCTGTCAAATATAGGAGGCTTCCAACTAGACTTCTGTATATGGAAGCATCAGCTTCTGGTGCTCCATCATTCTTCTGTAGTTTCTCATTTGTTATGAGTGGAGTAGCGACAGGTTTGCAACCATACATCTTGAATTTCTTAAGTAAGCCTTCTGTGTATTTCTTTTGCGAGATGAATATTCCTTCTTTTCTCTGACTTACCTCTATACCGAGGAAGTAACTCATCAAACCAAGGTCGGTCATCTCAAAGGTCTTCATCATGTCTTCTTTAAACTCCATCATCATCTTAGTATTACTTCCCGTGTAGATAAGATCGTCCACATATAGAGAGAGTAAGAGAGTATGCTGACCTTGAGACTTGATGTAAAGTGTAGGCTCACTTTTGCTCCTCCTGAATCCTCGACCCATGAAATACTGATCGATTCTGCTATACCATGCTCGAGGTGCTTGCTTTAAACCGTAGAGTGCCTTTCTTAGTCTTAACACTTTGCTTTCGTCTCCTTCAGACATGAATCCTTGTGGCTGCTCCACATAGATCTCTTCTTCAAGTACTCCGTTGAGGAAGGCAGATTTGACATCTAGTTGATGTATACTCCATCCTTTTTGTGCCGCAAGAGCTATTAGAGCTCTAATGGTATCAAGACGAGCTACTAGTGCAAATGTCTCATTGTAGTCAATCCCAGGTTGTTGTGAGTAACCCTTAGCTACTAGTCTCGCCTTGTGTTTTTGTATGGTGCCATCAGGGTTGAGCTTTGTCTTATAGACCCACTTAACCCCAATGATATCTTTTCCAAGAGGACGATTTACTAACTCCCATGTGTTGTTTTTTTCGATCATCTTTATCTCTTCTTCCATTGCCTTGACCCATACTTCCTGCTTTGACGCTTCTTCAAAGCTTCCAGGTTCAAGAATGGCCAAGTTACAGGTTTCATATATATCCACCAAGGATCTTACTCGTCTTGGATTAGACTCTGGTGATGATAGTTCTTGATCTTCTTGTTGTGGTGGAGGTGAAACAGATTCACCTGAGTCTTCTTCCTCAGCTTCTTCTTGAGGTAGTTGGACTGGTATAAGGATGTTCTTCTCCACTTTTTCTTCATCCCAATTCCAAGAAGCATTCTCATCAACTTCAACATCTCGACTGATGATGAGTTTTTTTGTTTGCAAGTTGTAGACACGGTAGCCTTTAGAGATAGTGCTATACCCCAGAAAGATACCTCGTATAGTCTTATCTTCAAGCTTGTGCCTCTTCACGTCTGGAATATGAATGTAGCATATAGATCCAAAGACCCTTAGGTGCTTTGCTGATGGCTTCTTTCCATTCCAAGCTTCAATTGGAGTCTTATCTTGTACTGCCTTAGTTGGACATCTGTTGAGTATGTAAACAGCAGTGTATACTGCTTCAGCCCAGAATGTGTTAGGAAGTCCCTTCTCCTTGAGCATCGATCTAGCCATTTCCATAACTGTGCGATTCTTTCTCTCTGACACACCATTTTGTTGAGGAGAATATGCGACCGTAAGTTGTCGCTCAATGCCTTCATCCTCACAAAATTTGTCAAACTCACGGGAGGTGTATTCCTTGCCTCGATCACTTCTTAGTACTTTTATCCGTTTTCCACTTTGATTTTCAGCAAGGGCCTTGAACTTTTTGAATACTCCAAAAACTTCTGATTTTTCTTTTAGGAAATAGACCCATGTCATTCTAGAGAAGTCATCAATGAATAGTATGAAGTACCTGTTGTTCTCGTGTGATGGCGTTCTCATTGGTCCACAGACGTTAGTATGTATCAGCTCCAATAGATCTTTCGCTCTCCATGCTCCGCTTGTTGAGAACGGAAATCGGTGTTGCTTACCAACGAGACATCCTTCACACACTTCATTATTCTCCTTTATGCTTGGAAGATCTCTCATCATATTCTTCTCATGTAACAACTTCAAGGCATGTGTGTTGAAGTGGCCAAATCTTCGATGCCAGAGCCATGAATCATCAACTTGCACCTTCATGGCAATGTTAGTTGCATATTTTAAATTTAGCGGGAAGCTTCTATTGCTCTTATTCATCTTCACTTGGGCTATCTCAGACCTTTTATTTTTGTTGTCTAAGATTTTGCATACACCTCCTTCAAAGTGAAGTATGTAGCCTCTCTCCATCATTTGGCCAATGCTTAGAAGATTTTCTTTTAGGCTGGGAACTAGTAAAACATCATGGATGAGTCGTGTACCTTTATTTGTCTCCACCATGACAGTGCCTTTGCCTTTTGATTCAACCACACTTCCATTTCCCAGTCGAACTTTGACTTTGACAGACTCGTCAATGCTTTTGAAAATAGTCTCATCCTTAGCCATGTGGTTGCTACATCCACTATCCAAATACCAACTTCCACCTTTTTCTTTGATTGAGTCTTGAGTGGCATAGAACATACATTGTTCTTGATCATGCTCCTCTGCGATATTAGCTTGATGCCTATTTTTGTTGCGACAATTTTTCTCTACGTGCCCGAACTTCTTGCAGTGGTTGCATTGTGGCATATTACGGGACCAACAATTTTTCTCTGCGTGGCCTAGTCTTTTGCATATATTGCATTGAGAGTTTTTGTCTAGCTTGTTCTTAAGGAAATTTCTAGAAACTTCTCTTCTTCTGGAAGTTTCTCCATAATTTTTCTTTCCTTCACTTTCTTTATTTTGGGGCTGAAATTTTAGCTTTGACTGGAAGGCATTTTCTAGTGTATCTTCTTTATGCCTATACAGTCTTTGCTCATATGCTTCAAGAGAGCCCACAAGTTATGTCACTGATAGAGTGGACAGATCTTTGGTTTCTTCAATCGTTGTCACGATTGGGTCAAACTTTGGGGGCATAGTAATTAGAATTTTTTCAACGATTTTCTTGTCAAGAATTTCTTCCCCAAAAGCTCTCATTTGATTAACTATTTCTTTAACTTTAGAATAGTAATCTTTAACTGTCTCAGACTCCTTCATCTTCAATAGTTCAAAATCTCTTCTTAGAGATTGAAGTTTAACGGCACGTACCTTATCGCTTCCTTGAAACTCCTCCTGCAGCGTGTTCCATGCTTCTTTGGCAGTCTTAGCTCCCATAATTCTTGGAAAAATTGCATCAGTCACCGCTTGTTGCAAGGTGAACAACGCCTTTGAATTTTTCTGTTTGTTTTGCTTCAACTCTTTTTCTTGAGCTGCATTAAGAGCCGAAGTATCCGCGGGAACGGTGAAGCCTTTTTCTACTATGTCCCATAAATCTTGAGATGAAAAAAATGTTTCCATTTTAACACGCCAGAAATCATAATTTTCACCATTGAAAATAGGGACAGAAATAGATGATGATTGAGTGGTGTTATCCATAGTTTAGAAAAAAAATTCGGAGTGGGTTTATAGTACAAAGAAAAATTTTGTAGTAGTTTGGAGGATTTTAGAATGTTAGGTAGGTAATATAACTACGCCCAATATATGACCGAACGTAGCTCTGATGCCACTGCTGGTAGTTGGTTAGTTGATAGTTGAAAAAAGATAGTTTTAGAAAATTGTTTAGAAGAAGGCTATGTCATTGATTTCTTGGATGATCAATTACATGATACCAATGGCCTATTTATAGGCTCAAGTCACTACCTTCTACATTACATTAGTTCTTTCTAGAGTTTTCATGATAGATGAGTATCATGATAGTTCTAGGTTCTTCTATCATTTTAATATACTTATAGTTCTAGATTGTTCTACCATATTCATAACTATTATAATTCTAGGATCTTCTACCATTTTCCTACATATTATATTTAAGAATATTCTAGAAATTTGTAGCAATTTCAACAGATTCATCGTTTCTTGTAAGTTTATTAACTTGCAAAATTACTAGTACAACAAAGCAAAAACTATCATGTGTGAAATTTATCTACTATGGTATGTTATAAAATAGGAAGACACCAATGTTTTTTTACTAGAGAATATAAATTCTTTTAAAATGTTATAGAGAACTCTTGTTGGTGTTAGTCCTATAATCCTATTCACTAAGTCGGTGGTGTAGATATTTTATTGAGAATTAAGATCTCACCTAAAAATTTGGAACCAACATTCTAAATAATAAAAAAACAGGTAATTGCGCGTAATTAAAACCACTTTTCCAACTTTGAGTCTCATATGTTTGGTTGATAGCAATAACCTGCTCACACCCACTGGCAAATATTCTATAATATATTTAAAACATGTTTTATTGTCACCACATGCATTATAAGTCTTAATGAAAAATAAACTCTTTATAGTTTAATCACATTTATAATTTTATCCTTATTTTCATTTTAATAATTTTTAAATTATCGTTAATAATTCTATTTTTATTTAAAATAACATTTTTATATGTTTGAGTTTGAAATTGATATTAATATTGAGATTATGTTTTTTTATTCTTTGTGCAATTCTCATCTTCTTTCGAACTGAGTTTATTATATCTAATGGCGATTCTTTATTTCACTAATACCTTTTTAAAAGTATAAACTATTAAATTGATTTTAAAAATAATCATATGAAAAATTATGTTGTAATTGAAACTTATCTAACACTGATTAATGATTTTTTAACATTCTGCAACTCATCATTTATCTCATGCTATTTTATAGTTAAAATCTCTGCAAATGCTTCTAGTTTTCGTTTAGTTTTCTTCCATACTTGTTCATTTTTTAAAGCATCGAATTTTATACTTTTAAGAATGAATTAGTAGAAAAGGAAATGTTGAATAAAAAATTTGAAACATTGAAGAGATGTAAACCTTAAAAGAGCATGAGATGAATGATGAGTTAGAGGATGCTTCAAAATCATTAATCAATGTAAGTTGTTCTTCAAATATAACACAATTGTTCATATCATTATTTTCCTAACCAATTTTAAGAAGTTATATGTTCAGTATACAATTTAGTGAAATAAGTAATCCACTTTAGATTTAATAAACTCAAAATTGTTATATCCGTCGGTTTTATGAGAAAACCAAGGTGAAAAATTGGTATACCCATCGGAGAAATGTCAAAACAGAGGGAGCATGTGTTTTCGCCATTTCAGATGTTAAAATTAGAGATGGATTTGTCTTCATTCATTTTTAGATTCTCAAACATTGTAGTGAGGAGTCGCAGCCTTGACATCTTAACCTTGGATGTGCTTTCACTATGCCAAAGAAGGGCTTAGACAGTGCTCTTTTTGGGCTTAGACAGCGCTTAAAAGCGCTGCCTATTCGACCGCTGCTATAAGTAAAGACAGCGCTTTAGTTAATGAGAAAGCGCTGCTAAATGTCTGCTTTAGCCAACGCTTTTACTTTGAAAGCGCAATCTGTTTGTCACTTTAGCCAGCGCTTTGTCTGTAAAAGCGTTGTCTAAAGAACCCCTTTAGGCAGCGCTTTGACTTTAGACAGCGTTTTTGGTTATCTTTAGGCATTGCTTTAGACGGCGCTTTTCTTTTAAAGCGCTGTCTGTTCTCTACTTTAAGCAGCGCTTTTTTCTTTGAAGCGCTGTCTAATGTCCACGAAATTTTTTTATATATAAAACTTAAAAAAAGCGCTGTCTGATATATATAATAAATATTTACCAGATTATCACCATATTTTGCACCAGGTTTTCACCACATTTTGCACCAGAATATGCATTTAGAATTTGCACCAAATTTTCATAAATTAGAGCTTCAATCCAATAAATATGCACCAAATTTGTCTATTTATATATACATCTTTAATCCAATAATTTATATATACAAAAAATTGATGATATTCAAGCTAAAAAACAACAATAATTCATATATCTTGTTAGCTACAAAAAATCTGATATTCAAGCTAAAAAATAACAACAATGAACTTGTTAGCTCTATCTTCTACATCTGCACATATAACCTGAAAACAAACAACAACAACATTAGACAAAATATAGAAGAAAACAAAGAAGGCATTGTTCTTATCTGATATTCAAGCTGCAAGCATTGCCAAATCTGATATTCAAGCTGCAAGCATTGCCAAAAATGTCAACAAATGATCATGAGTTATTGAATATTGCCAAGTGCCTATGAAAATCAGTATATGATTCCAACCTTCTATGGACAAGATATCAATCAATATTTGGCAGCACCAACACAATTTATGATTCCAACCTTCTATAACAAACAACAACAACATTGCAACACAATTTAATATACTAATGACGACATATTATCTCATCAAAACTCAAACTTATACATACTCAAAATTCTCATCAATGAAAGAAAGACAATATACCTTATAAAACTCTCAGCTCAATAATGAATTGACACCATTCCTCCTCAAGTTCATCCAATTGATCTTTTGAGTAATGAACACATTTGAATTCATCAAAGTACTACATAATAATATAACATAGTATGATTTAGCTAAAACTATTTAATTATATGAGACATATGTGGTAAATATTAAAATAATTCCTAAGTTAGAAATCCATACCTTGGATGAAATATCTATTCGATCCAAAAGAAGAGTTTCTTTCATAAACCTCAACATGAAATATCCGCAATCTATTCCATTGCGCTGACGAGGACACTACACATGGAAAGAAAATACGGATATATATCAGGATATACCCCTTAACTAGTTTTATCAAGTATCATCACTAATATAATCAAAATTGTGAAAATATACCTCCACTCTAATCCATGTAATGTTGTTGGCTTTGCTCTTTGGAACTTGAATATCTCTTTGTGATCGAAAAACTTGTATAACGCTAATAAAATATAAACGAATATTTAGAACATGTCACATAAATAAATAAATATACACACGAATTTTTAGAACAATCTCACTTACGTATCAATCAACTTCTTCATATCTGGGTATGTTGCTTGATCATTGTGTGAAGAATCCAGATAATATACAATTTCTCTTATCGGATTAATTGACACCAACAACCAATGTCCACTGTAAGATTAAACAAAGGTTAGATGGAAACTTTCTACACAACTTCAAAAAACAAAAAATTATAATAGATGAAGATAGAATGAAAATCTAACCCGTTGTCAGTATTATATGGTAAAAAGAACAACTTTTCTGTATCTTTGCTGGCCATAAATAAACCGAGTACATACTGTATGACTTCATCTAGTTTCTGTACGATTAACCATGAGTTGATAGTCATGGGAGATAAGAAAGCGAATCTTTGTTCCAATCCACGCGGGCGCATCAATTTGTCATACAGAAACCTTAAATAAAAACATCATTAACATATTAGACTATTCATTTGAAATGAGTAAATAAACTGTTCAATTAATTAAACAAAGTTGATCGGAGTATACCTAATGTATGTATCGACAACACCGATGCCTATTTCCAAATGTTTAAAAACTTGCTCCATGTCCTCTCTACCAATTGTTTCCAAATATTCAAAACCAAAAATACCTTCCTCCATAGGTATAAGCCGAGTACCACCATCCGGAATATTTGTTATAAGTAAACATGTCTGAAGGCACGGCCTATACTGAGAAGTAGGTTTTTTTCTAGCCGCGGTCTTCTTAGCAACACCCTTTGTTTGTGTGGGAATGTTGCTAATTTCAGGCATCTTACCCCTACTGACTTGTTCAATCTCTTTAGCCTGAATCTAAATATCATATAATTAGTTAGGTGAAGTATAAGATCACGAATTAACATTTTCCATGCATAAATATCATATAATTGTGTTGTACTTCTTTTCTCGATGCAACTGACTCGGTTTCCCGCATAATCCCCTTATCATTTGATTTGGATTTTGTTGGAGTCTAACATTACCATGTAAAAAAATGTACGTAAAATGCCCGTAAAAAATTTGAATACCCAAAGGTTCATAATGGTTTTAAGCTTACCTTATCATCTAGGCAAATGAGGCTTGACGGCCATGCAACAAACGATCCTATTGCATCTCCCAACAATGTTGCATCCGAAACATCGTCAGGTAGTGGTAATAAGGCATCCCCCTCTAAAACAATATCAATCGATACTTTCAAAAATCCAGTGGGGAGCGGTTTATGGTGAAGCATTTCTCCCAAAGTGTTATGCACTTTTCCCTTGCCAACCATCCGATAAGTCGGTGACGATAAATAGAGTTGACAACGGGAAATACCCTAAAACCAATAATAAATATGACATTGTTAATGTGTATATATGTCAATTAAATAAATTAAGCTAATTTAATTTCATAATAATATATATAATTACCTCGGGAATATTCGGTTGAAAATTACAATTGATACTACCTTTCTCACTAGTATCTTTAAAAGCTGAAGCTTGATCTCTTTATTTTTTTATCTCTTTCTTTTTCCTTTTTCAATTCACGAACTTCAGATTCTAATGCTTCCAACTTTGCCTGCAGTTCTTTATTGCTAGCCATTTTTTTCTTTGGTTCTTTCAAGGATGTTGGAGTGATCCCATATCCCCTACCCCTCACACGACCAGAATACTCACGAACATCTAATGCTCGACTAAGTAGTCTCCTGCAATCATTGTCTTCATCTGGAGATATAGACTGAGATAGAGTCTCCTGAAATTCATATGAATATCAAAAATTTGACTTAATTATATGTTAATAAACTTTTGATTTAATTCAAGCAATAATGTTATACTTACACATTTCTAAAAAATTTGTTGAACATTTTCTTTAACAACTCCATCCTTACCCACGCGGGCTTCCTTCCACAAAACATGGTTCGGATGAGATGTTTCAGAACTTTTCTCCTTTGTTAACTACACATTAAGCCAAATAACATGATCAAAAATAACTCATGATGAACAAGTATATCATTGCAATTTATAGATACTTACTATAGATTGTTGTAAGCGTGCATATCCCATACGCCCTTTTTTGTATGGATACGCGGGACTTGATGCTCGTTGCCGATTTATGTCACTTACACTCTCAAATTCTGGGGTTTTTCGTTTGGATTTAAAAGTTTCCCATTCATGAGGTGTAATCAAATCTGCATATTTCTGTGGAAGCTCTGCATCAATAAATTTTTTATCCGCATCCTTAAGATACTTGTTTGATAAAAAAGATCTAAACCCTCTATGTATTTTTCCTGCCAATCCGAGTATATAATCTTTTCTGGTGTCATCAATGTTGAAAGACCTCTACGAAAATCATACGCAGAGTGCGTTAGTATAAGTAATTTAAATACATAATCGTCATTAAAAACAAATAACATCACATATGGTACCTGTATCTCAATCCATATTTTGTCTTTAGCGTCTTTCAACGCTTTGTTTCTCCAATCATCACAAGTAATTGGAACTTCTCTCCTTGCAACTGAACCAAGATAACTTGTCAATGTTGAACTGTTAGGCTCAATTAGTTAGTTATCTTGACTCCAATGCACATCATGTTTTATGCCTCGATCTCTATCACGAATGAGTCGCTTCATAATTGTAATTCCTCGTCTAATTTCCCTTTCCACTGTATTACCGGTCTCATCTCCATCATGAATAGAATCATCATGTGGGTGATCCTCGTTACTAGCCATCTAACATGTAATAAGAGATTGTAATAGTTACATTTCATTTACAAAATAATGCAATATCACAATATTCACACAATTCTATTATCTATTGGCAGTTCGTTGTTAATTAGTATTAAATATGTTAATTAATATAGATATGTTGTGATGTTGTTATGTTGTTGATCAATATAGTTGTATAAACACAGAAATGTACGGAAATTGCATAGGGCTTAAAAATTGCTTACCAGACATACCGATATTAATGCGGAAAAGAATGATACAATTAATAAAAGACTCTTCTCACTAATCAAACACATGTTCCTAAATGGAAGCTTTCATCTAATTCAGATATAAAATTCAAAAGATCTAAGGATAATAAAACAAAAAAATAAACCCAAAAGCGTACTGTTTTCTTAAGATAACAAAATGTAGGAACATCAGACCATCGGCTTATTGTGCACGCATCTACAAATGCTTCTAGATTATCAACATAATAATAACAGAAAATTAAACAAAAATGAGATTAGAGAAAAATGTGTGAAACAAAAACAAAAATGTTGTAGATAGAATGGAGAGATAAGAGAAATGAATTCAAAAAGAAAGGATTTGTTACAGTTCTTTAATATTTTTCAGAATGTAGTTAAAATATTAAATGGTATTCAAATGTACATGTTTGCTACTGTTTTATATCATCATGTTCTTTAGCTTCTGTTAATAAGAAGATATTAAACTCTTACACTAAACAATTGCATGAATTTACTAGAAACAAATGTAAAAGAAATCAAAGAAAAAGCTATGGCCGTGAAAAAGCTAAGAACCGAAGCAATCAACAAAAAAGTATACCTCTGATTGTGGAACCCAGGAGCCTCGCCGGAGAGGACGGAGGTGCGTGAGAGGACGGATGACGGAGATTTTTTTCTGGGTTTAGGGTTTTTCGCGAGAGAAGAGAAACAGTTATGAGAATAGAAAGAATGAATAGAATATGTTTTTTAATTTTAATTTTAAACGACTTTAGACAGCGCTTTTGTGAAGCGCTATCTAATGAGTGCTTTTAGCAACGCTTTCGCTTTGTAGTTGGGCCTTTAGCTGCGCTTTGAGTAAAGCGCTTTCTAATATGGGCCTTTAGCAGCGCTTCGTACATGGGCCTTTAGCAGCGCTTTTAAGAAGCGTTGTCTAAGGTGCGACTTTTAGCAGCGGTTTTTTAAAGCGCTGTCTAATGTAGGCCTTTTAGCAGCGCTTTTGAATAGTGTTGTCTAAGGTGGACCATTTAGCAGCGCTTTTACACAATTTCGTACATACTTTCCGTGTTTTATTTTTTATTTAACTTATAGCAGCGCTTTTGGAAAAAAGCGTTGTCTAAGGTGCGCTGCCTAAAATCATTTTTGGCGTAGTGTTTCATGAGCAATTTCGAGAATCTCCCAAGCATATTTGGCTTCAGTACATGTGTTGATCAATATAAATAATTTCTTGTCAACACCATTAAAAATATCATTAAAAGCCTTAGAGTTTCGAAGATCTTCATTATCTTCTGGATCTATCCATTCATCTTCTGGCTTTAAGCTTGGTGTACCATCTTGAGAAACATTCATAGGGTGTTTACAACCTTTTACACTACTACAAAAAGCGCTTTTTACCTCGGACGCGAAATGCATATTACCTCAGCTATAAAAGCGGGGTAATGAAGGGCGACATGAAAACTCACCACTAATCACCTCAGTGGAATTAAAATCTAGAGGTAAAGTTAAATGCGCATGGGTTCGAACCCCCATCAGCGACACTTTTATTATTTTCAAAACTAGCGTATCTTTCATCTCGGTTTATTTTGAAAACCGAGGGGTAAGATTATTTCTTTTTTTTATAAAAAAATTGCTACATTGTTTACCTAGAATATTACATTGTTTAAAATAAAAATCAAATTTCCTAGAGAACAAGGTAATAATCAAATTCCCTGAAGATTTAGATTTTAGATCTTCGAATTATTGAATCATGGGGAAGATCAAATGTTGGGTGCAATGTTACTCTCTTCAGAGCCTGCATGCATTTTATTCTGAAGCAAATCAAAATAAGGGTTAGATAAATAAAATCAATATTCAAATATATGATTTTGTGCTCAAATAAATATTTAAGAAAACAAACCTTAAACCCAAGTAATTTTCTGCTCTTGCAATCCATCTTAGATCTTTTCCAAACGTCTTTATGTTTCAAGCACTTCATGTTCCATATATGTTAGATTTTCAATATTCAACAGGATTTTATAATGGATGCCCCTTAGGTTTCACGCGGATCACTAATGGCATATTCTTGAGCGTTGATAAATATTAAATGGACGACAAAGATTTGTTTAAGGGCGTTGAATATAGTAAAAAAACGCTTAACTATCCCCTCGGTCAAGAAGAAAACCGAGGTGAATAAGCTGTGTTTTTTTCAAATACATTGGTTACACAGAATATTAAAAATACATTGTAATTTTCTTCACTTGCAATCTATCCCAGAGATCTGCACTTGAAAATACGTTGTTTACACAAAATATTAAGAAGCATTGTTTAGAACAAATCTCCGGTTAAATCCAAATTTTGTATCATACCCATTAAAACAAACTTTTTTGAAACAAGAATGATTTTCTGCACTTGCAATCTTTCAACTGAATAGTAACTACTACAAAACACGTAAACAACAACGCCATTGTCACCGCGGTTCTTCCCTACACTATGATGACATCTCTAAACTAAGGCTCTATCATTTTATTTTTGTTTTTTGATTAAAAATTATTTGTATATAACAACGGTTGAAGAGCCAACCGTGGTGGTACCATCAAGCTTTCATGGGTTCGAACCTCAGCTCCCTCATATATATTATTCCTTTAATGTTAAGGTGCACCTTTTCTTTTTTATTTATTTATAAATAAAAAACTTAAAGGGTTATGACTACGGTTGTTGAGTTCCATCGTCGTGATATATTTTGTTTTTTATTTAAAAATTTTAATTGTAAATTTAACTCTGGCGATTCTTTATGAAATTTCACTATGAAAGTAATATATCATAACGGTTGCTGGTATTGACCGTCGTGGTAGCTTTACAGTAATATACACTCCTAGTTAGCTTGTCTCTTCAGTATCCATTTATAATAAAAACTAGTTGACGAAACAATATATGATTTCAACCCTAAACCCTAACATTCAATACTCTAAAACAATGCATCATTTCAACCAAAACACCATCTTTATTCAGTATGTGTTCTTCACTAACCTATCATTTTTGTCATCATCGTCAAGGAGGTTGACAAGACCATCACGACTGTGACGTCGAAAAGGAAGAGTACATCGTCGAGAAGGAAGACATCAACAACAACACCGTCGTTTCTTTAAGGAAGGAAGACAACACTAACACTAACACCAACATCATTTACCTAGTCATCACGTTTAGGGTACGTAAAATATTTTCTCCATGCATCTACAGTAAGCTTCATTTGCCATTGTTGTTGTTTATGTTGTGGGTGTTGTTTATGTTCCTTTTGTTCATGTTGTTGTTGTTGTTTTTGAACATAGATGTCGACCTTGTCGAGTTCAACATCTGATACTAACGAAGAAACTGAAACATATGAGAGTTGTGCGAATGAAACTCTGACAAATGATACTCTATCTAAAAGATCACAAAGAGGTATCACAATGATGCCATAATTCACATCAGTCCGCAACTCATCAGGTGAAAAAATTCCGATCGAGTTTGATTCTTTCTACAGAGTAGTGGATTGTGAACATTACTCTACTTTTAAGAGTTATGTTGCATTCTTTGCATGTAGCAAAGTGAGTATACTGATAGATGATTGGAAACAAGTGGATGATAAAGTCAAAGAAAACATATGGACAGATGTTAAGGTATTACATACTATAATTTTCATATATTCGATACCACTACCTATAATTTCTAATACATAATTATATATACATTTAAATGTATGTAGTTGACTTTTGAGTTTAACGAAGTCAAAGTTGAAAAATAGTGGATATCTTATGTCGGTACTCGTTGGAGGGGATTTAAGTCCCAGCACACGGCTGACTACATTAGGAAGCCTAAGAGCGGTCTTGCTCGTCCATGGATTCGATATACTTTTATATCGAAGAAGCAATGATACGCAGCCTCTCACGCTAGAACATTGTCCATGTTTGGAGTTATTCTATTACAGTCCTAAGGATGTAAGGGATTTTCTCGGTGGGTATAAGTGGCTGGACGTAGGGATATTGCAAGTGTAGTGCACGTAAGTATATAGTTGAATATACATGTCATTATACAACATTATCATTTTTTGTATTTCCACCCTTAATTTATTCATTTTCTTTAACCATTTAGGTACATTCACCGTGTTTGTATAGAGTTGAATAAATCAAGTTTTTATGGAATCTTGGATCTGCTCTTTATTCGATGGGCATTTAATAAACCAAGAGACATTCTAGATTACTTGAAAAAACGGTTAAATGAGGGAGGAAAAGAATGTTACTTAGACTATTTCTTTGTTCGTAAGTATTTTTGTAATTGATGTTTATGTATTCTATATTTAGTTTTGTATTAGCAAATACTAATAATATATATGCTCGTGTTTATTCAGTGGTCATTAGCAATTGATCATCATATCATTTAGGATGAATACGGTAACTGTATTGTGTTTCTTGCATGATCCACTCGAAAAGAAAATGAAAGAGATGATTAATTTGTAAGTGTGTACATGTTAAATTCATTTTCTTTGACATTGTAACTAGTTTATCATGTAATATGTAAAATTCATTTTCAATGTACAGTGTTGTGGAGCAAGTGAATATGATGAACAATGTTAGAAGAAAGCCCTCATGGATCTTTCCTAAAGTAAGTGGCTCGATTACCTGTTTCTTTCATTTACATTCATGCGTGGTTATATTCATGTAATTTTGCTTAAATTTGTAGACGAGGAGACAACCCGAGACTTACGAGTGTGGGTATTATGTCATGAAACACATGTTAAACATTGTCCTTGCAGGCATTGTTGATTCATGGGATAAGGTATATATTTCATAAAATGTTAACATATATTATTATATAAGAGATTGATTCATGCATGATATTCAATTTTTTGCTCTTTCTTATGTGGTGTTTAACGAAGAAACCGTATTACCCGTCGAGGACTTTGTAGATCTTCGTAAACGTTGGGCGTATATCCACAATGTGCTTAAGGGTCCTGCTGATTGATCTATTGCTAATGATTTAGTTTATGTATTGATGATGTGAATATATTGTACAGTTTGATGTAAACATATTGTACAGTTAGATGTAAATATTAATTTTGGCTTTTGATGCACAATGTTAGTTGTTTTTATGCTCTTTATTATCTATTGAGATGTGCTCTTTATGCATGGTTAACAAGATTATATGGTTATAATAGGTACAGGATAAAAATATGGAAGAATTTGAAAAGCAGAAAAAATTTTATATTTAAAACAGACGAAGTTTTGACAACGGTTATAAAACCTAACTGTGGTTGTATATTGAACGTTGACCAAAATAATATAAAATACAACAGTTCTATCACAACGGTTGGTTTAACCAACCGTTGTGATATGGAGCGCGCTTTCTATAATACAACAACGGTCTCAGGACCGTGATTGTAAGTACCGCATATACAACAACACTCTACATAACAACGCCTGGACCCGCGTAGTTATATATCTTTCCCATCCGTTGTTAAATGCATTTTCTGTAGTAGTGAGTACTCTTCAAAGGTTGGGCTTCATTCATTGTTGGTTAATCTCCATTCTTTGATTAACTTGAAGAAAGAATGATTTTCTTTACTTGCAATCTATCAACTGAGTGCCTTCTTTAACTAAGGGTTATTCCAAAAAATACAACACCGACAACATCAACAGCATTATGTGAGATAGATTGCAAGGGCGAAAAAAAAGTTTTGTTCAAGCTAAAAGAACATTGAAGATTTTTTCTGTCTTGCAATCCATCCCAAAGAATGATGTTTGGGGCGTCTTCTTATTAGTAAGGATTAGGGTCAAATCTGTTTAACGAGTGCTTTTATAGTAAAATCTTATTAGTTTTTGTCTCGGTTAAATAGAAAACCGAAGGGTTAGAACATTTTGTTTACACTTATAAACAAATATAATCATAAATTGCAATAGCTGGGAATCAAAGCTTGTACTGATTTTTTTTCACCTCAGTTTTTTAATTTATGTTTTATTTATTTTTTTAAAAAATTAAAAAATAGCGCGCCTTGGCTTTATACCTCCGTTTTCTATTGTTCGAGGTGAAAGATTCATCATAAAAGTGTTATTTGTTGTAGTGTTACCACAACATTCCAAGTTTTGTTGTTTATGAATTTAAGAAAAGAAAACATCTTAGTTTTTCAATCATCATAATTGGTGCCATCTAAAACAGATGGTATATTGACAGACCCTCCATCTTTGTGTTGTCCATATGAATAAAAAATATCTTCCTTGGAGCTCACCCAAATATAATAGGGTGTCTGCTCTGATGCCAATTAAAATTATGTTTCTTAGGAGACAGATGTTACACCAGATGTCTAGGATAACTTGTCCAACTTATTAAAATAGATTTTTCACAATATGACATCAACACTTAATCAAACTAAAAGCAACAAAGAACACAAGAGAATTAGTAACCCAGTTCGGTGCAAACAACACCTACGTCTGAAGGGCAGTCTACCAAAGAAAGGAAATCCACTCTTTAATAGAATTAGTACAAAGTTTCTTAGATGAACATGCCCCTTGCTCAATGTCCCTGTTCTTAATTCTACCCTCAATGTATTTCTATTTAAGACTCCTTTTAAATATGAGAGCACCTTCTTACTTTCTCTCAATCACTAACCCTAGTTATCAACAACAATAATCAAATGATCAAGATTAATTTACAACTAAACTAAAGAAACCAACTATTATGCCTTATAATATGAATGTAGCAATAGTCTAGTGTACAATAAAAAAAAACAAAGTCTCAGCCTAAAACTCAAATGATCACTTCAGCTTGTGGTCTTCAAGGCATGAAAAACGTCTATATATATATATAGTGATCCATAGCTGGATTTTTCTCCTTGGATTTAGGCAGTGATCTCGTCCAGACATGATGGAGATTCAGTTAGTATTTGTTTCTCCAAGAAAAAACTTCACAAAAAGATTTGATTTGAGTTGAATTCAAATTTAAATCTCCATGATTTAAATATAATTTAATTAAATAATCAAACAAATTAGATTGCTAAAAGATACCAACAATCCTTGTTGCACACATCAGCAGAAGAATGTGCTACAATCAGTTGGAAAACGCACGCACACAACAACAACCTTGCTCGCAAACAACGGATAGATGTTAAACACGTTTTGGAACATCTAGTTCCATATGGGTTCCTTTAGCACCGAAACATCTTGAATACACCATCGTTGTTTTTACATAATGTAGCCAATCACATAGAACAACATTCATGTATCGACTTATGATTTTTTTATTTTCTATTGATAGAGTTTGCCCTGTTTTTCCACAAGACGTCCTTGGATACATTTTGAGAAAACACGATTCATTATAAGGAGCTTATAGGTTTCGAATACCGACATGACTTTGTTAGGGATGTCACATTTTTTATATTTCAGGAGACCAAAGTATATGTGAAGAAAGATATGCATATATATTTCTTGACTAACCCATAAGAGGAGATATCGACACTTAGGCCACCGAATGTTCTAGTGTGCGGGCTGATAGGAGGGAAACATGCATGTGTGAAATTCAGTGGAATTTCTTTATCGGTGGGACGGTAGATTGAATGTAAAATGGATATGCAACTATCAAAGTCACTTCAAGTAAAATGGATAAATATGAAAAAACGTGTTCCAACAATCAACACTCTTTCATACCATTTACTTTTAACACTTTTGATTTTCTAACATCAAACACATATGTAAAGACTCTACGTAACAATGTCGTGTCTCTTAAATCAATAGATATAATTTTAAAATGATTGATTATATCATCCTAAAAAATAGTGTTTGTTCCTTTACTTTCTATTTACAAAATAATAATACTTACAGGACAGAATTGGGCAGTGATTAAAAAAGGGCTCGAGTGGGAATACCCAATTCTTTTAGGTGAACACTCTAGTAACTTTAAATTTAATTAGGTATCGGTACCCTTATTCAATAAAACACTTACATTCAATGTCTTGTCACCTTTTATATATGTTTTATTTATAAAAAAATAATGTTTTAAATTATTTTAAATTAAAGGTACCAGTATCCAACTACTTATCATGAGTACCTAAACATTTGCAGATAGATAGATATATTGTTATTATCTTTACTTCCAAACAAAATCTATATATGTTATAAAAAGAGAAGAAAATTTTAAAAAGTGATATTGTAAATATCTCTATTTATAATATCCTAATGGGTTGTTGATAATGATGTATTGACCGGTAGCATTTGGCTCCCCAAAAGAAATAGACATAGTGAAATTTGAGTCCCACAATAAACATTCAAACCGACTTTGCTTTTTCGACAGCAAGAAATAAATATCTGAATGCGTATCCTAAAACTTTATTACTCAGAGTCTTATATTTTGGCTGCAACAAAAGAAAACGAGTGATGCGGTACCCACTTGTAAACATGGCTCTTGTATATTACTAATATTTGTGCCAACTCATCTTTCATCATGCAATCGAAAACTACTGTCTACTTCTAGCTGTCAACACGCCAACATCGCATTGCACTTTCCTTTGTTTCTTCCTTTCTTTCACAGATATATGACTATAAATATAATTCCCATTTCTCTGAAACAATCATTTCTTCAACATTAACTTCATCACTACTACCAAATACTATACACATCTTCAATACAAATCTACCATGGCATTTCTTCATACTTCTTCAACCATCACTTTCCTCCTATCTCTATTGGTATTTCTTTCATTCATGACAGCATATGCAGCATCGAATTTCTACCAGAATTTTGATATTACTTGGGGAGATGGTCGTGCAAAGATACTTGACAACGGTCAACTTCTCACTCTTTCTCTTGACAAAACCTCTGGTTCTGGATTCCAATCCAAGAATGAATATCTCTTCGGCAACATCGATATGCAGCTCAAGCTTGTACCTGGAAACTCTGCAGGCACCGTCACTGCTTACTATGTAAGAACAAATTAAGCTTACTATTTTAATGCTTATTATATGCTACAATAATACTTAATTGAAGTCTCAAATTCCTAATTATTTATTTTTAATATGGCATGCTGCAGTTATCATCAAAAGGATCAAACTGGGATGAGATTGATTTTGAATTCTTGGGAAATGTAAGTGGACAACCATACATTCTTCATACCAATGTGTTCAGTCAAGGAAAAGGAAATAGAGAGCAACAGTTCTATCTATGGTTTGATCCAACTGCTGATTTCCACACATATTCCATTCTCTGGAATCCTCAACGCATTGTGTAAGTACTTTTTTTACAAATATGACATACACTTCAATTTCATTCAATGAGTATTGATTGATGATGAGCATGTGTGTGTATATTCATTGAATGCAGTTTTTCTGTGGATGGAACACCTATAAGAGAATTCAAGAACATGGAATCAAAAGGAGTTGCATTTCCAAAGAATCAAGCAATGAGGATATATTCAAGTCTATGGAATGCGGATGACTGGGCAACTAGAGGTGGTCTTGTGAAAACAGATTGGAATCAAGCTCCATTCGTAGCATCATATAGAAATTTCAATGCAGATGCTTCATCGTCCAATGCTTGGTATTCCCAACAATTGGATTCAACATCTCAACAGAGATTGAGTTGGGTTCAAAAGAATTACATGATTTACAATTATTGCAATGACACCTAAAGATTTTCTCAAGGTCTTCCAACAGAGTGCACCGCATCTTAATCATTCTTTCTATATTCATATTGCAACTATATGTTTCAACATTTATTTATTTTTTCCTTTTTCTTTTTACTTAGACCTATTCAATTTCTTATACTTGTAATTTGCTTCATATCAATTCATTTATTCTTTGATACAATAAATAAATAAGTATTCAGTTTTGTCTTTCAAAAAACAAATAATTTAGAGATTCATCATTTCTTGTAAATTTATTAACTTGCAAAATTACTAGTACAACAAAGCAAAAACTATAATGTGTGACATTTATTTACTACTAGATTAAGACCCCGCGATGCGCGGTTGTAAATTAATTTTTATTTGATTTATATTAAATTTTAATTATTATTATTTTTAAATATATAGTTAAAAAAATATATTATAATAATTAATTATGAGTTATAATATAGAAAACAATATGATAGAAAAAGAAACTTAAAAGAAGTATATTTGTAAGTTGACAATGATATTAAGAATTTTGTTTTTGTAAATTTTAATAAAACTCTAAAATATATTTCTTGTGGTCATGTTTTATATTTTTATCCTCATCCTTTTTGACAATTATATGTAAAAAATCAATAATGTTATTCTTTGTCATTAATTTTCTGGTATGTCATAATATGAAGAATATAATAATAAAGTATATAAATATGATTATAACGTTTTGCATACTCTATTATATTTCAATATTAACAAATAGTGATAAGTCTTTAAAATTTGTGTAATAACTAATTTGACACTAAAGACATTTGTTTCAACTTTTACATTTTTTATAAGTCAAAAATTATTTCATGAAAAATAAATAATGATATATAAGTTTTAAAACATGATTGTTCTTTTTTTGAACATTATTCTCAATATTTTTATCATATTTTCTATGGTCACTATTATAAAAGAAAAGATAAAGCATAATTCACTTTGGTAATATGTATTTATGAAAATAATATATTTATCTAAGTTAGTAATTAATTGTTAGGTTAATATGTTAATATATTTTTTACTATAATTACTTTGAGATTAAAAACAATTATTTTAAGTATTTTTAGTGTTCATATTCTTTATGATTTCAAATAAGACATAATTTTAATTTTAATGTTTAGGGGAATATAGATAGTTGGAATAGTAATTGTCTTGTTAGATCAATTTTGTTAAAAATGAGATTTTTTTTTTTGTTTTTGCCAAGGTTCGAACTTGTGACCTCTAATAGAAAATAAATATAGTATTTGTCTATTTAAAAAATGAAAATAAGATCTTAGATGTGTCACATAAGACTATAGAATGATGTGCCACAAATGAAATAGAAAAGTCCGTATGTGTCAGCATATAATCCGCCGCTTCAGATTTAATATATTAAATAGACATAGAGATATATGGTATGTTAAAAAATAGGAACACACCTGAAGAAACGAAAACACAAGAAAGGGGGTTTGAATTGGGGTTTTCTAAAAATTAAAGCAAAAGGACACGATGGTTATCCTGGTTCGTTTGAACTCAAACTACTCCAGTCCACCCGCCAAGGTGATTTCGCCTCTCTCTCTCTCTCTCTTGAGGACTTAATCCACTAAACAATAAGGGTTACACAATCACAGAGACAACTGTCAATGTCTTCTTGAGTTTTAACCACAGCTCGGTTATCTCAAGGAATTACAAATGAACAAGTGTATAAGGTACTTCTAATAAGCTATATCACAACTGTGATGTTTACACAATATTTTGATCGAATTTGAAAACAAATGAAAACTTGATGAATTGTAAAGTGTATGCGCGCAAGTGTCTTCGTCATATGTGCAAGGGCTCCTTTAAAAATAGATGAAATTATTTTGATCCGTTGGAGACGTGAGAACTATTTTTGGAGGTTGATAAAAAGCCATTTAATGCTCTTTCCAAAAATACAGATATTGTCTGATAATGGCTGTTACTTTGTGATACTCATAAATATTAAGGATAGCGTATCAGAGTCCATGTTGAAGAGTTGAATTATCAGAGTTTCAGGATCAAGGCAGCTTTGGTGCTGAAAGTGTGACACTTCTTTATCAGAACTTCGCATGATTAGAACTTTGCGTAATTAGAACTTCGCTTGATTAGAACTTCGCTTGATTAGATCTTGTGATACGTCTATATCAGAACTTATTCACTTCAGAACTTCCCTACATATCATAATAACTAAATTAGTGAGCATCAAGTTCTAAATAATGTAGTATTTGTTATCATCAAAACAATTAGGAATGTAGAATCAATTCTTGTTCTAACAATCTCCCCCTTTTTGATGATGACAAAAACTTATATTTTGATTAAAAAAATATGGAGTATAGTGGACTCCCCCTGAGTTGAAGATTTCCTTGAAGATGTTTGATTGAAGCTTTTTGACAAGAAGTTCTGATTGTCATTTTCCTGCTTACTTAAAAAAATGTGGAAACGAGGTTAAAATGTTCGAGACATAGTCCCGGTGCACTGTTATATTTCAAAATATTCTACGTTCTCCCCCTTTTTGTCATTAATCAAAAAGAAAACAAAATACATAGATAAGAAACAGAGAACACAAGTGTTGCACCCCAAATTTTACCCTCATTTTTTCCTGCTATTTGCCTTATTCTAATTTGATAATTATCCTAGCTCTTATATGCTCTGTGGCTATTTTAATTTCAATTTGGCACCATTTTATTTTATTTGAGTTGTTTTTGTTTTATTTAATTTAAATCAATCTTATTTAAGTCATTTATTTTAGTTAACTAGGCTAATTATCCATTTAGCTCCTTTTAATTAGTTTTTAATTTAAATGATAGTATTCTATTTTATATGTTAATATTCTATTTTGTTTTTTATAACTATACTATTAATCATGGTAAGAACAATTCACGTGGCATTTTGGTTTCCATTTCTTTTATTTTGGACCAATGAGGATTAAGTTTGTGAGGTTTGACTTTTCAACCTTTCTTCCAACCATTGAGAGCATGACATGTGGCATCCGAGAGGCCAAAAGAGACCAAATCCTTTCTCCTTCTTTCGTTCTTGCTGAAGAATTGTAAATAAGGAAGAAATTCCAGTTGTATCTTGTATCAATCCATTCATCACAACCATTCAAATTGCAAGACCGTTGGCGCGGGTTCTCCAATTTTGAATCTCCTAACCCATTCCTCTTCGAGCTCATCCTTGTATTGTGCAGCAAATGGTTCAGAGAAGACATACCATTTCCAGCATACGACTGCTCCGTGTGCAAAACTGTCCACACTACCTCCAATCTTTGCTCCATTTGGTATCCCTCTCAACAGCATCAATGGGAGAGTTCTGAATTCATTCACCAAGTGATGACTGCGCCCCTGCACGTCTGAGATGTCGCAGCGCATTTCTCTCCCAGAATTGGACCAAGCTTGGAATTCAAACGAAAACCCTAATGGTTCAGCTTATGCCCACCAGCTGCTTGAGAATTTGACCCGGCCCATGATGTCTCTCATCAACCCAACACTTTGCCTATTTAAAGAGACTCATTTCAGTTCTGAAGAAGACTTTTTTTTCTACAAAAAACACTAAATATTGGAGCATCCAAAGAGAAGGGAGTAAGGATTAGCAGCAAGGATTCGTAACCAATTCAAAGAGAAACAAGTTCAGTTGGTAACATTCTTTTTCCTTCAACTCTAATCTCTTCACTTGTTCATAGCATGATAGTTTAAATTTTGATGATAAATGGCTGTTACATGTTGTTTTGGTATGTTATGTATAAAGTTTATTGTCATCTAAATTTGTCCATGTTATCAACCTTAAAATGTTGTTGCACTTTCCATTTTTGATGTTGGCACCAGTTCTGGTTTTCACTTGAGTATATGTGTTGATATGCGAGTTTTGCCTTTTGAAAATGTTTGAGTTTGGTACTGATAGTTGTGTTAAATCCACAGACTATTTCCCTTTTTTTTTACTTGATTGTTAAAGTTTTCTCAGCTTATCATATCCACTGCATGTGAAGGTGAAATGAGTAATCGTGTTGCTGACTGTTTGCCTTTACAAGTCTTGTTTGACATGTTAAATGATGAAACCAACTATGAGTAATTTCTGCTTGATGTTAAATTGATGACCATCCTATACTCTGCTCTACTTTTGGTGGTGTGTTTGATCTTGCCTCTTTTGTATTTGGTCATTGGTGTACATGGACCTTCCTGAGTTTGTTTAAGATTTACCATGTTGTCTTGAAATATAAGCTTTGTTGTGTTGGTTTATGAATATTGATGCACAACATTGGCTGATCTGCTCTATGCTTGTTTTTGTTAACTTGTTGAGTTTGTTTGGTTACTATTGTTAAGCTCATAACAGATACATATATGACTGCTTCTTGATGTTTCAAAATATATGCTCAAGTTGTTGATATGCCTCTCTTTCTGTTATTCATGCAGCCACCACTTGTATGCCTAAGTTTATGTGTTTACTTAATGTCTAAGAAATCTGTTAAGCCCTGAGGCTATGCAGACAGTTTTTGTTGTTTTGAACTTGTTGCAATGTTGAAGCTTTATCTATACTCATCCACCCTTCTGGCATGACTGCAACTTTGATATGCCTAAAATGTGTTTTGAATCAAGTTTGTCATATATGCTTAAACTGGTACACTGCTGAGCTATGTACTTGTTGTATATAAGATTCATAATCTGCTTAACATGATAAGACTTTTAAACTGAGTTATTACATTTTGTAGCTCATGATAGTTGATCACTTATATGCTTGTTGAGTTCTGGTTTTTAAATGAATTTTGGTTTGTGAAATAGTAGCCACCAATCTTTACTTTGTTCACTAAGATTGACATGTTAACTTTGTTGCCATCAGTTATATGTCTTTTACTTTGGAATGATAAACCTGTCTTGACATGCCATTTCCTTATAGCTTGAACCATGCTCACCAGTTCTGCAGTCTTTCATCTACCATGCCATACCTATTTCACTTGTCATCTTGATTAATGTTTAGTTTATAGGTCTGAATTTTTATGTGTGTTTGATTTTATTTTTTTGAGCATGTCTATCTATGTGCCTGCTGAGTTTTTGGTTTCTACATATGAAATAGCTCTTTAACATGTGGAAGTTGATCATGCTTCCTTATGTACTAAATGCTTTGTTTGATCCACAATCCATGTCAATGTTCATGTGTTTTTTTTTTGGTGTGCATCACGTCTTTGTAGGTTGGTTTTATCTTATATGTCTATAATTAATGAATGGTATAGCCTGTTCAAATCTCTACCTATGTTTGTGTATATTATTTGCTCATATCCCTACCTGCCATAGCTGCCTGATGAATTCATGTTTTTTTCTAAGTCCATCTAGTTTGTCAACATATTGTGCTTGCTGATCTTTGTACTTGTATTATGTTTGTCACCTCACATCACACATGAGCTTTACAAATACAGATGCCTATTGTCTATGCCTCTAACTGTTTATCCTGAGTAAGGAGTTTGTTAAATCTGTGGTTGAGTTTGGATTATAGCTTTGATGATTGCTTTGTATACTCAAACTGCCTTGATACATGTTGTTTGAATCCTTGTGTAGAATTTTGTGTCTGATATTAATCTTGATATACAACATATTCATCTAAATTTCTTTCTGAGTCACAAACATGAACACATGTCTTGCTTCACTGGCCACGCACCTCACACATCATATCTGTTGCTAGACTTTCAAAACTCTTTGCTAATCTACATATTCTAGTAAATTTTGATTGCTTATGAACCTCAAATGACTTCTCATGTATGCTATACGTGTGCTGGTTGTGTACAATCTACTGCCTTAAGCTTTGAACTGGTGTGGTCCCTACTTTCTGTCTCGCCATGCTTCCTTGATGCTTACCATGACTTTCAATTTGCCATTTGCTTGTTTCCTACCCATTCAGCTTTCGATGTATGTGGTTCTGTTTGGATTTAGTTTGAGTCATCACCTGATTTGGTTGCTGTCCATTTTAAAGTTGTGTATAAACTGCTGATGTGCTACCTATTCCTGTAATTAAATGTGTATGTCCAACAGTGTGGAAATATGTTAGGATGAATGAAACTTGTCATACGCCGCTGTCATTTTAATGATACATGAGTAAATGTTGGATGATATGCCATATGCCACTATCTGTTGTGAATGATAATATCTGAGTAATTGTTGTTTTTGTGTCAATTGCCCAGTTTTGCCTAGAATAGACGTGTTTGTTTTATATGCCCTTTGACTATCAGGATTTCGTTTGGATTGTGTGAGTATTGTGTGCTTCTTGAACTCTTGTGGCACTTCATCTTTGCTAGCTTATATTGTGTTGTATGATAGGATCTAGGTGAAGCAAATGACACTTTTGTATTCCTTGATTATTGCTAATCATTTTAGAGTTTTTTTTTGTTGAATTTGGTTGGGTATTGACTGAGTAATGATCATAAGAGCATGGCTGGCGCATGCTTGTTTTGGTTATTTGGAATTTATGGAACTAGCTTGCTTTATTTTATTTTTGAATCATATAATAATTGGATGAGGGCGTAGCACCGCTGGTCCAGGAGGAGAGTTATAAGAGTTGTTTATGCTGAGGACGGGGGTTCGATCCCCTCGCCCAACCTTTTTTTATTTTCCTGATTTGCGTTTGTTTTTAAATATATGTGTATTCCACCCTTCTTTTATCAAGTCGCGCACGTAGCCCAATTGGCTGTGGTTTGGTTCTGTTTGATTCAAAGGGCGCAGGTTCAATCCCCACGGCTGCAACTCTCTTTTTATCACTTAGTTATTTATTTCACTATTCTAATTTTATATTCAATTTCTAAAGTACCATAACTTGTTTATTGCTTATCATTTTTCTTCCTTTCTTTTTGCTTCATTTCCTTTATTAAGCCTATTTTCTATATAAAAGAAAATTATCAAAAATATGTAATTTTGAGACTTTATTCTTGTTTAAGTTTAAAAATATTCATTAAGGTTTTATTGCACTTTCTTATTCATCATGTCATTGTTATACCTAATGTGTTTGGCCATTATGTGTTTAATTTTCACTTTGCTTTGACATCTTGATTTCATCTCATCTCATATTTGTATTCATGTCTTTTATATCATCCTATTATCTCTTTAATATTTTATCAACTTTTCTCCCCTATTCCAAAGGAAGGTAATTATGGTTGACTCTTAAAGTCATGGCCCCCATCTTAACCTAAGTAACCTCTTAGGAAGAAACCTTGTTTCTTGGCCTCATCAGAGCCATAGAAATTACAACTAGCTTTAGGGAGAGTTCCTCAACTCTTAGTGATATTCATCATAATGAATTTATCACTTCCCCTACTGACTAAACCTCAACATAGGTCCATTACAACTAGACCTAGAGAGTTCCTAAACTCTACAATGAGCTTGTACTCATTTCCCCTCTGAATATTGTCCACAGTCAATCATTCAGTAGAAGTAGAACTACGCATACTCTGATTTTATTCCCGGGGATACGTAGGCATAAAGTGCGATGCTTTATCGAGTATACTTAGATACTAACCCCTAGGGTTTTTCAACCTTTAGCATAGAACCTTTAGCAAACATAAGATAACGTTAACAAGAGGCTCCCGTAGAGTACTACGGACGTTTAGGGTGCTAATACCTTCCCTAGGCGTAACCAACCCCCGAACCTTAGATCTTTCCCTTTAGGTTTTTCTAACGATCTTGAACCTTTCCTTTGGATAAATCAAACTCGGTTGTAAAAGAAATTGATGCAAATTAATTAATAATTTGTTATCCGATTTTCACCGCAACAGAAATGGCGACTTCACTGGGGAATGTCAGACCTATTGCTGGTCCTTTCCTAAGAGGGTTAAGCCAATCTTGTTTTTATGTTATTCATGTTTGCTTATCTACTTGTATGATTGCTTGTATGCTTACTTGCTTGTATATCTGTTTTGATTATCCTGTCTGATTTGGGTTGATATCTATGAGTGAGATGAATCCTATACCCGGATTTGAGCGTACCTTTATTATAGGACGATGGTATTCAAGGAAGCTTTGAGGGAGTCGAATCCTGAAAGGTCGAATTGATAAACACCATCACTCAGTTGAGGCCCTCTCAAGAGTCTAGTTATGTTGAATGAATTCGTTTGTGAAAGCGTGCTGCTCTCGACCTGGGTGCCCGGGATACTGAGAACCGTAGTTACCAAACCCAACTTAAGCTTTTTAGATGTAGTGCGGTGACCATGCTGGAGTCTATTTCTGACTTGGTTGTCACGCGATACTACACTCAGACGAGATCCTCTCGAGAATTTTATCGACTACCAAGTCATCTGGGAAATCTTTAAAATCCGAAAGATGGATTGTAGACTCTGGGAACTTCTTAGAACCTTATTTGGCAGGTGAAAACCAATAGAACACACCAATGGGAAGGGCAAACATTTGGCTCCATGCTTAACCTTTTCCCCCTTTGCCTTTGTTTGTTTGTGCTCTATGTGTATTTGTTGCATCCATATAGCATAGGCATTCATGTTGCATTTGTTTCATGGAACTCAGACCTCTTTTCTTGTATCAGAGAGATATCATGGATAGCTCAAGAAGAAACACTATCAAGTACACTTTCAAAAGTCCCAAATTGGATGACCTAAGGAAATTGGGAGATTCGTTAACAAACCCTGAAGGATTCATAAGCAGATATGGAAAATTGTGGGTCTTATTAAGGAAGACTATTGATGAAGGACTTCTCTCAACTTTGCTCCAGTTTTATGATCCAAGATATCACTGCTTCACATTCCCGGACTATCAGCTCTCGCCCACCCTTGAAGAATACTCTCAGATAGTTGGTTTACCTATCAAGGATGAGTCCCAATTTCCCATCTTTGAGAAGGATCCAAAAGAGGAAGAAATAGCAGAGAAGACTCATCTGGAGTTGGTTGACATCAAAAGCAATTTGACTTCTAAGGGGGGAATCTTTGGGTTAACTGCCAAGTTTTTGATTGAAAAAGCCAGATACTTTGCTAAGAATTCCAACAGGGATGCCTTTGAAGTTGTATTTGCCTTGCTCATCTATGGACTCTTCTTGTTCCCGAACATTGACAACTTTGTGGACCTAAATGCAATCAAGATTTTCTTAAAGCAGAACCCAGTACCTACCTTACTTGCTGAAGCCTATCACTCAGTCCATACAAGAAATGCTCATAAGAATGGACAGATTATTTGATGTGTTTCCATACTATATAGATGGTTTGTTTCCCACTTACCAAAGAAAGGCGCATTCTGGGATTCCAAGAAAGGATGGTGGTCTCAGAAGGTCATGGCACTCTCCCACGCAGATATTGACTGGTATAATATGGTGTATGATGGGATCCTGATTATAGATAGCTGTGGAGACTTTGGTAACGTGCCTCTGCTTGGCATCAAAGGAGGTATCAGTTACAACCCTGTGTTGGCGCGACGCCAATTAGGGTACCCTTTGGAAGACAAACCTCTCAGTGCTCATGTGGAAAGTATCTACTTTGAAACATATGACAAGAAGGAGGATCAGAAGGAGCTAATCTTGAAGGCTTGGGGTAGCAAGCGCAAAAGAGGGAGAAGTTCTTTAGGAAGACCTAATTGTGTGTCCTTGGAGCCTTACCTCCAGTGGGTTAGGAGAAGAGCTATAGAGTTGAAGATGCCCTACAAAATACAAGAACCAATTACTTTTAAGAAGGAGCCCGTGTTATATTTCATGTCAAAAGAAGAAGAACTGGAGTTTTCTCTAAGACAAGCCCAGAGGTCAGAAGAAGCCTGGAAGCTCAAGTATCAAGTGGTCGTTGAAGAGAATCTGGAACTCCAGAAGCAGCTGCAGATCAAGAATGAAGAGTTGCTCTCTTACAAGAAAAGAAAAGCCCAAGAAGATCCAAGTTCCTCGATCACTCAGCCTCCCGCTTGGAAATCCATTCTTGACAACCTCGTCACAGAAAGAGATCAGATGGAGAAGGAAATCAGAAGACTCAACGCAAGGCTTCTAGGAGAATTTCCTTAGGACTTTCTAGCTTTTATTTAGCTTATGTTTAGGGCTTTTGAAAGTTGTATCAACTGTTGTAATTCGCTTTTATTTAATGAAATGAGGTCTTTTGATATCTCTTGATATTTTGCTAACGTCTGAACTCCATGAAACTTTGCATTGCATTTTGCATTCCTGCTAAACTATCAAGTTACTAATCTTGTTTTGCAGATTTTGTAGAAATGGATGCCGCAGGAAAAAGAGTTTGGCCTTACTTCTTTGAGTTGCCAGAGGTGGATCGTCTGTTATGGTTAGGAGAAATGATTGAAGACCAGTCAGCCTTTGCTGATAGATATGGGTGTGTCATACCCCTGATGAAGACACCAGTAACTGTGGGATCTCTTGAAGTTCTGGTCCAGCTGTATCACCCAGCATACCATTGTTTCTTGTTCCCTGAATTCCAGTTAGTGCCAACCTTGGAAGAATTTTCAGCCATGATAGGGATCCCAATTAGGGAGGCTCCTGTCTTTTCCGGAATCGAAGAAGAACCTTCTGCCAGAGACATAGCCAGACTAACCAGAATTAGGTTATCTGATGTCCAAGCCAACTTGACCAATAAGGGAGGAAAACGTAGGTTGCCAGCACAGTTCTTGATGGAGAAAGCTCTGTACTTTAAGAACAAGGGAAATGAAGTTTTGTTTGAATCGACTTTAGCATTGATGATATACGGTTTGTTCCTGTTCCCGAACGCCAAGGATTTTGTAGACACCCAGACCATTCAGTTGTTTGTAGTCAACAATCCGGTCCCGACACTATTGGCTGATGTTTACCATTCCATACAGACCAGATATATGAGAGGCAGTGGGCTAAATGTTTGCTGTGTGGCCCTCTTCTACAAGTGGTTTGTTTCTTATTTTCCGAAGACCCCAACTTTCTGGGAGATTGAAGACTGTAAGGTGTGGTCTAAGAGGTTGATGGAACTGAAGCATACGGACATTGAATGGTATGATTCAACGGACGAGGGAATCACCATAATCGTTAGCTGTGGGGACTGCCCCAATGTGCCTCTCATGGGAAGGAATGGTTGTATCAATTACAACCCTGTCCTCGCTTGCCATCAGCTGGGTCATTTGAAGGAAGGAATCCCAGATAATGAAGACATGCAGATGATGTTTTACGATGAAAGGGAAGGTTTTGAGATGAAGATACGCTTGAGTCGCACTTGGCGCCATATCAACAGACAATTGTGGAGATCTGAATGCCCGGTCACGGAGGCTCATTTGTAATGGTCTCGTGACATAGCCCGAGTAATGATGAAACCACGTCCTCGTCACGAGTCCCCTACTAAAATAAGGCAGAAGATGATGGAGGAGTTGGGAGAGCTGGTTCTCGCTAAGGAAGAAACCAAGGAGCGCATCATCAAGATAATGAGGGTAATTAATGGAGGAGAAGGATCGTTAACCGGCGGAATCAATTTCTAGTGTTGTTGTTGACATTTGTGATGTTGTTGTATCTTTTCATTTTGTTTCATCTCTACTTATGTACTTGGAGTATGAGAATACCCTGCTCCAGATGTAATGTTTGCCAAACTCTTAAATGAAGAAGTTGTTTTATCAAGAATTTATTTTCTATATTATTTGCAAGATGTCTTTGGTTTCTTGATAGTTTAGCTTGCATTTGCATATGCATCTCATTTGCATCTTTGCATGTGCATATGCATTCTTTTGTGTCTCATTGCCGTTTTGTCTTCTTCAGAACCATCACCCTGATCTCTCTACATTTACTGCAACATCCGGACCAGGCTTGAAGAGGAAAGATGTCTGATAATTGTGAGAATCTGGATCAAGTCAACGACGAGCTCAATGAGTTGAGAGTAGGCATGGGGCAGATCATGGAAGTTTTGCATGTTATACGAGCAAAAATGGATACACAGGCTACTGTAGTCTCAGAAGTCATCACTACAACTGATGAGCAGCCAGTCATACCTGTTGTGGACATTACTTTAGGGATGCAGTTTGAGTTTATACGGGCCACAGCTCCTCAGTCCACCCAACAAACTGCACCTTTGATTGTTGAAAACCAACAAGCTATCCCGACTTATACTCCACCTGTGATTCAGACCCAGTTTCAGCCCGTTTTCCAGAATCAGCATCATTTTATTAATGATAACGTATCCATGGAAGGGGACGACAGCAATGAGAAATTAAGGGCTAGTATGGAGATTATACAGAGAAAGCTGAAGGCCATGGAAAGAGATAATGTCTTTAGTTCTGACCTAAGGGATATGTGTTTGGTCACTGACTTAGTAATTCCACCAAAGTTCAAATTACCAAGCTTCGAATTGTACTCTGGCGCTACGTGTCCTAAGGCACACTTGGTCATGTATCTCCGAAGAATGGCAGCATATCTGGATAATGATAAGTTGATGATCCATTGTTTCCAGGACAGCCTGAAGGGCGCTGCCGCAAAGTGGTATTTAAGCTTAGACCAGTCTCAGATTAAATGTTTCCAAGATGTTATGGATGTCTTCATAAAGCACTATAAGTATAACTTGGACCTGGCACCTGATCGTAGGAAACTTTTGACCATGACTCAGAAGAACACTGAGTCGTTCAAAGAATATGCTCAGAGGTGGAGAGAGACTGCATCACAGGTTGAACCGCCATTAACGGAGAAGGAACTAGCTGATTGGTTTGTAGACACTGTGAAACCTGAATTCTATGAGAAAATGATTAGCAACACAGGCGCCAATTTCTCTGACATCATTGCAATTGGTATGAAAGTGGAAGCAGGCTGAAAAGTGGAAAGGTGGCTAGTTCACCTAACAGTGCTACTAGTGCCGGTGCCAAGAGATCTCCAGGAAATTTTCATAAGAAGAAGGAAGGCGAGACTAATGTTGTCATGACAGGGAAGAAGCAGAGTCCTAGTTGGAAGCGAGCTCTTTTCCAACCACAGCTAGGTCCCAGTTTTCCCCAACAGCCAGTTTATGCTATGCAATTCCCACAGCAACCATACGTGGCATCTGTTATGCCCACCTTTAATCATCCGGTAATGCAACAGGCTCCTGTTTCCCAGCCACAAAATCAGCAACAGTGGGCAAGGAATCAGAACCAGAATTACCAGCAGCAGCGGAGGCCAGCGCCACAACAAAATACCCCGCCAAGAAAAAAGGCAGTGTCACCAAATTTTCCACCCATACTGATGACATACACAGCATTGTATCCTTCGTTGGTGGAACAAGGGTTAATTGTTACTAGGCCATTGGGGCCACCCTCTGAGAAGTCTATGCAGTTTTACAACCCTAATGCAACTTGTACCTTCCATCAAGGAGGGGTAGGTCATGACTTAGAAGGATGTTTGGCATTGAAGAATCTAGTGAAGGGTTTGATAGAGAAAAACATTCTATCTTTTGTTAATAGCCAGCCAAATGTGAAAAGCAACCCCTTGCCAACCCATGGGTCAGCTAATGCTATTGAAGATGAGAACGAGGAAGTATTAATCTTAGATGCAGCACAGATTAAAACTCCCTTGAGAGTGTTTCACGCCAAGTTGTTCAGCGCCGGTTTGGTCGAAGTTTGCCATGATGTTTGTGAAGAGTGTAATGGTGTTAGTGAAGGGTGTCCGTTGGTCCAAGGTGATATTCAGCGTTTGATTAATGAGGGTTTCTTGCAGGTTTTTAGGAAGGAAAACAGAATAGCGGTGATTGAGCCAGTGTTCAACTTGCCAAAACAAGTGTCGTCGTTTGACGAAGAAGAGTACACATCAGTAGTCCCTGTGTTCAATAATACAGGTGCAAATACCGTGAGTCCTGTTTTTAGACAACCAATTCCAAGATTTAACAGGCCTGAAGCTGCTGCTCCTGTTAATCGTGTTAGGCAAAATAACTTCCCAAAACCAGTCCCATTCAGGTCCAGAGGAACCAAAGCAGCGCCGTGGATTTATGAAGACATTACAGGTGAAAGGAAGAAAGAAGAGATGATCCCAAGGAAAGAGGTGGGGGTCGTGATAGAAGAACCGGTCCCAAGGAAAGAGGTGGGGGCTGATGAGAAGAACGTGTCTAATATAGTAGGAACAGGGAGAATGATGAGGAGTGGGAGGATTTGTCCCCCTGTGAACACGGAAACGTCCAGAAAAGAAGGTGTTAGTCATGTACCTGCCAACGATAAAGGAAAAGAAGTAATCTCCAAAGAGGATGATGAAGAATTCCTTAGAATAATAAAGAGAAGTGACTACAGGATTGTGGATCAGCTCCATCAAACCCCGTCAAAGATTTCTGTTCTATCCCTGTTGATTAATTCACCCGCCCACTGATCAGCATTACAGAAGGTTTTGGCTCAGGCTCATGTAGCTCAAGATATCACCACTGGGCAGTTTGATCACATTGTTGCTAACATTACCGCTTGCAATACACTCAGTTTCAGTGAGGAAGAGTTGACCCAAGCAGGTCGAAAGCACAATCTTGCTCTGCATATATCCATGACATGTCAGGAAGACACGTTGGCTAGAGTCCTCGTAGATACAGGATCTTCTCTGAATGTTTTACCGAAGAGAACTCTTGACAAATTGGCATACAAAGAAGGAGTCATGAGACCCACATCGTTGATTGTCAAAGCTTTTGATGGTTCGCGAAGATCTGTTATGGGGGAAATTGAGTTCCCGGTTTTGATTGGACCTCAGGAATTCAATATTCTGTTTCAAATTCTGGACATCAATCCTGCCTATAGTTGTTTGCTCGGAAGACCTTGGATCCACGAAGCAGGTGCTGTAACCTCTACATTACATCAGAAGATGAAGTTTGTAGCTGATGATAGGTTAGTTATCATACATGGTGAGGAGGATTTGATGGTCAGTAACCTATCCTCATTTCGCTACATCGAGGCTGACGAAGATGCGTTAGAAACTTCTTTCCAAGCGTTGGAAATAGCTAATGCAGTTATGATCAACAATGAGAAGCCAATAGTACCAGAGTATCCATCGTTTGCTTCGTATAAGAGTATCCAATCTGCCCTTTAGGAAGGCGTGCCCGCAGGATGGGGCGAAGTCATTGAGATTGAGAAGAGGGACTGACACCAGAGGTTGGGTTACAATCCAACTCCAGAAGACGAGGGTGCTTCAAGAATGAGAAGAAGGACGAAGATGAAGACTATGCAGGAGATTTTTGTTAGAGGTGGACATCAGGTCCACGCAATCATTGGAAGCGCTGAAGAGGAAGAAGACTTTGATCATCTGGTTTTTCGCCAAGAGGGTGCTTTGAGCAATTGGGAGGCTATAGAGATCCCAACTGTGTACCCGGAACCAGAGTAACTTGTTTTGATTTGTTGTTTTCATTTCCCTAGTCTTGCCCAAAGCTAGTGGATTATTTTGTACGGGCCTCCGTTTTCAATATTAATCAATGAAATGACTTTTTTTGCAATTCTTGTTGTCTTCGCTTTACTGCATTCTGTTTCTAAAAATGACAATCTATTCAAACAAAACATCTTCATCTTGCATGTTTGTGAACTGTTGTGCACTTTAATAATACAAGTCATTCTATTATGCAGAATGAATCGTAAACCCATTGTATTCAATGACCTTGCTATTACCATTGACTTTGGCTCCCCTGTCTATCAAGCTGAGGAGGAGGATGATTATGAGGTACCTAAAGAGCTAGCAGATATGTGTGATTACCAGTATACAGATCTCCAGCCACATGAAGAGCAGGTAGATGTCATCAATCTTGGTTCTGAGGAAGAGAAGAAAGAAGTTAAGATTGGGGCATCCTTGAAGCCAGAAATTAGACAACGGTTGATTTCACTACTTAAAGAGTATGTGGATGTGTTTGCTTGGTCTTACCAAGATATGCCCGGTTTAGATACAGATATTGTGGTTCATAAATTACCGCTCAAACCGGAATTCCCACCGATAAAACAAAAGCTTCGCAGAAGTCATCCTGACATAGCCCTCAAAATCCGAGATGAAGTTAAGAGACAATTGGATGTCGAATTTTTAGCAGTCTCCAAGTACCCAGAGTGGGTAGCTAATATTGTTCCTGTTATGAAGAAGAATGGAAAGGTACGAATGTGTGTGGAATACAGGGATCTTAACAAAGCTAGTCCCAAGGATGATTTCCCTCTACCACATATCGACACACTGGTAGACAACACTGTCCGTTTCGCCATGTTCTCATTTATGGATGGTTTTTCAGGCTACAATCAGATTAAAATGGATCCAGCTGATATGGATATTACCACTTTCATTACCTCATGGGGCACCTATTATTATAAGGTTATGCCTTTTGGACTAAAGAACGCCGGGGCAACATACTAAAGGGTTATGATGACTTTGTTTCACGATATGATCCACAAAGAGATAGAGGTGTACGTGGACGATATGATAGCCAAATCACAGAATGAGGAGGAACATGTAGATCACTTTCTGAAATTGTTCAAGAGACTTCAGAAATACCAGTTGAGGCTGAACCCTGCAAAGTGTACCTTTGGGGTCAGATCTGGGAAGTTATTAGGTTTCATTCTCAGCCAGAAGGGTATTGAAGTGGACCCAGATAAAGTGCGAGCAATTCAAGAAATGCCAGCTCCGCAAACTGAGTCTTAAGTCAGAGGATTTTTTGGGCCGTTTGAATTACATCTCCCGGTTCATCTCCAACATGGCTCCAATATGTTCACCGATCTTCAAATTGCTCCGTAAGAATCAGCCAGTAGAGTGGAATGCTGACTGTCAACAAGCTTTTGAGAAACTCAAAAGTTATCTCCAAGAACCTCCTGTTCTAATTCCTCCGGTCCCCGGAAGACCTCTCATTATGTATTTGACTGTTTTGGAAGAGTCTATGGGCTGTGTTCTGGGACAGCATGACGAGACTGGTCGGAAAGAGCATGCAATTTATTATTTGAGTAAGAAGTTTGCAGATAGTGAAAGTCGTTATTCACTACTGGAAAAGACTTGTTGCACTTTGGCTTGGGCCGCCAAACGCCTGAGGCAGTACCTAATTTGTCATACCACCCTTTTGATTTCCAAGATGGATCCGATAAAGTACATTTTTGAGAAACCTGCTCAATCAGGCAGACTTGCCCGTTGGCACATGTTATTATCTGAATATGACATTCATTATGTCACTCAAAAAGCCATCAAAGGAAGCATTCTCTCAGAATATCTTGCTGATCAACCAGTTGAAGACTATGAACCACTCAAATTTGATTTCCCTGACGAGGACATTATGGCAGTGAAGGATGATGAAGAGTCAAGTTCTGAAGAAGATCCCAGGGCTGAATATAGATGGAAGATGATGTTCGACGGTTCGTCCAACTACAAGGGGCATGGAGTAGGTGTTGTTATGATCAATCCTGAAGGTGGCTACACCCCTTTTACAGCTAGGTTGGATTTTGGATGTACGAATAATATTGCTGAGTACGAGGCGTGCATTCTGGGTTTGGAAGCTGCAATCGATCTCAGAATCTATTTTCTTGAAGTTATGGGTGACTCCGCTCTGGTCATTTATCAAATCAGAGGCGAGTGGGAGACAAAAGATGAGAAGCTTATCCCTTATCAAGCATATGTTCTGGAGCTGATTAAGTGTTTTGATGAGATAACTTTTCGCCATGTGCCACGTAATGAGAATCATGTGGCCGATGCTTTAGCGACACTGGCTTCAATGTGGCAAGTCAGATTTATCAATGAAGATCCAGTAATCAGTATTGGAAGAAGGACCGAGCCTGCCTACTTCCAGGTCATTGAAGAAGAATCAGACGACAAACCTTGGTTTCATGACATTTTGAACTTCCTGAAGAATCAAGAATATCCGGCCAACGCCTCCGCTCTTGATAAGAGGACTCTGCGAAGATTATCAGCCAAGTTCTTCGTCAGCAACGGTGTACTGTACAAAAGGAATCATGATATGGTTTTGTTAAGATGTGTCGATAAGAGAGAAGCAGACTTGTTGATCCATGATATTCATGAAGGAGCTTTTGGCACCCATGCCAATGGGCATGCCATGGTTAAGAAGATCTTGAGGGCTGGATACTATTGGCTGACTATGGAGACTGATTGCATCCAGTATGCTAGGAAATGCCATAAATGTCAGATTTATGCAAACAAAATGCATGTTCCTCCTACTCTGTTAAATGTGTTATCATCGCCCTGGTCGTTTTCTATGTGGGGCATTGATATGATTAGGGCGATTGAGCTTAAAACGTCTAATGGGCATCGCTTCATTCTGGTGGCTATAGATTACTTTACCAAGTGGGTGAAAGCCGCCTCTTATGCAAACGTAACTAAGCAAGTAGTTGCTCGTTTCATTAAGAACAATATCATTTGTCGCTATGGGATTCCGAGCAGAATCATAACTGACAATGGAACCAATTTGAATAACAGAACCATGAAGGAGTTATGTGATAACTTTAAGATTGAGCACCATAACTCTTCACCGTATCGTCCGAAGATGAATGGAGCGGTCGAAGCTGCGAACAAGAATATAAAGAAAATCCTTCAGAAAATGGTCAAAACATACAAGGATTGGCATGAGATGTTGCCATACGCACTACATGGATATAGAACGTCCGTCAGAACATCAACAGGGGCAACCCCTTTTTCGTTGGTATATGGAATGGATGTTGTCCTCCCTATAGAAGTGGAAATACCTTCGCTGAGGATATTGATGGAAACAAAGCTTGATGAAGCTGAGTGGATTCAAGAGAGATATGATCAGTTGAATTTAATTGATGAGAAGCGCCTGACAGCTATGTGCCATGGTCAGTTGTATCAGAAGAAGATGAAGAGAGCATTTGATAAAAAGGTCCGCACTCGGGAATTCCGAGTAGGCGAGTTGGTACTTAAGAAGATCTTGCCGTCGCAAAGAGACGCCCGTGGAAAGTGGGCGCCTAATTATGAAGGTCCATACATAATTAAGACAGTGTTTTCAGGAGGATCTCTCTTCCCCACGACTATGGACGGTGAACAGCTTGCACATCCTGTGAATGCTGATTCGGTACAGAAGTATTATGCTTAAAACAAGGACACCTCTGTGATATCCAGGAATCCCCAGAGAAGATCCAGTTAGCTACAGCTAGAGTCCTTAGTCATTAGGGTTATTGGTCATTGAATACAATGTAACCTTTGATAAATTGCCATTTTGTTGCATTTGTAATACTTCTTGGGACTCTGCTATTTGGCAAGTCACCATTTTTCAATGAATATCAGCTATCGAATCATCTCTTGTTTAATACGCTTTCATTTCTTTATTTCTGCAAAATTCCTTAGTCATTTTCACTTGATTCTTTTGAAAACGAAAATTTCTAAGAAAACACAAAGATAAACTGAGTTCTATTCTAGAATTAAGTTTGTTTTGGAATCAATTTGTGTAAGAAGAGTTTAGTTCATGGCATGGATCTGCCATCTCCGGTGAAAGAAGATTGCCCGGTTATCCTTGATGTTTTGGTTTCAGGGTGTTGGCTTGTGTTATCCTTCCTTCTTTCCTGTTTTGCATCGTTCGCGTCGTTTCTAGCATATAGCTAAGCATGTGCATCATCCCCTAGCATCTTTGCTTTTCTTTGTGCTCTATTTTGCTTGCGGTCTTTTGTTGTGCCTGTCTTTATTTCTTCAGTGAAGTAAAGACATTCCCGGTCTGCTATTGTGTCGTGTTCGTTCGGTCTTAACCTCTGCGCGCCAGATTTGAATCTTTAAAATCTTTTTCTGTTCCCCAAGAAGTTTAACTTTAAAGCATTTTTAAGAGCTGTTCTTGTTTGAATCACGTTAAACTTGAACCTGTTCTTGTTTGAATCATGTCAAACTTGAACTTAGACTTTGTTTGAATCGTGTCAAGCATTGTCTTCTGCGTTCTTGTTTGAGTCATGTCAAACTTGAACTTAGACTTTGTTTGAATCGCGTCAAGCATTGTCTTCTGCGTTCTTGTTTGAATCATGTCAAATTTGAACTTAGACTTTGTTTGAATCGTGTCAAGCATTGTCTTCTGTGTTCTTGTTTGAATCGTGTCAAACTTGAACTTAGACTTTGTTTGAATCGTATCAAACATTGTCTTTTGTGTTCTCGTTTGAAGCGTGTCAAACTTGAACTTGGACTTTGTTTGAATCGTGTCAAGCACTGTCTCTTCTGTTCTTGTTTGAATCGTGTCAAACCTGAACAGAGTCTTTGTTCGAATCGTGTCGGACACTGACCCCCTTTGTTTTAAAACTGTTCTTGTTCGAATCGTGTCGAAATTGAATTGGGACTTTGCTTGAATCGTGTCAAGCATCGTCTTTTGTTTTAAAACCGTTCTTGTTCGAATCGTGTCGAACTTGAATTGGAACTTTGCTTGAATCGCGTCAAGCATCGTCTTTTGTTTTAAAACTGTTCTTGTTTGAATCGTGTTGGACATTGAACACCCTTTCTTGTTACTTTTCTAAAATTGCTAATAATTTCATTCAACCTTATAAGACTCCTATCTGGTGTGCAGGGTTAGTCTCTGTTTTCCTGGCTCTTTCTGAAGATCCCATTTTGAGCTCTTCAGTTTAAGATCCTCAGGAAGTCCTCGCCTGGTTGTTTGTCTCTTTTGGGCTGATCCCTAGTGATCAGGTTTTTCTTCCTGGTTTCGTGCCCAGAAAGAATGTGGGTTTGTTGTGTCCCAATGGTCTATCTCCCCGGATCTTTCCTAGCGGAGATTATCTGTGGCCTTTTCCCCAGAGTTTCTTTGGAGTCTCCTCAGTGGGTCTTTTGGTTGGTCGGCTTGTATCCCTAGTGAGTTGTTTCTCATGGATACTAACCTTCGCCCTTCCCCAGTGAAGCTCTCTGGTCTTTTGCTTCCTATTTCCCCTTGGTGTTTTATTGTGTCTGCATTCTCTTGCATCTTCTTGGCATCATGTTTGTTGCATTGCATGTGTGTGCATCTGAGGGTAAAATTTTCGGTTATCTGTATTTAAATATCCTTCACATTTGCTTACATGAGGATCTTTATCTCTCATGTCATCAGGTGAAGATATTTAAATAGGGGCAACTGTTGCACCCCAAATTTTACCCTAATTTTTTCCTGCAATTTGCCTTATTCTAATTTGATAATTATCCTAGCTCTTATTTGCTCTGTGGCTATTTTAATTTCAATTTGGCACCATTTTATTTTATTTGAGTTGTTTTAGTTTTATTTAATTTAAATCAATCTTATTTAAGCCATTTATTTTAGTTAACTAGGCTAATTATCCATTTAGCTCCTTTTAATTAGTTTTTAATTTAAATGATAGTATTCTATTTTATATGTTAATATTCTATTTTGTTTTTTATGACTATACTATTAATCATGGTAAGAACAATTCACGTGGCATTTTGGTTTCCATTTCTTTTATTTTGGACCAATGAGGATTAAGTTTGTGAGGTTTGACTTTTCAACCTTTCTTCCAACCATTGAGAGCATGACATGTGGCATCTGAGAGGCCAAAAGAGACCAAATCCTTTCTCCTTCTTTCGTTCTTGCTGAAGAATTATAAACGAGGAAGAAATTTCAGTTGTATCTTGTATCAATCCATTCATCACAACCATTCAAATTGCAAGACCGTTGGCGCGGGTTCTCCAATTTTGAATCTCCTAACCCATTCCTCTTCGAGCTCATCCTTATATTGTGCAGCAAATGGTTCAGAGAAGACATACCATTTCCAGCATACGACTGCTCCGTGTGCAAAACTGTCCACACTACCTCCAATCTTTGCTCCATTTGGTATCCCTCTCAACAGCATCAATGGGAGAGTTCTGAATTCATTCACCAAGTGATGACTGCGCCCCTGCACGTCTGAGATGTCGCAGCGCATTTCTCTCCCAGAATTGGACCAAGCTTGGAATTCAAACGAAAACCCTAATGGTTCAGCTTATGCCCACCAGCTGCTTGAGAATTTGACCCGGCCCATGATGTCTCTCATCAACCCAACACTTTGCCTATTTAAAGAGACTCGTTTCAGTTCTGAAGAAGACATTTTTTTCTACAAAAAACACTAAATATTGGAGCATCCAAAGAGAAGGGAGTAAGGATTAGCAGCAAGGATTCGTAACCAATTCAAAGAGAAACAAGTTCAGTTGATAACATTCTTTTTCCTTCAACTCTAATCTCTTCACTTGTTCATAGCATGATAGTTTAAATTTTGATGATAAATGGATGTTACATGTTGTTTTGGTATGTTATGTATAAAGTTTATTGTCATATAAATTTGTCCATGTTATCAACCTTAAAATGTTGTTGCACTTTCCATTTTTGATGTTGGCACCAGTTCTGGTTTTCACTTGAGTATATGTGTTGATATGCGAGTTTTGCCTTTTGAAAATGTTTGAGTTTGGTACTGATAGTTCTGTTAAATCCACAGACTATTTCCCTTTTTTTTTACTTGATTGTTAAAGTTTTCTCAGCTTATCATATACACTGCCTGTGAAGGTGAAATGAGTAATCGTGCTGCTGACTGTTTGCCTTTACAAGTCCTGCTTGACATGTTAAATGATGAAACCAACTATGAGTAATTTCTGCTTGATGTTAAATTGATGACCATCCTATGCTCTGCTCTACTTTTGGTGGTGTGTTTGATCTTGCCTATTTTGTATTTGGTCATTGGTGTACATGGACCTTCCTGAGTTTGTTTAAGATTTACCATGCTGTCTTGAAATATAAGCTTTGCTGTGTTGGTTTATGAATATTGATGCACAACATTGGCTGATCTGCTCTATGCTTGTTTTTGTTAACTTGTTGAGTTTGTTTGGTTACTATTGTTAAGCTCATAACAGATACATATATGACTGCTTCTTGATGTTTCAAAATATATGCTCAAGTTGTTGATATGCCTCTCTTTCTGTTATTCATGCAGCCACCACTTGTATGCCTAAGTTTATGTGTTTACTTAATGTCTAAGAAATCTGTTAAGCCCTGAGGCTATGCAGACAGTTTTTGTTGTTTTGAACTTGTTGCAATGTTGAAGCTTTATCTATACTCATCCACCCTTCTGGCATGACTGCAACTTTGATATGCCTAAAATGTGTTTTGAATCAAGTTTGTCATATATGCTTAAACTGGTACACTGCCGAGCTATGTACTTGTTGTATATAAGATTCATAATCTGCTTAACATGATAAGACTTTTAAACTGAGTTATTACATTTTGTAGCTCATGATAGTTGATCACTTATATGCTTGTTGAGTTCTGGTTTTTAAATGAATTTTGGTTTGTGAAATAGTAGCCACCAATCTTTACTTTGTTCACTAAGATTGACATGTTAACTTTGTTGCCATCAGTTATATGTCTTTTACTTTGGAATGATAAACCTGTCTTGACATGCCATTTTCTTATAGCTTGAACCATGCTCACCAGTTCTGCAGTCTTTCATCTACCATGCCATACCTATTTCACTTGTCATCTTGATTAATGTTTAGTTTATAGGTCTGAATTTTTATGTGTGTTTTATTTTATTTTTTTGAGCATGTCTATCTATGTGCCTGCTGAGTTTTTGGTTTCTACATATGGAATAGCTCTTTAACATGTGGAAGTTGATCATGCTTCCTTATGTACTAAATGCTTTGTTTGATCCACAATCCATGTCAATGTTCATGTGTTTTTTTTTTTGTGCATCACGTTTTTGTAGGTTGGTTTTATCTTATATGTCTATAATTAATGAATGGTATAGCCTGTTCAAATCTCTACCTATGTTTGTGTATATTATTTGCTCATATCCCTACCTGCCATAGCTGCCTGATAAATTCATGTTTTTTTCTAAGTCCATCTAGTTTGTCAACATATTGTGCTTGCTGATCTTTGTACCTGTATTATGTTTGTCACCTCACATCACACATGAGCTTTACAAATACAGATGCCTGTTGTCTATGCCTCTAACTGTTTATCCTGAGTAAGGAGTTTGTTATATCTGTGGTTGAGTTTGGATTATAGTTTTGATGATTGCTTTGTATACTCAAACTTCCTTGATACATGTCGTTTGAATCCTTGTGTAGAATTTTGTGTCTGATATTAATCTTGATATACAACCTATTCATCTAAATTTCTTTCTGAGTCACAAACATGAACACATGTCTTGCTTCACTGGCCACGCACTTCACACATCATATCTGTTGCTAGACTTTGAAACTCTTTCCTAATCTACATATTCTGGTAAATTTTGATTGCTTATGAACCTCAAATGACTTCTCATGTATGCTATACGTGTGCTGGTTGTGTACAATCTACTGCCTTAAGCTTTGAACTGGTGTGGTCCCTGCTTTCTGTCTCGCCATGCTTCCTTGATGCTTACCTTGACTTTCAATTTGCCATTTTCTTGTTTTCTACCCATTCAGCTTTCGATGTATGTGGTTCAGTTTGGATTTAGTTTGAGTCATCACCTGATTTGGTTACTGTCCATTTTAAAGTTGTGTATAAACTGCTGATGTGCTACCTATTCCTGTAATTAAATGTGTATGTCCAACAGTGTGGAAATATGTTAGGATGAATGAAACTTGTCATACGCCACTGTCATTTTAATGATACATGAGTAAATGTTGGATGATATGCCATATGCCACTATCTGTTGTGAATGATAATATCTGAGTAATTGTTGTTTTTGTGTCAATTGCCCTATTTTGCCTAGAATAGACATGTTTGGTTTATATACCCTCTGACTATCAGGATTTCGTTTGGATTGTGTGAGTATTGTGTGCTTCTTGAACTCTTGTGGCACTTCATCTTTGCTAGCTTATATTGTGTTGTATGATAGGATCTAGGTGAAGCAAATGACACTTTTGTATTCCTTGATTATTGCTAATCATTTTAGAGTTTTGTTTTGTTGAATTTGGTTGGGTATTGCTGAGTAATGATCATAAGAGCATGGCTGGCGCATGCTTATTTTGAATCATATAATAACTGGATGAGGGCGTAGCACCCTTCTTTTATCAAGGCGCGCACGTAGCCCAGTTGGCTGTGGTTTGGTTCTGTTTGATTCAAAGGGCGCGGGTTCAATCCCCATGGCAGCAACTCTCTTTTTATCACTTAGTTATTTATTTCACTATTCTAATTTTATATTCAATTTCTAAAGTACCATAACTTGTTTATTTCTTATCATTTTTCTTCCCTTCTTTTTACTTCATTTCCTTTATTAAGCCTATTTTCTATATAAAAGAAAATTATCAAAAATATGTAATTTTGAGACTTTATTCTTGTTTAAGTTTAAAAATATTCATTAAGGTTTTATTGCACTTTCTTATTCATCATGTCATTGTTATACCTAATGTGTTTGGCCATTATGTGTTTAATTTTCACTTTGCTTTGACATCTTGATTTCATCTCATCTCATATTTGTATTCATGTCTTTTATATCATCCTATTATCTCTTTAATATTTTATCAACTTTTCTCCCCTATTCCAAAGGAAGGTAATTATGGTTGACTCTTAAAGTCATGGCCCTCATCTTAACCTAAGTAACCTCTTAGGAAGAAACCTTGTTTCTTGGCCTCATCAGAGCCATAGAAATTACAACTAGCTTTAGGGAGAGTTCCTCAACTCTTAGTGATATTCATCATAATGAATTTATCACTTCCCCTACTGACTAAACCTCAACATAGGTCCATTACAACTAGACCTAGAGAGTTCCTAAACTCTACAATGAGCTTGTACTTATTTCCCCTCTGAATATTGTCCACAGTCAATCATTCAGTAGAAGTAGAACTATGCATACTCTGATTCTATTCCCGAGGATACGTAGGCGTAAAGTGCGATGCTTTATCGAGTATACTTAGATACTAACCCCTATGGTTTTTCAACCTTTAGCATAAAACCTTTAGCAAACATAAGATAACGTTAACAAGAGGCTCCTGTAGAGTACTACGGACGTTTAGGGTGCTAATACCTTCCCTAGGCGTAACCACCCCCCGAACCTTAGATCTTTCCCTTTAGGTTTTTCTAACGATCTTGAACCTTTCCTTTGGATAAATCAAAGTCGGTTGTAAAAGAAATTGATGCAAATTAATTAATAATTTGTTATCCGATTTTCACCGCAACAACAAGTAAACAACATGAGCAAGATAATAGCACAAAATAAGCAAGATAAGAGAGACATAAAAGAATCTAAGGTTGAGGAGCAGGTGGAAGTCTTTTTCTTACTGCCCCTTTTTGTCCAATCTTTTTCTTACTGCCTCATTCTCTTTCTTCAACTCATCCAGAGTTTTCAGCACTAGAGCAGATGAAGTTGACTCTACAGAAGGTACCAAATCCTCAGAGCTTTTAGCAGAATCTTTCTTTGGAGAGGCTTCAGGTGATTTTTCTTCGACTTCAGCAATTACCAGAGTTTGATGTTCAGAGATTTCTTCCTGAGGTTCTACAACCATAGGGGTTTTCCAGCCTAGATGAAGAATGGGTTTCTTTTCCCAGAATCTTAGAACCTGCTCATTGAAGATCTTCATATGGTCACAGAAGTTCTGTTGAGCTATGTCATAGCTTAGTTCCTTCATCTTCAGAGATTCAGTATTAAACCACTTTCTGAATTTGGTCCAGAGATAGTCAGAAGCAGCTGGATTCAGATTCTCCATATAACCCTGCTTCAGAAAGTTAATCCATTCCTGTATTTCTACCTCGAATGCCAATAAAGAGTTACCAACATCTGATTTGGAGGTTTTTGGTTTTGGTTTGGGAATGGCTATTTTGTGAGAGGTTGAGGTAAGTTTGTCTAGAGCTTCTAAGTCAATTACAGTTCTGAGGGGATCTTCTGAGAAATTTGTTGAAGGAGAGTCAGAATTGAGAATGGGAGAGGTAGGTGATGTATTTTCTGGAGTGATGAAATCTTGTGGGGGACTTGTGAGATTATGTGAGGATTGAAGGACATTGAGAGGACAGTTGATACCAGGAATAGAGGTGTTTGGGAAAAGTTCAGAATTTTGAATTTGATTTTCTGGTTGGGGAGCTGTGAAGAGAGGTTCAAGATCAATGTCAGACAGAACTTGTGCAAGTTCTGGTTGTGGTTCAATAAAATCAGAAGGAGTGGGGTCAATGTCGATGTCAAAATCGTCAAGGGTTTGTGGTGATGGTGATGGATTTTCAGAAGGTTTGGGAGAAGATGAGGTTTTAGATGTGGATACCAATATGGATTCGACGACAGAAATGAAGGACGAGTTACCTTTCTTTTTAGCAGCTTTGGGGGTTTTCTGAGGAGTTCCTTCAGAGGCTTTCCTTTTTCTTGATGTTCTGGTGGAACCTTCTGGAGGTGCTTGCCTGAGATCTTGCAAAGAAACCTCTGGAATGGTTCCATCAGATTTACACGCATCTAGATATCTGAGAACAATTTTTGGATGAGTATCTGCTGAGAAGAGAGGAAAATCTTTCAGAGGTATTTTCCTGGTGGTGATGACTTCCTTAGTGAGTTGGGTTGGATCCTTCTTGATGGTCTCAATGATTTTCATCTTCTTGAGGTTCTTTGCATTGAGAGGTCTTCCAGTAATAGTTTCTAGATCAGAGATTTTATGAGCTTCAGTCAGGTGTTCTATCAGCTTGTTCTCCGTTAGAATATCTGAGATTAGTCTTCCTAGAGGGATCCAATCTCTCTTGGTTCTTTCGTCTTCTCTTGTTTCCTTGACATTGTTCTTCAGATGATTGAATAGACTGTGAGGAAGATTTACTTTAGTAAAGGTGGAGATGAGGTACAGAAGGTACTGTTGATCGTTGTTGATGTAGTCAGAAAAACTTGTAGGTTTCCTGTGATAAATGCAACCTAGAATGATTCTGGCCCAAATTCTGTGACGATCCTTTAGGTCTTTGATTTTGTTGGAGTGTTGTCCGGAGGTAAATATTTCCCTTGAGATAGTTTTTAGGTCAGAGATCTTTTCCATCTCACTGCATCTAATTCCTGATCCATCATGATGAATCAGTTTACCAATAAGATCTTCAGTGATGACAATCTTCTTTCCCATTACATACGAAGTTACTTGATGATTTGAGACAGATGCAAAAATCCAGAATTCCTTAACGAGTTTGGGAAAAACTGGACCCATTAAGCGATTAAAGTATTTGGTCCATCCTTGAAACTCAACCTCAGGAGTAAGGTCATACCCATTTTCTTTCATGCTTTCAAAATCCACGATGAGTTCACAGAGAACTTCAAGAGAGGCAATGGGAGTGAGAAGAGTTCTTAAAGGCTCAACGTACCTTTCTTCAATGATTTGGTCAGCAGATTCTTGAGACATCGCTTGTTGAGAGCAGGAGGCCATTGTTCATAGACTTAGGGTTTTGGAGAACACATAGAGGAACAAGAATTGTAGAAAATAAAACAAGAATTGCAAATAAGAAGGAGAAAGCGATAGAGAGCTAAGTGAGTGATAGTGAGCGTGTGAGGGTGTTAGAAGTGACATATATATAAGAGAGACCAAGAAAATAAATAGCAATTAAAGACAATAAACATAATGATTAATAGATGTAATGATTTTTGACAAGGGAGATAGCGTGAAAAATTTTGGGAACAGTTACCGATGTGACTTGGCGTCTCGATATGTCAACACAGACGTTTCAGTTTTCCAGAGTTTGACACGTGTTCAACTTCAGAGAAATATCTGGAGCGTAGGTTGACAGCAGTTTGCTAGGGTGAACTTAGTGATCTATCCTTGAAATGAAAAGTTCAGATCTTCTGAATAGATTCTGAAACAATCTTTCTTCTCACTTCTGAAGAATTATTGGTCAGATGTTCACAAAAAAAAAAATCTGAGAGTTAAAAATACAGAAATTACATTTTCATTATGGACAAAATTCCATACAGAGATTTTTCAGAATGAAATTAAATCTATCTTCAGCAAGGGGTTTGATGGTCTGTGTCTATAAATTTTAAACAGAGAATTCCCTTCTGAGTATAGTCCCTAATGAAGTGGTGTTTAATTTCTATATGTTTAGCCCTAGAATGCAAAATAGGATTTTTAGAAAGACAGATGGCAGAAGTATTGTCACAGAGGATAGGGATGTTACTCTCGTAAATGTGAAAATCTTCAAGCTGATTCTTCATCCAGAGCATCTGAGTACTGCATCCAGCTGCAGCTATATATTCAGCTTCAGCAGTTGATAGTGCAATGGTGGATTGTCTTTTGCTAGACCATGAGATTAAGTTGTCTCCCAGAAACTGGCAGCTTCCAGAGGTACTTTTTCTTTCTGTTCTATCTCCAGGAAAGTCAGCGTCGCAGTATCCTACCAATTTGTATTCTCTGGACTTTCTATAGCAAAGACCAAGATTAGTAGTACCTTTCAGATATCTGAAAATTCGCTTAACTGCAGTTAAGTGAGATTCTCTAGGATCTGATTGGAATCTAGCACAAAGACAGACACTATAGAGAATATCAGGTCTTGAAGCAGTTAAGTAAAGGAGAGAACCAATCATACCTCTGTAGAGCTTCTGTTCTACTTTCTTACTTACCTCATCCTTTTCCATAATGCATGTGGGATGCATAGGAGTTTTGGACGGCTTACTTTCTGACATGTCAAATTTCTTCAGAATATCTCTGACATACTTGCTTTGATGTATGTAAGTTCCTTCTAGAGTTTGATTGATTTGAATTCCCCAAGAAAAACTTGAGTTCTCCCATTAAGCTCATTTCAAATTCTGCCTGCATAGTCTTAGCAAATTCTTTGCCCAAGGAGCTTTTAGTGGATCCAAAAATTATATCATCTACGTAAATTTGACAGATCAGAATGTGATTTTTAAATGTCTTACAGAATAGAGTTGTGTCCACCTTCCCTCTGATAAAATCATTTTCCAAGAGAAAGTTACTTAGTCTCTCATACCAAGCTCTGGGAGCTTGCTTTAGACCATATAACGATTTCTTGAGTTTATAAACATATTCTGGATGTTTTGTGTTTTCAAAACCAGGGGGTTGATGTACATAAACTTCTTCATCAATGTAACCATTTAAAAATGCACTTTTGACATCCATCTGATAAAGAGTGATGTCATTATTTACAGCAAACGAAATTAAAAGTCTGATAGATTCTAACCTTGCGACTGGAGCAAAGGTTTCTGTATAGTCTATCCCTTCTTGCTGACTATAACCTTGTGCAACCAGTCGTGCTTTGTTTCTGACAACTTCTCCTTGTTCATTCAGCTTGTTTATGAAGACCCATTTGGTTCCAATGATGTTGAAGCCTTTGGGTTTAGGAACTAGATCCCATACGCCGTTTCTGGTGAATTGATTCAATTCTTCTTGCATTGCGAGTATCCAATCGTTGTCTGAGAGTGCTTTGTCAATAGAAGTGGGTTCAATCAGAGATATTAATCCCATGAGAGATTCTTCAGTATTGAAGGAGGATCTTGTTCTGATTGGATCATCTTTCTTTCCCAGAATTTTGACTTCAGGATGTGCTAGTGCACTTCTGGATTGTCTTTTCTGGATGGGTTCTTCAGATGTTGCTGTGACAATTGTATTGTCTTTTTCTATATTTTGCAATGGTCTTTTGGAAGATCCGGTTTCAGTGCCTGTAATTTGAACTTCTATTTCTGCAAGAGATTCATCATGCTTTGGCTTTTTAGGGCCAAGCTTATCATCAAATCTGACACAAATATATTCTACTACAGTTCGTGTTTCTGTGTTATATACTCTGTATCCTTTCGAACGTTCAGAGTATCCTAACATGAAGCATTTTTTTGCCTTAGAATCAAACTTGTTCAGAGGATCATTAGTATTTAAAATGAAGCACGTACATCCAAATGGATGAAAGTATGAAATGTTGGGCTTTCTGTTCTTCCACAATTCAGATGGAGTCTTTTCCAGAATAGGTCTTATAGAGATTCTATTCTGAATGTAACACGCTGTATTAACTGCTTCAGCCCAAAAGTGTTTAGCCATGTTAATCTCATTGATCATGGTTCTGGCCATTTCTTGTAGAGTTCTATTCTTGCGTTCTACAACTCCATTTTGTTGTGGAGTTCTAGGACAAGAGAAATCATGAGAAATGCCATTTTCATTAAAAAATATTTCCAATTTTTTGTTTTCAAATTCCCCACCATGATCACTTCTGACTTTTACAATTCTAAACTCTTTTTCATTTTGAACTTGGTTACAGAAAGTAGAGAATACAGAGAGTGACTCGTCCTTGTGTTTTAAGAACTTTACCCATGTCCATCTGCTATAGTCATCTACGATCACTAATCCATACTTCTTACCACTGATGGATGAAGTTTTCACTGGTCCAAACAGATCTATATGTAGAAGTTCTAATGGTCTGGAGGTAGAAACAACATTTTTTGGTTTAAAAGAGGGTTTAGAAAACTTTCCTTTTTGACATGCTTCACACAGAACATCTGAGCTGAACTTCAGGTTAGGAAGTCCTCTGACCAGATTGAGTTTGTTAATCTGAGATATTCTTCTCATACTAACATGCCCCAATCTTTTGTGCCAGACCCATTGCTCGTCGTCAGCAGACAAAAGGCATTTTACATTCTGACTTTTTAGTTCAGAAAGCTTTATTTTATAAATGTTGTTCTTTCTCTTTCCATTAAAGAGGATTGTTCCATCTTTCTGACTAACTGCCTTGCAGGACTTTTGATTGAAGATTATATCATAACTGTTATCACTTAATTGACTTATGGATAACAAGTTATGCATTAATCCTTCTACTAATAAAACATTAGATATAGAAGGTAGAGTACCGTTACCTATGGTTCCCGAGCCAATGATTTTCCCTTTCTGATTGCCTCCAAAACCTACATACCCTCCAGCTTTAAGTTCCAGACTTTGGAACATATGCTTTCTTCCCGTCATGTGTCGCGAGCATCCAGAGTCCAGGTACCATGATTGTTGTTTCAATCTTGCTGTTAAAGACATCTGCAACGTATAGGATTTTATCCTTAGGTACCCATATTTCTTTGGGTCCTTGTTTGTTAGTGTTTATAGAATTCTGATTGAGTTTTGGTTTCTCAATAGAATTTGAAGAGTAAGATTCACTAGTATATTTTATATCATGTTTGTGTCCATATGTGAAGTGAGAGTTTAAAGGTGCATATTTTATGATCATATCATCAACTTGTTTAGGTTTATATGGAGCTTCTCCTCTAGGATTAACATATCCTATGCCTTTTCTCCCATTTATACTAACTCCATAGATCATTTAAGCCATTTTGCTTCTGTCTATGTTTTTAGCTAGAAATTTTTGAAAATCATAGTCGTAATGTTTTAAAATGTTATCAGAACTAGTGAGAACTACTGAGTCAGATTTTTTCTGAGATTTTTGAGATTCAAAGGAGTTGAGTTTTGAAATGGTTTCTTTTAACTCAGAATTTTTTGCTTTCAGTTTTCTGTTCTCTTCAGACTCAGATGCCAGACCATGTTTCAGATTCTTGTATTTGAGCTGAAGTTTCTGATAATTTTCAAGAATTTCAGATAGATTATCTTCTAATTGAGATCTAGAAAATTTAGAGAATACCTCTTTAGTTTCTGAGTCAGAATCTGATTCTGATGAGTTGGTGTCATCTGATATATTTGCCATTAGGGCAATGTTGGCGTGTTCATTTTCTGATTCGGATTCTGCTTCAGAAGTTCCGAGTAATCCCAGGTAGCCATAAGACTTTTCTTTCTTTCCTTGTTAAACTTCTTCTTTGGCTTTTCTTTCTGCAGCTTAGGACAATCACTTTTGTAGTGTCCAGGTTCCTTGCATTCGTAACACACCACCTCTTTGTTTCTTGACTTTTTGTGTCCAGAAGATGGTTCAGAATAACTGCTTGATCTTTTAGAGCTTCTGAATTTCCTCTGTCTATTTTTCCAGAGTTGTTGGACTCTTCTGGAAAGGAGTGATAGTTCATCTTCTTCTGAGGAGCCACCAGAGCTTTCTTCTTCTGCCTGAAAAGCTTTAGTTTCATATTTATATTTAGATTTAAGAGCAACAGACTTACCTTTCTTCTGGGGTTCATCTTCTTCTAGTTCTATCTCGTGACTTCTTAGAGAGTTGATCAGTTCTTCAAGAGATATTTTGTTGAGGTTCTTGGAGAGCTTTAGTGCTGTGACCATGGGTCTCCACACCTTTGGTAAGCTTCTGATGATCTTCTTGACATGATCTGCTGTTGAGTACCCTTTATTCAGAACTTTTAATCCAGCAACCAGAATTTGAAACCTTGAGAACATTTTCTCAATTGTTTCATCTTCTTCCATTTTGAAGGCTTCGTACTTCTGGATGAGTGCCAGAGCTTTAGTCTCTTTGACTTGAGTGTTGCCTTCATGCGTCATTCTCAGAGAATCAAATATGTGTTTGGCTGATTCTCTGTTTGTGATCTTCTCATATTCTGTGTGAGAAATCGCACTTAGGAGAATCGTTCTGGCCTTGTGATGATTTCTGAAATCTTTCTTTTGTTGATCCGTCATATTTTTCCTTTCAATCTTCTAACCGTCTTTTCCAACAGGATGAGTGTAACCATCAGTTACCATATCCCAGAGGTCGCCGTCATGAGCCAGAAAGAAACTTTCGATTAAGTCTTTCCAGTAATCAAAATTTTCACCGTCGAACACTGGTGGTTTGCCACTGATTTTGTCATTGTTGTTCTGAACGGATTCCGCCATAGTGTTTTTCTTTGAAGGATCTTTTTCTGACACGGTTAAGTGTTAGCACCCAGAACCAGGCGCTCTGATGCCAATTGAAGAAACGAAAAACACAAGAAAGGGGGTTTGAATTAGGGTTTTCTAAAAATTAAAGCAAAAGGACACGATGGTTATCCTGGTTCGTTTGAACTAAAACTACTCCAGTCCACCCGCCAAGGTGATTTCGCCTCTCTCTCTTGAGGACTTAATCCACTAAACAATAAGGGTTACACAATCACAGAGACAACTGTCAATGTCTTCTTGAGTTTTAACCACAGCTCGGTTATCTCAAGGAATTACAAATGAACAAGTGTATAAGGTGCTTCTAATAAGCTATATCACAGCTGTGATGTTTACACAATATTTTGATCGAATTTGAAAACAGATGAAAACTTGATGAATTGTAAAGTGTATGCGCGCAAGTTTCTTCGTCATCTGTGCAAGGGCTCCTTTAAATAGATGAAATTATTTTGATCCGTTAGAGACGTGAGAACTATTTTTGGAGGTTGATAAAAAGCCATTTAATGCTCTTTCCAAAAATACAGATATTGTCTGATAATGGCTGTTACTTTGTGATACTCATAAATATTAAGGATAGCGTATCAGAGTCCATGTTGAAGAGTTGAATTATCAGAGTTTCTGGATCAAGGCAGCTTTGGTGCTGAAAGCGTGACACTTCTTTATCAAAACATCGCATGATTAGTTTCTGGATTAGGATTGATATTGATATTTAGATTATGTTTTTTTTAATTCTTTATGTAATTCTCATCTTTTTCCTTTAAATTGAGTTTATTATATCTACGGTTGATGGTTTCTTTCACTAACATACCTTTGAAATATAAACTATTAAATTAATTTTGGAAATAATCATATAAAAAATTAATGATTTCCTAATATGGTTAATAAAGTTTTTAGTCCCTCTAAATATCGTAGATTTCGTTTAGTTATTCCAAAATTTTCCTGGATGCTTACGTGGCATGCCACGTGGAACTTCTTCGATGATTGGGCATATGCGTGGCAGTGCCAACGTGGAAAAAATATGACGTAGATGCCACATGGAAATTTCTTCCATTTTTAATTTTTTATATTTATAAATTTAGAATTTATAGCTAATTTGTAGCAAATTCCAAGCTAATTCTTAACTAATTTTTTCTTCTAATGCATAATTCACATTGGCCTGAAATCTTGCTGAGCTTCTTGAAATCTTACCAGCCGTGTCATTTTGGCAAATTTTGCTCTAAGAAGTACCTTTTAACACTCTTTCTATGAAGTAATAAATCATATTATTGGATTAGCAATGTACTCTATAAGCTATATTGATTCATGCATGTATATTTCATAAAGAACAACACAGGTGATATTGTCAGCACTACCTCTCTGATATGTTTCTTACAGCAGTCTCTTTGCAGCCTCTTCTGCATCCTCAAGTGGTTTATATTAGAATTGGAAAAATGAAATAATTTGGTGAGGAGAATAGCCACCACTGGAGATGGAAAGTATTTATTTTAATTTACAGTAAAATATTTAATTTATTTTCTAATTGTATCATCTATCTAATTAATATCACGTCCATTTCATATGTAGAAGTACAAGAGAGCCACAATTATTCTTAGAAAAGACCCATAAATTGCAGCAATTATCTCATTGTTTTGGTCTCGCAACTTCCTTATCAACACCTCCGCCTCACGTAATTGTCCAATCCACAAATAATAGAAGTTCCCGAAGCAATATCTTTTTCCTTTAATCCATTAAAAAAACCCAAAGATTTCTCTACACAACCACATTCAGCATACGTTTCAATAAAGGAAGTACCAACCACAACATCCACCATGATTCGGTTTTCAAGTACATAACCATGAATCCATCCGCCATGCTCTAGAGTTCCCAACTGAGCACAACACGTAAGGAGAGCAATTTCCACATTCCTTTTCAATATAACTATGAATCTTCTTGCCAACCTCCACATTCCTCAACGCGGAACATGCAGTTAGAGTGCTCACAACAGTAGCTTCAGCATGGCATCCTGAGAGTTACATTTTCGCCACTAGGAATGAAGATAAAACATGTCACATTTAGGATGTTCGGAATCTATCAAAGTATGTTGTTGTTATTAGTACATATGCACTATAGTATTCTAGCATAACAAATTAGTTTCTGCGATCGAAAACACACTACTAGAAATCTCGCCTTTAGTGACCTATTTGGCGACTGAAAATCAGTAAAATCGGTCACTAAATTCATCAGTGACTACATTCGCGGCCAAATTTATTCAGTAGCGAATACCCTGGTTGCTAGTCCGTAGCGACCATTTTAGTGACTGATATTTAGTGACGAAATTTAGAGACTGATATCAGAGACCGAATATAGTGACCAAATTTAGATACCGAAGTCAGAGACCGATGTTCGAGACCGAATATAGAGACTGATATCAGAGACCGAATTTAGAGACTAATTTTGTGACAGATTTGAAATTAATTTCTCTGCTCACTGTGACCGAATATGTGACCGATTAGAAAAGGAAGTGTTGAATAAAAAATTTGAAACATTGAAGAGATGTAAAACTTAAAAGAGCATGAGATGAATGATGAGTTAGAGGATGCTTCAAAATCATTAATCAATGTAAGTTGTTCTTCAAATATAACACAATTGTTCATATCATTATTTTCCTACCCAATTTTAAGAAGTTATATGTTCAGTATAAGATTTAGTGAAATAAGTAATCCACATTAGATTTAAGAAACTCAAAATTGTTTTATCCGTCGGTTTTATCAGAAAACCAAGGTGAAAAAGTGGTATACCCATCGGAGAAATGTCAAAATAAAGGGGACATTTTCGCCATTTCAGATGTTAAAATCAGAGATGGAGTTGTCTTCATTAATTTTTAGATTCTCAAACTTTGTAGTGAGGAGTTGCAGCCTTGACATCTTAACCCTGAATGTGCCTTTATGAGAAATTTTGAGAATCTCTTAAGCATTTTTGCCTTCAATACATGTGTTGATCAATCTAAACAATTTCTTATCAACACCATTGAAAAAAATATTGAAAGCCTTGCAGTTTCCAAGACCTTCATTATCTTCTAAATAAGTCCATTCATCTTCTGGCTTTAAGCTTGGTGTACCATCTTTAGAAACATTCATAAGGTGTTTATTACCTTTTACCACAATATTGTAAGTTTTGTTGTTAATGGATTTAAGAAAGGTAAACATCTTAGCTTTCCAATAATCATAATTGGTGCCATCTAAAATAGATTGTATATTGACAGACCCTCCATCCTTTGTGTTGTCCATATGAACAGAAAATATCTTCCTTGAAACTCACCCAAATAGAATAGGTGCCTGCTCTGATGCCAATTGAAATTATGTTCCTTAGGGGACAGATGTTGCACCAGATGCCTAGGATAATTTGTCCAACTTATTAAACCATATTTAACACAATATGAAATCAACACATAATCAAACTAAAAGCAATACAGAACACAAGAGAATTGGTAACCCAGTTCGGTGTAAACCACACCTACGCCTGGAGGGCACTCTACCCAAGAAAAGAAATCCACTCTTTAATAGAATTAGTACAAAGTGTCTTGGATAAATATGCTCATTGCTCAATGCCTTTCTTCTTAATTCTACCATAAGTGTATTTCTATTTAAGACTCCCGTTAAATATGAGAACCCCCTCTCACTTTCTTTCAATCACTAACCCTAGTGATCAATAACAATAATCAGAATGATCAATGTTTAATTTACAACTCAACTAAAGAAACCAACTACTATGCCTTCAATACTACAAAATACATCTTCGATAACATAATACTACTACGATTATGCTTTCCACTGTTGTAATATTGCAAACTGGATGCGCCTGATATATTTTTTATTTTTTTGAAAGTTATTTAATCACAGTTGAGATAAACAACCTTGGTGATAAAGTAAGTGTTACAAGCTTCGAATCCTAGCAACTACATTTTTTTCATTTTTCTCATTACAAAAAGCGTGTGTCACTTAAGTTCATAAATAAGATCTAAATTTTTATTTTTTTGAAATTATTTAACCACGATTTTACTATTCAACCTTTATAATAAGATCTACATTTCAATGTGGTTGCATCACAGTTTTTCTTGTCAACTGTAATGAAAAGTGATATTTTTTAGTATATAAGCAAGACCAACCTTTGCTCTTCCCAAAAGAGAGAAACGACTATAATGATGATTGAAAATTTTCTTCATTTCTCAAGACGGTCACAAGTCATTCAAGAATATCAACCATTAAAAGTAATAATTGCAAGCATTAAATGATCAGATGTTTCATCTTCAACCTCTGCTATAAATGCACACTTTCATATAATGAATTTCCACATCTTCAAACTATTCTTCTTAACTTCCTATAGCAACATGAGTTCTCCATCTGAGAAGGCTAAGAGAATTATCTCAACAGAAGTCAGTGTTGAGATCAAAACCATCACCACAGTACAACATCATCTGTAGTCAACTGAGGAGGTCCAACCATCTTGGTCGACTGCTGTAAGGGATACACTGAGGGTGAGGAATGCCAAAAAGAAGAAGAAGATGTTGAAGAAGAAGAAGAAGAGAAAGGTGTCGAGGAAGATTGTTTACTATGACTCAAATGAGGGTAGTGAGGAGCGAGTCGTAGATTGAGAAGATTTCTGTAGTGCTAGAGGATATTGTTTCGATCTGGAAAAAATTATATAATGAAAATTATGTTTTATGTACTTTTTTATTATGGGCCTTTTTGTAGAACCTCTTTAGTATTGTTATATGTACTCTTTCCTTTTGATCAATGAAAAAATAAAAACAAAAAAATAGTACACGGCCAACAAAAACAACAACAACACTAATGAAGAATAACAATAACAACATTAAAAAATGTGCCACTTTTATCGTTAGGCCAATAGGCGAGGCAAAAAACTAGAAAGTGTGTCACATTTCCCTTTAGTTGGGAAGCTAAACAAGGGAAAATCTCTCACTTTTCACATCGGTTGGATTGTGAACTGAGGTAAAATCCTTCCCTTTTCCCTTTTGTTGGGACTGTTAACCAAGGGGTTGGGTTACATGACCACTTTTCACATCAATTGTGTACATAATCGATGTGAAATCCCTTGTATTTTAAAAATATAATCTTTTTACACATTACTATTCACTCCTTTTATTCTACATATCTAGATTTTGTAATCATATTCACATATAAAAAAATTTGAATTGGTTTTGAAAATGTAACATGAAGATTAAATTAAGAAACTAGAGACAAGAACTCACAAACTTAGATACAAATAACTCGTACAACCCCTCCACATGCATCATAAGTTTTATTGAAACCTAACGATTAATTTGATTTGCTTCAAATGTTCTAATAAATACAATGTCCGTGATATAAATTCCAATATAAATATTTGGAAGGATTGTGAATCAAAACAAATGTTTGGCACAAAATTTGAAGTCAAAGATATTAGAAAATAGTAATAAATAATATATTATTTCATTATGTTCTATTAATAAACAAGAAGCAATAGTTACCTTGAACAATTTGATAAAGCAATTGCAACAATGCTCAACAGTTAGCTAGTTTCTGTCGTATCAACAACTTTCTAATCCAGATGATAAATCTTGATAAATAAAAGTTTCTAATACTTTTGTTTTTAGGCTTAAATTGAGGGTCGTGTATGTTATTAAAAGCTATGCTACTTATGAAATACAACAACAAGAAATTGATATTGGTTTACTTTATTGAAAAATTTATATATAAAAGTACATCCATAAGAATTCAATTCTTATGCATTGAATTGAAATAAAATAATTCAGAAGTAAGTGACAAAGATGTTTTTTCAAATGAAAAAATTTCATTTCAGATAAACAAAACTAAGACCAACAAGAAACCAAACAATTATAAAGTTTATATTTGACTGTTATGATTTCACGCGGATTATTGATGTTTCATTTGAATTGATGAGTTGACAATGTCTTGACTGTTGTTACTTTATAAATGAACGATAAAGATTCATTACTTAATTTTTTTCATCAAATTGGACAAATTTTTTTCTCTCGATTGCTAGATCAATCGAGGGAATATACCAAAAATAAAATTTTAAAAAATAAAAGGTGTTAAAATTGTTTTTCCCAACTATTGCTAGCTCAACCGAAAATATAGATCATAAATAAAAATAAATAAATAAAAAGTGCCAAAATATTGTTGTTGGGATTCAAAGGATAATCGATCAAAAGTTTTCGCCTCAGTTTCCAGTTCAACCGAGGGAATAGATTATAAAAAAAGTTTAAAAAAAATCTAGAATGCAGTTGTTGAGTTTCAATGGTGTGTCCCATTAAGATTTTTTTCTCTTGGCTGGCAGCTCAACGGAAGGTATAAGTAATAAATAATAAATAATAAATAAAATATGCTGAAATGCAATTGCTAAAATCTGAAGGGTGTTGATTAATACTTTTCCCTCGTTTGAGTTTTTTAAAATTAAAATGTGGCGCACATATGATTTACACTTCGGTTGGTTGTTGACTGATGTGAAAACTTAATTATAGAATTTGTTATTTGTTGTAGTGTTTGTATAGAAGTTCATATTGGTATAACATAATATTTCTATGTATGAAACATGAATATATTTTGTAATTTTAAAAGTATATATTTAGTATCAACTATGTATATTCCACTTAAAATTGTATATAAATTTATTTAGGATGTTATAATCGTTCACGCAATAAAAATCTTTCAAACTTTGTAAGGTAAGAACTTGTCACGAAGACCACGGCCAAGGAGGATTACTACCTAGTAATTTAAAAGGTCTCTTCATTTTTGTGTATTGATAGATCTTGAGGGAAAATGTTCCAGGGAGACCATGGGACCAAGGAAAACCAATCATGATAAATCTCAATTCAAGAGTATGCTTACTAAGACGTTGTTGGCTAAGAGTACTCACAACCATGGAATGAACCTACACTTGATCTTCACCCTCGATCGATCGCCCACCGTCAAATACAATCAGCTTGTCCCCAGTGTAAGACGCTAGATCACACATGGATGTTTTTAATGGCTCACACGATATAAAGTCCAACACGAACAATTTCAAGTATTCTCTCGTTCATATCCTAAAACTATTTTCTCATTCATTCCCCGAGCTTTCCAAGTCCTCCTTCACTATGTCATATTAAAATTTCACTCCATCACATCAAAACTTCATTCCATTCGATCTCCACCTATTTGTAATTCTAGTTCGGAACGGATTCAAAAGTTATAAATTCTAACATAACTAAAATAAAATTTAAAAATAATAATTCATTTTATTTAAGAACAACCAAACATGTCAAAATCAATTTAACACATTACAAATCAGTTTTAAATGTTGAAAACGTGAAACCAAACGAAAATTCATGTCAACACTGCTCGCAATCTGTTCATCACCATTGTTCTACGTCACTGCTTTCTCCAAATTATGCCATACCCTCTCACTTTGTTCATTTAAAAAAATAATATCTTCATTATTACTGTCATATAAATTTTTAGTTTTTCATCAGAAAACAAATGATCAAGAGATTCATCATTTCTTCCAAGTTTAGTAACTTGCAAAATTACTAGTACAACAAGGAAAAACAATCATGTGTGAAATTTATCTACTATGTTACACACCTGTGTTATTTTACTAGAGCATAGAAGTTCTTTTTAAATGTTATAGAGAAATCTTGTTGAATCTAAAATATAAGAAAATCTAATGTTGTGGAAAATCCATTGATGTCCTTCCCTTAAAATTTTACACATCATCAAAATGAAGGTAATTTGTGTCCAAAATTTACTTTTTGCAACTAAAATATCATTTCTAATTATATGGTTGAATAACAAGTCTATTCTATACTAATTTATTTCCAATTGCACATGTATATCCAACTTGTACTTTGAAACCAAATTTATGTCTTCCAATTTGCAACTATTGTTTATCCCAATGGTAATTATTGTGACCCAGCCAAAGATGCTAACTTTTCTGATTTTATGAAAAGTCACACTCTTTTCTACCTACTCTCTCATTTTTCTCTCTGATCCCATCATCTAATTTCATGTTGTCTCTCTCCCACTCCATCATCATTTTCTTCATCCATTGAAATTTTCGCCAATCCCATATTCATAACCATTACATCCGATATTTCATCTCTTTCATGTCACACCAAAAAGTAACACGTTTAGAATGAGATCCTCTCATTTTCATACTTATAAGCGACAATTTCAAATCCTTATCATTCTGACCAACTCTTTCATCTGTCAACTTCTACTGCGTAACCCAAATTCTAACAGTGGAACACCACGAATTCTTAAGCACTACCAATTAGCTAACCGTCCACAGAGAAACACACTTATCCACTGGGGTCCTTATCAACAAACGGTACACGAAACTTACTGACGTCCTAAGGTAGAACAATTTACTCGCCAACGAACGGTATTATAACATCGGTTCAACACTCTCCAGACGATAAAGACATTGGAGTTACACTGCTACAACCATAACGTACACAACTCCAAATCCATTCCAAACATGGAATAATTCATCCAAAGTAGATTAACAACTTACTCAAGGTTCCTTGTTGATTCGAGATCTCAACCCAAAATGATGTAACACCAACACCAACACAGAACTTTAATCATATACAAGTCACCACTTATCAAAACTTAACCCACTCAAGGTACAATTGTGAGTTTTCATACCACTCACCAATTCACAAATAACACTCCACATATACTTAAACTTTTTGTAATACCCCGTATTTTTAATTACTCTGGATAATATTAGTTGTGATTAACTGAGTTCCAGTGTACTCTGAGGAATTATTTGTAAAGATAATTAGAGTAAACTGTTGAGCTCAGAGCAAATCCAATTAATATTATTTGACTCTGAGGTATTTAATTATTGGAACTTTAGAGACTATTTGGATAATTGGTAGTGTTACTAATTAAGTGATATTTTGCTATATGAATTCTTTCCACTCCTTTTCCTTCAAAGAAGCAAAAGAGAAGAAAGATAGAAAGAAGTTAGAGAGAAGGAAGAGAAAAGGAAAGAAAAAGGAGAGGAAAACCTAGAAGGGGGAAAGAGCAAAATCACCATCCAATCTTCATCAAATCATCTCATCTTCTTCATCATCATCTTGTTATCAAGGTGGGTTCTAGATAGAAACTTTAGTGGTAGAATTCTTGAATTTCTAGACTTAGGTTAGGTTTTGAGAAAAATGAATAATTTTGCAAATCAATGAAATTTAACGGTTAAAAATCAATATAAATTGTGTTGTATGATCACTCTATGCTTATGAACATTAATTATGCTTGTTTGTGTTGTTTGGAAATGTTTTGGGTTGATAAAAGTGGATTTTCTAGCTTTTGGAACCATGGAACCCGTAAGGGAAGAATTCTGGTTCTGGTGCGATTCGCCAGGCGAATTAAGTCTCGCCACTGTCTTGCCAGGCGAAGGACTGGCGAAAGGGATTCGCCAGGAAAAATCCAGATTCGCAGGCGAATTTGAAGAGACAGAAATGTATTAGCTATTGGAACTTTTGATTTTTTAAAATTGGGGATTCGCCACTGGATTCGCCAGGCGAAGTGCTGGCGAAGGGGGATTCGCCAGGCTAAATCCAGATTCGCCAGGCGAATCTGCTGGGATCAAATATTTTCTTTTCTTCAAATATCCGCAACTTTTGACTCGTTTATCCGATTTAAGAGTTCTTTATATCGATGTGAAGCTAAGAAAATATTCTATACATTGGAGGTGGAAAATGTTAATTTTACTGCCCGATTAAGTAATCGGAGAATTTCCAAAGTGGTATATTTATGTTTTACTTGTCATATATTATTCTATTGTGCAATTGTGATATATCTTGCCTATCCTACTATAGTTTAGCATGGTTGTGAGTGCATGTGCATGATAAAATGAAAATGGAATAGGAAGAGTGAGGAAACTTTACCCCGAAACAAATGATATGATTCTAGGTTGTGACTAGGATTGTAAGATAATCTAGATGGCGATGCTCGTGCGTTCGATGCCTAGGTGTGCATCTTCGACGAGTAATGGTCTAGAGAGAGTGAAACACTAGTATGGAATATGTGTGTGAACCTTTGTGTTCTTTGTGATGAAGGCAATTGTGGCCTTGGGATTGTCGAATACAATCACATTTGTGAGAGATCATGTAATCATAACCGTTTTATCTTGAGTGGCTATTTCATGAGCTCGGGCTCCTCTGAAATGTATACGCAACTACTTGGCAGGTTTGATTCCCCGTGCTGTACGAATGGCGCCCGAGGGGTGAATGCTTCTGTCGGTATAGGACCCGTGTAAAGTGACGGTTCATAACGGCAAAAGGCCCGTAGAACCCGAATCCATTCGTATGTTAAGTAGGTTACAAGGATCTATGACTCGGGTCGCCTTCTAGATGTAGAGGCGGACGGGAAGATGAGATGCCTTGGTAAGGTTATCGATTAGTGATATTTTTGAGTTGATTGACTCATGACATGTTCCATATAGTGTGAGATTTGATACGTGAACTCGAAAGTCTTTTCCCTTTCCTTGGACTTGAGTTAGGATTGTTAGAACCTTGTAAATCCGAGAGAATCCATAAGATAGGGAACTCACTGAGATTTGATGTATCTCACCCCACGTTGTTGAATATATTTCAGGTACTTCAGGTTCCGCTAAGGGTAAGGATAAAGTCGTGTGATTTTTCCTTGCTTGTTGATGGCTAGCTTCCGATGTGGAGTTATTTTGCGATCATTGTTGATCTAGTTCTTAGTTTTTATAATTTGAACATCTTGTGTATATTATGCCTTAGACTTTTAGTATTTTGTATTTTGGGCATTTAATGTATACAATGTGTTAACTAGGAACTTATGGTATTTCAGTACCAAATATTTGGATTCATGTATAATATATATGCTTTGATGTATGTTGTTATATATGGGTGTTACAGTTGGTATCAGAGCAGGTCATCTCCTCGACCTAGCTATGAAATAATATAAGTATTTCTTTCCATTTCATATGCGTAGTGTCGCCCTTGGGCTTAAATGTTATATGTATGGTATTGAGTCTGATCAACTTAATCCTATCTATATGACGTTTAGGAACATGGTTGACGGACGCAGAAGCAATCATGGTAGACCCACAAACCCTCCAGCTAGGAAGAATCTGCCAGGCGGAAAGGGGAATGCTCCTTTGTATCAGTTAGGCAACAGATGCAGCAGCAACAAAATCTATTCATGCAGCAGATGGTACAACAAATGAATGGAGGTCTGCATCCTCAAGGGGTTGTTTCAAAAGCTGTAGGTGGGAGTTTTCAGGATTTCATCCGCATGAATCCTCTAGAATTTCATGGCGGATTAAACCCTGTGAAAGCTCATGAATGGATTGCTGGCATGGAGAGAATTTTTCTGATAATTTACTGTAGTGAGGAGAACAAGGTAGTGTTTGCTTCTCACTCATTGAGAGGTCCTGCTATGAGATGGTGGGATATTGCTTCAGCTTTTATGACTATTCAAGGTGTGCCTAAAGTGTGGGAGCAATGCAAGGCTACTTTTATGGAAAAATACCTTCCTAGTTCTTTGAGGATCCAAAGAGAGTTTGAATTCCAACAGTTGAGGCAAGGTAGTGTGGCAGTAACTGCTTATGTCGGGTCGCTAAGGAAAGGTTATGTGGTTTAGAACGATTTGAGGAGTGTTCAGACAAAAGGGGATTCACATAGGTCGAATCAGAATGATTGTGGGAGGTCAAGCCAACATTTAGGCCTAGGCAACAAGCTTTCAAAGGGAAACAAGTCCAGAATTCTAGGACTAGTGCACCTCCTGTGTGTCGTACTTGTAGTAAGATGCATTTGGGTAGATGTCGCTTTAAAGGAGTGAAGTGTTACCAATGTCAGAAGGTGGGCCATATGGCGAGAGATTGTTCTCAGAATAAGAATCAAGCACAAGGAAGGAATACCGATCGAGTTTTTACCTTGGATGCGAAGAAAGAAAAGGGCGATGACTCTTTGATTGCTGGTACGTGTTTTGTTAATGGGTTTCCTTGTTTTTTATTATTTGATTATGGAGCGAAGCACTCTTTTGTGTCAATGCAATGTGTGAAGCGACTGGGTTGCAACCTATTATGTTATCTCCCCCCATGGTGGTTACTACTGCCATGGATGAGATAGTTGAAACGCCTTTGATGTGCGAGATTTGTGTTTTGTCTGTGGATGGGAGAGTTTTTCAGATTGATCTTATCTGTTTTCCGCTTAAGAAAGTAGACGTTGTTTAGGAATGGATTGGCTTTCTGCTAATTCGGTTTTCATCGGGTATGAGGAGAAGCTAATCATCATTCCATCTACTGAAGCTAACCCGAGGGATGTTTTGACAACTATTTTAGAAGGTACAGTTGGAATGATAAATTTCTTGATTGAGAAGGAAAAATCTATTCTTTTGGTTCTCACTAAGGAGGAGAGTAGCGACCTTCAAGTTCTGAGTATCCCTGTAGTCTGTGAGTTTTCAGAAGTTTTCCCCGAAGATCTCACTTCTCTTCCTCCGGAGAGGGAAATGGAATTTTCTATTGACCTAGTACCGAGAACAGCTCCTATATCCGTTTCTCCGTATCGGATGGCACCACTTGAATTGAGAGAACTGAAAGAGCAATTGGAAGGATTAATGGCTAAGCATTTTGTTGGACCTAGTGTTTCACCGTGAGGAGCTCCAATCTTGTTAGTAAAGGAGAAAGATGGTGGAATACGGTTGTGTATTGATTATCGACAATTGAATAAAGTCACCATTAAGAACAAGTACCTGTTACCAAGGATAGACGATCTGTTAGATCAATTGAAAGGAGCCTGTGTGTTCTCGAAGATTGATTTACGGTCGGGTTATCACCAGACCCGTGAGAAGAGTTCAGACGTATCGAAGACGGCATTTAGAACCCGTTATGGTCATTATGAATTCTTAGTAATCCCTTTCGGTGTGGCGAATGCTCCGGCAGTTTTTATGGATTACATGAACCGTATATTCCAAGCCTACTTGGATCAATTTATTGTGATCTTCATTGATGATATTCTTGTTTATTCTCGTACTTCACAAGAGGACGAGGGACATTTGAGAATCGTTTTATCGATCCTACAAGAGAAGCAACTTTTTGCCAAGTTGAGCAAGTGTGAATGTTGGATGTCGGAGGGTAGTTCCTTGGTCACGTCATATCTCAGGAAAGTGTGGCGGTAGATCCATCTAAGGTTGAGGCAGTAATTAATTGGGAGAGACCGAAGAATGTCTCGGAAGTTAGAAGTTTCTCGGGACTGGAAGGTTAGTACAGAAGGTTTATCAGGAGCTTTTCTCAATTGGCGTTACCAATGACTAGACTTACGCGAAGGGATTGTCCTTATGAGTGGGATTCGGCTTGTGAGCAAAGTTTTATGAATTTGAAGGAAAGATTGACGATTGCTCCTGTTTCGATCATCCTTGATCCTAACAAGTCGTATGAGGTATTTTGTGATGCATCCAAGATGGGATTAGGAGGTGTTTTAATCCAAGATTGGCACAGGGTGGCTTACGCTTCTCGACAATTGAAAGTCCACAGAAGAAATATCCAACGCATGATTTAGAGTTGGCGGTAGTTGTGTTTACTCTGAAAGTGTGGCGTCATTATCTGTATGGGAGTACGTTTTGAGATGTTTAATGACCACAAGAGTTTAAGGTATCTTTTGACTAAAAAGAGTTGAATATGCGTCAAGGGAGATGGATGGAATATTTGAAGGATTATGATTTGGAACTAAGGTACCACCCGGGTAAAGCGAATAAAGTGGCAGATGCATTGAGCAGGAAAGTGTTACGAAATGCCGAGTTGATGATGTTAGAGTATGCCTTATTGGAAAAGTTTAGGGATCTAAATCTTCAATTTGAATGTTAATTCTACTCTTAGAGAGGAAATTCAACAGGGGCAAATGTTGGATGAGAAGTTACAAGAAGTTTTAGTTCAACTGGGTTTTGTTCAAGCTACCGGCAGAATTATTATGTTTAATCAAAGGATTTGTGTTCCGGACAATGAGGCGTTAAAAAGGAAGTTTATGGGTGGTCCGGAATGAAAAAAGATATTGCAGTGTATGTGTCGGAATGTGCAGTGTGCCAACAGGTAAAGATTGAACATCAAAGACCGGGCGGTCTGTTGCAACCTTTAGAAATTCCAGTTTGGAAGTGGGATATTATCTCTATGGATTTTGTAGTGGGCTTGCCCCGTACACAAGGTGGTTATGATTCAATTTGGGTGATTGTGGATCGGCTAACGAAATCAGCACAATTCTTGGCCGTGAAGGTTACATACAAGGCAAGTCATCTTGCAAGGGTGTTTATTTCAGAAATTGTGAGGTTACATGGTATTCCCTCTAATATTATGTCGGATCGAGATCCACAGTTTACTTCAAGGTTTTGGAAATTTTTCAACAAGCTATTGGGCGCGAAGTTGCGTTTGAGCACGTCCCATCATCCTCAGACGGATGGTCAGACTGAGTGAACAATACAAACAATGGGAGAAAATGTAGAACACCTTCGTGTTGGGCGGAGGTTGGTGAAGATAGAATTTTGGGACCTGAAATTATTCAAGAGACTGCGGAAAAGATTCGAATGATTCGCGAGAAAGTTAAACAAGCGCAAGATCGCCAAAGGAGTTATGCGGACAATTGAAGGTGACCATGTGTTTTTGAAAGTTACTCCGAGATTGAGATTGAAATGACCGTTTAAGTCACGGAAGTTAAGTCCGAGAGACGTGGGACCGTATCAAGTTCTTGATAGGATTGGTGAAGTAGCTTACAGGTTGGCCTTACCGCCCTCTCTGTCAGAAATGCATGATGTTTTCATGTGTGTCAGCTACAGAAGTTTGTTCCTGACCCTCTTCAGCCAGTTCTAACAGACTCTGTTGAAATAGAACCAGACTTAACGTTTGAGCCTCAACCGTGTCGCATTGTGGGAAGAGAAACGAAGGTATTAAGGAACAAAGACATTCCTCTTGTTAAGGTGCAATGGGATGAGACGCATCCGGGCGATACAACTTGGGAACTAGAATCAGAGATGCGAGATGCTTACCCTCACCTTTTCAGGTGATATTCTAAATTCGAGGACGAATTTGTATTTAAGGAGGGGAGGGTGTAATACCCCGTATTTTTAATTACTCTGGATAATATTAGTTGTGATCAACTGAGTTCTAGTGTACTCTGAGGAATTATCTGCAAAGATAATTAGAGTAAACTGTTGAGCTCAGAGCAAATCCAATTAATATTATCTGACTCTGAGGTATTTAATTATTGGAACTTTAGAGACTATTTGGATAATTGGTAGTGTTACTAATTAACTGATATTTTGCTATATCAATTATTTCCACTCCTTTTCCTTCAAAGAAGCAAAAGAGAAGAAAGATAGAAAGAAGTTAGAGAGAATGAAGAGAAAACGAAAGAAAAAGGAGAGGAAAACCTAGAAGGGGAAAGAGCAAGATCACCATCCAATCTTCATCAAATCATCTCATCTTCTTCATCATCATCTTGTTATCAAGGTGGGTTCTAGATAGAAACTTTAGTGGTAGAATTCTTGAGTTTCTAGACTTAGGTTAGGTTTTTAGAAAAATGAATAATTTTGCAAATCAATGAAATTTAACGGTTAAAAATCGATTTAAACTGTGTTGTGTGATCACTCTATGCTTATGAACATTAATTAAGCTTGTTTGTGTTGTTTGGAATTGTTTTAGGTTGATAAAAGTGGATTTTCTAGCTTTTGGAAACATGGAACCCGTAAGGGAAGAATTTTGGTTCTGGTGCGATTCGCCAGGCGAATTAAAATTCACCAGGAGAATTAATTCTCGCCACTGCCTCGCCAGGCGAAGGACTGGTGAAAGGGATTCGCCAGGCGAAATCCAGATTCATAGGCGAATTTGAAGAGACAGAAATGTATTAGCTACTGGAACTTTTGATTTTCTAAAATTGGGGATTCGCCAGGTGAAGTGCTGGCGAAGGGGGATTCGCCAGGCGAAATCCAGATTCTCCAGGCGAATCTTCCTGGGATCAAATATTTTATTTTCTTCAAATATCCGTAACTTTTGACTCGTTTATCCGATTTAAGAGTTCTTTATATCGATGTGAAGCTAAGAAAATATTCTATACATTGGAGGTGGAAAATGTTAATTTTACTGCCCGATTAAATAATCGGAGAATTTCCAAAGTGGTATATTTATGTTTTACTTGTCATATATTATTCTATTGTGCAATTGTGATATATCTTGCCTATCCTATTATTGTTTAGCATGGTTGTGAGTGCATGTGCATGATAAAATGAAAACGTAATAGGAAGAGTGAGGAAACTTTACCCTAAAACAAATGATATGATTCTAGGTTGTGACTAGGATTGTTAGATAATCTAGATGGCGATGCTCGTGCGTTTGATGCCTAGGTGTGCATCTTCGACGAGTAATGGTCTAGAGAGAGTGAAACACTAGTATGGAATATGTGTGTGAACCCTTGTGTTCTTTGTGATGAAGGCAATTGTGGCCTTGGGATTGTCGAATACAATCACATTTGTGAGAGATCATGTAATCATACCGTTTATCTTGAGTGGCTATTTCATGAGCCTCGGGCTCCTCTGAAATGTATGCGCAACTACTTGGCAGGTTTGATTCCACGTGCTGTATGAATGGCGCCCGAGGGGTGAATGCTTCTAACGGTATAGGGCCAGTGTAAAGTGACGGTTCATAACGGTAAAAGGCCCGTAGAACCCGAATTCATTCGTATGTCAAGTAGGTTACAAGGATCTATGACTCAGGTCGCCTTCTAGACGTAGAAGCAGACGGGAAGAAGAGATGCCTTGGTAAGGTTATCGATTAGTGATATTTTTGAGTTGAATTACTCATGACATGTTCCATATAGTGTGAGATTTGACATGTGAACTCGAAAGTCCTTTCCATTCCCTTGGACTTGGGTTAGGATTGTTAGAACCTTGTAAATCCGAGAAAATCCATAAGATAAGAAACTCAATGAGATTTGATGTATCTCACCCCACGTTGTTGAATATATTTCAGGTACTTCAGGTTCCATTAAGGGTAACGATAAAGTCGTGTGATTTTTCCTTGCTTGTTGATGGCTAGCTTCCGATGTGGAGTTATTTTGAGATCATTGTTGATCTAGTTCTTAGTTTTAATCTTTTGAACATCTTGTGTATATTATGCCTTAGACTTTTAGTGCTTTGTATTTTGGGCATTTAATGTATACAATGTGTTAACTAGGAACTTATGGTATTTCAGTACCAAATACTTGGATTCATGTATAATATATATGCTTTGATGTATGTTGTTATATATGGGTGTTACACTTTCGAAGGCCATGCCATGTTTCTCAATTGAATCCACTTTTCTCAATCGTTATGTTCCATAAACGATCCAAGTTATCTACTTAACTTCGGAACGTCCAATTCTTACTCATACTTGGAAAGTTAACTTTCAATTTTCCTTCTTCTGGGTAAAATAAAACTGCACACAACTGGTACCACTTTCACGGAATCTAAATCTAATACCATGAACTCACAGAAGTTAACAATTACTAGCTCTGACCAACCGCTCATACCTTACTAATACCATAATTACGCACCGAAATATTCCTTGCAAGACCGATACTTCGTAAGTATTTTCCAACTTCGTCCTTAAGACTCTCAACAGTAATACACCTAAGACCTTCTCATTAATAACACAGTTCACAAGATTATTTCCCAAGGTCAACTCTCTTGTTGTCTGAACAAATGGCCAACTACGCAACACCTTTCCACAAGTTCCGATTTCAAAACACAAATTCGTCCTTCATTTTCTTGCAATCCCGTTTTCCATTCGCACAACACTCTCCAATCAGAGCAACATAAGGTAACATAACACAGATGATTGTTCCTATGGGATTTCACAATTTGCACACATGTTAATCAATTACCCGTCTGAGGTCAATCGGTTAACTCCTCAAAATTCAGCACAAAACACCATCCTTGCACGTGTTAATCGGTTAACCCCATTGTGTTAATAGGTTAACACTGCTGCAGAAGCTGAAAATAAACAATTTCCTTTAATTCAAAGCCATCCCTACCTAAACCATCACACTGTCTTGCTCTATCTTAGAATATCACTCTTAACTCGTGGCTTTTTAACTTGTATAACATTCACTAACCATGATCCACCCAAGGTAATACAAAACAAAGTTAAAACATGCAGATGACACACTCTAACCAAGTGACAAGGCAAAATTCCAAATTCTATCGCAGTTACACGATGAATCATTGGCGGGATAGTTCATTCTCTGCTCATACAACTACTCTAGCTGAAGACCAATAATGACGACATTATAGGGTTTCAACCACCACTCATACTTGATTCGTCCATAAGCAAAATCCAACACACAACCATCACACGGTACCACAAGGCAATGGGCACAACATGTCAGCACTCAACCTTATTCTACATCCTTGGTTCAACAAAGGTAGATTCCTAATATTCCGATTATTCGCAAATACAGAAGTTCTCTATACTTGAAAATAAATCGGGGTAATGCACCCTCTTGACGAACCCTTCCATCACTTAGTACACATTAACCGGGATTTCTTACCCTTCACTATCCATTACGCATTCCACTTACCAAATCACTTAATGGAAGATTCACAACCGACAATTCTCATCAACTAAGTACCAAACCCTTCCGGTGTAAATCGTTCCATGATTTACACTTAGCCCGTAATAAGTCCTGATTTGCTTCTCGTTGTTTACCACAATCTTGCTTCTTAAAAAAAAATACAATATTCACTATTTCACAAGGTACGTCCCTTCACACTTGTCTCAAGAATAAGAATCCATCAGTACACTTATGACCACGATGCCACCACTACGCTTGTTCTTAATACCTAGGTTTGACTTTCCAATTTCACATCATATTATTAGAGTTCTCACGGGTGAACCATCCTTGATTACACTTCCTTAACTTAAGGCCCAACAACTACTCAATAGCTCTATTGCACATTCGTCCAAAATACATTCCGTTGTCATTTCCTCATAATATACTGTTAATACCATTTTTACTTCACTCTCCATTGTAATCCTCTTAGGTCCAAATATAAAACCATCTCTCTAAGATTTCCTTAACACAAACTTCTTCCGGTCCGTATCACTACACTTTCTGTTACTAAATGAAGCTCATTCTTTCTCCAACACAACACCTTATACGGTTCCTTGGGTAATTTAACATTTCCAAATTCCAAATTGGTCTCTCATCGAATACAAAAAATCCCGATGTAGTATCTCAAACTTAATCTCTCTACATAACTGAATATACGCAATTCATCACCCACTCTTCGTCCGGTACATACTTGTTTCACTTGAAGCATGTAAACACATCCTTGTGTTTCTTTCACACACTTCTCTACTACTTTAAATTCCCATAAAAGTCGAACGTCCTTAACTTTCAGACTCCATCAATTCCAAAGGATTACTTGAACAACACATCACTCTTAAATTCCATGCTACCCAAAGCACAACCTCTACTAAGACCTCAGCTGAGCTGACCAAAACTCCTCACTACTAACTCTTGGCTTGAGCCTACCCTCACAACACAAGTTCCGACAACACTTCGGAGTCCTCGTGGTCGCTCAACCATGATTCTACCTATCACATACATAGTATTAGGTTGATCAGGCCTAACACTACATAGTATGATATTAAGAGTCATGCTGGCAAGACGCACTTAAGAGGCAGGAATAGATTTACTTATGATGTTTCAACGTTAGGTCGAGGACACGACCTGCTCTGATACCAACTGTAATGCCCTGTATAATATACATCTAGAATAATACAATACAAGCATTATATTTGGTACTGACACCATCATAAGTGCCTAATGGCGTAATTCACATACTTGACCATTCTAAAAACATAATACAAACTATGGCTCAAGATATGGAAAATTAGCCAAAACAAAAATCTAAGATCAATATACAATATCCTCAATTGAATACAACAAATACACTGCGGAATAAGCTCAACTAAGCTTCTCTTGAAACATCCAAGCATAGCTCCACTTGTAAATCAACCTGCAAATACCTCCTGAAAATAATCAACAATAGAGGGGTTAGATACATCAAATCTCAGTGAGTTCCCTACCCTATGGATTCTCTCAGCTTTACAGGATTCTATCTTATCCTAACTCAAGTCGGGGGAAAAGGAACTAGACCTTGAGTTCAAACATTTCTGACTAGAGAAACAATCACATAAAACACAAAACAACAACTAGTTAAGGAATCTTTCCCCGGCCATCCCGCTCAAAGAGATTAAACACGGGTCACGGATCCTTAACGTAAATAACTTTCCCCGGCCATCCCGCTCAAAGAGATTAAACACGGGTCACGGTTATCTACTATTAGTACTTTCCCCGCGCAATCCCGCACAAGGAGATTAAACACGGGTCACGGTACCAACCACTTAGTAACTTTCCCCAGCCATCCCGCACAAGGAGATTAAACACGGGTCACGGTTACCTACTTAATAAATACTTTCCCCGGCCATCCCCCACCAAAGGATTAAACACGGGTCACTAATATTTATTAAGGAACACAAACCTAATAAATACTTTCCCCGGCCATCCTATTCCACGGATTAAACACGGGTCACTAATATTTATTAAAGGATACATACTTGATAAATACTTTCCCCGGCCATCCTACACCAGAGGATTAAACACGGGTCACTAATATTTATTAAGGGATACAACAAAACTTTACCAAGACCTAGTTACATCTCTAGGCCGGAACTCGTCAATGAATGCACGAGCGTCGCCATCCAGAGTTTCTTTCACAATTCTATTCACAACCTAGAATTATAACAATCTTAACTATGCCATTTGTCTTGGGGTAAAGTTTCCTCACTCTTCCTAATTCATTTTAATCATGCATATTCTCTCAATTATGTTCAACAACAATATTAGACAAGCATATTACAACATCTATCAAAAAACACACAAGATAGCATAACATATCAAACATAATCCACAGTAGTTCACCCACATTTTTAAGGCATACAAGCCACTACTATCCTTTACCAAGCATCCTTGGTTAAAACTCATGGTCTCACATTACCATTCCATAGCACGTCACATAAACCGTCACTTTCGATTCCCTCTGATTCATTTTCGGGTATCGAAATCAATACTTTCACCTTTATCCCATAGGATATTTCCACAGCTTTACATCGGCTAACATTATGCCGTGATCGGAGACATTTGAGTTCAATCTTGAAAGTCCTAATCTGAGACATTTGAGCCTTCAAGACCAACCTACCACCTGAGTCGAGAACTCTCATCATATTGTCTTCGACAACTACCTTATAGTTCTTTTCCACAAGATGTTCTATATTGAGTGGGTTACTTTTCATGCCTGGTATGTATAACACATTAGAAATTATTTATTTCTTGCCATCCTTCCTCACGATTTGAACATCACCAACACCTTCAGCTGCTAGAGTATTGTCATTTGAAAATTTTACCGTGTTCTTCGTCGAGGGCTTCATGTTGACAAACCAATCTTTCCTTCCAATCATGTGTGATGAGCATCCTGAGTCCAAGTACCACTGGTCCTAGAATCTCTCTTCGTCTCATGTTGTGACCATTAACAACATCTCTTCTTCTTCATGTTTCGCCAGCTTTGCATCAGTTTCTTGATTCTTCTTCTTTTTTGGACAATCACTAAAATAGTGATCATACTTCTGACAATTGAAACACTAAATGTGACTTTTGTCAGGCTTTCGACCACCGTCTCTTCCTCTACCTGCAGCACCACCTCTTTGGTTGCCTTGGTTACAGGGTTTTCTCTGATTCGACCAGTTTCCTTCATGTTGATTTCGACTAATCAAATTGGTGTAGCCTCCTCTACCTTTGTTTCCATTCCAGCTTCCTTTGCATTTTCTTTCTTTTTTTGGCTGCGCCTGCAAAGCCATATCACTCTTCAACTTTCCTGCAGCTCTTTCAGCCATCCTTTGTTCATGAGACTCAAGCATCCCTTGAAGCTCTTCCTTCGTCAATACTAACAAGTCTTTCGAATCTTCTATGGCTACTACCATGTGTTCAAATTTGGAGCAAATGACCTCAAGATCTTTGACACAACTGATCTTGAAGTCAACACTTCTCCATATTCCTTGATTTGATTCACCAGCTTTGTAACTCTGGTGAAGGAATCTATTATACTTTCATTGTCTTCCATCTAAAGCAATTTATAAGTCCTTTTGTGAGTTTGTAACCTCACCTCTTTCACCTTCTCTGCGCCTCCAAACGATTTTTCAAGAATCTCACAAGCTTCTTTTGCTGATTCTACATCACTAACCTTTTCAAAATTATCTGTATCAACACATTGATGGATTATAAAGAGAGCTTTATAATATTTCTTCTTCAATTCTTTATATGTTGCTTTCTCCTGATTTGTTGCAGTTTCTGCAAGCGGTGATAATCCCTCCTTCACAAGATCCCAAAGATCTTGGTAACAAAAAACCACCTTAATCTGCTTGCACCAATTCTCATAATTATCTTTCTTAAGAATTGGAAGGTTTGCTAGAAAGTGATCGTTCGGGTGATTCATCGTCATCACAGTTGTTCTTCCCTTAAATCAAAACAAGAGCTCTAGATACCAGATGTTGGAATTCAACCACAACCTATGGAGAATTCCTATTTAATCTTGATCTCAAGATTGTTATGTTAATGACAATAAACAAAAACAAGAACACGCTTAAAGAAGATGAGTATGAACTGCAGAGTAACTCTCTGCCCACAAATGTAGAATTTTATTATCACTTTGCAACTGCAAAACCATGATTATCAAACTTGATTATTACAATGATAAGGGTTTCTCCCTATTTATAGATTTAGGTTAACTTGCATCTCAAGCTAAAGCCCAAATTATAAAAGCCCAAAAATTTCTAATCTAATCTTTCTAAATCAAATATAATCTTTCTAAAACAATGAATTATATATATAACACTCATTTCCCCTGTGTAATCTACTATTGTAATAAAAAAATCAAAGTGAACTCCATAAGATGCAAGTTTCAAGAAGACACATTGAATATAGCTAACTCATCAATAGAATGAAGACAGCAGACACAATAGATGAGATTGAGTTCTAAATATGTGATTGTGTTACTTGATCTTGAAATCAGCATTTCACCATCTTCGTTCCTTCCTACGTCTCCTCCCTCACACCAATTTCAGTTTTTATTTTCTTATACAAAATCCTAATTTACAAGGACTTAATGCAAATGCATAATTCTGAACACTATTGCATTTTTGGTGGGAAATTAAGGAATATCCACATATGTATGTTACTAAATAAAAAAAACAAACATATCACAATTCCACGTTTGAACCGTTTGTCAATTTTTTTTAACAAAAGTCTAATCTTAGAGACCAACACTAATTAACACAAAAGTGAAATATAAGGACTCAGACAAAAAAAAAATCAGAGACTAAATTCAAAAACTCCCTAATTTACTGGGATCAAATGACTATATATATATATATATATATATATATATATATATATAAAGAGAAAAGAAAAATTCAAAAAGTGATATTGTAAATATCCCTAGTCATATATATATCCTTGGGGGTTGTTGATAAAGTATTGACTAGTAGCATTTGGTTGCCCAAAAGAAATAGACATAATGAAATTTGAGTGCCCACAATAAACATTGAAACCGACTTTGCATTATCAAAGCATACACATTTATAAGTTGTAAGTCAAAAGCGTTGTCTATGTTGTGCTGCCAAAAAGCAATTTTGGCGTAGTGAACCTAGAATTATAACAATCTTAACTATGCCATTTTTTTTGGGGTAAAGTTTCTTCACTCTTCCTAATTCATTTTAACACGCATATTCTCTCAATGTTATTCAACAACAGTATTAGACAAGCATATTACAACATCAATCATAAAACACACAAGGTAGCATAACATATCAAACATAATCCACATAGTAGTTCACACACATTTTTAAGGCATACAAGCCACTACTATCCTCTACCAAGCATCCTTGGTTAAATCATGGTCTCACATCACCCTTCACTGCCTTATTGGATTATCTTTCCAAAAGTTTTGGACTCGTATCAATCGGACTCCCGATTCGTGAATTATGGTAAAAATAAGGACCCATACCATTCACATTCATTACATTTCCATATTTTTTTTATCAATCCATTACATGTCACGAAGACCACGGTCAAAGAGGATTACTACCTAGTACTTTAAAAGGTCTATTCATTTTTGTGCATTGATAGATCTTGAGGGAAAATATTTCGGGGAGACCATGGGACCAAGGAAAGCCCAATCATGATAAAGCTCAATCCAAGAGTATGCATACTAAGATGTTGATGGCTCAAAGTACTCACAACCATGGAACATACACTTGATCCTCACCCTCGAAAGATCGCCCACCGTCATATACAATTAGCTTGTCCCCCGTGTAAGACATTAGATCACACGTATATGGACGTTTTTAACGACTCACACTATATAAAGTCCAACACGAACAATGCCAAGTACTCTCTCGTTCATATCCTAAAACTATTTTCTTATTCATTCCCTAAGCTTTCCTGGTCCTTCTCCACTATGTCTTATTAAAAATTCACTCCATCACATCAGAATTTCATTCTATTCCATCTCCACTTATTTTTATTTCTAGTTCGGAACGGATTCAAAAGTTATAAATTCTAACATAACTAAAATAAATTTTAAAAATAATAATTCATTTTATTTATGAACGACCAAACATGTCAAAATCCACCCGTTATAAATCAGCTCTAAATGTTGAAAACGTGAAACCAAACGTAAATTCATGTCAGCACTGCTCGCAATCTGTTTATTTTACTAGAGCATAGAAATTCTTTTAAAATGTTATAGAGAAATCTTGCTGAATTTAGTCCTAGCCACAAAGTCCGCGGTCAGCGGCGGTGTGGATATTTTATTGAGAATTAAAACCCCACAGAAAATTTTGGAATCACCTTTCCATTTTAGAGAGAAAAAAAGAAAGTGATTGCGCGTAACTAAAACCACTTTGCATACTTTGAGTCTCATATGTTTGGTTGATAGCAAATAAACTACTCACACCCACTTCCAAATATTTTATTATATTCAAAACATGTTTTATGGTCACCACATTCTAAGTTTTTCTTTAAGAAAAATATACTCTTTAGAATTGAATCACATTTATAATATTGTCCTTATTTTTATTTTTGATATTTTTAAAATATCGTTTAAGAACATTTAATTATATTTGTTATTTTTTTCATTAAAATAACATTTTATGTGGCTCAATTAGTTCTACCAATATCTTATTTTTATCTGTTTATTTCTTCATACCTTACGAATTTTATAATCACATAATTGATTGAAAGAGGTGTGTCCTTAAAACTAATCGTTCTTGGAGATTTTATTGAGTGTTTTAGGTTGTTAGTAATATTGAAGTGATTTTCAATGGTGGTGACAAATTCCATTGAAAAAAATAGGTTATTCTTTCTAGAATTACATAAGGCTGCAATAACCCTACATTATCAACACCAATTGGTACTTTTTTTGGACTATGCTTGTGCTTCCTTGCTGCAACTTTTATCAGCATGTGTATCACTAACCATTCTATTATACCAATTAGCATCACTGTTATACCATCTTAACCAATACTCGAAATGCTCAAGCTCTGTTAACTCTTTCACAATACATGTTGCTTCAAATAAGTTCCCCCTATCCGGATCTATTTATACTGCATGCTCATTTTCCCTTGTGTAATATACTAAATAGTGCCTATTAAATCTACTCTCGTAATAAAAAATCAAAGTGAACTCCATAAAATGCAAGTTTTAAAAAGACACAATGAACAGAGCTAACTCATCGATACAATGAAGACAGAAGATGCAACAGATGAGATTGAGTTTCAGATATGCGATTGTGTTACTTGGTCTTGAAATCATAATTTCGCCATCTTCGTTCCTTTCTTTGTCTCCTCCCTCACACCAGTTTCAGTTTCTATTATACAAAATCCTAATTTTCAGGAACTTAATGTAAAAACATAATTCTAAACACTATTGTATTTTTTATGGTAAATTAAGGAATATTCACGTATGTATGTTGTTAAATAAAAAACAGACATGTCACAATATCCACATTTGTCCAGTCAACCGTTTTTTTTAACAGAACTCACTTCAAAGACTAACACCAACACAAAAGTCAAATATAAGGACTCATACAAAAAAAATATATGAACTAAATTCAAAAACTCGTTAACTTACGAGGACCAATTAACCCCCAAGAGTTGACCTAGTGGTGGAGGCTTGGGTCTTGAGAGTGTGCTCCTCTCAAGGTCTCAAGTTCGAATCCTACTAGATGCAATCAATCTTTATGTGGGACATTCCATACATAGCTTTGCTCTGCCTTTAAATGGGGTCCGCGTTAGTGGACGGTGGAATTGATTCCTCTTAGATCTAATATTAAAATAATTGATTATATCATTCAAAAATTATTATTTCTTTTATTTTTATTACAAAATAGTATATATATATATATATATATATATATATATAGAGAGAGAGAGAGAGAGAGAGAGAGGAAACATTCAAAAAGTTATATTGTAAATATCACTAGCCATATATATCCTTGGGGGTTGTTGATAATGTATTAACTGGTAGCATTTGGCTTCCCCCAAAAGAAATAGACATAATGAAATTTGAGTGCCCACAATAAACATTGAAACCGACTTTGCATTATCAAAGCATACACATTTATAAGTTGTAAGTCAAAGCTAAAAATATAGAAAGTGATATTGTAAAGAATAACCCTAGTCATATCGTGAGGGGATTTCGATAATGTATTGGCTGGTAGTACTTGTCTGCTCAAAAGTAATAAACATAATGAAATTTGAGTCCCCACAATAAAACATTGAAATCCTATTACTTTGAGTCTCATATTTTGGGTGCAAAAAATAAAACGTGTAATACAGTACCCACTTGTAAACTTGTCTCTTGTATAATATAATTACTAATATTTGTGCCAACTCATCTTTCATCATGCAATCGAAAACTACTGTCTACTTCTAGCTGTCAACACGCCAACATCGCATTGCACTTTCCTTTGTTTCTTCCTTCCTTTCACAGATGTATGACTATAAATACAATTCCCATTTCTCTGAAACAATCATCTCTTCAACATTAACTTCATCACTACTAGCAAATACTATACACATCTTCAATACAAATCTACCATGGCATTTCTTCATACTTCTTCAACCATCACTTTCCTCCTATCTCTATTGGTATTTCTTTCATTCATGACAGCATATGCAGCATCAAATTTCTACCAGAATTTTGATATTACTTGGGGAGATGGTCGTGCAAAGATACTTGACAACGGTCAACTTCTCACTCTTTCTCTTGACAAAGCCTCTGGTTCTGGATTCCAATCCAAGAATGAATATCTCTTCGGCAACATCGATATGCAGCTCAAGCTTGTACCTGGAAACTCTGCAGGCACTGTCACTGCTTACTATGTAAGAACAAATAACTCATACTATTTTAATGCTTATTATTTGCTACAATAATACTAATAATTGATGTTTCAAAATTCCTAATTATTTATTTTTAATATGGCATGCTGCAGTTATCATCGAAAGGATCAAACTGGGATGAGATTGATTTTGAATTCTTGGGAAATGTAAGTGGACAACCATACATTCTTCACACCAATGTCTTCAGTCAAGGAAAAGGAAACCGAGAGAAGCTGAATAGAACTTTCCCCAAGTAGACAATTAAAAATATATATAGGTCTCATAAAACGAAATCATAGATTTTAAAATATGCGGAAGAAAAACACAACACTAAGAAAATTTGGAATTATCACAATGAATTAACCCAACAAAATCATTACAAGAAAGCACCAAAGACATGATTCTATGTATGCAAGTCAATTACAAGATAACCAAATATGCTATAAGCAGAGCGATTTAAAAACACTTTACATAGAAATTCATTCAATACATAATTGGATTTATGATTATTCAATATGCTTGATGCATCATAGACCTAAGCATAAACATTAAATCACTATAAGTAAGATTTAACCTAAATGTCATACAAATGATGTAATAATGTAATAGCTATAGTAATGAATGCAAAAAAAAGGGATAAGGGACAAGAGAAGGGTACACATAGATATATAGTGGTTCGACGTTCGTCCTTGCTTTACCTACTCCACTCTTTAATGGTGTTAAAAACCATTGGGAAATAATCATGATTTTCGACTATTTTGATAAGTTTGATACAAGCATTTTGATTACAATGAAATATCACACGATAATTTCCTCTATTGATGCAGATACTCAAACTGCTAACATACACAAGATCATCAATGATATTGACTCAATATAATATAATAATTAATTACAAAACATAAAAAAGACAAGGAAGAAGAAAATGCATGGTTAATGAGATGTTTTACCGAAAAAATGCAAAAGTAGAGATACAAAAAATGATGTACAAACAATCAGAATATCCGAGGGTAAAATTTGGGGTATAACAAGTGGCCATCTACACCATCTTCCATAAAAAAACACCAACAATCACTCCTCAGTCTCAAACAGAGAGTAATATGCACAAAGTTTCACATAGAGGGACACATAAAACAAAAGGGGGGAGAATACACTCTACAAAATTACATCGTATAATAACAACAAGGATATCATTTAACATACATGCACATCAATCAAAATTAATCACACTCACACAATATAAAGAAAACAAATATAAGAATAATTATGCAATGCTTATCTCATCTAGTCCTATGCATTGGGTACCATCACCAGATTCAGAGTTATTTTACTGAAATTCTAAAACACCGGACCGAAGTCCTAAAACACTGAATCGAAATCCTAACACTGGAAAGAATTCCCTGACTTGACTCCAAAATATATGATGCATGATACTTCAAACAAATTTAAGCTTCCATCTGAACCTTAAAACCACATTTTAACACCGCCAATAACATCAATTTCTGCAAACTTCATAACATCGTCAATTATGCTAAAACATTGACTCTTTCGAACCTAAACATAATCAACACGAGTGTCACACCTCAAAAAACGAAAACACAACCTCGTGAAGCGCACTCGCACACTCGCGGGATGGACTTAATAGATTCGCCACCGAACTTTATTTATTCCAAACACGGGAAAGGGAAAATATCGATAAAACCCCTAAAAGAATGACAATGATATTGGTATTCGCAACCAAATCAGGATTCGGGAGTCGGTTACGCAAGGGGAAGGTATTAGCACCCCCACGCCCGTTGTATTCAAAAGGAACCATTAATTTTGTATCGAATGGATGTTAGCTTATTGTTAAGGGACAAATGGTGCATATTTTTTATAGTATTTTGTGGCTCTTTCCAATTATTTCTTTGGTATTTTAGTGGTAAATCCATATGTTTTAGTGTAAATATGCAAGTTTTCGATTATGCATGTAAATATCTTGATAGGTTTTATTGCTAGATTTAATGCTTGGAGCATTTGGATGATGAAAGGAAGTTTTGAAGTGAAAGTTTTCGGAAAATTGAAGGCAACTCGCGCTTTGTGCATTTTCCAGCGCGAGTTTAGCATGCTTTTGGACTAAAGGAGGTAGCTAATGAAGGTTACCCGCACTTAGTGCACTCTGACCGCGCTTAGAGTGTTTTCTTTATTTTTTCTGCCTTTGTACTGATCGCGCTAAGCGCACTCTGACGGCGCTTAGTGCAGTGCCACTTATAGGCACCTTTTTGAACTTGTATAAATGGGCACTTGGGAGATATTTTGGGGGACACTCTATTTTATGCACTTTTTCATATTTTTAGAGTTTTTACACATGTTGCTAGGATCGAAACAATCAGGCTGGTTGTTGGTCTAACAAACATGAACAGTTGGAAGATGTGTCTGATGGATGTGAAATGTGCATTCTTGAATGGCCCCTTAAACGAAGAAGTTTATGTTGCATAATCAGCTGTGTTTTTTAAACAAGGCAAAGAAAGAAAAGTGTACATGCTGCATAAAGCCCTGTATGGACCTAAGCAAGCTCCAAGAGCTTGGAATAAGATGATCGACAACTTTCTAAGGGAGAAGGAATTTGTGAAGTGCACAACTGAACATGGAGTATATGTAAGGAGAAGCAATAGTGAATTGTTTATACTATGTCTCTATGTCGATGACCTGTTGATAACAGGAAGTTGCAAGAAGGAGATCAAAGATTTCAAACATGACCTAAGTGAGGAGATTGAAATGTCAGACTTGAGAAATCTCTCATATTTCCTAGGCATTGAATTCTACAAGAGTGGTAGAGATTTGATGATGCACCAAAGAAGATATTCAGGAGAAATACTCAAGAGATTTGATATTAAAGATTGCAACCCAACTTCGACTCCAGCTGAGACCAGATTGCAACTGTCAAAAGATTCTGATGAAGATGATGTCGACCCAACCCAATATAGAAGGCTTATTGGGTCACTTCGATACCTTTGTCACACAAGGCCAAACTTAGCATACAGTGTGGGTATGGTAAGTAGATTCATGCAAAAGCCAAAGGTATCACACCTAGAAGCGAAGAAGAGGATATTGAGGTATCTGAAAGGAACTCTCGACTATGGCATTTTATTTCCTGCAGCTGATGAAGGAAAAGAATGCAAGTTAGTGGGATACACTGACTGAAGTCGGTGTAGTGATGTTCGGGATAGAAAATCCATAACTGGATATATGTTTATGATAGGTGGTGCACACGTTGCTTGGAGTTCTAGAAAGGAGCCAGTAGTGGCATTGTCGTCATGCGAAGCAGAATACATAGTTATTTCTCTTTGTGCATGTCTAGAAAAGTGGATGGTGAACCTGGTCAGAGAGATTACAGCGAAGAGTCATGGAGCAATTACCATGAAGATCGACAATATGTCAACTATAAACCTGGAGCAAGCACATCGAAATGAGGTTCCATTATCTTCGAGAGCAGGTAGCAGAAGGGAAGATAAATTTGGAACACTGTAGAATTGAGAATCAGATTGCAGATATCATGACGAAGGGGGTGCAGGTCGAAGTTTTCAGAAAACTAAGAGTCATGATGAATGTAGACAGCTTAGACACAATGAATTAGGTGGTGTATTGAGTTGTAATTTCTTGTGTCGAAGCAGTGTAGCCCGACAGAAACAAAGAGTAGTCGAATTGTTATAATATGTGTGTCGAGTTGTATTGGTGTGTCGAAGTGTCGAAATAGGTTGCTTCACACAGGATTTCGACTTAGGCCTATTTTAGTAGTGTTAGCTATTTTGGGCTTTTTATAGTTTTGGACTTTGGCTTGGGGTGCAAGATAACCTAAATCTATAAATAGAGAGTAACCCTTATTTTGTAAATAACTTACAGTTCAGAACTTGTAATCACTTACAGTTGCAATATTAATAAGGTTTTCACAGTTTGTGTGCAAAGAGAAACTCTGTAGAAAATATTCATCTTCTTCTCCAACGTTATTTTTTTTCATTCTCAACCTTTTCTTTTCATTGTCATTGCGTGAGTGGTAACAATCTTGAGATCAAGATTGAGTGAAATTTTCCATAGGTTGTGGTTGAATTCCAACATTGATTAATATTTTTCCCTCGTTTTAGTTTTTTAAAATTAAAATGTAGCGAGCATATGATTTATACCTCGGTTGGTTGTTGACTGATGTGAAAACTTTATTATAGAATTTGTTATTTGTTGTAGTGTTTGTATAGAAGTTCACATTGTTATAATATAATATTTCTAGGTATCAAACATGGATATATTTTGTAATTTTAAAAGTATATATTTAGTATCAACAATGTATATTTCACTTAAAATTCTATATAAATTTATTTAGGATGTTATAATCATTCATGCACTAAAAATCTTTCAAATTTGTAAGGCAAGTACATGTCACGAAGACCAAGGTCAAAAAGGATTACTACCTAGTACGTTAAAAGGTCTATTCATTTGTGTGCATTGATAGATCTTGAGGGCAAATATTTCGGGGAGACCATGGGACCAAGGAAAGCCCAATCATGATAAAGCTCAATCCAAGAGTATGCATACTAAGATGTTGATGGTTCAGAGTACTCACAGCCATGGAACATACACTTGATCCTCACCCTCGAAAGATCGCCCACCGTCAGATACAATTAGATTGTTCCCCGTGAAAGATGTTAGATCACACGTACAGGGACGTTTTTAACGACTCACACTATATAAAGTCACTAGCGCAAAAACGGTTTTAGACAGCGCTTTTTTAGCCTTTAGACAGCGCTTTAAAGCGCTGTATAAGCCAGCGACGCTATAGGTTTAGACAGCGCTTTTGGTATTACCAAAAGCGCTGTCTAAAGGGGCGTGTATTTAATGAAAAGCGCTGTCTATGGTACCTTTAGACAGCGCTTTTTCACATTATATGGATTACTTTAGACAGCGCTTTCGTCAAAAGCGCTGTCTAAGCCCTACCTTTTTTTGACTTTTTTGGTACACCTTAGACAGCGCTTTCTCCAAAAGCGCTGTCTAAGACCTTCCTTTTTTGACTTTTTTAGTACACCTTAGATAGCGCTTTCACCATAAGCGCTGTCTAAGACCTTCCATTTTTGACTTTTTTAGTACACCTTAGACAGCGCTTTCACCATAAGCGCTGTCTAAAGTGGACCTTAGACAGCGCTTTCACCAAAAGCGCTGTCTAAGGTGTACGAAAAATTTTATATAATTTTTTTTTAACCACAATTTTACCAGGTTTTTTCAACCAGAATTTGACCTGTAATTTTCAACCAGCAATTTTTCTCAGAATTGGCAATTCAAACCATTGGCCTTTCTACACCAAAATTATATATCCAAAATTGGCATTTCATACCAATATATATATTTAAAATTACAAACCAAAATTGTATATACACCTATTTATAATTACAAATCATTACATTTTTCTACAAATGCACATTTTACTTATTCACCAAAATTGCATCCAACCAAAGCATTGCTTCCAACCAAAGTTATTGCTTCCAACCAAAGCATTTTTTCTACAATGCACATATTACTTATACACCAAAATTGTATATACACCAAAATTGCATCCAACCAAAACATTGCTTCAATCTACATTATAGGTCCTGAAAACACAAAGATTGTAATTCAAAGTATTAAAATTCAAAGTATATACACCAAAAATTGTAATTCAAAGTATATACACCAAAATTGTAATTCAAAGTTTGTAATTCAAAGTATATACACCAAAATTGCAATTCAAAGTATATACACCAAAATTGTAATTCAAAGTATATACACCAAAATTGCATCCAAAATTGTAATTCAAAGTATATACACCAAAATTGCAATTCAAAGTATATACACCAAAATTGCATCCAACCAAAGCATTACTCCAACCAAAGTTACACATATTAAAATTCTCATCAATTAAAGTAAGAGTATAATATTATACCTTAAGTTTGTAAAATTCCGAGCTCCATAATGTATTGACACCACTCCTCTTTGATTTCATCCAATAGAGCCTTTGTGTAAGTAGCACTCCTGAATTCTTCAAAATACTACATAATAATATAACATATAGTTTGATTTAGTTTTAACTATTTCATTAGACAATATGAGAAATATGTGTTAAAATAACTCATAAGTTAGAAATACATACATCGGGTGGAATCTCCATTCGATCCAACGAAATAGTGTCTCTCATAAATCTCAACATGAAATAGCCGCAATCTATTTGATTGCGTTGCCGAGGACACTACAAATGAAAATAAAATATGGATAAATTCTAAGTTTTATCAAGTAAGCATCACTAATATAATAAAACATGTGATAATTAATATACCTTCACATAATTCCATGTAATGGTGTGGTCGATTCCCCGATGTTCTAGGAATGCTTGTATAGTGCTAATAAAATATAAATGAATATTTAGAACAATTCACATAAATAAATAAATATACACATTTCTATTTAGAACAATTTCACTTACGTGTCAATACAGTCCTTCATATCCGGGTATGTGGTCCAATCATTTCCTAAGGAATCCAGATAATACACTACTCCGCGGATAGGATTGATTGCAACCAACAACCAATGTCCACTGTAAGATTAAACAAGTGTTAGATAGAAACTTTCTACACGAAGTCAAAATACAAAAAAAAATATAATAGATGAATTTAGAATGAAAATCTAACCCAGTATTAAACGGTAAAAAGTACAACTTTTCCGTTTCTTGGTTGTCCATAAAGACGTTGCGTATATACGCATGGACCTCATTTGGTTTCGTCAATATTTCGGTTAAGTTGACAGCGCTGGGGCATAAGAATGCAAATCTTTGCTCCAATCCCCGGGGGCGCATAAAACTGTCATACAGAAACCTGAAATAAAAACATCATTAACATTAGAATATTCATTTGAAAAATAAAGTAAATAAGTTGTTCAATTACCAAAGTAGATCGGATATACCTCAAGTATATATTGACAACAGTGACGCCCAATTCTGTATGTTGGAAAACTTGCTCGAAGTCTTCATTACCAACATTCTGGTCAAATTCAAAGCCATACAAATTCAAGTATATAACAAATTTTACCTCTTTCACTAACATCTCTTTCTTTTCTTGGTTGGAATATGAATTACTTGTTTCTTATCAATGCGGACGGATGAATGGATCCAAATTCCCTCGTTATGGTCATTTCTGATATATGACCCATCCGCTATAAGATCCTCATCTTGATCATTTCTATTCAACCCATTCTCAACATCAATATCACATTGATCTACACCGCTATCACATTGATCTACACCGCTATCATCAACCACTTTGTTAGATAGAAGCACTATAGACCATTTCATACTCGTCGGGTCAGTGACATAGAACACTTGTCTAGCTTGCGATGCTAGAATAAAAGGCTCATCTTTGTACCCCACCCTATTAAGATCCACTTGCAAAAATCCAGACTTATCCATTCGTATGCCACTACTATTTACCCACTTGCAACCAAAGATTGGAATCTGAAACTTCTCGTAATCAAACACCCAAATGTGCTCAATAACTCCAAAATATGACAGATTTGCATATTTGGGGTTTAAGTCCTTCATACTTGATATGTGCATTGCTTCAGCTAGGACGGTGACACCACTATTTTGCATAGTACTTTTATCGTCTTGTTCTTTGGTATAAAATGTGTATCCATTAATTGCGTATGCGCTATGAGAATACACATGCAAAGTTGGACCATATGCCAAACATCTCAACCTTTCTGTTACTGAAGCAGGATCTGAAGAGCGCTTCAAATAAATATGATCCTTTAACCATTGTATGAAACTTTGATTGTGCTCTCGTACTATCCAATTTTCATTTCTGTTCTGATTTAACCTTCGGAGTACATCCTTGTGCATCTCAACATATGGCTCAACCTCATTATCATTGTGCAGAACATACAAATGCACTTGATCCCGTTCATCCCTTGATACTGTCACAATTTTATTTCCAATTAATTTTTTACCATCCTTTTTTTCGAAAATATGAGCTTTGGGGAGTCCAATCGATTGAACATTGGACAAATATTCAGTACAAAACTCAACCGCTTCTTCAACAATGTATCGTTCAACAATACACCCCTCTGGTCGACTTCGGCTTTTCACGTACCCTTTTAATATTTTCATATAACGTTCAGCAGGGTACATCCATCTCATATAAGCTGGTCCACACATCTGTGTCTCTTTCACAAGATGAACAACAAGATGTACCATTATGTCAAAAAAAGAGGGAGGAAAATACATTTCAAGCTCACACAAGGTAATAACTATCTGTTTTTGTAGTGTTGGTAAGATATCGGGATCGATTACCTTACTACAAATTGACCTAAAGAAAAAACACAAATTAGTTATGGCGCTTCTTACTTTCACTGGCAAAATAGAACGTATACCTATTGGTAGAAAGTGTTCCATTATAACATGGCAGTCGTGTGTCTTTAAACTCTTCAACGTGAGATCTTTCATAGACACAAGTCTTCTGACATCTGAAGAGTATCCTTCTGGAACTTTAACTTCACTCAGAAACTTACACAATATTTTCTTCTCCTTTCTAGACAGAGTAAAAGCAGCAGGTGGTAGATATGTCCGTCTTCCTTTCTTCACGGGTGCTAATTCAGTTCTAATCCCCATCGCTTCCAAGTCTTTTCTTGCTTTAAGGCCATCCTTAGTCTTTCCTTTTATATTGAGTAACGTACCAATAACACTTTCAAATACATTTTTCTCAATATGCATAACATCGAGAAAATGTCTCACGTACAAAGACTTCCAATATGGCAATTCAAAAAATATCGACCTCTTTTTCCACCCACCTTTGACAACCTTATGTGCAAAAGGTTTGCCAAACTCAGTACGCATATCTTTCACCTTTTTAAAAACTTGGTCACCTGACAACATAGGTGGAGCTCTACCTTCTTCGGTGTCTCCATTGAATTCTTGACTCCACCCACGGTAGTGATGTTTGGCATTTAAGAATCTACGATGACCGAGAAAGACATTCTTATGACCAAAGTCCAATCGCTTCGAAACTGTTTTATCTTCACAAATAGGACACGCTTTTTCACCTTTTATGCTGTACCCTGATAGATTCCCGTAAGCTGGAAAATCATTAATTGTGCCAAACAACATCGCCCTCAAATTGAAACTTTCTTTCCTATATCCATCATAAACCTCCACACCGTTCTCCCACAATATCTTTAAATCTTCGATCAAAGGTGTCAAGTATACGTCTATGTCATTCCCTGGTTGTTTAGGCCCAGAGATTAACATAGATAACATCATGTACTTACGCTTCATGCATAGCGACGGAGGTAGGTTATAAATCATAAGAATCACAGGCCATGTGGTATGTGAGATACTTTGAAGACCATGCGGGTTCATTCCATCAGTAGATAATGCCAGACGAAGGTTTCTTGCTTCTTCCCCAAAGTCAGGATAATCATTATCAATTTTCGACCACTGTGGTGAATCAGCCGGATGTCGCAACTTTCCATCAATAATTCTTTCATCTGCATGCCAAGTCAGGTGTCTTGCATCGGTTTCACTACGAAACATGCGCCTAAATCTCGGTATTATAGGAAAATACCATAAGACCTTGGCTGGAGACAATTTTTTCTTATATCGAGACAAACCGCATTTAGGGCACTCAGTTAACGATGCATATTCCTTTCGAAACAAAACGCAATCGTTTGGACAAGCATGTATTTTATCATAGCTCATGCCAATAGAGCACAACATTTTTTTGGCCTCATAGGTTCGATTGGGAAGAACATTATCTTCCGGTAGCATTTCTCTCAAAAGGGCCAACAACTCTGTGAAACTTTTATCCGACCATCCATTGCCCGCCTTTAAGTTGTACAACTTCAATACCGCAGACAGTCTTGTGAATTTAGTGCAACCTTGATAGAGCGGTTTCTCTGCATCGCTTACCAACCTCTCAAACATTTCGGGACAATCATGAAGATCTTCTACAATTGCTTCTGCAATCTCTTCGACTCGATCACAATCGTATGTTTCCGTGTCTTTGTCATCTGAAGCATAGGTTGTATTACTTTTCCTCGTCGGTTCAACATTCTCGTTAATTTTCTCACCATGATGTATCCAACACTTATAACTTCGATCAATTCCATTCATCAGTAAATGCGATTTCAACCCATCTGCGTCAACCCTACCAACATAACAACAACCCAAGCAAGGACATTTTATTCGATTGAGCTCTTCAGCGTCAGCGTGTTGAACAACAAACTTAACGAAATCCAATACCCCATTCTCGTACTCTTTGGACAATCGATCGGCATCCATCCATTTTTTATCCATGGTTTTCCTACTTATTAATCCTAACAGTTAGAAAGAATTTAACATTAGCATAACAAGTCCAAACTAAGAAATTCAAAGCAATTAACTTCATTAACAAAATTGCTTTGAATTTCGGTTCTTTAGAACAACAACCTCAAGAATTTACATTATTAACATTAACACTAACACTAACACTAACACTAACACTAACCTAACACTAACACTAACACTAACCTAAACTAAACTAAACTAAACAAACACATTATATAGCAATAGTTAACAATGTAGAAAAATGTTAACAAGAACAAACTATAATAGATGTTCTAAACTAACACTAACACTAACACTAACACTAACCTAACACTAACACTAACACTAACCTAAACTAAACTAAACAAACACATTATATAGCAATAGTTAACAATGTAGAAAAATGTTAACAAGAACAAACTAAACTAACACATTATATTGATTCTATTCCTATATCACCAAAAATGAAGTTAGCACATATTTTATTCTTATATCCAACAACAGTCCAACATTAGCAACAACATTAACAACATTAGCAACATTATCAACATTAGCAACAGTCCAACATTAGCAACAACATAAACAACATTATTATCAACATCAACAACAACATTATTATCAACATCAACAACAACATTATCAACATTATCAGCAACATTATCAACTGAAACTCTGAAACTCTGAAACTTCCAAACTGAAACTCTGAAACGTGTAAAATGTGTAATACTCTGAAACGTGTAAAATGTGTAATACATCAACAACAACATTATTATCAACATCAACAACAACATTATCAACAGCAACATTATCAGCATACCTTATAAAATGTGTAATAATCTGAAACTCTTAAACTTCCAAACTGAGTGACGAAAACGCGAAATGAGAGAGGAACAGACGGTCACGGTGGAGTAAAGGTCGTCGGAGTCGCGAAATGAGGGAGGAACGGTGGACGACGGCGCGGTGGACGACGGCAAGGGTTTAGCTCAGGTTCGCAAGTATCCGTTCGCAACAGGGGAGGGAGAAGAAAGAGCGCAAAACTGAAAATGAAAACTGAGTATATTCATATATTTTAATTTTATTAGACCTTAGACAGCGCTTTTAAACAAAGCGCTTTCTAAGGTGGCCCTTAGACAGCGCTTTAAAAGCGCTTTCTAAGATTGGCCTTAGACAGCGCTTTTGTTTTTATTTTTTTAAATATTTAAGACCTTAGACAGCGCTTTCCTTAAAAGCGCTGTCTAAGGTCTTACATTTTTTTTAAATTTAAAAGGCCTTAGACAGCGCTTTTAAGGAAAGCGCTGTCTAATATTTTCCATTAAATTTTTTTAAAAATTTAGAAGGCCTTAGACAGCGCTTTTCACTAAAGCGTTGTCTAAGGTCTTATATTTTTTTGCGCTTTTCCTTTATTAAATTAATAGATTCCGTGTTTTTGACCTATAGCAGCGCTTTTGTAATAAAGCGCTGTCTAAGGTGAGATGTTATAAGTCCTTTTTGTTGTAGTGAGTCCAACACGAACAATGTCAAGTATTCTCTCGTTCATATCCTAAAACTATTTTCTTATTCATTCCCTAAGCTTTCCAGGTCCTCCTCCACTATGTCGTATTAAAAATTCACTCCACCACATCAGAATTTCATTCTATTCCATCTCCACTTTTTTTTATTTCTAGTTCGGAACGGATTCAATAGTTATAAATTCTAACATAACTAAAATAAATTTTAAAAATAATAATTCATTTTATTTATGAACAACCAAACATGTCAAAATCCACCCGTTATAAATCAGCTCTAAATGTTGAAAACGTGAAACCAAACGTAAATTCATGTCAGCACTGCTCGCAATCTGTTCATTTTACTAGAGCATAGAAATTCTTTTAAAATGTTATTAGAGAAATGTTGCTGAAATTAGTCCTAGCCACAAAGTCCGCGGTCAGCGGCGGTGTGGATATTTTATTGAGAATTAAAACCCCACAGAAAATTTTGGAATCACCTTTCCATTTTAGAGAGAAAAAAAAGAAAGTGATTGCACGTAACTAAAACCACTTTGCATACTTTGAGTCTCATATGTTTGGTTGATAGCAAATAAACTACTCACACCCACTTCCAAATATTTCATTATATTCAAAACATGTTTTATGGTCACCACATTCTAAGTTTTTCTTTAAGAAAAATATACTCTTTAGAATTGAATCACATTTATAATATTGTCCTTATTTTTATTTTTGATATTTTTAAAATATCTTTAAGAACATTTAATTATATTTCTTATTTTTTCATTAAAATAACATTTTATGTGGCTCAATTAGTTCTACCAATATCTTATTTTTATCTGTTTATTTCTTCATACCTTATGAATTTTATAATCACATAATTGATTGAAAGAGGTGTCTCCTTAAAACTAATTGTTCTTGGAGATTTTATTTAGTGTTTTAGGTTGTTAGTAATATTGAAGTGATTTTCAATGGTGGTGACAAATTCCATTGAAAAAAAATAGGTTATTCTTTCTAGAATTACATAAGGCTGCAGTAACCCTACATTATCAACACCAATTGGTGCTTTTTTTGGACTATGCTTGTGCTTCCTTGTTGCAACTTTTATCAGCATGTGTATCACTAACCATTCTATTATACCAATTAGCATCACTGTTATACCATCTTAACCAATACTCGAAATGCTCAAGCTCTGTTAACTCTTTCACAATACCTGTTGCTTCAAATAAGTTCCTCCTATCCGGATCTATTTATACTGTATGCTCATTTTCCCTTGTGTAATATACTAAATAGTGCCTATTAAATCAACTCTCGTAATAAAAAATCAAAGTGAACTCCATAAAATGCAAGCTTTAAAAAGACACAATGAACAGAGCTAACTCATCGATACAATGAAGACAGAAGATGCAACAGGTGAGATTGAGTTTCAGATATGCGATTGTGTTACTTGGTCTTGAAATCATAATTTCGCCATCTTCGTTCCTTTCTTTGTCTCCTCCCTCACACCAGTTTCAGTTTCTATTTTCTTATACAAAATCCTAATTTTCAGGAACATAAATGTAAAAACATAATTCTAAACACTATTGTATTTTTGGTGGTAAATTAAGGAATATTCACGTATGTATGTTGTTAAATAAAGAACAGACATGTCATATTATCCACATTTGTCCAGTCAACCTTTTTTTTAACAGAACTCACTCCAAAGACTAACACCAACACAAAAGTCAAATATAAGGACTCATACAAAAAACAAAATATATGAACTAAATTCAAAAACTCGTTAACTTACGAGGACCAATTAACCCCCAAGGGTTGGCCTAGTGGTGGAGGCTTGGGTCTTGAGAGTGTGCTCCTCTCAAGGTCTCAAGTTCGAATCCTACTAGATGCAATCAATCTTTGTGTGGGACATTCCATACGGAGGTTTGCTCTACCTTTAAACGGGACCCGCGTTAGTGGACGGTGGGATTGATTCCTCTTAGATTAGTCGCTCACAAGGCCGGATACCAATATTTAAAAAAAAAAACTTACGAGGACCAAATGACTGTTTAAACCTAATATTAAAATAATTAATTATATCATTCAAAAATTATTATTTCTTTTATTTTTATTACAAAATAGTATATATATATATATATATATATATATATATAGAGAGAGAGAGAGAGAGAGAGAGAGAGAGAGAGGGGAAACATTCAAAAAGTGATATTGTAAATATCACTAGCCATATATATCCTTGGGGGTTGTTGATATATATATATATAGAGAGAGAGAGAGAGAGAGAGGGGAAACACTCAAAAAGTGATATTGTAAATATCACTAGCCATATATATCCTTGGGGGTTGTTGATAATGTATTAACTGGTAGCATTTGGCTTCCCCCAAAAGAAATAGACATAATGAAATTTGAGTGCCCACTATAAACATTGAAACCGACTTTGCATTATCAACGCATACACATTTATAAGTTGTAAGTCAAAACTAAAAATAAAGAATGTGGTATTGTAAAGAATAACCCTAGTCATATCGTGAGGGGATTTCGATAATGTATTGGCTGGTAGTACTTGTCTGCTCAAAAGTAATAAACATAATGAAATTTGAGTCCCCACAATAAACATTGAAATCCTATTACTTTGAGTCTCATATTTTGGGTGCAAAAAAGAAAACGTGTAATACAGTACCCACTTGTAAACTTGTCTCTTGTATAATATAATTACTAATATTTGTGCCAACTCATCTTTCATCATGCAATCGAAAACTACTGTCTACTTCTAGCTGTCAACACGCCAACATCGCATTGCACTTTCCTTTGTTTCTTCCTTCCTTTCACAGATGTATGACTATAAATACAATTCCCATTTCTCTGAAACAATCATCTCTTCAACATTAACTTCATCACTACTAGCAAATACTATACACATCTTCAATACAAATCTACCATGGCATTTCTTCATACTTCTTCAACCATCACTTTCCTCCTATCTCTATCGCTATTTCTTTCATTCATGAAAGCATATGCAGCATCGAATTTCTACCAGAATTTTGATATTACTTGGGGAGATGGTCGTGCAAAGATACTTGACAACGGTCAACTTCTCACTCTTTCTCTTGACAAAGCCTCTGGTTCTGGATTCCAATCCAAGCATGAATATCTCTTCGGCAACATCGATATGCAGCTCAAGCTTGTACCTGGAAACTCTGCAGGCACCGTCACTGCTTACTATGTAAGAACAAATAACTCTTACTATTTTAATGCTTATTATATGCTACAATAATACTTATAATTGATGTTTCAAAATTTCTAATTATTTATTTTTAATATGGCATGTTGCAGTTATCATCAAAAGGATCAAATTGGGATGAGATTGATTTTGAATTCTTGGGAAATGTCAGTGGACAACCATACATTCTTCACACCAATGTCTTCAGTCAAGGAAAAGGAAACCGAGAGCAGCAGTTCTATCTATGGTTTGATCCAACTGCTGATTTCCACACTTATTCCATTCTCTGGAATCCTCAACGCATTGTGTAAGTACTTTTTTTACAATTATGACAGACACTTCAATTTCATTCAACGGCTGTTGATTAATGATGAGCATGTATGTGTATATTCATTGAATTCAGTTTTTCTGTGGATGGAACACCTATAAGAGAATTCAAGAACATGGAATCAAAAGGAGTTGCATTTCCAAAGAATCAACCAATGAGGATATATTCAAGTCTATGGAATGCGGATGATTGGGCAACAAGAGGTGGTCTTGTGAAAACAGATTGGAATGAAGGTCCATTCATAGCATCATATAGGAATTTCAACGCAGATGCTTCATCAACCAATGCTTGGTACTCTCAACAGTTGGATTCAACAAGTCAGCAGAGATTGAGCTGGGTTCAAAAGAATTACATGATTTACAATTATTGCAATGACACCAAAAGATTTCCTCAAGGCTTTCCAACAGAGTGCACTACATCTTAATCAATCTTTCTATATTCATACTGCAACTATATGTTTCAAGATTTAATTTTTTTTCCTTTTTCTTTTTACTTAGGCATATTCAATTTCTTATACTTGTAATTTGCTTCCTATCAATTCATTAATTCTTTGATACAATAAAGAAATAAGTATTCAGTTTTGTCTTTCAAAAAACAAATAATTTAGAGATTCATCGTTTCTTGTAAGTTTATTAACTTGCAAAATTACTAGTACAACAAAGCAAAAACTATCATGTGTGAAATTTATCTACTATGGTATGTTATAAAATAGGAAGACACCAATGTTTTTTTACTAGAGAATATAAATTCTTTTAAAATGTTATAGAGAACTCTTGTTGGTGTTAGTCCTATAATCCTATTCACTAAGTCGGTGGTGTAGATATTTTATTGAGAATTAAGATCTCACCTAAAAATTTGGAACCAACATTCTAAAAAATAAAAAAAAACAGGTAATTGCGCGTAATTAAAACCACTTTTCCAACTTTGAGTCTCATATGTTTGGTTGATAGCAATAACCTGCTCACACCCACTGGCAAATATTCTATAATATATTTAAAACATGTTTTATTGTCACCACATGCATTATAAGTCTTAATGAAAAATAAACTCTTTATAGTTTAATCACATTTATAATTTTATCCTTATTTTCATTTTAATAATTTTTAAATTATCGTTAATAATTCTATTTTTATTTAAAATAACATTTTTATATGTTTGAGTTTGAAATTGATATTAATATTGAGATTATGTTTTTTTATTCTTTGTGCAATTCTCATCTTCTTTCGAATTGAGTTTATTATAGCTAATGGCGATTCTTTATTTCACTAATACCTTTTTAAAAGTATAAACTATTAAATTGATTTTAAAAATAATCATATGAAAAATTATGTTGTAATTGAAACTTATCTAACACTGATTAATGATTTTTTAACATTCTGCAACTCATCATTTATCTCATGCTATTTTATAGTTAAAATCTCTGCAAATGCTTCTAGTTTTCGTTTAGTTTTCTTCCATACTTGTTCATTTTTCAAAGCATCGAATTTTATACTTTTAAGAATGAATTAGTAGAAAAGGAAATGTTGAATAAAAAATTTGAAACATTGAAGAGATGTAAACCTTAAAAGAGCATGAGATGAATGATGAGTTAGAGGATGCTTCAAAATCATTAATCAATGTAAGTTGTTCTTCAAATATAACACAATTGTTCATATCATTATTTTCCTAACCAATTTTAAGAAGTTATATGTTCAGTATACGATTTAGTGAAATAAGTAATCCACTTTAGATTTAATAAACTCAAAATTGTTATATCCGTCGGTTTTATGAGAAAACCAAGGTGAAAAATTGGTATACCCATCGGAGAAATGTCAAAACAGAGGGAGCATGTGTTTTCGCCATTTCAGATGTTAAAATTAGAGATGGATTTGTCTTCATTCATTTTTAGATTCTCAAACATTGTAGTGAGGAGTCGCAGCCTTGACATCTTAACCTTGGATGTGCTTTCACTATGCCAAAGAAGAGCTTAGACAGTGCTTTTTTTGGGCTTAGACAGCGCTTAAAAGCGCTGCCTATTCGACCGCTACTATAAGTAAAGACAGCGCTTTAGTTAATGAGAAAGCGCTGCTAAATGTCTGCTTTAGCCAGCGCTTTTACTTTGAAAGCTCAATCTGTTTGTCACTTTAGCCAGCGCTTTGTCTGTAAAAGCGTTGTCTAAAGAACCCCTTTAGGCAGCGCTTTGACTTTAGACAGCGTTTTTGGTTATCTTTAGGCATTGCTTTAGACGACGCTTTTCTTTTAAAGCGCTGTCAGTTCTCTACTTTAAGCAGCACTTTTTTCTTTGAAGCGCTGTTTAATGTCCACGAAATTTTTTATATATAAAACTTAAAAAAAGCGCTGTCTGATATATATAATAAATATTTACCAGATTATCACCATATTTTGCGCCAGGTTTTCACCACATTTTGCACCAGAATATGCATTTAGAATTTGCACCAAATTTTCATAAATTAGAGCTTCAATCCAATAAATATGCACCAAATTTGTCTATTTATATATACATCTTTAATCCAATAATTTATATATACAAAAAATTGATGATATTCAAGCTAAAAAACAACAATAATTCATATATCTTGTTAGCTACAAAAAATCTGATATTCAAGCTAAAAAACAACAACAATGAACTTGTTAGCTCTATCTTCTACATCTGCACATATAACCTGAAACAAAACAACAACAACATTAGACAAAATATAGAAGAAAACAAAGAATGCATTGTTCTTATCTGATATTCAAGCTGCAAGCATTGCCAAATCTGATATTCAAGCTGCAAGCATTACCAAAAATGTCAACAAATGATCATGAGTTATTGAATATTGCCAAGTGCCTATGAAAATCAGTATATGATTCCAACCTTCTATGGACAAGATATCAATCAATATTTGGCAGCACCAACACAATTTATGATTCCAACCTTCTATAACAAACAACAACAACATTGCAACACAATTTAATATACTAATGACGACATATTATCTCATCAAAACTCAAACTTATATATACTCAAAATTCTCATCAATGAAAGAAAGACAATATACCTTATAAAACTCTCAGCTCAATAATGAATTGACACCATTCCTCCTCAAGTTCATCCAATTGATCTTTTGAGTAATGAACACATTTGAATTCATCAAAGTACTACATAATAATATAACATAGTATGATTTAGCTAAAACTATTTAATTATATGAGACATATGTGGTAAATATTAAAATAATTCCTAAGTTAGAAATCCATACCTTGGATGAAATATCTATTCGATCCAAAAGAAGAGTTTCTTTCATAAACCTCAACATGAAATATCCGCAATCTATTCCATTGCGCTGACGAGGACACTACACATGGAAAGAAAATACGGATATATATCAGGATATACCCCTTAACTAGTTTTATCAAGTATCATCACTAATATAATCAAAATTGTGAAAATATACCTCCACTCTAATCCATGTAATGTTGTTGGCTTTGCTCTTTGGAACTTGAATATCTCTTTGTGATCGAAAAACTTGTATAACGCTAATAAAATATAAACGAATATTTAGAACATGTCACATAAATAAATAAATATACACACGAATTTTTAGAACAATCTCACTTACGTATCAATCAACTTCTTCATATCTGGGTATGTTGCTTGATCATTGTGTAAAGAATCCAGATAATATACAATTTCTCTTATCGGATTAATTGACACCAACAACCAATGTCCACTGTAAGATTAAACAAAGGTTAGATGGAAACTTTCTACACAACTTCAAAAAACAAAAAATTATAATAGATGAAGATAGAATGAAAATCTAACCCGTTGTCAGTATTATATGCTAAAAAGAACAACTTTTCTGTATCTTTGTTGGCCATAAATAAACCGAGTACATACTGTATGACTTCATCTGGTTTCTGTACGATTAACCATGAGTTGATAGTCATGGGAGATAAGAAAGCGAATCTTTGTTCCAATCCACGCGGGCGCATCAATTTGTCATACAGAAACCTTAAATAAAAACATCATTAACATATTAGACTATTCATTTGAAATGAGTAAATAAATTGTTCAATTAATTAAACAAAGTTGATCGGAGTATACCTAATGTATGTATCGACAACACCGATGCCTATTTCCAAATGTTTAAAAACTTGCTCCATGTCCTCTCTACCAATTGTTTCCAAATATTCAAAACCAAAAATACCTTCCTCCATAGGTATAAGCCGAGTACCACCATCCGGAATATCTGTTATAAGTAAACATGTCTGAAGGCACGGCCTATACTGAGAAGTAGGTTTTTTTCTAGCCGCGGTCTTCTTAGCAACACCCTTTGTTTGTGTGGAAATGTTGCTAATTTCAGGCATCTTACCCCTACTGACTTGTTCAATCTCTTTAGCCTGAATCTAAATATCATATAATTAGTTAGGTGAAGTATAAGATCACGAATTAACATTTTCCATGCATAAATATCATATAATTGTGTTGTACCTCTTTTCTCGATGCAACTGACTCGGTTTCCCGCATAATCCCCTTATCATTTGATTTGGATTTTGTTGGAGTCTAACATTACCATGTAAAAAAATGTACGTAAAATGCCCGTAAAAAATTTGAATACCCAAAGGTTCATAATGGTTTTAAGCTTACCTTATCATCTAGGCAAATGAGGCTTGACGGCCATGCAACAAACGATCCTATTGCATCTCCCAACAATGTTGCATCCGAAACATCGTCAGGTAGTGGTAATAAGGCATCCCCCTCTAAAACAATATCAATCGATACTTTCAAAAATCCAGTGGGGAGCGGTTTATGGTGAAGCATTTCTCCCAAAGTGTTATGCGCTTTTCCCTTGCCAACCATCCGATAAGTCGGTGACGATAAATAGAGTTGACAACGGGAAATGCCCTAAAACCAATAATAAATATGACATTGTTAATGTGTATATATGTCAATTAAATAAATTAAGCTAATTTAATTTCATAATAATATATATAATTACCTCGGGAATATTCGGTTGAAAATTACAATTGATACTACCTTTCTCACTAGTATCTTTAAAAGCTGAAGCTTGATCTCTTTATTTTTTTATCTCTTTCTTTTTCCTTTTTCAATTCACGAACTTCAGATTCTAATGCTTCCAACTTTGCCTGCAGTTCTTTATTGCTAGCCGTTTTTTTCTTTGGTTCTTTCAAGGATGTTGGAGTGATCCCATATCCCCTACCCCTCACACGACCAGAATACTCACGAACATCTAATGCTCGACTAAGTAGCCTCCTGCAATCATTGTCTTCATCTGGAGATATAGACTGAGATAGAGTCTCCTGAAATTCATATGAATATCAAAAATTTGACTTAATTATATGTTAATAAACTTTTGATTTAATTCAAGCAATAATGTTATACTTACACATTTCTAAAAAATTTGTTGAACATCTTCTTTAACAACTCCATCCTTACCCACGCGGGCTTCCTTCCACAAAACATGGTTCGGATGAGATGTTTCAGAACTTTTCTCCTTTGTTAACTACACATTAAGCCAAATAACATGATCAAAAATAACTCATGATGAACAAGTATATCATTGCAATTTATAGATACTTACTATAGATTGTTGTAAGCGTGCATATCCCATACGCCCTTTTTTGTATGGATACGCGGGACTTGATGCTCGTTGCCGATTTATGTCACTTACACTCTCAAATTCTGGGGTTTCTCGTTTGGATTTAAAAGTTTCCCATTCATGAGGTGTAATCAAATCTGCATATTTCTGTGGAAGCTCTGCATCAATAAAATTTTTATCCGCATCCTTAAGATACTTGTTTGATAAAAAAGATCTAAACCCTCTATGTATTTTTCCGGCCAATCCGAGTATATAATCTTTTCTGGTGTCATCAATGTTGAAAGACCTCTACGAAAATCATACGCAGAGTGCGTTAGTATAAGTAATTTAAATACATAATCGTCATTAAAAACAAATAACATCACATATGGTACCTGTATCTCAATCCATATTTTATCTTTAGCGTCTTTCAACGCTTTGTTTCTCCAATCATCACAAGTAATTGGAACTTCTCTCCTTGCAACTGAACCAAGATAACTTGTCAATGTTGAACTGTTAGGCTCAATTAGTTAGTTATCTTGACTCCAATGCATATCATGTTTTATGCCTCGATCTCTATCACGAATGAGTCGCTTCATAATTGTAATTCCTCGTCTAATTTCCCTTTCCACTGTATTACCGGTCTCATCTCCATCATGAATAGAATCATCATGTGGGTGATCCTCGTTACTAGCCATCTAACCTATAATAAGAGATTGTAATAGTTACATTTCATTTACAAAATAATGCAATATCACAATATTCACACAATTCTATTATCTATTGGCAGTTCGTTGTTAATTAGTATTAAATATGTTAATTAATATAGATATGTTGTGATGTTGTTATGTTGTTGATCAATATAGTTGTATAAACACAGAAATGTACGGAAATTGCATAGGGCTTAAAAATTGCTTACCAGACATACCGATATTAATGCGAAAAAGAATGATACAATTAATAAAAGACTCTTCTCACTAATCAAACACATGTTCCTAAATGGAAGCTTTCATCTAATTCAGATATAAAATTCAAAAGATCTAAGGATAATAAAACAAAAAAATAAACCCAAAAGCGTACTGTTTTCTTAAGATAACAAAATGTAGGAACATCAGACCATCGGCTTATTGTGCACGCATCTACAAATGCTTCTAGATTATCAACATAATAATAACAGAAAATTAAACAAAAATGAGATTAGAGAAAAATGTGTGAAACAAAAACAAAAATGTTGTAGATAGAATGGAGAGATAAGAGAAATGAATTCAAAAAGAAAGGATTTGTTACAGTTCTTTAATATTTTTCAGAATGTAGTTAAAATATTAAATGGTATTCAAATGTACATGTTTGCTACTGTTTTATATCATCATGTTCTTTAGCTTCTGTTAATAAGAAGATATTAAACTCTTACACTAAACAATTACATGAATTTACTAGAAACAAATGTAAAAGAAATCAAAGAAAAAGCTATGGCCGTGAAAAAGCTAAGAACCGAAGCAATCAACAAAAAAGTATACCTCTGATTGTGGAACCCAGGAGCCTCGCCGGAGAGGACGGAGGTGCGTGAGAGGACGGAGGACGGAGATTTTTTTCGGGGTTTAGGGTTTTTCGTGAGAGAAGAGAAACAGTTATGAGAATTGAAAGAATGAATAGAATATGTTTTTTAATTTTAATTTTAAATGACTTTAGACAGCGCTTTTGTGAAGCGCTATCTAATGAGTGCTTTTAGCAACGCTTTCGCTTTGTAGTTGGGCCTTTAGCTGCGCTTTGAGTAAAGCGCTTTCTAATATGGGCCTTTAGCAACGCTTCGTACATGGGCCTTTAGCAGCGCTTTTAAGAAGCGTTGTCTAAGGTGCGACTTTTAGCAGCGGTTTTTTAAAGCGCTGTCTAATGTAGGCCTTTTAGCAGCGCTTTTGAATAGTGTTGTCTAAGGTGGGCCATTTAGCAGCGCTTTTACACAATTTCGTACATACATTCCGTGTTTTATTTTTTATTTAACTTATAGCAGCGCTTTTGGAAAAAAGCGTTGTCTAAGGTGCGCTGCCTAAAATCATTTTTGGCGTAGTGTTTCATGAGCAATTTCGAGAATCTCCCAAGCATATTTGGCTTCAGTACATGTGTTGATCAATATAAATAATTTCTTGTCAACACCATTAAAAATATCATTAAAAGCCTTAGAGCTTCGAAGATCTTCATTATCTTCTGGATCTATCCATTCATCTTCTGGCTTTAAGCTTGGTGTACCATCTTGAGAAACATTCATAGGGTGTTTACAACCTTTTACACTACTACAAAAAGCGCTTTTTACCTCGGACGCGAAATGCATATTACCTCAGCTATAAAAGCGGGGTAATGAAGGGCGACATGAAAACTCACCACTAATCACCTCAGTGGAATTAAAATCTAGAGGTAAAGTTAAATGCGCATGGGTTCGAACCCCCATCAGCGACACTTTTATTATTTTCAAAACTAGCGTATCTTTCATCTCGGTTTATTTTGAAAACCGAGGGGTAAGATTATTTCTTTTTTTGATAAAAAAATTGCTACATTGTTTACCTAGAATATTACATTGTTTAAAATAAAAATCAAATTTCCTAGAGAACAAGGTAATAATCAAATTCCCTGAAGATTTAGATTTTAGATCTTCGAATTATTGAATCATGGGGAAGATCAACTGTTGGGTGCAATGTTACTCTCTTCAGATCCTGCATGCATTTTATTCTGAAGCAAATCAAAATAAGGGTTAGATAAATAAAATCAATATTCAAATATATGATTTTGTGCTCAAATAAATATTTAAGAAAACAAACCTTAAACCCAAGTAATTTTCTGCTCTTGCAATCCATCTTAGATCTTTTCCAAACGTCTTTATATTTCAAGCACTTCATGTTCCATATATGTTAGATTTTCAATATTCAACAGGATTTTATAATGGATGCCCCTTAGGTTTCACGCGGATCACTAATGGCATATTCTTGAGCGTTGATAAATATTAAATGGACGACAAAGATTTGTTTAAGGGCGTTGAATATAGTAAAAAAAACGCTTAACTATCCCCTCAGTCAAGAAGAAAACCGAGGTGAATAAGCTGTGTTTTTTTCAAATACATTGTTTACACAGAATATTAAAAATACATTGTAATTTTCTTCACTTGCAATCTATCCCAGAGATCTGCACTTGAAAATACGTTGTTTACACAAAATATTAAGAAGCATTGTTTAGAACAAATCTCCGGTTAAATCCAAATTTTGTATCATACCCATTAAAACAAACTTTTTTGAAACAAGAATGATTTTCTGCACTTGCAATCTTTCAACTGAATAGTAACTACTACAAAACGTGTAAACAACAACGCCATTGTCACCGCGGTTCTTCCCTACACTGTGATGACATCTCTAAACTAAGGCTCTATCATTTTATTTTTGTTTTTTGATTAAAAATTATTTGTATATAACAACGGTTGAAGAGCCAACCGTGGTGGTACCATCAAGCTTTCATGGGTTCGAACCTCAGCTTCCTCATATATATTATTCCTTTAATGTTAAGGTGCACCTTTTCTTTTTTATTTATTTATAAATAAAAACTTAAAGGGTTATGACTACGGTTGTTGAGTTCCATCGTCGTGATATATTTTGTTTTTTATTTAAAAATTTTAATTGTAAATTTAACTCTGGCGATTCTTTATGAAATTTCACTATGAAAGTAATATATCATAACGGTTGCTGGTATTGACCGTCGTGGTAGCTTTACAGTAATATACACTCCTAGTTAGCTTGTCTCTTCAGTATCCATTTATAATAAAAACTAGTTGACGAAACAATATATGATTTCAACCCTAAACCCTAACATTCAATACTCTAAAACAATGCATCATTTCAACCAAATTAAAACACCATCTTTATTCAGTATGTGTTCTTCACTAACCTATCATTTTTGTCATCATCGTCAAGGAGGTTGACAAGACCATCACGACCGTGACGTCGAGAAGGAAGAGTACATCGTCGAGAAGGAAGACAACAACAACAACACCGTCGTTTCTTTAAGGAAGGAAGACAACACTAACACTAACACCAACATCATTTACTTAGTCATCACGTTTAGGGTACGTAAAATATTTTCTATATGCATCTACAGTAAGCTTCATTTGCCATTGTTGCTGTTTATGTTGTGGGTGTTGTTTATGTTCCTTTTGTTCATGTTGTTGTTGTTGTTTTTGAACATAGATGTCGACCTTGTCGAGTTCAACATCTGATACTAACGAAGAAACTGAAACATATGAGAGTTGTGCGAATGAAACTCCGACAAATGATACTCTATCTAAAAGATCACAAAGAGGTATCACAATGATGCCATAATTCACATCAGTCCGCAACTCATCAGGTGAAAAAATTCCGATCGAGTTTGATTCTTTCTACAGAGTAGTGGATTGTGAACATTACTCTACTTTTAAGAGTTATGTTGCATTCTTTGCATGTAGCAAAGTGAGTATACTGATAGATGATTGGAAACAAGTGGATGATAAAGTCAAAGAAAACATATGGACAGATGTTAAGGTATTACATACTATAATTTTCATATATTCGATACCACTACCTATAATTTCTAATACATAATTATATATACATTTAAATGTATGTAGTTGACTTTTGAGTTTAACGAAGTCAAAGTTGAAAAATAGTGGATATCTTATGTCGGTACTCGTTGGAGGGGATTTAAGTCCCAGCACACGGCTGACTACATTAGGAAGCCTAAGAGCGGTCTTGCTCGTCCATGGATTCGATATACTTTTATATCGAAGAAGCAATGATACGCAGCCTCTCACGCTAGAACATTGTCCATGTTTGGAGTTATTCTGTTACAGTCCTAAGGATGTAAGGGATTTTCTCGGTGGGTATAAGTGGCTGGACGTAGGGATATTGCAAGTGTAGTGCACGTAAGTATATAGTTGAATATACATGTCATTATACAACATTATCATTTTTTGTATTTCCACCCTTAATTTATTCATTTTCTTTAACCATTTAGGTACATTCACCGTGTTTGTATAGAGTTGAATAAATCAAGTTTTTATGGAATCTTGGATCTGCTCTTTATTCGATGGGCATTTAATAAACCAAGAGACATTCTAGATTACTTGAAAAAACGGTTAAATGAGGGAGGAAAAGAATGTTACTTAGACTATTTCTTTGTTCATAAGTATTTTTGTAATTGATGTTTATGTATTCTATATTTAGTTTTGTATTAGCAAATACTAATAATATATATGCTCGTGTTTATTCAGTGGTCATTAGCAATTGATCATCATATCATTTAGGATGAATACGGTAACTGTATTGTGTTTCTTGCATGATCCACTCGAAAAGAAAATGAAAGAGATGATTAATTTGTAAGTGTGTACATGTTAAATTCATTTTCTTTGACATTGTAACTAGTTTATCATGTAATATGTAAAATTCATTTTCAATGTACAGTGTTGTGGAGCAAGTGAATATGATGAACAATGTTAGAAGAAAGCCCTCATGGATCTTTCCTAAAGTAAGTGGCTCGATTACCTGTTTCTTTCATTTACATTCATGCGTGGTTATATTCATGTAATTTTGCTTAAATTTGTAGACGAGGAGACAACCCGAGACTTACGAGTGTGGGTATTATGTCATGAAACACATGTTAAACATTGTCCTTGCAGGCATTGTTGATTCATGGGATAAGGTATATATTTCATAAAATGTTAACATATATTATTATATAAGAGATTGATTCATGCATGATATTCAATTTTTTGCTCTTTCTTATGTGGTGTTTAACAAAGAAACCGTATTACCCGTCGAGGACTTTGTAGATCTTCGTAAACGTTGGGCGTATATCCACAATGTGCTTAAGGGTCCTGCTGATTGATCTATTGCTAATGATTTAGTTTATGTATTGATGATGTGAATATATTGTACAGTTTGAGGTAAACATATTGTACAGTTAGATGTAAATATTAATTTTGGCTTTTGATGCACAATGTTAGTTGTTTTTATGCTCTTTATTATCTATTGAGATGTGCTCTTTATGCATGGTTAACAAGATTATATGGTTATAATAGGTACAGGATAAAAATATGGAAGAATTTGAAAAGCAGAAAAAATTTTATATTTAAAACAGACGAAGTTTTGACAACGGTTATAAAACCTAACTGTGGTTGTATATTGAACGTTGACCAAAATAATATAAAATACAACAGTTCTATCACAACGGTTGGTTTAACCAACCGTTGTGATATGGAGCGCGCTTTCTATAATACAACAACGGTCTCAGGACCGTGATTGTAAGTACCGCATATACAACAACACTCTACATAACAACGCCTGGTCCCGCGTAGTTATATATCTTTCCCATCTGTTGTTAAATGCATTTTATGTAGTAGTGAGTACTCTTCAAAGGTTGGGCTTCATTCATTGTTGGTTAATCTCCATTCTTTGATTAACTTGAAGAAAGAATGATTTTCTTTACTTGCAATCTATCAACTGAGTGCCTTCTTTAACTGAGGGTTATTCCAAAAAATACAACACCGACAACATCAACAGCATTATGTGAGATAGATTGCAAGGGCGAAAAAAAAGTTTTGTTCAAGCTAAAAGAACATTGAAGATTTTTTCTGTCTTGCAATCCATCCCAAAGAATGATGTTTGGGGCGTCTTCTTATTAGTAAGGATTAAGGTCAAATCTGTTTAACGAGTGCTTTTATAGTAAAATCTTATTAGGTTTTGTCTCGGTTAAATAGAAAACCGAAGGGTTAGAACATTTTGTTTACACTTATAAACAAATATAATCATAAATTGCAATAGCTGGGAATCAAAGCTTGTACTGATTTTTTTTCACCTCGGTTTTTTAATTTATGTTTTATTTATTTTTTAAAAAAATTAAAAAATAGCGCGCCTTGGCTTTATACCTCCGTTTTCTATTGTTCGAGGTGAAAGATTCATCATAAAAGTGTTATTTGTTGTAGTGTCACCACAACATTCCAAGTTTTGTTGTTTATGAATTTAAGAAAAGAAAACATCTTAGTTTTTCAATCATCATAATTGGTGCCATCTAAAACAGATGGTATATTGACAGACCCTCCATCTTTGTGTTGTCCATATGAATAAAAAATATCTTCCTTGGAGCTCACCCAAATATAATAGGGTGTCTGCTCTGATGCCAATTAAAATTATGTTTCATAGGAGACAGATGTTACACCAGATGTCTAGGATAACTTGTCCAACTTATTAAAATAGATTTATCACAATATGACATCAACACTTAATCAAACTAAAAGCAACAAAGAACACAAGAGAATTAGTAACCCAGTTCGGTGCAAACAACACCTACGTCTGAAGGGCAGTCTACCAAAGAAAGGAAATCCACTCTTTAATAGAATTAGTACAAAGTTTCTTAGATGAACATGCCCCTTGCTCAATGTCCCTGTTCTTAATTCTACCCTCAATGTATTTCTATTTAAGACTCCTTTTAAATATGAGAGCACCTTCTTACTTTCTCTCAATCACTAACCCTAGTTATCAACAACAATAATCAAATGATCAATAATTAATTTACAACTAAACTAAAGAAACCAACTATTATGCCTTATAATATGAATGTAGCAATAGTCTAGTGTACAATAAAAAAAAAACAAAGTCTTAGCCTAAAACTCAAATGATCACTTCAGCTTGTGGTCTTCAAGGCATGAAAAACGTCTCTATATATATATAGTGATCCATAGCTGGATTTTTCTCCTTGGATTTAGGCAGTGATCTCGTCCAGACATGATGGAGATTCAGTTAGTATTTGTTTCTCCAAAAAAAAACTTCACAAAAAGATTTGATTTGAGTTGAATTCAAATTTAAATCTCCATGATTTAAATATAATTTAATTAAATAATCAAACAAATTAGATTGCTAAAAGATACCAACAATCCTTGTTGCACACATCAGCAGAAGAATGTTCTACAATCAGTTGGAAAACGCACGCACACAACAACAACCTTGCTCGCAAACAACGGATAGATGTTAAACACGTTTTGGAACATCTAGTTCCATATGGGTTCCTTTAGCACCGAAACATCTTGAATACACCATCGTTGTTTTTACATAATGTAGCCAATCACATAGAACTACATTCATGTATCGACTTATGATTTTTTTATTTTCTATTGATAGAGTTTGCCCTGTTTTTCCACAAGACGTCCTTGGATACATTTTGAGAAAACACGATTCATTATAAGGAGCTTATAGGTTTCGAATACCGACATGACTTTGTTAGGGATGTCATATTTTTTATATTTCAGGAGACCAAAGTATATGTGAAGAAAGAGATGCATATATATTTCTTGACTAACCCATAAGAGGAGATATCGACACTTAGGCCACCGAATGTTCTAGTGTGCGGGCTGATAGGAGGGAAACATGCATGTGTGAAATTCAGTGGAATTTCTTTATCGGTGGGACGGTAGATTGAATGTAAAATGGATATGCAACTATCAAAGTCACTTCAAGTAAAATGGATAAATATGAAAAAACGTGTTACAACAATCAACACTCTTTCATACCATTTACTTTTAACACTTTTGATTTTCTAACATCAAACACATATGTAAAGACTCTACGTAACAATGTCGTGTCTCTTAAATCAATAGATATAATTTTAAAATGATTGATTATATCATCCTAAAAAATAGTGTTTGTTCCTTTACTTTCTATTTACAAAATAATAATACTTACATGACAGAATTGGGCAGTGATTAAAAAAGGGCTCGAGTGGGAATACCCAATTCTTTTAGGTGAACACTCTAGTAACTTTAAATTTAATTAGGTATCGGTACCCTTATTCAATAAAACACTTACATTCAATGTCTTGTCACCTTTTATATATGTTTTATTTAAAAAATAATAATGTTTTAAATTATTTTAAATTAAAGGTACCAGTATCCAACTACTTATCATGAGTACCTAAAAATTTGCAGATAGATAGATATATTGTTATTATCTTTACTTCCAAACAAAATCTATATATGTTATAAAAAGAGAAGAAAATTTTAAAAAGTGATATTGTAAATATCTCTATTTATAATATCCTAATGGGTTGTTGATAATGATGTATTGACCGGTAGCATTTGGCTCCCCAAAAGAAATAGACATAGTGAAATTTGAGTCCCACAATAAACATTCAAACCGACTTTGCTTTTTCGACAGCAAGAAATAAATATCTGAATGCGTATCCTAAAACTTTATTACTCAGAGTCTTATATTTTGGCTGCAACAAAAGAAAACGAGTGATGCGGTACCCACTTGTAAACATGGCTCTTGTATATTACTAATATTTGTGCCAACTCATCTTTCATCATGCAATCGAAAACTACTGTCTACTTCTAGCTGTCAACACGCCAACATCGCATTGCACTTTCCTTTGTTTCTTCCTTTCTTTCACAGATATATGACTATAAATATAATTCCCATTTCTCTGAAACAATCATTTCTTCAACATTAACTTCATCACTACTACCAAATACTATACACATCTTCAATACAAATCTACCATGGCATTTCTTCATACTTCTTCAACCATCACTTTCCTCCTATCTCTATTGGTATTTCTTTCATTCATGACAGCATATGCAGCATCGAATTTCTACCAGAATTTTGATATTACTTGGGGAGATGGTCGTGCAAAGATACTTGACAACGGTCAACTTCTCACTCTTTCTCTTGACAAAACCTCTGGTTCTGGATTCCAATCCAAGAATGAATATCTCTTCGGCAACATCGATATGCAGCTCAAGCTTGTACCTGGAAACTCTGCAGGCACCGTCACTGCTTACTATGTAAGAACAAATTAAGCTTACTATTTTAATGCTTATTATATGCTACAATAATACTTAATTGAAGTCTCAAATTCCTAATTATTTATTTTTAATATGGCATGCTGCAGTTATCATCAAAAGGATCAAACTGGGATGAGATTGATTTTGAATTCTTGGGAAATGTAAGTGGACAACCATACATTCTTCATACCAATGTGTTCAGTCAAGGAAAAGGAAATAGAGAGCAACAGTTCTATCTATGGTTTGATCCAACTGCTGATTTCCACACATATTCCATTCTCTGGAATCCTCAACGCATTGTGTAAGTACTTTTTTTACAAATATGACATACACTTCAATTTCATTCAATGAGTATTGATTGATGATGAGCATGTGTGTGTATATTCATTGAATGCAGTTTTTCTGTGGATGGAACACCTATAAGAGAATTCAAGAACATGGAATCAAAAGGAGTTGCATTTCCAAAGAATCAAGCAATGAGGATATATTCAAGTCTATGGAATGCGGATGACTGGGCAACTAGAGGTGGTCTTGTGAAAACAGATTGGAATCAAGCTCCATTCGTAGCATCATATAGAAATTTCAATGCAGATGCTTCATCGTCCAATGCTTGGTATTCCCAACAATTGGATTCAACATCTCAACAGAGATTGAGTTGGGTTCAAAAGAATTACATGATTTACAATTATTGCAATGACACCAAAAGATTTTCTCAAGGTCTTCCAACAGAGTGCACCGCATCTTAATCATTCTTTCTATATTCATATTGCAACTATATGTTTCAACATTTATTTATTTTTTCCTTTTTCTTTTTACTTAGACCTATTCAATTTCTTATACTTGTAATTTGCTTCATATCAATTCATTTATTCTTTGATACAATAAATAAATAAGTATTCAGTTTTGTCTTTCAAAAAACAAATAATTTAGAGATTCATCATTTCTTGTAAATTTATTAACTTGCAAAATTACTAGTACAACAAAGCAAAAACTATAATGTGTGACATTTATTTACTACTAGATTAAGACCCCGCGATGCGCGGTTGTAAATTAATTTTTATTTGATTTATATTAAATTTTAATTATTATTATTTTTAAATATATAGTTAAAAAAATATATTATAATAATTAATTATGAGTTATAATATAGAAAACAATATGATAGAAAAAGAAACTTAAAAGAAGTATATTTGTAAGTTGACAATGATATTAAGAATTTTGTTTTTGTAAATTTTAATAAAACTCTAAAATATATTTCTTGTGGTCATATTTTATATTTTTATCCTCATCCTTTTTGACAATTATATGTAAAAAATCAATAATGTTATTCTTTGTCATTAATTTTCTGGTATGTCATAATATGAAGAATATAATAATAAAGTATATAAATATGATTATAACGTTTTGCATACTCTATTATATTTCAATATTAACAAATAGTGATAAGTCTTTAAAATTTGTGTAATAACTAATTTGACACTAAAGACATTTGTTTCAACTTTTACATTTTTTATAAGTCAAAAATTATTTCATGAAAAATAAATAATGATATATAAGTTTTAAAACATGATTGTTCTTTTTTTGAACATTATTCTCAATATTTTTATCATATTTTCTATGGTCACTATTATAAAAGAAAAGATAAAGCATAATTCACTTTGGTAATATGTATTTATGAAAATAATATATTTATCTAAGTTAGTAATTAATTGTTAGGTTAATATGTTAATATATTTTTTACTATAATTACTTTGAGATTAAAAACAATTATTTTAAGTATTTTTAGTGTTCATATTCTTTATGATTTCAAATAAGACATAATTTTAATTTTAATGTTTAGGGGAATATAGATAGTTGGAATAGTAATTGTCTTGTTAGATCAATTTTGTTAAAAATGAGATTTTTTTTTTGTTTTTGCCAAGGTTCGAACTTGTGACCTCTAATAGAAAATAAATATAGTATTTGTCTATTTAAAAAATGAAAATAAGATCTTAGATGTGTCACATAAGACTATAGAATGATGTGCCACAAATGAAATAGAAAAGTCCGTATGTGTCAGCATATAATCCGCCGCTTCAGATTTAATATATTAAATAGACATAGAGATATATGGTATGTTAAAAAATAGGAACACACCTGAAGAAACGAAAACACAAGAAAGGGGGTTTGAATTGGGGTTTTCTAAAAATTAAAGCAAAAGGACACGATGGTTATCCTGGTTCGTTTGAACTCAAACTACTCCAGTCCACCCGCCAAGGTGATTTCGCCTCTCTCTCTCTCTCTTGAGGACTTAATCCACTAAACAATAAGGGTTACACAATCACAGAGACAACTGTCAATGTCTTCTTGAGTTTTAACCACAGCTCGGTTATCTCAAGGAATTACAAATGAACAAGTGTATAAGGTGCTTCTAATAAGCTATATCACAACTGTGATGTTTACACAATATTTTGATCGAATTTGAAAACAAATGAAAACTTGATGAATTGTAAAGTGTATGCGCGCAAGTGTCTTCGTCATATGTGCAAGGGCTCCTTTAAAAATAGATGAAATTATTTGATCCGTTGGAGACGTGAGAACTATTTTTGGAGGTTGATAAAAAGCCATTTAATGCTCTTTCCAAAAATACAGATATTGTCTGATAATGGCTGTTACTTTGTGATACTCATAAATATTAAGGATAGCGTATCAGAGTCCATGTTGAAGAGTTGAATTATCAGAGTTTCAGGATCAAGGCAGCTTTGGTGCTGAAAGCGTGACACTTCTTTATCAGAACTTCGCATGATTATAACTTTGCGTAATTAGAACTTCGCTTGATTAGAACTTCGCTTGATTAGATCTTGTGATACGTCTATATCAGAACTTATTCACTTCAGAACTTCCCTACATATCATAATAACTAAATTAGTGAGCATCAAGTTCTAAATAATGTAGTATTTGTTATCATCAAAACAATTAGGAATGTAGAATCAATTCTTGTTCTAACAATCTCCCCCTTTTTGATGATGACAAAAACTTATATTTTGATTAAAAAAATATGGAGTATAGTGGACTCCCCCTGAGTTGAAGATTTCCTTGAAGATGTTTGATTGAAGCTTTTTTACAAGAAGTTCTGATTGTCATTTTCCTGCTTACTTAAAAAAATGTGGAAACGAGGTTAAAATGTTCGAGACATAGTCCCGGTGCACTGTTATATTTCAAAATATTCTACGTTCTCCCCCTTTTTGTCATTAATCAAAAAGCAAACAAAATACATAGATAAGAAGCAGAGAACACAAGTGTTGCACCCCAAATTTTACCCTCATTTTTTCCTGCTATTTGCCTTATTCTAATTTGATAATTATCCTAGCTCTTATATGCTCTGTGGCTATTTTAATTTCAATTTGGCACCATTTTATTTTATTTGAGTTGTTTTTGTTTTATTTAATTTAAATCAATCTTATTTAAGTCATTTATTTTAGTTAACTAGGCTAATTATCCATTTAGCTCCTTTTAATTAGTTTTTAATTTAAATGATAGTATCCTATTTTATATGTTAATATTCTATTTTGTTTTTTATAACTATACTATTAATCATGGTAAGAACAATTCACGTGGCATTTTGGTTTCCATTTCTTTTATTTTGGACCAATGAGGATTAAGTTTGTGAGGTTTGACTTTTCAACCTTTCTTCCAACCATTGAGAGCATGACATGTGGCATCCGAGAGGCCAAAAGAGACCAAATCCTTTCTCCTTCTTTCGTTCTTGCTGAAGAATTGTAAATGAGGAAGAAATTTCAGTTGTATCTTGTATCAATCCATTCATCACAACCATTCAAATTGCAAGACCGTTGGCGCGGGTTCTCCAATTTTGAATCTCCTAACCCATTCCTCTTCGAGCTCATCCTTGTATTGTGCAGCAAATGGTTCAGAGAAGACATACCATTTCCAGCATACGACTGCTCCGTGTGCAAAACTGTCCACACTACCTCCAATCTTTGCTCCATTTGGTATCCCTCTCAACAACATCAATGGGAGAGTTCTGAATTCATTCACCAAGTGATGACTGCGCCCCTGCACGTCTGAGATGTCGCAGCGCATTTCTCTCCCAGAATTGGACCAAGCTTGGAATTCAAACGAAAACCCTAATGGTTCAGCTTATGCCCACCAGCTGCTTGAGAATTTGACCCGGCCCATGATGTCTCTCATCAACCCAACACTTTGCCTATTTAAAGAGACTCATTTCAGTTCTGAAGAAGACATTTTTTTTCTACAAAAAACACTAAATATTGGAGCATCCAAAGAGAAGGGAGTAAGGATTAGCAGCAAGGATTCGTAACCAATTCAAAGAGAAACAAGTTCAGTTGGTAACATTCTTTTTCCTTCAACTCTAATCTCTTCACTTGTTCATAGCATGATAGTTTAAATTTTGATGATAAATGGCTGTTACATGTTGTTTTGGTATGTTATGTATAAAGTTTATTGTCATCTAAATTTGTCCATGTTATCAACCTTAAAATGTTGTTGCACTTTCCATTTTTGATGTTGGCACCAGTTCTGGTTTTCACTTGAGTATATGTGTTGATATGCGAGTTTTGCCTTTTGAAAATGTTTGAGTTTGGTACTGATAGTTGTGTTAAATCCACAGACTATTTCCCTTTTTTTTTACTTGATTGTTAAAGTTTTCTCAGCTTATCATATCCACTGCCTGTGAAGGTGAAATGAGTAATCGTGCTGCTGACTGTTTGCCTTTACAAGTCTTGTTTGACATGTTAAATGATGAAACCAACTATGAGTAATTTCTGCTTGATGTTAAATTGATGACCATCCTATGCTCTGCTCTACTTTTGGTGGTGTGTTTGATCTTGCCTCTTTTGTATTTGGTCATTGGTGTACATGGACCTTCCTGAGTTTGTTTAAGATTTACCATGCTGTCTTGAAATATAAGCTTTGTTGTGTTGGTTTATGAATATTGATGCACAACATTGGCTGATCTGCTCTATGCTTGTTTTTGTTAACTTGTTGAGTTTGTTTGGTTACTATTGTTAAGCTCATAACAGATACATATATGACTGCTTCTTGATGTTTCAAAATATATGCTCAAGTTGTTGATATGCCTCTCTTTCTGTTATTCATGCAGCCACCACTTGTATGCCTAAGTTTATGTGTTTACTTAATGTCTAAGAAATCTGTTAAGCCCTGAGGCTATGCAGACAGTTTTTGTTGTTTTGAACTTGTTGCAATGTTGAAGCTTTATCTATACTCATCCACCCTTCTGGCATGACTGCAACTTTGATATGCCTAAAATGTGTTTTGAATCAAGTTTGTCATATATGCTTAAACTGGTACACTGCTGAGCTATGTACTTGTGGTATATAAGATTCATAATCTGCTTAACATGATAAGACTTTTAAACTGAGTTATTACATTTTGTAGCTCATGATAGTTGATCACTTATATGCTTGTTGAGTTCTGGTTTTTAAATGAATTTTGGTTTGTGAAATAGTAGCCACCAATCTTTACTTTGTTCACTAAGATTGACATGTTAACTTTGTTGCCATCAGTTATATGTCTTTTACTTTGGAATGATAAACCTGTCTTGACATGCCATTTCCTTATAGCTTGAACCATGCTCACCAGTTCTACAGTTTTTCATCTACCATGCCATACCTATTTCACTTGTCATCTTGATTAATGTTTAGTTTATAGGTCTGAATTTTTATGTGTGTTTGATTTTATTTTTTTGAGCATGTCTATCTATGTGCCTGCTGAGTTTTTGGTTTCTACATATGAAATAGCTCTTTAACATGTGGAAGTTGATCATGCTTCCTTATGTACTAAATGCTTTGTTTGATCCACAATCCATGTCAATGTTCATGTGTTTTTTTTGGTGTGCATCACGTCTTTGTAGGTTGGTTTTATCTTATATGTCTATAATTAATGAATGGTATAGCCTGTTCAAATCTCTACCTATGTTTGTGTATATTATTTGCTCATATCCCTACCTGCCATAGCTGCCTGATGAATTCATGTTTTTTTCTAAGTCCATCTAGTTTGTCAACATATTGTGCTTGCTGATCTTTGTACCTGTATTATGTTTGTCACCTCACATCACACATGAGCTTTACAAATACAGATGCCTATTGTCTATGCCTCTAACTGTACATTCTAGTAAATTTTGATTGCTTATGAACCTCAAATGACTTCTCATGTATGCTATACGTGTGCTGGTTGTGTACAATCTACTGCCTTAAGCTTTGAACTGGTGTGGTCCCTGCTTTCTGTCTCGCCATGCTTCCTTGATGCTTACCTTGACTTTCAATTTGCCATTTTCTTGTTTCCTACCCATTCAGCTTTCGATGTATGTGGTTCTGTTTGGATTTAGTTTGAGTCATCACCTGATTTGGTTGCTGTCCATTTTAAAGTTGTGTATAAACTGCTGATGTGCTACCTATTCCTCTAATTAAATGTGTATGTCCAACAGTGTGGAAATATGTTAGGATGAATGAAACTTGTCATACGCCGCTGTCATTTTAATGATACATGAGTAAATGTTGGATGATATGCCATATGCCACTATCTGTTGTGAATGATAATATCTGAGTAATTGTTGTTTTTGTGTCAATTACCCTGTTTTGCCTAGAATAGACGTGTTTGTTTTATATGCCCTTTGACTATCAGGATTTCGTTTGGATTGTGTGAGTATTGTGTGCTTCTTGAACTCTTGTGGCACTTCATCTTTGCTAGCTTATATTGTGTTGTATGATAGGATCTAGGTGAAGCAAATGACACTTTTGTATTCCTTGATTATTGCTAATCATTTTAGAGTTTTTTTTTGTTGAATTTGGTTGGGTATTGACTGAGTAATGATCATAAGAGCATGGCTGGCGCATGCTTGTTTTGGTTATTTGGAATTTATGGAACTAGCTTGCTTTATTTTATTTTTGAATCATATAATAACTGGATGAGGGCGTAGCACCGCTGGTCCAGGAGGAGAGTTATAAGAGTTGTTTATGCTGAGGACTGGGGTTCGATCCCCTCGCCCAACCTTTTTTTATTTTCCTGATTTGCGTTTGTTTTTAAATATATGTGTATTCCACCCTTCTTTTATCAAGTCCCGCACGTAGCCCAATTGGTTGTGGTTTGGTTCTGTTTGATTCAAAGGGCGCAGGTTCAATCCCCACGGCTGCAACTCTCTTTTTATCACTTAGTTATTTATTTCACTATTCTAATTTTATATTCAATTTCTAAAGTACCATAACTTGTTTATTTCTTATCATTTTTCTTCCCTTCTTTTTGCTTCATTTCCTTTATTAAGCCTATTTTCTATATAAAAGAAAATTATCAAAAATATGTAATTTTGAGACTTTATTCTTGTTTAAGTTTAAAAATATTCATTAAGGTTTTATTGCATTTTCTTATTCATCATGTCATTGTTATACCTAATGTGTTTGGCCATTATGTGTTTAATTTTCACTTTGCTTTGACATCTTGATTTCATCTCATCTCATATTTGTATTCATGTCTTTTATATCATCCTATTATCTCTTTAATATTTTATCAACTTTTCTCCCCTATTCCAAAGGAAGGTAATTATGGTTGACTCTTAAAGTCATGGCCCCCATCTTAACCTAAGTAACCTCTTAGGAAGAAACCTTGTTTCTTGGCCTCATCAGAGCCATAGAAATTACAACTAGCTTTAGGGAGAGTTCCTCAACTCTTAGTGATATTCATCATAATGAATTTATCACTTCCCCTACTGACTAAACCTCAACATAGGTCCATTACAACTAGACCTAGAGAGTTCCTAAACTCTACAATGAGCTTGTACTCATTTCCCCTCTGAATATTGTCCATAGTCAATCAATCAGTAGAAGTAGAACTACGCATACTCTGATTCTATTCCCGAGGATACGTAGGTGTAAAGTGCGATGTTTTATCGAGTATACTTAGATACTAACCCCTAGGGTTTTTCAACCTTTAGCATAGAACCTTTAGCAAACATAAGATAACGTTAACAAGAGGCTCCCGTAGAGTACTACGGACGTTTAGGGTGCTAATACCTTCCCTAGGCGTAACCAACCCCCGAACCTTAGATCTTTCCCTTTAGGTTTTTCTAACGATCTTGAACCTTTCCTTTGGATAAATCAAACTCGGTTGTAAAAGAAATTGATGCAAATTAATTAATAATTTGTTATCCGATTTTCACCGCAACAGAAATGGCGACTTCACTGGGGAATGTCAGACCTATTGCTGGTCCTTTCCTAAGAGGGTTAAGCCAATCTTGTTTTTATGTTATTCATGTTTGCTTATCTACTTGTATGATTGCTTGTATGCTTACCTGCTTGTATATCTGTTTTGATTATCCTGTCTGATTTGGGTTGATATCTATGAGTGAGATGAATCCTATACCCGGATTTGAGCGTACCTTTATTATAGGACGATGGTATTCAAGGAAGCTTTGAGGGAGTCGAATCCTGAAAGGTCGAATTGATAAACACCATCACTCAGTTGAGGCCCTCTCAAGAGTCTAGTTATGTTGAATGAATTCGTTTGTGAAAGCGTGCTGCTCTCGACCTGGGTGCCCGGGATACTGAGAACCGTAGTTACCAAACCCAACTTAAGCCTTTTAGATGTAGTGCAGTGACCATGATGGAGTCTATTTCTGACTTGGTTGTCACGCGATACTACACTCAGACGAGATCCTCTTGAGAATTTTATCGACTACCAAGTCATCTGGGAAATCTTTAAAATCCGAAAGATGGATTGTAGACTCTGGGAACTTCTTAGAACCTTATTTGGCAGGTGAAAACCAATAGAACACACCAATGGGAAGGCCAAACCTTTGGCTCCATGCTTAACCTTTTCCCCCTTTGCCTTTGTTTGTTTGTGCTCTATGTGTGTTTGTTGCATCCATATAGCATAGGCATTCATGTTGCATTTGTTTCATGGAACTCAGACCTCTTTTCTTGTATCAGAGAGATATCATGGATAGCTCAAGAAGAAACACTATCAAGTACACTTTCAAAAGTCCCAAATTGGATGACCTAAGGAAATTGGGAGATTCGTTAACAGACCCTGAAGGATTCATAAGCAGATATGGAAAATTGTGGGTCTTATTAAGGAAGACTATTGATGAAGGACTTCTCTCAACTTTGCTCCAGTTTTATGATCCAAGATATCACTGCTTCACATTCCCGGACTATCAGCTCTCGCCCACCCTTGAAGAATACTCTCAAATAGTTGGTTTTCCTATCAAGGATGAGTCCCAATTTCCCATCTTTGAGAAGGATCCAAAAGAGGAAGAATAGCAGAGAAGACTCATCTGGAGTTGGTTGACATCAAAAGCAATTTGACTTCTAAGGGGGGAATCTTTGGGTTAACTGCCAAGTTTTTGATTGAAAAAGCCAGATACTTTGCTAAGAATTCCAACAGGGATGCCTTTGAAGTTGTATTTGCCTTGCTCATCTATGGACTCTTCTTGTTCCCGAACATTGACAACTTTGTGGACCTAAATACAATCAAGATTTTCTTAAAGCAGAACCCAGTACCTACCTTACTTGATGAAGCCTATCACTCAGTCCATACAAGAAATGCTCATAAGAATGGACAGATTATTTGCTGTGTTTCCATACTATATAGATGGTTTGTTTCCCACTTACCAAAGAAAGGCGCATTCTGGGATTCCAAGAAAGGATGGTGGTCTCAGAAGGTCATGGCACTCTCCCACGTAGATATTGACTGGTATAATATGGTGTATGATGGGATCCTTATTATAGATAGCTGTGGAGACTTTGGTAATGTGCCTCTGCTTGGCATCAAATGAGGTATCAGTTACAACCCTGTGTTGGCGCGACGCCAATTAGGGTACCCTTTGGAAGACAAACCTCTCAGTGCTCATGTGGAAAGTATCTACTTTGAAACATATGACAAGAAGGAGGATCAGAAGGAGCTAATCTTGAAGGCTTGGGGTAGCAAACGCAAAAGAGGGAGAAGTTCTTTAGGAAGATCTAATTGTGTGTCCTTGGAGCCTTACCTCCAGTGGGTTAGGAGAAGAGCTATAGAGTTGAAGATGCCCTACAAAATACAAGAACCAATTACTTTTAAGAAGGAGCCCGTGTTATATTTCATGTCAAAAGAAGAAGAACTGGAGATTTCTCTAAGACAAGCCCAGAGGTCAGAAGAAGCCTGGAAGCTCAAGTATCAAGTGGTCGTTGAAGAGAATCTGGAACTCCAGAAGCAGCTGCAGATCAAGAATGAAGAGTTGCTCTCCTACAAGAAAAGAAAATCCCAAGAAGATCCAAGTTCCTCGATCACTCAGCCTCCCGCTTGGAAATCCATTCTTGACAACCTCGTCACAGAAAGAGATCAGATGGAGAAGGAAATCAGAAGACTCAACGCAAGGCTTCTAGGAGAATTTCCTTAGGACTTTCTAGCTTTTATTTAGCTTATGTTTAGGGCTTTTGAAAGTTGTATCAACTGTTGTAATTCGCTTTTATTTAATGAAATGAGGTCTTTTGATATCTCTTGATATTTTGCTAACGTCTGAACTCCATGAAACTTTGCATTGCATTTTGCATTCCTGCTAAACTATCAAGTTACTAATCTTGTTTTGCAGATTTTGTAGAAATGGATGCTTCAAATGAGGAAAATACATTTCAAGCTCACACAAGGTAATAACTATCTGTTTTTGTAGTGTTGGTAAGATATCGGGATCGATTACCTTACTACAAATTGACCTAAAGAAAAAACACAAATTAGTTATGGCGCTTCTTACTTTCACTGGCAAAATAGAACGTATACCTATTGGTAGAAAGTGTTCCATTATAACATGGCAGTCGTGTGTCTTTAAACTCTTCAACGTGAGATCTTTCATAGACACAAGTCTTCTGACATCTGAAGAGTATCCTTCTGGAACTTTAACTTCACTCAGAAACTTACACAATATTTTCTTCTCCTTTCTAGACAGAGTAAAAGCAGCAGGTGGTAGATATGTCCGTCTTCCTTTCTTCACGGGTGCTAATTCAGTTCTAATCCCCATCGCTTCCAAGTCTTTTCTTGCTTTAAGGCCATCCTTAGTCTTTCCTTTTATATTGAGTAACGTACCAATAACACTTTCAAATACATTTTTCTCAATATGCATAACATCGAGAAAATGTCTCACGTACAAAGACTTCCAATATGGCAATTCAAAAAATATCGACCTCTTTTTCCACCCACCTTTGACAACCTTATGTGCAAAAGGTTTGCCAAACTCAGTACGCATATCTTTCACCTTTTTAAAAACTTGGTCACCTGACAACATAGGTGGAGCTCTACCTTCTTCGGTGTCTCCATTGAATTCTTGACTCCACCCACGGTAGTGATGTTTGGCATTTAAGAATCTACGATGACCGAGAAAGACATTCTTATGACCAAAGTCCAATCGCTTCGAAACTGTTTTATCTTCACAAATAGGACACGCTTTTTCACCTTTTATGCTGTACCCTGATAGATTCCCGTAAGCTGGAAAATCATTAATTGTGCCAAACAACATCGCCCTCAAATTGAAACTTTCTTTCCTATATCCATCATAAACCTCCACACCGTTCTCCCACAATATCTTTAAATCTTCGATCAAAGGTGTCAAGTATACGTCTATGTCATTCCCTGGTTGTTTAGGCCCAGAGATTAACATAGATAACATCATGTACTTACGCTTCATGCATAGCGACGGAGGTAGGTTATAAATCATAAGAATCACAGGCCATGTGGTATGTGAGATACTTTGAAGACCATGCGGGTTCATTCCATCAGTAGATAATGCCAGACGAAGGTTTCTTGCTTCTTCCCCAAAGTCAGGATAATCATTATCAATTTTCGACCACTGTGGTGAATCAGCCGGATGTCGCAACTTTCCATCAATAATTCTTTCATCTGCATGCCAAGTCAGGTGTCTTGCATCGGTTTCACTACGAAACATGCGCCTAAATCTCGGTATTATAGGAAAATACCATAAGACCTTGGCTGGAGACAATTTTTTCTTATATCGAGACAAACCGCATTTAGGGCACTCAGTTAACGATGCATATTCCTTTCGAAACAAAACGCAATCGTTTGGACAAGCATGTATTTTATCATAGCTCATGCCAATAGAGCACAACATTTTTTTGGCCTCATAGGTTCGATTGGGAAGAACATTATCTTCCGGTAGCATTTCTCTCAAAAGGGCCAACAACTCTGTGAAACTTTTATCCGACCATCCATTGCCCGCCTTTAAGTTGTACAACTTCAATACCGCAGACAGTCTTGTGAATTTAGTGCAACCTTGATAGAGCGGTTTCTCTGCATCGCTTACCAACCTCTCAAACATTTCGGGACAATCATGAAGATCTTCTACAATTGCTTCTGCAATCTCTTCGACTCGATCACAATCGTATGTTTCCGTGTCTTTGTCATCTGAAGCATAGGTTGTATTACTTTTCCTCGTCGGTTCAACATTCTCGTTAATTTTCTCACCATGATGTATCCAACACTTATAACTTCGATCAATTCCATTCATCAGTAAATGCGATTTCAACCCATCTGCGTCAACCCTACCAACATAACAACAACCCAAGCAAGGACATTTTATTCGATTGAGCTCTTCAGCGTCAGCGTGTTGAACAACAAACTTAACGAAATCCAATACCCCATTCTCGTACTCTTTGGACAATCGATCGGCATCCATCCATTTTTTATCCATGGTTTTCCTACTTATTAATCCTAACAGTTAGAAAGAATTTAACATTAGCATAACAAGTCCAAACTAAGAAATTCAAAGCAATTAACTTCATTAACAAAATTGCTTTGAATTTCGGTTCTTTAGAACAACAACCTCAAGAATTTACATTATTAACATTAACACTAACACTAACACTAACACTAACACTAACCTAACACTAACACTAACACTAACCTAAACTAAACTAAACTAAACAAACACATTATATAGCAATAGTTAACAATGTAGAAAAATGTTAACAAGAACAAACTATAATAGATGTTCTAAACTAACACTAACACTAACACTAACACTAACCTAACACTAACACTAACACTAACCTAAACTAAACTAAACAAACACATTATATAGCAATAGTTAACAATGTAGAAAAATGTTAACAAGAACAAACTAAACTAACACATTATATTGATTCTATTCCTATATCACCAAAAATGAAGTTAGCACATATTTTATTCTTATATCCAACAACAGTCCAACATTAGCAACAACATTAACAACATTAGCAACATTATCAACATTAGCAACAGTCCAACATTAGCAACAACATAAACAACATTATTATCAACATCAACAACAACATTATTATCAACATCAACAACAACATTATCAACATTATCAGCAACATTATCAACTGAAACTCTGAAACTCTGAAACTTCCAAACTGAAACTCTGAAACGTGTAAAATGTGTAATACTCTGAAACGTGTAAAATGTGTAATACATCAACAACAACATTATTATCAACATCAACAACAACATTATCAACAGCAACATTATCAGCATACCTTATAAAATGTGTAATAATCTGAAACTCTTAAACTTCCAAACTGAGTGACGAAAACGCGAAATGAGAGAGGAACAGACGGTCACGGTGGAGTAAAGGTCGTCGGAGTCGCGAAATGAGGGAGGAACGGTGGACGACGGCGCGGTGGACGACGGCAAGGGTTTAGCTCAGGTTCGCAAGTATCCGTTCGCAACAGGGGAGGGAGAAGAAAGAGCGCAAAACTGAAAATGAAAACTGAGTATATTCATATATTTTAATTTTATTAGACCTTAGACAGCGCTTTTAAACAAAGCGCTTTCTAAGGTGGCCCTTAGACAGCGCTTTAAAAGCGCTTTCTAAGATTGGCCTTAGACAGCGCTTTTGTTTTTATTTTTTTAAATATTTAAGACCTTAGACAGCGCTTTCCTTAAAAGCGCTGTCTAAGGTCTTACATTTTTTTTAAATTTAAAAGGCCTTAGACAGCGCTTTTAAGGAAAGCGCTGTCTAATATTTTCCATTAAATTTTTTTAAAAATTTAGAAGGCCTTAGACAGCGCTTTTCACTAAAGCGTTGTCTAAGGTCTTATATTTTTTTGCGCTTTTCCTTTATTAAATTAATAGATTCCGTGTTTTTGACCTATAGCAGCGCTTTTGTAATAAAGCGCTGTCTAAGGTGAGATGTTATAAGTCCTTTTTGTTGTAGTGAGTCCAACACGAACAATGTCAAGTATTCTCTCGTTCATATCCTAAAACTATTTTCTTATTCATTCCCTAAGCTTTCCAGGTCCTCCTCCACTATGTCGTATTAAAAATTCACTCCACCACATCAGAATTTCATTCTATTCCATCTCCACTTTTTTTTATTTCTAGTTCGGAACGGATTCAATAGTTATAAATTCTAACATAACTAAAATAAATTTTAAAAATAATAATTCATTTTATTTATGAACAACCAAACATGTCAAAATCCACCCGTTATAAATCAGCTCTAAATGTTGAAAACGTGAAACCAAACGTAAATTCATGTCAGCACTGCTCGCAATCTGTTCATTTTACTAGAGCATAGAAATTCTTTTAAAATGTTATTAGAGAAATGTTGCTGAAATTAGTCCTAGCCACAAAGTCCGCGGTCAGCGGCGGTGTGGATATTTTATTGAGAATTAAAACCCCACAGAAAATTTTGGAATCACCTTTCCATTTTAGAGAGAAAAAAAAGAAAGTGATTGCACGTAACTAAAACCACTTTGCATACTTTGAGTCTCATATGTTTGGTTGATAGCAAATAAACTACTCACACCCACTTCCAAATATTTCATTATATTCAAAACATGTTTTATGGTCACCACATTCTAAGTTTTTCTTTAAGAAAAATATACTCTTTAGAATTGAATCACATTTATAATATTGTCCTTATTTTTATTTTTGATATTTTTAAAATATCTTTAAGAACATTTAATTATATTTCTTATTTTTTCATTAAAATAACATTTTATGTGGCTCAATTAGTTCTACCAATATCTTATTTTTATCTGTTTATTTCTTCATACCTTATGAATTTTATAATCACATAATTGATTGAAAGAGGTGTCTCCTTAAAACTAATTGTTCTTGGAGATTTTATTTAGTGTTTTAGGTTGTTAGTAATATTGAAGTGATTTTCAATGGTGGTGACAAATTCCATTGAAAAAAAATAGGTTATTCTTTCTAGAATTACATAAGGCTGCAGTAACCCTACATTATCAACACCAATTGGTGCTTTTTTTGGACTATGCTTGTGCTTCCTTGTTGCAACTTTTATCAGCATGTGTATCACTAACCATTCTATTATACCAATTAGCATCACTGTTATACCATCTTAACCAATACTCGAAATGCTCAAGCTCTGTTAACTCTTTCACAATACCTGTTGCTTCAAATAAGTTCCTCCTATCCGGATCTATTTATACTGTATGCTCATTTTCCCTTGTGTAATATACTAAATAGTGCCTATTAAATCAACTCTCGTAATAAAAAATCAAAGTGAACTCCATAAAATGCAAGCTTTAAAAAGACACAATGAACAGAGCTAACTCATCGATACAATGAAGACAGAAGATGCAACAGGTGAGATTGAGTTTCAGATATGCGATTGTGTTACTTGGTCTTGAAATCATAATTTCGCCATCTTCGTTCCTTTCTTTGTCTCCTCCCTCACACCAGTTTCAGTTTCTATTTTCTTATACAAAATCCTAATTTTCAGGAACATAAATGTAAAAACATAATTCTAAACACTATTGTATTTTTGGTGGTAAATTAAGGAATATTCACGTATGTATGTTGTTAAATAAAGAACAGACATGTCATATTATCCACATTTGTCCAGTCAACCTTTTTTTTAACAGAACTCACTCCAAAGACTAACACCAACACAAAAGTCAAATATAAGGACTCATACAAAAAACAAAATATATGAACTAAATTCAAAAACTCGTTAACTTACGAGGACCAATTAACCCCCAAGGGTTGGCCTAGTGGTGGAGGCTTGGGTCTTGAGAGTGTGCTCCTCTCAAGGTCTCAAGTTCGAATCCTACTAGATGCAATCAATCTTTGTGTGGGACATTCCATACGGAGGTTTGCTCTACCTTTAAACGGGACCCGCGTTAGTGGACGGTGGGATTGATTCCTCTTAGATTAGTCGCTCACAAGGCCGGATACCAATATTTAAAAAAAAAAACTTACGAGGACCAAATGACTGTTTAAACCTAATATTAAAATAATTAATTATATCATTCAAAAATTATTATTTCTTTTATTTTTATTACAAAATAGTATATATATATATATATATATATATATATATATATATATAGAGAGAGAGAGAGAGAGAGAGAGAGAGAGAGGGGAAACATTCAAAAAGTGATATTGTAAATATCACTAGCCATATATATCCTTGGGGGTTGTTGATATATATATATATAGAGAGAGAGAGAGAGAGAGAGGGGAAACACTCAAAAAGTGATATTGTAAATATCACTAGCCATATATATCCTTGGGGGTTGTTGATAATGTATTAACTGGTAGCATTTGGCTTCCCCCAAAAGAAATAGACATAATGAAATTTGAGTGCCCACTATAAACATTGAAACCGACTTTGCATTATCAACGCATACACATTTATAAGTTGTAAGTCAAAACTAAAAATAAAGAATGTGGTATTGTAAAGAATAACCCTAGTCATATCGTGAGGGGATTTCGATAATGTATTGGCTGGTAGTACTTGTCTGCTCAAAAGTAATAAACATAATGAAATTTGAGTCCCCACAATAAACATTGAAATCCTATTACTTTGAGTCTCATATTTTGGGTGCAAAAAAGAAAACGTGTAATACAGTACCCACTTGTAAACTTGTCTCTTGTATAATATAATTACTAATATTTGTGCCAACTCATCTTTCATCATGCAATCGAAAACTACTGTCTACTTCTAGCTGTCAACACGCCAACATCGCATTGCACTTTCCTTTGTTTCTTCCTTCCTTTCACAGATGTATGACTATAAATACAATTCCCATTTCTCTGAAACAATCATCTCTTCAACATTAACTTCATCACTACTAGCAAATACTATACACATCTTCAATACAAATCTACCATGGCATTTCTTCATACTTCTTCAACCATCACTTTCCTCCTATCTCTATCGCTATTTCTTTCATTCATGAAAGCATATGCAGCATCGAATTTCTACCAGAATTTTGATATTACTTGGGGAGATGGTCGTGCAAAGATACTTGACAACGGTCAACTTCTCACTCTTTCTCTTGACAAAGCCTCTGGTTCTGGATTCCAATCCAAGCATGAATATCTCTTCGGCAACATCGATATGCAGCTCAAGCTTGTACCTGGAAACTCTGCAGGCACCGTCACTGCTTACTATGTAAGAACAAATAACTCTTACTATTTTAATGCTTATTATATGCTACAATAATACTTATAATTGATGTTTCAAAATTTCTAATTATTTATTTTTAATATGGCATGTTGCAGTTATCATCAAAAGGATCAAATTGGGATGAGATTGATTTTGAATTCTTGGGAAATGTCAGTGGACAACCATACATTCTTCACACCAATGTCTTCAGTCAAGGAAAAGGAAACCGAGAGCAGCAGTTCTATCTATGGTTTGATCCAACTGCTGATTTCCACACTTATTCCATTCTCTGGAATCCTCAACGCATTGTGTAAGTACTTTTTTTACAATTATGACAGACACTTCAATTTCATTCAACGGCTGTTGATTAATGATGAGCATGTATGTGTATATTCATTGAATTCAGTTTTTCTGTGGATGGAACACCTATAAGAGAATTCAAGAACATGGAATCAAAAGGAGTTGCATTTCCAAAGAATCAACCAATGAGGATATATTCAAGTCTATGGAATGCGGATGATTGGGCAACAAGAGGTGGTCTTGTGAAAACAGATTGGAATGAAGGTCCATTCATAGCATCATATAGGAATTTCAACGCAGATGCTTCATCAACCAATGCTTGGTACTCTCAACAGTTGGATTCAACAAGTCAGCAGAGATTGAGCTGGGTTCAAAAGAATTACATGATTTACAATTATTGCAATGACACCAAAAGATTTCCTCAAGGCTTTCCAACAGAGTGCACTACATCTTAATCAATCTTTCTATATTCATACTGCAACTATATGTTTCAAGATTTAATTTTTTTTCCTTTTTCTTTTTACTTAGGCATATTCAATTTCTTATACTTGTAATTTGCTTCCTATCAATTCATTAATTCTTTGATACAATAAAGAAATAAGTATTCAGTTTTGTCTTTCAAAAAACAAATAATTTAGAGATTCATCGTTTCTTGTAAGTTTATTAACTTGCAAAATTACTAGTACAACAAAGCAAAAACTATCATGTGTGAAATTTATCTACTATGGTATGTTATAAAATAGGAAGACACCAATGTTTTTTTACTAGAGAATATAAATTCTTTTAAAATGTTATAGAGAACTCTTGTTGGTGTTAGTCCTATAATCCTATTCACTAAGTCGGTGGTGTAGATATTTTATTGAGAATTAAGATCTCACCTAAAAATTTGGAACCAACATTCTAAAAAATAAAAAAAAACAGGTAATTGCGCGTAATTAAAACCACTTTTCCAACTTTGAGTCTCATATGTTTGGTTGATAGCAATAACCTGCTCACACCCACTGGCAAATATTCTATAATATATTTAAAACATGTTTTATTGTCACCACATGCATTATAAGTCTTAATGAAAAATAAACTCTTTATAGTTTAATCACATTTATAATTTTATCCTTATTTTCATTTTAATAATTTTTAAATTATCGTTAATAATTCTATTTTTATTTAAAATAACATTTTTATATGTTTGAGTTTGAAATTGATATTAATATTGAGATTATGTTTTTTTATTCTTTGTGCAATTCTCATCTTCTTTCGAATTGAGTTTATTATAGCTAATGGCGATTCTTTATTTCACTAATACCTTTTTAAAAGTATAAACTATTAAATTGATTTTAAAAATAATCATATGAAAAATTATGTTGTAATTGAAACTTATCTAACACTGATTAATGATTTTTTAACATTCTGCAACTCATCATTTATCTCATGCTATTTTATAGTTAAAATCTCTGCAAATGCTTCTAGTTTTCGTTTAGTTTTCTTCCATACTTGTTCATTTTTCAAAGCATCGAATTTTATACTTTTAAGAATGAATTAGTAGAAAAGGAAATGTTGAATAAAAAATTTGAAACATTGAAGAGATGTAAACCTTAAAAGAGCATGAGATGAATGATGAGTTAGAGGATGCTTCAAAATCATTAATCAATGTAAGTTGTTCTTCAAATATAACACAATTGTTCATATCATTATTTTCCTAACCAATTTTAAGAAGTTATATGTTCAGTATACGATTTAGTGAAATAAGTAATCCACTTTAGATTTAATAAACTCAAAATTGTTATATCCGTCGGTTTTATGAGAAAACCAAGGTGAAAAATTGGTATACCCATCGGAGAAATGTCAAAACAGAGGGAGCATGTGTTTTCGCCATTTCAGATGTTAAAATTAGAGATGGATTTGTCTTCATTCATTTTTAGATTCTCAAACATTGTAGTGAGGAGTCGCAGCCTTGACATCTTAACCTTGGATGTGCTTTCACTATGCCAAAGAAGAGCTTAGACAGTGCTTTTTTTGGGCTTAGACAGCGCTTAAAAGCGCTGCCTATTCGACCGCTACTATAAGTAAAGACAGCGCTTTAGTTAATGAGAAAGCGCTGCTAAATGTCTGCTTTAGCCAGCGCTTTTACTTTGAAAGCTCAATCTGTTTGTCACTTTAGCCAGCGCTTTGTCTGTAAAAGCGTTGTCTAAAGAACCCCTTTAGGCAGCGCTTTGACTTTAGACAGCGTTTTTGGTTATCTTTAGGCATTGCTTTAGACGACGCTTTTCTTTTAAAGCGCTGTCAGTTCTCTACTTTAAGCAGCACTTTTTTCTTTGAAGCGCTGTTTAATGTCCACGAAATTTTTTATATATAAAACTTAAAAAAAGCGCTGTCTGATATATATAATAAATATTTACCAGATTATCACCATATTTTGCGCCAGGTTTTCACCACATTTTGCACCAGAATATGCATTTAGAATTTGCACCAAATTTTCATAAATTAGAGCTTCAATCCAATAAATATGCACCAAATTTGTCTATTTATATATACATCTTTAATCCAATAATTTATATATACAAAAAATTGATGATATTCAAGCTAAAAAACAACAATAATTCATATATCTTGTTAGCTACAAAAAATCTGATATTCAAGCTAAAAAACAACAACAATGAACTTGTTAGCTCTATCTTCTACATCTGCACATATAACCTGAAACAAAACAACAACAACATTAGACAAAATATAGAAGAAAACAAAGAATGCATTGTTCTTATCTGATATTCAAGCTGCAAGCATTGCCAAATCTGATATTCAAGCTGCAAGCATTACCAAAAATGTCAACAAATGATCATGAGTTATTGAATATTGCCAAGTGCCTATGAAAATCAGTATATGATTCCAACCTTCTATGGACAAGATATCAATCAATATTTGGCAGCACCAACACAATTTATGATTCCAACCTTCTATAACAAACAACAACAACATTGCAACACAATTTAATATACTAATGACGACATATTATCTCATCAAAACTCAAACTTATATATACTCAAAATTCTCATCAATGAAAGAAAGACAATATACCTTATAAAACTCTCAGCTCAATAATGAATTGACACCATTCCTCCTCAAGTTCATCCAATTGATCTTTTGAGTAATGAACACATTTGAATTCATCAAAGTACTACATAATAATATAACATAGTATGATTTAGCTAAAACTATTTAATTATATGAGACATATGTGGTAAATATTAAAATAATTCCTAAGTTAGAAATCCATACCTTGGATGAAATATCTATTCGATCCAAAAGAAGAGTTTCTTTCATAAACCTCAACATGAAATATCCGCAATCTATTCCATTGCGCTGACGAGGACACTACACATGGAAAGAAAATACGGATATATATCAGGATATACCCCTTAACTAGTTTTATCAAGTATCATCACTAATATAATCAAAATTGTGAAAATATACCTCCACTCTAATCCATGTAATGTTGTTGGCTTTGCTCTTTGGAACTTGAATATCTCTTTGTGATCGAAAAACTTGTATAACGCTAATAAAATATAAACGAATATTTAGAACATGTCACATAAATAAATAAATATACACACGAATTTTTAGAACAATCTCACTTACGTATCAATCAACTTCTTCATATCTGGGTATGTTGCTTGATCATTGTGTAAAGAATCCAGATAATATACAATTTCTCTTATCGGATTAATTGACACCAACAACCAATGTCCACTGTAAGATTAAACAAAGGTTAGATGGAAACTTTCTACACAACTTCAAAAAACAAAAAATTATAATAGATGAAGATAGAATGAAAATCTAACCCGTTGTCAGTATTATATGCTAAAAAGAACAACTTTTCTGTATCTTTGTTGGCCATAAATAAACCGAGTACATACTGTATGACTTCATCTGGTTTCTGTACGATTAACCATGAGTTGATAGTCATGGGAGATAAGAAAGCGAATCTTTGTTCCAATCCACGCGGGCGCATCAATTTGTCATACAGAAACCTTAAATAAAAACATCATTAACATATTAGACTATTCATTTGAAATGAGTAAATAAATTGTTCAATTAATTAAACAAAGTTGATCGGAGTATACCTAATGTATGTATCGACAACACCGATGCCTATTTCCAAATGTTTAAAAACTTGCTCCATGTCCTCTCTACCAATTGTTTCCAAATATTCAAAACCAAAAATACCTTCCTCCATAGGTATAAGCCGAGTACCACCATCCGGAATATCTGTTATAAGTAAACATGTCTGAAGGCACGGCCTATACTGAGAAGTAGGTTTTTTTCTAGCCGCGGTCTTCTTAGCAACACCCTTTGTTTGTGTGGAAATGTTGCTAATTTCAGGCATCTTACCCCTACTGACTTGTTCAATCTCTTTAGCCTGAATCTAAATATCATATAATTAGTTAGGTGAAGTATAAGATCACGAATTAACATTTTCCATGCATAAATATCATATAATTGTGTTGTACCTCTTTTCTCGATGCAACTGACTCGGTTTCCCGCATAATCCCCTTATCATTTGATTTGGATTTTGTTGGAGTCTAACATTACCATGTAAAAAAATGTACGTAAAATGCCCGTAAAAAATTTGAATACCCAAAGGTTCATAATGGTTTTAAGCTTACCTTATCATCTAGGCAAATGAGGCTTGACGGCCATGCAACAAACGATCCTATTGCATCTCCCAACAATGTTGCATCCGAAACATCGTCAGGTAGTGGTAATAAGGCATCCCCCTCTAAAACAATATCAATCGATACTTTCAAAAATCCAGTGGGGAGCGGTTTATGGTGAAGCATTTCTCCCAAAGTGTTATGCGCTTTTCCCTTGCCAACCATCCGATAAGTCGGTGACGATAAATAGAGTTGACAACGGGAAATGCCCTAAAACCAATAATAAATATGACATTGTTAATGTGTATATATGTCAATTAAATAAATTAAGCTAATTTAATTTCATAATAATATATATAATTACCTCGGGAATATTCGGTTGAAAATTACAATTGATACTACCTTTCTCACTAGTATCTTTAAAAGCTGAAGCTTGATCTCTTTATTTTTTTATCTCTTTCTTTTTCCTTTTTCAATTCACGAACTTCAGATTCTAATGCTTCCAACTTTGCCTGCAGTTCTTTATTGCTAGCCGTTTTTTTCTTTGGTTCTTTCAAGGATGTTGGAGTGATCCCATATCCCCTACCCCTCACACGACCAGAATACTCACGAACATCTAATGCTCGACTAAGTAGCCTCCTGCAATCATTGTCTTCATCTGGAGATATAGACTGAGATAGAGTCTCCTGAAATTCATATGAATATCAAAAATTTGACTTAATTATATGTTAATAAACTTTTGATTTAATTCAAGCAATAATGTTATACTTACACATTTCTAAAAAATTTGTTGAACATCTTCTTTAACAACTCCATCCTTACCCACGCGGGCTTCCTTCCACAAAACATGGTTCGGATGAGATGTTTCAGAACTTTTCTCCTTTGTTAACTACACATTAAGCCAAATAACATGATCAAAAATAACTCATGATGAACAAGTATATCATTGCAATTTATAGATACTTACTATAGATTGTTGTAAGCGTGCATATCCCATACGCCCTTTTTTGTATGGATACGCGGGACTTGATGCTCGTTGCCGATTTATGTCACTTACACTCTCAAATTCTGGGGTTTCTCGTTTGGATTTAAAAGTTTCCCATTCATGAGGTGTAATCAAATCTGCATATTTCTGTGGAAGCTCTGCATCAATAAAATTTTTATCCGCATCCTTAAGATACTTGTTTGATAAAAAAGATCTAAACCCTCTATGTATTTTTCCGGCCAATCCGAGTATATAATCTTTTCTGGTGTCATCAATGTTGAAAGACCTCTACGAAAATCATACGCAGAGTGCGTTAGTATAAGTAATTTAAATACATAATCGTCATTAAAAACAAATAACATCACATATGGTACCTGTATCTCAATCCATATTTTATCTTTAGCGTCTTTCAACGCTTTGTTTCTCCAATCATCACAAGTAATTGGAACTTCTCTCCTTGCAACTGAACCAAGATAACTTGTCAATGTTGAACTGTTAGGCTCAATTAGTTAGTTATCTTGACTCCAATGCATATCATGTTTTATGCCTCGATCTCTATCACGAATGAGTCGCTTCATAATTGTAATTCCTCGTCTAATTTCCCTTTCCACTGTATTACCGGTCTCATCTCCATCATGAATAGAATCATCATGTGGGTGATCCTCGTTACTAGCCATCTAACCTATAATAAGAGATTGTAATAGTTACATTTCATTTACAAAATAATGCAATATCACAATATTCACACAATTCTATTATCTATTGGCAGTTCGTTGTTAATTAGTATTAAATATGTTAATTAATATAGATATGTTGTGATGTTGTTATGTTGTTGATCAATATAGTTGTATAAACACAGAAATGTACGGAAATTGCATAGGGCTTAAAAATTGCTTACCAGACATACCGATATTAATGCGAAAAAGAATGATACAATTAATAAAAGACTCTTCTCACTAATCAAACACATGTTCCTAAATGGAAGCTTTCATCTAATTCAGATATAAAATTCAAAAGATCTAAGGATAATAAAACAAAAAAATAAACCCAAAAGCGTACTGTTTTCTTAAGATAACAAAATGTAGGAACATCAGACCATCGGCTTATTGTGCACGCATCTACAAATGCTTCTAGATTATCAACATAATAATAACAGAAAATTAAACAAAAATGAGATTAGAGAAAAATGTGTGAAACAAAAACAAAAATGTTGTAGATAGAATGGAGAGATAAGAGAAATGAATTCAAAAAGAAAGGATTTGTTACAGTTCTTTAATATTTTTCAGAATGTAGTTAAAATATTAAATGGTATTCAAATGTACATGTTTGCTACTGTTTTATATCATCATGTTCTTTAGCTTCTGTTAATAAGAAGATATTAAACTCTTACACTAAACAATTACATGAATTTACTAGAAACAAATGTAAAAGAAATCAAAGAAAAAGCTATGGCCGTGAAAAAGCTAAGAACCGAAGCAATCAACAAAAAAGTATACCTCTGATTGTGGAACCCAGGAGCCTCGCCGGAGAGGACGGAGGTGCGTGAGAGGACGGAGGACGGAGATTTTTTTCGGGGTTTAGGGTTTTTCGTGAGAGAAGAGAAACAGTTATGAGAATTGAAAGAATGAATAGAATATGTTTTTTAATTTTAATTTTAAATGACTTTAGACAGCGCTTTTGTGAAGCGCTATCTAATGAGTGCTTTTAGCAACGCTTTCGCTTTGTAGTTGGGCCTTTAGCTGCGCTTTGAGTAAAGCGCTTTCTAATATGGGCCTTTAGCAACGCTTCGTACATGGGCCTTTAGCAGCGCTTTTAAGAAGCGTTGTCTAAGGTGCGACTTTTAGCAGCGGTTTTTTAAAGCGCTGTCTAATGTAGGCCTTTTAGCAGCGCTTTTGAATAGTGTTGTCTAAGGTGGGCCATTTAGCAGCGCTTTTACACAATTTCGTACATACATTCCGTGTTTTATTTTTTATTTAACTTATAGCAGCGCTTTTGGAAAAAAGCGTTGTCTAAGGTGCGCTGCCTAAAATCATTTTTGGCGTAGTGTTTCATGAGCAATTTCGAGAATCTCCCAAGCATATTTGGCTTCAGTACATGTGTTGATCAATATAAATAATTTCTTGTCAACACCATTAAAAATATCATTAAAAGCCTTAGAGCTTCGAAGATCTTCATTATCTTCTGGATCTATCCATTCATCTTCTGGCTTTAAGCTTGGTGTACCATCTTGAGAAACATTCATAGGGTGTTTACAACCTTTTACACTACTACAAAAAGCGCTTTTTACCTCGGACGCGAAATGCATATTACCTCAGCTATAAAAGCGGGGTAATGAAGGGCGACATGAAAACTCACCACTAATCACCTCAGTGGAATTAAAATCTAGAGGTAAAGTTAAATGCGCATGGGTTCGAACCCCCATCAGCGACACTTTTATTATTTTCAAAACTAGCGTATCTTTCATCTCGGTTTATTTTGAAAACCGAGGGGTAAGATTATTTCTTTTTTTGATAAAAAAATTGCTACATTGTTTACCTAGAATATTACATTGTTTAAAATAAAAATCAAATTTCCTAGAGAACAAGGTAATAATCAAATTCCCTGAAGATTTAGATTTTAGATCTTCGAATTATTGAATCATGGGGAAGATCAACTGTTGGGTGCAATGTTACTCTCTTCAGATCCTGCATGCATTTTATTCTGAAGCAAATCAAAATAAGGGTTAGATAAATAAAATCAATATTCAAATATATGATTTTGTGCTCAAATAAATATTTAAGAAAACAAACCTTAAACCCAAGTAATTTTCTGCTCTTGCAATCCATCTTAGATCTTTTCCAAACGTCTTTATGTTTCAAGCACTTCATGTTCCATATATGTTAGATTTTCAATATTCAACAGGATTTTATAATGGATGCCCCTTAGGTTTCACGCGGATCACTAATGGCATATTCTTGAGCGTTGATAAATATTAAATGGACGACAAAGATTTGTTTAAGGGCGTTGAATATAGTAAAAAAAACGCTTAACTATCCCCTCAGTCAAGAAGAAAACCGAGGTGAATAAGCTGTGTTTTTTTCAAATACATTGTTTACACAGAATATTAAAAATACATTGTAATTTTCTTCACTTGCAATCTATCCCAGAGATCTGCACTTGAAAATACGTTGTTTACACAAAATATTAAGAAGCATTGTTTAGAACAAATCTCCGGTTAAATCCAAATTTTGTATCATACCCATTAAAACAAACTTTTTTGAAACAAGAATGATTTTCTGCACTTGCAATCTTTCAACTGAATAGTAACTACTACAAAACGTGTAAACAACAACGCCATTGTCACCGCGGTTCTTCCCTACACTGTGATGACATCTCTAAACTAAGGCTCTATCATTTTATTTTTGTTTTTTGATTAAAAATTATTTGTATATAACAACGGTTGAAGAGCCAACCGTGGTGGTACCATCAAGCTTTCATGGGTTCGAACCTCAGCTTCCTCATATATATTATTCCTTTAATGTTAAGGTGCACCTTTTCTTTTTTATTTATTTATAAATAAAAACTTAAAGGGTTATGACTACGGTTGTTGAGTTCCATCGTCGTGATATATTTTGTTTTTTATTTAAAAATTTTAATTGTAAATTTAACTCTGGCGATTCTTTATGAAATTTCACTATGAAAGTAATATATCATAACGGTTGCTGGTATTGACCGTCGTGGTAGCTTTACAGTAATATACACTCCTAGTTAGCTTGTCTCTTCAGTATCCATTTATAATAAAAACTAGTTGACGAAACAATATATGATTTCAACCCTAAACCCTAACATTCAATACTCTAAAACAATGCATCATTTCAACCAAATTAAAACACCATCTTTATTCAGTATGTGTTCTTCACTAACCTATCATTTTTGTCATCATCGTCAAGGAGGTTGACAAGACCATCACGACCGTGACGTCGAGAAGGAAGAGTACATCGTCGAGAAGGAAGACAACAACAACAACACCGTCGTTTCTTTAAGGAAGGAAGACAACACTAACACTAACACCAACATCATTTACTTAGTCATCACGTTTAGGGTACGTAAAATATTTTCTATATGCATCTACAGTAAGCTTCATTTGCCATTGTTGCTGTTTATGTTGTGGGTGTTGTTTATGTTCCTTTTGTTCATGTTGTTGTTGTTGTTTTTGAACATAGATGTCGACCTTGTCGAGTTCAACATCTGATACTAACGAAGAAACTGAAACATATGAGAGTTGTGCGAATGAAACTCCGACAAATGATACTCTATCTAAAAGATCACAAAGAGGTATCACAATGATGCCATAATTCACATCAGTCCGCAACTCATCAGGTGAAAAAATTCCGATCGAGTTTGATTCTTTCTACAGAGTAGTGGATTGTGAACATTACTCTACTTTTAAGAGTTATGTTGCATTCTTTGCATGTAGCAAAGTGAGTATACTGATAGATGATTGGAAACAAGTGGATGATAAAGTCAAAGAAAACATATGGACAGATGTTAAGGTATTACATACTATAATTTTCATATATTCGATACCACTACCTATAATTTCTAATACATAATTATATATACATTTAAATGTATGTAGTTGACTTTTGAGTTTAACGAAGTCAAAGTTGAAAAATAGTGGATATCTTATGTCGGTACTCGTTGGAGGGGATTTAAGTCCCAGCACACGGCTGACTACATTAGGAAGCCTAAGAGCGGTCTTGCTCGTCCATGGATTCGATATACTTTTATATCGAAGAAGCAATGATACGCAGCCTCTCACGCTAGAACATTGTCCATGTTTGGAGTTATTCTGTTACAGTCCTAAGGATGTAAGGGATTTTCTCGGTGGGTATAAGTGGCTGGACGTAGGGATATTGCAAGTGTAGTGCACGTAAGTATATAGTTGAATATACATGTCATTATACAACATTATCATTTTTTGTATTTCCACCCTTAATTTATTCATTTTCTTTAACCATTTAGGTACATTCACCGTGTTTGTATAGAGTTGAATAAATCAAGTTTTTATGGAATCTTGGATCTGCTCTTTATTCGATGGGCATTTAATAAACCAAGAGACATTCTAGATTACTTGAAAAAACGGTTAAATGAGGGAGGAAAAGAATGTTACTTAGACTATTTCTTTGTTCATAAGTATTTTTGTAATTGATGTTTATGTATTCTATATTTAGTTTTGTATTAGCAAATACTAATAATATATATGCTCGTGTTTATTCAGTGGTCATTAGCAATTGATCATCATATCATTTAGGATGAATACGGTAACTGTATTGTGTTTCTTGCATGATCCACTCGAAAAGAAAATGAAAGAGATGATTAATTTGTAAGTGTGTACATGTTAAATTCATTTTCTTTGACATTGTAACTAGTTTATCATGTAATATGTAAAATTCATTTTCAATGTACAGTGTTGTGGAGCAAGTGAATATGATGAACAATGTTAGAAGAAAGCCCTCATGGATCTTTCCTAAAGTAAGTGGCTCGATTACCTGTTTCTTTCATTTACATTCATGCGTGGTTATATTCATGTAATTTTGCTTAAATTTGTAGACGAGGAGACAACCCGAGACTTACGAGTGTGGGTATTATGTCATGAAACACATGTTAAACATTGTCCTTGCAGGCATTGTTGATTCATGGGATAAGGTATATATTTCATAAAATGTTAACATATATTATTATATAAGAGATTGATTCATGCATGATATTCAATTTTTTGCTCTTTCTTATGTGGTGTTTAACAAAGAAACCGTATTACCCGTCGAGGACTTTGTAGATCTTCGTAAACGTTGGGCGTATATCCACAATGTGCTTAAGGGTCCTGCTGATTGATCTATTGCTAATGATTTAGTTTATGTATTGATGATGTGAATATATTGTACAGTTTGAGGTAAACATATTGTACAGTTAGATGTAAATATTAATTTTGGCTTTTGATGCACAATGTTAGTTGTTTTTATGCTCTTTATTATCTATTGAGATGTGCTCTTTATGCATGGTTAACAAGATTATATGGTTATAATAGGTACAGGATAAAAATATGGAAGAATTTGAAAAGCAGAAAAAATTTTATATTTAAAACAGACGAAGTTTTGACAACGGTTATAAAACCTAACTGTGGTTGTATATTGAACGTTGACCAAAATAATATAAAATACAACAGTTCTATCACAACGGTTGGTTTAACCAACCGTTGTGATATGGAGCGCGCTTTCTATAATACAACAACGGTCTCAGGACCGTGATTGTAAGTACCGCATATACAACAACACTCTACATAACAACGCCTGGTCCCGCGTAGTTATATATCTTTCCCATCTGTTGTTAAATGCATTTTATGTAGTAGTGAGTACTCTTCAAAGGTTGGGCTTCATTCATTGTTGGTTAATCTCCATTCTTTGATTAACTTGAAGAAAGAATGATTTTCTTTACTTGCAATCTATCAACTGAGTGCCTTCTTTAACTGAGGGTTATTCCAAAAAATACAACACCGACAACATCAACAGCATTATGTGAGATAGATTGCAAGGGCGAAAAAAAAGTTTTGTTCAAGCTAAAAGAACATTGAAGATTTTTTCTGTCTTGCAATCCATCCCAAAGAATGATGTTTGGGGCGTCTTCTTATTAGTAAGGATTAAGGTCAAATCTGTTTAACGAGTGCTTTTATAGTAAAATCTTATTAGTTTTTGTCTCGGTTAAATAGAAAACCGAAGGGTTAGAACATTTTGTTTACACTTATAAACAAATATAATCATAAATTGCAATAGCTGGGAATCAAAGCTTGTACTGATTTTTTTTCACCTCGGTTTTTTAATTTATGTTTTATTTATTTTTTAAAAAAATTAAAAAATAGCGCGCCTTGGCTTTATACCTCCGTTTTCTATTGTTCGAGGTGAAAGATTCATCATAAAAGTGTTATTTGTTGTAGTGTCACCACAACATTCCAAGTTTTGTTGTTTATGAATTTAAGAAAAGAAAACATCTTAGTTTTTCAATCATCATAATTGGTGCCATCTAAAACAGATGGTATATTGACAGACCCTCCATCTTTGTGTTGTCCATATGAATAAAAAATATCTTCCTTGGAGCTCACCCAAATATAATAGGGTGTCTGCTCTGATGCCAATTAAAATTATGTTTCATAGGAGACAGATGTTACACCAGATGTCTAGGATAACTTGTCCAACTTATTAAAATAGATTTATCACAATATGACATCAACACTTAATCAAACTAAAAGCAACAAAGAACACAAGAGAATTAGTAACCCAGTTCGGTGCAAACAACACCTACGTCTGAAGGGCAGTCTACCAAAGAAAGGAAATCCACTCTTTAATAGAATTAGTACAAAGTTTCTTAGATGAACATGCCCCTTGCTCAATGTCCCTGTTCTTAATTCTACCCTCAATGTATTTCTATTTAAGACTCCTTTTAAATATGAGAGCACCTTCTTACTTTCTCTCAATCACTAACCCTAGTTATCAACAACAATAATCAAATGATCAATAATTAATTTACAACTAAACTAAAGAAACCAACTATTATGCCTTATAATATGAATGTAGCAATAGTCTAGTGTACAATAAAAAAAAAACAAAGTCTTAGCCTAAAACTCAAATGATCACTTCAGCTTGTGGTCTTCAAGGCATGAAAAACGTCTCTATATATATATAGTGATCCATAGCTGGATTTTTCTCCTTGGATTTAGGCAGTGATCTCGTCCAGACATGATGGAGATTCAGTTAGTATTTGTTTCTCCAAAAAAAAACTTCACAAAAAGATTTGATTTGAGTTGAATTCAAATTTAAATCTCCATGATTTAAATATAATTTAATTAAATAATCAAACAAATTAGATTGCTAAAAGATACCAACAATCCTTGTTGCACACATCAGCAGAAGAATGTTCTACAATCAGTTGGAAAACGCACGCACACAACAACAACCTTGCTCGCAAACAACGGATAGATGTTAAACACGTTTTGGAACATCTAGTTCCATATGGGTTCCTTTAGCACCGAAACATCTTGAATACACCATCGTTGTTTTTACATAATGTAGCCAATCACATAGAACTACATTCATGTATCGACTTATGATTTTTTTATTTTCTATTGATAGAGTTTGCCCTGTTTTTCCACAAGACGTCCTTGGATACATTTTGAGAAAACACGATTCATTATAAGGAGCTTATAGGTTTCGAATACCGACATGACTTTGTTAGGGATGTCATATTTTTTATATTTCAGGAGACCAAAGTATATGTGAAGAAAGAGATGCATATATATTTCTTGACTAACCCATAAGAGGAGATATCGACACTTAGGCCACCGAATGTTCTAGTGTGCGGGCTGATAGGAGGGAAACATGCATGTGTGAAATTCAGTGGAATTTCTTTATCGGTGGGACGGTAGATTGAATGTAAAATGGATATGCAACTATCAAAGTCACTTCAAGTAAAATGGATAAATATGAAAAAACGTGTTACAACAATCAACACTCTTTCATACCATTTACTTTTAACACTTTTGATTTTCTAACATCAAACACATATGTAAAGACTCTACGTAACAATGTCGTGTCTCTTAAATCAATAGATATAATTTTAAAATGATTGATTATATCATCCTAAAAAATAGTGTTTGTTCCTTTACTTTCTATTTACAAAATAATAATACTTACATGACAGAATTGGGCAGTGATTAAAAAAGGGCTCGAGTGGGAATACCCAATTCTTTTAGGTGAACACTCTAGTAACTTTAAATTTAATTAGGTATCGGTACCCTTATTCAATAAAACACTTACATTCAATGTCTTGTCACCTTTTATATATGTTTTATTTAAAAAATAATAATGTTTTAAATTATTTTAAATTAAAGGTACCAGTATCCAACTACTTATCATGAGTACCTAAAAATTTGCAGATAGATAGATATATTGTTATTATCTTTACTTCCAAACAAAATCTATATATGTTATAAAAAGAGAAGAAAATTTTAAAAAGTGATATTGTAAATATCTCTATTTATAATATCCTAATGGGTTGTTGATAATGATGTATTGACCGGTAGCATTTGGCTCCCCAAAAGAAATAGACATAGTGAAATTTGAGTCCCACAATAAACATTCAAACCGACTTTGCTTTTTCGACAGCAAGAAATAAATATCTGAATGCGTATCCTAAAACTTTATTACTCAGAGTCTTATATTTTGGCTGCAACAAAAGAAAACGAGTGATGCGGTACCCACTTGTAAACATGGCTCTTGTATATTACTAATATTTGTGCCAACTCATCTTTCATCATGCAATCGAAAACTACTGTCTACTTCTAGCTGTCAACACGCCAACATCGCATTGCACTTTCCTTTGTTTCTTCCTTTCTTTCACAGATATATGACTATAAATATAATTCCCATTTCTCTGAAACAATCATTTCTTCAACATTAACTTCATCACTACTACCAAATACTATACACATCTTCAATACAAATCTACCATGGCATTTCTTCATACTTCTTCAACCATCACTTTCCTCCTATCTCTATTGGTATTTCTTTCATTCATGACAGCATATGCAGCATCGAATTTCTACCAGAATTTTGATATTACTTGGGGAGATGGTCGTGCAAAGATACTTGACAACGGTCAACTTCTCACTCTTTCTCTTGACAAAACCTCTGGTTCTGGATTCCAATCCAAGAATGAATATCTCTTCGGCAACATCGATATGCAGCTCAAGCTTGTACCTGGAAACTCTGCAGGCACCGTCACTGCTTACTATGTAAGAACAAATTAAGCTTACTATTTTAATGCTTATTATATGCTACAATAATACTTAATTGAAGTCTCAAATTCCTAATTATTTATTTTTAATATGGCATGCTGCAGTTATCATCAAAAGGATCAAACTGGGATGAGATTGATTTTGAATTCTTGGGAAATGTAAGTGGACAACCATACATTCTTCATACCAATGTGTTCAGTCAAGGAAAAGGAAATAGAGAGCAACAGTTCTATCTATGGTTTGATCCAACTGCTGATTTCCACACATATTCCATTCTCTGGAATCCTCAACGCATTGTGTAAGTACTTTTTTTACAAATATGACATACACTTCAATTTCATTCAATGAGTATTGATTGATGATGAGCATGTGTGTGTATATTCATTGAATGCAGTTTTTCTGTGGATGGAACACCTATAAGAGAATTCAAGAACATGGAATCAAAAGGAGTTGCATTTCCAAAGAATCAAGCAATGAGGATATATTCAAGTCTATGGAATGCGGATGACTGGGCAACTAGAGGTGGTCTTGTGAAAACAGATTGGAATCAAGCTCCATTCGTAGCATCATATAGAAATTTCAATGCAGATGCTTCATCGTCCAATGCTTGGTATTCCCAACAATTGGATTCAACATCTCAACAGAGATTGAGTTGGGTTCAAAAGAATTACATGATTTACAATTATTGCAATGACACCAAAAGATTTTCTCAAGGTCTTCCAACAGAGTGCACCGCATCTTAATCATTCTTTCTATATTCATATTGCAACTATATGTTTCAACATTTATTTATTTTTTCCTTTTTCTTTTTACTTAGACCTATTCAATTTCTTATACTTGTAATTTGCTTCATATCAATTCATTTATTCTTTGATACAATAAATAAATAAGTATTCAGTTTTGTCTTTCAAAAAACAAATAATTTAGAGATTCATCATTTCTTGTAAATTTATTAACTTGCAAAATTACTAGTACAACAAAGCAAAAACTATAATGTGTGACATTTATTTACTACTAGATTAAGACCCCGCGATGCGCGGTTGTAAATTAATTTTTATTTGATTTATATTAAATTTTAATTATTATTATTTTTAAATATATAGTTAAAAAAATATATTATAATAATTAATTATGAGTTATAATATAGAAAACAATATGATAGAAAAAGAAACTTAAAAGAAGTATATTTGTAAGTTGACAATGATATTAAGAATTTTGTTTTTGTAAATTTTAATAAAACTCTAAAATATATTTCTTGTGGTCATATTTTATATTTTTATCCTCATCCTTTTTGACAATTATATGTAAAAAATCAATAATGTTATTCTTTGTCATTAATTTTCTGGTATGTCATAATATGAAGAATATAATAATAAAGTATATAAATATGATTATAACGTTTTGCATACTCTATTATATTTCAATATTAACAAATAGTGATAAGTCTTTAAAATTTGTGTAATAACTAATTTGACACTAAAGACATTTGTTTCAACTTTTACATTTTTTATAAGTCAAAAATTATTTCATGAAAAATAAATAATGATATATAAGTTTTAAAACATGATTGTTCTTTTTTTGAACATTATTCTCAATATTTTTATCATATTTTCTATGGTCACTATTATAAAAGAAAAGATAAAGCATAATTCACTTTGGTAATATGTATTTATGAAAATAATATATTTATCTAAGTTAGTAATTAATTGTTAGGTTAATATGTTAATATATTTTTTACTATAATTACTTTGAGATTAAAAACAATTATTTTAAGTATTTTTAGTGTTCATATTCTTTATGATTTCAAATAAGACATAATTTTAATTTTAATGTTTAGGGGAATATAGATAGTTGGAATAGTAATTGTCTTGTTAGATCAATTTTGTTAAAAATGAGATTTTTTTTTTGTTTTTGCCAAGGTTCGAACTTGTGACCTCTAATAGAAAATAAATATAGTATTTGTCTATTTAAAAAATGAAAATAAGATCTTAGATGTGTCACATAAGACTATAGAATGATGTGCCACAAATGAAATAGAAAAGTCCGTATGTGTCAGCATATAATCCGCCGCTTCAGATTTAATATATTAAATAGACATAGAGATATATGGTATGTTAAAAAATAGGAACACACCTGAAGAAACGAAAACACAAGAAAGGGGGTTTGAATTGGGGTTTTCTAAAAATTAAAGCAAAAGGACACGATGGTTATCCTGGTTCGTTTGAACTCAAACTACTCCAGTCCACCCGCCAAGGTGATTTCGCCTCTCTCTCTCTCTCTTGAGGACTTAATCCACTAAACAATAAGGGTTACACAATCACAGAGACAACTGTCAATGTCTTCTTGAGTTTTAACCACAGCTCGGTTATCTCAAGGAATTACAAATGAACAAGTGTATAAGGTGCTTCTAATAAGCTATATCACAACTGTGATGTTTACACAATATTTTGATCGAATTTGAAAACAAATGAAAACTTGATGAATTGTAAAGTGTATGCGCGCAAGTGTCTTCGTCATATGTGCAAGGGCTCCTTTAAAAATAGATGAAATTATTTGATCCGTTGGAGACGTGAGAACTATTTTTGGAGGTTGATAAAAAGCCATTTAATGCTCTTTCCAAAAATACAGATATTGTCTGATAATGGCTGTTACTTTGTGATACTCATAAATATTAAGGATAGCGTATCAGAGTCCATGTTGAAGAGTTGAATTATCAGAGTTTCAGGATCAAGGCAGCTTTGGTGCTGAAAGCGTGACACTTCTTTATCAGAACTTCGCATGATTATAACTTTGCGTAATTAGAACTTCGCTTGATTAGAACTTCGCTTGATTAGATCTTGTGATACGTCTATATCAGAACTTATTCACTTCAGAACTTCCCTACATATCATAATAACTAAATTAGTGAGCATCAAGTTCTAAATAATGTAGTATTTGTTATCATCAAAACAATTAGGAATGTAGAATCAATTCTTGTTCTAACAATCTCCCCCTTTTTGATGATGACAAAAACTTATATTTTGATTAAAAAAATATGGAGTATAGTGGACTCCCCCTGAGTTGAAGATTTCCTTGAAGATGTTTGATTGAAGCTTTTTTACAAGAAGTTCTGATTGTCATTTTCCTGCTTACTTAAAAAAATGTGGAAACGAGGTTAAAATGTTCGAGACATAGTCCCGGTGCACTGTTATATTTCAAAATATTCTACGTTCTCCCCCTTTTTGTCATTAATCAAAAAGCAAACAAAATACATAGATAAGAAGCAGAGAACACAAGTGTTGCACCCCAAATTTTACCCTCATTTTTTCCTGCTATTTGCCTTATTCTAATTTGATAATTATCCTAGCTCTTATATGCTCTGTGGCTATTTTAATTTCAATTTGGCACCATTTTATTTTATTTGAGTTGTTTTTGTTTTATTTAATTTAAATCAATCTTATTTAAGTCATTTATTTTAGTTAACTAGGCTAATTATCCATTTAGCTCCTTTTAATTAGTTTTTAATTTAAATGATAGTATCCTATTTTATATGTTAATATTCTATTTTGTTTTTTATAACTATACTATTAATCATGGTAAGAACAATTCACGTGGCATTTTGGTTTCCATTTCTTTTATTTTGGACCAATGAGGATTAAGTTTGTGAGGTTTGACTTTTCAACCTTTCTTCCAACCATTGAGAGCATGACATGTGGCATCCGAGAGGCCAAAAGAGACCAAATCCTTTCTCCTTCTTTCGTTCTTGCTGAAGAATTGTAAATGAGGAAGAAATTTCAGTTGTATCTTGTATCAATCCATTCATCACAACCATTCAAATTGCAAGACCGTTGGCGCGGGTTCTCCAATTTTGAATCTCCTAACCCATTCCTCTTCGAGCTCATCCTTGTATTGTGCAGCAAATGGTTCAGAGAAGACATACCATTTCCAGCATACGACTGCTCCGTGTGCAAAACTGTCCACACTACCTCCAATCTTTGCTCCATTTGGTATCCCTCTCAACAACATCAATGGGAGAGTTCTGAATTCATTCACCAAGTGATGACTGCGCCCCTGCACGTCTGAGATGTCGCAGCGCATTTCTCTCCCAGAATTGGACCAAGCTTGGAATTCAAACGAAAACCCTAATGGTTCAGCTTATGCCCACCAGCTGCTTGAGAATTTGACCCGGCCCATGATGTCTCTCATCAACCCAACACTTTGCCTATTTAAAGAGACTCATTTCAGTTCTGAAGAAGACATTTTTTTTCTACAAAAAACACTAAATATTGGAGCATCCAAAGAGAAGGGAGTAAGGATTAGCAGCAAGGATTCGTAACCAATTCAAAGAGAAACAAGTTCAGTTGGTAACATTCTTTTTCCTTCAACTCTAATCTCTTCACTTGTTCATAGCATGATAGTTTAAATTTTGATGATAAATGGCTGTTACATGTTGTTTTGGTATGTTATGTATAAAGTTTATTGTCATCTAAATTTGTCCATGTTATCAACCTTAAAATGTTGTTGCACTTTCCATTTTTGATGTTGGCACCAGTTCTGGTTTTCACTTGAGTATATGTGTTGATATGCGAGTTTTGCCTTTTGAAAATGTTTGAGTTTGGTACTGATAGTTGTGTTAAATCCACAGACTATTTCCCTTTTTTTTTTACTTGATTGTTAAAGTTTTCTCAGCTTATCATATCCACTGCCTGTGAAGGTGAAATGAGTAATCGTGCTGCTGACTGTTTGCCTTTACAAGTCTTGTTTGACATGTTAAATGATGAAACCAACTATGAGTAATTTCTGCTTGATGTTAAATTGATGACCATCCTATGCTCTGCTCTACTTTTGGTGGTGTGTTTGATCTTGCCTCTTTTGTATTTGGTCATTGGTGTACATGGACCTTCCTGAGTTTGTTTAAGATTTACCATGCTGTCTTGAAATATAAGCTTTGTTGTGTTGGTTTATGAATATTGATGCACAACATTGGCTGATCTGCTCTATGCTTGTTTTTGTTAACTTGTTGAGTTTGTTTGGTTACTATTGTTAAGCTCATAACAGATACATATATGACTGCTTCTTGATGTTTCAAAATATATGCTCAAGTTGTTGATATGCCTCTCTTTCTGTTATTCATGCAGCCACCACTTGTATGCCTAAGTTTATGTGTTTACTTAATGTCTAAGAAATCTGTTAAGCCCTGAGGCTATGCAGACAGTTTTTGTTGTTTTGAACTTGTTGCAATGTTGAAGCTTTATCTATACTCATCCACCCTTCTGGCATGACTGCAACTTTGATATGCCTAAAATGTGTTTTGAATCAAGTTTGTCATATATGCTTAAACTGGTACACTGCTGAGCTATGTACTTGTGGTATATAAGATTCATAATCTGCTTAACATGATAAGACTTTTAAACTGAGTTATTACATTTTGTAGCTCATGATAGTTGATCACTTATATGCTTGTTGAGTTCTGGTTTTTAAATGAATTTTGGTTTGTGAAATAGTAGCCACCAATCTTTACTTTGTTCACTAAGATTGACATGTTAACTTTGTTGCCATCAGTTATATGTCTTTTACTTTGGAATGATAAACCTGTCTTGACATGCCATTTCCTTATAGCTTGAACCATGCTCACCAGTTCTACAGTTTTTCATCTACCATGCCATACCTATTTCACTTGTCATCTTGATTAATGTTTAGTTTATAGGTCTGAATTTTTATGTGTGTTTGATTTTATTTTTTTGAGCATGTCTATCTATGTGCCTGCTGAGTTTTTGGTTTCTACATATGAAATAGCTCTTTAACATGTGGAAGTTGATCATGCTTCCTTATGTACTAAATGCTTTGTTTGATCCACAATCCATGTCAATGTTCATGTGTTTTTTTTGGTGTGCATCACGTCTTTGTAGGTTGGTTTTATCTTATATGTCTATAATTAATGAATGGTATAGCCTGTTCAAATCTCTACCTATGTTTGTGTATATTATTTGCTCATATCCCTACCTGCCATAGCTGCCTGATGAATTCATGTTTTTTTCTAAGTCCATCTAGTTTGTCAACATATTGTGCTTGCTGATCTTTGTACCTGTATTATGTTTGTCACCTCACATCACACATGAGCTTTACAAATACAGATGCCTATTGTCTATGCCTCTAACTGTACATTCTAGTAAATTTTGATTGCTTATGAACCTCAAATGACTTCTCATGTATGCTATACGTGTGCTGGTTGTGTACAATCTACTGCCTTAAGCTTTGAACTGGTGTGGTCCCTGCTTTCTGTCTCGCCATGCTTCCTTGATGCTTACCTTGACTTTCAATTTGCCATTTTCTTGTTTCCTACCCATTCAGCTTTCGATGTATGTGGTTCTGTTTGGATTTAGTTTGAGTCATCACCTGATTTGGTTGCTGTCCATTTTAAAGTTGTGTATAAACTGCTGATGTGCTACCTATTCCTCTAATTAAATGTGTATGTCCAACAGTGTGGAAATATGTTAGGATGAATGAAACTTGTCATACGCCGCTGTCATTTTAATGATACATGAGTAAATGTTGGATGATATGCCATATGCCACTATCTGTTGTGAATGATAATATCTGAGTAATTGTTGTTTTTGTGTCAATTACCCTGTTTTGCCTAGAATAGACGTGTTTGTTTTATATGCCCTTTGACTATCAGGATTTCGTTTGGATTGTGTGAGTATTGTGTGCTTCTTGAACTCTTGTGGCACTTCATCTTTGCTAGCTTATATTGTGTTGTATGATAGGATCTAGGTGAAGCAAATGACACTTTTGTATTCCTTGATTATTGCTAATCATTTTAGAGTTTTTTTTTGTTGAATTTGGTTGGGTATTGACTGAGTAATGATCATAAGAGCATGGCTGGCGCATGCTTGTTTTGGTTATTTGGAATTTATGGAACTAGCTTGCTTTATTTTATTTTTGAATCATATAATAACTGGATGAGGGCGTAGCACCGCTGGTCCAGGAGGAGAGTTATAAGAGTTGTTTATGCTGAGGACTGGGGTTCGATCCCCTCGCCCAACCTTTTTTTATTTTCCTGATTTGCGTTTGTTTTTAAATATATGTGTATTCCACCCTTCTTTTATCAAGTCCCGCACGTAGCCCAATTGGTTGTGGTTTGGTTCTGTTTGATTCAAAGGGCGCAGGTTCAATCCCCACGGCTGCAACTCTCTTTTTATCACTTAGTTATTTATTTCACTATTCTAATTTTATATTCAATTTCTAAAGTACCATAACTTGTTTATTTCTTATCATTTTTCTTCCCTTCTTTTTGCTTCATTTCCTTTATTAAGCCTATTTTCTATATAAAAGAAAATTATCAAAAATATGTAATTTTGAGACTTTATTCTTGTTTAAGTTTAAAAATATTCATTAAGGTTTTATTGCATTTTCTTATTCATCATGTCATTGTTATACCTAATGTGTTTGGCCATTATGTGTTTAATTTTCACTTTGCTTTGACATCTTGATTTCATCTCATCTCATATTTGTATTCATGTCTTTTATATCATCCTATTATCTCTTTAATATTTTATCAACTTTTCTCCCCTATTCCAAAGGAAGGTAATTATGGTTGACTCTTAAAGTCATGGCCCCCATCTTAACCTAAGTAACCTCTTAGGAAGAAACCTTGTTTCTTGGCCTCATCAGAGCCATAGAAATTACAACTAGCTTTAGGGAGAGTTCCTCAACTCTTAGTGATATTCATCATAATGAATTTATCACTTCCCCTACTGACTAAACCTCAACATAGGTCCATTACAACTAGACCTAGAGAGTTCCTAAACTCTACAATGAGCTTGTACTCATTTCCCCTCTGAATATTGTCCATAGTCAATCAATCAGTAGAAGTAGAACTACGCATACTCTGATTCTATTCCCGAGGATACGTAGGTGTAAAGTGCGATGTTTTATCGAGTATACTTAGATACTAACCCCTAGGGTTTTTCAACCTTTAGCATAGAACCTTTAGCAAACATAAGATAACGTTAACAAGAGGCTCCCGTAGAGTACTACGGACGTTTAGGGTGCTAATACCTTCCCTAGGCGTAACCAACCCCCGAACCTTAGATCTTTCCCTTTAGGTTTTTCTAACGATCTTGAACCTTTCCTTTGGATAAATCAAACTCGGTTGTAAAAGAAATTGATGCAAATTAATTAATAATTTGTTATCCGATTTTCACCGCAACAGAAATGGCGACTTCACTGGGGAATGTCAGACCTATTGCTGGTCCTTTCCTAAGAGGGTTAAGCCAATCTTGTTTTTATGTTATTCATGTTTGCTTATCTACTTGTATGATTGCTTGTATGCTTACCTGCTTGTATATCTGTTTTGATTATCCTGTCTGATTTGGGTTGATATCTATGAGTGAGATGAATCCTATACCCGGATTTGAGCGTACCTTTATTATAGGACGATGGTATTCAAGGAAGCTTTGAGGGAGTCGAATCCTGAAAGGTCGAATTGATAAACACCATCACTCAGTTGAGGCCCTCTCAAGAGTCTAGTTATGTTGAATGAATTCGTTTGTGAAAGCGTGCTGCTCTCGACCTGGGTGCCCGGGATACTGAGAACCGTAGTTACCAAACCCAACTTAAGCCTTTTAGATGTAGTGCAGTGACCATGATGGAGTCTATTTCTGACTTGGTTGTCACGCGATACTACACTCAGACGAGATCCTCTTGAGAATTTTATCGACTACCAAGTCATCTGGGAAATCTTTAAAATCCGAAAGATGGATTGTAGACTCTGGGAACTTCTTAGAACCTTATTTGGCAGGTGAAAACCAATAGAACACACCAATGGGAAGGCCAAACCTTTGGCTCCATGCTTAACCTTTTCCCCCTTTGCCTTTGTTTGTTTGTGCTCTATGTGTGTTTGTTGCATCCATATAGCATAGGCATTCATGTTGCATTTGTTTCATGGAACTCAGACCTCTTTTCTTGTATCAGAGAGATATCATGGATAGCTCAAGAAGAAACACTATCAAGTACACTTTCAAAAGTCCCAAATTGGATGACCTAAGGAAATTGGGAGATTCGTTAACAGACCCTGAAGGATTCATAAGCAGATATGGAAAATTGTGGGTCTTATTAAGGAAGACTATTGATGAAGGACTTCTCTCAACTTTGCTCCAGTTTTATGATCCAAGATATCACTGCTTCACATTCCCGGACTATCAGCTCTCGCCCACCCTTGAAGAATACTCTCAAATAGTTGGTTTTCCTATCAAGGATGAGTCCCAATTTCCCATCTTTGAGAAGGATCCAAAAGAGGAAGAATAGCAGAGAAGACTCATCTGGAGTTGGTTGACATCAAAAGCAATTTGACTTCTAAGGGGGGAATCTTTGGGTTAACTGCCAAGTTTTTGATTGAAAAAGCCAGATACTTTGCTAAGAATTCCAACAGGGATGCCTTTGAAGTTGTATTTGCCTTGCTCATCTATGGACTCTTCTTGTTCCCGAACATTGACAACTTTGTGGACCTAAATACAATCAAGATTTTCTTAAAGCAGAACCCAGTACCTACCTTACTTGATGAAGCCTATCACTCAGTCCATACAAGAAATGCTCATAAGAATGGACAGATTATTTGCTGTGTTTCCATACTATATAGATGGTTTGTTTCCCACTTACCAAAGAAAGGCGCATTCTGGGATTCCAAGAAAGGATGGTGGTCTCAGAAGGTCATGGCACTCTCCCACGTAGATATTGACTGGTATAATATGGTGTATGATGGGATCCTTATTATAGATAGCTGTGGAGACTTTGGTAATGTGCCTCTGCTTGGCATCAAATGAGGTATCAGTTACAACCCTGTGTTGGCGCGACGCCAATTAGGGTACCCTTTGGAAGACAAACCTCTCAGTGCTCATGTGGAAAGTATCTACTTTGAAACATATGACAAGAAGGAGGATCAGAAGGAGCTAATCTTGAAGGCTTGGGGTAGCAAACGCAAAAGAGGGAGAAGTTCTTTAGGAAGATCTAATTGTGTGTCCTTGGAGCCTTACCTCCAGTGGGTTAGGAGAAGAGCTATAGAGTTGAAGATGCCCTACAAAATACAAGAACCAATTACTTTTAAGAAGGAGCCCGTGTTATATTTCATGTCAAAAGAAGAAGAACTGGAGATTTCTCTAAGACAAGCCCAGAGGTCAGAAGAAGCCTGGAAGCTCAAGTATCAAGTGGTCGTTGAAGAGAATCTGGAACTCCAGAAGCAGCTGCAGATCAAGAATGAAGAGTTGCTCTCCTACAAGAAAAGAAAATCCCAAGAAGATCCAAGTTCCTCGATCACTCAGCCTCCCGCTTGGAAATCCATTCTTGACAACCTCGTCACAGAAAGAGATCAGATGGAGAAGGAAATCAGAAGACTCAACGCAAGGCTTCTAGGAGAATTTCCTTAGGACTTTCTAGCTTTTATTTAGCTTATGTTTAGGGCTTTTGAAAGTTGTATCAACTGTTGTAATTCGCTTTTATTTAATGAAATGAGGTCTTTTGATATCTCTTGATATTTTGCTAACGTCTGAACTCCATGAAACTTTGCATTGCATTTTGCATTCCTGCTAAACTATCAAGTTACTAATCTTGTTTTGCAGATTTTGTAGAAATGGATGCCGCAAGAAAAAGAGTTTGGCCTTACTTCTTTGAGTTGCCAGAGGTGGATCGTCTGTTATGGTTAGGAGAAATGATTGAAGACCAGTCAGCCTTTGCTGATAGATATGGGTGTGTCATGCCCCTGATGAAGACACCAGTAACTGTGGGACCTCTTGAAGTTCTGGTCCAGCTGTATCACCCAGCATACCGTTGTTTCTTGTTCCCTGAATTCCAGTTAGTGCCAACCTTGGAAGAATTTTCAGCCATGATAGGGATCCCAATTAGGGAGGCTCCGGTCTTTTCCGGAATCGAAGAAGAACCTTCTGCCAGAGACATAGCCAGACTAACCAGAATTAGGTTATCTGATGTCCAAGCCAACTTGACCAATAAGGGAGGAAAGCGTAGGTTGCCAGCACAGTTCTTGATGGAGAAAGCTCTGTACTTTAAGAACAAGGGAAATGAAGTTTTGTTTGAATCGACTTTAGCATTGATGATATACGGTTTGTTCCTGTTCCTGAACGCCAAGGATTTTATAGACACCCATACCATTCAGTTGTTTGTAGTCAACAATCCGGTCCCGACACTATTGGCTGATGTTTACCATTCCATACAAACCAGATATATGAGAGGCAGTGGGCTAATTGTTTGCTGTGTGGCCCTCTTCTACAAGTGGTTTGTTTCTTATTTGCCGAAGACCCCAACTTTCTGGGAGATTGAAGACTGTAAGGTGTGGTCTAAGAGGTTGATGGAACTGAAGCATACCGACATTGAATGGTATGATTCAACGGACGAGGGAATCACCATAATCGTTAGCTGTGGGGACTGCCCCAATGTGCCTCTCATGGGAAGGAATGGTTGTATCAATTACAACCCTGTCCTCGCTTTCCATCAGCTGGGTCATTTGAAGGAAGGAATCCCAGATAATGAAGACATGCAGATGATGTTTTACGATGAAAGGGAAGGTTTTGAGATGAAGATACGCTTGAGTCGCACTTGGCTCCATATCAACAGACAGTTGTGGAGATCTGAATGCCCGGTCACGGAGGCTCATTTGCAATGGTCTCGTGACATAGCCCGAGTAATGATGAAACCACGTCCTCGTCACGAGTTCCCTACTAAAATAAGGCAGAAGATGATGGAGGAGTTGGGAGAGCTGGTTCTCGCTAAGGAAGAAACCAAGGAGCGCATCATCAAGATAATGAGGGTAATTAATGGAGGAGAAGGATCGTTAACCGGCGGAATCAATTTCTAGTGTTGTTGTTGTTGACATTTGTGCTGTTGTTGTATCTTTTCATTTTGTTTCATCTCTACTTATGTACTTGGAGTATGAGAATACCCTGCTCCAGATGTAATGTTTGCCAAACTCTTAAATGAAGAAGTTGTTTTATCAAGAATTTATTTTCTATATTATTTTCAAGATGTCTTTGGTTTCTTGATAGTTTAGCTCGCATTTGCATCTGCATCTCATTTGCATCTTTGCATGTGCATATGCATTCTTTTGTGTCTCATTGCCGTTTTGTCTTCTTCAGAACCATCACCCTGATCTCTCTACATTTGCTGCAACATCCGGACCAGGCTTGAAGAGGAAAGATGTCTGATAATTGTGAGAATCTGGATCAAGTCAACGACGAGATCAATGAGTTGAGAGTAGGCATGGGGCAGATCATGGAAGTTTTGCATGTTATACGAGCAAAAATGGATACACAGGCTACTGTAGTCTCAGAAGTCATCACTACAACTGATGAGCAGCCAGTCATACCTGTTGTGGACATTACTTTAGGGATGCAGTTTGAGTTTATACGGGCCACAGCTCCTCAGTCCACCCAACAAACTGCACCTTTGATTGTTGAAAACCAACAAGCTATCCCGACTTATACTCCACTTGTGATTCAGACCCAGTTTCAGCCCGTTTTCCAGAATCAGCATCATTTTATTAATGATAACGTATCCATGGAAGGGGACGACAGCAATGAGAAATTAAGGGCTAGTATGGAGATTATACAGAGAAAGCTGAAGGCCATGGAAAGAGATAATGTCTTTAGTTCTGACCTAAGGGATATGTGTTTGGTCACTGACTTAGTAATTCCACCAAAGTTCAAATTACCAAGCTTCGAATTGTACTCTGGCGCTACGTGTCCTAAGGCACACTTGGTCATGTATCTCCGAAGAATGGCAGCATATATGGATAATGATAAGTTGATGATCCATTGTTTCCAGGACAGCCTGAAGGGCGCTGCCGCAAAGTGGTATTTAAGCTTAGACCAGTCTCAGATTAAATGTTTCCAAGATGTTATGGATGTCTTCATAAAGCACTATAAGTATAACTTGGACCTGGCACCTGATCGTAGGAAACTTTTGACCATGACTCAGAAGAACACTGAGTCGTTCAAAGAATATGCTCAGAGGTGGAGAGAGACTGCATCACAGGTTGAACCGCCATTAACGGAGAAGGAACTAGCTGATTGGTTTGTAGACACTGTGAAACCTGAATTCTATGAGAAAATGATTAGCAACACAGGCGCCAATTTCTCTGACATCATTGTAATTGGTATGAAAGTGGAAGCAGGTCTGAAAAGTGGAAAGGTGGCTAGTTCACCTAACAGTGCTACTAGTGCCGGTGCCAAGAGATCTCCAGGCAATTTTCATAAGAAGAAGGAAGGCGAGACTAATGTTGTCATGACAGGGAAGAAGCAGAGTCCTAGTTGGAAGCGAGCTCTTTTCCAACCACAGCCAGGTCCCAGTTTTCCCCAACAGCCAGTTTATGCTATGCAATTCCCACAGCAACCATACGTGGCATCTGTTATGCCCACCTTTAATCATCCGGTAATGCAACAGGCTCCTGTTTCCCAGCCACAAAATCAGCAACAGTGGCCAAGGAATCAGAACCAGAATTACCAGCAGCAGCGGCGGCCAGCGCCACAACAAAATACCCCACCAAGAAAAAAGGCAGTGTCACCAAATTTTCCACCCATACTGATGACATACACAGCATTGTATCCTTCGTTGGTGGAACAAGGGTTAATTGTTACTAGGCCATTGGGGCCACCCTCTGAGAAGTCTATGCAGTTTTACAACCCTAATGCAACTTGTACCTTCCATCAAGGAGGGGTAGGTCATGAATTAGAAGGATGTTTGGCATTGAAGAATCTAGTGAAGGGTTTGATAGAGAAAAACATTCTATCTTTTGTTAATAGCCAGCCAAATGTGAAAAGAAACCCCTTGCCAACCCATGGGTCAGCTAATGCTATTGAAGATGAGAACGAGGAAGTATTAATCTCAGATGCAGCACAGATTAAAACTCCCTTGAGAGTGTTTCACGCCAAGTTGTTCAGCGCCGGTTTGGTTGAAGTTTGCCATGATGTTTGTGAAGAGTGTAATGGTGTTAGTGAAGGGTGTCCGTTGGTCCAAGGTGATATTCAGCGTTTGATTAATGAGGGTTTCTTGCAGGTTTTTAGGAAGGAAAACAGAATAGCGGTGATTGAGCCAGTGTTTAACTTGCCAAAACAAGTGTCGTCGTTTGACGAAGAAGAGTACACATCAGTAGTCCCTGTGTTCAATAATCCAGGTGCAAATACCGTGAGTCCTGTTTTTAGACAACCAATTCCAAGATTTAACAGGCCTGAAGCTGCTGCTCCTGTTAATCGTGTTAGGCAAAATAACTTCCCAAAACCAGTCCCATTCAGGTCCAGAGGAACCAAAGCAGTGCCGTGGATTTATGAAGACATTACAGGTGAAAGGAAGAAAGAAGAGATGATCCCAAGGAAAGAGGTGGGGGTCGTGATAGAAGAACCGGTCCCAAGGAAAGAGGTGGGGGCTGATGAGAAGAACGTGTCTAATATAGTAGGAACAGGGAGAATGATGAGGAGTGGGAGGATTTGTCCCCCTGTGAACACGGAAACGTCCAGAAAAGAAGGTGTTAGTCATGTACCTGCCAACGATAAAGGAAAAGAAGTAATCTCCAAAGAGGATGATGAAGAATTCCTTAGAATAATAAAGAGAAGTGACTATAGGATTGTGGATCAGCTCCATCAAACCCCGTCAAAGATTTCTGTTCTATCCCTGTTGATTAATTCACCCGCCCACTGATCAGCATTACAGAAGGTTTTGGCTCAGGCTCATGTAGCTCAAGATATCACCACTGGGCAGTTTGATCACATTGTTGCTAACATTACCGCTTGCAATACACTCAGTTTCAGTGAGGAAGAGTTGACCCAAGCAGGTCGAAAGCACAATCTTGCTCTGCATATATCCATGACATGTCAGGAAGACATGTTGGCTAGAGTCCTCGTAGATACAGGATCTTCTCTGAATGTTTTACCGAAGAGAACTCTTGACAAATTGGCATACAAAGAAGGAGTCACGAGACCCACATCGTTGATTGTCAAAGCTTTTGATGGTTCGCGAAGATCTGTTATGGGGGAAATTGAGCTCCCGGTTTTGATTGGACCTCAGGAATTCAATATTCTATTTCAAATTCTGGACATCAATCCTGCCTATAGTTGTTTGCTCGGAAGACCTTGGATCCACGAAGCAGGTGTTGTAACCTCTACATTACATCAGAAGATGAAGTTTGTAGCTGATGATAGGTTAGTTATCATACATGGTGAGGAGGATTTGATGGTCAGTAACCTATCCTCATTTCGCTACATCGAGGCTGACGAAGATGCGTTAGAAACTTCTTTCCAAGCGTTGGAAATAGCTAATGCAGTTATGATCAACAATGAGAAGCCAATAGTACCAGAGTATCCATCGTTTGCTTCGTATAAGAGTATCCAATCTGCCCTTTAGGAAGGCGTGCCCGCAGGATGGGGCAAAGTCATTGAGATTGAGAAGAGGGACCGACACCAGAGGTTGGGTTACAATCCAACTCCAGAAGACGAGGGTGCTTCAAGAATGAGAAGAAGGACGAAGATGAAGACTATGCAGGAGATTTTTGTTAGAGGTGGACATCAGGTCCACGCAATCATTGGAAGCGCTGAAGAGGAAGAAGACTTTGATCATCTGGTTTTTCGCCAAGAGGGTGCTTTGAGCAATTGGGAGGCTATAGAGATCCCAACTGTGTACCCGGAACCAGAGTAACTTGTTTTGATTTGTTGTTTTCATTTCCCTAGTCTTGCCCAAAGCTAGTGGATTATTTTGTACGGGCCTCCGTTTTCAATATTAATCAATGAAATGACTTTTTTTGCAATTCTTGTTGTCTTCGCTTTACTGCATTCTGTTTCTAAAAATGACAATCTTTTCAAACAAAACATCTTCATCTTGCATGTTTGTGAACTGTTGTGCACTTTAATAATACAAGCCATTCTATTATGCAGAATGAATCGTAAACCCATTGTATTCAATGACCTTGCTATTACCATTGACTTTGACTCCCCTGTCTATCAAGCTGAGGAGGAGGAGGATTATGAGGTACCTAAAGAGCTAGCAGATATGTGTGATTACCAGTATACAGATCTCCAGCCACATGAAGAGCAGGTAGATGTCATCAATCTTGGTGCTGAGGAAGAGAAGAAAGAAGTTAAGATTGGGGCATCCTTGAAGCCAGAAATTAGACAACGGTTGATTTCACTACTTAAAGAGTATGTGGATGTGTTTGCTTGGTCTTACCAAGATATGCCCGGTTTAGATACAGATATTGTGGTTCATAAATTACCGCTCAAACCGGAATTCCCACCGATAAAACAAAAGCTTCGCAGAAGTCATCCTGACATAGCCCTCAAAATCCGAGATGAAGTTAAGAGACAATTGGATGTCAAATTTTTAGCAGTCTCCAAGTACCCAGAGTGGGTAGCTAATATTGTTCCTGTTATGAAGAAGAATGGAAAGGTACGAATGTGTGTGGAATACAGGGATCTTAACAAAGCTAGTCCCAAGGATGATTTCCCTCTACCACATATCGACACACTGGTAGACAACACTGCCCGTTTCGCCATGTTCTCGTTTATGGATGGTTTTTCAGGCTACAATCAGATTAAAATGGATCCAGCTGATATGGATAATACCATTTTCATTACCCCATGGGGCACCTATTGTTATAAGGTTATGCCTTTTGGACTAAAGAAGGCCGGGGCAACATACCAAAGGGTTATGATGACTTTGTTTCACGATATGATCCACAAAGAGATAGAGGTGTACGTGGACGATATGATAGCCAAATCACAGAATGAGGAGGAACATGTAGATCACTTACTAAAATTGTTCAAGAGACTTCGTAAATACCAGTTGAGGCTGAACCCTGCAAAGTGTACCTTTGGGGTCAGATCTGGGAAGTTATTAGGTTTCATTCTCAGCCAGAAGGGTATTGAAGTGGACCCAGATAAAGTGCGAGCAATTCAAGAAATGCCAGCTCCGCAAACTGATTCTTAAGTCAGAGGATTTTTGGGCCGTTTGAATTACATCTCCCGGTTCATCTCCAACATGACTCCAATATGTTCACCGATCTTCAAATTGCTCCGTAAGAATCAGCCAGTAGAGTGGAATGCTGACTGTCAACAAGCTTTTGAGAAACTCAAAAGTTATCTCCAAGAACCTCTTGTTCTAATTCCTCCGGTCCCCGGAAGACCTCTCATTATGTATTTGACTGTTTTGGAAGAGTCTATGGGCTGTGTTCTGGGACAGCATGACGAGACTGGCCGGAAAGAGCATGCAATTTATTATTTGAGTAAGAAGTTTGCAGATAGTGAAAGTCGTTATTCACTACTGGAAAAGACTTGTTGCACTTTGGCTTGGGCCGCCAAACGCCTGAGGCAGTACCTAATTTGTCATACCACCCTTTTGATTTCCAAGATGGATCCGATAAAGTACATTTTTGAGAAACCTGCTCAATCAGGCAGACTTGCCCGTTGGCACATGTTATTATCTGAATATGACATTCATTATGTCACTCAAAAAGCCATCAAAGGAAGCATTCTCTCAGAATATCTTGCTGATCAACCAGTTGAAGACTATGAACCACTCAAATTTGATTTCCCTGACGAGGACATTATGGCAGTGAAGGATGATGAAGAGTCAAGTTCTGAAGAAGATCCCAGGGCTGAATATAGATGGAAGATGATGTTCGACGATTCGTCCAACTACAAGGGGCATGGAGTAGGTGTTGTTATGATCAATCCTGAAGGTGGCTACACCCCTTTTACAGCTAGGTTGGATTTTGGATGTACGAATAATATTGCTGAGTACGAGGCGTGCATTCTGGGTTTGGAAGCTGCAATCGATCTCAGAATCTATTTTCTTGAAGTTATGGGTGACTCCGCTCTGGTCATTTATCAAATCAGAGGCGAGTGGGAGACAAAAGATGAGAAGCTTATCCCTTATCAGGCATATGTTCTGGAGCTTATTAAGTGTTTTGATGAGATAACTTTTCGCCATGTGCCACGTAATGAGAATCATGTGGCCGATGCTTTAGCGACACTGGCTTCAATGTGGCAAGTCAGATTTATCAATGAAGATCCAGTAATCAGTATTGGAAGAAGGACCGAGCCTGCCTACTTCCAGGTCATTGAAGAAGAATCAGACGACAAACCTTGGTTTCATGACATTTTGAACTTCCTGAAGAATCAAGAATATACGGCCAACGCCTCCGCTCTTGATAAGAGGACTCTGCGAAGATTGTCAGCCAAGTTCTTCGTCAGCAACGGTGTACTGTACAAAAGGAATCATGATATGGTTTTGTTAAGATGTGTCGATAAGAGAGAAGCAGACTTGTTGATCCATGATATTCATGAAGGAGCTTTTGGCACCCATGCCAATGGGCACGCCATGGTTAAGAAGGTCTTGAGGGCTGGATACTATTGGCTGACTATGGAGACTGATTGCATCCAGTATGCTAGGAAATGCCATAAATGTCAGATTTATGCAGACAAAATGCATGTTCCTCCTACTCTGTTGAATGTGTTATCATCGCCCTGGTCGTTTTCTATGTGGGGCATTGATATGATTAGGGCGATTGAGCCTAAAACGTCTAATGGGCGTCGCTTCATTCTGGTGGCTATAGATTACTTTACCAAGTGGGTGGAAGCTGCCTCTTATGCAAACGTAACTAAGCAAGTAGTTGCTCGTTTCGTTAAGAACAATATCATTTGTCGCTATGGGATTCCGAGCAGAATCATAACTGACAATGGAACCAATTTGAATAACAGAACCATGAAGGAGTTATGTGATAACTTCAAGATTGAGCACCATAACTCTTCACCATATCGTCCGAAGATGAATGGAGCGGTCGAAGCTGCGAACAAGAATATAAAGAAAATCCTTCAGAAAATGGTCAAAACATACAAGGATTGGCATGAGATGTTGCCATACGCACTACATGGATATAAAACGTCCGTCAGAACATCAACAGGGGCAACCCCTTTTTCGTTGGTATATGGAATGGATGTTGTCCTCCCTATAGAAGTGGAAATACCTTCGCTGAGGATATTGATGGAAACAAAGCTTGATGAAGCTGAGTGGATTCAAGAGAGATATGATCAGTTGAATTTAATTGATGAGAAGCGCCTGACAGCTATGTGCCATGGTCAGTTGTATCAGAAGAAGATGAAGAGAGCATTTGATTAAAAGGTCCGCACTCGGGAATTCCGAGTAGGCGAGTTGGTACTTAAGAAGATCTTGCCGTCGCAAAGAGATGCCCGTGGAAAGTGGGCGCCTAATTATGAAGGTTCATACATAATTAAGACAGTGTTTTCAGGAGGATCTCTCTTCCCCACGACTATGGACGGTGAACAGCTTGCACATCCTGTGAATGCTGATTCGGTACAGAAGTATTATGCTTAAAACAAGGACACCTCTGTGATATCCAGGAATCCCCAGAGAAGATCCAGTTAGCTACAGCTAGAGTCCTTAGTCATTAGGGTTATTGGTCATTGAATACAATGTAACCTTTGATAAATTTCCATTTTGTTGCATTTGTAATACTTCTTGGGACTCTGCTATTTGGCAAGTCACCATTTTTCAATGAATATCAGCTATCGAATCATCCCTTGTTTAATACGCTTTCATTTCTTTATTTCTGCAAAATTCCTTAGTCATTTTCACTTGATTCTTTTGAAAACGGAAATTTCTAAGAAAACACAAAGATAAACTGAGTTCTATTCTGGAATTAAGTTTGTTTTGGAATCAATTTGTGTAAGAAGAGTTTAGTTCATGGCATGGATCTGCCATCTCCGGTGAAAGAAGATTGCCCGGTTATCCTTGATGTTTTGGTTTCAGGGTGTTGGCTTGTGTTATCCTTCCTTTTTTCCTGTTTTGCATCGTTCGCGTCGTTTCTAGCATATAGCTAAGCATGTGCATCATCCCCTAGCATCTTTGCTTTTCTTTGTGCTCTGTTTTGCTTGCGGTCTTTTGTTGTGCCTGTCTTTATTTCTTCAGTGAAGTAAAGACATTCCCGGTCTGCTATTGTGTCGTGTTCGTTCGGTCTTAACCTCTGCGCGCCAGATTTGAATCTTTAAAATCTTTTTCTGTTCCCCAAGAAGTTTAACTTTAAAGCATTTTTAAGAGCTGTTCTTGTTTGAATCACGTCAAACTTGAACCTGTTCTTGTTTGAATCATGTCAACTTGAACTTAGACTTTGTTTGAATCGTGTCAAGCATTGTCTTCTGCGTTCTTGTTTGAGTCATGTCAAACTTGAACTTAGACTTTGTTTGAATCGCGTCAAGCATTGTCTTCTGCGTTCTTGTTTGAATCATGTCAAATTTGAACTTAGACTTTGTTTGAATCGTGTCAAGCATTGTCTTCTGTGTTCTTGTTTGAATCGTGTCAAACTTGAACTTAGACTTTGTTTGAATCGTATCAAACATTGTCTTTTGTGTTCTCGTTTGAAGCGTGTCAAACTTGAACTTGGACTTTGTTTGAATCGTGTCAAGCACTGTCTCTTCTGTTCTTGTTTGAATCGTGTCAAACCTGAACAGAGTCTTTATTCGAATCGTGTCGGACACTGACCCCCTTTGTTTTAAAACTGTTCTTGTTCGAATCGTGTCGAAATTGAATTGGGGCTTTGCTTGAATCGTGTCAAGCATCATCTTTTGTTTTAAAACCGTTCTTGTTCGAATCGTGTCGAACTTGAATTGGAACTTTGCTTGAATTGTGTCAAGCATCGTCTTTTGTTTTAAAACTGTTCTTGTTTGAATCGTGTTGGACATTGAACACCCTTTCTTGTTACTTTTCTAAAATTGCTAATAATTTCATTCAACCTTATAAGACTCCTATCTGGTGTGCAGGGTTAGTCTCTGTTTTCCTGGCTCTTTCTGAAGATCCCATTTTGAGCTCTTCAGTTTAAGATCCTCAGGAAGTCCTCGCCTGGTTGTTTGTCTCTTTTGGGCTGATCCCTAGTGATCAGGTTTTTCTTCCTGGTTTCGTGCCCAGAAAGAATGTGGGTTTGTTGTGTCCCAGTGGTCTATCTCCCCGGATCTTTCCCAGCGGAGATTATCTGTGGCCTTTTCCCCAGAGTTTCTTTGGAGTCTCCTCAGTGGGTCTTTTGGTTGGCCGGCTTGTATCCCTAGTGAGTTGTTTCTCATGGATACTAACCTTCGCCCTTCCCCAGTGAAGCTCTCTGGTCTTTTGCTTCCTGTTTCCCCTTGGTGTTTTATTGTGTCTGCATTCTCTTGCATCTTCTTGGCATCATGTTTGTTGCATTGCATGTGTGTGCATCTGAGGGTAAAATTTTTGGTTATCTGTATTTAAATATCCTTCACAATTGCTTACATGAGGATCTTCATCTCTCATGTCATCAGGTGAAGATATTTAAATAGGGGCAACTGTTGCACCCCAAATTTTACCCTAATTTTTTCCTGCTATTTGCCTTATTCTAATTTGATAATTATCCTAGCTCTTATTTGCTCTGTGGCTATTTTAATTTCAATTTGGCACCATTTTATTTTATTTGAGTTGTTTTAGTTTTATTAAATTTAAATCAATCTTATTTAAGCCATTTATTTTAGTTAACTAGGCTAATTATCCATTTAGCTCCTTTTAATTAGTTTTTAATTTAAATGATAGTATTCTATTTTATATGTTAATATTCTATTTTGTTTTTTATAACTATACTATTAATCATGGTAAGAACAATTCACGTGGCATTTTGGTTTCCATTTCTTTTATTTTGGACCAATGAGGATTAAGTTTGTGAGGTTTGACTTTTCAATCTTTCTTCCAACCATTGAGAGCATGACATGTGGCATCCGAGAGGCCAAAAGAGACCAAATCCTTTCTCCTTCTTTCGTTCTTGCTGAAGAATTGTAAACGAGGAAGAAATTTCAGTTGTATCTTGTATCAATCCATTCATCACAACCATTCAAATTGCAAGACCGTTGGCGCGGGTTCTCCAATTTTGAATCTCCTAACCCATTCCTCTTCGAGCTCATCCTTGTATTGTGCAGAAAATGGTTCAAAGAAGACATACCATTTCCAGCATTCAACTGCTCTGTCTGCAAAACTATCCACACTACCTCCAATCTTTGCTCCATTTGGTATCCCTCTCAACAGCATCAATGGGAGAGTTCTGAATTCATTCACCAAGTGATGACTGCGCCCCTGCACGTCTGAGATGTCGCAGCGCATTTCTCTCCCAGAATTGGACCAAGCTTGGAATTCAAACGAAAACCCTAATGGTTCAGCTTATGCCCACCAGCTGCTTGAGAATTTGACCCGGCCCATGATGTCTCTCATCAACCCAACACTTTGCCTATTTAAAGAGACTCGTTTCAGTTCTGAAGAAGACATTTTTTGCTACAAAAAACACTAAATATTGGAGCATCCAAAGAGAAGGGAGTAAGGATTAGCAGCAAGGATTCGTAACCAATTCAAAGAGAAACAAGTTCAGTTGATAACATTCTTTTTCCTTCAACTCTAATCTCTTCACTTATTCATAGCATGATAGTTTAAATTTTGATGATAAATGGCTGTTACATGTTGTTTTGGTATGTTATGTATAAATTTTATTGTCATATAAATTTGTCCATGTTATCAACCTTAAAATGTTGTTGCACTTTCCATTTTTGATGTTGGCACCAGTTCTAGTTTTCACTTGAGTATATGTGTTGATATGCGAGTTTTGCCTTTTGAAAATGTTTGAGTTTGGTACTGATAGTTGTGTTAAATCCACAGACTATTTCCCTTTTTTTTACTTGATTGTTAAAGTTTTCTCAGCTTATCATATACACTGCCTGTGAAGGTGAAATGAGTAATCGTGATGCTGACTGTTTGCCTTTACAAGTCTTGCTTGACATGTTAAATGATGAAACCAACTATGAGTAATTTCTGCTTGATGTTAAATTAATGACCATCCTATGCTCTGCTCTACTTTTGGTGGTGTGTTTGATCTTGCCTCTTTTGTATTTGGTCATTGGTGTACATGGACCTTCCTGAGTTTGTTTAAGATTTACCATGCTGTCTTGAAATATAAGCTTTGTTGTGTTGGTTTATGAATATTAATGCACAACATTGGCTGATCTGCTCTATGCTTGTTTTTGTTAACTTGTTGAGTTTGTTTGGTTACTATTGTTAAGCTCATAACAGATACATATATGACTTCTTCTTGATGTTTCAAAATATATGCTCAAGTTGTTGATATGCCTCTCTTTCTGTTATTCATGCAGCCACCACTTGTATGCCTAAGTTTATGTGTTTACTTAATGTCTAAGAAACCTGTTAAGCCCTGAGGCTATGCAGACAGTTTTTGTTGTTTTGAACTTGTTGCAATGTTGAAGCTTTATCTATACTCATCCACCCTTCTGGCATGACTGCAACTTTGATATGCCTAAAATGTGTTTTGAATCAAGTTTGTCATATATGCTTAAACTGGTACACTGCCGAGCTATGTACTTGTTGTATATAAGATTCATAATCTGCTTAACATGATAAGACTTTTAAACTGAGTTATTACATTTTGTAGCTCATGATAGTTGATCACTTATATGCTTGTTGAGTTCTGGTTTTTAAATGAATTTTGGTTTGTGAAATAGTAGCCTCCAATCTTTACTTTGTTCACTAAGATTGACATGTTAACTTTGTTGCCATCAGTTATATGTCTTTTACTTTGGAATGATAAACCTGTCTTGACATGCCATTTCCTTATAGCTTGAACCATGCTCACCAGTTCTGCAGTCTTTCATCTACCATGCCATACCTATTTCACTTGTCATCTTGATTAATGTTTAGTTTATAGGTCTGAATTTTTATGTGTGTTTTATTTTATATTTTTGAGCATGTCTATCTATGTGCCTGCTGAGTTTTTGGTTTCTACATATGAAATAGCTCTTTAACATGTGGAAGTTGATCATGTTTCCTTATGTACTAAATGCTTTGTTTGATCCACAATCCATGTCAATGTTTATGTGTTTTTTTTTTTGTGCATCACGTCTTTGTAGGTTGGTTTTATCTTATATGTCTATAATTAATGAATGGTATAGCCTGTTCAAATCTCTACCTATGTTTGTGTATATTATTTGCTCATATCCCTACCTGCCATAGCTGCCTGATAAATTCATGTTTTTTTCTAAGTCCATCTAGTTTGTCAACATATTGTGCTTGCTGATCTTTGTACCTGTATTATGTTTGTCACCTCACATCACACATGAGCTTTACAAATACAGATGCCTGTTGTCTATGCCTCTAACTGTTTATCCTGAGTAAGGAGTTTGTTATATCTGTGGTTGAGTTTGGATTATAGCTTTGATGATTGCTTTGTATACTCAAACTTCCTTGATACATGTCGTTTGAATCCTTGTGTAGAATTTTGTGTCTGATATTAATCTTGATATACAACCTATTCATCTAAATTTCTTTCTGAGTCACAAACATGAACACATGTCTTGCTTCACTGGCCACGCACTTCACACATCATATCTGTTGCTAGACTTTGAAACTCTTTCCTAATCTACATATTCTGGTAAATTTTGATTGCTTATGAACCTCAAATGACTTCTCATGTATGTTATACGTGTGCTGGTTGTGTACAATCTACTGCCTTAAGCTTTGAACTGGTGTGGTCCCTGCTTTCTGTCTCGCCATGCTTCCTTGATGCTTACCTTGACTTTCAATTTGCCATTTTCTTGTTTTCTACCCATTCAGCTTTCGATGTATGTGGTTCAGTTTGGATTTAGTTTGAGTCATCACCTGATTTGGTTACTGTCCATTTTAAAGTTGTGTATAAACTGCTGATGTGCTACCTATTCCTGTAATTAAATGTGTATGTCCAACAGTGTGGAAATATGTTAGGATGAATGAAACTTGTCATACGCCACTGTCATTTTAATGATACATGAGTAAATGTTGGATGATATGCCATATGCCACTATCTGTTGTGAATGATAATATCTGAGTAATTGTTGTTTTTGTGCAAATTGCCCTATTTTGCCTAGAATAGACGTGTTTGGTTTATATGCCCTCTGAGTATCAGGATTTCGTTTGGATTGTGTGAGTATTGTGTGCTTCTTGAACTCTTGTGGCACTTCATCTTTGCTAGCTTATATTGTATTGTATGATAGGATCTAGGTGAAGCAAATGTCACTTTTGTATTCCTTGATTATTGCTAATCATTTTAGAGTTTTGTTTTGTTGAATTTGGTTGGGTATTGCTGAGTAATGATCATAAGAGCATGGCTGGCGCATGCTTATTTTGAATCATATAATAACTGGATGAGGGCGTAGCACTGCTGGTCCAGGAGGAGAGTTATAAGAGTTGTTTATGCTGAGGACGGGGGTTCGATCCCCTCGCCCAACCTTTTTTTATTTTCCTGATTTGCGTTTGTTTTTAAATATATGTGTATTCCACCCTTCTTTTATCAAGGCGCGCACGTAGCCCAGTTGGCTGTGGTTTGGTTCTGTTTGATTCAAAGGGCTCGGGTTCAATCCCCATGGTTGCAACTCTCTTTTTATCACTTAGTTATTTATTTCACTATTCTAATTTTATATTCAATTTCTAAAGTACCATAACTTGTTTATTTCTTATCATTTTTCTTCCCTTCTTTTTGCTTCATTTCCTTTATTAAGCCTATTTTCTATATAAAAGAAAATTATCAAAAATATGTAATTTTGAGACTTTATTCTTGTTTAAGTTTAAAAATATTCATTAAGGTTTTATTGCACTTTCTTATTCATCATGTCATTGTTATACCTAATGTGTTTGGCCATTATGTGTTTAATTTTCACTTTGCTTTGACATCTTGATTTCATCTCATCTCATATTTGTATTCATGTCTTTTATATCATCCTATTATCTCTTTAATATTTTATCAACTTTTCTCCCCTATTCCAAAGGAAGGTAATTATGGTTGACTCTTAAAGTCATGGCCCCCATCTTAACCTAAGTAACCTCTTAGGAAGAAACCTTGTTTCTTGGCCTCATCAGAGCCATAGAAATTACAACTAGCTTTAGGGAGAGTTCCTCAACTCTTAGTGATATTCATCATAATGAATTTATCACTTCCCCTACTGACTAAACCTCAACATAGGTCCATTACAACTAGACCTAGAGAGTTCCTAAACTCTACAATGAGCTTGTACTTATTTCCCCTCTGAATATTGTCCACAGTCAATCATTCAGTAGAAGTAGAACTACGCATACTCTGATTCTATTCCCGAGGATACGTAGGCGTAAAGTGCGATGCTTTATCGAGTATACTTAGATATTAACCCCTATGGTTTTTCAACCTTTAGCATAAAACCTTTAGCAAACATAAGATAACGTTAACAAGAGGCTCCAGTAGAGTACTACGGACGTTTAGGGTGCTAATACCTTCCCTAGGCGTAACCACCCCCCGAACCTTAGATCTTTCCCTTTAGGTTTTTCTAACGATCTTGAACCTTTCCTTTGGATAAATCAAAGTCGGTTGTAAAAGAAATTGATGCAAATTAATTAATAATTTGTTATCCGATTTTCACCGCAACAACAAGTAAACAACATGAGCAAGATAATAGCACAAAATAAGCAAGATAAGAGAGACATAAAAGAATCTAAGGTTGAGGAGCAGGTGGAAGTCTTTTTCTTACTGCCCCTTTTTGTCCAATCTTTTTCTTACTGCCTCATTCTCTTTCTTCAACTCATCCAGAGTTTTCAGCACTATAGCAGATGAAGTTGACTCTACAGAAGGTACCAAATCCTCAGAGCTTTTAGCAGAATCTTTCTTTGGAGAGGCTTCAGGTGATTTTTCTTCGACTTCAGCAATTACCAGAGTTTGATGTTCAGAGATTTCTTCCTGAGGTTCTACAACCATAGGGGTTTTCCAGCCTAGATGAAGAATGGGTTTCTTTTCCCAGAATCTTAGAACCTGCTCATTGAAGATCTTCATATGGTCACAGAAGTTCTGTTGAGCTATGTCATAGCTTAGTTCCTTCATCTTCAGAGATTCAGTATTAAACCACTTTCTGAATTTGGTCCAGAGATAGTCAGAAGCAGCTGGATTCAGATTCTCCATATAACCCTGCTTCAGAAAGTTAATCCATTCCTGTATTTCTACCTCGAATGCCAATAAAGAGTTACCAACATCTGATTTGGAGGTTTTTGGTTTTGGTTTGGGAATGGCTATTTTGTGAGAGGTTGAGGTAAGTTTGTCTAGAGCTTCTAAGTCAATTACAGTTCTGAGGGGATCTTCTGAGAAATTTGTTGAAGGAGAGTCAGAATTGAGAATGGGAGAGGTAGGTGATGTATTTTCTGGAGTGATGAAATCTTGTGGGGGACTTGTGAGATTATGTGAGGATTGAAGGACATTGAGAGGACAGTTGATACCAGGAATAGAGGTGTTTGGGAAAAGTTCAGAATTTTGAATTTGATTTTCTGGTTGGGGAGCTGTGAAGAGAGGTTCAAGATCAATGTCAGACAGAACTTGTGCAAGTTCTGGTTGTGGTTCAATAAAATCAGAAGGAGTGGGGTCAATGTCGATGTCAAAATCGTCAAGGGTTTGTGGTGATGGTGATGGATTTTCAGAAGGTTTGGGAGAAGATGAGGTTTTAGATGTGGATACCAATATGGATTCGACGACAGAAATGAAGGACGAGTTACCTTTCTTTTTAGCAGCTTTGGGGGTTTTCTGAGGAGTTCCTTCAGAGGCTTTCCTTTTTCTTGATGTTCTGGTGGAACCTTCTGGAGGTACTTGCTTGAGATCTTGCAAAGAAACCTCTGGAATGGTTCCATCAGATTTACACGCATCCAGATATCTGAGAACAATTTTTGGATGAGTATCTGCTGAGAAGAGAGGAAAATCTTTCAGAGGTATTTTCCTGGTGGTGATGACTTCCTTAGTGAGTTGGGTTGGATCCTTCTTGATGGTCTCAATGATTTTCATCTTCTTGAGGTTCTTTGCATTGAGAGGTCTTCCAGTAATAGTTTATAGATCAGAGATTTTCTGAGCTTCAGTCAGGTGTTCTATCAGCTTATTCTCCGTTAGAATATCTGAGATTAGTCTTCCTAGAGGGATCCAATCTCTCTTGGTTCTTTCGTCTTCTCTTGTTTCCTTGACACTGTTCTTCAGATGATTGAATAGACTGTGAGGAAGATTTACTTTAGTAAAGGTGGAGATGAGGTACAGAAGGTACTGTTGATCGTTGTTGATGTAGTCAGAAAAACTTGTAGGTTTCCTGTGATAAATGCAACCTAGAATGATTCTGGCCCAAATTCTGTGACGATCCTTTAGGTCTTTGATGTTGTTGGAGTGTTGTCCGGAGGTAAAGATTTCCCTTGAGATAGTTTTTAGGTCAGAGATCTTTTCCATCTCACTGCATCTAATTCCTGATCCATCATGATGAATCAGTTTACCAATAAGATCTTCAGTGATGACAATCTTCTTTCCCATTACATACGAAGTTACTTGATGATTTGAGACAGATGCAAAAATCCAGAATTCCTTAACGAGTTTGGGAAAAACTGGACCCATTAAGCGATTAAAGTATTTGGTCCATCCTTGAAACTCAACCTCAGGAGTAAGGTCATACCCATTTTCTTTCATGCTTTCAAAATCCACGATGAGTTCACAGAGAACTTCAAGAGAGGCAATGGGAGTGAGAAGAGTTCTTGAAGGCTCAACGTACCTTTCTTCAATGATTTGGTCAGCAGATTCTTGAGACATCGCTTGTTGAGAGCAGGAGGCCATTGTTCATAGACTTAGGGTTTTGGAGAACACAAAGAGGAACAAGAATTGTAGAAAGTAAAACAAGAATTGCAAATAAGAAGGAGAAAGCGATAGAGAGCTAAGTGAGTGATAGTGAGCGTGTGAGGGTGTTAGAAGTGACATATATATAAGAGAGACCAAGAAAATAAATAGCAATTAAAGACAATAAACATAATGATTAATAGATGTAATGATTTCTGACAAGGGAGATAGCGTGAAAAATTTTGGGAACAGTTACCGATGTGACTTGGCATCTCGATATGTCAACACAGACGTTTCAGTTTTCCAGAGTTTGACACGTATTCAACTTCAGAGAAATATCTGGAGCGTAGGTTGACAGCAGTTTGCTAGGGTGAACTTAGTGATCTATCCTTGAAATGAAAAGTTCAGATCTTCTGAATAGATTCTGAAATAATCTTTCTTCTCACTTCTGAAGAATTATTGGTCAGATGTTCACAAAAAAAAAATCGGAGAGTTAAAAATACAGAAATTACATTTTCATTATGGACAAAATTCCATACAGAGATTTTTCAGAATGAAATTAAATCTATCTTCAGCAAGGGGTTTGATGGTCTGTGTCTATAAATTTTAAACAGAGAATTCCCTTTTGAGTATAGTCCCTAATGAAGTGGTGTTTAATTTCTATATGTTTAGCCCTAGAATGCAAAATAGGATTTTTAGAAAGACAGATGGCAGAAGTATTGTCACATAGGATAGGGATGTTACTCTCGTAAATGTGAAAATCTTCAAGCTGATTCTTCATCCAGAGCATCTGAGTACTGCATCCAGCTGCAGCTATATATTCAGCTTCAGCAGTTGATAGTGCAATGGTGGATTGTCTTTTGCTGGACCATGAGATTAAGTTGTCTCCTACAGAAACTGGCAGCTTCCAGAGGTACTTTTTCTTTCTGTTCTATCTCCAGGAAAGTCAGCGTCGCAGTATCCTACCAATTTGTATTCTCTGGACTTTCTATAGCAAAGACCAAGATTAGTAGTACCTTTCAGATATCTGAAAATTCGCTTAACTGCAGTTAAATGAGATTCTCTAGGATCTGATTGGAATCTAGCACAAAGACAGACACTATAGAGAATATCAGGTCTTGAAGCAGTTAAGTAAAGGAGAGAACCAATCATACCTCTGTAGAGCTTCTGTTCTACTTTCTTACTTACCTCATCCTTTTCCATAATGCATGTGGGATGCATAGGAGTTTTGGACGGCTTACTTTCTGACATGTCAAATTTCTTCAGAAGATCTCTGACATACTTGCTTTGATGTATGTAAGTTCCTTCTAGAGTTTGATTGATTTGAATTCCCCAAGAAAAACTTGAGTTCTCCCATTAAGCTCATTTCAAATTCTGCCTGCATAGTCTTAGCAAATTCTTTGCCCAAGGAGCTTTTCGTGGATCCAAAAATTATATCATCTACATAAATTTGACAGATCAGAATGTGATTTTTAAATGTCTTACAGAATAGAGTTGTGTCCACCTTCCCTCTGATAAAATCATTTTCCAAGAGAAAGTTACTTAGTCTCTCATACCAAGCTCTGGGAGCTTGCTTTAGACCATATAACGATTTCTTGAGTTTATAAACATATTCTGGATGTTTTGTGTTTTCAAAACCAGGGGGTTGATGTACATAAACTTCTTCATCAATGTAACCATATAAAAATGCACTTTTGACATCCATCTGATAAAGAGTGATGTCATTATTTACAGCAAACGAAATTAAAAGTCTGATAGATTCTAACCTTGCGACTGGAGCAAAGGTTTCTGTATAGTCTATCCCTTCTTGCTGACTATAACCTTGTGCAACCAGTCGTGCTTTGTTTCTGACAACTTCTCCTTGTTCATTCAGCTTGTTTATGAAGACCCATTTGGTTCCAATGATGTTGAAGCCTTTGGGTTTAGGAACTAGATCCCATACGCCGTTTCTGGTGAATTGATTCAATTCTTCTTGCATTGCGAGTATCCAATCGTTGTCTGAGAGTGCTTTGTCAATAGAAGTGGGTTCAATCAGAGATATTAATCCCATGAGAGATTCTTCAGTATTGAAGGAGGATCTTGTTCTGATTGGATCATCTTTCTTTCCCAGAATTTTGACTTCAGGATGTGCTAGTGCACTTCTGGATTGTCTTTTCTGGATGGGTTCTTCAGATGTTGCTGTGACAATTGTATTGTCTTTTTCTATATTTTGCAATGGTCTTTCGGAAGATCCGGTTTCAGTGCCTGTAATTTGAACTTCTATTTCTGCAAGAGATTCATCATGCTTTGGCTTTTTAGGGCCAAGCTTATCATCAAATCTGACACAAATATATTCTACTACAGTTCGTGTTTCTGTGTTATATACTCTGTATCCTTTCGAACGTTCAGAGTATCCTAACATGAAGCATTTTTTTGCCTTAGAATCAAACTTGTTCAGAGGATCATTAGTATTTAAAATGAAGCACGTACATCCAAATGGATGAAAGTATGAAATGTTGGGCTTTCTGTTCTTCCACAATTCAGATGGAGTTTTTTCCAGAATAGGTCTTATAGAGATTCTATTCTGAATGTAACACGCTGTATTAACTGCTTCAGCCCAAAAGTGTTTAGCCATGTTAATCTCATTGATCATGGTTCTGGCCATTTCTTGTAGAGTTCTATTCTTGCGTTCTACAACTCCATTTTGTTGTGGAGTTCTAGGACAAGAGAAATCATGAGAAATGCCATTTTCATTAAAAAATATTTCCAATTTTTTGTTTTCAAATTCCCCACCATGATCACTTCTGACTTTTACAATTCTAAACTCTTTTTCATTTTGAACTTGGTTACAGAAAGTAGAGAATACAGAGAGTGACTCGTCCTTGTGTTTTAAGAACTTTACCCATGTCCATCTGCTATAGTCATCTACGATCACTAATCCATACTTCTTACCACTGATGGATGAAGTTTTCACTGGTCCAAACAGATCTATATGTAGAAGTTCTAATGGTCTGGAGGTAGAAACAACATTTTTTGGTTTAAAAGAGGGTTTAGAAAACTTTCCTTTTTGACATGCTTCACACAGAACATCTGAGCTGAACTTCAGGTTAGGAAGTCCTCTGACCAGATTGAGTTTGTTAATCTGAGATATTCTTCTCATACTAACATGCCCCAATCTTTTGTGCCAGACCCATTGCTCGTCGTCAGCAGACAAAAGGCATTTTACATTCTGACTTTTTAGTTCAGAAAGCTTTATTTTATAAATGTTGCTCTTTCTCTTTCCATTAAAGAGGATTGTTCCATCTTTCTGACTAACTGCCTTGCAGGACTTTTGATTGAAGATTATATCATAACTGTTATCACTTAATTGACTTATGGATAACAAGTTATGCATTAATCCTTCTACTAATAAAACATTAGATATAGAAGGTAGAGTACCGTTACCTATGGTTCCCGAGCCAATGATTTTCCCTTTCTGATTGCCTCCAAAACCTACATACCCTCCAGCTTTAAGTTCCAGACTTTGGAACATATGCTTTCTTCCCGTCATGTGTCGCGAGCATCCAGAGTCCAGGTACCATGATTGTTGTTTCAATCTTGCTGTTAAAGACATCTGCAACGTATAGGATTTTATCCTTAGGTACCCATATTTCTTTGGGTCCTTGTTTGTTAGTGTTTATAGAATTCTGATTGAGTTTTGGTTTCTCAATAGAATTTGAAGAGTAAGATTCACTAGTATATTTTATATCATGTTTGTGTCCATATGTGAAGTGAGAGTTTAAAGGTGCGTATTTTATGATCATATCATCAACTTGTTTAGGTTTATATGGAGCTTCTCCTCTAGGATTAACATATCCTATGCCTTTTCTCCCATTTCTACTAACTCCATAGATCATTTAAGCCATTTTGCTTCTGTCTATGTTTTTAGCTAGAAATTTTTGAAAATCATAGTCGTAATGTTTTAAAATGTTATCAGAACTAGTGAGAACTACTGAGTCAGATTTTTTCTGAGATTTTTGAGATTCAAAGGAGTTGAGTTTTGAAATGGTTTCTTTTAACTCAGAATTTTTTGCTTTCAGTTTTCTGTTCTCTTCAGACTCAGATGCCAGACCATGTTTCAGATTCTTGTATTTGAGCTGAAGTTTCTGATAATTTTCAAGAATTTCAGATAGATTATCTTCTAATTGAGATCTAGAAAATTTAGAGAATACCTCTTTAGTTTCTGAGTCAGAATCTGATTCTGATGAGTTGGTGTCATTTTCTGATTCGGATTCTGCTTCAGAAGTTCCGAGTAATCCCAGGTAGCCATAAGACTTTTCTTTCTTTCCTTGTTAAACTTCTTCTTTGGCTTTTCTTTCTGCAGCTTAGGACAATCACTTTTGTAGTGTCCAGGTTCCTTGCATTCGTAACACACCACCTCTTTGTTTCTTGACTTTTTGTGTTCAGAAGATGGTTCAGAATAACTGCTTGATCTTTTAGAGCTTCTGAATTTCCTCTGTCTATTTTTCCAGAGTTGTTGGACTCTTCTGGAAAGGAGTGATAGTTCATCTTCTTCTGAGGAGCCACCAGAGCTTTCTTCTTCTGCCTGAAAAGCTTTAGTTTCATATTTATATTTAGATTTAAGAGCAACAGACTTACCTTTCTTCTGGGGTTCATCTTCTTCTAGTTCTATCTCGTGACTTCTTAGAGAGCTGATCAGTTCTTCAAGAGTTATTTCGTTGAGGTTCTTGGAGAGCTTTAGTGTTGTGACCATGGGTCTCCACACCTTTGGTAAGCTTCTGATGATCTTCTTGACATGATCTGCTGTTGAGTACCCTTTATTCAGAACTTTTAATCCAGCAACCAGAATTTGAAACCTTGAGAACATTTTCTCAATTGTTTCATCTTCTTCCATTTTGAAGGCTTCGTACTTCTGGATGAGTGCCAGAGATTTAGTCTCTTTGACTTGAGTGTTGCCTTCATGCGTCATTCTCAGAGAATCAAATATGTGTTTGGCTGATTCTCTGTTTGTGATCTTCTCATATTCTGTGTGAGAAATCGCACTTAGGAGAATCGTTCTGGCCTTGTGATGATTTCTGAAATCTTTCTTTTGTTGATCCGTCATATTTTTCCTTTTAATCTTCTAACCGTCTTTTCCAACAGGATGAGTGTAACCATCAGTTACCATATCCCAGAGGTCGCCGTCATGAGCCAGAAAGAAACTTTCGATTAAGTCTTTCCAGTAATCAAAATTTTCACCGTCGAACACTGGTGGTTTGCCACTGATTTTGTCATTGTTGTTCTGAACGGATTCCGCCATAGTGTTTTTCTTTGAAGGATCTTTTTCTGACACGGTTAAGTGTTAGCACCCAGAACCAGGCGCTCTGATGCCAATTGAAGAAACGAAAAACACAAGAAAGGGGGTTTGAATTAGGGTTTTCTAAAAATTAAAGCAAAAGGACACGATGGTTATCCTGGTTCGTTTGAACTAAAACTACTCCAGTCCACCCGCCAAGGTGATTTCGCCTCTCTCTCTTGAGGACTTAATCCACTAAACAATAAGGGTTACACAATCACAGAGACAACTGTCAATGTCTTCTTGAGTTTTAACCACAGCTCGGTTATCTCAAGGAATTACAAATGAACAAGTGTATAAGGTGCTTCTAATAAGCTATATCACAGCTGTGATGTTTACACAATATTTTGATCGAATTTGAAAACAGATGAAAACTTGATGAATTGTAAAGTGTATGCGCGCAAGTTTCTTCGTCATCTGTGCAAGGGCTCCTTTAAATAGATGAAATTATTTTGATCCGTTAGAGACGTGAGAACTATTTTTGGAGGTTGATAAAAAGCCATTTAATGCTCTTTCCAAAAATACAGATATTGTCTGATAATGGCTGTTACTTTGTGATACTCATAAATATTAAGGATAGCGTATCAGAGTCCATGTTGAAGAGTTGAATTATCAGAGTTTCTGGATCAAGGCAGCTTTGGTGCTGAAAGCGTGACACTTCTTTATCAAAACTTCGCATGATTAGTTTCTGGATTAGGATTGATATTGATATTTAGATTATGTTTTTTTTAATTCTTTATGTAATTCTCATCTTTTTCCTTTAAATTGAGTTTATTATATCTACGGTTGATGGTTTCTTTCACTAACATACCTTTGAAATATAAACTATTAAATTAATTTTGGAAATAATCATATAAAAAATTAATGATTTTCTAATATGGTTAATAAAGTTTTTAGTCCCTCTAAATATCGTAGATTTCGTTTAGTTATTCCAAAATTTTCCCGGATGCTTACGTGGCATGCCACGTGGAACTTCTTCGATGATTGGGCATATGCGTGGCAGTGCCAACGTGGAAAAAATATGACGTAGATGCCACATGGAAATTTCTTCCATTTTTAATTTTTTATATTTATAAATTTAGAATTTATAGCTAATTTGTAGCAAATTCCAAGCTAATTCTTAACTAATTTTTTCTTCTAATGCATAATTCACATTGGCCTGAAATCTTGCTGAGCTTCTTGAAATCTTACCAGCCGTGTCATTTTGGCAAATTTTGCTCTAAGAAGTACCTTTTCACACTCTTTCTATGAAGTAATAAATCATATTATTGGATTAGCAATGTACTCTATAAGCTATATTGATTCATGCATGTATATTTCATAAAGAACAACACAGGTGATATTGTCAGCACTACCTCTCTGATATGTTTCTTACAGCAGTCTCTTTGCAGCCTCTTCTGCATCCTCAAGTGGTTTAGTCATAGCAACGACTTTCTTAAGAAACTCAAGAGAAGTGTCAACTTTTCTCCAAGTGTGTATTACTATTTATAATTCATACTGCTTCAAGATAGAATACAGACTACAAATTCAAATAGAAATACACTATCTAAATTATTATACTTCTGACAAAACTCTTATTACATCATTATAACTTAAATATATTAGTTTCCTATGGATTAAATATATTAGTTTACTATGGATTATACGAATTCGTATTAAATATGAATTAAATATATTACTATATTATTCTTATTACACCACCCAAATTATTCTACTATAGATTAAATATATTACTATTACACCATAATAACTCTTATTCGAATTCGTTCATAAAATGTGGCACATAGTGTTACTCCCTTTTATAACTTAAATATTTTTGTTTACTATGGATTATTTTACAAATAGAGGGGGTTTATATTAGAATTGGAAAAATGAAATAATTTGGTGAGGAGAATAGCCACCACTGGAGATGGAAAGTATTTATTTCAATTTACAGTAAAATATTTAATTTATTTTCTAATTGTATCATCTATCTAATTAATATCACGTCCATTTCATATGTAGAAGTACAAGAGAGCCACAATTATTCTTAGAAAAGACCCATAAATTGCAGCAATTATCTCATTGTTTTGGTCTCGCAACTTCCTTATCAACACCTCCGCCTCACGTAATTGTCCAATCCACAAATAATAGAAGTTCCCGAAGCAATATCTTTTTCCTTTAATCCATTAAAAAAACCCAAAGATTTCTCTACACAACCACATTCAGCATACGTTTCAATAAAGGAAGTACCAACCACAACATCCACCATGATTCGGTTTTCAAGTACATAACCATGAATCCATCTGCCATGCTCTAGAGTTCCCAACTGAGCACAACACGTAAGGAGAGCAATCTCCACATTCCTTTTCAATATAACTATGAATCTTCTTGCCAACCTCCACATTCCTCAACGCGGAACATGCAGTTAGAGTGCTCACAACAGTAGCTTCAGCATGGCATCCTGATAGTTACATTTTCGCCACTAGGAACGAAGATAAAACATGTCACATTTAGGATGTTCGGAATCTATCAAAGTATGTTGTTGTTATTAGTACATATGCACTATAGTATTCTAGCATAACAAATTAGTTTCTGCGATCGAAAACACACTACTAGAAATCTCGCCTTTAGTGACCTATTTAGCGACTGAAAATCAGTAAAATCGGTCACTAAATTCATCAGTGACTACATTCGCGGCCAAATTTATTCAGTAGCGAATACCCTGGTTGCTAGTCCGTAGCGACCATTTTAGTGACTGATATTTAGTGACGAAATTTAGAGACTGATATCAGAGACCAAATATAGTGACCAAATTTAGATACCGAAGTCAGAGACCGATGTTCGAGACCGAATATAGAGACTGATATTAGAGACCGAATTTAGAGACTAATTTTGTGACAGATTTGAAATTAATTTCTCTGCTCACTGTGACCGAATATGTGACCGATTAGAAAAGGAAGTGTTGAATAAAAAATTTGAAACATTGAAGAGATGTAAAACTTAAAAGAGCATGAGATGAATGATGAGTTAGAGGATGCTTCAAAATCATTAATCAATGTAAGTTGTTCTTCAAATATAACACAATTGTTCATATCATTATTTTCCTAACCAATTTTAAGAAGTTATATGTTCAGTATAAGATTTAGTGAAATAAGTAATCCACATTAGATTTAATAAACTCAAAATTGTTTTATCCGTCGGTTTTATCAGAAAACCAAGGTGAAAAAGTGGTATACCCATCGGAGAAATGTCAAAATAAAGGGGACATTTTCGCCATTTCAGATGTTAAAATCAGAGATGGAGTTGTCTTCATTAATTTTTAGATTCTCAAACTTTGTAGTGAGGAGTTGCAGCCTTGACATCTTAACCCTGAATGTGCCTTTATGAGAAATTTTGAGAATCTCTTAAGCATTTTTGCCTTCAATACATGTGTTGATCAATCTAAACAATTTCTTATCAACACCATTGAAAAAAATATTGAAAGCCTTGGAGTTTCCAAGAGCTTCATTATCTTCTAAATAAGTCCATTCATCTTCTGGCTTTAAGCTTGGTGTACCATCTTTAGAAACATTCATAAGGTGTTTATTACCTTTTACCACAATATTGTAAGTTTTGTTGTTAATGGATTTAAGAAAGGTAAACATCTTAGCTTTCCAATAATCATAATTGGTGCCATCTAAAATAGATTGTATATTGACAGACCCTCCATCCTTTGTGTTGTCCATATGAACAGAAAATATCTTCCTTGAAACTCACCCAAATAGAATAGGTGCCTGCTCTGATGCCAATTGAAATTATGTTCCTTAGGGGACAGATGTTGCACCAGATGCCTAGGATAATTTGTCCAACTTATTAAACCATATTTAACACAATATGAAATCAACACATAATCAAACTAAAAGCAATACAGAACACAAGAGAATTGGTAACCCAGTTCGGTGTAAACCACACCTACGCCTGGAGGGCACTCTACCCAAGAAAAGAAATCCACTCTTTAATAGAATTAGTACAAAGTGTCTTGGATAAATATGCTCATTGCTCAATGCCTTTCTTCTTAATTCTACCATAAGTGTATTTCTATTTAAGACTCCCGTTAAATATGAGAACCCCCTCTCACTTTCTTTCAATCACTAACCCTAGTGATCAATAACAATAATCAGAATGATCAATGTTTAATTTACAACTCAACTAAAGAAACCAACTACTATGCCTTCAATACTACAAAATACATCTTCGATAACATAATACTACTACGATTATGCTTTCCACTGTTGTAATATCGCAAACTGGATGCGCCTGATATATTTTTTATTTTTTTGAAAGTTATTTAATCACAGTTGAGATAAACAACCTTGGTGATAAAGTAAGCGTTACAAGCTTCGAATCCTAGCAACTACATTTTTTTCATTTTTCTCATTACAAAAAGCGTGTGTCACTTAAGTTCATAAATAAGATCTAAATTTTTATTTTTTTGAAATTATTTAACCACGATTTTACTATTCAACCTTTATAATAAGATCTACATTTCAATGTGGTTGCATCACAGTTTTTCTTGTCAACTGTAATGAAAAGTGATATTTTTTAGTATATAAGCAAGACCAACCTTTGCTCTTCCCAAAAGAGAGAAACGACTATAATGATGATTAAAAATTTTCTTCATTTCTCAAGACGGTCACAAGTCATTCAAGAATATCAACCATTAAAAGTAATAATTGCAAGCATTAAATGGTCAGATGTTTCATCTTCAACCTCTGCTATAAATGCACACTTTCATATAATGAATTTCCACATCTTCAAACTATTCTTCTTAACTTCCTATAGCAACATGAGTTCTCCATCTGAGAAGGCTAAGAGAATTATCTCAACAGAAGTCAGTGTTGAGATCAAAACCATCACCACAGTACAACATCATCTGTAGTCAACTGAGGAGGTCCAACCATCTTGGTCGACTGCTGTAAGGGATACACTGAGGGTGAGGAATGCCAAAAAGAAGAAGAAGATGCTGAAGAAGAAGAAGAAGAGAAAGGTGTCGAGGAAGATTGTTTACTATGACTCAAATGAGGGTAGTGAGGAGCGAGTCGTAGATTGAGAAGATTTCTGTAGTGCTAGAGGATATTGTTTCGATCTGGAAAAAATTATATAATGAAAATTATGTTTTATGTACTTTTTTATTATGGGCCTTTTTGTAGAACCTCTTTAGTATTGTTATATGTACTCTTTCCTTTTGATCAATGAAAAAATAAAAACAAAAAAATAGTACACAGCCAACAAAAACAACAACAACACTAATGAAGAATAACAATAACAACATTAAAAAATGCGCCACTTTTATCGTTAGGCCAATAGGCGAAGCAAAAAACTAGAAAGTGTGTCACATTTCCCTTTAGTTGGGACGCTAAACAAGGGAAAATCTCTCACTTTTCACATCGGTTGGATTGTGAACTGAGGTAAAATCCTTCCCTTTTCCCATTTGTTGGGACTGTTAACCAAGGGGTTGGGTTACATGACCACTTTTCACATCAATTGTGTACATAATCGATGTGAAATCCCTTGTATTTTAAAAATATAATCTTTTTACACATTACTATTCACTCCTTTTATTCTACATATCTAGATTTTGTAATCATATTCACATATAAAAAAATTTGAATTGGTTTTGAAAATGTTACATGAAGATTAAATTAAGAAACTAGAGACAAGAACTCACAAACTTAGATACAAATAACTCGTACAACCCCTCCACATGCATCATAAGTTTTATTGAAACCTAACGATTAATTTGATTTGCTTCAAATGTTCTAATAAATACAATGTCCGTGATATAAATTCCAATATAAATATTTGGAAGGATTGTGAATCAAAACAAATGTTTGGCACAAAATTTGAAGTCAAAGATATTAGAAAATAGTAATAAATAATATATTATTTCATTATGTTCTATTAATAAACAAGAAGCAATAGTTACCTTGAACAATTTGATAAAGCAATTGCAACAATGCTCAACAGTTAGCTAGTTTCTGTCGTATCAACAACTTTCTAATCCAGATGATAAATCTTGATAAATAAAAGTTTCTAATACTTTTGTTTTTAGGCTTAAATTGAGGGTCGTGTATGTTATTAAAAGCTATGCTACTTATCAAATACAACAACAAGAAATTGATATTGGTTTACTTTATTGAAAAATTTATATATAAAAGTACATCCATAAGAATTCAATTCTTATGCATTGAATTGAAATAAAATAATTCAGAAGTAAGTGACAAAGATGTTTTTTCAAATGAAAAAATTTCATTTCAGATAAACAAAACTAAGACCAACAAGAAACCAAACAATTATAAAGTTTATATTTGACTGTTATGATTTCACGCGGATTATTGATGTTTCATTTGAATTGATGAGTTGACAATGTCTTGACTGTTGTTACTTTATAAATGAACGATAAAGATTCATTACTTAATTTTTTTCATCAAATTGGACAAATTTTTTTCTCTCGATTGCTAGATCAATCGAGGGAATATACCAAAAATAAAATTTTAAAAAATAAAAGGTGTTAAAATAGTTTTTCCCAACTATTGCTAGCTCAACCGAAAATATAGATCATAAATAAAAATAAATAAATAAAAAGTGCCAAAATATTGTTGTTGGGATTCAAAGGATAATCGATCAAAAGTTTTCGCCTCAGTTTCCAGCTCAACCGAGGGAATAGATTATAAAAAAAGTTTAAAAAAAATCTAGAATGCAGTTGTTGAGTTTCAATAGTGTGTAGATTTTTTTCTCTTGGCTGGCAGCTCAACGGAAGGTATAAGTAATAAATAATAAATAATAAATAAAATATGCTGAAATGCAATTGCTAAAATCTGAAGGGTGTTGATTAATACTTTTCCCTCGTTTGAGTTTTTTAAAATTAAAATGTGGCGCACATATGATTTACACTTCGGTTGGTTGTTGACTGATGTGAAAACTTAATTATAGAATTTGTTATTTGTTGTAGTGTTTGTATAGAAGTTCATATTGGTATAACATAATATTTCTATGTATGAAACATGAATATATTTTGTAATTTTAAAAGTATATATTTAGTATCAACTATGTATATTCCACTTAAAATTGTATATAAATTTATTTAGGATGTTATAATCGTTCACGCAATAAAAATCTTTCAAACTTTGTAAGGTAAGAACTTGTCACGAAGACCACGGCCAAGGAGGATTACTACCTAGTAATTTAAAAGGTCTCTTCATTTTTGTGTATTGATAGATCTTGAGGGAAAATGTTCCAGGGAGACCATGGGACCAAGGAAAACCAATCATGATAAATCTCAATTCAAGAGTATGCTTACTAAGACGTTGATGGCTCAGAGTACTCACAACCATGGAATGAACCTACACTTGATCTTCACCCTCGATCGATCGCCCACCGTCAAATACAATCAGCTTGTCCCCAGTGTAAGACGCTAGATCACACATGGATGTTTTTAATGGCTCACACGATATAAAGTCCAACACGAACAATTTCAAGTATTCTCTCGTTCATATCCTAAAACTATTTTCTCATTCATTCCCCGAGCTTTCCAAGTCCTCCTTCACTATGTCATATTAAAATTTCACTCCATCACATCAAAACTTCATTCCATTCGATCTCCACCTATTTTTAATTCTAGTTCGGAACGGATTCAAAAGTTATAAATTCTAACATAACTAAAATAAAATTTAAAAATAATAATTCATTTTATTTAAGAACAACCAAACATGTCAAAATCAATTTAACACATTACAAATCAGTTTTAAATGTTGAAAACGTGAAACCAAACGAAAATTCATGTCAACACTGCTCGCAATCTGTTCATCACCATTGTTCTACGTCACTGCTTTCTCCAAATTATGCCATACCCTCTCACTTTGTTCATTTAAAAAAATCATATCTTCATTATTACTGTCATATAAATTTTTAGTTTTTCATCAGAAAACAAATGATCAAGAGATTCATCATTTCTTCCAAGTTTAGTAACTTGCAAAATTACTAGTACAACAAGGAAAAACAATCATGTGTGAAATTTATCTACTATGTTACACACCTGTGTTATTTTACTAGAGCATAGAAATTCTTTTTAAATGTTATAGAGAAATCTTGTTGAATCTAAAATATAAGAAAATCTAATGTTGTGGAAAATCCATTGATGTCCTTCCCTTAAAATTTTACACATCATCAAAATGAAGGTAATTTGTGTCCAAAATTTACTTTTTGCAACTAAAATATCATTTCTAATTATATGGTTGAATAACAAGTCTATTCTATACCAATTTATTTCCAATTGCACATGTATATCCAACTTGTACTTTGAAACCAAATTTATGTCTTCCAATTTGCAACTATTGTTTATCCCAATGGTAATTATTGTGACCCAGCCAAAGATGCTAACTTTTCTGATTTTATGAAAAGTCACACTCTTTTCTACCTACTCTCTCATTTTTCTCTCTGATCCCATCATCTAATTTCATGTTGTCTCTCTCCCACTCCATCATCATTTTCTTCATCTATTGAAATTTTCGCCAATCCCATATTCATAACCATTACATCCGATATTGCATCTCTTTCATGTCACACCAAAAAGTAACACGTTTAGAATGAGATCCTCTCATTTTCATACTTATAAGCGACAATTTCAAATCCTTATCATTCTGACCAACTCTTTCATCTGTCAACTTCTACTGCGTAACCCAAATTCTAACAGTGGAACACCACGAATTCTTAAGCACTACCAATTAGCTAACCGTCCACAGAGAAACACACTTATCCACTGGGGTCCTTATCAACAAACGGTACACGAAACTTACTGACGTCCTAAGGTAGAACAATTTACTCGCCAACGAACGGTATTATAACATCGGTTCAACACTCTCCAGACGATAAAGACATTGGAGTTACACTGCTACAACCATAACGTACACAACTCCAAATCCATTCCAAACATGGAATAATTCATCCAAAGTAGATTAACAACTTACTCAAGGTTCCTTGTTGATTCGAGATCTCAACCCAAAATGATGTAACACCAACACCAACACAGAACTTTAATCATATACAAGTCACCACTTATCAAAACTTAACCCACTCAAGGTACAATTGTGAGTTTTCATACCACTCACCAATTCACAAATAACACTCCACATATACTCACACTTTTTGTAATACCCCGTATTTTTAATTACTCTGGATAATATTAGTTGTGATTAACTGAGTTCCAGTGTACTCTGAGGAATTATTTGTAAAGATAATTAGAGTAAACTGTTGAGCTCAGAGCAAATCCAATTAATATTATTTGACTCTGAGGTATTTAATTATTGGAACTTTAGAGACTATTTGGATAATTGGTAGTGTTACTAATTAACTGATATTTTGCTATATCAATTCTTTCCACTCCTTTTCCTTCAAAGAAGCAAAAGAGAAGAAAGATAGAAAGAAGTTAGAGAGAAGGAAGAGAAAAGGAAAGAAAAAGGAGAGGAAAACCTAGAAGGGGGAAAGAGCAAGATCACCATCCAATCTTCATCAAATCATCTCATCTTCTTCATCATCATCTTGTTATCAAGGTGGGTTCTAGATAGAAACTTTAGTGGTAGAATTCTTGAGTTTCTAGACTTAGGTTAGGTTTTGAGAAAAATGAATAATTTTGCAAATCAATGAAATTTAACGGTTAAAAATCAATATAAATTGTGTTGTATGATCACTCTATGCTTATGAACATTAATTATGCTTGTTTGTGTTGTTTGGAAATGTTTTGGGTTGATAAAAGTGGATTTTCTAGCTTTTGGAACCATGGAACCCGTAAGGGAAGAATTCTGGTTCTGGTGCGATTCGCCAGGTGAATTAAGTCTCACCACTGTCTTGCCAGGCGAAGGACTGGCGAAAGGGATTCGCCAGGCGAAATCCAGATTCGCAGGCGAATTTGAAGAGACAGAAATGTATTAGCTATTGGAACTTTTGATTTTTTAAAATTGGGGATTCGCCACTGGATTCGCCAGGCGAAGTGCTGGCGAAGGGGGATTCGCCAGGCGAAATCCAGATTCGCCAGGCGAATCTGCCTGGGATCAAATATTTTCTTTTCTTCAAATATCCGCAACTTTTGACTCGTTTATCCGATTTAAGAGTTCTTTATATCGATGTGAAGCTAAGAAAATATTCTATACATTAGAGGTGGAAAATGTTAATTTTACTGCCCGATTAAATAATCGTAGAATTTCCAAAGTGGTATATTTATGTTTTACTTGTCATATATTATTCTATTGTGCAATTGTGATATATCTTGCCTATCCTACTATAGTTTAGCATGGTTGTGAGTGCATGTGCATGATAAAATGAAAATGGAATAGGAAGAGTGAGGAAACTTTACCCCGAAACAAATGATATGATTCTAGGTTGTGACTAGGATTGTAAGATAATCTAGATGGCGATGCTCGTGCGTTCGATGCCTAGGTGTGCATCTTCGACGAGTAATGGTCTAGAGAGAGTGAAACACTAGTATGGAATATGTGTGTAAACCTTTGTGTTCTTTGTGATGAAGGCAATTGTGGCCTTGGGATTGTCGAATACAATCACATTTGTGAGAGATCATGTAATCATAACCGTTTTATCTTGAGTGGCTATTTCATGAGCTCGGGCTCCTCTGAAATGTATACGCAACTACTTGGCAGGTTTGATTCCCCGTGCTGTACGAATGGCGCCCGAGGGGTGAATGCTTCTGACGGTATAGGACCCGTGTAAAGTGACGGTTCATAACGGTAAAAGGCCCGTAGAACCCGAATCCATTCGTATGTTAAGTAGGTTACAAGGATCTATGACTCGGGTCGCCTTCTAGATGTAGAGGCAGACGGGAAGATGAGATGCCTTGGTAAGGTTATCGATTAGTGATATTTTTGAGTTGATTGACTCATGACATGTTCCATATAGTGTGAGATTTGATACGTGAACTCGAAAGTCTTTTCCCTTTCCTTGGACTTGAGTTAGGATTGTTAGAACCTTGTAAATCCGAGAGAATCCATAAGATAGGGAACTCACTGAGATTTGATGTATCTCACCCCACGTTGTTGAATATATTTCAGGTACTTCAGGTTCCGCTAAGGGTAAGGATAAAGTCGTGTGATTTTTCCTTGCTTGTTGATGGCTAGCTTCCGATGTGGAGTTATTTTGCGATCATTGTTGATCTAGTTCTTAGTTTTTATAATTTGAACATCTTGTGTATATTATGCCTTAGACTTTTAGTATTTTGTATTTTGGGCATTTAATGTATACAATGTGTTAACTAGGAACTTATGGTATTTCAGTACCAAATATTTGGATTCATGTATAATATATATGCTTTGATGTATGTTGTTATATATGGGTGTTACAGTTGGTATCAGAGCAGGTCATGTCCTCGACCTAGCTATGAAATAATATAAGTATTTCTTTCCATTTCATATGCATAGTGTCGCCCTTGGTCTTAAATGTTATATGTATGGTATTGAGTCTGATCAACTTAATCCTATCTATATGACGTTTAGGAACATGGTTGACGGACGCAGAAGCAATCGTGGTAGACCCACAAACCCTCCAGCTAGGAAGAATCCGCCAGGCGGAAAGGGGAATGCTCCTTTGTATCAGTTAGGCAACAGATGCAGCAGCAACAAAATCTATTCATGCAGCAGATGGTACAACAAATGAATGGAGGTCTGCATCCTCAAGGGGTTGTTTCAGAAGCTGTAGGTGGGAGTTTTCGGGATTTCATCCGCATGAATCCTCTAGAATTTCATGGCGGATTAGACCCTGTGAAAGCTCATGAATGGATTGCTGGCATGGAGAGAATTTTTTTTATAATTTACTGTAGTGAGGAGAACAAGGTAGTGTTTGCTTCTCACTCATTGAGAGGTCCTGCTATGGGATGGTGGGATATTGCTTCAGCTTTTATGACTATTCAAGGTGTGCCTAAAGTGTGGGAGCAATGCAAGGCTACTTTTATGGAAAAATACCTTCCTAGTTCTTTGAGGATCCAAAGAGAGTTTGAATTCCAACAGTTGAGGCAAGGTAGTGTGGCAGTAACTGCTTATGTCGGGTCACTAAGGAAAGGTTATGTGGTTAAGAACGATTTGAGGAGTGTTCAGACAAAAGGGGATTCACATAGGTCGAATCAGAATGATTGTGGGAGGTCAAGCCAACAGTTTAGGCCTAGGCAACAAGCTTTCAAAGGGAAACAAGTCCAGAATTCTAGGACTAGTGCACCTCCTGTGTGTCGTACTTGTAGTAAGATGCATTTGGGTAGATGTCGCTTTAAAGGAGTGAAGTGTTACCAATGTCAGAAGGTGGGCCATATGGCGAGAGATTGTTCTCAGAATAAGAATCAAGCACAAGGAAGGAATACCGGTCGAGTTTTTACCTTGGATGCGAAGAAAGAAAAGGGCGATGACTCTTTAATTGCTGGTACGTGTTTTGTTAATGGGTTTCCTTGTTTTTTATTATTTGATTATGGAGCGACGCACTCTTTTGTGTCAATGCAATGTGTGAAGCGACTGGGTGTCAACCTATTCTGTTATCTCCCCCCATGGTGGTTACTACTGCCATGGATGAGATAGTTGAAACGCCTTTGATGTGCGAGATTTGTGTTTTGTCTGTGGATGGGAGAGTTTTTCAGATTGATCTTATCTGTTTTCCGCTTAAGAAAGTAGACGTTGTTTAGGAATGGATTGGCTTTCTGCTAATTCGGTTTTCATCGGGTATGAGGAGAAGCTAATCATCATTTCATCTACTGAAGCTAACCCGAGGGATGTTTTGACAACTATTTTAGAAGGTACAGTTGGAATGATAAATTTCTTGATTGAGAAGGAAAAATCTATTCTTTTGGTTCTCACTAAGGATGAGAGTAGCGACCTTCAAGTTCTGAGTATCCCTGTAGTCTGTGAGTTTTCAGAAGTTTTCCCCGAAGATCTCACTTCTCTTCCTCCGGAGAGGGAAATGGAATTTTCTATTGACCTGGTACCGGGAACAGCTCCTATATCCGTTTCTCCGTATCGGATGGCACCACTTGAATTGAGAGAACTGAAAGAGCAATTGGAAGGATTAATGGCTAAGCATTTTGTTGGACCTAGTGTTTCACCGTGAGGAGCTCCAATCTTGTTAGTAAAGGAGAAAGATGGTGGAATACGGTTGTGTATTGATTATCGACAATTGAATAAAGTCACCATTAAGAACAAGTACCTGTTACCAAGGATAGACGATCTGTTAGATCAATTGAAAGGAGCCTGTGTGTTCTCGAAGATTGATTTACGGTCGGGTTATCACCAGACCCGTGAGAAGAGTTCGGACGTATCGAAGACGGCATTTAGAACCCGTTATGGTCATTATGAATTCTTAGTAATCCCTTTCGGTGTGGCGAATGCTCCGGCAGTTTTGATGGATTACACGAACCGTATATTCCAAGCCTACTTGGATCAATTTATTGTGATCTTCATTGATGATATTCTTGTTTATTCTCGTACTTCACAAGAGGACGAGGGACATTTGAGAATCGTTTTATCGATCCTACAAGAGAAGCAACTTTTTGCCAAGTTGAGCAAGTGTGAATGTTGGATGTCGGAGGGTAGTTCCTTGGTCACGTCATATCTCAGGAAAGTGTGGCGGTAGATCCATCTAAGGTTGAGGCGGTAATTAATTGGGAGAGACCGAAGAATGTTCGGAAGTTAGAAGTTTCTCGGGACTGGAAGGTTAGTACAGAAGGTTTATCAGGAGCTTTTCTCAATTGGCGTTACCAATGACTAGACTTACGTAAAGGGATTGTCCTTATGAGTGGGATTCGGCTTGTGAGCAAAGTTTTATGAATTTGAAGGAAAGATTGACGATTGCTCCTGTTTCGATCATCCTTGATCCTAACAAGTCGTATGAGGTATTTTGTGATGCATCCAAGATGGGATTAGGAGGTGTTTTAATCCAAGATAGGCACAGGGTGGCTTACGCTTCTCGACAATTGAAAGTCCACGAGAAGAAATATCCAACGCATGATTTAGAGTTGGCGGTAGTTGTGTTTACTCTGAAAGTGTGGCGTCATTATCTGTATGGGAGTACGTTTTGAGATGTTTAATGACCACAAGAGTTTAAGGTATCTTTTGACTAAAAAGAGTTGAATATGCGTCAAGGGAGATGGATGGAATATTTGAAGGATTATGATTTGGAACTAAGGTACCACCCGGGTAAAGCGAATAAAGTGGCAGATGCATTGAGCAGGAAAGTGTTACGAAATGCCAAGTTGATGATGTTAGAGTATGCCTTATTGGAAAAGTTTAGGGATCTAAATCTTCAATTTGAATGTTAATTCTACTCTTAGAGAGGAAATTCAACAGGGGCAAATGTTGGATGAGAAGTTACAAGAAGTTTTAGTTCAATTGGGTTTTGTTCAAGCTACTGACAGAATTATTATGTTTAATCAAAGGATTTGTGTTCCGGACAATGAGGTGTTAAAAAGGAAGTTTATGGGTGGTCCGGAATGAAAAAAGATATTGCAGTGTATGTGTCGGAATGTGCAGTGTGCCAACAGGTAAAGATTGAACATCAAAGACCGGGCGGTCTGTTGCAACCTTTAGAAATTCCAGTTTGGAAGTGGGATATTATCTCTATGGATTTTGTAGTGGGCTTGCCCCGTACACAAGGTGGTTATGATTCAATTTGGGTGATTGTGGATCGGCTAACGAAATCAGCACAATTCTTGGCCGTGAAGGTTACATACAAGGCAAGTCATCTTGCAAGGGTGTTTATTTCAGAAATTGTGAGGTTACATGGTATTCCCTCTAATATTATGTCGGATCGAGATCCACAGTTTACTTCAAGGTTTTGGAAATTTTTCAACAAGCTATTGGGTGCGAAGTTGCGTTTGAGCACGTCCCATCATCCTTAGACGGATGGTCAGACTGAGTGAACAATACAAACAATGGGAGAAAATGTAGAACACCTTCGTGTTAGGCGGAGGTTGGTGAAGATAGAATTTTGGGAACGGAAATTATTCAAGAGACTGCGGAAAAGATTCGAATGATTCGCGAGAAAGTTAAACAAGCGCAAGATCGCCAAAGGAGTTATGCGGACAATCGAAGGTGACCATGTGTTTTTGAAAGTTACTCCGAGATTGAGATTGAAATGACCGTTTAAGTCACGGAAGTTAAGTCGAAGAGACGTGGGACCGTATCAAGTTCTTGATAGGATTGGTGAAGTAGCTTACAGGTTGGCCTTACCGCCCTCTCTGTCAGAAATGCATGATGTTTTCATGTGTGTCAGCTACAGAAGTTTGTTCCTGACCCTCTTCAGCCAGTTCTAACAGACTCTGTTGAAATAGAACCAGACTTAACATTTGAGCCTCAACCGAGTCGCATTGTGGGAAGAGAAACGAAGGTATTAAGGAACAAAGACATTCCTCTTGTTAAGGTGCAATGGGATGAGACGCATCCGGGCGATACAACTTGGGAACTAGAATCAGAGATGCGAGATGCTTACCCTCACCTTTTCAGGTAATATTCTAAATTCGAGGACGAATTTGTATTTAAGGAGGGGAAGGTGTAATACCCCGTATTTTTAATTACTCTGGATAATATTAGTTGTGATCAACTGAGTTCTAGTGTACTCTGAGGAATTATCTGCAAAGATAATTAGAGTAAACTGTTGAGCTCAGAGCAAATCCAATTAATATTATCTGACTCTGAGGTATTTAATTATTGGAACTTTAGAGACTATTTGGATAATTGGTAGTGTTACTAATTAACTGATATTTTGCTATATCAATTCTTTCCACTCCTTTTCCTTCAAAGAAGCAAAAGAGAAGAAAGATAGAAAGAAGTTAGAGAGAATGAAGAGAAAACGAAAGAAAAAGGAGAGGAAAACCTAGAAGGGGAAAGAGCAAGATCACCATCCAATCTTCATCAAATCATCTCATCTTCTTCATCATCATCTTGTTATCAAGGTGGGTTCTAGATAGAAACTTTAGTGGTAGAATTCTTGAGTTTCTAGACTTAGGTTAGGTTTTTAGAAAAATGAATAATTTTGCAAATCAATGAAATTTAACGGTTAAAAATTGATTTAAATTGTGTTGAATGATCACTCTATGCTTATGAACATTAATTAAGCTTGTTTGTGTTGTTTGGAATTGTTTTGGGTTGATAAAAGTGGATTTTCTAGCTTTTGGAAACATGGAACCCGTAAGGGAAGAATTCTGGTTCTGGTGCGATTTGCCAGGCGAATTAAAATTCACCAGGAGAATTAATTCTCGCCACTGCCTCGCCAGGCGAAGGACTGGCGAAAGGGATTCGCCAGGCGAAATCCAGATTCATAGGCGAATTTGAAGAGACAGAAATGTATTAGCTACTGGAACTTTTGATTTTCTAAAATTGGGGATTCGCCAGGTGAAGTGCTGGCGAAGGGGGATTCGCCAGGCGAAATCCAGATTCGCCAGGTGAATCTTCCTGGGATCAAATATTTTATTTTCTTCAAATATCCGTAACTTTTGACTCGTTTATCCGATTTAAGAGTTCTTTATATCGATGTGAAGCTAAGAAAATATTCTATACATTGGAGGTGGAAAATGTTAATTTTACTGCCCGATTAAATAATCGGAGAATTTCCAAAGTGGTATATTTATGTTTTACTTGTCATATATTATTCTATTGTGCAATTGTGATATATCTTGCCTATCCTATTATTGTTTAGCATGGTTGTGAGTGCATGTACATGATAAAATGAAAACGTAATAGGAAGAGCGAGGAAACTTTACCCCAAAACAAATGATATGATTCTAGGTTGTGACTAGGATTGTTAGATAATCTAGATGGCGATGCTCGTGCGTTTGATGCCTAGGTGTGCATCTTCGACGAGTAATGGTCTAGAGAGAGTGAAACACTAGTATGGAATATGTGTGTGAACCTTTGTTTTCTTTGTGATGAAGGCAATTGTGGCCTTGGGATTGTCGAATACAATCACATTTGTGAGAGATCATGTAATCATACCGTTTATCTTGAGTGGCTATTTCATGAGCCTCGGGCTCCTCTGAAATGTATGCGCAACTACTTGGCAGGTTTGATTCCACGTGCTGTACGAATGGCGCCCGAGGGGTGAATGCTTCTAACGGTATAGGGCCAGTGTAAAGTGACGGTTCATAACGGTAAAAGGCCCGTAGAACCCGAATCCATTCGTATGTCAAGTAGGTTTCAAGGATCTATGACTCGGGTCGCCTTCTAGACGTAGAAGCGGACGGGAAGAAGAGATGCCTTGGTAAGGTTATCGATTAGTGATATTTTTGAGTTGAATTACTCATGACATGTTCTATATAGTGTGAGATTTGACATGTGAACTCGAAAGTCCTTTCCATTCCCTTGGACTTGAGTTAGGATTGTTAGAACCTTGTAAATCCGAGAAAATCCATAAGATAAGAAACTCACTGAGATTTGATGTATCTCACCCCACGTTGTTGAATATATTTCAGGTACTTCAGGTTCCATTAAGGGTAACGATAAAGTCGTGTGATTTTTCCTTGCTTGTTGATGGCTAGCTTCCGATGTGGAGTTATTTTGAGATCATTGTTGATCTAGTTCTTAGTTTTAATCTTTTGAACATCTTGTGTATATTATGCCTTAGACTTTTAGTATTTTGTATTTTGGGCATTTAATGTATACAATGTGTTAACTAGGAACTTATGGTATTTCAGTACCAAATACTTGGATTCATGTATAATATATATGCTTTGATGTATGTTGTTATATATGGGTGTTACACTTTCGAAGGCCATGCCATGTTTCTCAATTGAATCCACTTTTCTCAATCGTTATGTTCCATAAACGATCCAAGTTATCTACTTAACTTCGGAACGTCCAATTCTTACTCATACTTGGAAAGCTAACTTTCAATTTTCCTTCTTCTGGGTAAAATAAAACTGCACACAACTGGTACCACTTTCACGGAATCTAAATCTAATACCATGAACTCACAGAAGTTAACAATTACTAGCTCTGACCAACCGCTCATACCTTACTAATACCATAATTACGCACCGAAATATTCCTTGCAAGAACGATACTTCGTAAGTATTTTCCAACTTCGTCCTTAAGACTCTCAACGGTAATACACCTAAGACCTTCTCATTAATAACACAGTTCACAAGATTATTTCCCAAGGTCAACTCTCTTGTTGTCTGAACAAATGGCCAACTACGCAACACCTTTCCACAAGTTCCGATTTCAAGACACAAATTCGTCCTTCATTTTCTTGCAATCCCGTTTTCCATTCGCACAACACTCTTCAATCAGAGCAACATAAGGTAACATAACACAGATGATTGTTCCTATGGGATTTCACAATTTGCACACATGTTAATCAATTACCCGTCTGAGGTCAATCGGTTAACTCCTCAAAATTCAGCACAAAACACCATCCTTGCACGTGTTAATCGGTTAACCCCATTATGTTAATAGGTTAACACTGCTGCAGAAGCTGAAAATAAACAATTTCCTTTAATTCAAAGCCATCCCTACCTAAACCATCACTCTGTCTTGCTCTATCTTAGAATATCACTCTTAACTCGTGGCTTTTTAACTTGTATAACATTCACTAACCATGATCCACCCAAGGTAATACAGAACAAAGTTAAAACATGCAGATGACACACTCTAACCAAGTGACAAGGCAAAATTCCAAATTCTATCGCAGTCACACGATGAATCATTGGCGGGATAGTTCATTCTCTGCTCATACAACTACTCTAGCTGAAGACCAATAATGACGACATTATAGGGTTTCAACCACCACTCATACTTGATTCGTCCATAAGCAAAATCCAACACACAACCATCACACGGTACCACAAGGCAATGGGCACAACATGTCAGCACTCAACCTTATTCTACATCCTTGGTTCAACAAAGGTAGATTCCTAATATTCCGATTATTCGCAAATACAGAAGTTCTCTATACTTGAAAATAAATCGGGGTAATGCACCCTCTTGACGAACCCTTCCATCACTTAGTACACATTAACCGGGATTTCTTACCCTTCACTATCCATTACGCATTCCACTTACCAAATCACTTAATGGAAGATTCACAACCGACAATTCTCATCAACTAAGTACCAAACCCTTCCGGTGTAAATCGTTCCATGATTTACACTTAGCCTGTAATAAGTCCTGATTTGCTTCTCGTTGTTTACCACAATCTTGCTTCTTAAAAAAAATACAATATTCACTATTTCACAAGGTACGTCCCTTCACACTTGTCTCAAGAATAAGAATCCATCAGTACACTTATGACCACGATGCCACCACTACGCTTGTTCTTAATACCTAGGTTTGACTTTCCAATTTCACATCATATTATTAGAGTTCTCACGGGTGAACCATCCTTGATTACACTTCCTTAACTTAAGGCCCAACAACTACTCAATAGCTCTATTGCTCATTCGTCCAAAATACATTCCGTTATCATTTCCTCATAATATACTGTTAATACCATTTTTACTTCACTCTCCATTGTAATCCTCTTAGGTCCAAATATAAAACCATCTCTCTAAGATTTCCTTAACACAAACTTCTTCCGGTCCGTATCACTACACTTTCTGTTACTAAATGAAGCTCATTCTTTCTCCAACACAACACCTTATACGGTTCCTTGGGTAATTTAACATTTCCAAATTCCAAATTGGTCTCTCATCGAATACAAAAAATCCCGATGTAGTATCTCAAACTTAATCTCTCTACATAACTGAATATACGCAATTCATCACCCACTCTTCGTCCGGTACATACTTGTTTCACTTGAAGCATGTAAACACATCCTTGTGTTTCTTTCACACACTTCTCTACTACTTTAAATTCCCATAAAAGTCGAACGTCCTTAACTTTCAGACTCCATCAATTCCAAAGGATTACTTGAACAACACATCACTCTTAAATTCCATGCTACCCAAAGCACAACCTCTACTAAGACCTCAGCTGAGCTGACCAAAACTCCTCACTACTAACTCTTGGCTTGAGCCTACCCTCACAACACAAGTTCCGACAACACTTCGGAGTCCTCGTGGTCGCTCAACCATGATTCTACCTATCACATACATAGTATTAGGTTGATCAGGCCTAACACTACATAGTATGATATTAAGAGTCATGCTGGCAAGACGCACTTAAGAGGCAGGAATAGATTTACTTATGATGTTTCAAGGCTAGGTTGAGGACACGACCTGCTCTGATACCAACTGTAATGCCCTGTATAATATACATCTAGAATAATACAATACAAGCATTATATTTGGTACTGACACCATCATAAGTGCCTAATGGCGTAATTCACATACTTGACCATTCTAAAAGCATAATACAAACTATGGCTCAAGATATGGAAAATTAGCCAAAACAAAAATCTAAGATCAATATACAATATCCTCAATTGAATACAACAAATACACTGCGGAATAAGCTCAACTAAGCTTCTCTTGAAACATCCAAGCATAGCTCCACTTGTAAATCAACCTGCAAATACCTCCTGAAAATAATCAACAATAGAGGGGTGAGATACATCAAATCTCAGTGAGTTCCCTACCCTATGGATTCTCTCAGCTTTACAGGATTCTATCTTATCCTAACTCAAGTCGGGGGAAAAGGAACTAGACCTTGAGTTCAAACATTTCTGACTAGAGAAACAATCACATAAAACACAAAACAACAACTAGTTAAGGAATCTTTCCCCGGCCATCCCGCTCAAAGAGATTAAACGCGGGTCACGGATCCTTAACGTAAATAACTTTCCCCGACCATCCCGCTCAAAGAGATTAAACACGGGTCACGGTTATCTACTATTAGTACTTTCCCTGCGCAATCCCGCACAAGGAGATTAAACACGGGTCACGGTACCAACCACTTAGTAACTTTCCCCGGCCATCCCGCACAAGGAGATTAAACACGGGTCACGGTTACCTACTTAATAAATACTTTCCCCGGCCATCCCCCACCAAAGGATTAAACACGGGTCACTAATATTTATTAAGGAACACAAACCTAATAAATACTTTCCCCGGCCATCCTATTCCACGGATTAAACACGGGTCACTAATATTTATTAAAGGATACATACTTGATAAATACTTTCCCCGGCCATCCTACACCAGAGGATTAAACACGGGTCACTAATATATTTATTAAGGGATACAACAAAACTTTACCAAGACCTAGTTACATCTCTAGGCCGGAACTCGTCAATGAATGCACGAGCGTCGCCATCCAGAGTTTCTTTCACAATTCTATTCACAACCTAGAATTATAACAATCTTAACTATGCCATTTGTCTTGGGGTAAAGTTTCCTCACTCTTCCTAATTCATTTTAATCATGCATATTCTCTCAATTATGTTCAACAACAATATTAGACAAGCATATTACAACATCTATCAAAAAACACACAAGATAGCATAACATATCAAACATAATCCACAGTAGTTCACCCACATTTTTAAGGCATACAAGCCACTACTATCCTTTACCAAGCATCCTTGGTTAAAACTCATGGTCTCACATTACCATTCCATAGCACGTCACATAAACCGTCACTTTCGATTCCCTCTGATTCATTTTCGGGTATCGAAATCAATACTTTCACCTTTATCCCATAGGATATTTCCACAGCTTTACATCGGCTAACATTATGCCGTGATCGGAGACATTTGAGTTCAATCTTGAAAGTCCTAATCTGAGACATTTGAGCCTTCAAGACCAACCTACCACCTGAGTCGAGAACTCTCATCATATTGTCTTCGACAACTACCTTATAGTTCTTTTCCACAAGATGTTCTATATTGAGTGGGTTACTTTTCATGCCTGGTATGTATAACACATTAGAAATTATTTATTTCTTGCCATCCTTCCTCACGATTTGAACATCACCAACACCTTCAGCTGCTAGAGTATTGTCATTTGAAAATTTTACCGTGTTCTTCGTCGAGGGCTTCATGTTGACAAACCAATCTTTCCTTCCAATCATGTGTGATGAGCATCCTGAGTCTAAGTACCACTGGTCCTAGAATCTCTCTTCGTCTCATGTTGTGACCATTAACAACATCTCTTCTTCTTCATGTTTCGCCAGCTTTGCATCAGTTTCTTGATTCTTCTTCTTTTTTGGACAATCACTAAAATAGTGATCATACTTCTGACAATTGAAACACTAAATGTGACTTTTTTCAGGCTTTCGACCACCGTCTCTTCCTCTACCTGCAGCACCACCTCTTTGGTTGCCTTGGTTACAGGGTTTTCTCTGATTCGACCAGTTTCCTTCATGTTGATTTCGACCAATCAAATTGGTGTAGCCTCCTCTACCTTTGTTTCCATTCCAGCTTCCTTTGCATTTTCTTTCTTTTTTTGGCTGCGCCTGCAAAGCCATATCACTCTTTAACTTTCCTGCAGCTCTTTCAGCCATCCTTTGTTCATGAGACTCAAGCGTCCCTTGAAGCTCTTCCTTCGTCAATACTAACAAGTCTTTCGAATCTTCTATGGCTACTACCATGTGTTCAAATTTGGAGCAAATGACCTCAAGATCTTTGACACAACTGATCTTGAAGTCAACACTTCTCCATATTCCTTGATTTGATTCACCAGCTTTGTAACTCTGGTGAAGGAATCTATTATACTTTCATTGTCTTCCATCTAAAGCAATTTATAAGTCCTTTTGTGAGTTTGTAACCTCACCTCTTTCACCTTCTCTGCGCCTCCAAACGATTTTTCAAGAATCTCACAAGCTTATTTTGCTGATTCTACATCACTAACCTTTTCAAAATTATCTGTATCAACACATTGATGGATTATAAAGAGAGCTTTATAATATTTCTTCTTCAATTCTTTATATGTTGCTTTCTCCTGATTTGTTGCAGTTTCTGCAAGCGGTGATAATCCCTCCTTCACAAGATCCCAAAGATCTTGGTAACAAAAAACCACCTTAATCTGCTTGCACCAATTCTCATAATTATCTTTCTTAAGAATTGGAAGGTTTGCTAGAAAGTGATCGTTCGGGTGATTCATCGTCATCACAGTTGTTCTTCCCTTAAATCAAAACAAGAGCTCTAGATACCAGATGTTGGAATTCAACCACAACCTATGGAGAATTCCTATTTAATCTTGATCTCAAGATTGTTATGTTAATGACAATAAACAAAAACAAGAACACGCTTAAAGAAGATGAGTATGAACTGCAGAGTAACCCTCTGCCCACAAATGTAGAATTTTATTATCACTTTGCAACTGCAAAACCATGATTATCAAACTTGATTATTACAATGATAAGGGTTTCTCCCTATTTATAGATTTAGGTTAACTTGCATCTCAAACTAAAGCCCAAATTATAAAAGCCCAAAAATTTCTAATCTAATCTTTCTAAATCAAATATAATCTTTCTAAAACAATGAATTATATATATAACACTCATTTCCCCTGTGTAATCTACTATTGTAATAAAAAATCAAAGTGAACTCCATAAGATGCAAGTTTCAAGAAGACACATTGAATATAGCTAACTCATCAATAGAATGAAGACAGCAGACACAATAGATGAGATTGAGTTCTAAATATGTGATTGTGTTACTTGATCTTGAAATCAGCATTTCACCATCTTCGTTCCTTCCTACGTCTCCTCCCTCACACCAATTTCAGTTTTTATTTTCTTATACAAAATCCTAATTTACAAGGACTTAATGCAAATGCATAATTCTGAACACTATTGCATTTTTGGTGGGAAATTAAGGAATATCCACATATGTATGTTACTAAATAAAAAAACAAACATATCACAATTCCACGTTTGAACCGTTTGTCAATTTTTTTTAACAAAAGTCTAATCTTAGAGACCAACACTAATTAACACAAAAGTGAAATATAAGGACTCAGACAAAAAAAAAATTCAGAGACTAAATTCAAAAACTCCCTAATTTACTGGGATCAAATGACTATATATATATATATATAAAGAGAAAAGAAAAATTCAAAAAGTGATATTGTAAATATCCCTAGTCATATATATATCCTTGGGGGTTGTTGATAAAGTATTGACTAGTAGCATTTGGTTGCCCAAAAGAAATAGACATAATGAAATTTGAGTGCCCACAATAAACATTGAAACCGACTTTGCATTATCAAAGCATACACATTTATAAGTTGTAAGTCAAAAGCGCTGTCTATGTTGTGCTGCCAAAAAGCAATTTTGGCGTAGTGAACCTAGAATTATAACAATCTTAACTATGCCATTTTTTTGGGGGTAAAGTTTCTTCACTCTTCCTAATTCATTTTAACACGCATATTCTCTCAATGTTATTCAACAACAGTATTAGACAAGCATATTACAACATCAATCATAAAACACACAAGGTAGCATAACATATCAAACATAATCCACATAGTAGTTCACACACATTTTTAAGGCATACAAGCCACTACTATCCTCTACCAAGCATCCTTGGTTAAATCATGGTCTCACATCACCCTTCACTACCTTATTGGATTATCTTTCCAAAGGTTTTGGACTCGTATCAATCGGACTCCCGATTCGTGAATTATGGTAGAAATAAGGACCCATACCATTCACATTCATTACATTTCCATATTTTTTTTTATCAATCCATTACATGTCACGAAGACCACGGTCAAAGAGGATTACTACCTAGTACTTTAAAAGGTCTATTCATTTTTGTGCATTGATAGATCTTGAGGGCAAATATTTCGGGGAGACCATGGGACCAAGGAAAGCCCAATCATGATAAAGCTCAATCCAAGAGTATGCATACTAAGATGTTGATGGCTCAGAGTACTCACAACCATGGAACATACACTTGATCCTCACCCTCGAAAGATCGCCCACCGTCATATACAATTAGCTTGTCCCCCGTGTAAGACATTAGATCACACGTATATGGACGTTTTTAACGACTCACACTATATAAAGTCCAACACGAACAATGCCAAGTACTCTCTCGTTCATATCCTAAAACTATTTTCTTATTCATTCCCTAAGCTTTCCTGGTCCTTCTCCACTATGTCTTATTAAAAATTCACTCCATCACATCAGAATTTCATTCTATTCCATCTCCACTTATTTTTATTTCTAGTTCGGAACGGATTCAAAAGTTATAAATTCTAACATAACTAAAATAAATTTTAAAAATAATAATTCATTTTATTTATGAACGACCAAACATGTCAAAATCCACCCGTTATAAATCAGCTCTAAATGTTGAAAACGTGAAACCAAACGTAAATTCATGTCAGCACTGCTCGCAATCTGTTTATTTTACTAGAGCATAGAAATTCTTTTAAAATGTTATAGAGAAATCTTGCTGAATTTAGTCCTAGCCACAAAGTCCGCGGTCAGCGGCGGTGTGGATATTTTATTGAGAATTAAAACCCCACAGAAAATTTTGGAATCACCTTTCCATTTTAGAGAGAAAAAAAGAAAGTGATTGCGCGTAACTAAAACCACTTTGCATACTTTGAGTCTCATATGTTTGGTTGATAGCAAATAAACTACTCACACCCACTTCCAAATATTTTATTATATTCAAAACATGTTTTATGGTCACCACATTCTAAGTTTTTCTTTAAGAAAAATATACTCTTTAGAATTGAATCACATTTATAATATTGTCCTTATTTTTATTTTTGATATTTTTAAAATATCGTTTAAGAACATTTAATTATATTTGTTATTTTTTTCATTAAAATAACATTTTATGTGGCTCAATTAGTTCTACCAATATCTTATTTTTATCTGTTTATTTCTTCATACCTTACGAATTTTATAATCACATAATTGATTGAAAGAGGTGTGTCCTTAAAACTAATCGTTCTTGGAGATTTTATTGAGTGTTTTAGGTTGTTAGTAATATTGAAGTGATTTTCAATGGTGGTGACAAATTCCATTGAAAAAAATAGGTTATTCTTTCTAGAATTACATAAGGCTGCAGTAACCCTACATTATCAACACCAATTGGTACTTTTTTTTTACTATGCTTGTGCTTCCTTGCTGTAACTTTTATCAGCATGTGTATCACTAACCATTCTATTATACCAATTAGCATCACTGTTATACCATCTTAACCAATACTCGAAATGCTCAAGCTCTGTTAACTCCTTCACAATACATGTTGCTTCAAATAAGTTCCCCCTATCCGGATCTATTTATACTGCATGCTCATTTTCCCTTGTGTAATATACTAAATAGTGCCTATTAAATCTACTCTCGTAATAAAAAATCAAAGTGAACTCCATAAAATGCAAGTTTTAAAAAGACACAATGAACAGAGCTAACTCATCGATACAATGAAGACAGAAGATGCAACAGATGAGATTGAGTTTCAGATATGCGATTGTGTTACTTGGTCTTGTAATCATAATTTCGCCATCTTCGTTCCTTTCTTTGTCTCCTCCCTCACACCAGTTTCAGTTTCTATTTTCTTATACAAAATCTTAATTTTCAGGAACTTAATGTAAAAACATAATTCTAAACACTATTGCATTTTTGGTGGTAAATTAAGGAATATTCACGTATGTATGTTGTTAAATAAAAAACAGACATGTCATAATATCCACATTTGTCCAGTCAACCTTTTTTTTAACAGAACTCACTCCAAAGACTAACACCAACACAAAAGTCAAATATAAGGACTCATACAAAAAACAAAATATATGAACTAAATTCAAAAACTCGTTAATTTACGAGGACCAATTAACCCCAAGGGTTGGCTTAGTGGTGGAGGCTTGGGTCTTGAGAGTGTGCTCCTCTCAAGGTCTCAAGTTCGAATCCTACTAGATGCAATCAATCTTTGTGTGGGACATTCCATACAGAGGTTTGCTCTGCCTTTAAACGGGACCCGCGTTAGTGGACGGTGGGATTGATTCCTCTTAGATTAGTCGATCACAAGGTCGGATACCAAGATTTTCAAAAAAAAAAACTTACGAGGACCAAATGACTGTTTAAACCTAATATTAAAAATAATTGATTATATAATTCAAAAATTATTATTTCTTTTATTTTTATTACAAATAGTATATATATATATATATATATATATATATATATATATATATATATATATATATATATATATATATATATATATATTGTATTAACAGGTAGCATTTGGCTTCCCCCAAAAGAAATAGACATAATGAAATTTGAGTGCCCACAATAAACATTGAAACCGACTTTGCATTATCAAAGCATACACATTTATAAGTTGTAAGTCAAAGCTAAAAATATAGAAAGTGATATTGTAAAGAATAACCCTAGTCATATCGTGAGGGGATTTCGATAATGTATTGGCTGGTAGTACTTGTCTGCTCAAAAGTAATAAACATAATGAAATTTGAGTCCCCACAATAAAACATTGAAATCCTATTACTTTGAGTCTCATATTTTGGGTGCAAAAAATAAAACGTGTAATACAGTACCCACTTGTAAACTTGTCTCTTGTATAATATAATTACTAATATTTGTGCCAACTCATCTTTCATCATGCAATCGAAAACTACTGTCTACTTCTAGCTGTCAACACGCCAACATCGCATTGCACTTTCCTTTGTTTCTTCCTTCCTTTCACAGATGTATGACTATAAATACAATTCCCATTTCTCTGAAACAATCATCTCTTCAACATTAACTTCATCACTACTAGCAAATACTATACACATCTTCAATACAAATCTACCATGGCATTTCTTCATACTTCTTCAACCATCACTTTCCTCCTATCTCTATTGGTATTTCTTTCATTCATGACAGCATATGCAGCATCAAATTTCTACCAGAATTTTGATATTACTTGGGGAGATGGTCGTGCAAAGATACTTGACAACGGTCAACTTCTCACTCTTTCTCTTGACAAAGCCTCTGGTTCTGGATTCCAATCCAAGAATGAATATCTCTTCGGCAACATCGATATGCAGCTCAAGCTTGTACCTGGAAACTCTGCAGGCACTGTCACTGCTTACTATGTAAGAACAAATAACTCATACTATTTTAATGCTTATTATTTGCTACAATAATACTAATAATTGATGTTTCAAAATTCCTAATTATTTATTTTTAATATGGCATGCTGCAGTTATCATCGAAAGGATCAAACTGGGATGAGATTGATTTTGAATTCTTGGGAAATGTAAGTGGACAACCATACATTCTTCACACCAATGTCTTCAGTCAAGGAAAAGGAAACCGAGAGCAACAGTTCTATCTCTGGTTTGACCCAACTGCTGATTTCCACACCTATTCCATTCTCTGGAATCCTCAACGCATTGTGTAAGTACTTGTTTACAAATATGACAGACATTTCAATTTCATTCAATGAGTGTTGTTGATTAATGATGAGCATGTACGTGTATATTCATTGAATGCAGTTTTTCTGTGGATGGAACTCCCATAAGAGAATTCAAGAACATGGAATCAAAAGGAGTTGCATTTCCAAAGAGCCAACCAATGAGGATATATTCAAGTCTATGGAATGCTGATGATTGGGCAACAAGAGGAGGTCTTGTCAAAACAGATTGGAATCAAGCTCCATTTGTAGCATCATACAGAAATTTCAATGCAGATGCTTCAACGTCCAATGCTTGGTATTCCCAACAGTTGGACTCAACATCTCAAGAGAGATTGAGTTGGGTGCAAAAGAATTACATGATTTACAATTATTGCAATGACATCAAAAGATTTCCTCAAGGCCTTCCAACAGAGTGTACTGCATCCTAATTTATATTTACCTTCTCCAACTATATACTTGAAGATTTGATTTATTCTTTTTATTCCTAATTACGCTTGTTCAATTGGGTTTACTTGTAATGTGCTTCCTATCAATTCATTTATTTTTTTATACTCTAAATAAGTGTTCAGATTTGTTTTCTTCCAAGCTTAATGTAATCTGCTAAACAGAATCAATATCTAACTATTAAAAAAATAGTACCTAGAAATCTCTATAATAATCCTTTGATTAACAACTTAATCTTTTCTTATTCTAGGGATACATTTGTCTTTTAAAATTTTTCTCTAATCTTATGCATTCTGCAATAAATGCATCTGATGTGGCACTCATATAGTTATTCCATACATTTTTTATTTTTTTTAATCCAATTTATTTATCACTAATTGATTATGAATTTAAAAAGCCTAACCCTAATCTTATCTACTATCATTATATACATTTTGTATCCCTAATTTATTTTCAACATTATGGCACATTCCTTGAAAAGTAAACATCACAGCACATTCACACATTTTCCTACGTATCATTGCTAGAGGAAACAACTATCACGCTTCTACATGCAGACCCTCTGTATTCCACAGCATCACAATAAAAGATGTTCAATATTTGAAATCTTCATTTCAAATTCTTTCTCTCTCTTTAACCATCACAACCATTTAGCTTCCATAGTATCCTCTGAACTGAACTGAAACCCTTCATCTCTCAACCCTCACTCAAAAAGACATTCGATAGAAATCTTGGTATGATGGTAATAATCGAAGGTCCTTCGATTTCCAATCTAAATTTTAGATTCTGATCTACCGTGATTGATGGGAATAATCGAAAATGTTTTAACAGTATAATGAATCCTGATTTGATCAGAATCCCTCAGGAACAAATGAGTCGCAGGTCACCCACTGATATGGCTCGGATCCAACATGTTTCAAAAATTTTTAGAATTTTTTCTTCTTATTTTGCATGTTGATTCATTGAAATTATTGGGTTTTTTGTATTACTCTCCGTCTAAGTTGATTAAATCTATTTTATTTTTTACTATTGTTTTGTGATAAAACCTTATTAAGGGTTTTATGACCAGTTTTTTTGTTATGTGATGCGATGCAGATCGTTGATGTTCTTCGTGCTGGGAGGGCCAACGCTACAAGGTACTTTTGGTTGTGATTTTTGTTCTTTGCGTGGAATATAAATACCAATTGTTTAACCAGATTTGCTAATTTATTTCTTTCTAAACTAAAATTTAGTTGTTTATTATTATATTGGTTGAAATTGCTTTATTTTTATCTATTGTTTGTTTGGTCTTAGATTTTTGTATGTTGATGTGTAATTTTGCACACATAGTGTCTAACTCAAAGTGTTTTAAATTTTTTCCGGTGGATGCATTGAGGAATGCAAATAAACTATAGTTTCTCTAATTGTTGTTGCTGCAAGATTTTCTATTCTAGCAGAGTTACGCAACCTTCGGCAAATATTTCATGTGGTTTTGGGAAGACAACGTAAGCCAAGAACATGCCTTCTAATGGGAAAGGACGTTGGTCTACCATGTCTGCTAAATTTATTATTGATTTGCTTAAGAATGTTGAGAGCAATGTTTAAGTGTATTTTGTATTTTAAGTTTGATATTGACTTTAATGTTGCAGTTTAATATCATTATCTTGATTGATGGATCTATTTAAGAACATGATTGTAAGCATAAGATAAAATAAATTTGAAGAATTTTTTTGCGTGCCTGTGACTTTTGATTTTTGGCTTTTGTTTTATTGATGGTTCTGGAAGTAGGTTGTCGCTTGCTTGCTTTATAGAAAGTAAAATCTCCCCATACATACATTGAATGCAGAATAAGATATTGGGACATGTTTCAAGGCGGCAAACAATTTCCTTTGGTCATTCTAGCTCAAGGTTCCTTTTGGTGGAGAAGAATTAGTTAGGGTAATCAATATTTCTTTATAAGACATCTTCATAAATATGAATTATAGAAATTAATATATAATTCTTAATATTGAATACTGTACTTTTAAATAGGTTTAAAAATATTAAATATAATTTATTTTTAAATTGAAGAAAATGTATGTATTATAACTTATTGAAGCATACATCAATATCTAACTATTAAAAGAATAGTACTTGGAAATCCCTATAATAATCCTTTGATTAACAACTTGATCTTTTCTTATTCCAGGGATACATTTGTCTTTTAAAAATTTTCTCTACAATAAATGCATCTGATGTGGCATTCATATAGTTATTCCATACATTTTTTATTTTTTTTAATCCAATTTATTTATCACTAATTGACTATGAATTTAAAAAGCCTAACCCTAATCTTATCTACTATCATTATATACATTTTGTATCCCTAATTTATTTTCAACATTATGGCACGTTCCTTGAAAAGTAAACATCACAACACATTCACACATTTTCCTACGTATCATTGTTAGAGGAAACAACTATCACGCTTCTACATGCAGACCCTCTGCATTCTACAGCTTCACAATAAAAGATGTTCAATATTTGAAATCTTCATCTCAAATTCTTTCTCTCTCTTCAACCATCACAACCATTTACCTTCCATAGTATCCCTCTGAACTGAAATGAAACCCTTCATCTCTCAACCCTCACTCAAAAAGACATTCGATAGAAATCTTGGTATAATGGTAATAATCGAAGGTCCTTCGATTTCCAATCTAAATTTTTTATTCTGATCTACCGTGATTGATGGGAATAATCGAAAATGTTTTAACAGTATGATGAATCATGATTTAATCAGAATCCCTTAGGAACAAATGAGTCGCAGGTCACCCACTGATATGGCTCGGATCCAACATGTTTCAAATTTTTTAAAAAAATTTTCTTTTGATTTTGCATGTTGATTCATTGAAATTATTGGGTTTTTTTTGTATTACTCTCCGTCTAAGTTGATTAAATCTATTTTATTTCACTGAAATTATTTACTATTGTTTTGTTTACTATTGTTTTGTGATAAAACCTTATTAAGGGTTTTATGACCAGTTTTTTTTGTTATGTGATGTGATGCAGATCGCTGATCGTTGATGTTCTTCGTGCTGGGAGGGCCAACGCTACAAGGTACTTTTGGTTGTGATTTTTGTTCTTTGAGTGGAATATAAATACCAATTGTTTGACAAGATTTGCTAATTTATTTCTTTCTTTAGTTGTTTATTAATATATTTGTTGAAATTGCTTTATTTTTGTCTATTGTTTGTTTGGTCTTAGATTTTTGTATGTTGATGTGTAATTTTGAACACATAGTGTCTAACTCAAAGTGTTTTAAATTTTTTCCAGTGGATGCATTGAGGAATGCAAAGAAGCTATAGTTTCTCTAATTGTTGCTGCTGCAAGATTTTCTATTCTACCAGAGTTACGCAACCTTCGGCAAACATTTCATGTGGTGTGGTTTTGGGAAGACAACTTAAGCCAAGAGCAGGCCTTCTAATGGGAAAGGACGTTGGTCTACCATGTCTGCTAAATTTATTATTGATTTGCTTAAGAATGATGAGAGCAATGTTGAAGTGTATTTGTATTTTAAGTTTGATATCTATTTGATGGATCTATTTGAGAACATGATTGTAAGCATAAGATAAAATAAATTTGAAGAATAGGCTGTCGCTTACTTGCTTTATAGAAAGTAGAATCTCCCAATAATGCAGAATAAGATATTGGGACCTGTTTCAATGCGACAAACAATTTCCTTTGGTCATTCTAGCTCAAGGTTCTTTTTGGTGGAGAAGAATACCCCATGAAAATTACATCAACAAACTCAATAGAATATGTATCATACTGTTGTATTATTTAGTCATTAGTTAGGGTAATCAATATTTTTTTATAAGACATCTTCATAAATATGAATTATAGAAATTAATATATAATTCTTAATATTAAATACTCTACTTTTAAATAGGTTTAAAAATATTAAATATAATTTATTTTTAAATTGAAGAAAATGTATGTATTAAAACTTTATTAATATTATTGTATTTTTGAAATAATAACAAATGCAAATTAACATAACTATTAATAGTCACCTTTCTCACTTTTCGATTCTAATTCAATTTTTCACCCTACTCAATTTATAAATACGCATTTTACCCTATAAAATAAACAGCCTTCCAAATTTAAATATGTATTTATTTTTGCTTAGTTTAAATTGAATTAAATTATTATTATTGAATTAGAAACTAAATTATCTTATGATATTTGATTTTACAATACATTAAATCATCTATAAATTTCAAATTTAAATGGAGAAAGAGGAAGAAGAGAGAAAACCCATGGATCATCATCATCACCATCTTCTTCAAACTCCTCTTCGATTATCAGGTGGGTTCTAGTTAGAAACTTTAAGCTCTATAAATGGATGTTTGGAACTTAGGTTAAAATTGAGAGAAAATGATAAATTGCTGAATCAATGAAATCTAACGGATAAAATGAGTTATAAACTGTGTTGTATGATCATATACCTTTATTTGTTGATTGGGTATGGTTTTGAGGGTGAAATTGTGGATGGGAAGTTGTCATACCCCAAATTTTGACCACTAAGATTTCCCATCATGGTGCAAATCATCAGCACAATATGGATGTACCTTTGTACCTCATTAGTCTCCCCAAAGATGGGTGAGCACTCACTATAATCAGAACTAGGGTTTCAAACCCTCTTAGAGCTCTTAGACAAAGGATCAATCAAGAAATGACATGATCTTCAACTTGTCTAGACTCTCAAATATCCACAATGGATCAAGAGGACTCCCACTTCAAGGATTAAGCACAAGGCTGCTCCCTTCTAGGTGGATCAAGCCTCAGGATTGCCAGTGTCACCAAATTAGGTTTGGTCGACTAAGGCCTCCAGATGGAAATTTTCCTCTGGGCATGAGCCAATGCTTCAAAGCATATCCTAATACGCTCCATGGAACATCATAAACCTCATCATCAAGTCAATTTAGCCTCAGGGGATGCATTTACCAAAAATCCGAAATTAGGGTTTCTTGACCTAATTCACCCCTAAGTTGACTTTTGGGACAAAACACGAGCCAAGGCCTCAAGAGAGGATTTGAGGATCCCTAACACACCACATTGATCTATTTACAACAATGGATTGATCCAAGAAGCTTGAGCAACAAGTTTCAATTTCATTCGGAATTAGGGTTTCTTGACCTAATTCACCCCTAAGTTGACTTTTGTGTGCTTCACATGTTCCCTTAGGTGGCCCTAGCTCAATTTAATTAGGTTGTTTAACCTAATTAATTTGAATTAAAGGTAGATATTAGGATGTTTATCCAAGCATGACAATATTAGGGTAGAATCTCCCATCATCATCAACTCTAGGTCCATCTTGCATGATCACATTAGGATCCAGTTCCCCTAGATTTTCTTTTTCTTTGCATCCAAATCTTTTCTTGCATCAAAAATCCAAAAAATACTTAATAAATGTGATGCATATAATACGTCATGAGCCTTAAGTACATGGGAAAAGATGAGCGGGAGTTTTCTTTACCTCTTCTTAGAGTATTTAGTACTTGAGATGCTTGGATCATTTGTACATAATATTCACTCATATTGTCATAGAATTTAGTACAATACGCATCTCAAACTCTTTTCAAAACCTTAACAAAAACATTTCAACAAATCTAAATCATTTTGTCCTTCGGTATTTTCTCTTCAAGACTATTTTCAAAAAGGGCATGTTATTTCCATTCTACCGCAATACAGGCTAAAGCGTAAGTCTCCATACGTGTGAGCGGAAAAACCTAACTGCTAGAATGTGAACGTTAGCATCGTCCATAAAATACACCCAACAACCCGTAGTCCCACGAACTACGGACGCTCTGATTTCTCATTCCTGTTGAGAATACGTAGGTACAAGGGCCCTAATCCTTGGCGAGTAACCTTCCTTTCTCACTGTAGTCCTCCGAACTACGATTGCTTTAACTTTCCCATTGCACGAGGGAATATGTAGGCACAGGATTGCGAGATCCTGGCGAGCCCCTATTTTGTTTTCCCTTTTCATTCATGCATTCCCTTAGCAAGTGAGCTTTAGATATACACACCCTTTTGATTAGAACAACAAGAGTGGATCCCTATGAGTACAATGGACGCGAGGGGTGCTAATACCTTCCTCTCGCATAATCGACTACCGAACCCCGAATTTGGTTGCGAGACCATTTTCTTTCCCTCCTGAGGTTTTTTCGATGCATTCCTTTCCCCGTTGGGATCAATAAAGTTCGATGGCAACTTTGTGTCTTTTCAGTTGTTTTTTCGCGTAGCGTCAGCTTGCGACTCTGCTAGGGATTATCCCTAAGCAAGGCAGTCCTAACCCTTGTTTGTTTTCTTTTTCTTTGGGTGTTAATTTTGTATGCTTTACTTGCTTTATTCATTGTATTCATTGTATCTTTGCCATTCATTTTATCTTGGATACTGTTGTACTGTTGGGATGGGTTTTGCTGAGAGATAAGCCCACTACCCAGACTTGAGAATACACATAGGATTAGAGTGGATAGTCGTGTTGACTCGCGTAGCGCTTGATACGTATAGTTGACATGAGACCCATATTCAGACGAGGTTTTCTTGGATATATCTTTGTCTTGCATGCCTATGCAATAGACAAAATGTTTTCATGGAGAACTTACGACTCTGAAGACCTTTTTGGAAATCGGTGGAGGCCTCCTTGAGGGGTAATAATGCCAAACAGGAAATTGTGAACGTATTATTATTTTTCGACCTAAGAGCCCAGGAAGCTAAGGACCGTTAGGAACCTCTGTCAATACTAGAACCCACATGTGAGAGGGAATGGGGTTTTTGCAGGAAATTTTGACATCCATCCTACCCAGTTTTCTTGTTTTCCTTATAGTGGCAAGCTTTTGAACCTAGTCCGTTATCAGTACATCGGTTATCCAGTATATGTGGAGGCTTTGATCTCCTTTCCTTCCATTCATGGCTTCATATCATTTTTGTAACATACATGTCCATTTATTTCCAAGGATCTTGTCTTTGAGTCTTGTCGTTGAACCTTTCTCTTGCTTAAAACTTGAATCAAAGTATGAAAATTCCTTGGAAATAATCGAACCTGGCATCTCATGACATCCACTCCATTGCATTTGCATTGATCAACATTGCATATCATTTCCAAAAAAAAAAATCATTCCACCTTTTGTCCATGACCAACCAGCTGATTTCCCGGTACCCGTTCTGAACAAGTAGTAGCTTTTGAAAGACGACAAAGTGTTTGAAGCATGATCAAGTTAGACACCTGAAAAGACCAAGTTGGAAGCTGTTGATAGCTATGTCAAGGAACAACCTTCAACATGTTGAGGTTGAGAATGTTGAGCCTCCACCAAGCTTTACTGTGACGACCAACCCATTGTACGATCTTCTGCCTGATGATGATCCTCCACAAGTAAATATTCCTACTCAATCCCAGAGGATGCCATTGACTGATCCTATGAAGAAAAGGTTTCATGCCCTTGAGGAGAAATTACAAGCTATGAAAGCAAATGACACGCCTGAGCTTGATGCCATTGATATGTGCCTATTGCCAGATTTGGTAACCCTCCGAAACTCGAGATACCAAACTTCGAGAAGTACACAAGTCTTAGTTACGCAAAGCTTCATATGGTGATGTTCTACCGAAGAATGACTTCCTTAAAACATATTGAAAAAAAACAATTTTCTTTGACATATGGGAAGATTAAAAGGAAATCATTTGTTATTCCGAAGGTTCTCAAAGTTGCAATGACACCAAAAGATTTCCTCAAGAACTTCCAACAGAATGCACTACATCCTAATTTTATCTACCTTTTTGGTCGCGACTTTATGATTCTAACGGGGTTACTAACTATAAGCGCACAGTCTATCGCGTAGTTTTAAAAAGATATCGATCCCACAAGGACTGATAATCAAATTAGTGCTATCAGATTGTTACTATGTTTAGCTAAGGCTAATTGTTCTAAGGAAAATAAGGGCGACAGAAATTAAATCTAAGAATGCTAAACTTTTAATAAGAATAATTCAATAACGAGATATCAGTATGTAACACATTAATCGTCGGGAATTTAGTAAGTCATCGGTGTAGGTTTAAGTGCCAAATTATTTTTCAGTAGAAAATACTCATTCAAAAGACCTTATCTCACACTCTCGTGTTTATTGATTCAGACTATACCGTTAAATCAAAATGAGCGCTCTCGTTGTATCATTTGCATTTAAAAATATTTTTTGAAAATGAATAAGTCCTAATCGATTCTAAAGTGCTTCCGCTGTATTTAAAATCAATGCCTAGTTTCAGCTATCTGGTTAAACTCTCAAACTCTCGTTTATCTTGACCTTAATCTTAAATGCCTTTTTACTTTCGTAAGAAAAACCAATCGATTAGAAATAAGAAACCAAAGCCTAAAAACTAATTTGTAAAAGTTAACACCGATTATTACTTAATTCCATCTGATTAGATTGTTTACATACTGATACCAATTAATCTAGCCAGACATGGTTGGAAGGGAAAACATGCTAACACAATATAAATTACTAGTACTCATCATGCTACAACAAACGATAAATAAAAGCATATAATTAAAACCTGGAATTGAAATTAACTGGTAAACGAATTCTTGCTACAGACTTGAAGTGATCTGGAAAAACTTGATTACACGAGGAAGTAAAGAAACTGGAAGTGCAGAAGAAAATAAAAACTGTTTGATTGAAGAAATGAAGAAAAAACTAATTCACTCAAAGCTCTCTTGAAAATTCACGGACCCTCTTAAAGGAGGGCTTCAGTTCAATTTATATCAGTCGTCTTTGGCAATTGAGAATAACGTGTGAGTCGTGTGGAAATCACTTGAGAAAATTACGCATGGAAGTTGGAACCTTAGAGAAAGTAAGAAAGGTGGTGCAATTATTTTTCTCTTCCCAGAAAATAGGTGGCTCGCGCCACCTCTTCATTCTCATCACATGTGGCTTGCGCCACTTTAGTCTTTGGTGGTGGGCGCCACCCACAATGTGGTTTGCACCATATGTGTGGTGGTGGGCCCACCCTTTATATATTTTTTTTTCTTTCCTTTCCATTTCCTTTCTCTTCTCTTCATTTTCTTTTTTTTTTCTTCTTTTCTCTTAAATTTCTTCAATAAATCTTTATTTTCCGTTAAATCCCGGTCCGACTCGAGTGCCTGAAAAACATGAACAAATATGGGTAGAATAAAACATAAATCGGGCAAAAACAAATAAAACATAATGTAAATTCATGCATGTCAAGTCAAATACACGATATAATTTCGCGTTATCAAACTCCCCCACACTTGAACCTTTGCTTGTCCTCAAGCAAATAAGATACTTTAGGCACGGGTTCGAAACGGACATACACAAAGTAAGACTTCAGTCAAAAAGATAGGTACTAAATATTAAGAATAAGGATACCGTAGTGACACAATTTCAAAAACTCTTATCCTATGCAAACGAATCCGAATCATGTTATTATAACTCGACCAACACTTTTTCGCTTCTCCCTTTCATTCTAGTGCAATCACATTAAGCCCTTTATCCCTGCACGTACACCCATGGTAAGTAAACCTGTTAGTGTTCATTGATCTCATTTTTCATGTTTCTTTGGATTGTTTTTTTTTTTTTTTTGGATTTCAAGAGTCTGATCCGTTAGGCTAAGTGGTCGGGTAAGGACCACCTAACTTAGAAGGAACATATCTTTAGTTCTCTTTTGGCATCAAATTTATAAATTTTGTTGTTTTTGAGATCAACACAAATTTGCATCGGCTTATCACTTAGGCTGTGCTTTAGGATGGTGCTGACTGCTGGTATAAACTACTTAAGAGGTTGGTCTTGGCATAATAAGTACTCAAATTCATTTGCATAATTAAGGGGTTCAGGGTGTTAAGACAGTACCGATATTATTAACACTTTCCCAAGTCTTCCTAACTTAGCCTTCTAAGCTTTTAAAGTGCCATGTCATGTATCAAACCAAAATAAAATTTTTGTTATGGCTCAAGAAAGTTGGGAGAATCTAAGTAATAGCAGAAACTATGTGTAGAGACTCGACAGTACATGAATTTCTTTTATTGAATACAAGAAGTTGAGCATACTAATGAAAGGAAAAAAAAATTTAAATCTACCTAGAAAAACAATAAATAACCAAAACAATTTAAATGAAAGCGATAAAACTTCCTCCCCCACACTTAAATTGAGCATTGTCCCCAATGCAACAACGTAAGGTGAAAAAGGAAGGAGAAACCTGGAAAAACTGGCTACTGGCGGCCTCTTCAAAGACACTTGTAACTGTTAACCCACTGAGGTCCACTCGGGATACTACACAACACATCGTTTCCTACTTGTAGGCTCGATTTCTCGTTCTAGCAGCAGTCGGAAAAGAGTTGCTTGATCTTAATCTCTAAAAACTAACCCTTGTGCTGGTTCCATTTTCCTAATAATAGTGCAGTGTAAAACTCACAAGAATTTCTAAGTGTATTAAGTGTATTTATGAAGAGAAGTGAATTTTTCGAGTGAGTGAGTGAGTAGTGTAGTTACTTGTTTAAATAGAGGAGGGTGTGAAATAGTTATAGTTGAATGTGGAAGAATTGGTCAAAGTGGAAATTAATTTGAGGCCTTGTGCTCTGCATGCGCATGCATGTGAACATGCAGAGGTGAGTTAATAGGTGGCGGGGGCCAGAAGGAAAGGTGTGGCAGAAGCCACATTTTATTTTTGGTGAAGTGGCAGGGGCCACATGTATTAAAGTGGCGAGAGCCACTAGGTAATGGGTGGCGGGAGCCACCTTTCTTTTCTCTTGAAAGGAGTGGCGCGAGCCACATGCGAATTTGGTCAAAGAGATTCCTTTCCTCTTTTCATGTGATCTGCATGTGATGTGTTTGTTCAACAAAAATCTGCATGAAAACTCATTATATTTGTCTCTATTACACACTCTCTTTTTTCTTTTTACCAGCATACGAACACAACAAGACACACAGCAAAGTTAATTGGCAGTGGATAATAATATAGCAGTGTACTGTATCATTCAATAAAGATTTGCATGGAATTTTATGAAACTGGAACGAAACAGAACGTGAAAATTAAAACTAAAATTAAAACCAATTAAAACCAAAATACATTAGATCTAAATCCAAATCCAAGTGAAAAATGTCTAAACTGATAATTGTAAACAGCAGTAGCAGAAAGTTAAAGTTATGAAAATGAAAAATACGAAAAGCTAAGTAAAAATTCTCTTCCTCCTCCCACACTTAAAATTAACAGCGTCCACACTGTTAAAGTGTTGAAGTCTGGATGCTATAGAATATGCTCTCCTAGCCACTTTGATTTGGATTGTTAGCAAGTCCTCTAGAAAAAAGTTGTTGATGAAAATGATCCAATTGTTCCACCACGATATCCATAAATCCATGAAACTCAGTGCGAATAGTGGTGAATTCGCCTTGAAGGCTAGTCACTCGGTTCTCTAAGGCTGTTATGGCAGCAGTGAAATTAATGGGTGGAGGAGGAGCTACAATTAGGGGTGTTCAAAACCGAACCAACCCAATAGAAAACCGCAAACCAAACCAAACCAAACCAAAACCGTAAAAAACCGCATTTGGTTCAGATTTGTTCGGGTCATCTTTTAACAAAACCACACGGTTCGGTTTGGTTTGTGGTTTGTATTTTGCAAACCGAACTAAACCAAACCAAACTGCATTATGTTACAACCCAAACTTCACTTATCCCACATCTAACCCAAAACTTAAACCCATTATGCCTTAACCTTACAATTACGAAATATTTTCTCTTACTCACACTTAACTTTTCAGTTTTAATCTTCTCAAATCTCTCCTAATAGTATTTCACATTCTTCTCATCTTCTTTGTCATGTACGTCTCACATCTTCTACACTAATCTCTCATCTCACATGTTTTTTCTTTTTCATGTTTTTATTTTTATGTTACTATTTTCTCTTCTAATTATATTTTTATCGCACATTTCTTCTCTAATCTCACATCTCTTATGTTCTTTCTTTTTCATCTTCTCTAATCTCCATTCTCCTCTATTTTATGTTTTATTATAATATTTTTGATATTGTTTTATGCTACTATTTTTTTCACTTTTGTTTAAATTGATTTTTGTATATTGAATGAGAACTTTTTGTCTAAATATGATAAGTTTTGTTGTTATTTGGCAATGTGTGAATGACTAAACACAAAGTTATGTTATTCTCTATATACGTAAATATCACTCAATAAAAATCTTGTAAAAAACCGAACCAACCGAACCAATCCAAACCGCATTGGTTTGGTTTGGTTTGGTTTGGATTTTTTTTAAAAGCCAACCGAACCAAACCAAACCGCATGCTTTTTTTTCTTGCGGTTCGGATGATTTTTAGCGTCAAAATTGTCCAAACCGCACCGCGAACACCCCTAGCTACAATAGGTGTGTGAGATTCAGCATCATAAACATAGTCATCCTCAAATTCATAAATCTGTGGTGTCTCAGGTGGTGATGGTGGGGCGTGATGTGGTTCAGTCAAGTCATAAAACCAATTGTTTCTGCTATGGACACTGGTGTGCTCATGGTTTGGTAAAGTGAAAAGATGGACGACCTCATTATCAATTAGGTAGTCAAAGGTATCCGGTCTGAGGTTTCCTAAGATTCGTCGGTTAAAGCAGAAGTTAAGGTTCATAGGTCGGAAGGTACCAAGAGGGTTAAACCTGATCAGAGGATGTCTTAGTCCTATGGCATTTGCTATCATGGTGACTAAACCTCCTATTATGATTGGTGTGCGAGCATCCAGTACAAGACTCACAAAATTAGTTATCATAAAGGTAGCAGCATTTACTGGGCGGCCCTGGGAAGCACAGTACAAAATATAAAGCTCTGTTCTGGATACAGCGGTATCATTTTCTTCCTTACCGAAAATGGTATGGGCGAGGATTTTGTGAAAATACCGGATGGCTGGGTTGTGGATACTCTCGGAAAACATGCCAAATGGTTCAGGATTATAATTACCAGTTATGTTACCCCAAAAGTAGTTCAGGTCGAGGTCAATGAGCAATTCATCTTGGTATGTGGTAACCACATTAGGACCACTAGGAAATCCTAGGAGTTCAGCAAGTTCTCTATGGTTATAGGTATAATCATTATCAAACAGTCTAAAAGTAACCAGCCCTCTATGGAATCCGTAACCATGGTTAGGTATGTGAGTAAGGGAGCTAAGGAACTCAAGTGTCAGCCTACGATAAGAAGTAAACCTTCTTCTGATAGAAGCAGTCTCCCATCCCAATTGGCTAAACAGAAACATGATACTGTCCCTGATACCTAAGTGAGCCATGGTAGGTCCATCATAGTAAATAGTCAAAGCCATATCTCTCTGAGCTAACATCTCAAACCTCCTCCTCTGAGCTCTGCCTCTGAAAACAATGTCCATGTAATCTACTTGTTGCATCTTGAATGTTAGTTACTAACTAAGCTAAGTTAGCCTGTAAGTAAGCAGATAGTCATGCAAAGTTAGTAATGAACATGTAAATTATGGCATCAAGAAATGGGGAGAAGGAGAGGGAACAGAAAAAAAAACAAAAATGCAATAACAGGTGAGAACTAAACAAGGAATAAAATAAAATACAATAAAATAAAGAATTAAAATTAAAAATACGTGGGTTGCCTCCCACCAAGCGTTGTTTTTAATGTCTTAAGCCTGACATAGTTCTAGTGCAATGTCAGTTTTCAGAATGAACGGACAGCTCCAGGAGCTTAAGACTAGTTGAGTAATCTCTATTGTCTACGCAATGATAGTGTTTTAAGCGCTGTCCGTTTACTGCAAATGGTTGACTAGATTTACTTTTTATTTCTACGGCACCACTTGGGAAGACCTTACTTATTATAAAGGGACCTGACTACCTAGATCTAAGTTTTCCTGGGAAGAGTTTAAGGCGTGAATTAAACAGTAGTACTACGTCGCCTTCATTAAATTCTTTACGGGAAATTCGTTTGTCATGCCATTTCTTAGTTCTCTCTTTATATATCCTAGCATTCTCATATGTGTCTAGTCGAAGTTCTTCTAGTTCGTGAATGTCTAAGATTCTTTTCTCACCTGCGGCAGTATGGTTTAGGTTGAGGGTCTTAATGGCCCAGTAGGCCTTATGCTCTAATTCTACAGGTAGATGGCATGATTTTCCGTAGACTAACTTAAAAGGTGTGGTTCCTATTGGGGTCTTATAGGCTGTCCTATACGCCCACAGAGCTTCGTGTAATTTTGATGACCAGTTTTTCCTAGAGGTTGCAACAGTCTTTTCTAAGATTTTTTTGATTTCTCTGTTCGAGACTTTGACTTGTCTACTTGATTGTGGATGATATGGTGTTGCTACACGGTGTCGGACTCCATACTTCAGTAGAAGTTTTTCAAATATCTTTGATATAAAATGGGAGCCTCCGTCATTGATGACAAGTCTGGGCACACCGAATCTAGGGAAGATTATGTTCTTGAAAAGCTTAATTACTACTCGTGTGTCATTTGTCGGAGAAGCTACAGCCTCGATCCATTTTGAAACGTAATCAACAGCAACGAGTATATACTTATTACCAAAAGAAGATGGGAATGGCCCCATGAAGTCAATCCCCCATACATCAAAGACTTCCACTTCTAAAATACCCTTTTGTGGCATTTCATCGCGTCTAGAGATGTTACCGGTGCGTTGGCACCGGTCGCAGTTTAATATTGCGATATGAACATCTTTCCATAGATTAGCCAGAATAGGCCAGATTGTAAGATCTTAGCACAAGTCTTTGAAGTGCTAGCGTGTCCGCCATAAGGATCAGAATGACAATGTGAGATTATGTTTTCTATTTCATCTTCGGGGACACATCGACGGAAAATTCCATCGGCACCTCTCTTAAAAAGTAGAGGCTCATCCCAATAATATTGTTTAAGGTCATGAAAGAATTTCTTCTTTTGTTGGTAAGTTAGATCTGGTGGAAGTACCCCGACAGCTAGGTAGTTAACAAAGTCAGCATACCATGGTAGTGTTGTATTTGTTTGAATTTCTTCCACTAATGCCTTTGGTTCGGTATCGTTCAAGGTTAATTCATACATATTGCTTTCCAATTGGGCTATCAGTCGCTCATATGGGAAATCATCATTAATAGGCACTTGCTCAGGCTTAATACCTTCTATTCTTGATAAATGGTCTGCGACTACATTTTCAGTGCCTTTTTTTATCTTTTATCTCTAAATCGAATTCTTGTAAGAGTACGATCCATCTTAAAAGTCTTGGTTTGGCATCTTTCTTACTTAATAGGTATCTTATCCTGGCATGATCGGTATAGATAATTATTTTCGCTCCTACCAAGTAGGAACGGAATTTATCCAAAGCGAACACGACAGCTAGGAGTTCCTTTTCAGTGGTGGCGTAGTTCATTTGAGCAGGATCTAGGGTTCTACTTGCGTAGTAAATTGCATGGAGCTTTCTGTTCTTTCTTTGTCCTAAGACTGCGCCTACGGCATAGTCACTCGAGTCACACATGATTTCAAATGGTAATCTCCAATCAGGTGGTTGCATGATAGGTGCGGTAACGAGAGCTGTTTTGAATTGTTCAAACGCCTTTAGGCATTTCTCATCGAAGATAAATTCAGCGTCTTTCATTAATAAACCGGTCAGTGGTTTGGTAATTTTCGAGAAATCTTTGATGAATCGTCGGTAGAAACCGGCGTGTCCTAAGAAACTTCTTATTTCTCGTACGGTTTTTGGAGGTTGGGGATTTTCTATAATCTCTATCTTCGCTTTATCAACTTCAATCCCTCTATCAGATACTACGTGTCCAAGTACGATTCCTTGATTGACCATGAAATGGCATTTCTCCCAGTTTAGTACGAGATTGACTTTTACACATCTTTCAAGTACCATTTCTAGGTTCGATAGACATCCTTCAAAACTCTGCCCACAAACAGAAAAATTGTCCATAAACACTTCCATAATTTCGTCTATAAAATCAGCGAAAATTGACATCATGCATCTTTGGAATGTTGCGGGAGCGTTACATAGTCCAAACGGCATTCGTCGGTAAGCAAATGTACCGTAGGGACATGTGAAAGTTGTCTTTTCTTGGTCATCAGGATGAATAGGAATCTGGAAGAATCCTGAATAACCGTCTAAATAGCAGAAGTAAGAATGTTTTGCCAATCGTTCCAACATTTGGTCAATGAATGGTAATGGGAAATGATCTTTACGAGTAGCTTTGTTAAATTTTCTATAATCGATACACATTCTACTTCCAGTTACAACTCTTTGTGTTATAGATTCGCCTTTGGAGTTCTTAACAACTGTAACACCTCCCTTCTTTGGTACGACATGTACTGGACAAACCCACTTACTGTCTGATATCGGGTATATAATTCCTGCTTCTAAAAGCATTTTCACTTCATCCTTGACTACAGTACTTAAGATTGGATTGATCCTTCTCTGGTGTTCTCTAGAGGTCTTACAGTCTTCCTCTAGCATAATGCGATGCATATAGATAGAAGGACTTATCCCTTTAAGGTCGGCGATGTTGTAGCCTAACGCAGTTGGGTATTTTCTTAAGACATCTAGAAGTTTCTTAGTTTCGGTTTGTCCTAAGTCTGCATTGACTATTACAGGTGGTTCGAGTTCTGTGTCTAAGAATTCATACCTTAAGCTATTGGGTAGTGTTTTCAGTTCTAAAGCTGGTTTCTTTGGGCAAGGAAGATAATCGGGTGTAAGTGCTAAACATTCGCTTCGGCTATCATCTTGGTATGGTTCACGCCAATTATCATCTTCAAAAATCGAAGGTATTGGAATTTTTATAATATCTGAGTATATGGTCGGTTCCATCTCCATTTCTCTTACACACTCATCTATGACATCTAATAGATAACATGTCTCCTCTATGGCTGGTTCTTGTAAGAATTATGTCAGGATAAATTCAACCTTCTCTTCACCGACTTCAAAGGTTAGCTTACCTCTCTTTACGTCTATAATGGCTCCGGCGGTAGCTAAGAATGGTCTTCCTAATATGATAGGTGTAGTGGAGTCTTCTTTAATATCCATGATTATGAAATCGGTGGGGATATAGAATTGTCCTATACGAACTGGAACATTCTCTAGTATACCGACGGGGTATTTAATAGAGCGGTCGGCTAATTGAACAGACATTTTAGTTGGTCTTAATTCTCCCATATCAAGCTTTTTGCATATGGATAAGGGCATTACACTGATACTGGCACCTAAGTCGCACAGAGCCTTGTCTATGACGAACTTTCCAATTATACAGGGTATGGAGAAACTACCTGGGTCTTTCAGCTTAGGAGGCATGTTGTTTTGGATTATTGCGCTACACTCAGCAGTAAGTGTAACTGTTTCGTTATCCTTAATCTTTTTCTTATTAGATAAGATTTCTTTAAGGAACTTAGCATATGAGGGCATCTGAGTGATAGCTTCTGTAAAAGGTACTGTGATGTTCAATTGTTTCAGAAGTTCAACAAATTTCTTAAATTGCCCTGCAGTTTTAGAATTTGCAAATCTTTGAGGATACGGAATAGGTGGTTTATATGGTGGTGGAGGCACATAAGGCTTTTCCACGACCTCTTGGTCATTATCTTCCTTTTCCTTGGATTCATTCTCCTTCTCAGTATTAGGCTTTTGGTACATGGGCGGGTTCTGAAGCCTTGGATCAATGGGTCCGTCTAGTTCTTTACCACTTCTCAATATAACGGCATTTGCATGTCCTTTCGGATTAGGTTGTGGCTGTCCAGGAAATGTTCCAGCAGGAGCAGCAGTAGGTGCTTGTTGTTGTGCCACTTGCGAAATTTGCGTTTTAAGCATTTTGTTGTGGGTGGCTAAAGTGTCTACTTTGTTTGCTAATTGCTTAATTTGCTCACTAGTGTGTATGTTTTGATTCAGGAAGTCTTTGTTTGTTTGAGCCTGGGTAGCTATAAATTTTTCCATCATTAGTTCAAGGTTGGACTTCCTGGGAACATTAGGGGCAGTTATGGTAGCCTTTTGGTGTAGCAGGTGCTTGACCAGGTGCATATAATGCATTGTTGTTTTTGTAAGATAAGTTTGGGTGGTTCTTCCAACCCGAATTGTAGGTATTTGCATAAGGGTTCCCTTGAGCATAGTTTACTTGGTCACTGGAGACTCCTGCCAAAATTTGGCATTCAGTGGCAGCATGTCCAGGCGTTCCGCATAATTCGCAGTTTTGAGCTACAGCAGCCATGGTGGCTATAGGCGTTATGGTCAAGTTATCGATCTTTTGGGCAAGGGCATCTACCTTAGCATTAACATGATCAAGGCTACTAACCTCGTACATTCCACCTTTTGTTTGGGATTTTTCCACCGCAGTTCTTTCTCCTCCCCATTGGTAGTGGTTTTGAGCCATGCTCTCGATCAGTTGATAGGCTTCTTCATATGGTTTATCCATAAGCGTACCACCAGCGGCGGCATCTATTGTCAATCTTGTATTGTACAAGAGACCATTGTAAAATGTGTGGATGACTAACCAATCTTCAAGACCGTGATACAGGCACATCCTCATCATGTCTTTATATCTTTCCCATGCATCGTAAAGAGATTCGTTATCCTTCTGTCGAAAACTATTAATTTGGGCTCTTAGCATAGCTGTTTTGCTTGGGGGGAAATATCGCGCTAAGAATACCTTTTTCAACTCATCACACGTAATAACGGAGTTTGATGGCAAGGATTACAACCAAGCCCAAGCTCTGTCTCTTAATGAGAAAGGAAAAAGACGTAGTCTTATCGCGTTTGCAGTTACACCATTTTCCTTTACTGTGTCTGCGTACTGCACAAACTTGGTCAAATGTTCGTTAGGATCTTCTGTAGGGTTTCCAGAAAACTGATGTTATTGTACGGCTGACAGCAATGAAGGTTTCAACTCGAAATCGTTTCGGTTGATAGCAGGGGCAGCAATGCTACTATGTGGTTCTTGCTCAGACGGGGTAGCATAGAACTTAAGAGGACGGTTTTGTGGTCTTTCACCCATGTTTTGTTCTTTGACTGGTTCAGGGGTGTGAGCAAGGAGATCGGGAATATTGTACTTGCGTTGATACTCTAGTATTCTGCATCTTAAATGTAAGAAACGCTCTAATTCGGCGATTGGTGGTTGCAAGTGTTCGCTTTGTGAGCGAGTACTTGGCATACAATCGAGAAAAAGGAAAATAAAATTTGTTGCCTTAGTCTATACTGCGCAACAAATGAATCACACTAATGACTAAATCAAAGTCCCCGGCAACGGCACCAAAAACTTGGTCGCGACTTTATGAGTCTAACGGGGTTACTAACTGCAAGCGCGCAGTCTATCGCGTAGTTTTAAAAAGATATCGATCCCACAAGGACTGATAATCAAACTAGTGCTATCAGATTGTTACTATGTTTAGCTAAGGCTAATTGTTCTAAGGAAAATAAGGGCGACAGAAATTAAATCTAAGAATGCTAAACTTTTAAAAAGAATAATTCAATAACGAGATATCAGTATGTAACGCATTAATCGTCGGGAATTTAGTAAGTCATCGGTGTAGGTTTAAGTGCCAAATTACTTTTCAGTAAAAAATACTCATTCAAAAGACCTTATCTCACACTCTCGTGTTTATTGATTCAGACTATACCGTTAAATCAAAATGAGCGCTCTCGCTGTATCATTTGCATTTAAAAATACTTTTTGAAAATGAATAAGTCCTAATCGATTCTAAAGTGCTTCCGCTGTATTTAAAATCAATGCCTAGTTTCAGCTATCTAGTTAAACTCTCAAACTCTCGTTTATCTTGACCTTAACCTTAAACGCCTTTTTACTTTCGTAAGAAAAACCAATCGATTAGAAATAAGAAACCAAAGCCTAAAAACTAATTTGTAAAAGTTAACACCGATTATTACTTAATTCCATCTGATTAGATTGTTTACATACTGATACCAATTAATCTAGCCAGACATGGTTGGAAGGGAAAACATGCTAACACGATATAAATTACTAGTACTATTCATGCTACAACAAACGATAAATAAAAGCATATAATTAAAACCTGGAATTGAAATTAACTGGTAAACGAATTCTTGCTACAGACTTGAAGTGATTCGGCAAAACTTGATTACACGAGGAAGTAAAGAAACTGGAAGTGCAGAAGAAAATAAAAACTGTTTGATTGAAGAAATGAAGAAAAAACTAATTCACTCAAAGCTCTCTTGAAAATTCACGGACCCTCTCAAAGGAGGGCTTCAATTCAATTTATATCAGTCGTCTTTGGCAGTTGAGAATAACGTGTGAGTCGTGTGGAAATCACTTGAGAAAATTACGCATGGAAGTTGGAACCCTAGAGAAAGTAGGAAAGGTGGTGCAATTATTTTTGTCTTCCCAGAATATAGGTGGCTCGCGCCACCTCTTCATTCTCATCACATGTGGCTTGCGCCACTTTAGTCTTTGGTGGTGGGCGCCACCCACAATGTGGCTTGCGCCATATGTGTGGTGGTGGCCCACCCTTTATATTTTTTTTTCTTTTTTTCTTTCCTTTCCATTTCTTTCCATTTCCTTTCTCTTATCTTCATTTTCTTTTCTTTTCTTCTTTTCTCTTCAATTTCTTCAATAAATCTTTATTTTCCCTTAAATCCCGGTCCGACTCGAGTGCCTGAAAAACATGAACAAATATGGGTAGAATAAAACATAAATCGGGCAAAAACAAATAAAACATAATGTAAATTCATGCATGTCAAGTCAAATACACGATATAATTTCGCGTTATCACTTTTGCAACTATATACTTGAAGATTTAATTTATTTTTCCCTCTAAATTAGGCCAATTCAATTGGTTTTACTTATAGTATGTTTCATGTCAATTCATTTATTCTTTGATACATTAAATAAATAATCATATTTCTTTTCATTCAAGCTTAATATAATCTTCTAAACTGATTCTATATTTGTTAAAAGTGTCTATAAATATACAGATTTTGGCCAACATGTCTTGACATCTGTAAGATCCAAGAAATATTAGTTGATTTCACATAGTTATTGTCCAAAGAGTGAAGTTTAATTTCAATTCCTAGAAAAAAAATCATGTAATTCAAGTTAGTCTAGGAGAAAAAAATGTAAATTGGGACTTAAGAATTAGATAGTATGCTTCTAACTTTTTAATATGAGATTTTCTTCATATTGTTTTTGCAAAAACATGTTGATTTATAACTATCAACAATATATTTACATTATTACATCACTATAAATAAATGTTGTAGTTAGGGATTGAACTTTGGATAAGTAATTTATATTCATTTAACTCAACTACTTATCAGTTGAGATGTCTCACCCATTTACTAAAAAAATTATAATTTACAGGTCTTGTAATAATCCTCAAATTGGTGAATGTACTCTACCTCGTTATCAATTCTCAACTATTTTAGCTTTCATTCAACTTTTCGTTCAACAAAATTGAACTTTTTGAAAACTTTAAGAACTTGATCTTTCATCTTTAATAGATAAACTTACACCTTCCTAAAACGTCCTTTAATGAAGATAGCAAACTATTTAGTGACACCAAGAGACCTTTAACACGTTGAACACACATTTGATTTGTCGCAGCTTAAAGTATAATGTCGTACCCTAATTTTGTCTGACATTTTTATTTTTCAGGCAACCGGTTTTATTTTATCTTATTCAAAATAACAGTGTAGTTTTGCATACAAATTTGTTGGAGCAATTTTCAGTTACGCGTAAAATCAATAAACTTTTGATTTTAGGTTTCGGCCTACGACTATATTTTTTATTGAACGATATTACACGTAGATGAGTTTTGTGTACTTATTTAGTTTTTTCGCATTCACGCACGTTTGCATTTTATTTGGGTTCAATCCTTTTAATCTAGGTATTTTGTTAACCGCAATAAAAAAATTAGAAATTCAAGAATCTTCATAAAAATTATTTTATTTAATAATTTATTTTTAATATTGTAAAATAACACAAAAATATACTAAATGACATAGTGGGCAAAATATCTTCTCCAAATATCTCCTCCTTTTGCTCGCTCTCCCATGTTTTTTCCTCACACTTTCCTTCCCTCATTCTCATTACACCCTCACTCACACACCCCTAATCACACTTTTCTTTCCTCATTCTCACCACACCAACACTTCTACAACTCTCTCACACTGACTTCACCTACACTTTCTATAAAGAAGGAAATCTATCACATAGTAAATGGGGGAGGATCCATGCAAAAACTACCATCATCACAATCCCTCATCATCTTCCTCCCTCACCACATTCTCTCTCCTTAATCAATCCTTTTTCACCTCTTTTCCTCCCTCATTAGGAGGAGTTTTCTTTGCTCGCTCTGTCTTCTTTCGAGTCAGCTGAGGTTTTTCTTCTTCTTCGACTTCATCATCAATGGTGACAAAAGGTTATGTCCTTGATTTTTTGGGTTGACCAACCTCATGAGCTTGGTCCTTTGCTTTCTTTTTCTTCTCAGCCTGTCAAAGTTCTGAAGCCTAACAGTAGCCTTCTTCTTATTGGTATCTTAAAAGTTTGAGGCTGCAAGTTTTGCTGAGATGGTGGTCTCATATTTAGAAGGTATGGGTTGAGTGGAAACTAAACTTGTATCACTTTCACTAGTAAACTCGACTTCTCTATTCTCTTATGGAATTATTTGTTCAAACTAAGGCATGCATAACTGTTAGTATAATAAATAATGAAGGTACATAAATAAAAGAGAGTTGGAAGGTGGTTTGAACCTGTGTTTCTTCACTATTAAGAACTTTAGTTTCCTTATCTTTCTTGGATTTATTTTGTCTTGGAGTGACCGCGGTGGAACTATTTCCTCTTTTTCGATTTTGGAAGATAAATAAGAGATAAAGAAAGACATGTTGTCAAAAGAAAGAATAAGAGTATATAAAGTCTACCTGTTTTGTTTCCTTTGGATGGTCAGACTTCTCCCCATCCTCGACTGTTTCTATTTGCTCCTTCTTCAAATCATTTAAAGCAAGAGATACAACTGCAAAAATTTGACATAGGAAAAGTTAAGAGGTTCCTAAGAGTCTTGTATTTCACCTTGAGAAGCAGTGGACAAGATTCAAACATGCTAAATATCAATATGGCGACGACCTCTATAATTGTCTATGTTACACTTAGTCGAAACTACTCTTTGACGAGGCTTTTTTAATCTATTATTTAAAGTTAACAAAGATCCACAGGTAAATAAGTCTGGAAATAACAAACAAAAAGTCAAGCCAATTTCACATGTTGGCAATGGTGGAAGCTTGGAAAAATAAAATTTTAAAACAAAATCATACATATCTGTTACATAAGGAGGAAATTTCAGATATGAAATTTTTTCAATAATTTTTTGTTTTAAAATGAGGGTTGCATCATAGATAGTTCAAATAAGTTTACATGGATTATACATATTTCGAAGTATTTTTAAAAAGCTTGAATTTCCTAGATGTGCGTACCTCAGCTCTTCTTGAATTTACTCTGTAGAGAGGAAAAGCATCTGTTAAACGTTGAAGAAGAGTCTAATGATCCATAAAAACATTGAGATGATAATTAGACCACCAATCTTCAAAATTTTGTGTGCATAGATAAGAAGCTTGAAATTCAAAAGGGGTTTGAGTAATGACTTCTTTGACCTGATAGTCTAAAATATTTTGATATTCTTCCTTCGTCAGTTCATTCTTGGCCCAACAAATTTCGTTTTTACGGTTATAAAGAGACTTTGGAAAAAATTGGCTAAAGCCAAATTGTCTGGCTAACAGGTTTGGTTGGTAACTAGCAAATCCTAGGCCAGTTTTTCCTATCGAAATTCTAGTTGACAGAACAGTGGGTTCACTATTTTATGAAAGTTGTCCAAATGTCGAGATCCTATTGATGGTTTTTAGAGGAAAGGGTTGAAAATTCTCTTTTAAACCAATATGCCCCATGACTTCGACTAACAAAATGGGTCATAGTCTGCATACATAAAGAATTATTGTTTGAAGGCTTCTCCGGTCAAAAGGCATGTATCTTCTGGGGTAAGCAAAACAAGCCTATTTTACTAAGCCAGACGAGATGATAACCTTCAGAGAGGGTTCGAAAGTGGCATTAAGCCATAATGCAAAAGCCACATCGGACCAGATATCAAAAGTTTTTTGTCAGATTTGATTATGGATTTTAGGTCAATTGAAACAAGTTGTAATGCCCTGTATAATATATATCTAGAATAATACAATACAAGCATTTTATTTGGTACTGACACCATCATAAGTGCCTAATGGCGTAATTCACATACTTGATCATTCTAAAAACATAATACAATATATGGTACAAGATATGGAAACTAGCCAAAATAAAATAAAAACTAAGATCAATATACAATATCCTCAATTGTATACAATAGATTACACGGCGGAAAAACTAAAACTGAGCTTCTCTTGAAACATCCAAGCCTAACTCCACTTGTAAATCAAACCTGCAAATACCTCCTGAAAATAATCAACAATAGTGGGGTGAGATACATCAAATCTCAGTGAGTTCCATATCCTATGGATTCTCTCGACTTTACAAGGTTCTAACCAATCTTAACTCAAGTCAAGGGGAGGGGAAATGACTCTGAGTTCACAATCTCACATTATATGGAAACACGTTACGAGTCCATTAACTCGAAAGTTTATCACTAATCGATAACCTTGTCAAGGCATCCCCTTTCTCCCGGCCTCTTCTACGTCTAGAAGTAGAAACGAGTCATGGACCCTCGTGGATTACTTGGCATACGAGATGGATTCGGAACTAAGGGACATGTTATCACCTTAATTCGTCACTTCACACGGCCCGTACACCGTCACAAGTCTCTTTACCATATAGGTTTCATTCGTACTATAACTTTGGGAATCAAACTTACCAAGTAATTGTGCAATCATTCCAGAGGAGCGCGTTACTCATGAAACGACACATAATAGGATAATGGTTACGATTTCATGATTTCCTATACAACCGTAATTGTATTAAACAATTCTAGGCCACATTAGCCTTTAAGCATCTTTTGCCTTTATCAATTAAACATAATAATTACACGTGTTCCATACTAGTGTCTCATTCTCTCCTAGACCATAACTCGTCACAGATGCACCGTTATACATCAAGTGCCCGAGCCTTGCCATCTAGGTTTTCTACTCCATGCTAGAACTCATCAAGGATGCACATCTATACATCGAATGCACGAGCGTCGCCATCCAGAGTTTCTATCACAATTCTATTCACAACCTAGAATTATAACAATCTTAACTATGCCATTTGTTTTGGGGTAAAGTTTCCTCACTCTTCCTAATCCATATTTTAAACATGCATATTCTTTTTCAATTGGGTTTAACATTAATATTAGGCAAAGCATATTACAATTGCACATTTTGAATTACATATAATAATTCCATCACAAGTTATACAAAAGCATATTACAATTGTATAATAGAATCACATATAATGATTCATCACATAAAACATCACTTTCGGGTTCCCTCCGATTCATTTAATCGGGTATCGAAATCAATACTTTTCACTTTTATCCCGTAGGATATTTTCACAGTTTTACATCGGCTATCATTATACCGTGATCGGACTTATGATCCAAAAGATAACAATTTCACAGTTTTCCAACGATACCAAGAACGCTTCAATCCGAGTTACGGATCAAAAGTTATGAATTTTTAAAGAAAAGAAAATTATTGAAAAACTGCCTGATTCGCCTGGCGGATTTGGATTTCGCCTGGCGAATCCCTCTTCGCTAGCACTTCGCCTGGCGAACCAGCTGCGAAACCTCATTTTAGAAAAACCCAAAAGTTCCAGTAGCCAAAACATGTTCTGCCTCCTCATTTTCGCTTGGCGAGTATGGATTTCGCCTTGCAAATCCCCCTTCGCCAGTACTTCGCCTGGCGAAACAGTGATGAGACCTAATTCGCCTGGCAAATCCTAATTCGCCTGGTGAATCGCATCAGAACCAGAATTTCTTTCCTGCGTTTTCCATGGTTCCAAGGGTCCCAATTCTCACCCTTACCATACCAAATCAGTTTCAAACCTCAAAACAAGTATCAACAATTGATCATATACATGGTTCGACTATATCACGCAATTTATATCAAATTTCATCCGTTAGATTCCGTTGATTTGTCCGTTTAATCATTTTCTCTCAAATATAACATAAGTCCGAAATCATAGATTTCTAGAGCTTAGAGTGTCTAACTAGAACCCACCTGGTAATCGAAGAGGAGTTTGAAGAAGATGATGAATCGATGAAGAGGTGATGAAGATCCAAGCTCTTCCTTCTTTTCCATTTCCTCTTTCTCCTTCTCTTTTTCTTTTCTTCTTCTTACTATCTTTCTTTTTCTTTTCTTTCTTTCTAACAAATATATATATATATATATATAAACTTATAATATAATATAATTCAACAGGGTAAAATATCTCCAATTGATATTTTGTCGTCTCAACCCAATTGATCAATTATCCGAGTTACTTTAAAATACTCTCTTGAACTAATAAATATCAATCTGTCTTTTTAATAAAATAATTGATCTCTTATGATATCCAATTGAGTACTTCGATAATATGGGGTATTACACAAGCCCTAAAGGTTCATAAAGAGAACCTAATATCAACTTGCTAAGGCATATATTTTGCCCCTCATGGATTTGAGTTGCCAAATGTATGAATTTTTTGGCTATCTGCAGAGAACCATAGCGAAAAAACAAAATGAGAGTGTCAAATGATGAGAAAGGAGATATGCTCATAATAAGATATTTTTTCATGTTGGTCTTCATCTTTGGTTTTATTTTCCAGAGAGGGGTCGAAGGTGCCCTCAGTATATTAAAAATAAATATTACAAAATAAGAATGATCGATTAGGGTTGAAACAAATGAAAGAATAAAAATAAATAGATTAAACTAAACTAATTAATAAATTAACACAACATACCATATTAAAAAAAAATAAAAAATAAAAGTATATGCACGCGCTTCAATTCGATTTGGATCAGTTTTAAAATATTAATTCAAAATCTGATCCAAGGTTTTTATAAAATGACTTCAAAACACATCCAATAATATTCAATTTTTTATGGTTTTTAATTTTTTTTAATCATCCTACTATTTTTATTTTTTATTTGAATCGGTTTGAATTTGAACATCCCTAATATTTTTTTTTTAAAAGGCAAATAAAAATTCATTAATAAAAGAAAGGCATAAGAGATGCCCAAAACAAATACACCAGCACCAATACAATCCCAACCGATAACTGATACAATATTTTAGCAAGAAGACACCCATTCAACACATTAAAACTCCATACCAAACCTAGAATGAAACTGATGCTGCTTTGGAACACAAAAGAGAAGCACCACATTTAGCAGCAAAACAATATACATATCCAACAAACAATCTACCAAAACCAACAAACCAAACTCCTCCAAGGCCTAAAAGAAATAATCATAACAAAATCTGAATCAAACATTGAAACCAACTTTGCATTTTCCACTACAAAATATATGAATGCGTTAGTCATCTAAACCTTTACGTTGACTCTCATATTGTGGGTTGGCTGAAATATAATGTGGTACCCACTTGTAAACATTTTAATTTATTTAAAACAAGTTTTATGATCACCTCACCGCATTCTTCTTAGTCATCTAGAAGAACATAAGTGCTAGTTTACCATAAAACAAGGAAATAATATGAATTTAATTTTGGCATATATATCGCATGGCAGGTTGGACAAGTGACTATTTTTATTAATTTCTGGAAGTACATTAGTTCTTCTAAATATACAAAAATTGCAATCTATGTAAATAACTTATTTATTAGTTATTTTGATCTCAATATACTTATTTAATATGTTTTTTTAATAATAAAATAATTTATAAAAATAATAGTCAAATTTTGGAGCACCTATTAAAACATGGGTCTTTTATATAACTAATATTTGTGCCAACTCAGGATGGAATGAAAAACTACTGCAGCTAGCTGTACACGGCAACATATCTGAGTGATTGCATTCCACTTTCCTCTCTTTCTTCCTTTCTTCCTTTCACAAATTATGACTATAAATACACCTCCCATTTCTCTGAAACAATCATCCATCCAACATTTATTTCATCACCACTACACACCATGGCCTTTATTCATTCTTCAACCATCACTTTTCTCTTATCTTTGTTGCTATTTCTTTCATTCACGACAACATATGGAGCAGGGATTTTCTACCAGAATTTCGATATTACTTGGGGAGATGGTCGTGCCAACATACTTGACAACGGTCAACTTCTCACTCTTTCTCTTGACAAAGCCTCTGGTTCTGGATTCCAATCCAAGAATGAATATCTCTTCGGCAACATTGATATGCAACTCAAGCTTGTACCAGGAAATTCTGCAGGCACCGTCACTGCTTACTATGTAACTACAAATAACCCTTACTGGTTTAATGCTATTATGCTACAATAATACTAATAATTGATGTTTCAAAATTCCTAATTATTTATTTTTAATATTGCATGCTGCAGTTATCATCGAAAGGATCAAACTGGGATGAGATTGATTTTGAATTCTTGAGAAATGTAAGTGGACAACCATACATTCTTCACACCAATGTCTTCAGTCAAGGAAAAGGAAATAGAGAGCAACAGTTCTATCTATGGTTTGATCCAACTGCTGATTTCCACACATATTCCATTCTCTGGAATCCTCAACGCATTGTGTAAGTACTTTTTTTACAAATATGACATACACTTCAATTTCATTCAATGAGTATTGATTGATGATGAGCATGTGTGTGTGTATTCATTGAATGCAGTTTTTCTGTGGATGGAACTCCCATAAGAGAATTCAAGAACATGGAATCAAAAGGAGTTGCATTTCCAAAGAATCAACCAATGAGGATATATTCAAGTCTATGGAATGCTGATGATTGGGCAACAAGAGGTGGTCTTGTGAAAACAGATTGGAATCAAGGTCCATTCGTAGCATCATATAGGAATTTCAACGCAGATGCTTCATCAACCAATGCTTGGTACTCTCAACAGTTGGATTCAACAAGTCAGCAGAGATTGGGTTGGGTGCAAAAGAATTACATGATTTACAATTACTGCAATGACACCAAAAGATTTCCTCAAGGACTTCCAACAGAATGCACTGCGTCCTAATTTATATCTTCCTAGTAGGGGTGTGCATGGTTGGTTATTTTTGAAAACCAAACCATAACCATTTTCAAACCATTTAAATGGTTTGGATTTATAACCAAAACCACATTTTAATCAAAACCGGTTATAAAACCAGTTATAAATTTGGTTATGGTTATATAACCGGATTTAAAAAAAATCCAGTTTTAAAAAAAATATTCAGAAAATATTTTTTTATTTTAGTTTAAGAATTAAAAAATTTGGATTTTGGATAATAACCGGATTATAACCGAATCCAAAAAAATTTAACCGGTTAATAACCATTTAATTATATCCGGATTATATGAATGGATAACCAAAACCATTAAACACTAAACCGGTTAATAACCATTCAATTATATCCGGATATTTAAAACAAATTTGAATTTGGTTATGGATTTGGGCATCACAACCGGATATTTTGCACACCCCTACTTCCTAGTGCAACCATATAATTGAAGTTTTGATTTATTCTTTTTATTCTTAATTAGGCCTATTCAATTGGTTGTACTTGTAATATGTTTCATCTCAATTCATTTATTCTTTGATACACAAAATACATAATATATTTCTTTTTATTGAAGCTTAATATAATCTTCTAAACTGATTCTATATTTGTTAAAAGTGTCTATAAATATAAAGAATTTGGCCAACCTGTCTTGACCTCGGTAAGATCCAAGAAATATTAGTTGATTTCACATAGTTATTGTCCAAAGAGTGAAGCTTAATCTCAATTCCTAAAAAAAAAAATCATGTAATTCAAGTTAGTATAGGAGAAAACAAATGTAAATTGGAACTAAGAAGTAGAAAGTATGCTTCTAACTTTTTAATATGAGGTTTTGTTCATTTTTGTTGCAAAAACATATTGATATATAAATATCAACAATATGTTTACATTATTACATCCTTATAAATAGATGTTTGAACAATTTATATTCATTTAACTCAACTACATATCAGTTGTAGATATCACTTGAGATATCTCACCCATCCACTAATCTATTCATTTGAGGAGTCATGAGAGGTATTTTCCCATATATAATTTACAGGTCTTGTAATAATCCTCAAATTGGTGAATGTACTCTACCTCGTTATCAATTCTCAAATAGTTTAGCTTTCTTTCAACTTTTCGTTCAACAAAATTGAACTCTCTGAAAACTTTAAGAACTTGATCTTTCATCTTTAATAGATAACCTTGCATCTTCCTAAAGCGACCTTTAATGAAGATAGCAAACTATTTAGTGACACCAAGGGACAAGGGACCTTTAACACGTTGAACACACATTTGATTCATCACGGCTTAAAGTATATGTCGTACTCTAATTTTGTCTGACATTTTTATTTTTTCAGGCAATCAGTTTTATTGTATTTTATTCAAAATAACAGTAAACTCAATGAACTTTTCTTTTTAGGTTCCGACCTGCGATTATATTTTTTATTGAACGCTATTCCGCAAAGGTGAGTTTTGTTTACTCATTTAATTTTTTCGCATTCACACACGTTCGCATTTTATTCGGGTTCAATCCTTTTTATCTGGGTATTTTGTTAATCCCAATAAAAAAATTAGAAATTCAATAAATTCCATAAACATTATTTTGTTTAATAATGTGTTTTAATATTGTAAAATAACACAAAAAAATGTACTAAATGACAAAATGGGCAAAATATCTACTCAAAATATCTCCTCCTTTTGATCGCTCTCCCATGTTTTTTCCTCATACTTTCCTTCCCACATTCTCATTACACCCTTACTCACACATCCCTAATCACACTTTTATTTCCTCATTCTCACCAACGATGGACACACCGTTTATCAGAGGTAAGAGATGATATTGATCCACCATCACCATCTTCTACTCAAATCGTTCCTCTAGTTATGTCACATGAACTTGACCTTCTAATAGTTTTACAAAAAGGTATTTGGTCTCATCATCATAATCCTAAATATGCGTGTGTTTTAAATAATTCGTGTCTCTCTACTTCCTATGTCTCTTTTGTTTATACTTGTCGTAGTGAGAATTGGATATCAAGTTATTGATTAACTTGAATCGCAAATCAATGTTCACCACCGATCTTTGATTTATCCAAGGGAAGGGAGAAAGATCGAATAACCCACAGTATGCAATATAATGCAAAGCTAGAGAATCTAGGGTTCGGGGGTTGGTTATACATAGGGAAGGTGTTAGCATCCTAGACATCTGTAGTACTCTACAGGAACCTCTTGTTTTATACTTATGTAAAACAATAAGTATAACCAACCCCCGGACAAACCGCGTGGCCAGGCCGAGCATCTGCCAAAATTAAATCCTCGATCAAAATAAATTAGATTCGTCGATTGGAAATTCTAAATCCGTAGAATTTTGCGGGACGACCTAAATTTTGCCCAAGATTTTCCCCCTCGCGATGGTCCGTGACCTCGTCGGGGCCTCCCGTTTGGCCTGCCCGGACACCACAAAATTCATCCAAATTTTGATTTTCAATCGAAGAAAATTCGATTCGATGATGAAAATTTCAAAATTTGATTGTATTTTGTGCAAGAGATGCTTCGATTTCGCGTTAGAACTGCCTGAGACGCCCACAGAATGCCCCCCACCCGTGGCCTACATGAGGCCTGACCTGGCCTGCCCCTGGCTTGGCCTAACCAGCCAAGGGCCTCTCCCTATATATGTTTGAACAACAAACCCTGCTCTAGCAGCAAACGGGTCCCTTTTTCCCTTTAGACATAAGTCCCCTTTTTTATGACATAGACTTTGAATTTTTTTCATGATTTTTTACATGCTTGTTAAACATAATATAAGCATCTCTCCCACAAAAAATTGGAATTTTTTGACAAAGTATGAAGTAATTATAATTTTTCTAAGCGCCGATTTTTCCAAAACGGAAGAAACGGAAACCTTGGCCTAAAAATCGAATTTTGAGCCGATTTTTTGGATGGACTTCCCTCTTAACATATAGAAGGGATCTGGAAATTTTTGTAGCATTTCGAACAGTCCTCGATTTAATTTGATTTTTCGGCCAAAACTAGTATAAACGCGTCGGCTCTTCCAAAACGGAAGCAACGGAAACCTTGGCCTAAGAATCAAATTTTGAGCCAATTTTTTGTATGGACTTCCCTCATAACATATAGATGGGATCTGCAAAGTTTCGTAGGATTTCGAACAGTCCTCGATTTAATTTGATTTTTTGGCCGAAACTAGTATAAACGTGTCTGCTCTTCCAAAACGGAAGCAACGGAAACCTTGGCCTAAGAATCGAATTTTTAGCCAATTTTTTGCTTGGAATTCCCTCATAATATATAGATGGGATCTGCAAAGATTCATAACTTATCCGGAGTATTCGAACAGGTCCACGTATGTTGGTCGTCAGATGGGCAAGGTGCTCGGAATGTTGATGAGGAGAGGAGGGGGGTGTACCTGCAAGGCACTCCGACGCTCAAGTAAGAAAGGGTCAGAGAAAAGGGGCAAGTACGAAGTGTATTCTTAGGATGAATATTTGATACCTGACCCTCTCAAATGAGAGGGTTTATATAATGTTCCCCAGCGCGTGGCCAACGTTCCTATTTTCAGGGCGAAATAACCGTTTTCCTGAAGAATAGGTAATTGCCCAAACTAGCCGTTATGACGGGCAGGATGCCCAAACTAGCCGTTATACCGGGCAGGAAGGTAGTTGCGGGCGCCTGTTCGTCAGCTGTCGGGGAGTTGTAGTCTGTGTGTGACGGACAATAATTCCGGGCAGGACTGAGCAGTCCATGACCGGTTGTAGGGGCAAAAGGGTACTTTTGTATTCTTAATGGACTGGATCCAAGCGTTTGGGTCGTTACTGTAGCAATCATGAATTGGGTAGCGCATGGCCGTTGGCCCAGTCCAGAACAGTAGCCCCCCAAGTCGTTACTTCCGAGCGTGGAGGTGATGACTTAAGGATAGCGTACAGTCCCGGAGAAGTGGAGTGTTTTGCTCGTTGGCTGTGGATGCCCGTGGTTTCTATTGCCCGCTGTGGCTGTTGGTCGTTAAGCGTTGCCCGTTACAGATGGATACCAACAGTCTAGTGGAATATGAAACGATACGGGGGTTGCCACGTGTGTGTTGGAACTTATGCCCTGCCGCTTAGGCAATGATGGCTAGCGGGTAGTCATCATGACCTATGTGCGGGTGGGGCTGCACGTGACCTCCTGTATAAATAAGAGGGAAAATTTTCATTCCGAACTTTTTCCTTCAATCTTCACCAAATTTCCTGCTCGCGAGATCTGCCCGTTGCATCCTTCGCCGTTTGAAGCTCCGAGCAACTTTTTTCAGTCTTCTATTTATAAGTAAGTTGTCTCTTTTCTCTATTTTGCTTCTTATTAATGTTTATTTAGACATTGCATGCGGTTAGGTTAGATTTTAGGAGACTTGGGGTTGTATATGTGGTAGCCGCTGGTGGTGGATGATGGCTCTGCCGTCTCCACCGCCGTTAGCCTGTTGTTACGCTGTGTGTGAAGGGTCTGTCCGTGACGTCGTCGCGATGATGGCGTGCACGCGACCGTTCTAGCGTTGCGTTTCATGGAGTTATGAGTTGAATGAAAACCTTGTGATCTTGCTTTGGAGAAGTTCCTCGTGTGATAGGAGAGTTCCAGGCATTGTCTCGCGGGGAGACTTTTTCGTAGTGTTGTCAGGGCTTAGGCCGGGGACGTCATCCTCAGCCCTTAGCGCACCCTTTCACTTGTTCAGTGGTGGAAGGGTGGATTTGATTAGCTGTCGAATTCATTGTCTTTCTCTGCTTTTCAGGTGATAGCGACAGGGCCCCATGGAGATATTATATTAGATTCGTCCGAGGAGGAGTCTGGTTCCTCGGGGAGCAATAACACTCAGTCCTCGAGTGGGTCCACCGAGCAGGACATGGACTATGAGCAAGAGGATGAACTGCTAGACGATGATCAGGAAGAGGTGCCCGAGAAGGAGGTATCCGAGGAGGGTACAGCGGAGAATAAATCAGAGGAATGGGAGGTGGCGGAACCCTCTGAGCATGCATCTGAATTCTCGACCTACATAGGGGATTATTTCCAGACGGTGGGAGATGACGGGGACTGGAGAGTCCATTTCCCCACCGCTGACGAGCGCGTCTGCACGAATTATGGGGAGCGCTTTACGATGTACGAATATGTTTTCAAAGAGTTGGGCTTGAGGCTTCCATTCACGGATTTCCAGCAGTCTGTCTTCTTACATCTTCGCTTGGCCCCCACTCAGTTCCATCCCAACTCGTTAGCCTTCCTGCGAGCGTTTGAGTTGGTGTGCGAGCACCTGCAAATAGGGGAGACCATCCCCTTCTTCTTCACCGTCTTTCACCTCCAACGACAGACTTCTGGGAGGAGTTATGGTTGGGTGTCCCTGAAGCAGCCGTGCAAGCTGTTCAAACCTTTCTCTGAGTCCATACGGACATTTAAGACGAGGTACTTCATCGTGGAGCCCGTGTCGGAGGCTGCCCAGGATAGCACGTTCTGCTGGGAGGTTGAAGTGGATGAGAACGGCAAGGAGAGGATTAACGAGGATGGGAAATACATCGGGCGGAGGTTGTTGAAATATCCCTTCCATTGGACCGGGGAGCATTTTACGAAGCCCCCAAAAGACTATGTTTTTGAGCCTGCGAATTTGGACGAGGGGGATGCTGCTTCATATGAAAGGTTGTTGCAGTACGTGAACTCGTTCCGGATGGCCGAGTGCATCACGAAGAAGAACAAGGTGATCCTCGAGGCCGATGGTGGCCTTCAGGTGGAGCCTCGTTTTATTAATGTTAGGGCACTGCTGGGGTGCAAAACTTACAGAGATGCCATAGATCTGCTCGGTATTTAACCTTAACATATTGCTTTGCATTGCTCGTTATTTTCTATTATCTGACGCCTGTTTTTGTCTTTTGCAGCCACTATGCCTTCAGCCCACGAAAGGATGGTGAGGAACGTGGTCGTGTGGAAACAAGCTGCTGCAGCTGCTATTACTAAGATTCGTCCTTCCCCTGCCCGTGCGGTTGGTCCTTCCCAGCTTCCTCAGGGAAATGCTTCTCCGACCAATGTTCAATGGTCTCCAATGCCCCTGGCGACCAGGTCTAAGCGTCCAAGGAACGAGGCAGTGGATCTGGACAAGGCGCCAGAGAAAGCAAAATTTGAGATGCCTCCTTGTGTATTAGATAAAAGGTTCTTTGAAGGAACCTCTTTGGTGATTCCTCATGCTGATTCTCTGTAGGACCGTCCGAGCAAGAGGGCGCTGGTGGCCCAGGATGCCTCTGCAGTGGTCAGGCTGCTGGAGATGGCGGTCACCTATGCCGAGGGGGACACGGCCACTGAGAGTGAGCTGACTATTGCCCGAGGGAAGGTGGCCGCTCTTGAGGAGAGTTTGAGGAAGGCCAGGGAGGAAGCTAAGGTTGCCAAGGAAGCGAAGGAAAAGGAGGGCAAGGAGGTTGCCCAGTTGAAGGGGGAGAAGGTTACACTTGAGGCTGAGAAAAAGGCCGCTGAGGATTTGGTCGCGCAACTGCAGACGGCCAATGCTCCTGGCGAGGAGGAGCCTGAGGACGTGAAGATGCTAATGGCAAGGTCATAGTTAGTTGCCCGACTGGTGGTGGCTGAGGATGACAATGTAGTGCTTGGCGAGGAATCCTTCAAGAACGCAGTGTCTCAGCTTCAGGTGGTGAATCCTGGTGTTGATTTGGTGACCGAATGCACCAATTTCCTAGCGTACGTTAAAGACGGGCAAATTGTGATGCCAGATTCTCTCCTTGCCGGCCAAGCTAGAACCCAGACTTCTCTGCCCAATGATGAACGAGTCGAAGACACCGAGGAATGATGTTTGCAGATGATGATGTTTTGCCGGCCTGCGTGCCGTGTAGTTTGTTGTAATTTTATTTGATTTGGGGGGGCGTGCCCCCCCCCTTTTTATGTAATTCGTACAATCCTTGGCCCTTGTGGCCTTTCTTACTTTATGTCCGGTTTATGTTGGCCGGTTTTGTTACTTATATGATTTTTGTTTATATTGTTGTGCTTTACATTAGCGGTGCATGTATGACTGCCCGTCGGAGGGTGTGTCTGTTAACAGAGCTTTCTTTTGAAAGATTGCTCGTTGTGTGTGAATTCGCCAGTGTGGAGAACTGGTCGAATAGTCGGGGAAGGTCCTGGCGAGGTTGCGGATCTCAGGTCGCAATTGAGGCCTGAGGTCGCGGCGTGAACGTCCTATCGCGAGTTGGGTTTCTGCCAATCGTGGTACCTGGGCGAAGGCGATGCTCGATTGAGGACTGCCGACGAGCAGAGCTCCGACTCATTTACTTGAGCGGGATTCCATTTTTTGCGTATGCATCGTTTGTACCTGAACGAGCATGATGACCGTTAGGTGGTCCTTTGACGCGAGGAAGCCTATTGTGACTTTAACTGTAGTACTGCTTAAGTTTTTCAGCATTCCATGGTCGAGGGAATTCATCCCCGTTGAGGGTCTCGAGGAAGTAGGCACCATTCTCCGTTCTGGCACGGACTCTGTATGGCCCTTCCCAGTAGGCTGCTAGTTTGCCTTCACGAGAGTCCTTGTGGTTTCTTCGCAGGACAAGGCTGCCCACATCGAACTCTCGTCGTAAGACTTTAGCGTTGTGCCTGATTGCTATTTTTTGCTTAAGAGATGCTTCATGGAGAGCTGCTCCTGTTCGGATTTCCTCGACAAGGTCGAGCTCCTCTCTTATTGCTTCGTCATTTATTTCCTCGTCTAAAGGTGATTCGGTCCTCCTGGACGGTACGTGAATTTCAATGGGTATAACAGCCTCCGTGCCATATGCTAAGCGGAAACGTGTTTCCCCGGTGGTAGACTGAGGAGTGGTGCGGTACGCCCATAAGACGTTGTGGAGCTCCTCGACCCAGGCTTTCTTTGTTTCATCCAGTCTTCGCTTGAGGCCACGAAGAATGACACGATTGGCCGCATCTGCCTTCCTGTTGGTCTGGGGATGTTCTACAGATGCGAAATGTTGCTTTGTTTCGAGATGGGCGACAAATTCTTGGAACTTCTTGTCCGTGAACTGCGTTCCATTGTCCGTGACAATTGCTTAGGGAATCCCAAAACGGGGAAGGATATTCCGCTTGTAGAAGCGCAGAATGTTAAGTGTTGTTATCTTTGCTAAGGCTTCTACTTCTATCCACTTTGTGAAATAGTCTACGCCTACTATCAGGTATTTGTTTTGGCTGGACCCCGTCACGAAGGGTCCTAGGATGTCTAGACCCCTCCAGGTGAATGGCCACGGGGAGGTCATGCTTTTCAGTTCGTTAGGTGGAGCTAGGTACATATCTCCGTGCCGTTGGAATTTGTCGCATCTCTTCACATGCTCCTTGGCATCGTGCTGCATGGTTGGCCAATAATACCCTGCTCGGAAGGCCTTGCGGGAAAGGGACCTTCCTCCTAGGTGTTGGGCGTTAATGCCTTCGTGGATTTCTCGTAATACGTGAGGGACAACTTCCTCCTCTATGCATTTGAGCAGTGGGATGGAGACGCCTCGTCGATAAAGTTTGTTTTCAAGGATGACGTACGAGCAAGCTCTTTGTCTGATGGTGCTGGCTTCCTTGGGGTCATCTGGAAGCTCGTCCCTGGTGAGGTAGTTGTACACGGGTGTCATCCAGCAATCGCTGTCCCAAATCGCGTGTACGTGTAGGGTCGAGGATCCCTTATCGATGCTGGACCGGGGAAGTATCTCTTGGATGACTGGCCTGTTTCCGCCTTTTCTCTTAGTGCTTGCTAGTTTGGACAAGATGTCTGCTCGCACGTTATGTTCGCGTGGAACATGCCTCACTTCTACCGTTCTGAACCTCGCCATTTTTTCCTTGACCAGGGTTAGGTATTCAGAGAGACTGTCATTTTTGGTCTGATATTCTCCTGATATCTGGAGGGCTACGAGCTGAGAGTCCGTGCAGATGATGATTTCTTCAGCCCCTAAGTCTTCGGCTATGCGCAAATCGGCGAGGAAGGCTTCATACTCGGCCTGGTTGTTCAACGTGGGAAAGGACAATGTGAGAGAAGCCTCGACTATGGTCCCTTCGTCGTTCTCCAAAATTACCCCTACCCCACTACCGGTCGAGCTGGATGCTCCATCTACATAGATGGTCCATCTATTTGCTATGTGGACCGGGGAGTCTGAGAACGTCATTTCCGCTACGAAATCAGCCAGAGCTTGGGCCTTAAGAGCTTTCCTGCTTTCATACTGGATGTCGAACTCGGATAGTTCCAATGACCATTTGAGCATTCTGCCTGCCATGTCTGGTCGTCCCAGTAATTGCTTTATGGGCTGATCTGTTCTTACCACGATCGTGTGAGCCAAGAAATAGTGTCTCAGTCGTCTGGAAGTGTTGACGAGGGCCAATGTTACCTTCTCTATCTGTTGATATCGCAACTCTGGGTCCTGCAATTCTTTGCTCATAGAGTATATTGGCTTTTGTCCGCCAGGATTCTCGCGAATGAAAACGACGCTAACAGCCTCGGCAGTGACGGCGAGGTATAGGAACAAGACTTCCCCAGTATCTGGTCGTGATAATACGGCCGGTTTCGACAAAGCTTGCTTCAAGTGAATGAGGGATGTTTCACATTCCTCGGTCCATTCAAACGCTGCTTCTTTCTGCAAGAGCTTGAAGAAAGGAAGGGCGTGTTGGGCAGATTTTGCCATGAAGCGGGACAGCGAAGTAAGCACCCCGTTGAGGGATTGGATGTTCTTCTTAGACGTGGGCGTTGGGAACTCAAAGAATGCCCAACACTTGTCGGGGTTAGCTTCGATTCCTTGTTCTGTTAGGTAGAAGCCAAGGAATTTACCTGCTCGTACACCAAACGTGCACTTCTCGGGTTAAAACGCATTTGATACTTTCTTGCTTGCTTGAAGATTTTGCAAAGATGGGCGACATGATCTAGTTCCTCGTGGGACTTGACGATCATATCGTCCATGTATACTTCGAGCATGTCGCCTATTTGTCCTTGGAAGACTCTGTTCATCATTCGTTGGTACGTAGCGCCGGCGTTCTTCAGCCCGAAAGGCATTACGTTGTAGTAATAGTTGCCCGATTTGGTCATGAAGGTCGTGTAAGTTTTATTGCTCGCGGCCATTGGGATTTGATTGTAGCCCGAGTAGGCGTCGAGGAATGATAAAAGCTTAAAACCTGCTGAGTTATCTACGAGCTTATCGATATTGGGTAGGCGTCCTTCGGACATGCCTTATTAACATAGGTATAGTCAACACACATCCTCCATTTGCCATTATTTTTTCTTACAAGTACAACGTTTGAGAGCCATGTAGTGTATTTGGCCTCAGAAATAAACCTAGCTTCTAGAAGGTCTTTGACAGCTTTCTCCGCGGCTTCCATCTTTTTCGGAGACTGTTTCCTTCTGCGCTGGGCAATGGCTTTGACGGCCGGATCAATTGTAAGCTGGTGGCAAACGACAGATGGGTCTAATCCTGGCATTTCAGCAGCGCTCTATGCGAACAAGCCTGCGTTCTCCTGGAGGCATGCTTTTAGTTATCTCCTGGCCAAGTCGGGGAGGTCTGTTCCGATCTTTACTCCCCGTTGGGGGTCTTCTCCGAACAGAACGATCTCGAAGTTGCCATCTGGGACGGGGCGTAGGAGATGGTCGCTGTTGTTGGACTAGATGCTCGAAGTCTTTGGGTCCTTGGCGTGATCTTCCTCGCTGAAACGACTGTCCAAGTTGATAGATTCGACCTGGGGGAGCGGTTTTGGCTGCTCGGAGCTGCTGGGCGGGGGGGAACGACCAGAAGTCCTTGGTCCCGCTGAGATGGTGCTTAGTCCTTTTGATGCTGCTTCGAAGTACCGACGGGCAGCTTTGACGTCACCGTGGAGGGTGGCGACCATCCCTTTAGAAGTGTAGTACTTCATCTTGAGATGTACGGTGGAAGGTACAGCAATCAACTCTGTCAGGGTAGGCCTTCCAAAAATGCACTGGTATAGTGACGGGCATTCAATTACCAGAAACTGTGCTTTAATTGCTCGGGTTGTCTCTCCTGAACCAAAGGTTACGATGAGCTCTAAGTAACCTCGGGGCTTTGTCACCGCTCCATTGAATCCTTGTAGGTCGGATCCAACGTATGGAGTAAGGTGAGAGTCATTCAGCTGCAGCGTTTCGAACAGGTGGTTGTACATTATATCAACCGAGCTGCTCTGGTCCACGAGCATTCTTCGAACATCGAAGTTCGCCATCTTTGCTCGGATAAGCAGCGGAATGCTTGAGTTTGGTGCTCCGCCGAGGAGCTCTTCCTTGTAGAAGGAAATAGGAACGAATCCTTTGTGAGTGGTGTCCAGCGTAGTGACTTCATTGGAGCTTTTGCTGATCAATTGATCGAATCTCCTCTTGACGGAGCAGACCGTGATTTTGTTGAATCCACCACCAGAAATGACCATGGCTGACGGGAAGTCCTCCCACGGGCTGTGAGCAGCGAGGTACGTGGAGACGGACAGACTATGGTGAAGAATGCCTATCCTGCCTCGTTCTCTTGTGTCTTGGTGATGATCGATCTCGTGGGGAGATCTGGTCGCGCTTGTGAATGTGTTGTGATTCAGGTTCATGCCTCGATCTATGGTCTTCCCCACGCCTAGTTGGCGGGCTTCTTGATTTTCGGTGCTTACTCTTTGGAGGAGAGGATCTTGGAAGAGATGCTTCCTCGAGAGCTCCTATTCTCTCTCCTTGCTGCAAGATAAGGAGGTTTGTGCGGTCGACAACTTCCAAAAGAGCTGCAACGGCCAGGTCGGCGCTAGGAGGGCCAGGAATTGGTCGTTCACCCGACGGTAGCTGTTTGCCTCCTTGCTCGGTGGGAGGAGGAGTTGGAGACACAGTAGCCCCGTCTCGAAGGAAACGGGGATCAGAAAGTGACAAAGATATGCCGTCAACGTCCATCTTATTGACGGGAACGAGAACCGTAATGTCATCACCTTTTGCGGAGTTCTGAGCGGCCATATGTGGGCGGATCAAAGAAAGTATGTTTTGATCTTTTAGTTTCCGAGGAGGAAAGAAAGAATGGGAGAACAAGGAGTTCCCACAGATGGCGCCACTGATCCAAAGTATTCGAACAGGTCTGCGTATACTGGTCATCAGATGGGCAAGGTGCTCGGAATGTTGATGAGGAGATGAGGGGGTGTACCTGCAAGCCACTCTGACGCTCAAGTAAGAAAGGGTCAGAGAAAAGGGGCAAGTACGAAGTGTATTCTTAGGATGAATATTTGATACCTGACCTCTCAAATGAGAGGGTTTATATAATGTTCCCCAGCGCGTGGCCAACGGTCCTATTTTCAGGGCGAAATAACTGTTTTCCTGAAGAATAGGTAACTGCCCAAACTAGCCGTTATGACGGGCAGGATGCCCAAACTAGCCGTTATACCGGGCAGGAAGATAGTTGTGGGCGTCTGTTCATCAGCTGTCGGGGAGTTGTAGTCTGTGTGTGACAGGCAATAATTCTGGGCAGGACTGAGCAGTCCGTGACCGGTTTGTAGGGACAAAAGGGTACTTTTGTCCTCTTAATGGACTGGATCCAAGCGTTTGGGCCGTTACTGTAGAATTCATGGATTGGGTCACGCATGGTCGTTGGCCCAGTCCAGAACAGTAACATTTCGAGCAGTCATCGATTTAATTTGATTTTTCGGCCGAAACTAGTATAAACGAGAGGCGTCCAAAACGGAAGCAACGAAAACCTTGGCCTAAGAATCGAATTTTGAGCCAAATTTTCGCATGGACTTCCCTCATAACATATAGAAGGGATCTGTAAAGTTTTGTAGCATTTAGAACAGTCCTCGATTTAATTTGAATTTTCGGCCGAAACTAGTATAGACGAGAGGCGTCCAAAACGGAAGCAACGGAAACCTTAGCCTAAGAATTGAATTTTGAGCCAATTTTTTGCATGGACTTCCCTCATAACATGTAGAAGGGATCTGAAAAGTTCCGTAGCATTTCGAATAATCCTAGATTTAGTTTGATTTTTCGACCGAATCTTAGTATAAACTAGAGGCGTCCAAAACGGAAGCAACGGAAACCTCGGCCTACGAAGTGAATTTTGATCTCAATTTTTGCACTAAATTCTCTTAAAATAAATAGAGAGTGACTGCAAAGTTTCATAGAATTCCGACGAAACCTCGACATAGTTTGGCTTTTCGAGGGTCAAGCGTTAAAGAGGCGGAAACACCGGAACCATGGCCTACGCAACGAATTTCGATCCGAATTTTTGCACGGACATCTCCCCCAATTAATGTTGAGTGGAATCAAAAGGAGAATTCAAGAACATGGAATCAAAAGGAGTTGCATTTCCAAAGAATCAAGCAATGAGGATATATTCAAGTCTATGGAATGTGGATGATTGGGCAACAAGAGGAGGTCTTGTCAAGACAGATTGGAATGAAGGTCCATTCGTAGCATCATACAGAAATTTCAATGCAGATGCTTCCTCATCCAATGGTTGGTATTCCCAACAGTTGGATTCAACGAGTCAAGAGAGATTGGATTAGGTGCAAAAGAATTATATGATTTTTAATTATTGCAATGACACCAAAAGATTTCCTCAAAGGCCTTTCAACAGAGTGCACTCCATCTTAATCAATCTTTTTATTTGTTTCAAGATTTAATTTATTCTTTTTCTTTTTATAGTTTGGCCTATTCAATTTCTTTTACTTGTAATTTGCTTCATATTAATTCATTTATTCTTTGATACAATAAATAAATAATTATTCATATTTTTTTTGTTTTTCAAGTTCAATGTAATCTTTTAATTTTAATAGAGTTTAAAATCAAAAGTTAATCATGTTTAGTTGTTTATTAATAAATTGTGATATTATATTATATTTCTATATTTTAAGATTTTATCTATTAAAATATAGAATAATGAATTCCAATTCCAACTTATATCATTGAATTTTTTTTAAACTAACACACTTTTTCAAAAAAAAAAAACCAAATAAACTAACTTTTCAGGATAATTACAGAAATGGCTGGGTTTGAAAACCCAATACTAGGGTGGCGCTATATGAAATGGCGCCTCAGTTAGAGGCCACAAGCCATTTCATATGGCGCCTCAGGCCATATATTTTTCCTAAAAAAATTCCCTGAGGAGTAGCTATGTGAAATGGCGCCTCAGGCCATTTTTTTTTTTTTTTTTTTTAATTTTTTTAAGTTTAATTTATATTTTTTTAATATACTAAAAATTATATTATTTTATAGGTTATCCTTAACCTATAAATAAGGGTTCTCTCTCACTTGTTTTTGCACAACAACTCAGTAACACAAACCCTAATTGCCTCTCTTCCCTCACCAATTTCCCAAAGTCTCTCTTTCTCAACACCATGTCTTCATCCTCAAATAGCCGACCGTCGTCGTCATCAGCAACGGAGGAGAAAAAGTGGCCAGAGTTTCCACTGATGAAACGAAATGCTTTAGTTATATACTCAGCAGTCAAGCCTCTGTTTAAGGTGCGACTCTGGAACACCCAGACGCTGGAGCATTTGCACAGGGAACTTCGCCGCTATCTGCCTGTAGATGGCTAATTTCGACGCCAAGGAAATGGTTCAGAGGAAATTGGATTTTTCAACAGGATGATTCGACGGGAAGATTTCATGATGTAGGAAGCTGGTCGAGGATCAATGGCACTCAAGGAAAGTTGGCCAGATTCTTCTAAGTACAAAAATATGTTCAAAGGGAAAGAATGTTTTCTTTCGACGGAGGTTTTGAAATCTAAAGTTTAAGAGGGACATTTATTACTTTTCGACAATTCGACAAGGTGAAGAGGCGCAACGTTTCGACACAAAGGGAAAATTCAAATTCAAAGAGTTATAACGTTTGGCATAAGACGCGTGGAAACTTTAGAAGAAAAAAAGACATGCAGAAGGCCAAGTCTCAAAGATTTAGAATTTTTCCGTTATTAGGCAGTTATTGTATTTGTATATAAATAGGATAGTTGTTGTAGAATTTTAGTGTGTGAAAACTTGTACTAAATTCCTGTAAATACTCAAAGTACCCGTGTGAGAGAAAAGAGTTTATTATCTGGAAATGTACGTGTGAGACACCATCTTTTTAAGTTTATAAAAATTCAAAGTCTTTTTATAATTGCCTTTACTTTTCCCAGTCATTTATCCTTTGTCATTTACTTTATGCAAGTTTTAATTTCGTTCAATTCATCTTTTCGCCAGAAGTTGTTATTTAGTTCTTTAACCAAACCATTCATCCATAAAAGGTATAACAAAACAAACCATCAAAACACCATTATCCTAAGAGTTAGATAATTTTGCACATGTATCCCAGGATTTGTGTGGTTGGTCCTGCAAGTAACCCAGTTTTATAAGAGATTGGTAAACCAGAGGTTGTTCGCCAAAATCAACAGCGAACAAATTGGCACACCTGGTGGGACCAGCGCGAAATTTTACAATTTTTACAGAATAACTCTTAGCCAAATAGTTTCTACTTCGTCGTATGATTTTGAGAAGCGGTAAATTAGCCGTAACCGACGTAGAAAGACCTAAAAGAACAAGAGTAAGAAGAATGGCAAATCAGCCAAATAATCCAAATCCTAATGAAAACATTCCAGTTTCCAACCCTATCCCTTCAACAGGGGGAAATGCGGATTCAAACCCTGTTCTGGAGGAGGTTATGCCTTCGTCAACAGGGTCTATACCAGCGGTTTCGCTCTCTCAAAATATGCCTAGCTCTTCCACAATGGGACATTCAATGCCCATGGGGACGCCTCCTCCTAGAGGACATAATTATAGGCCATTTCAGACAAATTTTTCCATGCCTATGTTTGGTAGAGAACAACCATATGGAATGCCAACTTCAGTGATGGCGAACTTGCAAAATACACCACCCTTGTATTCTGATGCCATGGTCCACGTGTCTTCACCACTACAAGGGTCGGGATATGGTGGAAATATGAGTAGATTGAACCAACCCCTACCAAACTTCCAAATGCCAGCAATTACAAATAATTATGCGCAAGTAATTCGACAACAAATGGACGAAAGTAATCATGATATGGTCCAAATATTGACACAACAAATGGGAGCAGTGTTTAACCCTTTAATACAAAACACTACCCAAACCAACCAATTGTTGGCTGCGCAAATGACACGTATTGCTGACTTTTTTGGTGTTCCTCAAACGCGACAAAGAGAACTAGTAGTTCAAAACCCAGTAGTGAATGTCGAAGAGGAACCCACAATAAATCAAAGGCCTTTGGAGAACCCTCAGGCAAACCCTAGAAACCAGGAGGCAGTGGTCGAACAGCCTCGTGTCGAAATCCCCGTTCAACAAGAACCAAGGAGGGTAATGGTCCAGAGAGGCCAAGATGCTGATGATGTGTTGCAACAGCAAATACGATATAATAACCTGCCTGCCGAAAACAATTTAGCAGCCATGATCGAAAGGATAATGGCGCAAAATGGGGTAAATGTGGGATTACAAAGGCCTAGTTATGCTTCCCCATTATCTGAATATGTTCTACAACAGGAATTACCCCCAAGGTGGAAAGTCCCCAAATTTACCAAATTTTCAGGGGACACTAGCGAATCCACCATAGAACATATAGCGCGTTATTTGATCGAAGCAGGAGAAATAGCCAATAATGAAATTTTGAAAATGAAATACTTCCCAAGTTCTTTGACAAAAAACGCGTTTACCTGGTTTACATCCTTGCCTGCGAATTCTATATTCACATGGACCCAATTAGAAAGATTGTTCCATGAACAATTTTATATGGGTCAGACTAAGATAAGTTTGAAGGAATTAGCCAGTGTTAAGAGGAAATTTTCAGAGCCTATAGATGATTACCTAAATAGGTTCAGGTTGCTTAAGGCAAGATGTTTCACTCAAGTGCCAGAACAAGAGTTAGTCGAAATGGCTGCAGGGGGTCTAGATTATTCTATAAGAAAGAAACTAGACACTCAATATTTGAGAGATATGGCACAATTAGCAGATAGGGTAAGACAAATTGAAAGGCTAAAAGCTGAGAAATTTGGATCAAATAAAAATAAAAAGGAAAAAGTGGCATATGTAGGAGTATGCCAGGATAATGATAGTGACGAAAATGAACTAATTTTGTTCGACGAACAAGAAATTGATCTGGCAGAACTAAAGTCAGACCCACCATACGCCTGTAAAGTACTAGCTCCGTCGAATGGGAAAAATCCAGTCGAACCTGAAAAGAATGATAGGTTTCCTAAAAGAACTTATACGTTCGACGTCACCAAGTGTGACGAAATTTTCGACTTATTAGTCAAAGATGGTCAATTAATAAAACCAGCAGGCACTAAAGAGCCTCCTGTGGACCAACAGAAAAAGAGAGGTTTTTGCAAATACCATAACTTTTTGGGTCATAAAACTTCTCAATGTTTCCTTTTCAGGGATCTCGTTCAGAATGCAATCCGTGATGGAAGACAGAAGTTTGGGGACAAATCAAAACAATAGATGAGGATTGACTCAAACCCCATGCAGGTGGTCGAAGCCAATTATGCGGAACCTTCCACTGTGAATATGGTGGAAGTCGAAGTAGCCTCTGATTGTAGTTTTGAAATGGTGGAAGCTGCTGAGGGCTTCGACAATAATATCAACATGGTAGAGGTTGCTGATGATCTCCTAGACCAGCCTGAGGTGGAAAAAATATCCGAGGATTTTGTAGACCAGCCAGTGTTGATCAAGATTACTGAAAATCTTGATGTAGGAAATTTGAATAACGATATTAGCAAAGTTGAGACTACTGAAGGCTTCGACAGTCAGAACAAATTTGGAGATACTGAAGTCTTCGACAGTCAGAAGAAGGAGGAAACTACTGAAGGTTTCAACGATCAGAACGTAGTTGGAATTACTGAAGGGTTCGACAAAGAGAATAACAACAAAATTGCTGAAGATGGAGTAATTTGGGATACTTTAGGGGAGCCCAGTGGAAAATTCGACTATCTCGTGAAATACTCTGCACCCCCAAGTTCTCGTATTGACATCAACAAGATCCAGCCAACTGGATGGGGAGATTTCTTTGAAGATACTAATGAAGGAGCAAATGACAATACCCCTATCATTAAAGAGGAGGCTACTGAAGGCCTTAATCATGACAAAATAGAGACAATGAGAGTTGCTGACAAAATCAACACTATGGAACCAGTCAATAAGAACGTCACCAGAATCAAGGCAGAGGCTGCTGAAGGTCTTGTGAAGCCTGCTCCTTATGGGATTTTACGTAAAACAATGGAAGACCCTAAAGGAAACTCAGTCGAGCAATGCTGCAAACTCATCTCCAGGGACTTACCCTCAGGAGGAAGCTTCGACCAGGCGAAAGGGAATGCTGAAGAGGAGGCAAGACTTATTGAAAGAATGAATAAATTAAGTATCACTGATGACCAGAATGTGGATATCAACATGGTGGAAATTTCTCAGAAGAAACAAACAGAAACTGACGAAGAACGCCGTCGAGAAGAGTATCAGAAGTTGGCTTACCCTAAGGAGGAGGAGAACTTAGTCGAATTCATCCAAAGGTGCCAGAGTAAGAAGGCTGAAGTCATGTTGTGCCCACGTTGTAGTGCAGTGTTCGACAAGAAAGCAGCAAGCAATCTGAAAGGGGTGGAGAAAGCCAAAAGAAGAGGAAACTGGGGGGAATCCCAGCAGCCAGGAACGGAAGGTTCGATCCAAGGAGGAGTGAGCATCACAACCAAAGGTTTGGCGAAGGACGTCATAGAACTTACAAGCCATATGTCAAAGCTGAGGATGATAAGTGGGTCCAACCAATCAGAAATGTTCAAGGGCAGAAAAGATGGAAGAATTTTGAAATACAGAGAGGTTCCTCCATGGAAGGAAAAAGGGAGGTCGAAAAACAGAAACCAAGACCATACCCATCAGAGAACTATAAAGGAAAGAATCCCATGTCAAGGTCTCAGTGGAGAAGGTTCCAAAGACAGAAAAGAGCAGAAAAGGAGGCTGCAGAAAAGAACAAAATCAAAGAAAAAACTGTTTATGAAAATAAATCTGAGTCAAGCAAGAACATGCAGATAATGAACAAAGAAGAGTCTGTTCCAAAAAACGAGCCCTCTCAAAAGGACAAACCAAGCAACGTGGTGGAGATGTCGAAGCCTAATAACAAAGTGCCAGAAGACGATGAAGTGACTGATAATTTTAGGTCAGACTCAGAAGCATCTTTCGATGTCACATGCAATGTGGTTTCAGTGTTGCCTAGAGACTATGATAGAGTGATGGAGATCGAAGACGAAGAAGATGATGTTGAAGACGACAGCATGGGGCTAAGGCCTGTGTGTTATTATATAATGAATAATGACTGTGTCGAAGAGCAGAACGCTTTCTTTGAGAGACCAGATGATGCAATGAAGGCACACTTGAAGCCTTTGTTCATAAAAAGAAAAGTTGAGAACGTTGGTGTCAACAAGATATTAGTAGATGGTGGAGCTGCTGTGAATTTAATGCCCCATTTCATGATAAAAAAGATTGGAAAAGATTACTCAGACACAAAGCCCCACAACATGGTGTTGTCAAATTATGAGGGAAAAGTAGGAAATACCATGGGAGTGATCCAGGTGAACTTAACTGTTGGAACCATAACAAGGCCAACAATGTTTATAGTGATAGCTTCAAGGGCGAATTATAAATTGCTGCTTGGAAGAGAGTGGATTCATGGGATAGGAGTTGTACCATCATCCATGCACCAACGAATAGCCATCTGGAGGCCAGATGGGATTGTCGAGAATATTGAAGCAGATCAAAGCTATTTTATGACTGAAGTAAACAATGTGAATAGTCGAAGTTTCGACAAGAATTTGGCTCACATACCCCCCTGCAACCCAGCAAAATTTGACTTGAAGGCGACTGACAACGCCTATTATTCCATGTACCTTCACCCAACACATGGTTTTCAATGGGACAAAGAAGTAATTGGTGAACCAAGTCACGTATGGGGAATTTCTCATATTGAGCCAACCGGTTGGGGAAGTGAATTTGATGATTATGATGAGTGAAGCCTCAGTGATGGAAAGAATTACGGCTTATATAGACGAAAATAAACTCAAAGCGGCCCTAGAGGCCGAAGTAAAATACATGGTTGTCGAAGCCAACAAAGAAGATTTTGAAGAGCAATGTCCCCAAAGGGATATTGAAAAAGGTTATGACAACAATCAGACTGGCGAGTGGCAGAATCAGAAGCTTGACGCCATCTATGATGACGAACCCTTGGGGTTCGAAAAGGATTCAGCATCGACTAACATGAAGATGGTGGCACAGGATCCATTAGAAGAAATCAATTTAGGACTGGGGGCAGAAAGAAGGCCAACTTACATCAGCGCCAAGATAGATCCTCAGTTCAAAGTTAAAATAATCCAATTGCTAAATGAGTACAAAGACTGTTTTGCATGGGATTACGACGAGATGCCAGGATTAGACAGAAGTTTGGTCGAATTGAAGCTGCCAATAATGGAGGGAAAGAAGCTAGTAAAGCAGACTCGCAGACGCTTCACACCAGAAATCTTGTCGAAAATAAAAGAAGAGGTCGAAAGACTTCTAAAATGCAGATTCATCCGCACTACCAGGTATGTCGAATGGATTGCAAACATAGTCCCTGTAATTAAGGAAAATGGGAAGCTGAGGGTATGCATTGATTTTAGAGATTTAAATTCAGCTACCCCTAAGGATGAATATCCTATGCCAGTGGCAGAAATGCTCATAGATTCTGCAGCAGGCCATGAGTATTTGAGTATGCTTGGTGGATACTCTGGCTATAATCAAATTTTCATAGCTGAAGAAGATGTTCCTAAAACAGCTTTTCGTTGCCCTGGGGCAATAGGAACTTATGAATGGGTAGTAATGCCCTTTGGTTTAAAAAATGCTGGGGCAACTTATCAAAGAGCCATGAATTCAATTTTTCATGACTTTATTGACACTTTTATGCAAATATACATTGATGATATTGTGGTTAAGTCCGTTTCAGGAACAAGTCATATAGACCATCTTCGACAGTCCTTTGAAAGGATGAGAAAGTTTGGTTTAAAAATGAATCCCCTTAAATGTGCTTTTGGTGTGCAGGCGGGTGATTTCTTAGGTTTTGTGGTCCACAAGAAAGGGATCGAAATAAATGAAAATAAAGCCAAAGCCATAATGGAAGCAAAAGCGCCATCGACAAAGAAGGGATTGCAGTCTCTACTAGGGAAAATCAACTTTCTCAGAAGGTTCATTTCCAACCTTAGTGGGAAGACACAAGCCTTTTCACCTCTACTTCGACTAAAGAAGGAAGATTTCACATGGGGGCAAGAACAACAAGATGCTTTCGACAAGATCAAAGAGTATCTGGCTAGTCCTCCAGTTTTGATGTCTCCTTGTAGGAAAAGAAGTATGAGGTTATACATTTCGGCATCAGACAAAACTTTGGGAAGCATGCTGTGTCAAGAAGATGAAAATGGCGTCGAAAGGGCCATCTATTATCTCAGCAGAGTCCTAAATGATGCTGAAACTAGATATAGTGTGATAGAAAAATTATGTTTGTGTGTATATTTCTCTTGTACAAAGTTAAAGCACTATATAAAACCTGTTGATGTATATGTTTCTTCTCATTTCGACGTAATAAAGTATATGTTATCTAAATCCATTTTACATAGTCGAATTGGGAAATGGGCTTTGGCATTGACAGAATATTCCTTAAAATATTTACCTTTAAAGGCTGTTAAGGGACAAGTGGTTACTGATTTTATAGCTGACCACTCAATAAATGAAAATGAAGTAGAATATGTCGAATTAGAGCCATGGAAGTTATATTTCGACGGTTCCAGTCATAAGAATGGAACTGGTGTTGGAATACTAATTATTTCTCCTGACAGAATTCCAACAAAATTCAAGTACAAAGTCGAAGGCTTATGTTCAAATAATGAAGCAGAATATGAAGCTTTGATTGCCGGACTTGAAATATTGTTGGAATTGGGGGCAACAAGAGTCGAAATAATGGGTGACTCTGAGCTGGTGATAAAACAATTGACAAAAGAATATAAATGTGTCAAAGAGAATCTGATTATGTACTTTGTAATAGCTAACAGACTTCTCAAAAAATTCGACAATGTGGCCATTAGACACATTCCTAGATTGAAGAATCAAGAAGCAAATGATCTGGCTCAACTTGCGTCAGGCTACAAAGTGTCGAAAGAAAACTTGGAGAAAGCTATTGAAGTAAGGGGAAGAGTCATATCCACAAAATTGGCTCCCTCAGATTTGGAGTTAATAAAATTAGGTTATGTGGATGAGGAAAATTTTGAAATTTTCAATGTAGATGATTCAGAAATTGAAGATTGGAGAAAACCTATCAAGGATAATCTACAAGACCCAAATCAGAAAGTCGAAAGAAAAGTAAAGTACAGAGCTTTAAGTTATGTACTTTTTGGAAATGAATTATTTAAAAAGACTGCAGAAGGAGTCTTGCTGAAATGTTTGGGCGAAGATGAAGCTTACATAGCTTTGTCGAACGTGCACAGTGGTGCATGTGGCGCACACCAAGCAGGCCACAAAATGAAATGGTTATTATTTCGACAAGGAATGTACTGGCCAACAATGTTGAAAGATTGTGTCGAATTTGCAAAAGGTTGTCAGGAATGCCAAGTGCATACAGGTATACCACATGTCCCTGCAAGTGAGTTGCATTCAATTATAAAACCTTGGCCATTCAGAGGTTGGGCTTTGGATTTAATTGGTGAAATTCGACCAGTTTCTTCAAAAGGGCAGAAGTACATTTTAGTTGGAATAGATTATTTCACTAAGTGGATTGAAGCTATACCACTGGTGAATGTGGATCAAGAGAAAGTTATAGAGTTTATCCAGAAACATATAATTTACAGATTTGGGATACCAGAAACAATAACTACTGATCAGGGATCTGTGTTTACTGGGAAAAACATGCAAATGTTCGCAAAAGACACAGGCTTTAAACTCTTAACTTCGACTCCTTATTATGCCCAGGCAAATGGACAAGTCGAAGCAGCAAATAAGGTTGTGATAAATTTGATCAAAAAGCACGTGGGTAGAAAACCTAGAAACTGGCATAAGACTTTGGATCAAATTTTATGGGCTTGTCGAACGTCTCCTAAGGAAGCGACAAATTCTACTCCATTCAAATTGACTTATGGACATGATGCAGTTTTACCAGTTGAGATTTATTTACAGTCGATTCGAATTCAGAGGCATCATGAAATTCCATCAGACATATATTGGAATATGATGATGGACGAGTTAGTCGATTTGGACGAAGAAAGATTAAATGCGTTGGATTTATTGAGAAGGCAAAAAGAAAGAGTCGAAAAGTTTTACAATAAGAAAGTGAAACTTAAGACCCTTTCAGTAGGGGATCTTGTTTGGAAAGTAATTCTTCCTATGGATCGAAAAGATAGATTAATGGGAAAATGGTCTCCTAAGTGGGAAGGACCTTTCCAATTTTAAAAGTTTTTTCAAATGGCGCATATGAGGTCGAAGAGATAGATAAAGATAAAAGAATACTGAAGATAAATGGCAAGTATTTGAAAAAATATAAGCCAACATTGCAAGAAATTAAAATAGCAGTCGAATAATTGTAGAAAGAAAAGCAATATGGCGGATAAAAAAAATCTTCTCGCCAAATAATACAGATCCATTGTCATTACAAAAAAGGGCTTTAAAAGCCAAACAAAAATTACAAGTATTCAAACAGGAAAGGATGCTTTCAGCTTCTCAAATTTCGATTTCTGGATTTGAAGGCGTCGCTCACAAAGTGTCTTGTTTTTAGAAATCTCCTCAATCTCCTCGCCAAGCTTACAGGCCCTGTCGACATGGTGCACACCAACTTCTAGCTCTTTGCGGATTTCTTCCTGGTCATTCTTCTGCAGTTCTGCTTGACGTTTTTCCGCCTGTGAAATTTTGCCTTGGAGGACAGCAATTTGTTTTCTCCATTTTAGAATGTTTTCGCCACACAAAGCTGCTTCCCGCTTATTTTGCTCAGAAACTTGCTCCATTTCAGTTACCTTGTTGGACGAATTCGACGCAGCTTCCCACTCAGCAAGTTAGGTCTCTGTTTTGTTTTCAAGCTTCTTGGAGTACTCTCGAAGTCTATTAAAGTCAGTTGCCACAAGATCTATCAAGGTAGTAAGGTCCAGCACCACATCAGTGACTTCAGGAGGAGCCTCCAGGACGTTGACTTTCTTTAGGATTTTCTTCAAGTCGAATTGAGCAGAGGAGTCATTCTCCAGAAGTTGAAATAAGTCAATATCAAGGACCTTCTGTCGAATGTTTGCAAGCGATTCGTCCATTGATTTGGCATCAGAAGTAGTTTCTGAGGTGGTTGAACTACTGATGGTAGTATCAGCAAAGTTGTAGCGGGGACTGAGCATGGCTTTTAGGTACTCAAAAGGTCTTTGCACCTTCATACTTTCTAGCTCCTCATGAGAGAACTGGGTCGAAGTCATCCCGGTCGAAGCAGCTTTAGCTGTTTTACCAAGATTTTCTTTGACGTTTTCTGTCTTTTTGCCAGTATCAGCAGCAGGAGTTGGTGGCCTTTCATGTTCTTCTTCTTCTTCTTCTTCGGCATCACTTGCAGCCTCCTCATCTTTCTCTTCTTCAGCAAACTCTGAATGGGGGGAGATTGATCTTCAGCTTCATTTCTAGTGGCAGTCGCTGCCATAGGCATCACGGTGTCCCCATCAGTTTCGACGAAGTCTTCAGTATCAGGACCAGTCTCTTCTTCCACTACTTTTGGAATTCGTATAGAAATGGCAACGGGTTGATCTACTTCGGTGGCTGATTCCTTCGCTGAATTCTTGGGAGAGGATTTGGAGGCGCTGGCTGGGTTATAAGTAGGATCACTGCTGGTCTTAGGAAGAATTTGGACCATAGGTTGTCCATGAATATCGACAGACACCTGAAGGATAAATAGGTCAAAGAAGCGAATACAAGTAAAACAGCTTGTTAGCATCGAAAGGAAAAGAAAAATCATACCTTTGGAATTTTGGTCTTCAGGCTAGAACTTTCACTTTCCGCTGGAGCAGGAGTGATTTCATCACCTGGTTCCTTTGACAGAATCTTCTCTAAAACTTTGGGAGTAGGAGGTTTCTGTGGGAGAGGTTTGGTTGCCTTTTTCTTCTTTTTGGTGGGTTTTACCTGATCTGGTGACTCATCACCATCATCAATTTCGTCAGCTTTGGTTGTTTTTGCTTTTCTTTTCTTTGGCGTTGGTGGGGGTTTTCGACTGCCCTGTGGATCAAAGAAATTTCATTAGTTAGTTCAAGAAAATGAAACACTTGGACTATAGAGAAAAAGAAAGTAAATTGATACCTTCGCCAAAGGTGTCTTGGTAGTATCTTTCTGAGGCTCTGCTTCTCCTGCGGTTGTTGCTTCGACTGTGGCAGGTTTCTTGATTGGAATCTTAATATCTAGAAAAGAAGAAAAAAGGGAAAGAGTCAAACATTAAAAACATATATTCGAATAAATAAAAAGTGAGATTGAACTGCTTCCCGTTTTCCACACCTTCATATATAGGGGTTTCCACGCGAACGTGTTCTAGGCCAATATGAAGGTGACCTTTGAAATTGTCCAGGGTGTACTTAGTCGGAACCACTCGCTTGGCACGTTTTTGGTTGTCCTGGCGAAGAACTTTTAAATTCTCCCCACAAATGAACCAATCTGGGAATGGAGGGCTAAAAGCCACGCCAAATGTAGCAGATGGTAGAGGGGGAAATTTTGGGCGATAAAGTTTAAAAGCTACCTCATAACGTTGTTCTGGTCGAACATACGAGGGTAGTTTGAACTCATCAAGTTTTTCTGTAAACTTTTGTTTCAAAGTAACTGCTGCTTCGCGTATGGTTCGACTAAGATCATCAGGCCTGTAGGAAGTTTCAAAGTATTTCTGGAAAGCTTGGATTTCTTTGATGTGTCGAGAAGTGCCTTTCTTGGTCCTGTCCTGCACAAGGGCAAAAGCTCTAGTAAGTTGGGTGGTAAAAGCATCCACGTTAAACATCTGAGACTCATAGTAAGCTCTCCACCATTCATCGAACTCTTGAGTACAGAGGAAGATAGGTCGAAAAACCACTGGTTAGATTTCGACCAGGTTAGAATACTTCGCCAGCTGTTCAGCGCATTCATCTTCAGTGTGGGTCATGTTGTAATGGATCAGAGAACCTTTCCTGGAGAAAAGAGGTTTTGGTATGATCTGTATCAACCCAAACTGTCGAGAAACCAGGTTGGGCTGATAGTTGACAAGGGAAACTTTGAGTTTTGAAGGGCCAAGTCTGGATACTAAAAGTCTTGGAGTAAGGAAGGATTCCCAGACGTTAAGAAATTCGTCTTCCAGCGATTTCGATTCTAGGGGAAGTTTTCTGGTGAACCATGAGGGTCCAACTTTCCTTTCAGCAAAAGGAGCCATGTTGGGTGTAAAACTATAACGTTTCGCAAACATCATGACATAGCTAGTAAAGGTTTGTTGAAGACTCAGGCCTTCGTCATGAGGTGTCAGCTGCGCCAAACGAAGACCTTCGACGCATTTGTCCCCTAGAACGATTGGGTCCACAGTGGATTTGTTGGGAAGAGAAGCTTCGAAAGTGGCATTGAGCCACAATTGTAAAAGCCAAAAGGCCCTGATAGCAGCAAAGTCTTCTTTTCCTTGATGTTCTTTAAAGTGGTAACTCCTTCGCCAAGGGATTCATATAGATTCCCCAGGATCATCTCGCTAAGACATAGCTTGTGCCCAGCATGAAGCTGATTCGCTATGGTGATATAGCGCTTCGCCACCTAGAGAGATCTGGAGCAGAAAACGCACCTCGACAGCCAGAGGGTCGGGAAAGCTACATGTTCTTGGTCAGAAACTTCCTTGGTTTCCTTGTCATAGTAATTGGCAATATAGGCTGTGAAGGTGGCCTTATTGGTGTCGAAACCTATTGAATCGCCAGCAAGCAAGTTGGGGTCATAGTCAATTCCTAGGGGGCTTAATCCAGTGATAGCTGCTATGTCGAAAAGCGTAGGAGTGATCATCCCACAGGGAATATGGAAATTATTGTAGGTACTATCCTAGAAATAGAGAGAGGCCAAAAGCATGGAAGGGCAATATCTTGGCCCTACCTTCGACAATTGAATAAGATCATAAATGCCCATGGCTTTCCAATCATTACCCTTAACCCTTTCTACCTTTTCCAACCATGCCAAATAGTCAGAGGGATCCTTCGACAGAGGACAGGACCTAAAAATCCTAAAATTGTTCATGTATTCTAGGTTTATTATTTCGTCAGAAGGGGTCCCTTGGCCATCTATTTTGGATTTTTCATCTATAATCTTCTCCTTCTCCGTCCTAGGCCTAACACCATTCGCTATGGGTTTGTAGCGATGGTAGGTGGGAAAAAATTCTCGCACCTTAACTGGGTCTAGCGTTAAGTCTGGTAGCGGTCCTAAAATTGCATGAGATTTTCCAGAAATTAAAATGGGAATAAGTACCTGAGATTGGTAAATGGAGCACTTTTCTTCTTCATAAGGAGGTTCTGGAACGTACTCGTGATTCCCCACCACTTTGGGCCCAAGAATCCTCTCCATTGGTGCTAGACTGTTGGACTTCCGAGAGTCTTTGCCGGTGACCTTTTGAGAAGTGGAGGAAGCCATTGCTGGTTACAGAGAAAGCGGAAACGAGGAAGATGAAGTTTTGAAAGAGCTCTTGGAGTGGAAACGAGGAAGATGAAGTTTGAAAAATAACATAAAAGAGGGAGAAAGGAAGTTTTCAGCTTATATATAAGTTGGGAAAGAGGAGCGGTTGGTATTCTGAAAGTGGAAATGGAAAAGTAGTGGAAAGTTATGGGACACGTGGTGAGTATGAAGTGGATAATGCTGACGGTGGCAGTTAGGGTTTGACCCACGATGTGATAGGAGTAGGGTAGGAATGATGAGATCTCAAAAACGTGGGCTGAAATGACATTTTGGGAAAAGCGCAATGATGATTCTGACACTTCTAATGTCTAAATCATATGAACAGTCACTAGTCGAATAGTCCATGGCGTCGAAAGGCACTGGCAAAAAATGGTTTTTTTCCTTCAGTCGAAAACGCATTTTTTGGGGGGCAATTTGTAGATGGCTAATTTCGACGCCAAGGAAATGGTTCAGAGGAAATTGGATTTTTCGACAGGATAATTCGACAGGAAGATTTCATGATGTAGGAAGCTGGTCGAGGATCAATGGCACTCAAGGAAAGTTGGCCAGATTCTTCTAAGTACAAAAATATGTTCAAAGGGAAAGAATGTTTTCTTTCGACGGAGGTTTTGAAATCTAAAGTTTAAGAGGGACATTTATTACTTTTCGACAATTCGACAAGGTGAAGAGGCGCAACGTTTCGACACAAAGGGAAAATTCAAATTCAAAGAGTTATAACGTTTGGCATAAGACGCGTGGAAACTTTAGAAGAAAAAAAGACATGCAGAAGGCCAAGTCTCAAAGATTTAGAATTTTTCCGTTATTAGGCAGTTATTGTATTTGTATATAAATAGGATAGTTGTTGTAGAATTTTAGTGTGTGAAAACTTGTACTAAATTCCTGTAAATACTCAAAGTACCCGTGTGAGAGAAAAGAGTTTATTATCTGGAAATGTACGTGTGAGACACCATCTTTTTAAGTTTATAAAAATTCAAAGTCTTTTTATAATTGCCTTTACTTTTCCCAGTCATTTATCCTTTGTCATTTACTTTATGCAAGTTTTAATTTCGTTCAATTCATCTTTTCGCCAGAAGTTGTTATTTAGTTCTTTAACCAAACCATTCATCCATAAAAGGTATAACAAAACAAACCATCAAAACACCATTATCCTAAGAGTTAGATAATTTTGCACATGTATCCCAGGATTTGTGTGGTTGGTCCTGCAAGTAACCCAGTTTTATAAGAGATTGGTAAACCAGAGGTTGTTCGCCAAAATCAACAGCGAACACTGCCAGAAGAATTTCAGGCCGGTGAAAAGACCAGATGAATTTGTTCTTTAATATATATATATACAAGATTACATAAGTTACTATGCTGCCGTGCTAGGGCCTGACACATTTGGACACTTAGTACAACTGTGGCCTGACTGGCGGCACAAACTACACAACCTCACCATTTTTTCTGTTGTATCCATCTCCGTTTGAATTCGGCTGCTGATAGGGCGACCCTTTTTGTTTCTTCGCATCAAGTCGTTATGCCACACAATTTCGCCTTCGTAGGCTGAGTTGTTGTGCAAAAACAAGTGAGGGAGAGTCCTTATTTATAGACTAAGGATAACCTATAAAATAATATAATTTTTAATATATTAAAAAAATATAAATTAAACTTAAAAAAATATAAAAAAATTAAAAAAAAATGGCCTGAGGCGCCATTTCATATGGCTACTCCTCAGAAAAAATTTTTAGGGAAAATATATGGCCTGAGGCGCCATATGAAATGGCTTGTGGCCTCTAACTGAGGCGTCATTTCATATGGCGCCACCCTAGTATTGGGTTTTCAAGCTCAGTCATTTCTGTAATTATCCTGAAAAGTTGGTTATTTTGATATATTTTTTTTTTAAGTATGTTAGTTAAAAAAAAATTCTATATCATTTCTATGAAGTTGACATTTAAAAGAAAAATACAATTCTAACGTACTTTTAGTCGAAGTTGACATTTAAAAGAAAAATACAATTCTAACGTACTTTTAGTCGAGTAAAAAACCTTATTAATGAATTTTCTAAATACGAGGATTTTCAGCCTCTTTTTAATGAGGTTATTTTAATTTGTCTCTCGTCTGAGGAGGAGGCAGAGCGACTATGTCAAATTTGTCCTCTCAGAAGTAGGTGATGTGGGTCCAAGGTTAGATGAGCATAAAGGTTCAGATTCAGATCGGTTCAACTTTTATAATAGTTTTTGGAATTTATTAAAGGTGGAGATCTATGGTATGTTAGACCATTTCTTTTAGAATGTCATTCTTACAGAAAGTTTGAAATCTTTTTTTAGTCGCTGAGAAAAATTGAATGGACGCACATAAATCCTTAGTGTTAAGAATAATTAATGAAAATAAAACACATAATTAGTTTTTTATTTTTATACAAACACATCAATAATAATTAAAAATAAAATATAAAATAAAATTGTCACGATCTATCCCTGCCAAATTTCACTCTGTGAATCGTGCTTCTCCATAATCTTTTGACTTCTGAAACTGAAACGCAAACCTCCTCCACTTCCATTAGACCTTTGTGTTGTCGATATTATTCTGAAATTGAAATCTCTCATTACACTTTTGGTCAAAATTTCTACAGTTTTGTAGCCTCTCACCATTGCATCTTTCCTTCTTTCATAATCTATGACTTTCATAAATCCAAAAAAATCATTGGAGTTCAAGTAGAAGAAGAACCTTGAGTAAGTTATATTAGAATTTTTAAATACATATTATTTATTCGTGTTTTATTTTCTATTGATATCAATTGCATATTCTCCTTATCATATATACTTCAATATTACAGTAATTTCGGGTTGTTCCAATGTTAAAGGCATAATTATGTGAATTTATTGTTATTAATTTTTTTATTTATGGTTATATTGTTTATAGCAGAAAATGGAGACAAATGAATGCCAAACAGTTGAAACTGGAGGGTGTAAAGAAATTTTTCTTGATCAAGTTGTGGATAACAAAGATGAAGCTTATAACTTATATCAATCACATGCTTTAAGTATGGGTTTTAGTGTAAAAAAGGGGAGAGAGTTATACTATGACAATGAGAGAAAAAACACACGTTTCAAAGAGTTTTATTGTTCCAAGGAAGGATTCAAGAATAATGAATCCCAAGGAGAAGCGTCCTATGAAAGAACAGATTCAAGAACAAATTGTAAAGCTATGGTGAGATTTAATGTGAGTAAGGAAGGAGTGTGGAAAATTACAAAGTTGGTATTAGATCACAACCATGAACTTGTACTTCCCGAGCAAAGACATTTGTTGCGCTCCATGAGAAATATGTCAAATGTTAAAGGAGGTCTCATAAAGTCTATGGTGAATGCTGGTATGAGAGTTACAAATATTTGTAGTTATTTAGGGGAAGAGGTTGGTGGATATAATAATCTTGGTGTAACATTGAAAGATATGCAGAATTATGTATATACTGAGAAATTGAAGTTGATCGAAGCTGAGAATGCTCAATCTTTAGTGAATCACTTACAAAATAGACAAGCACAAGATCCTATGTTCTATTATAGTGTGCAATTAGATCAAGAATCACGTTTGACTAATGTGTTTTGGAGAGATGGCAAATCTAAGGTTGATTATGATTGTTTTGGAGATGTTGTCATTTTTGACACTACTTATCGTACCAATAAGTATAACTTGATTTGTGCCCCATTTGTTGGTGTAAATCATCATTGGCAGAATGTCATGTTTGTATGTACCTTGTTATTTGATGAAGTCATGTTGAACACTGCGCCAAATAAAAAGTATATGGTGACTTTGGACTCTTCAACTTCAAAGATCAATTGTAGTTGTCATATAAATTTGATTCCATGGGAATTCTATGTAGTCATGCTTTGCGGATTTACAACATTAAAAGTATTTTAAAAGTGCCCGACCATTACATATTAAAAAGATGGTCAAAAAATGCAAGGTTTGTGATTTATGAGCATATAGATAAGAGTACAAAAGAAGATTCTAGTCCTAATTTATCTACAGGTGGTGATGATGGTGATGATGTCGGTCTTCTTTACCGCAATGCTATTATGAAGTCTTTCTACAATTTAGTTTTGGAAAGTCAAGATGACAAAGAAGCACAAAAAAGTTATGTGAAAATTGCTCGATATTGGAGTTGTGAGAGTTCGACAGTGTGTTGTTAAGTCTGATTTAAATTCAAATGATGAAAATATTCAAAGTGATTTCTTTCTAAATGAGGAGAATGAGTGCTCGACAATTTTGAATCCTGTTTTGGCAAAAACTAAAGGAATGTCTAGTATTCGCAAGAAAGGACATTTTTAGAAAAGGAAACGATCAACTACAAAAAATAAAAAAATAAAGGTGGATGATTCAATATTTATGTTTATAATATTATTTTAGGTATATGTTTAATGTAAAAATTGTTAATATTTATTTTATTTTTCAGAGAAACATATTAAAGACGGGTTTAACGCAAGTAATTCTCAGACAGATCGACTAACAAATATTGTTTATCCTTCCTTTCAGGTTTGTGATATATTTTAATTATTAGCAATATAATATTCTTTGTAACTATATATTGACTAACAATATTTTTGTATCCTTTGATAGCAACAACATCTCTCAAGTTGGAGTTTAAATACTCCATCAACTTCTTTAACTACTTTGTTATAAGGACTGAACTCATATAATCCTTTAAGTCAGGTATATAGATGGATAACAATATATTCTAATTACTTTTAATGTTATATCTTAAATTCAAATTTATCACGAGTATCATTGATTTCAATTGTTGCAGGATTCTTGTAATTTTGGTTGGATACCTGTTTGATATAGTAAAAGTGGGGGTTGTTTTTAATCGTATCCACAGGGATTGTTTGATTTTTGATGCGTGCATTTCAATAGTTGTGATATTCTAAGTTCAATGGTTTCAAAAGTTTCTCAATTGTTGTTAACATTCACTTGTAGCAAAGATTAATTGGTGACAAAGATTTTGTAAAAGTTTTGATAAAAGCATGTTAAGGTTAGGTTTCGCTAATCCTTTTCATGTATAAACGATTAATCAAGCATATGAACTCGGTTTTCTACCAATATAACCGCGTATTCTCCCGACTAAGTTTATGTCTAAAGCGAAGTCGTGAGTGTCGATGTTTAGACCGTTAGATGATGTCTCACGCTAACAATCTAAACAACGATCATTAAGATCAACACAATGCGAATAGAAAATCCCAAATCTATGTCTAGAGTTTGGTTTTTAAGAGATAAAATTGTTAGGTCATGATTTGTAGAATCTATGTCTAAAGTAAAACAAATCACACATGGATCATTAAGAGAAAACAACGTCATCTATATTGATCAAAGACTTTGTTCATACACAATAGATCAAAAGCAATACATAAAATTAGGATCAACTACCTCTAACCTCAACATTGAGTGTTTAGCTACCACTTCTCATGGTAGATTGGATAACAAGTAAAGAGAGGAGATGAATAAGCATCCACGACGAATAATCGAGAATGGATGCGACTTCAGCTTCTCCAAGTGAAAATACACTCTTTGATGATCAAAATACTGTAAACTATGTTTTTTACTGAAAATGAACAAGATATCCCAAACAAATAAAGTGAAAATCTATTTATACACTTCTGAAATCTGCACTATTCGCACTGCGAGCACACCATTCGCATTGCGAATGAGAGAAAATGGCACCTCAAGTGCCTCTGAGACTTAAACCGCCCCAAGCAGAAATCACGCGTTCGCAGTGCGAACCATTCCTTCGCACAGCGAATCATTCGCTAGCTCATTCGCACTGCGAATAAACTAGCGAGCCAGGACAAATAAATTCCAGAACTTACTGCCTCCCTTCGCTAGCATCTTCGCACTGCGAAACAACCAGCGAGCCTTCGCTGGACCCTCGCCAGGAGTTCGCAGTGCGAACTCTTTGTCATCTCAAAACTGGAACTCACTGCCATCATTCGCTGGCGCCTTCGCTGACGTTCGCAGTGCGAACCTTCGCTGGGCCTTCGCCAGACCCTTCGCACTACGAATGCTCTGTTGCAGCAATAATTTCAGTGGAACTTGCATCCACTCCATGTGTCTCACACTTTTGCTCCTCTTATGCCTAAACCTGCACATTAACACACACATTACAAGCTCCACACATATATTCCAATGTAAGCATTACAACACAATTTACCGCTTAAATTCACAATTCCGCATGGAAAGTTAATGAAAAATGCCAACTATTGTATACTAATATATAACATGTTTGACATCTAACAAACAGCCCCAACCGCATAATCGCTTGCATCGCACATTAATTCAAAATCCAATTTCCAGTTAGGTGCAACGATTATCGGTGAGGTAGTTAAACTCTTTTTCAAAAAATTATATGCAAAAAGACAAGACTCGTCAAAGTCAAAAATCTTACCTTGGACGAGCAAGTTGCTCAACGGCTTTGCGACCTTTGCGAAGTCCTTAATAAACCTTCGGTAAAACCCGGCGTGTCCAAGAAAACTCCTTATGCCTTTGACATTCATCGGTGGTGGCAATTTTTCAATAACGTCTACCTTGGCTTTATCAACTTCAAGGCCCTTTGAAGAAACTTTGTGACCGAGCACAATTCCCTCATTCACCATAAAGTTGCATTTTTCCCAATTAAGCACCAAATTGGTTTCCACACACCGTTCCAACACCGTATCCAAATTTTTCAAGCAAAGATTAAATGATTGCCCAAAAACGGAGAAATCATCCATAAAGACCTCAATTGTCTTTTCGATCAAATCCGAGAAGATAGCTTGCATACACCGCTGAAAATTCGTCGGTGCATTACATAATCCATACGGCATCCTCCGATAAGCGAAGATTCCAAAAGGACATGTAAAAGCAGTTTTTTCATGATCCTCTGAGTTCACAATAATTTGGTTGTAACCCGAATAACCATCCAAAAAACAGTAGAATTGTTGACCGGAAAGCCTTTCGAGCATTTGATCCATAAAAGGTAGAGGGAAATGATCTTTTCTCGTAGCTTTGTTCAACCTACGGTAGTCAATACACATTCTCCACCCGGTAACGGTTTTTGTTGGAATGAGCTCATTTTTCTCGTTTCGGACCACCGTTAATCCGCCTTTTTTTGGTACCACATGCACCGGACTAACCCAAGGGCTGTCAGAAATGGGATAAATCATTCCGGCATCTAACATTTTCACCACTTCTTTTCTCACCACTTCTTTCATGATTGGATTTAACCGGCGTTGAGGTTGAGCAACCGGTTTAAAATCTTCCTCCATAAATATACGGTGCATGCAATATGAAGGGCTTACGCCTTTGAGATCGGACAACGTCCATCCCATTGCATCCTGATTTTTCCTCAACACTTGAATTAAGCGGCTCTCCTCGTTTTCAGACAAAATACTACTTATGATCACCGGTTTATTACCACCGTCATCGAGAAAAGCATACTTCAAGGTTGATGGTAACACTTTCAGCTCAAGTTTGGATGGCTCATCATTAACCACCTTTTTTAGAATTTCCTCTTCATACTCCCAAGGTTGCAATTCTTCCAAAGCTTCAAGCTCTAACAAACACTCTTCAAGAGCTTGCTCTTCTTCAACCGAGAATACTTCCAAGGAATCATCCAAACTTCTTTGTAAAGGATCAATGACATGAATTTGCTTTGTAACTTCAAAACGTGCTTCCTCCGTTGCATCGATCCGGAAACAATCACCTTTATCTTTCTTGTGCTTCATGGCATCATAAAGATTGAAACACACCTCTTCATCTTGGATTCTCACTTTCATGAGACCGTCGTCCATGTTAATTGCCATTCGGGCAGTTTTCATGAAAGGCCTTCCAAGAATCAAGGGTGCATCCTCATCCTCCTCCATTTCAATGACAATAAAGTCTATTGGAAACAAAAATTTGTCCACTTTGACCAACACATCTTCCGCTACACCGTGAGGACGGGTAGTGGATTTATCGGCGAGTTGCAACGTCATTTGAGTGGACCTCAATTCCATGTGGCCTAACCGTTTCACAATCGACAAAGGTATCAAGTTGATACTAGAGCCCAAATCAATCAATCTGTTGCCCACATAAATGTTTCCTATCGTAACCAGCAATGTAACTCGTCCCGGATCACATTCTTTCCTTGGGAGAGTATGTTGAATGATGGCACTATAACTTGCATCTACCATAATCGTCTCTTGATCCGTATACCTCTTCTTTTTAGTAAGGATATCCTTCATGAATTTCGCATATTTAGGCATTTGCTCCAAAGCCTCGGAAAATGGAATATTTATTTGTAATTGCTTAAAAATATCCATAAACCGAGAATAGTGCCTCGCACTATCTTTCTTTGTAGGAGCATGAGGATATGGTAAATGTTGAATCAGAATATTGTTCATCGGCTCTTTTCCCTTCCTAGTTCTCTTCACTCTTTCTTCACTCTCTATTTTTCTCTCATTCTCACTTTTTTCCTTCTCATTTTCAACTAAAACACCCTCAACATTTTTTTCTACTTCAATCTCCTCACTATCTTTTTCTTTTTCATTTTCAACTACAACCTCCTCCTCGACTACTTTCTTACCTACACCCATGTCAATCTCTCTTCCACTTCTTGTGAGAATTGCTTTGCAATCTTTAGGATTCGGAAGCGTATTTGCCATAAAGTGCCCTTTTTGTTGGTCGGCCAATTGTTTTGATAATTGCCCGACTTGTGTTTCAAGATTCCTTATGGCAGCATCGGTGTTCTTTTGGTTGGAAATTGCCATTTGCATAAATTGTGTGAGAGTGTCTTCCATATTTGTATTTCCAACGGGAGCTTGCGGAGGTTGAGTGTAATTTTGGTATTGTTGACGGTTTGATGGTTCGGCTTCTTGCGGTCTCCATTGTTGTTGATAACCTTGGTTAGCCCTTTGTTGGTAACCTTGGTTGCCTTGTTGATACGGAGGTCGGGGTTAGTATCCTTGATTTCCTGCGTAATTTGCTTCCTCCACAACGGGAGGACAATAACCGGTCGGATGGTCACCTCGACATAATTCACAAACTAAAACTTGCACATTTTTACTTGAAGATTCCTGCATCTCTTTGAATTGTTGTGGCAATTTCGACATTTGCTTAGTTAATAACTCAACCTGTTGTGATAATAACTTGTTCTGCGCAAGGATATCATCGTTTGTTCCTAATTCCAACACTCCCGGAGTTCGTTGAGAAGGTCCACGGTTGTGACTACCTTGATGATCGTTCAAGGCCATCTTATCAATGATAGTTGTGGCTTCCGCTGCGGTTTTGCTTAACAAGGATCCACCAGCGGTGGCATCCAACAAGGTTTTGTGTACAAGTTGCAGCCCATTTCTAAATATATGAATTTGTGACAATTCATCAAAACCATGACCCTTGCACTTCCTTAACATTGATTTGAACCTCTCCTAAGCTTCGTTGAGAGATTCATTGGCTCCTTGTGTGAATACCGCGATGGCGGTCTTTGCTTCCATAAACCGAGTGTGAGGGAAAAATCTCTCCAAAAATTTCACTTCCAATGCATTCCAATCCGTCATTATGGCCGTTGACTGATCAAGATACCATTCCTTTGCCTTCCCAATGAGGGAATGCGGGAATAGTCTCTTAAACAGAGATTCCTCTTCTGCTTCCAGTGCATCAGTCGCTCCCGCTATTTCATAGAATTTTGTAAGATGGGTGAACGGATCTTCATGATCCATACTCGTAAATGGACTTTGATATAACAGCTGGAGAATACTGGTCTTTATTTCAGCATGACGACCGTTGTGTGCATGGCGAGCGAACTGAGCATTGTGTCTCAGACTATTTGTACATGGCCTAGAAGCAGGTGGTGGTGGTGGTGGTGGATCTGCCTCCATAACTGGAAGTATTTGTGGAACTGGTGGTGGTGTAGAAGTACTTTCCTCTTGTTCTCGCTTCTGTCTCGCTAGCTGCCTCCTTCGTCTAGTTCTGCTGTTGATTCTACGAGCGGTTCTCTCAATCTCAGGATCGAAAAGAAGTTGGTCCGCCGGTAGTTTCCCTCGCATAAACTAAGTCTGCAGACTAAACAAAATAGATTAACAAGTTCAAGATAAAGTTGGTAACAGCTTAAAATAGCTCAACTATCGCAATGCTTGCAATATCAACTAACAATCCCCGGCAACGGCGCCATTTTGTTTGATATAGTAATAGTGGGGGTTGTTTTTAATCGTATCCACAGGGATTGTTTGATTTTTGATGCGTGCATTTCAATAGTTATGATATTCTAAGTTCAATGGTTTCAAAAGTTTCTCAATTGTTGTTAACATTCACTTGTAGCAAAGATTAATTGGTGACAAAGATTTTGTAAAAGTTTTGATAAAAGCATGTTAAGGTTAGGTTTCGCTAATCCTTTTCATGTATAAACGATTAATCAAGCATATGAACTCGGTTTCCGACCAATATAACTGCGTATTCTCCCGACTAAGTTTATGTCTAAAGCGAAGTCGTGAGTGTCGATGTTTAGACCGTTAGATGATGTCTCACGCTAACAATCTAAACAACGATCATTAAGATCAACACAATCCGAATAGCAAATCCCAAATCTATGTCTAGAGTTTGGTTTTTAAGAGATAAAATTGTTAGGTCATGATTTGTAGAATCTATGTCTAGAGTAAAACAAATCACACATGGATCATTAAGAGAAAACAACATCATCTATATTGATCAAAGACTTTGTTCATACACAATAGATCAAAAGCAATACATAAAATTAGGATCAACTACCTCTAACCTCAACATTGAGTGTTTAGCTACCACTTCTTATGGTAGATTGGATAACAAGTAAAGAGAGGAGATGAATGAGCATCCACGACGAATAATCGAGAATGGGTGCGACTTCAGCTTCTCCAAGTGAAAATACACTCTTTGATGATCAAAATACTGTAAACTATGTTTTTTACTGAAAATGAACAAGATATCCCAAACAAATAAAGTGAAAATCTATTTATACACTTCTGAAATCTGCACTATTCGCACTGCGAGCACACCATTCGCACTGCGAATGAGAGAAAATGGCACCTCAAGTGCCTCTGAGACTTAAACCGCCCCAAGCAGAAATCGCGCGTTCGCAGTGCGAACCATTCCTTCGCACAGCGAATCATTCGCTAGCTCATTCGCACTGCGAATAAACTAGCGAGCCAGGACAAATAAATTCCAGAACTTACTGCCTCCCTTCGCTAGCATCTCCGCACTGCGAAACAACCAGCGAGCCTTCGCTGAACCCTCGCCAGGAGTTCGCAGTGCGAACTCTTTGTCATCTCAAAACTGGAACTCACTGCCATCATTCGCTGGCGCCTTCGCTGACGTTCGCAGTGCGAACCTTCGCTGGGCCTTCGCCAGATCCTTCGCACTGCGAATGCTCTGTTGCAGCAATAATTTCAGTGGAACTTGCATCCACTTCATGTATCTCACACTTTTGCTCCTCTTATGCCTAAACCTGCACATTAACACACACATTACAAGCTCCACACATATATTCAATGTAAGCATTACAACACAATTTACCGCTTAAATTCACAATTCCGCATGGAAAGTTAATGAAAAATGCCAATTATTGTATACTAATATATAACATGTTTGACATCTAACAATACCTCCAAATAACAATTCACAAAGTAGGCACTGATCATCTCATATCATGGTCATTGCTTATGCAGTTTGGAGTTCTGGTCTTGGAGCAATGATCATCAGATATCATGACCACCCTGTTATAGGCAGTCTGGATCTTTCAATATGTCATTAATGGTTTCATTTGGTGTAATTAGGAGCTCTTTAGACTGTTTTTTTAATGTTTTTTCTCTTGTTAGTAAATGAATTTTTATTAGTTTGGTTTACTATTACTGTCTGATGGCTTTGGACCAGCACTATGTTTTTCTTTAGGTTTGGACAGCTTGTATGTTACAGAAAATCTTCACATTCTTTGCTAATTTTTTTATTTACTATTAAGAGATATAGTTGAATTCTTTTTGACAGAAATAGTAAACCTAGAATATATATATAGTTCGCATTGTGGGAATCCAAGAAAAAAAGGCAAGCACAAAACGACACCTCCGAAGTGGCCTTCACCACCGTTAACATAAGGTAATATAACAACCTTTTGTTCACGTAAAAACACTTAACATTCTCCTCCATATCGTTCATCCCTTAACATACTACCATCATCATTATTTTCCTTCCACCACAATCCTCCACCTCCTATTGTGTAGCGATGTGTCCGCATGGCAGGTTGAAAAGTTGGCTTACAAAGGGGCTGAAATGAAACCTACCTCTCTGATTGTCAAAGCTTTTGATGGCTCACGAAAATCTGTAATGGGTGAAGTTGAGCTACCAATCTTAATTGGCCCGCATGTTTTCAACATCACATTCCAAGTGTTGGACATTAATCCTGCCTACAGCTGCCTACTTGGAAGGCCATGGATCCATGAAGCCGGTGCTGTAACTTCGACATTTCACCAAAAGATGAAGTTTGACGTATTCGGAGAGGTCTGGGGTACGTGTTTATGTAACTAAATATTGTTATCTTCAGATTGAACTCAGAAAGGTTAAGGCTCAATGTAATCTTAAACAATATGGAACAAAGAGAAAGGCAGTATTCTCGGTGAACCTTTTCTCAGACTGTCACCCTTAGAAATTTTCAAAGAAACTCTACTCCCCAGAGTTGATATATTCTCCGTGAATAACATCTCTTGAGTTTCTTCCAAATTCTCGAACTTTCCTGGAATGATCTCTTCTCTGTGAATTGCATTTCTTGAACTTCTCTTGGTTTGGGGACCCATAGGCTTCCTAAAAGCATCCCCGCCTCCTCTTGGGCGTTGTACAAGGACCCATCGGCTTCTTAGAAGTTCTCATGCCTTCTCTTGGGCTTAATACAAGGACCCTAACGACCTCCTAAAGGTATAGGACAAAACTTAATCATCCTTCGTTAGAGCTGTCATTCTAAAGAGAGCCAAAACCTTCAGACCAATTTTAGGGTTGATACTCATCCCTTGAACGAGTCGGCCTCCTCTTGGGTATCATACAAAAGATAAAACTCTACCAGTAGACTTGAATAGTCTAATACCCTTGAGTCTCAAAGACATTCTCAAGTTCCTTTCAAAACATAGGAAAAATACCGATCACTCTGGACCAATCTCCAGCAGAAACCCAAGAGCATGGCAGGTCGGACAAGTGACTATTTTTATTAATTTCTGGAAGTACATTAGTTCTTCTAAATATACAAAAAATTGCAATCTATGTAAATAACTTATTTATTAGTTATTTTGATCTCAATTTACTTATTTAATATGTTTTTTAAATAATAAAATAATTTATAAAAATAATAGTCAAATTTTGGAGCACCTATTAAAACATGGGTCTTTTATATAACTAATATTTGTGCCAACTCATCTCATGATGGAATGAAAAACTACTACAGCTAGCTGTACACGGCAACATATCTGAGTGATTGCATTCCACTTTCCTCTCTTTCTTCCTTCCTTCCTTTCACAAATCTATGACTATAAATACAACTCCCATTTCTCTGAAACAATCATCCATCCAACATTTATTTCATCACCACTACACACCATGGCCTTTATTCATTCTTCAACCATCACTTTTCTCTTATCTTTGTTGGTATTTCTTTCATTCACGACAACATATGGAGCAGGGAATTTCTACCAGAATTTTGATATTACTTGGGGAGATGGTCGTGCCAACATACTCGACAACGGTCAATTTCTCACTCTTTCCCTCGACAAAGCCTCTGGTTCTGGTTTTCAATCCAAGAATGAATATCTCTTCTGCAACATCGATATGCAGCTCAAGCTTGTACCAGGAAACTCTGCAGGCACCGTCACTGCTTATTATGTAAGAACAAATTAAGCTTACTATTTTAATGCTTATTATATGCTACAATAATACTTAATTGAAGTCTCAAATTCCTAATTATTTATTTTTAATATGGAATGTTGCAGTTATCATCAAAAGGATCAAACTGGGATGAGATTGATTTTGAATTCTTGGGAAATGTAAGTGGACAACCATACATTCTTCATACCAATGTGTTCAGTCAAGGAAAAGGAAATAGAGAGCAACAATTCTATCTATGGTTTGATCCAACTGCTGATTTCCACACATATTCCATTCTCTGGAATCCTCAACGCATTGTGTAAGTACTTGTTTATAAATATTACAGACATTTCAATTTCATTCAATGAGTGTTGTTGATTAATGATGAGCATGTACGTGTATATTCATTGAATGCAGTTTTTCTGTGGATGGAACTCCCATAAGAGAATTCAAGAACATGGAATCAAAAGGAGTTGCATTTCCAAAGAATCAAGAAATGAGGATATATTCAAGTCTATGGAATGCGGATGATTGGGCAACAAGAGGAGGTCTTGTCAAAACAGATTGGAATCAAGCTCCATTTGTAGCATCATACAGAAATTTCAATGCAGATGCTTCATCGTCCAATGCTTGGTATTCCCAACAATTGGATTCAACATCTCAACAGAGATTGAGTTGGGTTCAAAAGAATTACATGATTTACAATTATTGCAATGACATCAAAAGATTTCCTCAAGGCCTTCCAACAGAGTGCACTGCATCCTAATTTATATTTACCTTTTGCAACTATATACTTGAAGATTTGATTTATTCTTTTTATTCCTAATTACGCTTGTTCAATTGGGTTTACTTGTAATGTGCTTCATATCTATTCATTTATTTTTTTTATACTCTAAATAAGTGTTCAGATTTCTTTTCTTCCAAGTTTAATGTAATCTGCTAAACTGAATATAAATATAAATGTGTTTATAGATTATATATGAAAAGGCGGTACGTAACAGTTTTAATTATTTTAATAATGACACAAATAACAATGTTTGTTAATATATCCATGCCACTCATTATTTTATACATTTTCTTTTATATTTAATTGTGTGTTTTTATAAATAAATTTAGGATAAGAAGCTGCACAACTATCTTTTTGGATCGTAAAACGAATTCTTTAAAAAATTATATTTATTGTCGGAGAGATATAACATCGCTATTTATAAGTCTTAGAACTTTTTGTAAAAGATTTACTATTTTTGGTGCTAGAATATAAAAAGTGTCAAAGATAAATGATATGAAAGCATGTTGATTGTCGGAACACGTTTTCTCATGTTTGACCACTCTACTTGAAGTGGCTATGCGGGTTGTCTATCAAATGTTAAAACTTCAAGTTCTCAGTCTCACCGGTGGAGAAACACCTCTTAAGTCCACACATGCATGTTTCTCTCCTATCTATCTATACACCCAAACATCTGCTGGCCTAAATGTCGATCTCCTCTCATGTGGACCAATCAGTAAAACTTGAAACATCCTTCAGACTACATCACTTGACTAACCACCTGGCTCCAGGAAGGTAACAAAGTCTTCATCTGCCTACGAGTCAGAATCATGAGTTTGACCAGGTCGTTTCTTCAAGACCTTCATCTTGGTGAAATACTTCTTACCAGTTGTAGATGTTCCAACAAATGACACTCCTTGAGCATTCCCTCCATTTTCAGATGAGGTGGAACTAAAACCATTGTTCTTCCTTTCTTCGGTCTTAGTACCCTTGTCGGTTTATTTTTTCTTTGAAACTTCAGGCCTTTGACTCATGATGATCAACACACACTTTGAAGATGCAAGATAAGAATGTTAGAATTTTCTCTTGCTTGTATTGGAAGACCAAATGAAGGGGGGTTTTGAAAAGAATAAACCATCATGAATTAATATAAGGGTATCATAGACGATATGAGAGAGAGAGAGGTATTGATTTGGTCTCCTTGCACGTTTCCCAATTTTTTACTGCTATAGGCTCTCCAAGATGTACACTCCAATATGCACACTCCAGGTGCACTTCTTAATTTTTCAAAGGGGACAACATCTAATAGCTTGGTGAAAATATCGGCCAGTTGTTTGTCAGTTTATATGTGCTCTAGATTGACCACTTTATCTTCCACGAAATTCCTAATGAAATGATGACGAATGTCAATGTGCTTGGTTTGCTATGTTGAATAGGATTTTTTTGAAATATTGATAACACTTAAGTTATCACAAAGCAATGTCATGACATCTTGTTCGACATTGTACTCATTCAACATCGGTTTCATCTGGAGTAATTGTGTGCAATTGCTTCTAGGAGCAATGTACTTACCTTCAGCAGTAGATAATGAAACATAATTTTGCTTCTTGATGAACTAAGAAATTAGATTGTTGCCAAGAAAGAAACATCCCCCTGATGTACTTTTCATGTCATCAGCACTTCCACCCCAATCTGCGTCATAATATCTTACAAGTATGTGATTTGAATCATGAGAGTACAAGATGCCATAGTCATAGGTCCCGCTTATGTACTTCAAGATTCTTTTTACTTGAGTAAGATGACTCGCCTTAGGATTGGCTTTGTACCTAGAAGATACATCTACATCAAATTTGATATCAGGTCTGATAGCTGTGACATATAGCAAACTTCCTATCATACTTCTATAAAGACTTTGGTCAACATTAACTCCATTTTCATCCCTAGAAAGTTTCAAGTGAGTTACAGCAGGAGTTCTCTTATGGCTTGCATTGTCAATACAAAACCTATTCACTATGCTCTTAGCATACTTGCTCTGGGACACAAAAATATTATCTTCCATTTGTTTTACTTGAAGACCAAGAAAGTAAGTGATTTCTCCTACAAGGCTCATCTCAAACTCAGATTGCATTTGTTGAACAAAATGTTGCACCATCGTATCAAACATCCCACCAAAAACTATCTCATCTACATATATTTGGGCTATCATAAGCTTCCCCCTATCATTCATCACAAATAGATTTTTGTCTACCATTCCTCTAATGTATCCATTGTTAATCCAGAACTCAGTTAATCTTTCATACCATGCCCGTGGATCTTGTTTCAAACCATAGAGATCTTTCTTAAATTTGAAAACAGGATATAAAGAGTTTGGATTAGTGAACCCCTTAGGTTGCTCCAGATAGACCTCTTCGTTGAGATAACCGTTTAGAAAGGCACTTTCAACATCCATTTGAAACAGATTGAATTTCAGCATGCATGAAATTCCTAGCAATAGTCTAATGGATTCCAATCTGGCTACAGGGGAAAATATCTCATCAAAGTCTACTCCTTCCATTTGAGTATACCCTTGAGTAACTAACCTTACCTTATTCCTTGTAACGTACCCACTTTCATTAGATTTGTTCTTGTAAATCTACTTGGTACCAATGACGTTCACATCTACAGGTCTAGGAACTTGCTCCCAAACCTTGTTTCTTTCAAACTGGCAAAGTTCTTATTGCATAACATTGATTAAGAATTCACTAGTCAATGCTTCCTTGACATTCTTAGGCTCAATTTAAGAGATAAAGCATGAGTTGGTAATACTTTCTCTAGATCTTGTCATAACTCCTTCGTTGATATTCCCTATGATATTCACAATAGGATGATCATACTGAACCCTGATTGATGGTACCTTGTTGATTTGAAGATCATCAGAATTTGTGATCACAGGTGTAATGTCAGACTCCTTGGGTACAATGAGAATATTGTTCATATATCTTAGTTTTTTTATTAGGCACTCTTGTTTATCATGTGCAATAATTGTATATGTTTTTTTGAAAATCTATATGTAACGATGCCAATAAACAATTGTGTTGTATCAATACCAATTAACATTGCGTATAATATATTTTCTAGATGTATATTATATGATGTGTTACATGGAGTATTCTAGAACAAAACAATCCGCTTGAGACGAGTTTTTTGAACATGCTACTAGTGGATGAATAGGGTTTTTAATGAGTTATATTTTTTATTAATGTATATCGGTTTCACATGGCACATTTTGAGCATACATTTAATTGTTGAATCGTTATTTTTTTTTTACTATTTTATCATGTGAAAATGAACAGCGTTGTGCAACAGTTAGGAAAACATTGGTTCAAATGGTTTAAAGAATGATTCAATAAGGGTTTTCTTACATCCTGAAAATTGTGTTGGTTTCGCATAATTACTCTACAATAAATTCATCATACTTAGGGGATTCATGTGATATTCTTATATTAACCAAGAATATGAGATTTCTAAATGATCAACCAAATTCGAATAATTATAAGTTAAAGCAGTTTTCTGATTGAGTTTTTGGTATTAGTGATGGTTCAATGGAGCTTCTATATTTTAGATGATATAAACAAGACTGACTTACTATAACAAATAGCAATCATCTTGCCGCAATTTTTGAAGCACATTTCCTTATATTTTAGATGATATAAACAAGGTTTTTTTTTTCCAAAACATGTATGTATTGCCTCAAAAAAGACTAACATTGATATGATTAATGATTATGCGTTAGATTTATTTTCAGACGAAAAAAATATATATATTTAAGCTATGATAGTCTATATATATATATATATATATATATATATATATAAGCTATGATAGTCTGTATTTATCCAATTTAGAGATTGATATAGTCAATGATATTCACACATAAAACTCTTGTACACTATTAATATTTCTGAACTTTCTAACCACAAGTTAAAATTTAAAAGTTGGAGTACCAATAATCTTATTAAGAAATATTGACCAATCTTTTGGAGTTTATTTTCCTTCATCGATTTTTTCACACGATCAATTATATGTGGTAATTTCAAAAATCACTTCAAGAGGAGGTTTGAAATTGTTGATAACGGATTAAGATAGTCAATATACTAATTCAACATTAAATGTTATATACAAATAATTTTTTTAAAATGTGTGACATAAATTAACTTTATTTTTTACATATAATTAATCATATCTACTTTAACACTAATCTTAATTAAATATATACAACTCGAACCAGACCCGTGCAACAGCATTTGGATATGCTCAAATCTATAAAATGAAAAGTAAAATATAATTAAATCTAGCTGGCTGCTTGCTGCCTCTTAACAAGGGGATATGATCAATTGTGGCGACGGTGACATGAACCTTATCCAGTAAGTAAAAAGATATCATTCATGCAACATTACTTTATTTACATGATGAAAGTGACCGTGTAGTCATGCAACTTCTTCCCAAAATCCAGTATTAAACAGCGTACTCCTCCAATTGCAACATACCCTCTGTACTAGTATTTACCTTTATCTATTAATTAAATGCGACAAAGTTTGTTGGTTGAGCTCTCATTTGAGCTTTTGACAGCTATATATCTTTATACCATTCAATTCAATACAACTACCTACACAGTACTATGCCACAAACTGACCTTCCTATCCTTTTCCCCTCTTAGCAACTTGCTTCAAATCACACGTTCTTCATTTACTACCACTACTATATATACACCAACTCTTCAATCTTCACATCATATCCAACATTACTAATTTACTTATTCACAACCTCATTCATGGCTTGCAACAAATTACTACTGCTTCTCATTCCTCTCCTTTTCATTAACGTTGCTGCTAACTTCAACCAAGATTTTCAAATTACATGGGGAGATGGTCGTGCCAAAATACTCAACAACGCCAATCTTCTTACTCTCTCCCTTGACAAAGCCTCCGGCTCTGGCTTTCAATCCAAAAATGAATATTTGTTTGGCAAAATTGATATGCAGCTTAAACTTGTTCCAGGAAACTCTGCTGGCACTGTCACCGCCTATTATGTAAGTAGTATACATGAACAAAATATAATTATATTGCGTTTGATTTAAATCTTGGAGATCATTACTAATTAGAATATTTTATGTTCAAAACAATTCAGCTATCGTCAAAAGGAGGTGCGTGGGATGAGATAGACTTTGAATTCTTGGGAAATTTGAGTGGTGATCCTTACATAGTTCACACCAATGTGTTTAGCCAAGGAAAAGGCAATAGAGAACAACAATTTCATCTATGGTTTGACCCAACTGCAGATTTTCACACATACTCGATTCTATGGAATCCACAACGTATTGTGTAAGCATTCATTCAAATCAATTATATATATTATTCATACATAGTAACTAGTACTTTGCTCCTTTATAATTGTTATTATACTGAAGTTATTAAACTTTGTTACTTTTGATGAAATAATTTCAGGTTTTCTGTGGACGGGACACCAATAAGGGAGTTCAAGAATTTGGAAAGAATAGGAGTTCCATTTCCTAAGAATCAAGCAATGAGGATATACTCAAGCCTTTGGAATGCAGATGATTGGGCAACAAGAGGTGGACTTATAAAGACAGATTGGTCCAAAGCTCCATTCACGGCTTCGTACAGAAATTTCAATGCAAATAATGCTTGTATATGGAGCAGGGGGAAATCATCATGCAAATCTTCTCCTACATCTGCATCATGGCTATCACAAGAACTTGACTCAACTGGTTTGCAGAGGATGCGATGGGTGCAGAAGAACTATATGATTTACAATTACTGCACAGATAAGAAGAGATTTCCACAAGGCCTTCCACTTGAATGCACTCACTCCTAGTCATATACTCAAGGACACTCTGCCTCATTTATCATTTTCTTATGTAGTATATCATCATCCTATTTTTTATGCCTATATTTGTTCTTTCTTTGTTTTTAATTCTATTTATTTATTTAGTTGCCCTGTAAAATATCATATCAAGTCGTAGCTAGATACCCTTTTGTAACTTAGATATATATGATATAACGGTAGTAACTTATTTCATTATTCTTGGGTCAAAAATAATGTAAAATAGTTAGCATACAACATTGCTCATACTCAAAATTTTGTATAAACTCAGATATATCTAATTAGTGTAAATGTTAAAAGAAACACTGCAAATTGGAAACTGACAATCGAAGATGTCACGTACCGCTAAAATCATAATCCAACCTTACTTGAATCGAGTTTATTTTCATGCAAAGAGAACTTGGAATACAAATACAGAACCCTTCTTCAGAACAACTGCAAGGTAACAACTCAAAGTATTTGGTGAACACAGGTATGAAAAGAATACATTATAGAATAATGAGATACCATAACAAGTTTGCAAAACTCCTTATAATTCGTTAACCATCACAGGTAAAATTTAAGACAAGCCTAGACAAACAACTCTAATCCCTGAGAAATACAGGAATAACTGCTATGGTAATGCTACAACAGTTTCTATTTTTATATTATATAGTGCAAGGATTACCTTGAAATTTGTTCTCTTATGTAACTATTCCAAAAGCTTCGGCAGTTTCATGAATCATAATGCCACCAAATCCAGTAAAATGGGTTAGCTTACCACCGTCCACAACTGGCAAAACATAGATATGGACACAGTACAGTCAGTGATGATAACAACCATACAATTATTTTGGAGGTAGAGGATTAAAAATTTAATTTGTTATTCAGGAATCTCAAAAGCCCAACTCTTTTTCTAAATTGAAAAGCCAATGCTTGTGGAGCCTTCTATAAGGAGTTCAGATATAAAAAAAAAATTAAAAAAAAAATTAAAAAAAAAAATTAAACGAGATAACATTAAACATCATAGAAATGCATTTTAAAAAACTCGATTCACTTTAAAGCCTAAAATTATTTTACATGAGTTCTAGCAATTTTCTAAAAAATCATATGTAAGGACTCTGAAAAAGGTTATGGACGTCTATGAGGATGGAAAGGAAGAATTCAAATGGGAATTAAAAGAATACTTTACTTGCTCGTAGAATGAATCTAAGGATTTCATATTTCACAATGAAAGACGAAATGAAAATTCCTTACAATATACACTATCACAAATTGTGGGGCTATAGCATTAATGATAAGGATAAACAGATTGCGATGAAGTGAAGTTTAGAGACCTTAAACTTACTTATGGAAGTCTCGAGAAAGATCCAATGACCCATGTTTTTTATGTTGTTTCATTGACATGTGCTTTTAAGAACGTTTTGAATGACTTCGCAAAGCCCGAGATTGAAAAGATGAAGAAAGTAGAACATAATTATCAAGATCCAGTTGTCGATTTTCATGTTTCTAAATCCTTCAATGTACTTTACGGCTGCATCTCCCTTCTGAAGAAGTTCATGCAATATTCCATGAACTGAACCTCCTCTTTCGACAGAAAACTGAAGAATACAAGTCATACGTCAATTCAAAGCAAATAGGAAACACGAAGAAAGTTCAATGTTTATTTAGTTATGGAACTATAACATTTTGATTTGAATGGGAGCTAAATATAATAGCTCATTAGAAAACTGGTAGTATCACTTGATTAATCAGTTCTTCTCGGTAGGAAGGACCACATATTTACAGAAACTATTGTGAGCTTGTAGATAGATACATACTAGATACTATACAATCATGCAAACAAGTTATATAATAAAAAGAAATGCAAATTTTCCAAAGAAAAATCAAATATAGAATTTAGAATGATACTCAACAGAGGCAGAGAGAGGTTCACATTGGTATGCAAACTGCAACCTGAGTTCGGGTGTTGCATTTCCGATTTGACAAACTCTCTCGGTCTCTCAGCTTCTGTGTAACTTGGTTTCAACTTCAAGCACTACAGGATTCTCAAATGCTAATGCTAGAAAATCAAATAAGTTTTGAAGTAGGGACTGGGGCATTATAAATTGAATACTAGAAAATCAAATGCTAATTCAAACATGAATACTATAAAATCAGGTCAAGATTTATCAAACTTGCTAACTTCAACTTTTTTGCCGAGCAAAGAGTAGGAAGCTCTTGGCTATGTTTGGACATTGTAAAACAAATGGAGCGGAATGGTATAAATGTCATTCCATTGTTTAGGTACTTCATGATGGAATAGAGCAATTTTGCCATTCCGCCCAAATTGGAGGGGGAAGAAACATGATGATAATTGATGGAATGGAATGGAATCCATACCACTCAATTATGCTCCGCTTCATCCGATTTTAATTGATCCAACATACCATCCATTCCACTCCATTTTGTCACATTCTATCAATCCAAACACACCCAAGAGCAAGCAAGTGGTACAAAAATTTGAAGAAGAAAACAAAAATACAACAAAAACCCAATATCATGCTTTGAAGAAATCAGAAAACTCAAAAGGAGCATAAACAAGGAACAAATTCAGATTAGGAAGTAGAAGAGATTAGTTAGGGTTTTTAAAATCAAAATTGGACGGTTTGGTTTACACTCAATTTAATATCAAAGTCAGAACAAGTTGCAAATTAATTCAAAAATGAGGAAGGAAATTAGGGTTTTTAATCAACAATTAGGGGCTTTTGATTTAAAGCTCAAACGAAGAAGAAGATATACCCTTGAGTAAGAAGAGGTTGGACGATATTGAGAAGGGAGGGTGACGGCTGTGAGAATCTCACATCTACCCCTCTTGCCATTGATGCTTTAGTTTTGCTTGGATTGTGGGCTTCACAGCCCATCTGATTTGCTATTTGTACCACCAGTACGCATTGCATCCCTCTTCCATGTTTTTCTTATTTTATTTTCACTTTTTTTACTTAATTTCATTTCTTTTAATTTCTTTTCCAAATCATTTCACATTTTCAATTTCTTTAAACTCTTGATCCTTATTTTTATTTTATTTTTCAATTAATTTTTCTATTATTTGATTAATTGATTTTAAATCCTTTTGATGCTATTTTTTTTTTTTTTCATTTTTCTACTGTGTTTCGTATTTTAAGAGATTAATTCGTATTAATTCTCTAGTACATTTTACGCATAGATTTTATTGTCTAGTCTCTCATAGTATGATCTTCATATAAATCGTGCTACGATTGCTTAACATAGCACTAGATTGTTCTGATTCGATTAATTGATCATTTGATCATTAACCATTAACCTTTAACTATTGACTTCTAATCCATCCAACTTCTAACTTTTAATTTCTTGCTATTTATTTCTTTCAATTTACTTTTATTGCTCATTTATCATTCATTTACTTCATGCACTTTACTTTATGTCATTTTATTTTATTTTTATCATTTATTCCTTTATCTTGTCATCTAATCTAAAATGAACAAAAACATGATAAAATAGAAAAGACCAAAAATACTTAATCTTCTTCTTTGTGAGATATAATGGGCCATTGGACTTTGTGTATGACCCAAGTTTGACTAGAAGTATTATGGACATATTGGACTTCTTTTATGACCTAAGCTTTACATGGATATCATTATGGACGTATTGGACTGTTGTGTATGACCTTAGCTTGACATGAAGTGGACTTAGGATCTTAATCTCAAGATAGTTGTTCATGGCATTATCCTAAAGTAAAAGGGAGACATGTAACTTTTGATTCCTATTTCCATTACTTAGCTTAGGACATTTTGCACACACATGACTTTCTCTTGGGCTACCTTACAATGAGGCATTTTATTTCTCATATTAATATCTCTTATAATTTTTCATGTATCCCTCCTCCCATTTGGTGTACCTTTTTACTTCTTGTTTTTCTTTGGTTTGGTTTTACTTGCTAGTTACCCTTAAGAATTAGGATCATCTTTCTTAAGCAACAACAAAATCATTGATCCAACGTCAAGTGGCATTTTCTCAAATAAACTCAAAAACACTTAAAATGCGATTAGGATTGTGCGCCACGAGTCTTAAGTAGTGGAGAAGGGATGAGAATGCAGCACTCTCACCCTCCTTCTGAATGTTTTGAACACAAGACGCTTGGCCTGATTGTTTGAGGTTTTTATCTCCACTCATAGACTTTAGTGTGATTCGAATCAAAGTAATCTTCTTTTCAAACCCTAAAATCAAAATCAACTCATCAAACTCTGTTTTCGCCTTAGGGCATCATTCCAAAAACCATTTTTCAAGGTAAAATCAACCAACACACACTTATCTTCTGCCCCGAACTATGGAGCTCTTATTTTTTTATTGCACTATGAGGATACGTAAGAATATGATTACGAGATCTTGGCGAGCACACTAATTTAAAACTTATTTTTCCCAATACCGAGTAACCTTTAGATAACGACACCCATCCGTGCATAAAACAAACAAGACAGTTCATGTTGAGTACAACGGATGTGAGGGGTGCTAATACCTTCCCCTTACATAACTGACTTCCGAACCCGAACTTGGTTAGAGACCGTTTTCTTCACCTTTTAGAGGGATTTATCGATATTTTCCCTTTCCTCAGGAATAAATAAAGTTCGGTGGTGACTCTGTATTTTTCGCGTAACGATATATATCAGAAAAGAAGAGTCTTTCAACCATGACATCCACTTCCTTGTTTGAAAAACTTCAAGAGCATGAAATAGAACTTGAAAGATTAGAGCTGCATGAAATACAAGTAAAAGATTCAAAAGATATTGTATTAAAGACAAGAGTAAAATTTCATGATAGCAATCAAGAGGATGAATCCAATGATGACGATGATGGTCTTATCAAAAAGTTTGAAAAGTTCTTGAGAAAATAAAGGAAAAAAGATATCATTTACAAAGAAGTACCAACAAGGAGAGTTACATATTTTGAATGTGGAAAAGGAGGACATATCAAGAGTGAATGTCCTACACTTAAAAAGAAATAAATATGGTATTGACTTTACTAACTTTGATAATCCTAGTACAATTCAAACCATATTTGTAAAGGCTACTAACAAATTCAACAATGAAGAATCAAAGAAATAGCATGTTGTAAATGATCATAAAAGGCCTTATAAAAGGAATCATATTTTTAGACCTACTTGTTTCTATTATAAAGCAAAAGGTCATACTACTAATGTTTGCTACATAAGAAATTATGATATTACTTGTAGTGAGTATGTATGGGTGGGGAAGGTATCTAACCCAAAAGGACCCAAAGAAAATTGAGTACCTAGATGTAACTAATTGTTTTGTAGGTACTTAAAGGTCATATGCTAGCATTGTCAAATCAAGATTGTTCCTTCAAGACACAAGATCATATGATATGATAGTTTCTAAAAGTTTTATTGATTGAAAAGATGTTTTGAAGAAGCATCAACATTGATATCAACTTTGACATCAAATTCTTATGAAGGAGATAAGTGTCTAATTTTGTGCTATTAATTTTCAATTATAATAATATATCATTCATATGGTATCACTTTGCTTTGTACTTTATTATACTTTTTCTTCTTTTTTATGATGTCAAAAGGGGGAGAAATAATAGGTATTGTATTTGTTCTTATTCATAATATTTTCAGGGAAGAAAGCCTTGAATTACAAAAGCAATTGGAAGATATACAAGATAAAGGAGATTCTAGTTGCTACTCAACATTTCAAAAACTCACATATTGAAGCAACTCATTGATGAAAAAGTAAAATTTCAAAGGATATTTTTCATCATAAAAAAGGGGGAGAATGTGAAGAAGAGTTCTTCTTGTCCTTGGTTATGGTTTTGATGAAGACAAACACATCAACAAATAGAAGTCAAAACTTGAAGACTAGAGCAATCAAGTTCAAATGATCATAAGCTTTGGAAAGTCAATGGAAGAATCAAGATGGTTGAGTATATTTTACAATTTAAGTTTATATATATATATATATATATATATATATATATATATATATATATATATATATATATATATATATATATGGCTAAATTACATTCAGGGTCCTTTAAGTTATTTAATTGTAACACTTTGGTCCTTTATGTTTGTTTTGCTTCAAGTAGATCCTTTAAGTTATTTTAAAACATCAAGTTAGTCCCTTAAGTTGTTTTTGCAACGCTTTGGTCCCTTTTTTAAAAATCTCCGTTAAAATAAATTGCAAACTCATACATCATTTCAACTGGTTTTTCACGCTGATCATGAATATGCAATCAAATTTATCAAACAAGTTACGATTCATGAGAATTAGTTAAAAATGGACGAAATACATAATGAAAAAATCATCGATCCGACCAAAATACACAATCAAACGCAAAACTAGTTACATATTCGTGATCAGCGCGAAAAACCAGTTCAAAAGGTATATGAGTTTACAATTTATTTTAACGGAGATTTTTAAAAAAGGGACCAAAGCGTTACAAAAATAACTTAAGGGACTAACTTGATATTTTAAAATAACTTAAAGGACCTACTTGAAGCAAAACAAACATAAAGGACCAAAGTGTTACAATTAAATAACTTAAAGGACCCTGCAGGTAATTTAGCCTATATATATATATATATATATATATATATATATATATATATACACTACTACGAAAACCCCATTTAACGACGTCAGGTTTACCACGGTTTCGTATCCCACCGTTGTAACAGGATTAAAAATTTATAACGCCATATTTAACGACGGTTGTATTGTATTACATAACCGTTGTAATACAAGCTGTGTAACAAGCTTCGATTCCCAGCTACTATATTTTTTTCCATATTTTTACATTTTAACACGCTTGTATTAGAAGACCGTTGTAATACATGTATCACGCTTCGATTCACAACAATGTATTTTTTGTCATATTTTTAGATTTTAAACATGTATTAATTTTTTTAAACATGTCTAACGCCATGTAATGTATGATGTATATTCCCAGCAATGTATTCTTTAGTATTTTTAAGTGCAATAGAGTATATATATAACTTTAAAAATAAAACTGTAAGAGATGAACATATATAGAGATAATTTTTTTTTAATATTCCATTGAGAGTACATTGATAAACATATTACATATCAAGATCATTGTCAGAGCCCATAGCATAAAATGCATCTTCATACTCTAGACATCTCTCCTCACTCCCCTCATCGGAATCATAATATACATGCCTCCTTTGCTTCTTTATCTTCTTCTTCTTCGGCTTCTTCTTCTTCTTCTTCTTATCCTTCCTTACCCTTAAGGCATCCCTGAAGTTGGCAGTTGCTGGTTGGACGACCTCTTGGATTGGCGTCTGACGTTCCTCATTGAGGTTTCTAGGTGATCGTACCTGGATCAGACAGTATTTGGTGGCCAGCAACGTCTTGTGGACTTCAGCTCCGGTGCGGTTGAAAGACGGCAGAGGGGGTGTACCTGCAAGGTACTCCGACGCTCAAGTAAGGCAAAGGTCAAGTCAAAGCAAGTACAAGGTTAGAGTGTAAAAGAGTGTGTAACCTGACCCTCTCAAGTGAGAGGGTATTTATTGAGAGCCCCCAGCGCGGGGCCAACGGTTACTTGCATTAGGCTGGATTGCCAGTCCCAATCCAAGTAACTGCTAGGGCTTACATGGCGTAGTGAAGACCAGCATGTGGTCTTCGCCCTGGGGTAACCGTTCCTAGATCTCTGGAATTAGGGCAGACCGATTCCATCGGTAGTGGGCGGTTACATGAGAACGTGTCCTCACGGGGAGGAGTCTTGCATGTCGGGGAGAGACGTGTCCTCCCGGGGAGGAACTTACGTGCAGGAGGAGAAGACTCCTCGGGAGAGGAGAACCTGAGTGTCGGGGAGGAGCGAGGCCGGGGAGGCTTAGCGCCCTGCCCGACGCTCTATACCGTACGTGTGCCCGACAATGTTGAGGAGGGCATGAGCTCGACATGGGTCGTGCTAAGAGGCCTTTGTTGGGCCATCTCGGGACGTGTGGGTTGGGCCTGCTCGATTACGGGCCAGACCCCGGCCCAGTCCAGAACACTAGGATTCTCATTTGTTGAACTCATTGTTACGAAGAATATATTATTTAGATATGTAAAATTGTCTATTTATAAATGAGGTTGAAGATGAAAAGACTGATAGTTTAATGCTTGTAATGATGATAACTGTAAACCGTTCATATTCTGGAACGATATTTTCTTGTAAACCGTTCATATGTTGGAAAGTGCAACGGTTAATAATATTACGACGGTTATAAGTAATGATCGTAGCGATATCACTTATAATCCAGGCGTAATTTTAGGAAAATGTTGTTGCCTGGTGTCGAACCTTGTACCACGTATAAGGGGTATCGCTACGGTTATTATAACTAACCGTTGTGATATTATTAAATTAATATATAATCTATCATAATGGTTATTTAAGAAAATCGTTGTGAAAAATTTACCTATATAAGGGAATTAACTTTCCCTTTTTGACAGTCGCGCCGTTTCCTTCACAGCGAAACCCTAGCACCCAAACTTCATCTTTTTTTAGAATCTGCGAGAAGAAATGCAAGAAGTATGAAGCTTTTGATTTAAGCTTCTTCCTCCTTGTAGTTCTTCTTGCAGAATCTAAAACTAGATTAACATGGTGATGATGCTGGCGGTAGCAAGCGTAATGTATATATTGTTTATGGGAAATAAGGTAGTCTTCTACTTCAATCTTTTTGTTAGATAGTTCCCATTATCTCGTTTGCTTCATGTTGTTTTTGTTGATTGTTCTCATTTTGTGCAGATTCGACTTCAATGCTTCACAAGCAAGGTAAACTTCATTGTAATGGTACAGTCCCACTTCTTAGGGTTTTGTTTCAACTTTTGGTTGTTTTGTTTTGAATACTAACTAATTTTCTTCATTGCTTCCCACTTCTTAGGGTTTGTTTAACATGGTGATGATGATGGTGGTACATATATATATGAATTCATTCTGATAAGGTACATATATATGAATTCATTCTTATATTGTATATGAAATTTAGTTTATTATATACTATGTATATTGTTTGTTTCACTATCCTTTTATTGAAAATGCAATCAGTTAAATTGATATAGAACATTAGTTTATTATATATATACTATGTATATTGTATATAGTTAAATTTAATACTAACTAATTTTCTTCATTGCTTCCCACTTCTTAGGATTTGTTTCACATGGTGATGATGATGGTGGTACATATATATGAATTCATTTTGATAAGGCACATATATATGAATTCATTCTGATATTGTATATGAAATTTAGTTTATTATATACTATGTATATCGTTTGTTTCACTATCCTTTTATTGAAAATGCAATTAGTTAAATTGATATAGAACATTATAATCTAAAAATTAAAATGTATTTGAAAACCAACCTTTATCATGTCAATGTTTTCCGAATTGCATCCATTTCATTAAGCACATTTAATGTTCCTTAACATAAAATTTATGGTCCAATGGTCCGTTTGCCTCAATTCATCGATATCTTTTATTATAGTTTACCTCATCGTCGTCACTAATCGCCGTGGTTGTTAAGATCATGATCATTGTTATGATGATAAAATCGTTGTGATTTTTGGTGATGATGAGGTAAACTATAATAAAAGATATCGATGGATTGAAGGAAACCGACCATCGAACCATAAATTTTATGTTAAGGAACATAAAATGTGCGGAATGAAATGGATGCAATTCAAAAAACAGTGGTGTGTTTAAGTTGGTTTTCAAGAACAGTTTAATTTTCAGATTATATAGTTCTTTACCAATTTTAATGGTTGTATTTCTTTAATTAGGTGGATGGTAAAACAAGCAATATACATTTGTATTTAATAAACTAAGGGTACATTCCACAACGGTTGAGACAAATAACCGTTGTGATAGTTAATATATATGACAACGGTTCATACTGGTAACCGTTGTGATAGTTAATATATATTACAACGGTTGAAATACCTAATCGTTGCAATATATCACACGCTTCCAGAATACAACAACGGTTTCCAGACCGTTGTAGAAACGGCGAACTTACAACAACAATCTACATAACAACGTCTTCGCCCGCGTCATTATATGTCATTCTCAACCGTTGCTAAATGGGTTTTTTGTAGTAGTGATATATGAAATTCTGGCATAGCAGATAACAGATGTCCTAACACACATCAAGACATTGTTCTCTGCACAACTTTAAAACAAGAACAGAACAAACAAACAGATATTCAGAATATCAGCAACAACAGCAAGACAGATGTTTCGACATCTGTTACAACATGTTAATCAAAATTGAACTGTAAATTGCAGAATGATAAACAACACAGAATATGATAACCCAGTTCGGTGCAAATCACCTACATCTGGGGGCATGCCAAGCCAGGAAGAAGAATCCACTATCAGTAGTATAGTTTTATGTAAACAACTGTTGGTTTACAGTAAACAACCTCTGGTTTACCTATCACTACCCAATGGAGACTTTATCATTAGAAGTCATATCTAATTGATAAGAGAACCCCATCTCACTCCCTAAATCACCACTTGTGATTATCTAACAGTTATAGTCACAATATTTGTATCATCTTACTTGAAAGACACCCCTTTCAATACAAAGTTCAGTCAAGCATTCTTGACTAACAAGCTAACTCGGATTTGCTTAAATGCTTCATCCAAGAATAATACATGATTCATTACCTATGGGTTTCTGAATCTGTACAAGCATCTATGTCTTTCACAATGTATCAAATCGATACAGATGGAGACTTACAACACTATGGAGCCAACGACTCTCAAAACCCTAAACCCTACTTTACAAAAGTTTACAAAATAGGATTCCTAAGTCTATGTCATTCTCTCTCTCTTTTCTGCCCTAGGACTAGGTCTTCTTTTATAGTCTTTTGCTGCCTTGGGCTTGAAATCTTCTATTGGCTGATTCCTTGATCCACTGTTGTGATCGCTCCTTGAATTTTGCACCAGATTTAAAACCTATTATATTTGTCGAATCTGGATGTTAGAATATTGTATTCGACATCTTTGTCTACAGCATTCTTCAATTAGTTTTGTAGCGAGAGATTTTTGTCGGTGACTCGACCACCTTATCGCTGAAGTTGGATTTTCCTCCTCGAGGAGAAAAGGGGTGCTACTTTCTGATTTCTTATTAATCCCATGAAGCTGGAAGGGAAATGGAAGGTATCTAAAACTAACCTTGCACGTGAATGTTTAACTAAACAAACGCTTAAAGAGATTGGGGGGTCCGGGGCCAGGTTATACAATGGGCAGTTGTCAGTTACCCATCCTATACGTGGTTATCCACAGGATATTAGCATTAGGTTTCGCTTTGTACTTGATGGTGTTTATCTGGTAATGGGTTTGGGAAAGTTTCTTGGGAAATGTGACATGGAGAGTGAGTTTTTGTTGATGTTTTTGGGAAGGTGCTAGACCTAAGTTTTGATTGATGTATGAAGGTATTGGACCTAAGTTTTGATTGATGTATGAAGGTATTGGACCTAGAGTTTTTTATTAATATGCTCGCTAAGATTTCACAATCTTATGCCTACGTATTCTCGTTTAAATGAAACAGGTAAATCAGAGCAATCGTAGTTCCTCCTATTCTAAGGGAGGAAAAAGATGTTTTGGTGTCTTGTTCAAAGCCCAAGATTGAAGCTAAAAGGTTATTTGTGTCTTGTTCAAAGCCCAAGATTGAAGCTAAAGGGGTATTTGTGTCTTGTTCAAAGCCCAAGATTGAAGCTAAAAGGTTGACTGAAAGAGAATTTGTCATCTCTAAAGAGGGATTGTTGATTTTTGTGTGCCTTGATCAAAGCCCAAGGCTGAAGCTAAGAGGTTGATTGACTCCACTGGGGAAGTCCTTATACAAAGCCTAAGAGAAGGTTGTATGAGACCGACTCAGCAAGATAGTGGATATATTGGTGTCTTGTACAAAGCCCAAGACGGAGGCAAAAAAAGAGACTGACTCTTTGGGGATATCATTATATGAAGCCTAAGAAGAGGCTAAAAAGGATTATCTCAACAAGAGAGAATTTTTTATCTGTCTCGTACGAAGCCCGAGATTGAGGCTAAAAAGGGTTGACTCAACATGAGAGTGCTAAAAGGTGAGTGACTCAACAAGAGAGTCTATGAGAGTTATTGACTCAACAATAGAGTCTGAAAAGGTGATCGACTCAATAAGAGAGTCTGGGAAGTAATTGATTGACTCAACAAGAGAGTCTGAAAAGGTTAACTCCGATGGGGAGAATCATTGTACAAAGCCCAAGAGGAGGCTGGCTTTCCTGGGGAAAGGATCATTATACAAAGCCTAAGAGGAGGCTAGCTTATGATGGGGATTCTTGAGATCCTGAGGCATGTCCAGATGGGGAAATCGACTTTTGCAGGGGAATGCAAAAGGGTTGATAAATCAAATACCTTGAGATTCTGATTTGAGATAGTGTTATATGATGATAAACTGACCCTGGTTGGGGAGTTTTTAGGAGAGAGACTGGGTTTTAGAACCCACAAGTTTTAACTCAGCTGGAGAGTAATCCAGAATTCGGGGTTTCTCCTATATTTGTAAGGAACTTGAGAATGTCTTTGAGACTCAAGGAGATTTAGACTGTCCAAGTCTATTAGAAAGGTCTATCTTTGTACAACGCCCAAGAGGAGGCCGACTCATTTAAGGGATGAGTATCAACCCTAAAATTGGGCTGAGGGCTTTTATAACTCCTTTTAGAAAGACAACTCTAACAAAGGATGACTAAGTTCTGTCATATACCTTTAAGAGGTCGTAAGGGTCCTTGTATGAAGCTCAAGAGAAGGTGTGAGAACTTTTAAGAAGCCGACGGATCCTTGTACAAAGCCAAAGAGGAGGAGGGGATGCTTTTAGGAAGCCTGTGGGTCCCAAATCAATAAAAGTTCAAGAAATGCTATTCATAGAGAATAGATCATTTAGTGAAAGTTCTGAGGTTTGAAGAAATTCAAGAGATGTTATTCACCGAGAATAGATCAACTCCGGGGAGTAGAATTTCTTTGACAATTTCTAGGGGTGACAGTCTGAGAAAAGGTTCACCGAGAATACTGCATTTCTCTTTGTTCCATATTGTTTGACCCCAAGAGAAGGGAATACTGTATCTGGAAATCCTATGGGGATCTAGTTTTGTTTGTATTTAAGAGTGACCAAACGGGTTTTACCTAGTTCTAGACCTAGTTGCCGGGAAAAACTCTAAATAACTATACTAGTATATATACAGTTGATATATGACAAGTATGTAAAAGGGTATGAAAGAAGATTAACCGTGCACAACTTCTCACAATGCAATTATATATATTTGACGTGTATTTAAAAGAATGAAAGAAGACTAACCATGCACAGCCACTGCGGCATTTATTGTCTCTGGCAACGCTTTTTTTGGCAATATGTGTAAATTGTTCCCTAAAAAAAGATCAGGCAACAATTTTTGTGTGTTGCTATGACAATTCTGGCAAGACCTCGTAAATGTTCCCTAAACTACTTCTGGGGACGATTATCAAGTGTTGCTATAATTTATCTTTGGCAATATCTAATAAATGTCCCCTTAAATATTTATGGGGACAATTTAAAATTGTTACATTATTACTAACAAAAGGTTACGTTGATTAAATGTTGTATAAAATTTAAAATAAAATAAAAGTTTAAGTGGCCTTCCAAACATAATAATTTTTATTTAACATAATAATAAAAAATATATTTTATAAAATTAAAATATTAAAAAAAAAAAATAAAAGATCCATGTGGACCAAGTCTAAGCCTTATCCACACGTTTCACTACCATAATGTCTAGTTTATGAAAAATATTAGAAACAAAATAAAAATACAAAAGGAAATTCATTGTGAGTGAAGGGTACGAACAAAACCTAAAACACAAAAACCTTCGGTGCGGTCTTGTTGCTCTGCGGTTATGTTGCTGTGCGCTGCCGGTTGCGGTTCTGTGCGTTGTCGGTTGTGTTGCTGCCGTCGTGTTGCTGTGGGTGTTGTTGTGTTTCCGACATCTTCGTTTCTTCTTTTGCATCTCTTACGGTAAGTGTTTCGATGTGACTCTATATGTATGTGAGGATATTACTTTTGATATGGTATGAAGTTTGTGTGAATCTGTATATATGTATCTGTGATCGAATATTACTTTTGATCCTTAGTGTTATGTTAAGATAAACGCAGTTGTTAATTTCAGCCGGTGCGAGTCGAACTTTGTTACCTTTGGCTCTGGTATAGGTTATTAAGTGGGCTTGACAGTGTTTTTTCCTATCAATAGGAGAGGTCTGTGATATTTTTTTAGGACTGGTTTTGGTTATGTACTATTTGCCTTAATCAACTCGTCATGAACTCGATTCAGTTTCGTATCCTCGATACCATTAACAAATCCTGCATGCAAATTAAATTTATAAAACATCAATCTATGAAAGAGAATTAACAAAGTAAAACACAGTTAAAAAAAAGACAAATTTTGTCACACAGTAGTTAGTACCTTCCTCTAATTGCTTGTTATCTGATGAAGAAGATGTCATATTGATGTATAGAATGCTTAACTAAGAAAATGAATTTTAGAAGAAAGTGATTTTGAGTTTTGGTTTAATGTGCTATGCATTTATAGGTGAAAGAAAGTGTAGCGTGTAGGATATAGTATCATGGTTTTTATGTTTTATCTTATCTTTCTGTTTTGGAACTGTCATAAGTAACATTAATAAATAGAAAATTTATTTTTTTTGGATTATGATTCATTTGTTTGTTTCTGATGAAAGCAACAACAGCTGGTTCATCAACCATTCAAAAACAAAACTTCAAAGGTAGTAATGATATCATAAGATTTTGTCACAAATATTTTGTGTAGTTAATCTCTTTTCAAAGAGTACACTCTTCAACTATATTTGGTTCACATTTAGAGTCTTTATAATTGATTATGAACATATAAAGTTAATTTTGATATGTTTAGTTCTATTTGAATAAAATGAATTTTATTTTATAGAATTAATTTTAATTTGAAGGTATAATTGTGTACACTCTTGAACTTCATGTGAACTGAATTATTCTAATTCAGCATAATTATAATCATGACTATAATTATAGACCAGAATTTTCATAAACTTATTTTATAATATAGTGTATTATTTGTCTTGTATTATATGAATACTATGTTTACAATTTAAAATTTCCAATGCTAGTATAGCATCAAGGTGGTTTGTTTAGAGGTTGATTAAATGGAATTAGTGATAATTAGATCATTGAATATCTATTGATTGTGCCTGGTTTTTCAGGCTTTGGTAAATTATCTTCTGTTGGTGTGTGAGTTTCATCATGGCTCGATGCTTAGACGGATTGAAACAAATCTTTGATGCAGTGGAAAATTGGTGCAATACTGAATTATCAGGCTCCAAACAGCAGCCTAAAGGTTTAAAAAATCCAAAACTAATTGCGAACCAAACACTCTGTAAGTTATCATTTCCATTTTCATTTACTAACTATAAGCTTCTTGTTAATTAAACCTTGAATATCATTAACTTGTTTTAGTGTTAATGCAGTTAGTGTAAGTGAGATTGAAGCGTTGTATGAACTTTTCAAGAAGATTAGCAGCGCAGTTGATAACGATGGACTCATTACTAAGGAAGAATTTCAGCTGTCCTTGTTCAAGACTAGCAACAATTAACAATTAACAATTAACATGCTTTGTTTCTATCGAAATGTGATAGGCGAAAATGAGTTTAGAGTCACAAACTTGAGTTTGATCCTTTGACGTGTTTGGTGGTTTTGAAGTAGAATTACATTTGACTTCAAACCTTGGTTTGACTAAAAGTAATTAAGCGGTATTGCCAACATAAATGATAATACAATATCTAGAACTTGTGACACTTCTTTAAACTAATAATATCTAGTTTCACATACTTTGATATTTTAATATTTTTTCTTTATCCTGAAACACATTACAGATTTTGACAGAGGAAGTTGAGCAGAAGTGAAAGAAGCAGTTGTGATATCTATGGGAACTGAAATCGGTAAACTAGATTTGTCAAATATTAGAGAACTATGTGACCATGTTCTGTCTCGTTCAGAATACATAGCGAATTTCATATACACAGGACACAATTCCTATCTTACTGGAAATCAGCTGAGCAGCGATTGCAGTGATGTGCCAATCATAAAGGCGTTGCAACTAGGCGTCCGAGTAATTGAACTAGATATATGGCCAAATTCAACTAAAAAAGACATCGATGTAGTTCATGGAAGGTACTTTTCTGATACTGATCTTGAATTCAAATTTTTTATGGCATTTGATATTGCAATGTTTTGAGATATTCATGATGATGCAATTTTATAAAGCCATTTAATTTAGAACCTTTTTTGATCTATTGCAGGACACTTATGACTCCTGTCTCACTTCTCCAATGTTTGAAGTCCATAAAAGAATACACGTTCGATAAATCTCGTTACCTTGTCATTATTACTTTAGAAGATCATTTTGCTCCAGATCTTCAAGCTAAAGTTGCAGAGGTATTCTTGCATTATTGATAGAATCAATTCAATAGTTTTAAGGTAGTTACAAATTGGTTATGATTAGTAAGTTTATTAGGACATCAACATTTATTCATCTTTATTTTCTTCAAATTTGGTTTATATCTTGTAAGCTTTGTATGTTTATGTTATCTTGTTTATTGTTTCTGATGGATTGTAGCTTAGTCTGGTTTTTCTGTCTTGCAGTTCTGATGGTAAGTTAATTGTTTCTTTGGGAGGTGGTGGCCCCTGCAAGGTTTGGGACATTTCTTCAGAAATAGTCTTAGCTACTCTAGCAAATGAAAATGTGAGCAATTGGTTAAAACCTCACTACTGGAAACATTTATTTTTGGTTTGATGATTTTTTATAATTGTTTAAAATTATCCTTCCTTAAGATTAATTTGTTGAGATTTTTCTTTCATGAATTGTACTCGATCAAAACAGACATCAATTTTATATATTTAGATTACTTAGTTTTATATATTAAGATGGCACCCTTGTCTTTATCTTTAGCTATCTGCAAGCTGACGATGACTTAATTTTTTTTGCGATCTACCTTTAGATCTCAAGGGTGCATTTTTACAAAAACTTACATCTTATTCCAGCTGACGTTTTTTTTCTCTCGTTTTAATTTGATTACCAGAATATGGAGGATCCTATTTTAGCTGTTGCAGAGTTGGATGAGAAGAATGCCTTGGCTTTAGCATTGTTCTCCTTTTTTAACATCATAAAATCATATTCATTTATAATCTTAATTGTTGGATTAGGTGTTGGCATTGGACGGTTTCCATTTCTTTTTTGGATCGAATGGTTTAGTTGTAGGGTTATATCTTGTTAATAATATATTTGTTGTTAAAAAAATAGTGTCTTAGATTTTTGGAACAATTGTCTTGGTTGATTTGTTTTCATTTTCTTATGCAGCAAGGAATCAATGAAGACGTTGATGAGGATGATGATGTAATTGACCAATTTCAAGAGGACGATTCAAGTGATGAGGATGAAGTAGGTGAAGAACTTCAAGAGGACGACATAGATGATGGATTTCAAGAAAACTACATGATGATGAAGAGGATGATGAAGAGGACATTTAGTTTTAAAAACTTAAATGAGTTAGATGTTGTTGTTTTTAGTTTGTGCTTAAGCATTTAACTTAAAGAAATTATGCCATTTTGTCATTTTGATAGGCTTATACTTCTAAGTGTTAAACTTATATTATTAAGTAATGTTAGACATTGTGTCTAGTGTGTGCACGTATTTGAGTCAATGTTTGAAGCTATGTATTTAAGTTAATGCTTAAGCATTAAACTTACAAAAACTATGTATTTTGTCAGATTTTATGAACACATTTATTGTGGTACAATTTATATTTGGTGTAATTTTTGTTTGAATTGTTTATTTTATAAAAATATGATAAAAAATATTCCTAAGTAACTTATAGAAACATTTAGTTTTCACTATTTCACTTTTAGGAAACAATTGATAATTGTTGTTAGATATGCCAACATTTGAAAAACGTCCCCTCAGAGTGTTCTCACTCTACCACTTTTAGGGAACATTTTTCAGGCGTTGCATTTTTAATAACACTTTAGAAACGTCGCCTAAGATGCCACGGAAAAACGTCCCCTTTTCCTTTATTTTAGGCGACGTTTTAGAAAATTGTGGCCAAAAATTGAAAATAAACGTCCCCTAAAACAATAGGTAACGCTCGCACAGAAGACAGCTGAAAAACGTCCCCTATTCTTTTAGGCAACGTTTTTCCCATTTCAGGCTACACTTTTCAACTGTTGTTAAAAAGGAAAAATGTTGTAGTGAGCTTCCCACAATACAGTTATATATATTAAAGCAAGTAAATGAAAGCGGATAAAACTTACAGGCGAGCAAGCTTCCATGTTGTATTGTTAGTTGTTCAAAGAAATTAAAGAAAGTTTTGATAACAACTGTATACTTGAATTTAAATCAAAAGGGAAATTGTTTTGAAAATATTGTACTGGGACTTATACAATGTCTGAGGCCCAAAGGTTTTGGTTGAAAAGGGATTGGGTCTTACACTCTAGTAGAGGCCCAAAGATTTGTTTTTGTACAAGTGGTGGGGCTTACAACTCAAGGAGAGGCCCAAGGTTTATTGTTTAAAAAGACGACGATCGCATCGAACTTTTGAAAATGTACAGAGGAACTTATACAATGTCTGAGGCCCAAAACAAATTTGGTTTCAAAAAGGAGTTGGGTCTTACAATCTATTAGAGGCCCAAAGATTATTTTGAAAAAAAAGAAAGATATGACTTACAACACGAGGGTAGGCCCAGATGGTTTGTTTGAAAACGGCGATCGCGCCGAGGTTTTTGAAAACACAGTGGGTCTTATACAATATCTGAGGCCCAACAAGGTATCTTATTTATAAGGAATGAGTCTTACACTCTATTAGAGGCCCAAAAGTGTTTTGAAAAATAGAGATGGGACTTACAATACGAGGGGAGGCCCAAAGAGTTATTTGTTTGAAAATGGCGATCGGGCCGAGATTTGAAAACACAGTGGGTCTTATATGATGACCGAGGTCCAACAAGGTATCTTATTTACAAGTAATGGGTCTTAAACTGTATTAGAGGCCTAAAAAGATATCTTATTTACAAGGAATGGGTCTTACACTCTATTAGAGGGCCAAAAGTGTTTGAAAAAGATTTGTTAGGCTGAAAATCAAAGAAACCCTAATTTCATTTTCTTTTAAAAGTAATCCTTTTAATAAAATGAATAAAAATGACAAAAATACCAAATAAGTCTAAATAAACTACTTGTGATTTTTTATTAAGATTTGAAAAATGAGATTTTAATCACAAGATGATTTAGGACTCATTTGATTTTGATTTTCAAGATGAATATTCATTTTTGAAAGGTTTAAAAACAATAAAAATGAATTTATTTACAAAAATATCAACTATATTAAATAACTAATATAAATTTGATTTTTTTGTGGAATAAAATATTTTAACATTTTTGTGAATTTTTTTGCAAAAAGAGCCAATAAAAAATAATTAAAATTGAGAGAGAAATTAATTTTTCAAATCATTTAAAAATAATATGAAAAATAATAAAAATGGAAAAAGTGGTAAAAAAAAGAGGTCTGGGTGAGGGGGATTCGAACCCCAGACCTTCTACTCGCTCAATACACATAAACCAGCAGATCAACCACTAGGGCGCAATGCCAATTCAAATATAGTATGTGTCATACCCCAAATTTGTCCTACCCTCTCACTCCCTCATGCTAAGCATTTGTGTGGTTCCATGATCATTCTCTAGATGATCATCTGATCTCTGGCCATGATCTGCTAGGATTTTGACTTTAAAAGGCCTTATGTGTGCTCGTGTTGATTATAGTCCCTTGCAAGTTGTGTTAAATTTTGCTTCTAAGCCATACTTCAAGTTAATCTTGTGCCACTCATTTATCAAATTATGGTTTAAATTGGTGCGAGTTTGTTTTCAAGTTATTACCCAATTTGTTTTCAATTGGTTTCAAGCTATTACCCAACTTGGTGCGAATTTGCTAAATACAAGTTTATTTGAAAGCAGCGTTTGATGTGGATCCTTTGGAGATTAGCAAGTCCATAAGCCTCTTTTAATCAAGGTTGTCAAGGATGGTTTGGGGGTTGCATTTAAATGGATTTCTTGAGGGAAAAAGGTTACTTGAAGACTAAGGCATAGTAATTTGAGTTTCAATGTTCATACTTTGTGCCCTGAACCAAGTCGTGTTCTTAAAGGGCTAAGATTTATCTCAGATTCATGATTTACCTCATGCTTGGTTTTGATTTACAGCTAAGTTTGCACCATGATTAAAAATTCAAGCTGTGATGATTCATTTGTAAGATATGACTAATTTGTACTCAAATCAAGTGTTCAACTCACGCCATGATGGAGCTGTTTTCAAGACACAATAGAATTTATTTTTTGAAACAATGTTTAAATTCATTTTAAAGATGAGGTTGAATTTGTTCCAATCCATAATTAGACTTCATTCATGGACAATGATTGATTTTAAGTCATTGAGCCGTGAGGGAAAATTCTACATGCTTAGTTCAATCACCAAATGGTTACCAAGAAATTACAAGATTAATTGATACAAAAATTACAAGTTTTTTGCTTAAGAGATAAACTTTGTGCTTCGTATAAGGTTCTGACGGCCGTAGTTGATGTCGCTGCCATTCGTCAAAAAGAACTCCTGCAACAAGCTTTCATCATCCTGCCAATTCAAGGTTGCAATTGCAAGTCATCCACATTTTAAGTCATACACAAAAAATACAATTCCAAATTGATATCAAGAATCAACATACAAGTGCAATTCACTCCAAACTCAAGCTATCATGATCTAATTCATTCAACAGACTTCAAGATCAAAAAGCCATTTCAATCATGGTAATCGACCCGTGCGTAACACGTCTAAATTCATGCCCTAACTCACATCATCCAAAATAAAACCAACTCAAAATCATCAAGTCCATGTCATAATCCATCATGCCAAAAAACTCAAAACAATTATCATATTCAATTCAAAATGAATTTCAAAGTTCACACGGTCAAAAAGCAAGGACACATTTGCACTTTATCCAAAGTCAAAAGCAAAGCAAATAGGACTATACAAAATTCAACCTGACCAAAACCGTAAAACAGGCAGAGCAGCACATATTCACAGTACTGTAACCTTAACACAAAAAGGAAAAGGGACAAGGTATAGGGCAACAGTGAATAGCAGAAAAAAAGTGTCGCAGAGGTTCAGCAAAGCAGTAACATGTTTTTAGCAAAAATGTGTTCTGTGTTTGAAAAAGATTACCTTGCACGATTCCATGAACGTGATCCCTCAGCAATGTTGACACCACTCTTCAAACCCTAATCCTCACAATATAAAAACGAGACCAATGAGTCAAAAAAAGAGGACGGAGCAAAAACAATCAAACTGCAAAACAAATTCATTCCTAACCCTAATTCACTCAGAGCTCAAACTTTCATTATGTTATTCACCTTAGATTTTTCACATTGAAAATCAAAGGTTGAAGAGCTAAACCCAACGTTTAACGCACCAAGGAAGAAGCATAAACGGAAAAGAAGAGGATTAAGTGAGGAACGGAATACCTGAAGTGTTTTAGGAGTTTGTCTTCAAGAGGTAGCTTCCATTTCTTTCTCTGTATTCAATTCATATCGTTTGCTCGCCTCAATGTTATTCGCTGCTTGCTGAGTGGTTGTTTTTGTTCCCGTTGCTCTTTTTGTCTGCTTTCGGTTTGATTTCGTAGTTAGGTTTTTTTGGTACTTTTCTTCGATCTAGGCGTTTGGGTAGGATTTAGTAGAAATTAGTCCCAGATTTGAATAGGGAATGAAATTTTAGGAAGGGAACATGTAGGTTTTGTTTGATTTTGAGGTGGTGTTACCGGAGAAGACGGCGGCGGACACCGCGAGCCACCGCCTCCTCCGGCGAGTTTTTTTTTCCGGCCGTTTGTTAGTTGCAGAGAGGAGATGAGATGAGAGAGAGTGAAGCAAGTGTGAGAAAAGATATGAGTGAATGGAGATGAAACACTCTTGTATTTTGTTTTTTAATCCCCTGCCACGCATGTTAGTTGTTGGTGACGGTGGCACATGATACCGGTGACAAGTGTCACCGGTCTTGGCTTTATTTTTATCACACGCACGTGTCTCCTGGATTCCTTACCGTGTGCATGCATTTAAGGCCTTTAGATCTAGGGTTTTACTGCCCTAGTGACGATCAAACGATCCACACTTCATCCTTCAGTCAACCAGGGTTGACTAGGGTTCACCATGAACCCCCTCCATGCGTGGGCCTCTACTGACTTGGGCCTAGAAGAAATTCCTTTTCTCACCCCCTGTTTCTTCTTTTTATGGCCCAATGTTTTTTTCTTTTAGTTAGTTTAGTTTAAAAAAGAAACTTAATTCTATTTACTTATTAAAAAATCTAAAAAAACATTTTTATTTTAAATATTAACTTTTTGAAAATATTATTATTAAAACAATTTAGTAAATTTTTATTAAAACTTTTTTCATTTAAATTTAATTAGTCTATTTATGATTAATTTTATTAAATATTGAATTTTAATTATTGATTTAGTTTTAATTCTAAAAATCCAAAAAAAATACTTTTCTATTTAATTCCTAATCTAGTTAATTTCTTAACTTTTAAAAATATTTTTTTTTCAAATCAAATCATAGTCCATTTTGCCTAATTATTAATTATTTTCTTAAATCAAATCATAAAATGTTTAGATTAATATTTCTAAACCTTTTCCTAATTAATTATGGAAGTAGTGGGCTTTTGGAGTTTAGCACTCCTTGGGTCCTTGAACGATCGCTCTTGGGGCGCACGCCTTGAGTTGTGATCATTCCGTCTTTCATTCTAAAATACTTAATTCACTTAAACCCTCATACTTAAGACATTTAATTCAATTAAAACATCCTTTAAAAAAAACACTTTCTTAAGATCATAATCAACGTTTTAATACTTAAAATATTCTCATAAAAATTTTAAGTCAAGCTTCTTAAGCCATTTGCATAATTAATTACTGAAAGTAATAGGCTTTTAGAGTCTAGCACTCTTTGGGTCTTGAACGATCACTCTTGGGGCGCACGCCTTGGGTTGTGTTCGTTCCGAGCTTCCATTTCAAAACTTAAAAAACTCTAAATCCAACTAAAATACTTAATCATCTTTAAAACTGTAACAACTTCAAATCCAAATTCAACTAACGCGTCTAAAACACCTCAAATTCAGATCTTTTCCTAAATCAAATTGAGAAAGTAGTGGACTTTCGAGGTCTAGCACCTCTTAGGCCCTTGAATGAATGCTCTTGAGGCGCATGCTTTGGGTTGTGTTCATTCCGAACTTTCTTCCTAAAATACTCGCCCTAATTATGTGGACAAGCAAGCCAATTGTCCAACAAATACAATTTCATAATTAATAGAATGAAAAAGGTGTCGTTGAGATCTAGCATCTCAGTAATGCCCCGATTAATTGGTTGCGAGGCCGACGTCTCGTTTATCGAATAATCGTCATTCTTCCTCAAAATACTTAACAAACTAAAAGCTTCTTACGCAACCAAAATCCTAAAATCATACGCACATCAAACTCTTTTTCTCAATCAAATCCTTAACGCACTTAATCCAATTCAAACAACTTTCACAAAAGAACATTGTTTAGTCCATTCTTCCGCGCATATAAACTAGTGCTTCAGCCTCCCTTGACGAGCAGACAAGCCAACGTTTAGCAGTTAGAATGCGAATTAAACACTCGTTTGTCTAAAAAACACGAACTAACCGTAGTCCCACGAACTACAAATGCTCTGACTTTCCCATTGCACGAGGGAATACGTAGGCCCAAGGATTCTGATCCTGGCTGAGCACACTAATAAAAAACCATCCATTTTCCCCCTTAGAAAACAATACCTACCTTAGAAGAAAACAAACAAACCAAGCTAACTTTTCTCTCAAATCGAATCAAGAGGTTCCCGTTGAGTACAATGGACGTAGAGGGTGCTAACACCTTCCCTCTGCGTAATCGACTCCCGAACCCGAATTTGGTTGCGACGACCATTTTCTTATCCCTTTCAAAGGTTTTATCGATATTTTCCTATTCCTTCATTGGAATGAATAAAATTCGGTGGCGACTCTGTTTCGAACAGTTTTTTCCGCGTCCATCGCGAGGATCGTATTTTTCGAGGTACGACAACAAAGGCCAGTTCGTCCTGCTCCGGTAATCATTGAATATGATGGAGCTAGTATTTTCCAACAAAGACCTGTTCGTCCTGCACCGTTGGTTATTCAGTTTGATGAGGCAGATGTTAACAAGGCAAGGCCAGTGCGCCCTGCTCCGATAACTATTGAGTATCCTGGTAATGTTCCTGAGTCTAAGTGTGACGCTATAGTGGGACCAGGTGGAATGACCCGCAGTGGTCGAATCTTCGTGACAAAGCAAGCAGATGTGCCAAACAATGGCAAGGGTAAGTCGATTAATATACCAGTTAAAACCTCGAATGCCGAATTACAAGAAGGGTTGTCGTCTCCAAGAGGGGCATTCACACAGAAAGAGGCTGAAGAGTTTTTGAAGATTATAAAGAAGAGCGACTACAAGGTAGTCGATCAGTTGAATTAAACTCCTGCCAAGATATCTATGCTCACTTTGTTGCTCAGTTCCGAGGCACATAGATCCTCCCTGCTGAAGGTGTTGAGTGCTGCACACACTACCAAGGATATCACTGTAGCACAATTCGATGATGTGATAGCCAGTGTCACCACTGGCCACTTTCTGGGGTTTAATGATGACGATCTGCCTGCTGAAAAGAAAAACCACAACAAGGCCCTTCACATTTCCTTTAGGTGTGAAGACGTTTTGATATCTAGAGTCTTGGTGGATACTGGATCTTCCTTAAATGTGCTCCCAAAGATAACGCTGGAGAGGTTGCATGTGAATGGAGTAATCATGAAGCCAAGCACTCTCATAGTGAAGGCATTTGATGGATCTAGGCGTGCGGTTATTGGTGAGGTGGACTTGCCAATTAAGATTGGACCTACCGTTTTTACCATTACTTTTCAAGTAATGGACATTTATCCTGGCTACAGCTGCTTGCTAGGAAGGCCCTAGATTCACTCAGCAGGGGCAATTACGTCCACTCTTCATCAGAAACTGAAGTTCATTTCCAATGACAAAATGGTTGTGATAGGCGGCGAAGAAGACATTCTAGTAAGTCATTTGACATCGTTCCGTTACATCGATGTCGAAGGTGAAATGATTGAGACACCTTTTCAGTCTTTTGAAGTAGTGAGTACACTGGCTGTGCAGCGAGTACCAGAGCATCAAGAGTTAAGATCGTCAATGGCTTCGTACGAGGAAGCTAAAGCTGTGGTTGAAGAAGGAAATGCCCAAGGCTGGGGCAAGATGGTTGAAGTCACTGAAAAGCTTGATAAGTTTGGGCTAGGTTATCAGCCATCCCGCAGTTCAGCCTTTGTTCCATACAATGGGAACCAATTCCCTCATGTTGAGAAGACTTTCATAAGTGCTGGCCGCATCTTTGATTCTCCAGTAGCAATGATCAGTGAAGACCATGTTGGTGATGAGCAAGCTGCTGCAAGCTGGATCCGACAAGCAAAGCCTGGTGAAGAGCTCCAGAATTGGAAAACCATTGAAGTACCTCAGTTTTTCACACACCAAACGTAATTTTACTGTTTATCAAAAACCCTACGCTCTGCCCAAGGCGTAGTGGAGCATTGTATGGGCCACCTGATGTTTTCAAACTTTGTTTATCATTAATGAATTTCAGTTTGCATTCAATTTTCGCTCATTTTCTTTCGTTTTTTACTTTACAATAAATGGCAATACTTTTCATTTGCACACACTTTCCTAAATAAACTGCATAAATCATAAACATGCAGAAACACCACCGAGGTCCTTGACATAGACGCTGCTACGGGCCTATATGATTTTGATTGCCCAATCTACCAAGCTGAAGAAGAAGGCGTGGAAGAATGCGAACTCCCCGACGAGTTGGCAAGGCTGCTCAAGCAAGAGGAGAAGGTCATCCTGCCGCACCAAGAAGACATTGAAGTCATCAACCTGGGTACTGAGGAAGACAGAAGAGAGGTAAAAATAGGTGCATCTCTTCAAATTGAAGTCAAGACCAAGTTGATAGAGCTCCTCCATGAGTACGCTGACGTATTCGCCTGGTCATATCAAGACATGCCAGGGTTGGATACTAATATGGTTGTACACAAGTTACCGCTCAAGGAGGAATGCCATGCTGTCAAACAAAAGTTAAGAAGGACCCATCCGGATATGGCTCTCAAAATTCGCGAAGAAGTCCGAAAGCAGATTGATGCCGGATTCCTGGCAGTAGCAAAGTACCCACAATGGGCTGCCAACATTGTGCCGGTACCAAAGAAAGATGGAAAGGTTCGCATGTGTGTGGATTACACAGATTTGAACAGAGCTAGTCCTAAGGACGACTTCCCATTACCTCACATTGACGTATTGGTTGACAACACAGCTCAGTTTTCTGTATTCTCTTTTATGGACGGATTTTATGGGTATAATCAAATTAAGATGGATCCAGAGGATATGGAGAAGACCACATTTATCACACCATGGGCCACCTTCTGCTATAAGGTGATGCCATTCGGACTTAAGAATGCTGGGGCAACGTATCAACGTGCAATGGTAATGCTCTTTCATGATATGATCCATAAAGAGATTGAAGTGTACGTCTACGATATGATTGCCAAGTCTCAAACCGAAGAAGAGCATTTGATCAATCTGCATAAGCTGTTTGTTCGATTGAGGAAGTTTAGACTGAGACTCAACCCCAACAAGTGCACATTTGGGGTACGATCTGGAAAATTGTTGGGCTTTATTGTAAGTCAGAAAGGAATCGAAGTGGATTCTAATAAGGTGAGGGCAATTCAGAATATGCCTGCGCCTAGGACAGAGAAGGAGGTTCGTGGCTTTTTGGGAAGATTAAACTACATTGCCAGATTTATTTCACATCTTACTGCCACCTGCAAACCTATTTTCAAGCTGCTGAGAAAGAATCAGTCAATTGTGTGGGATGATAATTGCCAAGAGGCATTCGATAAGATCAAAGAGTATCTGCAAGAACCACTGATCCTGATACCGCCTGTTCCTGAAAGGCCACTCATTATGTACTTGAATGTCCTTGATGATTCTATGGGCTGTGTGTTGGGGCAACAAGATGAGACGGGAAGGAAAGAACATGCTATCTATTACCTCAGCAAGAAGTTCAATGACTGCGAGACAAGGTATTCCTTACTCGAGAAGAATTGTTGCGCATTAGCCTGGGCTTCCAAACGTCTCAGGCAGTATATATTGACCCACACTACTTATCTGATTTCCAAGATAGACCCCATTAAATACATTTTTGAGAAACCTGCTCTCACCGGCAGAATTGCCCGATGGCAAATGCTTTTGTCCGAGTACGACATTCAATACGTCACTCAAAAAGCCATCAAAGGTAGCATACTGGCGGACCATCTTGCCCATCAACCGGTGGATGATTATCAGTCCATGAAGTTCGATTTCCCAGACGAAGATATAATGGTACTAAAAGATTATGAAGAGCCAGGTCCAGATGAAGGGCCCGAACCAGGGGAGCGATGGACTCTCATGTTCGACGGTGCCTCAAATGTTCACGGAAATGGAATTGGGGCAGTAATTACATTACCCAAGAATTTCCACTTACCGTTCACAGCTAAGCTCTGCTTTCCATGCACCAATAACATGGCTGAGTATGAAGCTTGTATACTTGGATTGGAAGACGCCATCAATTTAAGAATCAAGACTCTTGATGTGTTTGGAGATTCTGCTTTAGTAATACATCAAATTCGAGGTGACTGGGATGCCAAACATGCCAATCTAGTTCCATATCGAGATTACGTGGCAAAGCTCCTTCCCAGGTTTGATGATATCACTTTTACCCATGTGCCTAGAGAGGAAAATCAAATGGCAGACGCTCTGGCAATTTTGGCTTCTATGTATAAACTGATATGGCCCAACCATCGGCCGCATATTGATCTACAGCGATTTAAAGAGCCAGCTCACTGTTTGGCTACCGATGAAGAGTCAGATGAAAAGCCATGGTTCTATGACATCAAACGTTATCTGGAAAAACAAGAATATCCAGAGGGCGCTTTGGCGGTGGATAAGAGAACTTTGCGCAGATTGGCATCAAACTTCTTCCACAATGGGAATGTGTTATACAAGCGTAATCATGATACTGTGCTACTCAGATGTGTGGAAAAGCATGAAGCCGAGCAGATTCTGAAAGACATTCATGAAGGTTGTTTTGGTACCCATGCAAATGGGCATACTATGGCAAATAAGATATTGAGAGTAGGCTATTATTGGCTTACTATGGAGGCTGATTGTTACCACCATGCCCGAACATGCCATAAATGCCAGATATACTCTGATAAGATTCATGTACCTCCCACTCCTTTGAACGTCTTGAATTCACCATGGCCATTTTCCATGTAGGGAATAGACATGATTGGGATGACTGAGCCAAAGGCCTCAAATGGACACCGCTTCATATTGGTTGCCATAGACTACTTTACCAAATGGGTTGAGGCTGCATCGTATACAAACGTTACCAAGCAAGTGGTCGCTCGCTTCTTGAAACACAACATTATATGCAGGTATGGAGTGCCTAACCGTATCATCACTGACAATGGGTCTAATCTCAACAACAAAATAATGGATGAATTGTGTGCTAGTTTCAAGATTGAGCACCATAATTCGACGCCATACAGACCCAAGATGAACGGAGCCGTTGAAGCAACCAACAAAAACATCAAAAAGATCATTCAGAAAATGGTGGTCACTTATAAAGATTGGCATGAGATGCTACCTTTTGCGCTGCACGGCTACCGTACCTCAGTGCGAACTTCAACAGGGGCAACTCCTTATTCATTGGTTTATGGAATGGAAGCGGTCCTTCCGATAGAAGTCGAAATCCCCTCATTGAGGGTATTGATGGAAGCTCAGCTTGATGAAGCAGAATGGGTGAAGACGAGGTTTGATGAACTCAACCTTCTTGAAGAAAAATGCTTGGCAGCAATATGCCATGGTCAGCTATATCAAAGACGCATGAAGAAAGCTTTTGACAAGAAAGTGCATCCTCGGACATTCCAGGAAGGTGACTTAGTGCTCAAGAGGATCATGACCATGTATAATGAATCCAGGGGCAAGTGGACGCCAAACTACGAAGGCCCATATGTTGTAAGAGAGGCATTCTCTGGTGGTGCCTTGAAGCTCGCAACTATGGACGACGATGAATTATCATACCCGGTAAATGCAGAGTACGTTAAGCGATACTACGCCTAGAAAAGTGGAATAATAAAGCCGCTAAGTCGAAAACCTGAAAAGGCGACTTAGGCAAAAATGGCAATCCCGATGGACCTGAAAAAACAAAATCAGTCCAGGCAAAAATTAGGGATAAAATAAAAGATATAGGCCCGCTGAATTGAAAACCCGAAAGGGCGTCCCGGTGGATTGAAAACCCGAAAGGGCGATCCAGGCAAAAGTTAGGGACAGATTCCAAGGAAAAGTACCTAGTCTGCACGTCCACTTGATCCTGATGTACCATTGAAGAGAGGAATCAACCCAGTCGTCTTCCTACGAAGCAAGGTGTCAAAGTTATCAAAGTCATAGGGACCATAGCAGTGTTGAAACTCAATGGAACCTCATTAATTTGTATTGCCATTATGTTTTTTCTTGCACCGCAATTACCTCATTAAGGAATTGCATCCTTGTACGTACTTACCCATTCTGGGAGAAAATCAATACAAAGAGAGATTTCTCACCATATTGTGCTCATTTCATTTTTTTACTTTACCTGTTTGTTTGCAAATTGATTTTGTTTTTGATAAACTGTGTTTTGAAACTTCGGTTAATAAAGACAATATTTAAAAACGATAAAATTTGTTTGGTGTTGGGAGAACTAAAAGGGAATTAGATAGTCTCCAAAAGAACTTCACCACATGAAAGCATCAAATCAGTTGCCAGCCATCTTGGCTATTCACCACAAGCAGTATAGCTTAACAGGGATGTACTTGCTATAATCCCCAACGATGAATCTTTCAAGCCCAACAGGGGCATTCATGCTCTCTAGTCATCTTTGGCTTGTTTCAAAAGGGGTTGAGTAGTCGAACACTCTCACCGTCCCCATAAGACCCAAAGTCCAAATCTTTTATTGGCAACTACTCAAAAGTCCACACTCGTCGGTATCTTCAAATCTACCCTTTAAAGTCCAGTCTTCATTGGCAACCATTAAAAGACCACCGTCGTTGACATCCTCATAACACCAGAATAACCCAAGTCCAATTTATTGGCAAGCACCAAAAAACCGAAGTCCAATATCACTTTGCAATTACCAAATCCAATCCCTGGTGATACCCTCGACAAGGAAACTTATCCCCAGTGCGCTCGATCATTTGCATCGTCATGTGCATAACATGCAAGCATGACATCATAATCATATCAAGCACTATCATATCATACGTGCATTAGATTCCCCATCAGTTGCATCTTAGCATGTATTTCAGTGCATTTTGCAATGTATGGCATTTTCATCCCCAGCATAGCATAATAGGATCCAGGATATATTCACGAGCATCTTGGCCAGTCCTTCATCAAAGTCGGCAGTATTCCTCAAAAGAGAAGTTGATACCCCGCAAGTGCTCTCGGAATTCTATTCCCCAACAAGTCATTCTTCAGCCATGCGGTTGATAATGACAATCCCCAGCAGCTGTTGCTATTCTTACTCCCTAAGCAGAGGATACCATAAAAAGTTTCTGATGAGCTTTCCCCTACAAAGCCAGCACATTTCCTCCGATAGGGATCTTGCTTAAACTATTCTCCAGCAAATTTGCATCAGAGATACTGCTTTGGTATCGTTGAGGAACCTTAACGGATAAGGGACTGCTTCGACGACCCAGAGAATCTTCGACCTTCAGAGATACTGCTTTGGTATCATCGAGGAACCTTAATGGAAAAGGGACTGCTTCGACGACCCAGAGAATATTCTGCTTTCCAGAGATACTGCTTTGGTATCGTTGAGGAACCTTAACGGATAAGGTGCTGCTTCAATGTCCCAGAGAATCTTCTGCTTTTAAGATACTGCTTTGGTATCGTTGGGGAACCTTAACGGACAAGGTACTGCTTCAATGTTCCAGAGAATCTTCTACTTCCAAAGATACTGCTTTGGTATCGTTGAGGAACCTTAACGGACAAGGTACTGCTTCAATGTTCCAGAGAATCTTCTACTTCCAAAGATACTGCTTTGGTATCGTTAAGGAACCTTAACGGATAAGGTACTGCTTCAATGTTCCAGAGAATCTTCTACTTCCAGAGATACTGCTTTGGTATCATCGAGGAACCTTAATGGACAAGGGACTGCTTCGACGACCCGAAGAATCGTCTGCCTTCAGAGATACTGCTTTGGTATCATCGAGGAACCTTAACGGACAAGGTGTTGCTTCAATGTTCCAGAGAATCTTCTACTTCTAAAGATACTGCTTTGATATCGTTGAGGAACCTTAACGGACAAGGTACTGCTTCAATGTTCCAGAGAATCTTCTACTTCCAAAGATACTGCTTTGGTATCGTTGAGGAACCTTAACGGATAAGGTACTGCTTCAATGTTCCAGAGAATCTTCTACTTCCAGAGATACTGCTTTGGTATCATCGAGGAACCTTAATGGACAAGGGACTGCTTCGACGACCCGAAGAATCGTCTGCCTTCAGAGATACTGCTTTGGTATCATCGAGGAACCTTAACGGACAAGGTGTTGCTTCAATGTTCCAGAGAATCTTCTACTTCTAAAGATACTGCTTTGATATCGTTGAGGAACCTTAACGGACAAGGTACTGCTTCAATGTTCCAGAGAATCTTCTACTTCCAAAGATACTGCTTTGGTATCGTTGAGGAACCTTAACGGATAAGGTACTGCTTCAATGTTCCAGAGAATCTTCTACTTCCAGAGATACTTCTTTGGTATCATCGAGGAACCTTAATGGACAAGGGACTGCTTCGACGACCCGAAGAATCGTCTGCCTTCAGAGATACTGCTTTGGTATCATCGAGGAACCTTAACGGATAAGGGACTGCTTCGACGACCCAGAGAATCGTCTGCCTTCAGAGATACTGCTTTGGTATCATTGAGGAACCTTAACGGATAAGGTACTGCTTCAATGTTCCAGAGAATCTTCTACTACCAAAGATACTGCTTTGGTATCATCGAGGAACCTTAACGGACAAGGTACTGCTTCAATGTTCCAGAGAATCTTCTACTTCCAAAGATACTGCTTTGGTATCGTTGAGGAACCTTAACGGATAAGGTACTGCTTCAATGTTCCAGAGAATCTTCTGCTACCAAAGATACTGCTTTGGTATCATTGAGGAACCTTAACGGATAAGGTATTGCTTCAATGTTCCAGAGAATCTTCTACTTCCAGAGATACTGCTTTGGTATCATCGAGGAACCTTAATGGACAAGGGACTGCTTCGACGACCCAGAGAATCTCACGCCTTCAAAAATATTACTTTGGTATCGCGAAGAACCTTAATGTATAAGGGACTGCTTCGACCACCCAAAGAGCCTCCAGTTATTTTGTTCAGTCTGAACCCTGTTACCTCATTCTGACAACTCCCACTCTATATCATTTTACCTTTTGTCAGACAAATTTTGGGGTCTTCTTATATCTAATTGACTTCTACCCTAAAAATGAATGCCATGCAGCAGTTCATTCTCTCGGGTTCAAGACAATTAGATAGGGGCATCTGTCATACCCCAAAGTTGTCCTACCCTCTCACTCCTTCATGCTAAGCATTTGTGTGGTTCCATGATCCTTCTCTAGATGATCATCTGATCTCTGGCCATGATCTGCTAGGATTATGACTTTAAAAGGCCTTATGTGTGCTCGTGGTGATTATAGTCCCTTGCAAGTTGTGTTAAATTTTGGTGGAACTAAAAGAGGAATGGTCCCTCATTCTCATGATCAGGATTTGCTTCTAAGCCATACTTCAAGTTAATCTTGTGCCACTCATTTATCAAATTGTGGTTTAAATTAGTGCGAGTTTGTTTTCAAGTTATTACCCAATTTGTTTTCAATTGGTTTCAAGCTATTACCCAACTTGGTGCGAATTTGCTAAATACAAGTTTATTTGAAAGTAGCGTTTGATGTGGATCCTTTGGAGATTAGCAAGTCCATAAGCCTCTTTTAATCAAGGTTGTCAAGGATGGTTTGGGGGTTGCATTTAAATGGATTTCTTGAGGGAAAAAGGTTACTTGAAGACTAAGGCATAGTAATTTGAGTTTCAATGTTCATACTTTGTGCCCCGAACCAAGCCGTGTTCTTAAAGGGCTAAGATTTATCTCAGATTCATGATTTACCTCATGCTTGGTTTTGATTTACAGCTAAGTTTGCACCATGATTAAAAATTCAAGCTGTGATGATTCATTTGTAAGATATGACTAATTTGTACTCAAATCAAGTGTTCAACTCACGCCATGATGGAGCTGTTTTCAAGACACGATAGAATTTATTTTTTGAAACAATGTTTAAATTCATTTTAAAGATGAGGTTGAATTTGTTCCAATCCATAATTAGACTTCATTCATGGACAATGATTGATTTTAAGTCATTGAGCCGTGAGGGAAAATTCTACATGCTTAGTTCAATCACCAAATGGTTACCAAGAAATTACAAGATTAATTGATACAAAAATTACAAGTTTTTTGCTTAAGAGATAAACTTTGTGCTTCGTATAAGGTTCTGACGGCCGTAGTTGATGTCGCTGCCATTCGTCAAAAAGAACTCCTGCAACAAGCTTTCATCATCCTGCCAATTCAAGGTTGCAATTGCAAGTCATCCACATTTTAAGTCATACACAAAAAATACAATTCCAAATTGATATCAAGAATCAACATACAAGTGCAATTCACTCCAAACTCAAGCTATCATGATCTAATTCATTCAACAGATTTCAAGATCAAAAAGCCATTTCAATCATGGTAATCGACCCGTGCGTAACACGTCTAAATTCATGCCCTAACTCACATCATCCAAAACAAAACCAACTCAAAATCATCAAGTCCATGTCATAATCCATCATGCCAAAAAACTCAAAACAATTATCATATTCAATTCAAAATGAATTTCAAAGTTCACACGGTAAAAAAGCAAGGACACATTTGCACTTTATCCAAAGTCAAAAGCAAAGCAAATAGGGACTATACAAAATTCAACCTGACCAAAACCGTAAAATAGGCAGAGCAGCACATATTCACAGTACTGTAACCTTAACACAAAAAGGAAAAGGGACAAGGTATAGGGCAACAGTGAATAGCAGAAAAAAAGTGTCGCAGAGGTTCAGCAAAGCAGTAACATGTTTTTAGCAAAAATGTGTTCTGTGTTTGAAAAAGATTACCTTGCACGATTCCATGAACGTGATCCCTCAGCAATGTTGACACCACTCTTCAAACCCTAATCCTCACAATATAAAAACGAGAGCAATGAGTCAAAAAAAGAGGACGGAGCAAAAACAATCAAACTGCAAAACAAATTCATTCCTAACCCTAATTCACTCAGAGCTCAAATTTTCGTTCTGTTATTCACCTTAGATTTTTCACATTGAAAATCAAAGGTTGAAGAGCTAAACCCAATGTTTAACGCACCAAGGAAGAAGCATAAACGGAAAAGAAGAGGATTAAGTGAGGAACGGAATACCTAAAGTGTTTCAGGAGTTTGTCTTCAAGAGGTAGCTTCCATTTCTTTCTCTGTATTCAATTCGTATCGTTTGCTCGCCTTAATGTTATTCGCTGCTTGCTGAGTGGTTGTTTTTGTTCCCGTTGCTCTTTTTGTCTGCTTTCAGTTTGATTTGGTAGTTAGGTTTTTTTGGTACTTTTCTTCGATCTAGGCGTTTGGGTAGGATTTAGTAGAAATTAGTCCCAGATTTGAATAGGGAATGAAATTTTAGGAAGGGAACATGTAGGTTTTGTTTGATTTTGAGGTGGTGTTACCGGAGAAGACGACGGCGGACACCGCGAGCCATCGCCTCCTCCGGCGAGTTTTTTTTTCCCGGCCGTTTGTTAGTTGCAGAGAGGAGATGAGATGAGAGAGAGTGAAGCAAGTGTGAGAAAAGATATGAGTGAATGGAGATGAAACGCTCTTGTATTTTGTTTTTTAATCCCCTGCCACGCATGTTAGTTGTTGGTGACGGTGGCACATAATACCGGTGACAAGTGTCACCGGTCTTGGCTTTATTTTTATCACACGCACGTGTCTCCTGGATACCTTACCATGTGCATGCATTTAAGGCCTTTAGATCTAGGGTTTTACTGCCCTTGTGACGATCAAACGATCCACACTTCATCCTTCAGTCAACCAGGGTTGACTAGGGTTCACCATGAACCCCCTCCCTGCGTGGGCCTCTACTGACTTGGGCCTAGAAGAAATTCCTTTTCTCACCCCCTGTTTCTTCTTTTTATGGCCCAATGTTTTTTTCTTTTAGTTAGTTTAGTTTAAAAAAGAAACTTAATTCTATTTACTTATTAAAAAATCTAAAAAAACATTTTTATTTTAAATATTAACTTTTTGAAAATATTATTATTAAAACAATTTAGTAAATTTTTATTAAAACTTTTTTCATTTAAATTTAATTAGTCTATTTATGATTAATTTTATTAAATATTGAATTTTAATTATTGATTTAGTTTTAATTCTAAAAATCCAAAAAAATTACTTTTCTATTTAATTCCTAATCTAGTTAATTTCTTAACTTTTAAAAATATTTTTTTTTCAAATCAAATCATAGTCCATTTTGCCTAATTATTAATTATTTTCTTAAATCAAATCATAAAATGTTTAGATTAATATTTCTAAACCTTTTCCTAATTAATTATGGAAGTAGTGGGCTTTTGGAGTTTAACACTCCTTGGGTCCTTGAACGATCGCTCTTGGGGTGCACGCCTTGAGTTGTGATCATTCCGTCTTTCATTCTAAAATACTTAATTCACTTAAACCCTCATACTTAAGCCATTTAATTCAATTAAAACATCCTTTAAAAAAAACACTTTCTTAAGATCATAATCAACGTTTTAATACTTAAAATATTCTCATAAAAAATTTAAGTCAAGCTTCTTAAGCCATTCGCATAATTGTCGCGGTGAGAATCGGATATCAAGCTATTATGTTAACTTGAATCACCATTTTTGAAATTCACCATCGGTCTTTATTTTATCCAAAGGAAAGGTTTAAAGAGCGAAAAAAACCTAAGAGATCTAAGGTTCGGGGGTTGGTTACGTATAGGGAAGGGATTAGCATCCTAAACGTCCGTAGTACTCTACGAGAACCTCTTGTTTATTATTTATGTTATTTATTGCTCGCTTGCTAAGGGTATGTGCTAAGGGAAAGACCTAGGGGTTAATTTCTAAGTATACTCGCCAAGACATCGCATCTTGTGCCTACGTATCCTGACGGGAGTGGAATCAGAGTATTCGTAGTTCCCCTCAAAGAGGGCGAGGAACTCTTGACGGTGGTCTAGGTTCCAGGGGGGAGGTAACATCTATGACAAGACATTACGTGGAGTACGGTGACTCCAAAGTTGAAGTTTAAGTTAAAAGGGTCAATTAAGTGTTCACGACGGAACATATGCATAGAGTGCGGTGGCTCCGATCCTAAGGTTAGGATAAGGGAAGGACCTAAAGGTAGGCTAAATTGTGACATGGTAGTCAACGAGAAATCTTTCCTTTGGAATCAGGGAGTAGATCGATACAAGAGAGTAGGATCAAATACGAGAGTACCAGATACAAAAATGGGATTAGGCAAGACGAAAATAACGCAACAGAAAGTGCATGATGGACAAATGATATTGCCATAATCAAGATAAAATCGAAAGCAAGCTCCAATAATAAGAACCTAATTCATAGACTCGCAAAATCAGTGACTACGCCCATCATGAAATTAATTAATTAAATACAGCCTAAATATTTAATACGTAAATTAAAGTGCAAGAAGTTTTTTTTTTTTTTTTAAAAAAAGAAAACTAAATAATAATAAAAATAATTCTGGGATTTTTGTTTTTTTGTTTTATAGTTGAAACAAGTAAGAGTAATTAACCTAAAAAAAATCGTTAATTCTAATTAGAGTAATTAAGTAAAAACTACTTGATAAAACTTCAAAATATTAATAAAACTATAACTAAACGTTAAACCATAAAGAGATTGGGCCGAAAAGAAACAGACCAGGAATAAGGAAAGCCCATTGGGCGCTGGGTACAGATCGGGTCGCGGATCCTGACCCGATTCAATGGCCTAAAGCTTAAGCAAAGGGTGGAAGTCTAATCCAGAACGACACATCCCAGATCTTGTTCAAGGCATACTCAGTAGAGAACTCAGGTTCTTGAAACATCCTTCTCCGATGCTCTCTCCATAATTGAACACTGATTGCACCATACGAAGCCAAACTCGCGCGAATTCTCTCTCGATTGGTTTTTCTCTACGGTTCTCCCACGGTGATAGTGATGATTAGGGGATTTTGAAATTTAGATTATCACATCACAATCTAAACCAACGCAAGCAGAGGGGTGGCGAGATCGAAAGTCTCAACCGACTATGAACGAGGTAACCGAATCTACACGAACTCCTCAACTCAATCCTCTCTTTCTCTGTTCACTCTCAGCTCTCATATGCTTCAATCAATTTGGGAAAAGCAAAACAGGGCAAAGTCTCTCATTCTCACTCGTTAATGTCTCTCGCCCGTGACCTACTTCCCTCAACGTCTATAAACGATTACAACCAAGGAAAGCATGAACAACATTAAGAATGCAAAAGGAAAGGAATTACCAATTACGAATCGCAAAAGGTCGCAACGACGACAAGGAGCTATCAGCGGTCTCGCTACGATCTTCGGGTACAATGAAGGTGAGTGATTTCGAAACCGTGCTTTTTTGTAACTTGAAATCTTCGGCTCTCTGTGCGCGAGCGTGTGTTGTATTGCCTGTATGTGTACACCGCGACTCCGTCTTCTGAATTTCTGTGTATGGCTTTTATGTATGCTTCTAGTGTGTGTGAGAACTGATGTTTGTTTACTGTCAACTCTCCCCTGTGTTTTCTTGATGTGTGGTAGCCGTGAATTTTCTTGATTCGGAAATCGTATAAACAATGGTCTTTTTGAACACTCTGAATTTTGATGTGTGGTTTCGAGTGACTGTTTGTGTGTGAACACTCAAGTTTTCAATGATGATTTTTTTTTGTATGAGATATTCTCTGGTATGCCTTTTTGCTCCTCCTTTTCTGTGTGTGTACTTCTTTGTTTATATAGGCTCACCAAATCTGAGTTTTTTAAATTCCAATTAAGCACTGTCAAATTCTGTTTTGGAAGGAAATAAGCACTACCGATTTTATGTTTGGAAATGTACTGATGCTGATGATTCTTTCCTTTGTGATTTTCTGCAATTGATGGTGATGATTATGCCATTATTGAACATGATTCAGACCTTTCACTCCCGCTTGATTGTGTCTTGTTGATTTTGGAATGAAAAGGTTCACAACTGTTAATCGTTATTTCTTGCCAAAATCGTGCGGATCTTGTATTAACCGCCACGAATATTTTGCCACTTTCAACTTGGAAAAAATCTTGAGTGCTTTTAATTTGTGTATTGATTAGAAGATTTTTCCATTTCGGTTTCGACATATTCTGACTTCTTTTGGAAAGAACTTCAATTGTTTTGATTACTCTGTGATTTTGTCATTCTGCAGCTTTTGGCAATTGGATTGGTATAACAGTTCAGCAAGTATTTCAAGATCATCCAAGGCCCACCGAATGGTCAAAAAGGGGTCCACGAAGATAGGCTTAGATTTTGATCTGTATTGCGTTATTCAGCTATGTAGAAGGAAAAGAAATCCAAAGTGTCCTTAACAATCTTTGTTTGTATGTCACTTTATGGCTTTAATTTCCAAACAATTTTATCTAGATCCTTTGTAGACAAACCAAAAGTCAGAGCATAATTAATGTTGATAATGTTACGTGATTAACACCAATGTTTAGTATATAAAACAAAATAATGCTATCATGAAACATTCTCCCAATTAAATGCCGAGGTCTAGGACAAATTGGAACATCAGAACCGAATTTAAAACAAGAATAAATCCAGGAGTGGTTCTGTCTCACACACGTCACCAACTAAGACACATGTCCAACATTATCAAAAATACATGTGAATTGTTTAAGGTTCAGTAGAATGAACATGGAAAGATGTAGTCTACTTTATGTGGAGTCTTGCAATCATTTTCGGCATACATCTATTTCAAGATTTTTGCTATCCAAACTTTTACATTTCCAAACATGTGATGATCTTCAAATATAAGACACTTGACTTAGACAAATCTTTCCTTTCAACACGATCCATGACATAGGTGGCTTGAGCACGAAGTAAATCTCATAATGTCCTTTCAAGATTAAGTCAATCATTACATGAATAAATGAATAGCCATTGACTAAATCCTGATTCATCTTTGCTAACACCTGAACTGAGAACGAAAACCATCCACACTTGAGAGCATTGCACCTGCACAAACCGGTTAGTGATAATAAACACACACACACACAAGACCTATGACCTAAAGATGCTATGCAAGATGATGCACAAAGATGGTAGAATCTTATGGTAAAAAATTAGGGTATGACAGATGCCCCTATTTAAGTTTCTTCTATCCGGAGATATGGAGATTGAAATCTTCGTCTCGACGAGATAGGAGAGACTTAAATATAAACATGCACAATTTTTGGCCCTAAGATGCCACAAATACATATGATATGATATGATATGGTATGAGATGAATGCAAGACAGAGAAGCCTGTGGGGAAGGGTACCACAGGGGAAAAAATGTTACAATTGTGTCAGAAACGAAATGAAACAAACCAAAGTATCTGGAAAACATAATCCAAGAATGGCATTGGATGAAAAAAAGCGCCAAACATCCAATAACGGCTTTTGGATGAAAGGTAAACTCACAATGTCTGAGAAGGCAACAGATGAGAATGAGACAAAATAATATAATTCGAGAAGGCATCGGACACAAAGAAACCAGTCGCCCAATAATGGCTTTGAACGAAAGGTACACTCACAATATCTGATAATGGCTTCAGATGAAAGTGAACAAGGTAAAGAAACCAGACATCCAATAATGGCTTTGAATGAAAGGTGCAATCGCAATATCTAATAATGGCTTTAGATGAATGTGACACAAAGAAACCAGTCATCCAATAATAGCTTTGAATGAAATGTATAATCACAGTATCTAATAATGGCTTTGAATGAAAGGTACAATCACAATATCTAATAATGGCTTTAGATGAATGTGAACAAGGACTCGATCTGGAAGAACATCAGAAAGAGGGACCCATCCGGAAGAGCATCAGAGGGTAAAGAAACCAGACATCCAATAATGGCTTTGAATGAAAGGTATAATCACAATATCTAATACTGGCTTTAGATGAATGTGAGATAAAGTAAACAGTCATCCAATAATGGCTTTGAATGAAAGATATAATCACAATATCTAATAATGGCTTTAGATGATTGTGAACAAAAGACTACATTCAAGAATGGCATTGAATGCAAAGGAACCAATCATACAATAACAGCTTTGAATGAAAGGTATGATTCATAATATCTGAGAAGGCATCAGACGCAAATGAGACAAAAGGTGAAATCCAAGAAGGCATTGGATGTAAAGAAAACACAACGTCCAAGAAAGCATTGAATGAACATGACCAAGGAGATACCCAAGAAAACATTGGATAGACGCAATAATATATGTTTGGTAGGTGCCAAGTAAGTTGAACTTTGACCACAAGGTAAGACGTGGATGACAACACGACCCATAGAGAATGCAAATGAGTGCAAATGAGGATGAAACACTCATGCTATGTATATGTATATGAATTATGCAGATGATATATGATCAAATGCAAATGTAAATGCAATGTAGACATTGACGACACGACTCGAGTCTTTTTGTGGAGAAGACAAGACTGGAAGACTGATTCCTCAACACGGATCACTGCCATTCTTCTTTGGGCTAGAGATGCTACTGAACACAATCCCTGTCACACTGGTAAATTGTATCAAGTTGATCCTTGTAAGAAGGATGAAGAGCTGCATGGGGAGTTTTCAAGTAAACTGCCCCAGATTAGCTTACTGTTGTAGATGAACTGATAATTGCTTCAGCTGGTCTGATTCTTGAAAATGACTACTTGTATTGTGCTCTTGGAAAGCTTGCCCCAGTATGAGTCTTGAAAAAGTCTTCTGTATAAACCAATTCTGGGAAGGACTTGCCCCTGATTGGATCACTGACCAAGTTTCTCAAATGTTTGAAAATCCCTTAAGCGAAAGCCAGATTGCAAACAAAAGTGTTCATACAAACATAGTAAATGCAAAGTTCATGCAACTTTTGAAATCAAAATCATTTTTGGAAAGAGGTAAAACAATGAGTCATTGGTAAGAACACGGCGGTTCAAGACATTTAAAAGTGAAAGGTAAAGCAAAAGGCGTGATGCCAAAATGAATGATCCACAAAGATCTTTAGGAGTCAGTTTACGCAACCTCGTTGTAGTATGCTTTCAAAATAACATTGCTTCAATTAGGTCTTTTGAGGGTTATAATGTGACTTGGTTCACGGTTTAAGAAACAAAGGATAAAGGCTCAAAGTTTATTTGTACCCACCCAATCTTCGTGATGATTTTCAGTCCTATGCTCAGTTAACTCAGACTATGCACTCAAGTTCCCAGAAGTTAGGGATTGCATTGATGATAGTGATGATGGTTCAGAAGTTAAGGGACTTTTGAGGTGACAGTCACTACTTCCTTATAACTCTTGGTTGTTTTTTTTTTTCATTGAGGATTTCATGGTAAGGATTTAAAGATTTCTCCTTTTTATTATCCCTAACTTTTGCCTGAACTGTTTCTCGTGAATCTTACAGTCAGCGGGATGCCCCAGTTTTGTCTGCCTAAGTCTCCTTCACAGGTTTCGACTTAGCGGGCTTTTTCCTTTTTGATTTTTTTATCTTTTTTTTTTTGAAAGAAAGTGACTGCTTGGCTTAATGATTACGGCGAACCATCATTGACTTTTGACTTGAAAGACATCTTCGACACTTGCTTGTTGCGTGTGAAGGAAAAAATTGAGAATGCAACCTTTTTGTTGAAGGATGTCTTGCATGAAACTCTTGTATTTGAATGCACAATCCAGTTAACTGAGAACTACCCTGCCCCAGGTTAAGATTGCGGGTTTTTATTTGTAAAGAAAAGAAATTCCTACTTCAAGGCTCAAAGGGGTTGACGAGGGTTTATCTTCCTTATTTCTCCAGTGTTTGGGAATTGAAACAATGCCTTACATCCTCAGCAAAGTTTTGATTTGAAAGCATACCGACAACAATTATGAGTATAACGTTTTCATCATCCTCCATCTAATCTTTGCATAATCGGAAAGAAAGCGGAAAAGAAATAAAATATTTTTTTGTTTTTGTTTTGTTTTGTTTTTTTTTTTTTCCTTTTTTGTTGAAGGATAAAGCGTAAAGATGTAAATAACAAACACAAATGAATTGAATCCAAAAGTCGCAATGCTCATTTTATTAATTATGAAAGTACAAACATGATTTGAAAGCAAACAGCTAATACAAGATAAGGAAAATGCAAACAACAAGAAACAAAAGTCTAGTGACTAATCAGAAACAAGAGTGAGTTGTCCTGTCTGAAACACTGAAGTCTGCTGAAGTCAACCGAAGCTTCACTTAGCGTGCTCTGGCAAAGGATTGTTCTTGACATTTGGATTGGTGTCACGAAAGGAGAGAATACCAATTCTAATCAGCTCTTGTACTCTAGCCTTCAATGCAAAACAACCTTCCAAGTTATGACCTGCACCACCTTGATGGTATTCACAATGAAGATCGGTCCTATAGCCGGCTGGAAGAGGATTCGGAGGAGGAGGCAAAGGCCTTGTAGTAATCAAACCTTTCTGAACCAGCCCAGGATAAAGTTCAGTGTATGTCATTGGAATAGGATCAAAATTATTCCTATTACGGTACTGATTCTGTCCAACAGCTGGACGTTGGGGAGCTTGAGCTGGCCGTGGAGCAGTAACAACAGGAGTAACAGCAGCAATATCAGGGTGGTCAGCATACTGTGGTCGAGGACGAGGCCTCCTGGTTTCAAACATAACAGCATTGGTTTGATCTTCTCTCTTCTTCTGGAAGTTCCCATAGGATTTCTTCGCTCCATTAGAAGATTCAGCAGCTTTGGATACTTTACCATTTTTAAGTCCTTCCTCGAGTCTCTGACCAATAGTAACCAAATCAGTGAAGCTGGAGGAAACACTACCAATCATCTTCTCCCAGTAGAATGGAGACAAGGTGTCCATAAACAATCCAGTTAATTCTTTCTCCGCCAAAGGAGGTTCAACTTGAGAAGCCAGCTCTCTCCAGCGCTGAGCATATTCCTTGAAAGACTATTTATCCTTCTGAGACATGTTTTGCAGCTGACGGCGGTCAGGAGCCATGTCGAGGTTATACTTGTATTGCTTCATGAAGGCATTAATAAGATCCTGGAAACAGTGAATGCTGTTCTGCTCAAGATTCATATACCATTTGAGAGAAGCTCCACTCAGACTGTCTTGAAAACAATGGATAAGCAACTTCTGATTCTTGGCATGAGCAGCCATCTTTCGGGTATACATGACCAAATGAGCTCTTGGACAAGAATCACCTTTGTACTTCACAAAATCGATAGCCTTGAATTTAGCAGGCATAACAAGGTCAGAAACTAAACCCATGTTTTCTGCATCAATGTTGAAGAAATCAGTACCCTCTACGGCTTTAAGTCTCTTGTCTATAGTTTGAAAATGTTCACGGACAATCGCGGGTTCAACAAAATCTTCATGGTCTTCACCCTGAGCACTGGCAGCATTGTACTCATAGAGAGGGTTTTCAAAAGGAGGTCGAGTAGTCTGGGCAACAGCATGAACCACAGGTCTAGGCTCGGAGAAAACTGGAGCTTGAAACACTGGTCTAGAAGTCTGACCAATCATAGCAGTAGATGCAAGATGTGGAGAATAGTTGGGAGGTAAACCAAACTCTGGCCAAGTTGAAGGTGGCACCTGAATAGGTTGAGGATCAGCAGTTGAAACTTCTTGGATGACAGTCCTTTGGGGTGGTTCTCCTCTAGCAATCAAAACTTGGAGCATTTCAGTGAGCTTTGCCATGCTTGACTTAAGGTCGTCGATCTCCATTCGCATCTCAGCATTGTGTGCTTCTTGCTCTGCCATTATGCGTCTGTAGTTAGCTCTAGTCTGGTATCGATGTCGAGGAATCAACTTGACAACTCACAGGTGACACTGAAGATAAAGATAGCTGGAAATGAGTTGCTGGACAAACGGATGCGTGCAAAGATGCAAATGATATGCCATGCGATGCAATGGTTTCAAGGAACTCAACAGTAGGTTGCAAACATTTCGGAAAGGCTGAAAAAGTTTCATTTTATAGTCCAGGATTTTTTTTTTTTATTTTGCAAGGGAAAGAACAATTGAGTTTCTTGAAACCGAAGGGTTATTCATGAATGCATGAATGGATGCATAAACACAGGTATACACATATACGCATATACAAGTAAACAAGCCAAGGCTTAGGTTTGAAGATCACGAGCATGGAGCCATGGTCTACCCTTCCCAAGGTGTGTACTATGGTTTTAAATGTACATGCCGAACGGGTTCTACAAAGTTCCCGGAGTCTACAATCCATCTTTTGGATATTATCGACTTCCCAAATTACTCGGTTAGTCAATAATATTCTCAAGAGAATCTCGTCCGAGTGTAGTATCGCGTGACAACTATTTGGAAATTGACTCCCGCATAGTCACCGCACTACATTCTAAAAGGCCAAGTGGGGTTAAAGGTACTACGGTCCTCAGTCTCACTGGTTCTTGGTCGAAATTAATATCGTTTTCACAAATGGACTCGTTCAAACAACATTAATTTCGAAAGAACCTAAACTGAGCGATGATTTTCTCAATTCAACTTTTCAGGAATCGACTCCGTCAAAGTATCCATGACCATATCATCTCCTATCATAATTGCACTCAAGTCCGGGTGTAGGACTCCTCACCACTCAAGAACCCCTGCACACAGCAAAACCAGGCACAACAGATATAAACAAGCAAAATAATAAATAAGCAAGAAAAACAAGAATACTAAACAAGTTAGGCCTAACCCTCTAAGTTAAGATCCCCAGTGAAGTCGCCATTTCTGTCGCGGTGAGAATCGGATATCAAGCTATTATGTTAACTTGAATCACCATTTTTGAAATTCACCACCGGTCTTTATTTTATCCAAAGGAAAGGTTTAAAGAGCGAAAAAAACCTAAGAGATCTAAGGTTCGGGGGTTGGTTACGTATAGGGAAGGGATTAGCATCCTAAACGTCCGTAGTACTCTACGAGAACCTCTTGTTTATTATTTATGTTATTTATTGCTCGCTTGCTAAGGGTATGTCCTAAGGGAAAGACCTAGGGGTTAATTTCTAAGTATACTCGCCAAGACATCGCATCTTGTGCCTACGTATCCTGACGGGAGTGGAATCAGAGTATTCGTAGTTCCCCTCAAAGAGGGCGAGGAACTCTTGACGGTGGTCAAGGTTCCAGGGGGGAGGTAACATCTATGACAAGACATTACGTGGAGTACGGTGACTCCAAAGTTGAAGTTTAAGTTAAAAGGGTCAATTAAGTGTTCACGACGGAACATATGCATAGAGTGCGGTGGCTCCGATCCTAAGGTTAGGATAAGGGAAGGACCTAAAGGTAGGCTAAATTGTGACATGGTAGTCAACGAGAAATCTTTCCTTTGGAATCAGGGAGTAGATCGATACAAGAGAGTAGGATCAAATACGAGAGTACCAGATACAAAAATGGGATTAGGCAAGACGAAAATAACGCAACAGAAAGTGCATGATGGACAAATGATATTGCCATAATCAAGATAAAATCGAAAGCAAGCTCCAATAATAAGAACCTAATTCATAGACTCGCAAAATCAGTGACTACGCCCATCATGAAATTAATTAATTAAATACAGCCTAAATATTTAATACGTAAATTAAAGTGCAAGAAGTTTTTTTTTTTTTTTTTTTAAAAAGAAAACTAAATAATAATAAAAATAATTCTGGGATTTTTGTTTTTTTGTTTTATAGTTGAAACAAGTAAGAGTAATTAACCTAAAAAAAATCGTTAATTCTAATTAGAGTAATTAAGTAAAAACTACTTGATAAAACTTCAAAATATTAATAAAACTATAACTAAACGTTAAACCATAAAGAGATTGGGCCGAAAAGAAACAGACCAGGAATAAGGAAAGCCCATTGGGCGCTGGGTACAGATCGGGTCGCGGATCCTGACCCGATTCAATGGCCTAAAGCTTAAGCAAAGGGTGGAAGTCTAATCCAGAACGACACATCCCAGATCTTGTTCAAGGCATACTCAGTAGAGAACTCAGGTTCTTGAAACATCCTTCTCCGATGCTCTCTCCATAATTGAACACTGATTGCACCATACGAAGCCAAACTCGCGCGAATTCTCTCTCGATTGGTTTTTCTCTACGGTTCTCCCACGGTGATAGTGATGATTAGGGGATTTTGAAATTTAGATTATCACATCACAATCTAAACCAACGCAAGCAGAGGGGTGGCGAGATCGAAAGTCTCAACCGACTATGAACGAGGTAACCGAATCTACACGAACTCCTCAACTCAATCCTCTCTTTCTCTGTTCACTCTCAGCTCTCATATGCTTCAATCAATTTGGGAAAAGCAAAACAGGGCAAAGTCTCTCATTCTCACTCGTTAATGTCTCTCGCCCGTGACCTACTTCCCTCAACGTCTATAAACGATTACAACCAAGGAAAGCATGAACAACATTAAGAATGCAAAAGGAAAGGAATTACCAATTACGAATCGCAAAAGGTCGCAACGACGACAAGGAGCTATCAGCGGTCTCGCTACGATCTTCGGGTACAATGAAGGTGAGTGATTTCGAAACCGTGCTTTTTTGTAACTTGAAATCTTCGGCTCTCTGTGCGCGAGCGTGTGTTGTATTGCCTGTATGTGTACACCGCGACTCCGTCTTCTGAATTTCTGTGTATGGCTTTTATGTATGCTTCTAGTGTGTGTGAGAACTGATGTTTGTTTACTGTCAACTCTCCCCTGTGTTTTCTTGATGTGTGGTAGCCGTGAATTTTCTTGATTCGGAAATCGTATAAACAATGGTCTTTTTGAACACTCTGAATTTTGATGTGTGGTTTCGAGTGACTGTTTGTGTGTGAACACTCAAGTTTTCAATGATGATTTTTTTTTGTATGAGATATTCTCTGGTATGCCTTTTTGCTCCTCCTTTTCTGTGTGTGTACTTCTTTGTTTATATAGGCTCACCAAATCTGAGTTTTTTAAATTCCAATTAAGCACTGTCAAATTCTGTTTTGGAAGGAAATAAGCACTACCGATTTTATGTTTGGAAATGTACTGATGCTGATGATTCTTTCCTTTGTGATTTTCTGCAATTGATGGTGATGATTATGCCATTATTGAACATGATTCAGACCTTTCACTCCCGCTTGATTGTGTCTTGTTGATTTTGGAATGAAAAGGTTCACAACTGTTAATCGTTATTTCTTGCCAAAATCGTGCGGATCTTGTATTAACCGCCACGAATATTTTGCCACTTTCAACTTGGAAAAAATCTTGAGTGCTTTTAATTTGTGTATTGATTAGAAGATTTTTCCATTTCGGTTTCGACATATTCTGACTTCTTTTGGAAAGAACTTCAATTGTTTTGATTACTCTGTGATTTTGTCATTCTGCAGCTTTTGGCAATTGGATTGGTATAACAGTTCAGCAAGTATTTCAAGATCATCCAAGGCCCACCGAATGGTCAAAAAGGGGTCCACGAAGATAGGCTTAGATTTTGATCTGTATTGCGTTATTCAGCTATGTAGAAGGAAAAGAAATCCAAAGTGTCCTTAACAATCTTTGTTTGTATGTCACTTTATGGCTTTAATTTCCAAACAATTTTATCTAGATCCTTTGTAGACAAACCAAAAGTCAGAGCATAATTAATGTTGATAATGTTACGTGATTAACACCAATGTTTAGTATATAAAACAAAATAATGCTATCATGAAACATTCTCCCAATTAAATGCCGAGGTCTAGGACAAATTGGAACATCAGAACCGAATTTAAAACAAGAATAAATCCAGGAGTGGTTCCGTCTCACACACGTCACCAACTAAGACACATGTCCAACATTATCAAAAATACATGTGAATTGTTTAAGGTTCAGTAGAATGAACATGGAAAGATGTAGTCTACTTTATGTGGAGTCTTGCAATCATTTTTGGCATACATCTATTTCAAGATTTTTGCTATCCAAACTTTTACATTTCCAAACATGTGATGATCTTCAAATATAAGACACTTGACTTAGACAAATCTTTCCTTTCAACACGATCCATGACATAGGTGGCTTGAGCACGAAGTAAATCTCATAATGTCCTTTCAAGATTAAGTCAATCATTACATGAATAAATGAATAGCCATTGACTAAATCCTGATTCATCTTTGCTAACAACTGAACTGAGGACGAAAACCATCCACACTTGAGAGCATTGCACCTGCACAAATCGGTTAGTGATAATAAACACACACACACAAGACCTATGACCTAAAGATGCTATGCAAGATGATGCACAAAGATGGTAGAATCTTATGGTCAAAAATTAGGGTATGACAATAATTAATTACTGAAAGTAATGGGCTTTTAGAGTCTAGCACTCTTTGGGTCTTGAACGATCACTCTTGGGGCGCACGCCTTGGGTTGTGTTCGTTCCGAGCTTCCATTTCAAAACTTAAAAAACTCTCAATCCAACTAAAATACTTAATCATCTTTAAAACCTTAACAACTTCAAATCCAAATTCAACTAACGCGCCTAAAACACCTCAAATTCAGATCTTTTCCTAAATCAAATTGAGAAAGTAGTGGACTTTCGAGGTCTAGCACCTCTTGGGCCCTTGAATGAATGTTCTTGAGGCGCACGCTTTGGGTTGTGTTCATTCCGAACTTTCTTCCTAAAATACTCGCCCTAATTATGTGGACAAGTAAGCCAATTGTCCAACAAATACAATTTCATAATTAATAGAATGAAAAAGGTATCGTTGAGATCTAGCATCTCAGTAATGCCCCGATTAATTGGTTGCGAGGCCGACGTCTCGTTTATCGAATAATCGTCATTCTTCCTTAAAATACTTAACAAACTAAAAGCTTCTTACGCAACCAAAACCCTAAAAACATACGCACATCAAACTCTTTTTCTCAATCAAATCCTTAACACACTTAATCCAATTCAAACAACTTTCACAAAAAGAACATTGTTTAGTCCATTCTTCCGTGCATATGAACTAGTGCTTCAGTCTCCCATGACGAGCCGATAAGCCAACGTTTAGCAGTTAGAATGCGAATTAAACTCTCGTTCGCCTAAAAAAACACAAACTAACCGTAGTCCCACGAACTACGAATGCTCTGACTTTCCCATTGCACGAGGGAATACATAGGCCCAAGGATTCTGATCCTTGCCGAGCACACTAATAAAAAACCATCCATTTTCCCCCTTAGAAAACAATACCTACCTTAGAAGAAAACAAACAAACCAAGCTAACTTTTCTCTCGAATCGAATCAAGAGGTTCCCGTTTAGTACAATGGACGTAGAGGGTGCTAACACCTTCCCTCTGCGTAATCGACTCCCGAACCCGAATTTGGTTGCGACGACCATTTTCTTATCCCTTTTAAAGGTTTTATCGATATTTTCCTATTCCTTCATTGGAATGAATAAAATTCGGTGGCGACTCTGTTTCGAATAGTTTTTTCCGCGTCCATCACGAGGATCGTATTTTTCGAGATACGATAGTATGGCAAATGAAAAATATATAGAGAACTTGGTTTTAAAACCTAAAGAATGGCGCCATGGCCATCTTCTTCCTTGGGCCAGATGCGTGAAGCTATCTATCTCACTCGTTTCTCAACCATTTTACATGACTCAAACACCAAATTCATGCGTTTTTTTAACAAGGAACATGATGGCAATATTTGATTTCATTTATTTTCAGTGTGTAGCAAGTTACATTAACATGAATGTATGAACCCTAATTTTGCAAAATCAATCGTGCAGACATGTTTGTGAGTGTTATGGTCAAATTTTTTGAGGGGAAACACTCAACATATGATGATAATCAATTGGAAAAAGTATCATGCGAGGAAATATGCATGGATCATGTTATGATAGTTTGAGGCTTACCTTGCTGCAAGAAGAATTGGAACTCTGCACAAAGTGTGTTCCAGAAGTAATTTGATGACCCCTACAGCTTCACTGGATGTTATGGAGTGGATAGCAACCTTTGGAACTCTTTGAAACTCCTTAGATCAAATTGTGGTATCCCAACTGCATAATGGCTAGGTTGAAGAGTGAAATTTTGATGGAGGTGTTTCATAAGTGGTTTAGGTGTTTGGACGGCTTCTATACATCATATGTGATGTGTTAGAAGTGATGGTTTGAATTGCTTGGCTCTGCAACTCAAAACCCGATAGTACTTGCTAAAAAACAAAGAGATTTGGCACTTAAGGAGAGAATGAGAGAAAGCAATGTTGTAGGCTGCTTTGGTGTAGTTTGAATGATCAGTTAAGACCTCTATTTATAGTGGATCAACTCTTGTCTTGGAGGAATAGTGAATGGCTGCTGGATCAGATCACATTCAATGGCTTTGGCTTGGTGGCATTTCTTCTCATGCAAGGCAAACTAGCCTCTCCCAAGAGCAAGGCTATGTCATGACCAAATCCACATTCTTCAGATGTTTTAATTGTTTTTTAAGTGAGCATCTTGACTGAGTAGAGTGGATTTGTTGAAAGTGCACTATTTCACATAAATTCCTTTGAATTCAAGGCATATATGCCAAAATGCCTTAATCTCAAGTTGGAAGATCCCTTGGCTTTTTTACTCAACTTTACAAGTTGGATCAATTGGATTAGGATCAGATTAGATGACTGTGGCATAGGGATCATTGGTCATGACTCATAAATTGTGTAAAGCAAGCAAACATGCAAACTGGTTTTTCCAAGACAGTTGCAGCAGCATGACTTTGAGCTGCTATATCTCTTGATTTCCATGGAGTTTTTTCATGCTGATGGACCCTTTGAATTGCTAGCAATATGCACAACATCTTTGGTGTTTACACCTTGAATTGATTCATCTTGCAACTATGTGAAAAAGTGCCCCAAGTTTTGGTGTTTCACTTGAAATCTGCCTTGGGCAGAATTTTTCTAAGTGTTGGAAAAAGATGCATTTTCATGTTTTTAGTGATTTTGATCCAATCATAACTTGAAATCTATGAGGAATTGGAATGAGGTGTAGTTGACACTTTTGAAGTATGTCATGAGAGCTACAAATCCAGCTTTGGACCATCCAAAATGGTTGCTTGGATCTCAAGTTATGATCCTTGAAAGTTGGTACCCTAGCCACTTTGTTCCATAACTTAGAAAAATTCTAAGCTTTTTATGGTTACCCCTTTTACAAGTTAACTAACTATTCTTGATTTTTCTTGATGAATGATGATTCAAATCACAAATTAACATTATATTAGGGTGAAGGAACCTTGGTTGACAAAAAATTCAAAAAGTCAAACTTTGACTTTTTTTAACAGTTGACTTTTTCAATAGATGAATTTTAAACTGTGCGATCCTCTATGAAATCAAGTCCTTGACCTAAATCAAACTTAATGGATGGATTTCATAGGTGATATAGGGTGTATTGAATCATGTCCCAGGGTTTGGAAGCATGTCTTGGTCAAAAGTCAAAGACACAGTTGACTTTTTCTTCAAAACCCTAATTGTGGTCCAGATGAAATTGAAACTTGTAGATCAAGCTTCTAGGATCAATCCATTGTTGCAAATGGATCAATGTGATGTGTTTAAGGCCCTGAAATCATGTTTTGGGGTCTTAGCTCATGTTTTGTCCCAAAAGTCAACTTAGGGGTGAATTAGGTCAAGAAACCCTAATTCCTGATTTTTGGTAACTGCATCCCCTGAGGCCAAATTGACTTGATGATTGGGTTCATGAGGTCCCTTGGAGTATCTTAGGTTGTGCTTTGAAGCATTGGCTCATGCCCAGATGAAAATTTTATTTGAAGGCCTTAATCGACCAAAACCCTAATTTGGTGACACTGGCGATCTTGAGGCTTAATCTATTTGGAATTTTGCAACCTTGTGCTTGATTCTTGATGTGGGAGTCCTCTTGATCCTCTATGGGTGTTTGAGAGGTTAGAAAAGTTGAAGATCATGTCATTCTTTGATTGATCCTTTGTCTAAGTGCTCTGATAGGGCTAAAAACCCTAATTCTTGTTTGTAGTGAATGCTCACCTATCTTTGGGGAGAATGATGAGGCATAATGGTACATCCATATTGTGGTGATGATTTGCACAATGATGGGAAATCTTGGTGGTCAAAATTTGGGGTATGACAGATGCCCCTATTTAATCTTCTTAGACCCGAAGGTGTGAATGGCGAAGGTATTCGAACATTCGGGGTGCAAGAGGATTAAATATCAGAATACCCGAAATTTTGATGGTGATTATGAATGGCAGTTTGCCCATCCATCTTCTTTTGCTAAGCAATGATGCTTAGAAAAGGTAAAACTTCCCCTCGATCCTGGTTTCCTACCAGGGAACTGGTCTAAGTTTCTGATATAAACTTCCCCTCGATCCTGGTTTCCTACCAAGGAACTGGTCTCAGTTTCTGATGTAAACTTCCCCTTGATCCTGGTTTCCTACTAAGGAACTGGTATCAGTTTCTGATGTAAACTTCCCCTCGATCCTGGTTTCCTACCAAGGAACTGGTCTCAGTTTCTGATATAAACTTCCCCTCGATCCTGGTTTCCTACCAAGGAACTGGTCTCAGTTTTTGATATAAACTTCCCCTCGATCCTGGTTTCCTACCAAGGAACTGGTATAAGTTTCTTTTGTCAATAAACTTTCTTGACAAGGGACGCTATGTGTAGCGGTTTTCATCAAACTTCTCGCCGAGTTTTCTACAAGGGAGATGCTATTTAATGGGAAAAAGTTTTGACGTCAGACTTGCTGAGGAAACCCGTTTGTCTGAGCTGTAGAGGTGTTCAAACTTCTCTGTTGGAGACGCCATTTGTTGACTTTACTGGGGAAAACGAGTCTCTTGAGAGACTGCTTCCCACTTGGGGATACTACATCATACTTTTCTTCGACATCCTTTCGTAGAAATACCATGTGATGTAATCCCATTTGGAGGTGCTGATGACCTCATTTGATAGCAAATTTTTAGAGAGAAACTGTTGTGTTGCCGAATCTCCGGTTGCGAGGCTTTCTCTGGGGATTTTCCTTAATTCGGGAAAGCGAAGATATTATCTTCAATGGTGAAGAGTGACGCTTGTTGAAGGTCTTCTTGTTTTAAGAGGTTCAAGTTATCAAAGCGGTTAAGGACCAACTTCAACCCATAAATAAACTGGGGAGAGATTGCTTAGCTGATTCGCTTCCTAACGAGGAAAGAACTGACGACTCGATTGACAAGAGGACTTTTATCACTAGGGGATAAGACCGACTAGAGTGATAGTGATGCAGTATGAATGTGAATGCAAATTAATAATGCATGATGTATGTATGTATATGCTGACAAAACTGACGCGACATACAAACTAACAGATGAACACGACTAGATACTCGGCCACTGCGGGGGACGAAGAAGCACCATTTGTTCATGATAGCAATTCTGCCTTGCTTAGGAGAGATAGTCCCAGTGGGGAACAACGTTGATCGGACTTAGGAGGTAAGAACTCGGCCGAGGATGTTAGATGGAGTATTCACATCTGACACATTTGATCCTTCGTTCAGGTGTACTGGTTTAGAAGGAACACCTTGATTCTGCACTTTAAAGCTTAACCGCCTTTGGGAGTAGCGACCGATGTCCTTTCTATGTTCAACAGTCAAAAGAAATTACAATCTTTATTTTAAAAGCAGAAAAATTTTACAAGTAAATTCATTTTTGTTTTATTTCAAGAATCATTAATCATGTTAAAATGTCGTTCTTTAAAGCTAAAACAAATAAGAATTGCAAACAAAAGCACAAGGGCTCAGATTTTATTGGTAGGATGGAAATCAGCCAAGCGCGTGATTCTATAGAGTATTTACAAAGTTAGAAAATGGCAATTTAGGGAAAAGGGCTACATTGAAACATAACGACCATTATCCTTCTACCAACTTTGAATTCTGGGCATCCTCAGCTTCCGTCGAAGATGACCGTGACTGGAGTTTTCTGATGGATGGCATTACTGCTGCTGGGGGATCTGCCCCTTCGTTGGACGTAGTTACTTGCCATGAATCCCTAAATTTTGCCTGGATTGTACTTTGAGATTTCCAATCCACATGGATGATTTTTGCTTATGTCTCTAACTTTTTCCTGGACCGCCCTTTCGGGTTTTCAATCCACCGAGACGTTTTTTTTTATTTAGGCGAAGTCTTTCTTGACTACATCAACATTCGCGGGGTAGGCAAATTCCTCTCCATCCATGGTTGCGAGTCTCAAGGCGCCTCCTGAGAAGGCTTTCTTGACCACATAGGGGCCATCTTAATTCGGAGTCCATTTTCCCCGGGAATCAGTGAGAAATGATTGTATCTTCTTGAGCACAAGGTCCCCTTTCCTGAAGACGCGAGGTCTGACCTTTTTGTCAAACGCCTTCTTCATTCTTTGCTGATACAACTGACCATGGCATAGTGCCGTTATTCGATTTTCCTCAATCAGATTCAGTTCGTCGTGTCGACTTTGACACCATTCAGCCTCTGTTAGCTTAGCTTCCATTAATACCCTGATCGATGGGATCTCTACTTCGATGGGGAGCGCTGCTTCCATGCCATATACTAGAGAGAAAGGGGTTGCCCATGTTAAAGTGCGAACAGACGTGCGATAACCGTGAAGAACAAAAGGTAGCATCTCGTGCCAGTCTTTGTAGGTTACAACCATCTTCTGAATGATCTTTTTGATATTCTTGTTAGCCGCTTCTACCGCTCCGTTCATCTTGGGTCGGTAGGCCGATGAGTTATGTGTTTGATCTTGAACTCTACGCACAACTCTTTCATCATCTTATTGTTCAAGTTAGATCCATTATCAGTAATGATCTGGCTTGGAACACCATAACGACAGATGATATTGTTTTTGATAAATCGGACCACCACTTGTCGGGTTACATTGGCGTACGATGTTGCTTCGACCCACTTGGTGAAGTAGTCAATGGCTACCAGGATGAACCGATCTCCATTTGAAGCCTTGGGTTTAATCATGCCAATCATGTCGATTCCCCATATGGAAAAGGCCATGGGGAAGAGAGAACTTAGAGATGCGTTGGCGGTATATGGATTTTGTCTGAGTATATCTGACACTTGTGACACTTCCTCATGTACTTGTAGCAGTCGGATTCTATGGTCAACCAGTAGTACCCTGCTCTCAGAGTTTTTCTCGCCATTGTGTGTCCGTTGGCATGAGTGCCAAAAGATCCTTCATGAATTTCTTTTATCAGCATGTTTGCTTCTGGTCTATCTACGCATCGGAGCAGGACCATGTCAAAATTTCTCTTATAGAGTGTATCACCGCTCAGGAAGAAACTGCCAGACAGCCTTCTGAGGGTTTTTCTGTCTTTTCTTAATGCCCCAGGTGGGTACTCTTGTTTTTGAAGGAAGCATTTGATATCGTGATACCAAGGTTTGTCGTTTATAACTGCTTCAATCGTGAAGATGTAAGCGGGCCGTTCAAGGCGCATTATGTCAATCTTAGGTATGTCATTCTATTGACCTACACTAATCATGGAAGAGAGTGTGGCTAATGCATCAGCCATGTGATTTTCCTCACGAGGGATGTGATGAAACTCGATTCTGTTGAAGAAAGGTAACAACCTTCTTGCGTAGTCTTTGTAAGAAATCAGTCCTGATTGGTATGTGTTTCATTCTTCTTTGATCTGATTGACGACCAGAGCTGAGTCGCCATATACATCCAAGTTCTTAATCCTTAAGTCGATCGCTCTTCGAGAACCATGATACAAGCTTCATATTCGGCCTCGTTGTTTGTGCACTTGAACGTCAGTCTGGAAGTGAAAGGAATGTGGGTACCCTGAGGTGTTATGATGATTGCCCCAATTCTGTTTCCATAATGATTGACAGCTTCGTCAAAGATTAGTCCCCATTGGGAACCTGGTTCTGGCCCTTCACTGGGTAGCAGTTCATCGCAATCTTTCATCTTTAAATACATGACATCTTCGTTTGGGAAGTCAAACCCGATTGATTCTTGATCGTCAATCGGTTGATGAGCCAGATGATCGGCTAAAATACTTCCTTTAACGGCTTTTTGAGCATGGTACTCGATGTCGTATTCTGATAACAACATCTGCCAACGGGAAATCCTTCCCGTGAGAGCAGGCTTTTTCAAAGACATGCTTGATTGGATCCATTTCGGAGATTAACCAAGTAGTGTGATGAATCATATACTGGCGAAGACGTTTGGCTGCCCAAGCCAGAGCGCAGCAAGTTTTCTCAAGCATAGTGTACCGAGTCTCACAGTCGGTAAATTTATTACTCAAATAGTAGATGGCAGACTCCTTCCTTTTTGTTTCGTCTTGTTGGCCAAGTACACAACCCATCGAGTCTTCCAAGATTGTTAAGTATATGATCAGTGGCCTTCCTTCCACTGGAGGTGATAGAATCGGTGGATTCAACAGGTATTCCTTAATATTGTCGAAGGCGGTTTGGCAGTCTTCTGTCCAAATGCAATCCTGATTCTTTTTGAGTAATTTAAAGATCGGCGCACATGTCGCGGACATGAGGAATATAAATCTGGAAATGTAATTCAGACGCCCCAGGAATCCCCTGACTTGTTTTTTAGTTTTTGGAGAAGGCATTTCTTGAATGGCCTTGACCTTGTCAAGATCAACCTCAATCCCTTTTTGGCTGACAATGAACCCTAAGAGCTTCCCTGAACGGACACCGAATGTGCACTTGTTAGGATTCAAGCGGAGCTTGTAATTTCTCAGCCGCTCGAATATTTTTAACAGGTGGGTCACATGCTCCTCTTCTGTTTTGGATTTGGCAATCATATCATCAACATATACCTCTATCTCTTTGTGTATCATGTCATGAAAGAGAGTAGTCATGGCCCTTTGATAGGTTGCACCGGCGTTCTTCAAACCGAACGGCATTACCTTGTAACAAAAAGTGCCCCATGGGGTGATGAACGAAGTTTTCTCCATGTCTTTCGGCGCCATTTTTATCTGATTATAGCCCGAGAATCCATCCATGAAGGAGAATACTTTGAACTTTGATGTACTGTCTACCAGCATGTCAATGTGTGGTAAAGGAAAGTCGTCCTTTGGACTGGCCTTGTTTAGATCTCTGTCATCCACACACATTCTGACCTTTCCATCCTTTTTCAGAACTGGTACGGTGTTGGCTAACCATTGAGGATATTCTGATGTGGCGAGGAAACCCGCGTCAATCTGTTTCTGTACTTCCTCTTTGATTTTGATGGCCATGTCTGGGTGAGTTCTTCTCAACCTTTGTTTCACCGGCGAACATTCTGACCTTAACGGTAGATGATGTTCCACGATGCGGGTATCCAACCCTGGCATATCCTGATAGGACCAAGCGAACACATCCGGAAACTCTTTGAGAAGTTTTATCAAGTCTTCTCTGACAGTTGGACTGAGCAGTGCTCCAATCTTGATTTCTTTTCTCTCTTCTTTTGAACCCAAGTTGACCGTTTCCAACGGCTCCTTGTGAGGTTCAATGGACCTTTCCTCTTGTCTGAGTAATCGGGAGATCTCTTCTGGAATTTCTTCGTCATTTTCTTCTTCAGCCTCAAATACCGGGAACTCAAAGTTGGGAGAAGGCATTAGATCGTATGTTTCGTTAGGGTTTAAAACAAGCAATCTGCATGACGTGATGATTTGTTTTAGAAGAAATATAGAGAATGCAAGAGTATGTGCAGTGTATTTTCTTTGGAAAACTGCTTGTTTTTATTATTGAGTTGTTTTTTAGGATTACCATTTTCTGAAAAAGCGAAAAGAGAAAACAACAATAAATGCGGAAATTACATAACGACGTTATTTTATTTATGATCTTGTCGATTCTTGAAACTACAACCCTATAAAATAAAACTCTGTCGCTTTGGGTAAAGCGAAGAGGGACATTTACAGAAAGTGAGCCCTATCAAAACATCTGTTTCACCTGGGCAGGGTGAAAGGTTAAGATAAAGACGGCAATTACTTAGACTTATGAACGACTTTTGGAACATCAACAGCAACCCATTGGCGGCGAACTCCTCGGTGAATCACAAAGTCTGATACCTTCTTTCTTAGCTTGTCTTCATAAATAACGCTGATTTCTGGTGGAGTAGGATCGTTGGAATCTGTTTCCCAGACAGAGTTGTCGTAGGAGGATTCTTCTGTTGTATCTTGCATAGTGTTTGTGCTCTCAGGTAAATCTCCCCATCCAGTAGGTTGGATGTCTTCGAACCTGATACGAGAGAGTTCAGGAGCGGTGTACTTGACCAAGTAGTCGTACTTGCCACTCGGTTGTCCTAAGGTGTCCCACACTTCTTTGGAACTGGAGGAGTCATCTCTCTCGATGACGTTGACCTCAGGAAAAGCATAGTTGATGAACTCTAGTCCTGCAATCTTTGCAAATTCATCGTCGTGCTGGATACTTTCTGAATGCCCTGAGTAATGATCCCATGATTCGGTGGGGACGCAGGTATTCTTTTCAATGATGCTCAGCTGATATGCATCGTTGGGTTGACTCTCTTGCCCCAAGTCTCCTGGGTACGGTTGCCAGATAGGCAGGCCATCCATTGGGCCATAATAGTCGTGGTCAAAGTTGTCCTTCATTAGAGTGTCTTCCTCTAATGAGTTAGGCGGAGCATGACATCCTTCCGGATCACAATCTCCGTATATCGTTTTGACATTTGACCTTGGTATAAGTCTCGGACTCTGTGCGGATAGCAAAATGGCGTAGGCACCTCTTCCTGAGACATATAACCGTCCTCGTTGAGATATGACTTCCACTCTTCATCTATATCGGAGAAGTCACCCTCGTTTATGGTATGTACTTCTTGAGACGCTGGGTGAAGGAAACCTCCACTGTGGAAGAAGTCCTGAATGGGATGAAAACTTTCATCGTTAGTAGCAGTCGGGATACAGGTTGAGGAAAAGCCAAGACCTTTCTTTGCTTTGTTATCAGTAGGAATGACAAGATGTCCCCATCCTTTTGTACTGTTACTTTTGATCACTTTGAGAGCATATTTGTACGAGGAAATCAACGTCTCACTGAAAGTGTTTGGAACTGGGTTCCAACAACCTCCTCTGGTTCTACACAAGTGGCCGTTGATAGATTACTCACGATCAAGGCTTGTTCTCTACAGACCGTGACTAGTTGGTCGTTCTTGACAAACTTCAATTTCTGGTGAAGGGTTGAAGTGACTTCCCCAACCTGGTGTATCCAAGGTCTTCCTAATAAACATTTGTATGCTGCCCGGATGTCCATGACCTGGAAAGTGACTTGGAAAGTGTAAGGACCGATAGTTATGGGAAGATCAATTTCGCCGATAACTATTTTTTGGGATCCGTCAAATGCTTTGACGATGACCTCACTGTCCCTCATCGGAGATCCTTTAAATGATAGTCGCATTAGAGTGGACTTCAACATCATGTTTAGAGCTGATCCGGTGTCTACCAGTATGCTGGCTAAAACATCGTCCTAGCAGTTGACTGTAATATTGAGTGCCATGTTATGATTTGGGCCCTCTTCCGGCAGTTCCTCATCACTAAATCCCAAGTTGTTGCAGGAACTGATGTTGGAGATGATGCTGTCGAATTGTCTTATTGTTACATCCTGTTCCATAAAGGCTTGCTCTAAGACTCTCTGTAGAGCTTCCCTGTGAGCTTCGGAACTGAGTAAAAGAGATAACACAGAGATTTTTGAAGGAGTCTGTAACAGCTGATCAACAATGTTGTATTCACTCTTCTGGATGAGCTTCAGCATCTCGTCGTTGTTCTTTGAAAGGTCGGGATCACTGGACTGACCGACGGGTTGATCTGGACCTTCTGTTTGAAGTTCCTTTTCTTTGCTGGGTTCTCCAACTCCTCTGTTGAAGATTCGACCACTCCGTGTTACTCGATTGATGTCTGCGATATTCACGACGGAGGGTAATGGAGTTTCCTTTCCATTCTCAATTATTTTTGCACCGTACTTGTAAGGGATCGCCTTATCGGATTTGTACGGTACTAGTCCCGATAGATAGATAACTACATGAGCCTTTTGATTTTTCTGACCATCGTAGCTAGCCTCGATTGGTTCGAGATTGAGAATCCTTTCACTATCAAGAGGAAATCTTGATTCATGGAGTTGAGGGATTATGGGGCATTCATCTTTGGCCACTTCTCGTTTAGGGATCAAGACAACCATTTGGTCTCGATCAGGGTGATAGTTTGACATTGAACCAGAATTTGACCATGGTTGAATCTCTTTGTGGTCCAACTGACTTTGAAGGGCTGCTCGCACAAGGTAGCATCCTTGATTATTCTCCGAGCAGACTCTACAGTGCTCGTAGTTGTGTGGTGGCACCCGGCCACGTCCGCTTTGAATGTAGTGTAACCTCACTAGGTCTGTTTCCATTGATCGAACATCCTAACTTTGATGCCAAGTAGGGTTCCTGTCAGTCATACGGACTTGTTGTGTGTCTTTATCTAGATAGATCGGAAGCCACCAGTGGTTCAACAAGTGTTGCAGTGTCCTCTGAACGAGTGCACATCCTTGGTCACTCTCACGACACCCTTTGCAGTTCTGATAATCGTGCGAAGTCAGAAAACCGAGCTGGACTTGCTTAGCGTGTAATTCCACCAAGCTGGTATTCATCAAGCGAATATCGAAGATTTAAATCATGTTGACCTGGTAGGGATTTCTATCATGGTAGTCCTGGATCCATCCAAGATCCATCTGACGCTGGAGGGTCTCTTGTACAAAAGAGCATCTCTGATTGTTTACCGAGCATATCAGACAGGAATTGTAATCGTGCTCTGGCAGATCATGATGCTGGCTTTGCCTTGAGTGCATTGCCACCAAGTTGACATTCATCGCACGGATGTCGTGGTTTTGAATGATGTTGGAATTTGTATAATTCATGTTGACCCCACGAATTCGGTGATCTTGGATCCATCCGAGATCCATCTGTTCCTGTAGAGCTGATTGCACCACAGAACATCCTTGATTGTTTTTAGAGCAGATATCACACTGGTGATAATTATGAGATGGTACATGCCCATATCCGCTCTGTCTGCGATGCATCTTGACCAGGTTAGCCCTTAATAAGAGTACATCATGAATTTGATAGTTGTGGTTAGACTCTCCTTCTATCAAATTTATTGTAGCCTTCTCGTGTTGAGGCAGCGGGTTCGTCTGAACATTTGGATTCGTATCCTTGAAGGATAAGACCCCACTCCTGACAAGTTTTTGCACATCAAATTTGAAACTGAGGCAGTTTTCTATGTTATGCCCTGGTCCTCCTTGATGGTAAGGGCAAGTCTGATCCTCTTTGAACCAAAAAGACGGATTCTTCGATACTGTAGGAGGTGGCCTGGTTTGGACGTGCCCCTTGATCAGTAATAGTGGAAACAGCTATGCGTACAACATTGGTATAGGGTCAAACCCTGATGGTCGCGTTGTACGGTTGTCGTTGTACTGAGGACGAACCTGCTGAAGAGGCTGTTGTGTCCTTTGCTGATATTGTTGGTGATGCAGTTGGCTTTGAGCAACCTGAGGTTGATAAGTTGGAACAGGCGCAGGGTTGATAGCAGGAGTCACAGCTGCTACTGTTGGTACCGTCGCCTTTGCTTTCTGAGAGAGATATTGCCAATATCTTGCTTTTTTTCTTAGGGAAAGCACTACCGTATCTTTTGGTACTGCTTGATGGTCTTGTATCTTTGACCAAACGTCCTTCTCGAACTGCTTCCTCAAGACGAACTCCCATGCTCACCATCTCAGTGAAGTCACTGGGCGCATTGGCGACCATTCGGTCGTAATAAAACGAACTCAAGGTTTTCAAAAAGATCTTTGTCATCTATTTTTCCTCAAGAGTTGGACCAATCTGAGTGGCAATCTCACGCCATCTTTGAGCATATTCCTTAAAGGTTTCCTTGTCCTTCTGCGGCATGGCTCTGAGTTGATCTCTGTCTGGTGGCATGTCTAGGTTATACTTATACTGTTGAACGAAGCCAGCGCCAAGATCTCTGAAAGTGACAATCTTAGTGCGGTTTAAACCCATGTACCATTTGAGTGCGGCACCGGTTAAACTATCCTGGAAGTAATGGATCAATAGCTGTTGGTTCTCTGTCTGAGTTGACATCCTTCGAGCGTACATCACCAAGTGACTTTGAGGGCAAGAGTTACCCTTGTATTTTTCAAATTCGGGCACCTTGAATTTGTGCGGAATTTTCACATTGGGGACCAAACAAAGGTGTGCGGCGTCCTTACCGAATAGATCCTGACCGTGAATGGCATGCAGTTCCTTCTGCATCTCCAGGAATTGCTCCTGGAACTCATTCATTTTGTCGTACATACTTTCATTTCCACCAGAAGATATCTGTAGAATCTGTCCTTCCGGGACAGTGTGTACCACGGGTGGTGGTATAGTCATTACGACAGTGACTCTTGGTGCTTCCCTATCCCGAAGTTTATAACCTTCAGGAGTTGCTGTTATGCCCCTTGCATCATCGCTTTCCCAAAGTTTGTAACCTTCAAGCCCAACGGTTCCTGCTGCAGTTTCCGGATCTTCTGTGATCGGCGGAATATATCCCTCCGGGATATAATTGAGTGGCATGCCCCAGGGACGATCTTTTGGCATGTTATACTGAGGATCATACTTTTCCACTATGGGCGTAGATGTGATCTCTGAGATCACAATCCTTTGTTGTTGCATCTGAGCTGCTGCCAGAGTTTGCATGTCATTGTGAAGCCTCCTCAGATCTTCTTTCAGAGCGTCGAGTTCTTCTCTCAACTCTCTGTTCTCTTCCTCGAGATTATCCATTTTCTTTTGAATGCTGACCCGAGTATTTTACGAATGAGACAGTTTGACTCTAGAATCGAGACACAAACATGAGATTCGTAGGTAAGAAGAATGTGTGATGCGAGAATGATGAATGATATGCAATGATTATATGATTAATTTTTGTTATTTTCAAAAGAAACTTCAACAATTGGATTGCAAATATCATACCGTGGGGAAACCCCGTTTTATTGAATTCAAAGATTGCGGAAATGGAAATACAGTAGTTTTACAAAGTGCTGTAAAAGGAAATGTCTAAACTTATGGATCCTGAGTTCTCTCTGAGGAGGGCTCAGGTGCTGGTTCTGGTACTTTCCTTTTCTTTAACTGGGGCTCTTGAGCCATTGTCGGGTTGTCATTCCTTTGCCAGGTGAAAGGAGCGAGCAAATTCCTTTGGTCATCTTGATTTTCTACAGTATGTTGCTCTAAAATCTCAATCAGAGCATCTTTATCTTTTAACAATTGCTCTATTTTGTTACACTTCACGTTGAGAATGCGGTACTTGTTCTTGCAAGACCTCTTCTCCTATTGAACTTTGGCGAGAGTAACCTGAAGTTTTTCCGTATCAGACATAAAATAAAAGACAAATTCCTTTAACGGAAGAACTTCGTGATGAGGGTATGGCATCCTCAGTTTGAGAGCCCTAGCTTGTACCCAGTGGAGATAAGGTTCCACCGAGACACAATTCGTTTTTCCTAGAGACTCTCTTCCTTTCCTATGAACATGTTTCCAGGCATGCACTATTTCTGTCTTTAGTGCCCTATCATTTTCTCCTTCCTTGAAGAAAAGACCTTCTAGATGAACATTACGTGGGATATGTCTCATCAGGTATCCGAATTGACGACGAACTAAAATTGGATGATAGTTGATTCCTCCTTTAATTCCTATGAGGGGTACATTAGGGAACGATGATTCTTATCCCGTCGTAGATCCGATTGTACCAATCGATGTCAGAGTTGGTAAGAGACATGATTCTCTGTGACTAACGTAAAGTACTCTTATGATCCCAAAAAGCAGCAGACTTGGGTAAATGAAAAGTGAACCATTTGTATAGCAGGGGTACATAACATGTGATCATTCCTCAGCTGTACAAATTCCTTAAGTGTACAGAATGATAAGCATCTGCGAGCAAGGTTGGTACAAGATTTCCAATCAGAAAAATCTTAATGGCATTGATATCAACGAAGTCATCAATGTTAGGAAACAGAAATAACCCGTAGGTGAGCAGAACAAAGAAGCTCTCGAAAGCAGTCACGTTCCCTATACTAGCAAAGTACAGAGCCTTCTTTATCAGAAACTTGGATGGTAAACCTTGGATTCCACCCTTAGTGGTCATGTGAGTCCTGACTTCTGACTCATCCAAATAGATTGCTCTTGCAATGGTTTGATCCTTTGGAATTTCTTCCAGTCCAGAAAAAGAAGCTTGGTCAGTGATAGGTAAATCAGTCAAGTGAGAATACTCCTCCAGTGTTGGTGCTAGCTGATAATCCGGGAATGTGAAACAGTGATAGACCGGATCGTAGAACTGGATTAGCGTGGACAGGATTCCTTCGATTACATGGACCCTTAACAGAGACAGTAGTCCTCCATACTTAGCTCTGAAAGCCTCAGGATTGGTGATCATCATTTCCAACCCTCTCAAATCCTCTAGTTTTGGAACCTTGAAGGTATACTTGTGAGTCTTTCTTCTACCGAAATCCATAACGCAATTTTTATCTCTGACATTTGCAATCATTGTCTTATTTTAATTTGAAAAGGAGAGACTAGAAGAGAAATTTTTTCTTTGTTTTAATGTTTTTTAGATGAAATGTATGCATGAATGCAGCACACAAAAACATAGAAAAAACATGGGGACAAAGGTTCGGTGTCATGAAGTCAAGGCTCTACCCATCCCCAAAGGTTGTATTGGTGATTTTTTGTACCTGTCCGCAAAATCATTGACCCCTCATGGGATAACAACATCAGGCAGGTTCACCCGAGCGAGCTGATGTATCTTAGAGTAATCTCAAATGAGGGTAGTATCACGTGACAAATATTTTCGATAGCTTCCGCACTACAAAATAGTAACATGGTCTTAGTCTACTAAAATCCTCAATTTCATGGACAACCTAATCGAACAATCTGCTTTCAACAACCGAAGTCGTATAGGCATTGAATCCGCAAAGGGTATCTTCACTAATTTGATGGTCTACCGGGACCTCTTATTTGGGAGCCACTCCCTGTAAGATTACCCGTCTCATGCCATCACTTATCTTAGGTGGCTCTCAAACTTTCCAGATGTGGCATCACCCGCAATCCCATTAGCAGAAAAATAAACACGGATATCAATTAGGCAAAGCAATATATATATATATATATATATATATATATATATATATATATATATATATATATATATATATATATACATATATATTCATTCCTAAAGCTAACATCCTAGACCTCTTAGGAGCTATAATAATCCTAGTCCTAAACAATAAAATGCGTCCCCGGTGAAGTCACCATTTTACTGTAGCGAGCGATTTTTGTCGGTGACGCGACCACCTTATCGCTGAAGTTGGGTTTTCCTCCTCGAGGAGAAAAGGGGTGCTACCTTCTGATTTCTTATTTATCCCATGAAGCTGGAATGGAAAGGGAAGGTATCTAAAACTAACCTTGCACACGAATGTTTAACTGAACAAACGCTTAAAGAGATTGGGGGCTCCGGGGTCAGGTTATACAATGGGCAGTTGTCAGTTACCCATCCTATATGTGGTTATCCACAGGATATTAGCATTAGGTTTCGCTTTGTACTTGATGGTGTTTATCTGGTAATGGCTTTGGGAAAGTTTCTTGGGAAATGTGACAGGGAGAGTGAGTTTTTGTTGATGTTTTTAGGAAGGTGCTGGACCTAAGTTTTGATTGATGTATGAAGGTATTGGACCTAGAGTTTTTGATTAGTATGCTCGCTAAGATTTCGCAATCTTATGCCTACGTATTCCTGTTTAAATGAAACAGGGAAATCAGAGCAATCGTAGTTCCTCCTATTCAAAGGGAGGAAAAAGATGTTTTGGTGTCTTGTTCAAAGCCCAAGATTGAAGCTAAAAGGTTATTTGTGTCTTGTTCAAAGCCCAAGATTGAAGCTAAAGGGGTATTTGTGTCTTGTTCAAAGCCCAAGATTGAAGCTAAAAGGTTAACTGAAAGAGAATTTGTCATCTCTAAAGAGGGATTGTTGATTTTTGTGTGCCTTGATCAAAGCCCAAGGTTGAAGCTAAGAGGTTGATTGACTCCACTGGGGAAGTCTTTATACAAAGTCTAAGAGAAGGTTGTATGAGACCGACTCAGCAAGAGAGTGGATATATTGGTGTCTTGTACAAAGCCCAAGACGGAGGCAAAAAAAGAGACTGACTCTTTGGGGATATCATTATATGAAGCCTAAGAGGAGGCTAAAAAGGATTATCTCAACAAGAGAGAATTTTTTATCTGTCTCGTACGAAGCCCGAGATTGAGGCTAAAAAGGGTTGACTCAACAAGAGAGTGCTAAAAGGTGATTGACTCAACAAGAGAGTCTATGAGAGTGATTGACTCAACAAGAGAGTCTGAAAAGGTGATCGACTCAACAAGAGAGTCTAAGAAGTAATTGATTGACTCAACAAGAGAGTCTGAAAAGGTTAACTCCGATGGGGAGAATCATTGTACAAAGCCCAAGAGGAGGCTGGCTTTCCTGGGGAAAGGATCATTATACAAAGCCTAAGAGGAGGCTAGCTTATGCTGGGGATTCTTGAGATCCCGAGGCATGTCCAAATAAGGAAACCAACTTTTGCAGGGGAATGCAGAAGGGTTGATAGATCAGATACCTTGAGGTTCTGATTTGAGATAGTGTTATATGATGATAAACTAACCTTGGTTGGGGAGTTTTTAGGAGAGAGACTGGGTTTTAGAACCCACAAGTTTTAACTCAGTTAGAGAGTAATCCAGAATCCGGGGTTTCTCCTATATTTGTAAGGAACTTGAGAATGTCTTTGAGACTCAAGGAGATTTAGACTGTCCAAGTCTATTGGAAAGGTCTATCTTTGTACAACGCCCAAGAGGAGGCCGACTCGATTAAGGGATGAGTATCAACCCTAAAATTGGTCTGAGGGTTTTAGTAACTCTGTTTAGAAAGACAACTCTAACAAAGGATGACTAAGTTATATCATATACCTTTAAGAGGTCGTGAGGGTCCTTGTATGAAGCCCAAGAGAAGGCATGAGAACTTTTAAGAAGCCGACGGGTCCTTGTACAAAGCCCAAACCAAGAAAAGTTCAAGAAATGCTATTCACAGAGAATAGATCATTTAGTGAAAGTTCTGAGGTTTGAAGAAATTCAAGAGATGCTATTCACCGAGAATAGATCAACTCCGGGGAGTAGAATTTCTTTGACAATTTCTAGGGGTGACAGTCTGAGAAAAGGTTCACCGAGAATACTGCCTTTCTCTTTGCTCCATATTGTTTAACCCCAAGAGAATGGAAGACTGTATCTGGAAATCCTATGGGGATCTAGTTTTGTTTGTATTTAAGAGTGACCAAACGGGCTTTACCTAGTTCTAGACCTAGTTGCCGGGGAAAACTCTAAATAACTATACTAATATATATACAGTTGATATATGACAAGTATGTAAAAGGGTATGAAAGAAGACTAACCGTGCGCAGCTTCCCACAATACAGTTATATATATTTGACATGTATTTAAAAGAATGAAAGAAGACTAACCATGCGTAGCTTCCCACAATACAGTTATATATATTAAAGCAAGTAAATGAAAGCGGATAAAACTTACAGGCGAGCAAGCTTCCATGCTGTATTGTTAGTTGTTCAAAGAAATTAAAGAAAGTTTTGATAACAACTGTATACTTGAATTTAAATCAAAAGGGAAATTGTTTTGAAAATATTGTACTGAGACTTATACAACGTCTGAGGCCCAAAGGTTTTGGTTGAAAAGGGATTGGGTCTTACACTCTAGTAGAGGCCCAAAGATTTGTTTTTGTACAAGTGGTGGGGCTTACAACTCAAGGAGAGGCCCAAGGTTTATTGTTTAAAAAGACGATGATCGCATCGAACTTTTGAAAATGTACAGAGGGACTTATACAATGTCTGAGGCCCAAAACAAATTTGGTTTCAAAAAGGGGTTGGGTCTTACACTCTATTAGAGGCCCAAAGATTATTTTGAAAAAAAGAAAGATGGGACTTACAACACGAGGGTAGGCCCAGATGGTTTGTTTGAAAACGGCGATCGCGCCGAGGTTTTTGAAAACACACTGGGTCTTATACAATATCTGAGGCCCAACAAGGTATCTTATTTACAAGGAATAAGTCTTACACTCTATTAGAGGCCCAAAAGTGTTTTGAAAAATAGAGATGGGACTTACAACACGAGGGGAGGTTGTCGCTACTGCGAAAAACAACCGGCGAGAAACTAGAACAAAAGAGTCGCCACCGAACGTTATTTATCCCGACGCAGGGAAAGGAAACGATCGAAGAAAACCTGAAGAGGGAGAAGACATGGTCATCGCAACCATAGTCCTGGTTCGGGAGTCGGTTACGCGAGGGGAAGGTGTTAGCACCCCCACGCGTCCATCGTACTCGATAGGATCCACGCTTGTTGTCTAATCAAAGGGTGAGTTATCTAAAGCCTACTGCTAAATGGAAACGGGAAACAAAAAGGGAAAAAGAGACTCGGTAGGACATCATCGTCCTAGGCCTACGAATTCCCTCGTGCAATGGAAAAGTCAGAGTCAACGTAGTTCGGAGGACTACGGGTGGATGGGGGGAAGGTTGCTCGCCAAGACATCGCTGTCTTGTGCCTACGTATCCTCAATCTAACTAGAAGGAGGAAATCAGAGCAGTCGTAGTTCGACCTACGGGTCGGTGAAAAAGTCTCGATCGCACTGGGGCGAGAGAAAAAAGTTCGGTCAACAAGTCTCGATCACACTGAGGCGAGAGACAAAAAAGAGGGAAGTTAGTTGTTAGTGTGCTCGCCAAGATATTGCATTCGTGCCTACGTATCTCATCTGGAATGAGAATCAAAGCATCTGTAGTTCACGGAACTACGGGAATAGGAGAAGGGTGCTCGCCAAGACATCACCGTCTTGTGCCTATGTATCCTCAATCTATCCAGAGAGAGGAAATCAGAGCGTCTGTAGTTCGTGGGACTATGGGAAATGAAAAAGTCTCAATCGCACTGGGGCGAGAGAAAAATGGAAGTTTTTATTTTTTAGTTAGAAGTGGATTGAAGTTAGTTCGTAACTTGCATTGCACCGAAGTCTATGACGTAGGAACGAATGCATAACAAATCGTCCCAAGATGGGATGTCCACTAAACACTCTAGAAAAATGAGAGGAAACCCCTCATTTCTCATTTCCCACATACAAGGCTCATGCGCAATACACATTACCTTCATTAAGTGTTTTAGAGTTGTTATAAGATGAAAAGAGAAGACTCAAGTCGAAAAGAAAATGCTATGGGAATTCTATCCTAACGTTAGCATGCAAAAACAAAGTGAAAACCAAGGGAAAAAAGCTAAAAAGAATAGCTACAACAGCGCTCCAGCACCTACACAGCAGTAAAATCCAGCATACAAACAAGACAACTTTTAACAGCACACATTCTCAGCACGAAACAGATGTAAAAGACAGCAGGCCAACATGTATGCATTCAACAACAAATAACAGCTACCATTCAGCAAGACAGTCATAGATTCACCAAGGCAGCATACAATGCCACAAAGCAAATGCTCATGAATAAACACCAAACAAGTATGATCATGTGGTAACATAACAACAAATTGAACATGCATCCAATTAAGCATCAAGCGAGTAATCACGAGTGAAACAAAGACATTGCATACATTAACATGTGAATAACATGATCAATTAATCACAACATCATTTAGGCATAAGCACGCATGAATAATGCATCGTGAAAGCACATCAATAATTATGTCATACTTCGGCAAACACAAGTCACGTGTCGAGAAAACTCAAATTCCCTGCAAAGTGATGATGAACAGCTCCAAAATAATCCCTATAATCATACCATATCGATACATGAAGTTTAAGTATGCAAAGGAATGCAAACAAACATGAAAATGCAAGAAAAAGCCACTATGTAACAGTGGTAACTGGTTATCAGATATCTTGTAACCAGTTACTCAGTTCAAAACAGCAAAAATACGTAAAAACAAAAGGGTAACCGGTTAGCAGATATGCTGTAACCGGTTACTCTGGGACAGTAGCAGAAAAAACCAGTTTCAAAAGCACTTTTCAGCAGCAAATGACTTATCCAAACATCCAAACGAACATGCAATCAATTAAGCACGAAATTACATTGAATTACAGCTATCAAACATCAATTATATCCAATAAGCACCAACGTTAAGAATCAAAATCAAGCAAATAGATCAAGACACATCAAAAGTCATAGATCTACATTGTATAAGCTGAAATTAAGCTAAATCAAGTATGGATCTGAAATTAACCAACCTACAAAGTTGAGAATTGCTTTGGTAAGTGTTGTAAACGAAAATTGATGAATCCAAGCAAGAAATCCAGAGATCTATGAAGCTTTATCAAGAACACTTCAAATTTTGGAGATAAGTCTATTTAAGTTTCTTCTATCCCCAACAGAGTCGCCACTTTTCTGTAGCGGGGAAATTTTTTAGCGTAAGCTATCGATTAACTTAACTAAAAAAACAAGAGTCGCCACCGCACTTTTATTTTATCCCAAAAAAAGGAAAGGAAAAAAAGCGAACAAAACCTAAATAGTTCTAAAAAAACAAGAACAAACAGAGAATGGGTAAGGGGGGTTGGTTACGTTAAGGGAAGGTGTTAGCACCCGAAACGTCTATAGTAATCTATAAGAGCCCTTTGAAATATCTACCGCTTTTTGGTTTGAAAATGTTTGCTTAAATGAGAGTGAGGGGATGAGAAAAGAATTTATTTTTTAATATTTTTGTGTTTGGAGAGACTTATCGCCTCATGCCTACGTACCCACGATGTGCAATGTAGGATCAAAACCTCGTAGTTCGTGGTACAAAGAACAAAAATTTGTTGGTTATGATTGATTTTAAATGTAAAGACAAGTCGTCATTTCCAAGCGAATAATTCCGCTTAAAGAGATGAATCATGTCTAAACTTATGAAAATGTTTTAAAAGGAAAAGGTGCACAAAGCACAAAAAGAGTTTGATGAGTTTTGTATTTTTTTGTCTTTTTGAAATGGTCAAAATATGATTAATATTAATTGACATTTATTAAAGAAAATGAAGTTAAAAAAATCACTTGACCAAAGTCAAGGTTTTATTATGAAAGCGGTTTTTAAGTTTGAAAACAAGAAAGTTTTGAAAAAATGGAGAAGGTTTTGAAAATTGAAGAAGGGGTGGAGAAGAAGTGACTATCCTAATGAATAAAATAAAAGTTAGGGTAAGAAAGATCTAACCACATAGAGGCACTCTTCAAAGCATAGTAAGAATAGAATTCCATCCTCTTGAGCCAATTAGCAAGCCAAATAAAGGCTAGAATATCAAACTCCATAATGGTCCAAAGCACAAGGGAGAGAATCCTAAGTCTAAGTCCATAGGTCCATAATCAAGAGTATAGGTCCTCCAATGCAAAGGATAGTGGCCATAGTCCAACAATTAAGAGCACAAGTCTTTTAGTGGTTTAATCCTTTATTAATGTTTTTGAGTCTAAATGGACAAAAGAAAAACAAAAGCACAAGATAATATGGTCCAAGTGGACAAAAGAAAAATGACATAAACATAAACATGAATATGATATAATGACATAAAGCATATAAAAATATCGAGAGATAGGGAGCGAGAAGGAAACATAAAAAAAAATAGAAGTTAGTAATTAGTAGCACAAAGCTATAGTGCCATAAGCCTTCAACGATTATTCCGTTTCGCGTTTTGAACTATAGTGATTAAACTATGTACTTAGGTCAAGGTTAATGAAGACTTGTTAGAAGATTGATAGAATCAAAGCCTCTACAACAACAAGCTTCAAAGATTTTGAACCTAATACAAAAGATTAACCAACATTGGGTTGACGCGGCCAATCAAGGTCCGGACCACGAAAGTTCAAATTCCGAATTGGATAAAAAGGGACAAATGTTGCGCTATGTTAAGTAATCGCCGAGTAATTTACGGAGTAATTACCCTACAATGAGATCGGTCAATAGATCTTTGTGCTAATGCATGCTAGATGAACGATATGTAAATTGTCATCCGAAAACAATACCGCACGAAAAGAAAATAGGTAACGATCTAGTCTTGTTCAAGAATTCAACAAAGAAATTCTAAGATCCATAAGACTTTCATCGATCAAAATAAAAAGAAATAGATAAAGAGAAATGCCAAATTGAATTACAAAGTCAAGAACCTTTCATCTTCAAGTTCAATCACCTTTAATTGATAGATTTAAGTGTGAAAACATATCACTAATTCAAAGCACCTCACATGAATTCAACAATTCATTAAAAGATAGATTTGAATTAATGAATGTCTAATTACTCTAACCATATCCAAAGTCCATTGAAATTGAAGAGAAATTAATCTCAACAATGTGTTTCAAGGCTAAAACAAAGGAAAGGGGAAGAAAAGCCAAAAACAGCCCAAAAAACAAGTGAAAATGTGCATTCTGTTTCGAAGTAACCGGTTACTGCATATCTGCTAACCGGTTACTTAGTTAAAAATAGGCGCAGTTTCTCAAAATTAACATAGAGTAACCGGTTACTGCATATCTGCTAACCGGTTGCTCTGCACCAGAATGCAGAAAATTGTGCAAAATTCAGCATGATCCACTTTCTAAACTTTTTACAAATACCTTGTCATCATGGAACTGAAATTGCACGAAATTTAAAGTAAAATAAAAGCAAAAGCCAACAATTAAACACAATTACAAGATCCAAAGGATCAAGTAACAAAGATCTCCAAATATCTACATTATGGAAGATGAAGATGAAGCTTCAACAATGGTGAAAGATGAATTACCACTTCAAATCTGAAAATTCCTTCGAATTGCTTCAAGATCCAAAAACAAAAGCCTTGAACTATGAGAATTGATAAAGAAAACAAGTTTGGATGAAGGTTTAGCTCAAAGTTGAACAAGATTCAATGTGAATTCTTGTTAACTTTCAAAATAAGAAAAGTGAGCTTTAGTGAAATTTGTGGTTGGGGATAGAATTTGCAAGAGGTTTGTTGGCTATCAAAAGCTCGTGAAATGAAGCCTCTATTTATAGAATTTAGTCTTGGGAATTTGGTGGTTTGGAATTAGGCTTGGAAGATCAATATTAGGATTGGAATTCAAATTTGGAGGGAATTATCAAAAGAGTGGTGATTAGTGGAGGTACATGGTAGGAATTAATTATGATGATGTAGGAAATTAAAATGGGATGTTCTAGAATATTCCACATGTGATCAAAATGATGAAAATTGGTGCCAATTACTGAAATTTGAGTTTGCTGCCATTTTTCAAAATTTCACGAGGGTAACCGGTTACTGTATATCTGCAAACCGGTTACTTAGTGCAAATTTTGAAAAAATACTCTTTTTGAATGCACTGCTGTGGTTCGACTCGATTCTTTTGCTCGTCAAAGAAGGCATGGAAATAAACACATGAACCTTGGAGTCTCTTGAATAATAATCAATTAAATCTTGGAAACTCTTGATCAGATGATTTTTGAATTAATTGCAGATAAACTTTGGCTTTGTTCAGATGAAATTCATTCGAGACGAGAGGGTGTTGTTTTGGTATTTTTAACCTGTTCTTCCCCTGAAAATGTTAGTGAAAGAAAACAAAAATATTTTTTTGGATTTTAATTAATGGTTAGTAAACATAAACAAATTACGCAAGAAAAAAAAACAACTAACAAACACACACATAACCAAAGATCCCTGCAAGGCACAATCTCACAAAAGAGGGAACCAATGTGTGATCTTGTTTGTGGCATGAAATGCAAAAAAAGACATGTGGGGTCTTAGGGGTAAAAATTAGAGTATTACAGCTGCCCCTATTTAAGTTTCTTCTATCCGGAGATAAGAAGATTGACATCTTTGTCTCGACGAGATAAAAGAGACTTAAATATAACAATAAACCCAATTTTTGGCCCTAAGAGACCACAAAATGATATGATTATGCAAATGATATGCAAACACAAGACCTCTGTGGGGAGAAAACGCCACAGGAGACAAACAAAAGCTGGGGAGCAAAGAGAAAAGACTCCACAAGGGAAAACAAAAGAGGGAAACATAACCCAACAGGGGAGGAAACAAACTCCACTGGGGAAGATAAAAGAGTAAGATTCCACTAAGGGAAAATTACCAATACCAGAAATAAAAGAGGGAAAACTCGTCCCAAAAGGGAAGTAAAAACCTCAGTTGGGGAAAAGATCATCCACTACCAAGCATCTGGTAATAAACTCGAACAAGGAGAGATTACCAACCATCAACCAAGTGATAACTATGACAAGATAACTAAACCCAGCCACATTACCTACTACCAACTAAATGGGCAGGACGACAAAGGTAATAAGCCAGCAATATCACCTACTACCAACTAAATGGACAGGATGACAAAGGTGATAAGCTCAAAAAGAGGGATTACCAACTATCAACCAAGTGATAGTTACGACGAGATAATCAACCAAAAAAATGGGTACGAGAAATATTACCTACTACCAACAAAGGGCAGGACGACAAAGGTAATAAATCCAAAAAGAAAGGAGAGATTACCAACTATCAAACAAATGATAGCTACAACGAGGTAATCAAACCCGACTATATTACCTACTACCAACTAAATGGGCAGTACGACAAAGATAATAAGCCAACTATATCACCTACTACCAACTAAATGGGCAGGACGACGAAGGTGATAAGCCAAAAAGAGGGATTACTAACTATCAACCAAGTGACAGTTAAAACAAAGTAATCCACCAAGGGTATGAGAAATATTACCTACTACCAACAAAGGGTAGGACAACAAAGGTAACAATTTCAAAAGATCCGAGAAATACCACCTACTACCAACAAAATGGCAGGACGACGAAGGAGATAAACTCGGACAAGGGAAAGATTACCGGGTATCAACCAAGTGACAGCTACAACAAGGTAATCGAACCAGGCTATATTACCTATTACCAACTAAAGGGCAGGACGACAAAAGTAATAAGCCAGCTATATCACCTACTACCAACAAAACGGGTAGAACGACAAAGGTGATAAGCTTCCATTGCTAAAGTAAGGGACCAAAATTCAATCCGGGAATAAACCAGAGAGAAACGGTCAATCAAGACTCATCCCGAGGAGGAAATATCTCAACTAGGGATTAATTCCATCCAGACAAATGAACTGGGGAGGAGGGCTAAAACAAAATATCTTCCACGAGGCATAAACTCAGTGGGGAATTAGCAAAGATAAGCATTTTCTGCTTACGGGTCGACACTCTAAATGGAGAGAGGACACACATGCTCTGCGGGGATAACAACACCAGAGCAAAGAAGCACCAACACAAATGCAAAATGTATAATGCACCAACGATATGCTATGCACAACGAAGAATGCGCATGCAATGCTCATGAGTATGAATATGCTGACAAAACAGACATAAGGATAAACAGAGGGCGGAATGAACATCACAACACCACTGAATACTCGGCTGATCTCATCAAGCCGGAGATATCATTAGCAGCTCTGCTAGGGATTTAGCTGAAGAAATCCGGCAAGAGATAAACAAAAGCCATCAAAGGAAAATAAATCCTACTACAAGGCTCAAATCTTGCTGGAGAAAAGAAGATACTCCTTGGGGGTTAAACCCAAATATCAATCTTCTAACATCGATGATCCATAGAGAGGATAACAACATAAACTCTGCTTTGAGGATGGCAGGAAAGCTGTTGGGGAATCATACAACCCAAATCTTTCTGAATCTTCCTGGGGATCATAAAAATTCACAGGAACTTCCATTTCAAAATGATGAAGAGATCTGCTGCGGAGAAATAAAGAATCCGTTGGGGATTGTAGACATATAAACATCTACTTAAAATTCATTGGGAATACAAGGCAGATCTGCTGGAGATACAAGATAAAAGCTCTCTGAGGATTAACCAAATCTGAGCAAGGCATCCTGGACTTGCTGAGAAAATAGCAACATGTCAAACTGTGGGGGATTTTAGATCAATACTCATCATAAATGAGAGAAAACCCAACAGGTGACTAAAAGAGATATCATCAGCGACTTCACTAGGGAATAGCCGCATTAGTGATGCACAATCTTCACTAGGAGGATAAATCTGAATAAATAAAACAATCTGGAGAGAAGTATATCCTGGACTTGTAGGGGAAATAAGAAATTAACATCATTGCTCTATGCTTGGGGAACAATCGAAACAGTAATATTCTGTCTCCGTTGGGGAATCAGCAAGGATAAATCAACCTGGAGAGAAATACATCCACAGAGCAAGATAAAAATCCGACAAACAACCACTAAGTCAACGCTTCTTAACGAAAAATAACATTGCTCTCTGTTTGGGGACAACAACACGTCCAGAGGGTAAAACTCTGAGTGAGGGTTCTTCATATGACTTTTGCTGGAGACAACAAAAATGAATCTCTGCATGAGGACTGTCATCAAGGAGAGGTGAACCTCAAAACTACTCAACTATCTGACCGTAACATAATCAGCTGGAGAAGATTCGGATCAAGACTTAGCTTGGGAAAAACCAAACATTGGTCCTTACGAATTCAACACATCATAACAAACCTATCACATAGTCAACAACTAAGCACATTCACAAGAACAAGCTCTGCTAAGAAAATATCAACAAACTCTACTGGGGATTTGTCAATAAATTCTGCCAAAGGAGCGAGAACGAACCCTGCTGAGGAAAACATTGACCCTACCATTCTTGGAATAACCGTTGACATTTTTTTTATATTTCATAAATCAAAGGAAAATGTTTTTATAATTTTCAAAAATTTAAACAAATTATTCACATTTTGTTTCAAAAATCATCATAAAAAATAAATGAAATTCTGCAAACAGAAACAAAGTAAGAATTGCAAACAAAGGGACAAAGGCCAAAATTTTATTAATAGAATGGTAGTCCGCAAATGGCGTAACTCCATAGATCATTACAAAGTTTGAAAAATGGTAAATACATGGAAAGGGTTACATTGAAATACAATGACCACTATTCTCCCTAATAACTTTAAATTCCGCCGTGCTTAGAACTTCAGTTGAGGATGGTTGAAACAAAATCCTTGATAGACAATATTGCTTTCAACGATCAAGACTGGCCAGATGCGGTTACTTGCCATAATCCCTAACTTTTGCCTAGATTACCCTCTCGGGTTTTCAATCTACCAGGATGATTATTTCTGTTTTTCTCTCTAATTTTTGCCCGGACCGTCCTTTCGAGTTTTCAGCCCACCGAGACGCTCATTTTTGCCTAAGCCACCCTTTCGGGTTTTCAACTTAGCGAGTTGTTCTTTTTATTTTTAGGCGAAGTATTTCTTGACTGCATCGGCATTCACAAGACGAGTGAACTCTTCACCATCCATAGTTGTAAGAAGTAATGCACCGCCAGAGAAGGCTCTCTTGACAACACATGGGCCTTCATAATTAGGAGTCCACTTGCCCCTAGAATCATTGGTAAAAGTCGAGATCTTTTTTAGCACGAGGTCGCCTTCTCTGAACACACGAGGTCGAACCTTCTTGTCAAAAGCTTTCTTCATTCTCTGTTGATACAATTGGCCATGACACAAGGCCGTCATTCTTTTCTCCTCAATCAAAGTCAACTGATCATATCTACTCTGACACCATTCAGCCTCAGACAATTCAGCTTCCATCAAAACTCTCATAGAAAGGATTTCAACTTCCACCGGGAGCACTGCTTCCATACCGTAAACAAGAGAGAAAGGGGTTGCCCCTGTTGAAGTGCGGACGGATGTACGATACCCATGCAAAGCAAAAAGGAGCATCTCATGCCAATCCTTGTAAGTAACAACCATCTTCTGAACAATCTTCTTGATATTCTTATTAGCAGCTTTAACTGCCCCATTCATCTTAGGTCTGTAAGGAGAAGAATTATGATGCTCAATCTTAAACTCATCGCATAATTCCTTCATCATCTTGTTATTCAAATTCGACCCATTATCAGTGATAATCTTGCTCGGAACACCATACTGACAGATGATTTGGTTCTTGATAAATCGGACCACTACTTGCTTGGTCACATTGGCATATGATGTCGCTTCAACCCACTTGGTAAAATAGTCAATAGCCACCAATATGAAACGGTGTCCGTTTGACGCTTTAGGCTCAATCATTCCAATCATATCAATGCCTCACATGGAGAAAGGCCATGGAGAAGAGATAACATTGAGAGGAGTTGGAGGCACATGAATTTTGTCAGCATAAACCTGACACTTATGGCACTTCTTCACAAATTTGCAACAGTCGAATTCCATTGTCAGCCAATAGTAACCTGCCCTCAACATCTTCTTAGCCATTGCATGCCCATTGACATAAGTACCAAAAGATCCTTCATGAATTTCTTTCATCAACATGTCTGCTTCGTGTCTATCCACGCATCTGAGCAAGACCATGTCATAATTTCTTTTATACAGCACATCATCGTTCAAGAAGAAACTACCAGCTAACCTTCTCAAAGTCTTCTTATCCTTCTTGGATGCCCCAAGCGGGTACTCTTGATTTTGAAGAAAGCATTTAATATCATAATGCCATGGTTTATCATCAACAACCTCTTCTACCGCAAATACATGAGCTGGCCTATCAAGCCGCATAACATCGATTTTGGGCACATCATTCCACCGATTCACCACAATCATGGAGGATATAGTGGCTAAAGCATCCACCATTCGATTTGCTGCTTTGGGTACATGGTGAAACTCAACCTTATTGAATAAAGTTAACAACCTTCTTGCATAATCTCGATAAGGAATCAAATCAGGTTGACGTGTCTCCCATTCTCCTTCTTGAAGATCGGCACACATGTGGCAGTCATATTGGATATAAATCGGGAGATATAATTCAAACGTCCCAAGAATCCTCTTGTTTTTCTGTTTTGGGCGCAGGCATTTCTTGAATAGCTTTAACTTTACCAGGATCAACTTCAATGCCTTTTTGGATGACAATAAAGCCCAACAACTTTCCAGAACGGACACCAAAAGTACATTTATTATGATTTAAACGGAGCTTAAACTTTCTCAAATGTTGAAACAGCTTCAATAAGTACTCAATATGATCTTCTTCAGTATTCGACTTACAAATCATATCATCCACATAGACCTCAATTTCTTTATGCATCATATCATGGAACAAAGTAGTCATAGCTCTCTGGTACGTTGCACCAGCATTTTTCAATCCGAAGGGCATCACTCTATAACAGAATGTTCCCCAGGGTGTAATGAATGTTGTTTTTTTCCATATCCTCGGGTGCCATCTTTATCTGATTATAATCGGAAAACCCATCCATAAAAGAAAAGATACTGAATTTAGCAGTATTATCTACCAGCATGTCAATGTGTGACAGTGGAAAATCATCTTTTGGACTCGCTTTATTCAAATCTCTATAGTCAACGCACATTCGGACTTTTCCGTCTTTCTTTGGAACAGGAACAATATTGGCCACCCATTGAGGATACTCAGAAGTCACAAGAAAACCAGCATCAATATGCTTTTGAACCTCCTATTTGATCTTCACAGCCATGTCGGGATGAGTTCTTCTCAATTTCTGTTTCACAGGTGGACATTCAGGCTTCAACGGCAATCTATGCTCGACAATATCAGTATCAAGACCAGGCATGTCTTGGTAAGACCAAACAAACACATCAATATATTCTCTAAGAAGCTTCACAATCCTCTTCTTACCATCTGACTGAAGCAGTGCCCCAATCTTGACTTCTTTCTTATCATTATCTGAACCCAAATTAACCAATTCCACCGGCTCTTCGTGAGGCTGAATGGCTTTTTCCTCGTGCACAAGCAACCGAGAAATTTCATCTGGAATCTACTCAATATCCTCTTCTTCAGCTCCAAACACAGGGAACTCAACGTTGGGAGGGGGCATAGGGTCATTGTTTTCAATGGATTTAACAATCAATATGCACAATGATTTATGTTTGATTTTAGAACATGAACAAGAAGTGCAAGTATTATGCAGATAAAAGTGATTATCACATTATTTTATTTTTATTTTTTGTTTTTTATGGTACCATTTTTCAGAAATAAAGCAAAAAGGGAAAAACATAATATGGATAAACAAAATAGCATTTTATTGATGATGATAAAATTTGAAACAAAGCCCTCACAAATTCACTTTCACCTTGGGCAGAGTGAAAGGATTTTTGAAAGAAACAAAAACAAATTACTTTGAAATATGAACAATAGTGGGAACATCAATAGCTATCCAATTCTGGCAGATTTGTCTGTGTTTCACAAAATTGGGAAGTTCTTCTTCTTCATCATCTTCAATGTTGACAGCAGTAGAGTGATCTTTGTTGATGAATCTGGCGCTGTGAAAAGCCTCATTAATACGCTTCAAATCTCTTCTGACTGTACCAAGCGTAAAGCCTAAACCAGTTTTGCCCAGGTTATCAACCACATCAATAACTCAGCCCCAACCGTCAGACCGACCAGTCTCTAACACATGCAGAGCATCTTTCAAAGAAGATATGTGCAACTCATTCTTCTTAACAGCTTTATCATCAACAGAAAGAGCTTGGATCGGAGTCCCAACAGTCTCATCAGCATAAACATACGAAAAGGATGAAAGGTGGCTCACCAGCATCGCTTGCTCACCTCCAATAATTACCAGCTTATCATTCTTAATAAATTTCAATTTTTAATGAAGAGTCGCAGTCACTGCCCCAGCTTCATGAATCCAGGGTCGGCCAAGCAAACAACTATAAGCAGGACGAATATCCATTACTTGAAAAGTAATTAGGAAAAAGCACGATCCTATCTTGATTGGAAGATCAACTTCTCCAATCACAGTCTTTCGAGATCCATCAAAAGCTTTAACAACAACCCCACTATACCTCATGGGAGAACCTTGGTAAGAAAGCCTTGACAAAGGAGATTTTGGCAACACATTCAAAGAAAAGCCAGTATCAACTAACACATTGGAAAACGCATCTTCTTGACAGTTCATAGAGATATGTAAAGCCAAATTATGATTTCTCCCCTCCTCGGGTAACTCTTCATCACAGAAACTCAAATTATTACATGTTGTGAGGTTGACAACAATTCCATCAAACTGATTAACAGTCACATCATGCTCAACATATGCTTGTTCCAATACCTTCTACAAAGATTTCTTATGAGCTTCAGAATTCAACAGTAAGGACAACACTGAAATCTTGGACGGGGTATGCAAGAGTTTATCTACAACACTGTACTCACTCTTCTTGATCAATTTCAAAACTTCATCCTCAAAAGCCTTCTTATTCAAACCACTGGACTGGCCGAAAGTATCAACATTACTCTCACCTTGATGTCGTTTGCCAGCAACAACACTCTCCGCAATCTTTGGAGGCTCAGGAGCAAAGACACGACCACTTCGGGCCACTCTGCTCACATCAGCGATGCTTACCACAGAAGTTAAAGAAGGAATGGGCACTTCCTTACCATCTTCTACCATGGTAGCATAGTACTTATATGGAACAACCTTGTCAGATTCATATGGTATTGGACCGGGCAACCGAATGACCAAAGGCATAACAGCGGTCTTCCGACTATCATAAGAGATAACAACTCGTTCAGGAATATTAAAGCGTGGTGCAATAACATTCACTTCATTCTGATATTCATCTCTTTTAGCAGTGACTTCAATCAAATTCTCATCCATCATTTTTTGAATATCCCTCTTTACTATCACACAACCACGCGGATTCACGGAACAGATGCAACAAGCTGCATAGTCATGATCAATATCATGGTATTCACTCAAAAGTGCATGCATTTCCACAAGAGATCTTCGGATCCAACGGATATCAAAAATTTTGAATGTACCAGGACAACCATAAACCATATTGACAGACGCCTTGCCATGATTAGGTAGCGGATTCGATTGTACATTGGGGTTGGAATCTTCGAAAGACAAAATACCACTCCTAGCCAACCTTTGCACTTCCATCTTCAATGGATAACAGTTTTCAGTATCATGCCCAGCTCCTCCCTGATGGAAAGCACAACGAGCTTCAGGCTCATACCACCATGGCAAATCTTTTGGAATAGCAGGTGGTGCATGGATTTGAATAAGATTCTTCTGAATTAAACAAGGAAGCAAATCCGTATAGGTCATCGGAATCAGATTAAAATCCTTCTGAAAATGGCCCCGTTGATTGTTCTGTTGATTAGAACGTTGTTGAGGAGCAGGAGCTGCCTGAACAATAGGAGTTGAATTGAAAACAGGAGTAACAGATGCAATTTGTTGCTGACATTGGTTATTCTTACTATAACCCTTTTTGCCTCCTCTATGGGAAATAATATTGGTCTCACCCTCTTTCTTCTTGGCAAGTCCTCCCCCATATTTTTTGGAATTACCAGCAGAATTACAATCTTTTGACAAATGCCCCTCACGGACACCTTCTTTTAATCTCATCCCCATATTAACCATCTCAGTGAAATCACTCGGGGCACTAGCAATCATACGCTCATAATAGAAAGGACTCAGAGTTTTCAGAAAAATCTTAGTCATCTCTTTTTCTTCCAAAGGAGGATTAACCTGAGCAGCAATCTCGCGCCACCTCTGCGCGTATTCTTTGAATGTCTCCTTATCTTTCTGAGCCATTGCCCGAAGCTGGTCACGATCAGGAGCCATATCCACATTATACTTATACTGTTTCACAAACGCCTCACCCAAGTCTTCGAAAGTGCAAATTCGAGTATTGTCGAGTCCCATATACCATTTCAAGGCTGCACCAGACAAACTGTCTTGAAAATAGTGAATGAGAAGCTGATTATTATCATTCTGAGTTGACATCTTACGAGCATACATAGTCAAGTGACTCAACGGACAAGAATTACCCTTATACTTTTCAAAGTCAGAGACCTTGAACTTATGTGAGATCTTCACATTAGGAACCAAGCATAACTCATGAGCATTCTTTCCAAATAGTTCTTTTCCCCTCAAAGCTTTGATCTCTTTCTGCATTTCAGCAAACTGGTCTTGAATCTCTTCCATTCTATCATAGGCACTGACATTTTCAGTATGGAAAATCTGTTCTTCACCAAAAGGAACAGTATGAACCACAGGCGGTGGCACAGTCATCACGGGTTGAACAGTAGGAACAAATGGAATTTCAGGAGGCGGTGGTGGTGGTTGAATACCCTCAGGAACAAAGTTAATAGGCATGCCCCAGGGGAAGCCAGGAGATATGGAGTGTTGAGGAACACTAGCAGGCGCCACCGAGATGGGCGTAGAGACAATCTCATAAATGACTGTCCTTTGGGGCCAAGCTGTCTCTTTTAGTGAAATTTGAAGTGCCAAGCTGTCGCACCAGTATAATACTCGGGCTAATCTGAAGAAGAAGATGAATCAATTGCAACAAGAGAACCGTGAGCTTCGTGAGAAAGTGACAAATTTGAAGGATAGTTTGGAGAAATTCACTGCTATGATGGAAGCAATGGTTGCTGCTCATAATCAACCTCCTCCTCCTCTACTTTCGACTCCTGTGCAAAGGACGGTCATTTCTGAGATTGTCTCTACGCCCATCTCGGTGGCGCCTGCTAGTGTTCCTCAACACTCCATGCCTCCTGGCTTCCCCTGGGGCATGCCTGTTAACTTTGTTCCTGAAGGTTATCAACCACCACCACCGCCTCTTGAAATTCCAGTTGTTCCTACTGTTCAACCTGTGATGACTGTGCCGCCGCCTGTGGTTCATACTGTTCCTTTTGGTGAAGAACAAATTTTCCATCTTGCTCCAAGTGAAAATGTCAGTGCTTATGATAGAATGGAAGAGATTCAAGACCAGTTTGCTGAAATGCAGAAAGAGATCAAAGCTTTGAGGGGAAAAGAACTATTTGGAAATAATGCTCATGAGTTATGCTTGGTTCCTAATGTGAAGATCCCACATAAGTTCAAGGTCCCTGACTTTGAAAAGTATAAGGGAAACTCTTGTCCATTGAGTCACTTGACTATGTATGCTTGTAAGATGTCGACTCAGAATGATAATAATCAGCTTCTCATTCACTACTTTCAAGATAGTTTGTCTGGTGCAGCCTTGAAATGGTATATGGGACTCGACAGTACTCGAATTCGCACTTTCGAAGATTTGGGTGAGGCGTTTGTGAAACAGTATAAGTATAATGTGGATATGGCTCCTGATCGTGACTAGCTTCGGGCAACGGCTCAGAAAGATAAGGAGACATTCAAAGAGTACACGCAGAGGTGGCGCGAGATTGCTGCTCAGATTAATCCTCCTTTGGAAGAAAAAGAGATGACTAGGATTTTTCTGAAAACTCTGAGTCCTTTCTATTATGAGCGTATGATTGCTAGTGCCCCGAGTGATTTCACTGAGATGGTTAATATGGGGATGAGATTAGAAGAAGGTGTCCGTGAGGGACGTTTGTCAATAGATGGTAATTCTGCTGGTAATTCCAAAAAATATGGGGGAGGATTTGCCAAGAAGAAAGAGGGTGAGACCAATGTTATTTCCCATGGAGGACGCAAAAAGGGTTATAGTAAGAATAACCAATGTCAGCAACAAATTGCATCTGTTACTCCTGTTTTCAATTCAACTCCTGTTGTTCAGGTAGCTCCTGCTCCTCAACAACGTTCTAATCAACAGAACAATCAACGGGGCCGTTTTCAGAAGGATTTTGATCCGATTCCGATGACCTATACATATTTGCTTCCTTGTTTAATTCAGAAGAATCTTATTCAAACCTGTGCACCATCTGCTATTCCAAAAGATTTGCCATAGTGGTATAAGCCTGAAGCTCGTTGTGTTTTCCATCAGGGAGGAATTGGGCATGATACTGAAAACTGTTATCCATTGAAGATGGAAGTGCAAAGGTTGGCTAGGAGTGGTATTTTGTCTTTTGAAGATTCCAACCCTAATGTACAATCGAATCCGCTGTCTAATCATGGCAAGGCGTCTGTCAATATGGTTTATGGTATTCCTGGTACATTCAAAAATTTTGATATCCGTTGGATCCGAAGATCTCTTGTGGAAATACATGCACTTTTGAGTGAATACCATGATATTGATCATGACTATGCAGCTTGTTGCATCTGTTCCGTTATTCCGCGTGGTTGTGTGATAGTAAAGAGGAGGGATATTTAAAGAATGATGGATGAGAATTTAATTGAAGTCACTGCCAAAAGAGATGAATATCAGAATGAGGTGAATGTTATTGCACCACACTTTAATATTCCTGAATGAGTTGTTATCTCTTATGATAGTCGGAAGACCGCTGTTACGTCTTTGGTCATTCGGTTGCCCGGTCCAGTACCATATGAATCTGACAAGGCTGTTCCGTATATGTACAATGCTACCATGGTAGAAGATGGTAAAGAAGTGCCCATTCCTTCTTTATCTTCTGTGGTAAGCATCGTTGATGTGAGTAGAGTGACCCGAAGTGGTCGTGTCTTTGCTCCTGAGCCTCCAAAGATTGCGGAAAGTGTTGTTGCTGGCAAACGACATCAAGATGACAGTAATGTTGATACTTTCGGTCAGTTCAGTGGTTTGAATAAGAAGGCTTTTGAGGATGAGGTTTTGAAATTGATCAAGAGTGAGTACAGTGTTGTAGACCAACTCTTGCATACCCCGTCCAAGATTTCAGTGTTGTCCTTACTGTTGAATTCTGAAGCTCATAGGAAATCTTTGCAGAAGGTATTGGAACAAGCATATGTTGAGCATGATGTGACTGTTAATCAGTTTGATGGAATTGTTGCCAACCTCACAGCATGTAATAATTTGAGTTTCTGTGATGAAGAGTTACCCGAGGAGGGGAGAAATCACAATTTGGCTTTACATATCTCTATGAACTGTCAAGAAGATGCACTCTTCAATGTGCTGGTTGATACTGGCTCTTCTTTGAATGTGTTGCCAAAATCTACTTTATCAAGGCTTTCTTACCAAGGTCCTCCCATGAGGTATAATGGGGTTGTTAAAGCTTTTGATGGATCTCGAAAGACTGTGACTGGAGAAGTTGATCGTGGATCACATCGAGTACGATGGACGCGTGGGGGTGCTAATACCTTTCCCTCGTGTAACCGACTCTCGAACCCGGACTATGGTTGCGATGACCATGTCTTTCCCTCTTCTAGGTTTTCTTCGATCGTTTCCTTTCCCTGCGTCGGGATAAATAACGTTCGGTGGCGACTCTTATGTTCTAGTCTCTTGCCGGTTGTTTTTTCGCAGTTGCGATAGCTGGCGACTCTGTTGGGGATAAGGAATCCTTATAAAGAACCCTTTTCGTCTCGAGGTCGATTCTCTGCTTGGGGAAGAATAGCAATTTCAACACCTTGCTGGAAAAAGATACCTTCTGGCGCCTTGCTGGGGGAGAGACTTAGCGCTTCAAGTTTATGCTGATCAGCTGCATACCGATTGTCAAGAGTGAACAACTGTTCCTTCAATTATTGACTTGCCCCAGACCTCAGGGTTTGATGGAAGAAATCAACTCAAGAGGATTTTATAGAAGATTGGGCGTTCACACTGCCCCAGGGTCTTCAAACTCTCGGAGAGATTTATCGAATCCCGACGTAACTGCCCCAGACTGTATGACCTATGAAGGAATTCGCCTCGAGAGGATTCGTAGTGACTTGAAATACTCTGCCTCAGTATTTTGAACCTTGAAGAGGTGCTTCTGATTAACCGTCTTTTGGAGAGGATAACTTCTCATGCTCCAGAGGTGGCCTGCCTCAATATGAGCTTTGAAGTGACTTTGCCCCTGATCTTCGAATGAATGCCCCAGAATAACTGAACTTCAGAGAGATTTCTTGACGTGACTGCCCCAGATTGGCTACATATTAACACGACTTACTGAGGAGAATCCACTCTACACTGAGTCTCTTGGCAGCATGCCCCTTGATATGGCAGTCCTTCAGAATTTTCAAGCATTCCAACTCGACAGGATCAAGCTTCTTGACTGACTTTCAGTGTGTAAGCTTCCTTGATGCTTAGGCACATGTATGCAATCAGAAAATGTTTATTGTGAGAATGATAATTCTAATGCGACAAACATGTTAACCTTGAAGTTTTTATTGAAAAGGTGTCGCAAAACCCTATGAACAAGTCACTAGCTAGGACGCGACATCGATTTTTGAATGGAAAACAATACGCACATGCAATACCAACAAAATCTTATTAGCACAACTCATGGGAGTCAGGAACGCTATCTTGTTGAAGTACGCCTTCGGAATAAACCCTGCTTCAATTAGGACTTTTAAGGGTTGTAACGTGGCCTGGTTCGCGGTTTTAGAAAAAAGGATTTATGGCTCAAAATTTTGTTTGTACCCACCCATTCTCCTTGATGTTCTCTAGTCCTACGTTCGGTTAATTTGGCACAAGCACTCATCTCCCAAAAGGATTTTGGTGAGAAGCGATGGTTAAGGAACCCACAAGGTTTTCGAAATGACAGTCACCCCTTTTGTGTCTTTGGTGTTTTGCGGTCACACTATTTGTTCTTTATCGAGGATTTTCTCTTTTGATCCTTTCTTTTTTTGTTTCGCTTTTTTTTATTTCCCTGATTTTTCTTGGACTGAATTCGTTTTGAATCTTTTGATTTTGAGGTCCAGCGGGATGCCCTAACTTTTGCCTAAGTCGCTTGTTTTCAAGTTTGGACTTAGCGGGCTTTCTTTCTCTTTTTCCTTTCTTTTGATTCTTTTTTTTTTTTAACAAATCGTGTGACACTGGTTGTCTGACTTGTTTGAAAGGGTTGCGACTGCCTCACTCTTCGGTTGGTGAGGGATAACCATAGATGCAGTTGATCCTCGAATGAGACACTCCTTATGAAATTTGAACGCTCGGTCAAATTAACTGACACCTACCCTACCCCGGGTTAAATGTGAGGGTTTTTTCACATGAAAAGAAACTCCTACTTCGAGGCTCAAAGGGGTTGACAAGAGTCTATTCCCCTTATATTTTCGGTGTTTGGAGATTTGAAACAATGTCTGTACATCGTCAACAGGGTTTTATCCAAAAGCATGCAACCAAAGATTTTGCGTTTTCATTTCATCATCCTCCCTCCAAGAGCTTAAGCAAGAAAGTTGGTTTTGAAATGCACAAAAATATCATAAGAATGAACATGAATGAACTACTTCAAGAAAAACATATTCATTGCATTAAGATCATCATTAAAAACAAACAAGTATTTACATGCATATAATGCTTTAACAAGAAATGAAAAACTACAAATGAAAATGCAGTAAAGAAGCTGAAGATTGCCATCGCCGAGGAAGTTTGGCTCCGTCTGGACATACTTGCAGTCTGAGTGCTCACTTGAGAAAGGAGGCTTCAATTGATGTACATATCATCTGCAGTGAATGCAATGATCTCTGAGTCTACCAGGTCTTGCACCTTGTGCTTGAACACGTTGCAATTTTCAATTGAATAGCCCGGTGTGTCTGAGTGATACTCTCATCTAGCATCCAGATCATAACCAGGAGGAATAGGGTCTGGAACAGGCTTGGCTTCCCTTAGTTGAACCAGAGAACTCTCAAGTAGACGGGCAAGAACATGACTGTGAGGCATAGGGAGTGGATCGAACCTCCTCTCAGGCCTTCGTGATCTTTGTTGTCTCTGTAGCTGAGGAGCATAAGGTTGCTGATACTGAACAGGCTGTTGAACAACAGGAGGAACATACACAACACTAGTTTCTCCTTCCTTTCTCTTGGAGAACCCGACATAAGGTTTCTTTGCATTTTCAGAGGAACTAGCAGCAATTTGAATCTTTCCCATTTTGATGTCGTTTTCGACTCTTTCTCCTGCCAATACGAGGTCTGAAAACCCAGCTGACAAACATCCAACCAATTTCTCATAATAATGCCCCTGAAGTGTGTCTATGAACATGTCAATGAGCTCTCGCTCCATCATCGGAGGTTGGACTCGGGAAGCCAATTCACGCCACCTCTGGGCGTACTCTTTGAAGCTTTCGTTTTGTCTCTGAGAAAGGCTATGCAATTGTATTTTATTGGGCGTCATGTCTGTATTATATTGGTAGTCCTTAACGAAAGCTTCTGCCAAACCTCTCCAGCTCTTAATATGCGTTCTCTCCAGGCTCATATACCAGTCTAAAGATGCCCCAGCTAGGTTGTCCTGAAAGAAATGCATCAGCAGCTTCTCGTCATCCGAATAGGCAGACATTTTTCTGGAATATGCCCTGATGTGAAACTTGGGGCAAGTGGTTCCATTGTACTTTTCGAAAGCAGGCGCCCTGAACTTCGGAGGAATTTTCACACCTGGGACCAACCCTAAGTCAGACATGTCCATACCCAAAGCATTCTGGCTCTCAAAAGCCTTCAATCTTTCTTCGAGCATACGAAACCTTTTGTCCGCCTCAATAGGGAAACTCCTCTCAGCATCGTAAAATTGTTCATCCTAATTATCCTCCTCCCGACGAGGAACATAAATCTCAGCATCACTTCTTCTGGATTGACTCATAGGAGGGGGTGGAGGAATGCCAGTACGTGGAGGGTTCACATCTCCGCCCGGAGTATTACCATTAACCACATTCCCACTACCAGCCCCTGGGATAACGACAGCAGCCCTGTGAATAACTGCCCTTAATTCCTCTTGATGTTGAGCTATACCCTGCATCACCTCCATGCACTGAGCCATACGAGTTTGAAATTCCCACAACTTCGCTCGCACTTGATCCATGATTCTTCTCTGATTGCTTCGAGTTGCGTAGTGGTGAGAAGTCAGGTTTGCAGTTCTGAAGAAAGTACCAAGTCAGAATAAGAATTTCCATCTCTGAATATCTATTATGCATATGAGTATGAGAATGCAAAATGTCATGTGATGCAAATGCAAGGACACGGAATCAAGGCATCCATAAATGCTGAATAGCTGCTGTGCTGATGACTGAATAAGTTCAAAGGTCTGCTCTAAAGAAAATATCGGAATACCAGAATATCCGAATAACCAGAATACCGGAATACCAAGTTGATAAGTCTACACTGATAGGAAAACCAAAAAACCAGGTAGGAGGAAGGTTACGGTTACCTGCAAACCTGTAAACACCCGTCCATTCTCACATGTGGGTACTAAAACCAAGGATCCTCAGCATTGGACTCCTATGTCGAGAAATAATGATACGGTCACCATTTCTGGTTTGGCATTATCACCAATCGAGGATATCTCCACTGGTTCCCCTAAAAAAGGGTCACTCTATGTAAGTTCCCAGCTTCGGGTCCTCGGATCAAGAAGTATAATGGGTTTGCCATTTCTGGTCTACCATTACTACTTCTTGGGAGGAGTGCCTCTACTGAGTCCTCGGGGAAAGGGTCGCCAGAGTCGACAGCTCTCTAGATCAACGCCCCGAAATGCGCAAGACGCGCGCGTCAAAATATCTCCCAAGAAAACCTCGTCTGGATGTGAATTTCGTGAACACCAAACGTACCAAGATGGCACGTAGGTCCCACCACTTTCCACTCTAGTCCTAGGTGTATACTCAAGCCTGTGTATTGGGCTTATCCTTCGGGAATCCAACCCACCCAACAGCACAACAGCAGCAGAGCAATATGATAACAGTAATCAAATGCGATAAATGCAGTAAAATACAGTAATACAGTAATATACAACAAAATAAAGCACAACAACAAACACCCAATAAAATGAAAACAAACAAGCGCTAGGATTGACTCGCATAGGGAATCAGAGTCGCCAGCTGTCGCTCCCAGGATTTTCATCCAAGTACAAACGCGAAAGTGGGCAGAAACTGAGTCGTCAGCAATGTGTATTTATCCCAAGAGAGGGAAAGGAAACACTGCGTAAACCTGAGGGAAAGGAAAAGCATGGTCTCACGACCAAGAGAAACGGGTAAGGGAGTCGATTACGCGAGGGGAAGGTATTAGCACCCTCACACATCCATCGTACTCGATGGGATCCACACTTGTTGTCTAATCAAAGGGTGAGTTATCTAAAGCCTACGGCTAAACAGAAACGAGGGATGGGGAAACAAAGACGGACTCGCAAGGATTATCGCAATCCTATGCCTAGTATCTTCGTGGACGAACGAAGAATCAGAGTTGACGTAGTTCGACGGACTACGCACTAAAGGGGGGAGGTTGCTCGCCAAGACATCGTCGTCTTGTGCCTACGTATCCTCAATCTAATCAGAGAGAGGAAATCAGAGCAGTCGTAGTTCGACCTATGGGTCGGTGAAAAGGTCTCGATCACACTAGGGCGAGAGAAAAGGCTCGGGTAACAAGTCTCGATCACACTGAGGCGAGAGAAAAAGAGAAGTTAGTTGTTAGTGTGTTCGCCGAGATATCACATCTCGTGCCTACGTATCTCATCTGGAAAGAGAATCAGAGCATCCGTAGTTCACGCGACTACGAGAAAACTAGAACGGTCTCGATCGCACTGGGGCGAGAGAAGATACTCGGTATCTGAAGAAGCGCTCCTGAAGAAGTGAATTGACTTTGTTTGTGATTCGCACTGCACTAAAGTCTATGACACATAAGCGAATGCGTCACACGGTCGCCCCCAATGGGACGTATGCTAAACACTCTAGAAAAGTGAAGGGAGACCCCTCACTTGTCATTTCTAATGTACTTAAGGCTCGTGGCGCACAATACTCATCGTATTTATTGAGTGTCTTGATTATTGTTTTGAGAAGGAAGCGCACGCAAGGCCTAAGGGAAACTGAATCCTACAAGTTATCATACAAAGTGGCCCTAAGGTTAAGGATTAGGAGGGAAGTCTACCTAATGTTGTCATGCTTGGATTGAGAGTCTAATGTCTATCTTACTCCGAGCTTAATAAAAAATTAGGTCGGACTAGGAGCCTTAAGGGAGCATGTGAATACAAAATAATCAACAAGTAAACACCAAACAACTCAATCACAAAGAGAAAACCGAATACAAAACCAAATCAGGAGAAATTCAAGTACGAAGAGAAAATCAAATAAAAAAGCGAGTATCACTAAGAATTAGTTTAATCAAGATTAGCATCTAATTAAAAACAATTAATCAAAATCAAAATTAAAAGTTAATTCGAAACAAGATTAAAAACAATATCCAAAATCAATCTAAAACCAAATATCTAAAATTAAGATCAAAATTTAATGAAAAGCTAAATTGGATTTTAATCAAAATTAACTCCTAACCTAAATCTAAAAATTATCAACAATTAAACAATTCTAAAAATTCAATTAAAACAATATTTATTTCTAATTATAAAAATAAACTCTAACTCAAAATTAAAATCTAATTCTACTCAAACAATTTAATAGAAAATTATTCAAGAATTAAAGAGAACAATTAGAATTAAAATCAAGAAAATCAAAGGGTGCAACAGCAGATTGGGGAGGTGTCAGAATCAATCCAGGCGCATGGGCCTGAGGTTAATGGCCCAACGATCTTGTTCAAAGGATAAAGGGGGTGTGGCAGTGTTTGGATTGTGGTGAGGAAACAAAATTCTGGGCGAGTGGGCTTTCAACAGCAAGCCCAAGGAATTGTCAAACATGAAGCCAAGGGGAGGGGGGTGCAAATGGGATACTAAGGCGTATGGAAATGAAAACGATCGTGGGCCCAGAAGCCCAATCCATGGTCATGTTAAACACGGTCAAAATCTAAAAAAACCCTAGAAGTCTTCGGTAACCCGCTTCACTCTTCTTCTTCATGCGCCGTGACCTCCATCTTTCTCTGTCCACTACTTCCGCCATCATCTTCGCCGCCGTCTAAAAACAACTATCCCTTTCGCCGTCGTCTCTCTTCTCTCACCATCATCACCTTCACTCAACTCAATCTCTCACTCTCTCCTTCCGAAAGCAAACAAGACTGGAAAGCCACCGCCTCCACCACATCACGACTCACACTGGTGGCGAAGAAAAACTGATTCCGTCGTAACCAAACCTAGACGCACCACTCCCTACGCCGCGCCGTTGGAAACACCGACTCAACCTCCTTGTTCCTCTTTTCCAAACGGCGCCGCCTGAACTCCTTGTGTCTCTCCTTTGCCGGCAACGCACAGTTTCATCGTGTCGTTCCTTTCCCGGATTCAACCTCCGTTCGGCTCATCTCCTCGCTCTCAACGACTCGCATCGCACAAAGTCCTCACTGGCGGTTTACTCGGTTATCACAGAAAAACGGCGTGGCTTGGTTACGATTCTACATCATCGCTATCTACTGATATACATCAAGACATAACAAGAAAACAGAGAAAAAAACAACGCGGCTTACCTACCGGAGCAGTTCCGGCGACTCTTCGAAAGCGATGTATGCGTATTCTTCAAATTCCTTTGAATTCTGTTATGTTTTTCAATCTATCTTCATCTTCTGCAATCTGGTGCAGCTTCTGAACGCGAATTCTTTTTTTTCCTTTGGGTGTACTCTGCGTTGTTGTTGTAGTTGAGCTTTCGATACCGTTGTGAATCGTAGAGATCTGCTGAACCGATGCTATTGTTGCTGGTTCTTGCCGTAATTTGTAGTGACGTGGAGAATTTGGTGAATTGCAGATGAAGTTGCTGCACTGATGTTTTCTGGAAAAATGAAGCTCAATTTGTTTTTGATTGGTCTTGCAGGTTTTTGCTCTTGTTGAAATTTGGTGAATCAGAGCAAAATTATGGAAGAGCTGTGTGAAATTGTGGACTGAAATTGGAGATGAAGCTGAGAGGTGTGTAGAGGAAGACGTGAGCCAAGGGTGCTGCTCTTATATAGGGAGGAAAAGAAGGATCGAGAGAGGGAGAGTTTGTTAGGAGAATTCTGTTACGAGATTCACGCGAAATCAGTCACGTGCTTGTAATGCTTTGCAATGGCATTTTTTTTTTGGTTTTGCACGTGCGTTGTAGCTGCTATTTTGAGGCCAACTTTCTACTGCAATCAGTCCTTGCTGCTAAAAAAAAATCTGTTGTGAACATGCTGTTATTTAACTTTAAATGAGGTATAATCTTGTTATCACATATTTTGATACAATGAAATTTCCTGTTAAAAAATAACCCAACTCAATGTCCTGAGGCTTCAACTAAAAGCAACGTAACTGCACCCTTGTATTTTCCTACGCAATGCAATTTGCGCTGGCATCTTGATAAGGTGATGGTTATGAAGAATACCCTCAATCCTTAACAAATACAGAACTATTCCCTCTTGACCTCAACAAATTCCTCAGCTTATTATTACACAGAGCATCACCTAATGGTAAATCATAAACATTGCAATTAGCCATGTCAACTATCAAGCTTCATTTTCCACGCCTTGGTTTAGCCATGTCAACAAATAACGTCTTTTTCCAGGGTTACCAATACTCTTCAAATCATAATCTATGGATACTTGGTTTAGTAACTCGAATCTTGGTTATAGGCTTTAAAATGGATTTGATGATGGAATATGGATTTAAAAGTGGATATTTGAAATTGTTTTGGTTAAATAAAAATGGATATATAAAAAAGATGGTCAAAATGGTTATTTGGAAATTTGAAATGGATATTGGAAAGTAATATGGATAAAAAGAAAAGAAATGGATTTGGAATGGTATTGGATTTAGAAAAAGACTAAAGATAGGGATTAAAATGGATATTAAAATGAAATTGATATTTAGGAAATGGACTCTTGAAATGGACATGGTGAAGCTTATTGGTTAGAAAAGATGGATATGAAATCTCGTCTGTGATCCAAAATTAATCTTGCATTTTTCCACAAGCCTCTGATTAAGATGAAGCAAACCACTCCTGGATCATCGATTAACCTGAATTTGAAACAGAGGTCTCATGAATCATTGCTCGACAACTGGCTGACTTCAATCATATGACAAATTGACCTTGGATACACATTGCCTGAGAAATAAACCACGCACAGATAACCTGCAATTAAAGCGAACTCTTGATGATTTGACCAAGACGAGGTCTAACTTCCATCTGATCTTGATCATGACTGAATAACCACACTTGAAAAGAAGCAATGCCATCATCCCGGATAACCCTGATGTCCTATCCATGATGAGGAGTAAACCCTAATCCTGAACCAATCAAATATAATCTTGCCAACCAACTTGAACCAAAGAAATGATGAAACCTAAGGCCCTTGATGCCTTTGAGAACTCTTGAATCCAATACACTTGATACTTGACGAATCCTCTGATGTGAAATTACAACAATGGGAATTCAAACCTCTGCCAAACTTGAATGGAATTATCTCTAGGCACATAGGAAGCCCTGACTCAGAGAAACTCCTGTTCCTATGTCTCAGAAGACCAATGCGATGTATTATGAATTATGACCTAAAGAAGATGCAAATGAGTGCGAAACAAAAGCCAGAGGAAGTTGAAAAAAGAGAGGGCAAATTTTGGGGTGCTACAGAGGCCCAAAGAGTTATTTGTTTGAAAATGGCGATCGCGCCAAGATTTGAAAACACAGTGGGTCTTATACGATGACCGAGGCCCAACAAGGTATCTTATTTACAAGGAATGAGTCTTACACTCTATTAGAGGCCCAAAAAGGTATATTGTTTATAAGGAATGGGTCTTACACTCTATTAGAGGCCCAAAAGTGTTTGAAAAAGATTTGTTAGGGTGAAAATCAAAGAAACCCTAATTTCATTTTCTTTTAAAAGTAATCCTTTTAATAAAATGAATAAAAATGACAAAAATACCAAATAAGTCTAAATAAACTACTTGCGATTTTTGATTAAGATTTGAAAAATGAGGTTTCAATCACAAGATGATTTAGGACTCATTTGATTTTGATTTTCAAGATGAATATTCATTTTTGAAAGGTTTAAAAGCAATAAAAATGAATTTATTTACAAAAATATCAACTATATTAAATAACTAATATAAATTTTAATTTTTTGTGGAATAAAATATTTTAACATTTTTGTGATTTTTTTTGCAAAAAGAACCAATAAAAAATAATTAAAATTGAGAGAGAAATTAATTTTCCAAATCATTTAAAAATAATATGAAAAATAATAAAAATGAAAAAAGAAATAAAAAGAGGTCTGGGGTGACGGGGATTCGAACCCCAGACCTTCCACTCGCTCAATACACACAAACCAGCTGATCAACCACAGGGGCGCAATGCCAATTCAAATATAGTATGACAAATGAAAAATATATAGAGAACTTGGTTTTAAAACCTAAAGAATGGCGCCATGGCCATCTTCTTCCTTGGGCCAGATGCGTGAAGCGCTCTATCTCACTCGCTTCTCAACCATTTGACATGACTCAAACACCAAATTCATGCGTTTTTTAACAAGGAACATGATGGCAATATTTGATTTCATTTATTTTCAGTGTGTAGCAAGTTACATTAACATGAATGTATGAACCCTAATTTTGCAAAAGCAATCGTGCAGACATGTTTGTGAGTGTTATGGTCAATTTTTTTGAGGGGAAACACTCAAATATGATGATAAGCAATTGGCAAAAGTATCATGCGAGGAAATATGCATGGATCGTGTTATGAGAGTTTCAGGCTTACCTTGCTGCAAAACGAATTGGAACTCTGCACAAAGTGTGTTCCAGAAGTAATTTGATGACCCCTACAACTTCACTGGATGTTGTGGAGTGGATATCAACCTTTGGAACTCTTTGAAACTCCTTAGATCAAATTGTGGTATCCCAACTGCATAATGGCTAGGTTGAAGAGTGAAATTTTGATGGAGGTGTTTCAGAAGTGGTTTAGGTGTTTGGACAGCTTCTATACATCATATGTGATGTGTTAGAAATGATGGTTTGAGTTGCTTGGCTCTGCAACTCAAAACCCGATAGTACTTGCTCAAAAACAAAGAAATTTGGCACTTAAGGAGAGAATGAGAGAAAGCAATGTTGTAGGCTGCTTTGGTGTAGTTTGAATGATTAGTTAAGACCTCTATTTATAGTGGATCAACTCTTGTCTTAGAGGAATAGTAAATGGCTGCTGGATCATATCACATTCAATGGCTTTGGCTTGGTGGCATTTCTTCTCATGCAAGGCAAACTAGCCTCTCCCAAGAGCAAGGCTATGTCTTGACCAAATCCACATTCTTCAGATGTTTTAATTATTTTTTAAGTGAGCATCTTGACTGAGTAGAGTGGCTTTGTTGAAAGTGCACTATTTCACATAAATGCCTTTGAATTCAAGGCATATATGCCAAAATGCATTAATCTCAAGTTGGAAGATCCCTTGGCTTTTTGAGTCAGCTTTACAAGTTGGATCAGTTGGATTAGGATCAGATTAGATGACTGTGGCATATGGATCATTGGTCTTGACTCAAAAGTCGTGTAAAGCAAGCAAACATGCAAACTGGTTTTTCCAAAATAGTTGCAGCAACATGACTTTGAGTTGCTATATCTCTTGATTTCCGTGGAGTTTTTTCATGCTGATGGACCCTTTGAATTGCTAGCAATATGCACAAAAACTTTGGTGTTTACACCTTGAATTGATTCATCTTGCAACTGTGTGAAAAAGTGCCCCAAGTTTTGGTGTTTCACTTGAAATCTGCCTTGGGCAGAATTTTTCTAAGTGTTGGAAAAAGAAGCATTTTCATGTTTTTAGTGATTTTGATCCAATCATAACTTGAAATCTATGAGGAATTGGAATGAGGTGTAGTTGACACTTTTGAAGTATGCCATGAGAGCTACAAATCCAGCTTTGGACCATCCAAAATGGTTGCTTGAATCTCAAGTTATGATCCTTGAAAGTTGGTACCCTAGCCACTTTGTTCCATAACTTAAAAAAATTCTAAGTTTTTTATGGTTACCCCTTTTATAAGTTAACTCACTATTCTTGATTTTTCTTGATGAATGATGATTCAAATCACAAATTAACATTGTATTAGAGTTAAGGAAACTTGGTTGACAAAAAATCAAAAAGTCAAACTTTGACTTTTTTGTACAGTTTACTTTTTCAACAGATGAATTTTAAACTGTGCGATCCTATATGAAATCAAGTCCTTGACCTAAATCAAACTTAATGGATGGATTCCATAGGTGATATAGGGTGTATTGAATCATGTCCCAGGGTTTGGAAGCATGTCTTGGTCAAAAGTCAAAGGCACAGTTGACTTTTTCTTCAAAACCCTAATTATGGTCCAGATGAAATTGAAACTTGTAGATCAAGCTTCTTGGATCAATCCATTGTTGCAAATGGATCAATGTGATGTGTTTAAGGCCCTCAAATCATGTTTTGGGGTCTTAGCTCATGTTTTGTCCCAAAAGCCAACTTAGGGGTGAATTAGGTCAAGAAACCCTAATTCCTGATTTTTGGTAATTGCATCCCCTGAGGCCAAATTGACTTGATGATTGGGTTCATGAGGTCCCTTGGAGTATCTTGGGTTGTGCTTTGAAGCATTGGCTCATGCCTAGATGAAAATTTTATCTGGAGGCCTCAGTCGACCAAAACCCTAATTTGGTGACACTGGCGATCTTGAGGCTTAATCCATTTGGAATTTTGCAACCTTGTGCTTGATTCTTGATGTGGGAGTCCTCTTGATCCTCTATGGGTGTTTGAGAGGTTAGACAAGTTGAAGATCATGTCATTCCTTGATTGATCCTTTGTCTAAGTGCTCTCATAGGGCTCAAAACCCTAATTCTTGTTTGTAGTGAATGCTCACCCATCTTTGGGGAGACTGATGAGGCATAATGGTACATCCATATTGTGGTGATAATTTGCAGAATGATGGGAAATCTTGGTGGTCAAAATTTGGGGTATGACAAGTTTTAACCAAAATTTAGTCAAACCTCAAGAGCTTTCAATCTCCCCCTTTTGACAAATTTTGGCTAAAACTCCTTTTGGACAATAAACCCAGGGTGTTCATGACGTCTCTTCACCCTGAGTGGCGGTTATGATTGGAATACTGAGGTGAATCCAATCATGTTGGTGTACATGAGGAAGAGGATGACATACATTATCCCTTTCCCCGTGAATCTATACTTCCTCACATGGGGGGAAGAATTTTGCTTTTGAAGCAACCAAACACCAATATGGGCAACTCAGAACACAGGGCACGACTGTGTTCATAACTCAGATCAAGGACACAAAAGAAGGACTCAGAACATATGGGAAACCTGAGACTCAGTTAGAATGTCAGAACATTATGTCCAACATTCTTACAAACCAACTGCAAGGACAGACTCAACCCTTGTACTTTTCTCCCTTTTTTTAGCCAAATATTGACAAACATGTCCAAGACAGACCCATACCCAATCTGAGCAAACCCAAAAACAGATAAGACCAATGAGAACCCAGCACAACAGAAAAGACAACCTAAGACAAGATGAAATCAAGAACACCCTTTATATACAAGAGCGTTTTTCTTAGGATGTAACGAACCATTGGAAGTAACACATGTCCATTCAATGTGAGCATTAAATGAAAGGATGTAACTTCATAGACAAAAGTACACCGGCTAAGTCGCATTTTACTGTTTTTTCTTTTAATGAGGACCATACAAGGAATGCACATTTACCAAGGCGCATGTTTAACATGCGTTTCCTAAGACACATTCTCTCCACCGTCCAAAACAATCAATAAGGATACAACCATACATCCTAACCAATGTTCTGACATCTTGTCAGACTTTGTTTAGTCCTTCTTGTAACCTCAGATGCATAGACACAGTCCCTTTTAATGAGCCCCTAGAATAATCCTTTCAACCAGAAGACCAAGAATAATTGACCATGATGTTAAGACATTTCTTCAAACATCTCCCAGTTAGCAGCGAAGACTCCCAAGATACATGTGTCACTCCGATTCAATCCATTGATACCCAATGACAGAATCAGAACAACCTGTTAAGTCCACCTAGAACTTATACCAATAGCGCAATGTCATGACATCTCGTCTGACATTACATCCTCACCAGAGGCATTCTATCACAAACTGCTTGAAACCACAAACAATCTTGATAAACAACTGCACTACTATAGAAATTAATCCAAAACAAAAGTTTAACTCCCCCTGTCTAAGATAACCAGTGCTCTTTTGCAAGAAGAACACCTTAAATGAATGGAAAACATAAGACCCATCTTCATGTCTTCAAGAGCGCACCCTCTGTTCAACACACCTGCTAAACTCATTCATCTAATGCTTGATCCTCAAGCAAACCATGTACCACACTAGTACATTTAACAGACATAAGTTCTCCCTCTATCTTTCACAAATGATGCTCCTTCAACAAGAAACACCCCAAAATCACCACATGATATCCCATGACAGCTTCATGATCATATAGTGAGAAGGTACCAGGACCACATCCTTGTACCACAACCAACAAACTCTTGGATTGAGACCAAAATCACCATTGATCCCTCTCATCCAGAAACCATCCATACCCTGTACAAATCCACCTTGAATTTTACAGCCATAGATATCCTTGTTCCTTGAGATACAACCCAATTGAATCTGGAATGCTTCACATTCCTTAAAGAGACATACATAACCCCTTATTTTGCTAGCTCGCCCAGATGTTCTTCACACTTGAAGTACATCAAACACATGCCCCAGAGATCCTCTGCATACTTGCTTCACGAGCACCAAACTGATCCACTTCTCTCTAGCATGACTTGTAGCAGAAGAAACCACCTATCCACAAGCATTTTGACCTCAGCAAGAGTCAGTCTTCCAGATAAACACCCCATGATCCAAGACAGTCTTCAATTTATCATTCTCCCATATGATAAGATAGAACACTTCTGATTCAACTGGTGAATATCAGCTTCCACAATCTGAACTCCAAGTTCAGAAACCATGATGATGTTCTAACATCAGTTAGGACATCCTGATCATATCATAGACACCATACAATATGGTTCTTGATACAATTATCACAGGACTTACTATCTGCGTAGTAATCCAATTGAAGATCTTCAGAGAACACAACACCACCGGCTTGATCAATAAGAACTCCAGTCAACCAACGAGAGAAATAAACTCTCATTCAACTCCCAAACAAAGGTAATATTCCATAAGCAACTTAAAGCTTCTACCACAAGCTCCAAGATATGAACAGAACCAAAACCTCATTTGAATTTCAACCAACTACCCTTCTGCACAAGGGTAATTAGTTCCAAGCACCCTACTTGAATGCACGATAGAGATCAACCAAAGGCCACTGTTTGATTAATCTCAGAATTCTTCAGAGTTCCATAAAATCTTCTGATCAACCAATGAAACCTAATCTTCAAGTTACATAATTCACCTACTCCATAGTAAGCCATCTTAGATACACCAAGATTCAGACATGTAACATCTAATCCTTCTTGCAGCTCCTGCAAACTGCATGAGATATACCTTTTTGAAGCATTAATTCCATTTATTTCTGAGAAGACCAACTTATCTTATGATGATGTGCCACAACATCAACTAAGACCCTGAAGTTTGTGCTTGATGTCACAACACCTGATCAGACATCCAGCTGAAGAATTCAGTTCTTCATTCTACCACTTAGAAGAACCTCCTCCCTATAACAAAACAAGAGTTCCATGTTTTCATAGACTTGATAAATGATATCAAGTTAGAGTAGACAACCTCCATCCTGCTTCATTGTACTATCACAACCACCTCATCTTTAGAGAAACCAAGCATGCCAAAGCTTGATGCTTCAGTAGAGATCAGTAACATAAGGTCTTTACAAAAGGAATCTCACCTTCTTTAAGTAGAAACTTCTTCAGAAAGTCAAAGATAGCTGCCACTTATCCTTGACCTCCAAGATGAGCAAGATCACATAAGATCAGAAATAAACTGACCCAAGCAGTGCTATCACCAGCACCATATTCTAGACAAGTTTCTTGCTAGGAAACTTTCCAAATAAAGATCAGATGCCTATAGTAAAAACTGGAACACACTTGCTGCACTCCAATACTCCTCGGTCAAAAATAAACTGAACTAAGAGAATTGTCTTCATCTTCACTTCCAATAAAACTACATTCTAGTCAAGCTTCCTTCCACGAAAACTTCATAGTCTGAATACATGCCTTGTAATAAAGACTAATCCTACCACACACACATGTATGGTACCAAGATCATCATCTACAACTCCTTTGCTCCAGAGATTCACTCCTTGAATCAATAGGCTTCTGCACATACTTCACTGTCAAGATGGTTCAACATCTGATATAACACCAGTTCCTTATCTTGACTGTACACATTATCCAAAGAACAGATCCTTTGAGCATATGCAACAAGAGATATTGTACTTTCTGATGTACCAACTTATCACCAGCGATCTTGTACTCCAACATACAAGGATAATCAATTAAATATTTGTAAATTCCACAAATAGAAATTGATCTTAAATCCTTGTCCTCAAGACCATACATCCTGTAGGACATACGATCTACCAGATATCAACACAACTGTGTCAACATCTTTCCAGTCAAACAACATGTTGAGACATCAAGTCTGTCACCCTTAACTCAACCTGCCTATGACTTTTCTTTGCTAATAGAATCCTTGTAAATCATGAATGGTGAAAATAAATCACCTCCCATTATCTCCAAGTTGAATAACATCCATCAGCACCAGAGATCTTCTAAATCCATCTTCAACATAAGAACAAATTATCCTTCTGAAAGAGCTCTTCAACCACGACCAGAGATGCCTTTATGAGTGGACTTGAGTGAAAACTCAATTATCTTTGGCAACTCTGTCGAAAAGAACATTTACCAAATTCATAGATCATGAATTTGATAAACACGATCTCAACTCACCTTCTCTTCAAACTGGCTTCAAGATACAAGTTAGAACCAAACTTCCAAGTATCATGACATAAATCAACCAACAACTCTCTCCATTCCATTGCTCCCGACTTTGGAACGACTAGAGCTTTCATAGATGCTGATATCTTCAAGAAGAGAAGCCAACAATCAAGATCTTCCACCATTTTTCTTCAGTCACAACTCCAGAATTCCATAAATACTAGAGTTCTTCCATCAAAAACATATGCAGCGGAACCACCAAGGAACATCTTCAACATGCCCTAATAAGACGTCATAACATCTTATAAGACACCATACAAGAGAACTAGCCACTCCTTCTACAATTGTTGTAGAAACTCCTCAAAAAGCAAGAACAACCACCAGTAGTTGTTACCTTCGATCCAGAACATCCATCTCATCCATTAATACCCTTAAGTATGTCTGAGTGAATGATCTGATCTCCCAAACTCCTCATTGTTTAAAGCGCTAGAAAGTATATCCCAATATCTCACCCAGAAACAGAACAAGATGCCTGCTCTGATACCAATTGAAATTCTGGAATAGCAGATAGCAGATGTCCTAACAAACGTCAAGACATTGTTCTCTGCACAACTTTAAAACAAGAACAGAACAAACAAACTGATATTCAGAACATCAACAACAACAGCAAGACAAATATTTCGACATTTGTTACAACATGTTAATCAAAACTGAACTATAAATTGCTAAATGATAAACAACACAAAATATGATAACTTAGTTCGGTGCAAATCACCTACATCTGGGGGCATACCAAGCCAGGAAAAAGAATCCACTATCAGTAGTATAGTTTTATGTAAACAACCGCTGGTTTACAGTAAACAACCTCTGGTTTACCTATCACTACCCAATGGAGACTTTATCATTAGAAGTCACATCTAATTGATAAGAGAAACCCATCTTACTCCCTAAATCACCACTTGTGATTATCTAACAGTTATAGTCACAATAACTGTATCATCCTACTTGAAAGACACCCATTTCAATACAAAGTTCAGTCAAGTATTCTTGACTAATAAGCTAATTCGGATTTGCTTAAAAGCTTCATCCAAGAACAATACACGATTCATTACCTACGGGTTTCTGAATCTGTACAAGCATCTATGTCTTCCACAATGTATCAAATCGATACAGAGGGATACTTACAACACTAAGGAGCCAATGACTCTAAAAACCCTAAACCCTACTTTACAAAAGTTTACAAAATAGGATTCCTAAGTCTATGTCGTTCCTCTCTCTTTTCTGCCCTAGGACTAGGTCTTCTTTTATAGTCTTCTGTTGCCTTGGGCTTCAAATCTTCTGTTGACTGATTTCTTGATCCACTGTTGTGATCACTCCTTGAATCTTGCACCAGATTTAAAACCTGCTATATTTTTCGAATCTGGATGTTGGAACATTGTATTTGACATATTTGTCTGCAGCATTCTTCATTAAGTTTTAACCAAAATTTAGTCAAACCTCAGGAGCTTTCAATATATATATATATATCTTAATTGCTCAACATTATCATGATCATTTCATCTCAGTGCATGCATTCATTTTAACATCATGTGGAACATGTTTGAAATTTAATTTTTAAGTATTTTAACTTCCATAGCAGATGTAACCAGTTACATTAATTGGTTAACCGGTTCCATAAACATAAAAAGGGTTTTTCAGAAGATTGTTTCAAACATTATGTTTTTGGTAAATTGTGGCATTTGAAACCGCCGTAACAGCACTTTCAAACCGCCATAATTTTCACCGGTTACTTACACGTAAAAATATTTTAGTTTTTTGAAAAAGTATCAGGTGTAACTGGTTACACATTCGAAAATTTCAAATTTTACATACCTTTTCATGAAAAAGATGATTCCAACATTTTGCAACTTTCATACATCAAACATGACAATGTTTCATGAATATACACTCTTTCAGAAGGGTATATTGCATGTATATATACACGTGGTTTCAGTTTTAAAAAAAAAAGTCTCTTAGACACAAAAATTTCATATTTCAAAAGATATTCTTTGATATACAACTTTCACATCTCATAATCCAAACAAGTTTCTAAACTTTTAAATATGAAACTTTTTGCATGAACTTTCATACATACTCATTAAAGTTTCATTCATATTATTCTGAGCATTTAGGTGTGTATGTTTGGATTGTGATCAATACAGAGAGGAAATCAATTAGTACGTAATTGATTCAAGAGCTATCACTTCTGTTACAAACTCAGATTTGTGTATACCTTGTTGTCCAGGATTGTTGGAAATAACAGAGTGAAAAAAAGATTTTTTTTTCTTTTTTCACGTATGTTGCTTATGTTAGAAGATTGTAGGATAAATATTGGTTGGAGACTTGTACAAAGATCTGACATAGTGAAAAATGTCTCACAGGGAGTGAGGGACTTGAGTACTCTCGGATTGTGAGGGGAACCAATATACATCGTTGTGTCCTTTACTTTCTGCATTTATTTTTCAGCATATTTATTTTCATATCAGCTCTGAAAATAACAAAACCAATGATAACGCTTTAAATTGAGAAAAATACAATAAATCTAATTCACCCCCTCTTAGAGACCGCACATATACTTATATAAAATTATGGTCATGAATTTCCTTGGAATTTGAAACTGGTGGCACATAGTTTATCCAAATTCTTAACCTACTTTTCTTAGCCTCAAGGTCTGCAGACTTCAGTTTCCGCTTTGTATTTTCTTCCATTATGTTTGCACTCCATTCAACATATTTAGCAAAACCCTATTTGATGAAAAAATCAAATTGAGAAAGACTTAAGGCATATATTAAAAGACATTTCATGGGATAAAAGACATGGAGAAACAGTTCGTCAGGGCTCAATAAAAAACTCTCACAAAATCAACATTTTTCCCAAACCCTAAACCGGATTTAGATATCCCGAGGCTGGTAGAAAAAACACATATTTATATTTAAAATAGAAAAATGAAAACGAAAACGAATGCAAACAGACTTGAAAGAGAAATGGTACGACTTTACCATTATCAGTTAACAAATCCTTGATATGCTGAATGGATTTGCGGTGGGGATGACCGTGCAGTGATATGATCCACCGAAGAGAGTGAGGAACCCACTAGGTTTTGCAGGGAAAATAGAAAGAGGATCAATATTATGAGGAAAACTGATGAGAGAGAATGGATAAAAGGGTTATCTCAAAAGTTTGAAAATTTGAAAGAATATTTACAAATATGTCGCCATTTGGCAATATGGGCTTTTTTTGTAACACCCCAAATTTGTAAGAATATTTATTTAATTTATTTAAATATAATATTCGTTATTTTTGGTGAATTTTGGTGGTTTGTGTTGACGTCGGTATTTTGTGGAGTTTTGGTTATTTATTTAAATAATAGTATATAATATGGAATATATTAGTATTATTATTAATTTAAATAATATTAGATGAACTAAGGGCAAGATGGACTTTTGAGGAGGATTAGTGAGGGTAAATTGGGAAAAGCCCAATTTAGAGGCCCAGGGGTTAGGTTTAACAAAAAGGAGAATTGAGAACAATAGGATTTTTTTTTGTTAGATCGTGAAAAGGAGGAAAAGGCCAGAGCTCTGAGGAAAGAGGGAAGAGCTTGGGATTCGAGAAGGTTTCCAAGAACATAAGAGAAAAAGGCTTGGAATCGACAATCTAAGGTATGAGGAGTATTACCGTTCATTGTTTTCAATATAGGGATTCAATGTATTTAAAGTTGATTTTGAGGTTTATGTGATTTTGGGGGTTTATGAGTAAACTGAAGGAATTATGATGTATTAGTGAGGTTTATGTGATTCTTGTGGGTTTATGAGTAAACTGAGGAAATTATGATGTATTCGTGGGTTGATGACGAAGGTGAAGGGATTGTGAGGACTTTGGGGGTATTGGGGTTTTGTGAAGGTTTATGTGATTTTGAGGTTTATGACAGTGTAATTAATCGATCTAATAGTCGTAGGATTTATGCCTTTGATGCCATGATGCCTTAGGGATGTTTTGGGGATGTTTTTGGGGTAATTGGGGCTGAAACCGTAAGGTTTTAAGGTCTGATGTACTACTGGTGCGTAGCAGCGATTGAAGGAAATCGCAACCTCACAAAGCGAACGAATCCTTCGCAAAGCGAACGTTCGCCCCAGATTCGTAAAGCGAATGGAGCAGCGAATGCGTGATGAGTTTGATTGAAATACTGATGTGTAATTCTGAGTATGAGCTTGAGTTCGCAAAGCGAACCTCCCAGCGAGTGACTTCGCTAGGTGAATAGAGGTAGCGAGGGAAGACAGAGTGAGGTTCTCTGGTTTTTGTATGGGTTTTGGGATTCGCTAGCAGCTCGCTAGGCGAATACCCAAGTGAACACGTTCGCAAAGCGAACGTCTGCGGTTTTGCGAAATTCTTTTGTGATTCTTGTGCTGTCTTGATGTTTCGAGTTGTGACTGTTTTGATGAATTGCTGTGGGTATATTGATGATTATGAGATGATGATTCATGATTTTTTGATGAATAAATGACGATATGATTAACATGAGATTTTTGATGAATGATGATGCACGTAATGACTTTTATTGACGATGATGATAATGACGTTGTGTATCATGCATTCATAGCATTTAGACTTCGGTCTATTGACGATGTTAGGGCTTTGGTCCAGTGATGATGTTAGGACTTTGGTCCAGTGATGATGTTAGGACTTCGGTCCAGTGGTGACTTCAATCCCATTGTGTGGATTGTAGTGTTTATGACGTACTCCAGTTCTTGTGTGGAATCGATCCTATTGACGGGGATCTTGATAACGTGAAAATACATCGTTTATTTGACTTGATTAATGCGTGTTTTCTAGTTGTTTTGATTTGCATTTGTACTATTATGTTGGTATTTTGTTTGATTTTAGGTATTTAGCCATTTAAGAGTCACATACGAAGAAATGAAGTAATTCGGATGAAAAACAGAAGAAATGCAGCAATTTGCACGCAAGGCATTGTCTGACGATTTTGGCCATAACGTTTTATCCGTAAATCAGAATGAGGCCCCGTTCGAAGCGTTGGAAAGCTAGCGAAGAGATCTACAACATGGAAAGATACACACTCGGCGGACACAGAGAGAGAGTCGGCGGGCGCCGACCCTTGTAACAGGCAAACGGTTAGAAACATTAAGGCAGTTACACACGTAGGAAATTATTGTTTAAACCGTTTTCCATAACGTCGTGCAGCAGTTACAGATTCATAAACACTATAAATAGGCCTTGTATTTTCACTTTTATTTTCATCCAATCTTAGTTTTTCAACATAGGCATAGAGTTCACTTTGTAAAGCAATAATCCTTCACATCGAGGGGTTGTTGCACTATAGTTGTTAGTTGGATTGGAGCAATCATAGTTAGGAGCTATTTACTTTCCAGCAATTTATTTTCCAGCATCTGTACCAGATTCAGTCTCCGCTTTGGAGCAGGTTTCTTTTATAAAATACAATTTATTTTATCCACATCGCTTTTATATTATTTATTTTCCCGCACTGCTTTATATTCGTTTATTTTCCCGTCTCTGCCATTACCTTATTATTTTATTTATCTGTGTGATCTGTGTCTCTTGGAACTGAACTTAAGCGTGACACTTGTGTTCACTCTCTCGAAATACACTCTCACACTTCGCACATTTTTATTTTAAATATGTCTTACTTTGCAAATCGATTTATTTTTATGTTCTCTATTACTATGTCTAGCTAAATCCCTTGTGCTGGGATGTGAGGATCGTCGTTCGGACGGTGCTCCACACGACATCTCTTTAGAAATACTTTAGGGGCTGTTTTTTATTTTAATTAAACTCTTCTGAACTTCAATTGATCGGTCATTACGTAAATGATACCGTGTTTTTGTTTGCGTAATGATTGTGACTAGATCGGGTAAGATCGAAAGCCGTCCGACACTTTAGAAAAGAGTTTGTTAGTTGTTAATTGATAAATATAGCGGAAGCACTTTATTGATTAACTAGGAAAGTTTTATATTATTAGAAAGAGGTTTTAAAACTATTTTCAGACGCGTTTATAGATTTAGGATCCGGTTGGCCGAGCATATACCGGAAACCCTTTGGTATAAAATATTTTCAATCGAAAGCACTTTTTAACTAAGTCTTAGAGGTAATTACATAAAAAAGGACTTTATCACTTTAACGCAAGGAGCGACCGGTGCAGCGTGAGCGGCTGGTATAGATTAAAGGTTAGGTCTGGTTCCGATCATGCTAACGTGGCGGATCCTTTTTAATTAACTCTTTTTCAAAGAAGAAAACATTGCCCCATAAGTATTACTAATTAGATGATAGGAGTATTGTTTGATTGATGTGAATTACATTCCAGTATAGTATTTATCTGATTTATTTCTATTTTCGTTCAGTAGAAAGCTTTTACCCCGATATTCATTAGCCTTAGATAAACAACGTAACAATAGTAATCGATAGATTAACATTGGTCTCTGTGGGAACGATAAATCTTTTATATTACTCTGACGCAATCCGTATACTTGTGGATAACACGCATCAAGTTTTTGGCGCCGTTGACGGGGACCAATTACGTCAAAATTTCGTACCCTATTGTTACACCGTCTAGACTAAGGCATCCCTTAGCCGGTAGATGCGAAGAACTCGCAGTACCGGAAACTTAGTTTATCCTTTAGAAGAGCCTGAACGTTACGCCCGAGCTCGTCTTTTACTTCGGAAACTTAAAAGAGCAATGGCAGAAGAAGAAAACGCTAAACCTCTTAAGGATTTCGCCTTACCCTTTAACGAAGAACCTCATTCTAGTATAGTTAACCCAACTATACCAGCCAATAACTTCGAATTAAAACCATCTCTGTTACAATTAGTTCAACAGAACCAGTTCGCAGGTCTTCCTACGGAAAACCCGAACCAACATCTTAAAGTCTTTATTCAACTAGCCGATACCTTAAAAGCGAACGGAGCTCCTCCTGAGGCAATACGTCTAAGACTATTTCCATTTTCTCTCAGAGATAGAGCTCGATCATGGTTAGATTCCCTTCCAGCCAACTCTATAACCACTTGGAATGACCTAAAGAAAGTATTCCTTGCTAGATACTTTCCACCGAGTAAAACTGCTGTTCTACGAAACTAAATAACCCGATTTACCCAAAGCGAGGGAGAATCACTTTTCGACGCTTGGGAGAGATATAAGGAACTATTAAGAGCATGTCCACATCATGGCTTAGAACAATGGCTTATAATCCATACCTTTTATAATGGACTCATGTACAACACAAAGATGACCATAGACGCTGCCGCTGGTGGCGCTCTAATGAACAAAACCTACCCTGAGGCTTGCGCTCTCATTGAGGATATGGCACAAAACCATTACCAATGGGGAACTGAACGAGCACCGGCGGAGAAGAAAGAGACCAAAGGAGGTATGTATGAATTGAGTTGTTTTTACCATATGAATGCAAAGATGGATGCTCTAGCTCAAAAGGTAGAAAACCTGTCTATCAACCCCACAGCAACCATAGCAGCTATACAACCCAGATGTGAAATCTGTGGAACCTCAGGACATACTATAGCTGAATGCAACCTTTTAGCCGAGAGTACCACATATCAGGTTAATTACGCCCAAAGAAACCCTTATTCAAACACATACAACCCTGGATGGAGGAATCACCCAAATTTTTCCTATAAGAATAATAACCCCACTCAAAATTCAACACCTTAAAGACCACCCGGTTTCCAAACTCAAAGACCCAACCAATTGTAACATATGTCCCTCAGAAATCAAATTTTGAGAAAAAGATGGACGGATTCATCTCAGCTCAATTACAACAGAACAAGGAGTTCATGAACCAAAACGTTCACATAAATGGACTAATTACTCAGTTGGGTACTAAACTCGATTCTGTAATTACCCATAACAAAATGCTTGAAACCCAAATCTCTCAAGTAGCACAACAACAGTCTACTCATGCTACACCAGGAGGACAATTTCCTGGACAACCTCAACCTAACCCTAAAGGGCATGCTAATGCTATAGCCCTAAGGAGCGGGACCACTTACGATGGGCCTATAAACCCTAGGTTGAATAATCCAGAACCTCCTAGAAAAAAGGTTGTGACCACACCTGAGAAAGAAGTTGAGAAATCAGTGGAACCTGAGAAATCTAAAGATACGAAAGTTAAGGAGAAGGAAAAAGAAGAGAATGAAAAAGTTTATGTACCACCTCCTCCTTACAAACTTCCGATTCCATACCCACAAAGACTTAAACAAACAAAATTGGATAACCAATATAAGAAATTCATAAAAGTGATTGAGAAACTCCATGTAGAGATTCCATTCACCGAAGCTATTACCCAAATACCATCTTATTCCAAATTCCTTAAAGACATTCTAACCAATAAACGAAGATTAGAAGATCCTAAACCTATAGAATGTAATTCAATCGCTGAGAATAAGCTTGCTAAGAAAGAGAAAGACCCAGGAAGTTTTTCTATACCTTGTGTTTTGGGAAACCAAGTTATAGATAAAGCACTTCTGGACTTAGGAGCAAGTGTAAGCTTAATGCCTTTAGCCGTTTGTAAAAGGTTAAACCTAGGAGAAATACAACCAACTAGGATGTCTCTCTAATTAGCCGACATATCAGTTAAATATCCAATTGGCATTTTGGAAGACATCCCAGTTAGGCTTGGTAAACTTTATATTCCAACGGACTTCGTCGTAATGGACATTAAGAAAGACGATGAGATCCCAATCCTTTTAGGTAGACCCTTCTTATCAACAGCTGGAGCTATAATAGATGTCAAGAAAGGAAAAATGACATTTGAGGTAGGTAATGAAAAAGTAGAATCTATACTATCCCAATTCTTAAATGCACCAGCCATAGATGACTCATGGTATGCCATCGATATAAGTGATGAATGCATAAGAGAACTGGATAAAGAAGATCCATTAGAAACCATCAAACTACCTTCGATCCCCATAATGGAGGACGACGGATTCGAACGCTTATCTGAACCTTACATAGATAACAGTCTTTATGAATGCTTGGTACTTACCCTAGATCATATGCCAGGTCCGAAAAAACCATCTATAGAGCTTAAGGAGCTTCCTAAGAATTTAAGATACGAATTCTTAGACGAAGAATTAAACCGCCCAGTCATAGTCAGTGCCACGTTAGATGGTCCTGAAACCAATCAACTCTTAGATGTTTTAAGAAAATATCCCTCAACTCTAGGTTATAATATCTCCGATCTCAAAGGAATAAGTCCTTCCGTGTGTATGCACCGAATTATGCTGGAGGAAGACTCAAAACCCTCTAGAGAACATCAACGAAGGATAAATCCTATAATGAGTGACGTAGTAAAAAGGGAAGTGTTAAAGTTGTTAGAGGCTGGAATAATATACCAAATATCCGATAGTAAATGGGTAAGCCCCGTACATGTGACGCCTAAGAAAGGAGGTGTCACCGCTGTACAAAACAAAAAAGAAGAACAAATCAAAAATCCTAAGGAGAGTGGTAATAAGGTTGAGGAGAGTTTTGGTAAGAAAAGAGTAGAGATCGAGAAAAATCCACCGACACCACCCGAAAGAGAGGTTGTCGAAGAGGTAGAAAAGGAAGCACCTATTGTTGTTCCTCCTCCCTATAACCCACCGATTCTTTTCCCGCAAAGGTTTGTGGAAGCTAAGAAAAATTCCCAGTCCAAAAGTTATGTGGAGGTATTGGAAACTATCCACACCAAGGCACCTATGTCTGAGGTCCTGCGTAAAAAGAGAAAATTAGAAGACCATGAAACTAGGGGAATCATTAGTGTTAAAAGGGGAAGGTTAGCCTTTGAGGTGGTGGATGAAAGAACTAAGCCCAAACTTGAAAACCTAATACTTAGGATAGATCCAGAATCATCACCACAAGTTCAAAAGAATGAACCACCCCACAGAAGAAAGAAAAGAAAAGGTGAGGGATATGTGAGATGGCTTGATAAGTGGCCATGGAAACCTAAGATTATTAAAAGTTTGATCGAGGAATCATTCGCAAGAGAACTACCATGAGTGCTTGGACTCGTGAGCCGTCGAGCTATCGACGTTAAACAAAGCACTGCGTGGGAGGCAACCCACGAGTATTTAATTTAATGTTTTCCTTTTACTATTTAAATTTGCAGAAAATAAAAAGAAAAATTACTTGCTACGTCTCAGCCACATCTAAGCGAAAAGAGGATTTGGCATGAAGTTGCATTCATCAGGTTCTTCCATTCCTTTACACATTTTATCAAAACATTGAGGACAATGTTTGGTTTAAGTGTGGGAGGGATTTTACTCGCTTTCTAGTTAGATTTCTTGCTTTCTTTATTTTTCTTTGTTTGTTATTGAGTCATTGCATGTATTGTCAAGTCATTTACATGTGTTTCCTATCGTTTATCCCGCTTTCCCTCTTTCTTGAGCCATACCAAAATTTGGAGAAAAGTGAATAAATTTTGAAATTTTTGAAAATTTTGGAACAAACAGAGGATAGGTTACAAAGACTTGGGAAAGTTCCTAAAAGATCGATATCGTCTTAACACCGTAGTTCTCTTGAATATAAGAATCAATTTGCATAATTATTATTCGAAAGCCTTGAATTCTCATTTCTGAAGTAGTCTTTAGTAGTTTATTTTAGCAGTCAGCACCATCTTAGTTACCGCTAAGTGAATGAACCAATGCAAATAAGTGAATGATCCCGTAAAAGAAAGAAAAAAAAAGAAGAAAAATAAGTAATGAAAAGAAAACGATTTGGAAAGAGAATCCGCCTTCTAAGTGAGGTAACCATCACCAGGTTATTTAGCCCAAACGGCGGAGGAACCTTTGAAATTAAGTTTGTGCGTCTGTATTGAAAAAGATAGCAAAAAGTGTTGAAATTAGGCATAAATATCGGGATCATAATCACCAACAGGTTTGTTCACCATGCGAGTACAAGATAACGGGCTTAATATGATTGCGCCTGAATGAAAAAGATGAAAGGTGAGATGAGTAAGTTTGGCTTGAGCATAATAATGTGATACGGATCGGTAAGTATAGGAAATAGACCTATGATCGCAAAAATGCGATGTGTGTTGTTACGATATCCTTAATTTTTGAGTTAGTAACTATCAGTGTGACCTTGTCCAAAGTAAAGTCCATAAGCTTAGTCACTATAAGAATCACTATTTTTTTCTGTTTACACGAGTTTTGCTTGAGGACAAGCAAAGGTTCAAGTGTGGGAGAGTTTGATAACGTGAAAATACATCGTTTATTTGACTTGATTAATGCGTGTTTTCTAGTTGTTTTGATTTGCATTTGTACTATTATGTTGGTATTTTGTTTGATTTTAGGTATTTAGCCATTTAAGAGTCACATACGAAGAAATGAAGTAATTCGAATGAAAAACGGAAGAAATGCAGCAATTTGCACGCAAGGCATTGTCTGACGATTTTGGCCATAACTTTTTATCCGTAAATCAGAATGAGGCCCCGTTCGAAGCGTTGGAAAGATAGCGAAGAGATCTACAACATGGAAAGATACACAATCGGCGAACGCAGAGAGAGTCGGCGAGCGCCGACCGTTGTAACAGGCAAACGGTTAGAAACGTTAAGGCAGTTACACACGTAGGAAATTATTGTTTAAACCGTTTTCCATAATGTCGTGCAGCAGTTACAGATTCATAAACACTATAAATAGGCCTTGTATTTTCACTTTTATTTTCATCCAATCTTAGTTTTTCAACATAGGCATAAAGTTCACTTTGTAAAGCAATAATCCTTCACATCGAGGGGTTGTTGCACTATAGTTGTTAGTTGGATTGGAGCAATCATAGTTAGGAGCTATTTACTTTCCTGCAATTTATTTTCCAGCATCTGTACCAGATTCAGTCTCCGCTTTGGAGCAGGTTTCTTTTATAAAATACAATTTATTTTATCCGCATCGCTTTTATATTATTTATTTTCCCGCACTGCTTTATATTCGTTTATTTTTCCGTCTCTGCCATTACCTTATTATTTTATTTATCTGTGTGATCTGTGTCTCTTGGAACTGAACTTAAGCGTGACACTTGTGTTCACTCTCTCGAAATACACTCTCACACTTCACACGTTTTTATTTTAAATATGTCTTACTTTGTAAATCGATTTATTTTTATGTTCTCTATTACTATGTCTAGCTAAATCCCTTGTGCTGGGATGTGAGGATCATCGTTCGGACTGTGCTCCACACGACATCTCTTTAGAAATATTTTAGGGGTTATTTTTTATTTTAATTAAACTCTTCTGTACTTCAATTGATCGGTCATTACGTAAATGATACCGTGTTTTTGTTTGCGTAATGACTGTGACTAGATCGGGTAAGATCGAAAGTCGTCCGACACTTTAGAAAAGAGTTTGTTAGTTGTTAATTGATAAATACAGCGGAAGCACTTTATTGATTAACTAGGAAAGTTTTATATTATTAGAAAGAGGTTTTAAAACTATTTTCGGACGCGTTTATAGATTTAGGATCCGGTTGGCCGAGCCTATGCCGGAAACCCTTTGGTATAAAATATTTTCAATCGAAAGCACTTTTTAACTAAGTCTTAGAGGTAATTACATAAAAAAGGACTTTATCACTTTAACGCAAGGAGCGACCGGTGCAGCGTGAGCGGCTGGTATAGATTAAAGGTTAGGTCTGGTTCCGATCACGCTAACGCAGCAGATCCTTTTTAATTAACTCTTTTTCAAAGAAGAAAACATTGCCCCATAAGTATTACTAATTAGATGATAGGAGTATTGTTTGATTGATGTGAATTACATTCCAGTATAGTATTTATCTGATTTATTTCTATTTTCGTTCAGTAGAAAGCTTTTACCCCGATATTCATTAGCCTTAGATAAACAACGTAACAATAGTAATCGATAGATTAACATTGGTCTCTGTGGGAACGATAAATATTTTATATTACTATGACGCAATCCGTATACTTGCGGATAACACGCATCAGATCTTTGGAGGGTGATGGCCCAGTGTCCATCGAATTTGACGAATTGGTACCACATGCATGAGTCTTGTTGTGCATTGCATTTATTTGGCATTGATGTAATTTATGATGTCATGATCTTTGATGTTTGCCTTTGTGATGACCCTGATGTTGTTGTATATGATGATGACGTCAATTTTATGCATATCCTATTTTTATATTGATTATAATGAATTGTGATTACTCACCCTGCCTGTTTGAATGTTGCCTCCACGTGGGTAACATGCAGGTGATCAGGCTTAGCTGGATGCCTTCGAGGACTTTTTGGAGTTTATTTTGCTTTTGGTCGACTAGAGGGTCATTGCTCTGATATTGTAACATCGGGTTGAGTCGTTGAGTCGAATCATGTTGAGTTGTTATTTTGTTGTTATTTGATTACTATGTATTTTATTTTAAAAACCTTTGTTTTGGATTATTGTGGTTATGGTGATTCCGCTGCTAATTTTGATGGCTTTTGAATATTTTGAGGAAAACCCCTGTTATAGAGCAAATGTTTTATTTTGAGTTTATTGAGAAAATGTGCACCCTTTGAGGTGGTTCTGATGTTTACTCTAATTTTTGTGTATTTTGTCGTGTTTAATTGTGGGGTAGAAAAGGGTGTTACAATTAGTGGTATCAGAGTAGGTCGGTTCGTTCGGCTAGGTTTTACATGATGTTAGTCCTCTGTCAGTCAACGAGTGTGTGAACACTGTCGATGTCTTGTTTCTCCTAACCTTGTTGGTGGTGTGCAGGATGGCTGGAAGAAATGATCGTGCTATTGCTGATGCGTTGGAATCGGTTGCTCAAGTAGTGGCTCAGCTCAATCCGAATTATGGAGTTCCAGATGAGTTTCCTGCTTTGGGGAAGTTTCAGAGGAACAATCCACTGACTTTTGTGGGTACTCATGATCCAGCAAGTGCACACAAATGGTTGAAGGCGATCGAGAAGATCTTCAGAGTTATGGGGTGTACTGACACGCATCAAGTTCAGTTTGGAACTCATATGCTGTTAGAAGAGGCCGAGGATTAGTGGGATAACACCCGCAGAGACTCGCAGATGTTGGCATTGTGATAACCTGGGCTGTGTTTAAGCAGGGGTTTCTGGGAAAGTATTTCCCAGAGGATGCTCGTGGCAAGAGAGAAGTGGAATTCCTTGAGCTGAAGCAAGGAGACATGACTGTGGCAGAGTATGCTGCAAAGTTTGAGGCACTGGTGAAGTTCTGTCTGCACTACAACCGTGCTGATGCTGAGATGTCCAGGCGTCTCAAGTTCGAGAATGGGCTGAGACCGGAAATTAAGCAGGGTATTGGGTATCAATAGATCCGCAGGTATGCTGAGTTGGTAGACAAGAGCAGAATCAATGACGAGGATATCCAAGCTCGATCTGCTCACTACAAGCAGTTGAGTGAGAAGAAGGGGCAGTATAGGGGGAAGCTTTATACGACTTCAGCTGACAAAGGGAAGCAGAAGGCTTTAGATGGGAAAAAGACAAGCGGGGGAGCAGCTCCCGCTTTTGGGAAGTGTTACAAGTGTGGCGAGCAAGGCCACCATGCTGAGGGTTGCACCAATAGTGTACTGAGATGCTACAAATGTGGTAAGAAGGGTCATAGAGCTTCTGATTGCAAATATGAAGGTCCAACCTATTTCAATTATGGAGAGAAGGGTCATATCAGTACCCAATGTCAGAAGCCGAAGAAGACTGCTACTGCTGCTCAGAAAAATGGCAGAATGTTTGCTTTGAGTGGTGCAGAAGTGCCAGAGAAGGACAACCTGATTCGAGGTACTTGTTTTATTAATAATATCGAGCTGATTACTATTATTGATACTGGTGCTGCTTATTCTTTTATCTCGCTTGAATGTGCTAATAGAATGGGTTTGAAATTGTCTGATATGAATGGGAATGTGGTAATAGAAACTCTAGTTAATGGTTCTGTTACTACTACCCTTGTGTGTTTGAGATGTCCTTTGACGATTTTTGGAAAGAGTTTTGTGATGGATTTGGTGTGCTTACCCTTGCACCAAATCGATGTAATTTTTGGAATGAACTGGTTGGAGTTCAAACATGTTCACATCAACTGATATAATAAGATTGTGGAGTTTCCTGAGTTTGGTGATAGTGGAGAGTTGATGTTCTTGTCTGCTAGGCAAGTAGACGAACTTATGGAAGACAAAGCCCTGGTGTTTGCAATGTTTGCATCATTGCAGATCGATCGTGAAGCTGCGAGTGTCGACTTACCTGTTGTATGCGAATTTCCAGATGTGTTTCCGGATGACATCAGTGATTTGCCTCCAGAACATGAAGTAGAGTTTGCAGTGGACTTAATACCAGGTACGAGTCTAGTGTCAATGGCTCCTTATCGAATGTCAGCTTCTGATTTAAGTGTATTGAATAAACAACTGGAAGAATTGCTTGAGAAGAAGTTTGTTCGACCGAGTGTTTCTCCGTGGGGTGCCCCTGTGTTGCTAGTAAAGAAGAAAGATGGTAGCATGAGGTTGTGTGTTGATTATCGGCAGTTGAAAGGTGACTATTAAGAATAAGTATCCGCTCCCGAGAATTGACAATTTGATGGATCAGCTGGTAGGCGCTTGTGTGGTCATTAAGATTGATTTGAGGTCTGGTTATCATCAAATTCGTGTTAAGCCTGATGATATCCCGAAGACGGCTTTCAGGACGAGGTATGGTCACTATGAATACACTGTGATGCCATTTGGTGTATCCAATGCACCTGGTGTGTTCATGGAGTACATGAATCGGATTTTTCATGAGTATTTGGATGAGTTTGTGGTGGTGTCTATTGATGATATATTGATATATTCTAGATCTGAAGAAGAACATGCTGACTATTTGAGAACTGTGTTGCAAGTATTGAGGGAGAAGAAGTTGTATGCAAAGCTGTCCAGGTGTAAGTTTTGGTTGAAGGAAGTGAGTTTTCTTGGCCATGTGATTTCGAGTGGTGGAATTTCTGTTGATCCCTCTAAAATTGATGTTGTGTTACAGTGGGAGACTTCAAAGTCTGCTACCGAGGTACGAAGTTTTCTGGGATTAACAGGTTATTACCGCAAGTTTATCGAAGACTTTTCTAAATTGGCATTACCTTTGACTAAGTTGACTCGAAAGGGTCAAGCTTTTGTGTGGGATGTAGCTTGCGAAGAGAGTTTTGTGGAATTGAAGAAGAGGTTGACGACCGCTCCAGTGTTGATTTTGCCTAATCCGAGCGAATCTTTTGTGATGTATTGTGATGCATTGAAGATAGGTCTTGGTGGAGTATTGATGTAGAATGGACAAGTTGTTGCCTATGCTTCGAGACAATTGCGAGTTCATGAGAGGAATTATCCTACACATGACTTAGAATTGGCCGCTGTGGTGTTTGTGTTGAAGATTTGGAGACATTATCTGTTTGGCTCTAAGTTTTAAGTGTTCAGTGATCATAAAAGTCTGAAGTACTTATTTGATAAGAAAGAATTGAATATGAGGCAGATGAGGTGGTTAGAGCTATTGAAGGATTTTGATTTTGATTTGAGTTATCATCCGGGCAAAGCAAATGTAGTGGCTGATGCATTGTGAAGGAAGTCATTGCATATGTCGATGCTTATGGCAAAAGAATTGGAATTAACTGAGCAATTATGAGATTTGAGTTTAGTATGTGAAGGGACCTCTGATAGTGTGAAGTTGGGGATGTTGAAGTTGACTAGTGGTATTCTGGAAGAGATCAGAATGGGACAACAATCTGATTTAAAGTTGGTTGACCGATTGACTTTGATTAACCAAGATAACGGAGGAGAATTCCGCATTGATGAGAATGGTGTGATGAGGTTTCGAGATAGGGTATGTGTTCTAGATATTCCAGAAATCAAGAAAAGAATTCTAGAAGAAGGACACCGAAGTAGGTTGAGTATTCATCCCAGTGCTACGAAGATGTACTAGGATTTGAAAAAGTTGTTTTGGTGGCCGGGGATGAAGAAGGATATTGCGGAGTTTGTTTATGTGTGTTTGACTTGTCAGAAGTCGAAGATTGAGCATCAGAAGCCTTTAGGTGTGATACAGCTGTTGAATATTCCAGAATGGAAATGGGATAGTATTTGCATGGACTTTGTGTCGGGCTTGCCGAGGACGACAAAAGGGAACGATTCAATTTGGGTGATCGTGGATAGATTAACTAAATCGGCTCATTTCTTGCCGATGAAGATTAATCATTCCATGCAGAAGTTAGCCGAGATGTACGTTGAGGAGATTGTGAAGTTGCATTGGATACCTTCTAGTATTATGTCGGATAGAGATTCGAGATTTACATCTAGGTTCTGGATGAGTTTGCAAGATGCTTTGGGTACTAAGTTGGGGATGAGTTATGCCCATCATCCGCAGACAGACGGTCAGACAGAAAGGACTATCCAATCCTTAGAGGATTTGCTGAGGGCTTGTGTGTTGGATCACGGAGGATCTTGGGATAGCCATTTACCATTGATCGAGTTCACGTACAATAATAGTTTTCATGCTAGTATTGGAATGGCGCCCTATGAAGCTTTGTATGGGAGAAAGTGTAGGACTCTTTTGTGTTGGTATGAGTCGGGCGAGAGTGTTGTACTCGGACCTGAGATTGTGCAAGAGACGACTGAGAAGATTAAGATGATCCAAGAAAGGATGAGAGGGTCGCAGAGTCGCCAGAAGAGCTACCATGATAAGAGGAGGAAGACACTTGAATTCCAAGAGGGAGATCACGTGTTTTTTAGGGTGACGCCGGTGACTGGTGTGAGACGAGCTTTGAAGTCTAGGAAGCTTACTCCACGTTTTGCTGGTCCGTATCAAATTTTGAAGAGGGTGGGAAAAGTAGCCTATCGAATTGTTTTACCGCCGTCACTTGCGAATTTGCATGACGTGTTCCATGTGTCTCAGTTGAGGAAGTACATTTCGGATTCGTCGCATGTGATTCAGACGGATAATGTACAAGTGAGGGATAATCTGACAGTGGAAGCACTACCTGTCCGGATTGATGGTCGAGAGGTGAAGCAACTGCGAGGTAGAGAGATAATCTTGGTAAAGGTACTATGGGGGCGGACCAGCTGGAGAAAGTTGGAATTGGGAACGTGAAGATCAGACGAGGGAGTCGTATCCGACTCTATTTCCTTGAGGTAATATTCGAGGGCGAAAATTCTTTAAGTGGGGGAGAGTTGTGACACCCCAAATTTGTAAGAATATTTATTTAATTTATTTAAATATAATATTCGTGATTCTTGGTGAATTTTGGTTGTTTGTGTTGACGTCGGTATTTTGTGGAGTTTTGGTTATTTATTTAAATAATAATATATAATATGGAATATTTTATGTAGCGCGCGATTTTTGTCGGTGACGCGACCACCTTATCGCGAAATTTAGGTTTTCTCCTCAATGAAGAGGAGGGGGTGCTACTTTCTAATTTCTTATTTATCCCATGAAGCTGGAAGGGAAAGGGAAGCTATCTAAAACTAACCTTGCACGCGAATGTTTAACTGAACAAACGCTTAAAGAGATTCGGGGAGTTCGGGGTCAGGTTATACAATGGGGAGTTATCAGTTACCCATCCTATATGTGGTTATCCACAGGTTGTTAGCTTTAGGTTATGCTCTGTACTTGATGGTGTTTATCCGGTAATGGGTTGGGAAAGTTTCTTGGGAAATATGAGAGAAAGAGTGAGTTTTTATTGATGTTCGGGTTTTTTCGATGTTTTTGGTAAGGTACTGGACCTAAGTTTTGATTGATATGAAGGTACTGGACCTAGAGTTTTTGATTAGAATGCTCGCTAAGATTTCACAATCTTATGCCTACGTATTCCCGTTTAAACGAAACAGGGAAATCAGAGCAATCGTAGTTCCTCCTATTCTAAGGGAGGAAAAAAAAATATTTGGTGTCTTGTTAAAAGCACAAGATTGAAGCTAAAAGTTATTTGTGTCTTGTTCAAAGCCCAAGATTGAAGCTAAAAGGTTTGATTGAGAGGGAATTTGTCATCTCTTAAGGGGAGACATCTGGTCTGTTTATCACAACTGTTGGGTGACTGTTTATAAAGGAGGATTACTTTAACTGGGATATGAGAATCCAGTAATGCCCAAATTTCCTTTAAAAGGGTGTTATCCTGAAGGAGAAAACTTTAACTTAGTGTAGAGCAATGCCATTTTTCCTTAGGAATTTCTCATGCTAAGAGAGGGACAATGACGTGGATGTAAATAATCCAGAGGCTTGCCGCTTACAGCAATTAGATGAAAGAAGGGAGTTTAATTTTTGTTTTGACATATGATAATACAGAGAAATTACTTCCTACAGAGGGATTTTGATTTCCTCGGAGGGTATGTTGATTTTTGTGTGCCTTGATCAAAGCCCAAGGTTGAAGCTAAGAGGCTGATTGACTCCACTAGGGAAGTCCTTATACAAAGCCTAAGAGGAGGCTAGGAATGACTGACTCAACAAGAGAGTTTTTATCTGCCTTGTACAAAGCCCAAGATTGAGGCTAAAAGAGACTGACTCTTTGGGGATATCATTATACAAAGCCTAAGAGGAGGCTAAAAGTTTGACTTTTCTGGGGAAAATGTTCTATCTGTCTTGTACAAAGCCTAAGATTGAGGCTAAAAAGGATTTTGACTCCGTCGGAGAGGGTTTGTATGTATCTTGTACAAAGCCCAAGATAGAGACTGAAAAGAAGATTGACTCTGTGGGAAATAACTCTTTATCTGTCTTGTACAAAGCCCAAGATTTAAGGCTACATGGAAACTTTACTGACTCGGATGAGGATATTTTAGTATCTTGTACAAAGCCCAAGATTGAGGCTGAATTGAGTTTGAATATGCGGGAGAGTATTATCTGTCTTGTACAAAGCCCAAGATTGAGGGTGAATAAGAGGATTGACTCTATTTAGGGAAATTTACATAGTGTCTTGTACAAAGCCCAAGATTGAGGTTTGTCGCGGTGAGAATTGGATGTCAAGCTATTATGTTAACTTGAATCGCATTTCTTTTATTTCACCACCATCTTTGATTTATCCAAGGGAAGGGAGAAAGATCGAACTACCCACAATGCAATGCAAATGCAAACTAAGAGTCTAAGGTTCGGGGGTTGGTTATACCTAGGGAAGGTGTTGGCATCCTAGATATCTGCAGTACTCTACAGGAACCTCTTGTTTTATTTATGTTATTTGTTGATGTTTGCTATGGGTTAAGGGTAGGTGACCTAGAATTCTATTCCTAAGTGTGCTCGACAAGATATCGCATCTTGTGCCTACATATCCTGTCGGGAAGGAATCAGAGCACATGTAGTCCCTCTTGAAGGATACTAAAGTTGTTTAAAGGTTTAGGAGAGAAGATGAGTCATCATCTTAAGAAACCACCACAGTTTTTGAAATTTGTTTGTATTTGTGGGGTATGAGATTGTATGTCCCTTCTTTGAGATGATTTAGATCTAATTCTCTTGTGTGGAGAATTAGGTGAGCTAAGTTTTGATTTGTAGAATCAAAACTACGGGGGACTAACTTAAGAAGTCTATCCTAAAGTTGTCTAATAAACTTATCTTAAAGGGTATTAGAACCTATGGGGAGATATGAAATGTAAATGGTTATGCACCATGCACAATAATTGATTATCATGCATGGGATTTTCCCTTGGATATTAATGCGATTAATTATATTAACGCTTAAATGAGAATGCTAGCAAAGTGGTGCTAGTCTTGTGTCTAGTGACCAAAGGTTGATGGCGATGCCCGAAAGCAATCGACTTACATGGGTGGAAGACGGCTCGACGTTGGATCGAGATTTTGTTGTTTTGAAAGGTTTAGAACACAAAAAGCATGCATGCATCAAATATAATGATAAGCAAACAAAAGCATAAGCATAATATCAAACAAGACTAAACCTATCCATACAAACGTAACCAAGCGCGAGGGATTCTAACGGGGGACGATTTATTGAGGAAAGAGTTTAATAATTAAAAAAAGGGTGATTAATAAAACATTATTTTTATTTATAAAGGTATTAGGTTGAAGATTATTTAAAAAGTTAAAGATTTCTTATTAATAAAAAGGAGTTTTAATTATTTTTAAAGTTTTTTTATTATTTTAGCTTTAAAGTCATCTTAAAAAGAGTTTTCATATTAATTTAGAAAAAAGTTTTACTTTTAATACTTTTATAAATAAAAGTTTTTTTTATTATCAACTAATTTTAAATGTTATATTAAAAAAAGTTAATAAAGTTTTTTTCTTAAGAATATTTTAATTTAAATATTTTAAAGATTTTTATTAAAGTTTTTTTTTCTTTTAATTAAAAAAAGAATGGTTCTAAATTTTACTTTATTTTAGATAAAAGTTACATTTAATAAAAAATTTTTTTTGATGAATTTATTTAATAAAAAAGGTTAAATTAATAAAAAGGATGAATATTAAACGGAGAGATCAAGTGGTTGCAAGGGAGAGAGGGTCCACCATGGACCCTCAAATCTCAACCTTAGGATGCAAGCAAGGCATGATCTGACGGATAAAACGGAGGGCGTCTGGTGGTGTGGTGGGTGCGTGTGTATGTGATAATTGAAAAAAAAACAAGCAGAGCAGAAAGAGTTGTTCAAGCTCTCACGATCCCCTCTCTCTCGTTTCTTCTCTAAACCTCTCTAAGCCCTAATCCCTCTCATGATCTTTCGTTTTCCCACTCGATGAATCGAACAAATTGAAACAATAAACCCTGACCCCAAGCGACCCATACCCCAATCCATTAATGTTTTTTTATTACAAGTACAAAAAGGCTAGAGCGATAAACAAGTAAAGAAGGGGGTCGTCGACGGCTGAAGGCGAGGCAAGGTGACCGCAACCTCGAAATCTCCGCTCCAGATGAGTCGTCTTCTCCTTTCAGCGCGTTCTGAATTTGTATGTTTCTTTTCTCAATTTTCTGCCCCGCGTGTGTTGTTGATGCTTGCTTTAATTCCTTGGCCTGGCGTATGTGTGTGTATGCGTCGTAATCTGAGAGTCGATTTCAAATGGGTGTTCTGAGTGTATACATGATTTTGATTGAATGGTTTGGTAGTTGATTTTGAGGGGTTTGAAGTTTGGTTGTGGACTTTGATGAATTGGATGTGTAAAGTTTCAGTTTGATGTTTTCTGGTATATAATATCAATGAATTGGATGGCGTGAGGTTTTATGTAAGTGTTTGAAACTTAGTTGATGATGACCTGCTGGCTTATGGCTTCTGATATGAAATTCCTTGGTTTTTTTTGGGTGAAATTGATGAATTGATATTGGTTTGTGTGTTTTTTTTTGCAATGTGTATGTTTTGGAGTTTTGTATGAGTTGAGATCTTTGGATTTGTTCTTGTGTGGGAGGGTATTTTCTGATGATTTTGCCCTGGTCCCCTTTCTGGTGCGTGTGAATCCTTCTTTTATAGCCATATGTGCATTGATTTTAAATCTTGACATTGAATGACATTTGAAAGTTGATTACAAAAGAAATTTGAATTGGTCCAAATCGTGTTCTGAGCCTGATTGATTGTGTCGGTTGTGATTTACTTTTGCTATTTATCCTTAATTCTTGCCAAAACCAAAATCATGAATGCTTGATTTCCTGCACTTAATGAATAGTTTGTTTCCATTTTCAATTCGTCTACAATTGCTGACCATCAATTTGTTATTGATTGCAACGTCACCTTGTTGTCAGATTGGTTTAAGTTCTTAACTGATGGTTTAGGCGAGATGGTAGAGCTGACAATAGATTTACTAACGGGACATGGTGGAGCATTAGGAAGTTTGGTGTTTTCGTAAGTTAACCTCACAGGATTGGTGATGTGGATATCAACTTCTAGGGGGAAAGATTTTGGCACCTCAAGAAGTGAGATTGTTTCAACTTCAGTTTGGAGACAAAGAAGTGATATATAAGTCACTGGTAAAAACATATCTTCAACTACACGTTCTGATGCCAACAGTGAAGCAATCCCAAATAAAATGGAAACAGGTGAGACATTTCCAACTATTCATTTTAATTGGATTCTTATTTGCTGTTGCTGAAGTGTGGTTTAATCATGGTTAATGATTCAAACTTTTCCTTAAATTTCCTTCTTTGATTCAATCTGTTTAATTCGATAACGATTGAGTCATGATCTGTTGCTGAGAATCCATTTTGTTTTTAATGTCTATGGAATTTTGATTTGTAGGGAATCTCACGCAAGCCATATGGTATGGAAGGATGTTGGGTGGTGTACCAGAACTTATGCCCTAAAGCTGTAACACCCTAATTCCCGTCGCGAATAAATAATACATAAATAAATCAGAGTAAATAAAATTTATTTTTCCGACAGAAACAAGGATGCCACATTTAAGGAAAGAAAACACAATCCCTGCTCATAAATTTGATACATAACACAAAATGGAATAAACCTAAAAGGGAAACCTTTTTCCATATAAAAGGAAAGATCAATTATGGAATAAAGCGGAAGATCCATAACTGACCCGTTTTACAAAATAAATTATTTTATAACGTCGAAATATACATACAAAAGTAATACAAAATATATTCAACAAATGTATACATATATAACAAAAGCGTTCCCCGACTCCCGTGTTACGTATCAGAGCAGACAAACCGACAAAAGGATGGATAACTAATCTTCACAAAAGCCTCCAAGACACAAATTTGCAATTGCCTCATAGAGCAACAAACCACAGCAGAAGGGTGAGAAATAACAACTACATCAAGATTGCATAATAATATGCAAACACATAAAAAATTCACATGCATAGTTATTCTAACCACAAGCATCGGATATACTCATATATATCACACCATAGAGAATTAATACAATCATCGTAATGTACAACATCCCCACAAAACATAGCATATGTCTATACATAAAACATACCATCCATAACTAATGCATTTATCACATATGCACATCAATTCACCAATCCAATCACAAACTCAACACATAATCACTCAATTCATGATTTTCCATACATAATCAATCCATTCATGATTTTCCACACATAATCAATCCATTCATGATTTTCCACACATAATCAATCCATTCATGATTTATGAAAATGCAAAGAGACCGACACAACGACTCTATGCAAATGCGGTACCATCCATCCATCATTCTCATCACTAGTTCACTCAGGAACTATTGGAATCATCGCTTGTTACTTAGAGTAACTCCCCGTCGGGCAAACGATGTTTGCTGTCGCTTTAGGTCCTCTTGGTATAAGGCTCACGACGTTTATTGATCGCTTTAGGTCCTCTTTGTATAAGGTACACGTTCCGATCGCTTTAGGTCCTCTTTGTATAAGGCACACGATCGTCTATAATCATCGCTTTAGGTCCTCTTTGTATAAGGCACACGATGTTATAGCGGATTCCCTCTGGAACCGTTTCGTCGCTCACACCCACTAGGGCACATGACATCACAAGATGTATATCATGATGCTTGGCATACAAGGACTCATGACAATCAAATGCATCTTCATAAATCAACAATATGGATTATCTCATCATCATTATTCATGCATTAGAACTCAATTCAAACAATGCATTTACTTTCCATAAGGCCACCAAATAACACACATTGAATTTCACATAAACAATGCATATCATCATAATCCACAAGCCACAACAATCCCACAAAACATCATAACAACATACATAGATATTCAATCAAACAATGTATTTTACCACACGACAACCTCATTATCACATGCGTTCACATCATATAACAGCACACAAGCTATACTTTATATATCAAAAGCATATCACATGTTAACACATCAATCACATACCGTTAAGATGGTAAAAGTCGACAAAACGACACATTTCCAAATTCCCGACATAATTAAATCGGCCAATAATCTCAAAACCATTTTTATAAGAAAGAACATTTTATTAGCTTTCTAACGGTACCAAGAATGCCTCGATCCGAGTTACGAATCAAAAGTTATGAATTTTCAAACAAAAGAATTTATTGAGAAACAGCCAGATTCGCCTGGCAACTTAGGATTTCGCCTGGCGGATCCCCCTTCGCCAGCACTTCGCCTGACGAACTAGTGGCGAACCACAAATTTAGAAAAATCCCAAGAGTTACAGAAGCTAACCCATTTCTGTCTCTTCGTTTTCGCCTGGCGACTTACGATTTCGCCTGGCGAATCCCCCTTCGCCAGCACTTCGCCTGGAGAACTAGTGGCGAGACCTAATTCGCCTGGTGAATTCCCAATTCGCCTGGCGAATCGCACCAGAACCAAAATTTCCTGCTGCGGGTTCTAGGGTTCCAAAACCCCCAAAAATCCCATTTTTCATCCCAAATCAATTCCAACAGCAAAACAAGTATCAACAATTGTTCATAAACACAGTGTGATCATACAACGCAATTTATATCGAATTCTGACCGTGAAAACATCGATTTCTATCAATTGTTCGCTAATTTATCAATGAGAAAAAGTTGTGAAACAACCAAAACAATTACAACAAACAACACATATACATACACAAGCAAGATATAATTGAAACTTCTCACCCTTACCCGATTAATCGCGATTGAAACAGAGATTTCCTCGATTTCCTCTTTCTCCTCTTCTCTCTTTCTTTCTTCTCCTTTTCCTTCTTTCTTTCTCTTCTTTCTCTTCTTTTTCTTTTCTCTCTAATTCCCTCTAATCTCTATTTATATAAAAATATCTAAACTCTTAAAAGACTATTTTACCCCTCAGCTCAAATATCTCGCAAACGCTCTCAAAACGCGATAAAACATAATAACGATGAAAAATAATATATTGTCAAATAAAAGTCAAGAATAAAATGATATAAAAAACAAAAATAATTAAATCGACTCGATTAAATAAATAAGACAAAACGAGGCGTTACAATTCTCCCCCACTTAGACATTTTCGTCCTCGAAAATATACCCGATACGAACAACTCCGGATACGACTCTCGTATCCGACTAACCAACCAACATGCCAACCGAAGTCACACCACGGATAACACAAAATGACAAACCACCTTTCTAACAGCAGCTACAACAACGACACGACAACGACGACAACTACAACGACAAGATGCAAAGCCCATACAATGCACTTGACGACCAACTCACAACTCAAAGAATACCCAAGTTACGAACACATATGTTCACTCTTGAACCGAAACACAACAAGATCGTTACCATCACCGTAGGTAACACTCCTCTAATTCACCACACGGAATTAGCTACTCGCACTCGACCCAACACAATGGAAATGAGGCAACAACACAAACAAGAACATAAAGCTCCACGACACAACATCGTTCAACAACCCCTACATAACCACCAAAACATCCATCTTTATAGTAGCCCATGAATAATATTTAAACCTTTCACTTAACACTTCCATCCTGAAACGTCCAATAGTCTCACCATTCCTACATGTTCCCAATGTTCGACCTATGAACTCTTACAAGTCACACACGCATATACAAAATGTGCCACCTCACGCTTCCGCTGCGCACTCTGATTACTCGTAACCATCAAAACTACCAATCTCACGCCCAAAGTCTAACTCTTCCTCATATTCACCAAAAATCACTGTTCACTTTTAATATACCCAACCTCACACTCTACTGTGTTATCTCACACACCCGACACAAGTCTCTGAACTGCTCAAATAATTCTAACTCCCTGACCATCAAAACAGACATGTATAACAACTTCCGACTTAACTCATCACAAATTCCAACCATCCTCGCTGTCTCATACTATATTCCTTCCGACCAGACAGGTACTCAATATTCTTGTGATTACTAAACACTTCGAACTCAAAACCATAAAAATAATACCTCCAAATTCTTAACACAAAGGTAACCGCAGCCCTCTTGAAATCATGAATCCTCAATTGTCATAAAGCCTAAGCCACGAATTTACCCTCTTGCACTAACACACTGACTAAACTCATCAAAGGAGCATCCCAATACCTCATAAACGGTTATTAGGATCACACAGAATCAAAACTGGAGCCGTAGACAACTTCTACTTCAGCTCACCAAAACTTACTCACAACGAACATCCAAAACAAACGACTTACCTTTTACAAGTCATCTGTCATAACGAAAATGCTAACTTGGAAAGCCTTCCATAACCTCCGGTAATAACCAACTAAAGTCCAAAAAGTTTCTAATCACCTTAACCGACTTCGGAGCCTCTCATGTAGAACTACATCCACTTCCGATGGATCCATAACCATACTCTCATCTAAAATAACATATCCAAGAAAACTAACCTTTTTCAACCAAAATTCTCACTTGAATAACTTAGCATAAAACTTCGCCTCTTTTCAACACTTGTAATTCAAATCTCAAACACTCTACCTGTTCTTCCTCTGAGTTTATAACAGGTCTGAAAATCCTTAATCAAAGCCATCACGAACTTATCCAAATAAATATGGAAGATACGATTCCTCTACTCCACAAACATTACAGACGCATTACTAACACCAAATAACGTCACTGTACGTTGTATTGCCCAACCAAATTCCAAAAGATATAAATCCCTAAAGCTTTTGCAAAACTTTTCACTGGGTAATTGGTTACTCACATACAAGCTTAACCGAGTAAATAACAGCCTATCCCGATGATAACAAACATAACCAGTCACATGAAATCGATCAAAGCCTCAACTCACACAAATTCACCACTCTTATCAAACATTCCAAACAATTATAATTTCAATCAAACTCAACCAAATCATTCTGGTCATCTATTCTTGAAAGTGGACACTTATTCTCAATCGTCACCTTATTTAACTATCAGTAATCCATACACAATTTCTTCTCTTGACCGTCCAATTCCACAAATTCCAACATGTAACAACAACCTACCCAAAAGAACTCTCAAATATTACATCCACACCTAGGGTTTTCTCAAGATTTCCATTAATGCCCTAAAACTTTAAAAACTCCAAAACTCACTAAAACTCTAAGTTTTACTTTCCATGGTCTCAATACCATTATACACATCATGCTTGTTATTCCGTTCAATCATCCTTCCTTTTTGTTACTAACAATACTGGAGCTCTCCAAGACGACACAACCTTATAATTCTCCTTTCCAGTAAATCTTCCAACCGCTCTTTCAATCTGAGTAATTCTAACGCTAACATCCAATATTCCATCCGGAAACACATCTGGAATCACGCACAACTGGCAGCCCAATACTATGGCCTTTCTGCCAATTTCCAGAACACTATCGTCACAAACATAACAAATATCTTAGTTTCACTCCCTAAAAGTTCTTCTACTTACTTAGCAGATCCAAACCTCAAATCTTCCCCTTCGTCAAATTTGAGTTCACACTCTACTCTCTGAGAACAACCTTTAACAATACCCAATCGTTCTCTCTCAATGACTTCCCAACTGGACCAACATACCAAAACCTCGAATCCGCCTCATCTTCTGATATTAGAATCTTCATCGACTCAACAAAACAATCTGCAATCATTTTCTCAATTCCAACCAATTCATTGCACACACTATCAAAGCCGAAAAAACACGTCTATTCCATCCAACATAATTCCGTCTACTATCAACAAGAGATTAAGGGTGATCAGTTCCTTAATTTGTCAATAGACAGCCGACAATCATGATGGGGCATAAACCGTCTTTACCAAACTATAATAGCATTCCATGCATCTTGTGCACAAAACTACCGAAGGAACAAATCCTTAGTTGACATAAACCTTACCTCCGCATTCCCTTCGGAACCGGGAACAACACTGTCTAAACAACACTTACACTCTTGCAACCAACGGCACACTAAGCCAATGCTCCACACCCGAAGCAACATGGAGAAGCACAAGCTTCTCCCCCATTTAGCTCATTCTCAAACTTGAAGACAAAATATTAGAAAACCAGGAAGCACTGACAGTGTTTCACACACATATCACGTACTAAGGAACAAACAACATCGACAATATTCAACTGTCACACCAACTGACTCAACAACTTGGCCGGACGGACCGACCTGCTCTGATACCACTATTGTAACACCCCAATTCCCATCGTGAATAAATAATACATTAATAAATCAGAGTAAATAAAAATTTATTTTTCCGACAGAAACAAGGATGCCATATTTAAGGAAAGAAAACACAATCCCTGCTCATAAATTTGATACATAACACAAAATGGAATAAACCTAAAAGGGAAATCTTTTTCCATATAAAAGGAAAGATCAATTATGGAATAAAGCAGAGGATCCATAACTGACTCATTTTACAAAATAAATTATTTTATAACGTCGAAATATAGATACAAAAGTAATACAAAATATATTCAACAAATGTATACATATATAACAAAAGCGTTCCCCGACTCCCGTATTACGTATCAGAGCAGAAAAACCGACAAAAGGATGGAGAACTAATCTTCACAAAAGCCTCCAAGACACAAATTTGCAATTGCCTCATAGAGCAACAAACCACAGCAGAAGGGTGAGAAATAACAACTAAATCAAGATTGCATAATAATATGCAAACACATAAAAATTCACATGCATAGTTATTCTCACCACAAGCATCACATATACTCATATATAGCACACCATAGAGAATTAATACAATCATCGTAATGTACAACATCCCCACAAAACATAGCATATGTCTATACATAAAACATATCATCCATAACCAATGCATTTATCACATATGCACATCAATTCACCAATCCAATCACAAACTCAACGCATAATCACTCAATTCATGATTTTCCACACATAATCAATCCATTCATGATTTTCCACACATAATCAATCCATTCATGATTTTCCAAACATAATCAATCCATTCATGATTTATGCAAATGCAAAGAGACCGACACAACGACTCTATGCAAATGCGATACCATCCATCCATCATTCTCATCACTAGTTCACTCAGGAACTATTGGAATCATCGCTTGTTACTTAGTGTAACTCCCCGTCGAGCAAACGATGTTCCCCGTCGCTTTAGGTCCTCTTGGTATAAGGCTCATGACGTTTATGGATCGCTTTAGGTCCTCTTTGTATAAGGCACACGATCCGATCGCTTTAGGTCCTCTTTGTATAAGGCACACGATCATCTATAATCATCGCTTTAGGTCCTCTTTGTATAAGGCACACGATGTTATAGCGGATTCCCTCTGGAACCGTTTCGTCGCTCACACCCACTAGGGCACACGACATCACAAGATACATATCATGATGCTTGGCATACAAGGACTGATGACAATCAAATGCATCTTCACAAATCAACAATATGGGTTATCTCATCATCATTATTCATGCATTGGAACTCAATTCAAACAATGCATTTACTTGCCATAAGGCCACCAAATAACACACATTGAATTTCACATAAACAATGCATATCATCATAATCCACAAGCCACAACAATCCTACAAAACATCATAACAACATACATTGATATTCAGTCAAACAATGTATTTTACCACACAACAACCTCATTATCACATGTGTTCACATCATATAACATCACACAAGCTATACTTTATATATCAAAAGCATATCACATGATAACACATCAATCACATACCGTTAAGATGGTAAAAGTCGACAAAATGACACATTTCCAAATTCCCGACATAATTAAATCGGCCAACAATCTCAAAACAATTTTTATAAGAAAAAACATTTTATTAGCTTTCTAACGGTACCAAGAACGCCTCGATCCGAGTTACGGATTAAAAGTTATGAATTTTCAAAGAAAAGAATTTATTGAGAAACAGCCAGATTCGCCTGGCGACTTAGGATTTCGCCTGGCGGATCCCCCTTCGCCAGCACTTCGCCTGGCAAACTAGTGGCGAACCACAAATTTAGAAAAACCCCAAGAGTTACAGAAGCTAACCCATTTCTGTCTCTCCGTTTTTGCCTGGCGACTTACGATTTCGCCTGGCGAATCCCCCTTCGCCAGCACTTCGCCTAGCGAACTAGTGGCGAGACCTTATTCGCCTGGAAAATTCCTAATTCGCCTGGTGAATCGCACCAGAACCATAATTTCCTGCTGCGGGTTATAGGGTTCCAAAACCCCCAAAAATCCCATTTTTCATCCCAAATCAATTCCAACAAGAAAACAAGTATCAACAATTGTTCATAAACACAGTGTGATCATACAACGCAATTTATATCGAATTCCGACCGTGAAAACATCAATTTCTATCAATTGTTCGTTAATTTATCAATGAGAAAAAGTTGTGAAACAACCAAAACAATTACAACAAACAACACATATACATACACAAGCAAGATATAATTGAAACTTCTCACCCTTACCCGATTAATCGCGATTGAAACGGAGATTTCCTCGATTTCCCCTTTCTCCTCTTCTCTCTTTCTTTCTTCTCCTTTTCCTTCTTTCTTTCTTTTCTTTCTCTTCTTTTTCTTTTCTCTCTAATCTCTATTTATATAAAAATATCTAAACCCTTAAAAGACTATTTTACCCCTCAGCTCAAATATCTCGCAAACGCTCTCAAAACGCGATAAAACATAATAACGATGAAAAATAATATATTGTCAAATAAAAGTCAAGAATAAAATGATATAAAAAATGAAAATAATTAAATCGACTCGATTAAATAAATAAGACAAAACGGGGCGTTACAAAAGCTACCGCGCTCGGGTAATTATTGAACTCGATGAATGCTCTGGTAAACTGAGATCACCGTAAAAAACTGTTGCTGGCTTAGGATAGTTGCTAGAAGTTGTTCGATGATTCTCTCAATAATGATTGGTCCTTGGTTATGGTACCTTTGAAAATATGTTGGATTATATTTGTTCATGACAATACAGATTTCCATTCTGCTGATCTTGCTTACCCTGCAGGGAAGTTTGATCATTGTAAACAAATGAACCAAGGAGTTCGACCTGCTCGAGTATACCCCCAGACGATCCGGTCTCGCAACAAACGAATGGTAGAATCATTCTCCTTTTCTTAAATTCGCTTGATAGTTTTAATGTTGTGAATTTGAACCCATCGCATTATTTCCAATCAGGTTGAATTCATCAGAATCAAGGCTGCTGCCTTTGAAATTGGAATGAAGATGATAAAGGTAAGCTGGAACTGCAAGCATTTCTCCCTGTTACTTTATTAGCTGTAGAGATTTTCGTTGTTGTTTTAGTAACATGTTAGGAAATTGGATCGAAGACTGTAACTGTTATTGTTGTTGAGAATGGAGTCTCTTTTATCATCTTGGAAAAATTGGGAGATCTTTATTTTGAATGTTAACTCTCTTTTGTAATGTTGTGTTGAACTCCGATATGAAAGAACTTATTTAAACCATGGCCGCTAGTTGTAGTTTTGGTCTTCACGTGATTACAGTTTGAATATATGCTTGATGATGAATTAGTGTGATGTTCAAGGGTGGCTTGACTTGATTCTGTATCTCTATCTTCTCTTTACAATTTACTCGGTCCGAAATCTGCAGCCTTGCAATTGGTCATTATCTACTTGTAAATGTTTCAGTTGGTTTGTTGCAATCTTTCTCTGCTTGTTGTAGGTTTATGCGAACCAAGTGGTCTGAAGTTTCTTACGTATCTGGATTTTGTTAACTTTGCAGGATAATGTTCCTTGGTAACGCAGGGGAATGGAAGAAAAGAAATACAAATGAAGCCATGCTATCTTCAAGTTGGATTTGTATTAATAACTCAAAGACGGTCGAGTTGAGCTTCAAGGCAGACTTGTGATTGCAGCTGATATCATGTGCCACAATCTGAAATGCTACGTTGTGCATCCAGTCGTGTTTTGGCAACCGTGAGCAATTGTCGAACTAGGCACAACATTTGACCAAACAGATTGTAAACAATGCTGCTGTATATGTATTCCCAAGAAAGTGACTCCCTGATCAATCACTGGCCTTACTATATCTATCTTAAAATATGTATCTTTAGAAAATACATAAAATCATTTATTGTATTGATATGTAGCTATATGGATAGCTTTCGATCATCACTCCAAAATGCGAGTGCCATTGTCCGCAAAAGACAGATAGTTTGAATAGAACTTGATTTTTTTTACCACAATAGCTTGGATTCCAAGTACACTAAAAGCATGAACTTTTAGTCTTTGAACTGTAAGAACTCATTTTGTACGAAGTAACAAGGCCTTGTATTCATGAATGAAATGGCTACTTGAATCTTCAATTCCAATCCCTTAATGTCACACTTTGACCTTGTGATTTTTGTAATCCAATTTGTTCCTCAAATAGTATGATGTTTCTCGATTCTGGCTTGAAAAAGAGATAGGCTTGAAATGAAATTTAAAGCGAGACTTGAAATGATATCTTGCAGTAGCTTCCGGAAAGAAAACTTGAAACCAAAGTTAAAACCAAGCGGGTCCACGCTTACCACAAACTTAATTGAATTACACGTGACTTTAGAACATGAAAATAGACCAACAAGTCTTGCAAATTTAGGCTACAACCAAAGGCCTTAAAACAAATTAAATTCTCAAATACTTGGACTTGAATTTGCACTCTAGATTTCAAACTTATAATTCCTTCATTGGTTAAGAACATAACATCATTGAGCAAACACGATTCTTAAATCTTGAGGAGTTGACAGAGGGGAGAAGATGCTAACTTATAACACAATCAGTGATCAACCTCCAGGGACCAATTCTTCATATCAGAAGGTATAAGGGCCTAATCTTCTGCGGGGGAAAAACTTAGGAATCTTGAGGGAAAGGAGGCTTGGGTAGTGGATTAGGGACCAAAAGGATAAGGACACAATCACACAGGAACCTAACACAAGCCTGCAGAGACCAGAGAACCTCCATAAACACACACATAGTACAACCTTCGAGTTCTTCGAGCCTTCTGCAGCAACACCTGTCCTTAAAAGGAAACAAACCGACAACAACTAGATACAGCGGTTAGTTATACACGAATGATGACCTAATATGCTATGCAACGAAGCGAAGCGGGGATATTAGGGTCAAAAATTAGGGTGTGACAGATGCCCCTATTTAAGTTTCTTCTATCCGGAGATATGGAGATTGAAATCTTCGTCTCGACGAGATAGGAGAGACTTAAATACAAACATGCAAGAAATTTTTGGCCCTAAGATGCCGCCAAATGCACATGATATGGTATGAAAAAAGATATGATATGCAAGGAAAGCAAGACAAAGATCCTGTGAGGAATAATGTCACAGGGGATAACCGGATGAAACACAGCTAACGAAAGGGAGACCCGACGAGGAACGACCTAGCAAAACAAGACTCCACGGGGAAAGATCTAACTTCACTGGGGAAGAGACTACCAACTGACAATCGCAAGGTATCCTAAGCATCAGGGTGTTGAACTTGCGATGAAATCTTCTAACAAAATCTACTTGAGGATCCTGCTATAGTGGTATTCGAGAGATATCAACTGGAGGAGTCTATTGTTGAGATTTAGAACCTCTTCTGAGAATACCTTCTTCGAAGGTTTTATTGAAAAATGGTGTCCATTATCAAAATGTTGAGGAATCTGCTGAGAAAAGAAATTACTGTTTGTCAAATTTTAAAGTTAACCAGGGAATCTACTGCCGAGATCCTGGAAAGAAACGACTGTTTGTCAAAGTTGAAAGTTAACCAGGGAATTTACTGCCGAGATCCTGGGAAGAAACGACTGTTTGTCAAATTCTGCTGGAGATCTACCGCCGAGAATAACCAGGGAAATACCTACTGCCGAGGTCTTCTGGAAATCTACTGCCGAGAATAACCAGGGAAATACCTTATGCCGAGGTCTTCTGGAAATCTACTGCCGAGAGTAACCAGGGAAATACCTACTGCCGAGGTCTTCTGGAAATCTACTGCCGAGGATAACCAGGGAGATACCTACTGCCGAGGTCTTCTGGAAATCTACTTCCGAGGATAACCAGGGAGATACCTACTGCCGAGGTTTTTGATCAAGTATTCCACTTGAAAGGGTAGAAAATAAATCATTGCTGCGAGGTTGTCCGCCTCGAACACAAGTCTGGAAATAAACTGCTACGAGGTTGTCTGCCTCTAGCAGAATCTTGAACTCCTCCTGGAAAGGTGAATACTTGTTGGAAAGTAACTTCACCGGGGGTTGGGATTTCATTGGAGATCTTATGACTTCAGCTGGAATCCGTAACTTGTTGGAGATTTGGAAGTTTCACCGGGGATCTTCAAAAGAGATGCGGGCCCGCTGACTTGTAAACTATGTCTTCTCAAATAAAGAGAAAGATCATTTGAATCTTCACCAAACTTCTCGAAGAGATGCCATTTGATGGAAGCAAATTGAATTGTGGACTCACTGGGGAGAATACCACTGAGAAGTAATATTGCTGTAGCTGAACACTGTGTTGAAGCTAGTAAAATCTTTGTAATAGAGATTCTCAAATAAAGAGAATACTTAGAAGGTCTTCAATAACTTTCCGAAGGATTTCCGGTGAGATAATACTTGATGGAGAATGAGTTGATAATCTTGATAACTTCACCGGGGATAGACAAAATGTCTTGAGGAGACTACCATTTGTCATCCAGATAGAAAACTGAGCTCAAATAAAGAGCTAACACTTGTTGTCTGGGTTTAACTCCCACGAGAATGTCGTAATAATACTGTTGGAGAAATAATTTTCTGTCTTCCATAGAGATCTTCAAATAGATTCTTCTTGGGGAGACACAGTGCAAAATAAATGCACGCTTGATCTAGGTTCAACAGCCCAGAGACATCCAAAAATGTGATTGTCAGGGACCAAAGTTCAATTCAGGAAGTAACTGAAAAGAAACGGTCAAACAAGACTCAATCCAGTGAGGAATGAACCCAACTGAGGTTTATCTTATCCGAAAATGGAAAAGAAAACTAAAGCAACCATCTTCCACGAGGATCGAACTCAGTGGGGAATTAGAAAAGAAGTGTTTTTTCTGCTTAGGGGTGACGATTCTACTTGGAGGGAGCAGACAAACCCAGTCACTTGGGGGTAACCACGACCAAAGTGACAGAACAAACAAAGAACACAATGCAAGATGCAAAAATGCGCACATGCCATGTATCTATATGAAAGAATGTATGTTATGCTTATGCTTATGCTGACAAAACAAACAAAGAGAAGAAGAAAACTAGAGACGAAAGCAAGCATCTCGATACAGATACTCGACCAATCTTCGCAATGTAAGAAGCATCACTAGGGATGAATGGAAAGCCATATAAAAAAACAAGTCCCGCTTCAGAGCTTCAATCTCTGGGGAAAATAGAGCATTCCACTTGGGGAGGAACATCGTGATTTCACTGATGGGATTGTCAAGATGAATCTGGCTACTCTGTTGGAGATGAGAATGGTCCACTGGGAACGGATCAAAATCATGATTGGAGAGACTTCATGGAGGATAAAATAAATATCCACTACGAACTGAAGTAGTCTGAAAGGAAGTTGTAACCGCCCAAAGCTGAGGCCTCACAGAGGATAAAATAAATATCCACTTCATCGGGGAAGCTTGGAGATCAACATAGCAGTCGAAGGTGTCAAAGTCGACTTCATGGGGATGAAATAAATATCCGTTTTGCTAGATAAGATTGAGGTTGTAAGAAATCCACTGAGGAATGAAATAAACATTCCCTTCGCTGGGGAAGGTTGAAACCAAAGGAATTCACTAGGGATCCTTAGGCCACCAGCTGGGGAAATCTTGTGTTACGTTTCATAACTTCTTGAAATAAAGATTTACTGGGGAATATTTATGACTACCTGAAGTAGAAACTTACAGGGGAGCCGTCACATTACTTGGGATGGAAACTCTTTGAGGTATGCGTGCATAATGTCGTGAGACTGATGTAACTCTGTATTGGTATTGTATGGTAGTCGCCATTTTGAAAAACAAGTGCTGTGAATGGGGAAAATAATCTTCGCTTCTCAAAATGCCCCAGATCAAATGGTTTATAAAAGGAAATCGTCTCAAGAGGATTTTACAGAAAACTTGGTACCCAACTGTTCCAATGTTTCCGAACTCTTGGAGAGATTTGTCAAATCTCGACGTAACTACCCCTGATAGACTGTGTTCTATACAAATGAACCTTCGAACTTGGAGAGATTTTATCAAATCTCGACTTAACTGATCCAGACTAACGGTGTTCTAAGTCTTCACACTTGTTCTTCAGACTATGGAGAGATTTACCAAATCTTGACGTAACTGCCCCAGACTGACGGCGTTCTGAGTCTTTAAACTTGCCCCTTGGGGTCAGACTGTGGAGTAATAGCGGGGAAACAACTTGCCCCTGCTCAGCAAAGTCCTCGAGTAACGTGCCCATGGATGTGGTCATCCTTTTGAAATGATTTGCCATTTACTCATCAGAGTTTCAAATCTCAAAGGATTCAGCTCATCGCTAATGCTCGTGTGCTAGCTTCTATGATGTCAAGCAATGTTAGCAAGCAGGAAAATGTTAATTCTGACATTGCTAATGCAACATATGTTTGTCTTGAAGTTTTTATTTTGGAAAGAATATCCCAATAACTTGTGACCGAATCACTAGTTAAGATATGGATTAATTTATTTTATAAGGCCAACACAAAACTCTTGAGCATAGCTCAGAGGAGTCAGGAAACGATATCTCAATGAGTATGCTTTTTGAAATAAACCCTGCTTCACTAAGATCTTTTGAGGGTTGTGTCGTACCTCGAAAAATACGATCCTCGAGATGGACGTGGAAAAAACTGTTCGAAACAGAGTCGCCACCGAACTTTATTTATCCCAAAAGAGGGAAAGGAAAATATCGATAAAACCTTTGAAGGGATAAGAAAATGGTCATTGTAACCAAATTCTAGGTTCGGGAGTCGGTTACGCAAGAGGGAAGGTATTAGCACCCTCTACGTCCGTTGTACTCAACGGGAACCTCTTGATTAGATTCGTGAGAAAGTTAGTTAGGTTTGTTTGTTATCTTCTAAAGAATTACTTTTTAAAAGGGAAAATGGATGGGTTTTTATTAGTGTGCTCGGCAAGGATTAAGATCCTTGTGCCTACGTATTCCCTCGTGCAACGGGAAAGTCAGAGCATTCGTAGTTCGGGGGACTATGGTTGTTTGGTTTGTATTTTTTATAGGCGCCAATTGTCCACATACGAGTAAGAGAACTCGCACCCAAACAATTGGGGAAAAAGGTCAAAGACTTGGCCCCCTCACGTCACCTTTTAGGAAGCTGTGTTTGAATATATGATTAAGTGTATTAAAGAGTTTGATTAAGAAAAGAGGATTTGATTTGTATGTGTTTTAGGGTTTCGATCGCACGGGGCGAAGAAAGGAGTTTTATTCGTATTTGATGTTTTAGAGGTGACAATTGTTCACACACGAGTAAGAGAACTCGCACCCAAACAATTGAGGAGAAGGGTCAAAGACTCGACCACCCCCACTTCACCTTTTAGTAAAATGCGTTTAGATAGAGATTAGTTGTTTTAATGATTGCTTAGAAATAAATTTGAATTTTGTCGAGTTACAAGTGTTTTAGAGGCGTCAATTGTCCACACATGAGTAAGAAAACTCGCACCCAAACAATTGAGGAGAAAGACCAAAGACTTGATCCCCCTCCTTTTTCACCTTTCAAGAAATAGTGTTTAAGTATAGTTAAATGTATTGGTTTGATTTGTAAAATGCTTGATATGGATCGAGGTTTGAATTTGCGTACGGAAAAGGTTGAGGACTAATGGAAAGGAGGTCCTAATGGTTCAAGGTAAGGTTGATGGCGAGGCAAAAGTGCTCGACTTACAAGAGGTAAAGGGACTTGATATATGGATCAAGTGTGCTTGAGAATGAATTGGTATTAATTGAATTTGATTTGGAAAACACTTGACGTTGGATCAAGCTTGTTTATTGTTGTAAAAAAGGGGTTGATTTTAATCTTATGGGAGAGGGGTGTAATTAATCAAGTGGGAATAATCGAGCCATAATTAAAGTGAGCCAATCACGCATACACATACAAACCAAAGTGAAATGTGCAACAAGTATCATTGTATAAAGCCCAAGAGGAGGCTATGTGAGGTTGACTGCAATCGTGAAAACAATCGACTTACAAGGTATTAAAAGGGCTTGACATTAAGTCAAGGTATTAGTTTGAAAAGAGTTCTTTTGGTTTGGACAAGCATATTATGAAAGACAAATATAATCAAGGCAAGATATTAATCCATATGAGAAAATAATGAATACCACACAAGGATAAAAAATCAAACAAAGTGGGGGGAGAAATATAATCAAGCATGTTAGTTAGTTAGTATCCTAAATTCCTAAGATTAGCTTAAAGGAAAAAAAAGTTCTAAACTTAATTAATTAACTTTTAGATTTTTTAGAGAAAATGGTGAAAATGAAATAATTAATCAAATTAAACTAAAATATTTAATAAAATTAACTATTAAAGTTGATTAATATTAAATAAAGTGGTTTAATAGAATTAATTGGAAATTGATTTATGGAAAAGAATTTTAGAAATTAAAGAAATTGAATTAATATAATTAGTTAAATTAGTAAACAAATCTCTAAGTTTTTTCTTAAAAGGAAAATTAGTATTTTGATTGTTTTTAAGTTGTTTTGGATTTTTTTATTAAAATAAAAGTAATGTTAAAACAAATCTAAAATAAAAAAAAAAAAAAAAGAATGGGCCAGACCTGTGTTAGAAAAATGAGGGGTGCTGAAAGCAAGAATCCCCAGGCCCAACTACAATAGGCCCATGCAGGGGAGAGTGTCCACGGTGATCTCTCAACAGATCTGGGACGTTGATCTGATTTAAGAGTAAACTTGACTCTTGATCTGTGGGCGTTCAGCGAAGTCACACAGTAAGACCCGTGGGTGCAGGCCCGTATGATTAGGGGAATGATCACTCTACCGGTGACAAGTGTCCATGGTGGAGACACTTGTCACCACCTCATCCGGGCACCACCAAAGCTTAATATATGAGAAAAGTTAGAAGCCAAGGAGCAAATGATCATAACCAACATTCTTCTCTCTCTCAGCAAACGCTCTCACTCTCTCAAGTTAGTCTCGCCGAAAACCTAAAAAAGGCCGGAGAAGCGGCGGCGCGCAGCGACCACCACCGTCTTCTCCGACGATACACCCTAAACCAGGAAAAACCCTACACAAACCGACCTATTTTTCTACCCTCTTTTCAAATCTAAAACCGGTTTCCTCAAAATAACTAAGCAATTGCTCAAATCGAGCCCATCCCAAACAAAAACCGTAGTTCTAAATCAAACCACAAAGAACAAATTCAAGCAATGAAGAGCAAGCTACTTTACTCAGAAAGCAATGAACAACACAATAGCAAGAAAATGGAGTTCAGATTGAAGAGAAATAGGGCTTCCCGAACGGTACCTCTTAAAGATCTCTTCAGAATGAGTTTCCAACCGCGCTCAGGTATTTTGATCTCTCTTCCTTCTACTCAGCTCTCCTCTTCTCTTTTGATGTTGTTACCGAAGTGTTGTTGCTTACGATTGTAATAAAATGGGGTTGAGCTCACCTATATCAGAGTTTCAGTGTGAAGCTCTGATCAGGTTTTTTTTATGAAAACGAGCTTTAGTGAGAGAGTGAGGATTTTCTTGCTGTGAGTAGTGGTTTAGGGGTTTTCAGCTGTTTTCCTCTGTGTTTTCTGTGTGAATCGTTCAGAATGATATATAGTGGTGAGATTTTGATTTTCATACGTGTGAAGAAAAATTTGTGAATCCTTTACTCGTGTGAGTTCGTTAGGAAATAGGATGAGGTGGAATTGGGGTGAATCAATCCGTTAGAATGAATGTTGTACGAAACCTGATTGTGTGGGATTTGTGATATGAAATTCCACTTTTGCTGTGTGTGAATCAATTCCTCTTACTGCTTTTGCTTATTTTGTCCTGCCTGAATTTCTTGCTTTTGTGGCCCCACTGACATTGTTCATGAAATTTCTTTGTATTCCAAGATTTCTGCTCAAACTGTACTGACTTTCTTGTTCCGGTTTTTTTCTTGTTGTACTGGCTGGAAAATGCCTACGCAGTGGCAAGCCATTTGGAAAGGAGATTGGCATTGGCTTGACATTAAGATGAGGCCATTTTGGAACAGCATGAGGTGCTTGGAGTGGAGTTATTTTGAGTACGGTATGAGTATAACAATCTTAGTAGTATTAGGATCCATATTGACACCATTAAACAATGCATTCATGGCTTTGGAATTTCCCACGGACCCTTTGTAGTCTGCATCATCCCAGTCTTCCTCTTCCTTCACCACATCAGTAGGGGTACCTTTTCCATCTTTAACCTTTGGGGGTTCCCATCCTTTTATAACAGCTTTCCATGCTTGATCATCCATGAATTTTATGAATGCTATCATCCTTGGTTTCCAATAGTCATAGTTGGAACCATCAAGCAGAGGTGGTTTGTTCAAAAATCCTCCATCCTTGTCCATTGTACCAGAAAGTACCTTCCCTGAATCTCACCCAGAACCAAACAAGGGTGCAAGCTCTTGATACCAATTGAAATTCTGGCACATATATCAGATGTCCTACACAGATGTTGAGCCACGATATCCAACACAATGAACAAGATAACAATAATAATAACAGTGCAGAAAGTAAAGAACACAGTGATATGTTTACCCAGTTCGGATCAACAATCCTACTCTGGGGGCTACCAAGCCAGTGACGAAACCAATATACGATAGTATCAATTCACAGATCATACAATAACCAAACCCTGTTATAATCTGCTCACTTAATCACTACCCTTCTTCTACCTAAGACTCACCAAGGTATGAGGCCCTCCTCAAATCCCTCTACAACCACAACCCGTGATTGGTTCCTTTCAACACAAGTAACAAAACAAAAGTCACACTTTCAAAACACACAATTCTCAATACTTCAAAGCTTATGAGAATTGACACACAAGAAACTCAATGCTTAAAAGCTTATGAGTAACTGACAGAACTTACAACACAAAAAACAGTCCTTATACTGTTATCAGAATGATACCAGTTAGGCTCACAAATAACACTCGAAAACCCTAACAAAAACACACGTAAGTTCCACACCTAAACTAGGTTTACACCAGTCAATTTATAACATTAAATCTGGACTGGATTGGGCTTCAAAAACGCAGCAAAGAGACTGCTCACAAATATGCAAAATAAACTCCAACAAAATAGGTCTTCAATCTAAAGTTTCCTAATATGCCTCCATAATTAGAAAGCACTGAAAATCTGAAAACCAACACAAAAACACAATCCAAAAATACTTTGGATGCCACATAGGATAACCAAATATTCACAGAATATTCAGTAGCATTTAACAGTAACAGAATCTCCTTTTAAACTGAATTCAGACGCGATGTCCTATGAACCAGTATGGGACATCTTCATTTGACATGTTGAATGCAGCAACTTAGAACATCTTGTTTCAACATCTTGCTGCTCTAATAGTTTTAGCAAAATAAATGCCAACCACGAAATCAACGAAATAACAATCTCCCCCTTTGGCTTATTTTGGCAAAAACTACACACACAAAAAAATCTTGCAAAGAAGCACAAGCAAAATAACCATATCAGAGACAGCAGCGAAATACCAACACACAGCACACATAGCAGCAAAAAAAAAACTCCCCCTCAACTGCATCAACACAAACATTCCACATTCTCCCCCTCAACTGCAGCACCAGCATAGGCACACACACACAAGCACACTACTCCCCCTTTTTTGCCAGAAATATAACAAAGGCAAGTAGAACAGTTATTAATATTTGAGAAATGGTCAAATCATAGACCAGAATAAACAGCATCAGAGAGTAGATGCACACCATATCACATGACCAAGTGTCATGTACAAACTTCAGCATTTTCCCCTTTATAACCTCATGCACACACTACACTACCAGAACCTCCTTTAATCTTTCCAATCTGGCAGCCAGAAGGAACATTAATTGCTATAGTTCGTCATGAATGCAAACCCCAAGTCTGCTCCTCAGGTTTTCAAACTGAACTGCATCCAGAGCCTTGGTAAATATGCCAGCAAGCTGATTTTCTGTGCTCACATGCTCAAGAGTTATGACTTTGACCTCCACAAGTTCTCTGATGAAGTGATGCCTGATATCAATGTGCTTAGTCCTGCTATGTTGAATAGGATTTTTAGAAATATTAATAGCACTCAGGTTGTCACAAAATAATGTCATGACATCTTGTGTGACATTATACTCAGATAGCATTTGCTTCATCCACACCAGTTGAGCACAACTACTTCCAACTGCTATGTACTCAGCTTCAGCAGTAGAAAGAGAAACACAATTTTGCTTCTTACTAAACCATGAAATAAGATTATTTCCCAAAAAGAAACATCCTCCAGAGGCACTCTTCCTATCATCAGCACTTCCAGCCCAATCAGCATCACAGTATCCTACTAAAATGGGACTTGAGTCATGGGAGTACAACAACCCATAATCACATGTACCACTCACATACTTAAGAATTCTCTTAACTTGATTGATGTGACTGACCTTGGGTTCTGCTTGGTATTTTGCACACACGCCAACAACAAAGGTTATGTCTGGCCTACTTGCTGTAAGATACAGCAGACTTCCAATCATGCTTCTGTATAAACTTTGTTCAACATTCACTCCCTTTTCATCTTTGGATAACTTCAAGTGAGTAGTGAAATTCTGGTATCAGACGTGTGATGTTAAGGTGTGATGTCACAACAACACACTCTGAACAATGGACAGCAATAACAGTAAAATAACACCAAGAATTGTTGAACCAGTTCGGTTACAACCAACCTACTCTGGGGGCTACCAAGCCAGGGATGGAATTCACTACTTGTAGATATAATTTACAGACTCAACGACCCGTTGACAATCTCCTAAACTTATACTCTACTAATGACTTCCTACCTAAGAAACCACTTAGGTATGAGAACACCACTCAATCCCTTACAAACACTCAAAGAAACCACTTTGAGTACCCTTGATCTTACTTCACAGCTTCGATCAAATTACACAACTCTCTTTGCTTCACAGCTTTAGAGAGGACAGATCACCAATTCACCCTTGAATAGTTCACTCACGATTCGTACAAATATCTAAGACACTCAGCCTCTGATCTTGATCTTCAATCTGTACTTTTTCCTTTGGTCTTGTGCGCTTTATATAGCTCCTGAATTGGGCTTGGACTTGTCACAATATTTGATCAGATTTCTTAATTAAAACTGAATCTTCAAAACAGATTTTATCCCCAAAATCTTTTTAAATCTTCAACCTTTTAATTCTCCAACAGACCTGCAATCAAATCTCCCATGTAACAGAAAATATCTATCCCAAGATATTCTCATCCAATGAGTTAACCACTCTCCACAATTCCAACTAATACGCGTGCCCTAATAACATATCCTGCTGTTATTAATTCTGCAGGTCTGATGTTACAACATCACCTGTGTGACATCAGACATCCAACTTCAGCACTTAACTACTTAACACAGCCCAGTGTTAAGACTTCAATGTTGCAACATCAGCACTTTGACATCAACATTGAATAACCTTTGTTTTACCAAAATTCCAGCCAATCCAGGAACTATCAATCTCCCCCTTTGGCTAATTTTGGCTAAAACAATCTCTGCACTCTGCAATCAACTTCTGCACTCTGCACCTTCAGAGATTTCAGCAGCGGAATAATCTTCAGACAATTTGAAACTCTCAATCAGCAGCAGCTTGACACTCTTCAAAGTCTTTATCACTTGATCTGCTGCAGCACCATCTTCATTATTGACAACAGCCAATTGGTGCTTCTCCTTGAAAACATGAACCAGCATCACAGCTGTTCAGTAGCTCATAATGTGCAGCAAATTACTCCCCCTCAATAACTGCATTACCACTTTTCAACTAAACACCTTTTAGCAGCATCTTTTAGCAGCATCAATCTATCTCCCCCTTAATCTCTGCATCACATCAGCAGCATATGGCAATAATACTCTTGACTATCTTGGCCATGTTCTCCCCCTTTTTAGCCATAATTAGGCAAACTTCAGTTAGAAGCCCTATTAACTTTAGTCAGTATACCCTAGCTCTCATTGTTAGCCTCTCAGTTAGTAAACAGGCAAAACAAATCATAGAAGGAAACTAAAAGCATAAACAGTGCATAAACCAACACAATATTCAAATTACAAAACCAACAAACAAAAACTAAACTAATAACAAAACTAATATCTAAGGACAGCAGATAGAGATTAGTCTTCATTCGAGCTGGTACCATCAGCATCTTCTTCACCTTCATCTGACCTGGAGTCCTCAGTGTCACCATTGTCCTTCCCCTGTTCCAAGTTTTTAACCATCTGCACAATCTTTATTTTCCTGTCAGTGTTGGTCTTGATAACCATGTCAAGATCCTTGCAGGTCGCCCTTAATTCTTTAATCAGTTCAGATTTTGTACTGACCTTCTTAATCCCAGAGCTTGATGTTTCAACAATGTCTGGAACATGGCTCCCAGCAAACAGTTTGGGATGCAAAGATAAAGCTGATTTCCTCTTACATGCTGTGTCTGAACTTGTTAAGATGCCTGGATGTTGTTTCATCATAACTCCACAGATGAGCGAAGGAAATGCTATAGGCAGTTTAATAGCATTAGTGGTGGCATGTCTTGCAGTCTGCTCAAACACATATGCTCCATAGTCAAATTTCTTCTTAGTACCCACAGCATAAATAAACCTCCCTAGTCCCACAGCTATTGTGGTTTTATGATTGGTAGGCACCCAATTTGCGGCTCCAATTCTATGTAAGACAGCATACTTAACACTGAGTTTGCTAGTTGGCAGTTTCCCTTTCAAGGGCCACACCTTAACTTGACCAGCAGTTATTTCCTTGCAGACATCATTCTCTGTGGCTTCTAGCTCAGCAAATTCTTCATCTTTTCTTCCTAGATACTTGTTTATAACTTCAGGAGAGAATTCAACACATCTTCCTCTCACAAACACTTTCATGTAGTCCACACTGCTTTTGTCTGAAATCTTCACAGGAATATTGACCACAAATTCCTTAACCAGGCTGTCATAGCACTTAGAGAACCCATGAACCGTCTTCATCAGACTAGCAGCCTTGATCACCTCTATGATTTCTTTAATCTCCATAATTTCTTTCCCAATCTCTCTTTCAAGAGCAAGTCTTCTTTGACAGATGAACTTCCACATCGACGCACTGCTTGCATAATGGAATGAAATGTTATCAACCGGAGCCTCAGGTATCTTGTCAGCAATTCTCTTCAAGATTGTCTTTCTGACAGGAGTGATGTCATGAACATCATCCTCAACATCATACTCTGATTCAGATTCTTCCATTAGCTTCCTTTTTCTGGGATTCACATCAACCTTACTCCATGCTTTTGTTGGCCCAACAACAGTCTTTTTCCTCTTCTCACCAGTAGCTTTCTTTGACGACGATTCAACCATCTTTCCTTTTCTTGTTCTTAGTCTCTTGGACAGACTAGGCACTGCTCTTCCAATGACTTCATTATCAGACAAGTCATCAACATCAATTACATCAGTAGTCTCAGCATCCCTGCTAAGCGATGTTCTAACCTCCTCTTCAACATCTTCCTGCATGTTGTCTTTCTCAGCTGGCATCCGATTCAGTGGGATTGAAATTCCTTTGACAGGGATGCCTTTGTCCAGAATCTTTGAGGCAAGATTACCCATCCTTTTGTCTACATCAAACTTCTCTTCAATAGTCTGAGACGTATATGATTTCGGTACAGTTTTGTCCCCAAATAACACACTGGTAACTACCTTCTTTGTTTCAGGATTCTTGAAAATAGTAGCAGGTCTCTTAGGAGTTAGTTTAGTGGGTCTCGAAGTACCTGATTCTGGGAGCATCATTGAGATAGGTTCTAGATTCAAAGCTTCTTCTGCAAATCCCTCTTCTGAAGAAACCCTAGCCTTATCTCGCGGAGAGCTTTGAGCGACAGATTTCTTTGATGATGACGACGTCTGGTTTGACATGGTTCCCTTGAGGCAGTATGAGTTCAGATGATTCTTCTTGTAGAGGAAGACGAACGAACGGAAGATATGCTCTTTGATGAACCGTGATCTTGCTGCACTAGAGAATGATGGTCTGAGGTATGGCGCCAACTTTTCAGTATTTAAAGACCAATTACTAATTTTCTCCCTCCATAAAGACATTCCTTTTAAAACACTCACATCAGAACTTGTTAACTTTGAGTGACCTTTCAGCATCCTGATGTCATAGTCTGATGTTATAACATCAACTTGTACATCACTAGTTGAATCTCCTTCAAGAAAAATCCACTGATAGCAATTGTCTTTGGTTCTGGTACCCTTCATAACAACCTGATTATGCTCATCCGAAACCACACAATCATCCTTGGTGTAGTTTACCTTGTAACCTCCATCACACAACTGGCTTATGCTGATCAAATTTGCACTTAAGCCACTGACAAACAGAACATTGTCAAGTTCAGGTCTATCATCACCTTGCACTTTCCCAACTCCTGCAACAACACCTTTTTCTCCATTGCCAAATATGACCTCATGAGAGGGGCAAGGTCTAAGATCATCAAACATGGATCTACATCCAGACATGTGCTTGGAACACCCACTGTCAAAATACCATGTTCCTTCTTTATCACCCATGTGAGCCAATAAGCACTTCACCTTCTCCTTAGGTACCCATTGTTTAACAACTTTGGGCCTGTGCTCTCTCCATCTGTTTTGAGGTTGAGGGTATCCATGCAGCTTGTAGCAAGAGTACTGCATATGTCCAAACCTACCACAGTAATAGCATCTCACCTTTTCATCTCTGAATCTTCTGCCATGACGAGATTGCTTATGCTGCCATCCATAAAGTGATCTCCTCCTACCATAACTGCCCTGCCATCTATTATGTTGATATCTTCTCCCATAAGACGGCTGAGAATGCTGTTTCCTGGATTATCTCCCATGATGGTGTGGCTTTCTTCTTCCATATATATAAGGAACAACATTGGTGTATCCATAACCATAACCATACCAGTTGTCCTGATGTTGAGACATCTGATGAGACATGTGTTGTTTGAACTGAGCAGCTTGCATGCTCTCATGGTATTGTGGGGGCATATATTGGCTAGCTCCCTGTGGCTGCTTTCTCTTCTGATAGGGACCAGTCTTCTTCTCAATCTTCTTAGGTTGTGAAACATCAGCTTTCTTAGGGGTAGGATCCTGCTTCTTTGGCTGATGTTGAGATGAAAGTTGTGACACTTCCTTCTTTGAACCTGAAGTGCTTCCTTCTGAAGTTCCCTTGTCCTCAGCCACATAACCTATTCCAGCTTTGTCTCCAGCAACTTTTTCTGACTGAAGGATCTTATCGAGTGTGTCTGTACCATAGCTCAGTATCCTAACAGACTTGGTCATTCGATCAAGGTGAGCTCTGACTAGCACCACTTCATTTTCAAGATCAGTCTTTTCATTCTCTAGCTGAGCAATCTGTTGCTTGTGGCACTTGTTTTCTTGACAAATCTCAGCACTCTTTAAACACAACTCTTGATAGGTAGATGCCAACTCCTCATAAGTTACTTCTCCATCACTAGAATCATCATCAGATACCACAACTCCTGTTAAAGCTCTCACATGCTTTGCTGACTCGCCTTCACTTTCACTATCAGAGTCAGACCAGGAAACTGTCATGCCCTTCTTCTGCTTTTTCAAGAAGGTGGGACATTATTTCTTGACATGTCCATACCCTTCACACTCAAAGCACTGCACTCCTTTATCTTGGGCAGTTTTCTCTTCATCCTTCTTGCTGGTGTCAGAAGTCATGTTCTTGACATTAGGCCTGGAGTTATTATTCATTCTCTTGAATACTTTGGTGAACTGTCTTCCCAACATCACTATGGCCTGAGACAGATCCTCCTGGGATTCAGATTTCTTCCCTTTCTCCTCTTCACCATTTGTCACCAGGGCTATACTCTTTGGCTTCTTTTCTGGTTCTTCCTCATTCAACCCAAGCTCAAAGGTTTGAAGAGATCCAATGAGCTCATCTACTCTCATCTTGCTGATGTCTTGTGATTCTTCAATGGCAGTAACCTTCATCTTATACTTCTTAGGTAGGGACCTAAGGATCTTCCTCACAAGCTTTTCATCTGACATCTTCTCTCCAAGAGCACTAGATGCATTGGCCAGCTCAAGAACACTCATGTGGAAATCATGAATAGTTTCATCTTCCTTCATCTTCAGGCTTTCAAATTTTGATGTTAAAATCTGAAGTCTTGACATCTTGACTCTAGATGTTCCTTCATGAGTAGCCTGCAAGATATCCCATGCTTGCTTAGCAACTTCACAGGTATTAATTAACCTGAAGATGTTCTTATCCACTCCATTGAAGATAGCATTCAGAACTTTGGAATTTCCAAGGGCAAGCTCATCTTCCTCCTTGGTCCACTCTTCTTCAGGCTTTGGCTTAGAGGTGCCTTCTTTATTTTTGCCAGCATCATCCTTCTCACACATGACAGGTGCTTTCCACTCTTTAATAACAGCCTTCCAAGCCCTACTGTCCAAGGATTTTAAGAAGGTGGTCATCCTTGGCTTCCAATAGTCATAATTGGATCCATCCAAAATAGGGGGTCTGTTGACGAATCCTCCAACTTCTTTGTCCATCTTTTCACCAGAAAGTAACTTCCCTAGATCTCACCCAGAGACAGACAGGATGCCTGCTCTGATACCAATTGAAATTCTGGTATCAAACGTGTGATGTTAAGGTGTGATGTCACAACAACACACTCTGCACAATGGACAGCAATAACAGTAAAATAACACCAAGAATTGTTGACCCAGTTCGGTTACAACCAACCTACTCTGGGGGCTACCAAGCCAGGGATGGAATTTACTACTTGTAGATATAATTTACAGACTCAACGACCCGTTGACAATCTCCTAAACTTATACTCTACTAATGACTTCCTACCTAAGAAACCACTTAGGTATGAGAACACCACTCAATCCCTTACAAACACTCAAAGAAACCACTTTGAGTACCCTTGATCTTACTTCACTGCTTCGATCAAATTACACAACTCTCTTTGCTTCACAGCTTTAGAGAGGACAGATCACCAATTCACCCTTGAATGGTTTACTCACGATTCGTACAAATATCTAAGACACTCAGCCTCTGATCTTGATCTTCAATATGTACTTTTTCCTTTGGTCTTGTGCGCTTTATATAGCTCCTGAATTGGGCTTGGACTTGTCACAATATTTGATCAGATTTGTTAATTAAAACTGAATCTTCAAAACAGATTTTATCCCCAAAATCTTTTTAAATCTTCAACCTTTTAATTCTCCAACATACCTGCAATCAAATCTCCCATGTAACAGAAAATATCTATCCCAAGATATTCTCATCCAATGAGTTAACCACTCTCCACAATTCCAGCTAATACGCGTGCCCTAATAACATATCCTGCTGTTATTAATTCTGCAGGTCTGATGTTACAACATCACCTGTGTGACATCAGACATCCAACTTCAGCACTTAACTACTTAACACAGCCCAGTGTTAAGACTTCAATGTTGCAACATGAGCACTTTGACATCAACATTGAATAACCTTTGTTTTACCAAAATTCCAGCCAATCCAGGAACTATCAAGTAGGAGCAGGAGTTCTCTTATGCTTGGCATTATCCAGTCCAAACTTCTTCACAATGGTCCTCGCATATTTGCTCTGACAAATAAAAATGGAATCTTCAATCTGCTTGACTTGTAATCCAAGGAAGTAGGTCAATTCAGCTACCAAGCTCATCTCAAATTCAGACTGCATTTGGTTGACAAAATGTTGGAGCATTTCATCCGACATCCCACCAAACACAATATCATCTACATAAATCTGAGCAATCATTAGTTTCCCATCCTTCTCCTTGACAAAAAGTGTTTTATCAATACCACCCTTCCTGTATCCATGGTTGACTAAGAACTCAGTCAGTCTTTCATACCAAGCTCGTGGAGCTTGTTTCAACCCATACAAAGCCTTCTTTAGCTTGAATACATGATCAGGAAAATTTGGATCCACAAACCCTTTAGGCTGCTCAACATAGCCTTCCTCATTAAGATAGCCATTCAGAAAGGCACTCTTGACATCCATTTGAAACAATCTGAATTTCAACAAACATGCCACTCCTAGCAGCAATCTGATGGATTCCAATCGAGCCACAGGAGCAAATGTTTCATCAAAGTCTACTCCTTCAATCTGTGTGTATCCTTGAGCAACTAATCTGGCTTTGTTCCTGGTAACAACTCCTTGTTCATCAGACTTATTCTTCTAAACCCATTTTGTTCCAATCAAATTTGTTCCAACTGGTCGTGGTACCAGTTCCCAGACTTCATACCTCTTAAATTAACAAAGCTTATCTTGCATAGCACTTATCCAGAACTCATCTGTCAATGCTTCTTTGACATTCTTTGGTTCAATCTTTGAAACAAAGCATGCATTTGACACAACCTCCCTCGTTCTGGTTCTTACACCTTCATTCAGATTTCCAATAATCAATTCCTTAGGGTGATCCTTCTGAATCCTTATAGAGGGTCCCCTGTTAGCATCCTCTACCTCTTCATTCTCAGGTCTAGTGTCGGTTTCATGAGCATTATTTTCTACGGACTCAATGTCTTGTGAGATTTCATTGTTCATGGGAAGGCATGCTCCAACATCATCTGGGACATCTTCGTCTTTCCCAGAGTCATCAACCACCACATTTATGGATTCCATCATCACCTTAGTTCTGGAATTAAATACCCTGTATGCTTTACTTTTTGTAGAGTATCCCAAAAATATCCCTTCCTCGCTCTTAGGATCCATCTTTCGCCTCTGCTCACGATCCGCCAAGATATAGAACTTACTCCCAAACACATGGAAATACTTCACATTTGGCTTTCTACCTTTCCATAGCTCATAAAGAGTGACAGAAGTACCTGATCTGATAGTCACCCTATTGTGTATATAGCAAGTTGTATTCATGGCTTCAGCCCAAAAATGATATGGAAGCTTTTTGGCATGAATCATGACCCTTGCACACTCTTGTATAGTCCTATTCTTGCGTTCCACCACACCATTCTGCTGAGGAGTGATCGGTGATGAGAATTCATGAGTGATTCCTTCAGATAAGCAAAACTCTTCAAACCTGCTATTTTCGAATTCTTTCCCATGGTCACTTCTGATTCAAACAACACCACAATCCTTTTCCCGTTGAATCCTTTGACACAACTCTTTGAAGGCTGCAAATACTTCAGACTTTTCTCTGATAAAGCTTATCCAGGTGAATCTGGAGTAATCCTCAACGGCAACATAGGCATACTTCTTCCCACCAAGACTTTCAACCTGCATAGGTCCCATTAAGTCCATGTGAAGCAGTTCCAGAACTCTAGAAGTTGTGGTAAGATGTTGAAGCCTCTTGTGTGACACCCTTGTTTGCTTCCCAACTTGACATTCACCACATATTCTATCCTCATCAATCTTCAGCTTGGGAATACCTCTAATAGCTTCACTTGACATAACTTTCTTCATCCCTTTCAAGTGTAAGTGACCCAACTTCTGATGCCACAGTTTGGTTTCATCTTCCTTTGACATTAAACAGGTAGACAAACTTTCTGATTCTTGAGGATTCCACAGATAGCAGTTATCCTTAGATCTGGTTCCCTTCATAACAACTTCATTTTTCTCATTGGTTACTAGACATTCAGATTTTGTGAAATTTACTTTGAGTTCTACATCACACAGTTGGCTTATACTGATCAAATTTGCGATCATCCCTTTGACAAATAGAACACGATCCAGATTTGGTTGTCCTGTGTAGTCCAGCTTTCCAACACCTTTTATTTCACCTTTTGATCCATCCCCAAAAGTGACATAATTGGTGGAGTGAGACTTGATATCTGACAAGAATTTCTTCACACCAGTCATGTGTCTTGAACAACCACTGTCAAAGTACCAATCTTACCTTGCGGATGATCTAAGAGAGGTATGTGCTATGAGACCGGCCATCATATTTCTAGGAGTCCATCTTCTCTTCACTTTAGCCCAACTTTATCCTTTATTTTGTTGATGAGCAGTTTTGGGATAGCCGTGCAACTTGTAGCAAAATGACTTTAAGTGACTAATCTTTCCATAGTAATGGCATCTCCATGGTTTATACTTTGAACTACATACTCTTTTCTGATGCTTCATCTGATGTTGAAACATGTGATTTGACATCCCCTCTTCTTGCTTTATTTTCTGAGGAACAAACTTTAATACAGGCTTCTTGTAGGTCTCTGCTTGATTGTTAAAACCAAGGCCTTGCACATTTCCAGTATCTTTCCCAGTCTGAAGAATCTCATCCAGCTGCGTGGTACCATTGTTCAGCATTCTTATAGATTTGGTCACATTGTCAAGTTTTGACTTTTGCCATACAACCTCCTCTTTCAGATCAGCAATGATTGATAGATGTTCTTCCTTCTCAGCTTCTAGTTGAGCTATCAGAACCTTCTGTTCTAATATTATCTGGCACCTTTCTTCATTCTTGATACACAACTCTGAGAACCCGGTGAAGACTTCTTCCTTAGTGAGTTCTCCAATATAAGATTCTTTGTCAAAGTCAGACTCACAAGTAGTTTCTCCATCAGCCTTACATATCCCGGTCAAGGCTGTCACCAATTTTGCTGATTCTTCTTCAAGATCACTCTCAGACTCTCCTTCTGACCAAGACACAGATAAGCCCTTCTTCTGCCTCTTGAGATATGTGGGACACTCAGTCTTTATGTGCCCAAATCCCTCACATTTAAAACACTGAACTCTCTTCCCTTGATTGGAGTCTTCTTCAGTTCTGGACCTTCTGCCTCCATCCTGGTTTTTACTGATGTCGAGTGACTTGTTCTGAGCATTTGCTCTTGACTTCCAGTCAATCCTTTTCAACACTTTGTTAAATTATTTTCCAAGCAAAACCAGATCTTTAGAAACCCCTTCATCTCTGACCAGATCACCTTCATCTTCTGAGTCACCAGCATTTGACACAAAAGCTATGCTCTTCTTCTTTTCAGACTTTTCACTGATCCCTAATTCAAATGTTTGAAGAGATCCCACAAGTTCATCCACTTTCATCTTGTCTATATCCTGAGCTTCCTCTATAGCAGTCACTTTCATGTCAAATCTCTTAGGTAGAGATCTGAGGATTTTTCTGACCAGTTTGCTGTCAGACATCTTTCACCTAGGGCACTTGAGGCATTAGCTATCTCAATAATGTTCATGTGAAAATCATGAATGCTCTCATCCTCCTTCATCTTCAAACTCTCAAACTTGCTAGTGAGAAGCTGAAGTTTTGACATCTTCACCTTTGAAGTCCCTTCATGAGCAACCTTCAAGACCTCCTACGCCTCTTTTGCAATGGTGCAATGTTCAATCAACCTAAAGATATTCTTATTGACACCATAAAACAATGCATTCATGGCTTTGGAATTTCCCACGGACCCTTTGTAGTCTGCATCATCCTAGTCTTCCTCTTCCTTCACCACATCAGTAGGGGTACCTTTTCCATCTTTAACCTTTGGGGGTTCCCATCCTTTTATAACAGCTTTCCATGCTTGATCATCTATGGATTTTATGAATGCTATCATCCTTGGTTTCCAATAGTCATAGTTGGAACCATCAAGCAGAGGTGGTTTGTTCAAAAATCCTCCATCCTTGTCCATTGTACCAGAAAGTACCTTCCCTGAATCTCACCCAGAACCAAACAAGGGTGCAAGCTCTTGATACCAATTGAAATTCTGGCACAGATATCAGATGTCCTACACAGATGTTGAGACACTGATATCCAACACAATGAACAAGATAACAATAATAATAACAGTGCAGAAAGTAAAGAACACAGTGATATGTTTACCCAGTTCGGATCAACAATCCTACTCTGGGGGCTACCAAGCCAGGGACGAAACCAATATACGATAGTATCAATTCACAGATTATACAATAACCAAACCCTGTTATAATCTGCTCACTTAATCACCACCCTTCCTATGACTTCTACCTAAGACTCACCTAGGTATGAGGCCCTCCTCAAATCCCTCTACAACCACAACTCGTGATTGGTTCCTTTCAACACAAGTAACAAAACGAAAGTCACACTTTCAAAACACACAATTCTCAATACTTCAAAGCTTATGAGAATTGACACACAAGAAACTCAATGCTTAAAAGCTTATGAGTAACTGACAGAACTTACAACACAAAAAACCAGTCCTTATAGTGTTATCAGAATGATACCAGTTAGGCTCACAAATAACACTCGAAAACCCTAACAAAAACACACGTAAGTTCCACACCTAAACTAGGTTTACACCAGTCAATATATAGCATTAAATCTGGAATGGATTGGGCTTCAAAAATGCAGCAAAGAGACCGCTCACAAATCTGCAAAATAAACTCCAACAAAATAGGTCTTCAATCTAAAGTTTCCTAATATGTCTCCATAATTAGAAAGCGCTGAAAATCCAAAAACCAACACAAAAACACAATCCAAAAATACTTTGGATGCCACATAGGATAACCAAATATTCACAGAATATTCAGTAACATTTAACAGCAACAAAATCTCCTTTTAAACTGAATTCAGACGCGATGTCCTATGAGCCAGTATGGGACATCTTCATTCGACATGTTGAATGCAGCAACTTAGAACATCTTGTTTCAACATCTTGCTGCTCGAATAGTTTTAGCAAAATAAATGCCAACCAAAAAATCAACGAAATAACAATCATATTTGGCATTTACTCCTTGTGAACTACATGTTACGAATACCCTTCCCAGTACTGATGGGCATTAGATTCTTGTGGTTGAAGGTACACTAGCAGTTCTAAATCATGTTGAAATGATACAAGTGCCATTCATGGAGTAATTGGACGATATGCCGATGCTCTGCATTGTGGTGTTTGCGTAGGTATGAAGAGGTGCGTTGATGAATCATTTCTGTGAGTTTTTGTGAGTTTGATATTGTTTTCAAATTCGTGGTGTGGGCTGGAGATTGGGGTCTTGTATTTGGAATTTGAAGGTTTTGGCTCAAAGAGAAAATAGTATGCCATTTGGTTGTTTTAGGCTTAGGCTTCGTAATGCTCTGAATTTATTCTGGGAGTTTTATCACTGCTTCATGTGTGACTAACATACTTTACAACATTTGACTTTAAAAGAGTTTGTTTGCATTTTGTTATGATTCTTTACTTCACTTCTTCTTATGTGCATTGGTTTTGGCATGAAGAGCTTGGAAGAATAATAGAGCCTTTAATTGTTGAAGCATGAAGACTTGGCAAAACATGACTTTGGTGATTTGGCAAATGTGTTTGGAGAGTTAGGCGACAACTTGGCACAAGATCGATGACATTCGTGATTTATCTTTAGGCTTGTGGCGGCGTACTCTTGCAGAAGCTGCGGGACCGGCTAGAGTTGAAATTTCACAAGAATGCTCTGTACATGGTGCTTGGGAATGGCTTGAGCATATCTTGTCTTGATGAAGATTGTTGTTTCTACATCATGATCTTGGCTTGAAAGTGAAGGATGACTTGGAGTTTGTATTAAAGTCATGGCCTAGGAACATTGTGGCGAGCTGCTGTCCTTATTGTACTTTTGTCAATTGTGTAATAGTTTACTATTAGTTTTGGTAAACATGGCCTCTGCTGAACGTCTGCAGCCATTTTGTTCGCTGAACTTTTGCAATTTCTATATTACTTTGTAATAGCTTTGGAATTCAATTAAAGATTGCAACTCCTTGTAACACATAATGACTTAAAATCCCAATCTAAACCTTGTATCAAATGTAACTTTGAACCCAATTCTTATCATTCCTTCTATTGCATCTTATTATCCAATGACACATCTTTGATCATGTGATGATTTCTTATATAAGTATAGCAACATGTAAGATATGTGAACTAATGACTCGTGATTCTTGAAGTACTTCTTTCATAATGGAAAAAAACATGAATTGCTCTACACGATCTTGTACGAATACGAATCAAGGTTTAGACCTTGACAAAGTGCTGAATGGATTGGAATTGACTGGATTGGAATTGAATTCATTCTTTTGAATCTTGAATGTGAATAATCCAGACTAACTTTGATATGAAACCAAATAAATGACAACCTCTTGACATCATGACCCAAAACAAAGAATTATCACCGAGTTAGGCCTAGAATTGTCTTGAAACCAGAGAATCATGACTTGAAATATGAACATCAATACACTGCACACACCTGACCTGATAGCCATGCCTGAACTCATCCTTGCAACAACTGGACTTAGGAAATAGAAGCAACATATTTTTTGATTTCTCTGAATAAGAGTTAGTGGGTGGATGTACAGATGAAAATATACACAAGTAGGACAAATTTGGGGTATGACAGATGCCCCTATCTAATTGTCTTGGACCCGAGAAAGTGAACGGCTGCATGGCGTTCATTTTACGGGTAGAAGTCAATTAGATATAAGAATGCCCCAAAAATTTGTCTCACAAAAGGTAAAGCGCTATGGAGTAAAAGCTGATAGAGTAAGGTAGTGAAGTTCAACTGAACAAAATAACTCGAGGTCCTTTGGATGGTCAAAGCAGTCCCTTATCCATTAAGGTTCTCCGATGATACCAAAGTAGTATTTCTGAAGGCGTGAGATTCTCTGGGTCGTCGAAGCAGTCCCTTATACACTAAGGTTCCTTGATGATACCAAAGCAGTATCTCTGAAGGCTGACGATTCTCTGGTTAGTCGAAGCAGTCCCTTATCCATTAAGGTTCCTCGATGATACCAAAGCAGTATCTCTGAAGGCGTGAGATTATCTGGGTCGTCGAAGCAGTCCCTTATCCATTAAGGTTCCTCGATGATACCAAAGCAGTATCTCTAAAGGCAGACGATTCTCTGGGTCGTCGAAGCAGTCCCTTATCCATTAAGGTTCCTCGATGATACCAAAGCAGTATCTCTATGGTAAATTTGTTGGGGGATAGTTGAGCAAGATTCCTGTTGGAGGAAATGTGTTGGCTCTGCAGGGGAAAGCTCACAAGAAATTTTCTAGGATAACTGCTGCTTGGGGAGTATGAATAGCAACAGCTGCTGGGGATTGTCAATATCAACTGCACGGCTGAAGAATGACTTGCTGGGGAATAGAATTCCTTGAGTATGTGCGGGGGTACCAACTCTTTTTAGAAGAATACTGTCGACTTTGATGGAGGACTCGCCACGATGCTTGCGAACTGATCCTAGATCCTGCTATGCTATGCTAGGGATGGATATGCCATGCATACCGGAATGCAAATGAACTTGTTTTTTGAGATGCACATGGGAATCCAACTGGGCAAGGCTTCATTTCTGGTTTCCAAAGAAGGATTAATGGGGATTAGATGGAGCAAGGTGAAAGACTCACTGGGAATACTGGCATATCAACTCGGGGGTTGAGAAAAGGAAATACGATATCGACTCCGGGGTCGAGAAACATTAAGATAAACTATCGTCAACTCGGGGGTTGAAAGAAAGGTAAAGGTAATATCGACTCGGGGGTCGAGGAAATAAAGACAATATCGACTAGGGGGTCTAGAAAATAAAGGCAAGGTAATATATCAAACTCGGGGGTTGAAGGAAGTAACAAAATATCAACTCGGGGGTTGAAGGTAAAAGCAAATATCGACTCGGGGGTCGAGGGCAGAGATAAAGGCAATATCGACTCGGGGGTCGAGGAAATAAAGACAATATCGACTCGGGGGTCGAAGAAGATAAAGATAACAATGACTCGGGGGTTGAAGATGTAATAAGATGTCAACTCGGGGGTTGAAGATGTAATAATGATATCGACTCGGGGGTCGAGAAACTAAGGTAATATCGACTCGGGGGTCGAGAAAATAAAGACAAAATATCATCAACTCGGGGGTTGAAAGAAAGGTAAATATCGACTCGGGGGCCAAAGAAAATAAAGACAACATTGACTCAGGGGTCAAGAACAAATCAATATATATCAACGCCTGGGTTGAGGAAGGAAATAGGTTATTTTATGTATGCATATGGTGCACGTATGTTGTATGTGATGCATATGTGAATGCAAGCAGGTTATTGGTTTTATGAAGGTATCAACAGGGTGGACTTTTGGTGGTTGCCAAGCAAGGTTGGACTTTTGGAGGTGCCAAGCAGGGTTGGACTTTATTTGATGGTGATGCCAGCAGGGTGGACTTTTGGTAGTTGGAAAGATTTGATTTCCCGACACTCGAAAATGGAAGATATTATGATCAGTAAGCCAATATGATTCTCTTGTTGCGCCAAGTTTGATCCTTTGCAGAAATTGCGTGCTTGGTTCATGAGAGAAACTCACGTCTAGCTGATATGCCATGAATGGTTGTATTAGCGCAGCGACTTAACCAATGCATGTTGATTGTGTGAGCGTAGCGACTTATCCAATGCATTCTGATTGTGTATTTGCTCTGCCCCAAGGCTTTTAATACTTGTTGAACTCAAGGGTCGCTTAGTGCATGACACGACCAGCTTGACCAACTTGAATGTATGAAGGGAATCTGCCCTTGTTTGGAGGGTAATGAGATGATCTGTCCTAGTGTCTGGATCAGTGGTCTGCCCCTGTGTCTGGATTTTGCAGTGGTCTGCCCCAGTCTTGGCTTTTGAAAGACTTGCCTCAGATTGACTAAGTATTGTTTTGAAGGACTTGCCCCAGATTCTCGATTCGAGTCAGTGCCAACGAATACTCAAGTTTCCCTCTGATTGGACTTTGTTGGAATTTCTAAAATATCAAGTACTGATTTGCAGCTAAAATTGATCATTCAGAAATGGTAATTTTAATGCGACATTCATGCACGTTTTGAAAAATCATTTATTGGAATGATGTGTTAGTGTGTGACGAGTGAACCATTAGTCCAAACGCAGTGCTAATTTATCTGGTGCGTGAAAGATATAGCAAAAAATATGACACCAATACAGAAGATTAGCAAATTTGTAGGAGTCGGTTTACGCAACCTTATTGTAGTATGCTTTCAGAATAAATCCCGCCTCAATTAGGTCTTTTGAGGGTTGTAACGTGGTCTGGTTCACAATTATAGCAACAAAGGATATAAGGCTCAAATTTGATTAGTACCCACCCCTTCTTCGTGGTGATCTCCAGTCCTACGTTCAGCTAAGTCGACACACGTACTTAGATTTTGACGGTGTAAGAATGAAGATGAAGGTTCAAGATTCGCTTAAAATGACAGTCATCTTATTTTGTTTTTGATGGACATCAGTGACCTTTTGATTTTTGATATGGTGTTCACTGAATCTTATATTGCTTCGCTTGAGGATTTAAGGACCTTTTTTTTATCCCTAATTTTGCATGGACTGATTTTATTCTACGAGTCCATCGGGATTGCCCTGATTTTACCTAAGTGTCCTTTTTGAGGTGTTTGACTTAGCGGGCTCTCTTCTTTTTTTTAGAGTAAGGCTTGTGACTGCCAAGTCAGTAGTCATTGAAGAACAACCATCATAACTTCTGGATTTTGCATGATTTCTTCGTCACCTCAGGACGTGTACGAAGAATACAGAGTCAGATTAACTGAACACTACCCTGCCCCGGGTTGAGTGTAAGGGTTTGAATATCCGAAGGAAACTTCTACTTCTCGGCTCGAAGTGGTGAACTAGGGATTAACTCCTTATCTCTCCAGTGTTTAGGAATTTGAAACAATGCCTGTACATCCTTGGCAGGATTCTATCCGAAAGCATACCATCAGCAATTATAGGTATCTCGTTTTCGTCATCTTCCCTCCGATCTTTGCTAAACAATAATTTGGTTAAGAAAGTGAATGAGAGGTATATAAATGAATTTTTTTGTTTTTTGATATAAGTGAAGAAAATGTGAGCGAATGCGATGTGATTAGTTCAAAAAATGCATGATCACATCATTAATATTACCATTAATAAATAACAATGTCTAAAGGCAAATAGCGCATAACATAAAGAAACTACAAATGCATAGAAACGACATGATCTAAAAATTTCCAGCATTGGGGACTGGGCTTTTCTTTCTTAACCCACTGTTGGACTAGCATTCTTGTTCATCGAGACCACTATGATAGCCTTCTTCACACCTACTCTCAGCAACTTCTTCCATAACATGGGCGGATGGACCCACCCGATCAAGTGAAGGATTGACGTTGATTTGAAGACCTCGAGGCATAAATGAGATTAGCTTGGACTCAATCAGATCTTGGATCTTGTTTTTGAGGTGTTTGCAATTCTCAGTTGAATGCCCCATGGCACCAGCATGGTATCCACATCGTGCATTGGCGTCGAAGCCTGGTGGGTATGGAGGAATAACAGGATCCAAGCCCTTTAGCACTATTAACCCACTACTAATCAAATGTGGCAATATATGACTGAATGGCACTGGCAAATGATCAAAATGCCTTTTTGGCCTTTGACTATAGTAGCGTCGGGGTTGTGAAGAGTGTTGTTGTGCAATCTGTTGTTGACGAGGGGGACCTCTATTGACAGGAGTATATTGACCATGTGGAGAGAATGAAATCGCACAGGGAGGCCCATGGGATTGCTGACTTTGAACATTTGAGATGCTTGGGTATTGAGGATAAGGTACCCGAGACGGAGCTTGTAAAGTGTCCCAGATTGCATTGATTTCATCCTCCTTTTCCTCTTGAGAACTGAGAATGGATTCACTCTCACTAGCATGGATGCTCGAGGCGTCTAGGATCTTTCCACTCTTGATATGACTCTCAATGCGTTCTCCTACTAAAACCAAGTCAGAGAAGTTTGAGGTCCCATTGCTCATCATCTTCTCTAGGTATGGGCCTTGCAAAGAATCTATGAACAGGTTAACCAATTCTCTATCTAAAAGTGGTGGTTGAACGCGAGCAGCTACCTCTCTCCATCTCTGAGCATACCCCCTGAAGGATTCGTTCTCCTCTTGAGACAAGCCTTGCAACTGTATGCGGCTGGGAGCCATGTCAAGATTGTATTGGTATTGTTTCACAAAGACGTTGGCTAAGTCCAACCACGACTGGATATGGCTACTCTGTAGCTGCATGTACCAACTCAACGATGCCCCACTCAGACTGTCTTGGAAACAGTGGATCATAAGTTTATCATTGAGAGCATTGGAGGTCATGTTTCTTCAAAAACTTACCAAATGTTGCTTTGGACAGCTATCTCCTTTGTACTTCTCAAATTTTGGCATCTTGAACTTTGGAGGTAATACAATTTCGGGCACCAAACACATGTTCAAAGCATTCAGATCAAAAGCATCACGCCCCTTTATGGTTTCAAGCTTCTCTTCCAACACACGACATCTTTTAGCAAACTCAACATCTTGAGGTCGTTCAGTATTCACCACCAGGCTTGTCCCTCAGGAATTCGGTGTAGTGAATGCAAAGCTATGGTATTTAACTGCATCATGAGATGAGGTATGTTCATATTGAATAGTGTGACATTCTTGTATTACCTGGTCCCCAACAGGAATCTGTACAGGCTGAAATTGGGCAAGATTATTCACTTGAGGCAGAATGACATCGTTAGCGACTGTAGACCTTTGAATGTTGTCCTCTTTCCTTGCCAAGGCTATCATAGCTTCCACAAGTTGGTCTAACTGGTTCTTCATCAAGTCAACATCTGCTCTTGATGCAAACTGGTTATGCTCTTCCGAGTCCATGATTCTTCCAAAAACGGCTTCAATTCCGATACGAGTGTCGGGAAATCAACTGCGGGTTATGGACAAAGGATGGTTGATTTTGTTGGAAAATGACATGCATACATGCTAATGTCATGAGTATGCAATGCTTATGCACGGTTCCAGGATCAGAACAACATCTGATTCAGAGGAAGGTTTTAGACACAGGACACCTCTGATCATCGGACCTCCCACAGGTAGGCTCTAAACGGGTAGGTGCCTAGAGTTATGGATATCTTTCAAAGACATTATAGCCATGACGAAGAAACATCAGGCGATAATATCCTTGAAAGGATCTCGTCTAGGTGAGGTCTTCATTTCTTCCCCACGAGAAAGACTCCTCGGAGGCGTCCACTACACAACCATTGACACACGGGTTCTAAGTAGGGTTCTCAAAATCCTAGATCGAGGTCGAAAATATTACTGTCAGGAAGTAATACGTTCGAGGGATCTCATCTGATTGTGGCAATCGCATTAACCCACAAAGAGTTAACACTACCAACCACCATGGATAAATGGGTTTATGGTCCTTGGGATCAACGATTCAGGCTTAAAAACATTATCATCATGACGAAGTAACATCAAAACGATAACATTTCCAAGGGAATCTACTCCAAGCGGGGTCTTTGCTTTGGCTCACGCGGAAGAGACCACGCAAGCCTCCACTACACAACCACCATCCTAATCCTAGGGTTATACTCGGAATCGGGTATAGAGCCATCTCACAAAGTTCCCAATGTCAGAACACCCCCACAGCGTCACAAGAAACAGTAATAGGATACAATAATAATGAGTAAGCAAGTAGATAATAGATAATTAAACAAGCAAGCAAACAAGCAAGATAAGATAAACAAACAAGCGGATCTAACACTCACGAATCGAGTCAAGTTAGGCTTGACTCTCTCTAGCATTGGGCAATTCTATTCCCCAGCAGAGTCGCCATCTGTCGTACCTCAAAAAATACGATCCTCGCGATAGACGCGGAAAAAACTGTTCGAAACAGAGTCGCCACCGAACTTTATTTATCCCAAAAGAGGGAAAGGAAAATATCGATAAAACCTTTGAAGGGATAAGAAAATGGTCATCGCAACCAAATTCTAGGTTCGGGGGTCGGTTACGCAAGAGGGAAGGTATTAACACCCTCTACGTCCGTTGTACTCAACGGGAACCTCTTGATTCGATTCGTGAGAAAGTTAGTTAGGTTTGTTTGTTATCTTCTAAAGGATTACTTTTTAAAAGGGAAAATGGATGGGTTTTTATTAGTCTGCTCGGAAAGGATTAAGATCCTTGTGCCTACGTATTCCCTCGTGCAATGGGAAAGTCAGAGCATTCGTAGTTCGGGGGACTACGGTTGTTTGGTTTGTGTTTTTTATAGGCACCAATTATCCACACACGAGTAAGAGAACTCGCACCCAAACAATTGGGGAAAAAGGTCAAAGACTTGGCCCCCCTCACGTCACCTTTTAGGAAGCTGTGTTTGAATATATGATTAAGTGTATTAAAGAGTTTGATTAAGAAAAGAGGATTTGATTTGTATGTGTTTTAGGGTTTCGATCGCACGGGGGGCGAAGATAGGAGTTTTATTCGTATTGGATGTTTTAGAGGTGACAATTGTTCACACACGAGTAAGAGAACTCGCACCCAAATAATTGAGGAGAAGGGTCAAAGACTCGACCACCCTCACTTCACCTTTTAGTAAAATGCGTTTAGATAGAGATTAAGTGTTTTAATGATTGCTTAGAAAAAAATTTGAATTTTGTCGAGTTGCAAGTGTTTTAGAGGCGTCAATTGTCCACACACGAGTAAGAAAACTCGCACCCAAACAATTAAGGAGAAAGACCAAAGACTTGATCCCCCTCCTTTTTCACCTTTCAAGAAATAGTGTTTAAGTATAGTTAAATGTATTGGTTTGATTTGTAAAATGCTCGATATGGATTGAGGTTTGAATTTGCGTATGGAAAAGGTTGAGGACTAATGGAAAGGAGGTCCTAATGGTTCAAGGTAAGGTTGATGGTGAGGCAAAAGCGCTCGACTTACAAGAGGTAAAGGGACTTGATATATGGATCAAGTGTGCTTGAGAATGGATTGGTATTAATTGAATTTGATTTGGAAAACACTTGACGTTGGATCAAGCTTGTTTATTGTTGTAAAAAAGGGGTTGGTTTTAATCTTATGGGAGAGGGGTGTAATTAATCAAGTGGGAATAATCGAGCCATGATTAAAGTGAGCCAATCACGCATACACATACAAACCAAAGTGAAATGTGCAACAAGTATCGTTGTATAAAGCCCAAGAGGAGGCTATGTGAGGTTGATTGCGATCGTGAAAACAATCGACTTACAAGGTATTAAAAGGGCTTGACATTAAGTCAATGTATTAGTTTGAAAAGAGTTCTTTTGGTTTGGACAAGCATATTATGAAAGACAAATATAATCAAGGCAAGATATTAATCCATATGAGAAAATAATGAATACCACACAAGGATCAAAAATCAAACAAAGTGGGGGGAGAAATATAATCAAGCATGTTAGTTAGTTAGTATCCTAAATTCCTAAGATTAGCTTAAAGGAAAAAAAGTTCTAAACTTAATTAATTAACTTTTAGATTTTTTAGAGAAAATGGTGAAAATGAAATAATTAATCAAATTAAACTAAAATATTTAATAAAATTAACTATTAAAGTTAATTAATATTAAATAAAGTGGTTTAATAGAATTAATTGGATATTGATTTATGGAAAAGAATTTTAGAAATTAAAGAAATTGAATTAATATAATTAGTTAAATTAGTAAACAAATCTCTAAGTTTTTTCTTAAAAGGAAAATTAGTATTTTGATTGTTTTTAAGTTGTTTTGGATTTTTTTATTAAAATAAAAGTAATGTTAAAACAAATCTAAAATAAAAATAAAAAAAAGAATGGGCCAGACCTGTGTTAGAAAAATGAGGGGTGCTGAAAGCAAGAATCCCCAGGCCCAACTATAATAGGCCCACGCAGGGGAGTGTGTCCACGGTGATCTCTCAACAGATCTGGGACGTTGATCTGATTTAAGAGTCAACTTGACTCTTGATCTGAGGGCGTTCAGCGAAGTCACACAGTAAGACCCGTGAGTGCATGCCCGTATGATTAGGAGAAGGATCACTCTACCGGTGACAAGTGTCCATGGTGGAGACACTTGTCACCACCTCATCCGGCCACCACCAAAGATTAATATATGAGAAAAGTTAGAAGCCAAGGAGCAAATGATCATAACCAAAATTCTTCTCTCTCTCTTCAAAATCTCTCACTCTCTCAAGTTAGTCTCACCGGAAACCTAAAAAAGGTCGGAGAAGCGGCGGCGCGCGGCGGCCGCCACCGTCTTCTCCGACGATACACCCCTAAAGCAGGAAAAACCCTACACAAACCCGACCTATTTTTCTACCCTCTTTTCAAATCTAAAACCGGTTTCCTCAAAATAACTAAGCAATTGCTCAAATCGAGCCCGTCCCCAAACAAAAACCCTAGTTCTAAATCAAACCATAAAGAACAAATTCAAGCAATGAAGAGCAAGCTACTTTTCTCAGAAAACAATGAACAACACAATAGCAAGAAAATGGAGTTCAGATTGAAGAGAAATAGGGCTTCCCGAACGGTACCTCTTGAAGATCTCTTCAGAATGAGTTTTCAACCGCGCTCAGGTATTTTGATCTCTCTTCCTTCTACTCAGCTCTCCTCTTCTCTTTTGATGTTGTTACCGAAGTGTTGTTGCTTGCGATTGTAATAAAATGGGGTTGAGCTCACCTATATCAGAGTTTCAGTGTGAAGCTCTGATCAGGTTTTTTTATGAAAATGAGCTTTAGTGAGAGAGTGAGGATTTTCTTGCTGTGAGTAGTGATTTAGGGTTTTTCAGCCGTTTTCCTCTGTGTTTTCTGTGTGAATCGTTCAGAATGATATATAGTGGTGAGATTTTGATTTTCATACATGTGAAGAAAAATTTGTGAATCCTTTACTCGTGTGAGTTTGTTAGGAAATAGGATGAGGTGGAATTGGGGTGAATCAATCCGTTAGAATGAATGTTGTACAAAACCTGATTGTGTGGGATTTGTGATATGAAATTCCACTTTTACTGTGTGTGAATCAATTCCTCTTACTACTTTTGCTTATTTTGTCCTTTCTGAATTTCTTGCTTTTGTGGCCCCACTGACATTGTTCATGAAATTTCTTTGTATTCCAAGATTTTTGCTCAAACTGTACTGACTTTCTTGTTCCGGTTTTTTTCTTGTTGTACTGGCTGGAAAATACCTACGCAGTGGCAAGCCATTTGGAAAGGAGATTGGCATTGGCTTGACATTAAGATGAGGCCATTTTGGAGCAGCATGAGGTGCTTGGAGTGGAGTTATTTTGAGCACGGTATGAGTATAACAATCTTGGTAGTATTAGGATCCATATTGTCTGAACTTTTGATGATATTCTTTAATCATATTTGGCATTTACTCCTTGTGAACTACATGTTGCGAATACCCTTCCCAGTACTGATGGGCATTAGATTCTTGTGGTTGAAGGTATACTAGCAGTTCTAAATCGTGTTGAAATGATACAAGTGCCATTCGTGGAGTAATTGGACGCTATGTCGATGCTCTACATTGTGGTGTTTGCGCAGGTATAAAGAGGTGCGTTGATGAATCATTTCTATGAGTTTTTTTGAGTTTGATATTGTTTTCAAATTCATGGTGTGGGCTGGAGATTGGGGTCTTGTATTTGGAATTTGAAGGTTTTGGCCCAAAGAGAAAATAGTATGCCATTTGGTTGTTTTAGGGTTAGGCTTCGTAATGCTCTGAATTTATTTTGGGAGTTTTATCACTGCTTCATGTGTGACTAACATACTTTACAACATTTGACTTTAAAAGAATTTTTTTGCATTTTGTTATGATTCTTTACTTCACTTCTTCTTATGTGCATTGGTTTTGGCATGAAGAGCTTGGAAGAATAATAAAGCCTTTAATTGTTGAAGCATGAAGACTTGGCAAAACATGACTTTGGTGATTTGGAAAATGTGTTTGGAGAGTTAGGCAACAACTTGGCACAAGATCGATGACATTCGTGATTTCTCTTTAGGCTTGTGGCGGCGTACTCTTGCGGAAGCTGCGGGACCGGCTAGAGTTGAAATTTCACAAGAATGCTCTGTACATGGTGCTTGGGAATGGCTTGAGCATATCTTGTCTTGATGAAGATTGTTGTTTCTACATCATGATCTTGGCTTGAAAGTGAAGGATGACTTGGAGTTTGTATTAAAATCATGGCCTAGGAACATTGTGGCGAGCTGCTGTCCATATTGTACTTTTGTCAATTGTGTAATAGTTTACTATTAGTTTTGGTAAACATGGCCTCTGCTGAACGTCTGCAGCCATTTTGTTCGCTGAACTTTTGCAATTTCTATATTACTTTGTAATAGCTTTGGAATTCAATTAAAGATTGCAACTCCTTGTAACACATAATGACTTAAAATCCCAATCTAAACCTTGTATCAAATGTAACTTTGAACCCAATTCTTATCATTCCTTCTATTGCATCTTATTATCCAATGACACATCTTTGATCATGTGATGATTTCTTATATAAGTATAGCAACATGTAAGATATGTGAACTAATGACTCGTGATTCTTGAAGCACTTCTTTCATAATGGAAAAAAACATGAATTGCTCTACACGATCTTGTACGAATACGAATCAAGGTTTAGACCTTGACAAAGTGCTGAATGGATTGGAATTGACTGGATTAGAATTGAATTCATTCTTTTGAATCTTGAATGTGAATAATCCATACTAACTTTGATATGAAACCAAATAAATGATAACCTCTTGACATCATGACCCAAAACAAAGAATTATCACCGAGTTAGGCCTAGAATTGCCTTGAAACTAGAGAATCATGACTTGAAATATGAACCTCAATACACTGCACACACCTGACCTGATAGCCATGCCTGAACTCATCCTTGCAACAACTGGACTTAGGAAACAGAAGCAACATATTTTTTGACTTCTCTGAATAAGAGTTAGTGGGTGGATGTACAGATGAAAATATACACAGGTAGGACAAATTTGGGGTATGACAGGTTGTATCATGGATTGGTTCACGGTTTAAGAAACAAAGGACAAAGACTCAAAGTTTATTTGCACCCACCCAATCTTCGTAATGTTTTACTCCATTTTTTTTAAATTACCCTGCCCCAGGTTAAGAATGAGGGTTTTTTTTTATTTGGAGAAGAAAACTCCTACTTCAAAGGCTCAAAAGGGTTAACTAGGGTCTATCTCCCTTATACCTCCAGTGTCTAGGGATTTAAAACAATGCCTTACATCACTAGCAGAGTTTTATTCAAAAGCATACGACAAGAGATCTTGCATTTTGATTTCATCATCCTCAATCCAATTCTCTGCCAAGGCGAGAGATTGGGGTAGTATTGGCATTATAAAATGGAATTTTCTTTTTAAATGAGTGAAACGAATGGATTTCTTCAAGACAAGCATTATTCATTGCATCAATTATTCAGAATAACAAGTTCTTACACGCAAAACATGCTTATAATCAAAGAAATAACAACAAATGCGGGAAAATGAATAAACAACTTAATGATCCTGGGAGTGAGCTCTGCTCTTGATTCCATTGGCTTGGAAGCAACTTCTCGAGTCTTCACGTCCATCAGCACAAATGTGTTCCATTCACAACTGGGCTTCCTCTCTTGAAGGTCAGCACTTCATTGTCGATCATTTCTTGAACCTTTTCTTGGAAAACCTTACAACCTTCAATAGAATGCCCCAACACTCCATTATGAAATTCACAACTGGTATCTGGATTGAACCAAGGAGGGCGAGATTTCATGGCTCTGGTCTTCCTGGGCGCCATCACTGAGTTTCGGGCAAAGTAAGACCACAATTGACTGTAAGTCATTGGGATTAGGTCAAACCAACGAGTCTTTTCTTATGGACTATTCGGAGGTCTCTGCTAATCCTGACGCTGATTCTGGTGATTCAGGTTCTGAATTCGTGGATTTTGACATTGATTATGAGGAGTCAACCTTCGTTGTTTGTACGGACGTCCATGAGGTAGTGATTGCTGGCACTGAACAGGCGTTGCAAACCGACGTTTGTGATAAAGCTCTGGAATTGAAGCTTGTAAAGTCTGAGGAGAGTCCAAAATTGCATTAACTTCAACACTCCTTTCTTCTTGGGAATCACTAACGGACTTTTCTTTATTAGCTTGTCTATTTGAGACGTCTTTAATTTTCCCACTTTTGAATGCGTTCTCGAGGTTTACTCCGACTTCCACAATTTTAGGGAACTCTAATGGCACAACGCCTACCATTCTGACATAATAAGAGTCCGACAGTGTTTTTAGAAACATCTTGGCCAGCTCCTCCTCTTGAAGTGGTGGCTGAACTTGGGCTGCCAATTCTTTCCACCGTTGTGCATATTCCCTGAAGGGCTCGTTGTCTTTCTGACTCATGTTCATCAATTGGTCACTGTCTGGAGCCATATCCACATTGTAATTGTATTGCTTCATAAAAGCGTTAGTTAAGTCTTCCCAAGACTGAATACAGTTCCTTTCTAGCTTCATATACCACATCAAGGATGCCCCAGATAAACTTTCTTGAAAGCAATGAATCATCATCTTGTCATTGTCGACATAAGTGGTCATCTTTCGACAAAACATCATCAAATGATACCTTGGACAGCTAACACCCTTGTATACTTCGAATGCAGGCATTTTGGACTTCGGGGGAAAACCACGCCCGGAACTAGACACAAGTCAGGAGCTTTATAACCAGATCCATTAGATTCTTTCAACATCTTCAATTGTTCTTGGAGGTCGCGAAATCCTTTTTCAATTTCTCTCCATCTAGGATCATTCGCATTTGTCACATGACGATCGTTCTGAGAATTTGGCATATACCTTAGAAAGCGGGAATCTCTTTCGTTAACTTGACCAACCAGATTATCTTGCACAGGCTGAGATCGGGCAGGAACATCCACTTGTGGAGCATCATCGTCAGTAGAAAAACCGTACATCGGGTTAGTCATCACTCTGAAACCTGACATGGGATCCATATTCTTTGTTCTATCCATTATCCCCAGTAATTACTGCGAGTTTGGTACAAATGCCAGAAGATCAGCTGAGCGACACAAAGATAGAAGACTGAATAAGCTGAGGTAGAGAAAAGATGTATGCAAAATGATGCAATGCTAAAGATGCAATGCGAATGCAGCAAGTTTCATGGAACTCGGCTATTTATAATCATCAAGAAATATCAAAAAGACGTATATTATTAAAATGGTTACAACCATTAGTATCAGAATACTAAAAGATTGATTTATTACAAAATTGATTACAAACGTGTCTATACGCCTTACAAGAATCATGTTATAAAAGCTAAATAAAAGCTAGTAATGATGGATCTAAGGAGACTCTTCCAACAGTCTTGTCCTGAGTCGTTTGACTTCTTCTTCCAACTGAGCTTTTTCCATGATGAGTAGAGTAAAGTAGAGTAGAAAGAAGTAGAACTGAAAGTAGAGTAGCGAGAAGTCCCTTATCACTCTTCATATTCAACAAAAATAATAATTTCCCATATATACTCTTGAATCCTTCTTTGTCTGTCACCAAGGTCTCCAGTCTCCTTAGATCGTCCAGATCACGACTCTTGTAAATGTGCTTCAACGTTTTTTTTCCAGAGTCCATGATATCCCTATGATGTTCACAAACAAGGCTAAGTTCCATGAAACTTTATGATATGATGCTAATGAATGCAGGGATGCAAATACACAAAGCACAAAGCACACACAAGCAATCAAACAGACAAAAAGTCCTAGGTTTGAAAGGTCACAGCATGGAGCCAAGGTCTAACCATCCCAATAGGTGTGTACTATGGTTTCAAATGTACCTGCCGAACGGGTTCTAAAAGTTCCCAGAGTCTACAACCCATCTTTCAGATATTATCGACCTTCCAAATGACTTGGGGGTCAATAATATTCTCAAGATGATCTCGTCTGAGTGTAGTATCGCGTATCAACTATTTAGTAAATAGACTCCCGCATAGTCACCGCACTACATCCTAAAAGGCCTAGTGGGGTTAAAGGTACTACGGTCCTCAGTCTCATGGATTCTTGGTCGAAATTAATATCGTTTTCACGAATGGACTCGTTCAAACAACATTAAGTTCAAAAGAACCTAAACTGAGCGATGATTTTCTCAACTCAACTTTTCAGGAATCGACTTTGTCAAAGTATCCTTGAACATATCATCTCCTATCATAATTGCACTCATGTCCGAGTATAGGACTCCTCACCACTCAAGAACCTCTGCACACAGCAAAACCAGGCACAACGGATAACAAAAATATCACAAATAACATAAATAATCAAGTTAGGGGGAACCCTCTTATGAGTCTTCCCCAGTGAAGTCGCCATTTCTGTCGCGGTGAGAATTGGATGTCAACCTATTATGTTAACTTGAATCGCATTTCTTTTATTTCACCACCGTCTTTGATTTATCCAAGGGAAGGGAGAAAGATCGAATTACCCACAATGCAATGCAAATGCAAACTAAGAGTCTAAGGTTTGGGGGTTGGTTATACCTAGGGAAGGTGTTAGCATCCTAGATATCTACAGTACTCTACAGGAACCTCTTGTTTTATTTATGTTATTTATTGATGTTTGCTACGGGTTAAGGGTAGGTGACCTAGAATTCTGATCCTAAGTGTTCTCGACAAGATATCGCATCTTGTGCCTACATATCCTGTCGGGAAGGAATCAGAGCACATGTAGTTCCTCTTGAAGGATACTAAAGTTGTTTAAAGGTTTAGGAGAGAAGATGAGTCATCATCTTAAGAAACCACCACAGTTTTTGAAATTTGTTTGTATTTGTGGGGTATGGGATTGTATGTCCCTTCTTTGAGATGATTCACATCTAATTCTCTTGTGTGGAGAATTAGGTGAGCTAAGTTTTTATTTGTAGAATCAAAACTACGGGGGACTAACTTAAGAAGTATATCCTAAAGTTGTCTAATAAACTTATCTTAAAGGGTATTAGAACCTATGGGGAGATATGAAATGCAAATGGTTATGCACCATGTACAATAATTGATTATCATGCATGGGATTTTCTCTTGGATATTAATGCAATTAATTATATTAACGCTTAAACGAGAATGCTAGCAAAGTGGTGCTAGTCTTGTGTCTAGTGACCAAAGGTTGATGGCGATGCCCGAAAGCAATCGACTTACATGGGTGGAAGATGGCTCGACGTTGGATCGAGATTTTGTTGTTTTGAAAGGTTTAGAACACAAAAAGCATGCATGCATCAAATATAATGATAAGCAAACAAAAGCATAAGCATAATATCAAACAAGACTAAACCTATCCATACAAACGTAACTAAGCGCGAGGGATTCTAACGGGGGACGATTTATTGAGGAAAGAGTTTAATAATTAAAAAAAGGGTGATTAATAAAAGATTATTTTTATTTATAAAGGTATTAGGTTGAAGATTATTTAAAAAGTTAAAGATTTCTTATTAATAAAAAGGAGTTTTAATTATTTTTAAAGTTTTTTATTATTTTAGTTTTAAAGTCATCTTAAAAAGAGTTTTCATATTAATTTAGAAAAAAAGTTTTACTTTTAATACTTTTATAAATAAAAGTTTTTTTTATTATCAACTAATTTTAAATGTTATATTAAAAAAAGTTAATAGAGTTTTTTTCTTAAGAAGATTTTAATTTAAATATTTTAAAGTTTTTTATTAAAGTTCTTTTTCTTTTAATTAAAAAAAGAATGGTTCTAAATTTTATTTTATTTTAGATAAAAGTTACATTTAATAAAAAGAAAATTGATGAATTTATTTAATAAAAAAGGTTAAATTAATAAAAAGGATGAACATTAAACGGAGAGATCAAGTGGTTGCAAGGGAGAGAGGGTCCACCATGGACCCTCAAATCTCAACCTTAGGATGCAAGCAAGGCATGATCGGACGGATAAAACGGAGGGCGTCTGGTGGTGTGGTGGGTGTGTGTGTATGTGATAATTGAAAACAAAATAAGCAGAGCAGAAAGAGACGTTCAAGCTCTCACGATCCCCTCTCTCTCGTTTCTTCTCTCAACCTCTCTAAGCCCTAATCCCTCTCATGATCTCTCATTTTCCCACTCGCTGAATCAAACAAATTGCAACAATAAACCCTGACCCCAAGCGACCCATACCCCAATCCATTAATGTTTTTTATTATAAGTACAAAAAGGCTAGAGCAATAAACAAGTAAAGAAGGGAGCCGTCGACGGCTGAAGGCGAGGCAAGGTGACCGCAACCTCGTAACCTGAGATTGTATGTTTCTTTTCTCAATTTTCTGCCCCGCGTGTGTTGTTGACGCTTGCTTTAATTCCTTGGCCTGGCGTATGTGTGTGTATGCGTCGTAACCTGAGAGTTGATTTCAAATGGGTGTTCTGAGTGTATACATGATTTTGATTGAATGGGTTGGTAGTTGATTTTGAGGGGTTTGAAGTTTGGTTGTGGACTTTGATGAATTGGATGTGTAAAGTTTCGGTTTGATGTTTTCTGGTATATAATATCAATGAATTGGATGGCATGAAGTTTTATGTAAGTGTTTGAAACTTAGTTGATGATGACCTGCTGGCTTATGGCTTCTGATATGAAATTCCTTGGTTTTTTTATGGGTGAAATGGATGAATTGATATTGGTTTGTGTGTTTTTTTTTTGCGATGTGTATGTTTTGGAGTTTTGTATGAGTTGAGATCTTTGGAATTGTTCTTGTGTGGGAGGGTATTTTCTGATGATTTTGCCCTGGTCCCCTTTCTGGTGCGTGTGAATCCTTCTTTTATAGCCATATGCGCATTGATTTTAAATCTTGACATTGAATGACATTTGAAGGTTGATTAGGAAAGAAATTTGAATTGGTCCAAATCGTGTTCTGAGCCTGATTGATTGTGTCGGTTGTGATTTGCTTTTGCCATTTATCCTCAATTCTTGCCAAAACCAAAATCATGAATGCTTGATTTCTTGCACTTAATGAATAATTTGTTTCCATTTTCAATTTGTCTACAATTGCTGACCATCGATTTGTTATTGATTGCAATGTCACCTTGTTGTCAGATTGGCTTAAGTTCTCAACTGATGGTTTAGGCGAGATGGTTGAGCTGACAATAGATTTACTAACGGGACAAAGTGAAGCATTGGGAAGTTTAGTGTTTTCGTAAGTTAACCTCATAGGATTGGTGATGTGGAGATCAACTTCCAGGGGGAAAGATTTTGGCACCTCAAGAAGTGAGATTGTTTCAACATCAGTTTGGAGACAAAGAAGTGATATGTAAGTCACTGGTAAAAACATATCTTCAACTACACGTTCTGATGCCAACAGTGAAGCAATCCCAAATAAAATGGAAACAGGTGAGACATTTCCAACTATTCATTTTAATTGGATCCTTATTTGCTGTTGCTGAAGTGTGGTTTAATCATGGTTGATGATTCAAACTTTTCCTTAAATTTCCTTCTTTGATTCAATCTGTTTAATTCGATAATGATTGAGTCATGATCTGTTGCTGAGATTCCACTTTGTTTTTAATGTCTATGGAATTTTGATTTGTAGGGAATCTCACGCAAGCCATATGGTATGGAAGGATGTTGGGTGGTGTACCAGAACTTATGCCCTAAAGCTACCGTGCTCGGGTAATTATTGAACTCGATGAATGCTCTAGTAAACTGAGATCACTGTAAAAAACTGTTGCTGGCTTAGGATAGTTACTAGAAGTTGTTCGATGATTCTCTCAACAATGATTGGTCCTTGGTTATGGTACCTTTGAAAATATGTTGGATTGTATTTATTCATGACAATACGGATTTCCATTTTGCTGATCTTGCTTACCCTGCAGGGAAGTTTGATCATTGTATACAAATGAACCAAGGAGTTCGACCTGCTCGAGTATACCCCCAGACGATCTGGTCTCGCAACAAATGAATGGTAGAATCATTCTCCTTTTCTTAAATTCGTTCGATAGTTTTTATGTTGTGAATTTGAACTCATCGCATTATTTCCAATCAGGTTGAATTCATTAGAATCAAGGCTGCTGCCTTTGAAATTGGAATGAAGATGATAAAGGTAAGCTGGAACTGTAAGCATTTCTCCCTGTTACTTTATTAGCTGTAGAGATTTTCGTTGTTGTTTTAGTAACATGTTAGGAAATTGGATCGAAGACTGAAACTGTTATTGTTGTTGAGAATGTAGTCTCTTTTATCATCTTGGAAAAATTGGGAGATCTTTATTTTGAATGTTAACTCTCTTTTGTAATGTTGTGTTGAACTCCGATATGAAAGAACTTATTTAAACCATGGCAGCTAGTTGTAGTTTTGGTCTTCACGTGCTTATATATTGAATATATGCTTGATGATGAATTAGTGTGATGTTTAAGGGTGGCTTGACTTGATTCTGTATCTCTATCTTCTCTTCGCAATTAACTCGGTCCAAAATCTGCAGCCTTGCAATTGGTCATTATCTACTTGTAAATGTTTCAGTTGGTTTGTTGCAATCTTTCTCTGCTTATTGTAGGTTTATGCGAACCAAGTGGTCCAAAGTTTCTTACGTATCTGGCTTTTGTTAACTTTGCAGGATAATGCTCCTTTGTAACGCAAGGGAATGGAAGAAAAGAAATACAAACGAAGCCATGCTATCTTCAAGTTGGATTTGTATTAATAACTCAAAGACTGTGCTTTTCAGATTGTCCACCCCGACGGTTGAGTTGAGCTTCAAGGCAGACTTGTGATTGCAGCTGATATCATGTGCCACAATCTGAAATGCTACGTTGTGCATCCAGTCGTGTTTTGGCAACCATGAGCAATTGTCGAACCAGGCACAACATTTGACCAAACAGATTGTAAACAATGTTGTTGTATATGTATTCCCAAGAAAGTGACTCCCTGATCAATCACTGGCCTTACTATATCTATCTTAAAATATGTATCTTTAGAAAATACATAAAATCATTTATTGTATTGATATGTAGATATATGGATAGCTTTCGATCATCACTCCAAAATGTGAGTGCCATTGTCCGCAAAAGACAGATAGTTTGAATAGAACTTGATTTTTTTTACCACAATAGCTTGGATTCCAAGTACACTAAAAGCATGAACTTTTAGTCTTTGAACTGTAAGAACTCCTTTTATACGAAGTAACACGGCCTTGTACTCATGAATGAAATGGCTACTTGAATCTTCAATTCCAATCCCTTAATTTCACACTTTGACCTTGTGATTTTTGTAATCCAATTTGTTCCTCAAATAGTATGATGTTTCTCGATTCTGGCTTGAAAAAGAGATAGGCTTGAAATGCAATTTAAAGCGAGACTTGAAATGATATCTTGCGGTAGCTTCCGGAAAGAAAACTTGAAACCGAAGTTAAAACCAAGCGGGTCCAAGCTTACCACAAACTTAATTGAATTACACGTGACTTTAGAACATGAAAAGAGAAAAACAAGTCTTGCAAATTTAGGCTATAACCAAAGGCCTTGAAACAAATTAAATTCTCAAATACTTGGACTTGAATTTGCACTCTAGATTTAAAACTTCTAATTCCTTCATTGGTTAAGAACATAACATCATTGAGCAAACACGATTCTTAAATCTTGAGGAGTTGACAGAGGGGAGAAGATGCTACCTTGTAACACAATCAGTGATCAACCTCCAGGGACCAATTCTTCATATCAGAAGGTATAAGGGCCTAATCTTCTGCGGGGGGAAAAACTGAGGAATCTTGAGGGAAATGAGGCTTGGGTAGTGGATTAGGGACCAAAAGGATAAGGACACAATCACACAGGAACCTAACACAAGCCTGCAGAGACCAGAGAACCTCCACAAACACACACATAACACAGCCTTCGAGTTCTTCAAGCCTTATGCAGCAACACCTATCCTTAAAAAGAAACAAACAGACAACGACTAGATACATCGGTTATTTATGCACGAATGATGACCTAATATGCTATGAAACGAAGCGAAGTGGGGATCTTAGGGTCAAAAATTAGGGTGTGACAAGGTTGAAAAGGTTTGACTCAACAAGAGAGTGCTTTTATCTGTCCCGTACAAAGCCCAGGATTGTGGCTGAACAAGCTGGAGAAATCATTATACAAAGCTTAAGAGGAGGGTAACTTCTGCTAGGGGAAATCATTATACAAAGCCTAAGAGGAGGCTGTAAAAGATTGTCTCAACAAGAGAATGGTTTTATCTGTCTTGTACAAAGGCCAAGATTGAGGCTAAAAAGGGTTGACTCAACAAGAGAGTCTGAAAAGGTGATTGACTCAACAAGAGAGTCTGAAAGTTGATTGACTCAACAAGAGAGTCTGAAAAAGGTTAGCTCCACTGGGGAGAATCATTGTACAAAGCCCAAGATGAGGCTGGCTATGCTGAGGAATGGAAGGATCATTATACAAAGCCTAAGAGGAGGCTATATTCTGCTGGGAATTATTGAGATCCCGAGGCAGGTCCAAATGAGGAATCAACTCTTGCTGAGGGTTATAGCAGAGTTGAGGTATCATATGCCTTAAGGTTGTGATAGTGTTATACTGATGATAAACTGACCCTGGCTGGGGAATTTTTAGGATGAAACTGGGTTTTAGAACCCATAGGTTTTAACTCTGCTGGAGATTGATCCAGAATGACCGGGGTTTCTTCTATGTTTGAAGAGAACTTGAGAATGTCTTTGAGATCCGAAAGGGGATTTACACTGTCCAAGTCTACTGGTATGGAAGAGTTTATCTTTGTATCACGCCCAAGAGGAGGCTGAATCTTTTAAGGGATGAGTATCAACCCTAAAATTGGTCTGAGGTTTTGACTCTTTTTAGAAAGACAACTCTAACGAAGGATGACTAAGTTATGTCCTACACCTTTTAGAGGTCTTCAGGGTCCTTGTATTAAGCCCAAGAGAAGGCATAAGAACTTCTAAGAAACCGGAGGGTCCTTGTACAAAGCCCAAGAGGAGGCGGGGATGCTTTTAGGAAGCATGTGGGTCCAAACCAAAGAAAAGTTCAAGAGATGTCATTCACCGAGAATGAGTCATTTAGTTAACAGTTCTGAGGTTTGAAGAAATTCAAGAGATGTCATTCACCGAGAATGAATCATTTTTGGGGAGTAGAATTCCTTTGACAATTTCTAATAGTGACAGTCTGAGAAAATGTTCACCGAGAATACTGCCTTTCTCTTTGTTCCATATTGTTTAAGACAAAGAGAAGGCAAGACTGTATCTGGAAGTCTTATGGGGATCTAATTTTAAATGTATTAAAGAGTGACCAACTAGCTTTACCTAGTTCTAGACCTAGTTGCCAGGGAAAACTCTAAATAGATATACTAGTATATATACAGTTGATATATGACAAGTATGTAAAAGGGTATGAAAGAAGGACTTACAGGGGAGCAACTTCCCACAATACAGTTATATATATGAAAGCAAGTAAATGAAAGCTGATAAAAACTTACAGGTGAGCAAGCTTCCATGCTGTATTATTAGTTGTTCAAAGAAATTAAAGAAAGTTTTGATAACAACTGTATATTTGAACCTAAATCAAAAGAGAAGTTGTTTTCTAAAAAGATTATTGGGGCTTATACTCAAGGAGAGGCGCAGATGAAAAACAGTAATCTTATTGTTGTTTGTAAACTGTAATGGATCTTATACAATGATTGAGGCCCAAAATTATTTATGTACAAAGAGGGTTGGGTCTTACACTCTATTAGAGGCCCAAAGATTTATTTTTGTACAAGTGATGGGGCTTACAACTCAAGGAGAGGCCCATGCCAAAACAGTGATCGCACCGTTGTTTTTGAAAATTGTACTCGGACTTATACAATGATTGATGCCTAAAATTATTTTATTTACAGAGGGATGAGACTTACACTCTACCAAGAGGCCCAAAGTTGTTTTAAAAAGAAAAGAAGTGGGACTTATAGCTCAAGGAGAAGCCCAAGTTATTTGATTTTGAACTGGCGATCGCCGAGGTTTTTAAAAATGTGTTGGGACTTATACACAGTCTGAGGCCCAAAAAGGTTTTGGTTAAGAAAAGGATTAAGTCTTACACTCTATTATAGGCCCAAACATGTTTTTTTTGAAATGTTTGATAAGGATAAAAAATCAAAGAAACCCTAATTTTCATTTTTAAAAGTAAATCTTTAAAGAAAATTAATAAAAATGATAAAAATACCAAACAAGTTTAAATACCATTTGTGATTTTTGGTTAAGGTTTGAAAAATGAGGTTTTAATCACAAGATGATTTAGAACTCATTTGATTTTGATTTTCAAGATAAAAATTCACTTTTAAAAATGTTTAAAAATAATAAAAAATGAATTTATTCACAAAAGTACCAACTATATTAAATAAATAATATAAATATGATATTTTTGTAGAATAAAATACTTTAATATTTTTGTGATTTTTCAGAAAAAGAACCAATAAAAAATGATTAAAATTGAATGAGAAATTAATTTTCCAAGTTATTAACAAAAATAATATGAAAAATATTAAAATAGGACAAGTGATAAAAAAGAGGTCTGGGGCGAGGGGGATTCGAACCCCAGACCTCTCGCTCGCTCAATACACACAAACCAGTTGATCAACCACTGGGGCGCAATGCCAATTCATTTAATATATGGCAAGCAATAAATATATAGTAAAACAAGTTGGATTTCTAAAGAATGGCGCCATGACCATCTTCATCTTCAAGCTCAGATACGTGAAGCCTCCTACCTCACTCATCTCTCAACCATTTCACATGATCCAAATATGAAAATCGTGCGTTTTTAGATGAGGAACACAATGGCAATACTCAATTTTATTAAAATTAAGTGAATCAAAACATAATTTGATAAAACCTAAAGAACCCTAAAATTGGCATGAACTCAATGAAATCCTATACACGAACTGTAAACAACAATTGATTGAGGGTAAATGATCTACATACGTCCAGAAACACAATGGTAACAAGAAAACATGTTTATGATGCATGATTCATTAAGTTTGAGAGTTCAAGTTTTACCTCTGCAAGTGAGAATCAAATTCTGGTTTAGAGGTGTTACAGATGAGTTCCAATGATTTGGACAACTTCCTTGTACCTCAATGGATGTGTTTGAGTTGTTAGGTTGATTGGAAAACCTCTAGATTGATCAATCTGATTCCTTCTGCAGCAAGTCATGAGTCTTGTGCAATTGGGTGGCCATTTGGTGATTTTGATGTTACAGATGGGATGTAATGGTTTGGATCATCTCTATATATTATCTATGAGGTGTGTAAACCATTAGTTTGGTTGGAATCACTCTCAAATGCAAAACCCGATAGTGACTTGCAAGAGAAGGTGTTTTGGAGTGAAAGTGGTGATTTTGAGAAAGGCATATGTTTAGGACCTTTGGTGTACTCAAACTGATCACAATTGAGGCCTATTTATAGTGTGCCAAGTTTGTTTTGCAAGCAACAATGTGTGGCAACTGCAGTAGGCCTTTGGCCAATGTGGATCAAATGGAATCTCAAGTCTCCTCTAGCCATTGACTTGAGATTAGAGCACAGGCCTATGGTCCTCTATTGTATGAGCTTATCTTGACTCATTTGCTTGATCATGGACTGATACATGCCAGCTCTATGCATCCATTAAATGTCTCAAAACAAAATTGGAGTCTTGAGGCATCTTTAGCTTTTAGGGATGACACATCTACATGTAGTTCCAAAGACTTGGAAGGCTTATGCATCAGTGTTTGTTCCTCCTTGGTCTCCCCCTGAGGTGTGCAGATGGATAAACATGTCTTTGATGACTCATAATATGCAAATTTGACCAAATGCACAATTCTGACTTAGTGAAAAATCAAATTTTGGAGCTAACTTCCCATGGATGTATCTCTCAGCTCAAAATGAATTAGAGAGACTTCTTGTACTTTTTGAAAAGCTTGAATGATGTACTAAAACATTGAAGTTTTGAAGATTTCATTGATTCATTTTTTATCAATGCGAAAAATGTCTTGGAAGTTTGATGTTTCATGCTGAAATTACAAGGCAGAATTTTCACTAAGTGTTTTTTGGCATATTTTGGTTTTTTCACCACTTTGATCCACTACTAACTAAAAATCTATGAAGAATTGGAACTTGATGTAGTTTATGCTTTTGTAGAGTGTAGAAAGACCTACAAATCCAACTTTGGATCACCCAAAATGGTTGCTTGGATCTCAAGTTATGGTCCTTGGAAGTTGGTACCCTAGCCACTTTGCTCCATAACTTAGAAAAATTCTAAGGTTTTTTTTATGGTTACCCCTTATACAAGTTAACTCACTTTCTTTGATTTTTCTTGATGAATGATGATTCAAATCACATATTAACATTGTTTTAGGGTTAAGGAACCTTGGTTGACCAAAAATTCAAAAAGTCAAACTTGGACTTTTGTACAGTTGACTTTTTTTATCAGATGAAATTTTAACTTTGTGATTCTTTTGTGAAATCAATCCTTGGGTTCAATTAAACTTCATGGATGGCCTCCAAGGGTATTTAGGAATGTCTTGGACCCCCCCCCCCCAAGGTTTGAGATCAAGGGTAGGTCAACAGCAAAGGATAGGGTTTGACTTTTTCCATAAAAAACCCTAATTTGTGATCAGATGGTTTTGAGCTCTTGTGGCTTATGGTTTGAGCTCTTTGAGTCAATCAAATCTTGTAAACATGTCAACATGATGTATTTGGAGTATTTGAAGTTCATTTTGAAGCTTCAAGCCATGCCTCACTTCACAAGTTAACTCAAGGGTTGAATTAGGTCAAAACCCTAATTCCTGATTTTTGATAGATGGACCTTCAAGGTGATTTTGCCATTGTGGGTGGGATCTTGAGATCCTTTTGAGCTTATAGAACCACACATTGAGTCATTGGCTCATGTCAAGATGAAAATTTTCATCTGGAGGCCTCAGTCGACCAAAACCCTAATTTGGGGACACAGGCGATCTTGAGGCTTGATCCACTTGGAATGCTGCAACCTTGTGCTTGATTCTTGATGTGGGAGTCCTCTTGATCCTTTGTGGATGTTTGAGAGGCTAGACAAGTTGAAGATCATGTCATTTCTTGATTGATCCTTTGTCTAAGTGCTCTAAGAGGGCTCAAAACCCTAATTCTTGATTGTAGTGAATGCTCACCCATCTTTGGGGAGACTGATGAGGTATTAAAGTACATCCATATTGTGATAATGATTTACACAATGATGGGAAATCTTAGTGGTCAAAATTTGGGGTATGACATATGCCCCTATTTAATCTTCTTGGACCCAAAGGTGTGAATGGCGAAGGTATTCGGGCATTCGGGGTGCTACAGGATTAAATATCGGAATACCCAAAATTTTGATGGTGGTTATGAGTGACAGCTTGCTCATCCATCTTATTTTGCTAAGCAATGATGCTTAGAAAAGATAAAAACTTCCCCTCGATCCTGGTCTTCCGCCATGGAACTGGTCTCAGTTTCTGAAATAAACTTCCCCTCGATCTTGGTTTTTATCCACGGAACTGGTCTCAGTTTCTGAAATAAACTTCCCCTCGATCCTGGTCTTCAGCCAAGGAACTGGTCTCAGTTTCTTTTGTCAATAAACTTTCTTGACAAGGGACGCTATGTGTAGCGGTCTTCATCAAACTTCTCGCCGAGTTTTCTACTAGGGAGACTCCATTTGATGGAAAAAGTTTTGATGTCAGACTTGCTGGAGAAACCCATTCATCTGAGCTGTAGAGTTGTACAAACTTCTCAGTTGGAGACGCCATTTTTTGACTCTACTGGGGAAAACGAGTCTCTTGAGAGACTGCTTTCTGCTTGGGGATACTACATCATACTTTTCCTCATATCTTCTCAGAGAAAGGCCATGTGATGTGATCCAATTTTGAGGTGCTGATGACTTCATTAACATTGACTTTCCGGAGAGAAAATCCAATGTGTTGCTGAAAGTCTTTAGTTGCGAGGCCTTCTCTGGGGATTTTCCTTAATCCGAGAAAGCGAAGATATAATCTTCAATGGTGAAGAGTGACGTTTCTCGAATGCCTTCTGTTCGTTCAGAGGTTCAAGTTATCAAAGTGGTCGAGGACCAACTTCATCCAAAAAATAAACTGGGGAGAGATTGCTTAGATGATTCGCTTCCTGACGAGGAAATAACTGACAACTCGATTAACAAGAGGACTTTACCACTTAGAGTTAAGACTGACTAGAGTGATAGTGATGCAATATGATTATGAATGCAAATCAATAATGCATGATGTATGTATGTTTATGCTGACAAAACTGACATGACATACAGACTAGTGGATGAACACGACTGGATACTCGGCCACTGTGGGGATGAAAAGTATCACTGGTTCAAGATAGCAATTCTGCCTTGCTTAGGAAAAAATAGTTCCCGCGGGGAACAACGCTGGTCGGACTTAGGAGGTAAGAACTCTGCCGGGGATGTCAGATGGAATATTCGCATCTGACATAGTTGATCCTTCATTCAAGCATACTGGTTCGAGAAGGAGTACTTTGATTCTGCACTCTGAAGCTTAATCGCCTTTGGGAGAATTGATCGATGTTCTTACGATGTTCAACAGTTAAAAGAAATTGCCATCTTTATTTAAAAGCAGAAAAATTTGACAAGTAAATTCATTTTTGTTTTATTTCAAGAATCGTTGATCATGTTAAAGATGTTATTCTGTAAAGCTAAAACAAATAAGAATTGCAAACAAAAGCACTAGGGCTCAAATTTTATTGATAGGGTGGAAATCAGCCAAGCGCGTGATCCCATAGAGTATTTACAAAGTTTAGAAAATGGTAATTTAATGGAAAAGGGCTACATTGAAACATAACGATCGTTATCCTTCTACCAACTTCAAATTCTGGACATCCTGAGCTTCTGTCGAAGATGACCTTGATTGGATTTTTCCTGATGGATGGCGTTACTGCTGTGGGATTCAACCTTGTCAGACGTAGTTACTTGCCATTTATCCCTAACTTCTGCCTGGATTGTACTTTGAGATTTCCAATCCATCAGGATGATTCTTGACTATGTCTCTAATTTTTGCCTTGACCGCCCTTTTGGGTTTTCAATCCACCGAGACCTTTTTTTTTTGTTTTTTTTTTGTTTTAGGCGAAGTATTTCTTGACTACATCAACATTTGTGGGGTAGGAAAATTCTTCTCCATCCATGGTTGCGAGTTTCAAAGCACCGCCTGAGAAGGCTTTCTTGACCACATAGGGACCGTCATAGTTCGGAGTCCATTTGCCCCGAGAATCAGTGAGGAATGATTATATTTTTTGAGCACAAGGTCTCCTTTCCTAAAGACACGGGGTCGGACCTTTTTGTCGAACACCTTTTTCATTCTTTGCTGATACAACTGGCCGTGGCATAGTGCCGTTATTCGCTTTTCTTCAATTAGGTTCAGTTCATCGTGTTGACTTTGACACCATTAAGCTTATGTTAGCTTAGCTTCCATCAATACCCGGATTAATGGGATCTCTACTTCTATGGGAAGCACTACTTCCATGCCATATACTAGAGAGAAAGGGGCTGCCCCTGTTGAAGTGCGGACAGATGTGCGATAACCGTGAAGAGCAAAAGGCTGCATCTCGTGCCAATCTTTGTAGGTTACAACCATCTTTTGAATGATCTTCTTGATATTCTTGTTAGCTGCTTCTACCGCTCCGTTCATCTTAGGTCGGTAAGGAGATGAATTATGGTGTTCGATCTTGAACTCAGCGCATAACTCTTTCATTATCTTATTGTTCAAGTTGGATCCATTATCAGTAATGATCTGGCTTGGAACACCATAACGGCAGATGAGGTTGTTTTCGATAAATCAGACCACCACTTATCGGGTTACATTGGCATATGATGCTGCTTCGACCCACTTGGTGAAGTAGTCAATGGCTACCAGGATGAACCGATGTCCGTTCAAGGCTTTGGGTTCGATCATACCAATCATGTCGATTCCCCATATAGAAAAAGGCCAGGGAGAAGAAAGAATTTTGAGATGCGTTGGCGGTACATGGATTTTGTTTGAGTATATCTGACACTTGTGACACTTCCTCATGTACTTGTAGCAATCGGATTCCATGGTCAACCAATAGTACCCTGCTCTCAGAATTTTTCTCGCCATTGTGTGTCCGTTGGCATGAGTGCCAAAGGATCCTTCATGAATTTCTTCTATCAGCATGTTTGCTTCTGGTCTGTCTACGCATCGGAGCAAGACCATGTCAAAGTTTCTCTTATAGAGTGTGTCACCGCTCAGAAAGAAGTTTCCTGCCAATCTTTTGAGAGTCTTATTGTCTTTTCTGGATGCCCCAGGTGGGTAATCTTGTTTTTGAAGGAAGCATTTGATATCGTGATACCAAGGTTTATCGTCTATGACTGCTTCAATTGTGAAAATGTAGGTGGGCCGTTCTAGGCGCATTACGTCAATCTTAGGTATGTCGTTCCATTGACCTACACTAATCATGGAAGAGAGAGTGGCTAAGGCATCAGCCATGCGATTCTCTTCACGAGGGATATGATGAAACTCGATTCTGTTGAAGAATGGTAACAACCTTCTCGTGTAGTCTTTGTAAGGAATCAGTCCTGATTGGTATGTGTTCCAATCTCCTTTGATTTGATTGATAACCAGGGCTGAGTCTCTATTCACATCCAAGTTCTTAATTGTTAAATCAAATGCTTCTTCGAGGCCCATGATACAAGCTTCGTATTCGGCCTCGTTGTTTGTACACTTGAACGTCAGTTGGGCGGTGAAAGGAATATGGATACCCTGAGGTGTTATGATGATTGTCCCAATTCCGTTTCCATAATGATTGACAACTCCATCAAAGATAAGTCCCCATTGGGAACCCAGTTCTGGCCCTTCACTGGGTAGTGGTTCATCGCAATCTTTCATTTTCAAGTACATGACATCTTCGTCTGGGAAGTCAAATTCGACTGATTCTTGATTATTAATCGGTTGATGAGCCAAATGATCGGCTAAAATACCCCTTTTGACGCTTTTTGAGCATGGTACTCAATATCGTATTCTGATAACAACATCTGCCAACGGGCGATCCTTCCCGTGAGAGCAGGCTTTTCAAAGACATACTTGATTGGATCCATTTCGGAGATTAACCAAGTAGTGTGACAAATCATATACTGGCGAAGACGTTTGGCTGCCCAAGCCAGAGCACAGCAAGTTTTCTCAAGCATAGTATACCGAGTTTCACAGTCGGTAAATTTGTTGCTCAAATAGTATATGGCAGACTCTTTCCTTTTGGTTTCGTCTTGTTGGCCAAGTACACAACCCATTAAGTCTTCCAAGACTGTTAGGTAGATGATCAGTGGTCTTCCTTCTACTGGAGGTGATATAATCGGTGGATTCAACAGGTATTCCTTGATACTGTCGAAGGCGGTTTGGCAGTCTTCTATCCATATGCAGTCCTGATTCTTTTTTAGTAATTTGAAGATCGGCGCACATGTCGCGGTCATGAGGAATATAAATCTGGAAATGTAATTCAAACGTCCCAGGAATCCCCTGACTTGTTTTTCAATCTTTGGAGAAGGAATTTCTTGAATGGCCTTGACCTTGTCAGGATCAACCTCAATTACTTTCCGGCTGACGATGAATCCTAGCAGTTTTCCTGAGCGGACACTGAACGTGCATTTGTTAGGATTCAAGTAGAGTTTGTATTTCCTCAGACGCTCTAATAGTTTTGACAGGTGGGTCACATGTTCCTCTTCTGTTTTAGATTTGGCAATCATATCATCGACATACACTTCTATTTCTTTGTGTATCATGTCATGAAACAGAGTAGTCATGGCCCTTTGATAGGTTACCCCAGCGTCCTTCAAACCAAACGACATTACCTTGTAACAAAAGGTGCCCCATGGGGTGATGAATGAAGTTTTCTCCATGTCTTTCGGTGCCATTTTTATCTGATTATAGCTCGAGAATCCATCCATGAAGGAGAATACTTTGAACTTTACTGTACTGTCTACCAGCATGTCAATGTGTGGTAAGGGAAAGTATCCTTTGGACTGGCTTTGTTCAGATCCCTGTAGTATACACACATTCTGACCTTTCCGTCCTTTTTCAGAACTGGTACTATGTTGGCTAACCATTGAGGATATTCTGATGTGACGAGGAAACCCGCGCCAATCTGTTTCTGTACTTCCTCTTTGATTTTGATGGCCATGTCTGGATGAGTCTGTCCTAGTCTTTGTTTTACTGGCGGACATTCTGATCTTAACGGTAGATGATGTTCCACGATGCTGGTATCCAACCCTGGCATACCGTAATAGGACCAAGCGAATACATCAGGAAATTCTTTGAGAAGCTTTATCAAACCTTCTTTGACAGTTGGACTGAGCAGTGCCCCAATCTTGACTTCTTTTCTCTCTTCTTCTGACCCCAAGTTGACCGTTTCCAACGGCTCTTTGTGAGGTTCAATGGACCTTTCCCTCTTGTCTGAGTAATCGGGAGATCTCTTCTGGAATTTCTTTGTCATTTTCTTCTTCACCCTAAAATACCGGGAATTCAAAGTTGGGAGAAGGCGTTGGATTGAATGTTTCAATGGGGTTTAAAGCAAGCAATCTGCATGACATGATGATTGTTTTTTAGAAGAGATAGAGAGAAATGCAAGAGTGTGTGCAGTGTATTTTCTGAAAAATGCTTGTTTTTTTATTATTTTTTGAGTTGTTTTTAGGATTACCATTTACTGAAAAAGCGAAAAGAGAAAACAGCAATAAATGCGGAAATTACAGAACGACGTTATTTTATTTATGATTTGGTCTATTCCTGAAACTATAGCCCTATAAAACAAAACTCTATCGCTTTGGGCAAAGCGAAGAGAGACATTTACAGAAAGTGAGCCCTATCAAAACATTCGTTTCACCTGGGCAGGGTGAAAGGTTAAAACAAAGACGACAATTACTTAGACTCATGGACAATTTTTGGGACATCGACAGTAACCCATTGGTGACGAACTCCTTGGTGAATCACAAAGTATGGTACCTTCCTTCTTGATTTGTCTTCAGAAATAACGCTGATTTCCGGTGGAGCAGGATCGTTGGAATCTGTCTCCAGGTAGAGTTGTCGTAGGAGGATTCTTCTGTTGTATCTTGCACAGTGTTTGTACTCTCAAGTGGATCTCCCTATCCAGTGGGCTGGATGTCCTCGAGCCTGATACGAGAGCTTTCAGGAGCGGTGTACTTGACCAAGAAGTCATACTTGCCACTCGGTTGTCCTAAGGTGTCCCACACTTCTTTGGAACTGGAGGAGTCATCCCTTTCGATGACATTGACCTCAGGAAAAGCGTAGTTGATGAACTCTTGTCCTGTAATCTTTGCAAATTCATAATTGTGCTGGATATTTTCTGAATGCCCTGAGTAATGATCCCATGATTGGGTGGGGACGCAGGTATTCTTTTCAATGATGCTCAGCTGATATGCATCGTTGTGCTGACTCTTTTGCCCCAAGTCTTCTGGGTACGGCTGCCAGATAGGCAGGCCATCCATTGGACCATAATAGTCGTAGTTAAAGTTGTCTTTCATCAGAGTGTCCTACTCTAATGAGTTTGGTGGAGCACGGTATCCTTTCGGATCACAATCTGCGTATATCATTTTGACGTATAATCTTGGTATATATCTCGGACTCTATGAGGGATAGCAAAATGGCGTAGGCACCTCTCCCTGAGACATATAACCTTCCTCGTTAAGATAGGACTTCCATTTCTCATCTGTATCAGAGGAATCACCCTCGTTGATGGTATGTACTTCTTGAGATATTGGGTGAAGGAAACCTCCACTGTGGAAGAAGTTCCGAATGGGATGAAAACTTTCATCGTTAGTAGCAGTCTAGGTACAGGTTGAGGAAAAACCAAGACCTTTCTTTGTCTTGTTGTCAGTAGGAATGACAAGTTGTCCCTATCCTTTTGCATTGTTACTTTTGATCACTTCGAGAGCATCTTTGTACGAGGAAATTGATGTTCCTTTTTCTGATTGGTTGTCATTGCTCACCAAAAGTGCTTGGAACTGGGTTCCAACAACCTCCTCTGGTTCTACATAATTGGACGATGATAAGTTGCTCATGATCAAGGCTTGCTCTCCACAGACCGTGACTAGTTGGTCATTCTTGAAGAACTTCAGCTTCTGGTGAAGTGTTGAAGTGACTGCCCCAACCTCGTGTATCCAAGATCTTCCTAACAAACAGCTGTATGATGCCCGGATGTCCATGACCTGGAAATTGACTTGGAAAGTGTGAGGACCGATAGTTATGGGAAGGTCGACTTCGCCGATAACTATTTTTCGAGGTCCGTCAAATGCTTTGATGATGACCTCACTGCCTCTCATCGGAGATCCTTTAAATGATAGTCGCATTAGAGTAGATTTTGGCATAACATTCAGAGCTGATCCGGTATCTACCAGTATGCTGGCTAAAGCATCGTCCTGGCAGTTGACTGTAATGTTGAGTGCCATGTTGTGATTTTTGCCTTCTTCTGGCAGTTCTTCATCACTAAACCCCAAGTTGTTGTAGAAAGTGATGTTGGAGATGATGCTGTCGAATTGTCTTATTGTTACATCTTGTTCCATAAAGGCTTGCTCTAAAACTTTCTGTAGAGCTTCCCTGTGAGCTTCGGAACTGAGTAATAGAGATAACACATAGATTTTTGAAGGAGTTTACAACAGCTGATCTACGATGTTGTACTCGCTCTTTTGGATGAGCTTCAGCATCTCATCGTTGTTCTTTGAAAGGTCGGGATTACCGAATTGCCCGACCGGTTGAATTGGACCTTCTGTTTGAGGTTCTTTTTCTTTGGTAGGTTCTCTAACTCCTCGGTTGAAGATTCGACCGCTCCGTGTTACTCGATTGATGTCTGCGACATTCACGACGGAGGGTAATGGAGTTTCTTTTCCATTCTCAATTGTTGTTGCACCGTATTTGTAAGGGATAGCTTTATCGAATTTGTACGGTACTGGTCCCAGTAGATAGATAACTACAGGAGCCTTTTGATTTTTCTGACCATCGTAGCCGGCCTCAATTGGTTCAAGGTTGAGAATCTTTCCACTATAAAGAGGAACTCTTGATTCATGGAGTAAAGGGATTATGGCGCATACATCTTTGGCCACTTCTCGTTTAGGGATTAATACAACTTCTTTGCCTCGATTGGGAAGATAGTCTGACATTATGTTAACTGGACCAGAGCTTGAACATGGTCGAATGTCTTTGTGGTCCAACTGACTTTGAAGGGCTGCTCGCACGAGGTAGCATCCTTGGTTATCCTTCGAGCAAACTCTACAGTGCTCATAGTTGTGTGTTGGCACCCGGCCACATCCGCTTTGTATGCAGTGTAACCTCACTAGATCTGTTTCCATTGATCGAACATCCTGACTTTGATGCCTAGTTGGGTTCCCGTTAATCATACTGACTTGTTGTGTGTCTTCATCTAGATAGATCAGAAGCCACCAGTGGTCCAACAAGTGTTGCAGCGTTCTTTGAACAAGTGCACATCCCTGGTTGTCCTCACGACATACTTTATAGTTCTGATAATCATGTGAAGTCAGACAACTGAGCTGGACTTGCTTAGCATGTAGTTCCACCAAGCTGGTATTCATCAAACGAATATCGAAGATTTGAATCATATTGACTTGATAATGACTTCTATCACAGTAGTCCTGGATCCATCCAAGGTCCATCTGACGGTGGAGGGCCTCTTGTACAAAAGAGCATCCCTGATTGTTTACCGAGCAGATCAGACAGGAATTGTAATCATGCCGCGGCAGATTATGATGTTGGCTTTGACTGGAGTGCATTGCCACCAAGTTGACATTCATTGCACGGATGTCGTGGTTTTGAATGATGTTGGAATTTGTATAAGTCATGTTGACCTCAAGGATTCGGTGATCCCGGATCCACCCGAGATCCATCTGTTCTTGTAGAGCTGATTGCACCACAGAACATCCTTGATTATTTTTAGAGTAGATATCACACTGGTGATAATTATGAGATGGTACATGACCATATCCGCTCTGTCTGCAATGCATCTTGCCCAGGTTGGTTCCCAATAAGAGTACATCATAAATTTGATAGTTGTGGTTAGACTCTTCCTCTATCAAATTTACTGCAGCTTTCTCGTGTTGAGGTAACGGGTTCGTCTGAACATTTAGATTTATATCCTTGAAGGATAAGACCCCGCTCCTAACAAGCTTTTGCACATCGGATTTGAAGCTGAGACAATTTTCTATGTTATGCCCCGGTCCTCCTTGATGGTAAGGGCAAGTTTGATCTGCTTTGTACCAAAAAGGCAGATTCTCCGGTATTGTAAGAGGAGACCTGGTTTGGACGTGCCCCTTGACCAGTAGTAGTGGAAACAGTTCTGCGTACAACATTGGTATAGGGTCAAACCCTGGCGGTCGCATTGTACGGTTGTTGTTGTACTGAGGACGAGCCTGCTGAAGAGGCTGTTGTGCCCTTTGATGATATTGCTGTTGATTTGGTTGGCTCTGAGCAACCTGAGGTTGATACATTAGAATAGGTGTAGGGTTGATAGCAGGAGTTACAGCTGCTACTGGTTGATACCGTCACCTTTGTTTTCCGAGAGAGATATTACCAATATCCTGCTCTTTTTTCTTAGGGAAAGCTCTACCATATCTTTTGGTACTTCTTGATGGTCCGGTATCTTTGACCAGACGTCCTTCTCGGACTGCTTCTTCAAGACGAACTCCCATGCTTACCATTTCAGTGAAGTTGCCGGGTGCACTGGCGACCATTCGGTCGTAATAGAATGAGCTCAAGGTTTTCAAAAAGATCTTTGTCATCTCTTTTCCTCAAGAGGTGGATAAATCTGGGTAGCAATTTCACGCCATCTCTGAGCATATTCCTTAAAGGTTTCCTTGTACTTCTACGACATGGCTCTAAGTTGATCTCTGTCCGGTGCCATGTCCAGGTTATACTTATACTACTGAACGAAGGCAACGCCAAGATCTCTAAAAGTTACGATCTTAGTGCGGTTTAAACCCATGTACCATTTAAGTGCGGCATCGGTTAAACTATCTGGGAAATAGTGGATCTGTAACACCCCGATTTTTAACAGCGAGAGTGTATATTTTTTTTTTGAATGCCATACATAATATTGACAACTCTCTCTCCAGGAAAAATAATAAAAATGATTAATCAGAGTACGAACTTTCGATCTAAGTCTTTTCCATACATAGGACCAGCGTAATGCCCATTGTTATAAATATTTGTCCATACACATAAAAATAAGCACTCAGCTTTAATAATAACAGCAACAACAACATGGACAACCTCAAAACACGACCCTAAGCTGATCTTGAATTCCTAGCCCCAAGACATCGCATCTTACAAGCCTTCACGACACCTGGATACCTTAACTATCACAACTTCTAAACCTGGGTGGTCGTTAGCCACATCATAATAATAGTAGAGGGTCACAATCTAAAAACAGCATATATGGAAGAATACACACATGCCAGCAAAACATGATATACATAACAACATGAATAAGATGACAATATGATATGCAGAGCAACATAAATGAGATGACAGTATGATATATGTAACAATCACAACATTTAATTCAACACACAAATGCAATGCACACCCATCCTAAATGCGGACCTATATGAATTTGGTGGTCCCAATTCGTCGGGTACCCTCACCATGCATGAATTCTGGAATTTAACCTCTCCGCAGAGAGTCGTGATACCCCCTTGGGTCCTCACTAACCGTGCTGCCTCACAGACACAAAAAGTGCTGCCCTTGCAGACACCCGGTGTTGCCTCTCTCGCATTCACCTGACTCAATTTGATCTCAAAGGATCGATGACGGCTCAGTCACATCACCTGGTGCAGTAGAATTCCCTTCGGGATTAGGTGATGATTCAGAACCCATCACCCTGGCCCATTCAGCGCCAACTACCTACACGCAACTATGGTATGCATGAACTCACACATGCAAATGCAACAGTTTATATAAACACAATATGTATAAACACAATTCACAATTCATAATTCAGTTCATATATCTATCACAGATCATATGAACAATTCTCAGTACCAACAGGTGGCTCAGACACACCTTGTGTTGTCCTCCTCGACATACACATCAACCGCAATTCATATATTTATCACAAATCATATGAATAATTCTCATTACTAACAGGTGGCTCAGACACACCTTGTGTTGTCCTCCTCAACATACACGTCAACAACAAAACATATATTTATCACAAATCATATGAATGCACATCACAAGTTTAGCGTCATAGCATAAACACATATCCCCAACCGGGCACACAATCATGAATATAACCACACAACCTTAACTGGCACACAATCATTCAAACATCCCCACAAGGGCACACAGTCATGAATACAAACACACATGCATTCAATCACATATAATATCGTTAGAAAGTGCCCTTACCTGAGCAAGCTTCCAACCCAAACAACTTACGCTACGTAAGATCGATTTGTCTCTCACGATGAAATCTCGTACCCGATTCACACTTTCAACCTTATAAAATACACAAAGGACTTAAGTTAAAACCAACTCAGATACATCTACAATAGGGCTGGGTCTTGATCGCTAACCTAAACAATTAGGGCTTTAGGTTTTCACTCCCCGATTACTAACCTAATCGCTCTATAGAAAAACCCACACAATTTAAATTCATTTATTTTGAACAACAATTTGAATTCCAAAAATCTAGGATTCACGTCATTAGGCCACCCACAGTACATCATATAACAGCTCACTGGCTCCACGTTATATAACAAAAGCACAACACACAGTAAAACACCAACCACACACACTTTACGTGATAAAACCCAACACTTTTTCAAAACCACAAAAACTAAAATCATCTCTTGCCCTCCAAACCATTTTTAATAGAAAGAACATCCCGTTGGCTTTCCAACGCTTCGAACGGGGGTCAAAACCGACTTACGGATCAAAAGATATGAATTTTCGAAGTTTTCGCCGAAAACCCCCCTTTTGCCTTGAAAACCTACGGGTTTTGGCCTTTCCACCCGAAAATCCGACCGATTCAATTATTTTCTTCGAAATAACCACATACTCGTACTCACCTAACATATAGCAGTGAATTAGAACCATTAAACACGATTTCTACGACGTCCGTTTTCGATTCAATTCTTAAAACCCTCATTTCTCAAAAATGTCCAAAGTTACGAAATCACCCGAATTCAATCTTACAAGTTTCAATAATCACGGCCTAACATTCCTCGACTAAACTACGCAATTTATTTCGAATTTCATCCGTGAAAACATCAATTTCTATCGATTTTACCAATTTTGCTCAAATATGTAAAACCTAACATTTTCTAACCAAAACCAACCAAACAAACACCTACATATACATATACTATCGTAGGATAATCGAGTTTAGTAAACTTACCCTATTTAATCGGAGATCCGGCTCCGATTCGGACGATTTCCCATTTTTTTCTTCTTTTTCCTCTCACTTTCTCTTCCCACTTTCTTAACCCATTTTTCTTATTTTCTCTCTTTCTCTCTCTTCTTTCTATATATATAATCTAAACTTTCTACTTAATCCCCATCATATCCTTTTCTAAAATATCTAATCCGCAAGATTACCGTTTTACCCTTTCGCCTAAATATCTCCTCAACGCTCTCAAAACGCGATCAAACGAAAACATCGATGAAAAAGATATATTATAAAATAAAAGTCAAGAATAAAATTATAATCTACCCGCCAAAAATATCTGATGGATATAATAATAATATCTCAACAAAATATCTAATGGATTTAATAATAATATCTCAACAAAAAATCTAAAAGATCTTATCTTAAAAACATATAATAATAGTATAACCCAAAAATATCTAGATATTTAATGTCTCACATTTAAAAAAATGTTCTGACTCAGACGAGTCGTAACTCGCTCACGAACAACTTTTTATGAAAACCGAAAAATTTCACCGTCGCATTTTAATTAAAACCACCCAAAATTTTCGAATAAATTTTATTCCGAATAAATTTTTGTTCCTTAACTCAGAAAGATATATTGAGATTAAATTCTCAATATCGGCGATATATAAAACTCCCATTTAAATTTTGACGACAATCGGAGTCCGTGAAAATTTAAACGACGGGTATAATTTGCCCGTTTTCCCAAAAATCGGCAGAAACACATTTTTGAAATTTCGAAAACATAGAACCATTCGGAATCCAATATAACTACCGTGCCAATAGAAAAAGTCTGATTGAATTAAAAAGAAACCACGTGGATCAATCCAGACCACAACCGAACACCCTAGAAATATCGGGTATAATCTGCTCGCTACTCCAAATTTAGTAGAAAAACAGATTAAAATGATAAAACATCATAATATCATACGGACTAAAATATATGGGTCTTACAGGATCAGTAGCTGTTGGTTCTCTGTTTGAGTTGACATCTTTCGAGCGTACATCACCAAATGACTTTGAGGGCAAGAGTTTCCCTTGAATTTCTCAAATTCAAGCACCTTGAATTTGTGCGGAATTTTCACATAGGGGACCAAACAAAGGTCTGCGGCGTCCTTTCCGAATAAATCCTGACCGCGAATGACATGCAGTTTCTTCTGCATCTCTAGGAATTGCTCCTGGAACTCATTCATTTTGTCGTACATACTTTTGTTTCCACCAGAAGGTATCTAAGGAATCTGTCCTTCCGGGACAGCGTGTACCACGGGTGGTGGTATAGTCATTACGGCAGTGACTCTTGGTGCTTCCCTATCCCAAAGTTTGTAACCTTCAGGAGTTGCTGTCATGCCCCTTGCATCTTCGCTTTCTCGAAGTTTGTAACCTTCAGGCCTAGCGGTTCCTGCTGCAGTTTCTGGATTTTCCGTGATCGGCGGAATATATCCTTCCGGGATATAGTTGAGTGGCATGCCCCAGGGATGATCTTTAGGTATGTTGTACCGAGGATCATACGTCTCCACTATGGGCGTAGATGTGATCTCTGAGATCACCGTCCTTTGCTGTTGTTTCTGAGCTGCTGCCAGAGATTGCATGTCACTATGAAGTTTTCTCAGATCTTCTTTCAGAGTGTCGATTTCTTCTCTCAGCTCTCTGTTCTCTTCCTCGAGATCATCCATTTTCTTTTGTCAATTGGCCCGAGTATTGTATGAATGATCAGTTTGACTCTAGAACTGAGACACAAACGTGAGATTCGAAGGTGAGAAGAATGCGTTATGTGAGAATGACGAATGACATGCAATAATTATATTTAAAATAAAATTTTCTTTGTTATTTTCAAAAGAAACTTCAACAATTGTATTGCAAATATCATACAGTGGGGAAACCCCGTTTTATTGAATTCAAAGATTGCAGAAATGGAAATACAGTATTTTACAAAGTACTGTAAAAGGAAATGTCTAAACTTATGGATCCTAAGTCCTCTCTGAAGAGAGCTCAGGTGCTGGTTCTGGTATTTTCCTTTTCTTTGACTGGGGCTCTTGAGTCGTTGTCGGATTGTCATTTCTTTGCCAAGTGAAAGGAGCGAGCAAATTCCTTCGGTCTTCTTGACTTTCTACAGCATGTTGTTCTAAAATCTCGATTAGAGCATCTTTTTCTTTTAATAGTTGCTGTATTTTGGTACACTCCACATTGAGAATGCGGTACTTGTTCTTCCAAGATTTCTTTTCCCGTTGAACTTTGTTGAGAGTGACCTGGAGTTTTTCCGTATCAGACATAAAATAAAGGACAAATTCCTTTAACGGAAGAACTTCTTGACGAGGGTAAGGCATCCTCAGCTTGAGGGCTCTAGCTTGTACCCAGTGGAGATAAGGTTCCATAGAGACACAATCTGGTTTTCCTAGAGACTCTCCTCCTTTCCTGTGAACATGTTTCCAGGCATGCACTATTTCTGTCTTTAGTGCCCTTTCATTTTCTCCTTCTTGAGGAAAATACCTTCCAGATGAACATTACGCGGGACAATACTCATCGGGTATCCGAATTGACGACGAACTAAAACTGGATGATAATTGATTCCCCCTTTAGTTCCTATGAGGGGTACATTAGGTAAGTTTCCACAACGGTCAATGATCTTTATCCCGTCATAGATCTGATTGTAGCAATCTATGTCAGATTTGGTAAGAGACATGATTCTTTGTGACCAACGTAGAGTACTCTTATGATCCCAAAAAGCAGCAGACTTGGGTAAGTGGGAAGTGAACCATTTGTATAACAAGGGTACACAGCATGTGATTATTCCTCCGCTGTACAAATTCCTTAAGTGTACAGAATGATAAGCATCTGCGAGCAGGGTCGGTACAGGGTTCCCAATCAGAAAGATCTTAATGGCATTGATACCAATGAAGTTATCAATGTTGGGAAAAAGGAAAAGCCCGTATATAAGGAGGACAAAAATATCTTCGAAAGCAGTAACGTTTCCTATACTGGCAAAGTACAGGGCTTTCTCTATCAAAAACTTGGTCGGTAAACCTTGGATTCCATCCTTAGCGGTCATGTGAGTCCTGACTTCTGACTCGTCCAAATAGATTGCTCTTGCAATGGTTTGATCTTTTGGAATTTCTTCCAGTCCAGAAAAGGGAGCTTGGTCAGTGATAGGTAAATCGGTCAGGTGAAAGTATTCCTCCAGTGTTGGTGCTAGTTGATAATCCGGGAATGTGAAATAGTGATAAACCGGATCGTAAAACTGAATCAGCGTGGACAGGATTTGTTAGTTTCTTGGATTGGCTAGAATTTTGGTAAAACAAAGGTTGTTCAATGTTTGATGTCAAGGCGGTGATGTCACAACATTGAGTCTTAACACTGGGTTGTGTTAAGTGTTTAAGTTACTGAAGTTTGGATGTCTGATGTCACAAGCAATGTTGTGACATTAGATCTGCAGAATTAATAACATCAGGTTGTGATGTTGTTAGGGTTTGCGTGTTAGCTGGAATTGTGGAGAGCTGTTAGTCTCATTGGATGAGAATATCTTGGGTTAGATATTCTTCGCTGCATAGGAGATCTGGTGCAAATTTGTAGGAGATTTAAAAGGTTGAAGATTTGAAAAGATTTTAGGAGAAAATCTGTTTTGAAGATTCAGTTTTAAATAACAAATCAAGTCAGATATTGCAGGAGTCCAAGCCCAATTCAGGTTGCTATATAAAGCGCACAAAACCAAAGGAAAAGGTACAGAAATACAGAGAGAAGATCAAGAGTATAGGTTGAGTGTCTTAAGTATTTTGTACGAGTTTTGTATACACCATTCTAGGTTGAATTGGTGAGTTGTTTTATGTCCTCTCTTAGAAGCTGTGAAGCGAAAGAGAGTTGTGTAACTTGATCAAAGCTGTGAAGCAGAATCAAGGTTTCTCAAAGAGGTTATTCTTTGAGAGGTTTAAGGGATTGAGTAGTGTTCTCATATCTAAGTGGTTTCTTAGGTAGAAAGTCACTAGTAGGAATTAAGATTAGGAGATTGTCAACTGAGTTGTTGAGTCTGTAATTTAATTCTACAAGTAGTGAAATTCATCCCTGGCTTGGTAGCCCCCAGACGTAGGTAGTTAGACCGAACTGGGTGAACAATTTGGTGTGTTATTCTGCTATTTATTTTGTCCATTGTGCAGAGTGTGTTGTTGTGACATCGCACTTAACATCACACGTCTGATACCAGAATTTCAATTGGTATCAGAGCAGGCATCCTGGCTGTCTCTGGGTGAGATCTAGGGAAGTTACTTTCTGGTGTGAAGATGGACAAATAAGTTGGAGGATTTGTCAACAGACCCCCTATTTTGGATGGATCCAATTATGACTATTGGAAGCCAAGGATGACTACTTTCTTAAAATCCTTGGACAGCAGGGCTTGGAAGGCCATTATTAAAGAGTGGAAAGCACTTGTTGTGTGTGAAAAAGATGATGCTGGCAAAGACAAAGAGGGCACTTCAAGGCTGATGCCTGAAGAAGAATGGACCAAGGAAGAAGATGAGCTTGCCCTTGGAAATTCCAAAGCTCTAAATGCAATTTTCAATGGAGTGGATAAGAATATATTCAGGTTGATCAATACCTGTGAAGTCGCTAAGGAAGCATGGGATATTTTGAAGGCTACTCATGAAGGTACATCTAGAGTTAAGATGTCAAGACTTCAGCTTCTAACATCAAAGTTTGAAAGTCTAAAGATGAAAGAAGATGAGACTATTCATGACTTCCACATGAATGTTCTTGAGCTGGCTAATGCATCCAGTGCTCTTGGTGAAAAAATGTCAGATGAAAAGCTTGTAAGGAAGATCCTTAGGTCCCTTCCTAAGAAGTACAAGATGAAGGTAACTGCCATTGAAGAATCACAAGACATCAGCAAGATGAGGGTTGATGAGCTCATTGGATCTCTTCAAACTTTTGAGCTTGGTTTGAATGAAGAAGAACCAGAAAAGAAGCCCAAAGGTATGGCTTTGGTCTCCAGTCCTGCAGAAGCTAAGAAAGTCAAAGATGATGATTCTCAGGAGGATCTATCTTAGGCCATTGTTATGTTAGGAAAGCAGTTTAACAAAGTGTTCAAAAGGTGGAACAATAACTACAAGCCTAATGTTAAGAACATCTCTTTTGACATCAGCAAATTAAAAGAGAAAGATAAAGAGAAGACTGCCCAGGATAAAGGTGTTCAGTGCTTTGAATGTGAAGGGTATGGACATGTCAAGAAAGAATGTCCCACATTCTTGAAGAAGCAGAAGAAGGGCATGTCAGTTTCCTGGTCTGAATCTGATAGTGAAAGTGAAGGTCAGCAAAGCATGTTAGAGCCTTAACAGGAATTGTTGTTTCTGATGATGATAGTGATGGAGAAATAACTTATGAGGAGTTAGCATCTACTTATCAAGAGCTGTGTTTAAAAAGTGCTGAGATTTTTCAAGAAAACAAGTGTCACAAGCAACAGATTGCTCAGCTTGAGAATGAAAAAGCTGATCTGGAAAGTGAAGTTGTACTCGTTAAATCTCAACTTGATCAGATGACAAAATCCGTTAGGATGATGAATAGTGGTACAACTACTCTTGATAAGATTCTTCAGTCAGAGAAAGCTGCTGGAGATAAATCAGGTATAGGATATGTGGCTAGCACTTCAGGAACAAAGAAGGAGGTGTCTCAACCATTGTCTCAACATCAAACAAAGAGACAGGATCCTACATCTAGGAAGGGTGCTCATTCACAGCCTCAGAATGTTGAGAAGAAGAATGGCCCTCATCAGAGGAAGATGCAGCCCCAAGGAGCCAGTCAGTATATGCCTCCCCAATATCACAAGAGTATGCAAGCTGCCAGGGTCAAACAGAACATGTCCCATCAGATGTCTCAACTTCAGAGAGACTGTTATGGATATGGATATGGATACAACAATGCTGTGCCTCATCACTATGGAAGAAGGAAGCCTCATCACCATAGGAGACAGCCTAGAAGATAGCATCATCAGCTCAGGAGACAGTCTACCTATGGCAAAAGACAACAACACCATAGAAGGCAGACCAACTTTGGAAGAAGGAGACAACATTATGGGTGGGAGCCACAACAATATCATCATAATGGTAGAAGATATAGCCAATTCAGAGATAGCAGAGTTAGATGCTTCTATTGTGGAAGGTTTGGACATATGCAGTACTCTTGTTTTAAACTGCATGGTTATCCATAATCTGCTCCTCATAGAAAACTAAAGGAGGTCAAGCCCAAAGTTGTTAAACAATGGGTTCCTAAGGAGAAGGTGAAATGTCTGTTAGCCCACACTTCAGATAGACAGGTTACTAAGGATACATGGTACTTTGACAGTGGATGTTCAAAGCATATGACTGGATTCAAAACTCTGTTAGTTAAAGTCAGTCATTGTCCTTCTCATGAGGTTATTTTTGGCAATGGTGAAAAAGGTGTAGTTGCAGGAGTTGGAAAAGTAAAGTGTGGTGGTGGACCTGAACTTGACAATGTTCTGTTTGTCAATGGTTTAAATGCAAATTTGATCAGCATAAGCCAATTGTGTGATGAAGGGTACAAAGTTAACTACATTAAAGATAAGTGTGTGGTTTTTGATGAGCACAATCAGGTTGTGATGAAGGGTATAAGATCCAAAGATAATTGCTATCAATGGATACCAAAAGAGGTCAGCTTATATGGTAATGTTATGATTGATGTTGTAACATCAGATGGTAACATCAAGTATGAAAGAATACTGAAAGGGCAATCAGAATTAATGAATTCTGACATAAATCTGTTTAAAAATTTAAAAGAAAAGTGTGTATGGAGGGAGAAAGTCATTGATACTCAAAATCAAGCTCCTTGCCTCAGACCCTCATTTTCTAGTGTTGCAACATCACGCTTCTTCAAAGCCCTGTTCATACAACTGTTCATCTTCTTCGCCTTCAAAAATCAACCCTCACTAAATCTCGCCTATCTCGAAGGATTCATGGCTTCTCCATCCAAGAAATCTGCGAAAGGAATAGCTAGGGTTTCCACTGACGAAGGTTCAACATACGATCCTATGAACATTAAGCCCATCTTAACAATTCTTCCTGAATCAGGTACTTCGAGACCCACTAAACTAACTCCTAAGAGACCTGCTACTGTCTTTAAGAATCCTGAAACAAAGAAAGTTGTTACTAGTGTGTTATTTGGGGACAAAACTGTGCCAAAATCATCTACTTCTCAGACTATTGAAGAGAAGTTTGATGTAGACAAAAGGATGGGTAATCTTGCCTCAAAAATTCTGGACAAAGGCATCCCTGTTAAAGGAATTTCAATTCCACTGAATCAGATGCCAGCTGAGAAAGATAACATGCAGGGAGGTAAGTCAAGTCTTCAACAACTTGCAATAACAGCTATTGAAGATGCTGATCAGAGTGAAGGCATCCGTGAAGAAACAAATGTTGAGGAGAATGTTAGGACATCTGCTGAACTTCCTTCTGTTGGTGAAGATAATGCTGATGCGATCAATGTAGATGATCTATTAGATGATGAAGTGATAGCAAGAGCTGTCCCAAGTATTGCAAAGAGATTAAAATCTAGGAAGGGAAAGAAGGTTGAACCCTCTCCTAAGAGGTCATCTGGTGATAAGAAGAAGAACATTGTTGTTGGACCAGCAAAAGCCTGGAGTAAAGTGGAAGTAAATCCTAAAAAGAGGAAGGCTGTGGAGCATTCAGAGTCTGACTATGATGTCGAAGATGATGTTCAGGACATCACGCCTATCAAGAAAACTATTCTAAAGAGAATATCTGATAAGGTTCCTGAAGTTCCAATTGATAGCATTTCTTTCCATTATGCCAGTAGTGCATCTATGTGGAAGTTGTTTGTCAGAGAAGATTAGCCTTGGAGAGGGAACTTGGAAAAGAAGCTTTGGGAATGGAGGAAATTATGGAACTGATAAATGCTGCTGGTCTGGCTAAGACTGTGACTGCTCTTCCAAAATGTTATGATGGGCTTGTCAAAGAGTTTATTGTTAACATACCTATCAACATTACTGACAAGAGAAGCACAGACTTCATGAAAGTCTTTGTTAGAGGAAAGTTTATCAATTTTTCTCCTAGCATCATCAACAAATATCTAGGTATATATGATGGAGAGTGCAGTGATCTTGAGTCTACTGATAACGATATCTGCAAGGAGATTACTGCTGGACAAGATAAGGTTTGGACATTGAAAGGGAAGCTGAAGACTAGCAAGCTCAGCATCAAGTATGTCGTTCTTCACAGGATTGGTGCAGCTAACTGGGTGCCAACCAACCATAAAACAACAATTGTTGTTGGCCTTAGAAAGTTTATCTATGCTGTTGGAAAGAAAATGAAATTTGACTTCGGAAGCTACATATTTAACCAAGTGGTAAAACATGCTGAAACCAACGCTGCCAAATTACTTATAGCATTCCCCTCTTTGGTGTGTGGAATCATCTTAGATCAGCAACCTGAGACTTTAACAAGCTCAGATATAACTTGCCAGAGGATGACAGCCTTGTCCCTACACCCTAAACTGTTTACTGGACATCATGTTCCAGACATTGTTCTAACATCAACTGCTGAAGACAAGAAGAGGACTACAAAGGCTGAACTGATTGAAGAATTGAAGACCATGTGCAAAGATCTTGATGCAGTCATCAGTACCAGTCTAGTTAGAAAAGAGAGACTTGAAAAGCTGATCCAGCAGTTAGAACAAGACAATGATGATGATGTTCCTGGAGAAAATAATGAGAACAATATCGATAGCTCAGAGGAGGAGGAAGAGGATACTGGAGTTGGATCAAGTTCAAATGAAGACTAGCTTATTTGCTATTGCTTCTAGTAGTTTTAGTTTTTTTTGTTCTGCACTGTTATGCTCGGTTTGTAATTTGAATATTGTGCTGTTATATGCACCCTTTATGTTTTTGTTCTATGATTTGTTATGTCTTTTTGCTGACTGTGAGACTGACAATGAGAGCTAGGGTAGTACTAACTGTAGTTAGACTGACTTGATGAGGTTGTAAAATTGTGGCTAAAAAGGGGGAGAAGTAGCCAAGAGTATCCAAGAGTACAAATGTCAAATGCTGTCAAAGGAGGTGTTGTGCTGTCAAAGGAATATGTTGCTGAGTTGTTGTGCTGTCAAAGGAATATGTTGCTATTTGCTGATGTTAGAAGTGCATAAATTAAGGGGGAGTAATTGCTGAACAACTGCTATGCTGGTTGTTGCATTGAGGGGGAGTGCTCATTGCTGCTAATGATGAAATATGGGCAACTATTTTAATTTGTTGCTGTTGAAGATGGTGCTCCAGCAGAGTTTTTCTGAAGTGAAGTCTTAAAGATGCTGCTGCTGCTTAAAGTTTCAAATATTATTGAAGTTTTATTCTGCTGCTGAAGTCTCTGAAGGTGCAGAGATTGTTTTAGCCAAAACTAGCCAAAGGGGGAGATTGTTAGTTTCTTGGATTGGCTAGAATTTTGGTAAAACAAAGGTTGTTCAATGTTTGATGTCAAGGTGGTGATGTCACAACATTGAGTCTTAACACTGGGTTGTGTTAAATGTTTAAGTTACTGAAGTTTGGATGTCTGATGTCACAAGCGATGTTGTGACATTAGATATGCAGAATTAATAACATCAGGTTGTGATGTTGTTAGGGTTTACGTGTTAGCTGGAATTGTGGAGAGCTGTTAGTCTCATTGGATGAGAATATCTTGGGTTAGATATTCTTCGCTGCATAGGAGATCTGGTATAGATTTGTAGGAGATTTAAAAGGTTGAAGATTTGAAAAGATTTTAGGAGAAAATCTGTTTTGAAGATTCAGTTTTAAATAACAAATCAAGTCAGATATTGCAGGAGTCCAAGCCCAATTCAGGTTGCTATATAAAGCGCACAAAACCAAAGGAAAAGGTACAGAAATACAGAGAGAAGATCAAGAGCATAGGCTGAGTGTCTTAAGTATTTTGTACGAGTTTTGTATACACCATTCTAGGTTGAAATGGTGAGTTATTTTCTGTCCTCTCTTAGAAGCTGTGAAGCGAAAGAGAGTTGTGTAACTTGATCAAAGCTGTGAAGCAGAATCAAGGTTTCTCAAAGAGGTTGTTCTTTGAGAGGTTTAAGGGATTGAGTAGTGTTCTCATATCTAAGTGGTTTCTTAGGTAGAAAGTCACTAGTAGGAATTAAGATTAGGAGATTGTCAACTGAGTTGTTGAGTCTGTAATTTAATTCTACAAGTAGTGAAATTCATCCCTGGCTTGGTAGCCCTCAGACGTAGGTAGTTAGACCGAACTGGGTGGACAATTTGGTGTGTTATTCTGCTGTTTATTTTGTCCATTGGGCAGAGTGTGTTGTTGTGACATCGCACTTAACATCACACGTCTGATACCAGAATTTCAGGATTCCTTCAACTACATGGACCCTTAATAGAGACAGCAGTCCTCCGTACTTAGCTCTGAAAGCATCAGGGTTGGTAATCATCCTTGTCAACCCTCTTAAATCCTCTAATTTTGGAACCTTGAAGGTGTACTTGTGAGTCTTTCTTCTACAGAAATCCATAACGCGATCTTTCTCTCTGAAATTTGCAATCATTGTCTTAGTTTAATTTGAAAAAGAGAGAGACTAGAAAAGAAATTTTTTTCTTGTTTAAAGTTTTTTAGATGAAATGAATGCATGAATGCAGCACACAAAAACATAGAAAAAACATGGGTTCAAAGGTTCAGCGTCACGAGCATGGAGTCATGGCTCTACCCATTCCCAAAGGTTGTACTATGGTGAATTTTGTACCTATCCTCAAAATCATTGACCCCACTTGGGATAACAACAGCAGGCTGGTTCACCCGAGCGAGCTGCAGTATCTTAGGGTAATCTCAAATGAGGGTAGTATCGAGTGACAACTATTTTCGATAGCTTTCGCACTACAAAATAGTCACATGGTTTCAGTCTACTAAATCGTCAGTTTCATGGATACCACAATCAAAAAATCTGCTTTCACAACCGAAGTCGTTAGACATTGAATCCGCAAAGGGTATCTCCACTGATTCGATGGTCTACCAGGATCGCTTATTCGGGAATCAATCCCGGTAAGACCACCCGTCTATGCCATCACTTATCTTAGGTATCACTCAAACTTTCCAGATGCGACATCACTCGCATTCTCATTAGCAGAAAAATAAACACGGATATCAAGTAGGAAAAGTGATATATATATATATATATATATATATATATATATATTCATTCCTAAAACTAACATCCTAGACCTCTTAAGAATTCTAGTCTATAAGCCTATACAAACAAAATGGTTCCCCAGCAGAGTTGCCATTTATCTGTAGCGCGCAATTTTTGTCGGTGACGCGACCACCTTATCGCGGAATTTGGGTTTTCTCCTCAATGAAGAGGAGGGGGGTGCTACTTTCTGATTTCTTATTTATCCCATGAAGCTAGAAGGAAAAGGGAAGCTATCTAAAACTAACCTTGAACGCGAATGTTTAACTGAAAAAACGCTTAAAGAGATTCGGGGAGTTCGGGGTCAGGCTATACAATAGGGAGTTGTCAGTTACCCATCTTATATGTGGTTATCCACAGGTTGTTAGCTTTAGGTTCTGCTCTGTACTTGATGGTGTTTATCCGGTAATGTGTTGGGAAAGTTTCTTGGGAAATATGAGAGAGAGAGTGAGTTTTTATTGATGTTCAGGTTTTTCCGATGTTTTTGGTAAGGTACTGGACCTAAGTTTTGATTGATATGAAGGTACTGGACCTAGAGTTTTTGATTAGTATGCTCGCTAAGATTTCGTAATCTTATGCCTACGTATTCCCGTTTAAACGAAACAGGGAAATCAGAGCAATCGTAGTTCCTCCTATTCTAAGGGAGGAAAAAAGATATTTGGTGTCTTGTTCAAAGCCTAAGATTGAAGCTAAAGGTTATTTGTGTCTTGTTCAAAGCCCAAGATTGAAGCTAAAAGGTTTGGCTGAGAGGGAATTTGTCATCTCTAATGGGCTGACATCTGGTCTATTTATCACAACTGTTGGGTTACTGTTTATAAAGGAGGATTACTTTAACTGGGATATGAGAATCTAGTAATGCCATAATTTCCTTTATAGGGGTGTTATCCTGAAGGAGAAAACTTTAACTCAGTGTAGAGCAATGCCATTTTTCCTTAGGAATTTCTCATGCTAAGAGAGGGACAGTGGCGTGGATGTAAATAATCCAGAGGCTTGCTGCTTACAGTAATTAGATGAAAGAAGGGAGTTTAATTTTTGTTTTCACATATGATAGTATAGAGAAATGACTTCCTACAGAGGGATTTTGATTTCCTCGGAGGGTATGTTGATTTTTGTGTGCCTTGATCAAAGCCCAAGGTTGAAGCTAAGAGGTTGATTGACTCCACTAGGGAAGTCCTTATACAAAGCCTAAGAGGAGGCTAGGAATGACTGACTCAACAAGAGAGTTTTTATCTGTCTTATACAAAGCCCAAGATTGAGGCTAAAAGAGACTGACTCTTTGGGGATATCATTATACAAAGCCTAAGAGGAGGCTAAAAGTTTGACTTTTCCGGGGAAAATGTTCTATCTGTCTTGTACAAAGCCCAAGATTGAGGCTAAAAAGGATTTTGACTCCGTCGGAGAGGGTTTGTATGTATCTTGTACAAAGCCCAAGATAGAGGCTGAAAAGAAGACTGACTCTATGGGAAAGAACTCTTTATCTGTCTTGTACAAAGCCCAAGATTTGAGGCAAAAATGGAGACTTTACTGACTCGGATGATGATATTTTAGGTATCTTGTACAAAGCCCAAGATTGAGGCTGAAATGAGTTTGACTCTGCGGGAGAGTATTATCTGTCTTGTACAAAGCCCAAGATTGAGGCTGAAAAAGAAGATTGACTCTGTTTAGGGAAATTTACATAGTGTCTTGTACAAAGCCCAAGATTGAGGCTGAAAAGGTTTGACTCAACAAGAGAGTACTTTTATCTGTCCTGTACAAAGCCCAGGATTGTGGCTAAACAAGCTGGAGAAATCATTATACAAAGCCTAAGAGGAGGCTAACTTCTTCTAGGGGAAATCATTATACAAAGCCTAAGAGGAGGCTATAAAAGATTGTCTCAACAAGAGAATGGTTTTATCTGTCTTGTACAAAGCCCAAGATTGAGGCTAAAAAGAGTTGATTCAACAAGAGAGTCTGAAAAGGTGATTGACTCAACAAGAGAGTCTGAAAGTTGATTGACTCAACAAGAGAGTCTGAAATGGTTAGCTCTGCTGGGGAGAATCATTGTACAAAGCCCAAGATGAGGCTGGCTATGCTGAGGAACAGAAGGATCATTATACAAAGCCTAAGAGGAGGCTATCTTCTGCTGGGAATTATTGAGATCTCGAGGCAGGTCCAAATGGGGAATCAACTCTTGCTGAGGGTTATAGCAGAGTTGAGGTATCAGATGCATTGAGGTTCTGATAGTGTTATTGTTTACCTCGAAAATTGGTAAACAACCGCTGATCTTCTAAAACAACAAAGTTCTAGTAACTTACAGGATCGATCAGATTGATCCCAGGACATATGCTATGAGTGTATTTAGAATATCTCACAATTAGGCAAAGTATACATTTCGACAGTGCATATAAATAAAAGAACGTGTTTTGAAATGTAAATGAAAGTGACAGAAATCAAAGAAATGTTTAAGTCGAACAACACATCAAAGGAAAAAAACTGAATGTAAAGGTTTGATAAAAACTGGAGTTAAATGTTGGAAAAAAGTGCATGAAGACCTTAAACTACAGAAATGTAAATACTTGAAGGTAAAGGCTTTTTAATGTAAAACTGCAAAGTAAAAAATTTATAACGTAGAATGCTTAGAAGTAAAAGACTGAATTAAAGGATTTCAAAGTAAAGGATCTAAGATAGAAACTTTAAAGAAAATGGCATTGCAATAAAAGATAATGGTGATTACAATCACGTACATTCTCGCCTCACTCTTTTCTCTACACCCTGGATACTTTGAGTGATTTCAGAGTTACTTATACAACACAATTTTTTCACCCCTATTCTAACTCTAGAACTAACCTATTTATAATACTCTAAAGTAACCACCATTTGACGGTTTACTCCTAGAACACGCCACTTGGCACTTTGCATGTCTTCAACTTCTGGATATTCGCCACTTGTCCTCTTTTCAAATTCAAATAGTAGAACTTCCCTCCACTATCCAGTTGTAACTGCAGCGCATTATCCATAGCCATTTTACCCTGTCGAATTGACGCTTTGGACTTGGAAATGTTTGAAGTCTTAAAATCATTCTCTTCGACTCAAGCTTTCAACAAATATGGTCGAATACATCTTGGTCGAAGCCTTTTTCTCCTTTAGCTTATATTTTAAATAATAACTTCTTTAAAAGCCAAATCTATTTGAAATCATACAGCGTCGAAATTAGGAGCTAACAAATTGCCCCCCAAAAATGTCCTTTCGCCAGTGTTGGTAGGAAGGTCATTTTTTTGATAAAACAATTTTCGACGCCTGCTCATTCGACTATGAAAAAACATAACTGACTAACCCACGATCTGGAAACTATTCAGTTTCTTTCCACCATGCTTATGACATCATGTCATGATGGTGAATCTTCAGACGTCTTTTTAGTCGTATTTGTGATCAATTTTCATCATCACCTTTCTTGGAACTAGACATTTGCAGTCTGATCATAACCACCACCATCCAACGATTTCAAAAGAAGACACGCGTCCCACTACCATATTTATTTTAACGGTGGATTCACAGTCCCTTTATCTTCCAAACGCCTATAAATACCCTTTTTCTCCAACTTGCAAACTTTTGCATTCTTAGACTTTCTTGCAACTTATTTCTTCGTTCTTCAAACTCTCTCAAGAAAAACCCAGAACGCATTCTCACTTTTCTTCAACTTCCAACAATGGCGTCTTCACAAACCATTCCCCAAGCAACAAAAGGTCAAAAAGGTAGAGCCACACAGTTCAAGCAAACCCTTCCGCCATTTTCAAACATTCCAGGACCTAAGGTGGTGAAGAATCAACAGTTCATGCCAGAACCCCTTCTTGAGGAAGCGAGGAGCATTAACGAGTCTCAGGTAATGATTCCTCTCATTGTTTCTGATAAACCTTATGCTTTAGGTGGCCCCTTAGCTGATGTTAAACCCACCGATGAGAAGCATAGTGATTTTTTCCCTTCTTACCGTAAATCAAGACCTTTAGGGCAAAAGAGCAACCCTAAAGAAGATGAAGCTTCCCCTGATACACCCACTTTGACTAAGATGGATCTTAGGTATCTTCATGATGGTACTAGATTGGTCAGAGCTGTTAACCAGTTAAAGGATTTTGACCTTTGGATGACCAGAATGGAAAAGGTCAAAGCTGATCATTGGAAGACCATTGGAATTTATGATCTGCTTATGCTGTCGAAGACCAATATTCCTTATTGTTTGAACCTGTTGGAAACATCACTCTACTTTTGGGATAGTACCCACTACACTTTTCATCTTCCTTGTGGGATGGTTACCCCCACACTCTTCGACCAGGCTGCCATTGCAGGGCTTCGACCAGATGGCATTTCATATGATCCTAAAACTGATGCAGAGGATACCATAGGGATCTCTGACTCCAAGCTTACATACACCTACTTCATAAACTACCACAAACGTGACACTGAAGAAATAACTGACAAGGAACATATTGCATTCCTCACCGTATGGTTGTCGAGGTATGTATTTTGCTCAAAATCCCTACAGGTGGCCAAGAAATATCTCACTCTGGCCAACCAACTTCACAACAATAGAGGAGTTTGCCTTAGTAGGTTGATTTTGGAAAACCTCTATGAGTCTCTCAGAGAAGGGGCGGCTCGACTCAAAGACTTGGAGACCCAGGGCACTGTTCACTTGAATGGCCCCCTCTGGCTGCTTCAATTGTGGCTTAATGCAACTTTTGAAGCTAGCCTTCCCAGAAAAGGGCAAGTCGATGAGGACTCTGCTGAAATCAAAGAAAGGAGGGTCGAAGGTACTCGCCTGGTGAAACTCACGCCCAATGATGATGGGGAAGCTCTCAAAGGAGCCTTCTCCAATTACATTATGATGTTCGCCAAGCAGTATAATTTCACACCCAGTATGGCCCCTTTTGCTGAAAGAAAATGTGGACCTGAGTGGTTTACAAGGCCATTCCCTGATTCATCCAAAAAACTCGATACCGAATCTGTTTCAATTTGGGAAGCCTTTTTTATTCCTAGATTTATAATTCAGAGGCTGAATCTTGGAAGAGATATGGCAGCCTTGATTGCTTACCAACCAAATCATGTCTCTCGACAGTTTGGGTTGGCTCAAATTTTCCCCAAGTGTATGTATGGGAAGAAAGGCCATGTAGTCCTTCATACTGCCAGTTTTGATGAAGGAGGTACTGCAGTCCCTTTCGACCGGTGGAACGCTAGAAAAACAACTCTTTCCCCTGTGCACTTTCAACCCACATTTTTGTGCACTAAACCATTTCACAACTGGTGGTCGAAGTACTACAGTGAATAATTTCTTGATGTTGCTGCCTTCTCTTCATTAATTGACCAAGCTTTTCTTGATGTGCAGAAGAAGACCAAGAAGAGTAAGTTCATTCATGTCAAAGAAATTCAGGCCTTCCAAAAGTACTTTGAAACTGTCTATCGACCAGATGATATTAGTCGAACCGTTCGTGAGGCTGCTGTCACTTTGAAGGAGAAATTTCTACATAAAATGGATCAGTTGAAAATCCCTTCAAACGTTCCTCTTGAGAAACGTTATGAGGTGGCTTTTGAACTCTTTCCTCCAAAGTTCCCTCGATTGCCTAACACTGATTTTGGAGTGGCACTTGCCCCCTATTTTCAGACTGGTTTGTCTGTGGTGAGCACCTAAAACTCCTTCGACAGTAGTCTCAACCGAAAGCCCAACAGGTGGTTGCGACTAAACATACGTTGGACAGTTTCAAAGGACACCTTCATATAGGGGTCGAGGATGTTCGTGTCGAATCCAAAATATATGAAGGTTTGAGGCCCTCGATTTGTGATTTTTAACTAACCACTCAATTATTAATCTTGTAATAATTATCTGTCTTTCAGCTATGGCCAAGAAGACCAGCTCATCGAAGGGTGCTGCAGGAGTCGAAAAAGAAACTGAAGGCACAAAGGTATTTTATATCCCTTTCCTACATCTTCTTGTGTAACCAACTTCTAATATTTGCATCACCTTTTAGATTGCTCGAAAACCTCCACCGCCTTCAAAAAAGGGCAAGAAAGGTGCTCAAACAGTTGTCCCTTCAGATGCTGATGATGAATCCCCTGAGGAGGTAGTGGTTAAAAATAAAAGGAAGCTTACCAAAGCTTTTGGAGCTACCACTCAATCCTCCTCAAAGGCCGTCATAATTCTTGAGAAGACACCTGCTGATAGTGGTGTCAAGAAACAACTCTCCAAGATTGCACCGAAAACGACTGCTGGTGATCCTGAGAGCGCAAACTCAAGTCCTGATGCCGCAATTGTACAAGTATGCACACTATCTTTACTCAGCATTTGCATTCCCTACTCAGATTTCTTTCAATCTTATTCTCTTTACTTGTGGTTTTCAGGCTGATGTAGGTGGTTCTAACCCACCACAAACTTCATTCAGCTTTGCAACAACTATCCTGAATAGCCAAGGCGAGCCAACTTATCACCCTACCTCTGGCCTTGGTTCTGGATATAGTTCACTGAGCAAAATTAACCAACCTATCCCTCTTACAGTTCCTCCTCCTGAAGCAGATGAAACAAACAAAAACACGTCCACCAGGACCAACACTTAACAATCCCAAATAGATGGCTCTGAACATGAAGAGGATGATGTTTCTAATCAACAAACTCTTGACTATACAGAGACCATTGCCATGGATGTAGAAGGAAAGCCAACTGAAGAGGAAGAAGAGGAGGTCGAAAATGAAGAAGAACAAGAAGAAGAGAGGGAAAGGACTGAGCAGGATCAGACCCATTCACCTGTGGCTGAAATAGGTCCTGTCAACAATCCAACTCATGGGCCTACAGTCACTTCGACTACCGGAGGATCCCCCACTGGAGACCCACTGGCTGCCCTTAAATGGTCGAATCCTCGAGAGTATACCAGAATGATACTTGGGAAGAAGTACAGCTCTTCAGGTACTAGCCTTAGTACTTCGACCAGTTCTGGGGGTCCAGCTCCAGATGACTTTGCTAGCCCTATCCTTCAAAAGATCAAAGATAAATTCTTCAAGGGAGACATCCACAATGTCTTACTTTCAGATCAAACTGCTCCTCTCTACCTGAAAGATAGCCTCCAAAAACTGGACCTCTCGACTCTTAGTAAAGATGTGTCTGAATTCCTTGTGGAGTTAACTGCTTTAGTAAATCAGATGTCTGAGGACTTCAAACTTCTTCCCAAGATCCAACACACCATTGAAGTTACAACTGGATTGGAACATTCAGCTTGGGATGAAGCACACGCATCAGAAGCTAAGGTCAAAACTTTGGAGATTGACCAAAACAAAAGGCAGGCAGAGATAGAGTCGAACCAAAAGAATATTGATACCTGGAAGCAGCAAATTGAAGAACTACAAAACAAGATTTCTAATGCTGAAAAGCGCAACCTTGAGCTGAAAAACTTCGACGATACTAAAATGGCCAGAGAGCTAAAGCGCACTATAGACTTCCTTGATAAAGCCTAAATGCTTGAAAAGGAACTTTCAGCAGCTAAGCTCAACAAAGCTCTGTGTGAGAAACGCCTTCAAAATCACAAGGTCAACTTTCTTGAGTTGAAGTCGAAGCTCCCTTTTTGATTGTCCTATGATTTCTTATTTGTAGTTCCTTTTTTATCATCATGTTTACTGGCCCTTTTGAGGCCCTATGTAAAGACAATCTCAATGCCCCCTGGCATTTATCTAAATACTTCTGTTTGCTATTAACTCTTCGACTTGCAAAATCTTTGATAAAATCATGGCGCATTTTCTCTTAAACTTTGCTAATCTTTGTAATTAAAGTACTCTGCCTCTTTTCTTGGAAATCATGAAAATAACGCAGCTTTTAACAGCTTAGTGTTCCAACGGCACAAGTTTCTATTCCATAAAGGAATATTAATAACATAACCCTAAGGTATATTCCCAAGAGCAGCTTCACGTGTTTCCATTGTTGACTGGCCAATCCTTACAAGGCTTTGCCTCTATAAAATCCTCTTCACATGAGCCATATTTTGCACCCACTGAAACAAGCATGAGTACTTCCTCAAAGAAGGCAGTGACCAAGAAGGTGGCTGAGGAGACAAAGAAAGCTGAGGCAACAACTACTGCCTACAATGATACTTCAACTGGAGCAACCTCTCGCGCCAAGAAGCGAGAAACTAAGATGAAAGTCCCCAAGAAAGGACATTCCAAAGCACAAAACTCTGATGATGATGTTGACGAAGATTATGTCGCCTTCCTCAACTCTATTAATTGGAGAGACTATGAATGATCTTTCTCCGGGGTTTCATGTTGTTGTACTTGTTTCCTTTCCTTTGTATGCCATTTTGGCCTCACATGGCCTATTTTGGCTTTTATAATCTGAATAAAACTTATGTCTTAATATGAATCTCTTGCAAAATAGGCTTATATTTTTTCAAATATTTCCCATTTACCCTCAAGACTCTTAGATCACCCTCAATCTCCTGAACCTCGTAAGCATTATTACTGAATGCCTCAATAATTTGAAAAGGACCTTCCCACTTAGGAGACCACTTGCCTAAAGATCTGGTCTTTCGATCCATAGGCAAGATCACTTTCCACACCAGTTCCTCAGCTGAAAAAGTTTTACTCTTGACCTTTTTGTTATAAGACTTCTCCACCCTTTTCTTTTGCCTTTTCAGCAACTCTAATGCATGGAGTCTTTCTTCATCTAAATCCACTAACTCATCAAGAATCATATTCCAATAAGATTCAGATGGAATCTCATGATGCCTTTGAATCCTTATGGACTGAAGATAAATTTCTACAGGCAAAACTGCATCATAACCAAAAGTCAGTCGAAATAGGGTAGTATTAGTTGCCTCTTTGGGGGACGTTCGACATGCCCAAAGTATTTGGTCCAATGTCTTATGCCAATTTCTTGGCCTTTTTCCTACATGCTTTTTTATCAACCCAATAACTACTTTATTTGCCGCTTCGACTTGGCCATTAGCTTGAGCATAATAAGCTGTGGATGTTAGAAGCTTGAATCCCATTTCTTTAGAAAACTCTTGCATTTTTCGACTAGTGAAGACTGATCCTTGGTCTGTTGTAATTGTCTCTGGGATTCCAAACCTATAGATGATGTGTTTCTGGATAAATTCAATCACATCTTCTTGATCAACATTTGGTAAAGGGATAGCTTCGACCCATTTGGTAAAATAATCAATACCCACCAAAATGTACTTATGATTTTTAGATGATGCTGGTCGAATTTCTTCAACCAAATCCAAAGCCCATCCTCTAAAAGGCCAAGGTTTCACTATAGAGTGAAATTCACTTGCAGGGACGTGTTGAATGCCAGCGTGAACTTGACATTCCTGACAACCCTTAGCAAATTCAATACAATCTTTTAACATGGTAGGCCAATACATACCTTGTCGAAACAACAACCATTTCATTTTATGGCCTACCTGATGTGCCCCACATGCCCCACTATGGACAGTTGAAAGGTGAAATTCTGGTACAGATGTGTGATGTCTTTGTGCAATGTCACAACATCGCAATCTGCTGAACAAGGCAATAATAGAAACAGTAAATAACACACTGAATTGTTCACCCAGTTCGGTTCAACAACCTACATCTGGGGGCATACCAAGCCAGGAAGGAAGTCCACTATTAGTAGTATCAAATTACAGACTCAACAGACCAGTTGACAATCTACCTAATTTAATCACTACCCAATGACCCTTCTACCTAAGTCCTCCCTAGGTAAGAGACTCCATCTCACTTCCTATCATCACAATGATGTCTAGCAGTCAACTACACCGTCACTGCATCAACAACTTGATTACCAACAACTGTACAACCATAGAAGACACCCTTCCATGACACCTTTTGGAGTTGCTTCAAAGCTTCCTCCAAGAACAATACCAAACTCATTACCTACAGGTTTCTGAGTTAAACACAGTGACCATCTCACAACCCGAGTGGTTCACTTAGACAAAGCCCTAATGATCTACATCTTGGACCCGTACCTATTCTAGGTTACAAGCATTCTATTTATAATATAATCCCAACTGGATTTGGGCCTTCAAATCATATCAAATCTTCTGTAATAAATCTGCAATAGATCCTGCTTCTAAATAGATCTTCAATAATATCTTCAATTAAATCTTCAATAATTAACTCTGAATATTCTCCATATCTTTATGCTTTAAATTCACAACAAACTGATCTTCATAACTGATTGCAACAGAAAATATCTCTCCCTTGATCTTCACCTGCATTCTCTGATTCTCTTTAGCAGAATATCTCATTCACACCAGAAACACGTGCAGCCCTAAACACATTACAGTCTGATGTTTTAATGTTCTGGTATAGTGATGTTAAGACATCGCATGTGACATCACTCTTCAGTACTTTAACTCTTCAACAATATTCACAAACCAGAATGTTAGCCAAAACATAGCTATACTGTTAGAAGCTCATGTTGTAACATCAACCATGACAACAGCAATGTTTTAACAAAATTTCAGCCAATTATAAGAACTTACAATCTCCCCCTTTGGCTAATTTTGGCTAAAACATATATATAAACATTTTGGCTAAAACATATATATAAACATTACAACTCAGATTACAACAGTAATTACAACCCTACACTACTGTTAGATGTCATCTGATCTTAACAATAAACTCCAGTATCTACTGTGTACTGCATCCATGGAGAATCATCTTCTTGGATGTTAGGACATCACATCACCATATCACAGCAAACCCAGGCAGCACATTAGGAGTTGCACATGAGGAAGAAGATATCCAACACTCCCCCTTAAATACAACACATTTCTTTTTCCTTCCAGGTCAGACCCAGACCAATTGTAGAAGACTCCTCCAGAAAAGAAATGTTTGTCTATTCAACAAAGACCAATGGTGGCATAAGATAATTCTGCACACCTTCATTGATCAGACACTGGGTTTAGTCCATGGCATAAGAGGAAACTTAAGAAGTGCCATTCTGCCAACCCAGGTAACTCAGAACACAAGTCACAACTGTGTTCATAACTCAGGACACAAGTCACAAAGACTCAACACAAACCCAAGGATGTATCATCCTCTTCTGCAGCATCAGAAACTGCAGACTCCAGGCATAACATCTGCACAGACCACTTAGCCAGATCCTTTCCTTTCTCCCCATTTTTAGCCACAAATTGGCAAAGGAACCCCTCACAGAACCAGACCCAGGAAGTGCTCACCCAAACACGAATAAACGCCATAAGACTTATGAGACAAGAACACTCACTGGCTGAAGGAGAACAGAATAACCCCTATAAATAGCTGACAATAAATTAGAACTTAACGAGCCTTGAATATGTCAATGTTCTTGGTCAAACAAACACTATTTTAGGTATCAAAAACTGCATTCAAATTCAATGCCTACCTTCCAAAAACTGCCTTGATTGCCTTAAATATTTCACAACTGAATCTTACCATAAATTAGGCCAATAACGCTCCATGCATAGTCGAAGCCACGTGTTTCACTTTATCCTAACACCACCGTCCAAAATACTTCCCTGTTTGGCTCAAGAAAAACATGTCCTATATCATGTTCTGACATCGCATCAGACATTGCCTGCTAGCTCATTAACCCAAGACTCTACAAACACATCTTCTTATCTAATGGGTATTGAGACTACTTCTCACAACCTCTTCTGGATTCCTTCAAACCATCAGCCATGTACACCACTTTTACTTTTCAGATCTCTCCTGCATAGGCACGATCTTCACACAGCTATGATAGGTCCAATCATCACATTGCACAAGCTTGACCAGCACACATGCTGCAATAGGCTATAGTTAATAGCCTTACATTCAATGCCTTTTATGATATCCCACCAATAATGCCACATTCCTCATGGGGATTTTAGATACAAGGTCTGCCAAGTCCAATAAACCAAGGCCCATTTGATTGGAAATTTCTCACACAAGATAAACACCCTTCTATCCTTACATTCACCAGCTCCTAATGAAGTCTTCATCATGAAAGTAGCCATGTATTTCCTAAACTACTTACCATCAAGATTAGAATCTGCCCATTCTAATCCACACTATGTCAGAACTGCCACTTCAGACGATAATGATGCTTCTTCAAACTTCATAAGTATGGTACATACCCAACCTTAATGTTGTAACAACATGTAGGACATCAGCACCAGACAAAAGACCACCCCACTTAACCAGCACCAGCAGTTATACCAGAAGCAAACAAAAAGGAATAACATCAAACAACTAGACAAGACCTCGCCTCATCCTACTAGGACCACTTCTACCCAGGCACCAAACACGAAGTTCTGGTAACCAATGTGCCAAGAAAAACAGGTTCCCAAGAAAAACAGATTCCCATACCAAAGATTACTCTGACTGGTCAGGCGATACAAACAATGACATTTTATCCATTATAAATAACAAACCTCCTTGCTCCTATCAGCACACCAAGGAAGGAATCATGAGTCAGTCTAACAAGAATGCAGCAAAGAGACACATGCAGGAGGACAAGAAGCCAGATCCTCAGAAGTTGAAGGACACAACACTGTCCACAGCTGGAGCATCTTCAGGAGCAACAAGAACACGCAAGACATCAGAAACAAGGATGAAGACTATCAAGAAAAACCAAGTGCAGCTTCAAGCATCTGATGATGAATGGGACGAAGATTGGAAGACATTTCTTGATTCAGGGGGTTGGGATAATCTTTAGACTCTTGCTTGTTGTTTTTACTGATCTTGTAAGCTTCCAAAAAGCAATAAACTTCTGTTTTAATTCTGTTCAATCTATACTAAACAAAAGCAATAAGGAACACAAATGCACAAGACACTAACTCCTCATGTATGCAACCTCCCAATAAGAGCCATCACCAAAAACTGCAGACATATTCGTCACACGTCCAGCTACACAAAATTTTAATAATCTCCCCCTATCAAGGGTAACCTGTGCTTCTTTGTATCTTTATGTCTTCAAGAGCTCACTCCTCACAAGATTCAACCAATCTTCACAATCTTGATCATCATTCAAGCTTCACAATATATGCACCTTTGCAGCATAATCCATAGACAAGTACTCCCCCTGTCATGGTTAACTAATGCTCTAGATGAAGATGAACATTTGAGCACACTTGCTGAGCACATGCATTTTGGTACCATTGTCCCTTTCTCCAAAGGCATCCATTCCTTACCATGCTCTTCATCTTCAGACTTCCAATCAATACCTGAACTACATTTTCCATCCAAGGTAGACCTTCTACTTCATCATCCTCCCGTATGACTATGTAGACGCTCCTTAGGCATAATATAGGTACCACGCTTCTGAACCAGAGCATAATCATCCTTCACCAAGGATATCCAACCAGATAATGTCCCAACACACGTTAGAACATCTGCCACCCACCAAGACATCATCAACATGATTCTTGATATGCTCCACCAACTGGACCATGCTGTAACCATCAAGATGTGATAACTTCATATCTTACAGCCTCAGCCACTGTCTGACTTAGATATGTTGGATGTCATTAACATTCCAGAATCTATCTGCCTCTCACCCCAGACAATATGGATAATACTCCATAGTCACCAATCAACTCCACCAGTTGATTCAACTCCAGGATGCTTAACCTTTGAAAATAATTTCAACACAGTCACATAAAGTAAATTCTCAAACCTTCTGTAGACCTGCACTTTAACCTCAGACAAATACATAGTCTCCCGTCAATGTATAATGTCATCAGTTGAATGCACAACACTATCCAAAGCAGACAAATAATTAACTATTGTCATGCAAGATACAACATTTTATCTGGTCTGACATCCTTTTTCTGCAGACTTGAGGCACTGATTGATCCTTCTTTTGCTAATCCACCCCACTGATCACTTTAGATTGGGTAAGTGGCTTGACCTGATACTTCACCGTGAGCATAACAAACTTCCTGTGGCTGAGAAGACAAAGACTGAAATAATGTTTCAACATCACCAATCACACTAAACATGAATCAGCGTACTCTAATATTTCACGAATCTTCAAACTTTTGATGTCATCCTCATTCAGTTACCACAACTAAGCTTAAGAGATAACTTATCAAGATCTTCACTCCCGCATGAAAACTTTGACAGTGATCCTCTTTAGCTTTGGCTCTACCTTCTTCTTTCACCATCAAAAGGATGAAGGAGTCACAGTACTGAACATATTGGTCTTCTTCTTCTGATCTTTCCAGTCACAAGGCTAACGCAGACACCAATTTCAATTGACCAAAGGCTGATTGACATATTAAGCTCAACTTCTTTCTTGATGAATCCTCACACAGCCCAGATGCCTCCTCTTCCAAGTCAGGAGTAGGTTCTAAACAGATGTGATCAACACATTTGTTTAGCCCCCAAGCATCTGTTATGTCACAATCTGCTGGTAGGACATAAGTTCTCTTCACACCAAAAGATCCTTTAACACAACCCAGAGATTGACCTTGTAAGGTTGGATGCAAGAATAAATTACTTCTACCTTTCTTCAGACCTCTTTTCAACATGCTTATAGAAGAGTTCCTTTATGAGTGGACTTGGGATGAACAAGCTAGTTGAAGATGTCCTCACATATCACCACATCTTCAGAGGAGAGCAGAATGTTGCAGTCTTAACACCAAACCACTAGGAATTTTCCATCAGATATATATATGCAGTGGAACATACACCAGAAAACTCCTCTACTACCTTTAGGTAAAACATAATAACCCTTGCCCAACACTCCAAGTGCACTAGGTCATCATAGGTTTGAAAATAAGTCAAACCACACAGCAGCTTACCACCAAAGCTACAGGCCTTCATTCTTCACTCCAAGGGATCATACGAAATTCTCTATGAACTAACTATCTTCCTTGCTCATGAACCAGAAAGTATCTTCCCTCGATCTCATCCAGAAACAGACAGGATGCCTGCTCTTATACCAATTGAAATTCTGGTACAGATGTGTGATGTCTTTGTGCAATGTCACAACATCGCAATCTGCTGAACAATGCAATATTAAAAACAGTAAATAACACACTGAATTGTTCACCCAGTTCGGTTCAACAACCTACATCTGGGGGCATACCAAGCCAGGAAGGAAGTCCACTATTAGTAGTATCAAATTACAGACTCAACAGACCAGTTGACAATCTACCTAATTTAATCACTACCCAATGACCCTTCTACCTAAGTCCTCCCTAGGTAAGAGACTCCATCTCACTTCCTATCATCACAATGATGTCTAGCAGTCAACTACACCGTCACTGCCTCAACAGCTTGATTACCAACAACTGTACAACCATAGAAGACACCCTTCCATGACACCCTTTGGAGTTGCTTCAAAGCTTCCTCCAAGAACAATACCAAACTCATTACCTACAGGTTTCTGAGTTAAACACAGTGACCATCTCACAACCCGAGTGGTTCACTTAGACAAAGCCCTAATGATCTACATCTTGGACCCGTACCTATTCTAGGTTACAAGCATTCTATTTATAATATAATCCCAACTGGATCTGGGCCTTCAAATCATATCAAATCTTCTGTAACAAATCTGCAACAGATCCTGCTTCTAAATAGATCTTCAATCATATCTTCAATTAAATCTTCAATAATTAACTCTGAATATTCTCCATATCTTTATGCTTTAAATTCGCAACAAACTGATCTTCATAACTGATTGCAACAGAAAATATCTCTCCCTTGATCTTCGCCTGCATTCTCTGATTCTCTTTAGCAGAATATCTCATTCACACCAGAAACACGTGCAGCCCTAAACACATTACAGTCTGATGTTTTAATGTTCAGGTATAGTGATGTTAAGACATCGCATGTGACATCACTCTTCTACACTTTAACTCTTTAACAATATTCACAAACCAGAATGTTAGCCAAAACATACCTATACTGTTAGAAGCTCATGTTGTAACATCAACCATGACAACAACATTGTTTTAACAAAATTTCAGCTAATTACAAGAACTTACAAAAGGGCCAAGTATGATTCTGCCTCACTGAGGCACTTAAGCAATACTCCCTCAGGAGTCTTTTTGAATAATTCATTACCCAACAAGACATAACTCAAAGCTTGATACTTGATTTTTCTTTCTGTCGAAGATATTGGATTTTTCAGGTAATCCATTATAGGTTTTCTCCAATCCTTGTCAGTTATACTATCAACTGCCAGAATTGCAAAATTATCTTCATCAGCGTATCCAAGCTTAGTTTCTTCCAAGTTTGATGGGGCTAATCCTACCGACACCACCTTCCCTCTGACTTCGATTGCATCTTGAAGTTTGTCTTTCAAAATTTTATACCCTGATGCAATCTGGGCCAAGTCATTAGCGACCTGGTTTTCCAATCTTGGGATGTGTCGAAAACTAATTGCGTCGAACTTCTTCAGCAGTCGATTGATAACTACAAAGTACATAATCAAGTTTTCTTTTATGCATTTATACTCCTTGGTAACTTGTTTTATGACCAGCTCTGAATCTCCCATTATTTCGACATACGTTGCCCCCAATTCCAACAATACTTCAAGTCCAGCAATTGAAGCTTCATATTCAGCTTCGTTGTTAGAACAACGACCTTCAATTTTATACTTAAGTGTTGTTGGAATTTTATTAGGATAAATAACAAGCACTCTTGTGCCTGTCCCATCTTTGTGGCTTGACCCGTCGAAGTATAACTTCCAAGGTTCCACTTCAAGATAGTTCAGAGGGGTCTCGTGTGTAGAATGGTCAACTATAAAGTCTGCCACTACTTTCCCTTTAATAGCTTTTAAAGGCTTATAAGTTAAAGAATATTCAGTTAATGCTAATGCCCATTTTCCAATTCAACTATGCAAAATAGGTTTGGACAACATATGTTTAATAACGTCATAACGAGAAGAAACATACATATCAACTGGTTTTATATAATGCTTCAATTTTGTACAAGAGTAATACAAACATAAACATAATTTTTCAATCATGCTATATCTAGTTTCTGCATCATTTAAAACTCTACTAAGGTAATAGACGACCCTTTCGACACCATCATCATCCTCTTGAGCTAACATGCTCCCTAAAGTTCTATCTGACGCAGTTATGTCCAATCTCATACACTTATTGCCACAAGGTGGTGAGAGAATCGGGGGGTGACTCAGGTACTCTTTGATCTTGTCGAAGGCTTCCTGTTGAGCTTGCCCCCAGTCGAACCCATCCTTGCTAGCTCGAAGCAATGGCGAAAAGGCTTGCGTTTTCCCACTCAAGTTGGATATAAACCTCTTCAAGAAATTTATTTTGTCCAAGAGAGACTGCAATTCCTTCTTTGTTGATGGCTTTGGTTTTATTCTGGTTAATTTCGATCCCCTTCTTGTGGACCACAAAGCCTAAGAAATCCCCTGCCTGCACACAAAAAGCACATTTGAGAGGATTCATTTTAAGACCATGTTTTCTCATCCTTTCAAAGGAATGTCGAAGATGGCTTAAATGATCTTTTCCTAAAAAAAGACTTAACAACAATATCATTAATATATATTTGCATAAAAGTCTCAATAAAATCATGAAAGATCAAATTCATTGCTCGCTGGTAAGTTGCCCCAGCATCTTTTAGACCAAAAGGCATTACTACCCATTCATAAGTGCCTAATGCCCCTGGACATCGAAAAGCAATTTTTGGGACATCTTCCTCAGCAATGAATATTTGGTTATAACCAGAATAACCATCCAACATACTCAAGAGTTCATGTCCTGCAGCAGAATCAATCAACATTTCTACCACAGGCATAGAATATCCGTCCTTAGGGGTTGCAGAATTTAGATCTCTAAAATCTATACAGACCCTTAAAGAACCATTCTTTTTAATGACTGGTACAATATTAGCTAGCCATTTCGACATACCTAGCTGTACGGATGAACTTGCATCTAAGTAACCTCTCAATTTCCTCTTTGATCTTTGAAAGGATTGTTGGGGCAAACCGTCTTGGATTTTGCTTGACTGGTTTTTTCCCAGGTATGATTGGCAACTTATGTTCAACAAGCTCTCTCCTCAAACCAGGCATTTCGTCATAGTCCCAAGCAAAGCAATCCTTGAATTCCTTCAATAGTTGGACCATTTTGACTTTGAGTTGTGGGTCGAGATTAGCACTAACATAAGTAGGCCTTTTTACTCCCCCTTCACCCAAGTCAATTTCTTCCAAAGGATCTTGCCCCAGCATTTTAATGTTGTCTGACAATGGATCCTTTTTGAAACCCAAAGGCTCATTATCATAAATAGCATCAAGCCTTTGATTTTGGTCTTCGATTTGAGACCCATCAGGTGGTTCAGGCTCAAAGTCCTTACCAGGGCCTACTTCACAAATTTGAGTTGTGGCTTCGACAGCCATGTGGTTGTGCGCAGCCCCCAAGGCCGCTTGTAGTTTAGATTCGGCCACATAGGCCAAAAGTATTTGTAGTGCGTCGAATTCAGTCATTGTTACTGAATTCAGTTCCCCAGCCCGTGGGGTCTATAGGCTCCCCACAGTATGGGACATTGCCTTCTTCCCTTATGACCTCTCTGTCCCATCGAAATCCCTCCACTGGGTGCAAGTGTAATGAGCAGAATGCATGGTCATCTGGGGTGAAATCAAATTCTGCTGGAGTACAAGGCACAATGTGCGCCAAGTTTTTGTCAAACTCGACACCATCAACATGATTAACAGGCACCTTAAAGTACCCTTGATCACCTTCAATGTTTTCTACTATACCATCAGGCCTCCAGATTGTGATCCGTTGGTGCATTGACGAAGGTACTGCTCCAACACCATGGATCCATTCTCTCCCCAGCAGAAGGTTATAGTTAGCTTTACTTTTGACTACCATAAACAAGGTAGGCCTTGTCACCGTTCCCACAGTTAAATCAACCTGCAGAACACCAAGAGTGGTCCCAATTTTCCCTTCATAGTTAGAAAGGACCATGTTGTGGGGCTTAAGATTTGAGTCGAATTTACCGATCTTGCTTATTAGGAAATGTGGCATTAAATTGACTGTAGCCCCATAATCCACCAAGATTTTATTCACAACCACATTCTCTACCTTCCTTGTAATGTACAGAGGTTTCAAGTGCCCTTTCATGGCCTCAGTTGGTCATTCAAATAAAGCATTATGTTCTTCGACACAACCATTGTTCATCACATAGTAGCACACAGGTTGATGCGCTGCCATTTCAGCCTCAGCGTTGGCATCCAAGTTTTCCACTTCAGTTATCCTATCATATTCTCTTGGCATTACTGAAACCACATTAACAATGATGTTTAAAGAGGCATCAGAGTCGGAATCAAAGTTGTGAGTCGAATCTCCGTCCTCAGCTGCTTCGACTGCAAACCTCTCAGCTTCTTCCTTCTTAGAAGTAAATAACCTACGCCCCACAGGCATCTTATTTTTTATTTTTGTCCCAACGTCTTTATTGCTAGCAGGCAGGACGTTGGTACTAGTTTCAGTTTGATCTTTGGCCTGAGCTTCCCTCAAAGCCTTCCTTCGTCTCTGTTCCCTTCTCCACTGGGACCTGGACATATGATTTTTGCCTTTGTAATTCTCAGAAATATAGGCAGCTTTATTGGAGGACTTGAATTCTTTCTGGTACTCCATTGAAGAACCTCTAGCCACGTCGAAATTCTTCCATCTCTGTTTCCCTTTCCCTGCTGCTTCAACTGGTTTGACCCACTTTCTAGATTTGGCTTCTTTCCTTGCTTGAAGGCTACGAGCAGCTTCTTTGTCGAAGATAGCACTGCATCAAGGGCACAACATGACTTCAGAGTTCTTTCCTTGGCACCTGTGGAGAAAATCAACAATGGTTTCATCTTCTCTGGGATAAGCTAACTTGTTACAGTCTTCTTGATGAACCTGTTCATCAACATCCATGGCCTGTCCGTTAGTCACTTCGACCATGTTTATGTCAATTTCATCTTTTAAGTGCATTTTGGAGAAGTTGACATCAAGGCCCTCAGCAGCCTCGTCCATCTGTCTGAAACGGTCAGCAGTCTCTTTTGTCACCATCTACAATTTTGATGCTTCAGCTTCAGCATGGATCCCGACTGTAGCCTCAGCGTCGAACCTTTGAACTTCAGAAGATGTCCTAAAATAGTGTTCAGCAGCCATACATATCAAATGCTCAAGCTGGCAGCCATCCATTTCCTCGACTTCTCTAATAAACACAACATCATTGGTAAGGTCTTCAGTAACCTCCACCACTGTGGCATTTCTTCCAAGAGCTTCGTTGGTGTTAACACTATCTGAGCTACTGTCAGATTCCTCAACTAGTTCGACCATGTTAACCTCTTCGGGCTCTGTGTAATTTGCTTCAGCTACTTCAAGAGGGTTGGTATCAATTTTCATCTGGGTCTTAGTCTTCTCCCCAAATTTGAGTCTACCTTCCTGAATAGCATTCTGCACCAGATCCCTGAAAAGAAAATATTGAGAAGTTTTATGACCCAAATAATTATGGTATTTACAAAAGCCTCTCTTTTTTCTTTGCTCTAAAGGTGGTATTTTAGCACCAGGAGGCACTAGTATTTGATCATCCTTAACAAACAAATCAAAAATTTCGTCACATTTAGTGATGTCGAACGTGTATGTTTTCTTTGGGAACCTATCGTTCTTTTCGGTTTTGACAGGGTTTTTCCCATTTGAAGGGACTAATAATTTACAAGAATAAGGAGGACCTTGCTTAAGTTCAGCAAGATCTATTTCACTTTCGTCGAACCTAACAGGCTCGTCATACAACTCTTTGACGCCCTCCTGGTATTCGACGTAAGCTACCTTCTTGTTTTTGTTCACCCTAGCTTTCTCATCTTTGAGACGCTCTAGCTGTCGAACTCTGTCAGCTAACTGGGCCATATCCCTTAAATACTGGGTGTCCAGTTTTTTCCTGATAGAGTAATCAAGGCCACCAGCGGCCATTTCGACAAGTTCATGCTCAGGCACTTGTGTAAAGCACCTAGCCTTGAGTAGTCGAAACCTATTCAAGTAATCATCTATTGGCTCATTGAACTTTCGTTTCACACTAGCCAATTCTTTCAAACTGATTTTAGTCTGCACCATGTAAAATTGCTCATGGAACAAACGTTCTAACTGGGTCTAATTACAAATCGAACCAGATGGTAATGTAGTGAACCACGTAAATGCATTTTTAGTGAGGGAACTAGGGAAATACTTCACCCTTAGACTCTCATCATTTGCAATCTCATCAGCTTCGAACAGGTAGCGCGCCACATGTTCGACGGTAGATTCTGTAGTATCTTCTGAAAACTTAGTAAACTTTGGTACTTTTGTCCTGGGGGGTAATTCAGCTCGGAGTATATAGTCTACTATAGGCGAAGTGAAGTTTGGCCTAGAAAAACCAATATTCAGGCCATTTCGAGCCATTATTCTCTCGACCATGGCTGCCAAATTGTTCTCTGCTGATACATTATTGCGTTGAACCTGATTCACCACATGATCAGCGTTTTGATTTCTATTTACTAGCACCATCCTTAGTTCTTCCTCTTCAAGTATAGGTATTTGATTTCTAGGAGGCTCCTCCCTAGGTGGTTCGACTAACTCTGGATTCACCGGATTCACTTGTTGAGCGTTTTCCCTCATCTCGACTCCTTGATTTTGGTGTTGAACAGGAGCGAGCATTACCATAAATTCTGCTATACGCGCCATCTGGGCTGTCATCATTTGATTGGTTTGAGTAGTATTCTGGATCAATGGCTGGAAAATCTCTCCCATTGTCTGAGACAAAGTATGTACCATTTGCATGTTGCTCTCATCCATCTGTTGCCGCAAATATGCTGCAGATTCATTTGTTAAGTTGGGTCCTTGAGCAGAATATCCCAAACCTATGGACTGGCTGTTTCGACCCATGTTAATTCCAGAGCCTGACTCCTGCAAAGGGGAAGATATCACATTCTCTGAAAATATTGGGGGTGCAGTATGCAAATTTTGTATCATTGTCGTTGGCATGCCATAGATTGGGTTCCTAGGCAAAGGCTGTGAAAATCATGGGGGAGGAAATTGCCTATACGTCGAACCTCCTCCTGGCGGAGTCTGAGGATTTGTCACTGATGGGCCAATGTACTCCAGGATTGGCTGAGTGTAAGGCCTCACATATGTTGCCCCTGGCCCTGCTGTCGAAGGCGCTGGCTCTGTCACCATGGTTAACACTATTGACCCTCCTGTCGAAGGAACTGGAGTTGGCGCCATAATACTTCTTGGTAATTCTTGAGGATTGATGGTGTTGTTCTGAATGCTTGAACTGCTTGGTTGAGGATTAGTCCCAGTAGATCTGGGATTTGAATTCCCTTGGCCAGATGCCATTTTCCTCAGGTTTCTTCTCTTTGGTCTATATTCATTTGAACTGGCTACCTTTCCACTTCTCAAGTGCATACAATAAAGTTTGCCAAAATCTCGACCAATGAAACGAAAAAATTTCAAAAAAGGGCAGTTATAAAACTTCCTTTTGACAGTTATTTAAAAGTTGTAAACTTCCAAATACACGTTTAGCACTGTACCACTGGGCGTGCCAATTTATTTACCTCTAAAATTGGTAAACAACCGCTAATCTTCTAAAACAACAAAGTTCTAGTAACTTACAGGATCGATCAGATTAATCCCAGGACATGTGCTATGAGTGTATTTAGAATATCTCATAATTAGGCAAAGTATACATTTCGACAGTGCATATAAATAAAAGAATGTGTTTTGAAATGTAAATGAAAGTGACAGAAATCAAAGAAATGTTTAAGTCAAACAACACATCAAAGGAAAAAAACTGAATGTAAAGGTTTGATAAAAACTGGAGTTAAATGTTGGAAAAAAGTGCATAAAGACCTTAAACTGCAGAAATGTAAATGCTTGAAGGTAAAGGCTTTTTAATGTAAAACTGCAAAGTAAAAACTTTATAACGTATAATGCTTAGAAGTAAAAGACTGAATTAAAGGATTTCAAAGTAAAGGATCTAAGATAGAAACTTCAAAGAAAATGGCATTGCAATAAAAGATAATGGTGATTACAATCACGTACATTTCGCCTCACTCTTTTCTCTACACGCTGGATACTTTGAGTGATTTCAGAGTTACTTGTACAACACAATTTTTTCACCCCTATTCTAACTCTAGAACTAACCTATTTATAATACTCTAAAGTAACCACCATTTGACGGTTTACTCCTAGAACACGCCACTTGGCACTTTGCATGTCTTCAACTTCTGGATATTCGCCACTTGTCCTCTTTTCAAATTCAAATAGTAGAACTTCCATCCACTATCCAGTTGTAACTGTAGCGCATTATCCATATCCATTTTACCCTGTCAAACTGACGCTTTGGACTTGGAAATGTTTGAAGTCTTAAAATCATTCTCTTCGACTCAAGCTTTCAACAAATATGGTCGAATACATCTTGGTCGAAGCCTTCTTCTCCTTTAGCTTATATTTTAAAGAATAACTTCTTTAAAAGCCAAATCTATTTGAAATCATGCAGCATCGAAATTAGGAGCTAACATTTATACTGATGATAAACTAACCCTGGCTGGGGAATTTTTAGGATGAAACTGGGTTTTAGAACCCATAGGTTTTAACTCTGCTGGAGATTGATCCAGAATGACGGGGGTTTCTCATATGTTTGAAGGGAACTTGAGAATGTCTTTGAGATCCGAAAGGGGATTTAGACTGTCCAAGTCTACTGGTTTGGAAGAGTTTATCTTTGTATCACGTCTAAGAGGAGGCTGACTCTTTTAAGGGATGAGTATCAACCCTAAAATTGGTCTGAGGTTTTGACTCTTTTTAGAATGACAGCTCTAACGAAGGATGACTAAGTTCTGTCCTATACCTTTAAGAGGTCTTCAGGGTCCTTGTATTAAGCCCAAGAGAAGGTATGAGAACTTCTAAGAAGCCGGAGGGTCCTTGTACAAAGCCCAAGAGGAGGCGGGGATACTTTTAGGAAGCCTGTGGGTCCAAACCAAAGAAAAGTTCAAGAGATGTCATTCACCGAGAATGAGTCATTTAGTTAACAGTTCTGAGGTTTGAAGAAATTCAAGAGATGTCATTCACCGAGAATGAATCATTTATGGGGAGTCGAATTCCTTTGACAATTTCTAATAGTGACAGTCTGAGAAAAGGTTCACCGAGAATACTGCCTTTCTCTTTGTTCCATATTGTTTAAGCCCAAGAGAAGGCAAGACTGTATCTGGAAGTCCTATGGGGATCTAGTTTTGACTGTATTAAAGAGTGACCAACTGGCTTTACCTAGTTCTAGACCTAGTTGCCGGGGAAAACTCTAAATAGATATACTAGTATATATACAGTTGATATATGACAAGTATGTAAAAGGGTATGAAAGAAGGACTTACAGGGGAGCAGCTTCCCACAATACAGTTATATATATGAAAGGAAGTAAATGAAAGCTGATAAAAACTTACAGGTGAGTAAGCTTCCATGTTGTATTGCTATTTGTTCAAAGAAATTAAAGAAAGTTTTGATAACAACTGTATATTTGAACCTAAATCAAAAGAGAAATTGTTTTTTAAAAAGATTATTGGGGCTTATACTCAAGGAGAGACCCAGATGAAAAACAGTAATCTTACCGTTGTTTGTAAACTGTAATGGGTCTTATACAATGACTGAGGCCCAAAATTATTTATGTACAAAGAGGGTTGGGTCTTACACTCTATTAGAGGCCCAAAGATTTATTTTTGTACAAGTGATGGGGCTTACAACTCAAGGAGATGCCCATGGCGAAAAAGTGATCGCACCGTTGTTTTTGAAAATTGTACTCGGACTTATACAATGATTGAGGCCCAAAATTATTTTATTTACAGAGGGATGGGAGTTACACTCTACCAAGAGGCCCAAAATTGTTTTAAAAAGAAAAGAAGTGGGACTTATAGCTCAAGGAGAAGCCCGAGTTATTTGATTTTGAACTGGCGATCGCGCCGAGGTTTTTGAAAATGTGTTGGGACTTATACACTGTCTGAGGCCCAAAAAGGTTTTGTTTAAGAAAATGATTGGGTCTTACACTCTATTAGAGGCCCAAAAGTGTTTTTTTTGAAATGTTTGATAAGGATAAAAAATCAAAGAAACCTTAATTTTCATTTTTAAAAGTAAATCTTTAAAGAAATTAATAAAAATGATAAAAATACCAAATAAGTTTAAATACCACTTGTGATTTTTGGTTAAGATTTGAAAATGAGGTTTTAATCACAAGATGATTTAGAACTCATTTGATTTTGATTTTCAAGATAAAAATTCACTTTTAAAAATGTTTAAAAACAATAAAAAATGAATTTATTCACAAAACTACCAACTATATTAAATAAATAATACAAATCTTATTTTTTGTAGAATAAAATACTTTAATATTTTTGTGATTTTTCAGAAAAAGAATCAATAAAAAATGATTAAAATTGAATGAGAAATTAATTTTCCAAGTTATTAACAAAAATAATATGAAAAATATTAAAATAGGACAAGTGATAAAAAAGAGGTCTGGGGCGAGGGGGATTCGAATCCCAGACCTCTCGCTCGCTCAATACACAAAAACTAGTTGATCAACCACTGGGGCGCAATGCCAATTCATTTAATATATGACAAGCAATAAATATATAGTAAAACAAGTTGGATTTCTGAAGAATGGCGCCATGGCCATCTTCATCTTCAAGCTCAGATACGTGAAGCCTCCTACCTCACTCATCTCTCAACCATTTCACATGATCCAAATATGAAAATCGTGCGTTTTCAGATGAGGAACACAATGGCAATACTCAATTTTATTGAAATTAAGTGAATCAAAACATAATCTGATAAAACCTGAAGAACCCTAAAATTGGCATGAACTCAATGAAATCCTATACACGAACTGTAAACAACAATTGATTGAGGGTAAATGATCTACATACATCCAGAAACACAATGGTAACAAGAAAACATGTTTATGATGCATGATTCATTGAGTTTGAGAGTTCAAGTTTTACCTCTGCAAGTGAGAATCAAATTCTGGTTTGGAGGTGCTACAGATGAGTTCCAATGATTTGGACAGCTTCCTTGTACCTCAATGGATGTGTTTAAGTGCTTAGGTGATTGGAAATCCTCTGGATTGATCAGCCTGATTCCTTATGCAGCAAGTCATGAGTCTTGTGCAATTGGGTGGACATTTGGTGATTTTGATGTTACAGATGGGATTTAATGGTTTGGATCATCTCTATATGTTATATATGAGGTGCGTGAACCATTAGTTTGGTTGGAATCACTCTCAAATACAAAACCTGATAGTGACTTGCAAGAGAAGGTGTTTTTGGAGTGAAAGTGGTGATTTTGAGAAAGGCATCTGTTTAGGACCTTTGGTGTACTCAAACTGATCAAAATTGAGGCTTATTTATAGTGTGTCAAGTTTGTTTTGCAAGCAATAGTGTGTGGCAACTGCAGCAGGCCTTTGGCCAATGTCGATCAAATGGAATCTCAAGTCTCCTCTAGCCATTGACTTGAGATTAGAGCACAGGCCTATGGTTCTCTGTTGTATGAGCTTATCTTGACTCATTTGGTAAATCATGGACTGATACATACCAGGTCTATGCATCCATTGAATGTCTCAAAACAAAATTGGAGTCTTGAGGCATCTTTAGCTTTTAGGGATGGCACACCTACATGTAGTTCCAAAGACTTGGAAGGCTTATGGATTAGCGTTTGTTCCTCCTTGGCCTCCCCCTGAGGTGTGCAGATGGATAAACATGTCTTTGATGACTCAAAATATGCAAATTCGACCAAATGCACAATTATGACTTAGTGAAAAATTATATTTTGGAGCTAACTTCCCATGGATGTATCTCTCAGCTCAAAATGAATTAGAGAGACTTCCTGTACTTTTTGAAAAGCTTGAATGATGTACTAAAACATTAAAGTTTGAAGATTTCATTGATTCATCTTGGATCAATGTGAAAAATGCCTTGGAAGTTTGATGTTCCATGCTAAAATTACAAGGCAGAATTTTCACTAAGTGTTTTTTTGGCATATTTTGGGTTTTTCACCACTTTGATCTACTACTAACTAAATATCCATGAAGAATTGGAATTGGATCACCCAAAATGGTTGCTTGGATTTCAAGTTATGGTCCTTGGAAGTTGGTACCTGATCGGTCACCAATTCTATGAGTTTTTCATCTATTCATTCGGTAGAAAGTCAAGAAATCGGTAACATTTCACTTAGTACTTCTATTGTTTCTTCAATCTTATGCGAATTTAGTTAATGGTTTAATTTTAGTAATTTTCATTATTTTGTTCATTTTATTCGTGTTTTGGTAGTTTGTGTTGTTTTCAGGTCACAGCGTGGAAGCCCCGGAGAACTTATGCGAAGAAGGAAAAAGTTCGGAGTTTCTCGGAACTATGTGGAAAAGACTCAGAAGCCTGACACGGGCCCCTGTGTTGCCTAACACGGGTCATGTCAGGAGAAGGGATGCAAAAACAAAATTTGGGCAAGAGTCAGAGGGCTGACACGGGTGCCCGTGTCAGCAGGCCTAGAGTGGAAAAAGTGCGCGCAGAGAAATAGAGGGCTGACACGACCCGTGTCAGCAAGTTTAGAAGAGGAAATTTTATAATTTTTTTTATACTTTCTGAGTTTAGTGCTCTGAGGGGTATTCTGGGAATTTCGCACTATTTTAGTTGATTTGGAACTACTTAGGCTATGTGGAGAGAGAAAAAAACATTTTTACTTTGACGAACAAATTTAAGATAGTTTTATGCGATCAAGGAGATTTGGAGAAGATGATTGTTCATGAGCGGAAGCCATTGAAGAATCAATTTTACTCCGATCAAATTGTAATGTCTTCCTTTAATTTTATTGTTGTTTTTATTTTGAATATTATGAGAGGTTAAGCCCCCCAATGCTAGGGGGTGTCCCTGAATTGTTATGTATGAACCTCTTTTGATTTAGTCAATGAGATTATGTTTTCTTACCTTAATCTTTTGTAATGCAAATTATTTAATACTTTTTCGATCGTACAAATTGGGAATGATTTACGATTAGGGATTTGGCCTGAAAAACCAATCTATTGTTTTGCATAATACATTACGGTAGATATTGCCTAAGAATGGGGATATCCTGTAGTGATTGATAAAAACCTTATTAGGACTATTGCTTGATGTTCTTCCTTGACTTCTAAGGAATTAGGGTCAAGGGAGAATCTCAAAGGTTTTTCGGTTAAGGAATTTAAGAAAAATATTATTGAGGTTCAGTAAAAATTAAGGTTTTGAGGCATGTCTCGTTGATAATGATTTAGGGTTCTTATTGAGCAATTCATACACCTCCCCTAGCATATTTTCTCATAATTGTTAAAGTAATTTTATTGTTCTGCTTATTTCATTTTGTCACTTTAATTATTTCAAAACCACCAAACAAAACCCCCCAAAGATATTTTTGTTTAATTGAAACAACACCTGTACTTAAAATTGCACGCAGTCCTCGAGAGATCGATTCTGGGGACAACCCCACTTATTACTACATCGTTAAAATAATACACTTGCTATTTTATCGATCAAGTTTTTGGCGCCGTTGCCGGGGACTGTCAAATTTTAAGTACTTTGTTAGTTCAATTGGAATTTTGTCACTCTGTGACTAAAATTTTTAATTTTATTTTTCTGTTATTTTTTTATTACTAATAATTTTCAAACCTGTGTATGCGAGGTAAGACCTCAACTTTATTTTCTTTTGACGCAGAACCAGAGAGAACTTTTCACACTAGACGCCGTCAAGCCAAGTAAGAAAGACTAGCAGCGTCAGGTTTAGAACTAATTATTTCTGAGCAAGAAAAAGAAGAAGCAGTTTCAAACCACTCCGAGCACACAAATTCCGGCACAGACTCAGAGCCGGAAACTTTTATTATGGCTGCCGACCCACCAGCAGAAAGACTTCTCGGTGACTATGGGAGAGCAAATGCTCCAACAGTGCGGTTGACAATAGTAAATCAACCAGTCACTGTCGCGCAATTCCAGCTGCCCCCGTCCACTATCCGACAGCTTCAGAGTGGGCCTTTTTCAGGAAGGATCAATGAAGATGCAAATAAGCATCTACAGAGGTTCCTTACTATGAGTATGTCATTGAAAATTGAGGGACACTCTGAAGAAGTAAAGAAGTTGGTTATGTTTCCGTTTACTCTATCGGATGAAGCCGAAGAGTGGTTTTACTCATTACCTGCTGGGAGTATTACTACTTGGCAAGAGATGGAAACGACATTTCCGAATGAATATTTCCCTACGTTTGTGTACATCCGAAAGCGGTATGACATCGTGAACTTCAAGCAGAAAGAGGGGGAGTCACTTGGAGATGCGTATAAAAGGTTTAAGAGGTGTTTAGTTGCGTGCCCCACTCATAACATGGACGTAACCGAACAAATGCAGAATTTTGTGAATGGTCTCAAGATGAAGACTAAGCAGCTTATCAATACAGCTGCCGGTGGCTCAACCAACTTTACAACAGCCACTGGCATTAAAAAATAATTGAGGCTATTGTAGAAAATGAGCACTTAGAGTTGTATGATTGCAGTGTAAGCCAACCTGAAAAGATTATTGATATGAAGCTTACGGAGCAAGCGGTAAAAATGGAAGAACAAATTGCGGCTGAAGTAGAAAGGAGGATTAAAAACCCTTATTCCAACATTTTACTGTGCATTGTGTTGCTACCGCGCAACAAGTGGAAGCAATCAACTTTTTGAAATAGAATAACCCTTATTCCAACACCTATAATTCGGGGTGGAGGAATCATCTGAATTTCTCATGGAAAGATCAGCAAGGGAATGTTCCAAAGCAAGGGGTTGCTCCACCTCCGAACAAACCACAACAACAACAATACCATCCTTAACAACAACAACCTCAGCAGCCGTATCCTCAACAACTTCAGCAACAGTTTCAACAACACCCACAATAGTTTCAGCAGCACCCACAACAGTTTCAGCAGCAAGCACCACAAAAAGCTGATTCGGAAATTGCCATTGAAAAAATGGACGCTCAGAGCTCCCAATTCCAAGAAGAGACAAGAAGAAATCTTAGGAACACAGGTGCTTCGATAAAAAACCTTGAAGTCCAGATGAGCCAAATAGCACAACAAATAGCAGGTTCTTAAGCACAAAGTACTCTACCGAGTGCAACAGTGACAAACCCAAGAGATCATTAGAATGTGAATGCCATCATGAATGGAAGTGGTGAGTCAAGTGAGAATTTTGAAGAAGAAAGAAAAGAAGATGAAGGTTTGAGTGAGGTGGACTTGGAAATAAAAAATCATCAGAAACCGCAGGAAGAAGTCATATCACCTATAAATCCACCTGAAAAGAAGAATAAAAAGGAAGAGAAACCGACGATTAAGTTACCTTACCCTCAGAGAGTGCGACAAATGCATCAAAAAGAGAAGGACTTTGAGAAATTTGTCACAATGTTCGAAAAGTTGGAGGTTAATATGCCATTCTTTGAGGCGCTAGAGCAAATTCCGTTGTATCAGAAATTCATGAAAGAAGTGATCACTAAAAAGAGACCTATTGAGGAAGAGCTGAAAACTGTTAATGAAAAGTGCAGTGAAGTACCGCAAAATAGGAGAATCCCCGCCAAGCAGAAGGATCTTGGATCTGTTGCAATATCGTGCACTATAAAAGACAGAAATTTCAAAAAATTTCTGATTGATTCAGGTGCTAGTGTTAGTCTCATGCCATTATCTATTTATAAAAATTTGGGAATGGAAGGGTGAGCGATGCGGGAACGAATTTAAAATTTGCAAACAACAGAACTAAGAGATCTTATGGGCTAGCTGAAGATGTGTTGGTGACGATCGGTGAACTTGTCTTTCCAGTTGACTTTGAGATTATGGATATTCCAGAAGATGAAGAAATCCCTATCATCCTCGGTCGACCGTTCCTGCTCACTAGTCGGTGCAATTTTGATATTGAAAAAGGCACGGTGACTTTTAAATCTTTTGATGAGGAAATCACTCTAAAAGTGTTGGATATCAAGAAGCAAAATGAAGGTAAGGGTAAGCAAGCTTCACTTGGAATGATGGAAATGGTGGGAAAAAGCATAAGTACGAAAGTCTCTCGGGCATATAGTGCACATGTCAACACTGTAACATCCATTCGTGAAATCAAGAAAAGACAGAAAAAGAAACATCGAAGGAAGGATAAGGAAGTTGTAGTTGACTTAAGGCAAGAAGTAGTTCGTATTTCTAAACTGGACCAGTGCTCTGTTAAGGAAAGGTCAAGCAAAAAAACGTGTAAGATGAAGTATCCCCCATAAGCATTGGGGAGTAACCCGTCGAGCCATGCGACGTTAAACGAAGCGCTTCGTGGGAGGCAACCCACGGGTTTTTTTTTTCACTCATCATTTTGTTTTTGTGTGTTTGTTTGTTTTGTTTTATGTAGGTACTCACATATGCTGCACTAGTTCAGAGGAGAAATTGAAGAAAAAGTGAAAAATTGGCAAAAATGTGGAAAACGGAGGTATGACACGGCCGCCCGTGTCACCGGACACGGTCGTGTCAAGAGGGCGAGAAACATCTTTTGTGAAACATGAGGAAAATGGTTTTTCAGGGGGCTGGCATGGCCCGTGTCAGACCTCCAGAAGCTTGGAAATTTTTTTTAGTGGATTTTGTTGTCAGGCAGCGCGACCCCCACATTGTGAATTTCCACATCCTCCTCCTCCGCCTCAGTGAGCGCTGTGAGTTCCTCCTCGCTATCTTGTTCTGAAACATTGAGGCCAATGTTTGGTTCAAGTGTGGGGGGGGGGGGGTTTATTGCTTTTTAGTATTTATAATTATGTTATCTCATTTTCATTTTATTGTTTCTTTACTTTGATTCGGTATGTGTTGTGTACTTTGTGTTACAGATGGATTGGATTCGGCTGGATGAATGATGAACGAGTAGTTAGAGGATGAAAGATTCAAACCCAGACTTGCTACCTAGGCACCCCAGAAGTTAATACAACCAAAAACAATTGTTGGACGCAGCTTGATGACACCGGACCGAGAGTGGAAGGTTGACCCAGACCAGAAAAGAAGCTGCATTACATGAGAAGTGCTTTGGAACCTGTAAGTGTTACCCAACATGGTGAGTGTCCAATAAGCCAAATATTACATTATCATGAGAGTTGAATCAGGTACGACTTTATCACTTTGAATTTACGTACGTTCTACTCATATAACACTACATGAGAACACACACTGAGGTACATTTTTTTTATTACCCTGAGCCTTTCTAGCCTTCCCTTAATCATGTTTATCCATTTTTACCCCCTGTTGAGCCTGAATCCATTTGTTTGTGATAACCACCAATGTTAACCCCTAGCCAAACACTCCCTACCCTGCTCGGCATACATGTTGTAGTTTTTGAATCTGTGCAAAAATTCTAAGTTTGGGGTAGTACTTCTACGTTAAGAAAGGCAAGTGCGAAAAAAAAAAAAGAAAAAAAAGAAAAAAAAAAGAGAAAAAGAAAATGTGGAGACACTAACATGTCTTAAAAAAAAGAGAAGAAAAAGCACTTGCCTAAGCGTCAATGAGTCACAAATAAAAGGAGTGATTGAATCCCCATGGTAATAAAATAAACACAGCGGAAAAAACAACATCACAAATACTGAGCCTTAAAGCCTTTGTGTATCCGTTTCCTTGTTTATCCCACCGTACCTCAGCCTCGTTACAACCCAAAGACCTCAAAAAGTGTGTGTAATCTGTCTGTGTAATGAAGGTAGAATTTATTCAAATTTAAGAGTTGGTATTGCATATGCTGAGTTATTAGTGAAAAACACTTTAACCCCGAGAGATTTGGTGAGAAGTGTGAAAAAGCTTGCAGATGAAGAAGTACTTTGATATGGGAGTGCAGCGGACGGTTTGTATCGGGAAAACTGGAAACTTGACCAATTGGTGGAAAGCGAGTTGCGAAAGACATTGGTTGTATTATGGTAAGAAGGAATTTTGGGGTGACCTCGTTTTGTCTCATACATTGCTTGAGGACAAACAATGAGCTAAGTTTGGGGTTGTGATCGGTCACCAATTCTATGAGTTTTTCATCTATTCATTCGGTAGAAAGTCAAGAAATCGGTAACATATCACTTAGTACTTCTATTGTTTATTCAATCTTGTACGAATTTAGTTAATGGTTTAATTTTAGTAATTTTCATTGTTTTGTTCATTTTATGCGTGTTTTGGTAGTTTGTGTTGTTTTCAGGTCATAGCGTGGAAGCCCCGCAGAACTTATGCGAAGAAGGAAAAAGTTCGGAGTTTCCCGGAACTATGTGGAAAAGATTCAGAAGCCCGACACGGACCCCCGTGTTGCATAACACGGGCCGTGTCAGGAGAAGGGATGCAAAAACCAAATTCGGGAAAGAGTCAGAGGGCTGACACGGGTGCCCGTGTCAGCTGACATGGCCCGTGTCAGCAGGCCTGGAGTGGAAAAAGTTCGCGCAGAGAAACAGAGGGCTGACATGGCTCATGTCAGCAAGCCTGGGAGAGGAAATTTTATATTTTTTTTATACTTTCTGAGTTTAGTGCTCTGAGGGGTATTCTGGGAATTTCGCACTGTTTTAGTTGATTTGGAACTACTTAGGCTATGTGGGGAGAGAGAAAAAAACACTTTTACTTTGACGAACAAATTTACGATAGTTTTATGCGATCAAGGAGATTTGGAGAAGAGGATTGTTCATGAGCTGAAGCCATTGAAGAATCAATTTTACTCCTATCAAATTGTAATGTCTTCCTTTAATTTTATTGTTGTTTTTATTTTGAATATTATGAGAGGCTAAACCCCCCAATGCTACAGGGGTGTCCCTGAATTGTCATGTATGAACCACTTTTGATTTATTCAATGAGATTATGTTTTCTTACCTTAATCTTTTGTTATGCAAATTATTTAATACTTTTTCAATCGTACAAATTGGGAACGATTTACGATTAGGGATTTGGCCTGAAAAACCAATCTATTGTTTTGCATAATACATTACGGTAGATATTGCCTAGGAATGGGGATATCCTGTAGTGATTGATAAAAACCTTGTTAGGACTATTGCTTGATGTTCTTCCTTAACTGCTAAGGAATTAGGGTCAAGGGAGAATCTCAAAGGTTTTTTGGTTAAGGAATTTAAGAAAAATATTATTGAGGTTCAGTAAAAATTAAGGTTTTGAGGCATGTCTCATTGATAATGATTTAGGGTTCTTACAGAGCAATTCATACACCTCCCCTAGCATATTTTCTCATAATTGTTAAAGTAATTTTATTGTTCTGCTTATTTCATTCTGTCACTTTAATTATTTCAAAACCACCAAACAAAACCCCCCAAAGATATTTTTGTTTAATTGAAACAACACATGTACTTAAAATTGTACGCAGTCCTCGAGAGATCGATTATGGGGACAACCTTACTTATTACTACATCGTTAAAATAGTACACTTGCTATTTTATCGATCAAGTTTTTGGCGCCGTTGCCGGGGACTGCCAAATTTTAAGTACTTTGTTAGTTCAATTGGAATTTTGTCACTCTGTGACTAAAATTTTTAATTTTATTTTTTTGTTACTTTTTTTTATTACTAATAATTTTCTAACCTGTGTATGCGAGGTAAGAACCTCAGCTTTATTTTCTTTTGACGCAGAACCAGAGGGAACTTTTCATCAAAAACCCTAATTTGTGATCAGATGGTTTTGAGCTCTTGTGGCTTATGGTTTGAGCTATTTGAGTCAATCAAATCTTGTAAACATGTCAATATGATGTATTTGGAGTCTTTGAAGTTCATTTTGAAGCTTCAAGCCATGCCTCACTTCACAAGTTAACTCAGGGGTTGAATTAGGTTAAAACCCTAATTCCTGATTTTTTTTATAGATGGACCTTCAAGGTGATTTTGCCATTGTGGGTGGGCTCTTGAGATCCTTTTGAGCTTATAGGACCACACATTGAGGCATTGGCTCATGTCCAGATGGAAATTTTCATCTGGAGGCCTCAGTCGACCAAAACCCTAATTTGGGGACACAAGCGATCTTGAGGCTTGATCCACTTGGAATGCTGCAACCTTGTGCTTGATTCTTGATGTGGGAGTTCTCTTGATCCTTTTTGGTTGTTTGAGAGGCTAGACAAGTTGAAGATCATGTCATTTCTTGATTGATCCTTTGTCTAAGTGCTCTAAGACAAGTTGAATGCTCACCCATCTTTGGGAAGACTGATGAGGTATGAAAGTACATCCATATTGTGATAATGATTTGCACAATGATGGGAAATCTTAGTGGTCAAAATTTGGGGTATGACATATTAGTATTATTATTAATTTAAATAATATTAGATGAACTAAGGGCAAGATGGACTTTTGAGGAGGATTAGTGAAGGTAAATTGGGAAAAGCCCAATTTAGAGGCCCAAGAGTTAGGTTTAATAAAAAGGAGAATTGAGAAGAATAGGATTTTTTTGTTAGATCGTGAAAAGGAGGAAAATGCCAGAGCTCTGAGGAAAGAGGGAAGAGCTTAGGATTCGAGAAGGTTTCCAAGAACTCAAGAGAAAAAGGCTTGGAATCAACAATCTAAGGTATGAGGAGTATTACCTTTCATTGTTTTCAATATAGGGATTCGATGTATTTAAAGTTGATTTTGAGGTTTATGTAATTTGGGGGTTTATGAGTAAACTGAGGGAATTATGATGTATTAGTGAGGTTTATGTGATTCTTGTGGGTTTATGAATAAACTGAGGAAATTATGATGTATTCGTGGGTTGATGACGAAGGTGAAGGGATTCTGAGGATTTTGGGGGTATTGGGGTTTTGTGAAGGTTTATGTGATTTTGAGGTTTATGATTGTGTAATTAATCGATCTAATAGTCGTAAGTTTTGTGCCTTTGATGCCATGATGCCTTAGGGATGTTAATTTGGGCTGAACCCGTAAGGTTTTAAGGTCTGATGTGCTACTGGTGCGTAGCAGCGATTGCAGGAAATTGAAACCTCGCAAAGTGAATGAATCCTTCGCAAAGCGAACGTTCGCCCCAGATTCGCAAAGCGAATGGAGCAGCAAATGCGTGATGAGTGTGATTGAAATACTGATGTGTAATTCTGAGTATGAGCTTGAGTTCACAAAGCGAACCTCCCAGTGAGTGACTTCGCTAGGCGAATAGAGGTAGCGAGGGAAGACAGAGCGGGGTTCTCTGGTTTTTGTATGGGGTTTTGAGATTTGCTAGAAGCTCGCTAGGCGAATAACCCAGCGAACACGTTCGTAAAGCGAACTTCCTAGCGAACGTCTGCGGTTTCGCGAAATTCTTTTGTGAATCTTGTGTTGTCTTGATGTTTCGAGTTGTGACTGTTTTGATGAATTGCTGTGAGTATATTGATGATTATGAGATAATGATTCATGATGTTTTGATGAATAAATGACGATATGATTAACATGAGATTTTTTATGAATGATGATGCACGTAATGACTTTTATTGACGATGATGATAATGATGTTGTGTATCATGCATTCAAAGCATTTAGACTTCGGTCTATTGACGATGTTAGGACTTCGGTCTAGTGATGATGTTAGGACTTCGGTCGTGTGGATTGTAGTCTTTATGACGTGCTCCGGTTCTTGTGTGGAATCGATCCTATTGATGGGGATATTTGGAGGGTGATGGCCCAGTGTCCATTGACTTTGACGAATTGGTACCACATGCATGAGTCTTGTTGTGCATTGCATTTATTTAGCATTGATGTAATTTATGATGTCGTGATCTTTGATGTTTACCTTTGTGATGACCCTGATGATGTTGTATATGATGATGACGTCAATTTTATGCATACCCTGTTTTTATATTGATTATAATGAATTGTGATTACTCACCTTGCCTGTTTGAATGTTGCCTCCACGTGGGTAACGTGCAGGTGACCAGGCTTACTTGGATGCCTTCGAGGACTTTTTGGAGTTTATTTTGCTTTTGGTCGACTAGAGAGTCATTGCTCTAATATTGTAACATCGGGTTGGGTCGTTGAGTCGAACCATGTTGAGTTGTTATTTTGTTGTTATTTGATTACTATGGGTTTTATTTTAAAAACCTTTGTTTTGGATTATTGTGGTTATGGTGGTTCCGCTGCTAATTTTGATGGCTTTTGAATATTTTGAGGAAAACCCGTGTTACGGAGCAAATGTTTTATTTTGAGTTTATTGAGAAAATGTGCACCCTTTGAGGTGCTTCTGATGTTTACTCTGATTTTTGTGTATTTTGCCGTGTTTAATTGTGGGGTAGAAAAGGGTGTTACACTTTTCATTGGATATGACATGTGTATTAGTCAATTACATTTATGGGTATGTCATAGTGTAAATTTAAAATTTAAAAAAGGGTAAATTAGGGAGTGCTTATGCATGTTTTGGTCTTAGTTAGATAGTTTATTCATCCCACGAGTCGACCACCTAAACCAAAAATGTTAAAATAAATTATTTAAAAATAATAATGGGTAAAATAAGTAAATCAAAATAATGTTATAAACTTACTTTTTGTGTACGGGAATGTGAAGTTGTTGAGATTGACATGCTAGGGGACAATCTAGACCAACCCCATGCTTGGAGCAAAACGGCTCATCCATAAAATGTAGATGTGTCTTTCTTTGCATTTTTACACAAAGAGTTATATAGATAGGAAAACAATCGTACCCCAGTTACATGTTTCTATTTTATCTATGTTTCTTAATAATGGTAAATACATAACTACAACTAGTACCATCAAGAAATAATATTAAACCAATTAGTAGTATAATATAACATCTAGTTTTAATTTTTTTTCTTCAATAGAATTTTCATCTAATATTATACCGTAATAATAATTTTTAAGGAGTGCAAGTAAAATGCCTTGGACCATTCGGTTATCATCTAACAAGTCAGCACCCAAATGTTCCTCGCATATTGAATTGGTTAAGTTGGTCTTTTCATTGATCGCCTTATCCTCAATAGGTAGACCCGATAACATGTACATGTCTTCTAGTGAAATGGTACAATCACCGATTGGAAGGAAGAAAGTGTGTGTTTCGTGTCTCCATCTTTCTGATAGAGCTAGTATAAACTAAGTATCAACGAAGTCAGACATAATTTTTCTAACATGGACACGCACATATAGAGGATACCTAGGGACTGTGGAATCCGTGGCATGTACGATCAAACGGGTCGTCGTCGTTACTGTAAAAATATTCTTGTAAGTAATCTTATTTAAATGAAATATTAAGATTTTTTATTAATTAATTCTATTAAAATAAAAAGTATTCTACATATAGGAGCCAGATGAATTGACGATTACTTATATGACTTGTACACAGTCATCAATTCAATTGACTAGACTGAGTGCATTCTCCAATTCAATTTGCTATGCCACTTATTTTTTAAATAGAGTCGTCAATTGAATTGACAAGTGCTCTGCGTTGAATTTTTTTTTGTTTGTTTGAAATATGAGTACTTTAAAAATTAATGGGGAAAGATAGTAATTTGGAGAATTTTATTGAAAAAATTGATTATTTTAAAAAATAAATTCAATAAACAATGTAATTTTATTTTATATAAGTCTATCTGTTAGAATTTGAAGTTCACCATTGTTCACCATGTGAATCTTGCTATGGAAGATGGTGAAGTTCTTCACTCAGTGAAGAAGAAAGAATTGTAACGGAATCCAAATAGAAAGAAAGAAGATAGAAACGTAATGTGTGTATTCCAATCAATTATTTACAAGTGTACAGAGAGAGATTTATATATATATATCTTGTAACTATGAGCTGGCAATGTATACACTTAATACCCACACTAATACACTATCCAACTATACAATATAATATATACAAAGTATTTATTTTTCTCTAACACTTCCCCTCAAACTGAAGTGTGGGAAGGAAGACAGACCACCTTTAGTTTGCCATGAAGTTCACAAAATGTTGCAGTGCCAAGCGGTTTAGTGAGGGTATCCGCAATCTGAAGTGTAGCCGGTACATGTTGAATACTTAGTTTTCCAGCTACAACTCTCTCACGGACAAAGTGTATGTCCAATTCAATATGCTTTGTGCGAGCGTGAAGCACCGGATTGTGAGATAGAAGGACAACACTTAGATTATCACACAGTAAGACAAGAAGATGAGTGGGAATGCTGAGTTCTGCAAGGATTGACTCATGCCAAAGTAATTCAGAAGTTGTATGTGCTAATGCACGATACTCGGCTTCAGTGCTAGAGCGAGCAACCAGAGATTGTTTCTTTGAACTCCATGAGACCAAATTTGGACCAAAGTAAATGCAAGAACCAGACGTAGAGCGTCTATCATCCGGGTCACTAGCCCAGTCAGAATCACTATAAGCACGCAAGGAAAATTTTGTGACAAATTGAGAAGGAGACAGAAGCAAACCATAATTGTGTGTGCCACTCAAATACCTGAGGAGCCTTTTGACAGCAGCCCAATGTGAATCCAAAGGGCAAGACATGAATTAACAGGCTTTATTCACACTGAACGCAATATCAGGTCGGGTGAGAGTGACATATTGAAGGGCACCTATAATAGATATGTAGAGCTGAGGATCAGAGAACTGATCTGAACCATGTTTGCTTAATTTGTAGGTGTTTAACATAGGTGTAGGAGTGACATTTACTTGATCCATATTGACTTTAGTGAGTAGGTCTTTGACATACTTGGACTGTGTAAGAAGCATGCTGCCATTATTACAAGACTGAATCTCAATACCTAGAAAATACTTGGGTTTCCCAAGTTTCTTCAGAGCAAATTCATGATGAAGTTTGTTGATAATCTGATCTATAAGAAGTTTACTAGAACCAGTGATTAGTATGTCATCAACATACACAAGTGCATACAAGGAAATACCAGATTTTGAATATACAAAAAGTGAGTTGTCACATTTAGAAGTAGTAAAACCAAACTGGATCAAATCTTGAGTTAACTTCTCATACCAAGCCCTTGGGGCTTGCTTGAGACCATACAATGCCTTATGTAATTTACATACCAGAGTTTTATCTTGATTAACAAACCCAGTAGGCTGAACCATGTAGAGTTCATCTTGAAGAACTCCATTTAAGAATGCATTGTTTACATCAACTTGTTGCACATCCCACTTGTTGGTAATAGCTAGAGTAAGGATAACCCTGATAGTTGTAGGCTTCACCACTGGAGAGAATGTCTCTGTATAATCAAAACCCTGCTCTTGGTGAAACCCTTTTGCCACAAGCCTGGCTTTGTATTTTTTAATAGAACCATCAGGATTCTCTTTAATCTTAAAGACCCATAGACACCCTACTGCTTGTTTGTCAGGAGGTAGAGGTGTTAAAGTCCAGGTCTTGTTAGCTAACAGAGCATTATATTCATCAGTCATAGCTTTTACCCACTCAGGCTTGGTTAAGGCTTGTTATACACTGGTTGGTTCAGATTCTGAATGAGCTAAGAATACTTTAGGTTTTGACTTACCAGTCTTAGCTCTAGTTAACCTAGGATGATTATTAGAAGGAAGAGATGGTATAGGAGAAAGAGTGCCTATCGAGAGAGATTGGGAGGACTCAGAAATAGGAATAGGAGAGGATATAGTTAACTCATTTGAAGAAGGAGTAATAATAGGGAAAGATGTAGAAGACACTTCTGGGCTTGGTGTGCAAGAAGCCGAAGGGCTATTATGATGTGGGATATCACCAGCTAAGGACAACTCTTTATTAATATTTTGATGATCAGTACTTATGACAGGCATGGGACTTTGAGCAGTTTGAAACCCTACCATATGATTTCTAGTGGTACTAGCTTTATTAACTTTTGAATGAGACAAGTTAGGAGAGATATAATGTTCAGTAGGTAAAACATTTGATTCACCTAAACATTGAATAATATCAGCAGGTAAAGAACTGGACTCACCTAGAGGCTGAGTATTATCACGAGGATTAAGAAAGTTTTGGCTATTAGTATCTTGAATTTGAACTATAGAGTGATGTTGGCTATTTTCGGGTTCAGACATGATTTCAAGATTAAAGCCAGTTGTACTAGAATTGACAGGTTGTATAGGTGATTGAGTTTGATTAGACCTATTAGGTAATAAAGTGCCATCAGAGGGACTAGGGGGAGTTAAGATAGGATCAGTAGAAGGACCATTGAATGAACTTGTGTGAGAGGAAACACATGGTAAACCAGTGGATATTATGCTAGGATTAGATAACATTAAATCACAGGTGGACTCTTTTGTTGGTTTTAAATCAGAATTATCATGAAACAATTTAGGATATGGAAAATCAAGTTCATTAAATGTAACATCTTTTGACACATAAATCTTACCATGCTTGTTCATACACCTAAACCCCTTATGTTATGGGGAGGGTCCAAGGTAGACACACTCTTGGCTTCTAGGATAGAGTTTATGTTTGTTGTAGGGTCTTAACAGAGGAAAACATAGACAACCAAACACCCTAATGTTAGAATAGTCAGGATTTGTATTGTACAAGGCATGAAAAGGGGAATTAAAATTGGTTAGAGTGGATGATGGTAGTCTGTTTATTAGATGAACAACAGTAGCAAAACTATAATCCCAGTAAGACATAGGCATAGAAGCATGTGTTAAAAGAGTAATACCCATCTCAACAATTTGTCTATGTTTCCTCTCTACTGTCCCATTTTGATGGGAAGTATGAGGACAAGCCAGCCTATGAGTGATCCCTAGTTCATATAGGAGTTTAGTGAAAGGTCTAAACTCTCCCCCAAAGTCAGATTGTAAAGATTTAATCCTAACACCAAACTGTGTATTTACAAAAGCATGGAAAAGTTTAAAAGCATGCAAAGCTTCAGATTTTTGTTTTAACAGATAGAGCCAAGTGAATCTAGTATGAGCATCAACAAAAGTTATGTAATAGCTAAAACCTGAGCTAGATGGAGAAGGGGAAGGACCCCACAAATCAGAATATATCATGTCAAAAGGTTTAGAGTACAATGTACTTGTGGAAGGAGCATAAAGTCTATGTGCTTTACCAATATTACACGATGAACAAAACAGAGAAGTGCTATTTTTATTTATAGACTGTATGTTACACAAATTTAGAATGGATGAAACAGCATGCCAATTGGCATGACCAAGTCTTTGATGCCATAATTTGGTAACACTACACTTATCTACATTGTGAACATTAGAACTAGAATGAGAAGCAACAAATGTTTGAATACCAGTTTGAGACAGCAAGTTGTTATCAAGCCTAAAAGACCTCTTGAGCTCTAAGGGCAGCTGAGCAAAGCAGTACAATCCACAAGCATCTAGAACACCTTCGACAAGGATTTTCTTAGAATCCTGTGATTTGACATAACACTTATTAGGTAGAAATTCAAAAGTAACATTATTATCACGAGAAAATTTTGAAACTGATAATAAGTTCCTAGTTATTGAGGGAATATAAAGGATATTATCTAGAGTTAGGATACATGTAGGATTAATTTTTGATTGAAAATGTGAGGTACCTACAGCTTCTGTAGTGAGGGTATGACCATTTCCTACAGACACTCTATTGTTCCCTAAATATGGTTTCTTATTGTGTAAGAGATAAGAATGAGAGGTTAGGTGATGAGAAGCACCTGAGTCGGCGAACCAAGCCTAAGAATCAAGTTCAGAAGGGAGATTATACTCTTGAGTGTAAGCTGAAGTTCTTCCTGCAGTAGCCATCATTGCAACTGTTTGAGGAGTCTTGGAGGTTTCAGATGCCGGTTCATTAGTAAAGGAACCCTCAGTAGTGTTTCTTGTATTAGACGGTACAGAATTTTCATCAAATCTGTACCAACATGTAGCCACTTCATGACCATATTTAGAGCATAGCTGGCATGTGGGACGGTTTCCAGTTGCATAGTGACCACGTCCACGACTTTGACCACGACTAAACCGACCTCTGCTACGATTGCGAGAGTATGCTCCTTTGGAGCTTGTTTCCGCTTGGCTGGAATGAGCTACGTTAGCAGCAATGGTAGTTGCAGCCAATTCTTCACGGAATTTATCAAGTTGTGCTTCTTGTACATAAAGCAAAGCTTCCACATCACACAAGGTAGGAGGTGGATTGCATCCATACATTTGTATAACAAAGGGATTAAATTCCTCAGGAAGCCCTTGTAGGATCGAATTAACTTGATCTTGTTCAGAAATTGAGTCACCAATAGCCAGAAGAGAATTAGCAATGGCTTTGATTCGTAACACATATTCAGTGACTGACTTAGTTCCTTTCTTGGTTGATTTCAATTCAACACGCAATTGACGCACTCGTGCCTTCATCTGAGCATTATAGAACTGATGTATCTTATCCCATACCTCAAATGCGTGTTTGCACGCAAGAACTCTCGGCAAGACGGATTCAGAAATTGTTGACAGTAGCCATATGAACAAAGCTTGATCCTGCACAATCCATGTTTCATAATCTTCAGAAATTATACCTTCAAGCCTATCTTGATCGGATTTAAACTTCGGCGGAATTTTCGAATTGACCACCAGCTTGTGCATCTTCTGAGATAGGATTACACCTTCAACCTATTGATTACAAAGCAGGTAATTATTTTCTTGAAGCTTAATCGAGAGTTTCGGACCAAACGAATTTGCGTATTTTGGAGGCGCAAATCCATGAGAGATTTCTTGAGTTACACCTTGATCACGCACATGTGATTCTTGATTTCCGGTAGATGCCATTGATGTAGAGGAGTGAAGAACACAGAAACAAGCAAAAGAAAGATAGATGAAGACACAAGAACGAACGACGAAGGAACAAAGAGAGGGATTGATGAAAATACACACCGTTAAACTATTAGGGAAGCGTGGATGATCAATCAGCGAATGATACCATGTTAGAATTTGAAGTTCACCATTGTTCACTCTGTGAATCTTGCTATGGAAGATGGTGAAGTTCTTCACTCAGTGAAGAAGAAAGAATTGTAACGGAATCCAAACAGAAAGAAAGAAGATAGAAACGTAATGTGTGTATTCCAATCAATTATTTACAAGTGTACAGAGATATATATATATATATATATATATATATATATCTTGTAACTATGAGCTGGCAATGTATACACTTAATACCCACACTAATACACTATCCAACTATACAATATAATATATATATATATATATATATATATATATATATATATATATATATATATATATATATATATAAAGTATTTATTTTTCTCTAACACTATCCAATCAAATCACATTATGCTAAATTATAATCATATGATTTCTCCTACAAAAATTTCCCGCCAAAATCTATAATAAATAACAAAATAATAAAGGGTTAAATATGTTTGTGGTCTTCTTAAATATCTCAACTTTTGGTTTTAGTCGCTTAAAATATTTTCTTCAAAGAATTATCCTCTTAAAATTTTTCATTCACACTTTTGGTCCCTGATACTAAAACTGTCGCTAAAATTGTCGCGAATTCTGTCATTAAGTTAAAAACCGCCGCTAAAAACGTTGTTTATTATGTCGCTAAGTTGTAAAAACCGCTGCTAAGTTGTAGGGGAGACAAAAAATGTGGATTAAAAATTTTAGGAGGATCATTCTTTGAAGGAAATATTTTGAGGGATTAAAACAGAAATTGAAATATTTATAAGGACTATAAACATATTTAACCCGATAATAAAATACAAATATTACTAATTAATAAATAATAAATCTTATAGATAAAAATTATTAAGTCACTTAGCAACTTTGACGCCAAAATTGAGGATAATATTGTCATTTCCCGTTTCTATATTTATTTATTTTATATCGCACTGAATTGATCGGTCAACTAAAAGTCAGACAATTTATTTGATTTGATCTCAATTATATTTTAGTTGTCCTTAATCCATAATATTCAAGTTTTTTTTTACCTTTTATAATGTTTAATTTAAAAACAAGAAGTGCAAATTAAATGTTGATTTTTAATCATAATATACATTCCAATAATATTAATATGGATATATTTTAAAAAATGATGGTGAAATGAAGTAGAAGTTATTCCCTTAGATGAGTTTGAGAACACTCAACTGTCTAACCATTCTAAAAATATAATTAAAAAATTGCAAATATTGAGATTGAGACTTACATATGTTGGACTATCCCTCCTATTTGGAGAGGCCCAAATTGATGTGGGTTAGTGGCCCATTTGTTTCTATGCCTTTGTTATTATCCAACAAAGAGAATCCGGTTAATTTTATCCATTGTGTGTGAAAAACAACAAGAAAAGTAGAGAGAAGAGTGAAATCCCGCAGCCCTATTTCAGCACAGGGCAGTTCCACTAAATCGGAGATTGTGTAAAATCCAACGGTCAGATCGTCCTAAAACTTTGACACAACGTTCATGACTCATACGAGCACATTCTGAGCAATTTTCATTGGATTCGGAGCTTTCTAAGTCGGTCCGTCAAGTCCATCTTTTAGATCTAAATTTCTTGGTATTTTTGGGTTGTTTTTGTCTCTCTTAATTATTGTTGTATTCTAAGGTTGATTGCAAATCTTGATGATGTTTATGTATGCCTCTAACTAGTGTTAGAGAAAACCTTGCTTGTACCCATTGATTGATAATAGTGGAGGATTTAAGTGGCCTACGGGTCCCGTGGTTTTTTACTCCTAGTTAACAGAGGTTTTTCCATGCTAAAATCTTGTTGTGTTGTTTTATGTGTTTTTGTTGATTGTCATTGCATTTGGTATTTAGGAGATATTGTCTTATTGGTTTATTCCGTTGTGTTTGTGGATTTCCTCCCAACAAGTGGTATCAGAGTCGTGGTTTGATTTGTGTAACGATGGAGACGAACACATCTATGATGGTGAATTTTAATGGTTCTAATTACAATGTTTGGAAAGGAATAATGGAAGATTTCCTTTATGTGAAAGGTTTTCACTTACCGGTTTTCTCTAATGAAAAACCCGATGGAAAGAGTGATGAAGAATGGACTTTGTTGCTAAGACAAGTTTGTGGTTATATTTTTCAATGGGTGGATGATAATGTTTTGAATTATGTGAGCTCGGTGACTCATGCTCGCTCTCTTTGGACCAAACTTGAGGAGTTGTATGCAAGAAAGACGAGAAATAATAAGTTGTTCTTGTTCAAGCAATTAATTTCATTGAGGTATAGTGATGGTTCACCAATGACCGATCACTTGAACATTTTCCAAGGGATTCTAAATCAATTGTCGGATATGAATCTTACCTTTGATGATGAAATTCAAGTTTTATGGCTTCTTGGTACTTTGCCTAATTCTTGGGAGACTTTTAGGACATCCTTGTCTAACTCCGCTCTGAATGGTATCATCTCGATGGACTTGGCTAAAAGTAGTGTGTTGAATGAGGATTTAAGGCATAAGTCACAAGGTTCTTCTTCACATTCCGAGGTGTTGATTACCAAATCAAGGGGGAGAAATCAAAGTAGAGGTTCAAGTAATCGTGAAACTTCACGTGGTAAATCACAAGGAGGCTCTAATAGATTATGTAACACCCTTTTTCGACCCAACAAACATCACGAATAAATACAAATATTTTATCAGAGTACAATCCCAAAAGGGCATCACATGTCGTCACAAAACATCAGAAAACCACTTGTCCCGTAACACGGGTTTTACCATCTTGAATTTATTTAAACATCACGCAGCGAAAATCAAAACTTAGAGAAACACTTTTATAATCCAAAACTTCTCAAAATAAAACTCATGAAAACATCATGCTAACAAACAAAAGAACGTAAATTGTTCAACTCAAACGTCTCGGCCCGATGTTACATATCAGAGCAAGACCCTCTAATCGACGGAGAAATCAAAATACTTCAAAAAGCTAAATCTTCATGCGCCAAGAAAGCTAGGCCTGATCACCTGCACGTTACCCACGTGGAGGCAACATTCAAATAGGCAGGGTGAGTAATCACGAATCAATATATAAGATATAAGCATAAGATAAAGCATAAACATAAACATCATCAAATCATTCACAACGTCATTAATACATCAAATCACATCTATATAATCCAATGCCACAGAATATGCAAATGCAACATAATAGACCCATGCATGTGGTACCAATTCGTCATAATTGATGGACACTGGGCCATCACCCTCCAAAGATCCCCACCAATAGGATCGATTCTACATAAGAATCGGAGCACGTCATAAAACACTTCAATCCACACAATGGGATTGAAGCCACCAAATGGACATAATATCTAACTATGCCATGAATTCATGATGCAAATCGTCATAATAATCATCATCATAAAATCGTCATAATTGCATCATCATTCATGAATCATCATCAAACAAACATCATTATACAACACCAAGTCGCACTCGTCAAAATTTGTCACTATACCTCACAATTCATCATATCATGCTCGTCACATAAAAATCCCCGATTTTATCCCATTCATCTTCATTACTAGTTTACTGATGTTTTATTACCTCATCATAGCCCAACGTCTCAAAGAAATTGCATCACAAGCGAAATCAGGACAGAAATTGCAAAAACGGGAAAATCTGCCAATAGCCTTGCCCATACGCGTATGACCATGCCCCATACGCGTATGGCTTAATTTCCTCACCCATGGCCTGCGTATCATACGCGTAGGGCCCCTTGCCCAGGCCTCCCTTACGCGTAATGCCATCCTCGTTACGCGTACGAGCAGAGAGGGTTTTCCTCTCAAAACTCCTTGAAATCTTCCCCTACGCGTAATGGCTAACTCATACGCGTAGGACCCCCTCCCAAGAATCCCATTACGCGTAATGGCTAGACCATACACGTATTACTCAGTTCCCAAGAATCCCCTATGCGTAATGGCTTCCCATACGCGTATCCCCCTTCATTCCCAGCTTCCCATACGCGTGTAGCGCGATTTTTGTGGTTTCGAATCACCATCGCTTTGGTACTACAATTCGATTCATTTTTTATCCTGTGAAGCTGATTAAGGAAGGGAAATAGATGTCTCCAATTAACCCTGCTTGCATACTGAGTTTAAACAGACGATTGTTGGTTTACAGATGCTATCAAAAAGGGGGGGTTTGTCTTAGGTTATTTTGCTTAAGAATACAGTGTCTGGACTATTTGTGAGGCTTTTGCTAAGATGTTAGATCTGATGCTTTTGGTTGATTGATGGAGGTGCTGGACTCTGAGTTTTTGATTGTATGCTCATTAAGATTTCGTAATCTTATGCCTACGTATTCCCGTTAAAGATAAACAGGGAAATTAGAGCAATTGTAGTTCCTCCTATTCTATGGGAGGAAAAGAGATGTTTTGGTGTCTTGTTCAAAGCCCAAGATAGAGGCTAAAAGTGATTTGTATCTTGTTCAAAGCCCAAGATATGAAGCTGAAGGGTTTTTTTGTGTCATGTTCAAAGCCCAAGATTGAAGCTAAAAGGTTTGACTGAGAGAGAACTTATCATCTCTAAAGAGGAACTGTTGATGTTCGTATGCCTTGATTAAAGCACAAGTTTGATGCTAAAAGGTTGATTGACTCAACCGGGGATTTCTCTATACAAAGCCTAAGAGGAGGCTATTGAACCAAAAAGAGGGTGTTTATTATTTCTCTCGTACGAAGCCTGAGATAGAGGCTAAAAGGATTGATTCAACAAGAGAGTACTAACAAGTGACTGACTCAACAAGAGAGTGCTTTTATATGTCTTGTACGAAGCCTAAGACGGAGGCTAAAAAGGTTTGACTCAACAAGAGAGTACTTTTATCTGTCTTATAAGAAGCCCAAGACAGAGGCTAGAAAAGGTTGACTCAGCAAGAGAGTCTTTTATACTCAACAAGAGAGTGATTTGTTGTCTCGTATGAAGCCCGAGATAGAGGCGAAAAGGAAAATGACTCAACAAGAGAGTCTTGAAAAGTAATGGAATCAACAAGAGAGTCTGAAAAGGTTAGATCCGCTAGGGGGAATCATTGTACAAAGCCCAAGAGGAGGCTGACTTCGCTGAGGAAGGATCATTAGACAAAGCCTAAGAGGAGGCTATTCTTTTGCCGGGGATTCTTGAGATCCCGAAGCAGGTCCAAGAAGGGAATAAATCCTTGTAAGGGAATGCAAAAGGAATTGATAGATCAGAAACCTTGAGGCTTTGGTTTGAGATAGGGTTATCTGACCCAGGTTGGGGAATTTTGGGAGAAGGACGGGGTTTTAGAACCCGCAAAGTTCTAACTCGGCTGGAGATTAATCCAGAATTCGGGGTTTCTCCTATGTTTGAGAGGGACTTGAGAATGTCTTTGAGACTCAAAGGGAATTAGACTGTCCAAGTCTACGGGTAGAGTTTTATCTTTTGTATGATACCCAAGAGGAGGCCGACTCGTTTAAGGGATGAGTATCAACCCTAAAATTGGTCTGAAGGCTTTGACTCTTTTTAGAAAGACAGTTCTAACGAAGGATGACTAAGTTATGTCCTATACCTTTAGGAGGTCGTGAAGGTCCTTGTACGAAGCCCAAGAGAAGGCATGAGAACTTCTAAGAAGCCGAAGGGTCCTTGTACAAAGCCCAAGAGAAGGCAGGGATGCTTTTAGGAAGCATGTGGGTCCCCAAACCAAGAGAAGTTCAAGAAATGAAATTCACAGAGAAGAGATCATTCCAGGAAAGTTTGAGAATTTGGAAGAAACTTAAGAGATGCTATTCACGGAGAATAGATCAACTCCGGGGAGGAGAGTTTCTTTGACAATTTCTAAGGGTGACAGTCCGAGAAAAGGTTCACCGAGAATACTGCCTTTCTCTTTGTTCCATATTGTTTAACCCCAAGAGAAGGGAAGACTGTATCTGGAATCCTATAGGGATCTAGTTTTGTTTGTATTCGAGAGTGACCAACAGGCTTTACCTAGTTCTAGACGTAGTTGCCGGGGAAAACTCTAAATAACTATACTAGGATATATATACAGTTGATATATGACGAGTATTTAAAAGGATGTGAAAGAAGACTTATAGTGAAACAGCCCCACAATACAATTATATATATGTGAAAGCGGTAATTGAAAGCGGATAAACACTTACCCGTTGTAGAGCTTCCATGTTGTTTTGTTAGTTGTTCAACAAAGAAACTAAAGAAAGTTTTGATAATAACATATATTTGAATTCAAAATCAAAGGAGAAAGTATTTTGAACAAAATCGGGGCTTACATCTCAGGGAGAGGCCCAAATTTTAACAGTGATGGCACTGTTGTTTTGAAAAACCGTACAGAGGGACTTATACAATATTTGAGGCCCAAAACGTTTTTATGTACAAGGGGATGGGTCTTACACTCTATTAGAGGCCTAAAGATTTATTTTTGTACAAGAGATGAGACTTACAACTCAAGGAGAGACCCGGGGTTATTTGTTTGAAAACGGCAATCGCACCGAGGTTTTTGAAAACACAGTGGGTCTTATACAACATCTGAGGCCCAAATCATTTTGGTTTCAAAAAGGGGTTGGGTCTTACACTCTATTAGAGTCCCAAAGAGTTTAAAAATGAATAAAGATGGGTCTTATAGCTCAAGGAGAAGCCCAGTTGATTTTGTTAAAAAGGCGATGATCGTGCCGAACGTTTGAAAATATACAGAGGGACTTATACAATGTGTGAGGCCCAAAGGTATAGGGGTTGGGTCTTACACTCTATTAGAGGCCCAAAAGTGTTTTTGTACAAGTGATGGGGCTTACAACTCAAGGAGAGGCCCAGTGACTTTAAATTGGTGATCGCGCCGAGATTTTTTATTGTGTCGGGACTTATACAATATCTGAGGCCCAAAATGGTTTTTGTACAAGGGTTGGGTCTTACACTCTATTAGAGGCCCAAAAGTGTTTGAAAACGATTGATGAAGGTTGAATTAATCAAAACCCTACTTTTGTTTAAAAAGGAATTAATTTTGTAAAAAAATTAATAAAAAGTATTGAAAACATGTGAAAAATGAGTGGTGATCTTGGATCAATGTTTAAAAAATCATGTTTATATCCACAAAATGATTGGAAACCAATTAAATTTGGAAAATCAAGGAGGAAAAAATATTTTAAATGTTAAAAAACAAATAAAAGATTAATTCTTTGCAAAAATATCAAGTATAGGAAATAAATAATATTTTTGGAAATTTTTTGCAAATTAAAATATTTTAACATTTTTGTGAATTATTAAAAACAAATCAATTCAAAATCATTAAAACTCAGAGAGAAATTAATTTTTTAATCAATTAAATAAAATCACAAAATTCAAATATTCAAATTTGTGAAAAAAGCACCAAGAACATGGGCCAAGAACACGCGCGAAGGGAGTTTTGCTCAGATTTGCATTTTCTATCCAATCTCACTAAATACTTGATGAAATCACACAATCCACATATCAATCTGCTCGTTTTCACCTCACGATCATGTCTATGATATTTAATTTCATTTATTTTAAGCATGGAATAAGAAATCAAGACAAAACCTCAAGAACCCTAAAATTTGCATGAAGGCTGAGAATTTTGATACACGATTTAAACAAAGCAATTAATTGAGGGGAAACATTCTATGCATGATTATGAACATTTGGCAAAAGTATTGTGCGAGGAAATATGCATAGATTAAGAGATGACCAAGTTTAGGCTTAGTTGAAGGTCGTGACAGCAAGAGCAATGTGATTTTTGAGTTGGAGGTGTTACAGATGAGTTGTGATGACCTGAACAGCTTCCCTACACCATATGGAGTGTGTTTGAATGCTTAGACTTGATTGGAAATGGCTGGATCACTTCATGGCATCTCAACTGCAACTTGGTTGAAAACTTGAGTAACTGGCTGGTGATTCTGAGAAATCAGTGTTACAGTTATGTATTTAGTGTTTGATCAACTCACATAGGATGTTTATGAGGTGTTAGAGCAATTGGTTTGAGTGGAATTGCTCTCTACTGAAAAATTCGATAGTGACTTGCTAAGAAAGGCATTTTTTAGAGTGAGAAGATGATTTTGAGAAAGGCAAGTGTTGTAGGCCTTTGGTGTACTTAAACTAAGCACAAATGAGCTCTATTTATAGTAGAGCAAGTTTGTTTTGCAAGTAATAGTGAATGGCAACTGCAGCAGCTCATTGTCCATTTGCATCACTTTGGAATCTTAAGTCTCCTCTAGCCATTGACTAGAGGTTAGGGCACATGCCTTTGGTTCCCTAGTTCAGAGATCATCCTTGACTCATTCAGTTGGAAAAGGCACAGTTCATGCTCCAAAACAAAACTGGAGTCTTGTCCCCTTTTTAGGCATTTTTAGGTTTGGCATGCTACTTTTAGTTCCAAAGACTTGGGATGCTTATGTATCAGTGTTTGTTCCTCAATGGTCTCCCCCTGAGGTGTTAAGATGGATAAACTTGTTTTTCATTTGCAAAATTTGAACAAATCGAGCAAAATGCATAAATCTGCCTTGCCATGACAGTTGCAACAAGGCATATTGCCACTGTCATAACTCTTAGCTCAAATGGAATTTGATGGAGTTCTTTGCCATTTTGGAAAGCTCTCATATAATACAACACATGTGTGATCATAGTTTGTCTTTACACTTTTTGGATCCAAGTGAAAAATGCCCCTACATTTTGAAAAAAGTAAAACAAATTCTGACTTAGTGAAAATTTCACTAAGTGTTGGAAAAAGTGGCATTTTCATGTTTTTGTCATTTTGGTCACTCCATAACTTAAAATCCATAAGGAATTGGAATGAGGTGTAGTTGACACTTTTAAAGTATGCCATGAGAGCTACAAATCCATCTTTGGATCAGCCAAAATGGTTGCTTGGATCACAAGTTATGATCCTTGGTAGTTGGTACCCTAGCCACTTTGTTCCACAACTTAGAAAATTTCTAAGTTTTTTATGGTTACCCCTTTTACAAGTTATCCCACTTTTCTTGATTTTTATTGATGAATGATGATTCCAATCACACACTAACATCATTTTAGGGTTAGGGAACCATAATTTATCAAAAAATAAAAAAGCCAAACTTTGACTTTTGGGCATAGTTGACTTTTTATCAGATGAATTCCAAACGGTGCGATCCTTTATGAAATCAAGTCATTGACCTAAATAAAACTTGATGGATTGATTTAATAGGTGTTATAGGGTGTATTGAATCATGTCCCAAGGTTTGGGAGCATGTCCTGGTCAAAAGTCAAAGGCACAGTTGACTTTTCCTTCAAAAACCCTAACTGTGGTTCAGATGAAATTGAAACTTGTTAATCAAGCTTCTTGGATCAATCCATTGTTGCAAATGGATCAATGTAGTATACTTGAGGCCCTCAAATCATGTCTTGAGGTCTTGGCTCATGTTTTGTCCCAAAAGTCAACTTAGGGGTGAATTAGGTCAAGAAACCCTAATCCCTGATTTTTGGTGAATGCATCCCCTGAGGTTAAATTGACTTGACGATTAGGCGCATGAGGTCCCTTGGAGTATCTTGGGTTATGCTTTGAAGCATTGGCTCATCCCCAGAGGAAAATTCCCATCTAGAGGCCCTGGTCGACCAAAACCCTAATTTGGTGACACTGGCGATCTTGAGGCTTAATCCACTTGGAATGTAGCAACTTTGTGCTTGGTTCTTGATGTGGGAGTCCTCTTGATCCTTTGTGGGTGTTTGAGAAGTTAGACAAGTTGAATATCATGTCAATTCTTAATTGATCCTTTGTCTAAGAGCTCTGAGAGCACTTGAAACCCTAATTCTTAGTTGTAGGGAATGCTCAACAATTCTTGAGGAGATTGATGAGGCATAAAGGTACATCCATATTGTGATGATAATTTGCACAATGATGGAAAATCTTAGTGGTCAAAATTTTGGGTATGACAATGCGTAATGGCTTCCCATACGCGTATGGCCATACTTTCCCTACGCGTATTGGCAGAAGGTTGTGTTGGCCCTGGGGGACGGGTGCGTATGCGACGCGTATAACCCTGGGAAGTCCCCCTCATTACGCGTAATACTCCCCCTTACGCGTAGCACCAAAAATCACTTCAAAACTCAGATTTCGCATCTGAACAAAAAACTCCTCCTTCTAGCACCTTCGATCTTCCAAACTCAGACCCAAAACATGTTCGATTCATTACAGATCTAAGTTCTAATCTTACTTCAATGTTTTCATCAATTTTCTTCCAATTACTAATCCCTAAAGTACTAGATTTACAGATCTGGTTTTTGTTCACATATTCATCACAACAATAACAATTATTCACACGAATTCCACATCAATTACAACAACTCATACATAACTCATCACAGAAATCATACACATACAGAGTTATGAAAATTCACCACAAATTCAACACAGATTCGTCAGAAAACGCAAACACACAATAATGCCTCTACCTTAAACCCATATCAAACATATGAACTCGGATTAACCCCTCATACCTCGAATTTTCCAGCAAAGATTCTTATTTTCGGGGTTCTACGGTTGATCCTCTTGTTCTATGTGTTCTAGCCTCTTTTCCCAGCTCTTTCTTCACTTCTTAGGGTTGCACATACTGATTCTCCTAATTCCCTAGTTTCTTTTTGTTAAACCTATCTTTTGGGCCCTAATCATGATTTACACGTATTATCCTCAATTAACCTCCTCAATATTACCGTCTTACCCTTAATGGTTCCCATAATTATTTTAAATAATAATAATAATCTAAATAATATTCTCAATATTCAAATTATTCTAATATTATTAATAATAAAATAATCTAATTAATTACTACTTCTAAACGCCTCAATATTCCCTTAACCCAAGGCTACCCCACAACCCCACACAAAGCCACCAAACATCACAATATCACCAAAACACCGAATAATCATAATAATTTAATTAAATAAATATTATAATTATTCTAGGGTGTTACAACTCTCCCCCACTTCAAAAATTTTCGCCCTCGAAAATTACCTGAAGGAAACAGAGTCGGATACGACTCCTTCATCTAATCTTCACGCTCCCAAGTCCAACTTTCGCCAGCTGGTCCACCCCATAACACCTTCACCAAAGATATGTCTTTACCCTGCAGTTGCTTCATTTCCCGACCGTCAATCCACACAGGTAATGCTTCCACTGTCAAATTATCCCTCACTTGTACATCATTTATTTGATTCACATGCGACGGATCCGAAATGTACTTCCTCAACTGAGACACATGGAACACATCATGCAGATTCGCAAGTGACAGTGTCGTAACTGCAAAAAACAACTGGCGAGAAACTAGAACAGAAGAGTCGCCACCGAATATTATTTATCCCGACGCAGGGAAAGGAAACAATTGAAGAAAACCTGAAAGAGGGAAAGACATGGTCATCGCAACCATAGTCCGGGTTCGGGAGTCGGTTACGCGAGGGGAAGGTATTAGTACCCCCACGCTTCCATCGTACTTGATGGGATCCACGCTTGTTGTCTATCAAAGGGCGAGTTATCCTAAAGTCTACGGCTAAATAGAAACGGGGGAGGGGGAAACAAAGACGGACTCGCAAGGATTATCGCAATCCAATGCCTACGTATCTTCGTGGACGAACGAAGAATCAGAGTCAACGTAGTTCGACGAACTACGCACTAAAGGGGGAGTTTGCTCGCCAATATATCGCACCTCGTGCCTACGTATCCTTAATCGGACGGAAAAGAGGAATCAGAGCAAACGTAGTTCGACCTAACGAGGTCTTTGTGTTTTTTTTACGTGAGCGACGAGCTCTTTTTCGAAAACGGTTTGAAATCCAACAATCCCGAAGGATAAAAAACTTTGAATTTGTTTTTGTGTTTTTTAGACAGAAGTGAGTTGAGTTAGTTCATAACTTACATTGCACCAAAGTCTATGACACGGGAACGAATGCCTCGCATGGTCTCCCCCAATGGGACGTATTGTCAACACCCTAGAAGAATGAAGGGAGACCCCTCATTCTTCATTTCCTATGTTTAAGGCTCATGTGCAATGCACGTTATTCTTATTAAGTGTCTTAGAGTGGTTAGGAGATGAGAAGAGAAGACTCAAAGACAAAAAGAAAACACTACGGGAATGCTATCCTAATGTTGTCATACAAAGATGGCCTTAATGTTGAGGTAAGAGGGGAAGATTCTACCTAATGTTAGCATTCATGGTTTGAATCCTAATGTCTACCCTACTCCAAGATTAATCAAAGATTAAGTTGGACTAGAGAACCCTAAGGGAGCATACAAAAGTGAATCCAAGACTTGAACCAGTCTTAAGATCCAAAGGGGAAAGAAAGAAGTGAAAGAGATGAAGAAGAAGATGAAATAAGAAATAAGAAACAAGAGAGGGCAGCAAACACATCATGCATATCATATCCAATTCATGCCATTAATCATGCTTCAAAACATCACACAATGAAGTTCAAACAACAAGTAGATGCAAACAAGAAAGGATGCAAGCAAACTTGCATTAGAAGCACAAATGAACATCATTAAACATCACACCAATGTTATGTGGGCAAAGTAAGATGAGGATGAAGCAAAGTCAGAACTCAAGTCATGTTAAAATCATCCAATTCAATCATGTAAGAAGGCCTCACATTATCATGCAATCATGAACCAAAGTAGCAACAGTCAAATGCTAATGAAATGCATCATAAAAATCAATCCACAATGATCAAATGAAATGAAAACATGGTGTGAATCCAAGTGGACAGTAGCAAATGCATCATCCATCAATCATTACCAAGCTCAAACCAAACAAGAAGAGACATCAAGCATCATACTCAAAGCATGTGTCAAAACTATGCAAGTATGCCACAAAATAAGGTTCAAAATGATTCACATACTTTCACACAAGTAAAGCCATACCAAAGCTAGGTCATGCACTAAGGACCAAGGTGAATCAGAATCTCAAACATGTATTATCAATCAAAGAAAGATCACAAAGCATCAAGGAAGTTCATGTCATTCAAAGGCACTAAATTAGGTCAAGAAGTGTGCACTAGCATGCTCAAAACATCATCAAATGAAAGCACCAACTAAAAATATCAATGTGGTCCAATAAATTCCCAAAAAATAATAAAAGACAAGCTTAAACATCCAATTAACATGTACAAAAAGATTGGAACAAAGCTAGCTCAAGAACATGTCCAAAGGAGCTTCACAAGTCAAGGTATGTGAACAATCGAGCAAGAATCAAGGGCCAATAAAACTTGAATGGAAAGTCACCTAAAGCAACTCAAATCAAGCCCAAACCAGCATTAAAACACCCTCCTATCAAGGTCTAAGAGTGACCAAGATATCAGCTTCAAAAGGATAAGCAAAGTGCAAAGGTTTCTAACCCTAGATGAAGGGTATCCTTGGAAACTCAATATCAAATTAAATCAAAATAAAATATGAAAATAAATTAAAAAATAAAAATAAAAATATGTAAATCAAGTCAACATGTCAAGGAATCAAAAATACAATTTTACCAAATTTTATCATCATTTTATCATTTAAAATAAAAACTAAATTGTAAGGAAAAGAAAAAAAAAAGAGAAAAAAAAAAAGAAGAACAAATGGTGGGGGTGCGTTGGCAAAAAAAGGAACAAAGGAAATCAGTGCATGCGCATTAGGCTCAGAATAAAGGGTGTGCGAATATCAAAAATGAACTAGGCCCATCCCATTCAGTTCATAATCAAACAAAAAACCAGTGCCACGTATACTCATTAATTGATGTGGCGCAACCATTGGCCCATATCTCAACACGTCATTCAATTCAAATTAAAAAAAAAGGCGTGAAGGCTACATCATCATCTCCTCAAGCTTCAGATGCCAGAGCCCTAGCTCCGGTCGTCTTCTCCGGCCAACCCTCGCCGGAGCCACCAACAAACATCCCAGAAACACCAACTAGGACCACCATCTCACTCTAAATTTCATGCTGAGCACGGATCCACCCTCCATTTTCCAAAATAACCACGATAACAAGGTGAATCGAAGAGATAAAGAAATGAACATGCACACCAAAAATGATCAAAACAACACAACAAACACACATACATGGCCTACACATGGTAGGGCTTCAGATGCATCCAATCATGAGCCTAAAATGCATCTAATATGAGAGGAATCAGAGATGGAACTTTACCTAACGGAGAGAGCCCGTTACTTCTTTTCAACAAGATATGGCTATGAAAAATGATCTGGAAAACTTGGGAATCACCTGGAGGCTATAGATTAAGGCTTGCTTTGCTCAGAAACTTGCTAGAAATCTCCAACCAATCCCAACCCAATGATGAAGAAAACTGAACTTGCAAAGCCTCTAATGGTGATTTCAGATGATGAAATTTGCGTACAGAAACAAGATTACACTTGGTAGGTGGTGATTCAACCAAAAAAACCTCAAAAAATCTCAGAAATTGATGAACTCGAGGATGAGAAAATTGAGAAGGAATTGTGATTCAGATCTGAAAAGTGAGGTCCTCCCCTCGTTTGAAATGAAAATGGGTTTTATATGGGGTGCTTTAGGGTTGGAAAGTGGTTAGGGAATGAAGCCGAGGTTTGGAAATTGATTGATGTGGTTTGGCTAAAAAAAGAAAGCACATGTATGGCGTGGGTTTTCTAGGTTTAGAGTGAAATTTTTGTTGCTTTGGAATGTGGTTTGGGAGAGTGGTTTGTTGAGTGAAAATGAGTCACGTGAGAGAAGAATGAGGTCAGTTTGTACCTCTTCCATTCCTTTCAAAATTGTGCCAAAAGTGTGCATGGGGTGGTGTAATATTGTCTAGCCATTTTAGGCAAGGAATGATGATGATATGCGTGGGATAACAGCATGTACATGATCATATGCAAGAAAGAAATCAAATTTATGCCAAAACAATCATGACACGATGCCTTGAAACATATTCACATGGCCTACTTTGAATGGGGATAATTTCAAAAATATGGCTCTATTTGGTATGCTCTTGTGCTCATAGGAAAACCCACATGACAAAGAACATATCTCATGTTGATTATATCTTGAATTGGATCTGGAATCTATGAAGAAAATTTCCATGAAAGTTGCTTCAAAATCTGTCCTAAAACACTTAGAAAAAAAATTCTAAGTTTTTGAAATTTACAACTTGAAACCTCCAACTTTGGGACACCATAACTCTCTCAAAAACGATCCAAATAAGGCAAACTTTATATGGTTGGAAAGCTTGGAACAAGCTCTACAACTTTCATGTTTGAAGAGAATTGAAATGGAGCATGTATCATGAAGAAATCTGGCCTTGAAAGTAACCCCTAAACCATGAAAACTTGCCAAAAATAGTAAGTTTCTAAAACCCTAATTTCCATTTTTAGTAAATTTTTCACATTCTTGATTTTTGACCATTCTCTTGACATTTCTTGATCAAATATTGTCATTGAACATATTTGACTTGAAAATCACCATGTTGACCTCAAAAAGTTAGGAGTTGACTTTTTCACTGCATAGTTGACTTTATCCTCAATACTCCCGATTTTGAATCTATTGAACAATTGAAACCCTTCTGAACCAAATTGATGGACAATCTTCCATTCCTAGACACTTAGGGACATATAAAAGACCATGAAATCAAGTCTTGCCCAAAAAATCAGAAATAAACTGATTTTATGGCAAACCCTAGTTTTGGTGCCCTCAGTCTAGGAGGAATCAACCCATGCTCCAAATCCAAATTCCTCTGAATATGATGTGTATCTTCTCAAACAAGGATGATATATGCCACTTGATGATGATAAAAACTCAAAAATCTTGCCCACTGGAGTGTTAGACCCAAGAATCTCAAAGACCCTAGCTTGAGAAATAAGGCTAGGAGAGTGTGATTCACTTGAAGTCTCTTGCCAATCTTGATCATATTATGAGGTGATGGCCTCATTAGGATGCCCTGAGGTCTAAGGATCCCTTGTGGCTTGATTATTAGTCCATCTCTCCTCCTGATCTCATGGGCAATACACATGATCTTTTGCTTGAAGCTCTGGAAAACATATTCTTCCCTTGAGTTAACCTAGATACCTTGATCCCATGCTAAAAAGCAATGATATGCGCAAATGAAAATGTAAGAATGAAGTGAAACATAAGCCAATTAGTGTTAGAAACATGAGGGCAAATTTTGAGGTGTTACAGACGGCGGTAAAGCTATCAGATAGGCTACCTCTCCTATCCTCTGCAAGATTTGATATGGACCAACAAAACATGGAGTGAGCTTGCTAGATTTCAAAGCTCGACCCACACCAGTCATTGGCGTCACCCTCAGAAACATGTGATCTCCCTCTTGGAATTCAAGTGCTTTCCTCCTCTTATCATGGTTACTCTTCTGACGACTCTGCGAAGCTCTCATCCTTTCTTGGATCATCTTAATCTTCTCAGTCGTCTCTTGCACAATTTCAGGTCCAAGTACATCACTCTCTCCTGACTCATACCAACACAAGGGAGTCCTACATCTCCTTCCATACAAGGCTTCATAAGGCGTCATTCCAATACTAGCATGAAAACTATTATTGTACGTGAACTCAATCAACGGCAAATGGCTATCCCAAGATCCTCCGTGATCCAACACATAAGCCTTCATCAAATCCTCTAAATATTGGATAGTCTTTTCCGTCTGACCGTCCGTCTAAGGATGATATGCATAACTCATCCTCAACTTAGTACCCAAAGCATCTTGCAAACTCTTCCAGAACCTTGATGTAAATCTCGAGTCTCTATCCGACACAATACTCGAAGGTATCCCATGCAACTTCACAATCTCCTCGATGTACATCTCAGCTAACTTCTACATATAATGATTAATCTTCATCGGCAAGAAATGAGCCGATTTAGTTAATCTATCCACAAACACCCAAATCGAATCATTTCTCTTTGCCATCCTCGGCAACCCCGACACAAAGTCCATGGAAATGTTATCCCATTTCCATTCTAAGATATTCAACGGTTGCATAATACCTAAAGGCTTCTGATGCTCAATCTTCAACTTCTGACAAGTCAAGCATGCATAAACAAACTCTGCAATATCCTTCTTTATCCTTGGCCACCAAAACATCTTTTTCAAATCCTGGTACATCTTCATAGCACCGGGATGAATACTCAATCTACTTCAATGTCCTTCTTCAATAATGCTCTTCTTAATATCTGGAACATCTGGAACACACACCCTGTCTCTGAACATTATCACACCATTCTCACCAATCTGGAATTCACCTCCGTTGCCTTGATTGATCAATGCCAACTGGTCAACCAACCTCAAGTCAGATTATTGTCCCACTCTGATCTCTTCCAGAATACCACTAGTCAACTTCAATATCCCCAACCTCACACTGTCCAGAGTTTCTTCACATACCAAACTCAAATCTCGAAATTGCTCAAGTAACTCCAACTCTTTCACCATAAGCATCGATATATGAAATGACTTCCTGCTCAATGCATCTGCCACTACATTTGCTTTACCAGATTGGTAATTCAAATCAAAGTCATAATCCTTCAACAATTCCAACTACCTTCTCTGCCTCATATTCAACTCTTTCTGGTCAAACAAGTACTTCAAACTCTTATGATCGCTGAACACTTCGAATTTAGAGCCAAATAGCTAATGTCTCCAAATTTTCAACATGAACACCACAACTGCCAACTCTAAATCATGGGTTGGGCAATTCACTTCATGAACCCTCAACTGCCTGGAAGCATAAGTAACAACTTGGTCATTCTGCATCAACACTCCTCCAAGACCCATCTTCAATGCATCACAATACACTACAAAAGATTCATTCGGATTAGGCAAAATCAACACTGGAGCGGTTGTCAACCTCTTCTTCAATTCCACAAAACTCTTTTCACAAGCTACACCCCACACAAAAGTTTAACCCTTTCGAGTCAGTTGAGTTAAAGGTAATGCCAGCTTAGAAAAGCCTTCGATAAACTTGTGGTAGTAACCCGCCAATCCCAGAAAACTTCGTATCTCAGTGGAAGATTTCGGAGTCTCCCACTGTAACACAACATCAATCTTAGAAGGATCGACAGCAATTCCACCACTTGAAATCACATGGCCAAGAAAACTCACTTACTTCAACCAAAATTCACACTTTGACAGCTTTGCATACAACTTCTCCTCCTTCAATATTTGCAACACGGTCCTCAAATGCTCAGCATGCTCTTCTTCTAATTTAGATTATATCAGAATATCATCAATGAAAACCACCACAAACTGATCCAAATACTCATGAAAGATCTGATTCATATACTCCATGAACACACCAGGTGCATTGGACACTCCAAACGGCATCACAGTGTATTCATAGTGACCATACCTCGTCCTAAAAGCTATCTTCGGAATATCATCAGGCTTAACACGAATCTGATGATAACCCAACCTCAAATCAATATTGCTAAACACATAGGCGCCTACTAACTGATCCATTAAATCGTCGATTCTCGGAAGTGGATATTTATTCTTGATAGTCACTTTATTCAACTGCCGATAATCAACACACAACCTCATACTTCCGTCCTTCTTCTTCACTAACAGCACAGGAGCACCCCACGGAGAAACACTCAGTCGAACAAACCTCTTCTCGAGCAATTCTTCCAATTGTTTCTTCAATTCACTTAACTCAGAAGCGGACATCCGGTAAGGAGCCATTGACACTGGACTCGTACCTGGTATCAAGTCCACTGCAAACTCTACTTCACGTTCTGAAGGCAAATCACTTATGTCGTCTGGAAACACATTTGGAAATTCACAGACAATGGGTAATTCGACACTCGTAGCTTCACGATCAACCTACAACGATGCAAACACTGCAAACACCAAGGCTTCGTCTCCCAGAAGTTAGTCTACTTTCTTAGCAGACAAGAACATCAACTCCCTACCATCACCAAACTCAGGAAACTCTACGGCTTTGTTATAACAATTGATATGAACATGGTTGAACTCTAACCAGTTCATTCCAAGGATTACATCGATTTGGTGCAAGGGTAGACACACCAAATCCATCACAAAACTCCTCCCAAAAATTGTCAAAGGACATCTCAAACACACAAAGGTAGTAGTAACAGAACCATTAGCTGGAGTTTCTATTACCATATTACCATTCATATCAGACAACTTCAAACCCAATCTATTAGCACATTCAAGCGAGATAAACTAATGAGTAGCACCAGTATCAATAATAGCGACCAACTCAACATCATTAATAAAACAAGTACCTCGAATCAGGTTGTCCTTCTCTGGCACTTCTGCACCACTCAAAGCAAACACTATGCCATTGGTCTGAGCAGCAGTAGCAATCTTCTTCGATTTCCGACACTGGGTACTAATGTGACCCTTCTCACCATAATTGAAACAGGTTGGACCATCATCCTTGCAATCAGTAGCTCTACGCCCCTTCTTGCCACATCTGTAACATCTCAACACATTATTGGTGCAAACATCGGCACGGTGGCCTTGCTCGCCACACTTGTAACACTTCCCAGAAGCGGGAGCTGCTCCCTCACTTGTCTTCTTCCCATCTGAAGCCTTATGCTTCCCTTTGTCGGCTGAAGTCGTATAAGGCTCCCCCTTATACTGCCCTTTCTTCTCACTCAGCTGCTTGTAGTGAGAAGATCGAGCTCGGCTATCCTCATTGTAGATCCTACTCTTATCCACCAACTCAGCATACCTGTGAATCTGTTGGTACCCAATAGCCTGCTTGATTTCTGGTCTCAGCCCATTCTCGAACTTGAGACACTTGGACATCTCAATGTCAACACAGTTGTAGTGAGGATAGAACTTCACCAGCGCCTCGAACTTCGCAGCATACTCCACCACAGTCATGTCTCCTTGTTTCAGCTCAAGGAATTCCACCTCTCTCTTTCCACGAGCATCCTCTGGAAAATAATTTCCCAAAAATTCCCACTTGAACACAACCCAGGTTATCACAATGCCAACATCTTCCAGTCTCTGACGGGTGTTATCCCACCAATCCTCAGCCTCTTCTGACAGCACATGAGTTCCAAACTGAACCTGTTGCGCGTCAGTACACCCCATCACCCAGAAGATCTTCTCGACCACCTTCAGCCACTTATGTGCACTCTCTGGATCATGAGTACCCACAAAAGTCGGCGGATTGTTCCTCTGAAACTTCCCCAAATCACGAAACTCATCCGGGACTCCAACATTATGATTGTTCTGAGCCATTGCTTGAGCAAGCGACTCCAACGCATCAGCGATAGCATGATTATTTCTTTCAGCCATCCTGCATACCACCAACAAGGTTAGAAGAAACAAAACATCGATAGTGTACACACACTCGTCGACTGATAGGGGACTGACATCATGTAAAACCTAGCCGGACGGACTGACCTGCTCTGATACCACTAATGTAACACCCTTTTTCTACCCAACAAATGTCACGAATAAATACGAATATTTTATTAGAGTACAGTCCCAAAAGGGCATCACATGTCGTCACAAAACATCAGAAAACCACATGTCCCGTAACACGGGTTTTACCATCTTGAATTTATTTAAACATCACGCAGCGGAAATCAAAACTTAGAGAAACACTTTTATAATCCAAAACTTCTCAAAATAAAACTCATGAAAACATCGTGCCAACAAAACAAAAGAACGTAAATTGTTCGACTCAAACGTCCCGACCCGATGTTACATATCAGAGCAAGACCCTCTAATCGACGGAGAAATCAAAATACTTCAAAAAGCTAAATCTTCATGAGCCAAGAAAGCTAAGCCTGATCATCTGCACGTTACCCACATGGAGGCAACATTCAAACAGGCAGGGTGAATAATCACAAATCAATATATAAGATATAAGCATAAGATAAAGCATAAACACAAACATCATCAAATCATTCACAATGTCATTAATACATTAAATCACATCTATATAATGCAATTCCACACAATATGCAAATGCAACATCATAGACTCATGCATGTGGTACCAATTCGTCATAATTGATGGACACTGGGCCATCACCCTCCAAAGATCCCCACCAATAGGATCGATTCTACACAAGAACTGGAGCACGTCACAAAACATTTCAATCCGCACAATGGGATTGAAGCCACCAAATGGACCGAAGTCCTAACTATGCCATGAATGCATGATGCAAATTATCACAATAATCATCATCATAAAATCGTCATAATTGCATCATCATTCATGAATCATCATCAAACAAACATCATTATACAACACCAAGTCGCACTCATCAAAATTCGTCATTATACCTCACAATTTGTCATATCATGCTCGTCACATAGAAATCCCTGATTTTATCCCATTCATCTTCATTACTTGTTTACTGATGTTATATTACCTCATCATAGCCAAACGTCTCAAAGAAACTGCATCACAAGCGAAATTGGGACAGAAATCGCAAAAACGGGAATATCTGCCAACAGCCCTGCCCATACGCGTATGATCATGCCCTATACGCATATGGCTTAATTTCCTTACCCCTGGCATGCATATCATACACGTAGGTCCCCTTGCCCAGGCCTCCCTTACGCATAATGCCATCCTCGTTACGCGTACGAGCAGAGAGGGTTTTCCTCTCAAAACTCCTTAAAACTCCCCCTACGCATAATGGCTAACCCATACGCGTAGGACTCCCTCCCAAGAATCCCATTACGAGTAATGGCTAGACCATACACGTATTGCTCAGTTCCCAAGAATCCCCTACGCGTAATGGCTTCCCATACGCGTATCCCCCTCCACTCCCAGCTTCCCATACGCGTAATGGCTTCCCATACGTGTATGGACATACTTTCCCTACGCGTATTGGCAGAAGCCCGTGCTGGCCCTAGGGGATGAGTGCGTATGCTACGCGTATCACCTTGGGAAGTCCCTCTCATTACGCGTAATACTCCCCCCTTACGCGTATCACCACCAGAAATGACTCCAAAACTCTGATTTTGCATTTGAACGAAAAACTCCTCATTCCATCACCTTCGATCTTCCAAACTCAGACCCAAAACATGTTCGATTCATTACATATCTAAGTTCTAATCTTACTTCAATGTTTTCATCAATTTTTGTCTAATTACTAATCCCTAAAGTACTCGATTTACAGATCTGGTTTTTATTCATATATTCATCACTGCAACAACAATTATTCACACGAATTTCACATCAATTACAGCAACTCATAGATAATTCATCACAGAAATCATACACATACAGAGTTACGAAAATTCACCACAGATTCGTCACAGATTCAACACAAATTCGTCATAAAATGCAAACACACAAGAATGTCTCTACCTTAAACCCATATCAAACATATGAACCCGGATTAACCTCCATACCTCAAATTTTCCAGCAAAGATTCTTCTTTTCGGGGTTCTACGGTTGATCCTCTTGTTCTATGTGTTCTAGCCTCCTTTCCTCAGCTCTCTCTTCACTTCTTAGGGTTGCACATACTGATTCTCCTAATTCCCTAGTTTCTTTTTGTTAAACCTATCTTTTGGGCCCTAATCATGATTTACCCGTATTATCCTCAATTAACCTCCTCAATATTACCGTCTTACCCTTAATGGTTCCCCTAATTATTTTAAATAATAATAATAATAATAATCTAAATAATATTCTCAATATTCAAATTATTCTAATATTATTATTAATAAAATAATCTAATTAATTACTACTTTTAAACGCCTCAATATTCCCTTAACCCAACGCAACCCCACAACCCCACACAAAGCCACCAAACATCACAGTATTCACCAAAACACCGAATAATCATAATAATTCAATTAAATAAATATTATAATTATTCTGGGATGGTACAGATTCTCTCATATTAAGTGTCATCATTATGGAGAAAATGGACACATAAAGAGGTATTGTCGTAAGTTGAAAAGGGAAAACAAGAAGAAGAGCTACAACAACGATAAAAAGGAAGGATAATGAAGATGTTGCTATTGTTGATGATTTATTTATTGTTTGTGATAGTTGTATTGAGAATGTCAATCTATCATGTGATGAGATGGATTGGGTGGTTGATAGTGGTGCTTTTACTCATGCAACCTCGAGACGTGATCTTTTTTCAACTTACGAGACCGGTGACTTTGGGGTTGTTCGTATGGGAAATAATGGGCAAGCTAATGTCATCGAAATGGGAGATATTTGTGTCGAAACTAGCAATGGGACAATTCTAGTTCTCAAAGATGTGAAACACATTCCGGAACTTTGATTCAATCTTTTATCCGTTGGAAAGTTGGATAACGAAGGATATGATAATTCTTTTTCGGGCAATGAGTGGAAGTTAAAGAAAGGCTCAATGGTGGTTGCTAAAGGAAAAAGGAATTTGAACTTGTATGCTGTCGAATTTGGGGTTTCGAAGTGCTACATCAACACTTGTGACAAGTATAGCTCATTAGAATTATGGCACAAACGTTTGGGTCATATGAGTGAAAAAGGTTTGAGCATTTTGGCAAAGAAGAATGTGTTGAATGGTGTTTCTGATGCAAAGTTGAGAAAGTGTTTATATTGTTTGGCGGGTAAGCAAAGACGAGTTTCCTTTATGTCATCCGAACCAAAGAGGAAATCAGAAGTGTTGGATTTAGTACATTCCGATGTGTGTGGTTCGATGAAGACACAATCAATTGGTGGTGCATATTACTTTGTGACTTTTATTAATGATTGTTCTCGGAAAACATGGGCTTATACATTGAAAACGAAAGATCAAGTGTTAGATACTTCCAATTCATTTCAAGCATCGGTTGAAAGAGAAATCAGTAAAAAGCTCAAGTGTATTCGAACCGATAAAAGGGGAGAGTATATTGGACCTTTCGACAAGTATTGTCAAGATCAAGGTATTGTTAGAGCAAGAGTTGTCTCTACAAGTCGTCTCTATGTTTTGATGATAACAATGTGTATTTATGAAAGAACCATTTTATGTTCTAACGTGTGTTATGTGCATATCATAATCAAAAGAAGATATCAGATCCAACAAGCACCAGCCAGAGAGCGTAATTGATTATATGCGAAGTTACTATGTGTGACACAAGTCGCAAGAAGAAAGTATGCTTCTGTATCTGATCATCATCAGTCAGATCCAAGGATACCGATATTGTTGTTTCAATGCTCTTGTGGATGCTCTCTGAGAGTGGTTATGATTCAGAAGATAGCGAAGCTTCTAAAGAGATAATCTTCTAGAGAACCGAAGTGCTGAAGATTCCAATGACTTGAAGTTATGAAGGCTGAAGGCTCTGAAGACCAAGTGCAGAAAGACTCTGAAGACTTATGCGTTCTAAGGATTATGGTTCCAAAGGTCAAGTACTGAAGACTCTGAAGACAGATTCCTAATGGACAAGCTCTGAAGTTTCAGAAGACTTGAAGCAGTAAAGGATAATGGATTTAAAGACAAGTGTTGAAGTTCTGAAGGCTGATTCCTAATGGACGACTTCGAAAAACAGAAGACTTGGAGTTTCAGATATCCTGTTAAGAAGTCTCTACTCATGCTTCAATTAATTACCATCAGAAGCCTCTGAAGAATTGAAGACCATGTTATAAAGTCTCTACTCATGCTTCAATTAATTACCATCAGAAGCCTCTGAAGATTTAAAGACAAATGTTACCGTTAGCAATGACTGTACACCATTCTAAAAGACCAATCCCATCACTTCTATAGTAATAAGAAGATATGGCAGTACAACTTTAATCATTGCATGAGGACTATTTTCAAACGACCAAAAGCTCTCCAACGGCTATATTTTACTTGGTTATTTAAAGAAAAGGAGCATGCGCTTCTGAAGTAGTTGAAGTGTGTGTGATGATAGCCACAACGATGAGTTCTCGTTGTAACACTTAATATCCAAAGCTATCACCATTAACACACGACCATTGTTGTTGAAGCTCAAGATCATAAATCAACAAAACAACAACAATTGAAACAGAAGCTGTTTATGAAGAATACAACATTGAAAATCAGTCAAGTCATCAACCACCTTCACGTCTGAGCTACATTAAAGATCTAAAGCAAGGAGTTGTTGCTCGAAGCTTGCTCAACCAAGAAGACGAAGAAGAAGAAGATCTACAAGATGTCATCAACTGTCAAATCAATATACATCTTTGTAGAATGAAAAGAAAGTAAGGAGTTGTTGCTCATATCTTGCTCGAACACTTATGTGTTCTTTTGTACTTAAACTTAGGAGTTATCTGCTTGTTAAGAAGCATCTTTGTAATCTCCTGTTTAACTAATTCTATGTGAATTAGGATTCCTCAAGTGATCAGTGTGATCGGAGACTTGAGAAGACAATGGCGAGATGTCATTGTGGAAAAGCCTGAAATAGGGTCAGTAAACGTTATATTCATTGTGATGAATCCCTGGACGTTTAGCTGTGAAATCCTAGCAGTAGATCTTGCGAGATTGGAACCTGCTGGTCAATGTTCGTTATATTCATTAAGTTGAATCCCTGAACGGTTCATTGTGTGTTAGTCACAGCTGCAGTTGTGCAGGTTGTTAGTCACTGGCTGTTTCCCGTGCATATGTAATCGAATTTGGTTGAGGAGGGTGGACTGGACTAGCTTGAGAATGGCTCAAGTGAACCAGGATATATCGTGTGTTCTTTACTCTTGCTTATGCTTTGATTTATTGTTTATGTTTTACTCTAAATTATCAGAACCTTACATAAACAAATCAGAACCTTGCATCTTAACTCTGATAAGCTTCCGCACTGCAAGTTCTGAATGATGCATATCTTATTCAGACTCTCCCTGTCAGATATGCTTTACGCGTTGACAAGTCTGAATGCTACTTCGCCAGTCAGAGTCTCTCAATGAACTCTGATGTTCTCTTAGTGCTTTAACGATAAGAAGCGAAAAGTTTTTAAGAGTGAAAAAAAAATTCAAACCCCCATTTCTTGTGTCTTTCTCGCACCTTCAATTTGTATCAGAGCTCCGGTTCTGTTATTGATAGATATCACACACTTAACAGTGTCAGAAAAAGATCCAGAAGCGATGCGTAGAAATACTCTAGGTGAGATTTCAATCCACTTACAATTTCTGTAACAGCTCAGAAGATGACTGTGTACAAAATTGTAATCAATCAGATTACTTGAGCAAGTCACTGATTCTAGAAGTTTTGCAGTTGTCAACAACAGAATCTTCCTCACTAAAGCCTTGTTAAAGATTAAAGAATCAGCTGATAAGATAGACTCGTCAGATAAGTAGTAGTATTTGTTGAATGCTTATCTTAGAAAATATGTGTGGATAAACCAAGTATTCGCTCAAGGTTGAATCATCAGAAAACAAGAAATCTTGCTTGCTGAAGATCATTTCTTTATGAATTTTTGAGATGTTTTCAAGAAATGGATTAGGTCCACCCTTGACTTTCTCGTTTAAAAGCTCGTTAAGAATTTCTTCATGTAAAAAGGAAAGATTGTTGTTCTATGGTTTTGAACTTCAGGATGAAGTCTACAGAAAAAGTCAGAAAACTGAAGAATTCAAACTCTTAGAAATGATTCAACATCTGAATCTTAACTAATCAAGAAGTTGAAAGATTCAATGAAGAACTGAATATTGTTTTCTTGAAAAGCTTTGCAGTAAACTGAAATAATATTCAGGAAGAAGAAATCAAATAACTCATCAGAATCTGACTAAGAATGATTTCTGAGTCTTGTTTAAATCAACATGGATGATTGAGTTCTGATAACTTGAGATTTTATCTCAGTTGAACCAACTTGAATTGGTCAGAATGTTATCTGATAATTCTCTCAGAAGTTCATGCTGCATAAATTCTGGAATCAGAAGTAGCTTGACTTGATGCAACGACAGAAGTCATCTACTCGAAGTAAAAAAGAATCTAAGTCACTGATGTTATTCAGAATGAAGATATCAGCTGACATTTGTTTCAGAAGCAGATATGCTATAAATTCCTTGATGGACTAATTCTATACCAGTTAGATCAGCATTGCGAGAACAAGAAGTGTCATGCAAACTATGTTTCTTGTTACACACATATTTGATGATACTTGTCTCTAAACAAGCTCTGTATCTATTCAAGGAAACAAAGTCAAAAGCTGTGTTGAGATATTAACTAATTCTCTATAGTACGTAACTTTTCAGAAGTTTATGTTTAAGCTAAAGAATTAGTGACCTTCTGATAATCAGTACCTCCACACTCTGAGGATTACCTTCAGAAATCAGATGATGTTTCTGAACAAATAAATGAAGTGGTCATCTGAAGAGGAAAACTGATTCCAGTCTCTGACTAGAGATCCGAGTCAGAGGGCATCGATATTCTTCAATGACTGATCACAATGTTATATCACTCTGAAGAAGGCAGAAGCTAAAAGATGATGATTCGAAGTTCATAGTCAAAATGGAGAGCGCTCAGATGAAGTATCACGGAAAGAATTTCAGACTCTTCTAGGTACAGATTTCTCTCCATCTATGACGTATTAAAATTCATGACAAATATACTTGAACAAATCACAACATTTTATTGTAATTTAAAACATTCGTCATGTCATGATAAGTTTCGTAAGAATAGGTCAAAAATTTTTTTTAAGAGATTCTTATGCCCTTCTCCGTATGCGTCTAATGAATAATTAGATTAAATCAATCTCAAATGTAAACTTCTCTCCATCATGTCAATTACTATGTGCTAGCTACTTCCTACAGTCTATAAGTATACTCTAACAAGTATTCTTATTTTTATCTGACTCTCTCTATTAGAGCCTTTCCATCTATTTTAGCTAGTCTTAGAAATGATGATATTAAATTCTCTCACTTAATTTCTCTTGAGTCATCTCATATAGAAAAACTTATTCCCAACAGCCTTACCTTGCTCTTTACCTAGGAATATCTCAGCCGTTCAAATCTCCTTGAACTACGCATATTGAATGACATATGTTCGTATGATTAAACACGAAATTAGAAAGTGTGCTACCTTGTCCATAGTAGCCTGTCACCTCCCTTTAGCTACTAACCAGGAGTGATCGTCTAGTGACAAGTTAGGATTCGTTTCATTGTTGAAAATAGTAAAAATCTTTAAGCTTGCCTCTATGGTTGTGCACTTATTAAAAAATATAAAATAACATTTTTTGAAACCAAGGATTGTGTCTCCTCGTTAATATCTTCAAATACAACTCATTCAAATAAATTTATTGAAAATACTTAAACTCCTGCCAAGAATTAATCGTATGCGTAATTTCTTGGTCTTCCCTAGGTTAACAGACGGTTATACTGTGTGACTGCCCTCATCTCTTAGTCTATCCCTACCTCTATAGAGTCTAGGTAATGATGATCCAGTCTTTTTGAGTCACTCTCATCTATTGACCCAGTCATTTCGGCCACTTCCCTTGTCTATTTAGAGTCTTACCACAACTTAAAATGTTCCTTCATCTTAGAACTCTAAAACACCTTCAAAAATGACTCCAAGAACCTTTCACGGCAACGATGATCTCTTAGAAGTCATCATTGAAAAACAACATAATCCAGCAAACACTAGTCGAAACTTTTATCAGGGGATTCATTTTCAAAATTGGAACGGATACCTATCTATGTTAAGAGGCTCAATTTATCCAAACATTTTAAAATCCTTTTGGATCAATGCCTCTGTTAGCTGTAATGGTCTGACCATCTCTTCAAATATCTATGTGTAGCGAGCGATTCTGGACGTGGTTCTTAAGCGCTGGTCGCTCTCTGCGGTTGAGCTTACTACAGGTCGATTCATTTTTTATCCTATTAAAGCTGACGAAGGAAGGGAAATAGATGTCTCCAATTAACCCTGCTTTGCATACTGAGCTTAAACAGCGGTCTGTTAGGTTACGAATGCTATCAATATGGGGGGGCCTTTGTACTGGTTATTTGTATTTTCGCCAATACGGTTTTCTCTCTTTCTAGGATTTTCTGGTGGGGAACAAGGATTAGGATGTTAGGACCGATGCTTTTTGATAGATACATGAGAGTATGGGATTTTGGGTTTTTGTTTAGTGTGCTCGCTAAGATTTTTCTTTCAATCTTATGCCTACGTATTCCCGTTTACCGAAACAGGGAAATCAGAGCGTTCGTAGTTCTTATTTTTGGTGTCTTGTTCAAAGCCCAAGACGTGAAGCGAAAGGTAGTTTGTATCTTGTTCAAAGCCCAAGATATGAAGCTGAAGGGTTTATTTGTATCTTGTTCAAAGCCCAAGATATGAAGCGAAAAGAGTTTGACTTTAGAGAGAATTTGTCATCTCTAAAGAGGGGGTTGTATGTCACAACTGTTTATAAAGGAGAATTACTTTAACCAGGATGTGTGAATCCGGCAATGCCATAATTTCCTTTATAGGGGACTTTAACCTGAAGGAGAAGACTTTAACTCAGTGTAGAGCAATGCCATCTTTCCTTAGGAATTTCTCATACTAAAAGAGGGACATTGGCATGGATGTAAATAATCCAGAGGCTTGCCGCTTACAGCAGTTAGATGGAAGGGAAGGAGTTGTTGATGTTTGTGTGCTGTGAACGAGGCACAGGTTTGATGCTAAAAGGCTAATTGGATTAACCAGTGGTTTTCTTATACAAAGCCTAAGAGGAGGCCAATATGTGTCTCGTACAAAGCCTGAGAGAGAGGCTAAAAGGTTTTTGACTCAACGAGGGAGTCTTTTGGTATCTCATATAAAGCCCGAGATGGAGGCTAATTGACTCAACAAGAGAGTTTTTGTATCTCGTACAAAGCCCGAGATGGAGGCTGAAATTTGTTTGGCTCAATAAGAACCTTTTAGTATCTCGTATAAAGCCCAGGATGGAGGCGAAAGAGGTGATTGACTCAACGAGGGAGTCTCTTATGTGTCTCGTACAAAGCCCGAGAGAGAGGCTAAATGTTGTTTGACTCCGCTAGGGAGAATCATTGTACGAAGCCCAAGAGGAGGCTATGGTGACTGTTTCAGTTGAGTGACAGGTCCAGTATACTGATTTTAAAGAGAAAATTAGTTCTTATATGAGCAACATTGTACTCAAGGATTTGATTCGAGGATCCGGGTTATTCCTGTTCTTTAAGGAAGTGGGAAATCCGAAGGGTATTGAGACTGTCCGAGTCCACGGGGTTCCTTCCTATTTTTGAAAGGGTCACTTGAGAATGTCTTTGAGACTCAAGGATGTTAGACTGTCCATGTCTAGAGTTTCATCTTTTGTACTATGCTTTGAGAAACAGTAGTAGACTCTTTGAAAGGACTGTTCTATGCAGATGACTAAGTTCTGTTCCTATACCTCTAGGAGGTCGTCGGGACAATTTGTATGAAGCCTAAGAGGAGGCTGGAAACTTTTAAGAAGCCGATGGGTCCTTGTACTAAGCCCAAGAGGAGGCTATCATTCCCGGAGGAAGAGATCATTATACAAAGCCTAAGAGGAGGCTGTGAATACTTCTAAGAAGCCGATGGGTCCTTGTACTAAGCCCAAGAGGAGGCGGGGTTGCTTTTAGGAAGCCTGTGGGTCCTTGTACGATGCCCAAGAGGAGGCCGATGCTTTTTAAGAAGCCGATGGGTCCCCAAACCTCAAGAAATTCAAGGCAAGCTATCCACAAGGAATAGATCAAGTCAGGAAAGTTCGAGAATTTGGAAGAAACTCAAGAGATGCCATTCACGGAGAAAAGATCATCTCTGGGGAATAGAGTTTCTTGACAAGTGATTTTAAGAAGCCTGTGGGTCCCCAAACCCCGAGAAGTTCAAGACATGCCATTCACCGAGAATAGATCAAGCCAGGAAAGTCTGAGAATTTGGAAGAAACTCAAGAGATGCCATTCACGCAGAAAAGATCATCTCTGGGGAATAGAGTTTCTTTGACAACTTCTATGAGTGACAGTCTATGAAAGGGTTCACAAAGAATGCTGCCTTTCATATATCCATATTATTTAACCCCAAGAGGAGGGAAGACTGTGTCTGGTAATCCTATGGGGATCTAGTTTAGACTATTTCTAAGAGTAAACGAAACGGCGTCACCTAGTTCTAGACGTAGTTGTCGGGGAAACTCGAAATATCTATACTATTATTACACAGTTGATATGAGTTTATGAAAGAAGACTTACAGTGAAACAGCCCCACAATACAGTTATATGGATATGAAAGCGGTAAATGAAAGCAATAACCACTTACTCGGTTGTAGAGCTTCCTTGCTGTTTGGTTAGTTGTTCAACAAAGAAAGATTGAAAACAACAGTATATTAAAAACCAAAGGAGAAAGTGCTTTGAAAAAGAAAGATTTGGGGCTTACAGCTCAAGGAGAGGCCCAGGGTTTTATCAGTGAGCGCACTGTTTGAATTTGTGCAGAGGGACTTATACAAGTGACTGTGGCCCAAAAAATTGTTTTCTGTACAAAGGGATGGGTCTTACACTCTCTCAAGAGGCCCAAAAGGTTTTAAAGAAAAAGAGTGGGGCTTATAACACGAGGGTAGGCCCAGATGATTTTTCCGTTTGAAATGGCGATCGCGCCGAGGTTTTCTTTTAACGCAGAGGGACTTATACAATAAGTGAGGCCCAAAATGTTTTGGTTAAAAGGGGGTTGGGTCTTACACTCTATTAGAGGCCCAAGAGTTTTAAATGGGTCTTATAACTCAAGGAGAGGCCCAGGTTTGTTTTGAAAAGGCGACGATCGCGCCGTTTGTTTTTGACGGTATCGGGACTTATACAATACACTGAGGCCCAAAAATGATTTGGTCAAAAAGGATTGGGTCTTACACTCTATTAGAGGCCCAAAGTGTTTTGAAAATGATTTATGAGGGTTGAATTAATCCAAAAACCCTAATTTGTTTTCAAAAATGTATTTAATTGAATAAAAATTCAATTAAAATGATCAAAATTGTTTAACATATGAAAAACAAATTGTGATCTTGGATTAATGGTTCAAAAATTAAGTATTGACCTACAAAATAATTAGAAAGCATTAGAAGTTGCAAAATCAAGGTGGAAAAATATTTTAAATGTTAAAAACAATTAAAACATTAATTCTTTGCAAAAATATCAATTATACAAAATAAATAATACTTTTGAGATTTTTTGGGAAAATAAAATATTTTAACATTTTTGTGAATTATTAAAAAAAGAATCAACTCAAAATCATTAAAACTCAGAGAGAAATTAATTTTTGAATCAATTAAATAAAATCACAAATATTCAAATATTCAAATTTTGAAAAAAGGCGCCAAGAACACACCAAGAACACGCGCGTGTTCTGGGCTTGGCCAGATTTGCATTTTCTCTCCAATCTCACTGAATACTTGATTATAACATGCAATCCATATATCATTATGCTCTCAACCTCACGATCATGTCTATGTCAATTAATTTCATTTAAATTAAACATATAACAAGAAATCATGAAAAATCCTCAAGAACCCTAATTTCTGCATGAAGGCTGGGATTTTTGATACACGATTCAAACAATGCAATTAATTGAGGGGAAACATTCTATGCATGATTATGAACATATGGCCAAATTATTGTGCGAGGAAATATGCATAGATTGAGAGATGACCAAGTATATGCTTACCTCTAGGCCGTGACAGCAAGTGCAATGTGATTTTTGATTTGGAGGTGTTACAGATGAGTGGTGATGATCTGAACAGCTTCCCTACACCCTATGGAGTGTGTTTGAATGCTTGGACTTGATTGAAATTGGCTGGATCACTTCATGGCATCTCAACTGCACTTTGGTTAAAACCTTGAGCAATTGACTGGTGATTCTGAGAAATTAGTGTTCCAGTTATTGTTTAAGTGTTTGATCAGCTCATATGTGATGTATGTGAGGTGTGTGAGTGATTAGTTTGAGTGGAATTGCCCTCTAGCTCAAAACCCGATAGCTACCTTGCTAAGAAAGGCATTTTTGCCAAGAGAAAGAGATTTTGAGAAAGGCAAGTGTTGTAGGCCTTTGGTGTACTTAAACTGAACACAATTGAGCTCTATTTATAGTAGAGCAAGTTTGTTTTGCAAGGAATAGTGAATGGCAACTGCTAAGTAGGTTTGGCCAATGTTGGCCAATGGAAATGCAAGTCTCCTCTAGCCATTGACTAGAGGCTAGGGCACATGGATGTGGTTCCCTTGGTCTTGGATAAGTCTTGACTGAATTCAGTTGCAAATGGCTCAGTCCATGCCACCTTGATGCTTCCATTGAATGCTTCAATCCAAATTTGGAGTCTTGTCCCTATTTTGGCCATTCTAGGTTCAACATGCTATTTCTTATTCCATGGACTTTGGAGGCTTGGCTCAGTGATTGTCCCCTTTAGATTCAATCCTCAGATGTTTCCAAGTGGATAGGAGCATTTGAATTTGGCTGATTTTGGCAAATCGAGCAAAATTGCAAATTCTGCCTTGCCTTTGACAGATTTCAGCAAGGCAACTTGCCAATGTCATATCTCATGGTGTAAGTTGAATTTGGTAATGTTCTTGACCATTTTGGAAAGCCCTTACATGATACAACAACTATTTGAACATATTTGGTTTTGATCTCTTTTGAGTCCAAGTGAAAAATCCCCCTACATTTGGCAAAAAGTAAGGCAAAATCTGACTTAGTGAAATTTTCACTAAGTGTTGGAACAAAGTGTTTTCTCTTGATTTTGATCACTCCATAACTCAAAATCCATGAGGAATTTGGACATAGGTCAGTATGAAGCTTTTGTAGAGGGCAATGTGATCTACAAATCAATCTTTGAATGGGGCACAACGGCCTTGTGGTTTAGGAGTTATGGTCCTCCAAAGTTGGTGCATTAGTGGCACTTTTTCATGACTTAGAAAAATTTCTAAGTTTTATGGTTACCCCTTTTACAAGTTATCCAACTTTTCTTGATTTTTCTTGATGAATGATGATTCAAATCATACATTAACATCATTTTAGGGTTAAAAATCCATTTTGGTGAAAAATCTCAAAAAGTCAAAGTTGACTTTTGTGCACAGTTGACTTTTTATCAGATGAATTCCAAACTGTGCAATTCTTCAAGAAATCATGTCCTTGACCTAAATCAAACTTGATGGACATGTTCCATGGGTGTTATAGGGTATATTGGTGCATGTCATAGGGTTTGGGAGCATGTCCTGGTCAAAAATCAAAGTTACAGTTGACTTTTCCCTTAAAACCCTAATTGTGGTGCAGATGAAATTGAGACTTGTTGCTCAAGCTTCTTGGATTAATCCATTGTTCCAAATGGATCAATGTAGTATGTTGGAGACCCTCAAATCATGTCTTGAGGCCTTGGCTCATGATTTGCCCTAAAAGTCAACTTAGGGGTGAATTAGGTCAAGAAACCCTAATTCCTAATTTTTTTATGAATGCATCCCCTGAGGCAAAATTGACTGGATGATTGGGTCCATGAGGTTCCATGGAGTATATTAGGTTAGGTTTTGGATCATTGGCTTGTGCCCAGATGAAAAATTTCCATCTGGAGGCCCTGGTCGACCAAAACCCTAATTTGGTGACACTGTCGATCTTGAGGCTTGATCCACCTAGAAGGGAGCAACCTTGTGCTTAATCCTTGAAGTGGAAGTCCTTTTGATCCTTTATGGATGTTTGAGAGGTTAGACAAGTTGAAGATCATGTCATTCCTTGATTGATCCTTTGTCTAAGCACTCAGAGAGGGCTTGAAACCCTAATTTTAATTGTAGTGGGTGCTCACCCATCTTTGGGGAGACTAATGAGGCATGATGGTTCCTCCATATTGTGATGATGATTTGCACAATGATGGGAAATCTTAGTGGTCAAAATTTGGGGTATGACACTATGGTATTCCAATTACCTTCAACGCTACAAACATTGTTGAAGCCATTGACTGTTCCCAAGGGGGCGTCACAACCAACCACGCATCCATTCGATGCACCTCCAATGCTGAAATGCATTATATGTTTGATAGAAGCTCTGCCTTTGAACCAACGAATCCTGAAAAACTTCTGCCTACTACAAAAGGATGGTTCAAGTTTATCTTAACAAACATTAAACCTCGCAATACAAATAAATATTTTCTGTATCATGATGATAAGCTTCTCATCATGTGTCTTCTTAGGTCAATTCCTATAGATCTATCCCAAGTAATCTTTGACCATCTTAAAGAGTCAATCCTTCTGTCAAGAACCATGAACATATCATTCATCCCCTATGGAAGAGTGCTATCTGAAGTTCTCTTCAGAGCTAGAATTGTGCAAACAATTTGCAGAGTAAGAGGCGGTCCAGACACTGCTCTTGATAGAAAATTTTGTGAAACCTTCGACAATAGATGGTTCTCATAAAATTAGATGATTGATTAGAATTAGGCTAAGTTATTAACTTATAATGGTTTATTAAGTACATGCATTAGTATTGTTCATACCGTGTATTTATGATTAAAATAATGAAATATGTGTGGTCTTCTGTTCCACTTTTGAACTAACCATTCTCTAACACTTTCAATTCTTATGCTTACCTTATGTTTGCGCATTTATTTATGAAAAATAAAATCTTTTTTTTTGCAATATGTCTTTTTGTTTCACGCCTAGTTAATGTTTTCAAGAGTCACTCCTAAACATCCACTTATTGCGAATCTCTGACTCCCGTCAAATTAATTAGAAAACTCTTTGCGTGATCTCTTGATCTTCCCAAGATTGAGAGTCTGCTAGTATCCGTCTCTTACCCTATCTAGTCTAACGTCTAGGAAATGATGAACCTATCGTTTGGAGTCACTAGCATTTATTAACTCCCTCTATTCGTTGCCTATTTAAGGCATCTTGTTCACTTCTCTATTCATCATTCTAACCCATCTCAGTTAGTGTCTCTCTTTTGTATTTCCTCCAAAATGTCTACCTCACATTCAAAAGCCGCTAAGAGTGAAACCTCTGAGTTAAAAGTCTTGAATGAACTTACTATAAACTCCTGTTCCCTCAAAGAACATGGGTTGATAAGAACCTCGTCTGAGATACGGTGTCAGAAATGGGAGGGTTATCTTAACATGCTCCCAGGCCTCATTTACACCGACCTAGTTAAGGAATTCTGGGCAAATGCTAGCATCTTTTCAAATGTATATAATCAGCACATCATTCAGTCAGTCATTTTTGGATTCCCTGTAGTGATTAATCCCTCTATCATTGCACAAGCCATCAATTGTGATGAAATAGGTGATACTATTGAAGATTACAAAGAAAGAAATATCTTCAATGATCTCATCTACAAAATTCATTGTGGGAATGGTCATTCCAACTATGTTTCCACACTCTCTCCCTCTGCTAAAGTCTGGCATAGGTTCATGGAAACAAACTTAAGACCTAGAGAAATAGGAGTAAGAGTGATGTCTCACTCGGATCGACAATTTATCTTCTTCCTGGTCTACAGAAGAAAAATAAACCTCCCTCAAACCATGTTCAATTACATGCAAGAGAAAATTCTCTTATCTAAAGACAAGCCTTCCTTTAGTATTCCGTATGGAAGAGTCATATCTCGTGTCCTCGAGATTCAAGATGTGATCTCTAGACTAGAACACATTGGAGCAACTGAAGAATGCTCACCTATGAATTTCGCAGAATTCTCTGGGAATTTCTAAAGGATCATAGGATAGGGTTATGGTCATTTTGGTCTCTGTTTTGTGGCTTTGTTTCTTGCATTATGTATTCTCCTCTTGATAATAAATGAAATTTCCTTTTACTTTAAGAATTTCTTAAAAATCAGAAATGTTTACTTTGCTAAAATGCTCAAACTTTTTTATGATGTCAAAAAGGGGGAGAAATAGAAAAATGATTTTGACAGAAATATATCTTAAAAAGAAGAATGCAAAACTCAAACAAGTAAATCAATGATAATATGTTTGCTACTAATGTTTGTTGATGTTTAATCGAGGAACTCTGAACAAGTTCAATGGGCATTCTTAGAACAGGCTAAGAAAGAATAACTTTGTTAAAGGTTTTATGAAATGTTTTATCATACAATCAAAGTTGTACACATCGTGAACATGTGTTCAGAATCAGATTTACCCAGTACTGTTCAGAAGTTGAGAATTTTCTGAAAGTCAAAGTTATCATGATTCTCGTCTCACTTGGTTCAGAAGCTGTAAGCTGTCGGAGAATATGAGATTCAGAACATAAGAACCAGAAGAAGAAAAGCTCTGAAAGCAGTCAAGACAAGTCTGCATCTCAAGATGCTTTTCAGAAGAACTGTGCAAATTAGAAGTCAATGACTGTCTGAATATATGGATTGAAGATCCAAGAAGAATTAGTTCTGATTTTAACCAAGAACCAACTAAAAAGAAATGATTTGGTATTAGACTAAATCTACATTTGGTAATCAGACTCAGTATATAAAGATTGGTATCAGACTCAATCTATAGTGATATCAATCAGAGCTAAGTTGTGGAATGGTTTCCAATACCTTCACTGGTATCAATTTCAGCATACTAAGGAAATATCCTTCAAGTGGTATAAGAAGAATACCTTCAGTTGGTGTTAGACTCAACATACTCTGGTATCAGACTCAGTACATACTTTGGTATCAAACGAAGAGTCAGATCACATTTGTACCAACTTTAGAATTAAGCGTTGATTGATCACTAAATTAACCTTCCATTGGTATCTGATCAAGAATCAAGCTTTGATGAACCACTGAGTTGTGACAGTAGCAAGGTTCTAAGATGAAGGCCTATGTTCAAAGTCAGACTCTAAAAAGTCATGATCTTATTGGTGATTTAAAATTGATATATCTGAATTACGATTCTGAAGATCCCAATATCTGACTTAAGAAAACTAAGGGGAGACTACCCAGAAGATTCAAATGTTAAAATCTACAATCTTCATTAAGTCTGAAACTCAGGGGGAGTTTCTTAAAGACAGTGTCTGTTTATGATAAATAGCGTGGCTATGTTATTAGATGAGAACTGTTCTGTTTCCGTGCTAAAATGAATCTGCTGAAAAATAGAAAATGCTTTAGACGTCTCTGAAGATTATGAGCTCTGATACGACGTATAAAGAAACTAAGTTCTAAAGATCTGAAGACGAAAATTCTGATGAACTAGTCCAGATGCTGAAGACTTTTGTCTCCTTAAAGACAAGATATAGAAGTATTCCTTTTCTATTCTTTGTTCTGGCAACTCAAATTGTTATTTTGTGAGTCTTTGGATCATATGAGATTCTAGATGATCACAGATAAAACTTTGAGGATAACACATTCAGGGGGAGCTGTTGTTCCAGACTCTGAATATGTTTAGTTTTGGTGATTACCTTGTATAAAATGTTCAAACAAAATACATGGCTTTGTCATCATCAAAAAGAGGGAGATTGTTAGAGCAAGAGTTATCTCTACAAGTCGTCTCTATGTTTTGATGATAACAATGTGTATTTATGAAAGAACCATTTTATGTTCTAACGTGTGTTGTGTGCATATCATAATCAGAAGAAGATATCAGATCCAACAAGCACCAGCCAGATGAGCGTAATTGATTATATGCGAAGTTACTATGTGTGACACAAGTCGCAAGAAGCAAGTATGCTTTTGTATATGATCATAATCAGTCAGATCCAAGGATGCCGATATTGCTGTTGCAATGCTCTTATGGATGCTCTCTGAGAGTGGTTATGATTCTGAAGATAACGAAGCTTCTAAAGAGATAATCTTCTAGAGAACCGAAGTGCTGAAGATTACAATGACTTGAAGTTATGAAGGCTGAAGGCTCAGAAAACCAAGTGCAGAAAGACTCTGAAGACTTATGCGTTTTGAGGATTATGGTTCCAAAGGTCAAGTACTGAAGACTCTGAAGACAGATTCCTAATAGACAAGCTCTGAAGTTTCGGAAGACTTGAAGCAGTAAAGGATAACGGATTTAAAGACAAGTGCTGAAGTTCTGAAGGCTGATTCCTAATGGACGACTTCGAAAGACTAAAGACTTGGAGTTTCAGATAACCTGTTAAGAAGTCTCTACTCATGCTTCAATTAATTACCATCAGAAGCCTCTGAAGAATTAAAGACCCTGTTATAAAGTCTCTACTCATGCTTCAATTAATTACCATCAGAAGTATCTAAAGATTTGAAGACAAATGTTACCATTAGCAATGACTGTACACCGTTCTAAAAGACCAATCCCATCACTTCTACAGTAAAAAGAAGATATGGCAGTACAACTTTAATCATTGCATAACGACTCTTTTCAAATGACCAAAAGCTCTCCAACGGCTATATTTTACTTGGTTATTTAAAGGAAAGGAGCATGCACTTCTGAAGTAGTTGAAGTGTGTGTGATGATAGCCACAACGATGAGTTCTCATTGTAACACTTAATATCTAAAGCTATCACCATTAACGTACGACCATTGTTGTTGAAGCTCAAGATCATAAATCAACAAAACAACAATAATTGAAACAGAAGTTGTTGATGAAGAAGACAACATTACAAATCAGTCAAGTCATCAATCACCTTCTCGTCTGAGCTACATTGAAGATCTAAAGCAAGGAGTTGTTGCTCGAAGCTTGCTCAACCAAGAAGACGAAGAAGAAGAAGATCTACAAGATGTCATCAACTGTTAAATCAATATACATCTTTGTAGAATGAAAAGAAAGCAAGGAGTTGTTGCTCATATCTTGCTCGAACACTTATATGTTCTTTTGTACTTAAACTTAGGAGTTATCTGCTTGTTAAGAAGCATATTTGTAATCTCCTGTTTAACTAATTCTATGTGAATTAGGATTCCTCAAGTGATCAGTGTGATCAGAGACTTAAGAAGACAATGGCGAGATGTCATTGTGGAAAATCCTGAAATAGGGTCAGTAAACGTTATATTCATTGCGATGAATCCTTAAACGTTTTGCTGTGAAATCCTAGCAGTAGATCTTGCGAGATTGGAACCTGCAGGTCAATGTTCGTTATATTCATTAAGTTGAATCCCTGAACAGTTCATTGTGTGTTAGTCACAGCTACGGTTGTGCAAGTTGTTAGTCACTAGTTGTTACTCGTGCATCTGTAATCGGATTTGGTTATAGTGGATTAAGTCCTTGTGTTCAAGGAGAAATCACCTGAGGAGGGTGGACTGGACTAGCTTGAGAATGGCTCAAGTGAACCAGGATATATCGTGTGTTCTTTACTCTTGCTTATGCTTTGATGTATTGTTTATGATTTACTCTAAATTATCAGAACCTTACATAAACAAATCAGAACCTTGCTTCTTAACTCTGATAAGCTTCCGTACCGCAAGTTCTAAATGATGCATATCTTATTCAGACTCTCCCTGTCAGATATGCTTTACGCATTGACAAGTCTGAATGCTACTTCGCCAGTCAGAGTCTCTCAATGAACTCTGATGTTCTCTTAGTGCTTTAACGATAAGAAGCGAAAAGTTTTTAAGAGTGAAAACACAATTTAGACCCCCCCTTTTCTTGCGTTTTTCTCGCACCTTCAGGTATACGTCATCAAAAGTCTCCTCCAAAGATACCACAATTGAATGGGTTAGCCGAAAGAATGAATAGAACTTTGGTGGAAAGGGTGAGATGTTTACTTTCTCAATCAAAGTTGCCAAAATATTTTTGGGGAGAAGCTTTGAACACGGTTGTACATCATTTAAACCTCACTCCGTGTGTTCCGTTAAAATTTGATGTTCCAAATCATGTTTAGAGTGGTAAAGATGTTACCTACAACCATCTTCGGGTGTTTGGATGCATGGCTTATGTGCATATTCCGAAGGATGAGAGATCAAAATTGGATGAGAATTCGAAGAAATGTGTGTTTGTTGGGTATGGACTTGATGAGTTTGGGTATCGATTCTTTGATCCGATTCAATGGAAACTTATTCGTAGTCGTGATGTCGTATTCATGGAGGATTATACCATTGAGGACATAGACAAAGTTGAGAATAAAGATCTGATTTTTGAAGACGAAGAAATGGTTGATACAGACTCAACTACTATTGCTCATATCCCTATCACTTTCGAAGATGTTCCAATTGAAAATCAAGGTATGGATTTAAATATTGATAATGTTTTAAATCCTAATGACATTGTTGATGTAGGTGCTACGGAAGATGTTGTTGAAAACGAGGTTGATCAAGAGGTTGAAAGTGTTGAGCAACCGGTTACTTCTAATGAGTTGAGGCAGTCTATTCGGGATAAAAGGCCTTCCGTTCGATACCCCTTAAACGAGTATGTTTTTCTTACCGATGGTGTAGAACCCGAAAGCTTTAAAGAAGTTTTGGAGGATGAGAACAAAAAGGAGTGGATGAATGCCATGGAGGATGAAATGCAATCACTTTGTGAGAATAATACCTTTGAGTTAGTGAAGTTGCCAAAGGGTAAGAGAGCATTGAAGAATAGATGGGTTTATCGGATTAAGCAAGATGAGTGTACTTCTCAAAGAAGATACAAGGATCACTTGGTGGTAAAAGGTTTTAAACAACAGGAAAGTGTTGACTTTGGGGAGATTTTTGCTCCGGTTGTGAAGATGCAATCTATTCGAGTGGTTCTTGGGCTAGCCACTAGTCTTGATTTGGAAGTAGAGCAAATGGATGTGAAGATAACTTTCCTTCATGGTGATCTACATGAAGAAATTTACATGGAGCAACCGGATGGATTCCGAGAGAAAGTCAAAGAAGACTATGTTTACAAATTGGTAAAAAAGTCTTTATGGTTTGAAACAAGCACCTCGCCAATGGTATCAAAAGTTCAACTCGGTGATGATTGAATATGGGTACAAGATGACTAAGGCCGATTATTGTGTGTTTTTTCCGGAATTTCTCTGAAGGTGATTTCATTATTCTCTTGCTTTATGTGGATGATATGTTAATTGTTGGAAAGAATATTTCAAGAATTAAAGAGTTGAAGAACACTTTGAGTGAATCTTTTGCTATGAAGGATTTAGGAGAGGCTCAGAAAATTCTTGGTATTGAAATTGTTCGAGATCGAAATGAGAAGAAGTTGTACTTGTCACAAGAAAAGTATGTGGAGAAAGTCCTTCGGCGTTTTAATATGGATAAGGCTAAAGCGGTGAGCATTCCACTTGCTTCTCATTTCAAGCTTAGTCATAAAATATGTCCATCTACTGATGAAGAAAAGTTAAGTATGAAGAACATTTCGTACTCGTCGGTTGTTGGTAGTTTGATGTATGTTATGGTTTGTACAAGACCCAATATTTCTCATGCCGTGGGGATGGTGAGTCGTTATCTCTTAAATCCGAGAAAAGATCATTAGGAGGTCGTAAAGTGGGTAATGAGATATTTGCGTGGCACTTCAAATTTGAGACTAACTTTGGGATGCAAGAAGCCTATGTTGGTTGGGTATACAGATTCGGATCTAGCCGGAAGCTTAGATGATCGAAAATCCACTTCGGGGTATATGGTGACTTTTGCCGGGGGAGCCGTGGCTTAGCAATCAAAGTTGCAAAAATGTGTTGCACTCTCTACTACTGAAGTCGAGTTTATAGCCGTCGTGGAAGCGTCCAAAGAGTTGTTATGGTTGAGGAAATTTTCAATGGAACTTGGTGTGAAACAAGAAAAGTATGTCTTATTTTGTGATAATCAAAGTGCCATTCACTTATCGAAGAATTCCTCCTTTCACTCGAGGTCGAAGCATATTGATGTTCGTTATCATTGGATTCGTGATGCATTAGATTCCAAGTTAATGGAGCTTGAGAAGATTCGCACAAATGACAATGGCTCTGATATGTTGACGAAGGTGTTGCCAAGAGGAAAGTTTGAGTTTTGTCGTATGGAAGCCGGATTGGTGTTGCCCTCCAACTAGTTGGTCGGGGGAGTTTGTTGGGCTATCCCTCCTATTTGGAGAGGCCCAAATTGATGTGGGTTAGTGGCCCATTTGTTTCTATGACTTTGTTATTACCCAACAAATAGAATTAGGTTAATTTTATTCATTGTGTGTGAAAAACAACAAGAAAAGTAGAGAGAAGAGTGAAGTCTCGCAGCCCTATTTCAGCACAGAGCAATTCCACTAAATTGGAGGTTGCGCAAAATCCAACGGTCGGATCGTTCTGAAATTTTTACACAATGTTCATGACTCATATGAGCATATTCTGAGCGATTTTTATTAGATTCGGAGCTTTCTAAGTTAGTCTGTCGAGTCTATCTTTGAGGTCTGAATTTCTTTGTGTTTTTGGGTTGTTTTTGTCTCTCTTGATTATTGTTGTATTCCAAGATTGATTGCAAATTTTGATGATGTTTATGTATGCCTCTAACTAGTGTTAGAGAGAATCTTGATTATACCCATTGATTGATAATAGTGGAGGATTTAAGTGGCCTACGGGTCCCGTGATTTTTTACTCCTAGTTAACAGAGGTTTTTCCACGCTAAAATCTTGTTGTGTTGTTTTATGTGTTTTTGTTGATTGTCGTGGCATTTGGTATTTGAGAGAGATTGTCTTGTTGGTTTATTCCGTTGCGTTTATGGATTTCCTCCCAACAACATAGAAAAAAATACCCTTTTTGGTCCTTTAACTTTACCTCTGGGTTCATTTTGGTCCCTTAACTTTAAAAAGTGTCATTTTAGTCCCTTAACTCTTCAAAACGTTCTATATTAGTCCTTTTGTCTTATTAGCGACGAATTTAGCGACTGATTTTTGAATTTTTCCATCGCTAATAAGACGAAAAGGACTGATATGGAATGCTTTGAAGAGTTAAGGGACCAATATGACACTTTTTAAAGTTAAGGGACCAAAATGAACCCCGATGTCATACCCCAAATTTTACCCTCAGATATTCTGATAGTTTGCATATTATCTTGAGTCAGTCGTCTCGCATTTTAGTTAAACATCTCATTAATCATGCATTTTTCGTTAGAATTTAATTTGTTTTATTTCTTTTTTTACTAACCATTTTCAATTATCTTTTTTATTATTTTTAGTTTTACTATTATTATTTCTTTTTTATTATTATTATTATTAGTTTTATTATTACTAAGCTTTATTATTATTATTAGTTTTATTATTACTAAGCTTTATTATTATTATTTTTATTATTATTATTACTTTTATTTTTTTGTTTGTCTTCATGTCCATAAAGGGAAAAATGGTAAGTTGGGACCACTACATTGTAGTATAAACACTTCACATGGATTGCCAACTTGGACTTATCAATGGCCAAGAATCATTCTCACATTTCACATGGATTGCCAACTTGGACTTATCAATGACCAAGAATCATTCTCATAAAGTCACATGGATTGCCACATCAACACTCCCACCTCATTCACACTATAAATAATATCTCTCTTTCTCTCATTTTTTGGCACCAACAATACCACACATACATTCTCAAAACCTTGCACATTCATTACATATTTTTTAAGCCAAATCTTTCTTTTGTTTTTTTTTAGGAATCAAATTTTATCATTTTCTTTTACTTACATAATACCCATAAACATTCACCATCTTCACCACAACAACAACTTCCATCAAAACACTTTTACTTCGTTCTACACAACAAGCTTAACCTTTGCTAGCTTTGGAGTTTATGAGTATCATTCATCCTTTATTTTTGTTCATACCATATATAGTTAGTAGTTTAGTGTGTGTGTGTATATATATATATATATATATATATATATATATATATATATATATATATATATATATATATATATATATATATATATAGTTTTTGAAGATATGTTGTAAAAATGTAATATTTTATGTGTTCATGTTTTTATTATTGTTATATTATTATTAAGATTTATTTATTTTTGTACCTAAATTTTTTCATTTAAATTTAATGATTAAACTTTTTTTTTTTAAATAAAAAATACGAAAGAAGAAGACTGTTGGAATCTAGCATTCTAGCAGAAACCTCGAACGATTGGTCTCAAGTCTCGCACTTTGGGGTAGCCATTCATTCATTCTTTCGCTCCTCAAAATACCTTTAATCAACTTGGACGCATAAGAGCCGTCAAGATCTAGCATCTTGTCACAACTCTTCGAACAATTGACTTTCATATCAACTTGGACGAATAAGAGCCGTCAAGGTCTAGCATATTGGCATAACTCTTTGAGCAATTGATTATCGTCAATAGCTCGTTGTCCATTAATTATTTTTCATTTCAACTTGGATGAGTAAGAGCCGTCAAGATCTAGCATCTTGGCACAACTCTTCGAACAATTGATTATCTTCAAGAGTTCATTGTCCGTCAAATATTTTTCATTTCAACTTGGATGAATGAGAGCCGTCAGGATCTAGCATCTTGGCGCAACTCTTGAACAATTGATTTCTATCAAGCGTTCACTGTCCATTAAACATTTTTCATACCAATCTTGAATGAAAAGGACTGTTAGAGTCTAGCACTCTAACAAACCCTTTGAACTATTGATCACCATCAACTGTTTGTCATTCTTAAAATATATTTAAGCCACTTTTAAACCACTAGCTTTTCCAAGAGATAGCCATTAATCTCTTGTAACTTCTTACTAAACTTTTCTTAGAGATATTCATTAAACTCTTCTCCTAAATAACCAATCCTCACAAGCTTTGCTTTCAAGCTTTTCACCGTAGTAGCCAGAACTACGGACGCTCTGATTTCTCAAGTTCATCTTGAGAATACGTAGGCATAGGATTGCGAGATCCTAGCGAGCTACCTTTTTGTTTTTCCACCTTTTTCTTTTTCTTTCGTTTCCTTTACATCCAATGCCTTCTTGGATTCCACCTTTCCATTTTTCATCGTAGCCTCAAACTACGAAGGCTCTGAGTTCCTCATTGCACTATGAGGATACGTAGGCACGAGATTGTGAAGTCTTGTCGAGCCCCCTAGTAATAAAAACCTTTAGGTCCTTTCTCTTTAATATGAAAATATTTCTCCCTTTTCCATCTCAATAACTAGAAGATATAGAAACAAACCTTAAGCTAACACTCATTCAATCCTAACTAAATGATTCCCGTTAAGTACAACGGACGTGAGGGGTGCTAATACCTTCCCCTTGCGTAACCGACTCCCGAACTCAGACAATGGTTGCGATGACCATATTCTTATCCTTTCTTTTAAGGGTTTTATTCGATATTTTCCCTTTCCTTCTATGGAATAAATAAAGATCGGTGGTGAATCTGTTAAGTCCATCTCGCGGGCGTGCGATTGCGCTTCGCGAGGTCGTTCTCATTTTTTGAGGTACGACAGATGGCGACTCTGCTGGGGAGATCTCATCCTTAAGTGAGTCAAGCCTAGTTTAATTAGGTTTTCGTATGTGTGTTTAGCTTTGTTGTTTCTCTTCCTTCTTTGATTATATGTTTTATTTCTCTTGCTTTACATATATGTATCTGTACATCCTGTGTGGGCTTTGGGTATCTGATATCTTGAATAAAGCTCTACACCCGAGTTTTGGAAAAAGCAGAGAGAAAACATAAGGTTAGATTTGGTAGTTAGTAGTGTTAGACTACGAGGGCAAGCTCCTTGTAGCAACTAACATGAAGGCTCCTCTAGAGTAGACCTGTTTATAGATCTCGTTATAAAAATAGCTAGCCTGTTGCATAACGTTGATTCATAAAGGGTCCATGACTCTAGGTCCCCCATTTAGAACCAGTGTTATTTTGGTGGTTGCGTAATATTGGACTTCAAGGATATCTCCTTGCTCTAACCAATATGAAAACCCCGATCACAATAGACCTTTTCGTCACTCTCGTTGTAAAATGGCCAGCCCGTTGCATAACGTTGATACGACTAAGGTCCGTGACTCTGAAACCTTATCAAAAACCTAGAAAATATCCCGTGAGTGGGTTTATGGGTAGATAATCTAGAACTATCCGTTATAGGGAGACCTACCTAATAGGATGTTCTGATTTATTCGGGTTATCTCAGATCCTAACCACCTTACATTGCATTTTCTTTCTGCATCCTGTGCTGCATTGCATTGCATATCATTTGCATCTTTGCATGTTTCATTGCATACGTCTCTTCGTCCAGTTACTCATCTCCAGCTGTCTCTATATTCCAGTGTCATCAGCGAGTCGTCAAGCTGATTCCTCGACACCGATACAGGACTAGAGCTAACATCAGACGCAGAATGTCAGAACAACCCTCTGCCAGGGCAAGTGAAGCTTCAGTCGACTTCAGCTCAGCTACTTTTCGAAGACAGGCCAGCTCATCCATGTTGTTGACTAGTCACTATGCCATGTTTCTTATTATTTGCATTTTCCTTTATTTTGTACTAGCTGTTTGCTCCAAATTACGTTTGTACTTTCACAATTAATGAAATGAGTATTTGCAACTTTTTGATTCAATTCATTTGAGTTTGCTATTCACTTCTTAATAGTTCCTCTTTCAAAAAAAAATTCTCTTGTCCACTTTCTTTTGATTATGCAAAGATTGGAGGGAGGATGATGAAAACGTTATACCCATAATTGTTGTTGGTATGCTTTCAAATCAAAACTTTGCTGACGATGTAAGGCATTGTTTCAACCCCTAAACACTGGAGACATAAGGAAGATAATCCCTCGTCAACCCCTTTGAGCCTAGAAGTAGGAGTTTCTTTTCTTTACAAATAAAAAACCTGCAATCTTAACCTAGGGCAGGGTTGTTCTCAATTAACTTGATTATGCATTCAAATACAAGAGTTTCATGCGAGACGCCTTTCAACAAAAGGATGCATTCACATATTTTCCTTCGCACACACAAGCCAGTGTCAAAGAGGTCTTTCAAGTCAAACGCCAATGATGGTTCATTGTAATCATTAAGCCAGGCAGTCACTAAAAAAAGAGAGTGAAAGAAAAAATCAAAATAAAAGCCCGCTAAGTCAAAACCTATAAAGGAGACTTAGGCAAAATTTGGGACATCCCACTGGTTGTAAGCTCAAATGACACAGTTCAGGCAAAAGTTAGGGATAACAAAAGTCATTCAAGAGGTTACCAAAATCATCAAAGATAAAACGAGTTGACTGAGGTCCTCACCAAAAAACAACAAAATGTTGTGAGAAGCAGTGATCGCCATCTCAAGTTCATTGAACCATCATCATTACTATCATCAGTGCAATTCCTAACTCATGGGAATTTGAGTGCATAGTTTGAGTTAACTGAGCATAGGACTGGAGAACATCACGAAGATTGGGTGGGCACAAATAAACTTTGAGCTTTTATCCTTTGTTTCATAAACTGTGAACCAGACCACGTTATAACCCTCAAAAGACCTAACTGAAGCAAGGTTATTTTGAAAGCATACTACAGCAAGGTTGCGTAAACTGACTCCAAAGATCATTGTAGATCATCTGTTTTGGCATCACACCTTTTGCTTAAACTTTTCACTTTAATGTCTTGAACCGCCGTGTTCTGATTAATGACTCGTATACGTTGCACCTCTTTCAAAATGATTTTGATTTCAAAAGTTGCATGAACTTTGCATTTACCATGTTTGTACAAATACTTTTGCTTGCAAACTAGCTTTCCTCTTAAGGAATTTTCAAACATTTGAGAAACTTGGTCGGTGATCTAATCAGGGGCAAGTTCCTTCCATATCTTGTTGAGAATCAGTTCAAGATTTGTGGTTTAATGACGACTTCTCAGAATTGGTTAATACAGAAGATTTTTCAAGACTCATACTGGGGCAAGCTTTCCCAGTGTATAGTAAAACAATCATCTTTCAAGACTCAGACCGGGACAAGCTTTCTAAGAGCACCATGAAACGGTCATTTCCAGAATCAATCAAGCTAAAGCAATGATCAGCTTATCTACAATAATCAGCTAGTCTGGGGCAGTTTACCTGAAGAATCCCCAAGCAACGCTTTATCCTTCCTACAAGGATAATCACTTGATACAATTCACCAGTGTGGCAATGATGTGTTCAGCAGTAACATCTCTAGTCCCAAGCAGAATGGCAGTGATCTCCGTGTAGAGGAATCAGTCTTCCAGTCTTGTCTTCCCAAAGAGTTGAGTCGTGTCTTCGGCATCTACATTTGCATTTTCATTTGATCATATATCATCTGTATAATTTATACCATATGCATAGTATGAGTGTTTCATCCTCATTTGCATTTCTCCCAAGGTCGTGTCGTTATCCACGTCTCACCTTGTGGTCAAAGTCCAACTTACTTGGCACCTACCAAACAGATATTGTCGTGTTTATCTGACGTTCTTCCAGATATGACCTTTCTTATCTGATTATTTTTCCGGATATGTTTGTTCCTCTTTTGTGTCCAATTCCGTTCTTGGATGTCATATATATTTGTCTCCTCTGATGTTTTACCAGATCGAGTCTTCTGTTCTGACGTTTTCCCAGAACTCTCTCTTTGAATTATTTGATTTTTTTACAGATATACCCCTTTTCTTTACCATCTGATGCTTTTTCGGATGTGTCTCTCTTTCTGATGTTTTTCCAGATTGAGTCTTTTGTTCTGATGTTTTTCCAGAACCTATCTGATGTTTTTCCAGATATTTCGCTTTGTTTATTCTGATGCTTTTCCGGAATGACATTGCTTTTGCCATCTAATGCTCTTCCGGATGTGTCTCTCTTTCTGATGTTTTTCCAGATTGAGTCTTTTGTTCTGATTTTTTTCCAGAACCTATCTGATGTTTTTCCAGATATTTTGCTTTGTTAATTCTGATGTTTTTCCGGAATGACATTGCTTTTACCATCTGATGCTCTTCCGGATGTGTTTCTCTTTCTGATGTTTTTCCAGATTGAGTCTTTTGTTCTGATGTTTTTCCAGAACCTATCTGATGTTTTTCCAGATATTTCGCTTTATTAATTCTGATGCTTTTCCGGAATGACATTGCTTTTACCATCTGATGCTCTTCCGGATGTATTTCTCTTTCTGATGTTTTTCCAGATTGAGTCTTTTGTTCTGATGTTTTTCTAGAACCTATCTGATGTTTTTCCAGATAGTCCTTTGTAATTCTGATGCTTTTCCAGAATTTCATTTCTTTTGCCATCTGATGCTTTTCCGGATGTGCCTTTCTCTTTCTGATGTTTTTCCAGATTGAGTATTTTGTTCTGATGTTTTTCTAGAACCTATCTGATGTTTTTCCAGATAGTCCTTTGTAATTCTGATGCTTTTCCAGAATTTCATTTCTTTTGCCATCTGATGCTTTTCCGGATGTGCCTTTCTCTTTCTGATGTTCTTCCAGATTAAGTCTTTTGCTCCTGATGTTTTTCCATAGCACTTTTTGTGTCTATCTGATGTTCTTCCGAATATGACCTTGTTTATCTAATGTTCTTCCAGATATAATGTTGCTTATCTGATGCTCTTCCAGATATGTTTTCAAAACCCTTTCCCGTACATTTAATGCTCTTCTAAATGTTTCGTATGTATCTTTAGAATTCTTGTCTTCATCTAATGCTCTTCTAGATGTCTTCAATTTGTTTCTGACTTTGGTTAACGGCTGCTGAATGTTTTCGAGTCTGTTTCCATTCTCCATCCAATGCTTTCCTGGATGTGTGGCGGAGTTTATTCGATGATTTTCTGAATATCTCTAATATGCGTCCCGGAGTTTATTCAATGTTCTTCTGAATGTCTCAATTGTCTGTTATTTTCCAGAGTCTATTCAATGCTTTTCTGAATACCTCTGGTGTTTGCTTATCTCATGTATTTTCCAGTTTTTTTCCCACCTCATTCAATGATCTTCTGAATGTCGTGACTCTTTTCCATCCATTTCCATTCATGGATGATGACTTTTGATTCCCCAGTGGAGACCATCTTTCCGGTTCTGCTTCCATTGAGGAACTTGTGTTATCTTTTCTTTCTAAAGTGTCAGCCGATCACGCTTGAATCAGTTGTCTCATCACTTTAGATATTCCCCAGTTTTGTTTCAGCTTTCGTATTTTTCCCCAGTGAGTGATTGCTCATTGTGTGGACTTTGTCCTTGCCTGCTTTCGTGTTCGTTTTGCATTTACCATTTCACACTTTTCATCATATTAGAGTTCATAGCATGTCAGCATCTTAGTTTGTTTCTTTGGTCCATAGCATTGCATGTCAGTGCGTCTGAGGGCAAAATTTTCGGTTATCTATATTCAAATACCTTCCACCATGATTTCATGAAGACTATCATCACTCATGTCATCCGGTGAAGATATTTAAATAGGGGCAACTGTCATACCCCAAATTTTACCCTCAGATATTCTGATCGTTTGCATATTATCTTGAGTCAGTCGTCTCGCATTTTAGTTAAACATCTCATTAATCATGCATTTTTGTTAGAATTTAATTTGTTTTATTTCTTTTTTTACTAACCATTTTCAATTATCTTTTTTATTATTTTTAGTGTTACTATTATTATTTCTTTTTTTTATTATTATTATTAGTTTTATTATTACTAAGCTTTATTGTAATTATTAGTTTTATTATTACTAAGCTTTATTATTATTATTATTATTATTATTATTACTTTTATTTTTTGTTTGTCTTCATGTCCATAAAGGGAAAAATGGTAAGTTGGGACCACTACATTGTAGTATAAACACTTCACATGGATTGTCAACTTGGACTTATCAATGGCCAAGAATCATTCTCACATTTCACATGGATTGCCAACTTGGACTTATCAATGGCCAAGAATCATTCTCATAAAGTCACATGGATTGCCACATCAACACTCTCACCTCATTCACACTATAAATAAGATCTCTCTTTCTCTCATTTTTTGGCACCAACAATACCACACATACATTCTCAAAACCTTGCACGTTCATTACATATTTTTTAAGCCAAATCTTTTTTTTGTTTTTTTTTTAGGAATCAAATTTTATCCTTTTCTTTTACTTACATAATACCCATAAACATTCACCATCTTCACCACAACAACAACTTCCATCAAAACACTTTCATTTCCTTCTACACAACAAGCTTAACCTTTGCTAGCTTTGGAGTTTGTGAGTATCATTCATCCTTTATTTTTGTTCATACCATATATAGTTAGTAGTTTAGTATATATATATTTTTAGTTTGTGAAGTTATGTTGTAAAAATGTAATATTTTATGTGTTCATGTTTTTATTATTGTTATATTATTATTAAGATTCATTTATTTTTGTACCTAAATCTTTCCATTTAAATTTAATGATTAACCTTTTTTTTAAAAATAAAAAATACGAAAGAAGAGGACTGTTGGAATCTAGCATTCTAGCAGAAACCTCGAACGATTGGTCTTAAGTCTTGCACTTTGGGGTAGCCATTCATTCATTCTTTCGCTCCTCAAAATACGTTTAATCAACTTGGACGAATAAGAGCCGTCAAGATCTAGCATTTTGTCACAACTCTTCGAACAATTGATTTTCATCAAGCGTTCATTGTCCATTGAACCATTTTCATATCAACTTGGACGAATAAGAGTCGTCAAGGTCTAGCATATTGGCATAACTCTTTGAGCAATTGATTATCGTCAATAGCTCGTTGTCCATTAATTATTTATCATTTCAACTTGGATGAGTAAGAGCCGTCAAGATCTAGCATCTTGGAACAACTCTTCGAACAATTGATTATCTTCAAGAGTTCATTGCCCGTCAAATATTTTTCATTTCAACTTGGATGAATGAGAGCCGTCAAGATCTAGCATCTTGGCGCAACTCTTGAACAATTGATTTCTATCAAGCGTTCACTGTCCATTAAACATTTTTCATACCATTCTTGAATGAAAAGGACTGTTAGAGTCTAGAACTCTAACATAACCCTTTGAACTATTGATCACCATCAACTGTTTGTCATTCTTAAAATATATTCAAGCCACTTTTAAACCACTAGCTTTTCCAAGAGATAGCCATTAATCTCTTGTAACTTCTTACTAAACTTTTCTTAGAGATATTCATTAATCTCTTCTCCTAAACAACCAATCCTCACAAGCTTTGCTTTTAAGCTTTTCACCGTAGTAGCCAGAACTACGGACGCTCTGATTTCTCAAGTTCATCTTGAGAATACACAGGCATAGGATTGCGAGATCCTAGCGAGCTACCTTTTTGTTTTTCCACCTTTTCTTTTTTCACCTTTTTCTTTTTCTTTCGTTTCCTTTACATCCAATGCCTTCTTGGATTCCACCTTTCCATTTTTCATCGTAGCCCCGAACTACGAAGGCTCTGAGTTCCTCATTGCACTATGAGGATACGTAGGCACGAGATTGTGAAGTCTTGTCGAGCCCCCTAGTAATAAAAACCTTTAGGTCCTTTCTCTTTAATATGAAAATATTTCTCACTTTTCCATCTCAATAACTTGAAGATTTAGAAACAAACCTTAAGCTAACACTCATTCAATCCTAACTAAATGGTTCCCGTTGAGTACAACGGACGTGAGGGGTGCTAATACCTTCCCCTTGCGTAACCGACTCCCGAACTCAGACAATGGTTGCGATGACCATATTCTTATCCTTCCTTTTAAGGGTTTTATTCGATATTTTCCCTTTCCTTCTATGGAATAAATAAAGATCGGTGGCGACTCTGTTAAGTCCATCCCGCAGGCATGCGATTGCGCTTCGCGAGGTCGTTCTCATTTTTCGAGGTACGACACCCGAGGTAAAGTTAAAGGACCAAAAAGAGTATTTTGCCAACAACATATTGTCATACCCTAAATTTTGACCAGACATTTTTATTTTTTTCAATTTCACCTGTCTATATTTTCATACTATATCATCTGTATATCATATCATATATTTTTTTCATAAATATTATTTGAAATTTATCAGCCGAAATTAACATGTTTTTTCCAGGTATTTTTGGTCAAACTGAAAAGTCAACAGTGCAAAAAAGTCGGTATTCGGACAATTTTTAAAATCAAACTTTCAGACATCATTTTTAATTTATTTTTCGCGTACTTTATCCCGATGTACTTATTTTAATTTTTTGACATTCCAGTCATCATGTTCCTGACCCGTCCGAACCTTTTTAGCGAGTAAAATCAATTTCAAAATTTGACAAAACGCTGTATTTTTTCAATACGTATATTTTTTTCTGATCGTTTTGGTGTGTTCACTTATTTTTTCGAAAACTTTGATACCAAACATTTTTATCGTTTTTGAACGGTTTCAGTTCCGGTTTTAATTAATAATAATTTTTATTAGCTAGATTTATTTTTTTTCTAGACTTATTTCTATAATTATTATTATTATATCATCACATTTTTCTTTTTATAAAATATTTCTAGTATTTACGTTTTTTTTAGTTTGAAATATATGTGTGGATCAAAATTATACATAAGAATACACTACCACATACATGAATCCATGCCACTTTGTTTCTTGTTTCTAGTACTTTAAACAATTTTATTTTACTCAACATATAATACACAACTCATTCAATGAATTCAATCATTCAAGCCAAAAATTTCTAACTTGTTTCTAAGTCTTTGTCCAACAACAAACTCATTTCCAACATGAACTCCAATATTCAAAGCTCATATGTCATGTCATACATCATTTTCTTCATCTCCAAGTCATAAATTTCACTATAAATAGATGCATAGTTTCACTATAATGAAAAAGAAAAAAAAACAAAGTTCCTACATTCTTGATTTCTCTAAAAATTTGCTCCTCCCTCACTATATTTTTTCCGCAACAAGTTGTAGAAATTTCAGAATCAATTTTCAACTTAAAAAGTAAAAAGAGAGAAAATATTTTCAATTAGCTAGAAACTAGGAATTCATTGTTTTCTGTGTGGTGATAGAAAGTTGTTATATTCACTTGTTTAGTTTCAGTTCAGAATTTTTGAAAACAAGTGTTTGAATTGTTGAAACACAATTCGGTGCATACAATTTCACAGCAACTCTTGCAAAAACAACAACATCGACGAAATCACCGAAACCGCAACTTCAATCCAATTCATAAACAATCCTTCATCAATTTCAACAATTCCATTCCACCTGCAAATAACAACAAAGATTTTATCATCACAAATCAATTACCGCAAGCAAGCTTCGACGCCGACATCAACAACCACTGCAGCCACAAATCCGCAGCAAGAAACAGAGGCAGTCGCAGAGCAGAGGGGATAGCATCGCAGACGAGCCAGTATGAGACGGAAGCAAGCCATTGCCGGAGGAAGCCGCGAACAGAGCCCCGACGTTGGGAAAACGTAGGATCGCAAGTTGAGACACGAAAGTGGCGAAAGAGAGAGCTTTGAGGTAAGTCCCAGATTTTCCAACTTTTATTTCTCACGAATACAAATATTATTACCCTTTTTTTTTTAATATTCATATATATTATTTGTTTGTTAAAAATGAATTGGGCTTACTTAAGCCCATTGATTTCTATTCTCACACTCTTTATTTCTAATCACACACCATGGTCCATGTAGTTTTTATTTTTAATTTTATCTTTGATTCAATTTCTATTTTAATAATATTGTTTAAATTTAGTTAAGTTGGTGTGATTACTAAAATAAATAAAATATTTTAAAATTATGTTTAAGTTATTAATTTATTTTTAATTAAATTTGTTAATTGATTAATTCCACATAGGTGTTAATTTGAATTTATCTTAAAACATTTTTATTTCTTTAATTTCAACTTGTTGTTTTTATCGTGTTAAATTTTATTCTTTGTGATGCCATGCATATTAATCTTGATGCTTTTCCTCGATTAATGTTTTATCACGATGTTTTACCGTGAATGTTTGTTATTTTATCACGATGCTTTCCCTTGAACTTTCTGTTTATTTTACACGATGTTTTGCCGTGTGCTTTCTAGTTGTTTTCACTGTGATGTTTTGCCACATATATCTGTTATTTGTTACTCGCGATGTTTTGCCGCGTATCTTTGTCTGCTGATTACATGATGCTTTTCCGTGTATTTAAGTTGATTTTTATTGTCTGATTACCATGATGTTTTTCCATGCGTATTCTGTAACCTTTTGTCAGTTTAATCTATTTCACGATGTTCTTCCGTGTATATTTTATCTCTCACGATGATTTGCCGTGTATTCATTTATTCCCTGATGTTTTGCCACGTATGCATGCTCCCTTATGATCTCTTTGTTCAAATTTAATTTTCTATTAGGTTTGAAGTAAGATAGACTTTAGGATATTTAACCAAGCATGATGACATTAGGGTATATTTCCCCTCTCGCCACCGTGCGATTTAAATTTTCTTTTCTGTAGTTCATGCCCTATAAGGGTGAACTACAACCGCTCTGATTTCTCAAGATCCCGTTGAGAATACGTAGGCATAAGACTGTAAAGTCTTAGCGAGCAACCTTTTCTTTTTTCATCGTCTCTTTACATCCGACGTTTTCCCAGATATTCGTATTTGCGACCTTTTTAGTTTTATCTCTTTCAATCCAAAGTTTTCCTGGATATTTTCAACCTTTTTATTTACGTCTCTCCTTCCATCCGATGCTTTTCCGGATATTCATATCTGCAACCTTTTCTTTTTCCTATCTTCTTTTGCAAATCTGACGTTTTCTCGGATATCTATATCGCACCCTTTTAATAAAAAGAAGATTCACATACACTGGTACTAAGAGGAGCATTATTCCCGGTGAAACTACTCTTAGTTTGGCCTCTCTTTGAGCTATAAGCCCCAAAAACACTGTGCACATAAATAAATGTTTTAAACAATAAACAAACCTTCCATGGGCCTCTCAAACTCCCTCTTTTAAAAAAACTTTCCTTTTGATTTAGATTCAAATTTATAGTTGTTATCAAAATTTCTTCAATTTCTTGAATAACTAACCATACAGCTGTGTTTATAATACTGGAAGCTTGCTCACCTGTAAGTTCTACCAGCTTTCTTTACATGCTTGTTTATATACCTGTATATCTACTTAGAGTTTTCCCCAATAACTAGGTTTAGGCTTAGATAAAACCAGTGGTTACTCTTTCAATAAAGTCAAAACTAGTTCCCTATAGGAAATGTCAGATACAGTCTTCCCTCCTCTTGGGCTTATACAATATGGAACAGAGAAATGCATTATTCCCGGTGAAACTTTTCTCAAGACTGTCACTATTAGAAATTTTTCAATAAATTCATTTCCCCAGAGAGGATTAATTCCCGGTGAAACCTCTCTTGAATTTCTTCAAACCCTAGAACTGTTCACTAAAGAAAGGATTATTCCCGGTGAAACATTTCTTGAACTTTTCTTAGGTTTGGACCCACAAGCTTCCTAAAAGCATCCCCAACCTTCTCTTGGGCTTTGTACAAGGACCCTCATGCTTCTTAGAAGTTCTCATGCCTCCTCTTTGGCTTAGTACAAGGACCCAAAAGACCTCCTACATGTATAGGATAGAACCTAGTCATCATTTGTTAGAGTAGTCCTCCAAAGAGTCAGAACATTAGACAAATTTAGGGTTGATTCTCATCCCTTAAAACATCACCTCCTCTTGGGCATCATACAAAGATCATCCTTCAGTTAAGAGTTAACCTCTTCATACTAGTAGACTTGGAAAGTCTCGTATTCTCTTGGATCTTAAAGAAACCCTCAAGTTTCCTAAAAGAATAGGAAAAAACCTGATCACTTTATCAATCTCCAACAGAGTTAAAACCTCCATAGGTTTCAAAACTCAATCTTTAAACCCTCAATCAGAACCTCAAGGCATCTGATATTTCAACTCTTCTACACTCAGCAAGAGTTGATTCCCCAATTTGGACCTGTCTCTGGATCTCAATAATCCTCAGCAGAAGCTAGTCTCCTCTTAGGCTTCATATAAGAAATTCCCCAATTAGCCTCCTCTTAGGCTTCATATAAGAAATTCCCCAATCAGCCTCCTCTTAGGTTTTGTATAATGATTTTCCCTAAGAAGTTTAGCTTTAATATTGGGCTTTGAACAAGACACAAATACACATCTAGCTTCAATCTTGGGCTTTAAACAAGACACCAAACATCTTTTTCCTCCCATAGAATAGAAGGAACTACGATTGCTCTGATTTCCCTGTTTTATTTAACGGGAATACGTAGGTATAAGATTGTGAAATCTTAGCAAGCATACTAATCAAAACCCTTAGGTCCAGTACCTTACCAAAAACATCGAAAAACCCAAAAATTAACAAAAATACTCTCTCTCTCTCTCTCAACACTCCCAAAGGAGAAACTTTCCCATTCCTGACTGACAAACACCAGTAAGTAGAATAACAGAAGAAAATGCTAACCAATCTATGGATAACCATATATAGGATGGGTAATTGACAACTCCCCATTGTATAACTTAACCCCGGACCCTCCAATCTCTTAGCATTTGTTAAAGAAAACATTTGTGTGCAATGTTAGTTTTAGATAACTTCCCTTTCCTTTCTAGCTTCATAGGATAAATAAGAAATCAGAAAGTAGCACCCAATTCCAACCAATGTGGTAAGGTGGTCGCGTCACCGACAAAAATCGCACGCTAAAGAAAAATGGCGACTCTGCTGGGGAGATTAAACTAGGATTAGAATTCCTAAGAGGTCTAGGTTGTTTAGCAGTCTTCATGATATATATATATATATATATATATATATATATATATTTATTGTTTTTCCTATTTGATATCCGTGCTTATTTTTCTGTCAAATGGGAATGCGATTGATACGCATGTGGAAAGTTTTAGAGAACACTAAGATAGGTGCGGCATAGATGAGAGAACTTATAGGGAGTGAATCCCGAATAAGCTATCTTGGTAGCCGGCTGAATCAGGCGAGGTACCAGTGTGGATACTTAATGTTGAACGACCGATTGTCGTGAAAGTATAGTTTTCCCAGTGCGGTACCCACGACCCTGAGGATTTAGTAGACTTTAAACATATGGCCATTTGGTAGTACGGTGACTATCGGGAATAGTTGATACGCGATACTACACTCAAATGAGATTCATCCTAGGATGTTACAGCTCGCTCGAGTGAATCAGCTTGCTGTTAATATCCCTAGGGGATCAATGATTTTGGGAATCTTTGAACCCGTTCTACAGGTACAAAATTAACCAAAATAGTACAACCTTTGGGGATGGATAGAGCCATGACTCCATGCTCGTGACGTCGAACCTTTGAACCCCATGTTTGTAATTTTGCTTGTGTTTATACATCCGTGTGTTCTTTAAAAATTTTCAAATCTTTTACATGTAAATTGTATTCTATGTTGCATAAGCATTGCATATCATTTGCATCCCTTGCATAAGTCATACTTACGTCCAGGTCATCGTCAATTCATTCCAACTGTTTGTCTTTCAGTCATCTATAAGTTGTCAAACTGATTCCTCATCACTGATACGGGACTAGAGCTAACGTCAGGCGTAAAATGTCAGAACAAGAAGTGCACAATACAGAGATTAGAATGGAAATGGACGATCTGAAGTCAAGCATGACTACTTTAACGGAAATGCTTCAGGTCCTAATTGCTAGAGGAGAGCCACCTCAGAAGACTGTCATCCAAGAAATCACAAGTGCTGCTATTGAGCCTCAGCCTGTCCAGATGCCACCATCTATATGGCTTGAATTTGGACTGCCTCACGACTTCATTCCACAATAGGTCACTACCACTTTGGTCGGTCAAGCTCTAAGACCAGAGTTTCAAGTCCCTATCTTCTCAGAATCCAGACCTGTGGTGCGTACTGCCAGAATTCCCTATAAGAATCCTAACTTTGATTACAATGCTAGTGCTCAAAGTGAGGATAATGTGGACATTGAGCTTGAAGATGCCAATGAACAATATCAAACTTTGGAGAAAAAACTCAGAGTCGTAGAAGGAAATGTCTTCTTCAACGTTGATGCAGACAACATGTGTCTTGTGTCTAACCTCGTCATGCCAGCCAAATTTAAGACCCCTGAGTTTATAAAGTACAAAGGCGACTCCTGCCCAAAGAATCATTTGGTTATGTACTTTCGTAAGATGGCTGCCTACACCAACAACCAGAAGTTGCTCATCCACTGCTTTCAAGACAGCTTAAGTGGAGCTTCACTCAAATGGTACATGAACCTTGAACGAAGCAACATTCATTGCTTTCAGGATCTTGCCAATGCTTTTATGAATCAGTACAAGTACAACATGGACATGACTCCAGACCGTCGTCAACTCCAGAACATGACTCAGAAGGAGAAAGAATCTTTCAAAGAGTATGCTCAACGGTGGAGAGAGTTGGCTTCTCAAGTCGAACCTCCTTTGGAGGAGAAAGAACTTACCGGAATATTCTTAGACACTCTATCTCCCATCTTTTGGGAAAAGATGATTGGCAGTGTCTCATCAAACTTCACAGACTTGGTCATCGTTGGCCAAAGACTCGAAGAAGGCATCAAGAATGGAAAGGTATCTAAAACCGCTGAATCTTCTAACACTGTAAAGAAACCCTATGGGAACTTCCAAAATGAGAGGGAAAATTAAACTAATTTTGTCTTGGCTGAGGACAGGAAACCTCATTACAGACCTCAGCAGCCTAATCGAGCTCATATTGCTGCTATCACTCCTGTGTTTGTTGCTCAACCAGCTCCAGCTCCTCAACGCCCAGATGTCGTATAATACCAGAACCGCAATATGACTCAATTCGATCCTATTCCAATAACGTACACTGAACTGTACCCTATTCTTATTCAGAAAGGAGTGATTACTACTAGGGCAACACCTCTTCTTCCAAATCCACTTCCACCTGGATTCAGATCTGACCTTCATTGCGCATTCCATGAAGGAGCTGTGGGCCACGATTCAGAAAAATGCTATGCACTAAAGGCTAGAGTGCGGGATCTGATCAGGGACAAGCTCATCATCTTTCGTGACACCAATCCTAATGTCCAGCGCAATCCTCTGCCTGAACATAAAAACTGAAGCTTTAATCAAATTCAGCTCAGTTACTTCCCAAAGACAGGACAACTCATCCTTGTGTTTGATTAGTCACTGACCTTGCTTCTTTCTATTTTGCATTTTCCTTGTTTGTATCATATTTATTTGCTTTCAGCTTATTTATCTTTAAATGTCAGTTTTAATGAAATGAACATGTACAGTATTTTGATTTAAATCATCTGTTTATTCACATCTTTATGCTTTCTCTTTCAAAAAATAAAAACAAAAAATAATACACCTCTTTTTCAAATTTTTTACTATGCAAATATTTGTGGGAGGATGATGAAAATGTAATACCCATAATTGATGTTGGTACGCTTTCGAATAAATTTTGCTGACGATGTAAGGCATTTTTTCAATTCCCAAACACTGGAGATATAAGGAAGATAATATCTCGTTAACCCCTTTGAGCCTTGAAATAGGAGTTTTTTTCTTTATAAAAAAACCGCAATTTTAACCAAGGGCAGCGTAGTTCTCAGTTTAATTTGGGTTGTGTATTCAAGTTCAAAAGTTTACATACAACAAGTAGATGCTGAAAACGTCTTTCAAATCAAAAGCCAGTGATGGTCTGTCATAATCATCAAATTAACCAGTCACTTTCTTTCTAAGAAGAAATCAAAAAGAAAAAGCCCGCTAAGTCAAAAACTTAGGCAAAAAAAACTAGGGCATCCCGCTGACTATAAATTCCAAAAGAAATAGTTCAGGCAAAAGTTAGGGATAACACAGAGAAGAGGTCCTTAAATCCTCGATCTTCAAAAAGTCCACAAAGACAAAAAACAACAAAATGTTGTAAAGAAGCAGTAGTTGTAGTCTCAAGACTTCTGGACCATCGTCATCACTATCATTAGTACAATTCTGAAATCTTTTGGAACCTGAATGCAAAATTTAAGTTTAACTGAGCATAGGACTGGAGAACATCACGAAGTGGGGGTGGGCACAAACAAATTTTGAGCCTTTATCTTTCTTTCATAAACCGTGAACCAGATTACGTTATAACCCTAAAAAGACCTAATTGAAGCAAGGTTATTTTTGAAGTATACTACATCAAGGTTACGTAAACTGACTCCAAAATCATTTTTTGCAAATCATTTATTTTGGTACCATACCTCTGTTTTACTTTTCATTCTAAATGTTTTAAAATCACCGTGTTTTTAATCAGTAATTCATATTACTGTGCTTTTTCTAAAAATAATGATTTTGTTTTCAAAAATTTTGCATGAACTTTGCATTAAATTTGCCATGTTTAAATAAACATTTTTGATTGCAAACTAGCTTTCCTCTCAAGGAATTTCAAAATGATTTAGAAACTTAGTCAGTGATCCTATCAGGGGCAAGTTCTTTCTAGAGCCTGTTAAGAATCAGTTCAAGATTTATTCAGTGCAAGTCCTTCTCAGAATTGGTTTATTCAGAAGATTCTTCAAGACTCATTACTGGGGGCAAGCCTTCCTAGTATACAACATACAGTCATTATCATTCAAGTTAAAGCAACGATCAGTTCATCTACAACAGCCAGCAAATCTGGGGCAATTTATTTAGAAAAATACCCAAGCAAGCTATCCAGCCTTCATCCAAGGACTATCAACTCGATACAGTTTATTAGTATGGCGAAGATGTGTTTAACAAACAACATTTTCAGTCCCTAAGCAATGGCAGTGATCTCTATGTTGAGGAATCAGTCTTGTCTGTCACTCCCCAAAAGAGTATAAACTTGTTGATTTCCACTCCCTAAAAGAGTATAAACTTGTTGATTTCCACTCCCAAAAAGAGTATAAACTTGTTGGTTGTCACTCCTCAAAGTGTCTAAACTTGTTGTCAACATTTTCATTTGCATCATAACATTTTCATATACTATGCATTCAAGAGTGTTTTAATCTTCATTTTCATTCATCAGTGGTCGTATTATTATCAACGTCTTACCTTTATATATAAAGTCCAACTTTCCTGGCACCTATACTTTTATGTCTTATCTGATTGTTCTTCCAGATATAACTTTGTTTTTATCCGATGTTCTTCTGGACATGTCTGTCTATTCTGATGTTTTTTCCAGAACTTTCTTTCTTCATCCGACGTTCTTCCGGATATGTCTCTTTTATTCTGATGCTTTTCCAGAAACTCCTTACATGCCTATCTGATGTTTTCCCGGATATGACTTTTCCTCATCTGATGTTTTTCCAGATGTAACTTTTATTCTGATGTGCTTATCTGATGCTTTTCCGGATATGTCCATCATTCTGCCAGTCTTCTAAAATTTTTTCTGTACATTTAACGCTTTTCTAAATGTTTCAGATTTACACTCAAAGTTATTTTTAATTTCAAACGCTTTTTTGGATGTCATTAATATATCTTCAAGTTTGGTCAACAACTCGATCCAATGCTTTTCTGGATGCCTTCCAGTTTGTTTCTCTTTTAATTCAACGCTCTTCTGAATATCTCTGATGATCATGTCTGTTTATGTTCCAAAGTTTCGTTCAACGTTCTCCTAAATGTCTTTTACGGTTGTTACTTCATTTTTTCAGGGTTTTTCAATACATTTCTGAAAATCTCTGATGATTGTAACCTTTTTCCTAGTAAAGTTATTTTCGCTTTCTGGATGTTCCCGTATATTCCACAAAAAAATTAAACTACTTTCTCAGAAGTCTCTGACATATTCTAAGATCTGGTCTCATTCCACATCTAATGATTTTCTAGATGTTTCTGATATATTTTCCAAAGTATGATACTTCTTTCGCATCTGATGCTTTTCCAGATGTCTGTATCTCTGTTCCAGGGTTTATCTCTCTCTTTTCAAGAACTGTTGAATACTCTTCGTCGCCTTGGCAGATTTCCACAATATCTTATATCCCAAAAAAAAAAAAATTTGTCGGTCTGTCTCCTGTGGTATCATTCCCCACAGTGTTCAAAATCTTGCATAACATTACATGTCATTGCATCTGCATTCACTGTCAAAATTTTAGGTACTCTGATATTTAATCCTCTTATACCTCGAATATCTGAAACTATTTGCTATTCATACCTTCAGATCTAAGAAGATTAAATAGTGGCATCTGTCATATCTTAAATTTTGACCAGGCGTTTTTATTTTTTCCCATTTCATCTGTCTATATTTTCATACTATATCATCTGTATATCATATCATATATTTTTTTCATAAATATTATTTGAAATTTATCAGCCAAAATTAACACGTTTTTTCAGGTATTTTTGGTCAAACTGAAAAGTCAACAGTGCAAAAAAGTCGGTATTCGGACAATTTTTAAAATCGAACTTTCAGACATCATTTTTAGTTTATTTTTTGCGTACTTTAACCCGGTGTGCTTATTTTAATTTTTTTACTTTCTGGTCATCATGTTCCTGACCCGTCTAAACCTTTTTAGCAGGTAAAATCAATTTCAAAATTTGAAAAAACGTTGTATTTTTTCAATACGTATATTTTGTTCTGATGTTTTGGTGTGTTCATTTATTTTTTCCGATAACTTTGATACCGAACATTTTTATCATTTTTTAACGGTTTCAATTCCGATTTTAATTAATAATAATTTTTATTAGCTAGATTTATTTTTTTTCTAGACTTATTTCTATAATAATTATTATTATATCATCACATTTTTCTTTTTTTAAAATATTTCTAGTATTTACATTTTTTTTAGTTTGAAATATATGTGTGGATCAAAATTATACATAAGCATACACTACCACATACTTGAATCCACGCCACTTTGTTTCTTGTTTCTAGTACTTTAAACAATTTTGTTTTACTCATTATATAGTACACAACCCATTCAATGAATTCAATCATTCAAGCCATAAATTTCCAGCTTGTTTCGAAGTCTTTGTCCAACAACAACACCTCATTTCCAACATGAACTCCAATATTCAAAGCTCATATGTCATGTCATACATCACTTTCTTCATCTCCATGTCATGAATTTCACTATAAATAGATGCATAGTGTCACTATAATGAAAAAGAAAAAAAAATAAAGTTCCTACATTCTTGTTTTCTCTAAAAATTTCCTCCTCCCTCACTATATTTTTTCTGCAACAAGTTGTAGAAATTTCAGAATCAATTTTCAAATTAAAAAGAAAAAAGAGAGAAAATATTTTCAATTAGCTAGAAACTAGGAATTCATTATTTTCTGTGTGGTGATAAAAAGTTGTTATATTCATTTGTTTATTTTCAGTTCAGAATTTTTTAAAACAAGTGTTTGAATTGTTGAAACACAATTCGGTGCATACAATTTCACAGCAACTCTTGCAAAAACAACAACATCGACGAAATCACCGAAACCACCGAAACCGCAACTTCAATCCAATTCATAAACAATCCTTCACCAATTTCAACAATTCCATTTCACCTGCAAATAACAACAAAGATTTTATCATCACAAATCAAATACCGCAATCAAGCTTCGACGCCGACATCAACAACAACTGCAGCCACAGATCCGCAGCAAGAAACAGAGGCAGGCGCAGAGCAGAGGGGATAGCACTGCAGACGAGCCAGCCTGAGACGGAAGTAAGCCATTGTCGAAGGAAGCCGCGAACAGAGCCGCGACGGTTGGAGAATGCAGGATTGCATGCTGAGACACGAAAGTGGCGAAAGAGAGAGCTTTGAGGTAAGTCCCATCTTTTCCAACTTTTATTTCTCACTAATACAAATATTATTACCTTTTTTTAATATTCATATATATTATTTGTATGTTAAAAATGAATTGGGCTTACTTAAGCCCATTGATTTCTATTCTCACACTCTTTATTTCTAATCACACACCATGGTCCATGTAGTTTTTATTTTTAATTTTATCTTTGATTCAATTTCTATTTTAATAATATTGTTTAAATTTAGTTACGTTGGTGTGATTACTAAAATAACTAAAATATTTTAAAATTATGTTTAAGTTATTAATTTCTTTTTAATTAAATTTGTTAATTGATTAATTTCACATAGGTGTTAATTTGAATTTATCTTAAAACATTTTTATTTCTTTAATTTCAACTTGTTGTTTTTATCGTGTTAAATTTTATTCCTTGTGATGCCATGCTTATTAATCTTGATGCTTTTCCTCGATTAATGTTTTATCACGATGCTTTGCCGTGAATGTTTGTTATTTTATCACGATGCGTTCCTGTGCACTTTCTGTTTATTTTACACGATGTTTTGCCGTGTGCTTTCTAGTTGTTTTCACTGTGATGTTTTGCCACATATATCTGTTATTTGTTACTCGCGATGCTTTGCCGCGTATCTTTATCTGCTGGTTACATGATGCTTTTCCGTGTATTTCAGTTGATTTTTGTTGTCTGATTACCATGATGTTTTTCCATGTGTATTCTGCAACCTTTTGTCAGTTTAATCTATTTCACGATGTTCTATTTTATCTCTCACGATGCTTTGTCGTGTATTCATTTATTCTATGATGTTTTTCCACGTATGCATGCTCCCTTTGGATCTCTTAGTTCAAATTTAATTTTTGATTAGGTTTGAAGTAAGATAGACTTTAGGATATTTAACCAAGCATGATGACATTAGGGTATATTTCCCCTCTCGCCGCCGTGCGATTTAAATTTTCTTTTCTGTAGTTCACGCCCCATAAGAGTGAACTACGACCGCTCTGATTTCTCAAGATCCCGTTGAGAATACGTAGGCATAAGACTGTAAAGTCTTAGCGAGCAACCTTTTCTTTTTTCATCGTCTCTTTACATCCGACGTTTTCCCGGATATTCGTATTTGCGACCTTTTTAGTTTTATCTCTTTCAATCCGACGTTTTCCCATATATTTTTAACCTTTTTATTTACGTCTCTCCTTCCATCCGATGTTTTTCCGGATATTCATATCTGTAACCTTTTCTTTTTCTTATCTTCTTTTGCAAATCCGACGTTTTCCCGAATATCCATATCGCATCCTTTTAATAAAAAGAAGATTCACATACACTGGTACTAGGAGGAGCATTATTCCCGGTGAAACTGCTCTTAGACCAATTGGGCCTCTCTTTAAGCTAATAAGCCCCAAAAACACTGTGCATATAAATAAATGTTTTAAACAATAAACAACCCTTCCATGGGCCTCTCTTCAAGTATAAGCCCATAACTCCCTCTTTTAAAACAACTTTCCTTTTGATTTAGATTCAAATTCATAGTTGTCATCAAAACTTTCTTCAATTTCTTGAATAACTAACCATACAACTGTGTTTATAATACTGGAAGCTTGCTTACCTGTAAGTTCTACCAGCTTTCTTTACATAATTGTTTATATATTTCATCTGTATATATATATATATATATATATATATATATATATATATATATATATATATATATATATATATATATATATATATATATATATATATATATATATATATATATATCTGCTTAGAGTTTTCCCCAGCAACTAGGTCTAGGCTTAGATAAAATCAGTGGTTACTCTTTGAATACAATCAAAACTAGTTTCCTATAGGAAATGCCAGATACAGTCTTGCCTCCTCTTGGGCTTATACAATATGGAACAGAGAAAGACATTATTCCCGGTGAAACTTTTCTCAAGACTGTCACTATTAGAAATTTGTCAATAAATTCATTTCCCCATAGAGGATTAATTTCCGGTGAAACCTCTCTTGAATTTCTTCAAACCCTAGAACTGTTCACTAAAGAAAGGATTATTCCCGGTGAAACCTTTCTTGAACTTTTCTTAGGTTTGGACCCACAGGCTTCCTAAAAGCATCCTCAGCCTCCTCTTGGGCTTTATACAAGGACCATCAGGCTTCTTAGAAGTTCTCATGCCTCCTCTTGGGCTTAGTACAATGACCCAAAAGACCTCCTACAGGTATAGGATAAAACCTAGTCATAATTTGTTAGAGCAGTCCTCCAAAGAGTCAGAATATCAGACTAATTTAGGGTTGATTCTCATCCCTTAAAACATCAGACTCCTCTTGGGCATCATACAAAGATCATCCTTCAGTTAAGAGTTAATCTCTTCATACTAGTAGACTTGGAAAGTCTCATCTCCTCTTGGATCTCAAAGAAACCCTCAAGTTTCCTAAAAGAATAGGAAAAACGCTGATCACTTTATCAATCTCCAACAGAGGTAAAACCTCCATAGGTTTCAAAACTCAATCTTTAAACCCTCAATCAGAACCTCAAGGCATCTGATATTTCAACTCTTCTACACTTAGCAAGAGTTGATTCCCCAATTTGGACCTGTCTACAGATCTCAATAATCCTCAGCAGAAGCTAGTCTCCTCTTAGGCTTCATATAAGAAATTCCCCAATTAGCCTCCTCTTAGGCTTCATATAAGAAATTCCCCAATCAGCCTCCTCTTAGGTTTTGTATAATGATTTTCCCTAAGCAGTTTAGCTTCAATCTTGGGCTTTGAATAAGACACAAATACACATCTAGCTTCAATCTTGGGCTTTAAACAAGACACCAAACATCTTTTTCCTCCCATAGAATAGGAGGAACTACGATTGCTCTGATTTTCCTATTTTATTTAACGGGAATACGTAGGCATAAGATTGCGAAATCTTAGCGAACATACTAATCAAAAACCTTAGGTCCAGTACCTTACCAAAAACATCGAAAAACCCGAAAATGAACAAAAATACTCTCTCTCTCAATACTCCCAATGGAGAAACTTTCCCATTCCTGACTGACAAACACCAGTAAGTAGAATAACAGAAGAAAATGCTAACCAATCTATGGATAACCATATATAGGATGGGTAATTGACTACTCCCCATTGTATAACCTGACCCCGGACCCCCCAATCTCTTAGCATTTGTTAAAGAAAACATTTGTGTGCAAGGTTAGTTTTAGATAGCTTTCCTTTCCTTTTCAGCTTCATAGGATAAATAAGAAATCAGAAAGTAGCACCCAATTCCAACCAATGCGGTAAGATGGTCGCGTCACCGACAAAAATCGCACGCTACACATATTATGTCTAGCATTTTACTGTTTTCATAATTATCTACATATGACATTTTTGTCATCAATAGATCAAACTCTAAAAATTTAAATATATAGTATATAAAAATATTTTAAACATTTAATAAATAGTATATAAAAATATTTTAAACATTTAATAAATAATAATAATAATTTATTTTTTTAATAATAATAATTGAAAACGTGGAGATTATATTTTAAACCACTACACTTAGGTTTTTCTTAAATTTTTTATTTAGTTAAGTTATTGAAAACATGGAGGATGGAGATTGGCATTTTTTTATAAACTTTTTATTTAAAGATTTTTTATTTAATTAAGTAGTTCGGAAAAGGAGGTGTGATTTTTTTTAATAATATTTCATTTTAAAACACAATAAAAGCCATAAATATTTGTATCTAAAGTAGGCACCACAATGTTTAAAACAAAATACACAATCATAAATTGAAAATTATATTAAATTTATAATGTTAAAGCTAACCTCCACAATTAAGTAATTAATTAAATTAAATAATTAATTAAATTAAATAATTAATTAAATTAAGGATTAATAGTCATTTACCCCTGCAATATATGCGACTTTTGATTTACCCCCTTTAAAAAAATAATTTTGGATTATCTCCCTGAAATTTTAAAATTCTAAGTCTTTTGCCCCCTAGGTAGAAAAATTACCCCCTGTAAATTTTATTTTTTTTATGTACCCCTTGGTTTTTACACACTTAGGGGTATCCAAAATTTCAGGGGGTAGTATAAAATTATTTTTTTAAAGGGGATAAATCTAAAATCGCATATATTACAGAGAGTAAATGACTATTAACCTTTAAATTAAAATTAAAATAAAACAAAACGTGCAGATAGAATTTCAAATTTTAAAACTTCTCTTACAAAAACTCCCCCTAGAAATAGCTATACAAATTATCAATTTAAATAATTCATTAAATTAAATAATTAATTAAATCAAAATTAAAATAAACAAAAATATGGTGATAGAATTTCAAATCCTAAAACTTCTCTACAAAACACTTCCGCTAACAAATAGCCAATAATAATGATCAATTTAAATAGTTAATTAATAAAGTAAAATTAATTAAATTAAATAATTAACTAAATCAAAATTATAATAAAAAAAAACGTGCTGATGGAATTTCAAAATCTAAAACTTCTCCTATATATTGCTGAACTTTGGGGAGTTTATGAAAAATTGAATCTTGTTATTGAGATGGAATTCACTGATGTCAATTTGGATTCGAGCCAAGTGATGCAAGACATTGTTACTTTTTTGATCTATACTTATATATAAAAAAGGGGATACAACTATTTGGACTGGCCTATTTTTATACCAATATTACCCATAAACAATACAACTCACAAAAACTGATAATTTCTCAAAACTACAACTGCCACTTAAACTCTATGTATACATGTTCTTTGTCAGCCACATGCTTCCGTGGTAAATGGTCATGTGTATGAAACTGCCTTAAAATTTAATAAAAAATAAAACTTCCGCTAAATATATAAGATTAGTTTTTCTTGCGTTTATGCCTTTCATTTTTATCAATCTGTTTCATTCTTTTCTTTCATTATATGTCGTGAGAAATGATCATTTAATGCTAAGAGAATCGCTCTAAGGTATGTATATTGTTCCCCTTTTTGCTCCATTATAATAATTGCTCTTATAATGATAATGAATTATGATTCAACATATTTAATTTATATATGCACTGAATTATTAATATTCAATGTAGTTTGTACAACTAATAATGAATATTTTATATTTTGATTTTTAAGAAAGACAATGCAACAAATATAAGTGAAAATTTTGTGCATAAATGAAAAATAGTAGCCCAAATTATGACTACAGAGTAGTCATATACATAAAACAAAAACTTTCACATAGTGATTATAATTTATGTTTCTATCGTTTAAAATCTCAGAAAAAATTCCTCTTAATTTTGTTATTGTTATTTCACCAATTTACATTTTTTAATTAATTAGTTTCAAATTATCTTCTTATATTTTCCTCATATTTTTAGCATGTATTTCAAATTAAGTTAATATATAACATGTGCAATATAATATTGTAATTGAACACGATCATTTTAAGAGTATATTATATATACCCCTTTTTGGCATGGCCTATTTTTTTTTTCCTGTTTACTCTTTAGAAAATCTGTTTTTATTTCACCCATACATATAACAGTTTAACTACGGTTAGAATATATTTGGTAACCACTGTCAACTCCCTCACAAACATGAAGAAATTGGATTGACCTTTTTTTCTTTCATGTTTATCCTTTGCAAGTTGCTAGAATACAAAAAAAAAATATAATAAAAAATTATAATAAAAGCACATATTATATACCGATGTATTATCAGTAACCGTAAGATAACTTCCACCACTCCAAAAAATAATCTTAACTTATTTTTTATTATTCTCTGTGTTATTTTTCAAATAACTTCTGTCAATGAGTTAACAATTTCAATACAATGTTTGGTTTTATCATATAAATGTCATATCTTTTTTCATCTTCCTTGCAAAGCAACATACAGAATAGGAGTATATTCAGTTACACCTCTTATTATTGGTAACAACGAGTTTCTTTCCAACAATAATTTAACAATTTCTATATTTCCAAGTGTAGCATCAACGCAAAAAGAAGTGTTGTCGTTGATATCTTTCAAATCCAAGTCATTATTCTGCAATATTTCTCAAATTCAAATTGGTTTGCACCTGCTGCAATATGAAGTAATTTAATAAGTTAACTTCTGTCATCTTTAAGGTATGTTTACTATATTTTAAAATAATTCAAAATCTCATGTACAATTTTTCAGGCTTAAATCTTAATTTGTGATTGTTATTATTGGATAGCCAAAATTTATATAGATCATATCGGTCTTTGTTTATTATGTTGGAAAACACAAAATATTGTTTATTAAGGTAGTTTTATTCTAATAAGTAAAACTTTATTCCATCGATCAAGTCACTAGAAAAATTGTTTATTATGTTGCTCTGATTTAAATTGTTGAGAGTTAGAATATTATATGGTTGTAATAGGTTGCATTTAGTGATAATAAATACACGCGTGATTTAATTCTATGAAAATTTTCATGTATTATCTATGTTTGAAATATATATAGTTTCACACTTTCAATTCTATGAAAATTTTCATGTATTATCTATTAAATTCTGTGACTTTAACCTATGTAGTTTCAAATATCTGATAAAGTTATGAGATTTTTAACGCCTCATATTTGTTTCTATATGATTATATGTTGCAGTTTAAATGGCCCGCTATAATTTTTAATGTGTCTCGCTCTATTCATGCTTCCATAAATTTAATAAATATTGTTTGTATCATTATGTTGTCATTGCATTTTAATACTCATTTGCCTTCATGATTTCATAAACTAAGTATTTATAATTTATTCTTATCAACGCAAACTTTTTTTTTCTTAAACTTCAGGTGAGAAGAAGTGAGGAAAAGAAACTTGGTGTGTTTACATTTGATAGTGTTGATAGTAGGAATCATATTTAACCTTTCCCAACATATTTTCATCTCCTTTCTTCATCTCCGTAATTTTATTTTATGTTTCACTGTCAAAGTTTCTTTTATAACAACTCTGTTATCATTTTGTTTGGCATGAAACAACCACTATTTGGATCTTAGAATATAAAATTTTATTTATCTATAACTATGTATCTATAATCTTCTATAACTTCTATACCTATATATCTATACCTATATATAAAGGGGATTGGTGATTTTGGGCTGACTTTTTTTTTCCCCCAAAACTACCTTTTTATGGGTTTAATCTTTTTATCTAATTGTCCAACATGTTTTCATGTTACTTTTTATTAGTAATTCATTTTGATTTTATTTTACATACTTTTTTTTTCGTCTTTTTCATGTTTTGGTTTAGATTTATATTTTTAACATATGTTTTACAAGTATAAGTTTTTATAATAACTTTATTTTACAAAAACTATTTACTTACATATATCCTATCTATATTTGTTACTATTTATCAATATAATTAATGAAATTAGTTTACTCATAAGTTACATACGAATGTTTGGCAGTTACGTTGACAAAATGGAAAATAATACCCATCAAGTATCAAGTCAACAACAAAGGGCAAGAAGGGCAGAAAATGAGAGGAAAAGGAAACAAAATATGACCAACGAGCAAAGACAAAACCATTTGTCAAGACGACGGGAAAATTATAGGCGACGACAGGATCACCAGAAACAGGCTCAAACATGTCGCACTATAAACAGTCATGGGAGAGTTCCATTAACTAATTTTACAAATATGACTTTTCCAAGTTCACACTTTCAAGGAACTCATGACCATGAAGCCGGGCCAAGTAGGATTACACGTGTTAATGCTATTGCACTTGGTTGGTGATGTGATCAATATAGACATTATATATTTTTTTCATTGTAAAATATTGTAAACTTTTCGTTTAATGCATGTATTTAAACCCACAGATCGTCGGTTTGCATCACCTAATCAAGACATCAATAACAGTCAATCTGGTACAGGTATAATTAATATTGTACTAAGTTTGCGATATTTTTTTAACACGTATATCTATGTATACATATGTTAATTGTTATATTTGTATATCAGATGATATGCATGTTGATGAATCTTTGGAGGATGTAGTAATGTCGCATGTTAATATGGAAGGCAGAGATAATAATGCATCGTCATGTCATCCTCAAGGTATGTTCAATTACTCTCTGCAATCAATTAATTGTAGCTTATATTCAATGGACATGAAATTGAAAATTATACAATGTTAAATACTATAGCTAAGGCCCTTTGCATTAATTTCTTATTTTTATTTTAGAGTTTAGATAAAATTTAGTGATTGACATCAAACTCCTACGTGTAGAAACACGACATGCATTTCGAGCAAGATACAATATTGCTCGAAATTTCAACAATAACATGATGATGGCAAAATCCTGTTTGCCTAATCCAACTACCTGTAGACGTTGCAATGCAAGATTGTTTCACCATGAATCACGCGACACATGTTGTGTTGGTGGGAAGGTATCATTTCCACGGGTTAATGCTCCTGCAGAATTGCAACAATTATTTTCTGATGGTTCAGCAGAAGGAAAGCATTTTAGGCAACATATTAGAAGTTACAACCACGTACTCTCATTCACTTCAATTGGTGTTCACGTCGATGAAAATATTCTTGCATCTGGTCGTGGTATATATACATTCCGTGCTCAGGGTGCTTTTTACCATAACATAGGAGGTTTCTGTCCAAATGAGGGTGTTAGGCCGCGCTTCTTACAATTATACATCTATGACACAGATAATGAGCTACATAATAGAATGCAGGAAAATCCACGTCTACACCAAACCGTAGTTCATAAATTACAACAAATACTCCATCAATATAATCCTTTTGTAATTAGGTTCAAGCAACTGTCACTACTTCCAAATATCAGGGACTGTAGCCTCATACTTAAAGAGCGTCCAAGTAATCACGATCAATATAATCTTCCATCTGCAGAACAAGTCGCAACAATTATTGTTGGCGATGATTCTGAATCTATGGAATATGGAAGAGATATTAATGTTATTCGTCATGATGGAAATCTAAAGAAAGTTCAAGAAACAAAGGGATATTATGATCCCTTGCAATATCCTATATTGTTTCCATTTGGGACACATGGTTGGGATATTAACACAACAAATTGTAGTGGACGAAGAGTGTCATGTCGAGCATATTACAGTTTCATGCTTCAGGTACATTTAAGCTATTTTTCATACATATTTTATTTACCTAAATTAAATATAGTTATAATTACATTAGAGACATTATCGACGTGTATTTCAATCAATTGTAGATTCGTCCAAATGATCAATCAATGTTGTTAAATGCTGGTCGACTATTACAACAATATGTTGTGGACAATTATGTCAAAATTGAATCAGGGCGGTTAAGGTGGATTCGAGAGCACCAAGAAAATATACGTGCTGAAGTGTACCAAGGTTTACAAGATGCTTTGCATGTTGGTGAAACTAACGCAGGTACTATTTAATATGCCATAAATATATAGTTGTAGAATAATAATTTATTGTGGATTAATGTTCACAATCATTCGTGAATTCTAACACCAATTCATTTCATGAATCAACATAGAAAACATTGGAAAAAGAACAATATTACCATCATCATTTATTGGCAGCCGTCGAGACATGACACAACGTTATGAAGATGGCATGGCTATTGTTCTTAATGGTGGTAAACCAGATATTTTTCTGACAATGACGTGTAATCCTTCTTGGAGTGAGATAACATCAGAACTTCTACCTTTTCAAACACCACAGGATCGTCCAGATTTGCTAACGAGAATTTTCTGTTCTAAATTCGAGCAATTGAAGGATGATGTTATTAACAAAGGCGCCTTAGGAAAGGTTAAAAGTTACATGTATGTCACTAAATTTCAGAAACGAGGATTGCCGCATGTCCATATGTTGTTGGTCTTAGAAAGTAATGATAAATTACATGACCCAAAAAATTATGATAGTGTGGTTAGAGCAGAGATACCTAAATTAGAACGTGAACCTCAATTGCATGAAGTGGTTCTAAAACATATGATCCACGGACCGTGCGGCGTAATGAATCGGAAGTCTCCCTGCATGAAAGATGGCCAGTGTAAAAAAAGGTATCCCAAACAATTCTTAGATGAAACGCGTCAAGGCACTGACTCATATCCGGAGTACAGGAGAAGGTTTGATGAACCTATATCGTTAGGTAGAGGTAGGTCTGTCGACAATAGATGGGTGGTTCCTTATAACCCTTGGTTACTGTTAAAGTATGACTGCCACATAAATGTAGAGATTTGCAGTAGCATTAAAAGTATCAAGTATCTATACAAATATGTGTACAAGGGCCCTGATCGTGTGGCTATGGAGGTTCACAAAGGATCGTACATGGATGAAGTTCAACAATATGTTGATGCAAGATGGATTTGTGCTCCTGAGGCATTATGGAGAATATTTCGCTTCACTCTTTACCGATTATATCCTTCTGTTGAAAGATTACAGATCCACTTTCCGAACCGCCATCAAGTGCGCTTTTATGATCATCAGGGAATTGTGGATTTGTTAAATAATGAACGCAATTCCAAAACAATGCTCACACAATTCTTTGCTTTAAATCTAAGAGATCCAGAAGCAAGAAATTATCTGTATAGAGAGATTCCAGAGCATTATTGCTGGAACAATAGGGACAAGGAATGGCATCGCAGGCGGTCACCAAGAAAAGTTATCGGGAGAATCTATACGGTATCACCTTCGGAGGGAGAGAAGTTTTACTTGCGAGTATTGTTATCTCATGTCAGAGGTCCAACCAGTTGGGAATATCTCCTTACAAATAATGGCACTCCTTTCAGGACATTCAAAAAATCAGCCGAGGATAGAGGATTTCTAGTGACTGATCATAGTATTCGTGATTATTTGGTTGAGGCTGCAAGTCTCCGAATGCCATATGCTTTACGGCGGTTATTCGTGACGATTCTCATATTTTGTGAACCTACTGATGTTAGAAGCCTTTGGAATGAGTTTTTTACACATATGACAGAGGATTATCAAACACCAAACAATGTTATGGAATCGGTCTTGACTAATATGTTGTTGAAGGACTTGAATGAACTCTTAAACCTGCACGGTAAAAAGATGCAAGATTATGATCTCCCATCTCTACCCCTTGATACAGTACAAGAAGATTTAATTACAAGTGTCATACAGGAGGAGTTAGCGGTCGATATCCCAATGAAGATATTGAATCTGTTGCTAAGTTAAATAATGACTAAGTGATTGCGTTCAAAACCATTATGAATGTAATTGATCAAAAACACAGTGGGGTATTTTTTGTTGATGGTCCTGGAGGAACAGGTAAAACATTCCTTTATAGAGCATTAATGGCAAGTTTAAGAAGTAGAGGAGAAATTGTCTTGTCAACTGCATCATCTGGTATAGCTGCAACATTGTTACCCGGTGGTAGAACTGCGCACTCTCGATTTAAGATACCTATTGATATACAACCGAGTTCCATTTGTGGTATTCAAAAGCAAAAAGATCTTGCAAATCTCATTAGGGTTGTTGCTGCTATAATTTGGGATGAAGCCCCAATGACAAACAAAAATTGTTTGGAAGCCTTAGATCGATCATTACAAGACATTTGTAGCAACAATGCTCCATTTGGAGGAAAAGTTATGATCATGGGGGGAGATTTTCGTCAAGTTCTTCCTGTTGTAAGAAAAGGTACTAAGGCACAAATGATTTATGCATGTATTGTTCAGTCTCATTTATGGGCTCATACCAAGATTTTACGATTGCGTCAAAATATGCGATCGTTGCATGATCAAGAGTTTGCAAAATTTCTTATGCGCATTGGTGATGGTGTTGAACCTACCAAACCAGATGACATGGTGAGGTTACCTTCACAGATTGCAGTCCCATGGGAAGGTGACCATTCCATACAAGTACTGGTCCAACATATTTTTCCTGATTTAGAATTGCATGGTTAGGATGCCCCTTATATGGTACAAAGAGCTATTTTGACCCCAACAAATGATGATGTCCAAAAATTGAATGATATAATTATTGACCAGTTTCCAGGAGAAGAACATAATTTGTTATCATTTGACGAGGTTGAAGGGGATAATCATAATTTATACCAACAAGAATTCTTAAACTCAATTGCACAAGGTAGTTTGCCACCACATGTTCTAAAGATAAAAAGAGGTGCACCGTTGATGTTGTTACGAAATCTAGATCCTAGGTATGGGTTGTGTAATGGAACATGGTTATTATGTCGTGGATTATATATGAATATGTTGGATGTGGAAATCTTGACAGGAAACAACGCAGGAAAACGAGCTTTCTTGCCCAGAATTAAAATAAAAACATCTGCAAGTGATGGGTTGCCTTTTGTCCTTAGTAGAAAGCAGTTTTCGGTGCGACTAAGTTTTGGAATTACAATAAATAAGTCACAAGGACAAACCATTCCAAATGTTGGAATATATCTTCCACGACATGTTTTCAGTCATGGACAATTATATGTGGCTTTATCCAGAGGTGTTTCACTGGCTACAACAAGAGTTTTAACCGGGGAAGGAAAATTGGAAGGAGAAGATGGTGACTACACAAAAAATGTAGTCTTTAAACAAATTCTTTTATCGCACCCGCAGGTATTCATTAAGTACAATAGCAAAAATTTTACGCATTTATTCCCATTTTGGCTGCAAGTGACTAACAAGAATATATTGTATATTGTTTAATGATAACTAAATGTAATATTGTTTTGATTTAATGTACAGCCAAACTAAGATATGGTGAAATCTTCCAATTATGTAAGGAGCTGAACAGAAAGAATGTTAAAGCTTGCTTCGACATAAAAGTAAGTTATGCTTAACCATTTATACTGTATTTTTATATTATGCAATTGGTTCATAGTTATTCTCATTATTGTGGTGGAATACAATCTAGATGAAAGACTTTGAAGATAAGTGGAACACATGGAAGGATGAGCATACAATTCCATCCATTGGCAAAATCGACAATAAGGTGTATTTGCATTTTCCACAATATATGTGATAAAAAAACTATTTATAAAATCTTCATCATCATTTTACTATAACTTTTATCGTCTTTATTGCGGCAGGTCAAATGTCTGAAAATTTATTCTATTGGTTGGAGCTCCACTGTGATATCAGATAAAACACAGCTTTGGAAAATGGGGAAAAGAGAAATAATAGCTCAAAGGATGGAAAGGTTTTTATTTTATTTATTTATCCGTAATCTTTACTTGGATGAATTTAAATTTTATTATTTGTTAATTTATAAAATAAAACCATATTGTCTGCTACTAAGTCAATTGTTTTCCTTTTTTTACCAGGAATCAGCGTAATTCGACAATCAGTCAAGATTGTAGTTCTACCAGATCTGAATTAAAACAAAGTATCACACTTCACCAGGTATAATGTTTTTTATTATGTTTTTATAAACCATATTATACTCGACAATCTAACCTATAAATGTATTTAGTTTGTTGATCTGACATTTCGTGCCTACTTTGTAGTTTTTTAGAACTCAAGATTTTATTGATAAAGTGATGTATGAAGAATTGCTTCGAATATTTACAAGGTAAAATACTATATTTTACACTAATTCCAGTTAATTGCACTATTCTTCTTTATTTTAAAAACGTTCTTATATGAGAAATTTATATTTTGCTTTACTGCATCAATATTACAGGGAAAAAGAAAATTCTTCAGATAAAGATAAAGATTTCATGTTCGGTCTTCCTCTTAAAGCACGTCATTGATAACACAGTGTCAATAATATTTTGTATGCTTTAGTTCTTGATTATAATTTAGAATATTATTTATAATTTTCTAAATGCATTGATGCTATTATTTATAGAGAATATTTTTCATGTTGAGTGTGTCGTGGACAATGAATTTAGGTGCTCAGGGGCAGCAATGACATATTTTGTTTAGAGTCAATTTTTGCGTGTTGACAATTCTTTTAAATCCTATATCACAATCATGTATAAATTAAAATATATTATACAATCAAAATATGTTAACAATCCTTTTAAATCAATTTCTGAGAGTTGAATAGTATGCAAGTATGTGGGCAAGGAGAAGGAAAAACATACCCACGACAACAATTAATTTCACTATTTGTTTTTAATTCACTATAGTATTTTATGAGTATATAAATTTCATCTTGATTTTAATTCTACTAATTATATCTAGATAATTTTATTTTTAATGCGAATTATAATTAATATATCTCATAAAAATATATATACGCATGAATATTTCTCTGCTGTGTGCATTTAAAAAGTGTCCGTCTGGACGGTAGTCACTATAAAGAGATTAAAGTGAACCATATTAACAGAGAAGCTAATCTTTGTGTTGATGCTCATAAAAAAAAGATTTTCTCTTTCTCAAGAGAGGGACTTTCTCTTTCTCAGAGATGTGTGTTTATCGCAATTGTTGTTTCTTTTTAGAAGGGGGTTTGTCCAGGGCGGGAACCGTTTGTTTATGTGTAGTTTGTTTTTCCTTTGGGTTTCGGCCCTCTTCCAATAGCGGAAACTATTTTTTACACTTTGCAAATTTTTTAAATTTATTATAAAAATATACATTATTATTTTTTATAAATGGTAAACTATTAAATTATTGTTAACATTTAAAATAAAAATTAAATTGAATAAAAAATATTAATACAAATATAATTTATATTTATCTAACTAAAAATTTATCCATAGTAATTTAATAAATTTTTTTTGCAATTATTTTAATAAATTTATGAGATTAATTGAAATACACTGTCAGTGTAAAAACTACTTTATACTGTCATCCAATTAAAATTAGTTATTTTGACATATATTTATGAAATTAAAAAAAAATTTTAAATTATACATAAATCATTTTAATAATCACTTCTTCCAATATTTTTCTCTTTTCATGTGTCAAATTTACTAATTTTAATTAGATGAAAGTGTAAACTAGTGTTACACTGTATATTCCAATTAATCTTTAAAATTATTCTTAAAATATAGCCACAATTACACACATAACGTGTTTTGATCGAATGCACATAGAAAAAGTATTTTACACCCAAATGTGGCAGGACTATTAATCTCATATTTTAAACATCTCAATTCATTAGCGTATTTAAATAAAGGGTCTGTTTGTTTTACTTTTTGTAAAAATAAATTTTATAGTGTAACATAATTTTGTATAAAAAAAATTTATAAAAAGAATTTTTTTTATAAAAGTTTCAATTAAAAATTTTATTTGAATAATTATTTTTAAAATGTTATTTTAGATATTTTATCATTTTATTTAATTTTTTTAAAATATTAAAATTTCAAAAAATCACTTAATTTTGAAATTATTTCAAATAGATTTCCATAAAAATCATTTTTAAAATATAAATTTTTAAAAATATTGCAATTTCAACTATATTTTAATTTTTAAAAAATATATTTATATTATAGGATGTTAAAATTAATTTTTTAATTTAGAAAAAACGAATATAAAAAAAACTTAATATTTTGAAAAACAATACTTTAAAATCTATTTAAAAAAAAATCCATTTTTTAAAATCTATATAGTTCCTCGTCAACTATATATAAGTCATGTACATGTCATGAGTTTGCAAGTCATGTTTTTTTTTAAATGAAAAATGTGTTCATCAAATTGGAAAAGCATCTTTAAATCATAACAATAAGGCAAAATTAAACATTTTATCTCTTGTTTTATTTTGAAATTTCACTATAGTTTCATAACTATTCATCTCTAATAATGCATGATTAACAATGACTTTTTCTTTCCTTTTCTTCTCATCATCTTCATTCACTATAAGAAAAAAAAAATGTTTTTGCAACGAGTCTTAGAGCCCGTTTGTTTTGGTTTCTTTTTAAAAATAATTTTTATAATGTAACATAATTGTATGAAAAAAAATTTTATAATTTTTTTTTTCATAAAAGCTTCAAATAAAAATTTAGTTTGAATAATTATTCTTAAAATGTTATTTTAGGTATTTCATCATTTTATCGAAACTTTTTTTGGATATCAAAATTTCAAAAAATCACTTAATTTTGAAGCTATTTCAAATAGTTTTTCATAAAAATCATTTTTGAAATTTAACTTTTTGAAAAAATTGTCATTTTGACTATGTTTTGATCTTTAATAATGTATATTTATTTTATAGAATGACAAAATTAATCTTTTAATTTATAAAAAATAAATTTAAAAAAACTTGTAATATTTAAAAAAATATTTTTGTAGAATCCATTTTCAAAAATACAAAGCAAAAATCCATTTTTTAAAACTAAAACAACCTGGTCCTAATAGTTTTCCATGGCAATTTGAATAGTCACTAAAGAACACTGCTACAGTTTAACAACGTCATGAATACCAGCGTCTTAGCTTTGCTCTTTTACAAACTTTAAATTTATTTATAAGAAAATTGTATTAGATTTTTAATTAAAATTATAAACAAATTCATAAACTAAATATGAATCTCATATTCAATTAAAATTAATATTCCTCTTGACACCCTAAATTGAAAATGATTGTCAATGTCACAATTTCTTGATATCTCTAAAACATTTTTGAATTGATCTTTGCACTTCACAATATATCTCCATCATGCTCACAAAGTTATGGGTTTGTTTTGCTTTTTTTTAAATGATTTTTATAGTATCTAATATTTTAGTATAAAAAAATGTACAAATAAATTTTTTATAAAAATTTCAAATGAAAAATTAGTTTGAATAATTATTCTTAAAATATTATTTTATATATTTTATTATTTTATCGAAATTTTTTTTGAATATCAAAATTTTAAAAAATCAATTAATTTTGAAGTTATTTCAATTAGTTTTTTATACAAATCATTTTTGAGATACAACATTTTGAAAAAAATTATGATTTTGACTATGTTTTGATCTTCAATAATGTATGTTTATTTTATAGTATGTCAAAATTAGTCTTTTAATTTATAAAAACAAATTTAGAAAAACTTTTAATATTTTGAAAAACGTTTTTATAGAATCCATTTTTAAAAATACAAAAATAAAATCTATATTTTTAAAGGTAAAACAAACTGGCTCTATATACGCAACAATAATGATTAAATTCCGTTAAAGATAAATTCTTTCCTTCTTCCTTTTTTTAAGTATCTATCTTTTAAAAAAATTGATTCATTTTTAAGTGTCATTTCAAACTTCAATATAGTATTAATTGTAGGATTGTCAAAATTATCCCTAATTATTTTTATAGAGAGAAAAAAAGTTAAATAAATTATTAAAAAATTAAAAATATTGTAAGAAAAAAATAATTAATTGTTTAAAAGTAACAACAATTATTAGTTGTATTAATATGTGTAAAAAGTAAAGAAAATAACATTTTAAAAAAAAAGGGAGATAGTAAATTCTTTGAAGTTTGAATAACAGTTGGATTTACAATACCAAAAACTAAAAGTCTAGATTTTTTTTTCCAAATATTAGAAACATTTTACTCTTTTCAAAAATCCTAGATTTTGGCATCTAGGACAAGATCACTTTAGACAATATACTCACCATTTATCAAATGTTGGGATTGCAAGACTATAAACATGAAAAGACTCATCCTTACGATAATTGGGAGCTCCTTCGATCTATGGAAGAAACAATTATTCTAACAACTAGAATCATTCTTCAAAGATACAGATGACGATTGTGATGTGTTAATATGTGAACTAAATGTTTTTTCAAATAAAAAAAGAATTTATGTTGTCTTTAAGTTAATTTATTATTTGTTGTAAACCTCACAAAAATTTAGATTAATGGATTAAGAAGTTTCAATTTAATTTTTTATTTATATTCTACTATTTTTCTTTTCAATGGTTTTTTTAAAAAAAAAATTTGAAAATTAATAATACCTACCAAAAACTCTTTTATCTGAGCAACCTAAACATGAATTAGAATTATTCTGAGAATGTATAAGTCTAAATCAGATCGAAAAGGAGAAAATTTTCACTATATTACACAAACAACAACACACATAAATTTAATTAATCAATCAATAAGATTTAAAATTGTGATACAAAATATATTTGATCCTGAAACTCCACACTCTCATTGTGATTTCAGTTGTTGCAGTAGGCTCTAGTTCGTAATGAATGTATTATTGTGAAATTGAAAGATCCAACTACATCAATATCTTTTGATGTGTCAGAAAAAGAATAATAGAAACTAATTATTTTAATCACACCGAAACTATATTATAAATGAAAAAATATATACAAAACGGGGGACTGACCACTAGGCCTGACCGAACCAAAAAGAGGGAAAAAAACATTAAATTAAAGGAAAAAGGAAAATAAAACTAAAAGAAAAAACAAAGATCGCACTGAAAATCCTGAAACCCAAAGGACAGTCTTTTCGGTCCGCTACTCAAATCTCAAGCAAATCTCAAGTTCGAGAGATCAAACCTATCTTTGAATAAATCCTCCCTAATAAAGAACGTCAATGTTTCCAACCACAAGAAGGAAACTATTGAATGACCATGATTGGCCAATTTGTCGGTAAGTTGTTTCCCTCTCTGTAAATGTAAGAATAAACTATGATTAACTGAACCCTTATGCAAATACCATATGTCTAGGAGATCCTAGGAGATCAATTTCTCTTTTGTTATGCACTGTATTGATATTTAGAATCACAATTTAATAACACATTCTCACACCCTCTCTCGTTAGCTTGATCCAAAGCAATCATAATTGTAGTAAGTTCTGCTCTCAAGACATCCAACTCTCATAGATTAACTGAAAAACCACCTACAAACCCCTTATGATTATTTCTAAAGATAGCTTCTCATGTTAATCTGGTTTCCCTATGTGATCCATCCAATGTTAACTTTCATCCAACCTACCATAGGTTTCTTCCAATACACTGAAATGATCTTTGGAGCCTTCCTAAACCGTATCGCAATTAGATATTATCAAGAATTATGTGTTCAATACTACGGTTTGAAATCCATCTTGTTGAATTGTTGAGAATGTAATTCCTTGTGTCGAAGAAGGTAGTGCTCGACAGAAACAAAGATGTGTTGAAATTAGCCTAGTATATATGTGTGTCGAAATGTCAAAGTAGGTTGCTCGACAAGATTTTGACTTAGGCCTATTTTAGTAGTGTTAGCTAAATTGGATATTTTGGACTTTTGTGTTTTGGGCTTTGGCTTAGGGAGCAAGCTAACCTAAAACTATAAATAAATGGGGTAACCCCTATTCTTGTAACAACTTGAATTCACAGAATTTTGCAGTTGCAAAGTGAATAAGTTTTAAATAGGAAGCATACTTACCGTGAAATGAAGAAACGCAACAGCTGCTTCAAGGAAAACATTCTTCAAATTAACTCCGCTTAAGATACTTTAAAAGAGATTAACTTTCAGCCCCGACACCATTTCGAAGCCCCTAAGAAGAGCCTTTATACACCAAAGGTTTTCCCATTTTCCTTCCCATGCAAAAAAGTATCGTCCGCAAACCGAATCACGCTATAAGTAGTATCTTCATCCACTGAAAAGCCCTTAAAAAGACTCAGATCCACTGCCATTTTCATCAACTTTGTTAATCTTTCCATAACTAAGATGAAAAGGAAAGGTGACAAAGGGTCACCTTGCCTTAACCCTTTCCCCACCTTGAAATCCGTAGTCGCACTTCCATTTACGAGAACAGACATTGAGCCACTGAAAACCAAAGACTCCATCCACTTGAGCCACTTATCACCAAAATTCATACTCTTCATCAAAGCTCTAAAAAAATCCCAGCATACACAATTATAGGCTCTTTCGAAATCAACCTTCAGCAACAAACACTCCCTGTTGGTACATTTTACCAAATCCAGGATCTCATTTGCCACAACCACTTCGTCAGACATGCTCCTTCCAGATACAAAAGCAGTCTGCTCAGATGAGATAAGGCTGGCAACAACTTTCTTCAGACGAGTAGCAAGAATCTTCAACAGAATTTTCTGAAAAACACTCACAAGACATATAGGTCGAAAGTTCACCCACATCTCCGGACTAATAACTTTAGGGACAAGCATAATGAAGGAAGCCTTGGCTGCCTTTGACATAGTCGGGTTAACGAAGAAATCCTCAATGTATCGGATAATATCCCTCTTAACAATCTCCCAACAATTTTGAAAAAAACTAAAAGAGAATCCATCAGGGCCAGGACTCTTAGACCCATTGCAACTCCAAACAGCCTCCTTAACCTCTTCTTCCAAGAACGATGCCTTAATCGACAAGTGGTTAGAGTCATAAAGACTCCCAAATTTGATTTCGCTCATAATCGGTCTCATTCCTTCTTCCTCTCTAAAGTTCTGCTCAAAGAATCTAATGACCTCCCTTTTGACCTCTAACATTCCCTCCTTTCTTCCTTCATCTGACAACACATAGGAAATGTGATTTCTTCTGAACCTACCTCGCATAACTCTATGAAAGAAGTTAGAATTTCTTTCGCCATCTTGCAGCCATAAAGCTCTTGATTTCTGTCTCAGCATACTCTCTTTCTTATTGAGAAGATTCCACATTTCAGAAGTAGCATTTGTCCTTTTCATCGCCAACTCCTCCGCTTCAATACCACCTGAGTTCGCAGCAACAAAATCCAGCTCATTGAGATCCTGCACAACCTATTTTACCTTCAAATCAAGCCAACCGAATATATCGACATTCCACCTTTCCAAGCTGCCCTTCAACATCCCAAGCTTCTGCTTAAGGACATAATCACCTCTCCCTGTTACCTTATAAGACAACCATTCATTTTTGACGAATTTAGCAAACTCAACATGCTTGATACAACTGCAATTAAATTTGAAAGGTTTTGGGCCCCAGTCTTCATTGCAAGCTCTAAGCCAAATCAGACAGTGGTCCGAAACATCCCTGTTACCAATATGTCGACCCACAATCTTCCACCAATCTGCTATATCATCAAAAATAAAGAATATGTCGATTCTTCTCATTGCCGATCCTGCCTTGTTAAACCAAGTATAACGCCCGCCGATATAAGGAACATCGATACCATCAAGCTCAACAATAAAGCAACAAAAACCATTTATCTCTCCTCTATTGACCCTCTCATTTACACCCTTTCTTTCATTGATGCAAGACACCGCATTGAAATCCCCCCCCCCCCCCCCCCTCACAATCCACTCTCCTTCAAAGAAATCCCCTTTAACCTTCAACAAATCGCTCCACAGCCTCTTCTTGAGATTAAAATTGCACGGAGAGTAGACATTTACAAAGGTATAATCATCTCCCCTCCAATTGGCTCTAACTCCCACGAATATGTCCCCCCTAAAATTAAACAGAAGCTTTAGAATATTTTTTTCTCCACACGATAACCAAACCACCCGCTGTCCCCAAAGAACCTAACTCCGACCATTCCACGTCTTTATCCCCCCCAAAAGAAGAAACCAGATTGAAATCTAATTTCCTGATTTTAGTTTCCTGTAAAAAAAACAAACATCAACCTTATCAGATTGAATAATATGAGCTATCCTCTTTCTCTTAACAACATTGTCTCCCCCCTGATGTTCAATGACATAACATTCATTGATGCACATCTTTGGCTTTTTCCATCTTTAACTTCCCTTCCTTATCCATCTCTTCCATCTTAGAGATTTGGGCTTCAAGCACTTCATCACGATCTTCTCCAGATATCCCCAACGACGAGATAATCTCCCACACTTTCTTAGATATCTTAGAATCCATGGCCTCCCAAAACCTCTTATTACCTTGGTTAACCTCCAAATCAATTACAGAGAAACATCTGACTTTAGAATCACTTGAGACTTGCAGCTCCACTTTCGACGTAGTAGGCTTAATTTGTTGGTCTATGAAACCGTTGCTTACCTTAGCTAGAGAAGAATCAGAGGATTTACTCTCAAGGGATTTGTCTATAGAGCAATTCACAAACGCCGACGATAAAGCAATAAAATCATTCTGAGGTAGCGGTATCAAATCACCTGAAGTGAGAAGACGATCCCCAATAACTCAGAAGAAACGTTTGAGGCAGAATCCTTACGTTTCCCTAAAAACATTTTCTCTTTCCTAGACTTACGTCTCACATGGAGAGAAGATTTGCGGGCCTTAATAGATTGGGCCTTAACCAAACTATCAAAGCAAATACTAAGAGATTTGGGCTGGACCGAAAAAGAATTCACTAACGCAAAAACTATAGTGGTCCCCACCATAGCCTTTGACTTTGCGCCGGATCCTAAAGGGCTATTGTTAGGCATACCTTTTCTCTCCCCTATATCCTCGATAGAAAGCCCTGGCTCTATTTCCTCGATGCCCACTTTCTGCTTGACAACACCATTCACCTTTTCTGAAACATTAAATTCTTCTGAACAAATATCCTTAAACGCTTTATGAGAGGTCTCATCGCAACTAATTCCTCGAGAAACACACTCCTCTTCTTCACCGTCCCCATCAAGCTTCCTACCATCTTCCACCCAAGCATTGGAATCTAGATTATCAGAGAAAGCTGAATCCGAAGAAGAAGAAGAAAAGACAACCCTTTTCATAATCCTCATAGTTGGACTATGAGTTTCCTCAACAATACGAATTATGAACGTTATTCCATTTATCATTACACACAAACTTTCCTACCAAAGACGAGATAAATTCAAAGAAACGAATAGACCAAGCATGACATGGAATGCCATAGCAACGCAACCACATGATCCTCTCCTTGTCCACATCGTCATCCCTCCACGGCCTCACCTCCGAGAACTATTGACCCAACCATTCTTTTGCACTATCAACTAAGGCTTCTAACTCCCCTTCATCTTCTTCTTCTAGCAAGCAAAAATAAGCTCCCAATGGAGTAACCTTTAACCTAAGATAACCTTCAGTCTAAAAAATCGTTTGTATGTTGTAAGTTGAACCAGGACTCAGCACCTTAACCACAAACGCCTTCTTGTACCTCTTAAGATCATCCTTACTAACTTTAAATGCAAGTCTCTAGGGTAGCCTAGGATGTTTAACGAAGTCATCTTTAGGGAGTCCTCCACCGCGAGTAACCTCAGCAAAGGACCTGCCACAGATATAATGCTCAGGTTCCTTCATTGGTTTAGGTCGTATCCCTTTGTCCAAATGTGAAGCATCATAAATCGGTTTGCCCACAACACCAGATCCCTTTGCACCTCCCTTACCAGTAGTCGCGGAACCCATCGAAGATCTCAAGAATCTAGGAACAGTTGCGAACAATTTTTTCCCCTCGATCAGAAGATTATCTAGTTTTAGCACTAGCCTTCTCACACCCCTGATCTCATAAAATCTTACAAAACCATACTTTCGTCGAAACTTATTTCTCCTAGGAGGGATAACAACTTCATCAATGTCTCCAAAGGGTTCAAACAAATGGAACAAATATTTTGCTCTAAATTTTTCCAGAAACTCAGTGATGAAAATCGACGTAACCTCCCTATCTTTGTTCCCTGAATACTTGCGCTCAGCATCCCAGCGATTTCTAGAACCCCACTTCCTCCTATTCTCCACCTTAATCCACTCTTCCTTACCATGACTCTTTAATCGACTCATGCTCAATAGATGAAGAATGCATTGAGCAGCAACTGAAACCTATAAAGGGGAGACCTTCTCTCTCTAACATATTAATGTAAGTTGTCCGGTGAAGAAAAAATATATATCGGAAGACTTGAACAAAATTATTCGATACATTTTAATAGGGGTGTGAAATGATAAATATTAGATAATAAAATTATTCGATATGTGAAAAAGAATATATTAAAATATAAAAAAAATATAAATTTTAAAGAATAATAACTGGGGTATAAGGTAAAATTTTCATTAAAAGCACATATCAATGAAACAACATAAAAAACATGGGTCATGGGATCTTCCTCGAGACTTCCATAAGTAAGTTTAAGGCCTCTAAACTTCACTTCATCGCAATCTGTTGATACTTATGGTTACTGCTATAGCCCCACAATTTGTGATAGTGTATATTGTAAGGAATTTTCATTTCGAATTTCATTGTGAAATCCTTAGATTCATGCTACGAGCAAGTAAAGTATTCTTTTAATTCCAATTTAAATTCTTCCTTTCCATCCCCATTGACGCCTATAACCTTTTTCAGAGTCCTTACATATGATTTTTTTTTAATTGCTAGAACTCGTGTAAAATAATTTTAAGCTTTAAAGTGAATCGAGTTTTTTAAAATGCATATCTATGAGGATTGTTGTTTTAGTTTAATGTATCTCGTTTAATATTTTTTTTTATATCTGAACTCCTTATAGAAGGCTCTGCAAGCATTGGCTTTTCCATTTAGAAAAAGAGTTGGGCTTTTGAGATTCCTGAATAACAAATATTAAATTTTTAATCCTCTACCTCCAAAATAATTGTATGGTTATTATCATCACTGACTGTATTGTGTCCATATCTATGTTTTTCCAGTTGTGGACGATGGTAAGCTAACCCATTTTACTAGAATTGGTGGCATTATGATTCATGAAACTGCCGAAGCTTTTGGAATAGTTACATAAAAGAACAAATTTCAAGGTAATCCTTGCACTATATAATATAAAAATAGAAATTGTTGTAGCATTACCGTAGCAGTTATTCCTGTATTCCTCAGGGATTAGAGTTGTTTGTCTAGACTTATCTTAAATTTACCAGTGATTGTTGTGCAAATGTGATGTGTTATGAAAAACGATACCTTGAAACAAAATATTAACGGTTTCATTATAGGAAAGAAACACGCAAGGGTTAGGGTTAACAAGGAAAAACAACCAAAACCCTATTAGGGTTCACAAAGGAAGAGAAAAGAGGAAGAAGAATAGAGAATTGATTAAATATGTTTTACTATTCACTTTCTCAATAGGGTTCAAAGATTACAAGTGAATATCAACAATTAACCTCTCTCAACCTAATAAGGTTTTGTCACACTTAGGAAGAGAGACTAGTATGCTATTTATAATAAACCTAACATACTAAACTAATGGGCTTTTTAACAATTACCCATTACAAGCTAACTTAGGGTGCAAGCTAACTTAAACAATTGGATCCATAACACAAGGCCCAATTCGATCTCCTACATGCTAGAACATAATTCGACTACAGCATGTAGGTCTTCGACAACAGCATGTGAGCGGACTTCGGCGGCATGCTAAAACTAGAGTTCGATCTAATATCTCACATGATGGTTAACGAATTATAAGGAGTTTTGCAAACTTGTTATGGTATCTCATTATTCTATAATGTATTCTTTTCATACTTGTGTTCACCAAATACTTTGAATTGTTACCTTGCAGTTGTTCCGAAGAAGGGTTCTGTATTTGTATTCTAAGTTGATTGTTGGAAAGTCTCTTTGCATGAAAATAAACTCAATTCAAGTAAGGTTGGATTATGATTCTGGAAGTACGTATTAGAGAAGATGAAGATGAACATGGAGGTTCATCTGTTGTAACAGAATTCTATTACAAGAGAAAAGGAGAGAGAGAATAATATTGGATAAGATTCAATGATACAATACACAATCACACTATTACACTTGGCAGGTTATATATATATATATATATATATATATATATATATACAAGTGTAAACAAGCCTTATACTATTATACATTATTTCTATCTTCAATACCGCCTCAAACTCATGGTAAGTTTGTCTAAACAGATGACCTTGAGTTTGTCGCGCAGTTCTTGAAAGGCTGTTGTACCAAGCGGTTTTGTTAAAGTATCGACTAGTTGAACCGCAGCTGGGACATGATGAATATGCAGTTGTTTTGCCACCACTCGTTCACGAACAAAGTGAATATCAAGTTTAATATGTTTTTGTGCGAGCGTGCAGAACTGGGTTGTGAGACAGCATTACCGCACTTAAGTTGTCACAGAGCAGTACTGGTGTATGATACAGAATCTTGAGTTCAAATAACAAGGATTCAAGCCACATCAGTTCAGAAGTTGTATGTGCCAGAGCTCGATACTCTGCTTCCGTGCTGGAACGAGCTACTAAGGCTTGCTTTTTAAAACTCCATGAAATGAGGTTGGGACCAAAGAATATAAAGGAGCCAGATGTCGAATGTCTATCATCGGGATCGCTAGCCCAATCAGAGTCACTGTAGGCATAGAGAGAAAATTTAGTAGCTGCAACAGATGGAGATAGATGTAAACCATGTGTGACAGTTCCACTCAAGTAGCGAAGAATCCGTCGAACATCAGACCAATGTGTATCTAAATGATCAGACATAAATTGGTACACCTTGTTGACACTGAAGGAAATGTCAGGCCTAGTCAAGGTGACATACTGCAAGGCACCCACAATAGACATGTACATAGTAGGATCAACCAGTTTGTTAGAACCATGTTTGCTGACTTTGCAATTACTCAGCATGGGGGTTGGGACACCATTAGCACCAGGCATATTAGCTCTAGACAAAAGATCTCTGATATATTTTAACTGAGTGAGAAGCATCGAACCATCTGGTTGAAATCTCACTTCAATACCAAGAAAGTAGCTTGGTATGCCCAACTTCTTTAAGGCAAAGGCAATATGTAATTTGGTGATTAAATCACGAATGAGAGTAGGACTAGAGCCAATAATAAGAATATCATCAGCATAGACTAAAGTATATAGTAAGGTACCTTGATGGCAGTAAAGGAAGAGAGAACTATCACACTTGGAAGTTGTGAAACCAAAATGTAACAAGGTTGAGCTAGATTTTCATACCAGGCTCGTGGAGCCTGTTTAAGGCCATAGATAGCCTTGTGCAGTTTGCATACCAGGGTCTTGTCAGAGGTTACAAAACCTGGAGGTTGAGTCATGTAGACTTCATCAGACAATGTGCCATTAAGGAAAGCATTGTTGACATCAATCTGTTGAATATCCCATTTATGTGTTAGTGTCAAAGTAAGAATCACCCTTATGGTTGTAGGTTTGACAACAGGAGAGAAAGTTTCAGTATAATCAAATCCATGTTCTTGATGATATCCCTTAGCCACAAGCCTGGCTTTATACTTATTGATGGAACCATCAGCATTTTCTTTGATTTTGAAAACCCAGCGACACCCCACAACTTTCCTATCGGGTGGCAAGGTAGTTAGAGTCCAAGTGTGATTAGCTTGTAAAGCATCATATTCAGACTTCATAGGATTAGTCCAGGCAGGATGAGAAAAAGCTTGTTTAATAGTTGAGGGTTCAGTTTCAGTGTGAGCAAGTAAGGCTTTTGGCTTAGATCTGCCAGTCTTAGCTCTAGTCGTCATGGGATGATCATTAACTGAGAGGTGATGAGAGGATTTCTGAGATAGGATGGAGGGTGAGTTAGAAGACTCAGATATGGGTAAGGGAGAATTTGTTTCTGACTGACCAGAAGATGCACTAGGTAGATGGTTTATATCAGTTTAAATGGGAGTGACCTGAGAAGATTGAACTAAGGTCAAGGGAGTGGAGTTATTGATGTTCACTGTAGTAGAAGGTGTTGATGCAATATCCTCTAGATAATATGAGGCACCAACATCTGAATAAGGGGTGGTGTCCTTAGAACAAATATGTTGTTGAACATTATCCTCAGGATAATTGGAAGGACCTGCTGTAGGATTGGACTGGTCAGTCTACTTGGGTATAGTGACAGGCCTAAAAGCCGTTGTTGAGACATCAGGGGTAGCCTGTGTGGCTGATTCTATCATATGAGCTGGAGTATTACCAGGAGTAGATTGGCTGATTGTGACAGGTTCTAGTACCAGATTAGGTTGCTCAGAAATAAACTGAGAAGGAGGTACTGTTGTGGGACCTGGCTGTTGAATAAATTCTTGAGCTGTTGCACTGTCAGTAGGCTGGCCTGTTGAGTTAGGCACTAGAAGTCCAACACCTGATGTGTGATGAGATGATGTTGTGTCAGCTGAGGCATTTAAGGGCCTAGTAGGAATGGCTATGTGTGTGCTCGTTGAGATAAGAGGAAATTTAGTGCTGGAAGGAAACACCTGGGAGAAAGGGAAGTGATGCTCATTAAATGTAACATCTTTGGAGATATAGATTTTCCCAGAGCTACTCAGACATTTGAAACCTCTATGTTGAGGAGATACCCCAAGATAAACACATTCTTGACTTCTGAGCTGAAGTTTATGTTGGTTGTAGGGTCTGAGCAGGGGATGACAAGCACACCCAAACACTCTAATGGTCTTGTAGTCAGGATGTTTACCATATAAAGCATGAAAGGGTGAGTGATGTGTAGTTAATGGAGAAGTAGGCAACCTGTTCATTAAGTAGACAGATGTAGAAAAACTATGATCCCAATAGGTTAGAGGAATGGAAGAGTGAGCTAGTAAAGTAAGGCCCATCTCAACAATAGTTCTATGTTTTCTTTCAACTGAACCATTTTGATGTGAGGTATGGGGAAAAGTCAGCCTATGTGTAATACCAAGGTCAGCCATAAATTTAGTGAAAGGTCTAAGTTCCTCACCATAATCAGATTGAACTGATTTAATAGTTAGATTAAATTGTGTTTGAACAAATTTGTGAAAATGTTTGAAAGCTCCTAAGGCCTCAGATTTTTGTTTAAGAAGGTAAAGCCATGTATATCTAGTATGTGCATCTACAAAAGCAATATAATATCTAAAGCCAGAACTTGAAGGTGATGGAGAGGGACCCCAAAGATCAGTGTAGATAACATCAAAAGGTTTATTATACACATTATGAGTCAAGGGAGCATGTAACCTATGAGCTTTACCAAGATTACAAGATTTTCAAAAAGAGCTTTGTTTATTAGAACTAGGAATATTACACAATTTGAGTATATGAGAAATAGCAGAAAAATTAGTATGGCCTAATCTATGATGCCATAGTATACTAGTATTACATTTATTTGTCCTATGAACATCAGGATGAAAATTAGAACTAGATTGACAAACATTGTAACTTTGAATGTGCTTGAGCTGATTCAAGTTTATGTTCAAATGATGTGACCTGGAAGACTCCAAAGGCAGAAGGGGAAAGCAGTAGAGGCCACTAGCATCTAGGACTCCTTCAACAAGAACTTGTTTAAAAGCCTGAGATTTAATGTAATATTTGTTAGACAGAAATTCAAAACTAACATTGTTATCATGTGAAAACTTTGAAACAGACAAAAGGTTTCTAGTAATAGCAGGCACATGTAGAATCTTATTAAGTGTCAATTTACACTTAGGCACAAGTGGAGAACCAAAGTGTGTGGATCCTATAGATTTTATGGTGAGTGTGTGGCCATTTCCTACATAAACTTTGTTAGATCCTGTATATAACTTAGAATTCTGTAAATGATAAGCATATGGAGTGACGTGATGAGAAGCACCTGAATCCATAAACCATGCTTGGGAATCTAACTCTGCAGGAAGAGAGTACTCCTGAGGAGTGCCAAGTAATTGTCCCGTGGAGGCCATCATAGCTACAGCTTGAGCATTTTATGTGTTGTATGTTGATTTTCCTTGGCTTGCACCTGAACTGTTATCTGGTTTATCTTGAGAAGTGTCAGTATTAGATGACATGAAATTCTCATCAAACCTATGCCAGCATGAGGAAACAGCATGACCATATTTACCACACAGTTGACAAGTGGGTCTATTGCCAGTGGGAGGCCTAGTTCTGTCCCTGCCACGCCCTCGAGTGTACCTGTTACCTCTGCCATTATTACTTGAGTAACCACCTTTAGAGCTAGGATTGGCACGATTTGTGTAAGCTAAATTGGCAGCAATGGTAGAGGCTGATAATTCCTGACGAAACTTCTCCAACTGAGCCTCTTGAACATATAAAAGCGCTTCAACATCACACAGGGATGGTGACACAGGATTACCATACATTTACATCACAAAGGGGTTATATTCCTCAGGGAGACCATCCAGAATGGCATCAATTTGGTCTTGCTCTGTGATTGTGTCACCAACAGCTAATAAAGAATTGGCTATAGCTTTGATTCTTAGCACAAAATCTGTAATCGTATTGTTCCCTTTCTTAGTTGATTTAGGTTCCACCCTGAGTTGTCTAACCCTAGCCTTCATCTGTGCTGTGAAGTATTGATGAATCTTATCCCAAACTTCATAGGCATGTTAACACGCAAGCACGCGAGGCAAGATGGATTTAGAGATGGTGCAAAGTAACCAGATAAACACAGCTTAATCCTGAACTAACCAAGCTTCATACTCATCAGAAATTGTACATGCGATGCGATCATGAGTCGAGTTGTACTTCTGCGGAATCTGGGGATAGTTGTTTACTCGATGCATCTTCTGTGTCAAGATAACTCCTTCCACTTGTTGATTCCAAAGAAGATAGTTGTTTTCTTGCAACTTGATGGAGAGTTTTGGTCCAAATCGATTGCTGGATTTCACGGAACCGAAGCCTGCGGCACATTCTTGAGATGGAAGTGAATCTTTGATTCCTGATTCTTGGTTTTCGCCGGAATCCATGGTAGAAACTTGAAAAATCTTGAAGAAAACTCAACTACTGCAGAAAACTATACACCATTGCGCAAGAGGAAGACGATAGAATGAAGAAGAGGGAGTCACGAAGAACGGAAGCGGAAGAGATCGTTCCCAGCGAATGATACCATATTAGAGAAGATGAAGATGAACATGGAGGTTCATCTGTTGTAACGGAATTCTGTTACAAGAGAGAAGGAGAGAGAGAATGATATTGGATAAGATTCAATGATACAATACACAATCACACTAGACAGGTTATATATATATATATATATATATATATATATATATATATATATATATATATATATATATATATAAGTGTAAACCAGCCTTATACTATTAAACATTGTTTCTATCTTCAATAGTACGTGACATCTTCGATTGTCAGTTTCCAATTTACACAGTTTCTTTTAACATTTACACTAATTAGATATATCTTAGTTTATACAAAATTTTGAGTATGAGCAATGTTGTATGCTAACTATTTTACATTATTTTTGACACGAGAATAATGAAATAAGTTACTACCGTTATATCATATATATCTAAGTTACAAAAGGGTATCTAGCTACGACTTGATATGATATTTTACATGGTAACTAAGTAAATAAATAGAATTACAAACAAAGAAGGAACAAATATAGGCATAAAAAATAGGATGATGATATACTACATAAGAAAATGATAAATGAGGCAGAGTGTCCTTGATTATATGACTAGGAGTGAGTGCATTCAAGTGGAAGGCCTTGTGGAAATCTCTTGTTATCTGTGCAGTAATTGTAAATCATATAGTTCTTCTGCACCCATCGCATCCTCTGCAAACCAGTTGAGTCAAGTTCTTGTGATAGCCATGATGCAGATGTAGGAGAAGATTTGCATGATGATTTCCCCCTGCTCCATATACAAGCATTATTTGCATTGAAATTTCTGTACGAAGCCGTGAATGGAGCTTTGGACCAATCTGTCTTTATAAGTCCACCTCTTGTTGCCCAATCATCTGCATTCCAAAGGCTTGAGTATATCCTCATTGCTTGATTCTTAGGAAATGGAACTCCTATTCTTTCCAAATTCTTGAACTCCCTTATTGGTGTCCCGTCCACAGAAAACCTGAAATTATTTCATCAAAAGTAACAAAGTTTAATAACTTCAGTATAATAACAATTATAAAGGAGCAAAGTACTAGTTACTATGTATGAATAATATATATAATTGATTTGGATGAATGCTTACACAATAAGTTGTGGATTCCATAGAATTGAGTATGTGTGAAAATCTGCAGTTGGGTCAAACCATAGATGAAATTGTTGCTCTCTATTGCCTTTTCCTTGGCTAAACACATTGGTGTGAACTATGTAAGGATGACCACTCAAATTTCCCAAGAATTCAAAGTCTATCTCATCCCATGCACCTCCTTTTGACGATAGCTGAATTGTTTTGAACATAAAATATTCTAATTAGTAATGATCTCCAAGATTTAAATCAAACACATTATAATTATTTTTTATTCATGTATACTACTTACATAATAGGCGGTGACAGTGCCAGCAGAGTTTCCTGGAACAAGTTTAAGCTGCATATCAATTTTGCCAAACAAATATTCATTCTTGGATTGAAAGCCAGAGCCGGAGGCTTTGTCAAGGGAGAGAGTAAGAAGATTGGCGTTGTTGAGTATTTTGGCACGACCATCTCCCCATGTAATTTGAAAATCTTGGTTGAAGTTAGCAGCAACATTAATGAAAAGGAGAGGAATAAGAAGCAGTAGTAATTTGTTGCAAGCCATGAATGATGTTGTGAATAAGTAAATTAGTAATGTTGGATATGATGTGAAGATTGAAGAGTCGGTGTATATATAGTAGTGGTAGTAAATGAAGAACGTGTGATTTGAAGCAAGTTGCGAAGAGGGGAAAAGGATAGGAAGGTCAGTTTGTGGCATAGTACTGTGTAGGTAGTTGTATTGAATTGAATGGTATAAAGATATATAGCTGTCAAAAGCTCAAATGAGAGCTCAACCAACAAACTCTGTCGCATTTAATTAATTAAGAAAGTATAGATAAAGGTGAAACTGGTGAAGAAGGAGGGTATGTTGCAATTGGAAGAGTACGCGGTTTAATATTGGATTTGGGGAGAGTTGCATGACTATGCGATCCCTTTCATCATCATGTAAATAATAAAGTAATGTTGCATGTTTTGTATGATTGTATCAATGAATATCTTTTTACTTTTAAGGGATAAGGTTCCTGTCAACGTCGCACAATTGACCCTATTCCTTTGTTAAGAGGCAGCAAGCAGCCAGCTAGCAGTAATTATATTTACTTTTTCATTTGTTAGATTTCAGTAGAGTATATCCAAAGGCTGCTTCAGGATGGATTCTGCTCATAGGATCTCTATCAAAACCGAGATTGACACATAGATACAGATTTCAAGTTAATTTTCTGTTGTTGCAAATAGGGTATTTGTAATTAGTGACTTTAGAATTTCACATTTCAATTTAATCCTTTATATAATAAATTTAGTAAATTTTAGTCCTTTAACTTTAAGTTTTGGTTTTATTTTAATCTTTTATTTAATAAACATTATCTTTTAGCCTTTTAAAAACTATTTTGTTAATTTAATTAGTCATTTCGGTCCAATTTTGTAAATAAACGTTAACTTCTGTCTGACAACATCATAGCTAACATAATAACGGTTCAAATAATATTTTTTCAAAGTCATAAACAACATTTATTAAGGGAAGACAATTGTTGGATGGCGTCATTGTTTTAAATGAAGTTGTCGATTACGCTAAGAGATTCAAAGAGTCTTGTGTTATTTTTAAAGTGGATTTTGCCAAGGCTTATGACTGTGTTGATTGGGGGTATCTTAGGAGGACTCTGGTTGATATGAGTTTTGGTGCATCTTGGTTGAAGTGGTTGGATGGTAGTGTGTTTTGTAGCTATATGTCGGTGTTGGTAAATGGTAGTCCGACTAAAGATTTTGAGGTGTCAAGGGGATTGCGACAAGGAGATCAATTATCCCCGTATTTGTTTACCATTGCGGCTGAAGGGCTGACTATTCTAGTTCGGCAGGCGGTGGATATAGGATTGTTGAAAGGTTTTACCATTGATAATATGAATGTAGTCAACCTACTGCAGGATGGTGATGATACGGTACTTTTCTCAGATGGCTCTTGGTCTAATCTGTGGGCTTTTAAGTCTGTGTTGAATGGTTTTGAAATTATTTCTGGATTGAAGGTAAACTTTGGTAAAAGTTACATATATGAAATTGGGGTGGAGGAAAACTATATGAATGCGGCAGAAGTATTTCTCTTATGTAGGAAAAACGGTTTCCCATTCAAATTTCTTGGTTTGCCGGTGGGTGAGAATCATAGAAGAATTAAGTTTTAGGATCCCGTAATTGATTGTCTAAAAACAAGGCCTTCTTCTTGGAAAGGAAGGTGTTTGTCCATGGCTGGGAGGGCTACTCTTATTAATGTTATCCTATCAAACTTACCAGTTCACTTCTTTGCGTTTTATAAAGTGCCTAGGAAGGTGGTGCAGAAAATCACCGTCATCCAGAGGAAATTCTTATGGCCGGGTGTTACGGAAAACACGAAAATGTCATGGGTAAGGTGGAGTAATGTTTGTAAAAGTAAGGGTGATTGGGGGGCTGGGGATTAGGGAAGTTGGGGCTTTCAAAACCTTGCTCTTATGGCTAAATGGATTTGGAGATGTTTGTGTGAGAAAGGTGGCATCTGGACTGGAATACTTCAAGGCAAGTATGGAGATTTTGGATTACATCTAGTCTGTGGGGAATACCCTAAATATACTGGTGATTCCTCACTTTGGTGGAAGGACTTACTCAAAGTAAATCTTGCTTTCGGCGTAGGTAAGTTCGTCGACTTAATTTCATATAAATTAGGTGATGGTAACGAGACATTTTTCTGGTTGTCTAGATGGTTGGGAAATACGTGTTTAGCATCTGTGTTTCCTGGTCTATGGAGTGCGTCCAACAGGAAGTGGGAGAGGGTGGTGGATATGGGTGTTTGGGTGGAGGAGGTGTGGGTGTGGGACCTGGGCGTGCCACTGTCGCAGATTCCTGTCTCGTTGGCACATGAATTAGATGAACTTAATGAGTTGCTCTTGTTGGAAGCTCCGGTAATTGGGATGAGGGATAACATTATATGGTCGTTTGGTCAGGACAAGTCGTTTTCGGCTAGGTCTGGGTACGACAAGCTGTTAAATAGTTCACTTCATGGTGTGTTTGATGATGATTGTAGGACTACTCTGAAACGTATTGCAAGGTTGCATCTCCGGCGAAAACAAAAATATTTGCTTGGAGGTTGTGCTTGAACAGGTTACCGACACGGGATAATTTACTTCGTCGCGGATTGGTACTAAATACTCATGATATTGTTTGCCCCCTATGCTTTCTGTCGAATGAAGATGCATTCCACCTTTTGTTCTCCTGCGCGAAGAGCTTTTTGGTTTGAAACAATGTTTGCTCCTGGCTGGGTATTTATTATGTCCAGGCTGAAAATATTTTTGATCATCTAAAGGTATGGATTTATAGGCTTAGTGGGAGGGTTGCTAAGTTGGATAATATTGTGGGGGTTTGGATTATAGTTTGCTAGGCTATTTGGTATGTTCGGAATCAGATAATGTTTAATGATGTGGTGCGGGATCCGGACGATACGGTGTAGAAAGTTGTGTTGCTTTCTTGGTGGTGGATAATTAAACGAAATTGCCACCTTTTTTTTTGTAATTACTACGAATGGACTTCATATCCATGTAATTATATTTAGTTTAGTCATGTCTGGTGTGTTACCTATGTTTGGTACGTTTTGGTGTATTTGGGTTGGGGTACCTCTAGTACTCCTGTTGGAATGAATATTTTTGCTTATGAAAAAAAAATGATCACTATTATAAAAAAAAAGACTAAATTATAATTAATTTTGAAAAAACTCTATTTTTATGTGTAATAACTACTTTAAAATTAAAAACATTTGTTGCCATTTATAATTTTATTACTATAATTTCAAAAAAAGAACATAAAATATTTTAGTGTGATTCTCACATCTCTTTCAATTTTGAAAATTTGAAAGTATATTCTTAGGTGAAGTAAGAAAATATATATAGGTTAAGTAATGATTAATTTGTTAGATCATTTTATTTAAAATAAAACATAGGATAATAAGATGATGTGTCAAAAATGAAATAGATGTGACAAAGAGATAAAACCCAATTTAAAAGTTTATTTAATATATATAATTGATGTGTAAAAAATTATATCAATTCTTTTACTTTCCAAATTAACAGCAAACATCTTGTTTTTTTAATCTAAGAATGAATGAAAACCAATCACTAAGCACCATTGCAACTAATTATTAAAACAAAGAAAAGGAAAGCAAAAATTAGCATTGAGTTAAGGACTGCTTGATTAAAGGTTGTGAAACATTCCCTGTCTTTCTCATGAGGCTGACTCTTCACTTCCATGAGTAATGCATGCATCAACTTCTTTCAAAGCTTGCCATTTTCTTCTTCACCCAGTATGTTCTCTTGCAATATGTTCTCCCACAATGCCAAACCAGTATATAAATTTTTCCTGCAGCAACGTACACTAAAGTGTTATTATCGAATCCCATGCCTCTAAGCATCATTCCTACGTGTAACATTAAATAAAATGAGTTGTAGAAACAGAGTTATGCCATTCTTCAAAAGAATGTATTATCCTTCTAACTTATCATTTGGATATTTCTCAACCTTAATTTTTTATAAAGATATTCATGCAACTCTATCATTGAAATTTGTTGTTCATGTAGTTGTTTACTTTAGGGAAAATAACATGGGTAGTACAAGATGTATTTTTGGTAAAGAGACAATATGTGAAACAAGATGTTTCAGCATATGTACAACATCTAACATCAATCTGCAGGCCAAGGTTTGTGAGTTTTTCTTAGCGAAATTCTATTTGATTCAAAGAATATTATAAGATTTGCTAAAAGGATTTAATAAGATCATAGTTAGATTATAGACACAAAGATCTGATTGATTATAGACACAAAGGTGGATCCCATAAAACCAAGAGTGCTCCTAGAGTATGCACATTCTGCAATAGGACTGGACATACTATAAATTTTTGCTATCAAAAACATGGTCATCCCAATTTTAACAAGACACATTCTCTGTCAATGCAAGTCAGATGGTAATTTGCACTTCTTCTCAATCAAGTAACACACTCCCTCCGATACTTCCAACACAAGTAACCATATGCCCATTTCATAAGCTCAATATGAACAACTCATTAGTTTGCTCCAAACCTCAAATGTATCTTCATTTACTCCTATATCAAATGCCAATAATATCTCAACTAGTCACATTCAAGGTGATCTCTCTTCAAGTATTGTTTGTAACACTATTTACTATGCAAATGAATTTTCCAATACATGGATCTTGGATTCTGGTGCAAATGATCATGTACGCTCTTCCTTAAATGACTTTGACTCTTACTATAAAATTAAACCTCTCAAAATAAATCTTTCCAATGGTAATTCTACTATGGTTCATTATGCTGACAATGTTAGATTTTCCCCTATTCTGTACCTTAACCATGTCTTGTATGCACCAGATTTTAGTATGAATCTCATTTCCATTTCTAAATTATGCTATAATTGAAATGTTCTACTACCTTTTATGTTGAGCAAACTGTATTGCAGGAATTGATACGAAAATGATGATTGGTTTGGGTAGCAAAGAGAATGGTTTGTATATGTTGCAAATAAAGGACATTTCTCTTGCAGTTGAGGACTCCCTCATCAATACACAACTTTAGTCTCAATTTCCTACACAAGCCAACACCTGTCATGCCAACAACACTCTCTCTTCCATGCAATTCCAAAATGTTGTAATCCCAAAGTCTGCTTTGAAGCACTTTAGGCTAGGCCATATATCATCCCAAAGAATTACTCAAATGTCTAAATTGTATTCTTCTTTTACCTTTGATCATAATGCCACTTGAGATAGTTTCCATTTGGCTAAACAAAGAAAATTACCTTACCATTCAAGCACTTCTATTGCTACTCACAAATTTGAACTTTTACACTTTGATATTTGGGGACCATTAGCCATTTCATCTATAGATAATCATAAATACTTCTTGACCATACTTAATGATCACACACGTTTTGTTTGGATTATTCTCTTAAAATCCAAATCCGAGGTTTCCAAACATGTTCAAAACTTTAAAAAATGATTATCACCCAATTCAACATCACACCCAAAACGGTTAGGTCAGACAATGGAGCTGAATTCCTGCTACAACATTTTTATGCATCTAAAGGCATAACACATCAAAGATCTGTGTTGAAAACTCCCAGCAAAATGGCAGGGTTGAAAGAAAACATCAACATCTCTTAAATATAAGAAGAGTTATCCTATACCAGTCCAAACTACCCAAAACATATTGGTCTTTTGCCCTCCCATATGAAACCTTTATTATCAATAGAGTTCCAACCTCTATTCTTCACCACAAATCACCCTACCAAGTTCTACATAACTAACTTCCTGACCTTGACAATTTCAAAGTCTTTGGCTCTCTATGATATGCTTCCACCCTTCAAGCTCATAGAACCAAATTAGATCCTAGGGCAAAAAGGTCTATATTCCTAGGATACAAACCAGGTATGAAAGGATACATCCTTCTTGACCTTCATACTAATGAAATATTTATTTCTAGGAATGTTATATTTCATGAACACATCTTACCCTATAAAGCCACAAACCAATCTTTACACACTTCTTGGTCATACTTCCCATCCCAACTTGATTATCCTCATCCCACATCAACAGATGATCATGTTACATCAGCTCCACATACACAAACTAATGTGTCTGACCCACCTTTGACATACCATCCCCCTCTTCCAGCCCTGACCCAAATACTCTTGACATACCATCCTCATATGATAGCCATGATCACATACCTGCACCTACTAGAACTTCCTCAAGAGTAACACATCATCCTTCTTATTTGCAAGACTATATGTAACTCTACTGCTACATCAAATCAATCTTCCAAAGGTATTCCTTATCCTTTGTCCAACTTCATTTATCATCAACATTTATCTCCCACACATTCACGTTATGAATTGACTTTAGTGTCTCGTGTTGAACCTAAGACATATAACGAAGCTTCTAAGCATGAATGTTGGAGACATGCCATGTAGCTTGAACTCTAAGCCCTTGAAAAATAGGCACTTGGAAAATTGTAGATTTACCACCTGGTGTCAAACCAATAGGTTGCAGGTGGGTATATAAGGTTAAGTATCTAGCTGATGGCTTCATTGATAGGTTCAAAGCACAACTGGTAGCAAAGGGATATAATCAGGTAAAAGGCCTTGATTATTTTGACACTTACTCACCAGTTGCCAAAATTACAACTGTGAGAACCATCATTGCCCTAGCTTCATGTAAACAATGGTATTTACATCAATTAGACGTGAAAAATGCATTTTTACATGGACAGATTGAAGAGGATGCGTACATGATAATTCAACCAGGAGTACCTCATTCCAAGCCCAACCAAGTTTGTAAACTTGTTATGTATTTATATGGACTTAAACAAGCTAGTCGAAGATGGTATGAAAGGCTTACTACTTTCCTTCTTTCTCATCACTACAAACAAGCCACTTCAGATCACTCGTTGTTTGGCAAAGCCAAAACTTCTTCCATCACCATTCTACTTGTGTAAGTTGATGATGTAATTCTCACAGGTAGTGATCTAACTGAATTTCATTCTATCAAAAGAGTCTAGGACATTACTTTCAAAATCAAGGACCTATGCAAACTTAAATACTTTCTAGGTATTGAAGTAGCACACTCTAAGTCAGGTATCCTCCTTTATCAAAGGAAGTATTGCCTTGATTTGATAGAAGATGCAATTTTTCTTGAATCTAGACAAGTCTCAACACCATCTGATCCTGCCATAAAACTCCATCAGGATTCAAGCACTCATACCATGACATTCCTTCTTACAGAAGACTCATAGGCAAGCTACTATATCTCAATGCAACCAGGCCTGACATAACCTTCTGCACACAACAACTTAGCCAGTTTCTATCAGCTCCTACAGTCTCCCATTTTAATACTGCTTGTAGAATTCTAGGATACCTCGAATCGTGCCCAGCGCAAGGTATTTTCTTTCCAAGAGATTCAGCGTTACAACTGAATGGTTACTAAGATGTTGACTGGGCAGGTTGTCTTGACACACGTTGATCCATCTCAGGTCAATGTTTCTTCCTTAGTTGATCCCTTATCTAATTGCGCACAAAGAAATAGTTGACAGTTTCAAGGTCTTTATCAGAAGCAGAATATCGAGCTCTTGCAACAACAACATGTCAGCTCTAATGGTTGTTGTACTTTCTACATGATTTGCATGTCACGTGTGTTATAACACATGTTATTTACTGCGATAATCAAAGTGAAATTCACATTGCCTCCAATCCTGTCTTTCATGAGAGGACCAAACACATGGAAATCGATTGTCACATTGTGCGAGAAAAACAAAGTAAAGGTGTCTTGAAACTTATGCCTGTCAAATCCAAGGATCAACTTGCTGATTTGTTCACCAAAGCTCTTCATCCGCATCCCTTCAATGCATTGTTACTCAAGTTTAAAAATGATAAACATTTACCAACCTTTAACTTATGGGGGGATATTGAAGCATGTGGAACATGTTGATGATGAGAACACGCAACATGACAACAACACCATCATACATCACCAATAGCTTGTTAATTCAATTACTAATCAGTTGATAATTTATTATAGTTTGTAACTAACACTTGAAGGAATGGTAGAGTGTAGCATAATATATTTTTCTTATGGTGCAAGTCACCTTAGCCTATATAAAAATGTATAACTCCATTATGGTTTTTCAATGAGAATTCTCCATTTACAATGTTCATCTTGATCAATTTAATATTGTATTTGGTAGTTGTATGTATTTTGATCGTGAAGGCTGATCAGATCCTGTAATGGGCCAAGAAGAACGTCTGTGATGCTGGGTGCGTGAGATGAGGAGGGGGTGTACCTGCAAGGCACTCCGATGCTAAAGTAAGAATCGGGAGAGAGAAAGGCAAATACAAAAGTATGAGTTTCTTAGGATGATTTTTGGATACCTGACCCTCTCAAATGAGAGGGTTTTTATAATGCCCCCAACGCATGGCCAACAGTCCCTATTTTCGGGGCGGAATAACCGTTTCTTGAAGAATAGGTAACTGCCAAAAACTGGCTGTTATGACGGGAAGAGGTGCCCAAAATTAGCCGTTTCCACGAGCAAAGGCGTAGTTTCCGGCACAGGCGTCATGACCGTTCTTGGATGATGGAGCCGTGCGTAACGGGTAGGAATGCTGAGGAGGGGCAGGTGACCTTGTGGGCCCTCTAACCATATGTGCCCGGTAGAGGGGCAGAAAGGTAAATGCTACCCCACCTCAGCTGGACTTAAGTAATTGGGTTGTTCTGGGAGCAGAAGTGGATTGGGTCATGCCTAGTCATTGGTCCAGTCCAGAACATATTTTATACTAATACTCTTTGTACTAGATAGCAGATCTTGTGCCTTTAATGTATGTTGGCTCTTTATAAAAAATAGTTAAAATAAATATAAGAGTATTTTCTTAAGGAAATGCTTTGTGGTACAAAACTACTAAAACACGAAACCGACGAAATGTATATATTATAACTGTAATGCCACATCCCCGTGATTTCCACATAAGACAAAATTGATTTGTTGACCCACAAATAAAAATCAAACACACCACTATTCTTGCAATTCGTTAAATAGATAAGTCGTACCATTTAGCATTACTCTTTTGGTAATGGTTAAAATGAATTTAAGAGTGGGGTCAGCTGCCCCATTTATAATAGATGGATTATATATATATATATATATATATATATATTTGTCATAAAATTTAATAAATTATTCATAATAATTACTAATGATAAAATTGGTTAAATTTTTTTCAACAACAAGTGGTGGAAGACAGCATGTTACTTTGTATTTTAAATTTAAAAAAATAGAAAATGGTAATGTTGGATATGTTTAGGGGTGGACAACGAACCAGGTTGGGCAGGTTCGGGCCCAAAAGTGCCACCCAACCCAATCCGCGGTTGAACAATCTAAACTCATTTTTGCCCAATTATAAAATTGGTTTCTACGGGTTGGGTTAAAACGGTTTCCGGATTCTTTTGGACGGTTTATTCGGGTCAATTGTTGATTTTTTTTGCCACTTATATAACTGTTTTAACATAATTAAAATTGGAAAAATTGTATAACAAATTAAAAAATTCATATAGATTTCACTTTTTTGTTGCCACGTCCAAATACTAAAAATTTATAAAGATAATCTCACTATTAAATTAAATTTAAATAGCAGATTTCTTTTTTGGTTACAATTCAAATAAAAATTAATAAATCATTGTACAAATTAAAAACTAAATCAAATATATTATCATATATTGAGTAATTAAGAGTTGAAATCCTAGTCTATTTTGAATGAAGATTTTTCAATTTGGGATAAAGTGTCTCCCTTCATCAATCTGAAACAATTATAAATAAATAGAAGTTTAAATAATGAAATCAAATATAAATTACACATTAAAATAATATTGTCCTCTTAATATTGTTCAAATATTATTCAAAATTGAGCAATAAAAATGAATATAAGAAATGAGTAAGCAGCTAAAAAAACTGAAATAGTTATAAAATCTCTTTTTTTTTTTTTTAAAAAACGTTAGAGAAATGAAAACATACCTCTGCAAACAAGAAGAAGTATCATCATCTCCACTTTGTTAACCTGGTACAATAAATAAAATCAAGCAAAAAAAATCAAAAAACTAATACACAATAACTGTGTTCGAAACCTTAATTAGAAAAACCTAAAATTCTAAAAGTCTAAAACGAAAATTAAAATACAAACCATCAAAGTGAATGATAGATTCTCAAAAAGATGAATGCTTCATTTTTATGATAAGTGAGAGAGATATGTTGGCTTTGTCTTGTAATGGTGAGTGGCGAAAAAAAATTGTGAAGATAATGAGTAGTGGTGACCGGTGACAATGGTTATGGTGGCGGTGTTAGTTGTGATGATGGTGGTGGTGAAGAGTGGCGGCTAGGGTTCTTAGATGGAAGGAGGTGAAGGTGTGTGATGAGAGAGAAAGCATTTTCTTTTGAGTCCTAAAGTTGAATTAATGTATTATGTATCGACAACGTTAATTTTGCATATCAAATTAACACGGGCGGGTCAGTTAACCGGCAGTTCCATTTTATATACCCGGACCCGCCCATTATATCCGGCTCAAACCGATTATTTGACCCGATCAACCCAAAGCCCGTGTAAAACCGCCCAATACACTTTTTTTCCCGGTTTTTTGCGGGTTGGGCTGGGTTGCGGTTTTTTGTCCAGCCCTAGATATGTTATGAGAGAAATGATTATGTGATTTGAAGAAAGTAGCAAGGAGGGGAAAAGGATAGGATGGAGTGATTGGGATATAGTACTAGTTTAGTTGTAGTATGAAGAAAGAAAGCTGTCAAAAGCTCAAATGTTCAACTAACAAATTTTTTTGTATTTAATTGACTAAGAATTGACAGGTAAAGGTATTAATTACTGGTGGACGAGGGTATGTTGCCATTGGAGGAGCAAGTGCTTTAATATTGGATTGTGAGGGAGTTGCATGATTACGCGGTCACTATTATATCATCATGTAAATAAAGTTAAAAGTTGTATGACGATGATGTTAGACGATGGCTATGGATCTAGAAGGGGGGTTGAATAGATCCCTTGAGTTTTACACGCAAATGGTTACCAAAAATTGGTTTTAAAATATTTTCACGGAAGCAACCACTGAATCACACGTCTACAACGAACCTCTACTAAAAGGATCGGATATGCACGACAATATTAGGAATGAATTATGGATGAGAAAAATTCAGATTGATTAACACAATTTAAACGCAATCAACAATGTTTTATTTGCTTGATAGTTAATCCAACCCAACGAGTAAAATCGACAAATAATTAATTGCGAATACGTTCGATTTTGCATTGAAACAAAATTATCTAACACTTGGTGCGCGTTAACCCACTAAGTGCTGATTTCAAAGTAATGTGATGTTGAGCTGTTCCTAAATACAACCCAAGGGATTGTATCAATTTTACAAAACAATTTAACAGCCCAATATAACACTAGCTCAGAAATTCCAATCAATTTAAACTTCGCAAATTCGATTGATATCAAACGTAAAGAGTTAAGGGAGAGAGAGAACAAACACGATTTGATTAGGCAGTTCCCCAATCGTCCTCGCTTTGGGTACCTCTGCCCCCAATTCCACAATTAGAATTAATATATATATATATATATATATATATATATATATATATATATATATATATATATATATATATATATATGTTGCTGTTTGCAAATTGTTTATACAAGAGAAGAATTATGAACATCCAAACTCTCAAACGTCTTTGATTGTTGATGCAAAGTCTTCTCTCCCCTTGATTCAAGACGAATCAAGTGCCTCGAATTCGGTTGAACAAGTCATCGTCCCACGCTACTAGACTGCAAGAAACCACCGTTCTTTAGTCACCTTCACTCGGCCGACTTCAATTCTCCGCAATTCGATCCCCAAACCTTTCTTCTACGATCCTCCGAATGTAGCTACTAAACCGAAAGAATACTCTGTTCTTCGGTTACCTTCGTACGGATGAATCCCTGTAGAACGACACGGTTTGTGCCAAAAACCCCCCAAAAATCACCGTCCCACGCTACTAGATTACAAGAGCCCGCATCTCTTCAATCACCTTCACTCGGCCAATTCTTGGAGGACAAAACCTGAGGTTTTATTCAAGAAACACCTACCAATTCTCAACCCAGAAATGAAGATCACAAACTTCCTAATTTTGAACGTTATCACTTCAAAACAATGAACAACACAAGCAAAAATGATTATGTGTAATTGTTTGTTTACTCAAGGTTGAAGATGAAGATGAAGAGAAAGATTGGTATAAATTTTCACGTTTCTTGTTATTGTGAAATGTGAGCTGACCCAACTATATATAATGAATAAAATGACCAACAAAATGAAGTAACGGAAATAACAGAAAAATTGAATGCAGAAAAATCAGTTTAAAACATCCATGGGTCGACCCCCCATTAAATGAGGGTCGGCGTGAGCTAACCCGTGGAAGTGTCTATGCAAAATAAGCGACCATGCGTCGACCCATCTTGACCATGCGTTGACTCATGAACTCTGAAACTGCATAATTTCAAAAACCCAGAAGCATGCGTCGACTCGTGCAACAGGGGGGGGGGGGGGGGTCAGCGTGCGCTAATCCGAACATTTCAAAAAACTTATCCAAGACAGCATGAGTCGACTCATGCTCACCTTGGGTCGACTCATGACATGCAGACTTTCAAAAAAATAATTTTTTTGTATGTTTTTGTTGACCAAGACTCGAAACAAGTATACCAAACATCAATATTATGATCATGCACATGTAGAAATTGTGTAGACTTCTTCCTATATGTTTAGACACATGAACAATGATGGTTAGATTCAATTTGCCCGATAATGAAGTGATACTGCTCAAATTACAATCTAATGACACTCTTATTGGTTGACATCATTAAAACCAAAATAGATGAGAGACCTCAGCCCTCACATACTCCCCTTTTTTTATGATGGCAACACTGTCTATCTTTCTCTTGATTATAATTTGAGAACGGAGAAACTCTCCCTATCTTTAACACTTTAATATCTGCTGCTTTAGTATTTTCTGCTGCTAGTATCCGCAGCTAGTATCCTTCTCCCCCTTTGACAATATCAAAAAGAGTAAAGAAGGTGGTAAAAGAGATATCATTATAACAAGTAGTGGTTCATTCACCAATTTGCAAAACAGCGACACTAACACGCATCCACATATGATACAGTTAATCCAATAGTATAAACGGATAAACACGGAACATAAGAAGCAAACATAATTCATTCCATAATAGTGCAAAATAGTAACATAGACCTAAATGAAAAGCAAAAGCAAAACATCATGCAAGAAAAGAACAAGTCATACAATTAAAACACAAAATACAACATGCACCTTCTTTTGAAAAATTGGACCATTCTTGAGTCGACCCATGACAAACTGTAGTCGACTCAACCAAGTATAAAATGGAAGAATTTAAGTTTTTACATACATATGCACCAATACATGATAAATAAACATGCTAACACATGATTCAAACATCCAAATGAATCATATATGCTTAAAATGTGTAATAAACATCAATTTTGAACATCCAACATGGTACATATATTAAGGAAAACTTATGAAGCGGAACGATATTACCTTGACCATGAACGATGATGAGAGCCCTCACATATTGCTCAATAACTCTTGGCATAGTTAGTCAAAACCATAAACAAGCATATATATATATATATATATATATATATATATATATATATATATGTGTGTGTGTGTGTGTGTGTGTGTGTGTGTGTGAAGAGCTACTATCTTAAAGAATTATCAAACACGATCCGAAATATCAAGAACGCCTAGTTCCCTATGGATGTGAAAGAAAGGCTCAGTAGCTAGTGGTTTTGTAAAGATGTCAACAAGTTGATTTTTGGTATCAACATGCTCAAAGACCACATCACCCTTCTCTACATGATCCCTAAGGAAATGATGACGTATTTCGATATGCTTGGTGTGTGAATGTAATACATGGTTCTTAGTTAGGTTAATAGCACTAGTGTTATCGCACAAAATAAGAATACGTTCAAGATTTAAATTGAAATCAAGCAATTATTGCTTAAGCCATAGGACTTAAGCACAACAACTGCCGGCGGCAACGTATTCCGCCTCGGTTGTTAACAAAGCAACTAGAACCTGTTTCTTGCTATGCCATCTCACCAAGGAATTTGCGAAAAGGTGACACGTGCCACTAGTACTTTTCCTATCCAACTTGCACCCAGCAAAGTCGGAGTCTGAATAGCCAACTAAGGAACAAACACTGCTTTTGGAATACCACGGCCCATACTTTGGAGTACCGGAAAGGTATCGAAGTATGCGCTTAACTGCTTTTAAGTGGGATTCCTTGGGACGTGCCTGATACCTCGCACACATGCATACACTGAACATAATGTTGGGTCATGATGCAGTAAGATACAGAAGAGATCCAATCATACCTCGATACTTCTTTACCTCTACATCCTTACCATTTTTGTCATGATCAAGATTGGCACACGTAGGCATAGGAGTATATATTGCCTTGCAGTTTAGCATGTCGAAGCGTTTGAGAAGATCAAGACAATATTTTGTTTGACTCACAAACGTGCCCTCTTCGAGTTATTTGATTTACAATCCGAGGAAATAGTTGAGCTCCCCCATCATGCTCATTTCAAACTCCCCATGCATCAAACTAGAAAACTCCTTGACCAAGGTCATGTTAGTAGACCCAAAGATAATATCGTCAACATAAATTTATACCAAGATTAAATGTTTTCCTTGACGTTTAATAAAGAGGGTTGTGTCAACCTTCCCTCTTGAATACCCTTGATCAAGTAAAAATTTTCTCCGTACAAAGCACGTTTAAGTTTGTAGACATGATCAGGATATTCATGGGATTCAAAACCAGGAGGTTGGGCAACATAAACCTCATCATTTATATGTCCATTAAGGAAAGCACTTTTAACATCCATTTGGAATAATTTGAAGTTCTTAGTGCAAGCATAAGCAAGTAAAAGGCGTATAGCCTCGAGTCGAGCAACCGGCGCATAAGTTTCCTCATAGTCGATTCCTTCCTCTTGGTTATAGCCTTGCACTACAAGTCGCGCTTTGTTTCGTGTTATAACTCCGTTTTCATCAAGTTTATTTCTAAATACCCATCGGGTGCCGATTACTCGATGATCTCGCGGAGGGGGGACAAGGTCCCAAACCTCATTTCTCCTGAATTGATTTAGTTCATCTTGCATTGATAAGAACCAATGCTCATCGAGTAATGCCTCCTTTGCGTTTTTAGGTTCAACTTGTGACACAAAAGCGGAGTAATAACAAAAGTTACTAAGTTTAGAGCGAGTGGTTATTCCCTTAGAGATGTCACCGATGATATTGTCGATTGGATGGTCTTTGGAAGACTTCTATGCTGGAGGAAGGTCATCTTCATTAGTTGGATGATCCTCCTCACTCTTCATAGGTTGGTGATCCTTTTCCTCCTCAATACGCACTGCTTCTGGCTGATCAGTTCCTTTATCAGTGTCCTTGAGTATGTCTTTAGAAGATACACCTGCACCATGAAAAGAACTACCTTGTCCGACATTTTTCGGATAAGACTCATCAAAAGTAACGTGTACCGACTCTTCAACAATTTGTAACCTTTTATTATAAATTCTATAAGCTTTACTTGACTGAGAGTATCCAAGAAAAATACCCTCGTCGGCCTTGGCATCAAACTTACCAAGTGTCTCTTTTCCATTGTTCAACACAAAACACTCTCAACCAAAGACATGAAGGTGAGAAATATTTGGCTTACACCCTTTTAAAAGTTTATACGGTGTCTTAATTAGAATAGGTCGGATGAGCACCCTATTTAAAACATAACAAGTCGTACCAATGGCGTCGGCCCAAAAGTATTTTGGAAGTCCACTCTCATTGATCATAGTCCTTCCTAATTCTTCCCAAATTCTATTTTTACGTTCCACAACCCCGTTTTGTTGAGGGGTACGTGGTGCAGAAAAATTATGATCAATTCCATGGGATTCACAGAATGTTTCAAATAAATGGTTTTCAAACTCACCCCCATGATCACTTCTAATTGACACAATATTCGTGTTTAACTTGTTTTGAGATAACTTAGCAAATCTCTCAAAGGCCAAAAAGGTATCACTCTTGTTTGCTAATAAAATGGTCTAGCAAAGCCTAGAAAAGTCATCGACTATTACAAAACCATAATAGTTACCACCTAGGCTTTTAACCCTAGATGGTCCAAAGAGGTCCATATGGAGGAGCTCAAGGGGTCTCATAGTTGAAACGATGTTTTTAGATTTGAATGAGATCCTTGTTTGCTTCCCCATTTGGCAAGCATCACAAAGGTGATCCTTAGTGAATTTGATTTTGGGCAAACCGATGACTAGCTAGGTCTTTAGAGACTATTTTGTTAAGCAAATCAAAATTGATGTGAACCAACCGTCTATGCCACAACCATGAATCTTCATTCATAGTGACTAGGCATTTGTCTCCATTCAACGATACCTCATTTAAGTCTAGCATATAGACGTTGTTCACCCTCAAGCCCTTAAACACATTCTTTTTGTCACTATCTTCAACTATGCAACAATCTTTTGAAAATGATACTTTATAATTCTTGTCACATAGTTGGCTAATGCTTAAAAGGTTGTGTCTAAGGCCTTCCACAAGAAGCACATCAGAGATAGTAGTAAATGAAGGGTTACCTACACTACCTTTGCCGAGAATCTGTCCCTTGTTGTTATCTCCGTAGGTGACAAACCCCTTTTTCTTCGCCACAATGTCGATGAAAAGAGATATGTCTCCTGTCATATGTCTTGAGCAGCCACTATCCATAACCCATCTTCTTTCGGTGGTCTCAAGACTTTGTACCTACAAAACAATCAAGGGAGAGTAGGTACCCAATTCTCATTGGGTCCTTTGCGGTAAGTGAAACCAAGATCGCACTTGGGCAACCATTGATAAATGCCTTTTGGAACAAGAAATCTTCTAAAACGACATTTAACATATGACCAGGCTTGCAACAATATAGGCAATCACAGTTCATTTGGAATTTACCTTTTCTATCTCTATCTCGAATCACATACGTATACTTTTGATACGGATTGTTCATACTTTCTCGATAATGTGATCGATCAATAGCAAACGTAATTTTAGGCTTAAGAGTCTTGTCTAATTTGGCCTTAAGGGTTCTCACCTCTTTTTGCCAAATATGACAAGTATCACAACCCCAAAACTTGAACCATGGAGACTTATTCTCATCAATATTAGCTTTCGATGCATCCACCATGGAGTTTTTAAGAGCTTCCAATTTCTTTTCGGAATCAAAAACCTTTTTCTCCAAGTGTTTAAAAATCTTTTTGTTCGAGGCTAAACGTTGAAAAACTTCCTTAGCCTCATGGTACAACATATCAAAAGCTTTTTGTAATTCTAAATGAGACATATTATTAGAGTGATCGTATTTAGAGTGTTTTACCTCTTTCTTATTGTTTGGATGTGCCGTAAGACAAATATTGATAGATTCACTTTCGTCACTTGAGCTGTCATCTTTTTTCGACTCACTATCGCTATCCCAAGCGATGTATGCTCGTCTAGATTTATTTGACTTTTTGTGTTGATGACTCTTATCCTTATCCTTGTCTTTCTTGAGTGATGGACAATCCGGCTTGTAATGCCCGGACTTTCCACAGTTGAAACAAGACCCTCTTGACTTGCCACTCTTATTGCCTTCATTTCTAGATTTCCTCTTAAATTTGACTAGATTTTTATCCGAGTGTTGAATCTAATTCTTTCGAACATACCTATTGTATCTCTTCACAAATAGACTCATATCATCATCGGAGTCATCATCTTCGTCATTGTTGGCTTCATCATCAATACTATTATTGATTATTATGACTTCCATAATGCGAATCCAATGCGCCGACTCTTTGGTTCAGAAACATTGATGAAATATCCAAAAAGCATGACTTTATAGGTGTTAACTATTATAGCCAGGTTTGATTTCTTGAACATGATTATGCATTCTATATGATACCAGATATGTACTCACATGGAGATTCTAACATGTATTTCAGGAAGCGGTCTCGGGTGCTGGCCTGAAGCTGGTGGAAAATGACGAGTACACTGAATCTGGGCGCGGAGTATATCCTGATGGCTTATATCGCATGTTGCTCCAGTTCCATGAAAGATACAAGCATCTAAATGTCCCCTTTATTATTGCTGAAAATGGAGTTTTAGACGAGACTGGTATGATCCGCCGGCTGTATCTGTTGGAGCATTTGCTTTCCGTTTATGCAGCTATGATCAAGGTTTTGACTCTGAAAATTTCATTTTTAGCATTGAACTATTCTTTCCGTTAATGCATATTTCTCAAAATGGTTTATTGTTACTATTTCACACACTCTGTAGATAGCTTACTTAAATGCATTGTGATTCCGGTTGAAGAGAATATTTTTTGGAGGATTTTTTATCAGGGGTCATGCTTATACAATGGACACTCTTTCTTTTTCTGTTCAATACTCGTACATAAAATGCCTAAGAGCTTGATGTAACTAGATATTTTTTCTCTAAATTAAATTACTACTTTGACTTGCAACTTATATAATATTTTATTTAGGTCTAATGGGGGAAGCACAAGCAGTGTTTCTGCGACGTGAAGGCTTTCTGGGAGCTTTAGGTGTATTTATGAGTTATGAAGAGCATGGTTTGGATGACCTCATGGTGCATCAGTTAGTTGAAAGGTTTCCAATGGGTGCCCCATTTACTGGAGGTAAGATACAACTTGGAGATTTGAATGAGAAGGCAAGTGATAGGAATTTGAAATAGCTCAATTATGCTGGTCACCTGCACAAGACAATTGGGTGTTTTGGAGTTAGTGTATTTAGTTTAGCTTAGTTTTTCCACAAAAAGTTAGTCCTAACAACCATAACTTCGATGTCAATCAAGAACGTCCCATTTTCTCTCTCAGTGGTTTCTCTTTGAAATGCACATGGAAAAGAAAATGGAACCAAGAAAAAGGAGCATATTTTATTATTTATTTGTTGTTAATAAATGTAAAGATGTATTAAGACAATAATACGGATATCTTAATTTTTTATTTTTATTTTAATAAAATAACATTTCAACTACCTACTAATTACTGGAACATGCATCCAAACACCCTAAACTACCCTTTACTAATTTATTTTTACACTTAGTAGTGCTCTTAAAGGTAATTTATTAAATAAAGATTAAGAGACCAATAGAATTGTACTATTATGCCAAGTGGCTCATCAAATAAATCAATTCAATTCTATAGTACAAAATAATTTCTATTCAGTGTATTTGTAAAACGTTTGAATATTCTAAAAGATATATTCAAATCTTCACGGGTCACTACCATAACAATACCTATTCGTTTTTAAGTATTTCTTTTCAAATATACATATTCATTTAAATATATTTTATATTATATTAGATAGAATTATCCATGCGGTTGCACATGTATGCTGAATCAATACCTACTCTTGATAATTTTTAATTCAAACTTTATCAAATATTGTTAACACATGTAAAGATGTATTTAAAAAAAGACACAAACATTTAGATTTTTTTATCGAATAATTTAAATTAATATGTGAAACAAAATCCTTTCAAATGTTTTTAATGATTCATATATTATAATTTTATTTTCTAAAATAACTTTTTAATCCTTTACAGTTTTTTTTAATTCTATTTCAATCACTTTTCTGATTTCTAATTTATTTACTACATCTTGATTATTTACTATTATTAATTTTTACATGTTTCAATATTTATTATTTTAAACTAAACAACAATAACCTGTGCGTCAGCACGAGTTTCTTACTAGTTTTAAGTTTAAAAACAAAATCTAATTTTTCAGAATTTTCAAATCCAGGAGGTTGTTTGACATAAACTTCTTTTGTAATATAGCCATTCAAAAGCGCACTCTTAACATCCATCTGATATAATATGATGTTATGATTTACAGAAAAGGAAATTAATAGTCGTATGGCTTCTAACCTGGCGACTGGAGCAAAGGTTTCTGTATAGTCTATTCCTTCTTGTTGACTATAACCTTGTGCAACCAGCCGTGCCTTGTTTCTGACAACCTCACCCTTCTCATTGAGCTTGTTTCTGAATAACCATTTAGTTCCAATAATGTGGACACCTTTAGGCTTCTGAACAAGATCCTAAACATCGTTCTTTGAAAACTGGTTAAGTTCTTCTTCCATCACCAGAATCCAGTCTTTATCCAGTAGAGCTTCATCAACAGATATTGGCTCGATCAAAGAGACCAAACCCATAAGTGTTTCTTCAGAAGGTTTAAAGGCTGATCGGATTCTGATAGGAGTGTCCTTATTTCCCAGAATCAATTCTTCAGGGTGTGAAGTTGCAACTCTGCTTTTCTTTTGTTGTGGAGGATCAGTGGGAGCAATAACAATATCAGAAGTAGGAGCTTCTGAATCTTTGGTTTCTTCTGCCTTTTCTTTAGGTTCTGAAAAACTGATCTCCAAATCTGCAAACTTTTCAACTAACTTTGACTTTTCAGAGTCAAGCTTATCATCGAATCTGACATGAATTAATTCTTCCACAATTCGTGATTCTGTGTTATAGACTCTGTAGCCTTTCCCAGATTCTCTTTAGTGCTCAACATAAAGCGGACACATCCAAATGGATGAAAGTAAGAAATGTTGGGCTTTCTATTCTTCTACAATTCATAAGGAGTCTTACCCAAAATAGGTCTTATGGAGATTCTATTTGAATATAACATGTTGTGTTAATTGTTTCTGCCCAAAAGTGGTTAGCCATGTCAGTTTCTTGGATCATGGTGTGAGCCATTTCTTGCAATGTCCTATTCTTTCTTTTTACAACCCCATTCTGTTGTGGAGTTTTAGGACAAGAGAAATAATGGGATATGCCATAAGAATCAAAAAGTTTTTCAAAATCTTTGTTTTCAAATTCTCCACCATGATCACTTCCGACTCTGATAATTTTGCAATTCATTTCATTTTGCACTTGGGTGCAGAAGGAAGCAAACACAGAATGTGACTCATCCTTGTGTCTTAGGAATTTTACCCATATCCAACAACTGTAATCATCAACGATGACTAGTCAATATTTCTTTCCATTGACTGAAGCAGTTTTCACTGGTCCAAGTAAGTCAATGTGAAGAAGTTCTAATGGTTTAGAGGTAGAAACAATTGTTTTTTCTTTAAAGGAAGTTTTTGAAAACTTGCCTCTCTAACATGCTTCACAAAGAGCATATGAAGAATACTTTAGATTGGGCAAGCCCCTGACAAGTCCAAGCTTGTTCAGCTGAGAAATTATTCTCAAGCTAACATGGCCCAGACGTCTGTGTCAGACCCATTGCTCTTCATTAACGGACAGAAGACATTTTACATTATGAATTTTTAAATCTGATAATCGGATTTTGTAAGTATTGTTTTTTCTCTTACCATTGAACATAACTGACCCATCCTTCTGACTGACAGCCTTACAAGACATTTGATTAAATATAACGTCATAACCATTGTCACTAAGTTGACTAATTGACAATAAGTTATGCATTAGACCCTCAACTAAAAGAACGTTGTTGATGGAAGGAAGTTTACCATTACCAACAGTTCCAAAGCCAATGATTTTTCCCTTCTGCTTTCCTCCGAAACCAACGACGCCTCCAGACTTAAGTTCCAAATCTTGGAACATACGCCTTTCTCCCGTCATGTGTCGCAAGCATCCACTGTCCAGGTACCATGACTGGTGTTTCAGTGGTGCCATCAAGGATGTCTGAAACATAGATTATCTCACTCTTAGGTGCCCATTTTCTGGGTCCTTTCTTGTTAGTTTTTCCAGAGGTTCTGACACCTTTGGCTTTTCGTGCAACGGGATAATCACGTGAAATTTGTGCATGATATTTAGACTTAGAAGTTTTCTTCTATGTCTGTGATTGTGGTGCAACAGACTCATAACCTTCTAGTTTAGAACATTTCAGTTCGGTGCCAGCAGGCACAAAATGTTCATACAGAGGTTTTAGTTTAATACTCAGAGTCTCATCAATTGTTTTTTATGGTCCTGAATATCCTAGACCTCTACTTCCGTTTCTGCTAACTCCATAGATCATTGAAGCCATCTTGCTTCTATCTATGCTTTTGGCGAGGAAGTGCTGAAAAGCTCTATCATATCTGATTACTTCATCAGTAACAGATATGTTATAAATAATTTCTTCTTCTAGTTTAGAAACTTTACTTTTTAGAGCAGCATTAGACTTTTCTAAAGATTTTTTTTTCATTTAAATCAGAAGTATTTGGTTCGCTCTTAGTAGAGTTCTCAGAGGCAACCACAAAAGTCTTTTTCAGAGTTTTGTGTTTACTTAGAAGAAGTTGATACCTTTTCATAAGTTCTGATAAACCTAATTCAAGTTCAGAACGAGATAAGGAAGAAAGTACCTTTTTGTCGTCAACAGAGTCTGACTCTTCATCAAGTGTCAGTTGATCCTCTAATAAGGCTTCACTCTTGCTGGTCTTTTCCATAAGTGCCACGTTGGCATGTTCTTCTTCAAAATCTTCTTCTTCTGACTCTGAATCGTCCCAAGTTGCCATAAGACCCTTTTTGGCTTTGAAAACCTTCTTAGGTTTTCTATCTTTCTTGAGCTTTGGACACTCGTTCCTATAATGTCCAAGCTCCTTGCATTCGTAACAAGTAGTTTCTTTTTCAGAAGCTTTCCTTTGACCAGATGTAGATTCAGATCTACCTTTTTCTTCTGAACTTGCTTTTTCTGTGTTTCCACAGTTGGTTTATCTTTCTTGATATGAGAGACAGTTCATCTTCGTCTGAATCTTCTTCTGATTCTTATGAGTTCTCCTCTGTTTAGTAAGCCTTTGTCTTTTCAAACTTAGACTCCAGAGCAATAGACTTACCTCTTTTATGAGGTTCATCTTCTTGAAGTTCTATCTCATGACTTCTTAAAGAACTAATCAGTTCCTCAAGACTTGTGTTGTTCAGATCTTTTGCTATTTTCAAAGCAGTTACCATTGGTCTCCATTTTACAGGCAGACTCTTGATAATCTTCTTGACATGATCAGCAGTAGAATAATCTTTGTCCAGAACTCTGAGTCCTACAACAAGCATATGGAATCTTGAAAACATAGTTTCCACAGATTCGTCATCTTCCATTCAGAAGGCCTCATACTTCTAGATTAGAGCTAGAGCTTTTGTCTCCTTGACTTGAGCATTGCCTTCATGAGTAATCTGAAGAGAGTCAAAAATAGATTTTGCAGTCTCTCTATTTGTAATCTTTTCATACTCTGTGTATGAAATAACATTTAGCAGAATCGTTCTCGCTCTGTGATGATTCTTGTAGGTTTTCTTTTGAGCCTCTGTAACTTCTGGTAATCTTTTTGCCTTTAGCATCTACTGGATGTTTGTAGCCATCAACTACCAAATCTCATAGATCCAAATCAAATCCCAGAAAGTAACTTACGATTCTTCCTTTCCAATAGTCAAATTTTTCGCCATCAAAGTTAGGGGGTTTTGCACTATATGAGTCTCTTTCATTATTATCAGAAGTGACATGAGAAGTACCAGCTGGGGCAGCCATTGTTTTTCACACTTTGGATCGGTACTGAACACTGTTAAGTGCTTGATAAAAATTCAACCTTTTTATCTACTCAGAACCGGAGCTCTGATGCCAATTGAAGGTGTGAAAAACACAAAAAAATGCGGGGTTTGAATTGGGTTTTTAAAATAAAAACTATTTTCTAAAAAATAATACCGTTTACAAACAAACTTCACTTCTTGATAATAAAGCAAGAAAACTTGAAAAGAAAGAACAAAATATGTTTATACTAGTTCACTTGAGAAATCCTCAAGTTAGTCTAGTCCACCCGCCAAGGTGATTTTGCCTCTCTCAAGCGAGGACTTAATCCACTATAACCAAACTGATTACAAGTGCACTAGCAAACTGCTGGTGACTAACAACAACCTCTAAGACACATTACTCCTAGACTTCTTAATAATTCTGACCCAACTGGTCTCTTAAGGAATACAACGCACAAGCCAACTGCAATTGACTAACAACACTAAAACACACTGTCTTAGTCTTCCTAAAAATTCTGACCTACCCGGTCCTTTAGGGAACACAAACAACTGTTTGTTACAAAGGTTTGTTTACAAAAATGATGCTTCTACACAAGCAGATGAGTAAACATATTTTCAGAACAATATTGACTTAAGAAAGGAACAGTGAAAATTGCAGTAACCATTCTTGAAGTCTTCATGCCTTTATATAGCCATGTATAATATGACTCTTGAAGGATATTTCTGACATTTCAGAATTATGGCAGCTTGAAGGATCGTGGGGGACAAATAGTACATTTGCGTCTGTCCTATCCGGAGTGGAGCAGTGTGTCCTTGTACTGTTGTACTGTTGTACCACGTTGCTTAGTATTCTCAACTTCCAGACTTCAGAGGCTTCTGAGAGCATGAGTTAGAAGAAGGGAAAACGTAACTTGGGTCTTAAGAGCTTCAAGTATTTAGAGTCTGCAGAGCTACATCTTCAGAGTCTTCAACACTTGGTCTTCAGAACCCGTTGTCTTCACAATCATAAGTCTTCAGCATCTGGACTTGTTCATCAGAACTTATGTCTTCAAATCTTTAGAACTTGTTTTCTTAAGTCTTCAGCATCTGGACTTGTCCATCAGAACTTCTGTCTTCAGATCTTCAGAACTTGTTTTCTTAAGTCTTCAGCATCTGGACTTGTCCATCAGAACTTCTATCTTCAGATCTTCAGAACTTGTTTTCTTAAGTCATTGTATCAGAGTCATGCAACTTCAAAGTCTTCTGAAGTAAATGCTACCGTTCAGCAGAACAATATGTAGCGTAGAAGCGAAACAATTCTCTTCTAATAACTTAGCCACGCTATTTATCAGAAGTAGAACCTGTTTGTTAAATTCTCAAAGATAACAAACATTAGAATATCAAAATTGTTCATACAAACATACTTGTTTGTTATCATCAAAACTCAGAGGTATTATTGCAGAACCAAACCTTGTTCTAACAGTACCACCGCATGAAAAAATAAAAACCAAAAGAGGAGTGAAGACAAAAAGGAAGAAACCTGTGGGATATGATGTTTATTGTGATCCTTCATGAGTATGTTAATCAAGCACACAACAACTCTAAAAAATCATCAAAGAGGCCATGTTCACAGTTATTCAAAACCTCAAAGAAGAAACCATCTAATGGATACATTGTACAATTTCCAGATCATATCAAACCATTTATTGATGACATTGTTGAAGTTAAGAGTGATGGAAATTATGGGTTTAGAGTGATTGCATCATTGCATGGATATGGTGAGGATGGTTGGTCAATGGTTTGTCGTGATTTGGATAATAAAATTAGAGGTTCCAGAAACAATCTATATGAGAATTTATTTGGAAGTCGCTTATTACAAGTGAGAGAATCCTTGATGATATCGTCTTTAGGTACTCATCCATTAGATAAATGAATGACATTACCAGATATGGGTTATGTGATAGAAAATCGGTATAACGTCATTCTTGTCTCATTGGGTTATCCTAGTTTGACTTTCTTTCCTATGACGACTTCATATTCACCTAATGTGTCCATTTACTGCATTGGTTTTGTAAACCAAAATCATTTGTTTCAGGTAAATATTCATGTCTGTTATGTTAATTACTTATCTTTCAATTATGTCTTACTTATTAATTTTCTTAACAGGTAAAGATGAATGAAGGATTTCCCTTGCCACAAGTCACATTGGATTGGAAAAATTATCGCACATCAGATGCAACTTCTTGAATGGCAGGATTTGTCAGAGGATTACAACATTGGCAACACTTTACGCATGTGGTGTCGAAATATGTTAGATTATGATTATAATGTGATTTTTATACTTTGGTTTGTTCTGACAATTGCTTCATGTTATATTTAATTCATGGTATGTTTAGGATTATACTACATAAATCTAAAGAATACTATTTATGTTTGAATAATTTTACATAACTCTGAAGAATACTACATACGTCTGAAGAATACTACATAAGTCTGAATAATACTACATGAGTCTAAATAGTAAATAATACATCAATCATCATCACTAACATAAGGTATCAGACCGCCCTGAGGTACCGATCCACCCTGAGCTATACGTAGTGCTGGAAAGACCTCAGCAAAATCATCATCATCCTCTTTCACCTCGTGATGATGTAGATAGTGACGAAGCTCATGTGAAATATGTAATAACCTCGGATTTGATGGTCTTACATCATAGAAAGGAACCAGTGAAGGTGTGAAAAGTGCATAAGATGGGGGAGTTGAATTGTGTTTCGCGTTTTCTTTAATTTAACTTCTGATCAGAGTTTCAGAATCAGAACTGGTGTTCATATTCTGTTTTAATTCATTAGCAGCGGATATAAAAGAAGTAAATAAATAACAGTAGAAGACAGAAAAGATTTATTCTGGTTCCTCCCCTAACTGAGAGTACTCCAGTCCCCTTGCCTCACAAGAGATTTTCATTATAACCACTTCCTGATTACAATCTCTTATGCTTCTACATAAGTCTTTTACACTTACTCAGACCAACTGTCTGAGACTTTCTTGCTTATAGCACATGTCTAAGACTTCTGCTCACATCCTCTGACCGAGCCACCTGCTCTTCTGTCCATCTAGACTGAGACTTCCTTGCTCATATCCTCAGGCCGAGCCACCTGTTATTCTGGCCATCTAGACTGAGACTTCCTTTCTTAAGCATCACTTGAGACTTCCTGCTTACACCCCTCAGATGGAGACTTTCCCTTTGCTCAATTAGCCTAGCTGAATAAGACTTTCACAGCTCAAGCACTTAAGCAATGAGACTTATGTGGCTTAAGCATCTGGGCTCAAGACTTCTGATCAATCAACCTTACTGATTAAGACTCTTACAGCTCAAGCACATAGCAGGAGACTTACGTAGCTCAAACATCTTGGCTTAAGACTTATTGCTTGAATCCCAATGAGACAAGACTTTTGCTTAATCGCATAGCAAGAGAGTTTGATCTAAACTGCTGAACAGACCCAACAGGATAGAGAACGAGGTGTACATGATACAAGAATCAGAAGTACGGGAAATCACCATAACAAAGACCTAAAGCACTTTAGATTTCTAAGATATACAATGTTTAAGAAATCTTAAGGCTTTTACAATTACAACCTACAAACAAAAAATTTTCATATTACAATAGAGTTGATAATTTCTTGATCTTGCTACTCCTTCGTCTGGAGAATCCATTTTTTCTTTTTAGTAACAACCTTCAGTCATATTTATAGCCTTTGCAGAAAATTAGTCGTTGAGGAAGTAACTTGATCAAGTTTCTTTGTCTTTGCCCAATAATACAAGAGACGTTGAAGACAGATGCACAACAGATTCTGAATCCAGTGTGTAACACGTTTAACCTTTGAGTCTTCAAGAGGTTCTCGTAGTGATAAGACGTTAAAAGTAATCATCCATAAAACATGTCAGCTTTTCGTGAACCGTGCAATATGTAGACTCTGACTGATAAACTGATAAGATAGTACAATTTGCTTTCTGCAGTACGAACGACTTTTAGCTTTATCACCAACTCTGAGTGGTACCAGATTTTGATATACAATTGCCAAGTGTAGTGACTCGTCTAAATACTGGACCTTCAGCACCAGAGTCTGCGCCAAGCCACACCAGCAAACATTCTTCAGATTCTGCCACCAGAAGCTAGCAATGAAGCAACTCCCAAGTGTGTCTAAGTAAAATAGATTATGATTATTTATGTACAAAAACAAGAACCTGTATAAATAAAACACGCATCAAATAAACCATTGTTCTTTCAATACTTTTATTATCATCAAAACTAAAAAAGAATATGTCATGAACAAATCTTGTTCTGACAATCTCACCCTTTTTTATGATGACAAACACAAGTATTTAAAGGACAATGTTGGGCATTTAATTTTCTCTGCAACATCAGGGTATGAGGTTTGTAAGCTCCCCCTGAGTCTGATAGTCCAAAGTTGAGTTCTATTGACTCTAACATTAAGAAATACTTTTTAAGAAAAAATAAATGAGTCTTCTTAGTAACATCAAGGTCTGAGGTTTGTAGGCTCCCCCCGAGTCAAACAGTTGCAAGATTGAGGTTTGTAATCTCCCCCTCAATTCCATATTTAAGAAAAAACAAAATAACAATTTCTTAACTTTCTTTGGCAACATCAGAATGTGAGGTTTGTAAGCTCCTTCTGAGTCTGATAGGCTAAGTCTGAGGTTTGTAAGCTCTTACTCAGCACTATGTACAAGAAATTTAAAATATGTTGCCCTTTTAACTTCCTTTGGCAACACCGGAATACGAGGTTTGTAGGCTCCTTCTGAGTCTGATAGACTAAGTCTGAGGTTTGTAAGCTTTTTCTTAGTTCTATGTATAAGGAACTTAAAATATGCTTTGGGCTAGGTAACCAAAAAAGAAAGTAAATAATAAGAAAATAAATGACCAATATGTACAACTGAATGGGTACTCAATGGGTTCAGTTTCCACTTAAATACTTACTATTATTTCTCCCCTTTTTGTCACATCAAAAATAAAGAAATAAAAGATGGAAAAAGAAGAAAAGAAGGAAAGGAAAATAATTTCCACTAATTAATGCAATTCAGATCATCATTACTATAGCAGTTTCCAAGAATTAGAAAGCAACCAAGTAATAAGGATTATTAAGGAATGTTAAGTGCATGCTTTAAAGTCCTAGTGGTCGTTTGTTATTTCAAGAATTAAGAAGGATTAATTTCAGACCTTTGGTATACACAGAAGCCATTATAAAAGCACCCAACTTCTATATCATTTTCATCAACATCTTCCTAGAGATATGAATTCATCAATTGAAAGTCATAACACATCTGTCATAACAGATGTTTCAGAGTGAAGGTTGAGAAACACAAGAAATGGGGGTTTGAATTGGGTTTCATATTTCGTCCCTATTTGTGGAATTTAAATCAATTGCGTTAACAAGTAAATAAAATAAATGAACACAATTATTTTATCATGGTTCACTGTTAACGAAGTTACTCAAGTCCACCCCTCAAGGTGATTTTGCCTTATCACAAGGACTTAATCTACTAATCATCAACATGATTACAACCACAATGGAAACCCTCCATTGCCTTCTTGAGAATCCTGGCATTCATTCGCCTCTTAAGGAAACATCCTCCAAGCCGCTAAACCAAGAACTGGCCCTCTCGAGCATTCTGGTCACCATTTGACTGCTCAAGGAATATTACCTTTTTCAAGGATTTTTCTTGTGCACTATTTATGCTTCTTACAAGCTGATTACACAAATGAAGTACAATAGCAAGTTGTGAGCATCAACTCCTTGCTTTCTAATACAGAAACTATCTAAAAATAAATCTCTAAGAGATTATAAAGCTTCCAAGTTCTGTATTTGCTTAAAAGCTTTCATATGAGTACTGCGACTTCTTATCATTAGCTTAAGCTTCTGCACTCCTTTTTTAGTAGATGTTGCTTCTTCTAGCTTAACTATCAAGATCAACTAAGTTACTATGCTTCACTTATTGATGTTTCACTTGATGAGTTTCACAAGGCTTTAGCATGTTGCATCGTTGTGCGTTCTTCATCATTATACTTCAGCGTCTTCTTCATTGAGCATTCTTCTTCTAAGCTTCAGCTTTCAGGATCTTGTACTCCTTTCTTGAGCATATAATGCTTTTTCAAATTCAACCATCAAGTTCAACTAAGCTACTATGCTTCACTTATAATTTTTCACTTGAGTAGTTTCGTATGGTGTTAGCATATTCATCGTTTGCGCACACTTGTAGTAGCAGTTTCATCTTTGCTTGCTACATGTTGATTTGTTTGTTGTGTTTAGTGATAATCATTAGTATGAACAACAATCAACAATCTTTTATCTTTCTCTCTTGTGATCAATGGCTGCTTCAGCAATAATCTATGAGCTTCTAGCCCTTAGCAACATTTCTTTAAGCTTTCAAGTCTTTAATTTATAGAGCAGGGGATAATAGATTCGTTGAAGGGTATTTTTGGAAACATATTCCAACAGCAATGTCCCAATGTTCACATGAAGGAATGGTCAACATCCCTGTACAAAAAGCTTCTCATCCGCCATGTTCTCGAGGTAGAGGAAACAAAGTTTTTTAATACTATTATATTCAGCTTAAAACCATTATTATCTTTAGTCTTCTAGCATCTTCAGAGGCTTCAGATATTGACTTGATGAAGCGTGTTGTAGAAGAGTCATTCTTTGTGTAGTATTTAGAAACTCAGTCTTCAGAATTCCAAGATCTTTGTTCAGCAGAATCTATCTTGAGAATCTTTAGCACTCGTTCCTTTAGAAGCATAATCTTCAGATTCTTCATAACCTGTTCCTTCAGAACCTTATCTTCAGAGTCTTCATATTTCATTAAGCACGTTCTTTGTCTTCAGAGTCTTCTGAACTTCGTCTAATCAGAATCTTATCTTCATAAACTCTTCAGAACTTGATCTTCACAAAGCGTGTCTTCAGAATCTTTAGAGCTTGTTCACTTGAAGAACTTGTAACATTAGAAGCACATCTTCATTAGAAAGTCTTGTAGATCTTTCTCATAAATTCTTAATTAGAATGTCCAGAACTAACGTTCATTTGAACCGTTGTCTTAGAAACATTCATGAATCTTGACTTTACGTTGTACACACACGTATGTTTTCTTCCAGAGTGTTGATAATGGAGTCTGATGACGTCACACTCCTTCTTATCAGAGTCAGAATCACATTGACAACAGCCACACACTAGACAGAAATCATATCATACATAATTGTTCTCTTAGATAATATGTGCAGTTATCATCAAAACTTAATGGCCAGATGTAGAACCAAATCTTGTTCTTACAATCTCCCCCTTTTTTATGATGACAAACAATGCATTTTGATAGAGCAATTGGTATATGGTAATCACCACAAATCCACAGATTCAGAGATAAGCTTAACAAGCTCCCCCTGATTCTGTTACTCTCAAAATTCATTTATGTTTGTTCAGAGTCTCCCCCTGATCCCAATACTCATAAAATGAATTTGAAGTAGAGTCATGTCCAAAAGAGAAGGATTACTTCTCAATGACGTCTCATCAGAATCTGACTAGAACTGGTTGGTCTTCATCTCATAACCAAGCTTACTATCTGAATACTGTAGACGTATCAGAACTTGATTTGTCTCGTCAGACTTGATGTCTTGCATTGTATATCAGAAATTGGTAGATACTTTTTTAGATGCCACACATCATGTATTAAAACCAAATCTTCAATAACTTAGCACAAATCATCAACAGGTGCATATATCCTTAAGTCATTTTATGGTTCAGAAACCAAATATTTTCTTTTATGATTATGACTTGATTTCATCTACAAAGAGTTCACATTCTTTCAACGCTGCAGTTTAGATACCATGTGAGGTTTGGATACCATTGAATTTTATATACCAATTGAATCATCCTTTCAGAAAGTTAACAACTTCTGACAAGTTTTGGGTATCAGCATAAAATTCATGGACATCTCTTGTTTCTGATAACTTAGTAATCAACACTAGATATATTATCAGATCAAGCTTGTTTGGTATTCTTTTGTACAATGTCTTCTGATATAATTTTATTGATTATTGACCATATGATTCTGATATCTTCTGATCACTTGCTTCTTAAACATATATTATGATATCTTATTAAATACAAATTATGTATTCTTATATATCATAGCTTCTGATATGTCTTATCTTCTGTCTTTTGATAACATGTTCTAACATACAGTGAACTTTTGTGAAGTTCCTGATCAATTCTTAAACATGTGGTTAGAAGTAAAACATATTCAACATATTTAATTATATTTTGGGATGAGATTCTTTAGATTGGATATCAAAATCATATATCACTTTCTGCCCCTTTGTAAGAAATAAAAAAGGTAAGGGAAATAAAATATGAAATGAAAATTTTTCATTCATTCATTCAAGAGGTACAAACTGGACAGGATAAGGAATTGACAAGGAACCATTAAAGACAACCAGACTAACTTAATTAGAGGAAACCACAAGACCAAAAAAACAACAAAAACTAAAGGAGACCTTATGCTAAAAACAACTGACCAGCCAACAACATATTTCAGGAACTACCAGGTCCAACGCACCCACGAGCAACACATAGACTCATATGGCCAGGAACATATCCTCCTATCAATCCAGTAAGCTAGTGACAGATTCACACTGAACTTTATCTGTAATACTTGGTCCGACCATCCTAGCCTTACCAACAATCTTTTCTCTAAGAAAGAGCTCAGATAAGACCCTACCATAAGGAATGTAGGACTTATGTTGTCCTCTAGAGATATTGACAGAGTCCTTGAGATGATTGAAGATGGTCAGAGGCAAGTTGATCTTGATTCTCTTCATCAGACAGAAGATGAAGATTCTGTCAACGTGAGACATAACGTTCTTGTCTACTCCCGGAGGTTGAAAATTATTTAGGAGGAGGTTAAACCAAGCCTTAGCAATAGATTGAAGCCTATCCGGATTGTTAGGTTCAAACCTAAGAAAAGAGAGGTTGAAGATTTCTGAGAATTTTTCTTCAAATGTGTAGTTGAGACGAAACTCGTCCACAGTAACACCCACTTGAGAACATTCAATGACTTCAGCAATAGATGATGGAGTAACTGTAATCATATTTCCATAAACACTTGAATTGATAGAGTTTCCATCCTCACTCTCCAAGGCATGTATCCAGAAATCTTTCACAAGGTTAGGATACGTAGGTCCTCATAACATTGCATAGTATCTAGGCTACTCTTATCTGTTTCTGCTGAGGATAATTTCACGATCTGTTCCTTCGAGACGAAGAAAATTTGGTAGTTTTTCAACAATGACTTCAAGAATCTATTCATTGCCACAGAAGGTTTTGATAGACATGGTTGATTTGAGAAAAGTGAACCGGAACAAGGAAAGGATATGAAGTATACAAGGAAGTGGTGACTAAGAATAAAGTAGACGAGGCCTTTTAAAGCCATCATAAATGATAGAAAGACTAGTTAAGTCGTCACGATTAATGATATAGTTGAAAGTGGAAAATGTTTTCAAAGCAGGTGTGATAAGTTAAACGGACAAGATAACACGCCTAAGAAAAGATGAAAATAGAAGTCTTCAGCAGATACCAGGTTCAAAGAGAAACAGATAAGACACTAAAAAGGAATGGACACAGAAATTCTGACAAGAGATAAAGTGGATGATTTTATTTCCTTTATCCAAGATATTCTCATTAACCGAGGTGTCCCATCAGATATGAGGTATGGTACTTATAAGAAAAAGATTTGTTGACGTACCAACACTTTATATAATTATGGTTAATGAATCACACCTTTTCAATTTTCAATGATTAAAAACATTTACCGATAAACAAGTGCTTTATTTTAATTACTTAAGAAATAAAGGGACTTTGCTAGTCACGAATATCTCATATCTCAGTAGTATAACAAATGTCTCTGAGCACTAGAAATTTAATTTTCTATTCTAGAGGTTGCATTTAGAGATGGCTCTTTCCATTTGATGTAGAACCAAGTTCACAAGCGAAATAGAAACAAGTTTAATTTCAGTAAAGAAATCTTGAGAAAAATATTATCCTAGCAAGGATTTTATCTTAGAGATTTTAGATATTGAATTCCTTTTGATATTGTCTCTTAAAATGTAAATCTCTAGAATATAGGAATATATTTATAGACTATTTAAAAATTAAATAGTAAAGGTTAGAAATACATTACTCAAGTACATCTGTAGATTCCATCTTCTGATGTTGAGACTTCTTCAGAATCACCAAGCGTTCAGCTTCTGTGGTTGTTGACATCATTTCTAGTTGGACAACTAGAATCATTTTCTTCCATTGTTTGTCTTCTTTCTACTGTAATCTTCATAGGAATCTTTAACGTTGTGCAGAGATACGTTTATCTTCATGACTTCCTTTCTGAAGGGTGAGAACATCTCTTCTAACGTTGGTTTCACCTTTGATTGTTGAAGAAAAACCAAGTTCTTTCTCTAATCTTCACCTTGGAATCGTCCATCTTCTATCTTCAATAAAGATCAGAAGGCAACTTCTTCAAGAAGGTGTCATACCCCAAAATTTGACCACTAAGATTTCCCATCATTGTGTAAATCATCATCACAATATGGATGAACCATCATGCCTCATCAGTCTCCCCAAAGATGGGTGAGCATTCACTACAAACAATAATTAGGGTTTCAAGCCCTCTCAGAGCTCTTAGACAAAGGATCAATCAAGAAATGACATGATCTTCAACTTGTCTAACCTCTCAAACATCCACAAAGTATCAAGAGGACTCCCACATCAAGAATCAAGCACAATGTTGCAGCATTCCAGGTGGACCAAGCCTCAAAATCGACAGTGTCACCAAATTAGGGTTTTGGTCGACCAGGGCCTCCAGATGGAAATTTTCCTCTGGGCATGAGCCAATGCTTCAAAACATAACATAATATACTCCATGGGACCTCATGAACTCAATCATCAAGTCAATTTGGCCTCAGGGGATGCATTCACTAAAAATCAGGAATTAGGGTTTCTTGACCTAATTCACCCCTAAAGTTGACTTTTGAGACATAACATGGCCCAAGACCTCAAGACATGATTTGAGGGTCTCTAATACACCACATTGATCCATTTGCAACAATGTATTGATCCAAGGAGCTTGATTCCCAAGTTTCAAGTTCATCAGGACCACAGTTAGGGTTTCGCGGAAAAAGTCAACTGTGTCTTTGACTTTTGACCAAGACATGCTCCCAAACCTTGGGACATGATTCAATAAATCCTATAACACCTATGAAATCAATCCATCAAGTTTGATTTAGGTCAAGGACTTGATTTCATAGAGGATCGCACAGTTCGGAATTCATCTGATAAAAAGTCAACTGTGCACAAAAGTCAAAGTTTGACTTTTTGAGATTTTTCACAATTATGGTTCCTTAACCCTAAAATGATGTTAATGTGTGATTTGAATCAACATTCATCAAGAAAAATAAAGAAAGTGAGATAACTTGTAAAAGGGGTAACCATAAAAAACTTAGAAATTTTCTAAGTTATGAAACAAAGTGGCTAGGGTGCCAACTTCCAAGGATCATAACTTGAGATCCAAACAACCATTTGGGCTGATCCAAAGATGGATTTGTAGCTCTCATAGTATACTTTAAAAGTGTCAACTACCCCTTATTCCAATTCCTCATGGATTTTAGGTTATGGAGTGACCAAAATGACAAAAAGTGAAAATGTCACTTTTTTCCAACACTTAGTGAAATTTTCACTAAGTCAGAATCTGTCTTGCTTTTTTTCCAAAAGTAGGGGCATTTTTCACTTGGATCCAAAAGGTATCAAGACAAACTATGATCACACATGTGTTGTATCATATGACAGCTTTCCAAAATGCCCAAGAACTCCATCAAATTCCATTTGAGCTAAGAGTTATGATAGTGGAAAAATGCCTTGCTGCAACTGTCATAACTAGGCAGATTTGTGCATTTTGCTCGATTTGAGCAATTTGTTCAAATGGCAAACAAGTTTATCCATCTGAACACCTCAGGGGGAGACCAAGGAGGGACAAACACTGATCCATAAGCCTCCAAAGTCTTTGAAACCAAAAATAGCATGCCAAACCTAGAAATCCCTAAAAGGGGGACAAGACTCCAATTTTGTTTTGGAGCATTCAATGGATGCACCGAGGTGGCATGAACTGAACCATTTCCAACTGAATGAGTCAAGGATAAGATCTGAACTAGGGAACCACAACTCTGTGCTCCAACCTCTAGTCAATGGCTAGAGGAGACTCGGACTCCCATTGATCAACATTGGCCAAACCTCTGTTGTAGTTGCCATTCACTATTGCAGCCAAAACAAACTTGCTCTACTATAAATAGAGCTCAACTGTGATCAATTTGAGTACACCAAAGCCATCAAACATATGCTTTCCTCAAAATCTCCTTCTCACTTCCAATTTTGCCTTCTAAGGCAAGTCACTATCAGGTTTTGAGTTTGAGAGCTATTCCAACCAAACCAATCACACACACACACACACACACCTCATAAACATCATATGGAAGTGATCCAAACACTCACATAACATCTGTAACACCAAAATCACAAAATCACTTGCCAACTGCTCAAGTTCTTGACAGAGGTGCAGTTGAGGTACCATCTTCAGTCCCAGCTTGTTTCAAACCATTCTAAGCATTCAAACACATCACTTGGCACCTAAGGAAGCTGTGCAAATCATTAGAACCAGCTTGTAACACCTCTAACACAAAACACGATCACCAGCTGCAGGAGGTAAGCCTGAGCTCTTCTAACTCTATGATCCATGCATATTTTGCTGCACAATAATTTTGCCATATGTTCATAATCATGCATAGAGTGTTTACCCTCAATCAATTGCTTTGTTTGAATCATGTATGGAATTTCTGAGCCTTCATGCAAATTTTAGGGTTCTTAAGGTTTCTCTTTGATTTCTTATTCCACACTTAAAATAAATGAAATTAAAGACCATAGACATAACCGTGAGGTGAAAACGAGCAGATTGATAAGTGGATTGTGTGATTTCATCAAGTATTCAGTGAGATTGGATAGAAAATGCAAATCTGGGCAAAACTCAGAACACGCGCGTGTTCTTGCCATGTTCTTGGCGCCCTTTTTGAAAATTTGAATATTTGAATTTTGTGATTTTATTTAATTGATTCAAAAATTAATTTCTCTCTGAGTTTTAATGATTTTGAGTTGATTCTTTTTTTAATAATTCAAAAAAATGTTAAAATATTTTATTTTACCAAAAAAATCCCAAAAATATTATTTATTTCATATATTTGATATTTTTGCAAAGAATTAATGTTTTATTTGTTTTTTGACATATAAAATGTGTTTTCCTTCTTGATTTTCCAAATTTAATTGGTTTCCAATCATTTTGTGGACTAAAACATGATTTTTGAAACATTAATCCAAGATCATAATTTGTTTTTCACACATGTTTAACAATTTTGATCATTTTAATTGAATTTTATTCAATTAAAATATATTTTTGAAAAAAAATTAGGGTTTTGATTAATTCAACCCTCATCAAACTTTTTCAAACACTTTTGGGCCTCTAATAGAGTGTAAGACCCAATCCTTGTTGTACATAAACCTTTTTGGGCCTCAGATATTGTATAAGACCCACTGTGTTTTCAAAAACCTCGGCGCGATCGCCGTTAACCCTGGGCTTCTCCTTGAGTTGTAAGCCTCATCTCTTGTACAAAAATAAATCTTTGGGCCTCTAATAGAGTGTAAGACCCAATCCTCCTTTGAAAACCAAACAATTTTTGGGCCTCAGTCATTGTATAAGACCCACTGCGTTTTCAAAAATCTCGGCGCGATCGCCATTTCAAAACGAAAATCATCTGGGCCTACCCTCGTGTTATAAGTCCCATTTCCTTTCTTTAAAATAGTTTGGGCCTCTAATAGAGTGTAAGACCCAACCCTTTTGTAAATAAAATAGTTTGGGCCTCAGTGTATTGTGTAAGTCCCGATACAGTCAAAAAGTTCGGCACGATCGTCGTCTTTTTAACAAAAACCCTGGGCCTCTCCTTGAGCTGTAAGCCCCAACAACTTTTCAAAGCACTTTCTCCTTTGATTTTGAATATAATATTGTTATCAAAGTTTTCTTTGTTGAACAACTAACAAAACAGCATGGAAGCTCTACAACGGGTAAGTGTTTATCCGCTTTCATTTATCGCTTTTATATGTACATAACTGTATTGTGGGGCTGCTTCACTATAAGTATTCTTTCACATCCTTTTATATACTTGTCAAATATCAACTGTGTAATACTAGTATAGTTATTTAGAGTTTTTCCCGGCAACTACGTCTAGCACTAGGTAAAGCCTTGTTGGTCACTCTTAAATACAAACAAAACTAGATCCCCCATAAGATTCCAGATACAGTCTTCCCTTCTCTTGGGGTTAAACAATATGGAACAAATAGAAAGGTAGTATTCTCGGTGAACCTTTTCTCAGACTATCACCCTTAGAAATTGTCAAAGAGACTCTACTCCCCAGAGTTGATCTATTCTCTGTGAATAGCATCTCTTGAGTTTCTTCCAAATTCTCGAACTTTCCTAGAATGATCTCTTCTCTGTGAATTGAATTTCTTGAACTTCTCTTGGTTTGGGGACCCACAGACTTCCTAAAAGCATTCCCGCCTCCTCTTGGGCGTTGTACAAGGACCCTTCGGCTTCTTAGAAGTTCTCATGTCTTCTCTTGGGCTTAATAGGACCCTGACGACCTCTTAAAGGTATAAGACAGAACTTAGTCATCCTTTACTAGAGCAGTTTTTCCAGTGTAAAACCTCCGGTCATTTTTAGGATTGATACTCACCCCTTAATGCCCGTGCCTCCTCTTGGACATTGTACAATAGATAAAACTATAGACTTGGACAGTCTAAACCCCTTGAGTCTCAAAGACATTCTCAAGTTTCCTTTCAAACATAGGAAAAACACTGATCACTCAGAAACCCGACCTCTCTCATGAGAGATCTCCCACTTGGTCCTGCCTATGGATCTAATCCTCAGCAGTAAGATAGCCTCCTCTTGGGCTTTGTACAAATGACTCTCCCCAGCGGAGCTAACCTTTTCAGACTCTCTTTTTGAGTCAAACCCCTTTTAGCCTCCATCTTAGGCTTCGTATAAGACAGATAAAAGTACTCTCTTGTTGAGTCAAAACTTTTAGCCTCCGTCTTGGGCTTCATACAAGACACATATAAAACACTCTCTTGTTGAGTATAAAAGACTCTCTTGTTGAGTCAATCCCCTTTTATCCTTTATCTCGGGCTCGTACGAGACAACAAAACACTCTCTTGTTGAGTATAAAAGACTCTCTTGTTGAGTCAATCACCTGTCAAACAGACTCTCTTGTTGAGTCAACCTTTTTAGCCTCCGCCCTGGGCTTTATACAGGACAAATAAAAGTACTATCTTGTTGAGTCAAACCTTTTAGCCTCCGTCTTGGGCTTCGTACAAGACACATAAAAAGCACTCTCTTGTTGAGTCAGTCACTTGTTAATACTCTCTCGTTGAGTAAACCCTTTTAGCCTCTATCTCAGGCTTCGTACGAGACAACAAATAAAAGGCACCCTCTTGTTGGGTCAATCGCCTCCTCTTAGGCTTTGTATAAGGAAACCTCGGTTGAGTAAATTAACATTTTAGCATCAAATATGTGCTTTGCTCACAGCATACAAGCATCAACAACTCTTCTTTAGAGATGACAAATTCTCTCTCCTCCAAACCTTTTAGCTTCACATCTTGGGCTTTGAACAAGATACAGACCACCTTTAGCTTCATGTTTTGGGCTATGAACAAGACACCAAAATAATCTTTTTCCTCCCATAGAATAGGAGGAACTACGATCGCTCTGATTTCCCTATCTCGGGAATACGTAGGCATAAGATTGTAAAAATCTTAGCGAGCATACTAATCAAAAACCCAAAATCCAGCACCTTCATATATCAATCAAAAGCATCCGACCTAATCCCTTACCAGAAACCTAGCCCATAGTCCAGACACGGTGTTTTTAAACTAATAACCTTAAAAGACGAATCTCCTTTTGATAGCATTTGTAAACCAACAATTTTGACTGTTTAACCTCAGTTTGCAAGCAGGGTTAATTGGAGACATCTATTTCCCTTCCTTAATCAGCTCAACAGGATAAAAAATGAATCAAACTGTAGTACCAAAGCAATAGTGATTCGAAACCACAAAAATCGCGCTACAGAAGGCTTATTTCCAAAAGACCAAAAGTTTCTCATCTTAAACACAAACTAATAAGCATTTATATACTAAAGAGACTTGTTGGAATCTTCTCACATCATCAGAATTCAATCATTGAATAGATGTCGATCTTTACCAGATGCAGATATCATCAAACCAAAATCTATCTCCTTTGAGGGTTTGGATGATAATCTTGTTCTTACTGATTTGATCTTTATGAACCAGAAACAATTCATCAGAAAGTATGTCTTTCCTTTCTTAGAAAGTGTGAACTTTGATGACTTCTAATTTAAGCATCTTCTGATTTCTTCATTTTGATACTTCTAAAACAACTTCGTTTACTTCATCATAGGGAAGATGGTTTTTAGTTTTGTATTCTTCTACAAGCTTTAGTTTTTGACTTCCAAGCTTACCATCAAATCTGACATTGATTTGATTTCTGATGAAGGCGATTCATTAGCCTTTGGAGATTCAGAGAAATCTAGTCAATATGCTTCAGAATAGATTCAAATCACATTCTGTTCAGAATAAACATACTAGTTGCTTCTTAGAAATGCTTTATCATTATGATTTATCATGTATCATAATTTTAGCCATTTCTTTTCAAGCTTGTTCTATTCTTCAATCATTCGTATCTGATTGTGAAGAACTTAGAACATCATAATCATCTTTTCATCAGATGGCTTTTTAAGCTCATATTTTCACTCAGTTGCATGAGTCCAGATGGCTCTTAGAATAATGTTCTGACAAACTTAAGTTTGTTCAACTGAGATACCTTTCTCAAGCTAACAACTTGCTTGTCTTAAGTCATGCCAATTTTCCATATGAACATATATGTCAATAATTCAGAAAATTGATCACGCATGTGTTGTTCTTCCAAACTTCTGACAACTTGATCACTTCAGAAATCTGCAAAGCTTTCCAGAATCAGAGTAGATATCTTCATTCTGTGCAGACATTCAGAATCCTGATAATAAGCTCCAACGCTAATTTCCAGGCTTGATCAGTTATCATTAGCTTCTATTCAAATAACAAGCTTCTGATAATCTTCTTCAAGAATCCTAATGAAGAATTCATTATTCAGAATCTTAAATTCTGCAGTCATGATTTAAAATCTTGATAGCAAGATTTCTAACATCTTCAGCATACTACACCTTGAAGTTTTCATGCCTCAATATCATGACTCAAGCATTTTCTCTTCTTCACATGAAATAGTTCTTAATGAGCAATCCTGAGAAAGTCAACGGTAGACCGAATCTGATTGTTGAAAACATCCCATACTCAGAAAGAATAACTTTTAGCAAACAATATTTCTTGATTTTTGATGATTCTTGTTGATCCTTCTTAAGCTTTGTCTAGGCATCACCTTGAGAAGATACGTAGTTCTCAATTAACGTATTCCAAGAATAACATTCATCAGATTCTTCAAATTATCTGATGAGTCTATTATCCTTTTTCCAGCTGATTCTTTACCTTGCTTTCAATCTTCTTGCAAGCATCATAAGAAAGGGTTATATTGTAAATAGCAACCAGCTCTAAGAATCAGTGACATAATCCAGAATGAACCTTTCTAATTTGTCATTTTAGTACTCAATCTTTTCATCATTGTATGAGACTGAAACTGTAGATGGTGGAGTAAAACCAGAGTGTTTCTCAAAGCTCGTCTGGATGTTTATCTGACATGGTTAAGTGTTTGATAAACATCAATAACAGAACCAGGGCTCTGATACCAATTGAAGGGTGAGAAACACAAGAAAGGGGGGCTTGAATTGGGTTTCATATTTCATACCCATTTTTCAGAATTTAAATTAATTGGGTTAACAAGTAAATAAAATAAATGAACACAATTATTTTATCATGGTTCACTGTTAACGAAGTTACTCCAATCCACCCCTCAAGGTAATTTCGCCTTATCACAAGGACTTAATCCACTAATCATCAACATGATTACAACCACAATGGAAACCCTCCATTGCCTTCTTGAGAATCCTGACATTCATTCACCTCTCAAGGAAACATCCTCCAAGCCGCTAAACAACGACTTGGCCCTCTCGAGCATTCTTGTCACTGTTCGACCGCTCAAGGAACATTACCTTTTTCAAGGATTTTTCTTGTGCACTATTTATGCTTCTTACAAGCTGATTACACAAATGAAGTACAATAGCAAGTTGTGAGCATCAACTCCTTGCTTTCTAATACAGAAACTATCTAAAAATAAATCTCTAAGAGATTATAAAGCTCCCTAGTTCTGTATTTGCTTAAAAGCTTTCTTATGAGCACTGCGGCTTCTTATCATTAGCTTTAAGCTTCTGCACTCCTTTCTGAGTAGATGATTCTTCTTCAAGCTTAACTATCAAGATCAACTAAGTTACTATGCTTCACTTATTGATGTTTCACTTGATGAGTTTCACATGGCTTTAGCACGTTGAATCGTTGTGCGTTCTTCATCATTATGCTTCAGCGTCTTCTTCATTGAGAATTCTTCATTTAAGCTTCAACTTTCATCATCTTGTACTCCTTTCTTGAGCATATAATGCTTTTTCAAATTTAACCATCAAGTTCAACTAAGCTACTATGCTTCACTTATAATTTTTCACTTGAGTAGTTTCATATGGTGTTAGCATATTCATCGTTTATGCACACTTGTAGTAGCAGCTTCATCTTTGCTTGCTACATGTTGATTTGTTTGCTGTGTTGAGTGATAATCCTTAGTATGAACAGAAATTAACAATCTTTTATCTTTCTCTCTTATGATAAATGGATGCTTCATCAATAATCTATGAGCTTCTAGCCATGAGCAACATATCTTTAAGCTTTCAAGTCTTCAATTTATAAAGCATGAGAGAATAGATCCGTTGAAGGGTATTCTTGGAAACATATTCCAACAGCAATATCCCAACGTTCACATGAAGGAATGGTCAACATCACTGTACAAAAAGTTGCTCCTACGCCACCTTCTCGAGGTAGAGGATACAGAGTTTTAATACTATTATATTCAGCTTAAAATAATTCTGATCTTCAGTCTTCTAGCATCTTTAAAGGCTTCAGATATTGACTTGATGAAACGTGTTGTAGAAGAGTCATTCTTTGTGTAGTCTTCAGAAACTCAGTCTTTAAAATTCCAAGATCTTTGTTCAGCATAATCTATCTTGAGAATCTTCAACACTCATTCCTTTGGAAGCATATCTTCAGAGTCTTCAGAACCTGTTCCTTCAGAACCTTATCTTCAGAGTCTTCAGATTTCATTAAGCATGGTCTTTGTCTTCAGAGTCTTCTACACTTCGTCTAATCAGAATCTTGTCTTCTGAAACTCTTCAGAACTTGATCTTCACAAAATGTGTCTTCAGAATCTTTAGAGCTTGTTCACTTGAACCACGTCTTCAGAATCTTCAGAACTTGTAACATTAAAAGCACAACTTCATTAGAAAGTCTTATAGACCTTTCTCATAAAGTCTTAATTAGAATGCCCAGAACTATCGTTCATTAGAATCGTTGTCTTAGAAACATTCATGAATCTTAACTTTACTTTGTACACACACATTTGTTTTCTTCCAGAGTGTTGATAATGGAGTCTGATGACGTCACACTCCTTTTTATCAGAGTCAGAATCATATTGACAACAACCACACACTAGACAGAAATCATATCATACAGAATTGTTCTCTTAGATAATATGTGCAGTTATCATCAAAACTTAATGGCCAAATGTAGAACCAAATCTTGTTCTTACACAAAGATCTCTTCAAGTTTAGAAGTCCAATCTCCTCAGAGGCGAGCTGCATCTGAATCATCTACGACAGAGCCCTTGCCCTTAGCGACACTTGCTTCTGACGAGGCAACATCAAAAGTTCCTGAATAACATTCTGAAGAAGGTTCTTCAGTACCTGCTCTGAGGCCAAAGAGAAGAAGTATGAAAAGGTCAAAGAGAAGAAAAGTCAACAAGCGGTTTTACCGATCGCTTTCGGTCATAGACGAGGAAGAAAAATTTGACTCTGAAGACGAAGAAGTGGATTATGGCAACTGTGGACACCGTTTGGCACGAGATGTTCTAGCTAGGGATCTTTACTAGAAACATTTTGTTCTCTTTTATTTAAAATATTTTTTTTGTAATCATTTTGCTTAATATAAATGAAATAGCAAAGGGAGTTTCTTGTCAAAAGCATTACTGAGGATGATATTACCAATGCTCTGAAAGGCATAGGAGACTTGAAAGCTCATGATCTTGATGGGTTTGGGGCCAAGTTTTTTAAAGCCAGATGGAATACTATTAAATCTGATGTGATTGATGCTGTCAATGAATTCTTTGAGACAGGTAATATCTATAAAGCATTCAATAACACTATGGTTTCTCTAGTTCCTAAAAGTAGTAGTGCTAGTGAAATAAATGACTATATGCCTATTGCAGGATGTACCACATTTTAAAAAATTATCTCTAAGATCATGACTGATAGGTTGGGAAAAGTGCAGAAAAGTGTGATTAGTCATAGTCATGCAACTTTTGTGCTAGGCCAGAATATTCACAATCATATTTTGCTTGCCTATGAGCTCATTAAGGAAAAGTGGTACTCCTAGAATTATGACGCAAATTAATCTTCAAAAGGCCTATGATATGGTAAATTGGGGAGCTTTGGAGTGTATTATGAAGGAGATAGGTATTCCTAGCAGGTTTATTCATTGGATTATGGCAGGTGTTACCACTGTGTCTTACAGGTTCAATGTAATGGGTGATTATTCTGAATTCCTACAGGCTAAAAGAGGCATCAAACAAGGTGATCCCATATCACCTTTGTTGTTTGTCCTCATAATGGAGTATATGAACAGGCTTATGTACAAGATGCAAATGGATTCTAATTTCAACTATCATGCCAAGTGTGAGAGGGTGAAGCTCACCAATCTCACCTTTGCAGATGATGTCCTTCTTTTTTGTAGAGGTAATGTTATTTCTATGTAAATGATGTTGAAAGCTTTTAAGACCTTTTCTATTTCCACAGGTATGGTGATGAATTCTAGCAAATGTAAGATCTACTTTGGAGGGTTGGATAGTGGAAACAAAGAGGTTCTGAGGAATATTTCTAGTTTTCAAGAGGGTACTCTCCCTTTCAAGTACATAGGTGTTCCTCTTTCTAGCAAGAAACTGACCATTAATCATTTCATGCCTTTGGTGGACAAGATTGTGGCTCGTATTCCCCCCTGGTCTTCAAAGTTGCTCAGTTATGCAGGTAGAATTCAGTTGGTGAAGAGCATTGTGTGGTCCATAGCTCAATACTGGATGCATTGTCTTCCTATACCTAATATCGTGATTAAGAAGATTGATTCAATCTGTAGAAGTTTTGTCTGGACAGGAAAAGAGAGTATTAGTAAGAAAAGCTCTGTGGCTTGGAAGAAATTGTGTTATCATATAAGCCAAGGAGGGTTGTAGCTGTTCAACCTCAGTGTCTGGAATGATGTTCTTTTAATGAAGTGCCTTTGGAATCTTTGTAGAAAATTAGATAATATGCGGATGAAATGGATTCACACATATTATCTTAAAGGTGTTCATGTGATGGATTATGTGACCAAGTCACATAACTCCTAGATGATGCAAGCCATAATGAAACAAAGGGGGAGAGTGTTGCTTTTGCAGGAAGAGTGGATTAAAGCCTTGAATCTGCGAGAATTTAAAGCTACTGTTTTCTACAATCTTCTCATTGATGATGGTCAAAGGGTGCCTTGGAGAAAGCTTATTCTCTTCAACAAAGCTAGGCTAAGAGTTGTGCATTGCTTATGGCTTGCTTGCCATGAAAGACTTGCAAGTAAGGAAAGATTAAAAAGGTTTGGGCTAGTTCAAGATAGCAACTGCAGTATGTGCCACAATGGAGATGAAAATCTTGATCACTTATTCTTTTGTTGTAGTAAAACCAAGTCTATTTGGAAGGAGGTGTTACACTGGATGGATGTGAATCATGATCCCAAGAGTTGGAATGAAGAGCTGGTTTGGATTAATGGTGTCACTAAGGGTAAAGGGTGGAAAATAGATCTCATGAAAATGTGAGATGCTGAGTCCATTTACTGTATATAGAGGTATAGAAATGATATAGTGTTTGGAAATAGTGTGGATAATACAAATATAGTCTCATCTATTATAGATAATGTGGTATATAGAGGTTGGAAAAACCAAAAAAATTAGAAGCCACCTAACTAGTTTAATGATGTAAGCTTACCCCTTGTAATGGTTGGATCCCTTTAGGATCACCTTAGTTGTGTTGTTTTTTTGAATTAATATATATTCTTTCTTGATTAAAAAAAAATACTTTAACTAAAATATTATAATTTTTATAAACAATTAAAATGATAAAATAAAATATATTATCAACATTTTATCTCAATCATTAAATATGTAGAAAATACTCATATAAGAAAAAAAAATTACAATGTCATTAAGATATAGATATAATTCATTGTGAAATGATACATCAAAATAGGACAATAATAAGTTAAATAATATTATATATTTATTATTAATTTAGTGCACACAAAAATATCCATCATAAATAATAGCACAAACATTCACATATAATAATTTAAGAATATTAGCTACTAATTTATAAGATGACATATTTATGCATATATGAAAATTATAATTTGTCAAATTTGAGTTGTTACAATCATTACTAGAAAAAACACATTTAATCTCGGATGCGAAATGCATTTAACCTCGACTATAGAGGTGGGGTAACGAAGGGCGTCATGAAAGTTTCACACTTTATCTCAGATTTAAAAAAAATCGACGGGTATGTGAAAAAGTAGTTATGGGTTCGATCCTCGGGGATACTTTTTTGGAATTTTGAAATGGCAAAAACACATATCCCCTCGATTTTGTAATTACACTGGCGGATGTACCACATTTTCACATCAGTTATCTCATAAAACCGAGAGGTAAAACAAGTTTGGGTTTATTAAATCTAATTTGGATTATTTATTTCACTAAACCCTATACTGAACATATAACTTCTCAAAATTAGTTTGTAAAATAATTATATGAACAGTTGTGTTATATTTGAATATCAACTTACATTGATTAGTAATTTTGAAGCTTTCTGCCACTCATCATTCATCTCACGCTGTTTTATGGTTAAAATCTCTCCGATGTTTCAAGTTCTTTATTCAACCTTTCCTTTTCTACTTTTTCATTCTTGAAAGCATAAAACTTGATGCTTTGAAAAATGAACTAATATGGAAGAAAGTAAAAAAAAAACTAGAAGTATTGGAAATATTTTATCTATAAAACAACGTGAGATGAACGATGAGTTGCAGAATGTTAGAAAATCATTAATTTGTGTAAGATAAGTTTCAAATACAACATAATTTTGCATATGATTATTTCCAAAATCAATTTACTAGGTTATATGTTCAAAAAGGAGTTAGTGAAACAAACAATCAACATTAGATAAATAAACTCAACTAGACACAAAAAGATGAGAGCTGCACAAAGAATCACAAAAAAACATAATCTCAATATCAATATCAACAACGAAAACAACAACAACATCAAACACAACATCAATAACAACAACGTTAATAAACAACAACAATATCAATAACAATAACGTCAATAAACAACCTCTAGGGTTTAGGGTCTCAACAACAAGAACAACAACATCGACAACAACAACATCAATAACAACAAAAAAACAACAAGGAAAACTCTAGGGTTTCAGATCTCAATAACAAGAAAAACTTTAGGGTTTTGGATCTCAACAACAAAAACAACAACAATAACAACAAAAACAACGACAATATGACAAAAATATTAGTAGTGATGTGTGGTATACCAAATCTCTGAAGAAGAAGTAAAAGAAAATGATTTGGATCTGTGAAAAATAAAAGAGAGCCCTAAACACATAACATCTCCGTATTGAAGATGATATGTGTTTATAGCTCTCGTTGTTTAGGGCTCTTCGTTAGGGTTCTGTTTGTGTTATTTAGACAAATGAAACTGAATTCTACAAGCTAAAGCTATATATATATATATCAAAGAAACATATTCACCTCGGTTGGTAAGAAAACTGATGTGAAAAGTGGTGTACTTTTAAATTAAAAATAAAATATTCAAGAATGCACCACTTTTAATGAGATAAAAACATAAACTGAGGCTACTGGGATTCGAAGCATGTACATTGAATAGGTTTACCCCTCGGTTTTCCAAATAACCGACATAATATATTGTATATTTTAAAAAATAGGGTGTGTCTAGGTATTTGACCTCGGTTTTTCAATACGTGAGGTGAAATCGTCGTCATGAAATATATTGTTTGTAATAATGAGTGATGACTACGAGGGTCATTATCGTGAGGATTGACTTCGAGGGTGTCCTCCTCGGAAAAGGTGATGTTAACTCCAATTTTTCCTTGCGCGCCCCTGGGGAAATCAGAAGATATTACATTTGTGGCCCATATTAGTATTACTGGGATATTATGGTGGGTGCCACTGTACTGGTAAAAAAGTACTAGTGTGCGTGTTACCCTTATAAGGGCAAGGGCATTCATAGGCCTTATTAGGTATATTAAGCGAAACGGTGGTAAGGGCTTTCCCACGGTGGCGAGAAGCCTTTTACAGTGGCGTTTTGTGGTGGTTTAGAGGACCTAATCATGTGAGGTGAGAGGCTCTATATGTGAACGGAGTACTTAGATATAAGCGTATGTAGGGGAAATGTATTTATTGAGGCCTTTTTGGACTAAGGTTTTTTTGGAAGAGGTCATTGCTCACCTAGTCAATGGTGGATCAAATCCCTATTTCCAAAGGGAGTGTGGGTCTGTTAATGACCATGACTTCTCTTTGTCCAAGAAACATCTTATCCAACGTTTCCCATAACTAGGCGATTGGAAATCCTAAGGTGAGGCGATACCTCAATTAGGGAGACATGTGATCGATGCCTCTTAGGGCGGTCTATAGTTCTTGCCCTAGCCGAATTCTTTACCAATATAACACTATATGTGTAGGAATTATAAATTTTGTTGATGGTCAAAATGGTTTATTCAAAAGACTAATAATTTCAGAGGTGATACAAATGCATTTAGTGAACAAAGTGCCAATTTTGTACCATAGAACAACCCTAAATAATGTTTAAAAACTTTAACTAGTGACAATTTCTATCAAAGTCTTGAGATTCTTTGTAGAGGTACCATTTTCTCCAACAGCTTCCAATGCAGACTCTTTAAGCTTCAGTATCTTCTGTCGCATAAAGCTCCCTCTCTCACTTGACATGGTTACTTCCAAAGCTTTCAAAACCGATTCTTTAGTCAAAACTCCATTATCAACTGTCACACCAATCTCCCAAACACTCTCTACCATTCTTCCATTCATCTTTTGATCTCTAAAAAACGGTTTACTAATAATCGGTACACAACCAACAATACAATCCAAAACTGTATTCCAACCACAATGCGTCAAACAAACACCAACCGATGAATGTTTAAGGATTTCCACTTGAGGAGCCCATGCAACAATTTTTCCTCTTGTTCTTGTCCTTTCTACAAACCCCTCCGGAAATTGTTCCTCTGGATTACCCCTAAAGGCCCAAAGAAACGGAAATCCACATTCTTCCAAAGACTCCGCCAATGCAGCGAGCTCATGAGGCGGAGGTATTATCAAACTTCCAAAGCTTATATACACTACTGAGTTTTTCTCGTGTTTGTTCAACCATGATAAACAACCATGTTCATCGGAAATCGTACGTTGTGGTGTTGTCAAGATGAATGGACCAACATTCAGTAACAATTTGAACTTGGAATTCAACTCATTCTCAACAATAGGCTGGATTGAAGAAAATGAATTTAAAGTAACTGCAGTTGCTCGAGGTAACTCTAATCCCGCTTTGTGTATCAGTGTTGAAAATGGTCCATTAATATCATCTATTATCCCTTCAGGTAAATCAGAAGCCTCTAGCTCAGGAAAACCAGGTAGAAAATTGGCAATCTTGACATCATCTGATACCAAACAAGAAAAAATCAAATCAAATTCTTATAAATGGTAGATTATAAAACAAAATTATTGATACCTTTATTGTTTCCTAATTTTTCTCTGATAAGATCTGTGTAGAAATGGGTAAGAAGAGCGTGAGGTCCTGCAGTCCAAAACGGAACCCATTTGGTAATCATCTTGTCAGCGAGGTCAGCACCAAACCAATAAAAAGCATCAGTAATCAAACAAGTAATCTTCTTCCCGGTCTCCTTCACAGCTTCATCTATGCCACTCTTAAAATTCTCCGGCATTGCCTTAATGAAGAGATAAACCGGTTCAGCCGGATGCCCGGAAGGCACGTAACCTTCCGGCAACCCATCGTGAACATCATAGTGTTTTATGTTAGGAAGAAGAAACTCGTTAGGACTAGAAAATAGGGTTGCGTTAGATTTCTCTGTGCTGAAGAATGAAAATGTTACATTGGGAGCTTCTTCTGCGATTTTTGTCACAAGGCTAAGAAGTGGAGCTGCGTGTGTGCCATATGGGAAGGCTAAAACAGCAACATGTAGTGATTTTTCAATATTCATTTCACCTTTAGAGATGGATATTTAGTAGTGATTGGTTTGTGATGAAGTAGAAAATGTAGCAAGAATATTTATAAGAAGATGTGGGTTAGCACTCGAGAACAAGTTGTCGTATAAACTGGATACTCTGTTTTAATTAAACTAATCAAACTTCAAAACTATTCAAACCTCGATAGATGATATTATTATTTTTATTCATAAAGAAGTGTGCCTCGTGGTATGAGGGTCTACCCTCGTGCCATGAGAATCTACCCTCATAAAAAGGTTTTTTGAAAAAAGGAATATATAAAATATAATTGGGTGTAAGAGCTCTTAATTGACTTGTCTATCTAATTAAAAAAAATTAAAAATATTTAAGAAATATTATTACTATTAAATACTATATTTGTTTCTTTTTATGAGAGATAATTTATTTTTTAGGTTCATTGAATAATCAATGTATTTAGTCTATAAATTGACCAAATACATTAATTATTTAATAAATTTAAAATATGAATTGTCTCTTATGAAAATGAACGAGGTAGTCGCATATTGAAAAAGTGATAATGAAAAATATCAATTTAAGTTCACAAATACCCCCTTTGTTTTTTTTTTCTTAATTATAAGTGGCTTTAACCTTTTTACCCCTATCAAAAAAATTATTAATTTTTCCCTAATTTTGTAAATATATTATAGGATGTTTTAATATTATTTTTTTAAAGTGACACTCAAAATCTCTTTTTTAAAAATATATCAGATTAATTTTTATGATTTTATAATGGAATACAAAAATTACAGTTCTTTCATGAACCAAAAATATACGAGAAAAAATTATGGAATATCTAGACTACCATTAATAAAATAATTTCCAATTTTAAAATAAAAAAATTAAATTTACTTTATTATTTTTTTCTTGAATAAATATATGTTTTTTTTATCCCATTCCTTATTTTTCTCCTCTCAAACTAAATCCATTTAACTCGTAATTACACTCTTAAGAGAGAAATTTTTGAAAAAGTAACAATTTAATGGCGATTAGGGGGTATTTTAGATAGATACAAATTAATTCTACATTAAAATTACAAAATGATTTATATTTTAGCACAATTTTTTTAAAAACAATTTATAATAAAAAAAAGAAGATGTAATCATTTAATTGCTTGACTTGTTCATCAAAAATGGAAATGATCCCCTAGAAATTTAAATTTAGGATGCGATTAGGAGATTAGAAGTAGTAAATAGAGATTGATGTGAGAGAGAAATTGAAGAGACATTGTTAGAAAAAAAATTGAAGACAGACTAAAAATTTAGTACATTGCACAATTTTTATATTTCTTTTCAATCATGAAGAGAAAGTGAGAAGAAATATACTAAGAATGACATTCCATTGATATTAAAATATATATTTTTTCTTTTTAATTTCTTTTATTTCATTTTTTTTATTTTACTTATATTATTAATTCAAAATAAATTATTAAATTAAATCATTTAATTATTAATTATAAATTAATTAAGTTAAATTAATAATAAATTAGAATGAATATTATCAATGATAACTCCTAAAAAAGAAGAGGTAATTGCCCAAACCCTAAAAAAGAACCTTGCCCTTGCAGAGAAGGAGACTCATAAGGAACAAAATACAAAGTTATGGGTAGATATTATCGGTGGTAACCGTATCCCATTCAAGGGAATGAATATAGATTTCGTCGCGCCAAGAATCGTAGAAGGAGAAATGGAAGTTGAAATTGAGGAGGAAGATGTGGAAACCGAAATGAAATACTGGGACACTACAAAACGACCAAACAACAACGCCAGGTTTACAACGGCATCCTATACACCGTTCTTATAGTGTGTACTGGATGCGCGCGCATTATTTTAATTAGAAATCTCAAGGGTATAATAACGGTTTTTATGAAAACCGTGGTGATACAATCTAGCTATCATGGGTTCGAACCTCATCGCCCTCAAATAGTTTATCCCTTTGATGTAAATGCTCCCTTTTTAAGTTTTATTAATATTTAACTAAAAAATAATAAGGATATCACGGCGGATATTTATCAAAACCATTGTTACAAATTGAAGCTTCTTTTTATGTATTTTAAACACCAAGTATATATATCAATTTATCCATTGAAACAACCCTAACACCAACGCCGTCACCATTGTCGGGAAGAAAACAACAACAACAACAACAAAGTGTTATACTTTAAGGTATTGCAATGTCACATTTGAAGACAAAATCATCCAAAGGTGTTTCAACGTCTTGTTCCAGTGTAAAATCTCGATCTGGAAATTTTTGTGGTTGTGATGGTCGTATGGTTTCGTATCAATGCAAGAAGGGACAAAATAAAGGAAGGGTTTTTTTGGAGATGTCCATTTTTTAGGAGCGATGAAACATGTAATTTGTTCATATGGGATGAAGACGTGGGAGAAAGAGATGGAAATGACGATGAGAGCATTATGAAGTCAGAGTTGGAAGCTGTGGGCTATTTGAATGTTATGTATGAGGATTTAAAGAAAAAGAACAAGAATTTGAAGAACAAACTGAAATCAGAGATATTTTCTGGAAATATCAAGATGTTATGTTTTTTTGTCTCCTTTATGTTTAATATTTACTTTGTTATGAAATGTAATAGTTGAATTAGGGTTCGAATTACATTGTTGATGTTTAAACTGCAGATGCATTGTGAATTACATTGTTGATGTTTAAACTGCAGATGCATTAAATTAGAAGTTAAGGCGCACCTTTTCGTTTTTATTAATTTTAAAAATCATAAATAAAAGGGTTATCACTACGGTTCTTCTGGTTAACCGTAGTGATATATTTATAATAAATAAATACCTATGTATATGGTTTTTATTTATTTTAAAATTCACAGATAAAAGGGTTATCACTACGGTTATTCTGGTAAACCGTAGTGATATATTTATAATAAATAAATACATATCTATACGGTTGTTATTGTTAACCGTTGTGAAATAGTTTACCCATATATAAGCGAAAAAACTTTCACTTAATTGACAGTAACGCCTTGCCTTCAAAGTGAAACCCTAGAACCCATTTTTTCTCTTCGTTTTCACCATTAGCCGTGAATCTTGTGCTTTATACATTAAGGTATTCTTCTTCTTCCATCTATTGTTAGATATTTCCCATTATCTCGTTTGTTGCATGTTGTTTTTGTTGATTGTTCTCATTTTTTCAGATTCGTTTTCACTACCTTAATAAAGACCATACTTTGGAAACTTCGTAATATTTGTGTTGCTATGGAAAAATGTATAAGAAGCATGAAGCTATGATGGAAACTTCATCCACCTTGTATTTTTTTTCATAGCATCACGAACAAGATGTTAGTAAATGAAGAAACAACAGTGTAAGCAAACTTTATCTAGTTTTAGAAGCAATGAAAAGAAGTATAAGAAGTATGAAGCTTTTGTGTAAGCTTCTTCCTCCTTATATTTCTTTTTCATGGCTTCCCAAACTAGTTCAACATCATAATTGATTCCTGTTCCGTGATTAGTTTCATTAAAAGGTGCGTTATTCTTGTTCCTCTCTTTACTCATCACTGGATTATGGTTTTAGGGTTTGTTTTCAACTGAGGATACTCATTTTTGAAGTTTGCTTTGTTTCCTTTCAGGTTAAGGGGATGATACAGGGTGATGATGCTGGTGGAAGCAAGCGTATTATATCAGTTTATAATTTCTGGATCTGGTATAGAATGTTGTTTGAGTTATCATATTCTATTTACATTGTTTGTTTAACTAACCCTCACTTAAAGTTTGCTGGTGGTAGCAAGCGTATTATATGAGTTTATAATATATGGATCTAGTATAGAATTTTGTTTGTGTTTATTATATTTTATGTAGATTGTTTGTTTCACTATCCCTCACTTAAAATACATTCAGTTAATTTGACATAGATACTTATAATCTGTAAATTAAGTTGTATTTGAAAACCAACTTAAACAAACCAATGTTGTTTTCTGATTGCATGCCTCTCATCATTTATCTCACGCTCTTTTATATATATATATTATGGTATAATGATCTCGCTCCTTAGATGCATCGCCATCTTCCAATATAGTTAAATCAAAGATGAGGCAAATTATCCAATGTCTTGTTTATCTTATGGAAATTTAACTATAATCGAAGATAGCGATATATCGAAGGAGTTAGATCAATAAACCACAATATATGTAAAAGAGCGTGAAATGCACGATGAGACGAATGCAATCAGAAAACAACATTGGTTTGTTTAAGTTGGTTTTCAAGAACAGTTTAATTTGCAGATTATAGACAGCTTCATCAAATTTAATCCATGTATATTTATTTAGTGAGGTGTTTGGAAAACAAGCAATCTACATTTAATATAATAAACTTAGGGTACTTACAACAATGATTATATATTGTAACCGATATCATAAGTAATTTATGTTTTATATAAATTCGCTACTGATGGGTTTCGAACCTAGAACCTAAGTGTATGTATCGCAACAGTTTATTATCATAACCGTTGTGATATATGGCGCGTGTCCTGCCTTTCAACAACGGTTTCCAGACCGTTGTAGAAACAACGAACTTACAACGACAATCTACATAACAACGCCTTCGCCCGCGTAATTATATGTCATTCCCAACCGTTGTTAAATGTGTTTTTCGTAGTAGTGAAGCCTCACTAATAATGTATGCGATGGGAAAGGATTTAAGCATGAATGCAGTAAAGCAATTTATGACAAGATATTGGAATTTCATCAAGTTGGCGGAGATGTTCTATCATGAAGAAGTGTACTTCATCCCGCGCCTCAAATCTTTTGCTAACAAGGAAATGGTGCAAATGAGAGGGCCTTATACGATTTATAACATGCCAATGATACTCAAAGATTGGAGACTAGAATTTAATTTTCATAGAGATATGTTAAGAACTCTTCCAATCTGGGTAAAGTTACCGCAACTTCCTCTTCACCTTTGGGGAGCTAAGAGTTTGGGGAAAATAGGAAGTGCTCTAGGTAATCCATTGTTTACTGATGAATGCACAACTAATAAATTGAGAATATCATATGCAAGAATATTAGTGGAACTTGATATTACAGAGAAGCAAAGTGAGAGCATCACTATAAGGGACCATGAGGGAAACAAAATTCAGCAAAAAGTAGAATATAAATGGAAACCTCTGTTTTGTGAAAAGTGTCAGAAGATTGGGCATAGGTGTAATAGTGAGAAGAGTAAAGAGGTCAAACAATGGAAGGAGAAAGAAAAGGTGCAAGAGGAACCAAAAAATGTGACACAAGCAGCTCCTCGGGATAGCCAAGAGGCTGGCTTAACATCCTGGACTGAAATTGGCAGCTGTGGAAAAGGAAAAGGGAAGCTTGGTATAAGAACGTGCACATCTGGAATTTCCTGTCATAATGGGTTTGAGACACTAGGGATTTTGAATGATCCTCTAGTGTTTATAGAAAAGGAATCATGATTATATCTTGGAACATTAAGGGGTTGAATAATTCTGGGAAATGCATAATGGTTTTCTCCCGCCTCAATAGCATGAACCCTACTTTGATTATCTAGGTGGAAACTAGAGTCAAACATGATAAAGCTATCAAGATAAGGAATAAACTTGGGTCCAAATGGTATTTCCTAGACAACTATAGCAAGCACAATAATGGCATAATTTGGTTGATTTGGAATGCTAATAAAATTAAAGTCAAGATGGTCTGTTGGTCTGCTCAGTTTATTCATTATGGGATTTACAATGTGAAGGATGAGCTTAGCACATGGTGTACAAGAATCTATGCTTTTAATACCTTAGATCAAAGAAGAGCTTTATGGTAGGATATTGAAGATTTACAGGTTAGCAGTAATGATCCTTGGTTTTTAATGGGAGATTTTAACAATGTTCTTAATGTTCAAGATTGTTTTGGGGGGTCTGCTGTGCAAGAAACAGAGTATCGAGATTTTGTTAGATTATTAAGTAATGCGGAGTTGTTTGAAAAAGATAGCATTGGTGAGCATTATACTTGGTTCAATAACCAAGCTGACAATCCCATTTACTCTAAGATTGATAAAGTTTTGGCTAACTTGAAGTGGCTCCAATTGAATGATAATGTTGCTCTTAAAATTTCGGAGAGAGAAGTCTCTGATCATGCTATGTTAAGCCTTGACTGTCTGAACTGCCATATGCCTAGAAAATGCCAATTTAAATTTCAAAATGTTTTCATAGGTGTGGAGGGGTTTATAGAGGCGGTTAAAGATAATTGGAATCTGCATATGAGAGGTGATGGCATGGGTGCTCTTTGGAGGAAATTAAGGAGGCTGCAACCTATTATTAAAGACAAGAGCAAAAGGTTCATGGGGATAAGGCATCAAGTAGAAGCTTCCAAAGAAGATTTAAGAATTGCTCAACATAACCTAGCCCAAGATAAGAAGAATGATGAAAAAATCTTGACCATTAAAACCTGTTCAGATAAGGTTATTCTCCTAAATAATTTTGAGGATCAACTTTTGAGGCAGAGGGCAAAAGTTAATTGGCTTTAACAGGGGGACAATAATTCAGCCTACTTTTATGCTCTGTTGAAAAATGAAAGAATGAACAATCAAGTCCAGTCCTTGGTGGATAATAATGGAGTAGTTGTTTCTTCCCAAAAAGATTTGGAGTAAATTATTCTTAGTTTCTATGGTGAGCTGGTTGGTAAATTCTCCAATAATATTAGAGGTATTGATATAGTAGCCTTGAGAAATGGTAGACAACTGACTATGGAGCAAAGGCAAAACCTTGTTGCTCCCATTAGCAACAAGGGAGATTGAGCATGCTTTAAAGTGTATGAATGATAATTCTTCTCCTGGTGCAGATGGTTTTGGTTCTAAATTCTTTAAGAGTACTTGGATTTTTACAATACATGATGTGTATGCTGCTATTGGTGAGTTCTTTATAAAAGAGAAGATATTCCCTGCTTTTAATATACATATTGTTACTCTTATCCCTAAGGGGAATAATCTAAAGATGGTGAAAGATTACAGGCCCATATCTTGTTGCTAAACCGTTTACAAAATAATTGCTAAGATTCTTACCTCTAGGCTGGGTGTTGTCCTTAGCAGTATAGTGGACCATAGTCAGGAAACTTTTGTGCCAGGGTATCACCTCCAAGATTATGTTTTATTAGCTTATGCATTGATGAAAGGTTACAGCTCTAAAGGAGGCCCTCCTAGATGCATTATCCAAATGGACATCTAGAAGGCTTATGACTAGGTGGATTGGAATGCTTTAAGTGTTATCCTGCAAGAGCTTGGTTTCCCTCACAAATTCATCAGATGGGTTATGTTTACTATTAAATATGTTTTTTACAAGCACAACATCAATGGAGAGCAATCCAAAGTTTTAAAAGCAAAAAGGGGGCTTAGGCAGGGAGATCTTCTATCCCTGCTCCTATTTGTGTTAATTATGGAGTATGTTCATAGATAATTTGAAAAGCTTTCAAACAATCCTAATTTCAATTATCATCCAAGATGTGATAAACTTAAGATTGTTGATTTATGCTTTGCTAATGACCTTCTGGTTTTTACTAGAGGCGATGCTACTTCTGTGCAGCTAGCTATGAATATTTTCAATCAATTCTCTAATGCAATAGGTCTAGTAGTTAATCCTCAGAAGTGTAATATCTACTTTGGTAATACATATGTGAGTGTTAAAGCTGACACCCTCAGGATCACTGGTTTTAAGGAAGGTAACCTACAATTTCGTTACCTGGGCATTCCTTTTTCTATCAAGAAGCTTTCTGCCTCTCAGTGTAACATCCTGGTGGAAAAACTCAATGCGCGTATCAATCACTGGTCTTCTCATATGTTGAGCTTTACAGGTAGGCTGCAGTTAATTAAGAGTACTCTTTTTGCTATTTCCAATTTCTGGGCCGGTAGTGGGGATATTTTTAGGAAAGCTCCTATTTCCTGGAAAAAGATTTGCACCAGCAAAAATCAAGGTGGTCTAAACTTAGTTGATATACATGATTGGAAAGCTGCTCACCTACTTAAGCTCCTTTGGAATATTAGTAGGAAAAGAGATAGCTTATGGATAAGGTGGATCCATTGCTACTATATGAAAGGAAAGGAAATTTTGGAAGTCACAGCCAAGACTAATTGGTCTTGGATATTCAAGGCTATTTTGAAACAAAGGCAAAAGATCTCTGACACTCAAACTTGGAGTTATCTTCTGCATCAGCAAAAAACTTCTATTAGACAATTCTATCAACTCATAAAAGGTGAAGGAGATAAAGTGGATTGGAGGAAAATTTGGTTTGATAATCCAGCTCGCCCGAGATCCCTTTTCATTCTTTGGATAGCTTGTAATGGGAGGTTGACCACAAAGGATAGGCTTCATAAGATTGGCTTAATTGAAGATACATGTTGCTGCTTTTGTAATGAGGTTGAATCTTTGAATCACCTTTTATTTGGCTGTAGGTTTACAAAAAATATTTGGGATCATGTTCTCCAATGGCTTCATATAGATCACATGCCTCAAAAGTGGGAGGATGAACTTCATTGGATGCTGGGGTTTAGCAAAGGAAAGAGTTGGAAATCCAGATTTCTGAAATGTGCTTTCGTAGAGGCAATTTATGAAGTATGGAGATTGAGGAATCAACATTGCTTTGGTGGGAAAACTAACAATATCAATGTTGATAAAAAAATTATTGATTGTATAGTCTGTAGATGTTGGGCTAGGCCTAAACTTAGGAAGCATATTAGCATCCTTATGTTGCCTTAAGTGTGCTTGTTGTCTTTGTTGTGCTTGGTTTGGCTAGCTGAATCTTTGATCGCCTATGCTTTGTTTTGTTTTTTGAAATTTAATAAAAATTCTTTTATTCTAAAAAAATAAATATATTAGTTTTTTTGAAAGGATAAATTAAGTTTGTTAAATATTGAAATAAAATATATTAAAAATAAGTTATTTTATATGTTGGTTCATTTATAAAAGAAAATATATATTCTCTTAAAAATAAGCAGTGGAAATAATAATTATTTTTTTAAAGAGATATAATTAATTAATTAATTAATTAAATTGTAATTAAAAAATGAAATTAATTTAACTGAAAATATTATCTCATATTTTTTTATTTCTCACATTTTTCTCTCTTCTACTCTAATTTTAAAAGAGAAGCATTGATAACACATACAAATTCTACTTAAATTTGGACTCTCTCATCCCTTTCTCTCATGTTGCCAATCTAATTTAATTTTGAAAAATAACCATTTTTTTATCAAAACAAACTCAACGAATATCATTAATTAGAAAATATTCAATATAAGGAGAAGCTACATTTAAAGGAGCTACATTTAAAGAAATACGTCTAGGCCGAGAATTGGCCGCCCTAGCAAAATAGTGGGCAACCATATTCGCTTGACGTCTAATGAGCTTTACCTCAAAGTTAGGATTGACACATAACAAGGCTTTTATGGAATTAATAGTAAAATAAAACTCACAACCTCCATTATGATAGAAGTGAGTGGCTTGAACAACAATTTGGGAATCACATTCGAAAACCATATTTTCCATATTCTATTCAATGGCTTTGTGGATTGCTTCCTTAAGGGTTAAAGCTTCAGCCTCATTCACATACATAATTCCGGGATCCCAAGCCATACCTGCAGAAATGAAATTACCAACATGATCACGCACACACCAACCCCTATTAGAAGTTCTTGTTTGATTCTTGAATGTCGCGTCCACATTACATTTCAATCATCCTTCCCTAGGTGGGCTCCAAGAAGAAAGAATCTGATGGTTAATATTTGGAACATGCACTTTTTGGGCCGAAAATTATTTCTGCCACTTGTGGAAAGCTAACCACCCAAGCTTAGGAGCTTCCTCGAATTCATTGTTCCAAATCCGGTTATTCCTATTTCTCCAGATCTCATCTAACATGACCGCAACTCTACCAGCATCCTTCATATCCTCCTTACTACAAATGTCAAAAATAATTATTTTAGCATCATGGAATGAATATAATCGAACATCTATAATAGTGGACAAACCTGCTGCTCTCCAACATTGAATAATCTCACTACAACCAAAGAAATGTTGGAATTCAACCACAACCTATGGAGAATTTCACACAATCTTGATCTCAAGATTGTTTCCACTCGTGCAATGACAATGAAAGAAAAAGTTGTGAAAGAAAGAAAGAAAAATAACGTTGAAGAAGAAGAAGATGAATATTCTGCAGAGTTTCTCTCTGCCCATAAATAGTGGAAACTTTGTTAATATTGCAACTACAAGTGATTACGAGTCTATGAGTTCTTCATTATTTACAAAATAAGGGTTACCCCCTATTTATAGATTTAGGTTAGCTTGCACCCAAGCCAAATCCCAAAACTACAAAAGCCCAAAATAGCTAACATTACTAAAATAGGCCTAAGTCGAAATCCTATGTGAAGCAACCAGCTTCGAAACTTCAACACACTAATACAACTTGACACACACACACACACATTAGGCTAGTTCGACTAATCCTTGTTTCTGTCGAGCTACACTGCTTCGATACAAGGAATTACAACTCAACACACCACCTAATTCATTATGTCTAAGATATCTACATTCATCATAGACTTTAGCTTCTTGAACGCTTCGACATGCACTCCCTTCGTCTTGATGTCTGCAATCTGATTCTCAGTTCTGTAGTGTTCCAAGTTCATCTTTCCTTTTGCTACCAGCTCTCGAAGATAATGGAACCTCATTTCGATATGCTCGCTCCGTCCATGTGCTATTGGATTCTTCGCCAGGTTGATAGCTGACATGTTGTCGATCTTCATGGTAATTGTTCCATGAATCTTCCCTATAATCTCTTCGACCAGGTTCACCATCCACATTGCTTAACATGCACAAAGAGAAACAACTATGTATTCTGCTTCACATGACGACAATGCCACTACTGAATCCTTTATATAACTCCAAGCAACCGGTGCGCCACCTAACATGAACACATATCCAGCTGTGGATTTTCGATCCTCAGCATCACTACACCAACTTGAGTTAGTATATCCTATTAATTTGCATTCTTTTTCTTCATCAGCTGCTGGAAACAAAATGTTGTAGCCGAGAGTTCCTTTAAGATACCCCAGTATCCTCTTCGTTGCTGCTAGGCGTGATACCTTTGGCTTCTGCATGAATCTACTTACCATACCCACACTGTATGCTAAGTCAGGCCTTGTGTGACAAAGGTATTGAAGTGACCCAATAAGTCTTCTATATTGGGTTGGGTCGACATCATCTTCATCTGAATCTTTCTACATTCACAATCTGGTCTCAGCTGGCGTCGAAGTTGGGTTGCAATCCTGCATCTCAAATCTCTTGAGTATTTCTTCTACATATCTTCTTTGGTGCATCATCAAACCTCTACCACTCTTGTAGAATTCGATGCCAGGGAAATATGAGAGATTTCCCAAGTCTGACATTTCAAACTCCTCACGTAGGTCATGTCTGAAATCTTTGATCTCCTTCTTGCAACTTCATGTTATCAACAGGTCATCGACATAGAGACATATTATAAGCAATTCATTATTGCTTCTCCTTACATATACTCCATGCTCAGTTGTGCACTTCACAAATTTCTTCTCCATTAGAAAGTTGTAGATCTTCTTATTCCAAGATCTTGGAGCTTGCTTAAGTCCATACAGGGCTTTATGCAACATGTACACCTTTCTTTCTTCGCCTTGTTTCACAAACCCAGCTGGTTGTGCAACATAAACTTCTTCGTCTAAGGGGCCATTCAGAAATGCATATTTCACATCCATCTGACATGTGTGCCAATTGTTCATGTTTGCTAGACCAACAACCAATCTGATTGTCTCGATCCTAGCAACAGGTGCAAAAACTTCGTTGAAGTCGATTCCTTCATTCTGTAGAAATCCTTTCGCTACAAGTCTCGCCTTGTGTCAAGTTACCTCTCCTTTAGGATTCACTTTCACCTTGTAAAACCATTTCACATCAATTGCCTTCCTGCCTTGAAGCAATTCGACAAGTGATAAAGTGTTGTTAACTTCGATGGACTTTAACTCATCATTCATTGCTTTCACCCACTTCAAATCTTTCAATGCATCAACTGCATTGACTAGTTCAACATCTGCGTAAAATGCATAGTGTATCAACTCACCTTCTTCATCGACCACGTCATCTGATGTAATCTCACATTCTTGCAACCTTGTAGGCATGTGTCTTGTTTGTTGAGGTTTTCTTGGGCCTGCTTCACCTCTAACTTGTTCTTATGGAACTTATCTTTCGACTTCACTAGCTGGTTCTTCACATAAGATTCTCACTGAATCCTTCTTAACATTCTCAGTCCAATCCCATTCCTTAAGCTCGTCTATGATCACTGATAAGTGCAAATTGTAGCTATTTTTGTATATAAGTTTTGTTGCACTTATCGATACTTTTTGTTAAAATTGTTCGAATAAACCCCGCTTTGTTTGTAAATACGTTTACTTTACTTTATAGTGTATGTATTGCGTTATCGTGTAGATATCATTGAGTTTAATTGTTTTCCATTTATTTTTGTAGGTATTAAAGAATTGATATTGGAGCATTGTTAGATAGAGCATTGAATAAGCTTTCCAACGCTTCGAACCGGGCGAAAAACGGAGTTACGGTTCAAAAGTTATGAAGAAAACAAGTGCAAAAATTTTTCATTCCCAAGCAGACCGGGCTAAGCGCGCCCGACCGCGCTTAGCGGGATTTTAAGGCAGTTTAAAATTAATAAGGGCGCGCTTAGCACCCAAAACCGGGCTAAGCGTGGTCTGCGATGATGACAACAATAAATAGGGGTAAAAACACATTTTTTAGGTTATGGTTTGGGGATTTTTTGCTCCCACTCCATCATACTTCATTTCTTCATAGGATTAGCTTAGAAAACAATAATGGAGCTTGCAATTGGATGATCCGGAGTCGAATCTCTAGTCGATTGGTGTTGACAAACCAAGAAATGTTTGGTTCTTCTTCTTGTCTTCTCTTTGTAATTTCTTTTTGTTGGGTGTTTGTATATTTACTCTGAACTCATGTATCTTTGTTGATCATAATAATGTATAAATCTGCTTTACAAATCATTATCGATGTCTTCCTTGATCTTTTTGCATTTATGTTTGGATTTGTGTTGTGTTAGAGATAAACATCACGAATCTTGATTAGGGATGGATATCTATTGTCTAGATGCTAGAGATAGATTTAGATAATAATCTTTATGGTGTCGGAACTTAATGCCTTCCGTGTTTCGAGGCGTCGTGCGCGAGAGCGACGATGAGAGTAATACGGTTGCTCTCTCAGCTCAGTGTCCCAGAGATGAACACTGTTGTGAGCGATACTGGATGATTTTGACGAGTATTGTAGTAGAGTGAAAATGATCGATAAATTTATGTTTGTGACAAGTGGATTATATGTATGCTTGATAAGTTTCTTTTCTCCGAAGAACGTATTCTTTTTATGTTTATATTTACTTTTCTGTTTTACAATTCCAAACCATTTTAACCCAATCTTAAAAACTTAGATATTGTCGAACGACAATTCAGTAGCACCGATATATGTGGACACGATAAATTCCCGAAAAAATACTTCCAAAACTTTTGTTGCTTGCCGCTATTCCGCATCAACAAAATGGCGCCGTTGCCGGGGATTGGTGTTTATATTGGATCTCATTGCGATAGTTTCTTTGTTTTTGAGTTTTGTAGATATCGTATATATTGTCTATTTTCACTTGTTTACATTGATACTTGTATATGTTTACCATATTTGTGAATTTTACATATTTTCCATACTTGTAAGTTTAGTATATATGTTTGTTTCTCTTCACGTTTGCTAAGTGTTTGGTTAGGTTTCGTCGTCGGTGAGCACTAACCGTGTAAAGAGGCAACTTGGAGAAGTGTGTATAAAAACGTAAAACAAGCATGTTTTATCGTTTTTTGTTGTTTTATTGTTTTTCATTATATTAATTTAGGAAGTGTGTGTCATACCCCAAATTTTGACCACTAAGATTTCCCATCATTGTGCAAATCATCATCACAATATGGAGGAACCATTATATTTCATTAGTCTCCCCAAAGATGGGTGAGCATCCACTACGATCAAAATTAGGGTTTTATGCTCTCTCAGAGCCTTAGACAAAGGATCAATCAAGGAATGACTTGATCTTCAACTTGTCTAACCTCTAAAATATCCACAATGGATCAAGAGGACTCTCATTTCAAGGATTTAAGCACAAGGTTGCTCCCTTCTAGGTGGATCAAGTCTCAAGATCGCCAGTATCACCAAATTAGGGTTTTGGTCGACTAGGGCCTCCAGATGGAATTTTTCATCTGGGCACAAGCCAATGATCCAAAACATAACCTAATATACTCCATGGAACCTCATGGACCCAAGCATCAAGTCAATTTGACCTCAGGGGATGCATACATAAAAAACCAGGAATTAGGGTTTCTTGACCTAATTCACCCCTAAGTTGACTTTTGGGACAAATCATGAACCAAGACCTCAAGACATGGTTTGAGGGTCTCTAATGAACTATATTGATCCATTTGGAACAATGGATTAATCCAAGAAGCTTGAGCAACAAGTCTCAATTTCATCTGCACCACAGTTAGGGTTTCGCGGGGAAAGTCAACTGTAACTTTGACTTTTGACCAGGACATGCTCCCAAACCCTAAGACATGATTCAATATACCTTATGACACCCATGGAACATGTCCATCAAGTTTGATTTAGGTTAAGGACATGATTTCCTGAAGAATTGCACAGTTTGGAATTCATTTGATAAAAAGTCAACTGTGCACAAAAGTCAACTTTGACTTTTTGAGATTTTTCACCAAAATGGATTTTTAACCCTAAAATGATGTTAATGTGTGATTTGAATCATCATTCATCAAGAAAAATCAAGAAAAGTTGGATAACTTGTAAAAGGGGTAACCATAAAAACTTAGAAAATTTTCTAAGTTAAAAATAAAGTGACTAGGGTATCAACTTTGGAGGATCATAACTCCTAAACCACAAAGCCATTTTTCCTCATACAAATATGGATTTGTAGCCCTCATTACCCTCTACAAAAACTTCAACTAGACCTAAGTCCAATTCATTAAGGATTTTGAGTTATGGAGTGATCAAAATGGCTGAAAAATGAAAATGTCACTTTTTCCAACACTTAGTGAAATTTTCACTAAGTCCAAATCTGTCTTCACTTTTTGCCAAATGTAGGGGGATTTTTCACTTGAATTTAAAAGAGATCAAAACCAAACATGTTCAAACAGTTGTTATATCATGTAAGGGCTTTCCAAAATGGCCAAGAACATTGCCAAATTCCATTTGGGCTATGAGTTATGACATTGTCAAGTTGCCTTGTTGAAATCTGTCAAGGCAAGACAGAATTTGCATTTTTGCTCGATTTGCCAAAATTGTGCAAATCCAAACATTCCTATCCACTTAGACACATCTGAGGATTGAATCTCAAGGGGACAATCACTGAGCCAAGCCTCCAAAGTCTTTGGAACAAGAAATAGCATGTTGAACCTAGAATTGCCAAAATAGGGACAAGACTCCAAATTTGGATTGGAGCATTCAATGGAAGCATCAAGGTGGCATGGACTGAGCCATTTTCATTTGAATTCAGTCAAGACTTATCCAAGACCAAGGGAACCAGCAGCCTGTGCCCTAACCTCTAGTCAATGGCTAGAGGAGACTTGAACTTCCATTGGCCAACATTGAACAAACCTACTCAGCAGTTGCCATTCACTATTCCTTGCAAAACAAACTTGCTCTACTATAAATAGAGCTCAATTTTGATCAGTTTAAGTACACCAAAGCCATCAAACAGATGCTTTCCTCAAAATCTCTTCTTTCACTCCAATTTTGCCTTCTAAGGCAAGTCACTATCGGGTTTTTCATTTGAGAGCTTTTCCAATCAAACCAATCACTCACACACCTCACATACATCACATATGAGCAGATCAAACACTTAAACAACAACTGGAACATTGATTTCTCAGAATCTCCAGTCAATTGCTCAAGGTTTTAACCAAAGTGCAGTTGAGATACCATGAAGTGATCCAGCCAATTTCAATCAAGTCCAAGCATTCAAACACACTCCATAGGATGTAGGGAAGCTGTTCAGATCATCACCACTCATCTGTAACACCTCCAAATCAAAAATCACATTGCACTTGCTGTCACGGCCTAGAGGTAAGCATATACTTAGTCATATCTCAATCTATGCATATTTCCTCGCACAATAATTTGGCCATATGTTCATAATCATGCATAGAATGTTTCCCCTCAATTAATTGCATTGTTTGAATCGTGTATCAAAAATCCTAGCCTTCATGCAGAAATTAGGGTTCTTGAGGATTTTTCGTGATTTCTTGTTATATGTTTAATTTAAATGAAATTAATTGACATAGACATGATCGTGAGGTTGAGACGAGCATAATGATATGTGAATTGCATGTTATAATCAAGTATTCAGTGAGATTGGAGAGAAAACGCAAATCTGGCCAAGCCCAGAACACGCGCGTGTTCTTGGTGTGTTCTTGGCGCCTTTTTTCAAAATTTGAATATTTGAATTTGGTGATTTTATTTAATTGATTCAAAACTTAATTTCTCTCTGAGTTTTAATGATTTTGAGTTGATTCTTTTTTTAATAATTCACAAAAATGTTAAAATATTTTATTTTATCAAAAAATCCCAAAAATATTATTTATTTCATATAATTGATATTTTTGCAAAGAATTAATGTTTTAATTGTTTTTAACATTTAAAATATTTTTTCCACCTTGATTTTTGCAACTTTTAATGCTTTCTAATTATTTTGTAGGTCAATACTTAATTTTTGAAGCATTAATCCAAGATCACAATTTGTTTTTCATATGTTAAACAATTTTGATCATTTTAATTGAATTTTTATTCAATTAAATACATTTTTTGAAAACAAATTAGGGTTTTGGATTAATTCAACCCTCATAAATCATTTTCAAAACTCACTTGGGCCTCTAATAGAGTGTAAGACCTAATCCTTTTTTTGACCAAATCATTTTTGGGCCTCAGTGTATTGTATAAGTCCCGATACCGTCAAAAAACAAACGGTGCGATCGTCGCCTTTTGAAAAAAAACCTTGGGCCTACCCTCGAGTAGTAAGACCCATTTCTTTTCTTAAAACTCTTTGGGCCTCTATTAGAGTGTAAGACCCAACACCCTTGTACAGAAAACATGTTGGGCCTCATTCGTTGTATAAGTCCCTCTGTACATTTTCAAATAAACGGCGCGATCGTCGCATTTTCAAAATAACCCTGGGCCTACCCTCGAGTAGTAAGACCTATTTCCTTTCTTAAAACTTTTTGGGCCTCTTGAGAGAGTGTAAGACCCAACCCTTTGTACAGAAAACATTTTGGGCCTCAGTCACTTGTATAAGTCCCTCTGTACAAATTCAACAGTGCGATCACTGATAAAAACCTGGGCCTCTCCTTGAGCTGTAAGCCCCAAATCTTTCTTTTTCAAAGCACTTTCTCCTTTGATTTTGAATATACTGTTGTTTTCAATTTTTCTTTGTTGAACAACTAACCAAACAGCATGGAAGCTCTACAACCGAGTAAGTGGTTATTGCTTTCATTTATCGCTTTCATATACATATAACTGTATTGTGGGGCTGTTTCACTGTAAGTCTTCTTTCATAAACTCATATCAACTGTGTAATAATAGTATAGATATTTAGAGTTTCCCCGGTAACTACGTCTAGCATTAAGCCCTTTGATCACTCTTAGAAATAGTCTACACTAGATCCCCATAGGATTACCAGACACAGTCTTCCCTCCTCTTGGGGTTAAACAATATGGAGATATGAAAGACAGCGTTCTCTGTGAACCCTTTCATAGACTGTCACTCATAGAAGTTGTCAAGAAACTCTATTCCTCAGAGATGATCTCTTCTCCGTGAATTGCATCTCTTGAGTTTCTTCCAAATTCTCGAACTTTCCTGGCTTGATCTATTCTTGGTGAATGGCATGTCTTGAACTTCTCGGGGTTTGGGGACCCACAGGCTTCTTAAAAGCAATTGTCAAGAAGCTCTACTCCCCAGAGATGATCTCTTCTCCGTGAATTGCATCTCTTGAGTTTCTTCCAAATTCTCGGACTTTCTTGACTTGATCTATTCCTTGTGAATAGCTTGCCTTGAATTTCTCGGGGTTTGGGGACCCATCGGCTTCTTAAAAGCATCGACCTCCTCTTGGGCATTATACAAGGACCCACAGGCTTCCTAAAAGAAACCCCACCTCCTCTTGGGCTTAGTACAAGGACCCTACGGCTTCTTAGAAGTATTCACAGCCTCCTCTTAGGCTTCGTATAATGATCTCTTCCTCCGGGAATGATAGCCTTCTCTTGGGCTTCGTACAAGGACCTCTTGGCTTATTAAAAGCTTCCAGCCTCCTTTTGGGCTTCGTACAAATTATCCCGACGACCTCCTAGAGGTATAGGAGCAGAACTTAATCATCTCCATAGAACAGTCCTTTCAAAGAGTCTACTACTGTTTCTCAAAGCATAGTACAAAAGATAAAACTCTAGACTTGGACAGTCTAATTTCCTTGAGTCTCAAAGACATTCTCAAGTGACCCCCTCGTTAAATAAGAAGTAAACCCGTAGACTCGGACAGTCTCAATACCCTTCGGATTTCCCGCTTCCTTAAAGAACAGGAATAACCCAGATCCTTGAATCAAATCCATGAGTACAGTGTTGCTCATATAAGAACTGATTTTCTCTTTAAAATCAGTATACTGGACCTGTCACTTAACTGAAATAGTAACCACAGCCTCCTCTTGGGCTTTGTACAATGATTCTCCCCAGCGGAGTCAAACAACGTTAGGCCTCCATCTCGGGCTTTATACGAGATACCAAAAGACTCCCTCGTTGAGTCAAAAACCTTTTAGCCTCCATCTCGGGCTTTATACGAGATACCAAAAGACTCCCTCGTTGAATCAAAAACCTTTTAGCCTCTCTCTCGGGCTTTATACGAGACACATAATCGCCTCCTCTTAGGCTTTATATAAGAAAACTACTGGTTAATCCAATTAAACTTTTAGCATCAAAGTTGTGCCTCGTTCACAGTACATAAACATCAACAACTCCTTCCCCTTCATCTAATCGCTGTAAGCGGCAAGCCTCTGGATCATCTACATCCATGCCACTGTCCCTCTTTTAGTATGAGAAATTCCTAAGGAAAGATGGCATTACTCTACACTGAGTTAAAGTCTTATCCTTCAGGTTGAAATCCCCTATAAAGGAAATTATGGCATTGCCAGATTCACACATCCCGGTTAAAGTAATTCTCCTTTATAAACAGTCGTAACAGACAAACCCCCCTTTAGAGATGACAAATTCTCTCTAAAGTCAACACCTTTATCTTCATATCTTGGGCTTTGAACAAGATACAAACAAACTTTTCAGGTTCATATCTTGGGCTTTGAACAAGATACAAACCACATTTCGCTTCATGTCTTGGGCTTTGAACAAGACACCAAAACAACCATTTCCTCCCATAGAATAGGAGGAACTACGAACGCTCTGATTTCCCTGTTTCGGTAAACGGGAATACGTAGGCATAAGATTGAAAGAAAAATCTTAGCGAGCACACTAAACAAAAACCCAAAATCCCATACTCTCATGTATCTACCAAAAGCATCAGTCCTAACATCCTAATCCTCGTTCCCCGCCAGAAAATCCAAGAAAGAGAGAAAACCGTATTGGCGAAAATACAAATAACCAGTACAAAGGCCCCCCATCTTGATAGCATTCGTAACCTAACATACCGCTGTTTAAACTCAGTATGCAAAGCAGGGTTAATTGGAGACATCTATTTCCCTTCCTTCATCAGCTTTAATAGGATAAAAAATGAATCGACCTGTAGTAAACTCAACCGCAGAGAGCGACCAGCGCTTAAGAACCGGTCCAAAATCGCTTGCTACAGAAAAATGGCGCCCACCGTGGGGCCGATCTCTATTTTTCTTCTTCCTTTTCACCTCTTGTGTGAATACCACAGATTGGGGCTTCCGTCGGGGAACCCAATTTCTGTCAGGAACTTAGGATTCATAGCTTTGAAGGTCTAGGATGATTAGGACAAATATATATACTGCTTTTCCTAATTGCTATACGTGTTTATTTTTTTGCTAATGGGAATGCATGTGATGCCGCATGTGGAAAGATTGAGTATACACTTAAGATAAGTGATGGCGACGAGGTCGACCATCAACCTCAGTGGAGGCTGACCAATGCAACACATTCTCTCACCTAGACAATGGGCCGATTGTTAAGTCTGAGAAGCTGAGGAGCCAAACCCTTTTGTAGTGTGGAAACTATCGAGAATAGTTGTTACGCGATACTACCCTCATTTGAGGCTGGTGATCTATTCTCGGTGAATGGCACTTACTCTAAGATTGCTCTACAACTCGCTGGCGATCCGCTTGTTGTTTTGCTTTCCTGGGAGGAGCTGATGATAATGAGTACAGGTACAAAAATCACCTTAGTATAAACCTTTGGGGATGGGTAGAGCCTTGACTTCATGACAACGACCCTTTGACCCCATGTTTTTTCTATGTTTTTGTGTGCTGCATTCATGCATTCATTAAAAAAAACATTAAAACATTCAAAAAATTCTTCTCTTCTAGTCTCTCTGTTTTTCAAATTAAACTAAGACTGTGACTGCAAATATCAGAGAAAAGGATTGTACTAATGGGTTTCGGTAGAAGGAGAACTCACCAGTATACCTTCAAGGTTCCAAAACTAGAGGATTTGAGAAGGTTTGCAAAAATGATCACTAACCCTGAGGCTTTCAGAGCCAAGCACGGAGGTTTGCTACCACTGTTAAGAGTCCATGTGATTGAGGGAATCATGGATGTGCTCATTCAGTTTTACGATCCGGTTTATCACTGTTTCACATTCCCGGATTACCAGCTCGCACCAACACTGGAGGAGTATTCTCATCTGATCGACCTACACATTACAGATCGAGCTCTATTTTCTGGACTGGAAGAAATTCCAAAGAATCAGACTATTGCAAGAGCAATTCATTTGGACGAGTCTGAGGTCAGGACTCACATAACCACTAAGGGTGGCATCCAAGGTTTGCCAGCCCAGTTCTTGACAAAGAAAGCCCTATATTTTGCCAGTATAGGAAACGTGACTGCTTTTGAAAGCATCTTTGTCTTGCTCACCTACGAGTTATTTTTGTTTCCCAACATCAATAAATTTGTAGATATCAACTCCATTAAGGTTTTTCTCATTGGAAATCCTGTACCGACTTTGCTCGCAGATGCGTATCATTCTGTACACTTAGGAAATTTGTACAGCGGAGGGGAGATCACATGATGTGTACCTCTGCTTTATAAATGGTTTACATCCCACTTGCCCAAGTCTGCTACTTTTTGGGATTGCAAGAGTGCCTTACGTTGGTCGCAGAAGATCATGTCTCTTACCAACTCTGATATAGATTGGTGTAATAGGATCTATGATGGAATCAGAATCATCGATCGTTGTGGAAACTTCCCCAACATACCCCTTATAGGAACTAAGGGAGGAATCAACTATCATCTGGTTCTCGTTCGTCGTCAATTTGGATACCCGATGAGACACGTCCCACGGGGTGTTCATCTGGAAGGTCTTTTCTTCAAAGAAGGAGAAAATGACAGAGCACTAAAGATGGAAATAGTGCATGCTTGGAAATAGGTTCATAAGAAAGGACGAGAGTCTCTAGGAAAACCGGACTGTGTCTCGGTGGAGCCTTATCTCCATTGGGTACAAACTAGAGCTCTCAAGCTAAAAATGCCTTATCCTCGTTATGGAATTATTCCGCCAAAGGAATCTGTCATGTATTTCATGACGGAAACGGAAAAACATCAGGTTACTCTCAACAAAGTTCAAAAGGAGAGAAGGTCTTGGAAGAACAAGTACCGCACCCTCGACATAGAGTGCATCAAAATACAGCAATTACTGAAAGAGAAAGATGCCCTGATTAAAATTTTGGAGCAACATGCTATAGAGAATCAAGATGACCAAAGGAATTTGCTCACTCCTTTCACCTGGCAAAGGAATGACAATCCGACAACGACCCAAGAGCCCCGGTCAAAGAAAAGGAAAGTACCAAAATCAGCACCCGATTTCTCTTCAGAGAGGACTCGGGACCCATTAGCTTAGGTTTCTGTTTCTGCACCTTGTAATCTACTATATTTCCATTTCTGCAATCCTTTGAATTCAATAAAAAGGGGTTTCCCCACTATTTGATATTTGCAATCTAATTGTCGAAGTTTATTTTGATTAAACCAAAAAACAATTAATATAATCATTGCATTCATCATTCGCACATCACGTATTCTTCTTACCTACGAATCTCACGTTTGTGTCTCGGTTCTAGAGTCAAACTGTCTCATTCGTACAATACTCGGGCCAATCGTCAGAAAAAGATGGATGATCTTGAGGAAGAAAACAGAGAGTTGAAGGAAGAGATCGACGCTCTGAGAGAGGATATGAGAAAGCTTCGTAACGACATGCAAGCCATGGCAGAAGCTCAGCTGCAACGAACTGTGATCTCGGAGATCACCTCAATGCCCATAGTGGAAAAGTCTGATCCTAGGTATCAAATGCCGAAAGATCGTCCTTGGGGCATGCCTGTTAACTATATCCCAGAAGGATATGTTCCGCCGATCGCTGAAGATCAGGGAATCACGACAGAAGCCGCTGGGCCTGAAGGTTACAAACTTCGGGAAAGCGAAGATTCCAGGGGCATACTGAAGATTCCTGAAGGTTACAAACTTCGGGAGACGCCAAGACTCACTACCGTAGTCACGGTACCACCCCCTGTGGTGCACACTGTCCCGGAAGGACAGATTCCACAGACACCTTCTGGTAAGAAGGAAACTATGTTTGACAGAATGGAGGAATTCCAGGAGCAGTTCTTGGAAATGCAGAAGGAACTGCAAGCCTTTCGCGGTCAGGATTTATTTGGAAAGGACGCCGCAGATCTCTGCTTGGTCCCAAATGTGAAAGTTTCGCACAAATTTCAAGTGCCCGATTTTGAAAAATACAAGGGTAACTCTTGCCCTCAGAGCCATCTGGTGATGTACGCTCGGCGAATGTCAGCTCAGACGGAGAATCAGGACCTACTGATTCACTACTTTCAGGATAGTTTAACCGGTGCCGCACTCAAATGGTACATGGGTTTAAACCGCGCCATGATTAGTACATTCAGAGATCTTGGTACTGCCGTCGTCCAACAATACAAATACAATTTGGACATGGCACCCGACAGAGATCAACTCAGATCAATGTCACAAAAGGACAAGGAAACCTTTAAGGAGTATGCTCAAAGGTGGCGTGAAATTGCCGCTCAAATTTGTCCACCTCTTGAGGAAAAAGAGATGACAAAGATCTTCTTAAAAACCTTAAGCTCATTTTACTATGACCGAATGGTTGCCATTGCACCCAGTGATTTCACCGAGATGGTGGGCATGGACGTACGTCTTGAGGAAGCTGTCCGAGAAGGACGTTTAGTAAAAGACACTGGATCGACGAGCGGTACTAAAAAATACGGTAGTGCTCTCCCTAAGAAAAAAGAGCATGATATTGGGAATATCTCTCTCGAAAAGCAAAGGCGACGTTATCAACCGGTAGCAGCTGTGACTCCTGCTATCATCCCTGCGTCTATTCCTACGTATCAACCTCAGGTTGCGCAGAGCCAACCTGATCAACAAAGGACACAACAGCCTCTTCAGCAGGCTCGTCCACCATACAACAACAACCGTACAACACGGCTACCAGGATTTGATCCTATACCCGTGTCGTACACAGAGTTATTTCCATTACTGCTAGCCAAGGGGCACATTCAGACTAAGTCCCCTCTTACAGTACCAGAAAATCCGCCTTTTTGGTTTAAGGTGGATCAAACTTGCCCTTACCATCAAGGAGGATCAGGGCATAACATAGAGACTTGTCTCAATTTCAAGTCCGACGTGCAAAAACTTGTTAGGAGCGGGGTCTTATCCTTCAAAGATACGAATCCTAATGTTCTCACGAATCCGCTGCCTCAACACGAGAAGGCTGCAGTCAATTTGATAGAAGGAGAGACTAACGATGTCTATCAAATTCACGATGTACTCTTGTTGAAAACCAATTTGGTCAAGATGCATTGTAGACAGAGTGGGTATGGCCATGTGCCACCTCATAACTATCACCAGTGTGATATCTGCTCTAAAAACAATCAAGGATGTTCTGTGGTGCAAGCAGCTCTACAGGAACAGATGGATCTCGGATGGATCCAAGAGCACCGAGTTCGTGGAGTTAACATGGTTTACACGAATTCCAACGTCATTCAGAACCACGACATCCGTGCGATGAATGTCAACTTGGTGGCAATGCACTCAAGGCATAGCCAGTATCATAATCTGCCGCGGCACGATTACAGTTCTTGTCTGATTTGCTCGGTAAACAAACAAGGATGCTCTTTCATACAGGAGGCCCTCCAGCATCAGATGGATCTTGGATGGATCCAAGACTACCATGATAGGAATTCCTATCAAATCAACATGGTTCAGATCTTCGATATTCGTGTGATGAATACCAACCTGGTAAAGTTACATGCTGAGCAGGTCCGACTCGGATTCTTAACATCACATGACTATCAAAGCTATAAAGCGGGTTGCGAAAATGATCGAGGTTGTACCCTTGTCCAGGAGACACTTCAGCACTTATTAAATCACTGGTGGATGCCAATTTATATGGATGAAGATACTCAGCAGATTAGTATCAATAACAGAAACCCCACTCGGCGTCAGAGTCAGGATGTCCGATCTGTGGAAGCTAACCTAGTAAGGTTACATTATATTCAAAGTGGGCGTGGCCAGGTGCCACCACACAACTATGAATGTTGCGGCGTCTGTTCGGAAAGTAACCAAGGGTGTTACTTTGTGCGAGCAGCTCTTCAGGGTCAGGTAGATCGTGGAGAGATTCGTCCATATCCGGGTTCTGGACCTATCAACTGGACGCCGAACTACCTTGCCGATCAAATTAAAGATGTTGTCACAATCTCTGGTCATCATAGGACCAGGGACGTTTGTGCCATTATCCCTCTATTGGATGAATCTAAGGTTCCCAACCGAGAACGGATCGAAATTACTTATGATGGTCAGAAAAATCAGAAGGCTCCTGTAGTCATCTATCTGCCGGGACCAATACCGTAAGAATCAACTAAGGCAATCCCTTACAAATACGGTGCAACAACAATTGAGAATGGAAAAGAAATTCCATTACCCTCCGTCGTGAATATTGCAGACATCAGTCGTGTAACACGGAGCGGTAGAATATTCAACCGAGGAGTTGGAGAACCTAACAAGGAAAAGGAACTTCAAACAGAAGCTCCCAATCCACCAGTCGGTCAATCCAGTAATCCCGACCTTTCGAAAAATAATGATGAGATGCTGAAGCTCATCCAAAGGAGTGAATATAACATTGTTGATTAGCTGTTACAGACTCCTTCAAAGATCTCAGTATTATCAATGTTACTCAGTTCAGAAGCCCACAGGGAGGCTCTACAGAAAGTCTTGGAGCAAGCCTTTGTGGAACAGGATGTAACAATCAGACTATTCGATAGTATTGTCTCTAACATCACTTCCTGCAATAATTTGGGATTTAGTGATGAGGAATTACCCGAAGAGGGTCGCCGTCATGACATGGCGCTCAATATCACAGTTAACTTCCAGGACGATGCTTTAGCCAGCATACTGGTAGACACAGGGTCAGCCCTGAATGTTATGCCGAAGTCCACTTTGATGCAATTATCATTCAAAGGCCCTCCGATGAGAATCAGGGAGGTCGTCGTCAAAGCGTTCGTCGGATCCAGAAAAACAGTTATCGGCGAAGTTGATCTTCCCATAACTATCGGTCCTCACACTTTCCAAGTCACTTTCCAGGTCATGGACATCCGGGCAATGTACAGTTGTTTATTAGGAAGACCTTGGATACACCAGGTTGGAGCGGTTACCTCGACCCTCCACCAAAAGCTAAAGTTCGTCAAGAACGATCAACTTGTCACAGTCTGTGGAGAGCAGGCCTTGCTGGTGAGTAACTTGTCATCATCTGCTGGTATAGAACCCGAGGAGGTTATTGGAACTCAGTTCCAAGCACTGTCGGTGAGCACGAACAATCAGTTCAAAGAAGAAACTTTGATTTCTTCATACAACGATGCTATCAAAGCGGTCGAGAGTACCAATACAACCGGATGGGGACAGCTTGTCATTCCTATTGACAATAAAACAAAGAAGGGTCTTAGTTTTTCTGCAACCTGTACCCAGACAGCTGCCAACGATGAAAGTCTTCATCCCCTTCAAAACTTCTTCCATAGTGGAGGTTTTCTCCACCCAGTGTCTCAAGCAGTACATGCTATCAATGAGGAAGATCCCTCTGACACAGATGAAGAATGGAAGTCATATCTTAACAAGGACGGTTATATGTCTCAGGAAGAGGTGCCTACGCCACTTTGTTATCCCGCACAGAGTCCGAGATTTATACCACGGTCAGACATCGAAATGATATATGGAGATTGTGATCCAGAAGGATGTCGTGCTCCGCCAAATTCATTAGAGGAAGACACTCTGATGAAAGACAACTTTGACTACAACTACTATGGCCCAATGGATGGTCTGCCAATGTGGCAACCTTACCCAGGAAACTTGGGGCCGGAAAGTCAGCCGAGTAATGAAACTCCGCTGACTGTCATTGAACAGAATACCCGTGTCCCCACCATGTCATGGGATCAACACTCAGGTTATTCAGAAACTACTCAACATGAAGATGAATTTGCAACGTTTGCAGGACTTGAATTCATCAACTATGCTTTTCCTGAGGTCAACGTCATCGAGAGGGATGACTCCTCCAGTTCCAAAGAAGTTTGGGACACTCTGGGAGAACCGAGTGGAAAATACGACTATATGGTCAAGTACACTGCTCCCGAAAGCTCTCGTATCAGGTTCGAAGATATCCATCCAACTGGATGGGAAGATACAGCTGAGAGCACAAATACTATGCAAAATGCAACTGAGGAATTCTCCTACGACAATTCTGCTTGGGAGACAGATTCCAATGATCCTGCTCCACCAGAAATCAGCGTCATTTCTGAAAACAAATCAAGGAAGGTACCAAACTTTGTGATTCACCGAGGAGTTCGCCGCCAATGGGTTACCGTCGAGGTTCCGAAGGTCGTTCATCAGTCAAAGTAATTGCCATCTTTTAACCTTTCACCCCGCCCAGGTGAAACAGATGTTTTGATAGGGCTTGCTTTCTGTAAATTTCCCTCTTCGCTTTGCCCAAAGCGACAGAGTTTTGTTTTATAGGGCTGTAGTTTCAAGATTCGACTTGTTCATTAATAAAATAACGTCGTTATGTAATTTCCGCATTAATTACTGTTTTCTCTTTTTGCTTTTTTAGAAAATCGTAATCCTAAAAAAAAACAATTAAAAATAAAAACAAGCAGTAAAATAAAACACTGCACACACTTGCATTTTCTCTATCCCTTCTAAACACCAATCATCACGTCATGCAGATTGCTTGTTTTAAACCCCGTTGAAACATACGATCTGATGCCTTCTCCCAACTTTGAGTTCCCGGTATTTGGGGCTGAAGAAGAAAATGACGACAAAGTTCCAGAAGAGATCTCCCGATTACTCAGACAAGAGGAAAGGTCCATTGAACCTTACAAAGAACCGTTGGAAACGGTAAAATTGGGTTCAGAGCAAGAGAGAAAAGAAATCAGGATTGGGGCACTGCTCAGTCCAACTGCCAGAGAGGGTTTGATAAAGCTTCTCAGAGAATTTCCTGATGTATTCGCTTGGTCCTATCAGGATATGCCAGGGTAGGATACCAGCATCGTGGAACATCACTTACCGTTGAGATCAGAATATACGCCAGTAAAACAGAGGTTGAGACGCACTCACCCAGACATGGCCATCAAAATCAAAGAGGAGGTACAGAAATAGATTGACGCAGGTTTCCTCGCCACATCTGAATATCCTTAATGGTTAGCCAACATTGTACCTGTTCCCAAAAAGGACGGAAAGGTCAGAATGTGTGCCGATTACAGGGATCTGAACAAGGCTAGTCCAAAGGACGACTTTCCTTTACCACACATTGACATGCTGGTTGACAGTACAGCAATGTTCAAAGTTTTCTCCTTCATGGATGGATTCTCGGGCTATAACCAAATCAAAATGGCGCCGAAAGACATGGAGAAAACTTCGTTCATCACCCCATGGGGAACCTTTTGTTATAAGGTGATGCTGTTCGGTTTGAAGAACGCCGGGACAACCTATCAAAGGGACATGACTACTCTGTTTCATGACATGATACATAAAGAAATTGAGGTATATGTCGATGATATGATTGCAAAATCAAAAACAGAGAGTGAGCACATTGAACATCTGTCAAAATTGTTCGAACGTTTAAGAAAGTTCAAGCTCCGCTTGAATCCCAACAAGTGCATCTTCGGTGTCCGTTCAGGGAAACTCTTAGGGTTCATCGTCAGCCAAAATGGAATTGAGGTTGATCCTGACAAGGTCAAGGCCATTCAAGAAATGCCTTCTCCGAAAACTGAAAAACAAGTCAGAGGATTCCTGGGACGTTTGAACTACATCTCCAGATTCATATTCCTTATGACCGCGACCTGTACGCCAATTTTCAAATTACTCAAAAAGAACCAGGATTACGTTTGGTCAGAAGATTGCCAAACCGCCTTCGACAGTATCAAGGAATATCTGTTGAATCCTCCGATTCTATCACCTCCAGTGGAAGGAAGACCACTGATCATCTACCTCACAGTCTTGGAAGACTCAATGGGATGTGTACTTGGCCAACAAGACGAAACTAAACGGAAAGAGTCTGCCATTTACTATTTGAGCAAGAAATTCACCGACTGCGAAACTCGGTACATGATGCTCGAGAAAACTTGTTGCGCTTTGGCTTGGGCAGCCAAACGTCTTCGCCTGTACATGATTCGTCATACTACTTGGTTGGTCTCCGAAATGGATCCAATCAAATATGTTTTCAAAAAACCTGCTCTTACGGGAAGGATTTCCCGTTGGCAGATGCTGTTATCAGAATATGACATAGAGTACCATGCTCAAAAAGCCGTTAAAGGAAGTATTTTAGCCGATCATTTGGCTCATCAACCGATTGACGATCAAGAATCAGTCGGGTTTGACTTCCCAGACGAAGATGTCATGTATCTAAAAATGAAAGATTGCGATGAACCGTTACCCAGTGAAGAGCCAGAACCAGGTTCCCAATGGGGACTTATCTTTGACAGAGCAGTTAATCATTATGGAAACGGAATTGGGGCAATCATTGTTACCCCTCAGGGTACCCACATTCCTTTCACCGCCAGACTTACATTCAAATGTACGAACAACGAGGCCGAATACGAAGCTTGTATCATGGGTCTCGAAGAAGCAATTGATTTAAGGATCAAAAACTTGGACGTATATGGCGACTCAGCCTTGGTTATCAATCAGATAAAAGGAGATTGGAACACATACCAATCAGGATTAATTCCTTACAAAGACTATGCAAGAAGGTTGTTACCCTTCTTCAACCGAGTCGAGTTTCATCACATCCCTCGTGAGGAGAATCACATGGCTGATGCATTAGCCACTATCTCTTCCATGATTAGTGTAGGTCAATGGAATGACATACCTAAGATCGACATAATGCGCCTTGAAAGGCCCGCTTACGTCTTCGCAATTGAAGCAGTCATAGACGACAAACCTTGGTATCATGATATCAAATGCTTCCTTCAGAAACAAGAGTACCCACCTGGGGCATCCAGGAAAGATAGAAAGACCCTCAGAAGATTGGATGGAAACTTCTTCCTGAGCGGTGACACTCTCTATAAGAGAAATTTTGACATGGTCTTACTCCGATGCGTCGACAGACCAGAAGCAGACATGCTTATGAAAGAAATTCATGAAGGATCCTTTGGCACTCATGCCAATGGACACGCAATGGCGAGAAAAATTCTCAGAGCAGGGTACTATTGGTTGACAATGGAATCCGACTGCTACAAGTACATGAGGAGGTGTCACAAGTGTCAGATATACTCCGATAAAATTCATGTACCGCCAACGCATCTCAAAGTTCTCTCTTTCCCATGGCCTTTTTCCATATGGGGAATTGACATGATTGGTATGATTGAGCTCAAGGCTTCAAACGGACATCGGTTCATCCTGGTAGCCATTGATTACTTCACCAAGTGGGTCGAAGCAGTGTCATACGCCAATGTAACCCGCCAAGTGGTGGTCTGATTTATCAAAAACAATATCATCTGTCGTTATGGTGTTCCAAGCGAGATCATTACTGATAATGGATCCAACTTGAATAACAAGATGATGAAAGAGTTGTGTGCTGAGTTCAAGATCGAACACCATAACTCATCTCCCTACCGACCTAAGATGAACGGAGTGGTAGAAGCGGCCAATAAGAACATCAAGAAGATCGTTCAAAAGATGGTTGTAACCTACAAAAACTGGCACGAGATGCTACCCTTTGCTCTTCACGGTTATCGCACATCTGTCCGCACTTCAACAGGGGCTACCCCTTTCTCTCTAGTGTATGGCATGGAAGCAGTGCTCCCCATAGAAGTAGAAATCCCGTCAATCCGAGTATTGATGGAAGCTAAGCTCATCGAAGCTGAATGGTGTTAAAGCCGACACGATGAACTGAATCTGATCGAAGAAAAGAGAATCACGGCACTATGCCATGGTCAATTGTATCAACAGAAAATGAAGAGGGCGTTTGACAAAAAGGTCCGACCTCGTGTCTTCAGAAAAGGAGACCTCGTGCTCAAGAAGATCCAGTCATTTCTCACTGATTCGCGAGGTAAATGGACTCCGAATTATGATGGCCCCTATGTGGTCACGAAAGCTTTCTCAGGCGGCGCCTTGAGACTTGCAACCATGGATGGAGAGGAATTTGCCTACCCCACGAATGTTGATGTAGTCAAGAAATACTTCGCCTAAACTAAAAAAAAAAGAAAAAAAAAACGTCTCGGTGGATTGAAAACCCGAAAGGGCGGTCTAGGCAAAAATTAGAGACATAAAAGGAAAATCATCCCGGTGGATTGGAAACATCAAAGTACAATCCAGACAAAAATTAGGGATAATGGCAAGTAACTATATTCAACAGAGGCAAGTCCCTCAACAACAGTTACATCATCTGTTAGAAAACTCCAGTCAAGGTCATCTTAGACAGAAGCTCAGGATGCCCAGAATTCAAAGTTGGTAGAAGGATAGCGGTCGTTATGTTTCAACTTAGCCCTTTTCCCTGTAAATTACCATTTTCTAACTTTGTAAATACTCTTTGGAATCACGCGTTTGGCTGATCTCCATGTTATCAATAAAATTTAAGCCTTTGTGCTTTTGTTTGTAATTCTTACTTATTTTAGCTTTACAGAACGACGTTGTTAACATGATTAACGATTCTTGAAATAAAACAAAAATGAATTTACTTATTAAAACTTTTTCTGCTTTTTAATAAAGACGACAATTTCTTTTGACTATTGAACATCAAAGGAACATCGGTCGCTTCTCCAGAAGTAATCGAACCTCAAAGTGCAGAATCAAAGTACTCCTTCTAACCCAGTACGCCTGAATGAAGGGATCAACTGTGTCAGAGACCTTGTTTCGTCTGACACGCTTCGGCCGAGTTCTCATCTCCTAAGCCCGACCAACGTAGCTCCCAACAGGGACTATCTCTCCTAAGCAAGGCAGAATTGCTATCTTGAACCAGCGATATTTCTACACGCCCCCGCGATGGCCGAGTATCCAGTCATGTTCACCCGTCAGTTTGTATGTTGCGTCAGTTTTGTCAGCATATACATACATACATACATACATCATGCATTTGATTTGCATTCATATTTCATATTGCATCGCTATCACTCTAGTCGGTCTTATCCCCTTGTGATAAAAGTCTTCTCAATCGAGTTGTCAGTTCTTACCTCGTCAGGAAACGCTGAATTTGAACAATCTCGCCTCCAGTGTATCTCTGGATTAGAGTCGGCACTCGACCACTTTGATAACTTGAACCTCTGAAAAGCCAGAGGAGCTTTCTACAAATGTCACTCTTCGCCATTGAAGATGATATCCTTGCTTTCCCAGATTAAGGAAAATCCACAGAAAAAGCCTCGTAATCAGAGATTCGGCAGCATGTCGGTTTCGCTCCAAAAAGACCGCTGGTGAAAAGGTCATCGGCACCTCAAAATTGGACCCCATCATATGGCATTTCTCCGGGAAGATCCCGAGAAAAGTATGATGTAAGATCCCAAGCGACAGCAGTCTCCCAAGAGACTCGCTTTCCCCAGTAGAAACAAATGACATCTCCAACAGAGAAGTTTGTATAACTCTACAGCTCAGACGGTTGGGTTCCCCAACAAGTCTGACATCAAAACTTTTTCCGTCAAATGGCATCTCCCCAGGAAAATTCGGCGAGAAGTTTGAGGAAAACCGCTACACATAGCGTCCCTTGTCAATTAAGTTTATTGACAAAAGAAACTAAGACCAGTTCCTTGGTAGGAAACCAGGATCGAGGGGAAGTTTAAATCAAAAACTAAGACCAGTTCCTTGGTAGGTAACCAGGATCGAGGGGAAGTTTGTTTCAGCAACTGAGACCAGTTCCTTGGTAGGAAACCAGGATCGAGGGGAAGTTGACAAAAGAAAACTGAGACCAGTTCCTTGGCTGAAGACCAAGATCGAGGGGAAGTTTACCTTTTCTAAGCATCATTGCTCAGCAAAAGAAGATGAATGCGATCCGCCATTCATAACCACCATCAAAATTTTGGGTATTCCGATAATTAATCCTCTTGCACCCCGAATGCCCGAATACCTTCGTCATTCACACCTTCGGGTCCAAGAAGATTAAATAGGGGCATCTGTCATACCCCAAATTTTGACCACTAAGATTTCCCATCATTGTGAAAATCATCATTACAATATAGAGGAACCATTATATTTCATCAGTCTCCCCAAAGATGGGTGAGCATCCACTACAATCAAAATTAGGGTTTTATGCCCTCTCAGAGCCTTAGACAAAGGATCAATCAAGGAATGACTTGATCTTCAACATGTCTAACCTCTAAAATATCCACAATGGGTCAAGAGGACTCCCGTTTCAAGGATTAAGCACAAGGTTGCTCCCTTCTAGGTGGATCAAGTCTCAAGATCGCCAGTATCACCAAATTAGGGTTTTGGTCGACCAGGGCCTCCAGATGGAATTTTTCATCTGGGCACAAGCCAATGATCCAAAACATAACCTAATATACTCCATGGAACCTCATGGACCCAAGCATCAAGTCAATTTGACCTCAGGGGATGCATACATAAAAAATCAGGAATTAGGGTTTCTTGACCTAATTCACCCCTAAGTTGACTTTTGGGACAAATCATAAACCAAGACCTCAAGACATGGTTTGAGGGTCTCTAATGAACTGTATTGATCCATTTGGAACAATGGATTAATCCAAGAAGCTTGAGCAACAAGTCTCAATTTCATCTGCACCACAGTTAGGGTTTCGCGGGGAAAGTCAACTGTAACTTTGACTTTTGACCAGGACATGCTCCCAAACCCTAATACATGATTCAATATACCTTATGACACCCATGGAACGTGTCCATCAAGTTTGATTTAGGTCAAGGACATGATTTCCAGAAGAATTGCACAGTTTGGAATTCATCTGATAAAAAGTCAACTGTGCACAAAAGTCAACTTTGACTTTTTGAGATTTTTCACCAAAATGGATTTTTAACCCTAAAATGATGTTAATGTGTGATTTGAATCATCATTCATCAAGAAAAATCAAGAAAAGTTGGATAACTTGTAAAAGGGGTAACCAGAAAAACTTAGAAAATTTTCTAAGTTAAAAATAAAGTGACTAGGGTACCAACTTTGGAGGATCATAACTCCTAAACCACAAAGCCATTTTTCCTCATCCAAATATGGATTTGTATCCCTCATTACCCTCTACAAAAACTTCAACTAGACCTAAGTCCAATTCATTAAGGATTTTGAGTTATGGAGTGATCAAAATGGCTGAAAAATGAAAATGTTACTTTTTCCAACACTTAGTGAAATTTTCACTAAGTCCAAATATGTCTTCAGTTTTTGCCAAATGTAGGGGGATTTTTCACTTGGATTCAAAAGAGATCCAAACCAAACATGTTCAAACAGTTGTTATATCATGTAAGGGCTTTCCAAAATGGCCAAGAACATTGCCAAATTCCATTTGGGCTATGAGTTATGACATTGTCAAGTTGCCTTGTTGAAATCTGTCATGGCAAGACAGAATTTGCATTTTTGCTCGATTTGCCAAAATTGTGCAAATCCAAACCCTCCTATCCACTTGGACACATCTGAGTATTGAATCTCAAGGGGACAATCACTGAGCCAAGCCTCCAAAGTCTTTGGAACAAGAAATAACATGTTGAACCTAGAATTGCCAAAATAGGGACAAGACTCCAATTTTGGATTGGAGCATTCAATGGAAGCATCAAGGTGGCATGGACTGAGCCATTTTCATTTGAATTCAGTCAAGACTTATCCAAGACCAAGGGAACCAGCAGCCTGTGCCCTAACCTCTAGTCAATGGCTAGAGGAGACTTGAACTTCCATTGGCCAACATTGAACAAACCTACTCAGCAGTTGCCATTCACTATTCCTTGCAAAACAAACTTGCTCTACTATAAATAGAGCTCAATTGTGATCAGTTTAACTACACCAAAGCCATCAAACAGATGTTTTCCTCAAAATCTCTTCTTTCACTCCAATTTTGCCTTCTAAGGCAAGTCACTATCGGGTTTTTCATTTGAGAGCTTTTCCAATCAAACCAATCACTCACATACCTCACATCCATCACATATGAGCTGATCAAACACTTAAACAACAACTAGAACATTGATTTCTCAGAATCACCAGTCAATTACTCAAGGTTTTAACCAAAGTGCAGTTGAGATGCCATGAAGTGATCCAGCCAATTTCAATCAAGTTCAAGCATTCAAACACACTCCATAGGGTGTAGGGAAGCTGTTCAGATCATCACCACTCATCTGTAACACCTCCAAATCAAAAATCACATTGCACTTGCTGTCACGGCTTAGAGGTAAGCATATACTTGGTCATCTCTCAATCTATGCATATTTCCTCGCACAATAATTTGGCCATATGTTCATAATCATGCATAGAATGTTTCCCCTCAATTAATAGCATTGTTTGAATCGTGTATAAAAAATCCTAGCCTTCATGCAGAAATTAGGGTTCTTGAGGATTTTTCGTGATTTCTTGTTATATGTTTAATGTAAATGAAATTAATTGACATAGACATGATTGTGAGGTTGAGACGAGCATAATGATATGTGGATTGCATGTTATAATCAAGTATTCAGTGAGATTGGAGAGAAAATGCAAATCTGGCCAAGCCCAGAACACGCGCGTGTTCTTGGTGTGTTCTTGGCGCCTTTTTTCAAAAATTTGAATATTTGAATTTTGTGATTTTATTTAATTGATTCAAAATTTAATTTCTCTCTGAGTTTTAAAAAACAAACGGCGCGATCGTCGCCTTTTGAAAAAAAAACCTTGGGCCTACCCTCGAGTAGTAAGACCCATTTCTTTTCTTAAAACTCTTTGGGCCTCTATTAGAGTGTAAGACCCAACACCCTTGTACAGAAAGCATGTTGGGTCTCATTCGTTGTATAAGTCCCTCTGTACATTTTCAAATAAACGGCGCGATCGTCGCATTTTCAAAATAACCCTGGGCCTACCCTCGAGTAGTAAGACCCATTTCCTTTCTTAAAAATTTTTGGGCCTCTTGAGAGGGTGTAAGACCCATCCCTTTGTACAGAAAACATTTTGGGCCTCAGTCACTTGTATAAGTCCCTCTGTACAAATTCAACAGTGCGATCACTGATAAAAACCTGGGCCTCTCCTTGAGCTGTAAGCCCCAAATCTTTCTTTTTCAAAGCACTTTTTCCTTTGATTTTGAATATACTGTTGTTTTCAATTTTTCTTTGTTGAACAACTAACCAAACAGCATGGAAGCTCTACAACCGAGTAAGTGGTTATTGCTTTCATTTACCGCTTTCATATACATATAACTGTATTGTGGGGCTGTTTCATTGTAAGTCTTCTTTCATAAACTCATATCAACTGTGTAATAATAGTATAGATATTTAAAGTTTCCCCGGCAACTACGTCTAGCATTAAGCCCGTTGATCACTCTTAGAAATAGTCTAAACTAGATCCCCATAGGATTACCAGACACAGTCTTCCCTCCTCTTGGGGTTAAACAATATGGAGATATGAAAGGCAGCATTCTCTGTGAACCCTTTCATAGACTGTCACTCATAGAAGTTGTCAAGAAACTCTATTCCCCATAGATGATCTCTTCTCCGTGAATTGCATCTCTTGAGTTTCTTCCAAATTCTCGAACTTTCCTATCTTGATCTATTCTCAGTGAATGGCATGTCTTGAACTTCTCGGGGTTTGGGGACCCACAGGCTTCTTAAAAGCAATTGTCAAGAAGCTCTACTCCCCAGAGATGATCTCTTCTCCGTGAATTGCATCTCTTAAGTTTCTTCCAAATTCTTGGACTTTCCTGACTTGATCTATTCCTTGTGAATATCTTGCCTTGAATTTCTCAGGGTTTGGGGACCCATCGGCTTCTTAAAAGCATTGGCATCCTCTTGGGCATTATACAAGGACCCACAAGCTTCCTAAAAGAAACCCCACCTCCTCTTGGGCTTAGTACAAGGACCCTACGGCTTCTTAGAAGTATTCACAGCCTCCTCTTAGGCTTCGTATAATGATCCCTTCCTCCGGGAATGATAGCCTTCTCTTGGGCTTCGTACAAGGACCTCTCGACTTCTTAAAAGCTTCCAGCCTCTTCTTGGGCTTCGTACAAATTGTCCTGACGACCTCTTAGAGGTATAGGAACAGAACCTAATCATCTCCATAGAACAGTCCTTTCAAAGAGTCTACTACTGTTTCTCAAAGCATAGTACAAAAGATAAAACTCTAGACTTGGACAATCTAATTTCCTTGAGTCTCAAAGACATTCTCAAGTGACCCCCTCGTTAAATAGGAAGTAAACCCGTAGACTCGGACAGTCTCAATACCCTTCGGATTTCCCGCTTCCTTAAAGAACAGGAATAACCCGGATCTTTGAATCAAATCCATGAGTATAGTGTTGCTCATATAAGAACTGATTTTCTCTTTAAAATCAGTATACTGGACCTGTCACTTAACTGAAACAGTAACCACAGCCTCCTCTTGGGCTTTGTACAATGATTCTCCCCAGCGGAGTCAAACAACGTGTAGCCCCTCTCTCGGGCTTTGTACGGGACACATAAGAGACTCCCTCGTTGAGTCAAAAACCTTTTAGCCTCCATCTCGGGCTTTATACGAGATACCAAAAGACTCCCTCGTTGAATCAAAAACCTTTTAGCCTCTCTCTCGGGCTTTGTACGAGACACATAATCGCCTCCTCTTAGGCTTTATATAAGAAAACCACTGGTTAATCCAATTAACCTTTTAGCATCAAAGTTGTGCCTTGTTCACAGTACACAAACATCAACAACTCTTTCCCCTTCATCTAATCGCTGTAAGCGGCATGCCTCTGGATCATCTACATCTATGCCACTGTCCCTCTTTTAGCATGAGAAATTCCTAAGGAAAGATGGCATTGCTCTACACTGAGTTAAAGTCTTCTCCTTCAGGTTAAAATCCCTATAAAGGAAATTATGGCATTGTCAAATTCACAAATCCCGGTTAAAGTAATCCTCCTTTACAGTCAGTCACCCAACAGTTGTGACAAACAGACCCCTTTAGAGATGACAAATTCTCTCTAAAGTCAACACCTTTAGCTTCATATCTTGGGCTTTGAACAAGATACAAACAGACTTTTCAGCTTCATATCTTGGGCTTTGAACAAGATACAAACCACCTTTCGCTTCATGTCTTGGGCTTTGAACAAGACACCAAAACAACCATTTCCTCCCATAGAATAGGAGGAACTACGAACACTCTGATTTCCCTGTTTCGGTAAACGGGAATACGTAGGCATAAGATTGAAAGAAAAATCTTAGCGAGCACACTAAACAAAAACCCAAAATCCCATACTCTCATGTATCTATCAAAAGCATCAGTCCTAACATCTTAATCCTCGTTCCCCGCCAGAAAATCCAAGAAAGAGAGAAAACCGTATTGGCGAAAATACAAATAACCAGTACAAAGCCCCCCCACATTGATAGCATTCGTAACCTAACAGACCACTGTTTAAACTCAGTATGCAAAGCAGGGTTAATTGGAGACATCTATTTCCCTTCCTTCATCAGCTTTAATAGGATAAAAAATGAATCGACCTGTAGTAAACTCAACCGCAGAGAGCGACCAGCGCTTAAGAACCGCGTCCAAAATCGCTCGCTACACCATACTGCACATGATATAAAACTTATAAAAACACACTAGTCTCACAAAAATGACTACAAACAGCAAACAAAAGCAGAATACTTACAATGTTGGGGTGCCTCCCAACGAGCGCTTGTTTAACGTCGGCTAAGCTCGATGGTCCACCACAATCTCACGGATCGCGGAAGGGAACAATGGTGGGATTCCGCTCGAAATCACCTCCAAGGTACACTTTCAATCTTTGGCCATTCACAGTCCAATTCTCTTTGGTTGTTGTGTCTTCAATTATAACTGCTCCATAAGGCTTGATTTCTAGGATCCGAAACGGACCCGACCATTTAGACCTTAGCTTTCCCGGGAACAGTTTTAACCGAGAATTGAATAGCAGGACCAGCTGTCCCAACTCAAATTGCTTGATGATTATTTTTTTGTCATGGTAAGACTTTACACGCTCTTTGTACAGTTTATTGGAATCGTATGCCTGAAGGCGTAATTCATCCAATTCCTGTAATTGCACTTTTCTTTTTTCGCCGCCAAGAGTTGGATCAAAATTTAAAAATTTTAAGGCCCAAAACGCCTTGTGCTCCAACTCCAAGGGCAGGTGGCAATTCTTACCATACACAATTTTAAACGGTGTGAGACCGATCGAAGCCTTAAAAGCGGCCCGATACGCCCATAAAGCATCATCCAATTTGTTGGCCCAATCTTTTCTCGAGGCCGAAACAGTTTTCTCCAAAATACCTTTTATCTCACGATTGGATACCTCCGCTTGACCATTTGCTTGAGGATGATTTGGTGTGGAAACCTTGTGTTTCACACCATACTGCTCCAAAGCTTTGTCAAGCTGAGTGTTACAGAAGTGAGACCCTCCATCACTTATTAACACTCTAGGAGTACCAAAACGCGCAAAAATGTTCTTTTTCAAAAATTTGACCACTGTTTTACCGTCGGCTTTAGCGCAAGCTATCGCCTCCACCCACTTAGACACATAATCAACGGCGACCAAAATATATTCATTGGAAAAGGAAGATGGGAATGGACCGACAAAGTCGATCCCCCAACAGTAAAAAACTTCGATTTCCAACATATTCTGTAAAGGCATCTCGTGCCGCCGTGAAATTCCTCCACTTCTCTGGTACCTGTCACAACTAAGGGCATGCGCATGCGCATCTTTGAATAAGGACGGCCAATAAAATCCCGAATGAAGGACTTTAGTGGCCGTTCTCAACCCATTAAAGTGTCCTCCATACAGAGAGTTATGACAGTGCCACAGAATATTCGTGGCTTCCTCCAATGAGACACGCCTTCTTAAGAGGTTGTCGACACCAAGTTTGAACAAATAAGGTTTGTCCCATACGAAAGAATTGGCGTCAGACAAAAATTTCCTTTTTTGGTGGTGCGTTAGACCGTCCGGTATCAATCCGGTGGATTTGTGGTTAGCCATGTCGGCGAACCACGGTCTAACCTGCACTCTAAACAATTTTTCATCCGGGAACTCCTCTTTGACCTCAAATTCATTCTTAATCACGTCAACGTTTACCAGGCGGGATAAGTGACCCGCCACCAAATTCTCGGATCCTTTTTTGTCATGAATTTCAAGATCAAATTCCTGTAACAAAAGGATCCACCTAATAAGCCTCTGCTTAGAATCAGGTTTGGTGAGCAGATACCTTATAGCCGAATGGTCCGTGTAAACTATGACTCGTGAACCAATCAAATAGGAACGAAATTTCTCCAACGCATACACTATGGCAAGCAACTCTTTCTCAGTTGTTGCATAGTTAATTTGAGCTTCGTTTAAAACTTTGCTCGCATAATGTATAGCGTGTCGTTTTCCTCTGACCCAAAACAGCCTCAACCGCATAATCGCTTGCATCGCACATTAATTCAAAATCCAATTTCCAGTTAGGTGCAACGATTATCGGTGAGGTAGTTAAACTCTTTTTCAAAAAATTAAACGCAAAAAGACAAGACTCGTCAAAGTCAAAATTCTTACCTTGGACGAGCAAGTTGCTCAACAGCTTTGCGACCTTGACGAAGTCCTTGATGAATCTACGGTAAAACCCGACGTGTCCAAGAAAGCTCCTTATGCCTTTGACATTCATCGGTGGTGGTAATTTCTCAATGACGTCCACCTTGGCTTTATCAACTTCAAGGCCCTTTGAAGAAACTTTGTGACCGAGCACAATTCCCTCGTTCACCATAAAGTTGCATTTTTCCCAATTAAGCACCAAATTGGTTTCCACACACCGTTCCAACACCGTATCCAAAATTTTCAAGAACAGATCAAACGATTGTCCAAAAACAGAAAAATCATCCATAAAGACCTCAATTGTCTTTTCGATCAAATCCGAGAAGATAGCTTGCATACACCGCTGAAAAGTCACCGGTGCATTACATAATCCAAACGGCATCCTCCGATAAGCGAAGATTCCAAAAGGACATGTAAAAGCGGTTTTTTCGTGATCCTCCGGGTTCACAATAATTTGGTTGTAACTCGAATAACCATCCAAAAAATAGTAGAATTGTTAACCGGAAAGCCTTTCGAGCATTTGATCCATAAAAGGTAGAGGGAAATGATATTTTCTCGTAGCTTTGTTCAACCTACGGTAGTCGATACACATTCTCCACCCGGTAACGATTTTTGTTGGAATGAGCTCATTTTTCTCATTTCGGACCACCGTTAATCCGCCTTATTTCGGTACCACATGCACCGGACTAACCCACGGGCTGTCAGAAATAGGATAAATCATTCCGACATCTAACATTTTCACCACTTCTTTTCTAACCACTTCTTTCATGATTGGATTTAACCGGCGTTGAGGTTGCGCAAGCGGTTTAAAATCTTCCTCCATAAATATACGGTGCATGCAATATGAAGGGCTTATGCCTTTGAGATCGGACAATGTCCATCCCATTGCATCCTGATTTTTTCTCAACACTTGAATTAAGCGGCTCTCCTCATTTTCAGATAAAATACTGCTTATGATCACCGGTTTATTACCATCGTCATCGAGAAAAGCATACTTCAAGGTTGACGGTAACACTTTCAGCTCAAGTTTGGATGGCTCATCATTAACCACTTTTTTTAGAATTTCCTCTTCATACTCCCAAGGTTGCAATTCTTCCAAAGCTTCAAGCTCTAACAAACACTCTTCAAGAGCTTGCTCTTTTTCAACCGAGAATATTTCTAAGGAATCATCCAAAGCTCTTTGTAACGGATCAATGACATGAATTTGCTTTGTAACGTCAAAACTCGCTTCCTCCGTTGCATCGATTCGGAAATAATCACCTTTATCTTTCTTGTGCTTCATGGCATCATAAAGATTGAAACACACCTCTTCATCTTGGACTCTCACTTTCATGAGACCATCGTCCATGTCAATTGCCATTCGGGCAGTTTTCATGAAAGGCCTTCCAATAATCAAAGGTGCATCCTCATCCTCCTCAATTTCAATGACAACAAAGTCTATTGGAAACAAAAATTTGTCCACTTTGACCAACACATCTTCTGCTACACCGTGAGGACGGGTAGTGGATTTATCGGCGAGTTGCAACGTCATTTGCGTGGACCTCAATTCCATGTGTCCTAACCGTTTCACAATCGACAAAGGTATCAAGTTGATACTAGAGCCCAAATCAATCAATCCGTTGCCAACATAGATGTTTCCTATCGTAACCGACAATGTAACTCGTCCCGGATCACATTCTTTCCTCAGGAGAGTACGTTGAATGATGGTACTACAACTTGTATCTACCATAATCGTCTCTTGGTCCGTATACCTCTTCTTTTTCGTAAGGATATCCTTCATGAATTTCGCATATTTAGGCATTTGCTCCAAAGCCTCGGAAAATGGAATATTTATTTGTAATTGCTTGAAAATATCCATAAACCGAGAATAATGCCGAGCACTATCTTTCTTCGTAGGAGCATGAGGATATGGTAGACGTTGAATCGGAATATTGTTCATCGGCTCTTTTCCCTTCCTAGTTCTCTTCACTCTTTCTTCACTCTCTATTTTTTTCTCATTCTCACTTTTTTCTTTCTCATTTTCTACTAAAACACCCTCAACATTTTTTTCTACCTCAATCTCCTCACTGTCTTTTTCTTTTTCATTTTCAACTACCACCTCCTCCTCCACTACTCTTTTACCTACACCCATGTCAATCTCTCTTCCACTTCTTGTTAGAATTGCTTTGCAATCTTTAGGATTCGGAAGCGTATTTGCCGTAAAGTGCCCTTTTTGTTGGTCGGCCAATTGTTTTGATAATTGCCCGACTTGTGTTTCAAGATTCCTTATGGCAGCATCGGTGTTCTTTTGGTTAGAAATTGCCATTTGCATAAATTGTGTGAGAGTGTCTTCCATCTTTGTATTTCCAACGGGAGCTTGCGGAGGTTGAATGTAATTTTGGTATTGTTGACGGTTTGATGGTCCGGCTTCTTGCGGTCTCCATTGTTGTTGATAACCTTGGTTAGCCCTTTGTTGGTAACCTTGGTTGCCTTGTTGATACGGAGGTCGGGGTTGGTATCCTTGATTTCTTGCGTAATTTGCTTCCTCCACAACGGGAGGACAATAACCGGTCGGATGGTCACCTCGACATAATTCACACACTAACACTTGGACATTTTTACTTGAAGATTCCTGCATCTCTTTGAATTGTTGCGGCAATTTAGACATTTGCTTAGTTAACAACTCAACCTGTTGTGATAATAATTTGTTCTGCGCAAGGATATCATCGTTTGTTCCTAATTCCAACACTCCCGGAGTTCGTTGAGAAGGTCCACGGTTGTGACTACCTTGATGATCGTTCAAGGCCATTTTATCAATGATAGTTGTGGCTCCTGCTGCGGTTTTGCTTAACAAGGATCCACCAGCAGTGGCATCCAACAAGGTTTTGTGTACAAGTTGCAGTCCATTTCTAAATATATGAATTTGTGACAATTCCTTAAAACCATGGCCTTTGCACTTTCGTAACATTAATTTGAACCTCTCCCAAGCTTCGTTAAGAGATTCATTGGCTCCTTGTGTGAATACCGCGATGGCGGTCTTTGCTTCCATAAACCGAGTGTGAGGGAAAAATCTCTCCAAAAATTTCTCTTCCAATGCATTCCAATCCATCATTATGGCAGTTGACTGGTCAAGATACCATTCCTTTGCCTTCCCAATGAGGGAATGTGGAAATAGTCTCTTGAACAGAGACTCCTCTTCTGCTTCCGGTGCACCAGTCGCTCCCGCTATTTCATAGAATTTTGTAAGATGGGTAAAAGGATCTTCATGATCCATACCCATAAATGGACTTTGATATAACAGTTGAAGAATACCGGTCTTCATCTCAGCATGACAACCGTTGTGTGCATGGCGAGCGAACTGAGCATTGTGTCTCGGACTATTTGTACATGGCCTAGAAGCAGGTGGTGGTGGTTGTGGTGGACCTGCCTCCATAACTGGAAGTATTTGTGGAACTGGTGGTGGTGTAGAAGTACTTTCCTCTTGTTATTGCTTCTGTCTCGCTAGCTGCCTCCTTCGTCTAGTTCTGCTGTTGATTCTACGAGCGGTTCTCTCAATCTCATGATCGAAAAGAAGTTGGTCCGCCGGTAGTTTCCCTCGCATAAACTAAGTCTACACACTAAACAAATAAAAATTAACAAGTTCAAGGTAAAGTTGGTAACAGCTTAAAATAGCTCAACTATCGCAATACTTGCAATATCAACTAACAATCCCCGGCAACGGCGCCATTTTGTTAGTAGAGTAATAGTGGGGGTTATTTTTAATCGTATCCACAGGGATTGTTCGATATTTGATGCGTGCCTTTCAATAGTTGTGATATTCTAAGTTAACGGTTTCAAAAGTTTCTCAATTGTTTTTAACATTCACTTGTAGCAAAGATTAATTGGTGACAAAGATTTTGTAAAAGGTTTTATAAAAGCATGTTAAGGTTAGGTTTCGCTAATCCTTTTCACGTATAAACGATTAATCAAGCATATAAACTCGGTTTCCGACCAATATAACCGCGTATCCTCCCGACTAAGTTTATGTCTAAAGCGAAGTCGTGAGTATCGTTGTTTAGACCGTTAGATGATGTCTCATGCTAACAATATAATCAACGATCATTAAGATCAATACAATGCGAATAGCAAATCCCAAATCTATGTCTAGAGTTTGGTTTTTAAGAGATAACATTGTTAGGTCATGATTTGTAGAATCTATGTCTAGAGCAAAACAAATCACACATGGATCATTAAGAGAAAACAACATCATCTATATTGATCAAAGACTTTGTTCATACACAAAAGATCAAAAGCAATACATAAAATTAGGATCAACTACCTCTAACCTCAACACAAGTGTTTAGCTACCACTTCTCATGGTAGCTTGGATAACAAGAAAAGAGAGGAGATGAATGAGCATCCACGATGAATAATCGAGAATGGATGCGACTTCAGCTTCTCCAAGTGAAAATACACTCTTTGATGATCAAAATACTGTAAACTATGTTTTCTACTGAAAATGAACAAGATCCCCTAAATAAATAAAGTGAAAATCTATTTATACACTTCTGAAATCTGCTATATTCGCACTGCGAGCACATCATTCGCACTGCGAATGAGAGAAAATGGCACCTCAAGTGCCTCTGAGACTTAAACCGCCCCAAGCAGAAATCGCGCGTTCGCAGTGCGAACCATTCCTTCGCACAGCGAATCATTCGCTAGCTCATTCGCACTGCGAATAAACTAGCGAGCCAGGACAATTAAATTCCAGAACTTACTGCCTCCCTTCGCCAGCATCTTCGCACTGCGAAGCAACCAGCGAGCCTTCGCTGGACCCTCACCAAGAGTTCGCAGTGCGAACTCATTGTCATCTAAAAACTGGAACTCACTGCCATCATTCGCTGGCTCATTCGCTGACATTCGTAGTGCGAACCTTCGCTGGGCCTTCGCCAGATCCTTCGCACTGCGAATGCTCTGTTGCAGCAATAATTTCAGTGGAACTTGCATCCACTCCATGTGTCTCACACTTTTGCTCCTCTTATGCCAAAACCTGCACATTAACACACAAATTACAAGCTCCACACATATATTCCAATGTAAGCATTACAACACAATTTACCGCTTAAATTCACAATTCCGCATGGAAAGTTAATGAAAAATGCCAATTATTATATACTAATATATAACATGTTTGACATCTAACAATAACTAATTTTTTTGTTGTTGTTTGAACTCAAATTTTGGTTCGATAGCTTGAAGTCGCATTCGGTGATTTTCCAATTTTGAGTGTTTCAACTTGCGAATGCGTGGTAATGACAGTGTTTAAAGTTTTGTACACGTTCAAGGTATGTGTTTATCGCTTTCTAGACTTTAGCATATTCTTGATACTTAGGCTTTTTACAACTTCTATGCCATTCATTCTTTTATATACTTGTTCGCATGTGAATCACTTTAGTTCCCACCCTTTTTGTGAGGAAGCCTTCCATTGTTCATATATGCTCGGAGTACCAATATTCTTGTTTTAACTGGATTTTATTATGCCTAATCTTTTGTTTGTGTTGATTATTTGAAAGCATGAAAAGGATTAAGGCACTTGTTTCATTTTGAGCACAACTACCTTAGCCAAATAGTCAATTCACCTTGTGAGCGTGTGATCATTTGTAAACCCTTTGAGCCTTTGGTCATTATCCATGTTGTTTGAGTTTGATTCTTGTCTATGAGTGTCAAATTCATTTTTTGTGTGGATCTTGATTGTTGTTTTTTTCTTGAACCCTCAAACTTTGTGTTGTTGTATGAATTTTTACCTTGCCTTAAAAAGTAGGGAGTATTCACATGATGATGTGGTTGAATTCAAGTTGGGGAGAGCAATGTTTTCTCACTTACGTTATTGGTTGCTATGAGGTTGAAAAAGAAAAGGAAAAAAAAGAAAAATATGAAAAAGAAAAGAAAAGAAAAGAAAAAGAAAGGAAAAAAATTGAAAAAGCTTTGAAAAAGAAAAACAAAAAGAGTAGAATAATGTTGTGCTAATAAGTTCTATGTGTTTGGTGTAACACTTGGGATTTTGGAAGAAGTTTGATTGAAAATTTGTTTTTGAACTTTTGTGAGTTGATCACTCCCTTAGGTTTAGGCAAGTTTTTGTTTCGATTAGCTTTAGCAATTACCCCTTGTTTGTTCACCCGACCACATTACAGCCCTGAAAGTCCTTTTGATTCTTGCTTTTGTGTTTTCAGCATGATTTTTGGATGATTGCATAATTTAATCTTTTGTTTGCAAGATTGTTGTGTGAGTGAAAAATCCCTCATTTTGTGTTTTTCATCTACCGATGATTGTTTTTGCTATGTGTGATTCACGTTTGAACTTGTGTTGTTTTAGAATGTTTGGCATGAATTTTTTTTATTTAGCATTTGTTTCGTGATTATGTTATCGTTGAAGTTTAGTGGTAAGTATTTACTTTGTGTGTACCATTTTCGATTGAACTATTGCATTTGTTTTTGTTTGTAAAAACTTGTTGTTGCATGATTTCTTGGATTTCGCTTTTGTTCCTTTAGATGTTGGCTTTGTTTGAGGACAAACAATTATGTAAGTTGGGGAGAGTTGATAAGTGCAAATTGTAGTTATTTTTGTATATAAGTTTTGTTGCACTTATCGATACTTTTTGTTAAAATTGTTCGAATAAACCCCGCTTTGTTTGTAAATACGTTTACTTTACTTTATAGTGTATGTATTGCGTTATCGTGTAAATATCATTGAGTTTAATTGTTTTCCATTTATTTTTATAGGTATTAAAGCATTGATATTGGAGCATTGTTAGATAGAGCATTGAAAGAGATTTCCAACGCTTCGAACCGGGCGAAAAACGGAGTTACGGTTCAAAAGTTATGAAGAAAACAAGTGCATAAATTTTTCATTCCCGAGCAGACCGGGCTAAGCGCGTCCGACCGCGCTTAGCGGGCTTTTAAGGCGGTTTAACATTAATAAGGGCGCGCTTAGTGCCCAAAATCGGGCTAACCGCGATCTGCGATGATGACAACAATAAATAGGGGTAAAAACACATTTTTTAGGTTATGGTTTGGGGATTTTTTGCGCCCACTCCATCATACTTCATTTCTTCATAGGATTAGCTTAGAAAACAACAATGGAGCTTGTAATTGGATGATCCGGAGTCGAATCTCTAGTCGATTGGTGTTGACAAACCAAGAAATGTTTGGTTCCTCTTCTTCTCTTCTCTTTGTAATTTCTTTTTGTTGGGTGTTTGTATATTTACTCTGAACTCATGTATCTTTGTTGTTCATAATAATGTTTAAATCTGCTTTAAAAATCATTATCGATGTCTTCCTTGATCTTTTTGCATTTATGTTTGGATTTGTGTTGTGTTAGAGATAAACATCATGAATCTTGATTAGGGATGGATATCTATTGTCTAGATGCTAGAGATAGATTTAGATAATAATCTTTATGGTGTCGAAACTTAATGCCTTCCGTGTTTCTGGCGTCGTGCGCGAGAGCGACGACGAGAGTGATACGGTTGCTCTCTCAGCTCAGTGTGCCAGAGGTGGACACTGTTGTGAGCGATACTGGATGATTTTGACGAGTATTGTAGTAGAGTGAAAATGATCGATAAATTTATGTTTGTGACGAGTGGATTATATGTATGCTTGATAAGTTTCTTTTCTCCGAAGAATGTATTCTTTTTATGTTTATATTTACTTTTCTGTTTTACAATTCCAAACCATTTTAACCCAAGCTTAAAAGCTTAGATATTGTCGAACGACAATTCAGTAGCACCGATCTCTGTGGACACGGTAAATTCCCGAAAAAATACTTCCAAAACTTTTGTTGCTTGCCGCTATTCCGCACCAACAATCACGTCCCTGCTGATCACTACTTGCTTGTTCACTGGGTCGAACAACTTGTATCCTTCAGTCGAATGATATCCTATCAGGATCATCTAACTCGACTTGGCATCAAGCTTTCTTCTCAAGTGATCTGGCACATGTCTATGTGCTATAGATCCAAACACCTTCAAATGACTTAGGCTAGGCTTGACACCAGACCAACATTCTTCTGGAGTGCTTCCTTCTTATTTCTTCGTTGGACATCTATTCAAGATGTATGTTGCTGTCAACACAACTTCTCCCCATAATTCTTTGGGTAGATGATTGCCTTTCAACATACTTCTCACCATATTCATGATGGTTCTATTCTTCCTTTCTGCAGCTCCATTCTGCTGTGGAGTGTAGGGTGGCACCACCTTATGCACAATCCCTTCTTTCTCACATAATGCATCGAAATATTTCGACACATACTCTCCACCACCATCAGTCCTCAGAATCTTTAGCTTTCGACCATAGATTAAAACTTGGAAAATACCTCAATTACTTCACTTTTTTTCTTGATAATGTAAGTCCACAATTTTCAACTGAAATCATCTATGAATGCGATAAAGTATCTGTTACCTCTAATCGGATCCACCTGGATATGACCATATACATCATAGTATATGACTTCGAGAATTGCCTTCGACTTGCTTCTTGCATCCTTACTGAAGCTATTCTTGTGCTGTTTCGCCTGAACACATTCTTCACACACTTCACTTGGAATGTCGATTTCTAGTAATCCTGAAACCATATTTCTTCTCTTCAAATCTCTGATGTCTTTGAAGTTGAGATGGCCAAGTCGGTAATTCCATAGCCATTTATCTATGCTGGCTTTAGTTGTAAGGCACTTATGCTTCATCACATTAAGTTCAATCTTGAAGGTCCTATTCTGAGACATTAGAGCCTTCAAGATTAACCTACCACCTGAGTCGAAAACTCCCATCATCTTGTCTTCAATCGACACCTTGTAGTTCTTTTCAACCAGCCACCCTATACTTAGCAAATTACTCTTCATGCCTGTATGTACAACAAATTGGAAATTGTTGACCTCTTGCCATCTTTCCTCATAATCTGAACATCACCAATACCTTCAACTGCTACAATATTGTCATTTACAAACTTCACCATATTCTTCATTGAGGGATTCATGTTGACAAACTAATCTTTCCTACCAGTCATGTGTGATGAGCATCCTGAGTCCAAGTACCACTGGTCTTGGAATCTTTCTTCATCTCTTGTTGTGACCATCAACAACATCTCTTCTTCTTCATGTTTCGCAAGCTTTGCATAAGTTTCTTGATTCTTCTTCTTTTTTGGACACACTAAAATAGTGATCATACTTCTGACAATTGAAACACTGAATGTGACTTTTGTCAGGCTTTCAACCACCAACTCTTCCTCTACCTGCAACAGTACCTCTTTGGTTGCCTTGGTTCCAAGGTTTTCTCTGATTCGACCAGTTTCTTTCCTACTGATTTCGACCAGTCGAATTATTGTAGCCTCATATACCTTTGTTGTCATTCCAATTTCCTTTGCTTTTCTTTTCCTTTTATGACTGCGCCTGCAAAGCCATATCACTCTTCGACTTTCCTACAGCTCTTTCAACCATCCTTTGTTCATGAGACTCAAGCGTCCCTTGAAGCTCTTCCTTCGTCAATGCTGACAAGTCTTTCGACTCTTCTATGGCTACTACCAAGTGGTCGAACTTTGGAGCCAATGACCTCAAGATCTTTGCAACAACTAATCTTGATGTCAACACTTATCCACATACCTTGATTTGATTCACCAGTTTTGTAACCCTAGTGAAGAAATATGTTATGCTTTCATTGTCTTCCATCTGAAGCAATTCATAAGTCCTTTTGTGAGTTTGTAACCTCACCTCTTTCACCTGTTCTACACCTCCAAACGAATTCTCCAGAATTTCCCATGCTTCCTTCGCTGATTCTACATCACTAACCTTTTCAAAATTATCTGGATCAACACATTGATGGATTATAAAGAGAGCTTTATAATCTTTCTTCTTCAATTCTTTGTGTGCAGTCTTTTCTTGATCCATCGTATTTTCTGCAAGCGGTGTTACTCCTTCCTTCACAAGATCCCAAAGATCTTGATAACAGAAAACCACCTTAATTTGCTTGCACCAATTCTCATAATTATCTTTCTTGAGAATTGGAAGATTCGCTGGAAAATGCCCGTTTGGATGATTCATCGCCATCACAGTTTTGCTTTCTTGAATCGCAATCGGAGCTCTGATACCAGATGTTGGAATTCAACCATAACCTATGGAGAGTTTCACATAATCTTGATCTCAAGATTGTTTCCACTCACGAAATGACAATGAAAGAAAATGTTGAGAAAGAAAGAAAGAAAAATAACGTTGGAGAAGAAGAAGATGAATATTCTGCAGAGTTTCTCTCTGCCCACAAACTGTGGAAACCTTGTTAATAATGCAACTGCAAATGATTATAAGTCTATGAGTTCTTCATTGTTTACAAAATAAGGGTTACTCCTTATATATAGATTTAGGTTAGCTTGCACCCCAAGGCAAAGCCCAAAACTACAAAAGCCCAAAATAACTAACATTACTAAAATAGGCGGCCTAAGTCGAAATCCTGTGTGAAGCAAGCTGCTTCGACACTTCGACACACTAATACAACTCAACACACACACATTAGGCTAGTTCGACTAATCTTTGTTTCTTTCGAGCTACACTGCTTCGACACAAAGAATTACAACTCAACAAGAAAGGGTGTCAAGCATCCTCTAGATTACTCTCGCAGAATTGACAAAAAGATGGACAAGTGACATGATTATGACGGAGTCTAGCATGAAAGATAACCACTTAAAGCCCGCACAATTTTGTTTTCTTTAAATAACCATTTGTTCTCCTTTTTGTATCATGTTTTTCAATATATTGACCTTTTATTGAAAGAAAAAAAAAAACTTTCTCGCCCCTTCCTCTCACTTTACTCCAATTTTAAGAGGAAAAAACATTATAAACATGCAAAATTTTGTTTCTACCTATATTTAAATTATAATTAAAAATAAAAGATCAATAAAAAAAATAAAGATCCAAATCTAACATTTTATAATGTTAACTTAATTGCTATTAAAAATTTATAACTAAAAATTATAATACTTTAAAAACAATTAAAAATAATTAATGAAAATATTATTACTAGTAAATAGTATATTTAAGAGAGATGACCATCTAATTAGTGGACAATTATCAAACTCGTCATAATATTATGTTTGCTTTATTATATTATATTATATGATTTTCAAAGTGAAATGCAAAACCAAAAACAAAAATTTAATGCAATATTCTATTGTTTGGCTTGTCTATCTCAAATGAAAAAGAACCGCCTAACAAATTTAGTGTTTTGAAATTATCAAAATTTGCAAAAGAATTAGACTAATACAAGCTTATGCCACAACACACTTTTTCAAATACATGTATATGTTTGGCCATGAGACATGCCACTAGCAAGAATTAGTAAGGTTCTTCACATGGAGTCTGTTTGGGAATAGGGATGGCAGGCAGACCCAAACCCGTGGGCCCCACCCGAACCCGAGTCAACAGGTGAAAACCCGAGTTGATTGGGTTTGGGTTCGTGTTCGGGTGCCACCCGAATTTTCGGGTGCGGATTTGGGTGGTGCAAAACCCACACCCGAAACCCGAAACCACACCCGCTTAATATTAAATTTACTAAACTGTCCCTACATATATATACTTGTACAACAAATTAGGGTTCACTAATTCTAATTCACTTTAGCCTCTACCTCCGTCTAACGTCTTCCCTCTTCACTTCAGCCTCTAATTCGCGTGTTTCACTCTACCTCCGTCTAGGGTTTCACTCTTCTCATTGAACACGTTGAAGAATTACTCGCAATTGTGTATACTCCCACAGTTGGTGAGGCTTGCCAGAAATACGGAGACATTTTTATGCGTCCGCAGGGTCTTTACATAAGTTTGAACGAGAAGTAAGTTTAACCATGATCCCTCGTTTATCTGCCTAGAATTTTTTGTTAGTATTCACCTTTGATTGAATGTTTAATTCATTGTTTAAACTATAGGGGGAGGATTCTTGAAGTGTTGAGAAATTGGCCCGAGAAGAACATTCAAGTCATAGTTGTAACCGATGGAGAACGGATCTTAGGTCTTGGTGATCTAGGTTGTCAGGTAAATTCTATTAAGTTAAATTCTATTAAGTGTGTTTCACATTATTCGTTTTTGATAATTAAATTGGCTCGCAAGATCTGATGTTGTAATTTCGATGTATGCCGTTTTCTTAGGGGATGGGAATACCGGTGGGAAAACTTTCTTTATATACGGCACTAGGAGGAGTTCGTCCTTCAGCTGTAAGTATATTTCGGCTATATTGTTACTTGTTTACCCGTAAATAACGCGTACCGTAAACTTGCAATGACCTTATACTTTGTTACAGTGTCTGCCTATAACAATCGATGTCGGGACAAACAATGAGAAGCTGCTCAATGATGAATTATATATTGGGCTAAAGCGAAGATGAGCAACCGGGCAAGAATATTCTGAACTCATACACGAGTTTATGACTGCAGTCAAGCAAACTTACGACGAAAAAGTCCTAATTCAGGTATCAAGCAATGTGATAAAGCACGATTTATTTCTTTGCTTAAATGATCACAGTCCTTACTGATTCCAACTTGTTTTATGTATCTGTTGTACGACATAATTAGTTTGAAGACTTCGCAAACCACAATGCTTTTGATTTGCTTGAAAAATATCGATCAACACATCTGGTTTTCAACGATGTTATTCAGGTAATGAATACTTATACTAGATATTGAATTCATATAATTTTTTATAACAATGCTCAAAACTCGTATCGTGATTTTCTCTGACATTGTATCTATGTTCCAGGGAACTGCATCAGTTGTTCTTGCTGGCTTAGTTGCAGCTTTGAAATTAGTTGCTGGAAACTTAGCTGACCACAGATTCTTATTCCTCGGTGCGGGAGAGGTATGTTTTTGCTTAATTCTGTGTTCATCATTGTTTCTCAGAAGAGCATTCTTCGGAACTGCTACATCCATTTACTCTTTTCGGCTTAATTTTATTGTCTGGTGGTTGCAGGCTGGCACCGGAATCGCAGAACTCGTTGCTCTTGAAATATCTAAACAGGTTGGTAGCTACTTGTAAGGCGGTGAGAGTATTGTGACGTGAGTATTGCATGAATATTTTAAATTTATCAAGAAACTACCGTTATTATGCAGACAAATGGTCCGTTGGAGGAAATACGCAAGAATATTTGGTTGGTGGACTCGAAGGTTAGTAAAACCGAAGTCAGTTCCGCGTTTATAAAATTGATTCTTGTCCTTCTTATTAATCCTTTATTCTTACTTTTTTAGGGATTAATTGTTAAATCCCGTAAAGAATCACTCCAACATTTCAAGAAGCCGTGGGCTCATGAACACGAACCTGTTACAAGCCTTCTTGATGCTGTTAACGTATGATGTTAAATCTTCCAGTTTTACACCTAGACACATGCATGTAAACAATGAGTTTCGGTTTTCTTACATTTTCAATGTTATTTTTTTCCAGAAAATTAAGCCAACAGTGCTTATTGGAACATCTGGACAAGGAAAAACTTTTACCAAAGAGGTGGTCGAGGCAATGGCTTCTCTTAATGAGGTACCGTTTTGTGTCGATCAATTCATTTACCTAGCTAGTAACTCTTTTACAATAAGTTGAGTAATGTTGTTCTGTTTGATAATACTTGTAGTAATGTGTTTTATTTCATTTCAGTTTTGTTATTCAATGCTTCTAGTAGTGCTATAATAAGAAATGTTGTTTGATGTGTTTTATTTCATTTCAGTTTTGTTATTCAATGTTTTCTAGTAGTGCTATAATAAGAAATGTTGTTTTGTTGAATTCTATATTTAGATACAATGATCTTTAAGTTATTGACTTAGTACCTTTTAATTTTAATTTTTATGATCTTCAACTCCTTCAAGTTTAAATCTTTGGATCTATCAACTTTCTACTCATTGTCTAATGCTTTTTTAATCTCTTCTATTTACTATACAATTGAAATTGCATGAAGTTTATTTTACACCTACACAATTTACTGTACAAAGCAACATGTAAAATTTGATTTGTAGGTCTAAATTTTTATTTTGTTATGATCAAGTAATTTAATAATTATAATTTTATTCAGGTGCAGCAGCCATTGGATTTGTGGGACAATATGGAGAAGTCACAACTTTAATCTCATACAGCCATTGGATGTGTGCAGCAGTCACAACTTTAATAGCTTACAAATGCACCATATGAATGTTTCTCTTATGATGTTGCTGAGTTTGGAACTTGGAAAGTTATATTTGATTGTAGTTGTGTTACCATGTTGCTGTAGACTTTCAAATTTCAATGTTGTTGTAATGTTAAGATGTTAAGATGTTAAGATGTTAAGATGTCGTATTTGTAATGTTAAGATGTCAAGATGTTAAGTTTCAATGTTGCTGTAGACTTTCAAATTTCAATAATTTGCATTTTTTGTGTTTTTGATACGGGTTCGGGTTTGGGTGGAAAAACCCGAACCCAACGGGTGTGGGCGCGGGTGTCATTTTGCCACCCGAATAACATTTGGGTTCGGGTGCGGGTGGTGATTTCGGGTGTGGGTTTGGGTAGTGCAAAACTCGCACCCGACCCTACCCGTTGCCATCCCTATTTGGGAAACTAAAAAAAAATGTGTTTAGCTCTAAGTTTTTCAACTTATATTAAAAGAAAATTATATTTGATAACTGTCATTTATCTTTTAATTTGTAGTTTTTTCTACAATCTTTTAGTTTTTTCTCAAAGTAGCTTTTGAATTTGTTAAATTTTATTATAAAATTTATATATAAATTTAATATATTTTGATGCTAACTTCAATTTTATATATATATATATATATATATATATATATATATTAAAAATATCTTGCATGTTTTTATTAATACATTTATTTTTATTAAATAAAAAATAATTTAATAATATAGTATAATAAAATAATAAAACTACTAATTAAGAATATCCTTTTATGTCATTTTGTATTTATTGGCTAATGTAATAATTAATTTACCAAACACTCAAATTAATTTATCAAGTAGAAGTCATCAACTATCAGCTATCAGCTACTTGTCATCAACTATCTTCTATCAGTTAGTTTGATCAAACAGAGCCATGATGTTACAAGAAGAGAGGCAATAGAGTTATGAGTTTCCTACACAAGCGAGTACAAAAGTCAATACATTGGTAATAAATACAGTTGAAGGTCGTGGACCAAGCGAGTACAAAAGTCAATACATTGGTAATAAATACAGCTGAAGGTCGTGGACCAAGTTGATGAAGAGGTAGAGGAAATTCTAAGGTATTCACATATTGTGCCATTACTTGTTACACAATTGAAATTTCCCACACAAAGCGAGTACAGAAGTCAATACATTGGTAATAAATACAGTTAAAGGTTATGGACCAGGTTGATGAAGAGGTAGAAGAAATTCCAAGGTATTCATTCACATATTGTGTCAGTATATTGGTAATAAATATCTTGGTTTTCTTATAGTAAATTTCAATTGTATGGCAAGTGCGGGTACAAAATGTGAATATTTTGGAATTTCCTCTATCTCTTTATTAACTTGGTTCACGACCTTCAACTATATTTATTACTAAGATATTAACTTTTGTACTCACTTGTGTAGGAAATCGGTAATTCTATTATCTCTCTTCTTGTAACACATTGGTTTTGTTTGGTAAAATTAACTAATAGCTGGTAGCTGATGACTGATAGTTGGTAGCTGATAGTTAATAGCTGATAAATGATAGCTGATAAATGGTAGTTGATAAGTTAATTTGAGTGTTTGATAAATTAGTTGTTACACTAGTTCATAAATACAAAATGACATAAAAGGATATTCTTAATTAAGAAATTGGTAGTTTTGTTATTTTATATTTGATAAAAATAAGTGTATTAATAAAAACATGCAAAACATTTTTAATGTATATGAAAAATTGAAGTTAGCATCAAAATATATTAAATTTATATATAAATTTTATAATGAAATTTAACGAGATACATGAAATAATAGCATATCTTTCATCTCGTGAGTTGACACGAATATAATTATTGTTGGGAAACAAGTGTGAGTTGTGTGGAGAAACAAGTGTGAGTTATAAGTCCCACATTGCTTAGAAAAGTGAAGGTTGAGCACTTTATAAGTAAGAGGACCCATACACCTATCACCTTAAGATTTTAGGTGAATATGTGGTGTCTCTCTCACTTGTTTGGGTGAGTCTTTGACCTTTAGGTGAATGTGTGACCCAATGTGAATGCTTCCCCCTCATGATGACCCATCAGTGGTATCAGAGCCTAGTTCGAGTAAGGCAAGTAAGGGACCGACTCCTTGTGTCGAAAGTCTTCCTGACACTATGGTCTGGCGGCGTGTTCCGTTGAAGTGCCCATGACGAGATAAGGGTGTCTCTCAACGGCGGTACAAGTATGTGGATGAAAGAGCTTCTGCTTGAGGGGGAGCATAGTGGATAGACTCACACTTGAGGGGGGCTTGTTGGGAAATAAGTGTGAGTTGTGTGGAGAAACAAGTGTGAGTTCTAAGTCCCACATTGCTTAGAAAAGTGAAGGTTGAGCACTTTATAAGTAAGAGGACTCATACACATATCACCTTAAGGTTTTGGGTGAATATGTGGTGTCTCTCTCACTTGTTTGGGTGAGTCTTTGACCTTTAGGTGAATGTGTGACTCAATGTGAATGCTTCCCCCTTTTGATGACCCATTAATTATCCCATTCAAAATTTACTAAAATGCACAAAATTAGTTAGTTTGTCTTAGTTCTTGGGTCTTGATTCAAATCATTTGATTTCTTGACTCGTCTCATACTCTTTGCTATGACTCAAATCAAATAGCACTTTTTATCTCATTTTTTTGCTATATCTCTAGCACATATATAAACCATTTTCTCAAAATCCATTCGTCATGTTGAAAAACATAGACATCCATTTTTTATTTAAAATTCACAACACATGTGTTCTCTCAATTTTCAAAAGTATTTTGAATCATGTTTTGAGTTTTGCAAACCAAATATTTTCATCTTCATCCACTTTCATCATCTATTGTCGTTTGTGTGGAACCTTGTTTTGCAGGTGATATGTGTTTAACAAGGATAACAACTTTTGATGACGACAACTAATTGATGATGTTAACTAATGTCTTTTGACAAGTCAAGCATAAGTGATTAAGCAGATAAATGCAAACCTAATTATTAGGGTTTGATAGACTTGACTATTCAATGATGGCAACCAAAAGGAGTATATAAGCTCAAGCCTCACATCAAGTGAACTCAAGAATCACTCGCACTTTAGTCATATGAATTGAATCATAGAAAGCATGACTCAAATCATATAGTTAGTTTGTGTTGGTTTTTGGGTCTTAAAATCAAATCATTTGATTTCTTGACTCGTCTCATAGTCTTTGCCATGACTTAAATCAAATAGCACTTTTTATCTCATTTTTTTGGCTAGATCTCTAGCATGTATATAAATCATTTTCTCAAAATCCATTCATCATGATGAAAAATATACACATCTATTTTTTATTTAAATTCACAACACATTTGTTCTCTCAATTTTCAAAAGAGTTGATTTTTGTTTTTGAGTTTTGCAAACCAAATCTTTTCATCTTCATCTACTTTAATTATCAATTGTCGTTTGTGTGGAACCTTGTTTTGTAGGTGATATGCTTTTAACAAGGACAACAACTTTTGATAACGACAACTAATGATTAAAACTAATTGATGATGTCAATTAATGTCTTTTGACAAGTCAAACATAAGTGATTAAGCGGATAAAGATGCAAACCTAAGTATTAAGATTTGATAGAATTGAATATCCGATGATAGCAACCAAAAGGAATATAAGCTGAAGCCTCACATCTTACAAAGAAAGCATATGACAAAGTAATGAAGTGAGACAAAGCCTTACCTTGATTAGTTTGAGAGAAAACTTTGTAAAGAAAAAGGACATTCTCGTAAAAGTACATGGCTAAATCACGCGCACATTAAAACATATTTTCAAACTGAATTTTTTCAATAAAATATCTTCAAAAATGTCTTGAAGTTGTGCCAAATTAATTGTGAGTTGTTAGAATAGCTTTGGGCAAAGTTTTGACTTTGCTAATCGATTGGGACATTAACCTAATCGATTAGCTCAACTCAAAATTGAGATCTAAACGACTATCACTACATCTTAACGATGTGCAACAGCTAGATATCTTTTCTTTACAATTTTGAACTGATTATATTTAGGGTATCTAATTCATTGGCATTAGGTGATAATCTTTTAGGAAGTCTTAAAAAGCATTAAAATCAATTTCCTTTTTGAGCCAACCTCTAGCCTATAAATAGAGGTTCATTCCCTCATTTCAAAATATCCATACTCGTGTTTTGACACTTCTCACTCTCTCCCTTTCTCTCAAAAACTTTTCTTTACTTTCTTTCACTAATATTTTAGTCGAAGTGCTTATGCGAGAAAGTTATTTTGTGAGTGAGAATATGTTGTAATTCTGGAAAATAAGAATTGTAAAATTCACCAAGGGAATTTTTATTTACACCTTGGTTAAATATTATCTACTTAGGGATTATTTGGGTTAAAGGCTAAAGTCGTAAAAACTTTTGGTTTGGGGATTATGTGATCAAGCCCCTTGTTTAGGTTCGAGATCAGCCTGTGGTAAAATCTCATAGGTTCTTAGTTAGCCCGTGGTAAAATCAAAGTTAGATTAAAGCTTAGCCCGATATTAAAAGCTTGGATAAGGTTCGAGATTAGCCCGATATTAAAATCTCCCAGGTTATTGATAAGCTCGTGTAAAACCAAAATTTAAGGTTCGTGAGCTCAACTCGGGATATAAAGCTTGCAATGTTTGTTTATAATATTTAAGACCAACCGCTTTAATATCTTGTGGAAAGAAGACTAACCACTTTAATCTACTGTGTGGAAAGAGGACTAACCGCTTCGATCCCCCATTTGGAAGAGAAGACTTAAATTGCTAAATTCTCAGTCTTATTGTTTGGTTGGAAGTCAACCATTTTCCTTGTATAAGGGGGTCCGTGAGTATTACCTACTAAAAGCTCTCAAAGTTTATTGGATACTCTCAAGATCAATTCTTGGGGACATGACTAAGTCGTTTCTTGACTGAACTTGTATAACTCTTTGTGTTCCTCTCTTTCCCCCGTACTATTTATTTTTTGCAATTTATATTCTGCAATTGATTTTTTCCATTATTTAAGATTTACACTATTTTTAAAATTATTTTTAACTCTAATTTTAATCTGCAAAATTTTTTAAACCCATATTTTTCTGAACCACACAATTCAACCCCCTCCTCTTTTGTGTGAAGTCACATGTCCAATAGTTTGGATCTAGCTCTCATATTAAAGTGTGAGATATGTGAGGAGGATCATTATTCTGATTAACTTTTTCTTTGAATATTTCTTGAGGATTTAAGGGTTTTGCAACTATGTGTGTCGTTGGGGTTGGGGTTGACAAATATAGAGGAAAAGAAAGATGTTCTTCTCTCCATAATTACTTTGGTAAACTTGTGTAGAGTATTATAGACAAAGTTGTAGTTTTCATTATATTTAGATATGACAAGGCTCAAGCTATCGGTTGGATTGAGTAAAGATCATAGCATAATGGAGACTTGGAAAAAAATTCTTAGAGCAGGAAGATTGAACTTGATTTTGATTAATGATTTTGCAAGAGCTCAGTGTCTGATACAGTTTAGAAGTCAACAAGGATTCATATAGCATATTTCATATTTACATTATTATTCAGATTGTGATTATACTAAACAACATTGTAATATTTGTCAAAATCATACTGGAAGAACAACACAATTTCAATGGACAACCATTTGAGAGTGGAGTACGTATAGCGAGGAAGAATTGTCGAGCCATTATACATCTAGCGTACCATCCTCTCTCTCTCTCTCTCTCTATATATATATATAAATTTTGATTAGAATTACATAATTAGGTTTATTTCTTTCTCAAAACCGCACGTGGTTAGGTTTATTTCATTGATAGTGATTTAGTTCATAAGAGTAGGTTATGTTATAAATTGAATTCAAATCATTCTTTTTGTTGATTAAACTTTGCAACTGTAATTTGAGAATTCTAATTGTATTGATATTCTTAGTTTATAGAACTCGTGTAAAACGATTGTAATTCAATAACCATATTGATTAATTTGGTTACTTATTTCATTTACTTTCAATTTTGTATTTTGATTTAGTGCTATGTATATTATGTCCAAAAGCATATATTTTGTACGCATGTTTTTCCGCCACACAAAAATATTTAAACTCTAACTATTTTGAAATAAACACATTCTTAATCAGTCAATTTTTAAAGAGGTTTATTCAACCCCTCCCTCTTCTAGACCGTTGTATTCTCATATTCTCGCCCAACAATTGGACTCAGAGTTGGTTTTTTGATTAGGTGAATCGACTCTAAAAGTTGAGAATACGAGTAACGATGATTTGAAGGGAGCATATAGTAGAGCCCTAATTTTCAAATGCGAAAACTATTCTTATTGGAAGGATAATATGTATGTTCACTTAATGTCAATATACAAAATGCTTTAGGTGCATATCTTTGATGGACATTTAATTCCTAAAAGGGAAGTCAATGGTATTTTTACTGGAAAAAATCCCAAAGAATTGGTCAGATGAGGGAACCAAAAAGATATAATATGATTTGAAGGCGGGGGGAGTATACGTATTTTTGCATTAAGCTCTAAAGTATATTACTCTATCTCACAAAATTAGAGTGCTAAATCAACGTGGAACACTCTTCAAGTACTCTATGAAGGTACTGAAGACGTTAAGGATTCTAAAATTAATACATTGATAGAAGAGTATAAACTATTCTGTATGGAATCTAATGTAACCATGGAATCCATGTAGACTCATTTTCTCCACTAAATCAACAAGTTAGAAATTTTAGGCAAATCCCTTTCTAACAAATATTGTACAAACAAAATTTTAAGATATATGTGCGGGGAATGGAAACCAAAGGTTACGAGCATTAAAGAATCAAATAATCTCAATAATTTGGATGTCACAAAATTACTCAGAAAGTTGATTTTGATTTTAAATTGTCTTACAATCAATTGTCAAAAGCGTTTAGAGAAATGCATGTATATGGATTCGGCGCATTTAAGAAAACATCTCATCAAAGAAAACTTATTTCAAAACTTGAGAAATAATTTTTTATCTTAATTTTGCCTTAGAGTCCTTACAAGAATCTCATGCATCTCTCATTAGTGAGAAGTTTAGTGCTTCTAATACTTTAGTTGAAAAGGTTGTTAAGATGGAATTTGAAACTTGTCTAAGTTTAAAAATTGAAAATGAAAACCTTAAAGGATACTTGGTGTTGCAGTGAAAATTGGATATCAAGCTATTGATTAAACTTGAATCACAAATCTTTTTAAAGATTCACCACCGAGCTTTGATTTATCCAAAGGAAAGGGTAAAGATCGTAAAAAAACCCTAAGTTTACAATGTAACAACAATGCTAAGAGATTTTGGGGGATCTGGGATTGGTTATACAAAGGGAATGTATTAGCACCCTAAGTATCTATAATATTCTATAGAAACCTCTTACTTGTATTTGGGATATTTGTTTGCTATTGTTTTGTGTTTGGGTTATATGGTGAGAGATAAGAGCTTAAGGGGTTAGTTATTAAGTATGCTCGCCAAAACTTCGCGGTCTTGTGCCTACATATCCTTACATGGATGGAATCAGAGCAATTGTAGTTCACCTTACTAGGGATGGATGAATACTTGATTATGATCAAGATTCAAGAGGATTAAGTGTTATGGTCTTAACACTTACTTGACTTGACAAAGTCACAAGGGTTGTAAATTCTAACCTAAGTCTAAGACTCAAAAAACCTAATGACTCTAACAAGGTCAAAGGGTGTGGGTAAATATGAGCTATCTATGACATGGAGTCAATAGAGAGACTTTCCCTTGGATCAAGGAATGGGGGAAACAAGTTAACATCACTTGGGGGAATAACTTGACAAAGTTAAAAGTATGATTAAGTATGGATGATATGAACATGATATGATATTCAAACATGATATCAATGGGAAGTAACAAAGCATCATTCAAACATGATGTTGATGAAAGCATAACAAAGTAACATTCAAACATGATGTTAATATGGCAAAGGTAAAGCATATGGTTATTGAAGCTAGCAGGATTATACCTGAGTGAATCACACACTCAAAGATACAACAAAGTCACCACCGAACTTTATTTAGTCCCAAAGTACAGGCAAAATATCGATAAAACCCAAAGGGAAGAGAAACGGGTCAGGGGTTCGATTATGTGAAAGGAAGGTACTAGCACCTTACGCATCCGTCGTACTCGCGGAACCATTTCTCTTGCTTCTAGGCTTGGATGGGTTATCTATCTAAAGGCTTCTAGCTAAAAGAAGGAGAGAGAAAAGAAAAAGAGGAAAAGAAAGAAGGTGCTCGCGGAGGATTGTGGCCCCCGTGCCTACATACCCTCATAGTGCAATGAGGAAATCAGAGCACCGTAGTTCATGGAACCAGGGAAAATAAAGGGGAAATTTCAGAGAAGGTGGAAGTGTTCTAGCCAAGATCATCGCATCTTGTGCCTACGTATCTTACATTCGAATGAATGAAGAATCAGAGTGTCTGTAGTTCGGGGAACCAAGACGGAAAAAGAAAAGGAAAACGGTGTCAAAACCAAGAGCAAAAGAAGGAGAGAAAAACTCCGATGGGGATTCAAGAGAATTGGTGTCAAAACCAAGAAAGGAGTGTAAAGGGAAAGATAGAACTGTGTTGAGGATAACATGCAAGAATAGTGTCCATACCAAGAAGATAAAGGAGCAAATGGAATAGAAAGGACTCCACTGGGGAGTAAGAGAACATAACACTGTTCTAAGGACCAGAGGGTTAACAACCCTACTGGGGAACAAACAAAGGGATGGTGTCAAAACCAAGAGAAAACATGATTCGGTATGTTAACTGATTGGCAGTGGTTAATCGAAGAAAGTGAGTAAGACTCTGTGGGGAAAAAAGGGGTTGGTGTCAACAACCAGGTTGTGATGAACCAAAAGAAGAGAGTACTGAACCAAGAGAAGGTGTTTGACTCTGAAGGGAATTTGGTACATTAACTAATAACCAGTGGTTAACCAAGGAAGAAAAGATTGCAACTCTGTAGGGAGAAAGGTTTTAACAGATAAACTGTGATCAACCAAAAGAACGGGTGTAGAACCAAGCGAAGGTTGTGACCCAAAGGACGGGTGTAAAACCAAGCGAAGGTCGTGACCCACTAGGGATGTTGGTACTGACTGAACAAGCAGTACTTGACCAACGAAAAGGGTATTGGAACCAAAAGAAGGTTACTGACCCAAAGGTGCGAGTATCGAACCAAGAGAAGGTTACTAACTCATAGGGGTATTGGTTTTAACAGAAGGACTGTGATTGACCAAAAAAAGAATGAGTGATTAACCAAGAGAAGGTGATTAACTCAAAAGGAGCTCAATATGTTAACAGACAGGATGTGGTAAACTGAGAAATGGGTGATTAACCAAAACAAGGTGATTAACCCAAGAGAAACTCAGTATGTTAACATATAGACTGTGGTTAACTGAGAAGAAGTGAAAATTTTTGTTTTAACTGATAGGAAGTGGTTAACCAATCAAAGGGAGGGGAACCAAGAGAAGGTTGCGAACTCCGCTGGGGTTTCGGTGTTTAACAGGAAGACTGTGTTTGACCGAAGAAGTTGTGAATTATTGAGGGAATAGAGCATTGGTTTTAACAGTATGACTGTGATTAACCAAAGAAAGAATGACCAAGAATCCTCTGGGGAATCAATAATCAATTGTTGATCAGAAGAAAAGGGTATTGAAACAAAGAGAGTTTGCTAACCCAACGTGACAAGTATCTTTAACCAAGAAAATGGTGATTGATCAAAAGAGAAATTGAAAGGAGCAAGAGTGATCAAGGATCGACTCGACTGAGGATTGAGAGACACTACAGCTTGGAGATAGAGATGATTATTCCAGGCACAAGGTCATTCGTCCCCTACCCAAAAATAATCAAGATGAGTGTAGGAATTCTCCACTCTCATCCCTTCCCTGGCACCAAAGTATAGTGTGGAAATTGATACGGACAACATAACATCGCCAATTTATACAGTGCTCCAGTGTGTCGTGTGAAACTCCGACTCGGCAGGGGAGAAAGGGAAATAAGACTCTAAAGGAAGCCTAAAGAGAAGAGCAAGGATGGATCAACTAATCAAAACAAGGTTTCGATTAATCAATAAAAGGGAATTGATGTGCTAACAATTTTCCAAAGAGATGGAAAATCATTAAAGCAAAAATGTGGATTATTGATTATACAAGATTAAGCTCATTCTTTGAAGAACAAACTTAATGCTAACATGAATGAAAGTGCAAAGCAGTACCAAATGACATTTAGTATGCATCACAAATCATGTATCATGTGATCAAAGAAAGTGCAAGAATGATCATGTTCATACAATGCCAAGAATGTGAACAATTGCATAATCGAAATCGTGCATCGAAAGTTCATGAACATGCTTCAAACAGAAGTTAAATGACTCATAAAACATCCATAAAAATTAAGCATATCAATCCATGGAAGTTGAATGGGGAAAGCATAGCAAATGCACTTGAAAAAGCATGAAAATGGCAATCTGGAGCAGTGTTAATCGATTAACACTTTTGCATTGCAAAGTGTTATTTGATTAACACTTGCAAAACAGCGAAAAAACTGAAAAAACAGAGTGTTAATCGATTAACACTTTTGAACTGCAAAGTGTTAATCGATTAACACTGGAGCAGTGGCTGGAATTTGATTTTTCAAAAACACTTTTGGCCACTTATTGATTGTGCAATCACTCATATGCTAGGGTAAACAATTATGCACGAAAAATCAAGTCTAACAACAGCAAATAATCAACAATGGAATCAATTAACTCATCAAGATCATGAATCAATTAATGGCATAATCAATTCACACACAAAAAGTATCGAAACTACATCGCAAATGATACGAAAGTGTTCAAAACAATAAAATGAGTTAAGAATGACCAACCAACAAGGCTGAGATGTGCCTTGGATGTTGTTGCAAATGAATCTTGATGAAAATAATCAAATAAGACCAGAGGAATCTTCAATTGTAGTCGAATCGTATCGAAACCGAGCAAATTGCGACGAAATCTCCAAAACGCGAATTCACACTATAGAATCTTGAAGCAATCACTTGTGATGAATCAAAAGCTAATAAAACTCCAGAGAATCAAGTAGAGTAGCATGGTGATGAAGGTTAAGCTCAAGAAATAATCACTTCCAAGGTGAAAGTGATTATTCTTCAATGGTGAAGATGAGCTATAGTGAGGTTTGGGAAGAAAATGGAGATGAAGATGAAGAAGTTGCAGAAAATTTCAGAGAGAATATTGTGAGAGAATTGATAGTGAAGAGAGTGAAGAATTGTGAAAATGATTGTGGATTGTGAAAAATTATTGAAGTTCCTTGTGAAAATAGTGGATCTTTGTTTATATAGAGTTTTGGTTTGGAGTAGATAGGTTCGGAATGTGCTTTGGGATTAGCTTTGGAGCAAGGTTGGGAGTTAGTTACATCTAATTCACTGAGTTGGAAGTTAACTCAGTTAGTTAGTTGTTGACTCGGTGGGAAGATCCCAATGCAAGCTCCAAATCCAATGGTTCACATGCTTGGAAGTTAAGGAACATGGTGCACTTAATTCAAAGTGATGCATTGGAGTAAATGTAAGTGGAGTGTCTTGAATGATCTTGAAATGTCTAGAGATGTCTAGAATGTTCCACACATTGCTAGAACCAAGTAGAACCCCACAATGTGGAGAAAAAGCTGTTGTCATGAAAAGTAGCAGAATCTGCCCATTTTACATGTGTTAATCGATTAACCCATTTGCACTGCAAATGGTTAATCGATTAACCAGGCCAAAATTTTCTAATTTTGCTTGAAAATGGTAGTGTGGCCACGGTTTCGATTTTTCAACCTCTTGCTTTGATGAATAGGCATAGAAACCCTTGTTTTGTGCTTGTATTGATGATGTGATGACTTCGTGAGGATGCGATTAATCGGGCTTGGAAAACCTGAATATTCCTGAAACAAAATCATAGAGAAAAATGTACGAATGCGTATGCCAATAATGCGAATGCACATGCTTATGCAAAAAAGAAAAAAGGGAGGTCAAATTTTGGGTTACGATAGCTGCCCCTATTTAATCCTCTTGGACCTGAATGTTCGAATTGCGCCAGCTTTTCGATGATTCGAGGTAAAAGGGGATTAAATAAAAGATTAGCTCGAAAAATTGGCCGACGACGGCAAGAGAAATGTTTGGTAAAGATGTATGTTTTGAGAGTTTGATTGAGGATCTGGCTGAATATCTGCTGGGGAGATGAATCAGGCCAAAAGGGAGTATGCTTGATGCATATGCTATGCGTGTGTTGTTCTACATGATGCTTGATATCATGTCATGCAACGGTGAAGGTTGAGGTACTGTGCAGCGGGTGTGCAGGTTCTGGAAAAGTTTGCTAGACGAGAACTGGACTTTGAAAAAGTGTGCCAGACAAGAACTAGACTTTGCAAAAGTTTTCCAGATGAGAAATGGACCTTGAAAGAGTTTTCCAAATGAGAACTGGACAATTCAGACGGGAACTGAATTTTGTAGAGACATATCAGACGAGAACTGACTACCAGACGAGAATTGGATTTTAAAGAGACAAGTCAGACGAGAACTGACTACCAGACGAGAACTGGTTTTGAGAGAGACAAGTCAAACGGGAATTGACTACCAGGAGAGAACTGAATTTTGAAGAGATAGGTCAAACGGGAATTGACTACCAGATGAGGACTAGATTTTAAAGAGACAAGTCAGACGAGAACTGACTACCAGATGAGAACTGAGTTCGAAGAGAAAAGTCAGACCTAAACTGACTACCAGACGAGATCTGGGTTCGAAGAGAAAACTCAGACGTGAACTGACTACCAGACGAGAACTGGGTTTTGAAAAAGTTCGCCAGACGAGAACTGTCTACTAGACGGGAACTGGATTTTGATTAGGATGCATGTTTGAATCTGCATGGCGTAATGATTCATCTTGATGAATATGCTATGCATTTTGAAGATGCAATGCTATGCAATGATGATTACTATATGTAAAATGTCGGTAATCAGGTTTTGAGGAGATGTCAAGTGTGATCGGGCTCATGTCAAGGCTTCATGCTATGCCATGTGAAGGATATGCATGAGTGAAGCGACAATGATTAATGCATGAGAGTGGTCTATGCAATGGTTCTTGAGAATCTATCAAGTGCTTTTATTGTGGGAGGCAGAAGAGTTGAGGTTAGGGTGCAACCATAAAGACGTGATTCCCCGACACCTACTTCAAGATCATCAGTTGTTGATGCACCATTGCTCTTGTCTCAAAATAGGGAGAGAACTTGTACCTTGGTAGGCTGTGTCTGCCCCAGTCTATTGGGTATCTGCATAGATTACCCTAGTCACATACTAGGAAGCAGTTGTGTCATAGGATGATCCTGATCTGACTTGCCCTAGTGTATCAGAACAGTATGCCTCTGATTAACCTTCTCTTGGAGAGGTTTCCTATGCTCTTGATATGGCATGCTCCAGTGTGAGCCTCGAAGTGATTTTGTCGTTGGCTGATTGGTCTTTGGAGGAATGCCACTGACCAACTTATCTTTGAGAGATTTGTCGAGTCTCGACATGATTGCCCCAGATTGACTGAATCTTGAGGTGGCTAGGCCCTGTTTGCTCAACATAGTTTTCAAGCGTTTTGCCCCTTGAGATGTCCAAACTTTCCATTGTGAAAACTTTTTGATGTCAAGTGCTTGTTCGCAAGTAAAAATGTTTGTTTTGAAAATGATGATGTTAATGCTATGCATATGTCAGTTTTGAAATCCAAGTATGTTCACTAAGATTATGAAATATAGTGAATGGATCACCATTTAGAATGTCATGTCAGTATTAGCACAAATGATAAGCAAATCTTTAGGAGTCAACTTTGACTTGATTTTACCGTAGTATGCTTTAGAAATAAACCATGCTTCAGTTAGGTCTTTTGAGGGTTGTAACGTGGCCTGGTTCACGGTTCAGAAAGAAAGGATATAAGGATCAAAATTTATTTTAACCCACCCATTCTCCTTGATGTTCTCCAGTCCTACGTTCAGCTAGTTTGACACAAGCGTTCACCTTTCAAAAAAGGCTTTGAATGATGGAAGTGACGGTAGAGGAACCGACAAGGGTTTTGGAGCGGCAGTCACTCACCTTTTGTTTTCGTCACATGTGATCACACGAACTTGTTCTTGTTGAGGATTTTTCTCTTGATTCTCTGTTTTGTTCTTTTCGTTTTCCCTAATTTTTACGTAGACTGATTATTTTGAATTTGCAGTCTACCGGGATGCCCTAACTTTTGCCTAAGTTCCTTGTTTTTGACTTAGCGGGCTTTTTGTTTGCTTGTGTGATTTTGATTTTTTTTAACAAAATCGTGTGACATTTGTTTGTTTGGTAAAGGGTGGGTTGTGACTGCCTCATTCCTTTAGTCGGTGAGGGATAACCGTTGTGGATCTGTGATTTTCTGGCCTCTTGTGAGGGATAGGATGTGGTTGATCCGCAAATGGGGTACTCCTCTTTTGAAATTTGATTGCATGGTCTAACTAACTGAAGACTACCCTTCCCCTGGTTAAGATTGAGGGTTTTTTTCTGTACAGAAAGAAACTCCTACTCCAAGGCCCAAAGGGTTTATTCAAAAGCATACAGACAGTGATCTCATGTCTTTTTGATTTCATCATTCTCTTTTTGATTTTGCTTGATCAAATGTGTGATATAGATAAAAAGTATGAGTGAACACGAATGAATTTATTCAAAACATGCAGATTCATTTCATTGTTATTATCATTCGAAAACAAACAAGTTTTACAAATGAACAGTGCTTGTCAAACAAAAAGATTACAAATGGAAAAAATGGAATGACGTGATGATTGTCGATATTGAGGAAGTGCTCTCAGGCTTGATCAATTATTTCAAGGGATGCTTTTGAAATCTTGGCCTCTACACGAACAAGGGATTTCCGTTCATCCACAGTTTCTCATCTTGAACAGTTAAGTGCTTCTTGTCAATCAACTATTGGACCTTAGCTTTGAAAGCATTGCAATCTTCAGTCAAATGCCCAGCCGACCCAGCATGATATCCGCATTGTACATTAGGTTCATACCCAGGTAGGAATGGTTTTGGAGGAGGCTTCAAAGCTTTGAGAACCACCAACGAGTTCTGAACCAGATATGGGAGAAGTTGACTGTATGTCATAGGAATCGGATCTAGAGGAGCATTCCTTCGATCTAGATTGTCCTGGGGCTTGTGGTGGTTCTGACGCTCTCGTCCTTGAGCTTGCTGATTATGAGTCTGAGGAAGCTGTTGATATCAGGTTGCAGCAACATGTGAGAATGAATAATACGGCGTAGGAGCCAGAGGTGCTTGAGGATGAAGCTGATGAGTAGCATATTGTGGGAACACTTGAGCAGGGTGCATCAATCTAGTATTAACCATCTGATTAATAGTCTAACCTAATTGGACCCCATACGGAGTGTAGGGTGCCCCAGGATAAGCGAGTGAATGTGCAACAGCAGAGGGTGCCCCATGATAGGCAAAAGGTACTCTAGAATTAGCAGACTAAAAATCTTGGTAGGGACATTGCCCAACAGGTTGAATGGCTGGGAGAATTTTCATATGATTGGGAATACCCCTATTCCCAGCTTCAGTAAATGTTTCAGCAATCGCAGGTGCATAATTCTGGAAAGATTCCTCTGTAAAGCATAGCAACTTCTGATCGAGGAGCTCTTGGACTCTGTTCTTAAAGATGATACAGGCTTCTGTAGAATGACCCACATATCCAGCATGGTATCCACATGTGTTATTAGGATCATGCTTATGATGATAAGGAAACTTGGCTTGCTCGATCTCTTTAGGAACAATTGCCCCAACATGAATAAGAATAGGCAGTAGATGCGTGTAAGTGACGTGAATTGGATTAAGCCGGGGACGTCTCCTCCCTTGATTGTTGTTTCCTTTGCTGATTTGCTTACGCTTTTATTTCTGATTGCCTTTAGTGGTCTTCTGATTAGACAAGGGATGAACCGGTAGATTGGTTGCATTCGCATTCGTGATCTTATCCACCTTCTGTCCATTCTGGCCTTGCTCAACCATCATAACCTGATCCGAGGAGTTCATTGTCATACTGTCCAGAAGTAGTTCCACAACCATGTCAACCTTGCCTTCCTTGCGCATTCTGTCTCATACCCAACCTGTTCCATGATCCTTTGGCTTTCAGCGTCAGAGAATCGTCGTCTTTGGGCTGATGAAGGGAAGAAAGTGAGCTTTCTCTGGTTTGGATGTATGCGGTGTAAATGTATGTATGCATATGTGTTTATGCAGATGGAATGCAAATGAGATATGCAACACCCAATGATGCAAAGATTAGATGATGCAAAAGCATAGGCTCAACAATGCGGTATATACAATGATGCCATAAATCAAGTTCAAAAGTTTGGTATACATGATGATGCAATAATAGTATGAAAAAATGCAAGTTAGAGATGCCACGTCTTCTGGATAATCTGCATATGTAACTTTGTGTCGGTGTAAAGATCTGACGTGCGTGAGAAAACAAAGGTATGAAGAGGCTTGGTTTCCTGCAAAAACCTATATCCCGCTCACAGGTGTGATCTAGACTCAACAAGGTGGTCCCTAGAAAGGTCGCCCAAACCATAGGACTCAGAATGAAAACCCCCTGCCGTAGCGAATTCTCGCAGGACGGAAGTATTCTCAAGCAAATCACGATCTGGGATGTGGCTCTCGTGATAACCCAACGCGCAAAACGCAGGCCTCATGACTATCCACGTTTTAGCCTATGTTCATGCTCAAGCCTGGTGTTAGGACTTATCTCTCCAATAATATCTACCCATCCCAACAACAGCAGAAAATATAGCAGATATCCAGAATATGCAGCATATAAATATTCAAAGCAGTAAAGAAATGCAGTAAATAAATATAAGGCTAGTAAAGCATAAAGATAAAGCGATTAAAGCGCAAAAGATAAACACCCAAGCAAGCAAGAAAGCAAACAAAACTAGGCGAGACCCCAACTTGCAAACGCAAGGACTCCCCAGCAAAGTCGCCAGCTGAAGCTAACAGGATTATACCTGAGTGAATCGCACACTCAAAGATACAACAGAGTCACCACCGAACAGTATTTAGTCCCAAAGGACAGGGAAAATATCGATAAACCCCAAAGGGAAGAGAAATGGGTTAGGGGGTCGGTTATGCGAAAGGAAGGTACTAGCACCTTACGTATTCGTCGTACTCGACGAGAACTATTTTGCTTGCTTCTAGGCTTGGATGGATTATCTATCTAAAGGCTTCTAGCTAAAAGAAGGAGAGTGAAAAGAAAAAGAGGAAAAGAAAGAAGGTGCTCGCGGAGGATTGGGGTCCTCGTGCCTACGTACCCTCATAGTGCAATGAGGAAATCAGAGCACCGTAGTTCATTGAACCAGGGAAAAAAAAGGGGAAAGAGCGGAGAAGGTGGAAGTGTGCTCGCCAAGATCATCGCAATCTTGTGCCTACGTATCTTACATTCGAATGAATGAAGAATCAGAGCGTCCGTAGTTCGGGGAACCAAGTAGGAAAAAGAAAAGGAAAACGGTGTCAAAACCATGAGCAAAAGAAGGAGAGAAAAACTCCGACGGGGATTCAAGAGAATTGGTGTCAAAACCAAGAAAGGAGTGCAAAGGGAAAGATAGAACTGTGTTGAGGATAACGTGCAAGAATGGTGTCGATACCAAGAAGATAAAGAAGAAAAAGGAATAGAAATGACTCCACTGGGGAGTAAGAGAACATAACATTGTGCTAAGGACTAGAGGGTTAACGACCCTACTGGGGAACAAACAAAGGGATGGTGTCAAAACCAAGAGAAAACATGATTTGGTATGTTAACTGACTGGCAGTGGTTAACCGAAGAAAGAGAGTAAGATTCTGTGGGGAAAAAAGGGTTTGGTGTCAACAACCAAGTTGTGATGCACCAAAAGAAGAGAGTACTGAACCAAGAGAAGGTGTTTGGCTCTGAAGGGAATTCAGTACATTAACTGATAAACAGTGGTTAACCGAGAAAGATAAGATTACAACTCAGCAGGGAGAAAGGTTTTAACAGATAGACTGTGATCAACCAAAAGAACGGGTGTAGAACCAAGCAAAGGTTGTAACCCAAAGGACGGGTGTGGAACCAAGCGAAGGTCGTGACCTACTGGGGATGTTGGTACTGACTGAACAAGTAGTACTTGACCAACGAAGAGGGTATTGGAACCAAAAGAAGGTTACTGACCTAAGGGTGCGAGTATTTGAACCAAGAGAAGGTTACTAACTCGCAGGGGTATTGGTTTTAACAGAAGGACTGAGATTACCAAAAAAAAAAAGAATGAGTGATTAACCAAGAGAATGTGATTAACTCAAAAGGAGCTCAGTATGTTAACATACAGGTTGTGGTTAACTGAGAAATGGGTGATTAACCAAGAGAAGGTGATTAACCCAAGAGAAACTCAGTATGTTAATAGATAGACTGTGGTTAACTAAGAAGAAGTGTAAATTGGTGTTTTAACTGATAGGCAGTGGTTAACCAATCAAAGGGAGGGGAACCAAGAGAAGGTCACGAACTCCGCTAGGGTTTCGGTGTTTAACAGGAAGACTGTGTTTGACCGAAGAAGTTGTGACTTGTTGAGGGAATAGAGCATTGGTTTTAACAGTATGATTGTGATTAACCAAAGAAAGAATGACCAAGAATCCTCTGGGGAATCAATAAATAATTGTTGATCAGAAGAAAAGGGTATTGAAACAAAGAGAGTTTGCAAACCCAACGTGACAAGGATCTTTAACTAAGAAAATGGTGATTGATCAAAAGAGAGATTGAAAGGAGCAAGAGTGATCAAGGATCGACTCGACTGAGGATTGAGAGAGACTACAGCTTGGAGATAGAGACGATTATTCCAGGCACAGGGTTATTCGCCCCTACCCAAAAAAATCAAGACGAGTGTAGGAATTCTCCACTCTCATCCTTTCCCTAACAGCAAAGTATAGTGTGGAAATTGAAACGGACAACATAACAACACCAATTTGTACAGTGCTCCAGTGCGTCGTGCGAAACTCCGACTCGATAGGGGAGAAAGGGAAAGAAGACTCTAAAGGAAGCCTAAAGAGAAGAGCAAGGATGGATAAACTAATCGAAACAAGGTTTCGATTAATTAATCAAAGGGAATTGACGTGCTAACAATTTTCCAAAGAGATGTAAAATCATTAAAGCAAAAATGTGGATTATTGATTATACAAGATTAAACTCATTCTTTGAAGAACAAACTTAATGCCAACATGAATGAAAGTGCAAAGTAGTACCAAATGACATTTAGTATGCATCACAAATCATGTATCATGTGATCAAAGAAAGTACAAGAATGATCATGTTCATACAATGCCAAGAATGTGAACAATTGCATAATCGAAATCGTGCATCGAAATTTCATGAACATGCTTCAAATAGAAGTTAAATGACTCATAAAACATCCATAAAAATCAAGCATATCAATCCATGGAAGTTTAATGGGGAAAGCATAGCAAACACACTTAAAAAACATGAAAATGGCAATCTGGAGTAGTGTTAATCGATTAACACTTTTGCACTGCAAAGCGTTAATCGATTAACACTTGCAAAACAGCGAAAAAATTGAAAAAAAAAACAGAGTGTTAATCAATTAACACTTTTGAACTGCAAAGTGTTAATTAATTAAAACTGGAGCAGTGTCTGAAATTTGATTTTTCAAAAGTAATTTTGGCCACTTATTGATTGTGCAATCACTTCTATGCTAAGGAAAACAATTATGCACGAAAAATCAAGTCTAACAACAACAAATAATCAGCAATGGAATCCATTAACTCGTCAATATCATGGATCAAGTAATGGCATAATCAATTCACACACAAAAAGTATCGAAACTACATCGCAAATGATACGAAAACGTTCGAAATAATAAAATGAGTTAAGAAGGACCAACCTACGAGGTTGAGATGTGCCTTGGATGTTGTTGCAAATGAATCTTGATGAAGATAATCAAAGAAAACCAGAGGAATCTTCAATTGTAGTCGAATCGTATCGAAACCGAGCAAATTGCGACGAAATCTCTAAAATGCGAATTCACACCATAGAATCTTGAAGCAATCACTTGTGATGAATCAAAAGATAATAAAACTCCTAAGAATCAAGTAGAGTAGCAAGGTGATGAAGGTTAAGCTCAAGAAATAATCACTTCCAAGGTGAAAGTGATTATTCTTCAATGGTGAAGAGGAGCTATAGTGAGGTTTGGGAAGAAAATGGAGATGAAGATGAAGAATTGCAGAAAATTTAAGAGAATGTGAGAAAATTGAGAGTGAAGAGAGTGAAGAATTGTAAAAAATGATTGTGGATTGTGAAAAATGATTGAAGGTCCTTGTGAAAATAGTGGAGCTTTGTTTATATAGAGTTTTAGTTTGGAGTTGATAGGTTCGGAATGTGCTTTGGGATTAGCTTTGGAGCTAGGTTGGGAGTTAGTTACATCTAACTCACTGAGTTGGAAGTTAACTCAATTAGTTATTTGTTGACTCGGTGGGAACATCCCAATCCAAGCTCCAAATCCAATGGTTTACATGCTTGGAAGTTAAGGAACATGGTGCACTTAATTCAAAGTGATGCATTGGAGTAAATGTAAGTGGAGTGTCTTGAGTGGTCTTGAAATGTCTAGAGATGTCTAGAATGTTCAACACACTGCTAGAACCAAGTAGAATCCCCCAATGTGAAGAAAAAGCTGCTGTCATGAAAAGTAACAGAATCTGCCTATTTTACATGTGTTAATCGATTAATCCATTTGCACTGCAAATAGTTAATCGATTAACCAGACCAAAATTCCCCAATTTTGCTTAAAAATGCTGTTGTGGCCACAGTTTCGATTTTTCAACCTCTTGCTTTGATCAATAGGCATAGAAACCCTTGTTTTATGCTTGTGTTGATGATGTGATGACTTCGTGAGGATACGATTAATCGGGCTTGGAAAACCTGAATATTCCTGCAACAAAATCATTTAGAAAAATGTACGAATGCGTATGCCAACGATGCGAATGCACATGCTTATGCAAAAAAGAAAAAAAGGAGGTCAAATTTCGGGTTATGATAGTTACAACCAAAGCATAAGGATATATGTGACAACATTAAGGATAAGGACTTAACAAAGTCATGAACTAAATAAGGCAACTACCTAGTAAGTTCAAAGGTTCAAGGAAGTTTTAAATCATCAGGGTAACAACTAAGGTAAACTTAAATCTTCAAAGATGTTACAACATCTAGACAATCATGAAGTATAGTTCTACCAAGACTAAAGTATCATGGATGATGAGTTCAAGTACATGATTAAGGCTAACATGTTTTAGGGTTTACTAACACCACTTAATCATGAATACAAGACAAAGGAGGATAAGTTGTAACAACACTTAATCATGAATACAATTTAACATTTCAAAGCAGGGATAAGTTATTAGAACATTTAAACATGGTAAGGTTCAAATTCAAGTTAACATGTGAAAGTTATGACAACACTTAAACATGGATAAAACAAAAGTTCAAAGTGGACATGCATAAGTTAAGACATTACTTATCATGGGTAGAAAACAAAGTTCAAGCTCAATATGTACAGGTTATAACAATACCTAACATGAATGACATTCAAAGATGAAATGAATGTACATGGGTCATGATAACAATCAAAGCATGCATGAATAAGTTAAGGCATTACTTATCATGGATATAAAGTACATCAAGCAAATGGTGACAACCAAACATACTTGGACAAGAAAGACATGTTTATGACAACAACATGTTAGTGAATATGTAAACATACAAAGGATGGTATGTGTGAAGGCTTGAAAATGGCATATTGAAAGATCAAACATTATATGAACAAGTTAAAACATCACTTGAACATTTTTGGCATGGTTACAAGTTGAACATGTTGTTACTAGTAGGTAACAACCTAAACATGCATATTAGGGTTCAAGCATGGTTACAAACAAGCAAGAACATTTACAAAAGTCAATGTAAACATGTGTAAGTTAAAACATCACTTAACATGGAAGCAAAAGTGTACATGGCTCAAGAATTTGGTGACAACCTAAGGTGCATGCTATGGTTCTTGGCGCTCGTCAAAATGTGTATATGAAAGGTTGAGGTAAGTGCACAAAGTGGTTCATGGCATAGATGACAAAGTTTAAGGCATTAAAGCATGTAAACATACATAAGTAGGCCAAAATCAAGTTACAACCAAAGATACAAGTTGATAAACTTACCCAAGGTTTAAACAAGTCATAAATGGTTCAAACATGTCCATATATGTGAAGAACATCAAAGAACCAACATAATCCTTAAGAAAACCCTAAAAATCCTCTTACTTCAAACATGAATAAGTGGTACAAAATTAAATATTTTTGGAAAACTCTTTTTATCACAAGAAAATAGGCATCAATATAAACCTATGGAAAAAATAATGGGTCAAAAAGCCTAAGGGATGAAGGAGTTATGGCCATTTGAAATTGCAAGGAAAAATGAAATAAACAAGTCATAAAAAATAATGAAATGCCATCCATGGGGTTTGAACCCACACCACTCAGTTTACAGCTCAAAACTCTAGCCAATCCAACCACACACACATGGTGAACAAGGATGGAAACTAAACAATATATGTTAAAAATACTTGAGATTCAGAAAAATAAAAAGGACTGGGGCGAGGGGGATTCGAACCCCAGTCCCTTCGCTCACAGATACACACAAACCCTCCTCCTGGACCAGCGGTGCTACGCTATTATCCATTAACTAAGAGGATTCAAATAATATATATTTTAAAACCACCATAAAATGGCCACCTCAGGACCACCTCGCTTCCAACTCAGCACTGACTCACTTCTTCGTCTTCCTTTTTCTTTTTCTTTCTTTCTCTCTCCCCGTGCCCTAACTTCTCACCATGGCCAGAACTTCAACTCACTCTTTCTCTCTCGTTTCTCAATCAAATTCAACTTTGTAAAAATGAAAATTGTTACATTTTAAACAAGGAATTCAAATATATCATTGGTTCAAACTAAGACCAATTATGTAATTCACAAATCACCCCACAACAGTGCAACATAAAATGAACTCTAATATGTTAAAACATCACATATTCAGTTCATTCAATGCAAGTAGGCTTCAAACAAGTTGTATACAATACCTACTACATTTATGCTTCAAACATGAGCTAATCAAATGTATGGAATGAGAGTGGGAAATCTCAAGAACCTTACCTCTTAGAGTCAGTCCAAGGCTTCTTCTAAGAAGAGAAATGGCAACCTCTTTGATCTTGTTGATGCCTATAGAGATGATTAGGATGCTTGAGGGTGCTGGAAATTGCTTCAAGAATAGAATACGAATCCTTTTACAAAATGGAAGTGAGAAATGGCAAGTGGTGTATGGATTGCTACAGAACTTGTTCAAGGGTTGGAACAAGTTCTGTTGAGTGTATAGAGAAGGTTTATGGTGTTTGTTTAGAGTTTGCACGAGGGAAATGACTATGGCCAGAGGTTTTGTAAATTTGGAGTGTTTTTGCAAAAACTATGGGAAAGAGAGAATGCTAAGGTTTTAGTGTATGATTCTTGTGTTTTTGAAACCTTATGAGTCCCTTTATTTATAGGGAAAAGGTTGGGAGAAGTTCTGGCCAGGATAACAAGTTTTGGAGTTTTTGCAAGTTGGCTTGGTTGGAAATGAACCAAGTAATTTCATGAAAGATTAGGGTTCCAATGTGCGAGTACACCACCTTTCTAGAGTGGTTGAGAGTTCAAAAAAGGTTGAGTGCAGAAGGAACAAGTGAGGAGCTGAAGACAAGTTGACTTATGGATAAAGTAACTTTATCAAAATGGAAGTCTTGCCTTTCTTCCCAAAATGGAATGGTTCAATGGATAAAGCTTCAAATTGTTGTGTAATGTTCCCTTAATTCATGCAAACCTCTGATTATGGATGTGTTTAGAAGTAATGAGTCCTGAAATGTAGGACTATAGGGCATGGCTTGGAGTTTTGCTCAAGATTAGTTTGTGAAAATGGCATGAAACTCCTCTTTGTGACCTCAACTTCAACTCTTTGAATCTCTCAGCTCAATAGGGCTATGGAGGAAATCTAGTACTTTTTGAAAAGCCCCAATCATGCTCTAAAACTTTCATGTTTAACAAAAATTATGAATCCAAAGGGATCATAATGAAAACTAACCTCAAAGATTGATGTTTCAAAAGATCAAAAGCTGCCTTGAAATTTTTCTAAGTGTCCCAAGATTTCTTCAAACTTTGGAACTTCATAACTCAAAATCCAAGCATTTTTTGAGGTTACCACCTCTCATACAAAGTTGTAGTATGTTACAAGGGCTTTAATTTGAGCTTTGGAGAACACAAAATGGCTTTGTAGATTGAGAGTTATGATCTTTCAAAGTTGGCCTCTCAATTAGGGTTTTTTTTCCAAACTTAGAAAATTTTCAAGTTTCTTAACTTTGCCCCTTTTGTAAGAAACCTCCCAAATCTTGATTTTTCATGCTCAAACTCATTGATAAAATATGTCTTGATGAAATTTGTCTTGGTGATTTCAAATTGGACCAAAAACCCTAAAAGTCAAAGGGTTGACTTTGTCAGATAAAGCTTGTATAGTTCGATGAATTCAACTGTGTGATCTTCAATGATTTTGGATTCTTGAATCTTTCAAACATCATGGATGGACTCCAAGGATGTACATGAGTGTCTTGGATCATGTCCCAAGACTTGGCATCATAATTTGATCCAAAGTCAAGGCACAATTGACTTTTTCCTGCTGAAAACCCTAATTGGTGACCAGATGAACTTGAGCTTCATAGAACTTGTAATGATACCATCTTTCACTTGATTTTTGACAAGGAGAAGCCTCTTGAGTGTATGTAAGCTTGGTGGGTTGATAATCATTCTAAAACATTGACTGATCATATGAAGATTCCCTTGATTTCCTTGAGCCAAACCCCTAATTTTATGAAACCAAACAAGAAGCAACTTGAACAATGGTTAGGGTTAGCAATGCAATGCTTGATGCTTCATAGAATGATGATGACATCTAGGGTCAAAATTTGGGGTATGACACTTGGAGTAAGTAATTTTGATATCTACTATTGTTTCTTCTTTTTCAAGTGAAAGAGAGAACATTTTTTTTAAGAAAAATCACTAATTTTCTAGAAGAGATAGAAAGAATATTTCATCTAAAGCAATATGTCATTATTATGGTGATAAAGGTCACATTAGGCCTCTTTTCCATGTTAGGAATGTCAAAGTTCCTAATGGTACCATGACTTGGATACTTCTGTGTTATTTTACTAACCCTCAAGAACCCACTAGTTGAATACTTAAATTACATGTTTAATTTTCTATAGGATGGTTTTGCCTCCACTAAATGGATGTAGTTCTTAGATAGTAGGTGTTCAAGACACGACGGGAGACATTTTGATGTTCATTGAGTTCAATCACAAAGAACGCATTCACATCACTTATGGAGACAACAGTAAAGCAAAATTATTAGGAGAACGTGTTGTGGGAAATCCCTTAACAATTACCATAACATGTTTTTATTGGTTAAAGGGATTAAACACAATTTATTAAACGTTAGTCAATAATGAGACAATGGGTATAGAGTTTTCAACAATAGAACATATATTGGTAAAGAGTATGTTCATGTGTCTTTTGATGAAACCAGACTCCAAAAGCTAGGGAAAGGTAGTCTTTCTAGTTTTGATATTTTAGGTATGATAACAGAGTGATTGGTCAAATACGACACTCCTAAAGAGCATCCTCCAAAAGAAAAGCACATTAATAAATATAAAGAGGAAAAAGAACACGAGGAATAAAAACAAGAGACCTTAACTTAACTACCTCAAGATTGAATTTTTGCAAAAGATAATTTGTTAGCTCATATACTCGGTGATCAGAAAAGTGTAAGTACTAGATATCAGATTAACAATTTTTGTAAGAATTCTGCTTTCATTCCATAATTGAGCCTAAAATTATATCTGATGTTTTACTTAGCTACCTCAAGATTGGATTTTTGCAAAACATCATTTGTTAGATCATATACTTGGCGATTTTAGAAAAGGCGTAAGTACTAGATCTCAAGTTAACAATTTGCAAGGTTATGAAAACCGGACCGGACCGGGCGGTTCAACCGGTTAGACCGGGAACCGGCCCTATGTCCGGTCAATTAAACCCTTTAAACCGGCCTGTCAAGGAATCAGGGCAAAAACTGGAAAATCGGGTGGAACCGGGAAAACCGGTCAAAACCGGTGGTTCGTCCAATTACATGGGTTGAACCGAATTTTAATTTTTTCAGCTTTTTTTTAAAATTTATTTAAAATAAAAATATAATAAAAGATGGAAAAAAAACCAATTTAATACTATTGAACCAAATGGGTCTTATAATTGAAGACCTCACTCTAATCCATTCCGAATTTGGATTTTCTTGATAATAAGGCCTAGAATTCTAATATTCTTTGGCCTAAATCAAGCATCATCTAATATATTTTACATAAGATACAAAATTCTAGCATTTTTAACTCTTTCTCAAACTGATTCTAGTTATGAAATTATAGGAAATAAAAGTCACCAATCTATATGATAAAAAACTAGTACTAAATCATATAACATATACAATAACGGCCCGACCCGGTCAAATCTTTAAACCTTAAACCCCAGTCTATACCGGTTCAATATCCGGTCCGGTTTTAATTACCTTGACAATTTGTGTAAGTATTCTACTTTCATTTTCCAAATTGAACCTAAACTTATATCTTATGATTTACATGACGGAGGATGGATCCTTCCTATGCAAGATGTAACACCCCTAACTTATAATTAGAGTATTTTAATTATTTATTTGTGTGATTTATTTATTATATTGATGTTTGATGTTTTCAGAGCATAGGGGTAATTTTGTAATTTACTAATTATCGTGGATCTGAGATTTGAGAGTATATAAAATAATATTATTTGGATTATTATAGATAATTAGGCATATTAATTCTTGGTAATAAGATAAAATAATAGGAATTATAGAATCCTGCTTAAATAATTATTTAAGTTAAATATTTATTTAATTTAAATAATAATTTAATTGAATAAATGGGAGGATGAGCCATTTTTGTGAATAGAGAAGAGTGCGAGGGGAGAGGAAAGAGGCTTGGATTAAATTGGGCAAAAAGTATGATTTTGGGAAATAAGGCCTATATAAATTCTAAAGCGTGGAGAGAAGCCAGATTTAAAATTTTTTTAGTATACGTGAAAAAGAGGCAGAAGAAACAGAGAGGTTTTGGGAAGAAGAGTGGATTCTGAGAAGAGGAGTTGGGCTTGACTTGCTGAAATCATCATTCTTACTGCAAATCTAAGGTATGTGGGAATTGTCTACTCATGAATGATTTTAGGCATGCAGAATAATGAGGGTTCCTTACCCTCCTATCAGCGCCTTGGGGTAAAATAATTTTCTCTAATTTCCACTTTTTGCTTATAATCTGATGAGAATTTTCGATATGTGTTTTCTCTGAGACCCTAATGGGGGATTTGAGACAAATCCCCTAAAAGTCTCTATAACCTATTGTTGTATGTTATAACCTTGTAGCAGTGATGATTTGATTATATGAGTTATATGTTTTTTTGTTGGTTTGATTTATATTGAATAGGTATTTTGCCTTTGAGGATTCGAACGAATCTGTTTGGGTCATTTTAGTTCCTAAATGCGTGATATTGAGACCTCTGTTCTGTTTCCCTAAACTTTTTCTGAGTCGATTAATTTGAAAATTTTCCCAATTATAGAGAAACTTTAATTTTTGTTTATTTTACAAAAAAAAATTATTTTTTGGCAGAAACTTAAAATTTGGGACTTTAAAAAAATAGAAAATTTGTTCAATAGGGAGAAAAACGAAGAAAAATCGCAGGTATACTTAGAAGGGGATTGACCGCCTTATTTCAGGCATATCTTGAGTTTCGGGACTCCGATTGAGGCGCGGTTCGAAGCGTTGGAAAACTAACACAGTAAACTTTCTTTTGAAGTAGAGAAATTGGGTCTACGGATGCTAGAACAATAGCACTTCGCTGGTTTTTATACCAGATGCAAAGTCAATTTTAGTCATGTGTTGGTCAACATGGTTCATGCACAACTTGAGTTTTGTAAGTCCTTTTGGGATGCCGTCATTTGCTTAGAAAGAGGGATTAATGATATTTTCAACTGGAATTTTTCATAATTTTCTCATAAGTATACAATATTTGACGATATTTTGAAGTCAGGCGAAACATTTTGCCCAATGCGAGTACCCATTCTTGTTAGTTGATTAAATTGAACTTCTCGTACCCCAAACTTTTACCATTCTTCTTTTTTACAATCAGCTAACTTAGAACTTGGATCACTAACATATCCAGAATCTCAAACAAGTAAACCTCAATGACAAAAAAAAGTCAAAGGGGGACCATTTTGACCTTTTTAGGAATTTCAATCTTATCATAGGACTTAGTTGTCATTTTTGAACTTTTTAGAATGACATAATTATTAGAAAATTAAGCTAAAGGTTATTAGTTATTTTAATCGTTATTATGATTGTTATTATATACTCGCCAATAATGTTTTATTTTAAATAAGTGGAATGACCTAGTTGGTAGCAAAAGGAGTATAAAGAGTCAGTCACAGGGGAGGAAGATCATGACTTTGAATCTCATCTTTCTCACTTTTAGTGCATTTTTACTCTTTTATTTGTCTTTCTTTATTCTTAACTTTTTGCATTAATTTCAAATCATAAAAAATCACAAAAGTAATATTTTTTATCATTTAATTATTAGTTTTCATACTTTTATTAATGCATTTTTTTAAATATTATTTTTTATTAAAATCATGATTTTATGCATAAAATAGTCATAAAATCATAAAATAAAATAAAACTCAATAAACATTTTTTTTCTCATTATTATTATTAGATTAAATAAGATCAATCAAATATCCATCAAATACAAGTTTTCCTAAATAATTCAATCATACATTTAATCATTGACCTAATGCTACCCTATAAATAGGATTTCTTTTCTCATATTTTTCTCATCCACAATTTACAAGCTTAGTCTAAAAAGTTGTTTTTCACACTGAAGAACAACAACACAAAACCCTAAAACTCCAAACAAAATCCATTTTATCTAGGGCAAAGGGAAAAGATCGGATCAAAAGGGGCAAAGATTGGAATTGGCACGTGAAGGAATCGAAAAGCTCAAAAGAGAGTTAATTTTCTCCACTAGGAGAAATCTCGCTCCCGTAGGTTGGTTCCTCTTATTACCTCAGTTATTGTTTGATATTTTGCTTTTGATTTGATGCCCGATAATTACTTAGGAAATCGTTTTGTTTATGTGGATATGTTTGCATGTTGTCTTAATGTTTTTATTTTAATTTTCCTAATTTTGTCTAAAAACAATTTTCACTTAATTTGTTTTTATTACTATTCATATGTTTGGGGTTGTTTTATTACAGATTGAATCAATTTATTTTTTTACTAACTATTTAAAAAAAAACAATGCATAAATTTTCTTGGAAAATTTTACAAGCTTTTACACTAGACACATATCCACACGTGAGGGTTAGAAAAAATTAAAACATAACTAAAATCTATTTTAAATTAATTTATAATCAAAATGTTTTATTAAAATTAATCTATAACTAAAATTTATTTTTTTAAATTAATATACAACCATAACTTATTTTAAATTAAACTATAACCAAAACTTATTTCATAACCCAAAACACAAAACCATTTATAATAATAATTAATTAGGGATATAATTTAAATTAATTAGGGATATAATTTAAATTAGTCAAGATAATACGTAGGATTTAATTAATATAATGAGAGAATTAATAAAAGATAATTGAGTAATTACCTAGATAATTATAATTAACATGAATTTCAAATACCAAAATATAATTAGTGTTAGAGATTAATTTTAGAACAATTAAGCATGTTGAAATTAGAGATTAATTTTAAAATGGTTTAATAATATAAAGGAATAAAAAATATAGGGTTAATCATGGGACATTAGTTAAAATTGGGAAATTAGGGGTTAATTCTTGGGATAATTATGAAATAACTTAGGGATAACTTAAAATTCAAGGGAGATTTCTAGGGTTTAGGGATGAAAAATCAGGGATAAGGGATATGGTCTTTGGGGTTATAATTAAACTTCTAATATATTTTTTTTATTGGCTTAAATGCACTTTTGGTTCCTTAGTTTGGGCAAATTAAACAATTGATCTCCATATTACAAAACATGCGAATTTGGTCCCTTAAGTTAGATCCACTTTATATTTACTTGGTCCCCCATACAATTCTGATGACGTGTCATGTTTTTTAATGAGGTGACATGTAGCAATGGAATCCATGTCATCAAATTGTAATATTTTATTTCTAACTAGATAATTTAATTCAGAAACTATTAAAATGAATTATTTAAATTAAAGAAACAAATTAAAAATTGATGGAAATAGATTATATATTTAGGTCAAGCATTTTCCCCAATTCACACCTTCGCTGTCTTGAAAGTAAAAAAGCCTAATCCCCATTGAAACCGTTCCTTCATAACAAGCGAAATTCTACAATCCCTCAATCTCAACCATAGTCCAACGCGTTCAATAGTTACCATCGAAGCTGTGTAGCTATGTTTCAGAGGTGTTTGGTTTGACGAAGATGACGAACTCAACAAGTCAAAAAGAGAGAAACGAAGCAGTCAAATGATGTGTAAGGTATGTATCACTGTCCTTGTGGTAATGAGGTTAATGTATTGTTGTGGTCCCTTGTTTTAGAGGTGTCAGTTTATGTTTTGTTTACTTAGTGTAATGTTGTTGTCGTGCTTGTGGTCCCATATATTTACTTAATGTGTTGTTGTTGTTGTCGTGCTTGGGGAAGACAATGTACAATGTACAGGGTTTAAGAGTGCAGATGTTAACCTTGAGGCTGATTGTGAAGATGTTCTGCATGATACTAAAGTTGATGAAGCTGTAGGAGATACTAATTATAATAATTTACTTCTTATGTTGAATATTATTGTATGATTTTTTTACTGTTGTGGTTGGATTCTGTAGAAAATCAACATTTATGGAAACTTACTCCCACATTGTGTTTCCAACCAATGGACCACAATTGTGGACTGTAGCTGATGTGAATAAAGTGGCACCACCTGTTATGAGAAGAGCTATTGGAAGGCCAAAAAATAGAGAAACAAAATAAATGATGAACCTAGAAATCCTCACATTCTTCCAAGAAAGTTTTCAACTGTCACATGTGCAAAATGTGGTGCTATGGGGCATAACAAGAGGAGCTACAAGGGAAAAAGGTCTTCAGAAAGGGCTATTCCAAAGGGTGGCAATAAACAAAAGAAGCCTAGGAAAGTGAAGGCTAACTCTAAAGAAAAATAAACAGAAATTGGTCAAAGTTCACAAGTTCCTCAACCAACTCAAGAGTAGTGTCCTCTATTGTTTAAATTATTGTAATGTAGTCTAGGTTTATTTTGACTCAAGTTCTGTCTTGAGTGTTATTTTGGTTGGTATTTTGTCTAAAAAATGTTATTTTGGTTGGTATTTTGTCTAGACAAAGCTGTTACTGTCAAACAATGTTACTATCAAGCAATATATAAGGCATGTTTATGGAAAATTTAAAGTATGTTTATGGTATTCATTCAATGTTACTATCAAGCAATATATATGCATGTTTATGGAAATTATAAAGTATGTTTATTCTGGTGTATGTAACATATCTGGTGTATGTATCAGACTGCTATAAGCAAATTATAGGTGTGGTAATTGTTTATTAACTTATAGGTCCACTGTGTAATTATAAGCCAAATTATAGGTCCACTATCAAATTATAAGGCATTGTAATTGTTTCGTCTAATTACAGGTCCACTGTCAAATTATGAGGCATGGTAATTGTCATGTCAACTTATAGGTTCTTTGTGTAATTATAAGCCAAATTATAGGTCCACTATCAAATTATAAGGCATTGTATTTGTTCTGTCAAATTACAGGTCCATTGTTAATTCATTATAGGTCCATTAACTTTCAAATTATAGGTCCATTATTCCACTATCAAATTATAAGCCATTAACATTAACATTAACTTTCAATCATTAACACAAAAACATGAATACCATAAAATTACATGTCCATTATTCCAGTATCAAATTATAAGCCATTGTTAGGTCATTACAAGTCCATTATTCCACTATCAAATTATAAGCAATTGTTATAACATTAACATTAACTTTCAACCATTGACACAATAACATGAATACCATAACATTAACTTTCAACCATTAACTTTCCACCATTACATCAATGTTATGTCAAATTACAATGAATTTTACAAATACAACATAACATCATCACATGAATCCAAGGTAACCAATACATCAATCATTACACCAACAGTCAACATAAAAACCTAATCAACTATATCCTATTTTGTCATTGTTGTTACAACAAATGCAATAAACACTACAAATAACAAAATCCAGGTAATCTTCAACTGTTTCTTCAGGATCTTCACCTTCATCTCCTTGGCTTTGTGGGTGTTAACCATCACCTTCTCCTCGTTCAAGTTCTTTACCAATGAAGAAATTATTTGTTTTGCTTTAGGATCCATTTCCTTATCCAACCAAGCAAAGTGAGTGCATTTTTTGTATCCTTGAATCTTATACATCCCACAACCATAGAAATGGAGGCCTGGATTTGAATACGTCTATGTCGTCATCAACGGAGCATCGATACCACACTTGCATACGTACCTTGAACGACTTGAGGACCTGCTTCCATGGCTACAACCGGACTGCTGAGACATTTTAATGGAAGGATTTGATGTTAACTTCAAGAAACTGGGTGAGAATATGACGAACAGTGATTTGGGGAAGAAGAAGACGAAGAAAAATTCAAAAGGGGAAGAGGAAGACAAACAATTTAATCTGATTAATTTTAATATAGTATCCATAATTTATAAACAATTATGTTTATGTTATATGTAATTAAAAAACATGACATGGAAAACATTTGGTGACATGGAAAAAATATAGGGTTGTCACCTCATTAAACAACATGACACATCATTAGAATTGTATGGGGGACCAAGTAAATCCAAAGTGGATCTAACTTAAGGGACCAAATTCGCAGGTTTTGTAATAGGGGGATCAATTGTTTAATTTGCCCAAACTAGGGGGAACAAAAGTGCATTTAAGCCTTTTTTATTATATATATATATATATATATATATATATATATATATATATATATATATCACTATGGATTATTTTCTTAAATCAAAGTAATGAGATTTTTGCAATCAACCAAAGGGGATAAAATCAATCTAACACACTTCAAATCATAAGTCCTCTGCCCTTGAGCATTGAAGCATTTTTTTAAAATTAAATATTTCTCCGCCTCCGACGCATGAGAATTTTTCATGAGATAAAAACAACCAACCTCAATAAACTTGAGGGTACGTAGACATAGAGTTGTAAGACTCTAGCGAGTACAAATAATAAAAAAAATGTTTTTAGGTTTTCTCTCTGTAAAAATTAAAATAACTTTTTGTTAATAAATTAATAATTAAATCATGGGTAAATGATAAGCAAACATATCTTAAGAACACACTAACCCTAGAATTAGAGGAGGATCCCAGTGAATACAATGGAGGTGAGGGGCACCTAGTACCTTCCCCTTGTTTAACCGACTCTCGAACCTAGTCTCTCAGCTTTAGTTTTTAGGTTTTATCATTGTTTCATTTTTCCTTAGGATCAAATAAAGGATGATGGAGACTCTGTCATTTTTCCGACCGCGACAGCTGCCGACTCTGCTGGAATGAAAATATTGAAAAAAGAGAGTTTGTCCTTGTTAGAACAAGATTTGCTCATAACATATGTTTTGATGATAACAAAAGTATTAAAAGAACAATGGTTTATTTGATGTGTGTTTTATTTATGTAGGTTCTTGTACATAAATAATCAGAATCTGTTTTACTTAGACACACTTGGGATTTACTTCATTGCTAGCTTCTGGTGGCCGAGTCTGAAGAACAATTGCTAGTGTGGCTTAGCGCAGACTCTGAGATGAAGGCCTCAGCATTAAAACGAGTTACTACACTTGGTAATTGTATATCAACATCTGGTACCATTCAGAGTTGGTGATAAAACTGTGGATTCCGTATTGGAGAAAGTAAGATATATTGTCTTATCAGCTTGTCAGCTCGAGTCTACAAGATTGCAAGGCTGAAGAAAGGCTGGCACGCTCTACGGATGTCTGGTCCCAATGACTCTATCAGTAAGAAACCTCTTGAAGACTCAAAGGTTAAACACATTACACACTGGATTTAGAATCTGTTGTGCATCTATCTTCAACGTCTCTTGTATTATGGAGTAAAGGCAAAAACACTTGATCAAGTCACTTCCTCAATGGCTAGTTTCTTCAAAGGCTATATATATATATATGGGTGAAGATTCAAGTTTGAATCTTAACAAGGATTCTTCTCATGAAGGAGTAGCAAGATCAAGAAATTATCAACTCTAATGTAATATGCAGAGTTTCTGTTTTAGGTTGTAATTGTAAAAGCCTTAAGTCTCTTGCTTTGTGCTTGAGTAAAAGTCTTGTCTCGTTGGGATTCAAGCAACAAGTCTTGAGCCAAGATGCTTAAGCCACATAAGTCTCATTGCTTAAGTACTTGAGCTGTGAAAGTCTTATTCAGCTAGTTTGATTGAGCAGTGGGGAAAACTCTGTCTGAAGGGCGTGAGCAAGAAGTCTCAAGAGAGCTTGAGCAAGGGGAAGTCTCAGTCTGATGACCAGAAGAGCAGGTGGCTCAGTTAGACGGCGTGAGCAAGAGAATTCTTAGACATGTGCTATAAGCAGAGGGGAAGCCTCAACCTGGAGACCTTGGAGCATGTGGCTCGGTCAGAAGGTGAGATCAAGGGAAAGTCTTAGACATGTGCTCTAAGCAAAGGAAGTCTCAAACGATTGGTCTGAGTAGGTGTAAAAGTCTTATGCAGAAGCATAAGCGGTTGTAATCATGAAGTGGTTATAATGAAAATCTCTTGTGAGGCAAGGGGACTGGAGTACTCTCAGTTAGGAGAGGAACCAGGATAAATATTTTGTGTCTTCTGCTGTTATTTTATTTACTTCTGTTATATCCACTGTTAATGAATTCAACAGAATTTGAACACTAGTTCTGATTTTGATACTCTGATCAGAAGTTAAATTAAAGAAAACGCAAAACACAATTTAACCCCCCCCCCTTTCTTGTGTACTTTTCACACCTTCAAATGGTATCAGAGCATGGTCTGTGCTTAACACTTAACAGTGGCGTAAAGAATGGTCCAATTAGAAAAGTATATTTCTTCTTCAAGAAGGAATCAAGTGCCACATGAAAATATCATACGGCTTTTCCTACCATATTCAAATGGATAACTCCACTCAATTTAAATGATGGAAAAGCTAAACATATTTTTAACTCATTGGTATTGATAACGGGCTGTTGATGGTCTATAGAATATCTTTGAAAGAGGTATTACTATAGAAGTTGATGGTTGAAAATCTCTTTCAACAACTCAGAAGATGCATATTGAATATCATCAGAGGTAGTTGCATTCTGGTAGATGCTCTATCTTACTTCTGAGTATATCAACATCATTGATATGTTTGATGCTTGGACTATCTTTGAATTCTTGTGCTCAGATTTGTGGGGATCGGTTTTTGAAGCTTGAAGTAGTTGCACTTCATCTAATCTTTTCAAGCAAATTCTGAGAAGATTGTTCTTTGACTTAAATCTAAAGTCACAGTTTTTTTTTATGTTTACATCTTGAATCAGCTGTATTCTCAAGATTTGTCTCGCAATATTCAAAGAAAAGAAATGAAGTTAGATGATGAAAAACTATTCAACAGATCACCTTCTCAATTTGGCTCAGTTCTTTGGAATGGCTGATGATGAGAGACTTAGGTTTCTTATCAGAAGTACTTCCATACTGATTGAATGGGTTGTGATATTTGTTGTTAGAAGAGTAACTTCAGAAGTTTCTTAAATACTTGTATTTCAACTAATCTCCCAGATCTAAAAGCAAGAAGAAACACTACCAGAACCTAATATTAGATGTTCTTCAATGTATAGTCTTTTGAAGCTGATATTAGTGCAGGATACAAGTGAAAAGAAGCATTTGTGTTCTGAAATAAAAATCAAGTATTGAAGAGCAAGAGATGTTGTTAAAGCTATCTTGCTTCAAAATATTTGATAATGTGGAGTTTGTTCTTTAAGGTGATATCTTAAGAAACTCCATTGCTTCTTAGTTGAGGATCATCATGGAAGTTGTTTTAAAAGACATTTATATGAGAAATCTTCAACTTCTCTTTGAGTTATGTCCGTCGTACTAAGACAATACTTTAATCTGCTTTATGTCAATCTCTGATAGCTAACATCATCTGGTTATGAGCTTTTCAATGATTTCAAAGTCAAAAGATTTAATCCCAGATAATGAGATTAATGACATTGCTTAGAACAAGATTTTGTTCCTATCATATCTCATTCTAGACTTATACTCTGGAGTGACTTATGATTTTGTTATTAGATTGAGATGTAAGGTAAAGAAGAGTCTGTTTGTACTTACATGTATGGTCTTATAGAAATATGAGTATCATAATGTATCTGCTATAGATATCAAGGAAAGAAGCAGAGGCATCTTCCATAAGGTTGTTTATAACATTTATTGGAAAAAGAGCTAACAACCCATATTCAAGTACTGGTGGTACTGAATTTGGTGAGAGTAGTGGAATCAATGGTTAGAAAGCCATTGAATCAGAATCCACTCAAAGCTGTGTTTAGACTCTATTGGTCAAGTCTGAATACTTAATCGAGTTTGGCCAAACAAAAAAAAGCAAAAAAAGAGGTATGCTTGTTCTTTTCTGGTTTACCTTTTGATTCAATGAAACATTTGTATAGATATAAATACAAAGTTTTTGTTAGACTTCTAGAGAAGTTCTTTTGTAAAGAAAAACTTCAGAAATCTTTAAGAGGAAACTCTGTTGTGTTTGTCTATACTGAATGTCTTATTAAGCCAAATAATGATCATATTTATGGAAATAGTTTTCTCACTTTTGTGTTGATATTGTTGCTTGTTAGCTGTCTAAAGAGGACAATTCAATATTCATCTATCACTCATGACTCTTGTTTCAAGATAAAGTGCTAGTTCTGAATAGAACCTTAGAGACTTGTGACTGACAGATGATATCTCTGTCTAAGTCTAGATCTACTAGACTCTGGTGGATGATAGCTTCTGAAAGTTATCAATTTCTGAGATTCAGAAGAAGGTTCTTTTTTACTGTCATAACAGTTTAAGTAAAAAGTTTTTCAAAAACTTTTATAATACTTAACTTTTCATAAAGGTGAAACTCGTCTAGTGTAATTGAAATATTTGCTGGATAAAAACCATTGGGTAATGATGTTTTCTCTTTTGGTACTTGCTGTTACTATTCCCTATCTTGTGAAACATCTTTGTGTCCTTTCTCTGACAAAATTCTTATTCTTGTAAGATTCTTGTTCAATTCTTCTTCTTCTTCTTCTTTTTCTTCTTCTCTTCTTCTTGGTTGTGTGATGATTAAACCAAACCTGAGATGAGTTCTTCAGTTAATTCTCCTTTGAACCAGTTACTTGTCATCAATGAAAAGTTTGTGAATTTTGATGAGTTGCTTAAGATTTTTCAACTTCTGGAAGACTGTGTCTAAACAAGGTTGTAATGACTACTTTGAGATACTCTGTGGTTTCACTTATCCAAGTCTTGTCAAAGAGTTTTGGATCAATTCCTCTATTGTTGAGCTGAATTTTGAGTATGTTATTCTGTCTAGAGTAATTGGTGTTTCTATCACAGTAACCTCTAAAGCGATTACAAATGTGATCAATTGTGAGGATATTGGAGAAATCCCAAGAAATCTTGTTTGGGAACACTATCTTCCTTCGTGGCGTATCTTTGTAGACCCATCTAATACATCAGAGGTCTCAAATCTTCTTCCTGGTGCTGTTGTTTGGAATCAGATTCTAAATTCAAACTTACTTCCTAAGGATAAGTATTTAGACCAAGTGGATCCTATTGAAAAAGATCCGCTTCTACTTCTTAATTCACATTTGAAGATTGATCTTCCTTAAGTTATGTTTGACCATCTGAAGAGGTCTCTTTCTTCTTTTCAAAAGGGAAAGATCTTCTTCATTCCTTATGGACGAGTTATTTCTGAAATACTTGTTCAACAAGGGGTTAACATAAGTTTTAAGGCTAGGTCTTCCAAGATTTGGAGAGACAAGTTTGAAGCTATCTATGAAAGATTCTGATGTTAGATTTCTGCATAGTTATGCTTTGAATGTTCTTGAAATCTTTGTATTAAGCATCTTATTAATAAATTCAGAGTTTGCTCATACTTGTGTTCAATTTTAACTGATTAATATTTATTCTTGTTGTTCAATGAGAATCAGAAATAGATAAAAGAACTCAAATGTTTGCAACTTATATTATTAATAAAAAAGAAGCTATTACAAGGCAATTAGATTTTCTAGTCTAATGGATGAGCCCTAAGGAATTCCCTAGGATCATCTGACATGTTTAGATTATCTAAGAAATCTTGTCATTATTCCTTAGCAAACTCCAAAGCCTCCTTTCTCAGTTTGTTTCTGCGTCTAGATCCAGAAGATCTTCTTCTTCTGTGAGTCTTCACAAAGGATGCTGAAGAGGAGAGCACTTCTAAAGCTATCTGCTTGCTTACAGATTCTTTAGCTACTACATTGTTTTGATTTGCTTGAGTTATTGCATTCAGTAGTGATGCCTTCCTGAAATCTCTCTTTGGAACCCAGATTTGCTTTTTCTTATACATCTTGGTGTTTTAGAGATTAAGTGATGATGGAAGAAAACTTACTGGAGTCCTTTTAAAGACGTGTTACACACATTGTCTTGAGTTTAATATTATTTAAGTACTGATTAAATCTTATCAATATTCTAATAATGACTCTTGGAAATGTGATCTAGTAGTCTAACCTATTAAGATTCTCTGAATAACTATGAGTTTATGTTTGATTTGTTTTAAATGTCGTTTCTGTGTCAGTTTCACTTTTTTAATGTACCTTCAGAAAATCTAAAGAAATTACTGGAATGTACTTGCATGCTAAAGTAGTATTGGTCAGAAAAACTATTTCATTAATATTAAACTGATGGATTACAAAATTAAAAAAAAAAAGGGGTACAAGGTGATTCTAGAAGAGATCCCTAGCTAATGCATCTCGTGCCCAGCGGGGTAGTGAGCGATTTTGGATGTGGTTGCGAAGCACTACCGCTCTTTGGTATCTACAGCTCGATTCATTTTTTATCCTATTGAAGCTGATGAAGGAAGGGAAATAGATGTCTCAAATTAACCCTGCTTGCAAACTGAGGTTAAACAGTCAAAACTGTTGGTTTACAGATGCTACAAAGATTCAGGGTCTCTATTAGGTTTATTTTTTTTAAAAGTAGTGTTCGGTCGATGGGTGGGAGGTTAAGATGTTAGGACGGATGTATGAAAGTATGGGATTTTGGGTTTTTGTTTAGTGTGCTCGCTAAGATTTTTCTTTCAATCTTATGCCTACGTATTCCCGTTTTTTCCAAAACAGGGAAATCAGAGCGATCGTAGTTCCTTCTATTCTATGGGAGGAAGTGGTGTTTTGGTGTCTTGTTCAAAGCCCAAGACGTGAAGCTAAAGAGCCTATTTGTATCTTGTTCAAAGCCCAAGATATGAAGCTAAAAGGGTTTGACTTTAGAGAGAATTTGTCATCTCTAAAGAGGGGTTTGTATGTCACAACTATTTATAAAGGAGAATTACTTTAACCGGGATGTGCGAATCCGACAATGCCATAATTATCTTTATAGGGGACTTCCAACCTGAAGGAGAAGACTTTAACTCAGTGTAGAGCAATGCTATATTTCCTTAGGAATTTCTCATGCTAAAAGAGGGACAGTGGCATGGATATAGATGATCCAGAGAGAGAAGCTAAAAGGTTTTGATTCAACAGGAGAATCTTTTGTATCTCGTACGAAGCCCTAGATGGAGGCTAAAGATGGTGATTGACTCAACGAGGGAGTCTCTTAGTATCTCGTATAAAGCCCGAGATGGAGGATAAAAGGTTTTGACTCAACAAGAGAGTCTTTTGTATCTCGTACGAAGCCCGAGATGGAGGCTAAAATTGTTACCTCCGCTGGGGAGAATCATTGTACAAAGCCCAAGAGGAGGCTATGGTGACTGTTTCAGTTGAGTGACAGGTCCAGTATGCTGATTTAAAGAGAAAATCAGTTCTTATATGAGTAATGTTGTACTCATGGATTTTGATTCGAGGATCAGGGATATTTCCTGTTCTTTAAGGAAGTGGGAAATCCGAAGGGTATTGAGACTGTCCGAGTCTACGGGGTTTCTTCCTATTTTTGAAGGGAGCTTGAGAATGTCTTTGAGACTCAAGGAAATTAGACTGTCCAAGTCTAGAGTTTCATCTTTTGTACCATGCATTGGGAAACGGTAGTAGACTCTTGGAAAGTCTGCTCTATTCAGATGACTGATTTCTGTTCCTATACCTCTCGGAGGTCGTCGGGACAATTTGTACGAAGCCCAAGAGGAGGCTGGAAACTTTTAAGAAGCCGATAGGTCCTTGTATGAAGCCCAAGAGGAGGATATCATTCCCGGAGGAAGAATCATTATACGAAGCCTAAAAGGAGGCTGTGAATACTTCTAAGAAGCCGACGGGTCCTTGTACTAAGCCCAAGAGGAGGCGGGGATGCGTTTAGGAAGCCGATGGGTCCTCAAACCTCGAGAAATTCAAGACAGGCTATTCACAAGGAATAGATCAAGCCAGGAAAGTCCGAGAATTTGGAATAAACTCAAGAGATGTAATTCACGGAGAAGAGATCATCTCTGGGGAATAGAGTTTCTTGACAAGTGCTTTTAAGAAGCATGTGGGTCCCTAAACCCCGAGAAATTCAAGACAGGCCATTCACGAGGAATAGATCAAGCCAGGAAAGTCCGAGAATTTGGAAGAAACTCAAGAGATCCAATTCACGGAGAAGAGATCATCTCTGGGGAGTAGAGTTTCTTGACAACTTCTACGAGTGACAGTCTATGAAAGGGTTCACCGAGAATGCTGCCTTTCATGTCTCCATATTGTTTAACCCCAAGAGGAGGGAAGACTGTGTCTGGTAATCCTATGGGGATCTAGTTTTAACTATTTAAGAGTGATCAATGGGCTTAATGCTAAAGGTAGTTGCCGGGGAAACTCTAAATATCAATACTATTATTACACAGTTGATATGAGTTTATGAAAGAAGACTTACAGCGAAACAGCCCCACAATACAGTTATATGTATATGAAAGCGGTAAATGAAAGCGGATAAACACTTACTCGGTTGTAGAGTTCCATGTTTGGTTAGTTGTTCAACAAAGATAGATTGAAAAACAACAGTATATTCAAAATCAAAGGAGAAAGTGTTTTGAAAAAGAAAGATTTGGGGCTTACAGCTCAAGGAGAGGCCCAGGGTTTTATCAGTGAGCGCACTGTTTGAATTTGTACAGAGGGACTTATACAAGTGACTGAGGCCCAAAAATTGTTTTCTGTACAAAGGGATGGGTCTTACACTCTCTCAAGAGGCCCAAAAGGTTTAAAGAAAAAGAATGGGGCTTATAACACGAGGGTAGGCCCAAAGTTTGTTTTTCCGTTTGAAATGACGATCGCGCCGAGATTTTCTTTTAACGCGAAGGGGATTATACAATATCTGAGGCCCAAAATGTTTTGGTTAAAAAGGGGTTGGGTCTTACACTCTAATAGAGGCCCAAAAGTTTTTGAATGGGTCTTATAGCTCGAGGAGAGGCCCAGGTTTGTTTTTCAACGGACGATGATTGCGTCGAACTTTTTGAAATACAACGAAACTTATACAATAAGTGAGGCCCAAAATAGGTTTGTATTTACAAAGGATTGGGTCTTACACTCTATTAGAGGCCCAAAGTTTTTGAAAATGATTTATGAGGGTTGAATTAATCCAAAAACCCTAATTTGTTTTCAAAATGTATTTTAATTGAATAAAAATTCATTTAAAATGATCAAAATTGTTTAACATATGGAAAACAAATTGTGATCTTGGATTAATGCTTCCAAAATTAAGTATTTACCTACAAAACAATTAGAAGTCATTAAAAGTTGCAAAATCAAGATGGAAAAAATATTCAAAATGTCAAGAACAATTAAAATATTAATTCTTTGCAAAAATATCAATTATATAAAATAAATAATATTTTTGGGATTTTTTGGGAAAATCAAATATTTTAACATTTTTGTGAATTATTAAAAAAAGAATCAACTCAAAATCATTAAAACTCAGAGAGAAATTAATTTTTGAATCAATTAAATATAATCACAAAATTCAAATATTTGAATTTGTGAAAAATGGCGCCAAGAACAGCTGAAGAACACGCGCGTTTTTCAGCTTTGCCCAGATTTGCATTTTCTATCCAATCTCATTGAATACTTGATCATATCATGCAATCCACATACCAATCAACTCGTTTCAACCTCACGATCATGTCTATAGTAATTAATTTCATTTAAATTAAACATAAAACAAGAAATCACGAAAAATCCTCAAGAACCCTAAATTCTGCATGAAGGCTGGGATTTTTAATACACGATTCAAACAAAGCAATTACTTGAGGGGAAACATTCCATGCATGATTATGAACATTTGGCAAAAGTATTGTGCGAGGAAATATGCATAGATTGAGAGATGACCAAGTTTAGGCTTACCTCTAGGTCGTGACAGCAAGAGCAAATTGATTTCTGAGTTGGAGGTGTTACAGATGAGTTGTGATGATCTGAACAGCTTCCCTACACCCTATGAAGTGTGTTTGAATGCTTGGACTAGATGGAAATTGGCTGGATCACTTCATGGTATCTCAACTGCACTTTGGTTAAAACCTTGAGCAATTGACTGGTGATTCTGAGAAATCAGTGTTCTATATGTTGTTTAAGTGTTTGATCAACTCACATATGATGTATATGAGGTATGTGTGTGTGATTGGTTTGAGTGGAATTGCTCTCTAATGAAAAACCCGATAGTGACTTGCTAAGAAAGGCATTTTTTAGAGTGAGAAGTGGATTTTAAGAAAGACAAGTGTTGTAGGCCTTTGGTGTACTTAAACTAATCACAATTGAGCTCTATTTATATTAGAGTAAGTTTGTTTTGCAAGGAATAGTGAATGGCAACTGCTGAGTAGGTTTGGCCAATGTTGGCAAATGAAAATCTAAGTCTCCTCTAGCCATTGACTAAAGGTTAGGGCACAGGCTGCTGGTCCCCTTGGTCTTGGATAAGTTTTGACTGAATTCAGTTGTGAATGGCTCAGTCCATGCCACCTTGATGCTTCCATTGAATGCTCCAATCCAAAATTGGAGTCTTGTCCCTATCTTGGGCAATTCTAGGTTTAGCATGCTATTTCTTGTTCCAAGGACTTTGGAGGCTTGGCTCAGTGATTGTCCCCTTTAGATTCAATCCTCAGATGTGTCCAAGGTGATGACAATGCTTGGAATCGGCTGATTTTGCCAAATTGACCAAAAGTGCAAAAATCTGCCTTGCCTTGGCAGATTTCAGCAAGGCAACTTGCCAATGTCATATCTCATAGCTCAAATTGAATTTGGTGATGTTCTTGGCCATTTTGGAAAGCCCTTACTTGATACAACAACTGTTTGATCATATTTGGTTTTGATACTTTTGGGATCCAAGTGAAAAATGCCCCTACATTTGTAAAAAAGTAAGGCAAAATCTGACTTAGTGAAATTTTCACTAAGTGTTGGAACAAAGTGACTTTTCTTGATTTTGATCACTCCATAACTCAAAATCCACGAGGAATTTGGACATAGGTCAGTATGAAGCTTTTGTAGAGGGCAACGAGATCTACAAATCAAGCCTTGGATGGAAAAAAATGGCTTTGTGGTTTAGGAGTTATGATCCTCCAAAGTTGGTATCTTTGTCATTTTTTTCCATAACTTAGAAAATTTTCTAAGTTTTTATGGTTACCCCTTTTACAAGTTATCCCATTTTCTTTGATTTTTCTTGATGAATTATGATTCAAATCATACATAAACATCATTTTAGGGTTAAAAATCCATTTTTGTGAAAAATCTCAAAAAGTCAAAGTTGACTTTTGTGAACAGTTGACTTTTTATCCGATGAATTCCAAACTGTGCAATTCTTCAGGAAATCATGTCCTTGACCTAAATCAAACTTGATGGGCATGTTCTATGGGTGTTATAGGGTATATTGAATCATGTCTTAGGGCTTGGGAGCATGTCCTGGTCAAAAGTCAAAGTTACAGTTGACTTTTCCCGCAAAACCCTAACTGTGGTTCAGATGAAATTGAAACTTGTTGCTCAAGCTTCTTGGATCAATCCATTGTTCCAAATGGATCAATATGGCATATTGGAAATCCTCAAATCCTCTCTTGAGGTCTTGGTTCATAATTGGTCCCAAAAGTCAACTTAAGGGTGAATTAGGTCAAGAAACCCAAATTCCTGATTTTTTATGAATGCATCCCCTGAGGCAAAATTGACTGGATGATTGAGTCCATGAGGTTCCATGGAGTATATTAGGTTATGTTTTGGATCATTGGCCCATGCCCAGAGGAAAATTTCCATCTGGAGGCCCTGGTCGATCAAAACCCTAATTTGGTGACACTGGCGATCTTGAGGCTTGATCCACCTAGAAGGGAGCATTCTTGTGCTTAATCCTTGAAGTGGGAGTCCTTTTTGATCCTTTGTGTATGTTTGAGGGTGTAGACAAGTTGAAGATCATGTCATTCCTTGATTGATCCTTTGTCTAAAAGCTCTGAGAGGGCTTGAAACCCTAATTTTGATAGTAGTGAATACTCACCCATCTTTGGGGAGACTGATGAGGCATAATGACACACCCATATTGTGATGATGATTTTCGCAATGATGCGAAATCTTATTGGTCAAAATTTGGGGTATGACAGATGCCCTTATTTAATCTTCTTGGACACGAAGGTGTGAATGACGAAGGTATTCGGGCATTCGGGGTGCAAGAGGATTAAATATCGGAATACCCGAAATTTTGATGGTGGTTATGAATGGCATATTGTATTCATCTTCTTTTGCTAAGCAATGATGCTTAGAAAAGGTAAACTTCCCCTCGATCCTGGTCTTCAGCCAAGGAACTGGTCTCAGTTTTCTTTTGAAATGAACTTCCCCTCGATCCTGGTTTCCTACCAAGGAACTGGTCTTAGTTTCTGATTTAAACTTCCCCTCGTTCCTGGTGTCCTACCAAGGAACTGGTCTTAGTTTCTTTTGTCAATAAACTTTATTGACAAGGGACGCTATTCGTAGCGGTTTTCCTCAAACTTCTCGCCAAATCTTCTTGGGGAGATGCCATTTGACAGAAAAAGTTGACGTCAGACTTGCTGGGGAATCCAGTCGTCTAAGTTGTAGAGGTGCACAAACTTCTCTGTTGGAGACGCCATTTGTTTCTACTGGGGAAAGCAGGTCTCTTGAGAGACGGCTTTCACGCTTGGAGTTGTTACATCATACTTTTCTCGAGATCTTCTCGGAGAAATGCCATACGATGTGATCCAATTTTGAGGTGCCGATGACCTTTTCATCAGTGATTATTTCGGAGAAAAACTGCTGTATCACCGAATCTCTGATTATGAGGCTTTCTCTCGGGATTTTCCTTAATCCGGGAAAGCAAGGATATCATCTTCAATGGCGAAGAGTGATATCTGTTGAAAGTTTCTCTGGTTTTTCAGAGGTTCAAGTTATCAAAGTGGTCCAGGACCTATCTTCATTTTAGAAATAACTGGAGGCGAGATTGTTCAGATTATTCACTTCCTGACGAGGAAAGAATCGACAACTCGATTGAGAGGACTTTTATCACTAGGGGATAAGACCGACCAGAGTGATGCAATATGAAATGTGAATGTAAATAAATAATGCATGATGTATGTATGTATATGCTGACAAAACTGACGCGACATACAAATTAACGGATGAACACGACTGGATACTCGGCAACAGTGGGAGATGTAAAGTATCACTTGTTCACGATAGCAATCCTACCTTGCTTAGGAGAAGTAGTCCTCGCGGGGAATACCGTTAATCGGGCTTAGGAGATAAGAACTCTGCCGAAGAGGTCAGATGGAATAGTCGCATCCGACACTGTTGATCCTTCATTCAGGTGCACTGGCGTAGAAGGAGTACTTTGATTCTGCACTTTGAAGTTCGCTTACTTCTGGAGAAGTGGTTGATGCTCTTTTGATGTTCAACAGGTGCACTGGCGTAGAAGGAGTACTTTGATTCTGCACTTTGAAGTTCGCTTACTTCTGGAGAAGCGGTTGATGCTCTTTTGATGTTCAACAGTCAAAAGAAATTGCCATCTTTATTTTAAAGCAGAAAAAGTTTTACAAGTAAATTCACTTTTTGTTTTATTTCAAGAATCGTTAATTATATTAAAATGTCATTCTGTAAAGCTAAAACAAATGAGAATTACAAACAAAAGCACAAGGGCTCAAATTTTATTGATAAGACGGAGATCAGCCAAACGCATGATTCCAAAGAGTATTTACAAAGTTAGGAAATGGTAATTTACAGGGAAAAGGGCTACGTTGAAACATAACGACCACTATCCTTCTACCAACTTTGAATTCGGGGCATCCTGAGCTTCTGTCGAAGATGACCGTGACTGGAGTTTTTTTTATGGACGACGTAACTGCTGCTGAGGGATTTGCCCCTTTGTTGAACGTAGTTACTTGCCATTATCCCTAACTTTTGCCTGGATTGTACTGTGATGTTTCCAATCCACCGGAATGATTTTTTTTATTTTGTCTCTAAATTTTGCCTGGACCGCCCTTTTGGGTTTTAAATCCACCGAGACGTTTTTTTTAGGCGAAGTATTTCTTGACTACATTAACGTTTGTGGGGTAGGAAAATTCTTCTCCGTCCATGGTTGCAAGTCTCAAGGCGCCGTCTGAGAAAGCTTTCGTGACCACATAGGGGCCATCATAATTCGGAGTCCATTTACCCCGAGAATCAGTGAGAAATGATTGTATCTTTTTGAGCACAAGGTCTCATTTCCTGAAGACGCGAGGTCGGACCTTTTTGTCGAACGCCATCTTCATTCTCTGCTGATACAACTGACCGTGGCATAGTACCGTTATTCTCTTCTCTTCGATCAAATTCAGTTCGTCGTGTTGACTTTGACACCATTCAGCTTCTGTTAGCTTAGCTTCCATCAATACCCAGATTGATGGGATCTCTACCTCGATGGGGAGCACTGCCTCCATGCCATATACTAGAGAGAAAGGGGTTGACCCTGTTGAAGTGCGAACAGATGTTCGATAACCGTGAAGAGAAAAGGGTAGCATCTCGTGTCAGTCTTTGTAGGTTACAACCATCTTTTGAACAATCTTCTTGATGTTCTTGTTAGCCGCTTCTACTGCTCCGTTCATCTTGGGTCGGTAGGGAGATGAGTTATGGTGTTCGATCTTAAACTCTGCGCACAACTCTTTCATCATCTTATTGTTCAAGTTAGATCCATTATCAGTAATGATCTGGCTCGGAACACCATAACGACAAATGATATTATTTTTTATAAATCGGACCACAACTTGTCGGGTTACATTAGCGTACGACGCTGCTTCGACCCACTTGGTGAAATAGTCAATGGCGACCAGGATGAACCGATGTCCGTTTGAAGCTTTAGGTTCGATCATGCCGATCATATCGATTCCCCATATGGAGAAAGGCCATGGGGAAGAAGGAACTTTGAGATGTGTTGGTGGTACATGAATTTTGTCGAAGTATATCTGACACTTGTGACACCTCCTCATGTACTTGTAGCAGTCGGATTCCATTGTCAACCAATAGTACCCTGCTCTTAGAATTTTTCTCGTCATTGTGTGTCCGTTGGCATGAGTGCCAAAGGACGCTTCGTGAATTTCTTTTATCAGCATGTCTGCCTCTGGTCTGTCTATGCATCGGAGCAAGACCATGTCAAAATTTCTCTTATACAGTGTATCACCGCTCAGGAACAAACTGCCTGCTAGTCTTCTGAGGGTCTTTCTATCTTTCCTGGATGCCCCAGGGGGGTACTCTTGTTTTTTAAGGAAGCATTTGATATCATGATACCAAGGTTGGTCGTCTATGACTGCTTCAATCGTGAAGATGTAAGCGGGCCGTTCTAGGCGCATTATGTCGATCTTAGGTAGGTCGTTCCATTGACCTACACTAATCATAGAAGAGAGGGTGGCTAAAGCGTCAGCCATGTGATTCTCATCACGAGGGATATGATGAAACTCGACTCTGTTGAAGAAGGGTAACAACCTTCTTGCATAGTCTTTGTAAGGAATCAATCCTGATTGGTATGTGTTCCAATCTCCTTTTATCTGATTGATAACTAGGGCTGAGTCGCCGTATACGTCCAAGTTTTTGATCCTTAAATCAATCGCTTCTTCGAGACCCATAATACAAGCTTCGTATTCGGCCTCGTTGTTTGTACACTTGAATGTAAGTCGAGCGGTGAAGGGAATGTGGGTACCCTGAGGGGTAACAATTATTGCCCCAATTCCATTTCCATAATGATTAACTGCTCCGTCAAAGATAAGTCCCCATTGGGAACCTGGTTCTGGCCCCTCACTGGGTAGCGGTTCGTCGCAGTATTTCATATTTAGGTACATGACATCTTCATCTAGGAAGTCGAACCTGATTAATTCCTGATCGTCAATCGGTTGATGAGCCAAATGATCGGCTAAAATACTTCCTTTAACGGTTTTTTAAGCATGGTACTCTATGTCATATTCCGATAACAACATCTGCCAACGGGCGATTCTTCCCGTGAGAGCAGGTTTTTCAAATACGTACTTGATTGGATCCATTTCGGAGATTAACCAAGTAGTGTGATGAATCATGTACTGGTGAAGACGTTTGGCTGCCCAAGCCAAAGCACAACAAGTTTTCTCGAGCATCGTGTACCGAGTTTCACAGTCGGTGAACTTCCTGCTTAGATAGTAAATGGCAGACTCTTTCCATTTGGTTTCGTCGTGTTAGTCAAGTACACACCCCATTGAGTCTTCCAAGACTGTGAGGTAGATAATCAGTGGTTTTCCTTCCACTGGAGGTGATAGAATCAGAGGATTCAACAGATATTCCTTAATACTGTCGAAGGCGGTTTGACAATTTTATGTCCAAACGCAATCCTGGTTCTTTTTGAGTAACTTGAAAATCGGCGCACATGTGGCAGTCATGAGGAATATGAATCTGGAGATGTAGTTCAAACGTCCCAGGAATCCTCTGACTTGTTTTTCAGTTTTTGAAGAAGGCATTTCTTGAATGGCCTTGACCTTGTCAGGATCAACCTCAATTCCTTTCTGGCTGACGATGAACCCTAAGAGTTTCCCTGAACAGACACCTAAGGTGCATTTGTTGGGATTCAAGCGGAGTTTGTATTTTCTCAGACGCTCGAATAGTTTTGACAGGTGGGTCACATGCTCCTCTTCTGTCTTAGATTTTGCAATTATATCATCGACATACACTTCGATTTCTTTGTGTATCATGTCATGAAACAGAGTAGTCATGGCCCTTTGATAGGTTGCTTCGGCGTTCTTCAAACCGAACGGCATTACCTTGTAACAAAAGGTACCCCATGGGGTAATGAACGAAGTTTTCTCCATGTCTTTTGGCACCATTTTAATCTGATTATAGCCCGAGAATCCATCCATGAAGGAGAAAACTTTGAACTTTGTTGTACTGTCTACCAGCATGTCAATGTGTGGTAAAGGAAAGTCGTCCTTTAGAATTGCCTTGTTTAGATCCCAGTAGTCGACACACATTCTGACTTTTCCATCCTTTTTCAGAACAGGTATGATATTGGCTAACCATTGAGGATATTCTGATGTGGCGAGGAAACCCGCATCAATCTGTTACTGTACCTCCTCTTTGATTTTGATGGCCATGTCCAAATGAGTGCGTCTCAACCTCTGCTTTACTGGCGGACATTCCGATCTTAACGGTAAGTGATGTTCCACAATGCTGGTATCCAACCCTGGCATATCCTGATAGGACCAAGCGAATACATCGGGGAATTCTTTGAGAAGCTTTATCAAACTCTCTTTGGCAGTTGGACTGAGCAGTGCCCCAATCCTGATTTCTTTTCTCTCCTTTTCTGAACCCAAGTTTACCGTTTCCAACGGCTCTTTGTGAGGTTCAATGGACCTTTCCTCTTGTGTGAGTAGTCGGGAGATCTCTTCTGGAATTTCATTGTCATCTTCTTCTTCAGCCTCAAATACCAGGAATTCAAAGTTGGGAGAAGGCATTGGATCGTATGTTTCAACGGGGTTTAAAACAAGCAATCTGCATGACGTGACGATTCGTGTTTAGAAGAGATAGAGAGAATTCAAAAGTGTGTGCAGTGTATTTTTTTATTACTGCTCGTTTTTATTATTGAATTGTTTTTTAGGATTACCATTTTCTGAGAAAAAGCAAAAAGAGAAAACAGCAATAAATGCGGAAATTACAGAACGACGTTATTTTATTAATGAACAAGTCGATCCTTGAAACTACAGCCCTATAAAACAAAACTCTGTCGCTTTGGGCGAAGCGAAGAGGGAAAATTTACAGAAAGCGAGCCCTATCAAAACATCCGTTTCACTTGGGCAGGGTGAAAGGTTAAAGATGGGAATTACTTTGATTGGCGAACGACCTTCGGAGCATCAACGGCAACACATTGACGGCAAACTCCTCGGTGAATCACAAAGTCTGGTACCTTCCTTGATTTGTCTTCAGAAATGACGCTGATTTCTGGTGGAGCAGGATCATTGGAATCTGTCTCCCAGGCAGAATTGTCGTAGGAGAATTCCTCTATTGCATTTTGCATAGCATTTGTGCTCTTAGTTGTATCTCCCCATCCAGTTGGCTGGATATCTTCGAGCCTGATACGAAAGCTTTCGGGAGCGGTGTACTTGACTATATAGTCAAACTTTCCACTTGGTTGTCCCAAGGTGTCCCACACTTCCTTAGAACTGGAGGGGTCATCCCTCTTGATGACGTTGACCTCGGGAAAGGCATAGTTGATGAACTCTAGTCCTGCAAACATTGCAAATTCATCGTCATGTTGAGTAGTTTCAGAATGACCTGAGTGTTGATCCCATGACATGGTGGGGACACAGGTATTCTGTTCAATGATGCTCAGTTGAGTTTCATTACTCGGCTGACTTTTTGGCCCCAAGTCTCCTGGGTAAGGCTGCCACATTGGCAGGCCATCCATTGGGCCATAGTAATTGTGGTCAAAGTTGTCTTTCATCAGAGTGTCCTCCTCTAATGAATTTGGCGGAGCACGACATCCTTCCAGATCACAACCTCCGTATATCATTTTGACATATGACCGTGGTATAAATCTCGGACTCTGTGCGGGATAGCAAAATGGCATAGGCACCTCTTCCTGAGACATATAACCGTCGTTGTTAAGATAGGACTTCCATTCTTCATCTGTGTCGGAGAGATCCTCCTCATTGATAGCATGGACTATTTGAGACACTGGGTGAAGGAAACCTCCACTGTGGAAGAAGTTCTGAATTGGATGAAGACTTTCATCGTTAGCAGCTGTTCGGGTACAGGTTGCAGAAAAACCAAGACCCTTCTTTGTGGTATTGCTAGTAGGAATGACAAGCTGTCCCCATCCTGTTGTATCGGTACTCTCGACTGCTTTAATAGCATCTTTGTATGAGGAAATCGAAGTTCCTCCTCCGGATTGATCGTCCGTGTGTAACGAAAGCGCTTGGAACTGGGTTCCGATTATCCCTTCTGGTTCCACATAAGTGGATGACGATAAATTGCTGACGAGCAAGGCCTGTTCCCCACAGACTGTGATGAGTTGGCCGTTCTGGACGAACTTTAGCTTTTGGTGGAGGGTCGAAGTGACCGCTCCAGCCTGATGTATCCAAGGTCTTCCTAATAAACAACTGTACGTTGCCCGGATGTCCATGACTTGGAAGGTGACTTGGAAAGTGTGAGGACCAATAGTTATGGGAAGGTCAACTTCGCCGATAACCGTTTTTCTGGATCCGTCAAAAGCCTTGACGACGACCTCGCTGGTTCTCATCGGAGGGCCTTTGAATGATAATTGAGTCAAAGTGGACTTCGGCATAACATGCAGGGTTAACCCTGTGTCTACCAGTACGCTGGCTAAAGCATCGTCCTGGCAGTTGACTGTGATATTGAGTGCCATGTTATGACGGCGACCCTCTTCAGGTAATTCCTCATCACTAAATCCCAAGTTATTGCAGGAAGTGATGTTAGAGACAATACTATTGAACTGTCTGATTGTTACATCCTGTCCCACAAAGGCTTGCTCCAAGACTTTCTGTAGAGCCTCCCTGTGCGCTTCTGAACTGAGTAACAGTGATAATACCGAGATCTTTGAAGGAGTTTGTAATAGCTGATCAACAATGTTGTATTCACTCCTTTGGATGAGCTTCAGTATCTCATCATTGTTTTTCAAAAGGTCAGGATTACTGAATTGACCGACTGGTGGATTGGGAGCTTCTGTCTGAAGTTCTTTTTCTTTGTTAGACTCTCCAACTCCTCTGTTAAAGATTCTACCACTCTGTGTTACTCGGCTGATGTCTGCAATATTCACGACGGAGGGTAATGGAATTTCCTTTCCATTCTCAATTATCGTTGCACCGTATTTGTAAGGGATTGCCTTAGCTGATTCATATGGTAGTGGTCCCGGCAGATAGACGACTATGGGAACCTTCTGGTTTTTCTGACCATCGTACGTAATCTCGATCCGTTCCCGGTTGGGTATTCTTGATTCGTCAAGCAGAGGGATAATGGGGAAAAAACCCTAGTTCTTTGATGATCAGAGATGATGACAACGTCCTCAATTTGATTGGCAAGGTAGTTCGGCAACCAATTGATGGGTCCGAAACCTGGATATGGGCGGATCTCTCCACGATCCACCTGCCCCTAGAGAGCTGCTCGCACAAGGTAGCACCCTTGGTTACTTTCTGAACAGACTCCACAACGTTCATAATTGTGTGGTGGCACCTGGCCACGCCCAGTTTGAATACAATGTAACCTCACTAGGTTAGCTTCCACGGGTCGGACATCCCGACTTTGACGCCGAGTGGGGTTTCTGTTATTGATACTAATTTGCTGAGTATCTTCATCCATGTAGATTGGCATCCACCAATGATTTAACAAATGCTGAAGTGCCTCCAGGACAAGGGCACATCCCTGATCGTTTTCGCAACCCGCTTTACAGCTGTGATAATTATGTGATATCAGGAATTCGAGTCGGACCTGCTCAGCATGCAACTCTACCAAGTTGGTATTCATCAAGCGAATGTCAAAGATTTGAACCATATTGATCTGATAGGGATTCCTATCATGGTAGTCCTGGATCCATCCAAGTTCCATCTGACGCTGGAGGGCCTCCTGTATGAAAGAGCATCCCTGTTTGTTTACCGAGCAAGTCAGACAAGAACTGTAATCGTGCCGCGGCAGATTATGATACTAGCTTTGCCTTGAGTGCATTGCCACCAGGTTGACATTCATCACACGAATGTCGTGGTTCTGAATGATGTTGGAATTCGTACAGACCATGTTAACTCCACGAACTCGGTGCTCTTGGATCCCTCCAAGATCCAACTGTTCCTGTAGAGCTGATTGCACCACAGAACATCCTTGATTACTTTTAGAGCAGATATCACACTGATGATAATTATGAGGTGGCACATGGCCGTACCTACTCTGTCTACAATGCATCTTGACCAGATTGGCCCTCAACAAGAGTACATCGTGAATTTGATAGACATTGTTAAATTCTTTCTCAATCAAGTTGACTGCAGCTTTCTCATGTTGAGGCAGTGGGTTTATGAGAACATTGGGATTCGTATCTTTGAAAGATAAGAGCCCGCTCCTAACAAGCTTTTGCACGTCGGATTTGAAATTGAGACAATTCTCTATGTTATGCCCTGGTCCTCCTTGATGATAAGGGCATGTCCGATCCACCTTAAACCAAAAAGGTGGATTTTCTAGTACTGTAAGAGGAGACTTAGTCTGGATGTGCCCCTTAGCTAGTAGTAATGGAAATAGTTCTGCATACAACATGGGTATAGGATCAAACCCTGGTGGCCGCGTTGTACGGTTGTTGCTGTATGGAGGACGAGCCTGCTGAAGAGGCTATTGTGTCCTTTGCTGATTAGGTTGGCTATGCGCAACCTGAGGTTGATACGTAGGAATAGGCGCAGGGCTGATAGCAAGAGTTACAGCTGCTACCGGTTGATAACGTCGCCTTTGCTTTCTGAGAGAGATATTCCCAATATCTTGCTATTTTTTCTTATGGAGAGCACTACCGTATCGTTTTGTACTACTTGATGATCCAGTGTCTTTTATTAGACGTCCTTCTCGAACGGCTTCCTCGAGACAAACTCCCATACCGACCATCTCGGTGAAATCACTGGGTGCACTGGCAACCATTCTATCGTAGTAAAATGAGCTTAAGGTCTTTAAGAAGATCTTTGTTATCTCTTTTTCCTCAAGAGGTGGATAAATCTGAGCGGCAATTTCGCGCCATCTCTAAGCGTACTCCTTAAAGGTTTCCTTGTCCTTTTGTGACATTGATCTGAGTTGATCTCTGTCTGGTGCCATGTCCAAATCGTATTTGTATTGTTGGACGAAGACAGTGCCGAGATCTCTGAAATTGTAGATTGTAGTACGGTTTAAACCCATGTACCATTTGAGTGCAGCACCGGTTAAACTATCTTGAAAATAGTCAATCAGTAAGTCCTGATTCTCCATCTGAGCTGACATTCGCCGAGCGTACATCACCAGATGGCTCTGAGGGCAAGAGTTACCCTTGTATTTTTCAAAGTCGGGCACTTAAAATTTGTGCGAAACTTTCACATTGGGGACCAGATAAAGGTCTGCGGCGTCCTTTCCAAATAGATCCTGACCGCGGATGGCTTACAGTTCCTTCTGCATTTCAAGGAACTGTTCCTGGAATTCATCCATTCTATCGAACATAGTTTCCTTCTTACCATAAGGTATCGGCGGAATCTGTCATTCCGGGATAGTATGCACCACAGGGGGTGGTACCGTGACTACGGCAGTGAATATTGGCGTTTCCCGAAGTTTGAAACCTTCAGGAGTCTTCAGGATGCCCCTGGCATCTTCACTTTCCCGAAGTTTGTAACCTTCAGGCCCAACGGCTTCTGTTATAATTCCCTGATCTTCAGTGATCGGCGGAACATATCCTTCCGGGATATAGTTAACAGGTATGCCCCAAGGACGATCTTTCGGCATTTGATACCTAGGATCATACTTCTCCACTATGGGCATTGAGGTGATCTCTGAGATCACAGTCCTTTGTAGCTGAGCTTCTGCCATGGCTTGCATGTCGTTATGAAGCTTTCTCATATCCTCTCTCAGAGCGTCGATCTCTTCTTTCAACTCTGTTTTCTTCCTCAAGATCATCCATCTTTTTCTGACGATTGGCCCGAGTATTATACGAATGAGACAGTTTGACTCTAGAATCGAGACACAAACGTGAGATTCGTAGGTAAGAAGAATACGCGATGTGAGAATGATGAATGCAATTATTATATTAATTATTTTTTGGTTTAATCAAAATAAACTTTGACAATTAGATTGCAAATATCAAACAGTGGGGAAACCCCTTTTTATTGAATTCAAAGGATTACAGAAATGGAAATACAGTAGATTACAAAGTGCAGAAACAGAAACCTAAGCTAGTGGGTCCCGAGTCCTCTCTGAAGAGAAATCGGGTGCTGACTCTGGTACTTTCCTTTTCTTTGACTGGGGCTCTTGGGCCGTTGTCGGGTTGTCATTCCTTTGCCAGGTGAAAGGAGCAAGCAAATTCCTTTGGTCATCTTGATTCTCTACAGGCATGTTGCTCCAAAATTTCAATCAGAACGTCCTTTTCTTTCAGTAGTTGCTATATTTTGATGCACTCCACGTTGAGGGTGCGATACTTGTTCTTCCAAGACCTCCTCTCCCGTTGAACTTTTTTGAGAGTAACCTGAAGCTTTTCAGTCTCAGTCATGAAGTACATGACAGACTCCCTCGGTGGAAGAACTCCGTGACGAGGATAAGGCATCTTTAGCTTGAGAGCTCTAGTTTGTACCCAGTGGAGATAAGGCTCCACCGAGACACAGTCGGGTTTTCCTAGAGACTCCCGTCCTTTCTTATGAACATGTTTCCAGGCATGCACTATTTCCGTCTTTAGTGCTCTGTCACTTTCTCCTTCCTTGAAGAAAAGACCTTCCAGATGAACACCCCGTGGGACGTGTCTCATCGGGTATCCAAATTGACGACGAACGAGAACTGGATGGTAATTGATTCCTCCCTTAGTTCCTATAAGGGGTACGTTGGGGAAGTTTCCATAACGGTCAATGATCCTGATTCCGTCATAAATCCTATTACACTAATCAATGTCAGAGTTGGTGAGAGACATGATTTTCTGCGACCAACGTAAGCCACTCTTGTGATCCCAAAAAGTAGCAGACTTAAGCAAATAGGAGATAAACCATTTATAAAGCAGAGGTACACAACATGTGATCTCCCCTCCACTGTACAAATTTCCCAAGTGTACAGAATGATACGCATCTGCGAGCAAAGTTGGCACAGGGTTTCCAATGATAAAAACCTTAATAGAGTTGATATCGACGAAGTTATTAATGTTGGGCAACAAAAATAACCCGTAGGTGAGTAAAACAAAGATGCTTTCGAAAGCAGTCACGTTCCCAATACTGGCGAAGTACAGGGCTTTCTTTGTCAAGAACTGGCCTGGAAAACCTTGTATGCCACCCTTAGTGGTCATGTGAGTCCTGACCTCAGACTCGTCCAAATGAATTGCTCTTGCAATGGTCTGATTCTTTGGAATTTCTTCCAGTCCAGAAAATGGAGCTTGATCTGTAATGTGTAGATTAATCAGATGAGAATATTCCTCCAGCGTTGGTGCTAGCTGGTAATCCGGGAATGTAAAACAATGATAGACCGGATCGTAGAACTGAATGAGCGCATCCATGATTCCCTCAGTCACATGGACTCTTAGCAGAGATAGCAAATCTCCGTACTTGGCTCTGAAAGCCTCTTGGTTTGTGATCATCCTCGCCAAACCTCTTAAGTCCTCTAGTTTTAGAATCCTGAAGGTGTATTTATGAGTTCTCCTTCTACCGAAATCCATTAGCGTAATCCTTTTCTCTGATATTTGCAATCACAGTCCTAGTTTATTTTGAAAAACAGAGAGACTAGAAGAGAAATTTTTTTTTGAATGTTTTAATGTTTTTTAAATGAATGTATGAATGCAGCACACAGAAACATAGAAAAAACATGGGGTCAAAGGGTCGTTGTCATGAAGTTAAGGCTCTACCCATCCCCAAAGGTTTATACTAGGGTATTTTTTGTACCTGTACTCAAAATCATCAGCTCCTCCCAGGATAACAAACAGCAAGCGGATCGCCAGCGAGCTGTATGAAATCTTAGAGTAAATTCTATTCACCGAGAATAGATCATCAGCCTCAAATGAGGGTAGTATCGCGTGACAACTATTTTCGATAGCTTCCGCACTACAAAAGGGCTAGCTCCTCAGCTTCTCAGACGTCACAATCGGCCCATTGCCTATGAGAGGGAATGGGTTGCATTGGGAAGCCTCCACTGACGTTGATGGTCGACCTCTTCGCCATCACTTATCTTAAGTGTATACTCAATCTTTCCACATGCGGCATCACACGCATTCCCATTAGCAGAAAAATAAACACAGATATCAATTAGGAAAAGTAATATATATATTTGTCCTAATGTCCTAGACCTTTTAAAAGCTAAGAATCTTAAGTTCCTGACAGAAAATGGTTCCCCGGCAGAGTCACCATTCTATGGTTCCTTCCCTACTTAAAGGGTTGTTTGACCTAAGATCCTAGTAATGTCAACAAAGAGTCCTATCGCCGAAAGAAAGACCGGCCCCACGGGGCGCCACTTTTAAAGTTTCCACCTAATAGATGGGAAAAGAACAAGATCTCGCTACAAAGGTGAGATTGATCCTAATGACACGTCCCCAGCAGAGTCGCCATTTTTCTGTAGCGAGCGATTTTGGATGTGGTTGCGAAGCACTACCGCTCTTTGGTATCTACAGCTCGATTCATTTTTTATCCTATTGAAGCTGATGAAGGAAGGTAAATAGATGTCTCAAATTAACCCTGCTTGCAAACTGAGGTTAAACAGTCAAAACTGTTGGTTTATAGATGCTACAAAGATTCGGGGTCTCTATTAGGTTTATTTTTTTTAGAAGTAGTGTTCGGTCGATGGGTGGGAGGTTAAGATGTTAGGACGGATGTATGAAAGTATGGGATTTTGGGTTTTTGTTTAGTGTGCTCGCTAAGATTTTTCCTTCAATCTTATGCCTACGTATTCCCGTTTTTTCCGAAACAGGGAAATCATAGCGATCGTAGTTCCTCCTATTCTATGGGAGGAAGTGGTGTTTTGGTGTCTTGTTCAAAGCCCAAGACGTGAAGCTAAAGAGTCTATTTGTATCTTGTTCAAAGCCCAAGATATGAAGCTAAAAGGGTTTAACTTTAGAGAGAATTTGTCATCTCTAAAGAGGGGTTTTTATGTCACAACTGTTTATAAAGGAGAATTACTTTAACCGGGATGTGCGAATCCGGCAATTCCATAATTATCTTTATAGGGGACTTCCAACCTGAAGGAGAAGACTTTAACTCAGTGTAGAGCAATGCTATCTTTCCTTAGGAATTTATCATGCTAAAAGAGGGATAGTGGCATGGATATAGATGATCCAGAGGCTTACCGCTTACAGCGATTAGATGAAGGGGACTGAGTTGTTGATGTTTGCGACTGTGAACGAGGCACAACTTTGATGCTAAAAGGTTGATTGGATCAACCAGTGGTTTTCTTATACAAAGCCTAAGAGAAGGCTAATATGTGTCTCGTACAAAGCCCGAGAGAGAAGCTAAAAGGTTTTGACTCAACAGGTGAATCTTTTGTATCTCGTACGAAGCCTGAGATGGAGGCTAAAGATGGTGATTGACTCAATGAGGGAGTCTCTTAGTATCTCGTATAAAGCCCGAGATGGAGGCTAAAAGGTTTTGACTCAACAAGAGAGTCTTTTGTATCTCGTACGAAGCCCGAGATGGAGGCTAAAATTGTTAGCTCCGCTGGGGAGAATCATTGTACAAAGCCCAAGAGGAGGCTATGGTGACTGTTTCAGTTGAGTGACAGATCCAGTATGCTGATTTAAAGAGAAAATCAGTTCTTATATGAGTAATGTTGTACTCAAGGATTTTGATTCGAGGATCAGGGATATTTCCTGTTCTTTAAGGAAGTGGGAAATCTGAAGGGTATTGAGACTCTCCGAGTCTACGGGTTTTCTTCCTATTTTTAAAGGGAGCTTGAGAATATCTTTGAGACTCAAGGAAATTAGACTGTCCAAGTCTAGAGTTTCATCTTTTGTACCATGCTTTGAGAAACAGTAGTAGACACTTGGAAAGACTGCTCTATTAAGATGACTGATTTCTGTTCCTATACCTCTAGGAGGTCGTCGGGACAATTTGTACGAAGCCCAAGAGGAGGCTGTAAACTTTTAAGAAGCCGATAGGTCCTTGTATGAAGCCCAAGAGGAGGCTATCATCCCTGGAGGAAGAATTATTATACGAATCCTAAGAGGAGGCTGTGAATACTTCTAAGAAGCCGACGGGTCCTTGTACTAAGCCCAAGAGGAGGAGGGGATGCTTTTAGGAAGCCGATGGGTCCCCAAACCTCGAGAAATTCAAGACAGGCTATTCACGAGGAATAGATCAAGCCAGGAAAGTCCGAGAATTTGGAAGAAACTCAAGAGATGCAATTCACGGAGAAGAGATCATCTCTGGGGAATAGAGTTTCTTGACAAGCGCTTTTAAGAAGCCTGTGGGTCCCCAAACCCTGAGAAATTCAAGACAGGCCATTCACGAGGAATAGATCAAGCCAGGAAAGTTCGAGAATTTGGAAGAAACTCAAGAGATGCAATCCACGGAGAAGAGATCATCTCTGGGGAGTAGAGTTTCTTGACAACTTCTACGAGTGACAGTCTATGAAAAGGTTCACCGAGAATGCTGCCTTTCATGTCTCCATATTGTTTAACCCCAAGAGGAGGGAAGACTGTGTCTGGTAATCCTATGGGGATCTAGTTTTGACTATTTAAGAGTGATCAACGGGCTTAATGTTAAACGTAGTTGCCGGGGAAACTCTAAATATCTATACTATTATTACACAATTGATATGAGTTTATGAAAGAAGACTTACAGCGAAACAACCCCACAATACAGTTATATGTATATGAAAGCGGTAAATGAAAGCGGATAAACACTTACTCGGTTGTAGAGCTTCCATGTTGTTTGGTTAGTTGTTCAACAAAGAAAGATTGAAAAACAACAGTATATTCAAAATCAAAGGAGAAAGTGCTTTGAAAAAGAAAGATTTGGGGCTTACAGATCAAGGAGAGGCCCAGGGTTTTATCAGTGAGCGCACTATTTGAATTTGTATAGAGGGACTTATACAAATGACTGAGGCCCAAAAATTGTTTTCTGTACAAATGGATGGGTCTTACACTCTCTCAAGAGGCCCAAAAGGTTTAAAGAAAAATAATGGGGCTTATAACACGAGGGTAGGCCCAAAGTTTGTTTTTCCGTTTGAAATGGCGATCGCGCCGAGATTTTCTTTTAACGCGAAGGGGCTTATACAATATTTGAGGCCCAAAATGTTTTGGTTAAAAGGGGGTTGGGTCTTACACTCTAATAGAGGCCCAAAAGTTTTTGAATGGGTCTTATAGCTCGAGGAGAGGCCCAAGTTTGTTTTTCAACGGACGATGATCGCGTCGAACTTTTTGAAATACAACGGGACTTATACAATAAGTGAGGCCCAAAATAGGTTTGTATTTACAAAGGATTGGGTCTTACACTCTATTAGAGGCCCAAAGTTTTTGAAAATGATTTATGAGGGTTGAATTAATCCAAAAACCCTAATTTGTTTTCAAAATGTATTTTAATTGAATAAAAATTCAATTAAAATGATCAAAATTGTTTAACATATGGAAAACAAATTGTGATCTTGGATTAATGCTTCAAAAATTAAGTATTGACCTATAAAATAATTAGAAGTCATTAAAAGTTGCAAAATCAAGATGGAAAAAATATTCAAAATGTCAAAAACAATTAAAATATTAATTCTTTGCAAAAATATCAATTATATAAAATAAATAATATTTTTGGGATTTTTTTGGAAAATCAAATATTTTAACATTTTTGTGAAATATTAAAAAAAGAATCAACTCAAAATCATTAAAACTCAGAGAGAAATTAATTTTTGAATCAATTAAATAAAATCACAAAATTCAAATATTTGTGTTCTAGACTGGACCAATGGCTAGAATTGGCCCAATCCGCTTCCACTCCAGAGCGGCCCAAATTGCCTAAGCCCAATCCGCAGAGGGGCAAAAGTGACATTTCTGCCCCTCAAACCGGGCAAGGAACGCAACGTCCCTCTCCGGCTCTGATGCCCGTTATGCACGGCTTCCCCGCTGCCCAAACATCGATGGGCAGGTGCCCGCAACTGCGTCTATACCCGACATAACGGCTAGTTCATGGCACCCTGCCCGACATAACGGCTAGTTTGGGCAGTTGCCTATTCTTTGGGAAAAATGGCTAGTTCGCCCCAAAAATTGGACCGTTGGCCACGCGCTGGGGGCTCTATATAAAGCCTCTCACTTGAGAGGGTCAGGTATCACATTTTTCGCCCTAAGAATACACTTTGTACTTGCCCCTTTTTCTCTGACCCTTTCTTACTTGAGCGTCGGAGTACCTTGCAGGTACACCCCCTCCTCTCCTCATTCTCAAGCCGAGCACGTTGCACGCCTTACGACCAGCAATCATCCGAGCACCTCACCTTCTGACGACCAGCTTACGTGGACCAGTTCGAATACATCGGATCAGTGGCGCCGTCTGTGGGAACTCCTTGTTCTCCCCTTCTTTCTTTCCTCTTCGGAAACTGAAAGATCAAAACATACTTTCTTTGATCCACCCACGTATGGCCGCTCAGAACTCCGCAAAAGGTGTTGACGCTACGGTCCTTGTCCCCGTCGACAAGATGGACGCTAATGGCAGTTCGTTGTTACTTTCTGATCCCCGTTTCCTTTGAGATGGGGCCGCTGCGTCTCCAACTCCTCCTCCCACCGAGCAAGGAGGCAAACAGCTACCGTTGGGGGAACAACCAATTCCTGGCCCCCCCAGCGCTGACCTGGCCGTTGCAGCCCTTCTGGAAGCTGTCAACCGCACAAACCTCCTTATCTTGCAACAAGGAGAAAGGATAGGAGCTCTTGAAGAAGCAGCTCTCCCAAGATCCTCTCCTCCAAAGAGGAAACACCAGAAATCAAGAAGTCCTCCACCTAGGCGCGGGGATGACCGTATGACAAGGCGTGAGCCTGAACCACAACGCGTTCGCAAGCGCGACCAGATCTCCCCGCGGGATCAGTCACCACCAAGACACAAGAGAACGAGGCAGGACAGGCATTCTCCACCGGTCAAACCTCGCGACCGGCCACGATCACCCTCACCTCGCAGAGACCGCCACCGCGAGCGTAGACAACGGTCATCGTCGACTTCTAGCTCGAGCAGCGACGACGGGCCCAGACAAGCACATAGAAAACATAGATTCTCTTTTGGACTACAGAGGTGTATAAGGAGCCATCAAATGCTGCCTGTTCCCGACCACGCTCCGGAAGGGAGCAATGACCTGGTACAAACAGCTGCCTGAGGAATCCATCACATCCTGGAGGCAGCTCGGGAGGATTTTCTCCCGTCACTTTACCGCATCACGACGCCATCCAAAGACTGAGGCGTCCCTCGGAGCTGTCGTGCAGGGAAGAGATGAGCCTCTTCGAGACTACATTGAGCTGTTCAACAAGGAGGCCGTCCAAGTGCCAACGACCGACGAGATGAAGAAATTCCTGCTCGAGCAGGGATTACGTCCCGGCTCAGATTTCGCGAAAGCCATCGGCCTCGATCCGTCGAGGAATCTCAACGCCCTCCTCCACCAAGCCCAGTCGCATATACAGTATGAGGAGAAGGTCGCTGCCCATTCTGTCCGGGCCTCCCGTCACCAAGAAGGTGCCCGGTCGTCCAGAGCTGAAGAGCCCTCGACATCCCGTCGAGGAGACAAAAGACGCGACGATAGGCCTCGCGATGCACGCGAACAGAAGGGAATTTCCGGGCGGTTCCATGACTATACCCCCCTCACTACCTTGAGGGAAAAAATCTTGTCCGAATGTGCCAACTCAGAGTTCAAGCAGGCGGGTGTCCGTTTCCCCAAACAGCTGCCGGCCAGGCCGGGTGTAGATAAATCCAAGTATTGCCGCTTCCACAAGAGCCACGGCCATACGACGGAGGAATGCATCCACCTCAGAGATGCCATAGAGATCCTCATTCGCAACGGCCACCTGAAGCAGTTCGCGAAGAAGAAAGAAGCTCCCCGGCAAGAAACCCAGGAGAGCAAGAAAGCTGCAGAAGAGACTCCGCCCTCCGAGGACACCAACGTACAGGTCGCTCTGTCCATAACTCGGCCAGAGGACTTTCGTATCCCTAATAGTCTGCCCGCCTCCACGTTCCTCGGCGCTCACAGCCCGTGGGAGACCTTCCCGTCGGCCATGGTCATCTCCGGGGGTGGATTCAACAAAATCACGGTCGGTTCAGTCAAAAGGAAATTTGAGCAACTGATCAGCAAAAGCTCCAACGAAGTCACCACGCTGGATACCACTCACAAAGGATCATCTCCCATTTACTTCTACAAGGAGGAACTCCTCGGCGGGTCACCGAACTCAAACATCCCGCTTCTCATCCGGGCAAGGATGGCGAACTTCGACGTTCGCAGGATACTCGTGGACCAGGGCAGTTCAGTTGATATAATGTACAACCACCTGTTCGAGACACTGCAGCTGGACGACTCTCACCTTACTCCATACGTTGGATCCGACCTGCAGGGATTCAACGGAGCAGTAACAAGGCCCCGAGGTTACGTAGAGCTCATCGTGACCTTCGGTTCAGGAAAGAAAACCCGAGCAATCAAAGCACAGTTTCTGGTAATTGACTGCCCGTCGCTATATCAGTGCATTTTTGGAAGGCCAACCCTGGCAGAGTTGATTGCAGTGCCTTCCACCGTACATCTCAAGATGAAGTACTACACTTCTGAAGGGATGGTCGCCACCCTCCATGGCGACATCGAAGCTGCCCGTCGATACTTTGAAGCAGCATCAAAAGGACTGAGCACCATCTCAGCAAGTCCGAGGATATCTGGTCGTCCTCCTCTGCCCAGCAGCTCCGAGCAGCCAAAACAGCTCCCCCAGGTCGAAGCTATTGACTTGGACAGCCGTTTCAGCGAGGAAGACCACGCCAAAGACCCAACGACTTCGGGCAGCCAGTCCAACACCAGCGGCAATCTCCTACGCCCTATCCCAGATGGTAACTTCGAGATCGTTCCGTTCGGAGAAGACCCCCAACAGGGAGTGAAGATCGGAGCGGACCTCCCCGACCTGGCCAAGAGACAACTAAAAGCGTGCCTCCGGGAGAACGCGGACTTGTTCGCATGGAGCGCTGCTGAAATGCCAGGATTTGACCCCTCCGTCGCTTGCCACCAACTTACAATTGATCCGGCCGTTAAGGCCGTTGCCCAGCGGAGAAGGAAACAGTCCCCGGAGAAGATGGAAGCCGCGGAGAAAGCTGTTAAAGACCTTCTAGAAGCTAGGTTTATTTCTGAGGCCAAATACACTACATGGCTCTCAAATGTTGTACTTGTAAGAAAAAATAATGGCAAATGGAGAATGTGCGTTGATTATACCGATGTTAATAAGGCCTGTCCGAAGGACGCCTACCCCCTCCCCAATATAGATAAGCTCGTAGATGACTCCGCAGGTTTTAAACTTTTATCGTTCCTCGACGCCTACTTGGGCTATAACCAAATCCCAATGGCCGCGAGCGATAAAACTTATACGGCCTTCATGACCGAATCGGGCAACTATTACTACAACGTAATGCCCTTCAGACTGAAGAACGCCGGCGCTACGTACCAACGAATGTTGAACAAAGTCTTCCAAGGACAAATAGGCGACATGCTCGAGGTATACATGGACGACATGATCGTCAAGTCCCACGAGGAGCTAGACCACGTCGCCCACCTTCGCAAAATTTTCGAGCAAGCGAGAAAGTATCAAATACGTTTTAACCCAGAGAAGTGCATGTTCGGCGTACGGGCAGGTAAATTCCTTGGGTTCTACTTGACAGAACGAGGAATAGAAGCTAACCCTGACAAATGCCGGGCATTCTCTGAGTTCCCAACGCCCACGTCTAAGAAGAATATCCAGTCCCTCAACGGGGTACTCACCTCGTTGTCCCGCTTCGTCGCAAAATCCGCCCAACACGCCCTTCCTTTCTTCAAGCTCTTGAGAAAAGAAGCCGCGTTTGAATGGACCGAAGAATGCGAGGCATCCCTCCTTCACTTAAAGCAAGCCCTGTCGAAATCGCCCGTGTTATCGCGACTAGATACCGGGGAAGTTTTGTTCCTATACCTCGCCGTCACTGCCGAGGCCGTGAGCGCCGTTCTCATTCCCGAAAATCCTGTCCGGCAAAACCCAGTATACTTTACGAGCAAAGCGTTGCAAGACGCGGAGTTGCGATATCAACAGATAGAAAAGGTAGCATTGGCCCTCGTCAACGCTGTCATACGACTGAGACACTATTTCCTGGCCCACACGATCGTAGTGAGGACGGATCAACCCATCAAGCAGTTGCTGGACCGGCCAGACATGGCCAGTCGAATGCTCAAGTGGTCATTGGAGCTGTCCGAATTTGACGTCTGGTATGAAAGCAGAAAAACTCTCAAAGCACAGGCCCTGGCCAATTTCGTGGCGGAAGTAACCTTCTCAGATTCCTCGCCCCACACAGCAAACAGATGGACCGTCTACGTGGACGGAGCATCTAGCTCGAGCGGAAGCGGGGAAGAAGTCATCCTGGAGAATGACGAAGGGACCATAGTCGAGGCTTCTCTCACATTGTCCTTCCCCACGTCGAACAACCAAGCCGAGTATGAGGCCTTCCTCGCCGGACTGCGTCTAGCCGAAGACCTAGGGGCTGAAGAAATCGTCATCTGCACGGACTCCCAGCTCGTAGCCCACCAGATATCCGGGGAGTATCAGGCCAAAAACGACAGTCTCTCTGAATACCTCACCCTGGTCAAGGAAAAAATGTCGAAATTCAGGACGGTGGCGGTAAGACATGTTCCCCGCGAACACAACGTGCGAGCAGACGTCCTGTCCAAACTAGCGAGCACCAAGAGGAAAGGCGGGAACATGTCAGTCATCCAAGAAATACTTCCCCGTTCCAGCATCGATAAGGGGTCCTCGACCCTCCGCGTGCACGCGATCGGGGATAGTGACTGCTGGATGACGCTCGTGTACAACTACCTCACCAGGGACGAACTTCCGGACGACCCCAAGGAAGCCAGCACCATCATACGAAGAGCTTGCTCGTACGTCATCCTCGAAAACAAACTCTACCGAAGGGGCTTCTCCATCCCACTACTCAAGTTCATAGAGGAGGAGGTTGTCCCCTACGTATTACGAGAAATCCACGAAGGCATCAACGCCCAGCACCTGGGAGGAAGGTCCCTTGCCCGCAAGGCACTCCGGGCAGGGTATTATTGGCCAACCATGCAGCAAGACGCCAAGGAGCACGTAAAGAAATGCGACAAATGCCAACGGCACGGGGACATGCACCTAGCTCCACCTAACGAACTGAAAAGCTTGACCTCCCCGTGGCCATTCGCCTGGTGGGGCCTAGACATCCTAGGACCCCTCGTAACGGGGTCCAGCTAAAACAAATACCTGATAGTGGGCGTAGATTATTTCACAAAATGGATAGAAGCAGAAGCTTTAGCAAAGATAACGGCACTTAACATTCTACGTTTCTACAAGCGGAATATCCTTGCCCGTTTTGGGATTCCCCAAGCAATCGTCACGGACAATGGAACACAATTCACGGACAAGAAGTTTCAAGACTTTGTCGCCCATCTCGGAACAAAGCAACACTTCGCCTCTGTAGAGCACCCCCAGACCAACGGGAAGGCGGAGGCGGCCAATAGCGTCATCCTTCGTGGCCTCAAATGAAGACTGGATGAAACGAAGAAAGCCTGGGTCGAGGAGCTCCACAGCGTCTTATGGGCATATCGCACTACTCCCCAATCCACCACCGGGGAAACGCCTTTTCGCTTAGCATATGGCATGGAGGCTGTTTTACCCATCGAAATCCACGTACCGTCCAGAAGGACCGAATCACCTCTAGACGAGGAAATGAATAACGAAGCGATAAGAGAAGAGCTCTACCTCGTCGAGGAAATCCGGACAGGAGCAGCCCTCCGCGAAGCATCCCTTAAGCAAAAAATAGCAATCAGGCACAACGCCAAAGTCTTACAACAAGAGTTTGATGTAGGCAGCCTTGTCCTGCGAAGAAACCACAAGGATTCTCGCGAAGGCAAACTAGCAGCCAACTGGGAAGGGCCGTACAGAGTCCGTGCCAAAATGGGAAACGGTGCATACTTCCTCGAAAACCTTAACGGGGAGGCGCTCCCTCGACCATGGAACGCTGAGAAACTTAAGCAATACCACAGCTAAAGTAACTATAGGCTTCCTCGCATCAAGAGACCACCTAGCGGTCATCATGCTCGTCCAGGTACAAACGACTCATGCACACAAAGTAGAATCCCGCTGAAACAAACAAGTCGGAACTCTGCTTGTCGGCGGTCCTCAACCGAGCACTGCCTTCGCCCAAGTACCATGATTGGCAGAACCCCATCTCGCGATGGGACGTTCACGCCGCGACCTCAGGTCTCAATAGCGACCTGAGATCCGCAAACTCGCCAGGACCTTCCCCGGCTATTCGACCAGTTCCCCGCACTGGCGAATTCACACACAGTGAGCTATCCTTCAAAAAGAAGGCTCTATTAACAGACACACCCTCCGACGGGCAGCCATACATACACAACTAAGGTAAAGTACAACAATAATGTAAAGTACAACAAAAATTGTATAAATGAGCCGAGCATTAAATAAAAAGGCCACAAGGGCCAAAAGACTGTGCGTATTACATAAAAAAGGGGGCCATACCCCCCCAAAACCAAATAAATTACAAATTAATCAACGGCACATAGGCCGGACAAAACACAACAACATCAAAACAACCTGAATCATCATCCTTCCACATGCTCAGTCGCCTCGGGCTCGGGCTCCTACTCCTCCGCTGGCTGATCTTCGGTCTGAGCTTCGGGGGTGTCGAGCACCAGGCCCGCGGGCAAGACGATGCGATCATCCTCCACTCGGGCAAGGTAGTGGATACCATCGGTCGAAATATCGAGCCCAGGGTTTACCACCCGCAACTGGGCCACAGCACTTTCAAAAGACTCCGATGCCACAACAATGCCATCCTCCTCGACCTGCAGTATGCTGGCGACCAGCTCAGCCCTAGTTTTCAACACTTTTATCTCATCCGGTTCATCAGCACCCGGGGCACTGGCCGCCATCAGCTCCTTGTTCAAATCCTCCGCAGCCTTCTTCTCCGCCTTCAGCATGGTTACCTCCTCTTTCAGCTTAGCCGTCTCCTCCTCGGCCTTCCTCCTAGCCTCACGAGCACCCTTGACTTCTTCCTTTAGGGACGCCTCGGAGGCCCGGGCAGTAGTGAGTTCAGCCTCGAGCACAGAGTCCCCTTCCGCATAAACGACCGCCATTTCCAGCATCCTCACCATGGCAGAAGCATCTTGGGCCACCATCGCCCTCTTGCTCGCTCGGTCCATGCTTCCGAGGTTAAGTGACTCTGCCCGCAGAATGACCAAGGTGTTGCCCTCAAAGAACCTCCGGTCAAGGAAACACAGAGGAAGCTCAAACTTCCCTTTCTCGGGCGCCCGAGTCAGGTCCACGACATCCGACGACCTTTGCCGCTTCGCTCGCCCAGCCAGAGCCAATGGAGAGTCCCGGGGAGCTGGAGTAGGAGAAGCAGAGGTCCCCACCGCAGCTTGAGCAAGAGGAAGAGCACGAGCACCACCAACAGGACGGGCCTTGGAAGGAGCCGCTCCAGCCTTGCCCCTCGGCATGGCGTTCCTCACCACACGATCACGAGCCTGAGGCATCTCACCTGCACAAATGAAACGAACATGTTAGCAACGGGGAAGAAAAAGAAATAACAAATAAAGTCTAAGTAACTAAGACTACTGAGCAACTTCTTGGCATCCGCGGGAGTCTTGGACTCCAGCAGAGCCTTCACATTGATAAACCTGCGCTCAACCCTCTGGCTCCCGTCATCCTCATAGATAGGGGCACCCTTGCTCGTCCAGCAGCTTGCAAGATCGAAGGAGTTGACCCACTTCACCAGCGTCTCATAGGACACAACATCCTGCCTGCGTAACGCGCTCGGCTCAAAGACGTAGGCGCTGGGCTTCTTTGAGAAGTGGTCGGGTGTCCAGCGGATTGGGAACTTGTACACTCTCTCCCCTATATATTTCCCATCCTTGGTAAGCAGCTCATCTCCATTCTCATCATACTCTACCTCCCAGACATACACGCTGTCCTGCGCAGCTTCGGACAAAGGCTCGACGATATAGTACCGCCCCTTGAACGTTCGGATGGACTCCGAGAATGGCTTAAACAACCTTCTGGGCTGCTTCAAAGAGACCCATCCATACCTCTTCCCCGCCAGCTGCCGCTGTAGGTGGAAAACAACAAAGAATAAAGGAAGAGTGGTCCCCAGAGCAAGGTGCTCGCACACCAACTCAAAAGCCCATATGAAGGCCATCGAATTGGGGTGGAGATGAGAAGGAGCCAACTTCAGGTGTTCAAACACCGACCGCTGGAAGTCAGTAAAGGGCAACCTCAGCCCCAATTCCTTGAAGGTATATTCGTACATGGCGAAGCAGTCCCCGAAGTTCGAGCAGATCCGCTCGTCCGAATTAGGCAGAAGCACTCTCCATTCACCCGCGGGCCCCACCTCGGTAAAAGCGTCCGCCGCAGACCTGGCAAACGTGGAAATATGGTCGGAAGGTTCGGCCACCTCCCACTCTTCCGGGAAGAACACATCAACGTCCTCTTCCATTACGTCCTCCTCCACGACCTCCAAATCCTCTCCCTCCTCAGCATCGCTCGCTTCCCCCTCGACTTCGCTCGAGGAGTTCGAAGCCGACGAGCTCGAGGACGCAGAGCTCGAGGCCGTTGCACTACTGCTCTCCTCGGAGACAGACTCCTCCTCGAATGTGACGGGGATAACTTCCCTCTCTGGCTCCATCGCCCCTACGATCACCTGAAAAAGCAGAGAAAGACAGTGAATTCGACAGGAAATCAAATCCACCCTTCCACCGCTAAGTCAAGTGAAAGGGCGCGCAGAAGGCTAAGGACAACGTCCCCGACCTAAGCCCTAACATCAAACGAAGAAATAAAAAACCTTCCTGCGAGGAGATGACCGAGACATACCATCTTCCTACGAGGAACCTCACCGCGCTCGTGCCCAAGTTTCATTTGAAGCTCCACCGGAATCTGGAAACGTTCCACCGGAAAGTTCACCAGTCCACCAGAAGATGGTAAGACGCGGTGGTCACGACTCGCAACCACGGCGTGGACCACCACGTTCACCGAACGCGCTACCCACTCCGACGAGATACTTGGTACAGCGAATGGGCAGAACCATCGCCCACCACCAACACTCACCGGAAATCTACCTACTTTGTCACCTAAAACTAACCCTAGCCGCATGCAATCTACCATTGACAATGAGAGGAAGTAAACCAAGCTGGAAACCAGAAAACTTACTTGTTTTGAGTAGAAGAGAAAGGCTACTCGAAACTTGGAACGGTGGTCGGTTGCTCTGAAGACGGCGACGGGCAGGAACGCTGATGATGACGAAGAAGAATCAGAAGGGAAAAAGTGCAAAATGGGACAACCTCCCCCCTTTTATACTGAGGGGCACGTGCGCACACGCGCCCGTAGGTAATAATGACTGCCCACTAGCCATAATTACCTATTAACTGCTACACAGGGCTCGATGCACACGTGGCAGCCCAACGTTTCCCATTCTGTCTGACGATTTATCTTCCCGAATACCGGGCAACAGGGTCACGACCATAAACATCACGAACACAGAGGTCCACGGGCACATCGAGACAATCTTCCTCGTCTCCTTACGACGACTCTACGTAACTCCCCCGAGCGACGAGCAGTCCTTAAGTCATCACTCCCATGCTCGGGAGCAACGACTTGGGGGGCTCCTGTTCTGGACTGGACCAATGACTAAAATTGGCCCAATCCGCTTCCACTCCAGAGCGGCCCAAATTGCCTAAGCCCAATCCACAGAGGGGCAAAAGTGACATTTTTGCCCCTCAAACCGGGCAAGGAACGCAACGTCCCTCCCCGACTCTGATGCCCGTTATGCACGGCTTCCTCGCTGCCCAAACATCGATGGGCAGGTGCCCGCAACTGCGTCTATGCCCGACATAACGGCTAGTTCATGGCACCCTGCCCGACATAACGGCTAGTTTGGGCAGTTGCCTATTCTTTGGAAAAAACGGCTAGTTCGCCCCGAAAATAGGACCGTTGGCCACGCGCTGGGGGCTCTATATAAACCCTCTCACTTGAGAGGGTCAGGTATCACATTTTTCGCCCTAAGAATACACTTTGTACTTGCCCCTTTTTCTCTGACCCTTTCTTACTTGAGCGTCGAAGTACCTTGCAGGTACACCCCCTCCTCTTCTCATTCTCAAGCCGAGCACGTTGCACGCCTTACGACCAGCAATCATCTGAGCACCTCACCTTCTGACGACCAGCTTACGTGGACCAGTTCGAATACATCGGATCAATTTGAATTTGTGAAAAATGGCGCCAAGAACAGCTGAAAAACACGCGCGTTTTTCAGCTTTGCCCAGATTTGCATTTTCTATCCAATCTCACTGAATACTTGATCATATCATGCAATCCACATACCAATAAACTCGTTTCAACCTCACGATCATGTCTATGGCAATTAATTTCATTTAAATTAAACATAAAACAAGAAATCACGAAAAATCCTCAAGAACCCTAAATTCTGCATGAAGGCTGGGATTTTTAATACACGATTCAAACAAAGCAATTACTTGAGGGGAAACATTCCATGCATGATTATGAACATTTGGCAAAAGTATTATGTGAGGAAATATGCATAGATTGAGAGATGACCAAGTTTAGGCTTACCTCTAGGTCGTGACAGCAAGAACAAATTGATTTCTGAGTTGGAGGTGTTACAGATGAGTTTTGATGATCTGAACAGCTTCCCTACACCCTATGGAGTGTGTTTGAATGCTTGGACTCGATGGAAATTGGCTGGATCATTTCATGGTATCTCAACTGCACTTTGGTTAAAACCTTGAGCAATTGACTGGTGATTCTGAGAAATCAGTGTTCCAGATGTTGTTTAAGTGTTTGATCAGCTCACATATGATGTATATGAGGTGTGTGTGTGATTGGTTTGAGTGGAATTGCTCTCTAATGAAAAACCCGGTAGTGACTTGCTAAGAAAGGCATTTTTGAGAGTGAGAAGTGGATTTTGAGAAAGGCAAGTGTTGTAGGCCTTTGGTGTACTTAAACTGATCACAATTGAGCTCTATTTATAGTAGAGCAAGTTTATTTTGCAAGGAATAGTGAATGGCAACTGCTGAGTAGGTTTGGCCAATGTTGGCAAATGAAAATCCAAGTCTCCTCTAGCCATTGACTAGAGGTTAGGGCACAGGCTGCTGGTCCCCTTGGTCTTGGATAAGTCTTGACTGAATTTAGTTGAGAATGGCTCAGTCCATGCCATCTTGATGCTTCCATTGAATGCTCCAACCCAAAATTGGAGTCTTGTCCCTATTTTGGGCAATTCTAGGTTTAGCATGCTATTTCTTGTTCCAAGGACTTTGGAGGCTTGGCTCAGTGATTGCCCCCTTTAGATTCAATCCTCAGACGTGTCCAAGGTGATGACAAGGCTTGGAATCGGTTGATTTTGGCAAATCGACCAAAAGTGCAAAAATCTGCCTTGCCTTGGCAGATTTCAGCAAGGCAACTTGCCAATGTCATATCTCATAGCTCAAATTGAATTTGGTGATGTTCTTGGCCATTTTGGAAAGCCCTTACATGATACAACAACTGTTTGATCATATTTGGTTTTGATACTTTTTGGATCCAAGTGAAAAATGCCCCTACATTTGGAAAAAAGTAAGGCAAAATCTGACTTAGTGAAATTTTCACTAAGTGTTGGAACAAAGTGACTTTTCTTAATTTTGATCACTCCATAACTCAAAATCCATGAGGAATTTGGACATAGGTCTATATGAAGCTTTTGTAGAGGGCAATGAGATCTACAAATCAAGCCTTGGATGGAAAAAAATGGCTTTGTGGTTTAGGAGTTATGATCCTCCAAAGTTGGTATCTTTGTCACTTTTTTCCATAACTTAGAAAATTTTCTAAGTTTTTATGGTTACCCCTTTTACAAGTTATCCCATTTTCTTTAATTTTTCTTGATGAATGATGATTCAAATCATACATAAACATCATTTTAGGGTTAAAAATCCATTTTTGTGAAAAATCTCAAAAAGTCAAAGTTGACTTTTGTGCACAGTTGACTTTTTATCCGATGAATTCCAAACTGTGCAATTCTTCAGGAAATCATGTCCTTGACCTAAATCAAACTGTATGGACATGTTCTATGGGTGTTATAGGGTATATTGAATCATGTCTTAGGGCTTGGGAGCATGTCCTGGTCAAAAGTCAAAGTTACAGTTGACTTTTCCCGCGAAACCCTAACTGTGGTTTAGATGAAATTGAAACTTGTTGCTCAAGCTTCTTGGATCAATCCATTGTTCCAAATGGATCAATAAGGCATATTGGAGATCCTCAAATCCTCTCTTGAGGTCCTGGTTCATAATTAGTCCCAAAAGTCAACTTAGGGGTGAATTAGGTCAAGAAACCCTAATTCCTGATTTTTGATGAATGCATCCCCTGAGGCAAAATTGACTGGATGATTGAGTCCATGAGGTTCCATGGAGTATATTAGGTTACGTTTTGGATCATTGGCCCATGCCCAGAGGAAAATTTCCATCTGGAGGCCCTGGTCGATCAAAACCCTAATTTGGTGACACTGGCGATCTTGAGGCTTGATCCACCTAGAAGGGAGCATCCTTGTGCTTAATCCTTGAAGTGGGAGTCCTTTTTGATCCTTTGTGTAAGTTTGAGGGTGTAGGCAAGTTGAAGATCATGTCATTCCTTGATTGATCCTTTTTCTAAAAGCTCTGAGAAGGCTTGAAACCCTAATTTTGATAGTAGTGAATACTCACTCATCTTTGGGGAGACTGATGAGGCATAATGATACACCCATATTGTGATGATGATTTGCACAATGATGGGAAATCTTAGTGGTCAAAATTTGAGGTATGACAAGCGGCGTCCACTGTTGCCATAGTCCACCTCTTCGTCTTCAGAATCAATCACTTCTTCCTCTTCTATGTCTGGGGGAGAGCGGTAGAACTGCATGTTGACCCTCCTTTTCTTCTTCTTTGACCTCTTCATGCTTTTTCTCTGTGGTTTTAAAGCAGCTCCTGCCAAATCTCCTTCTGAAGGTCGTTCAGGTACTGTTGAAGTTGCCTCTTCTGTAGAAAGTATTGCTGAGGGCAGAGGCTCAGTTGTAGAGGAATCAGAAGCAGCTCGCCTTTGAGGGGATTGAATTTCCAAACTTGTAGATCTCTCGGTTACGTATGTTACGACAGATGTATTATGACTCTCAGTTGACGATTCCCTATCTCTAGGTTAATGATTGATGAAAATGACTTAGGAGCAGGATGCTTTTACAATGACCAATAAGACTTCAAAGCATGCACTTTACAAACCTTAATGACTATAATTACTTTATTATTCTTCCTCTTTGGAAACTGATCCTATAATGATGATTTGAGATACATTTATTTAGTGATATTTTTTTCTCTTTTCTTTCTTTTCCTTTTATTCTTTTTGATGTGACAAAAGGGGGAGAAATAATAGTAAGTATTTAAGTGGAAACTGAACCCATTGAATACCTTTCTTGTACATATTGGTCATTTATTTTCTTGTCATTTATTTTCTGTTTTTATGCTTACCTTGCCCAGGGAGTATTTTTAACTTTCTTATCCATAGGTCTAAGGAAAAGCTTACAAACCTCAGACTTAGCCTATTAGACCTAGAAGGAGCTTACAAACCTTGTATTCTGGTGTTGCCAAAGAAAGTTAAAAAGAGCAACATATTTTAACTGTCTTGTACATAGTGTTAAGTAAGAGCTTACAAACCTCTGACTTAGCCTATTAGACTCAGAAGGAGCTTACAAACCTTGTATTCTGATGTTGCCAAAGGAAGTTAAAATGTTGTTATTTTGGTTTTCTTAAATGTGGAACTAAGGGGGAGCTTACAAACCTTAATCTTGGAACTGTTTGACTTAGGAGAACATGCAAACCTCAGACCCTGATGTTACTAAGAAGACTAATTTATTTTTTCTTGAAAAATAGTTCTTGGTGTTACAGTCAATAAAACTCAGTTGTGGACTATCAAACTCAGGGGGAGCTTACAAACCTCATAACCTGTTGTTGCAGAGAAAATTAAATGCCCAACATTGTCCTTTAAATACTTGTGTTTGTCATCATAAAAAATGGGGAGATTGTTAGAACAATATTTGTTCATGACATATTCTCTTTTAGTTTTGATGATAACAAAAGTATTAAAAGAAGAATGGTTTATTTGATGTGTGTTTTATTTAGGCAGGTTCTTGTACATAAATAATCAGAATCTCTTTTACTTAGACACACTTGGGAGTTGCTTCATTGCTAGCTTCTGGTGGCAGAGTCTGAAGAACAATTGCTAGTGTGGCTTGGCGCAGACTCTGAGCTGAAGGCCTTAGCATTCAAACGAGTTACTATATGTGGTAATTGTATATCAGCAACTGGTACCATTCAGAGTTGGTGATAAAGTTATGGATTGTATGTACTGCAGAAATCAAGTTGTATTGTCTTATTAGCTTGTCAACTCGAGTCTAGAAGATTGTTAGGCTCAAGAAAGGCTGGCCTGCTCTACGGATGTCTGTTCCCAACGGATCTATCAGTACAAAAACTCTTGAAGACTCAAAGGTTAAACGCGTTACACACTAGATTAAGAATCTGTTGTGCATCCATCTTCAATGTCTCTTGTACTATGGAGTAAAGACAAAGACACTTGATCAAGTCACTTCCTCAACGACTAGTTTCTGCAAAGGCTATATATATGGCTAAAGATTCAAGTTTGAATCTTAATTGTAGCGTGCGATTTTTGTCGGTGACGCGACCACCTTACCCCATTGGTTGGAATTGGATGCTACTTTCTGATTTCTTATTTATCCTATGAAGCTGGAAAGGAAAAGGAAGATATCTAAAACTAACCTTGCACGCAAATGTTTTCTTTAACAAAAGCTAAGAGATTGGGGGGTCCGGGGTCAGGTTATACAAAGGGAAGTTGTTAATTACCCAGTGTATATATGGTTATCCATAGATCGTTTAGCAAATTCTACTGTTATCTACTTACTGGTGTTTTTCTGTAAATTGGGAAAGTTTCTTCTTTGGGAGAGTTGAGAGAGTATTTTTGTTGTTTTTGGTAAGGTACTGGACCAAAGGTTTTTGATTGTTGTGTGCTTGCTAAGATTTCGCAATCTTATGCCTACGTATTCCCGTAAAGATAATAGGGAAATCAGAGCAATCGTAGTTCCTCCTATTCTATGGGAGGAAAAATGATGTTTGGTGTCTTGTTCAAAGCCCAAGATTGAAGCTAGATGAGTATTTGTGTCTTGTTCAAAGCCCAAGATTGAAGCTAAAGGTTTAACTGAGAGAGAATTTGTCATCTCTAAAGGGAGATATCTCACTTGTTCATCACAATTGTTGGGGTATTTGGTTATAAAGGAGAATTACTTTAACTGGGATATGTGAATCCAGCAATGCCATAATTTCCTTTACAAGGGAGATGTCCTGAAGGAGGAAAATTTAACTCAGTTTTGAGCAATTCCATTTTTCCTTAGGAATCTTTCATGCTAAGAGAGGGACATGGTCTTGGATGTAAATAATCCAGAGGCTTGCCACTTACAGCTGTTAGATGAAAACGGAAATTTACCAGGATAAAAGAGGGACTACAACTTGGATTTTTGAATCAACAAGTGTGCCACTTACAGTAGTTATCTGGAATTAGGTTTGTTTGATTTGTCTGTGTGTATGTGTGATGTACAGAGAAATGTTTTCATATAGAGAAAAAAATTTTATTTCCTCTGAGGGGATTTTGGTTTTATGTGTGCCTTGATCAAAGCCCAAGGTTTAAGCTAAAAGGTTGACTCTACTGGGAAGTTTTATATCTGTCTTGTATAAAGCCCAAGATTGAGGCTGAAAAGAGACTGACTCTTTTGGGGAGATCATTATACAAAGCCTAAGAGGAGGCTGGGAGGAATTGACTCTTTCGGGGAAATATTTTGTATGTCTAGTACAAAGTCCAAGATTGAGGCTAAAAGGGATTGACTCTACTGGTGAGAGGTTTTATCTGTCTTGTACAAAGCCCAAGATTGAGGCTAAAAGTTAATTTGAATCAGCTGGAGAATATTTTTTATGTGTCTTGTACAAAGCCCAAGATTGAGGCTAAAACTGCTGAGGGAAAATCATTATACAAAGCCTAAGAGGAGGCTGGTTGGGGAATTTCTTATATAATGCCTAAGAGGAGGCTAGCTTACGCTGAGGATTATTGAGATCCAAAGGCAGGTCCAGAGTGGGGAATCAACTCTTGCTGAGTATTACAGAAGAGTTGAAATATCAGATGCCTTGAGGTTCTGATTGAGGGTTTATGGGTTGTAATTTGTCCCTAGTTGGGGAACTTAGGATGAAAAGTTTAAAGATAGAGCTTTAAAACCTATGAAAGTTTCAACTCTACTGGAGATTGATTAAGTGATCAGGGTTTTTCCTGTGCTTTTAGGAAACTTGAGGGTTTCTTTAAGATCCAAGAGGAGATGAGATTATCCAAGTCTATTGGTATGAGGAGGTTTTTTCTTAATCGGAGAATTATCTTTGTATGAAGCCCAAGAGGAGGCTGATATTTTAAGGGATGAGAATCAACCCTAAACTAGTATGATGTTTTGACTCTCTGGAGGATTGAACTAGCAAAGGATGACTAGGTTCTGTCCTTTACCCGTAGGAGGTCTTTTGGTCCTTGTACTAAGCCCAAGAGGAGGCTGAGAACGTCTAAGAAGCCTGAGGGTCCTTGTACAAAGCCCAAGAGGAGGTTGGGGATGCTTTTAGGAAGCCTGTGGGTCCAAGCCTGAGAAAAGTTCAAGAAAGGTTTCACCGGGAATAATCCTTTCTTTAGTGAACAATTCTAGGGTCTGAAGAAATTCAAGAGAGGTTTCACCGGGAATAATCCTCTCTAGGGAAATGAATTTCTTGTACAGATGTTTCTAGTAGTGACAGTCTTGAGAAAAGTTTCACCGAGAATAATGCCTTTCTCTGTTCCATATTGTATAAGCCCAAGAGGAAGCAAGAATGTGTCTGGAATTTCCTATAGGGGAACTAGTTTTGACCATGTTGAAAGAATAACCACTGGTTTGATCTAAATCTAGACCTATTTGTTGGGGAAAATTCTAAGCAGATATATACAAGAATATACAGATGAAATATATAAACAAGTATGTTGAAGAGTATAGTAGGACTTACAGGTGAGCAAGCTTCCAGCATTATAAACATAACTATGTGGTTAGTTATTCAAGAAATTGAAGGAAGTTTTGATACAACTATACATTTGAATCTAAATCAAAAAAAGAAAGTTGTTTTAAAGGAAGTTTGGGCTTATACTCAAGGAGAGACCCATATGAAATTTGTTTTGAAAACGGCGATCGCGCCGAGATTTTTAAAATCGCGTAGGGACTTGTACAATGACTGAGGCAAAAAAAAAAGGTTTGTACAACAAGGGATGAGTCTTACACTCTATTAGAGGCCCAAAAGTGTTTGAAAAAGAAGAAAAATGAGACCTACAACACAAGGGAAGACCCAAAAATGAAAATTGTTTGAAAACGTCGATCGCGCAGAGATTTTTAAACATATCGGGACTTATACAATGACTGAGGCCCAAATTATTTTTGTACAAAGGGGGTTGGGTCTTACACTCTATTAGAGGCCTAAAAGTATGTTCAAGAGAAAGACATATTTTTAAATGCCTATAAACAAATAAACACATAATTCTTTACAAAAATACCAAATATATGAAATAAATAATGTTTTTGTGAAATTCTTTGTAGAATAAAATATTTTAACATTTTTGTGAATTTTCAAAAAAAAGAACCAATAAAAAATAATTAAAATTGAGAGAGAAATTAAGTTTGGAATTAATTAATAAAAACCATGAAAAATGTGAAAAATAGCAAAATAGGCGAAAATGGTCTGGGTGGGTGTTGAACCCATGACCTCCCAATCAAACACACATGCGCGCTACCACTGTGGTGGTGATACATCGTGTATCAAAACTACCCCATAAACATATATGGGTGACAAGGTTTTAGGCCTGGCCAAGGTGCCTTTGCCTGGCCCTTGCCCAAGGCTGGCCTGATTTTAGGCATCTGGCATGAAGGCTATAACTTCTTCATTTCTCCATGGATTTGGAAAAAATTTAGATGGATCCTACCTAGAATTTCATGAGGAATCCAATGGTGCTTTTGGAATTTTCTAAAGATGCCTACATTTTAAAACTCGATATTGGTTTCAAAATCGGCCAAGATTTGCAAGTTCTATGCTATCCTATCATACCAGCAACAATAGCATGATTAATTGGTTCAAACATAACACATATGATATATATGAGATGTTCATGATCAATGGACATCAAAGCAATGCATATTTTAAGAGTTCAAGTTGTGATGCCTTACCTCTTGAAGCTCCTTGTGTTAACTGTCAAGATCCTTGTGCCAGAAGTAATCCAATGCTTTAGACACTCTTGATTGATCCCTTATAAGCTTTTAGGATGGTCAAAACCAGCTGGAAACCTCAGGAACAAGAGTTGGCTCTTTCTTGCAAAAGTGGCAAAAATGACCAAAATGGTAACTCACTCAAATGGTGTTACAGTTGAGGGAAACCTGTTGGGATAGTTTGAGGATGATATTTGGAGTGTATTTGTATCTTTGTTTGGTTTTGAAAGTGACTGAATCAAGACATGGCTTGTAAAATGCAGAAAAGTCAAAATTTGAGGTTTTGGAGGTTGACTTTCTGATTTTGAGGTTGTGCAATGTGGATGAAGGTTGGAACACCTCCAATGGATGATTTATGATGTGTTAGGATGGTTGCTTGAGTGGTTTTTACTCTGGTTTCAAGAATTCCCAAATTGCTTCAATGTGACTTGAAATTGAAGTAAGAGAGGGAGAGTGAGAAAACAAGGCTTTGGTATTGTTTTGGTGTGGTTTGAAACATCAGAAATGACCTCTATTTATAGGAGAGGAGTTTCGTTTTTGAAGGAATAGTGTTGGATGAGGTATCACTCTATTATCCAATGGATATGCCCATGTATCACTTTCCTTAAATGCCAAGGTACCAAGTCTTCACTTGGCCATTGACTAGAGCTGATATTTGTAGCTCTAGGCCTTCTGATCTTTGCAACAAACTTGACTCAATTGGACTGATAGGCTTGGTTCATGACAACTCCATGTACCACATCAATTCAAAATGACAAAGTTGGAGTTTTTGGAATGGAAACTTGAATGATCACATGCCAAATGATGAGATTCCTTGACTTGGGGTCCAAGCTTGAAAATATCAAGTGAGTCATCAAGATTCCTTCTGATCTTGGAAGAGGACAAAGCTTGCAAGATGACAGAATTTGAAATGGAAATCGTGTGGCACAATAAATGCACCAAATCTTCCTTGAAAACCAGTTTGAGCAAGGCATGTTGTGAGGTCCAAAACTCCTTGATTAAGTTGAATCAATGAGAGTTCTTGTACTCTTTGGAAATCTCTCATGACATACTTTAACTTTGATGTTCACAAATGGACATGGTTCAGCTTGGTTATTTCCACTTTTTGTGATTTTGATCAATCCATAACTCAAAATCCAATAGGATTTGGAATCTTTTGTAGTTGACACTTTTAAAGTATTTCATGTGAACTTTCATTTGAGATTTGGATGGAAGAAAAAGGCCTTAGGGTTTAGGAGTTATGACCTTGCAAAGTTGGGTAAAAACCAATTTTGTTCCATAACTTAGAAAATTTTAAGTTTTCTAAGGTTGCCCCTTTTGCAAGTTACCTTACTTTTCTTGATTTTTCTTGAGGAATGATGATCAAAACCATGCATTAACATTGTTTTTGACTTAGGGGAACCATATTTGTGAAAAATTCCAAAAAGTCAAACTTGATTTTGGGCACAGTTGACTTTTTGTCAGATGAAATCCAAACCGTGTGATCCTTTGTGCAATCAATTTCTTGACCCAATTCAAACCTAATGGATGGATTCCATAGGTGTTTTAAGGTGTATTGAATCATGTCCCAAGGTTTGGGAACATGTCTTGGTCGAAAGTCAAAGATACAGTTGACTTTTTCTTCAATACCCTAATTGTGGTCCAGATGAATTTGAAACTTGTGAATCAGGCTTCTTGGATCAATCCATTGATGTAAATGGATCAATGTAGTGTATTTGTGGCCCTCAAATCATGTCTTGAGGTCTTGGCTCATGCTTTGCTCCAAAAGTCAACTTAGGGGTGAATTAGGTCAAGAAACCCTAATTCCTGATTTTTTTTATGAATGCATCCCCAGAGGCTATTTTGACTTGATGATGGGACTCATAAGGTTCCTTGGAGTATCTTGGGTTATGCTTTGAAGCATTGGCTCATGCCCAGAGGAAAAATTTCATCTGGAGGCCTTGGTCAACCAAAACCCTAATTTGGTGACACTGGCGATCTTGAGGCTTGATCCACTTGGAATGTTGCACCTTTGTGCTTGACTCTTGATATGGGAGTCCTCTTGATCCTTTATAGGTGTTTTAGAGATTAGACAAGTTGAAGATCATGTCATTTCTTGATTGATCCTTTGTCTAAGTGCTCTGAGAGGGCCCAAAGCCCTAATTCTTGTTTGTAGTGAAAGCTCAACAATCCTTGAGGAGATTGACGAGGCATGATGGCACATCCATATTGTGGCAATGATTTGCACAATGATGGGAAATCTTGGTGGTCAAAATTTGGGGTATGACATTAACAAGGATTCTTCTGATGAAGGAGTAGCAAGATCAAGCAATTATCAACTCTAATGTAATATGTTGAGTTTCTGTTTTAGGTTGTAATTGTAAAAGCCTTAAGATTTCTTACCATTAAATATCTTAGAAATATTAAGAGCTTTAGGTCTTTGTTATGGTGATTTCTAGTACCTTTGATGCTTGCATCATGTACACCTTGTTCTCTATTCTGCTGAGCCTTCAGTAGTTTAGATTAATTCTCTTGCTATATGTTTGAGCAAAAGTTTTGTCTCATTGGGATTTAAGCTATAAATCTTGAGCCAAGATGCTTAAGCCACGTAAGTCTCATTGCTTAAATGCTTGAGTTGTGAAAGTCTTATTCAGCTAGTCTTATTCAGCAGTGGGGAAGACTCCGTCTAAGGGGCATGAGCAAGAAGTCTCAAGAGAGCTTAAGCAAGGGGAAGTCTCAGTCTGATGACCAGAAGAGCATGTGGCTCGGTCAGAGGGCATAAGCAAGAGAAGGCTTAGACATGTGCTCTAAGCAGAGGGGAAGGCTCAACCTGAAGACCTTAGAGCAGGTTGCTCGGTTAAAAGGTGTGAACAAGGGAAAGTCTTAGACATGTGTTCTAAGCAAAGGAAGTCTCAGACAGTTGGTCTGAGCAGGTGTACAAGTCTTATGCAGAAGCATAAGAGATTGTAATCATGAAATGGTTATAATGAAAATCTCTTGTGAGGCAAGGGGACTAGAGTACTCTCAGTTAAGGGAGGAATCAGGATAAATCTTTTGTATCTTCTGTTGTTATTTTATTTATTTCTGTTATATCCGCTGCTAATGAATTAAACAAAATTTGAACACCAGTTCTGATTCTGATACTCTGATCAGAAGTTAAATTAAAGAAAATGCGAAACATAATTCAACCCTCCCTTCTTGTGTACTTTTCACACCTTCAATCCTAACCTCGAGATTTAGGGTTTTATGTGTTTTCTTGGTTTGCTTGCTTTTGTTTATTTATTTGTTGTATTGCTTCTCATTTTTTTATTTTATTTTATATTTTATGCTTCTTATTATTTTTATTATTATATTGTCATATCATTGGTTGGGATTAATATTTTGTGAGAAATTAAAACCCAGGCTTGAGGTAAACAAATAAGTTAAGTAAGAGGTCGTCCTGTTTTGGCCACTGTGGATTCTTATCCCATGGGGTCTTTAATGACAATCCCGCCTAGAGTAGACCGATTCAAAGGGTTTGTCATGAGTTGGCTATCACTTCTTCATGATGAAACCTTGAATTTGGTCCATGACTTTGGGTACCTCTTCTAAAACCCATTCCACTCATGGTGACCTTATGTTATCAACCTGCAAGGATCGTTACTAAGGTCTCTGCTAGATGAGACTTATCCTGAAGGATTACCATATGAAGGCTTGTTCCTTCTCATGGTAAAACAAGGGTATAATCCACGACTCTAAGGCTATCATCATACAAAAACTTTTTATCCTACAAGTGAGGGGATTAGGTAGTCTAAACCTAGATCTGACCTATCATAAGGACCATACCCTTACTAGGTTATGCTTGCATATAACCTTTATATCAAACCCTCAAGCTAAAAATACTAAAAGTAAAAAACATTCATATTACCATATCATTAAAACCTTTTTTGCATTCAATCTTCACAGGAATCTTAATTATCTAGTAACAAGTAAGCTGAAAAATGGAATTTCATAGAAGGAAAATGAATTATACCAAAGAACAAAGAAGGGAAAGGGAAGAATTAGAGACTCATATCCTACACTTGGAAGTTGAGAATTAAAGTCTAATCTATGCTCTTCAAGAAGCTAGAGGTCAAGCCATGGATTCACTCCCTCGAAGAAGAGCTGCTGAAGGACTACTTACCAGACGTCCTTCTCAATGGAGGAGAGCCTACGAAGAGATAGTATATCTTAAAAGACAGATGAATCTCCTTGAAGAAGCTTATGAGGAGTTGAGATAATGAGGCATTTACGTGGAAGGGTATAATCAAGAAATGGCTGACATAATCAAGGAAGATGAGGCCATCATGTTGAGTCTTCAAATGAAGGCTGAAGATCACAGGGAGAAATACTTGAAGCTGGTTATAGTGTCCAATGACCTGATTGATGAGACTCCCTGAAGTCTAAAGGCTGCTGAAGACATGTTGGACATATTCAAGCCTCAAAGGGAAATCTACGAATTCATCAAATTGTGTCGTTACATGTTAAACGAGTTTAGGGCAAGAATGAAGGAATGCTGTTAGAAAATTTTATTATAATGGTTCTTAATTGGTGTGTTTTCCCTTTCCAATAATTATAAACAAGTTTGAGGTTTTCTTTGTTATTTTCCTTGAAATTATGAAATGAATAAAGTATTTGAATTTCCAATATTCTCAGCTTGCTTACAACCAATGAATGGTTAAGATTCCTTAAAAAAATATTTTTTGCATACATATTCATGCACTCATACATCAACATTCATATAAAAGAAAAAAACCATTTTTATTCCATATTTTCTCAAAATCATCGAACGTAACAATCTAACTTCCCGACTTCAAACTCGAGCTTACCAAAAGAAGGCCATGCAGCAATTAGAACAAAATCAAGCCGCTCTCAGAGGAGACGTGGATGTTTTTAAAGGGATTGTAGAAGAGATGAAGGATAAGATTGATCAACTGACTCGTGCCATCCAAAACATGATAGTAAGAGAAATCGAGTCTAGCAACAAAAGGAATGTTCCTATCTCTATCTCTCAGTCTGGGGACAATAATCCTCTATTAGGATTTGTCGTAGATGTTAAACGTATTGAAGTCAAGGATGCCAAACTAAAAGCAGGGGCCTAACCTCCTGAAGGATCTGTTCCTCCACCTATTCCTAATGGGGCATCTTGTCCTACGCAAATACCTGTTCCCCATGAAAACTATGTGTAGCGAGCGATTTTGGACGCGGTTCTTAAGCGCCAGTCACTCTCTGCGGTTTGAGCTTAAACTACAGGTCGATTCATTTTTTATCCTATTGTGAGCTGAATAAGGAAGGGAAATAGATGTCTCCAATTAACCCTGCTTTGCATACTGAGATTAAACAGCGGTCTGTTAGGTTACGGATGCTATCAATGTGGGGGGGCCTTTCTTGTGTTATTTTGACAGAATGGTTTCTGGCGGGGAACAAGGATTAGGATGTTAGGACTGATGCTTTTGATAGATACATGAGAGTATGGGATTTTGGGTTTTTGTTTAGTTTGCTCGCTAAGATCTTTTCTTTCGATCTTATGCCTACGTATTCCCGTTTACCGAAACAGGGAAATCAGAGCGTTCGTAGTTCCTCCTATTCTATGGGAGGAAATGGTTGTTTTGGTGTCTAGTTCAAAGCCTAAGACGTGAAGCGAAAGGTAGATTGTATCTTGTTCAAAGCCCAAGATGTGAAGCTAAAAGGTCTCAACTTTAGAGAGAATTTGTTATCTCTAAAGAGGGGTTGTATGTCACAACTGTTTTATAAAGGAGAATTACTTTAACCGAGATATGTGAATCCGACAATGCCATAATTTCCTTTATAGGGAATTTTAACCTGAAGGAGAAGACTTTAACTCAGTGTAGAGCAATGCCATCTTTCCTTAGGAATTCCTCATGCTAAAAGAGGGACAGTGGCATGGATGTAGATGATCCAGAGGCTTGCCGCTTACAACGATTAGATGGAAGGGGAAGGAGTTGTTGATGTTTGTGTACTGTGAACGAGGCACAACTTTGATGCTAAAAGGTTGATTGGATCAACCAGTGGTTTTCTTATATAAAGCCTAAGAGGAGGCTAATATGTGTCTCGTACAAAGCCCGAGAGAGAGGCTAAAAGGTTTTTGACTCGACGAGGGAATCTTTTGGTATCTCGTATGAAGCCCGAGATGGAGGTGGAAATTCGTTTGGCTCAGGAAGAACCCTTTTGTATCTCGTATAAAGCCCGAGATGGAGGCTAAAGGGGTGATTGACTCAACGAGGGAGTCCCTTATGTGTCTCGTACAAAGCCCGAGAGAGAGGCTAAATGTTGTTTGACTTCGCTGGGAAGGATCATTGTACAAAGCCCAAGAGGGAGGCTATGGTTACTGTTTCAGTTGAGTGACAAGTCCAGTATACTGATTTTAAAGAGAAAATCAGTTCTTATATGAGCAACACTGTACTCATGGATTTGATTCAAGGATCCGGGTTATTCCTGTTCTTTAAGGAAGCGGGAAATCCAAAGGGTATTGAGACTGTCCGAGTCTACGGGTTTCCTTCCTATTCTTGAAGGGGTCACTTGAGAATGTCTTGGAGACTCAAGGGTCTTAGACTGTCCAAGTCTAGAGTGTCATCTTTTGTACTATGCTTTGAGAAACAGTAGTAGACTCTATGAAAGGAATTTTCTATAAAGATGACTAAGTTCTGTTCATATACCTCTAGCAGGTCGTCGGGACAATTTGTACGAAGCCCAAGAGGAGGCTGGAAACTTTTAAGAAGCCGATCGGTCCTTGTACTAAGCCCAAGAGGAGGCTATCATTCCCGGAGGAAGAGATCATTATACGAAGCCTAAGAGGAGGCTGTGAATACTTCTAAGAAGCCGTAGGGTCCTTGTACTAAGCCCAAGAGGAGGCGGGGTTGCTTTTAGGAAGCCTGTGGGTCCTTGTACGATGCCCAAGAGGAGGCCGATGCTTTTAAGAAGCCCGTGGGTCCCCAAACCCCGAGAAATTCAAGGCAATGCTATTCACCGAGAATAGATCAAAGTCAGGAAAGTTCGAGAATTTGGAAGAAACTCAAAGATGCCATTCACGGAGAATACATTTATCTTGGGGAGTAGAGCTTCTTGACAATTCCTAATGAGGACAATCGAAGAGAAGACTGTATCTGGTGATCCTATTGGGGATCTAGTTGTCTATTTCTACGAACAAACGAAACGGCGTTACCTAGTTCTAGACGTAGTTGCCAGGGAAACTCGAAATATCTATACTATTATTACACAGTTGATATGAGTTTATGAAAGAAGACTTACAGTGAAACAGCCCCACAATACAGTTATATGTATATGAAAGCAGTAAATGAAAGCAATAACCACTTACTCGGTTGTAGAGCTTCCATGCTGTTTGGTTAGTTGTTCAACATAGATAGATTGAAAACAACAGTGTATTCAAAATCAAAGGAGAAAGTGCTTTGAAAAAGAAAGATTTGGGGCTTACAGCTCAAGGAGAGGCCCAGGGTTTTATCAGTGAGCGCACTGTTTGAATTTGTACATAGGGACTTATGTAAGTGACTGAGGCCCAAAATGTTTTTCTGTACAAAGGGATGGGTCTTACACTCTTTCAAGAGGCCCAAATGTTTTAAAGAAAAATAGTGGGGCTTATAACACGAGGGTAGGCCCAGATGATTTTTCCGTTTAAAATGGCGATCGCGCCGAGGTTTTCTTTTAACGCAGAGGGACTTACACAATAAGTGAGGCCCAAAATGTTTTGGTTAAAAGGGGATTGGGTCTTACACTTTATTAGAGGCCCAAAAGTTTTGAATGGGTCTTATAGCTCGAGGAGAGGCCCAAAAGGTTATTTTTCAAAAGGCGACGATCGCGCCATTTGTTTTTGACGGTATCGGGACTTATCCAATACACTGAGGCCCAAAAATGATTTGGTCAAAAAAATGATTGGGTCTTACACTCTATTAGAGGCCCAAAGTGTTTTGAAAATGATTTATGAGGGTTGAATTAATCCAAAAACCCTAATTTGTTTTCAAAAATGTATTTAATTGAATAAAAATTCAATTAAAATGATCAAAATTGTTTAACATGTGAAAAACAAATTGTGATCTTGGATTAATGCTTCAAAAATTAAGTATTGACCTTCAAAATAATTAGAAAGCATTAAAAGTTGCAAAATCAATGTGGAAAAAATAGTTAATATGTCAAAAACAATTAAAATATTAATTCTTTGCAAAAATATCAATTATATGAAATAAATAATATTTTTGGGATTTTTTGATAAAATAAAATATTTTAACATTTTTGTGAATTATTAAAAAAGGAATCAACTCAAAATCATTAAAACTCAGAGAGAAATTAATTTTTGAATCAATTAAACAAAATCACAAAATTCAAATATTTGAATTTGTGAAAAAGGCGCCAAGAACACAAGCAAGAACACGCGCGTTTTTCTGGGTTTGGATGATTTGCGTTTTCTATCCAATATCACTGAATACGTAATCATATCATGCAATCCACATATCATTATGCTCGTCTCAACCTCACGATCATGTTTATAACACTTAATTTCATTTAAATTAAACATAAAACATGAAATCATGAAGAAACCTCAAGAACCCTAATTTCTGCATGAAGGCTAGAATTTTTGATACACGATTCAAACAATGCAATTAATTGAGGGAAAACATTCCATGCATGATTATGAACATATGGCCAAATTATTGTGCGAGGAAATATGCATGGATTGAGAGATGACCAAGTATATGCTTACCTCCAAGCCGTGACAGCAAGTTCAATGTAATTTTTTATTTGGAGGTGTTACAGATGAGTGGTGATGATCTGAACAGCTTCCCTACACCCTATGGAGTGTGTCTGAATGGTTGGACTTGATTGAAATTGGCTGGATTAATTTGTGGTACCTCAACTGCAACTTGATTGAAAGTTTGAGCAACCAGTTGGTGATTTTGTGAAATTGGTGTTTCAGAAGTGATCTAAGTGTTTGATCAGCTCATATGTGATGTATATGAGGTGTGTGAGTGATTGGTTTGATTGGAATTGCTCTCAAACTCAAAACCCGATAGCTATCTTGCTAAGAAAGACATTTTTGCCAAGAGAAAGAGATTTTGAGGAAAGCATCTGTTAGATGGCTTTGGTGTACTCAAACTGATCACAATTGAGCTCTATTTATAGTAGAGCAAGTTTGTTTTGCAAGGAATAGTGAATGGCAGCTGGTAAGTAGGTTTGGCCAATGTTGGCAAATGAAAATCCAAGTCTCCTCTAGCCATTGACTAGAGGTTAGGGCATAGAGCTTTGGTTCCCTTGGTCTTGGATAAGTCTTGACTAATTTCAGATGAGAATGGCTCAGTCCATGCCACCTTGATGCTTCCATTGAATGCTTCAATCCAAATTTGGAGTCTTGTCCCTATTTTGGCCATTCTAGGTTCAACATGCTATTTCTTGTTCCATGGACTTTGGAGGCTTGGCTCAGTGATTGTCCCCTTTAGATTCAATCCTCAGATGTGTCCAAGTGGATAGGAGTATTTGAATTTGGCTGATTTTGGCAAATCGAGCCAAAATGCAAAATCTGCCTTGCCTTTGACAGATTTCAGCAAGGCAACTTGACAATGTCATATCTCATGGGGTAAGTTGAATTTGGCAATGTTCTTGGCCACTTTGGAAAGCCCTTGCATGATATAACAACTATTTGAACAAGTTTGGTTTTGATCTCTTTTGATTCCAAGTGAAAAATCCTTCTACATTTGGCAAAAAGTGAAGCAAAATCTGACTTAGTGAAATTTTCACTAAGTGTTGGAACAAAGTGTGATTTCTTGATTTTGATCACTCCATAACTCAAAATCCTTAATGAATTGGACTTAGGTCTAGTTGAAGTTTTTGTAGAGGGTAATGAGGGCTACAAATCCATCTTTTGATGAGAAAAAATGGCCATGCGGTTTAGGAGTTATGACCCTCCAAAGTTAGTGTATTAGTGGTACTTTTTCCATAACTTAGAAAAATTTCTAAGTTTTATGGTTACCCCTTTTACAAGTTATCCCACTTTCTTTGGGTTTTCTTGATGAATGATGATTCAAATCATACATTAACATCATTTTAGGGTTAAAAATCCATTTTGGTGAAAAATCTCAAAAAGTCAAAGTTGACTTTTGTGCACAGTTGACTTTTTATCAGATGAATTCCAAACTGTGCAATTCTTCAGGAAATCATGTCCTTGACCTAAATCAAACTTGATGAACATGTTCCATGGGTGTCATAGGGTATATTGAGGCATGTCCTAGGGTTTGGGAGCATGTCCTGGTCAAAAGTCAAAGTTACAGTTGACTTTCCTCGCGAAACCCTAATTGTGGTGCAGATGAAAATGAGACTTGTTGCTCAAGCTTCTTGGATTAATCCATTGTTGTAAATGGATCAATATAGTTCATTAGAGACCCTCAAATCATGTCTTGAGGTCTTGGCTCTTGATTTGTCCCAAAAGTCAACTTAGGGGTGAATTAGGTCAAGAAACCCTAATTCCTGATTTTTGATGAATGCATCCCCTGAGGCAAAATTGACTTGATGATTGGGTCCATGAGGTTCCATGAAGTATATTAGGTTATGTTTTGGATCATTGGCTTGTTCCCAGATGAAAAATTTCCATCTGGAGGCCCTGGTCGACCAAAACCCTAATTTGGTGACACTGTCAATCTTGAGACTTAATCCACCTAGAAGGGAGCAACCTTGTGCTTAATCCTTGAAGTAGGAGTCCTTTTGATCCATTGTGGATGTTTGAGAGGCTAGACAAGTTGAAGATCATGTCATTCCTTGATTGATCGTTTGTCTAAGCACTCAAAGAGGGCTTAAAACCCTAATTTTGATTGTAGTGAATGCTCAACAACCCTTGAGGCATTTGGTGAGGCATGATGGTTCATCCATATTGGGATGATGATTTGCACAATGATGGGAAATCTTAGTGGTCAAAATTTGGGGTATGACAGATGCCCCTATTTAATCTTCTTGGACCCGAAGGTGTGAATGACGAAGGTATTCGGACATTCGGGGTACAAGAGGATTAAATATCGGAATACCCAAAATTTTGATGGTGGTTATGAATGGTAGCTTACGCATTCATCTTCTTTAGCTAAGCGATGATGCTTAGAAAAGGTAAACTTCCCCTCGATCCTGGTTGTCTACCAAGGAACTGGTCTAAGTTGCTGAAATGAACTTCCCCTCGATCCTGGTTTCCTACCAAGGAACTGGTCTTAGTTTCTGATTTAAACTCCCCCTCGATCCTGGTTTCCTACCAAGGAACTGGTCTTAGTTTCTTTTGTCAATAAATTTTACTGACAAGGGACACTATTCGTAGCGGCTTCCCTTCAAACTTCTCGCCGAATTTTCCTGGGGAGATGCCATTTGAGTGGAAAATGTTTTGATGATAGACTTTCTAGGGAACCCAGTCGTCTGAGTTGTAGAGGTGCACAAACTTCTCTGTTGGAGACGCCATTTGTCGATTCTACTGGGGGAAAGCGAGTATCTTGAGAGACTGTTTCCACTTGGGGATATTATATCATACTTTTCTCGGGATCTTCCCGGAGAAATGCCATATGATGCGACCCAATTTTGAGGTGCCGATGACCTTTTCATCAGCGGTTTTTCGGAGAAACACTGCTGTGCTGCCGAATCTTTGCTTAAGAGGCTTTCTCTGGGGATTTTCTTTAATCCAGGAAAGCAAGGAATGGCGAAGAGTGACATCTGTTGAAGGTTCTCTGGCCTTTCAGAGGTTCAAGTTATCAAAGAGGTCTAGTGCCGACTCTGATCTAGAGAGATTGCTTAGATGATTCTCTTCCCAATGAGGAAAGTTCTGACAACTCGATTGAAAGGACTTTTATCACTAGGGGATAAGACCGACTAGAGTGATAGCGATGCAATATGAAATGTAAATGCAAATCAATAATGCATGATGTATGTATGTATATGCTGACAAAACTGACGCAACACACAAACTAAAAGATGAACATGACTGGATACTCGGCCATCGCGGGGCGTATAGAGATATCGCTGGTTCAAGATAGCAATTCCACCTTACTTAGGAGAGATAATCCCTGCGGGGAATACCGTGGATCGGGCTTAGAAGATGAGAACTCGGCCGAGGCGTGTCAGACGAAACAAGGTCTCTGACACAGTTGATCCCTTCATTCAGGCGAACTGGTTTAGAAGGAGCACTTTGATTATGTACTTTGAAGTTCGCTTACTTCTGGAGAAGTGGTTGATGTTCTTTCGATGTTCAACAGTCAAAAGAAATTGCCATCTTTATTTTAAAGCAGAAAAAGTTTTAACAAGTAAATTCATTTTTGTTTTATTTCAAGAATTGTTAATCATGTTAAAAAACGTCATTCTGTAAAGCTAAAACAAATAAGAAATACAAACAAAAGCACAAGGGCTCAAATTTTATTGATAGGATGGAGATCAGCCAAACGCGTGATTCCACAAAGTATATACAAAGTTAGAAAATGGTAATTTACAGGGAAAAGGGCTACGTTGAAACATAACGACCACTATCCTTCCACCAACTTTGAATTCGGGGCATCCTGAGCTTCTGTCAAAGATGACCTTTACTGGAGTTTTCTTTCGATGATGTAACTGCTGCTGTTGAGGGACTTGCCTCTGTTGAACATAGTTACTTGCCATTATCCCTAATTTTTTCCTGGATTGTACTATGAGATATCCAATCCAACGGGATGATTTTTTTTCATGTCTCTAACTTTTGCCTGGACCGCCCTTTCGGGTTTTCAATCCACCGAGACGGTTTTTTCTTAATTTAGGCGAAGTATTTCTTGACTACATCGACATTCGTGGGGTAGGCAAATTCCTCTCCGTCCATGGTTACAAGTCTCAAGGCACCGCCTGAGAAAGCTTTCGTGACAACATAGGGGCCATCATAATTCGGAGTCCACTTGCCCCGAGAATCAGTGAGAAATGATTGTATCTTCTTGAGCACAAGGTCTCCTTTCCTGAAGACACGAGGTCGGACCTTTTTGTCGAACGCCCTCTTCATTCTCTGTTGATACAACTGACCGTGGCATAGTGCCGTTATTCTCTTTTCTTCGATCAGATTCAGTTCATCATGTCGGCTTTGACACCATTCAGATTCGGTGAGCTTAGCTTCCATTAATACCCTGATTGACGGGATCTCTACTTCTATGGGGAGAACTGCCTCCATGCCATATACTAGAGAGAAAAGGGTTGCCCCTGTTGAAGTACGGACAGATGTACGATAACCATGAAGAGCAAAGGGTAGCATCTCGTGCCAGTCTTTGTAGGTTACAACCATCCTTTGAACAATCTTCTTGATGTTCTTGTTAGCCGCTTCTACCGCCCCATTCATCTTGGGTTGGTAGGGAGATGAGTTATGATGTTCGATCTTGAACTCTGCGCACAACTCTTTCGTCATCTTATTGTTCAAGTTAGATCCATTGTCAGTAATGATCTCGCTTGGAACACCATAACGGCAGATGATATTGTTTTTGATAAATCGGACCACCACTTGTCGGGTTACATTGGCGAATGACGCTGCTTCAACCCACTTGGTGAAGTAATCAATGGCTAGCAGGATGAACCGATGTCCGTTTGAAGCCTTAGGTTCAATCAAACCAATCATGTCGATTCCCCATATGGAAAAAGGCCACGGGGAAGAAAGAACTTTGAGATGTGATGGCGGTACATGAATTTTGTCGGAGTATATCTGACACTTGTGACACCTCCTCATGTACTTGTAGCAGTCGGATTCCATGGTCAACCAGTAGTACCCTGCTCTTAGAATTTTTCTCGCCATTGTGTGTCCGTTGGCATGAGTGCCAAAGGATCCTTCATGAATTTCTTTCATCAGCATTTCTGCTTCTAGCCTGTCTACGCATCGGAGAAAGACCATGTCAAAATTTCTCTTATAGAGAGTGTCACTGCTCAGGAAGAAGTTTCCAGCCAATCTTCTGAGGGTCTTTCTGTCCTTTCTGAGTGCCCCAGATGGGTACTCTTGTTTCTGAAGGAAGCATTTGATATTGTGATACCAAGGTTTGTCGTTTATGACTGCTTCAATCGTGAAGACGTAAGCGGGCCGTTCAAGGCGCATTATGTCGATCTTAGGTATGTCATTCCATTGACCTACACTAATCATGGAAGAGATAGTGGCTAAAGCATCAGCCATGTGATTCTCATCACGAGGGATATGATGAAACTCAACTCTGTCGAAGAAAGGTAGCAACCTTCTTGCGTAGTCTTTGTAAGGAATCAATCCTGATTGGTATGTGTTCCATTCTCCTTTTATCTGATTGATAACCAGGGCTGAGTCGCCGTATACGTCCAAGTTTTTTATCCTTAAATCAATCGCTTCCTCGAGACCCATGATACATGCTTCGTATTCGGCCTCGTTGTTCATACATTTGAACGTAAGTCGAGCGGTGAAAGGAATGTGGGTACCCTGAGGGGTAACAATGATTTCCCCAATTCCGTTCCCATGATGATTAATTGCTCTGTCAAAGATAAGTCCCCATTGGGAACCTGGTTCTGGCCCTTCACTGGGTAGCGGTTCATCGCAATTTTTCATCTTTAGATACATGACATCTTCGTCTGGGAAGTCAAACCCGATTGATTCTTGATCGTCAATCGGTTGATGAGCTAAATGATAGGCTAAAATACTTCCCTTAACGGCTTTCTGAGCGTGATACTCTATGTCATATTCTGATAATGACATCTGCCAACGGGCAATCCTTCCCGTGAGAGCAGGTTTTTCAAATACATACTTGATTGGATCCATTTCTGAGATCAACCAAGTAGTGTGGCAAATCATGTACTGGAGAAGACGTTTGGCTGCCCAAGCCAAAGCACAGCAAGTTTTCTCGAGCATCGTGTACCAAGTTTCGCAGTCGGTGAACTTCTTGCTCAAATAGTAGATGGCAGACTCTTTCCTTTTGGTTTCGTCTTGTTGGCCAAGTACACATCCCATTGAGTCCTCTAGGACTGTAAGGTAAATGATCAATGGTCTTCCTTCCACTGGAGGTAATAGAATCAGAGGATTCAACAGGTATTCCTTAATACTGTCGAAGGCGGTTTGGCAATCTTCTGACTAAACGCAATCCTGGTTCTTTTTGAAGATCGGCGCGCATGTCGCGGTCATAAGGAATATGAATCTGGAGATGTAGTTCAAACGTCCCAAGAATCCTCTGACTTGTTTTTCAGTTTTCGGAGAAGGCATTTCTTGAATGGCCTTGACCTTGTCAGGATCAACCCTAATTCCTTTCTGGCTGATGATGAACCCTAGTAGTTTCCCTGAACGGACACCGAAGGTGCACTTGTTGGGATTCAAGCGGAGCTTGATTTTTCTCAAACGTTCAAACAATTTTGACAGATGTTCAACGTGCTCACTCTCTGTTTTTGATTTTGCAATCATATCATCGACATATACCTCGATTTCTTTGTGTATCATGTCATGAAACAGAGTAGTCATGGCCCTTTGATAGGTTGCCCCGACATTCTTCAAACCGAACGGCATTACCTTGTAACAAAAGGTGCCCCATGGGGTAATGAACGAAGTTTTCTCCATGTCTTTCGGCGCCATTTTGATCTGGTTATAGCCCGAGAATCCATCCATGAAGGAGAAAACTTTGAACTTTGATGTGCTGTCTACCAGCATGTCAATGTGTGGTAAAGGAAAGTCATCCTTCGGACTAGCCTTGTTCAGATCTCGGTAATCGACACACATTCTGACCTTTCCGTACTTTTTGGGAACGGGTACAATATTGGCTAACCATTGAGGATATTCAGCTGTGGCGAGGAAACCCGCGTCAATCTGTTTCTGTACCTCCTCTTTGATTTTGATGGCCATGTTCGGGTGAGTCCGTCTCAACCTTTGCTTTACTAGAGGACATTCCGATCTCAATGGTAAATGATGTTCCACGATGTTGGTATCCAACCCTGGCATATCCTGATAGGACCAAGCGAATACATCGGGGAATTCTTTGAGAAGCTTTATCAAACTCTCTTTGGCAGTTGGACTGAGCAGTGCCCCAATCCTGATTTCTTTTCTCTCTTGCTCTGAACCCAAGTTTACCGTTTCCAACGGTTCTTTGTGAGGTTCAAGGGACCTTTCCTCTCGTCTGAGTAGTCGAGAGATCTCTTCTGGAATTTTGTCGTCATTTTCTTCTTCAGCCCCGAATACCGGGAACTCAAAGTTGGGAGAAGGCATCGGATCGTATGTTTCAACGGGGTGTAAAACAAGTAATCTGCATAACGTGATGATTCATGTTTAGAAAAGATAGAGAAAATGCAAGTGTGTGCAGTGTATTTATTTTACTGCTTGTTTTTATTTTTACATGTTTTTTAGGATTACCATTTTCTGAAAAACGAAAAGAGAAAATACCAATTAATGCGGAAATTACAGAACGGCGTTATTTTATTAATGAACAAGTCGATTCTTGAAACTACAGCCCTATAAAACAAAACTCTGTCGCTTTGGGCTAAGCGAAGAGGGAAAATTTACAGAAAGCGAGCCCTATCAAAACATCTGTTTCACCTGGGCATGGTGAAAGGTTAAAAACGACAATTACTTTGACTTATGAACAATCTTCGAAACATCGACGGCAACCCATTGGCGGCGAACTCCTCGGTGAATCACAAAGTCTGGCACCTTCCTTGATTTGTCTTCAGAAATAACGCTGATTTCTGGTGGAGCAGGATCGTTGGAATCTGTCTCCCAGGCAGAGTTGTCGTAGGAGAATTCCTCTGTTGCATTTTGCATAGCATTTGTGCTCTCAGCTGTACCTCCTCATCCAGTAGGCTGGATATCTTCGAGCCTGATACGAGAGCTTTCGGGAGCGGTGTACTTGACCATATAGTCGTATTTTCCACTAGGTTCTCCCAGAGTGTCCCAAACCTCTTTGGAACTGGAGGAGTCATCCCCCTCGATGACGCTGACCTCGGGAAAAGCATAGTTGATGAATTCAAGTCCTGCAAACGTTACGAATTCATCTCCATGTTGAGTAGTTTCAGGATGACCTGAGTGTTGATCCCATGACATGGTGGGGACACAGGTATTTTGTTCAATGATGCTCAGCTAAGTTTCATTACTCGGCTGACTTTCTTGCCCCAAGTTTCCTGGGTAAGGTTGCCACATTGGCAGACCATCCATTGGGCCATAGTAGGTGTAGTCAAAATTGTCTTTCATCGGAGTGTCTTCCTCTAATGAATTTGGCGTAGCACGACATCCTTCTGGATCATAATCTCCATAGATCCTTTCGACATCTGATCTTGGTATAAATCTCGGACTTTCTGTAGGAAAGCAAAAAGGCATAGGCACCTCTTCCTGAGACATATAACCGTCTTTGTTAAGGTAGGACTTCCATTCTTCATCCGTGTCAGAGGGATCTTCCTCATTGATAGCATGAACTGCTTGAGACACTGGGTGAAGGAAACCTCCACTGTGGAAGAAGTTTTGAAGGGGATGAAGACTTTCATCGTTGGCAGTTGTTCGGGTACAGGTTACAGAAAAACCAAGACCCTTCTTTGTTGTATTGCCAGTAGGAATAACAAGTTGTCCCCATCCTGTCATATCGGTACTCTCGACCGCTTTAATAGCATCTTTGTATGAGGAAATCGAGGTTCCTCCTCTGAACTGATTGTTCTCGCTTACCGACAGTGCTTGGAACTGAGTTCCAATAACCTCCTCGGGTTCTATTCCGGTAGATGATGACAAGTTACTCACAAGCAAGGCTTGTTCCCCACAAACCGTGACAAGTTGATCGTTCTTGACAAACTTTAGCTTTTGGTGGAGGGTCGAGGTGACCGCTCCAGCCTGGTGTATCCAAGGTCTTCCTAGTAAACAACTGTATGTTGCCCGGATGTCCATGACCTGGAAAGTGACTTGGAAAGTATGAGGACCGATAGTTATGGGAAGATCAACTTCACCGATAACTGTTTTTCTGGATCCGTCGAATGCTTTGACGACGACCTCGCTGATTCTCATCGGGGGTCCTTTGAATGATAATTGCATCAAAGTGGACTTCGGCATAACATTCAGGGCCGACCCTGTGTCTACCAGTATGCTGGCTAAAGCATCGTCCTGGCAGTTAACTGTAATGTTGAGTGCCATGTTATGACGGCGACCCTCTTCGGGTAATTCCTCATCACTAAATCCCAAATTATTGCAGGAAGTGATGTTAGAGACAATGCTATCGAGCTGTCTGATTGTTACATCCTGTTCCACAAAGGCTCGCTCCAAGACTTTCTATAGAGCCTCCCTGTGGGCTTCTGAACTGAGTAACAGTGATAATACCGAGATCTTTGAAGGAGTCTGTAACAGCTGATCAACAATGTTATATTCGCTCCTTTGGATGAGCTTTAGCATCTCATCATTATTTTTCGACAGGTCGGGATTATTGGATTGACCGACTGGTGGATCGGAAGCTTCTGCCTGAAGTTCCTTTTCCTTGTTAAGTTCTCCAACCCCTCGGTTGAAGATTCGACCGCTCCGTGTTACTCGACTGATGTCTGCAATATTCACGACGGAGGGTAATGGAATTTCCTTTCCATTCTCAATTGTTGTTGCACCGTATTTGTAAGGGATAACCTTAGTTGATTCATACGGTAGCGGTCCTAGTAGATAGATGACTACAGGTGACTTCTGATTTTTCTGACCATCATAAGTGATCTCGATTCGTTCCCGGTTGGGAACCTTAGATTCGTCAAGCAGAGGAATAATGGCGAAAACATCCCTGGTCCTGTGATGACCAGAGATCGTGACAACATCCTCAACTTGCCCGGCGAGGTAGTTCGGCGTCCAGTTGATGGGTCAAGAACCCGAGTAGGGACGAATTTCTCCATGATCGACCTGACCCTGAAGAGCTGCTCTCACAAGGTAACACCCTTGGTTACTTTCCGAACAGACACTACAACTGTCATAGTTATGTGGTGGTACCTGGCCACGCCCACTTTGAATACAATGTATCCTCACTAGGTTAGCTTCCACTGATCGGACATCCTGACTCTGACGCCGAGTGGGGTTTCTATTACTGATACTAATCTGTTGAGTATCTTCATCCATGTATATTGGCATCCACCAATGATTTAACAAGTGCTGAAGTGCTTCCTGGACAAGGGTACAACCTCGATCGTTTTCACAACCCGCTTTACAGCTTTGATAGTCATGTGATATTAAGAATCCGAGTTGGACCTGCTCAGCATGTAAATCTACCATGTTGGTATTCATTACGCGAATATCGAAGATTTGAACCGTATTGATCTGATAGGGATTCCTATCATGGTAGTCTTGGATCCATCCAAGATCCATCTGACGCTGGACGGCCTTTTGTACAAAAGAGCATCCCTGTTTGTTTACCGAGCAAATCAAACAAGAATCGTAATCGTGCCGCGGCAGATCATGATACTGGCTTTCCCTTGAATGCACTGCCACCAAGTTAACATTCATTGTACGGATGTCGTGGTTCTGAATGACATTAGAATTCGTGTAAACCATGTTAACTCCACGAACTCGGTGCTCTTGGATCCATCCAAGATCCACTTGTTCCTGTAGAGCTGCTTGCACTACAGAACATCCCTGGTTATTTTTAGAGCAGACATCACACTGATGATAGTTATGAGGTGGCACATGGCCATATCCACTCTGTCTACAATGCATCTTGACCAGATTGGCCCTCAATAAGAGTACATCGTGAATTTGATAGACATTGTTAGACTCTTTCTCAATCAGGTTGACTGCAGCTTTCTCGTGTTGAGGCAGCGGGTTCGTAAAAACATTGGGATTCGTATCTTTGAAAGATAAGAGCCCGCTCCTAACAAGCTTTTGCACGTCAGACTTGAAATTAAGACAGTTCTCAATGTTATGCCCTGAACCTCCTTGATGATATGGGCATGTCTGATCCACCTTAAACCAAAAAGGCGGATTTTCCGGTACTGTAGAGGAGACTTAGTCTGGATGTGCCCCTTAGCCAGTAGTAACGGAAACAGTTCTGCGTACGTCATGGGTATAGGATCAAATCCTGGTGGCCGTGTTGTACGGTTGTTGTTATATGGAGGACGAGCCTGCTGAAGAGGCTGTTGTGTCCTTTGCTGGTCAGGTTGGCTCTGCGCAACCTGAGGTTGATACGTAGGAATAGGCGCTGGGCTGATAGCAGGAGTTACAGCTGCTACCGATTGATAACGTCGCCTTTGCTTTTTGAGAGAGATATTCCCAATATCTTGCTCTTTTTTCTTAGGGAGAGCACTACCGTATTTTTTAGTACCGCTCGTCGATCTAGTGTCTTTTACCAAACGTCCTTCTCGGACGGCTTCCTCAAGACGTACACCCATGCCGACCATTTCGGTGAAATCACTGGGCGCACTGGCAACCATTCGGTCATAGTAAAATGAGCTTAAGGTCTTTAAGAAGATCTTTGTCATCTCTTTTTCCTCAAGAGGTGGACAAATTTGAGCGGCAATTTCACGCCACCTTTGAGCATACTCCTTAAAGGTTTCCTTGTCCTTTTGCGACATCGATCTGAGTTGATCTCTGTCGGGTGCCATGTCCAAATTGTATTTGTATTGCTGGACGAAGGCAGTACCAAGATCTCTGAATGTGCTAATCGTAGCACGGTTTAAACCCATGTACCATTTGAGTGCGGAACCGGTTAAACTATCCTGGAAGTAGTGAATCAGTAGGTCCTGATTCTCCGTCTGGGCTGACATCCGCCGAGCGTACATCACCAGATGGCTTTGAGGGCAAGAGTTACCCTTATATTTTTCAAAGTTGGGCACTTAAAATTTGTGCGGAACTTTCACATTTGGGACCAAGCAGAGGTCTGCGGCGTCCTTTCCAAATAAATCCTGACCGCGAATGGCCTGCAGTTCCCTCTGCATTTCCAAGAACTGTTCCTGGAATTCATCCATTCGGTCAAACATAGTTTCCTTCTTACCAGAAGGTGTTTGTGGAATCTGTCCTTCCGGGACAGTGTGCACCACAGGGGGTGGTACCATGACTACGGCAGTGAGTCTTGGCGTTTCCCGAAGTTTGTAACCTTCAGGAGTTTTCAACATGCCCCTGGCATCTTCGCTTTCCCGAAGTTTGTAACCTTCAGGCCCAGCGGCTTCTGTTGTGATTCCCTGATCCTCAGTGATCGGCAAAACATATCCTTCCGGGATATAGTTAACAGGCATGCCCCAAGGACGATCTTTCGGCATTTGATACCTAGGATCATACTTCTCCACTATGGGCGTTGAGGTGATCTCTGAGATCACAGTTCGTTGTAGCTGAGCTTTTGCCATGGCTTGCATGTCGTTACGAACCTTTCTCATATCCTCTCTCAGAGCGTCGATCTCTTCTTTCAACTCTCTGTTTTCTTCCTCAAGATCCTCCATCCTTTTCTGACGATTGGCCCGAGTATTATACGAATGAGACAATTTGACTCTAGAATCGAGACACAAACGTGAGATTCGTAGGGAAGAAGAATACGCGATGTGAGAATGATGAATGCAATGATTATATTAATTGTTTAATGGTTTAAGCAAAATAAACTTCGACAATTATATTGCAAATATCAAACGGTTGGGAAACCCCTTTTTATTGAAATTCAAAGGATTACAGAAATGGAAATACAGTAGATTACAAAGTGCAGAAACAGGAAACCTAAACTAATGGGTCCTGAGTCTTCTCTTAAGAGAAATCAGGTGCTGATTCCGGTATCTTCCTTTTCTTTGACCGGGGCTCTTGGGCCGTCGTCGGGTTGTCACTCCTTTGCCAGGTGAAAGGAGCGAGCAGATTCCTTGGGTCATCTTGATTATCCACAGCATGTTGCTCCAAAATTTCAATCAGAGCATCTTTTTCTTTCAGTAATTGCTGTATTTTGATGCACTCTACGTCGAGGGTGCGGTACTTGTTCTTCCAAGACCTTCTCTCCTTTTGAACTTTGTTGAGAGTAACCTGAAGCTTTTCAGTTTCTGTCATGAAGTACATGACAGATTCCCTCGGCAGAAGAATTTCGTAACGAGGATAAGGCATTTTTAGCTTGAGAGCTCTAATTTGTACCCAGTGGAGATAAGGCTCCACCGAGACACATTCTGGTTTTCCCAGAGACTCTCGTCCTTTCTTATGAACATGCTTCCAAGCGTGCACTATTTCCATCTTTAGTGCTCTGTCATTTTTCCCTTCTTTGAAGAAAAGACCTTCCAGATGAACACCTAGCGGGATGTGTCTCATCGGGCATCCAAATTGACGGCGAACCAATATCGGGTGGTAGTTGATTCCTCCTTTAGTTCCTATAAGGGGTACGTTGGGGAAGTTTCCGCAACGATCAATGATTCTGATTCCCTCATAAATCCTATTACACCAATCTATATCAGATTTGGTAAGAGACATTATCTTCTGCGACCAGCGCAAGGCACTCTTATGATCCCAAAAAGCAGCAGACTTGGGCAAGTGAGAGATAAACCATTTGTAAAGCAAAGGTACACAGCATGTGATCTCCCCTCCGCTGTACAAATTTCCCAAGTGTACAGAATGATACGCATCTATGAGCAAAGTCGGCGCAGGGTTTCTAATGAGAAAAACCTTAATAGCGTTAATATCAACGAAGTTATTGATGTTGGGAAACAAAAATAACCCGTAGGTAAGCAAGACAAAGATGCTTTCAAAAGCAGTCACGTTTCCTATACTGGCGAAATACAGGGCCTTCTTTGTCAAGAACTGGGCTGGAAAACCTTGGATGCCACCCTTATCGGTTATGTGAGTCCTAACTTCAGACTCGTCCAAATGAATTGCTCTTGCAATAGTCTGATTCTTTGGAATTTCTTCCAGTCCAGAAAATGGAGCTCGATCTGTAATGTGTAGATCGATCAGGTGAGAATACTCCTCCAGCATTGGTGCAAGCTGGTAATCCGGGAATGTGAAACAGTGATAAACCGGATCATAAAACTGAATGAGCGCATCCATGATTCCCTCAATCACATGGACTCTTAATAGTGGTAGCAAACCTCCGTGCTTGGCTCTAAAAGCCTCTTGGTTAGTGATCATCCTCACTAACCTTCTCAAATTCTCTAGCTTCGGAACCTTGAAGGTATACTGGTGAGTTCTCCTTCTACCGAAATCCATTAGTGCAATCCTTTTCTCTGATATTTGTAATCACAGTCTTAGTTTATTTTGAAAGAACAGAGAGACTAGAAGAGAAGATTTTTTGAATGTTTTAATGTTTTATTAAATGAATGCATGAATGCAGCACACAAAAACATAGAAAAAAACATGGGGTCAAAGGGTCGTTGTCATGAAGTCAAAGCTCTACCCATCCCCCAAAGGTTTATACTAGGGTGATTTTTGTACCTGTACTCATTATCATCAGCTCCTCCCAGGAAAGCAAAACACCAAGCGGATCGCCAGCGAGTTGTAAGGCAATCTTAGAGTAAGTGCCATTCACCGAGAATAGATCACCAGCCTCAAATGAGGTTAGTATCGCGTAACAACTATTTCTGATAGTTTCCGCACTACGAAAGGGTTTGGCTCCTCAGCTTCTCAGACTTAACAACCGGCCCATTGTCTAGGTGAGAGAATGGGTTGCGTTGGTCAGCCTCCACTGAGGTTGATGGTTGACCCCGTCGCCATCACTTATCTTAAGTGTATACTCAATCTTTCCACATATGGCATCACCCTCATTCCCATTAGCAGGAAAATAAACATGTATAGCAATTAGGAAAAGCAGTATATATATTTGTCCTAATCATCCTAGACTTATAAAGCTAAGAATCCTAAGTTCTTGACAGAAATGGGTTCCCCGGCGGAAGCCCCAATCTGTGCTATTCTCATAAGAGAAGAAAAGGAAAATCGTTCCTAGATCTAACTTTGAAAGGCCCCACGGTGGGCGCCATTTTTCTGTAGCGAGCGATTTTGGACGCGGTTCTTAAGCGCCGGTCACTCTCTGCGGTTTGAGCTTAAACTACAGGTCGATTCATTTTTTATCCTATTGTGAGCTGAATAAGGAAGGGAAATAGATGTCTTCAATTAACCCTGCTTTGCATACTGAGATTAAACAGCGGTCTGTTAGGTTACGGATGCTATCAATGTGGGGGGCTTTTCTTGTGTTATTTTGACAGAATGGTTTCTGGCGGGGAACAAGGATTAGGATGTTAGGACTGATGCTTTTGATAGATACATAAGAGTATGGGATTTTGGGTTTTTGTTTAGTTTGCTCGCTAAGATATTTTCTTTCGATCTTATGCCTACGTATTCCCGTTTGCCGAAACAGGGAAATCAGAGCGTTCGTAGTTCCTCCTATTCTATGGGAGGAAATGGTTGTTTTGGTGTCTTGTTCAAAGCCCAAGACGTGAAGCGAAAGGTAGTTTGTATCTTGTTCAAAGCCCAAGATGTGAAGCTAAAAGGTCTCAACTTTAGAGAGAATTTGTTATCTCTAAAGAGGCGTTTTATGTCACAACTGTTTTATAAAGGAGAATTACTTTAACCGAGATATGTGAATTCGGCAATGCCATAATTTCCTTTATAGGGGATTTTAACCTGAAGGAGAAGACTTTAACTCAGTGTAGAGCAATGCCATCTTTCCTTAGGAATTCCTCATGCTAAAAGAGGGACAGTGGCATGGATGTAGATGATCCAGAGGCTTGCCGCTTACAACGATTAGATGGAAGAGGAAGGAGTTGTTGATGTTTGTGTACTGTGAATGAGGCACAGCTTTGATGCTAAAAGGTTGATTGGATCAACCAGTGGTTTTCTTATATAAAGCCTAAGAGGAGGCTAATATGTGTCTCGTACAAAGCCCGAGAGAGAGGCTAAAAGGTTTTTGACTCGACGAGGGAATCTTTTGGTATCTCGTATGAAGCCCGAGATGGAGGTGGAAATTCGTTTGGCTCAGGAAGAACCCTTTTGTATCTCGTATAAAGCCCGAGATGGAGGCTAAAGGGGTGATTGACTCAACGAGGGAGTCCCTTATGTGTCTCGTACAAAGCCCGAGAGAGAGGCTAAACGTTGTTTGACTCCGCTGGGGAGGATCATTGTACAAAGCCCAAGAGGGAGGCTATGGTTACTGTTTCAGTTGAGTGACAGGTCCAGTATACTGATTTTAAAGAGAAAATCAGTTCTTATATGAGCAACACTGTACTCATGGATTTGATTCAAGGATCCGGGTTATTCCTGTTCTTTAAGGAAGCGGGAAATCCAAAGGGTATTGAGACTGTCCGAGTCTACGGGTTTCCTTCCTATTCTTGAAGGGGTTACTTGAGAATGTCTTGGAGACTCAAGGGTCTTAGACTGTCCAAGTCTAGAGTGTCATCTTTTGTACTATGCTTTGAGAAACAGTAGTAGACTCTATGAAAGGAATTTTCTATGAAGATGACTAAGTTCTGTTCATATACCTCTAGGAGGTCGTCGGGACAATTTGTACGAAGCCCAAGAGGAGGCTGGAAACTTTTAAGAAGTCGATCGGTCCTTGTACTTAGCCCAAGAGGAGGCTATCATTCCCGGAGGAAGAGATCATTATACGAAGCCTAAGAGGAGGCTGTGAATACTTCTAAGAAGCCGTAGGGTCCTTGTACTAAGCCCAAGAGGAGGCGGGGTTGCTTTTAGGAAGCCTGTGGGTCCTTGTACGATGCCCAAGAGGAGGCCGATGCTTTTAAGAAGCCCGTGGGTCCCCAAACCCCGAGAAATTCAAGGCAATGCTATTCACCGAGAATAGATCAAAGTCAGGAAAGTTCGAGAATTTGGAAGAAACTCAAAGATGCCATTCACGGAGAATACATTCATCTTGGGGAGTAGAGCTTCTTGACAATTCCTAATGAGGACAGTCGAAGAGAAGACTGTATCTGGTGATCCTATTGGGGATCTAGTTGTCTATTTCTACGAACAAACGAAACGGCGTTACCTAGTTCTAGACGTAGTTGCCGGGGAAACTCGAAATATCTATACTATTATTACACAGTTGATATGAGTTTATGAAAGAAGACTTACAGTGAAACAGCCCCACAATACAGTTATATGTATATGAAAGCAGTAAATGAAAGCAATAACCACTTACTCGGTTGTAGAGCTTCCATGCTGTTTGGTTAGTTGTTCAACAAAGATAGATTGAAAACAACAGTGTATTCAAAATCAAAGGAGAAAGTGCTTTGAAAAAGAAAGATTTGGGGCTTACAACTCAAGGAGAGGCCCAGGGTTTTATCAGTGAGCGCACTATTTGAATTTGTACATAGGGACTTATGTAAGTGACTGAGGCCCAAAATGTTTTTCTGTACAAAGGGATGGGTCTTACACTCTTTCAAGAGGCCCAAATGTTTTAAAGAAAAAGAGTGGGGCTTATAACACGAGGGTAGACCCAGATGATTTTTCCGTTTAAAATGGCGATCGCGCCGAGGTTTTCTTTTAACGCAGAGGGACTTACACAATAAGTGAGGCCCAAAATGTTTTGGTTAAAAGGGGATTGGGTCTTACACTCTATTAGAGGCCCAAAAGTTTTGAATAGGTCTTATAGCTCGAGGAGAGGCCCAAAAGGTTATTTTTCAAAAGGCGACGATCGCGCCATTTGTTTTTGATGGTATCGGGACTTATACAATACACTGAGGCCCAAAAATGATTTGGTCAAAAAAAGGATTGGGTCTTACACTCTATTAGAGGCCCAAAGTGTTTTGAAAATGATTTATGAGGGTTGAATTAATCCAAAAACCCTAATTTGTTTTCAAAAATGTATTTAATTGAATAAAAATTCAATTAAAATGATCAAAATTGTTTAACATGTGAAAAACAAATTGTGATCTTGGATTAATGCTTCAAAAATTAAGTATTGACCTACAAAATAATTAGAAAGCATTAAAAGTTGCAAAATCAACGTGGAAAAAATATTTAATATGTCAAAAACAATTAAAATATTAATTCTTTGCAAAAATATCAATTATATGAAATAAATAATATTTTTGGGGTTTTTTGATAAAATAAAATATTTTAACATTTTTGTGAATTATTAAAAAAGGAATCAACTCAAAATCATTAAAACTCAGAGAGAAATTAATTTTTGAAACAATTAAACAAAATCACAAAATTCAAATATTTGAATTTGTGAAAAAGGCGCCAAGAACACAAGCAAGAACACGCGCGTTTTTCTGGGTTTGGATGATTTGCGTTTTCTATCCAATCTCACTGAATACGTAATCATATCATGCAATCCACATATCATTATGACCGTCTCAACCTCACGATCATGTTTATAACACTTAATTTCATTTAAATTAAACATAAAACATGAAATCATGAAGAAACCTCAAGAACCCTAATTTCTGCATGAAGGCTAGAATTTTTGATACACGATTCAAACAATGCAATTAATTGAGGGAAAACATTTCATGCATGATTATGAACATATGGCCAAATTATTGTGCGAGGAAATATGCATGGATTGAGAGATGACCAAGTATATGCTTACCTCCAAGCCGTGACAGCAAGTGCAATGTGATTTTTGATTTGGAGGTGTTACAGATGAGTGGTGATGATCTGAACAGCTTCCCTACACCCTATGGAGTGTGTCTGAATGGTTGGACTTGATTGAAATTGGCTGGATCAATTTGTGGTACCTCAACTGCAACTTGATTGAAAATTTGAGCAACCAGTTGGTGATTTTGTGAAATTGGTGTTTCAGAAGTGATCTAAGTGTTTGATCAGCTCATATGTGATGTATATGAGGTGTGTGAGTGATTGGTTTGATTGGAATTGCTCTCAAACTCAAAACCCGATAGCTACCTTGCTAAGAAAGGCATTTTTGCCAAGAGAAAGAGATTTTGAGGAAAGCATCTGTTAGATGGCTTTGGTGTACTCAAACTGATCACAATTGAGCTCTATTTATAGTAGAGTAAGTTTGTTTTGCAAGTAATAGTGAATGGCAGCTGGTAAGTAGGTTTGGCCAATGTTGGCAAATGAAAATCCAAGTCTCCTCTAGCCATTGACTAGAGGTTAGGGCACAGAGCTTTGGTTCCCTTGGTCTTGGATAAGTCTTGACTAATTTCAGATGAGAATGGCTCAGTCCATGCCACCTTGATGCTTCCATTGAATGCTTCAATCCAAATTTGGAGTCTTGTCCCTATTTTGGCCATTCTAGGTTCAACATGCTATTTCTTGTTCCATGGACTTTGGAGGCTTGGCTCAGTGATTGTCCCCTTTAGATTCAATCCTCAGATGTGTCCAAGTGGATATGAGTATTTGAATTTGGCTGATTTTGGCAAATCGAGCCAAAATGCAAAATCTGCCTTGCCTTTGACAGATTTCAGCAAGGCAACTTGACAATGTCATATCTCATGGGGTAAGTTGAATTTGGCAATGTTCTTGGCCACTTTGGAAAGCCCTTGTATGATATAACAACTATTTGAACAAGTTTGGTTTTGATCTCTTTTGATTCCAAGTGAAAAATCCTTCTACATTTGGCAAAAAGTGAAGCAAAATCTGACTTAGTGAAATTTTCACTAAGTGTTGGAACAAAGTGTGATTTCTTGATTTTGATCACTCCATAACTCAAAATCCTTAATGAATTGGACTTAGGTCTAGTTGAAGCTTTTGTAGAGGGTAATGAGGGATACAAATCCATCTTTGGATGAGAAAAAATGGCCATGTGGTTTAGGAGTTATGACCCTCCAAAGTTAGTGTATTAGTGGTACTTTTTCCATAACTTAGAAAAATTTCTAAGTTTTATGGTTACCCCTTTTACAAGTTATCCCACTTTCTTTGGTTTTTATTGATGAATGATGATTCAAATCATACATTAACATCATTTTAGGGTTAAAAATCCATTTTGGTGAAAAATCTCAAAAAGTCAAAGTTGACTTTTGTGCACAGTTGACTTTTTATCAGATGAATTCCAAACTGTGCAATTCTTCAGGAAATCATGTCCTTGACCTAAATCAAACTTGATGAACATGTTCCATGGGTGTCATAGGGTATATTGAGGCATGTCCTAGGGTTTGGGAGTATGTCCTGGTCAAAAGTCAAAGTTACAGTTGACTTTCCTCGCGAAACCCTAATTGTGGTGCAGATGAAAATGAGACTTGTTGCTCAAGCTTCTTGGATTTATCCATTGTTGTAAATGGATCAATATAGTTCATTAGAGACCCTCAAATCATGTCTTGAGTTCTTGGCTCTTGATTTGTCCCAAAAGTCAACTTAGGGGTGAATTAGGTCAAGAAACCCTAATTCCTGATTTTTGATGAATGCATCCCCTGAGGCAAAATTGACTTGATGATTGGGTCCATGAGGTTCCATGGAGTATATTAGGTTATGTTTTGGATCATTGGCTTGTGCCCAGATGAAAAATTTCCATCTGGAGGCCCTGGTCGACCAAAACGCTAATTTGGTGACACTGTCAATCTTGAGACTTAATCCACCTAGAAGGGAGCAACCTTGTGCTTAATCCTTGAAGTGGGAGTCCTTTTGATCCATTGTGGATGTTTGAGAGGCTAGACAAGTTGAAGATCATGTCATTCCTTGATTGATCCTTTGTCTAAGCACTCAGAGAGGGCTTAAAACCCTAATTTTGATTGTAGTGAATGCTCAACAACCCTTGAGGCATTTGGTGAGGCATGATGGTTCATCCATATTGTGATGATGATTTGCACAATGATGGGAAATCTTAGTGGTCAAAATTTGTGGTATGACACTATGTAGACTGGAACCTCCAATATGAAGATGAAGATTCAAGACAAGTGGTCCCTGAACAACAAGCTGGTCGCTGCTGTGGAAGGACAAAAAGTTGATAACAAGTATAAAATACTGGAAGAGAGACTGAGGGCCATTGAAGGATTCAATGTCTTTGGAGTCGACGCGGTGGAAATGTGCTTAGTACCCGATGTGGTCATACCACCTAAGTTCATAGCACTAGACTTTGAAAAGTACAAGGGCGTCAGTTGTCATAAAATTCACCTCCAGATATTTTTCGAAAGATGGTCACTTCTGTTGCAAATGAGAAGCCGATGATGCATATACCTTTTAAGACAGTCTAAGTGGGGTATCCTTGGATTGGTATATGCAATTGGAGAGAATTCATGTCATGACCTAGGAAGACCTTGCTAATGCCTTCCTAAGACAATACAAGTACAATGTGGACATGACTCCAACCGTATGCAACTGTAGAACATGTTTCAAAAGGGTAATGAATCCTTCAAGGAGTATGCTCAAAGATGGAGGGAACTAGCTTCTCGCGTGCAACCTTCATTGTCAGAAAGCAAACTGGTTGACATGTTCATGGGTACCCTATAAGGCTCGTACTATAAGAAGATAATTGGATAGGTGTCTACCGGGTTTGCTGACTTGCTAATAATTAGAGAAAGGATTGAGAATGGATTAAATAGTGGTAAGATTAGAAAGTCATCCTCTAGTCAAAATAACAATAAGAGGTACTCCGGTAGTAATCCAGACAACGGTGAGACCAATGTTGTCACCACTGATAGGTATTCTCAGATACCTTACAATCCTTATGTAGTTGCATCTGCTCCTAATCAGTACCCACTGGAGGCGCATCCTATGCCTCAAACCTAACAGCCTGAGGCACCGCCTCCGTAGAATCAACAACAACAGAATAGGTATCCCCGAAGGGATCATAAAATGCCATGGAAGGACTTCAACCCCATACCCACATCCTATACTCAGATCCTGCCCTATCTATTTAGAAAGGATTGGTGGAGATCAAACCTCTAGCACATCCACCAACACCTCTTCCTCGAGACTATGATGCCAATGCTTGATGTGACTTCCATGTTGGTTCACCGGAGCATACTACTGAGAAGTTCCTGGCCGTCAAATTCAAAGTACAAGAGTTGCTCGATCACAAGATTATTTCCTTCACTCCGAAAAATCTAAAAGATAATCCCATGATAGGGCATGCTGGTTCAAATATTAATGCCATTGAAGGGTTAAAAGATCACATTCTGATCAAGAGAGTGGGCGAAGTAAAAACTCATATGACCAAGATACGGGAAATATTGATTGGCTACAAGTCGTTTGAAACGTTACACGCTGGTTGTGCAGCTTGTATGCTCAATCCTGAAAAATGTGAAAAGATGAAAAGATGTCTTCAATAAATGATGGACCAAGGCTTGGTCCAAATTGGATACTCAAGAATGGTAGAGGACATTTCAGTTATAGAATCTTAGGGGCACATACCTTTTGAGATTCCTTATCAAAGGAGGGAAACTCCAATATCGTTCCAAATACCCTTCCAAGCCTTGTAAATTACGGCGGTCAATCGAAAACAAGTCACTCGTGAGAAGGATAAGTGAGTCTCATCATGAGGGGAAATTACAGATTTAATTAAGAATGGAGATATAATGGGATGGGGCCAGATGCTGAAAATACCTCAGAAGGATCAGTTCGGGCTGGGTTATAAACCGGCTAATGAAGTGGTTCAGAAGACTCATCAGAAGAAGTTTCGTACTCTCTAAGAAAATTTCCACAGTGCTAGGTTTCGAAGTGAAGATTAGGTGGATGCAATTGAAGAACAAGATGAAGTGATACCCGACTTGGTGTGTCACTACTCACCCAATACAACTCTCAACAATTGGAAGGCCGCCGAAATTCCCGAGATGATTTCGAATTCAAAGTAATTTTTTGTTTTCTATTAAAAAATAATAATAATAATAATAAGTCCTTTTGCTCTGCTCAAGGAAAATGGACAAGTTTTTTAGGGGCCCCCTTTTGTTTTAATGACTTATTTTATAAATAAAATTGAATTTTGATTTCAATCAAGATCCATTTTCTTTCATCACCAGTTTTTCAAAAAAATGGCGATATCTTTTTCTCAATACTCTCATTCCAACATTTCATTCTGATAAAAAAAGTAAATATAAAATTAGATCTTCCGCATGCAAATTAATAAATGAACCTATTGAAAACGACACTGCTATAATCCTTTACAACTTCGAATTCCTGATTAACCAAGCAGGAGAAGGTGATGAGGACGATTGTGAGCTTCCTAAAGAGTTAGACAGGCTGTTAAAGCAAGAGGACAAATTAATTCAACCTCATCAGGAACTAGTGGATATGATCAAACTGGGGACTGAAGAAGATAAGAAATAATTCAAGGTCGGCGCTTCCTTAAATAAAGACATAAAGAAAATATTGATCGAGTTACTACGTGAGTACGTAGATGTGTTTGCCTGGTCATATCAAGATATGCCCATACTACATACAAACATTGTTGAACACAAGCTACCACTCAAACCAGAATGCCAGCCAGTCAAACAGAAAATGAGAAGGACTAGACCCGACATGGCTCTCAAGATCAGGGAAGAAGTCAGAAAGTAATTTGACGTAGGGTTCTTAGCCATGGTAAAATATCAAGAATAGGTAGCTAACATTATACTAGTACTAAAGAAAGATGGTAAGGTCCGAATATGCGTGGATTAAGAGATCTTAATAGAGAAAGTCCTAAAGACGACTTCCCACTACCATACATTGATGTGTTGGTTGACAACACCGCTCAGTTTTCAGTCTTCTCATTTATGAATAGATTCTCCGGTTATAATCAGATTAATATGGTTCCCTCAGACATGGAGAAAACAACGTTTATCACTCCCTGGACACCTTCTGTTACAAAGTAACGCCTTTCAGATTGAAGAACGTTGGGGAAACCTATCAAAGGGCAATGATGACTCTCTTCCATGATATGATGCACAAAGAAATATAGGTCTACGTTGACGATATGATTTCCAAATCATAAACTGAAGAAGATCACATAGTCAACTTACAAAATCTGTTTGATCGACCGAGGAAGCTCAAGCTAAGATTAAATTACGCAAAATGCACTTTGGAGTCTGATCTGAGAAATTATTAGGGTTCATAGTCAGCCAGAGAGGAATTGAAGTCGATCCCGACAAAGTAAAAGCCATCCAAGATAGGCCAGCTTCGAGGACAAAAAAAGTGGTTCGTGGATTCCTAGGGAGATTGAACTAATTTGCTAGGTTCATCTCGCATGTCACAACCACTTGTGAGCCAATCTTCAAGTTACTTAGGAAAGATCAAGTCGTCGAATGGAATGAAGGTTGTCAAAAGGCTTTTGACAAAATCAAAGAATATTTCCAAGAGCCACCTATATTGGTACCATCAATTCCAGAGAGGCCACTCATAATGCACCTAACAATACTTGACAATTCAATGGGTTGTGTACTGGGGCAATATGACAAAACAGGGAGGAAAGAACATGAAATATACTATTTGAGAAAGAAATTCACTGATTGTGAATCTAGATACTCGCTCTTAGAGAAAACCCGTTGTGCTCCTGTCTGGGCCGCTCGACGCTTAAGACAGTACATGGTATGCACTACCACTTTACTGATATCTAGAATGGATCTTATCAAATACATCTTCGAAAATCCTACAGTAATAGGAAGAATATCCCGATGGCAGATGTTATTAACCGAATACAACATTCAGTATATCACTTAAAAGGATATCAAGGGAAGTGTACTTGCAGACCATCTGGCTCATCAGCCAACGGAAGATTATTAACCTATGCAATTTGACTTCCTTTACGAAGACGTAATGGTTATAAAGGATTGTGAAACTCCAAGCCCCGACGAAGGACCTAAACCAGGATCACGATGGAAACTTATACTTGATGGTGCCTTAAACCCAGAAAGACATGGGATCGGGCCTATTATAACTTCTCCAACGGGTTTCCATATTCCCTTCACAACAAGGTTATGCTTCACCTGTACTAATAACATGGCGGAATATGAAGCATGTATCCTAGGGATCAACGAAGCTATTGACCTAAGAATAAAGATCTTAGAAGTATACGAAGATTCAACCCTCGTCATCAATCAAATCAAAGGGGAATGAGGGACACATAATCCCAAACTAATTTGGTATCGAGACCACGTCTGGAAGATGATCACCTACTTCAATGAGATCACGTTCCACTATATTCATTGGAAAGAGAACCATCTAGCAGACGCCTTGTCTACCTTGGTATCCATGTTCAAAGTCAAGTGGTACAATGAAGCACCGACTATAATAATTCAACGTTTAGACGAGCCAACCTATTGCGTAGCAGTGGAGGCGGAAGAGGATAATAAACTCTGGTTCCATGATATCAAACAATTCCTCCAGAATCAATATTATCCTGTAAATGCCTCAAGTGGAAACAAGAAAACGCTTAAAAGATTGGCCTCCAAATTCTTCCTCAATGGGGGTGTACTTTACAAAAGGAATCATGACATGGTTATACTCAGATGCCTGGATGGATATGAAGCAGAGATGCTTATAAAAGAGATTCACGAAGGATCCTTTGGTACTCACGCCAATGGACATACGATGGCTATGAAAATTCTCAGAGCAGGGTATTAATGGTTGCCTATGGAGTTTGATTGCTTCAAATATGTCAAGAAATGCCACAAATGTCATATCTATGTGGATAAGGTTCATGTGCCTACAACTTCCTTGAACGTCTTGACTGCACCATGGCATTTCTCTACGTGGGGTATAGACATAATTGGGATGATCGACCCGAAAGCTACAAATGGACACCGATTCATTCTAGTTGCCATCGATTACTTCACCAAGTGGGTAAAAGCTTCTTCCTACGCCAACATGACGAGACAAGTGATCACATAATTCATCAAGAAAGAGACAATTTGTCACTATGGGGTTCCCAATAAGATTATCATAGATAATGGGCTGAATCTAAATAACAAAGTAATGGATGCGTTATGTGAGAGTTTCAAAATTGAACACCATAACTCGTTACCCTATCGACCAAATATGAACGGCGCGTATAAGCGGCCAACAAGAATATCAAGAAGATTATCAAGAAGATGGTGAAAACCTACAAAGATTGGAACGAGATGCTCCTTTTCGCACTACATGGCTACAGAACCTCAGTTCGTACATTGACAGAAGCAACCCCTTTCTCTTTGGTATATGGTACAGAAGCAGTGCTCCTTATTGAAGTCGGGATCCCTTCATTAAGAGTCCCGATGGAAACCCAGCTGGAAGAGGCAAAATGGGTGCAAACAAGATTCGATCAATTAAACCTCATAGAAGAGAAGCGCATGGATGTAATATGTCACAGACAATTATATCAACAGAGACTCAAGAAAGCATTCGATAAGAAGGTTCGTCCTCGTCTTTCGAAGAAGTAAACTTATTGCTAAGGAAGGTATTACCCATCCATAAAGATCCCCGCGGCATATGGACCCCAACTATGAAGGGTCATACGTCGTGAAGAGGGCCTTCTCTGGAAGAGGCCTAATTCTCACAACCATGGATGGAGCGGAGTTACCACGACCAGTGAACTACGACTCAGTCAAAAAATACCATTCCTAGAAAAAGAGGATAAAAGCTCGCTAAGTCGAAAATGAGAAAGGGCGACTTAGGACAAAATTAGGGTATCGCGATGGATTGAAAACTCAAAAGACCAATCCAGACAAAAATTAGGGACTTATACATAAAAAATAAATTAAACCCGATAAGTTGAAAACCCTAGATGACTGATTAGTAAAAAAAAGGGTATATCATCCAGGTGGACTAAGACTCAAAAAGAGCGGTTGAGGAAAAATTAGGGATATCCAAAAGACATATGATTGTAAGCACTTAAGCCATACTACAACATGAACTCAGACGAAAGCAATCAATCCAGCCATTGTCTTCAAGAGCGAAGCATCGTGATCTCGAAGACATAGGGATAATAGTTTGTGTTAAATTCAATAGGCACATGAATAAATCTACTTTCATTGCCATTTTACATCTCTCTAGCTTTTTGGTAATTTCCCCTTACGAGAATTACTTCTTTATGTACTTTTGCCTATTTACTGGCCAAATCTCAATAAATAAAATTTATTTTTCAAATATAATTCTCTGCTTTTCAATTTTTTCGCTTGATTATAATGTGTCAATTATTTGTGAATAATGCATTGAAACATTGGGTGTCATACCCGAAAATTTGCCATCCCCTTTTCATTTTCATCTGACTTTTGGTTCATGATTTCATCTGCATATTCACAAACATCATAGTACTTTCATTTGCATTAAGAAACAAAATCATGGATTCAAAGGTCTTGATGTATATCGCACAAAGCACTGAATGAATGCTGAGTCCTAAGCCAGGATTCTTCCATGATATGTTTGTATTTATGAATTCCTCATCTTGCTTTTCTTGATCATGAAACACGGCCTGAAACCTTAATTCTTGGATCATGGTTTTTGGGTCATGAGATTTCTTTAGTCCTTTAGTTGTTTGGTTTTATTTCAAAGCAAGGTCTCATGGCTCATACTTCAAGATTCAAAGTCATCATGGTTCAATTTCATTGTTCAAATTCTTTTATTGGCATGGCAAGGTTCACTTTTACAATTCATTGTTCGAATTCAAAATTGTTGTTTTGGGAGGGAACAAGGTTCTTTCTGTGAAATCAAATTACATAAAGTCATTTTTCATTTCAAACCCCAAATTTCATTACAAGCTTTCAAAGTTTATTACAAAATTTTGAGCTAAGTTAACTTTTGGTCAACTGTTGACTTTTTGATCAACCATTTGACCAAAGTCAACTCAGCTAGTTTTACCTAGCCTAAACCCTAATTCCTACTTTACTTCTCCCTCAAGCTACCCCATTGTGCTTGAATCTTCGAGATCCTCATGTTTTATGATTGCCCATGATCCATGCAAGTCACATAAGTGACATGTTCGTATGCATGATTCAATCCCACATGTTGCTAAACTTCAACCTGTATGAACCACACAAAACCAACGATAAATCGGTTTCAAACCACCAACCATACATCATAACTTTGAATTTCAAGATTATCAGGGCATAACTAATCACTATTGCATAGCCCACTACAAATTGCATTTCATGGCAAAGAATTTCAAAGAAATAATGAAACCAAGCATGGCATTTCAATCCAAATTCATGAGAGCTCCAACTAAACCTTGCATTCAATGACTCAAGGAGTAATCACTAGTTGTTTTTAAGACACTCTTCATGACAGGGTACTAGTCATAACAATTTCACAAAAAGCATCTTAACAATATAGCATGTTCATTGATAGTTCAGTATACTAACAGTCCGATCATAAGCATCAATTTTCTAATCAAACAATTAATCTACAGTCTAGCAATCTAATGGGCGTGACAGTCATCTAGCAGTTCGAGTAATAGCTCTCAACATTTCAAGACATGAATAATTTCAATCATACAGCTATGTCTAGAGGTGTGCATGATTGTTTATTTTTAGAAAGAAAACCATAACCATTTTAAAACCAGTTTAATGATTTAGATTCATAACCATAACCACATTTCAATAAAAACTGGTTATAAAACCGGTTATAAATTTGGTTATGGTCATATAACCGATTTTAAACCGGTTACTAATTTTTTTTATAAAAAATTATTTTCTTTTCAAAAGTATGTTTTTTTTTTCAAAAACTTTAATTTTTTTTTCAAAATTTTTTTTCCACAAAAGTTTTTTTTTCAGGACTATAATAATTAGGGGTGGCAATTAAATCTATTAAGTCAAAATTCATCAAATTCATCCACTAAATTATCCATCCAATTCATCCACTTTAAAAAATAATAACTAATTGATTGAATACAATCCATCCATTTAAAGTTATGGATGGATCAATCCATCCAACAAAATTCAAAGATCTATTGGATTGACTAATTTTATATTTTAAATTTAATGTATAGTTTTTTATTATCATATAATAAAAAATATTTTTGTAAAAATATAATTAGTTTTTATTAATTTTTTAAACATCTCTCTCATATAAATATCTCTCGTAAAAATATTTAATAAAAGAAAATTGATTAAGGTGTTTTAATTTGGTAAATGTTGCACAATTTAAAGTTTAATTATTAAATATGTACTAAATCATTAAATATTCACGAGACCATGATTCAGGATAAATACTAACTGAAGGTAGTGGAGCGTTAAAAAAGTAAGAATTTTTTTAATCCATTTTGTATGTTGTCAAATAAATATATATTTTGAAGAAATTTTCAAAAACAAAATTATACAATTTATAAAATATTTAAATTAATTTTATGGACGGATGGATATCGATCCACTAAAAAGATGTTAATGGATGGATCAGATAAATGATATTCTTAATGGATGGATCATATTGAAATTTTTTTTAAAAAATAGTTGATTGATAATGGATTAATGGATTGCTTTGATTCATCCATTAACATGGCTAGATATGATGATAGTATAAGCTTTGAGAAGGAAGTAACACAAGTGACTGAAGCATATTCAAAATTGTCTTCCCGAGTTAAAAAAATTAATTTATTTTTTCACAAAAATTTATTTTTTTTCAAACATTTAGATTTTGAATAATAACCGGATTATAACCGAATCCAAAAATAAAATATGGTTGGATAACCAACTATTAATATTTTAACTGATTAATAACCATTTAATTATATCCGGATATTTTAAATGGATTTGAATTTGGTTATGTATTTGGATCTCACAATCGAATCGAATATTTTGCACACCCCTAACTAGGCCACATTAATCTAACCTAACTAAAACCTCACCCACTGTCAGAACCAACATAACCTTTAACTGGTCCAAATTTGATCCCTAACATTCTATAATTTCAGCATAACAAATTGCATGACAGTTTACGCCTCAAAACTAAACTTTACTCAATTTGCATATTGAGTTAGGTTCATACCAATTGACAAAGCAATACCTCATTAGCTTCATTTCAAGCATCAAAACTCATTCCAGCTCACAAAAAATTCAAGAGCAGAATATCAAAAACAAATTAAACAAGCAGTGCATTTCAAGGTTTTTTTCCACTTGAATATAGGTTGAAAAAACTCAGCATCTCAATTCAATTAATTGCCAGGTCACCTACACAACAGAATAACACAAGCTGCACCTAGAAGCTCATGGCAAACTAACTTCAACGTAGCCAATTGCATTGCATAAAATGTACCTCATTCAAACACAACGCCGACCGAAATCGAAAACTAACGCGAATTCCAAACTGAACCATCACCCAAAATGCAAACCAATTCCTTACCTTGAGGCAAACGCATACTGAACCAAAACACAAAATGGATTCAAGCGAATTCGAACCCAAACTCCGAGAAATCAGAACGAAACCGCTACTTGTTGTGTTCGTGTTTTGATCGAATTGAATCAATCAGTCATCGTTCAATTCTAGTGCTTTTTCCAGTCATATGATTCTTTGCTGGAAGCCCTATTTTGCTTCGATATCATTGCCTTTGCTGTTTATGAATCGATGACAAATTCAGATTGATTGTGCTTGCTCTTGTTGATTTTACATCGATATCTTGTTGATTTAGTGAAACCTTTTTTTACATAAAAAATATTGTTAAAATGTAGAATTTAATTATAATTTGGTTGATTTAGTCATTTGATTCATTTCTTAATTGAAATTCTCTCTTAAGTAAATGACGATACACTTAGATTCATTTTATAAATAATGTAGGTTAGACTTTATTTTCAATTTTTAATTTTATAAAGTAATAGCCATGGCATGTTCAGTGTAATCTTAGATTAGTACTAATTGTAGAATTTAAGCCTGATAGGACTTTGTTTTTATTCTGGTTTTTAGACTTCATAAAATCCATGTGCTTCCATACCTTATCCATACCTTAATTGATTGATCAAAGTCTATTTTGACCAATTGAAAAATATATATAATAACGCGGATCAAGGCGTTGTAATGTAAAGTGTTGTGGTAAATGCGCTACTTATAACCACGGCTCTGGGACTGTTGTGGTATTCTGGAAAGCGCGTGTTATATCACAACGGTTATGCTTAACAACCAATGTGATAGATAACATAATTAATTAATTAGATGACAGTTAATCTAGACAACCGTCGAGGAAAGTACACATAGTTTATTATATAAAATTGTATATTGTTTGGTTTACCATACACCTATTTAAAGAAATATAACCATTCAATTTGATAAAGAAATATATGATGGGAAATTAAGACACAATAATAGATCAATATGCAGCGGATATAAAACTCCCCCAAACTTGTAGGAATCTTGAGGATCAAAAAACAAGTATAAGACGGCAAATCGAACAAAATAAATGAACAAAAGACACCGACATTTTTAACGTGAAAAACCCCTCAGTATGAGAGTAAAAACCACGAGTCGTCCAGACCAAAGAAATAACTCCACTATAATCAATTAAGGGTACAAAAGAGTCTTAAAGTGATTCACAAATTAGTGCTAACAACCGCAAATCACAAAGAAAACTAGCTTGCAAATAAGAATCAAAATGCTGAAAACTTTTCCCAAAATTGCAGCTTCAGTGCGAAGTAAATAACTTTCACCTCAGGCGTTGTTTTGAAACTCTGAACGGTTAAAAGTTAGATATATGTGTTACGAACCTGCCCACCAAATTTGAGCTTGATCCAACGGTAAACGAATCGGGGATCGTCGATTTAGTGAGACTGGTTGCAGAAAAACGGGAATGAGTTTCTCTCCTCTTTTCTCTCTTTTTGAATCCTTATTTTTCTCTATCTCTCTCAACCTTATTGATCCTCTCCACTTAAATAAGTGAGACAAATGGGCTATTCATATTTGGGTCTTTCTCCACATAGGAAGGGAGCCCAAACCCAACAATATATAATCTGAAAATTAAACTATTCTTGAAAACTAACTTTAACACATCAATTTTTTTCGAATTGAATCCGTCTCATTCAACATATTTTATGTTCTTTAACACATAATATACGATGCAATGGTCTGATTCCTTCAATGCATTGATATCTTTTATTATAGTTTACCTCATCATCGTCGCTTATCAACGCGATTGTAAATTATATCGATGAATTGAAGCAAACAGAGCATTAAACCATATATTATGTGTTAAGGAACATAAAATGTGCTGAAGGAAACAAATGCGATTCGAAAAATATTGATTGATATAGGTTGGTTTTCAAATACATCTTAATTTTCAGAATATAAGTTTCTATGTCAATATAAATGATTGTGAAAGCTCCTGGTGTTTGACTAAATTTTGCTAAAACATGCTAATTATATAAATGAAGAATCTGCAGAAGAAAAAGATGTCGAAGAAGATGTCCTAGCTTGGAGACTCGACATCCTGGCTGACTTACTAAGTTAGCAGGTTTTAATCGGTTGCAAGAATTAAGGAGCAGATCAAGGAATCACAAGATCAAAGATTGAAAGCCCAACAGAAGACTATATAAGAAGACTTAGACCTAGGGTTTTAGTGTACCAAATGTACTTTTGTATCACTTTTAACTTTGTAAACTAGTTCTCTTTTGAAAAACAAGGGTTTAGGGTTTGAGAGTCGTAGGCTCTCTTAGGATTTATAAGCCTCCCTCTGTAGCATGGGATGCAGAGTGGAAGGCATTGGTACAGGAATAGAACCAGAAACCTTTAGGTAATGGTTTGTGTATCGTTTTTGGACAAAGCATTGAAGCAAGTCCAAGATAACTTGTTGGCCAAGAAAACGTGACAGAGAGTCTGAATTGGCATAAGACAGAGATATCACAGGTTGTGATTAAGGAAGTGAGTAGGTCTCTCATATCAGAGTTGTAAACGATGGAGTTTAACTTTGGTAAAGATGTTCATTAAGGGTAGTGATTAGGATAAAGTTGTAAACGGGGGAGTTTAGCTTTAGGGTAATACTACAAGATAGTGAAGTCTTCTTCCTAGATTGGTATCCCCCAGATGTAGGTGAGTTGCACCAAAATGGGTCATCATATTCTGTGTTGTTTATCATTCTGCTATTTTCAGTTCAGTTTTGATTAACATGTTGGATCAAATGTTGTGACATCTGTGTTGTTGCAGTTCTGATATTCAACGTATCAGTCTGCTATTGTTCCTCTGCGTTTAAATGTTTATGCAGAACAATGTCGTGACATGTGTTAGGACATCTGCTGTCTGCATTGACAGAATTTCAATTGGTATCAGAGCAGACATTCTGTCTGTTTTTGGATGAGATCATTGGGAGATACTTTCTGGAGTTTAAATAAGGAGGAGTTTTGAAGATCAGATCAATCAACTCAGACATACTCAAGGGTATTAATGGATGGGATGGATGTTCTGGATCGAAGGTAACAACTCAGAGGTTGTTTATGTTGTTGAGGAGGTTCTACAACAACTACATGAGAAGTGGCTAGTTCTCTTGTTAGGGTGTCTTATAAGATGTTTTGATATCTTATTAGGGTAAGCAAGATTTGTTCCTTGGTGGTTCCGCTGCATGTGTTTCTGATGGAAGAGCTCTAGAATAATGGTATTCTGGAGTTGTTGTTGAAGACAGATGGTGGAAGGTCTCAATCGTCGGCCTTTATATGTGAAGATATCTACATTCTTTTATTCCAAAGTCGGGACCGATGGAATGAAGGGAGTTGTTAGAAGATGCTTGTTATGGTGACTTGGTACTTGGAAGTTTGGTTACATGGTACAGTTTAAAGTCAGTTGAAGAGGAGAGGAGTTGAGTTTAGGTTTATCAAGTTCTTTCTCTAGGAGTTTGATAAATTATTGATCGGCTAGGTTGTCAAAGATACTTGAAAATTCTCTCAAGTCCACTCATAAAGGTGTCTCAGTCGTGCATCTGGAGTCTTCTAGTTATTCTTCTGACTAGAAGGTGTTTATATGAAACACAACCTGAAGAAAGTGGAGGTGATTTATTTTCACCATCCAAAACAACAAGGAAGGATTCATCTCTCTTAACCCTAAGGGTGGATCTAATCTGATTGGAGTTCTCAGAATTGTTGAGGTAACTAGGATTCGTTCAGAGAGAATCCTAGTTACTTGATTCAAGGATGGCAACCTTGGTATCTCAACACTGTGTGTCAAAGAAGATACTTGCAAAAGATTAAATACTTGATAAGTGTTCATGAAGTGATCTGGTGGAGCTTAGCTACAATAGTGAAGAAGGGTTATTGGACAAGGATTTAAGATCAATTGCTATTTGTGGAATTCACAAGTATTTAATTGATTATCCTTGAAAGTCAAGATTGTTGATGTTCAACAAGATGTTGTAACATCTCATCATCAGAGTTTGTGCAGAATCATGGGAGGGGTACTGTATACGCTTTAGCATCTTTTTGGTCTTGGGTGTTGACCTAAGAATTGGCTTTAGTCCAGGTGTGACAGAAGCATGTGATCTCTGGAGAGTTTCCTAGTAAGAAACTGGTCTGGACTTTGATGATGTTGAAGATGAAGATGAAGACATTAGAATCTTGATGGTTATTTCTTGGATCAGTTTACTTCTGATCTAGGAGGAATTGAGTGCTAGTGATGGCACAACATGGATCAGTTTATTTCTGATCTAGGTACTGAGGAGCATGAGATCTTGCTCATCTTGAAGGTCAAGGCTAAGTGGCAGTTATCTCTGACTTTCTACAGACAGCTCTATTAAGGAAAGTGGCATTCTTTGGCATGGCTATGGTGTAGTCTATGGCTACTTATCTTCTGAAGATTCAGACGTGGCAGGTGTGAAGTCTTTGGAGTTTCAAAGCAGTTATTCATCAAGGTGTGAGCTTAAAGGGAATATTTGTGATATAATTAAGCAGGATGGAGGTTGTCTACTTAAACTTGGTTGTTAAATTAAGTCTATGAGAGCATGAAACTATTGTTCTGTTAAAGGGAGGAGGTTCTTCTAAGTGGCAGAAGGAGGAGCTGAATTCAACAGTTGGATGTCATATCAGAATGTTCTGACATCTAGCTTAACATCAGGAACTCAGCTGATGATGTGGCACATCATCTTAAGATAAGGTGGTCTACTGGAGAATGGAAGTTATGGATGCTTCAAAATGGTTCATCTCATGCAGTTTGCGGGAGATCTGGTTTAAGAAGATGTTACATGACTAGAGGCTTGGTGAATCCAAGATGTATTGCTATGGAGCAAGTAGTTCATATGACTTGAAGATCAGATTTCATTGGTGGATCACTGTATCTTGTGGGAGTTCTGAAGAATAGTGAGATTAATCAAAAGGTGGCATTTGGTTGGTTTCATACTGTGCATTCAAGTAGGATGCTTGAAACAGATTACTCTTGTTCGGAAGGGTGGTTGGTTGAAAACGCAAGGAGGTTCTGGTTCTCTTGGAGCTTGTGGTAGAAGTTCTAGGTTGAGGATGAAAGCATACCTTTTTTTGGTGGATGAGAGTTTATTTCTCTCTGGGCTTCTGGAGTTCTTGTCAATCAAGCTGGTGGCGCAGTGTTGTTTGAAGATCTTCAGTTGGATTACTATGCACATAGTAAGTCCAGTGGTGGAGCATATCAAGAACCATAGTGTGTGGTGTCTTTGATGTGTGAAGGATGTCCTAACTGATGTTAGAACATTTTTGGTTGGTTATTCTTGGAGGAGGATTCTTAAGTTCTGGTTTAGGAACTTGTTGTCTACATTGTGTCTAAGGAGTATCTATCTTGTCATACGGGAGAATAATGGAGAAGAAGAATTGCCTTGGAAGGATGGTGTAGAGAAGACTGAAGTGGATCAGGTGTTGATTACTTGGAAGCATAAATATGGATATTCACCAGTTGATCAGAAGTATTCCAGGTTATCATACAAGAGAATGATGAAGGAATGACTGTCTTGAGTTGTAGGGTGTCTATCAAATTTGTTGGCCTTGCTGAGGTCAGCTAAAAAGCTTGTGGAGGGGATAACGCCCCTATTGGCAAGTCATGTTAAAGGGAAGTGGATCAGTTTGGCAGCTGTGAAGTTCTGAAGCATGTATACGATATCTGACACCGTTGAAAGAAAACAAACTAAGAGGTAAGGTATCTCTTTAAGGAATGTGGATCATTCCAGATCAATTGGATTTTATCTCAGGGAACAAGGAGATCTATACATGAGAATTCAGATGCGTCTTATGTTTTCCATTCATCAACACAGTGTTCATTGGAGGAGCACTGGTTATCTTAGATAGGGGGAGTTGCTCCTTGATCTAAGATATATTACTGCAGGAGTGCAGTTCAGGTTGTAGTTTGTATTGTGCGTCAAGCAAGCTGTGATTAAGTTTCCATCCTGGGAGGATGAGATGTCAAGAAGGATGTCTTGACATTGTTGAACTATTGCAAGTAGGGGGAGACTTGGCAGTGCAAGTTCTATGATTCTTGATGGATGTCTAAGAATCATTGGTTTAGTCTGGGAGAATTTATTTTTCCCTGCTGACTGAGTTCAGAATCACTGAAAGTTCATCATCAATGCTACTATTTCTGGACTAAGGTGTTTCATTTAGAATTATGGAAGGAAGAAGATGATTCTGTGTGTCTTTGTTTGAAAAGCCAATATTTGAAGCCTTTGTCAAGTCTGAAGGCAGGCTAGTGGAGAAGAGACAATATCTGACATGATGTCAGGACTTTGTTATAAAACATGGTTGCATGTAATAAGTTCTTTAAACGATCTTCTTAAAAGAAGAAATAGTCAAAGCAGTCTTGGCTGGTGCGCCTTTGGTGAAGTTATTTCCTTCGATTAATGTTTCTTTGAATTGACCGGCGTTATTTTCTATGGTTAGTTACTTTCTAAGGAAACTGCTCAGCTATAAATAGGATTGCCTTGGACTTCTTTTGACTCAATACTCTCTTTGGATTGGTGTCCGATGGTTCTTTTAATCTGGGTTTGGAGCTGTCTTGGTCACTTTTGCCAAGTTTTGGCTAAAAAGGTGGAGAATGGTTTTCTGGTGTCTTCTGGGATATGCTGGTGAAGTTGTTCTGACATCTTAACATCATGATCCCCGTTGTGTCTTGTGATCTGAGTTGTGAAGCAGGTTGTGTCTTGTGATCTGAGTTACGCAATCTATGTTCTCAGAGTTACAAAGCCTACAACTGTTGTTTCTTTTCTGGAGGAGTCTTCTGTTTCTCAACCCTCTCATACTTTCTTTCTGGACCTCTCTTGAAAGGAGGGGGATGCGTTGAGGGGGAGACTCTCTCAGACCTTAGCTCCAATCAATTCTCAAGATCAAGGAGTCTTGAAGAAGGAGTCTTGCTGATTCCAGAATGCAGAAGAAGATGTTTTAGCCAAAATTTGTCAGAAAGGGGAGATTGAAAGCTCCTGGTGTTTGACTAAATTTTGCTAAAACATACTAATGATACAAATGAAGAATCTACAGAAGAAAAAGTTGTCAAAGAGGATGTCCCAGCTTGGAGACTCGACATCCTGGCTGACTTACTAAGTTAGCAGGTTTTAATCGGTTGCAAGAATTAAGGAGCAGATCAAGGAATCACAAGATCAAAGATTGAAAGCCCAACAGAAGACTATATAAGAAGACTTAGACCTAGGGTTTTAGTGTGCCGAATGTATTTTTGTCTCACTTGTAACTTTGTAACCTAGTTCTCTTTTGAAAAACAAGGGTTTAGGGTTTGAGAGTCGTAGGCTCTCTTAGGAGTCGCAAGTCTCCCTCTATAGCATGGGATGCAGAGTGGAAGGCATTGGTACAGGAACAGAACCAGAAGCCTTTAGGTAATGGTTTGTGTATCATTCTTGGACGAAGCTTTGAAGCAAGTCCAAGATAACTTGTTAGTTAAGAAAACGTAACAGAGAGTCTGAATTGGCATAAGACAGAGATATCACATGTTGTGATTAAGGAAGTGAGTAGGTCTCTCATATCAGAGTTGTAAACAATGGAGTTTAACTTTGGTAAAGATGTTCATTAAGGGTAGTGATTAGCATAAAGTTGTAAACGAGGGAGTTTAGCTTTAGGGTAATATTACAAGATAGTGAAGTCTTCTTCCTGGATTGGTATCCCCTAGATGTAGGTGAGTTGAACCGAACTAGGTCATCATATTCTGTGTTGTTTATCATTCTTCTATTTTCAGTTCAGTTTTGATTAACATGTTGGATCAGACGTCGTGACATCTGTGTTGTTGCAGTTCTGATATTCAAGGTATCAGTCTGCTGTTGTTCCTTTACGTTTAAATGTTTATGCAGAACAATATCGTGACATGTGTTAGGACATCTGTTGTCTGCATTGCCAGAATTTCAGATTGCATTTTCATTAAAAGGTAAGTGAAACAAACGATATACATAGTATATAATAAACTAAACTTGTCAACCTGTGTAAGAAATTAAAGAACAAAACATTACTAAGTCACAAGAAGCCTGTATCTTGTGACCTAGCAATGTTTTGTTCTTGTTTTAAGAACATTTGTCAACAACAACATACAGCAAAACAACATGAAACACAATTAAAAAAATACATTATTTAAGCAACAAAACCCCGAGTGGAACTGTAACAAATCAAGATACATTGAGTCAATAACGCACCTCTTATTGAAAATAATCGTGGAACTCTAGCAAATCAAGATATATCAAGTTCATCTAGTTTGTGAAGCAATGAAGAAGAAATATAAGGGGGATGATGTTTATACAATAAATTCAAACTTCCTATATTTTTCTTCATTGCTTCAAAAACCATATGAAACTTCACCATAGTATACGCTTACTACCACCATACGCTTGCTATCACCATCATCGTCATAAGGAAACACAACAATAATCAAACTTAACCCTAAAACATCAATAACATAATGTTTTCGACAACATCCTAAAACCAAACCCTAAAACAATAATCCTAGAAAGATGAGAGTAGGAGAACATACCATCTTCGCCGCCGTAGGAGTTTGCGCCGGACGTTGCTCTCGTCAGATATCCTTTAAGCTTATTTTCTCTATTCACTTGTAACAGTATTGGTTAAGATTCATGGGAGGAAAGGGTTGTGTTAGGATTTTCTTTAGAGAGAAACGACAGTTATGAAGCGGGTCACATATAGTTTCGTTTATATATTAAAAACTATCACTTTTCGTTACGGTTAAAAACTACAACCGTAATTATATTTTATATTTTAAAATAATAGCAAACTATATCACGACGGTTATTCATAATAACCATAGTTGTTGCGGTGAAAATCGGATATCAAGCTATTAATTAACTTGAATCACAAATCATAAAATTCACCACCGAGCTTTGATTTATCCAAAGGAAAGGGTAAAGAACGAAAACCCTAAAAGAGAATCTAGGTTCGGGGGTTGGTTATACTAAGGGAAGGTATTAGCACCCTAAGTATCTGTAGTACTCTACAGGAACCTCTTGTTTATGTTTGTGCTATGTTATGTTTGCTTGCTAAGGAATGTGCTAAGGCTAAGGTAAAAACCTAAGGATATGTACACTAAATTTGCTCGCCAAGACATCGCATCTCGTGCCTACGTATCCTGACGGGAATGGAATCAGAGCATTCGTAGTTCCCCTCAATGAGGGTGAAGAACTCTTGACTGTGGTCAAGGTTCCAAGGGAAAGTAGGGTCTGACAGCAAGACACCTACGTGGAGTGCGGTGACTCCAAACCTAAGGCTAAGTTAAAATAGGGAAAGAATTGTCCACGGGAAAGTAGGGTCTGACAGCAAGACACCTACGTGGAGTGCGGCGACTCCAAACCTAAGGTTAGGTTAAAAAAGGAAGGCAAGTCTCAATCGCGCGGCGGTGTGAGATAAGGGAATGATGGACAAGGCTATCCTAAATGACATGACAGTCAGCTATAGGGTCCTTTCCTTTGGAATAAGGGACAAGCAGCAGAGAAACACGAGGAAGAAACCTCTAGTATTAGGGGTAAAGTGAAATAGCAACATATGTACAGTGAATGCAATAAAAATGAGTATTAGGAATTAATTAAAATGAAAATCCGGAAATAGTAAGATAAATTCGAGGAACTAAGTAAAGTCTAAACGAACCCAAAATCTAAAAGATAATATCTAATTAAAAGCTAATTCTAAAACTAATTAACTAAAACTAAATAAGCTAATTCTAAAAAAATCAAATTAACTAAATTCTAAAACTAGCTCTAATTCTAAAACTAATTAACAAGTTCTAGAAATTAATTAATTAAAATTAACACTAATTCTAACTAAAAATTATCTAAACTAATCCCTAATTAAATCTAAATAAACAAAACTAGTTAAAAAACTAATTAAGAACTAACACTAAATTTATACATGTCAAATGGGCCAGAAATTGAAGGGTGAAGCCCAACAGTCTAATGGGGCAGTGGGTATGGAATAGATCGGAGTATGGGTCGGATGACCCTAGAAGAGGAAATAGAAAACCTAAAATGAAACCTAATTATGAACGGCTGTATAACACAAAGAGAGGAAACAAACTTCAGAGAGTGCATAATCAATCTAACAACAACACGTTTCAACAGAGCCGAGAAAGAAACAAACAAATGTTACCAGATTCATTCCAAACTTCAACTCAATCGCGAATCTCGATTTTTCTCGCACAAACGGCTTCGTCCAATTTCGTCAATCCTCTTCACTCCGCTTCGTCTCTGTGGAGGTTTTCGCAATAATCTCACTTCCTCTCCTTTGATTTTCTGTCGCGCGTTCTCACTCGTTTCTAGCTCGTCTTCTTCGTGGAAGTTGATGGTGATGGCGTTGCGAAGGGAAGACTGAGGTCGTCGTCGTTTGAAGATGTTGATGTGCGGAGGTTGGAAAGTTCTTGGAGTTGTCGTTGTTGAGGGATTGAAAACAGGTTCGTGAAAGTGTAGCAGCAATTGAGTATATGAAGGTTAGAAAAAAAGGTGAGTGTGTTTGGAGAAGTTCAGAGTTGGTGAAGGTTAATGACTTTGAAGGTTTGCAGGTTGGTGAAGATGATGAGAGGCGCAGTGGTTTTGTGAGGGGTTGAGGTGTGTTGTGTAATGAGGGTCGCAGAGGAGATGGACTTGGAGCTTGGCTTGTAACGGTTCAATCACTCACTCTCCTTCCTTTCTGGTTTTGTTTAGTTCTGTTTGAGTTGAAACTGAAGATGGATTTGATGTTGTTATTGTTGGGTTTGGGAAAATGGAATCCGGGTTATTGAAGATTTGTGAAAATTGGAGATGGGTGATTAGAGATTGATGATGAAGTGGTCGGTTTGTTATTTGGTTTTGTTGAATCAGATCAGTGTTGGAAGTTTGAGTTGTGAAGCTCAGTGGGTGAAGGTAAAAGGGTTTAGAATCGTTTGAAGAGAACTCTGGAAGAGGTTTTTATGTGCACAGAGCAGAAGAAGCAGAGGTAAATTTTTTTTCCTTCAGAATTTTTCTCTCCCCATTTCTCTCTAAGATCTTTTTTGTTCTGTTGTTTTTGCTTCTTTTAAATTAAAAAACCGAATTGATTTTCAAAGCTTGTCTTGTACTGTTGCTTTCAATGACAGATTATGAAGTGTTGTTTTGGTATAACAGATGTCTTTGGAGCGTTTTGGGATAATGTTGTTATTGCAGAGATATAGCAGCAAGAAGTAGGCTGTTTATTGTGAGAATAAGGCAAAGTGTAGAGAGCAAGGCATTGTACAGTGATACAGGTTGATGTCATGGAGTGTAGCAAGCTTTGGAGGACGAAGCAGGGTTCAGAGCTGTGGCGGAGTTTTTGTCAGTTTGTCAAGAAAGGTTGTTTTCAAGTTGTGTTGGTCAAGGCTTAGCAGAATGTCGGGATAACGTAGAGACTTTTTCATTTTTTTGTTTTGTATTACATCATAAATAAATAAAAAGACTCTAAGTATAAATATTTTTATGATTTTTTTTTAGACAAAACAAAATAATTAAATGAAACTAATTAAAAACTAAACCTAAATTACAATTAAAAATTAAAATTAAAAATTAAATTAAACTAAGTTAAATTAACAAAATTAATCTAATCGAATTAAAGTTAAAAGTAAATTGAATTAAAATTAGCCTAATTACTAAACTTAAGATAAATAAAAAACTAAATTAAAAATTAAAATGAATTAAAAAGATATAAACTAAACTAAATTCAAAATTAAACTAGATTGATTCTAAATAATTCAAAAATAAATATTTAAGCAAATATAAAAATAAATAAATAAAATAAAAAATGACGTGAAATAAAACGAAAAGCATGATTAATGATATGTTTTAACAAAAAATGCAAAAATGACTGACTTAAAATGATATGAAATGATCAGAGGATCTGAGGGTAAAATTTGGGGTACAACAGTTGCCCCTATTTAAATAGCTTTACCGGATGACACGAGGGATGGAAAACCTCGAGAGATCAAGGTGAAAGGTATTTAAATATAGCAAATCGAAAATTTTGTCCCCATATGCACCGACATGCAATGATATGGACAAAAGAAAGATAAACAACTGCTGACATGCTATGAACTTCTAGTATGATGATATGATGTTATGATAGATGCAAAGGTGCAGACAAACAAATCACCAAGGATGAAGGGCAATCCACCACAGGTGAGCTTACTGGGAAAGGATAAGGTTAGTATCCATGAGGAAAACTCACTGGGGATACAGACTAACCAACATAAGAGACTCAAAGGGGAGACTCTGAGGAAACACTGGGGAAAATAAAAGCACACTCTTTACTGGGCATGGAACCAGAAAGAAGACATGATCTCTACTGGGGATCAATTTGAAATAAAAGGATAGACACCAACAAAAGATTTTCTGGGATTTTCTTATATTGAAGGGTTCAAACGGGATCTTCAAGAAAAATCAGAAAAGACAGAGAAAGACACATCCGGAAAAACATCAGATGGCAAAAAAACCAATCATCCAATAATGGCTTTGAATGAAAGGTACAAATCACGATATCTAATAATGGCTTTAGATAAAAATGAACAAAGCAGGGATCCAAGAAAGCATTGGATGCGAAGAAACCAGTCATCCAATAATGGCTTTGAACAAAAGGTACAAATTACAATATCTAATAATGGCTTTAGACGAATGTGAACAAAGACTCGATCTGAAAAACATCTGAAAGAGAGATACATCAGGAAAGCCATTAGATGGTAGAGAAACTGGACATCCAATAATGGCTTTGAATAAAAGGTATAAATCACAATATCTAATACCGGCTTTAGATAAAGTGAATGAAGACTCGATCTAAAAAACATCAGAAAAAGAGACACATCTGGATAGGAATCAGATGGTAGAGAAACCGAACATCCAATACTGGCTTTGAATGAAAGGTATAGATCACAATATCTAATACCGGCTTTAGATAAAGTGAACAAAGACTCGATCTAAAAAACATTAGAAAGAGGGACACATCTGGATAGGCATCAGATGGTAGAGAAACCGGACATCAAATACTGGCTTTGAGTGAAAGGTATAGATCATAATATCTAATACCGACTTTAGATAAAGTGAACAAAGACTCGATCTGAAAAACATCAGAAAGAGAGACACATCTGGATAGGCATCAGATGGTAGAGAAACCACACATCCAATACTGGCTTTGAATGAAAGGTATAGATCACAATATCTAATACCGGCTTTAGATAAAGTGAACAAAGACTCGATCTGAAAAACATCAGAAAGAGAGACACATCTGGATAGGCATCAGATGGTAGAGAAACCGGACATCCAATACTGGCTTTGAATGAAAGGTATAGATCACAATATCTAATAATGGCTTTAGATGAATGTGAACAAGGTAAAGAAACCAGACATCCAATAATGGCTTTGAATGAAAGGTATAATCACAATATCTAGTAATGGCTTTAGATGAATGTGAACAAAGACTACATTCAAGAAAGGCATCGAATGCAACAAAACCAGTCATCCAATAATAGCTTTGAATTAAAGGTATAAATCATAATAGTTGAGAATGGCATCGAATTATAGCGAGAAAGACATCTAGGAATGACACTGAATGCAAAGGAGAAAACTCATCCAGGAATGGCACTGAATGGACAAATAAGACTTTCAGGAATGGTACTGAATGAAAAGGACAGGTAACGTTTTGGTAAGGTAAGACGTGGACAACGATACGACCCCGAGAGAAATGAAAATGAGGATGAAACACTCATGCTATGCATATGTGTATGAATTATGCTATGATATATGATCAAATGCAAATGCCGATGCTGATGACACTACTCGACTCTTTTGTGGAGAAGAACAAAACTAGAAGACTAATTCCTCAACACGGAGATCAATACCATTCTGCTTGGGGACTAGAGATGCTACTGCTGAACACGCCTCTACCACACTAGTAAACTGTATCAAGTTGATCCTTGTAGGAAGGATGAAGTGCTGGAAAGTTGCATGGGGATTCTTCAAGTAAACTGCCCCATATTAGCTGATTGTTGTAGATGAGCTGATCATTACTTCATCTTGATTGATTCTGGAGATGACCGTTTCATGGTGCTCTTGGAAAACTTGCCCCAGTCTAAGTCTTGAAAGATGATTGTTTTGCTGTACACTGGGAAAGCTTGCCCCAGTATGAGTCTTGAAGTATCTTCTGAATAAACCAATTCTGAGAAGTCGCCATTAAACCACAAATCTTGAACTGATTCTCAACAGGATATGGAAGGAACTTGCCCCTAATTGGATCACCGACCAAGTTTCTCACATGTTTGAAAAATCCTTAAGAAGAAAGCTAGTTTGCAAACAAAAGTATTTTTACAAACATGGTAAATGCAAAGTTCATGCAACTTTTGAAATCAATCATTTTTGAAAGAGGCAAAGTATATGAGTCATTAGTCAGAACACGGTGGCTCAAGACATTAAAGTGAAAAGTTTAAGCAAAAGGTGTGATGCCAAAACAGATGATCCGCAAAGATCTTTTGGAGTCAGTTTACGCAACCTTGCTGTAGTATGCTTTCAAAATAACCTCGCTTCAATTAGGTCTTTTGAGGGTTATAACGTGGCCTGGTTCACAGTTTAAGAAACAAAGGATAAAGGCTCAAAGTTTATTTGTGACCCACCCAATCTACGTGAAGAACTTCAGTCCTATGCTCAGTTAACTCGAACTATGCACTCAAATTCCCATGAGTTAGGAATTGCACTGATGATATCGATGATGGTTCAAAATTCAATGGACTTGTGATGGCGATCACTGCTTCCTTACAACTTTTGGTTGTCATACAAGCTTGTTCTTTCTTCTTTTCTTTTTTGTTTTGTTGTTGTTATATAGAGCAAGGTCTTGAGCTTCCTACCTTCCTTATCTTTTGCCTTGAAATGGACTCGGCTCATTCTTTGGGTAAGGATTTCTTGACGATCCTTCTTCATTTATCACTTTGGGAACAACTTGTACTACATTTATTCATTTAATTATGAAGAGTTGAAAGGTTGTGAACGTATGGCTTAATGACTACGGTGAACTATCATTGGCGTTTGAACTTGAAATACATCTTCGACACTTGTTTGTTGTGTGCGAAGGAAAATTTGTGAATGCAACCTTTTGTTGAAAGGCGTCTTGAATGCAACTCTTGTATTTGAATGCACAATCAAGTTAACTGAGAACTACCCTGCCCCAGGTTAAAATTGCAGATTTTTATTTGTAAAGAAAATAAACTCCTACTTCAAGGCTCGAAGGGGTTAAAGAGGGGTTATCTTCCTTATGTCTCCGGTGTTTGGGAGTTGAAACAATGCCTTACATTGTCAACAAAGTTTTGATTTGAAAGCATACCAACAACAATTATGGGTATAACATTTTCATCATCCTCCCTCCAATCTTTGCATAATCAAAAGAAAGTGGACAAGAGAATTTTTTTTTTTTTGAAAGGGAAAGCATTAAGATGTAAATAGCAAACACAATTGAATTGAATCAAAAAGTTACAAATGCTCATTTCATTAATTGCGAAAGTACAAACGTAGTTGAAAGCAAATAGCTATTACAAAATAAAGAAAATGCAAACAACAAGAAACAAGGCCTAGTGAATAATCATAAACAAATATGAGTTATCCTGTCTGAAACACTGACTTTTAGGAAGATAGCATGTTGAAGTCGACTGAAGCTTCACTTGGTGTGATCTGACAGAGGGTTGTTCTGGACACTGGGATTGTCACGAAAATTAAGAATTCCAGTCTTAATCAAATCACGCACTCTAGCCTTTAGTGCATAGCGATTTTCCAAGTCGTGGCATGTGGCACCTTCATGGAATGCACAGTGGAGATCAGATCTAAATCCAGCTGGAAGAGGGTTTGGAAGAGGTAAAGTCCTTGTGGTAATCAAACCTTGCTCAACCAGACTAGGGTACAGTTCAGTGTACTTCACGGGAATAGGATCAAAATGACTCCTATTACGGTACTGGCTTTGTCCTACAACCGGACGTTGAGGAGCTTGAGCTGGTCGTGGAGCAGCATGAACCACAGGTCTAAGCTCAGCAAAAATAAGAGCTTGAAATGTCGGTCTGACAATCTGACCAACCATGGCAGTAGATGCAATCGGTAGAGAGTAGTAGTGTGGCAAACCAAACTCTGGCCAAGTTGAAGGCGGCATCTGAACAAGTGGAGGATCAGCACTTGAAACTTCCTGGATGACAGTCCTTTAGGGTGGCTCTCCCCTAGCAATCAAGACTTGAAGCATCTCAGTGAGTTTGGTTACACTTGACTTGAGGTCGTCGATCTCCATTCGGATCTCAGCGTTGTGTACCTCTTGCTCTGACATCCTTCGTATGTAGTTAGCTCTAGTCTGGTATCGGTGTCGAGGAATCAGTTTGACGACTCATAGATGATACTGGAAGATAGAGACAGTTGGAAATGAGTCACTGGACATACAGACATATGCAATGAATCATGCAAAGATGCAAATGATATGCAACGCAATGCAAACAGGAAGCGAAACACATGCAACAGGATCAAAGGTTTGAGATCACGACATGGAGTCTGGGTAAAGAAACAACCCCGGGGTGTGTACTAGGGTTATGATCTGCAACACAGGGTTCTAAGAAGTTCCCAGAGTCGACAACCCATCTTTCGGATATTATCGATTTCCCAAATGACTTGGTAGTCAATAATATTCTCAAGAGAGTCTCGTCCGAGTGTAGTATCGCGTGACAACCATTTCAGAAATAGACTCCCTCATTGTCACCGCACTACATCCTAAGAGGCCAAGTGGGGTTAAAGGTAACTAAGATTCTCAGTCTTGACAGCACCTATGTCGAGAGTAGCACGTTTTCACAAATAGACTCGCTCAACATGGCTAAACTCTCAAGAGGGCCTAAACTGAGTGATGGTGTCTCAAGTCAACTTTTTCAGGAATCGACTCCCTCAAAGCCTCCTTGAATATACCATCATCCTATCATAAATGTACGCTCAAGTCCGGGTTAGGACTTATCCTCACCACTCAAAGTAGCAACCCTGCATACAGAAAACCCAAGCACAACAGGCATATATATATATATATATATACAAATGTACAAGCAAGCAAACATATAAATAACACAAATACAAATAAGATAGGCTTAACCCTCTTAGGGGGATGTCCCTAGTGAAGTCACCTTTTCTGTTGCGGTGAGAATCAGATATCAAGCTATTAATTAACTTGAATCACAAATCATAAAATTCACCACCGAGCTTTGATTTATCCAAAGGAAAGGGTAAAGAATGAAAACCCTAAAAGAGAATCTAGGTTCGGGGGTTGGTTATACTAAGGGAAGGTATTAGCACCCTAAGTATCTGTAGTACTCTACAGGAACCTCTTGTTTATGTTTGTGCTATGTTATGTTTGCTTGCTAAGGAATATGCTAAGGCTAAGGTAAAAACCTAAGGATATGTATGTCGCTCCCAGGATTTTCATCCAGGTACAAACGCGAGAGTGACGTGAAAAAATAGAGTCGTCAGCCGTGTAAATTTATCCCAAGAGAGGGAAAGGGAACACCGCATAAACCTGAGGAAGAGGGAAAGGAATGGTCATCGCAACCATAACCTCGGTTCGGGAGTCGGTTACGCGAGGGGAAGGTGTTAGCACCCCACGCGTCCATCGTACTTGATGGGATCCATGCTTGTTGTCTATTCTAAGGGTGGGTTATCCTATCATCTAAGGTTGTACTAAGACGGGAGAAGGGGAGACAAAGACAGACTCGGTAGGACGTCGACGTCCTAGGCCTACGTACTCCCTTTGTGCAGTGGGAAATTCAGAGTCAACGTAGTTCGAACCAAGTTTTTTTTGTGTTTTTTATGAGCGACGTTAAGCTCGCGTCCGGCAGTTAGGGTCGATGTCTGTTTGCGTCTCAGACGGAAAGTAACGTGCCCTTTTTGAAAATAGCCTTTAGTTTGACAATCCCGAAGGACAAAAAGGTTTGAATTTTGTTTGTATTTTTTAGGACAGAAGTGACTTGAGTTAGTTCATAACTTGCATTGCACCAAAGTCTAGGGCACATGGACGAATACTTAACGAATCGTCCTAAGACAGGACGCTCGCTAAGCACTCTAGAAAGATGAGAGGAAACCCCTCATTTCTCATTCCCCACGCTTAAGGCTCATGCGCAATACACTTTATCCTTATTAAGTGTTTTAGAGATGTTATGAGATGAGAAGAGGGACTCAAAAGAAAAGAAAACACTAAAGGGAAATCTATCCTAATGTTATCATGCAAAAGTGGCCCTAAGGTTGAGTTTGAAAGGGGAACATCTAGCTAAGTTAGCATGCATGGTTTGAATCCTAATGTATATCCTACTCCAAGCTTAATCAAGGATTAAGTTGGACTAGGAAACCCTAAGGGAACACGCAAAAGTGAATCCAAGACTTAAACAAGTCTTGAGATCCAAAAGGGAAGAAAAGAAGTGAGGGAGATGAAGAAGAAGATGACACAAGAGATAAGAAACAAGGTAGGGCAGCAAGCACTTCATGTCATAGTAAGCTCAAATCATCAAAGAAGGAACATCATCCGTCATACTCAAAACATGTGCCAAAACTAGGCAAAACATTCACTTATGTCATTCATGCAAGCAACAAAAGATCATGTGAGGCAAGAAGTGAGGAAATGTCATTTAATGGAAACCATATCAAGAGGATCAGAACCTCACACATGTCATTCAAAGCAAATAAGAGTCACCAAACATTTATGAGATCTTATGAGAAGGCATCTCAAAGAAACTGGTTCAAAACATCCAAAGAGTTGCGTCAAAACATTTTCAACTTGGAAAATCCACCATAAACGGAAAAATGATTAAATGAAAATGATTCCAAAGCCAAAAACAAACCAAGTCAGTATATGATCACAACATATAATCATTCCAAGCTTCACTTAAACACAAAGGGTCAAAAAGATCCAAACTAGGTCACGTACCCAAAACATTCCATTCAAAGTTTGAGTCACATGTAAATATCAACCAAAAATAGAAGCATGCCTTATAAAAATCTGAATAAATTCTTAAATTCACATCATATCCATCAAGAATGTATGTGAAAAAGGTCTCACCAAGAACCCCAAAATTACATCACCAAATGGATCCAAACATCACACGTATCAAGCTAACGAAGCCATAATCGAGGAGCGAAGAGAACCACATGGAAAATAATCAAAAATTGATGACCAAGACAGAAACATGACATTCAAACATTTATAATTTAAGTGTAAATACATGTCAAAAAAGTCGGCTCAAGAAGGCATGTCAAAGTCATCAAACACAAGCATTAACCACAAGGGTAAACATGGAATACACCTTGGAAAAGAAAATCAGAATTAATTATCAAAACAAATGAAAAATTAAAATAAAATTCAAAAATAATTAAATAAGACATTAAAATACGTTCATGGTTTTTTTGGAATTTTCGAATAATCGGAAGTATTTTTAATTATTAAAACAAAAACGAAAAAAAAAAGAAAATAAAAAGTAATAGAAACAAAGGGTGTATAGTAGTTAGTGTGGAATGACACATATGTAAATCATAAAATAAAAACAAAAATTAAAAGATGTGGCATCATATAGACCGTGGGATCAAACAATTGGACGGTCAAGATTTCGTCTCCTACCTCCAAACCCTAAACTCGCCGGAGACTGAACCAGACGCCGGAACTAGGGTTCCGGTCGTCTTCTCCGTTCACCTGCAACCAAAAAGTCACCAAAACATGCAAGCGAATATATGTTCTTGACCAGAATTTCACCAGGATCAATAATACCACATTAAAAATAGCAAATAATCAACACACGAAGAGAATCGAACGGAACAAGTTATGGTTCCAAAACTTAAAACTCATCATACAACCAAACCATGCGTCCAAACTCCAAACCAAATACATCAGAATCATCAGTGAATGTCACACATCATTATGCACATCAAAAAAAGGAGTTTTAAGAACATGCAAAATTGCACTAACCTGAGATCAAGCAGTCCGTATCCTTGCTTTTAGGTTCCAACGATAGGTGGTTTGTGCTCTATGGATTCCAAGGATGAAGATTGTCAAAGAATTTCGCCCAAAGCCTATGTGGATTGTGAGATTCGAATGAGAGAAGGATTAGGGTTCAAACTTTTTGTTCTCCACAAAATCACGTGTGTTCTCCAATGAGTGTATGAGTTTTTGGTTTTTTAATCTTGTGAGAGTTGAGAGAAAAATTTGAGAGAGTTTTTGGTGTTTGTGAGAATGAGTGAAGTCATTGGAAATGAGAGAGAGTTTTGAATATATAGTGGAGTCTAAAATGAAGGGCAAAAGGTAGAATTTTGGCTTAAGTGAAAATAACACCGTCTTCGGTGAGAAATTTCGACTCTGAGCCTTCCACAACACCGTGCGCCTCTGAATCACGCTTGCAACATAAAAAGAACGGACGTCATACGATTAAAATCGAGTGCGATCGATATGTTTAAGCTGCAAGACGTCACTGAATAAGTTATTTTTTCAGCTTATTTGGCGTCCGCTACTCGAAAATGTGACGAGGTCAACCTCTTCGGAGCATAATCTCGACTCGACTTTGTCAGCAAAGTTGTAGATCTATGAGTCAGTGACCTCGTGTCAAAATATGAGCACGATCGGACAAAAAACGAGCGAGATATGCATTTTCCCGTGAAACAACTTTCAGCCTTTTTCTTCGGTTCAGCACTTCCGTTTTGCGAAATAAACCAAAACGATGATCTTCGGAGCATCGTTCGAACTCGAGCTTGTCTTGGAACTTGAAGATGATAAAATTTGTGAACCAACGCTTCGAGAACGGATGCAATCCGATGAAAATTGACCGAGTTATGAATTTTACAAAATCTGACAGACAGTGCACTGCATCAAAGAACCCCACTGGTAATTCACATTTTCGGGGTCCTTCCGCTCGGACCTGACCCAAACTGAATTCACGGCACGAAGATAACATCTAAACGGAATTTTAGGCACCGGAACGACATCAATCCGATAAACGAGCTGAGAGTTATGAATTTTTTAGTGTCCAAAATACACCGGTTCAGCATTATTTTTCACTATTTTTTGCACTGTATCGACTCTGAAAACTCGCGTGTTCAGAGATCTTCCTCAAAGAATCAGCCATCGGTCCAAACACAAAAGTTGTAGATAATTTCAATATGGAACTTTTTGGCATAGGAATAGCTCAGAAATGATGATCCAATCAGAAGTTAAGCCCTTTTGAATACCGCTGACACAATTATCCAGCGAAACCGAAATTCCAGAAACAAATAATTCCCACCACTTTTCTTGATGAATTGACTTCCGAGCCGAACATAAAAGTTGTAGAGAATACCAAGACGGTTCTAACTAATGAATATCCAGCCAAAACGAGTTCCAGAGCAAGAGTTATGAATTTTGCAAATTTGACAGACAGTGCACTGCTTTTCTGCTCAAACTGTTCTGAATCGGCTGAAAACTTCAACTTCCTCTGAGATTCTTGACATGAAAAATTATGTTTGATAAGAGCTTTGCTGACCCATTGATTATGTAACCCGGAGAAATACTTTGCACATATGTCGAGTGACGAAATAAACGTCTGTTGCAACCTGACGATGTTTGAACAGAGAACCTTGATCCCATAACCACAAAGCCAAATGATATGCATGTATGTACCCGATGACCTAGCTAAAATGCAAATGAAGCATAAGCCACTTGAGTTAGAAAAGTGAAGGCAAATTTTGGGGTCCAACAACTGCCCCTATTTAATCAACTTGGTCCTGAGGGTATGATAGCGACGGCTTTCAGACAATCAGGATGCACGGAGATTAAATACCAAAGAACCCGGAAATTTGCAATCCTCCACTGGAGAAACAGCCATAAATGCTGTACTGTCACAACACAGCCGAGTGCTAGCTATGCTGGGTATAAAGTGAAACAAACTCTCTCAGGTTATGTCATCTCTGCTGATAAAGAGAACTGACAAAGGAATCTTGAAATATGCCATCCCTGCTGACAAAGGGAACTGACGAAAGAAAATCTTCAAAAGATTGCTATCTCTGCTGACAAAGAGAACTAGTAAAATAAATGCCATCCCTGCTGATAAAGGGAACTGACGAAAGAAAATACTCAAAAGATTGCTATCTCTGCTGATAAAGAGAACTGGCAAAATGAATGTCATCCCTGCTGATAAAGGGAACTGACGAAAGAAATCTTCAAAAGATTGCTATCTCTGCTGATAAAGAGAACTAGCAAAATAAATGCCATCCCTGCTGATAAAGGGAACTAATGAAGACAATCTTCAAAGGATTGCTATCTCTGCTGATAAAGAGAACTAGAAAAATAACTGCCATCCCTGCTGATAAAGGGAACTGACGAAGAAAATCTTCAAATATGCCATCCCTGCTGATAAAGGGAACTGACGAAGAAAATCTTCAAATATGCCATCCCTGCTGATAAAGGGAACTGACAAAGGAAAACTTCAAAAGATTGTTATCTATGCTGATAAAGAGAACTGGCAAAACGAATGCTATCCCTACTGATAAAGGGAACTGACGAAAGAAATCTTTAAAAGATTGTTATCTCTGCTGATAAAGAGAACTAGCAAAATAAATGTCATCCCTGCTGATAAAGGGAACTGACGAAAGAAAATCTTCAAAGGATTGCTATCTCTACTAATAAAGAGAACTAGCAAAACGAATGCCATCCCTGCTGATAAAGGGAACTGACGACGAAAATCTTCAAAGGATTGTTATCACTGCTGATAAAGAGAACTAGCAAAATAAATGACATCCCTGCTGATAAAGGGAACTGACGAAGACAATCTTCAAAGGATTACTATCTCTGCTGATAAAGAGAACTAGCAAAATAACTGCCATCCCTGCTGATAAAGGGAACTGACGAAGAAAATCTTCAAATATGCCATCCCTGCTGATAAAGGGAACTGACGAAGAAAATCTTCAAATATGCCATCCCTGCTGATAAAGGGAACTGACGAAGGAAAACTTCAAAAGATTGGTATCTCTGCTGATAAAGAGAACTAGCAAAATAAGTGTCATCCCTGCTGATAAAGGGAACTGACGAAAGACCATATTCAAAAGATTGTTATCTCTACTGATAAAGAGAACTAGCAAAATAAGTGTCATCCCTGCTGATAAAGGGAACTGACGAAAGGCCATATTCAAAAGATTGCTATCTCTGCTGATAAAGAGAACTAGCAAAATAAGTGCCATCCCTGCTGATAAAGGGAACTGACGAAGAAAATCTTCAAAAGATTGCTATCTCTGCTGATAAAGAGAACTAGCAAAATAACTGCCATCCCTGCTGATAAAGGGGACTGACGAAGAAAATCTTCAAAAGATTGCTATCTCTGCTGACAAAGAGAACTAGCAAAATAAATGACATCCCTGCTGATAAAGGGAACTTGGCCAGTAAAATATGTCAAGCAAGAACTGAATACCAGGCGAGAACTGGATTTCACTAAAGAGAAAGGCCAAACCAAGGCAAACTTCTAACGGACTCACGGTCCACAGATAAGATGACTCCACTGGGGAAAGGAGAAGTCTAAATAAAAGACTCTGTCGGGGAGCACAAATATGAGGAACGCATCCCTCCAAAATCTCCTGAGTTATGCCATCTCTGCTGAGAAAGAGAACTGGCAAGGAAAATACCAAACCTGGCTTATGCTTCAAATGCAAATGTTTGAATTTTGCCGTAATGCTCCATACGAAAAGTAAATGCTACGCTTTTGAGGATGCAATGCGAATGCTTATGATATGCAAAAGGGGTCCCTCCGGCAAAATAAATGCCGGAGAGAAAATACCAATTCAGCCGGGGATGACAAAAATAAATTGTCCTCTGAATCCAGGAACTCTGCTGAGAAGGATCACACTGACCGACTCTTTGGATCCACAACTTCTGCCTGGGATGAAATCCCAAAGGATATACACTACCGGGGGTTACACCTGTCCTTTACTGAAGGTAACATCCAAAACCTGAGATTTCTCCTTTGCTGGGGGAGTTGAGAATGAACGCCAATAACAGAACCGGAAGTCTGTTACTGAAGATTGCTAATATCCAATTGGCTCAGGACCTGCTGGGGGATGCCATCCCATAATACCATCCTGCTTGGGGAAAGCAGTCTATAATACCATCCTGCTTAGGGATACTGCTGAACTTAGCCTGCTGATGGGGAGAATGACTTTACTCCCCTCTTGTTGGGGACTAGAATATGACATCGTCGGTGAAAGCACACTTCCTGACTGGATGGGGAAGGTGAACACCCTGATTCTGTGGGGAAACAACGTCTTGATCCGGAGAAAATATTTCCCAAGTCTCCTGCTGGGGAAGGTCTGCTCTGCTGAGGAAAGGTGCAATCTCAATGTTGGGGAGAGCCAACTGCTGGGGAAGTACAATCCTGTCGCCCTGCAGCCTGACTTGTCTTTATGGTCATAAACGGCTCTTTGAACTTTTCACTTGCCCCATACCACTAGGTCTAATGGAAGAAATCATCTCAAGAGGATTTTATAGAAGATCGGGCGTTCGCAATGCCCCAGGGTCTTCAAACTCTTAGAGAGATTTATCATATCTCGACATAACTGCCCCAGTCTTCATAATCCATGAAGTACATTACCTCGAAAGGGATTGTAATGACTTGAAAATACTCTTCTATAGTACCTTGAACCTTGAGGAGGTGTTTTCAATTAACCATTTTCAGGAGTGGACAATCTCCCACGCTCTAGAGGTGGCCTGCCCCAATATGAGCTTTGAAGTGACTTTTCCTGTGATCTTAGAATGAATGCTCCAGGATAACTGAATTTCGAAGAGATTTCTCGACGTGACTGCCCCAGATTGGCTATATCTTAACACGACTTACTGGGGAGAGCCCACTCTACACGGAGTCTCTTGGCAGCCTGCCCTTTGATATGATTGTCCTTCAGAATTTCCACCATCTCAACTTGGCGTAATCGAGCTTCTCGACTGTCGTTCATCGTGTGAGCTTCTTGGATATCAAACACATGCAAGCAGAAAATGTTTATTATGAGAATGACAATTTTAATGCAACACCCATGTTAACCTTGAAGCTTTATTGAAAATGCGTCGCCAAGCTTTGTGAACGAATCACTGGCCGGGATGCGACCTTGATTTTTGAATGACAAAACAATGCGCACATGTAATACCAACAAATCTTATTAGCACAAATCATAGGAGTCAGGAACGATATCCTGTTGAAGTATGCTTTCGGAATAAACCCTGTTTCAATTAGGACTTTTAAGGGTTGTAACGTGGTCTGGTTCACGGTTTTAGAAAAAGGATTTATGGCTCAAAATTTATCGGTGCCCACCCACTCTCCGTGATGTTCTCCAGTCCTATGTTCAGTTAATCTGACCCAAACGCTCATCTTGCAAAAGGTTTATGATCTTTAAGGGACCTATTCCACTAATGGTTTGGCACCTAAGGGAGTTTTGGAATGACAGCCACCCCTTTTTGTCTTTTGTGTTTGTAATCACACGAACTTGTTCTTATCGAGGATTTTCTTTTGTAACACTTTTCGCTTTTCGCTTTTTCGTTCTTTTTCCTTTTTAATCCCTAATTTTTGCCTGGACTGACTCTTTTGAGTTTTTTTTATTTTGAAGTCCAGCGGGATGCCCTAAGTTTTGCCTAAATCGCTTGTTTCCAAGTTTCGACTTAGCGGGCTTTCCTTTTTTATTCCCCTTTTGAACAAAGCGTGTGACACTGGTTGTCTTATTTGCTTGAAAGGGTTGTGACTGCCTCACTCCTTGATTGTCGATGGGTAACCATTGTGGTCTCACATCTCTTGACCTCTTGGCGGTGGGATAGAAGATAATGGATCCTCAAATGCACACTCTCATTGAAATTTGAACGCTCGGTCAAACTAACTGACGCCTACCCTGCCCCAGGTTAAGATTGAGGGTTTTTTCGTACGAAAGAAGCTCCCACTTCAAGGCTCAAAGGGGTTAACGAGGGTTTATCTCCTTATCTCTCCAGTGTTTAGGGATTTGAAACAATGCCTGTACATCCTCAACAGGGTTCTATCCTTGAACATTCAACCAGAGATTTTGCGTTTTTGTCTCATCATCCTCCCTCAAGAGTTCTAAACAAGAAAATTGGTATTGCAGTGCATATAAATATTTAAGAGTGAACACGAATGGATTACTTCAAGAAAAACATACTCATTGCATTAATATCATCATTAAAAAACAAACAAGTCTTACATGCATACGATGCTTTAACAAGAAATGAGAAACTACAAATGAAAATGCAGTAAAGAAGCTGAAGATTGCCATTGCTGAGGAAGCTTAATTCTGCCTGGACGTACTTGCAGACCGAGTGTTCATTTGAGAAAGGAGGCTTCCATTGATGTACATATCATCTTCAGTGAATACAATGATCTCCGAGTCTACCAGGTCTTGCACCTTGTGCTGGAATACATTACACTTATCAATTATATGCCCAAACGTTCCCGGGTGGGGCTCGCACCTAGCAGTCATGTCATAATCTGGAGGAATAGGGTACAGTACCGGCGCGATACTCCTCGTTTGAATCAGAGAGTTCTTGAGCAGACGAGCAAACAACTGACTATAAGGGATAGGAATAGGATCAAATATCCTCTTGGGCCCTCTTGGTCTCGGTTGCCCCTGCTGCTGATAACTCTGTTGTCGGTGCTGATTTGGGCGCCCCACTTGCGCTTGCACTTTCCTTTCCACATTTGGCTGAGGCACAAACAAAGGTTGCTGACGTAGAGCTTCTGCAGCAAAAGGTTGTGGAGAAAGTCCATGACATGAGGTGGATCCTGCAAAGAGGGGAGGAGTCTCCACTTCTTTTGCAACAATTGGGGTAAAATCACCTTGTATATTCACGCCGCCCGACGTGAACTCAATTGCCCCTGCATCAATCAAATCCTGGACTTGGTGCTGAAAGGCCCTACATTTCTCCACAGTATGCCCTGGTGCCCCAGAATGGAAATCACAATAGGCTCTTGCATCATAGCCTGGTGGAGGATTACCGGTGAGAGGAGCTAAAGTCCTTTTCTGTACCAATTGCAACTACAGGAGATGCTGCAATAGTTGAGAATATGGCATAGGGAGCTGATGAAAAACTCTTTCAGACTTCTTCTGTCTCTATGTACACTTTTTGCCCTTGGGCTTCTCTTGGGAGCCAATACCTAGCTGTTGTTGGGAAAGTCCTGGAGCTTCCATTTGTGGAAGAGATTCATGAGGTAATCCACGATTTGAATCAAATTCCAAAGAGATAGGAGGAGTAAGGATCTCTGTTGTCGAAGCGGGCACAGGGCTGTCTTCCTTCTTCAACACCCTATTCAAAATTTCCATGGCCAAACCCATCTGAGTCTTCATCTGATTGACCTCCTCCCTCAGCATCTTCTGGTCTTGCATTAGAATTTGCATATTCCCCATAAGCTGCCCCATCTGGCCTCGCATTTCCCTTAACTCAGCTTGAACTTGCTCCATGATCAACTCTTGAATGGCCTGAGGAGTTAAGTAAGCAATTCTGAAGAAAACCAGATCAAAATAAGAATAACCAGCCTTGAACACCTGTTATGCACAATGATTATGCAAAATGATTAGGAATATGCAAATGCAAATGGACATGTTTGAATATCCGCAGGGCGATCCACCCCTTGATTCCAGTTTAACAGCAAGATAGAACGGAACTTCTGCTCATATATTAAGAAAACCAGAGGAAAACCAAATGTCAACAATCACAAATCCAAGATAACAAGTCTGAACACAATAATCATAGATCCCAGCCAACAAGCCTGGCGGTGGTCCAAATAATGAAAGAAAATAGAAAACTACGGCATGTCATCAAAGTCCACAAGTGTCAATCCCCCTCATCCATTATGCTTTTTGCTCCAGTCTTGAATTTCCTTGAACAACTTTTTAGTGTCAGGATGCTTCGGTCTCTGAATTAGCTCTTGAATGCGAACGTCTCTCCTATGCATGATCCCTTCCAAGTATCGGCAATGTAACTCCCAAGCGTCTTCTCCAGAAACACCATCCATGCTAGGTCCCTCATGTCTAAATCTCTTCACTTCAACTTAGACCTTCAGTTCCTCTATGGAGGCTATGGATTCATTGAGTCGACCCTCGACTGCTTGTCTCTGGAATACCCCTGATAGGATCTCAGCGTCTTTCTTCTTGAGCTGCGACTTCAATTGATCAATCTGAGCCAGGTAATCGTCTTCCTTTCTCTTATTCTCAGCCATTGCAGTTTCTCGGTGAGCATTGAACCTGTGAATTTTCAATAAGGCCTTGTCTAATTCCTCCTTCTTAGACTCGAGAACCTTACTGATACCATCTAAAGCTTGTTTCATCCTTTGTCTGGCCGTGACCTTGTCAGCTAGCTCCTTTTGTGCTTCAGCAAGAAGCTCTGTCTTCAACTTGGTGATATGAACAGCTTCACCCCGCTCATGTTTCAGCTGATAAATCTCTCTCTGTAGCTCAGTGTTTTCTTCTCGCGGCTTTTCCTTTTCAGCCCACAACTTGTTAAACTTTTCTATCTCAACTGTGGTATGAGGCTCAATCAGCAAGGGGTAAGATGGTGGTTCTACCAGGAAGGGAAGAAGCTCCTCTTTTGCTCTCTTCTTAATCCACTCTTCATAGGAAGGAAAAACCCGGTTGTTACATTTCCCGAATGAAGTTTTTCCCTTCTTGGTCACCTGCTTCCAAGCATTCACAATCTTCCTTATCATCTCTTGATCCTCAGTACCATTGAAGAATAAGGACTCTCTGACATCTCGCTCTTCAGGTGGACCTTTCAAAGGATAACCAAACTGCCTGATAACAAGGGAATGATTATAGTTAATTCCACCTCTTCTCCCTATCAAGGGTACATTAGGGAATTCTCCGCACTTGCAAATAATCTCTATTCCTAGTAAATCACGGTTGAACCAGACAATGTTGTCAGCAGTCAAGCCCATTAACCTCTTTGACCACTTCATAGAATCTTTCGTATCAACAAAGGCGCCAGTTTTGGGGAGATGGCTCAGAAACCAAGTAGATAAGAGCGGTGGGCAACAACTCACGGTTTTTCCCTGCCTATTTTCATTCTTGTAGTGGACTGAGTGATACACATCACCTAGCAAGGTAGGTATAGGATTCTTTGAAATAAAGATTCTGACAGCATGCATATCTACCAAATCAAGAACATTGGGAAACAGGACAATCCCATAGATGCACATAGCCAGAATAGCTTGGAAAGCAGTCCAATTCTTCTCTTTTACATGTATGCAGGCTTGATCAAACAAGAACTTCAATAAGAAACCCTTAGCTCCTTGTTTTTCCTCAATATTATTGCTCAGAACGGATTCACCAATATGAAGAGCAATAGCCATTTCTTTTATCCCGGGGTGTTCTTCAGAAAAGAATACTATGTCATGCCTGATGGGGATTCCCAAAATAAATGAGAACTCCTTCAACGTTGGGGCCAAGATGTAGTCTGGGAAAGTGAAGCAACGCAAAGACGGATCATAAAACTGAAGAAGTGTATGAATGGCATCCTTCTCATACTTGGAGATATTGTAGACAAACTTCAGAAGTCTCCCATACCCTCCACTGAACTCTGTACGAACTCCGGGGCCTGCTATACTAATCAGCTTGTGAATCAATGTCAAGGACGGATCTGGGAACGAATAGGCAACAGTCTTCTTTCTCTGGACATCCATGCCAAGGTAACCTCAGAAAATCGGAATTAAGAGTAAGATGCAAGCCCTGAAAAATGTCAAACATGTCAGAATGCAAGAAAAATGATATGCTCATGCAAGCATGGGATCAAGGCAACACTGTTGGATGTGTTGTGTTGTTAACTGAACGAGAACCACAACTCAGAAAACCAGAATTCCAAAATACCGAACCACTGAGATAACCAGGAACCCAGATAATCAAACACTGATGAGAAATCCAGAAAAACTGGGTAGGTTGAAGGTTTTGGTTACCTGCAAACCTGCAAACACCCATCCCCTCTCATGTGTGGGTACTAGGATGTTCAGTATCCTGGGCCCTCAGGTCGAGAAAGGATGATACGTTCACCATTTCGGGTTTGGCATCATCATCAATCAAGGAGGCCTCAACTGATTCTCCAAAACGGAAGGTCCTCAGCTTCTGGCACTGAGGTCGAGAAACAATAGTACATTCATCCCTCGGGGTACAGTACTATCGTCAATCGAGGAGTGCCTCCACTGATTCTCTTCAAAAGATAGGGGTCATCCTATGCAAGTTCTAAAGTGGGCCCTCGGGTGCGAATGGGTTTGCCACAGGGTGTGGTCTGCCACTGTCACCACTAAAGAGGGATGTTTCCACTAAGGACCTCGATGATCGGTCACCAGAGTCGACAGCTCTCTAGATCGACATCCTAACATGCGCAAGACACACACGTTAGAATGCGTCCCAAGATAGCCTCGTCTGGTTGTGAATTTTGTGAACACACAAACGTACCAAGTGGGCACGTAGGTCCCACTACTCTCCACTCTAGTCCTAGGGTGTACTCAAGCCTGGGTAGTGGGCTTATCTCTCAAAACAACCCAACCTGCAAAACAGAAACAGCCAGCACAACACAGCAGTATCCAGTATGATAGTAACAAAAATGAAATGCAATGCAGAAAATGCAGTAAAAATAAAATACAACAAATAAAGCAAAACAAAAACAAAAACACCCAAAGAGAACAAAGACAAACAAGCGCTAGGATTGACTCGCTTAGGGATGGACCAACATAGGTCAACCAGAGTCCTCAGCAGAGTCGCCAGCTGTCGCTCCCAGGATTTTCATCCAGGTACAAACGCGAGAGTGGCGCGGAAAAACAGAGTCGCCAGCCGTGTAAATTTATCCCAAGAGAGGGAAAGGGAACACCGCATAAACCTGAGGAAGAGGGAAAGGAATGGTCATCGCAACCATAACCTGGGTTCGGGAGTCGGTTACACGAGGCGAAGGTGTTAGCACCCCACGCGTCCATCGTACTCGATGGGATCCACGCTTGTTGTCTATTCTAAGGGTGAGTTATCCTATCATCTATGGTTGTACTAAGATGGGGGAAGGGGAGGCAAAGACAGACTCGGTAGGACGTCGACGTCCTAGGCCTACGTACTCCCTTTGTGCAGTGGGAAATTCAGAGTCAACGTAGTTCGGACCAAGTTCTTTTTGTGTTTTTTATGAGCGACGTTAAGCTCGCGTCCGACAGTTAGGGTCGATGCCTGTTTGCGTCTCAGACGGAAAGTAACGTGCCCTTTTTGAAAATAGCCTTTAGTTTGACAATCCCGAAGGACAAAAAGGTTTGAAGTTTGTTTGTATTTTTTAGGACAGAAGTGACTTGAGTTAGTTCATAACTTGCATTGCACCAAAGTCTAGGGCACAGGGACGAATACTTAACGAATCGTCCCAAGACAGGACGCTCGCTAAGCACTCTAGAAAGATGAGAGGAAACCCCTCATTTCTCATTCCCCACGCTTAAGGCTCGTGCGCAATACACTTTATCCTTATTAAGTGTTTTAGAGATGTTATGAGATGAGAAGAGGGACTCAAAAGAAAAGAAAACACTAAGGGGAAATCTATCCTAATGTTATCATGCAAAAATGGCCCTAAGGTTGAGTTTGAAAGGGAAACATCTAGTTAAATTAGCATGCATGGTTTGAATCCTAATTTCTATCCTACTCCAAGCTTAATCAAGGATTAAGTTGGACTAGGAAACCCTAAGGGAACACGCAAAAGTGAATCCAAGACTTAAACAAGTCTTGAGATCCAAAAGGGAAGAAAAGAAGTGAGGGAGATGAAGAAGAAGATGACACAAGAGATAAGAAACAAGGTAGGGCAGCAAGCACTTCATGTCATAGTAAGCTCAAATCATCAAAGAAGGAACGTCATCCGTCATACTCAAAACATGTGCCAAAACTAGGCAAAACATTCACTTATGTCATTCATGCAAGCAACAAAAGATCATATGAGGCAAGAAGTGAGGAAATGTCATTTAATGGAAACCATATCAAGAGGATCAGAACCTCACACATGTCATTCAAATCAAATAAGAGTCACCAAACATTTATGAGATCTTATGAGAAGGCATCTTAAAGAAACTAGTTCAAAACATCCAAAGAGTTGCGTCAAAACATTGTCAACTTGGAAAATCCACCATAAACAGAAAAATGATTAAATGAAAATGATTCCAATGCCAAAAACAAACCAAGTTAGTATATGATCACAACATATAATCATTCCAAGTCAAAAAGATCCAAACTAGGTCACGTACCCAAAACATTCCATTCAAAGTTTGAGTCACATGTAAATATCAACCAAAAATAGAAGCATGCCTTATAAAAATCTGAATAAATTCTGAAAATCACATCATATCCATCAAGAATGTATGTGAAAAATATCTCACCAAGAACCACACAATTGCATCACCAAATGGATCCAAACATCACAAGTATCAAGCTAACGAAGCAATAATCGAGGTGCGAAGAGAACCACATGGAAAATAATCAAAAATTGATCACCAAGATAGAAACATGACATTCAAACATTCATACTTTAAGTGTAAATACATGGCAAAAAATTCAGCTCAAGAAGGCATGGCAAAGTCATCAAACACAAGCATTAACCACAAGGGTAAACATGGAATACACCTTGGAAAAGAAAATCAAAATTAATTATCAAAATAAATGAAAAATTAAAATAAAATTCAATTATAATTAAATAAGACATTGAAATATGTTCATGATTTTTTTTGGAATTTTCGAATAATCAGAAGTATTTTTAATTATTAAAACAAAAACGAAAAAAAAAAGAAAATAAAAAGTAATAGAAACAGAGGGTGTATAGTAGTTAGTGTGGAATGACACATATGTAAATCATAAAATAAAAACAAAAATTAAAAGATGTGGCATCATATGGACCGTGGGATCAAACAATTGGACAGTCAAGATTTCGTCTCCTACCTCCAAACCCTAAACTCGCCGGAGACTGAACCAGACGCTGGAACTAGGGTTCCAGTCGTCTTCTCCGTTCACCTGCAACCAAAAAGTCACCAAAACACGCAAGCGAATATATGTTCTTGACCAGAATTTCACCAGGATCAATAATATCACATTAAAAATAGAAAATAATCAACACACGAAGAGAATCAAATGGAACAAGTTATGGTTCCAAAACTTAAAACTCATCATACAACCAAACCATGCGTCCAAACTCCAAACCAAATACATCATAATCATCAGTGAATGTCACACATCATTATGCACATCAAAAAAGGAGTTTTAAGGGCATGCAAAATGGCACTAACCTGAGATCAAGCAGTCCGTATCCTTGCTTTTAGCTTCCAACGATGGGTGGTTTGTGCTCTATGGATTCCAAGGATGAAGACTGTGAAAGAATTTCGCCCAAAGCCTTTGTGGATTGTGTGATTCGAATGAGAGAAGGATTAGGGTTCAAACATTTTGTTCTCCTCAAAATCACGTGTGTTCTCCAATGAGTGTATGAGCTTTTGGTTTTTTGATCTTCTGAGAGTTGAGAGAAAAATTTGAGAGAGTTTTTGGAGTTTGTGAGAATGAGTGAAGTCATGGGAAATGAGAGAGAGTTTTGAATATATAGTGGAGTCTAAAATGAAGGGAAAAAGGTAGAATTTTGGCTTAAGTGAAAATAACACCATCTTCTGCGAGAAATTTCGACTCTCAGCCTTCCACAACACCGTTCGCCTCTGAATCACGGTTGCAACGCAAAAAGAACGGACGTCATACGATCAAAATCGAGTGCGATCGATATGTTTAAGCTGCAAGACGTCACTGAGTAAGTTATTTTTTCAGCTTATTTGGTGTCCGCTACTCGAAAACCTGACGAGGTCAACCTCTTCGGAGCATAATCTCGACTCGACTTTGTCAGCAAAGTTGTAGATCTATGAGTCAGTGACCTCGTGTCAAAAGATGATCGCGATCAGACAAAAAAGAGCGAGATATGCATTTTCCCGTGAAACAACTTTCAGCCTTTTTCTTCGGTTCAGCACTTCCGTTTTGCGAAATAAACCAAAACGACGATCTTCGAAGCATCGTTCGAACTCGAGCTTGTCTTGGAACTTGAAGATGATAAAATTTGTGAACCGACGCTTCGAGAACGGACGCAATCCGATGAAAATTGACCGAGTTATGAATTTTACAAAATCTGACAGACAGTGCACTGCATCAAAGAACCCCACTGGTAATTCACATTTTCGGGGTCCTTCCGCTCGGACCTGACCCAAACTGAATTCACGGCACGAAGATAACATCTAAACGGAATTTTAGGCACCAGAACGGCATCAATCCGATACACCGGTTCAGCACTATTTTTCACTGTTTTTTTGCACTGTATCGACTCTGAAAACTCGCGTGTTCAGAGATCTTCCTCAAAGAATCAGTCCTCGGTCCAAACACAAAAGTTGCAGATAATTTCAATATGGAACTTTTTGGCATAGGAATAGCTCAGAAGTGATGATCCAATCAGAAGTTAAGCCCTTTTGAATACCGCTGACACAATTATCCAGCGAAACCGAAATTCCAGAAACAAATAATTCCCACCACTTTCCTTGATGAATTGACTTCCGAGCCGAACATAAAAGTTGTAGAGAATACCAAGACGGTTCTAACTGTTGAATATCGAGCCAAAACGAGTTCCAGAGCAAGAGTTATGAATTTTGCAAATTTGACAGACAGTGCACTGCTTTTCTGCTCAAACTTTTCTGAATCGGCTGAAAACTTCAACTTCCTCTGAGATTCTTAACATGAAAAATTATGTTTGATAAGAGCTTTGCTGACCCGTTGATTATGTAACCCAGAGAAATACTTTGCGCATATGTCGAGTAACGAAATAAACGTCTGTTGCAACCTGACGATGTTTGAACAGAGAACCTTGATCCCATAACCACAAAGCCAAATTATATGCATGTATGTACCCGATGACCTAGCTAAAATGCAAATGAAGCATAAACCACTTAAGTTAGAAAAGTGAAGGCAAATTTTGGGGTGCAACAATGTACACTAAATTTGCTCGCCAATACATCGCATCTCGTGCCTACGTATCATGACGGGAATGGAATCAGAGCATTCGTAGTTCCCCTCAATGGGGGTGATGAACTCTTGACTATGGTCAAGATTCCAAGGGAAAGTAGGGTCTGACAGCAAGACACCTACGTGGAGTGCGGTGACTCCAAACCTAAGGCTAAGTTAAAATAGGGAAAGAAGTGTCCACGGGAAAGTAGGGTCTGACAGCAAGACACCTACGTGGAGTGTGGTGACTCCAAACCTAAGGTTAGGTTAAAAAAGGAAGGCAAGTCTCAATCGCGCAGCGGCGTGAGATAAGGGAATGATGGACAAGGCTATCCTAAATGAGATGACAGTCAACTATAGGGTCCTTTCCTTTGGAATAAGGGACAAGCAGTAGAGAAACATGAGGAAGAAACCTCGAGTATCAGGGGTAAAGTGAAATAGCAACATATGTACAGTGAATTCAATAAAAATGAGTATTAGGAATTAATTAAAATGAAAATCCAGAAATAGTAAGATAAATTCGAGGAACTAAGTAAAGTATGAACGAACCCAAAATCTAAAAGATAATATCTAATTAAAAGCTAATTCTAAAACTAATTAACTAAAACTAAATAAGCTAATTCTAAAAAAATCAAATTAACTAAATTCTAAAACTAGCTCTAATTCTAAAACTAATTAACAAGTTCTAGAAATTAATTAATTAAAATTAACACTAATTCTAACTAAAAATTATCTAAACTAATCCCTAATTCAATCTAAATAAACAAAACTAGTTTAAAAAACTAATTAAGAACTAACACTAAAATTATACATGTCAAATGGGCCAGAAATTGAAGGGTGAAGCCCAACAGTCTAATGGGGCAGTGGGTATGGAATGGATCGGTGTATGGGTCGGATGACCCTAGAAGAGGAAATAGAAAACCGAAAATGAAACCTAATTATGAACGGCTGTATAACACAAAGAGAGGAAACAAACTTCAGAGAGTGCATAATCAATCTAACAACAACACGTTTGAACAGAAGCGAGAGAGAAACAAACAAACGTTACCAGATTCATTCCAAACTTCAACTCAATCACGAATATCAGTTTTTCTCGCATAAACAGCTTCGTCCAATTTTGTCAATCCTCTTCACTCTGCTTCGTCTCTGTGGAGGTTTTCGCAACAATCTCACTTCCTCTCCTTCGATTTTCTGTCGCGCGTTCTCACTCGTTTCTAGCTCGTCATCTTCGTGGAAGTGGATGGTGATGGAATTGCGAAGGGAAGGTTGAGTTCGTCGCCGTTTGAAGATGTTGATGTGCGGAGGTCAGAAGTTCTTGGAGTTGTCGTTGTTGAGGGATTGAAAACAGGTTCATGAAAGTGTAGCAGCAATTGAGTATATGAAGGTTAGAAAAAAAAAAGGTGAGTGTGTTTGGAGAATTTCAGAGTTGGTGAAGGTTGATGAGTTTGAAGGTTTGCAGGTTAGTGAAGATGATGAGAGGCGCAGTGGTTTCGTGAGAGGTTGAGGTGTGTTGTGTAATGAGGGTCGCGGAGGAGATGGACTTGGAGCTTGGCTTGTAACGGTTCAATCACTCACTCTCCTTCCTTTCTGGTTCTGTTTAGTTCTGTTTGAGTTGAAACTGAAGATGGATTTGATGTTGTTATTGTTGGGTTTGGGAGAATGGAATCCGGGTTGTTGAAGATTTATGAAAATTGGAGATGGGTGATTAGAGATTGATGATGAAGTGGTCAGTTTGTTATTTGGTTTTGTTGAATCAGATCAGTGTTGGAAGTTTGAGTTGTGAAGCTCAGTGGGTGAAGGTAAAGGGGTTTAGAATCGTTTGAAGAGAACTTTGGAAGAGGTTTTTATGTGCACAGAGCAGAAGAAGCAGAGGTAAATTTTTTTGCCTTCAGAATTTTTCTCTCCCCATTTCTCTCTAAGATCTTTTTTGTTCTGTTGTTTTTGCTTCTTTTAAATTAAAAAACCGAATTGATTTTCAAAGCTTGTCTTGTACTGTTGCTTTCAATGACAGATTATGAAGTGTTGTTTTGGTATAACAGATGTCTTTGGAGCATTTTGGGATAATGTTGTTATTGCAGAGATGTAGCAGCAAGAAGCAGGCTGTTTATTATGAGAATAAGGCAAAGTGTAGAGATCAAGGCATTGTCCAGTGATACAGGTTGATGTCATGGAGTGTAGCAAGCTTTGGAGGACGAAGCAAGGTGCAGAGCTGTGGCGGAGTTTTTGTCCGTTTGTCATGAAAGGTTGTTTTCAGGCTGTGTTGGTCAAGGCTTAGCAGAAAGTGGGGATAGCGTAGGAACTTTTTCATTTTTTTGTTTTGTATTACATCATAAATAAATAAAAAGACTCTAAGTATAAATATTTTTATGATTTTTTTTAGACAAAAGAAAATAATTAAATGAAACTAATTAAAAACTAAACCTAAATTACAATTAAAATTAAAATTAAAAATTAAAATTAAAAACTAAATTAAACTAAGTTAAATTAACAAAATTAATCTAATCGAATTAAAGTTAAAAGTAAATTGAATTAAAATTAGCCTAATTACTAAACTTAAGATAAATAAAAAACTAAATTAAAAATTAAAATGAATTAAAAAGATATAAACTAAACTAAATTCAAAATTAAACTAGATTGATTCTAAATAATTCAAAAATAAATATTTAAGCAAATATAAAAATAAATAAATAAATAAAATCAAGAATGACGTGAAATAAAAAGAAAAGCATGATTAATTATATGTTTTAACAAAAAATGCAAAAATGAGTGACTTAAAATGATATGAAATGATCAGAGGATCTGAGGGTAAAATTTGGGGTACAACAATAGTGATATCCCTTATTTAAAAATAAATAAAAAAGAAAGGAGCGCCTTAACCTTAAATGAAAAACATTTTTGCCACAGTTGAGGTTCGAACCCATGAAAGATTGATTCTATCATATCGGTTATACTTACAACCGTTATTATACCTTATAAATTTTTAATTAAAAAATATAGGGTTAATGAAGTTTTTGGTCCTCATAAATATCTCAATTTCACTTTTAGTCCTTCCAAAAATTTCCTTCAAATAATGGACCTCATAAAATTTTTAATTTTAACTTTTGGTGCCTCCTGCCAATTAGCGACGGTTTTTACAACTTAGAGACAGAATTAGCGACGGTTTTTTATTTAGCGACGGAAATGGCGACGATTTTGGCAGGAGGGACCAAAAGTTAAAATTAAAAATTTTATGAGGACCATTCTTTGAAGGAAATTTTTGGAGGGACTATAAGTGAAATATGAGATATTTAGGAGGACCAAAAACTTTATTAACCCAAAAATATAATATAAAGTGTTAGTTCTTGTATTGGCTGGAATTTTGGTAAAACAAAGTTGAACAATGTTGATGTCATATGTCTGATGTCATAACATTTGTTCCTAACATTAGCTGTTGCAGGGTTGAAGTTTTATATGCTGATGTTATACTTGATGTCTTGACATCAGTTACCAGAACATCAGAACATCAGGTTGTGATGTTTTAGGGCTGCGCGTGTTAGTGTGTTTTGAGGAGATCTGTTAGAGAGATTGGATGCGAATATCTTGGAGAAGATATTTTCAATCAGATATGGAGCAGATACGGAGCAGATCATGTAACTAACATTAGGGCTGATTTGAAAAGATTTAAAAAGATTTGAAGATCAAATCTGTTTTAAATTCTGGTGTTAAAACAAATCAAATGAGATATTTTTGGAAGAGGTCCAAGCCCAAGTCAGAAATCTATAAAAGCAACCTCAACCCTTGTTGGAAGGTAACGAAGAAAGAGAGCTAAAGACTGAGTGTCATTTGTGTCTTTGTGTGTGTTTTATAAACCATTCGTGTGTGAATTGGTGTTACTATTTTTGAGCTATTAATTGTTCTTGATCAAAGCTGTTAAGCAGAATCAAGTTGTGTGTTTAAAGTGTAATCATTGGATTGTATCACTGAGGTAATTTAGGGAGTGAGTGGTTTCTCATACCTAAGTGGTTTCTTAGGTAGAAGTGTCATTGGGTAGTGATTAAGTTAGGTAGATGTCAACTGGGATTGTTGAGTCTGTAATTTAATACTACTAATAGTGAATTTCCTCCCTGGCTTGGTAGCCCCCAGACGTAGGTAGTTAGACCGAACTGGGTGAATAATTCATTGTGTTGTTATTGCCTTGTTCATATAGAAGATTGTGTTGTTGTGACATCACACTTAACATTACACATCTGATACCAGAATTTCAATTGGTATCAGAGCAGGCATCCTGCTCTGCATCTGGGTGAGATCTAGGGCTGATACTTTCTGGTGCAATGGACAAGGAGACTGGTGGATTTGTGAATAGACCCCCTATTCTAGATGGCTCTAATTGAAATTCTGGTACAGATGTGTGATGTCTTTGTGCAATGTCACAACATCGCAATCTGCTGAACAAGGCAATAATAGAAATAGTAAATAACACACTGAATTGTTCACCCAGTTCGGTTCAACAACCTACATCTGGGGGCATACCAAGCCAGGAAGGAAGTCCACTATTAGTAGTATCAAATTACAGACTCAACAGACCAGTTGACAATCTACCTAATTTAATCACTACCCAATGACCCTTCTACCTAAGTCCTTCCTAGGTAAGAGACTCCATCTCACTTCCTATCATCACAATGATGTCTAGCAGTCAACTACACCGTCACTGCATCAACAGCTTGATTACCAACAACTGTACAACCATAGAAGACACCCTTCCATGATACCCTTTGGAGTTGCTTCAAAGTTTCCTCCAAGAACAATACCAAACTCATTACCTACTGGTTTCTGAGTTAAACACAGTGACCATCTCACAACCCGAGTGGTTCACTTAGACAAAGCCCTAATGATCTACATCTTGGACCCGTACCTATTCTAGATTACAAACATTCTATTTATAATATAATCCCAACTGGATTTGGGCCTTCAAATCATATCAAATCTTCTATAACAAATCTGCAACAGATCCTGCTTCTAAATAGATCTTCAATCATATCTTCAATTAAATCTTCAATAATTAACTCTGAATATTCTCCATATCTTTATGCTTTAAATTCGCAACAAACTGATCTTCATAATTGATTGCAACAGAAAATATCTCTCCCTTGATCTTCGCCTGCATTCTCTGATTCTCTTTAGCAGAATATCTCATTCACACCAGAAACACGTGCAGCTCTAAACACATTACAGTCTGATGTTTTAATGTTCTGGTATCGTGATGTTAAGACATCGTATGTGACATCACTCTTCAACACTTTAACTCTTCAACAATATTCACAAACCAGAATGGTAGCCAAAACATACCTATACTGTTAGACGCTCATGTTGTAACATCAACCATGACAACAACATTGTTTTAACAAAATTTCAGCCAATTACAAGAACTTACAATCTCCCCTTTTGGCTAATTTTGGCTAAAACATATATATAAACATTACAACTCAGATTACAGCAGTAATTACAACCCTACACTACTGTTAGATGTCATTTGATCTTAACAATAAACTCCAGTATCTACTGTGTGCTGCATCCATGGATAATCATCTTCTTTGAATGATGTTAGGACATCACATCACCATATAACAGCAAGCCCAGGCAGCACATCAGGAGGTGCACATGAGGAAGAAGATATCCAACACTCCCCCTCAAATACAACACATTTCTTTTTCCTTCCAGGTCAGACCCAGACCAGCTGTAGAATACTCCTCCAGAAAAGAAATGTTTGTCTATTCAACAAAGACCAATGGTGGCATAAGATAATCCTGCACACCTTAATTGATCAGACACTGAGTTTTGTCCATGGCATAAGAGGAAACTTAAGAAGTGCCATTCTGCCAACCCAGGTAACTCAGAACACAAGTCACAACTGTGTTCATAACTCAGGACATAAGTCACAATGACTCAACACCAACTCAAGGATGTACCATCCTCTTCTGCAGCATCAGAGGCTGCAGACTCCAGGCATAACATCTGCACAAACCACTTAGCCAGATCCTTTCCTTTCTCCCCTTTTTAGCCACAAATTGGCAAAGAAACCCCTCACAGAACCAGACCCAGGAAGTGCTCACCCAAACACGAATAAACGCCATAAGACTTATGAGACAAGAACACTCACTGGCTAAAGGAGAACAGAATAACCCCTATAAATAGCTGACCAGTAACTTAGAACTTAACGAGCCTTGAATATGTCAATGTTCTTGGTCAAACAAACGCTATTTTAGGTATCAAAAAATGCATTCAAATTCAATGCCTACCTTCCAAAAACTGCCTTGACTGCCTTAAATATTTCACAACTGAATCTTACCATAAGTTAGGCCAATAACGCTCCATGCATAGTCGAAGCCACGTGTTTCACTTTATCCTAACACCACCGTCCAAAATACTTCCCTGTTTGGCTCAAGAAAAACATGTCCTATATCATGTTCTGACATCGTATCAGACTTTGCCTGCTGGCTCATTAACCCAAGACTCTACAAACACATCTTCTTATCTAATGGGTATTGAGACGACCTCTTCTGGATTCCTTCAAACCATCAGCCATGTTCACCACTTTTTCTTTTCAGACCTCTCCTGCATAGGCACGATCTTCACACAGCTATGATAGGTCCAATCATCACACTGCACAAGCTTGACCAGCACACATGCTGTAATAGGCTATAGTTAATAGCCTTACATTCAATGCCTTTCATGATATCCCACCAATAATGCCACATTCCTCATGGGGATTTTAGAGACAAGGTCAGCCAAGTCCAATAAACAAAGGTCCATTTTATTGGAAATTTTTCACACAAGATAAGGATTGTCACCACCTTTTACTTGTATTAGAAGGAACCTTCTGATCACACTAATGACAACACCCTTCTGTCCTTACATTCACCAGCTCCTAATGAAGTCTTCATCATGAAAGTAGCCATGTATTTCCTGAACTACTTACCATCAAGATTAGAATCTGCCCATTCTAATCCACACTATGTCAGAACTGCCACTTCAGACGATAATGCTGCTTCTTCAAACTTCATAAGTATGGTACATACCCAACCATAATGTTGTAACAACATGTAGGACATCAGCACGAGACAAAAGACCACCCCACTTAACCAGCACCAGCAGTTATACCAGAAGCAAACTAAAAGGAATAACATCAGACAACTAGACAAGACCTAGCCTCATCCTACTATGATCACTTCTACCCAGGCACCAAACACGAAGTTCTGGTAACCAATGTGCCAAGAAAAACAGGTTCCCAAGAAAAACAGATTCCCACACCAAAGACTACTCTGACTGGTCAGGCGATACAAACAATGACATTTTATCCATTATAAATAACACACCTCCTTTCTCCTATCAGCACACCAAGGAAGGAATCATGAGTCAGTCTAACAAGAATGCAGCAAAGAGACACATGCAGGAGGACAAGAAGCCAGATCCTCAGAAGTTGAAGGACACAACACTGTCCACAGCTGGAGCATCTTCAGGAGCAACAAGAACACGCAAGAGATCAGAAACAAGGATGAAGACTATCAAGAAAAACCAAGTGCAGCTTCAAGCATCTGATGATGAATGGGATGAAGATTGGAAGACATTTCTTTATTCGGGGGGTTGGGATAATCTTTAGATTCTTTGCTTGTTGTTTTTACTGATCTTGTAAGCTTCAAAAAATGCAATAAACTCCTGTTTTAAATCTGTTCCATCTATACTTAAACAAAAGCAATAGGGAACACAAATGCACAAGACACTAACTCCTCATGTATGCACCCTCCCAATAAGAGCCATCACCAAAAACTGCAAACATATTCGTCACACGTCCAGCTGCACAAACTTTTAATAATCTCCCCCTATCAAGGGTAACCTGTGCTTCTTTGTATCTTTATGTCTTCAAGAGCTCACTCCTCACAAGATTCAACCAATCTTCACAATCTTGATCATTATTCAAGCTTCACAATATATGCACCTTTGCAGCATAATCCATAGACAAGTACTCCCCCTATCAAGGATAACTAATGCTCTAGATGAAGATTAACATTTGAGCACACTTGCTGAGCACATGCATTTTGGTACCATTGTCCCTTTCTCCAAAGGCATTCATTCCTTACCATGCTCTTCATCTTCAGACTTCCAATCAATACCTGAACTACATTTTCCATCCAAGGTAGACCTTCTACTTCATCATCCTCCCGTATGACTATGTAGACGCTCCTTAGGCATAATGTAGGCACCATGCTTCTGAACCAGAGCATAATCACCCTTCACCAAGGATATCCAACCAGATAATGTCCCAACACACGTTAGAACATCTGCCACCCACCAAGACATTATCACCATGATTCTTGATATGCTCCACCAACTGGACCATGCTGTAACCATCAAGATGTGATGACTTCATATCTTACAGCCTCAGCCACTGTCTGACTTAGATATGTTGGATGTCATCAACATTCCAGAATCTATCTGCCTCTTACCCCAGACAATATGGATAATACTCCATAGTTACCAATCAACTCCACCAGTTGATTCAACTCCAGGATGCTTAACCCTTGAAAATAATTTCAACACAGTCACATATAGTAAATTCTCAAACCTTTTGCAGACCTGCACTTTAACCTCAGACAAATACATAGTCTCCCGTCAATGTATAATGTCATCAGTTGAATGCACAACACTATCCAAGGCAGACAAATATTCAACTATTGTCATGCAAGATACAACATTTTATCTGATCTGACATCCTTTTTCTGCAGACTTGAGGCACTGATTGATCCTTCTTTTGCTAATCCACCCCACTGATCACTTTAGATTGGGTAAGTGGCTAGACCTGATACTTCACCGTGAGCATAACAAACTTCCTGTGGCTGAGAAGGCAAAGACTGAAATAATGTTTCAACATCACCAATCACACTAAACATGAATCAGCGTACTCTAATATTTCAAGAATCTTCAAACTTTTGATGTCATCCTCATTCAGTTACCACAACTAAGCTTAAGAGATAACTTATCAAGATCTTCACTCCTGCATGAAGACTTTGACAGTGATCCTCTTTAGCTTTGGCTCTACCTTCTTCTGAACAGATTAGTCTTCTTCTTCTGATCCTTCCAGTCACAAGGCTAACGCAGACACCAATTCCAATTGACCAAAGGCTGATTGACATATTAAGCTTAGCTTCTTTCTTGATGAATCCTCACACAGCCCAGATGCCTCCTCTTCCAAGTCAGGAGTAGGTTCCAAACACATTTGTTTAGCCCCCAAGCATCTGTTATGTCACAATCTGCTGGTAGGACATAAGATCCTTTAACACAACCCAGAGATTGACCTTGTAAGGTTGGATGCAAGAATAAATTACTTCTACCTTTCTTCAGACCTCTTTGTAACATGCTTATAGAAGAGTTCCTTTATGAGTGGACTTGGGATGAACAAGCTAGTTGAAGATGTCCTCACATATCACCACATCTTCAGAGGAGAGCAGAATGTTGCAGTCTTACCACCAAACCACCAGGAATTTTCCATCAGATATGCAGCGAAACATACACCAGAAAACTCATCTACTACCTTCAGGTAAAACATAATAACCCTTGCCCAACACTCCAAGTGCACTAGGTCATCATAGGTTTGACAATAAGTCAAACCACACAGCAGCTTACCACCAAAGCTACAGGCCTTCATTCTTCACTCCAAGGGATCATACGAAATTCTCTATGAACTAACTATCTTCCTTGCTCATGAACCAGAAAGTATCTTCCCTAGATCTCATTCAGAAACAGACAGGATACCTGCTTTGATACCAATTGAATTCTGGTACAGATGTGTGATGTCTTTGTGCAATGTCACAACATCGCAATCTGCTGAACAAGGCAATAATAGAAATAGTAAATAACACACTGAATTGTTCACCCAGTTCGGTTCAACAACCTACATCTTGGGGCATACCAAGCCAGGAAGGAAGTCCACTATTAGTAGTATCAAATTACAGACTCAACAGACCAGTTGATAATCTACCTAATTTAATCACTACCCAATGACCCTTCTACCTAAGTCCTCCCTAGGTAAGAGACTCCATCTCACTTCCTATCATCACAATGATGTCTAGCAGTCAACTACACCATCATTGCATCAACAGCTTGATTACCAACAACAGTACAACCATAGAAGACACCCTTCCATGATACCCTTTGGAGTTGCTTCAAAGCTTCCTCCAAGAACAATACCAAACTCATTACCTACAGGTTTCTGAGTTAAACACAGTGACCATCTCACAACCCGAGTGGTTCACTTAGACAAAGCCCTAATGATCTACATCTTGGACCCGTACCTATTCTAGGTTACAAACATTCTATTTATAATATAATCCCAACTGGATTTGGGCCTTCAAATCATATCAAATCTTCTGTAACAAATCTGCAACAGATCCTACTTCTAAATAGATCTTCAATCATATCGTCAATTAAATCTTCAATAATTAACTTTGAATATTCTCCATATCTTTATGCTTTAAATTCGCAACAAACTGATCTTCATAACTGATTGCAACAGAAAATATCTCTCCCTTGATCTTCGCCTGCATTCTCTGATTCTCTTTAGCAGAATATCTCATTCACACCAGAAACACGTGCAGCCCTAAACACATTACAGTCTGATGTATTAATGTTCTGGTATAGTGATGTTAAGACATCGCATGTGACATCACTCTTCAGCACTTTAACTCTTCAACAATATTTACAAACCAGAATGTTAGCCAAAACATACCTATACTGTTAGAAGCTCATGTTGTAACATCAACCATGACAACAACATTGTTTTAACAAAATTTCAGCCAATTACAAGAACTTACACTAATTATGACTATTGGAAACCTCGTATGGTTACATTCTTGAAGTCATTAGACAACAGAGCCTGGAAGGCTATTTTGAAAGAATGGAAACATCCTGTTATTGTGGAAAAGGATGAGAATGGAAAGGAAGTAGATGGTAGCTCAAAACTGAAACCTGAAGAGGAATGGACCAAGGAAGAAGATGAGCTTGCCCTTGGGAATTCTAAAGCCTTGAATGCCATATTCAATGGTGTTGATATGAACATCTTCAGGTTGGTCAACACTTGTGAAGTAGCTAAGGAAGCATGGGATATCTTGAAGACTACTCATGAAGGAACCTCCAAAGTCAAGATGTCAAGACTTCAACTTTTAACAACAAAGTTTGAAAATCTGAAGATGAAGGATGATGAGACTATCCATGATTTCCACATGAACATCCTTGAGCTGTCAAATGCTTCTAGTGCCCTAGGAGAGAGGATGACTGAAGAGAAGCTAGTGAGGAAAATTCTTAGATCTCTTCCCAAGAAATATAAAATGAAGGTGACAGCTATAGAAGAATCCTAAGACATCAGCAAGATGAGGGTTGATGAGTTGATAGGTTCTCTTCAAACCTTTGAATTAGGAATGGAAGAGGAACCTGAAAAGAAAACCAAAAGTATAGCTTTGGTATCTAGTTCTGAAGATTCTAAGAAAGAGAATGGAGTTGAGTCTCAGGAGGAGCTGTCCCATGCCATTGTTTTGCTGGGAAGACAGTTTAATAAGGTTATGAAGAGGATAAATAGGAGTTATAATCCTAATGTGAAGAACATCACACTGACACCTACAGATCAGGAGATCAGGGGAAGAAAACTAGAGATGAAGAAAAGTCCAATAATGACAAAGGAGTCCAATGCTATGAGTGTGAAGGGTATGGTCATGTCAAGAAGGAATGTCCTACTTATCTCAAAAAGCAGAAAAAGGGGTTATCTGCTTCCTGGTCTGATAGTGAGAGTGAATCTGAAGAAGAATCAGCTAAGCTTGTTAGAGCTATGATTGGGGTTTGTGAGTCAGATGACGATTCGTGTGATGATGAGGTTACTTATGAAGAGCTTGCTGCCTCGTATAAAGAACTGTGCATGAGAAGTGAACAAGTGTGTCTTGAAGGAGAGAAGCTGAAGAAAACCATAGTGTAGTTAGAGGCTGAAAAGACTGAACTTGAAAATGAAGTCAGTATGCTGAACTATAAACTGGATTTTATGACCAAAACTGTCAGAATGTTGAACAATGGTACTGATGCTCTAGACAACATTCTTAGTATTGGGAAAATTGCTGGAGACAAAAGTGGTTTGGGATTCAACAATGTTGCAGCGTCTAATGATGTTATTACCAGTTCTAAACCAGTGATGTTAAAACATATGTTTAAACATCCTGACAGGATTCCTTCTATGAAGAAATTCAGGCGCTGGAGATGTCATCACTGTGGGCGTTTTGGACACATAAAGGCCTACTGTTATAAGCTACATGGGTATCCTCAGAAGGCACATCAGTATACTCCCAAACAGAAGTTTCCCAAAGGTAATCAGGCCTTCAATTCTAAGAAGCAATGGGTTCCAAAAGGTAAAGTTACCAGCTTAATAGCTCACAATTCTCTTAGGGTTTCTACCAAAGAAGACTGGTACTTTGATAGTGGGTGTTCAAGACTCATGACAGGAGTTAAGAATTTGTTGGTAGATGTTAAGCTCCAGTCTTCAGGTCATGTAACCTTTGGTGATGGCGTCAAAGGAGAAATCAAGGGGATGGGAAAGCTGAGTTGTGCTGGTGCTCCTAGACTGGATGATGTTCTACTTGTCAAAGGGTTGACAGCAAATTTGATCAGTATTAGTCAACTTTGTGATCAAGGATTCAAAGTAGACTTTATAAAATCTGAGTGCAATGTCACAAATGAGAAAGGAGAAGTCATCATGAAGGGTGTTAGGTCTAAGGACAATTGTTATATATGGGTGCAACAAGACTCAAGTACCTCAACATGTGTGTTTGCTAGAGATGATGAAGTCAAAATCTGGCATCAAAAGTTGGGACATCTTCATTTGAAGGGAATGAAGAGAATCATATCTTCAGAAGCTGTCAGAGGAATTCCTAAACTCAACATTGAAGAAAGAAGAGTTTGTGGGGATTGTCAAATAGGGAAGCAGACCAAGATGTCACATCAGAAGCTTCAACATAACACTACCTCCAAGGTTTTGGAACTTCTTCATATGGACTTGATGGGACCTATGCAGGTAGAAAGTCTAGGTGGGAAGAAGTATGCTTATGTTGTTGTAGATGACTATTCTAGGTACACCTGGGTAAGCTTCATCAAAGACAAAACAGAGGTGTTTGATGTATTTAAAGATTTATGTCAAAGACTCCAAAGAGAGAAAGAGAGCAATGTCATCAGAATAAGGAGTGATCATGGGAAGGAATTTGAAAATAGCAAGTTTGCTGATTACTGCTCAGCTGAGGGCATCAGTCATGAGTTTTCCTCTCCAATTACTCCTCAGCAAAATGGAGTTGTAGAAAGGAAGAATAGAACTATTCAAGAGTCTTCTAGGCCAATGATTCATGCCAAAAAGCTTCCTTACCATTTCCGGGCTGAAGCCATGAACACTGCTTGCTATATTCACAACAGAGTTACTTTGAGAAGGGGCACTTCAGCTACTCTATATGAACTGTGGAAAGGGAGAAAGCCAACTGTGAAGTACTTTCATGTTTTTGGAATTAAATGTTACATTTTGTCAGATCGTGAACAGAGGAGAAAATTAGATCCTAAAAGTGATGAGGGAATCTTTCTAGGCTACTCTACAAATAGCAGAGCGTACAGGGTTTTCAACTCCAGAACAAAGTTTATGATGAAGTCTATAAATGTGGTAATTGATGACATTGATAAGCAGGAAGATGCTGATGTCCTGGATGATGTTGAAACATCAGTTGAAGATGTGACAGCAGAAACTGAAGACATAAGTGGGTCTCCCAGTCCTGTTGATGCTGAGCCTAAACCTGAACAATCTAATAAAGAACCATCAATTAGAGTGCTAAAGGACCATCCAAGGGAGCTTATCATAGGTGATCCTAAATCAAGGGTTAGCACTAGATCAAGAGAGGTTATGTCAAATTCTTGTTTTGTTTCAAAAATTGAGCCCAAGAATGTCAAAGAAGCTTTGACTGATGAGTTTTGGATTAATACCATGCATGAAGAGCTGGAACAATTCAAAAGTGAAATTCTGGTACCAGATATGTGATGTTACGTGTGATGTCACAACAACACACTCTGCAATGGACAATGTAAAACAATAGAAGAGTACACAAAGTATTGTTCACCCAGTTCAGTTAAACCACTTACTCTGGGGACTACCAAGCCAGGAAGGAATTTCACTATCAGTAGAATTAATTTACAAACTCAACAACCCAGTTGACAATCCACTAAACTTAATCTCTACCTAATGAACTTTCTACCTAAGAGACCACTTAGGTATGAGACCACTACTCACATCCTAAAACACCTCAAATATCACACTTTGAGAAACACCTTGATCCTGCTTATAAGCTTTGATCAAGTTACATTACTCTCTTGCTTCACAGCTCTAACAGAGTACAGCTTACAACTCACCAATTCAACCTAGATTGGTTTACAAGATACTCGTACGAAGGCAATGATTGTCACACAGTCTATGCTCTCTATCTTCTGTACTTTCTTCAAAGGATTGATGCGCTTTATATAGCTATTTGATTTAGTCTTGGACCTGCTACAATATCTGACCTGATTTGTTATTTAAAACTGAATCTTCAACAGATTTTCTCTCTCAAAATCTTCTTAAATCTTCAGCCTTTAAACACTCCTACAAATCTGCATCAAATCTGTTTGCAACAGAAAATATCTCCTCAAAGATATTCGTATCCAATAACTCTAACAGCTTTCCCAAAATTCCAGCTAATACGTTTAACCCTAAAAACATCTCAAACCTGATGTTTTAATGAACTGCATATCTGATGTCATGACATCGCATGTGACATCAGACTTCAAAACTTCAACAACTTAAACACCTAACATTATCCAATGTCAAGACTCAATGTTAAGACATCACCCATGTGACATCAACATTGAACAACTTTGTTTTACCAAAATTCTAGTCAATCCAAGAGCTAACAATCTCCCCCTTTGGCTAATTTTGGCTAAAACAATCTCTGCAACATCAGAGACTACAGCAGCGGATTAAAATGTTTAAAAGATTAAAAACTCCTAGCAGCATTCCTTCAAAACAGCTCCTACTTCAAAATGTTGCACATACTCCATCAGCTCAGGCAAGGGTCAAGCTCCCCCTCAAAACCAGAATCATCCTACAGCTGCACACAGCTGCACAAACAAACTCCCCCTCAACTTCTGCAGCACATCAGAAACAGGATTCACAACCACACCTTAGCTTGGCTAACTTACAACCACACCTTAGCTTGGCTAACTCTCCCCCTTTTTAGCCATAATTGGACAAACACCTACTAACTACCAGTTAGTCCTAATCTAGCTCTCATTGTCAGTCTAAAGTCAGCATACAAGACAAGACAAATCATAGAACATAAAAAGTGCTTAAAAAGCCACAATATCCAAATTACATAATTCAGTGCAGAATCAAAACAACAAAAGAAAAAAAACTATTGTCTAGCAGAAACAACAAAAGAACTAATCTTCATCAGAGCTAGGGCCATCTTCACCATCCTCTTCATCTTCCTCAAAATTGACACCTTCAGCATTGACATCATCATTATCATCTTGTTCAAAGGGCTGGATTAGCTTCTCAATCTCATTCTTTCTAGTCATGCTGGTACTGATCACCACCTCCAGATCCTTACAAGCAGCCTTCAATCCTGCAAGTAAATCAGCCTTGGTACTTTTCTTCTTGTTCCCAGCATCTGATGTTGAGATAATGTCTGGAACATGACTCCCAACAAACAATTTTGGATGCAGAGATAAAGTAGACTCCCTCTTGCAGGCTGTGTCTGAACTTTCCAATATGCCAGGATGTTGTTTCAGAATTACCCCACAAATAAGAGATGGGAATGCTATAGGCATTTTGATAGCATTAGTGGTGGCATGTTTCACAGTCTGTTCAAAAATATATGATCCATAGTCAAATTTTTTCTTAGTGCCCACAGCATAAATGAACATTCCTAATCCCACAGCTGTTGTGGTTTTATGATTAGTTAGTACCCAATTTGCAGCCCCAATTCTGTTCAAGATAGCATACTTAACACTAAGTTTGCTAGTTGACAGTTTTCCTTTCAAGGGCCACACCTTAACTTAACCATCAGTTATTTCCTTGTAGACATCATTATCATTGGCTTCTAGCTCTGTAAACTCCTCTTCTTTTCTTCCTATGTGATTGTTGATAACTTCAGGAGAGAATCCAATACATTTTCCTCTCACAAACACTTTCATGAAATCTCCACTTCTTTTGTCAGAGATATTTATAGGAATGTTAACCATGAATTCCTTAACCAGACTGTCATAACACTTGGAGAACCCACACACAGTCTTCATCAATCCAGCAACCTTTATCACCTCTATGACTTCTTTAATTTCCATAGCCTCTTTGCCAATCTCTCTTTCAAGAGCAAGTCTTCTTTGACAAACAAATTTCCACATGGAAGCACTGCTTGCATAATGGAAAGAAATGTTGTCAACAGGAACATCAGGTATCTTGTCATCAATTCTCTTCAAGATTGACTTTCTCACAGGAGTGATGTCTTGAACATCATCCTCAACATCATACTCTGATTCAGATTCTTCCACTAGCTTCCTCTTTCTAGGATTCACATCAACTTTGCTCCATGTTTTTGTATGACCAACAATAGAAGTCTTTTTCTTCTTTCCTTCAGCTGACTTCTTTGGAGAAGATTCCACATTCTTCCCTTTCCTTGTTTTCAGCCTCTTGGCTAGACTAGGAACAACATTCCCAACCACTTCATCATCAGACAGATCAACAACATTCACCACATCTTCATTCTTCTTTCCACCAGGGCTAGTTTCAACATCTCTATCAGGCGATGTTCTGACATTTGTTTCAACATCAGCTTCCTCCTGAACACCTTCTTCTTCACCACCTACTTCAGCATCCTCAATAACAGACATAGTTAGTCTGTGAAGATTTGTATCAGCACTTTGCATGTCCTCCTTTTCAGCAGACATTTCTCTAAGGGGAACAGAAATGCCTTTTACAGACAAACCCTTATCCAAAAATTTGGTGGCAATCTGATTAAGACTGCGATCAACATCAAACCTCTCTTCAACAGCTTGAGAGGTGGACGACCTAGATGCAGATTTATCGCTAAAAAGTACACTAGTGACTAGCCTCTTAGTTTCGTCATCATTAAATGTAGTTGCAACCCTTTTGGGTTGAAGTTTGGAAGGTCTTGACTTACCAGAATCAGGAACCATCATGGAGATGGGTGCTATATTCAAAGCTTCTTCTGCAGAACACTCTTCTGTAGAAACCCTAGCTTTATCTCGCGATGAGCTTTGTGAAGCAGATTTCTTAGATGGAGATAATATATGCTTTGACATTGTTCCTGTGAAGCACTTGAGGATCAAGGAAGGATTACTACTTTTGTTGATGGAGAAGGAGACGAACAGTCTAGGGGTATGGTTTTTGATGAAGCGTGTGATAGCTACAATAGGAAATGATGGCCTAAAGTATGGAGCCTGATTTTGTGGATCACTTAAACTCCCATCAATGAGTTTCTCCCTCCAAAATAACTTTCCTTTTAAATTTTTAAAATAATTCAAACCATAAGTTATTAACCCTACTTGACCTTTCACCATGTTCAGACTTTCACACTTAATGTTACAGTCTGATGTCACTACATCAACCTTAACATCATTAGATGAGCAGATCTCTTGAGGTGTCCATTAATAACAATTATCTCTGGATCTGACTCCTTTCATAACTACCTCATTTTCCTCATTAGTTATCAAACACTCATCTTTAGTGTAGCTGGCCTTATATCCATCATCACAGAGCTGACTTATGCTAATCAAGTTAGCACTCAAACCTTTGACAAGAAGCACATTGTCAAGATCAGGTCCATCATGACACTTCACTTTTCCAACACCTTTTACCACCCCTTTCTCTCCATTTCCAAAAGTAACATCAATTGAGGAGCGAGAATTGACATCCACCAATAGGTTTTTGAATCCAGTCATGTGCTTTGAACAACCACTGTCAAAGTACCATTCATCCTTAGCAGATTGTCTATCTGAAATGTGAGCCAACATACATGTAACCTTAGCCTTAGGAACCCACTGTTTAACAACCTTGGGCCTGTTATCCTTCTGTCTAGGTTGAGGGATAGACTTGGGATAGCCATGAAGCTTGAAGCAAGAAAATTGCATATGACCAAATCTTCCACAATAGAAGCACCTTACTCTTTCTTCTCTGAAGTTGTTAAACTTCCTGCCACCTTGATGATGAAACTGGTGTGGCTGCCATCCATAGTACTGGTGCGGTTTTCTTCCATAGTTTGTCTGTCTCCTGTAGTGAGGATTCTGTCTCTTAAGCTGTCTTCCATGGTGATGTGGCTTCCTTCTTCCATAATAATGAGGCACAACATTATTATATTCAAAGCCATACATGTTCCCCTGATGTTGAGACATCTGATGGAACATGTTGAACCTAGGAGTCTGCATACTCCTATGGTATTGAGGAGGCATATACTGCCTAGCTCCATAAGTATGTACCTTTCCTTGATGAGGACCATGAGCATACCTTTTCCCAAAATTTTGAGGCTGTTGGTGAGCAAACTGCTTGGGTTTAGGATTATGTCTCTTTTTGTTATGTTGAGCCATTGGTTGAGACATGTCCTTTTTGGTTCCTGAAGTACTAGCTTCGGTAGAAACCTTCTCCTCAACAAATCCTAAGTCTGATTTGTCTCCTGCTACTTTTTCTGCCTGAAGGATCTTATCAAGAGTATCAGATCCACTGTTCAACATTCTAACAGATTTTGTCATTTGATCAAGTTGAGATTTAACCAACAAGACTTCATTTTCAAGGTCAGCTTTGATAATCTCAAGCTGAACAATTTGTTTCTTTTGTTTCTCACTTTCTTAACATACCTCTGCACTCTTCAGGCATAACTCTTGATAGGAGGCTGCTAACTCCTCAAAAGTCAGTTCCTCATCACTTGATTCTCCATCAGACACACATGTCTCTGTCAAAGCTCTGACATGCTTGGATGACTCTTCTTCACTTTCACTGTCAGTATCAGACCAGGAAACTGCCATGCCCTTCTTCTGCTTCTTAAGGAATGTAGGACATTCTTTCTTGACATGTCCATATCCTTCACACTCAAAGCATTGAATCCCTTTGTCTTGAGCAGTCTTCTCTTCTGACTTGCTGATGTCAGAGGAGATGTTCTTAACATTAGGTTTGTAGTTCTTATTCATCCTCTTGAAAACCTTGTTAAACTGTCTTCCCAGCATAGCAATGGCCTGAGACAGCTCCTCCTGAGATTCACAACCATTCCCTTTCTTCTCTTCTTGAGTATTAGATACCAAGGCTATACTCTTGGTCTTCTTTTCAGGTTCCTCTTTATTCAACCCTAACTCAAAGGTTTGAAGAGATCCAATTAGCTCATCAACTCTCATTTTGCTGATGTCTTGAGCTTCTTCAATTGCAGTTACCTTCATCTTATACCTCTTGGGAAGGGACCTCAGGATTTTCCTCACCAGCTTTGCTTCAGCCATCTTTTCTCCAAGAGCACTAGAGGCATAGACAGCTCAAGAATACTCATATGAAAGTCATGAATAGTTTCATCTTCCTTCATCTTTAGACTTTCAAACTTTGATGTCAGAAGTTGAAGTCTTGACATCTTAACCTTTGAAGTTCCTTCATGAGTAGTCTTCAAGATGTCCCAAGCTTCCTTAGCAACTTCACAGGTATTGATCAGCCTGAATATGTTCTTATCAACTCCATTAAAAATAGCATTTAAAGCTTTCGAATTACCAAGGGCAAGCTCATCTTCTTCCTTGGTCCATTCTTCTTCAGGTTTCAGTTTTGAGCTGCCTTCTTTTTCTTTCCCAGCATCATCTTTCTCAACAACAACAGGTGCTTTCCATTCTTTTATGATAGCCTTCCAAGCCCTGCTGTCCAAGGATTTCAAAAAGGTAATCATCCTTGGTTTCCAATAATCATAATTAGAGCCATCCAAAATAGGGGGTCTATTCACAAATCCACCAACTTCCTTGTCCATCTTTACCAGAAAGTATCAGCCCTAGATCTCACCCAAATGCAGAGCAGGATGCCTGCTCTGATACCAATTGAAATTCTGGTACCAGATATGTGATGTTACGTGTGATGTCACAACAACACACTCTGCAATGGACAATGCAAAACAACAGAATAGTACACAAAGTATTGTTCACCCAGTTCAGTTAAACCACTTAATCTGGGGGCTCCCAAGCCAGGAAGGAATTTCACTATCAGTAGAATTAATTTACAGACTCAACAACCCAGTTGACAATCCACTAAACTTAATCTCTACCTAATGAACTTTATACCTAAGAGACCACTTAGGTATGAGACCACTACTCACTTCCTAAAACACCTCAAAGATCACACTTTGAGAAACACCTTGATCCTGCTTACAAGATTTGATCAAGTTCCAATACTCTCTTGCTTCACAGCTCTAAGAGAGTACAACTTACAACTCACCAATTCAACCTAGATTGGTTTACAAGATACTCGTACGAAGGCAATGATTGACACACAGTCTATGCTCTCTATCTTCTGTACTTTCTTCAAAGGATTGATGTGCTTTATATAGCTATTTGATTTGGTCTAGGACCTGCTACAATATCTGACCTGATTTGTTATTTAAAACAGAATCTTCAACAGATTTTCTCTCTCAAAATCTTCTTAAATCTTCAGCCTTTAAACACTCCTACAAATCTGCATCAAATCTGTTTGCAACAAAAAATATCTCCTCCAAGATATTCGTATCCAATAACTCTAACAGCTTTCCCAAAATTCCAGCTAATACGCTTAACCCTAAAAACATCTCAAACCTGATGTTTTAATGAACTGCATATCTGATGTCATGACATCGCATGTTACATCAGACTTGAAAACTTCAACAACTTAAACACCTAACATTATCCAATGTCAAGACTCAATGTTAAGACATCACCCATGTGACATCAACATTGAACAACTTTGTTTTACCCAAATTCTAGCCAATCCAAGAGCTAACAAAAAGGAATGAAGTGTGGGATCTTGTACCAAGGCCTGATGGAGCTAATGTGATTGGCACCAAGTGGAATCTACAAGAACAAGTCTGATGAACAAGGAGTGGTCACCAGAAATAAGGCAAGATTAGTTGCTCAGGGATACACTCAGGTTGAAGGAATTGATTATGATGAAACCTTTGCTCCTGTGGCAAGACTGGAATCTATCAGATTACTCTTAGGAGTGGCTTGTAATTTCAAATTCAAGCTTTTTCAGATGGATGTTAAGAGTGCCTTCTTGAATGGTTACTTAAATGAAGAGGTGTATGTTGATCAACCAAAAGGATTTATTGATCCAACATTTCCTGACCATGTTTACAAACTAAGGAAAGCTCTCTATGGTTTGAAGTAAGCACCAAGAGCTTGGTATGAAAGGCTTACTGAATTCCTGGCTGTAAATGGCTACAGAAAAGGAGGGATTGATAAGACTTTGTTTGTTAAAGAGGAAGGAGGAAAACTGATGATAGCTCAAATATATGTTGATGACATAGTATTTGGTGGGATGTCAGATGCAATGGTGAAACATTTTGTGGAACAGATGCAATCTGAGTTTGAAATGAGTCTTGTTGGAGAGCTCAGCTATTTTCTTGGTCTACAAGTTAGACAAATGGAGGACTCCATATTCATTTCTCAGAGCAAGTATGCAAAGAACATAGTGAAGAAGTTTGGTCTAGAGAATGCTAATCACAAGAGGACACCTGCTCCTAGTCATTTAAAGTTGTCCAAGGATGAACATGGTGTTAGTGTGGATCAAAGTTTATACAGAAGCATGATTGGAAGTCTATTGTATCTCACAGCTAGCAGACCTGATATTTCTTTTGCTGTTGGAGTTTGTGCCAGATATCAATCTGAGCCTAAAGTTAGTCACTTGAATCAAGTGAAGAGGATTCTGAAATATGTGAATGGGACTAGTGACTATGGAATGCTTTACAGTCATGGATCAGGCACTGAGTTATGTGGTTTTTGTGATGCTGATTGGGCAGGGAGTGCTGATGATAGAAAAAGTACTTCAGGAGGTTGCTTCTTCTTAGGGAATAATCTGATATCATGGTTTAGTAAAAAGCAGAACTGTGTGTCTCTTTCCACTGCTGAAGCTAAGTACATAGCAGCAGGGAGTAGTTGCTCTCAACTTGTTTGGATAAAGCAGATGTTAACAGAATACAATGTCAAGCAAGATGTCATGACATTGTACTATGATAATCTGAGTGCTATCAATATCTCTAAGAATCCTATTCAACATAGCAGAACTAAGCATATTGATATAAGGCATCATTTTATAAGAGATTTGGTTGAAGACAAAGTAGTTGCTTTAGAACATGTTGCTACAGATAAACAATTAGCTGACATTTTTACTAAAGCCTTAGATGCAAATCAATTTTAAAGTTTAAGAAGCAAACTGGGAATTTTCATTTATGAGGATTAGGTGTGCTGGAAGGAGTATTTGTGCATTGTGATTTTGCATATGTTTAAAGGACACAACATTTTATTCAACTGCTGAAAGCATACAAGATTTTTAGTACATCAAAAGCAACATATAAAGGGTCTAAAGATTATCCCAACCCCCTGCATCAAGAAAAGTTTTCCAATCTTCATCCCATTCATCATCAGAAGCATGAAGTTTCACTGGAGGGTTTTTGATGTGTGTCATCCTTGTCTCTGATGTTTTTCTTGTTCTTGTTGCTCCTGAAGAAGTCCCAGTTGCTGTCATTGTTTTGTTCTTATTCTTCAGTGGATCTGGTTTCATGACCTCCTGCATGTGTTTCTTCCCTGCATCTTTGTTAGACTGACTCATACTTGTTTGGTGCCTGGTGCTGTTAGAAGGAAGAAGGCTTGGAATTTATAGTTCTATAAGTATTCATTGGTTGTATCGCCTGACCAGTCAAAGTTTTGGGATATTGTGTTCCTTGGGAAGCCTGCTTTTGACCATGTCTTAATGGATGCCAGATCCTTATGTTTGGTGTAGATGTTGTCCAATTGTGGCTAAAAAGGGGGGAGTTAGCCTTTGTGCCTCTAGGCTTGAGGTGGAGTGCACATGTTTGAACAACTGGTATGCTGGTTCTGGTTTTGAGGGGGAGTTTAGCTGTGTGCAGTTTGTTATGTGATTGCTGCTGGTTTGAAGTTTTTTTCGCTGCAGGTACCTCTGATGATGGCAAAGTCTGTTTTAGCCAAAATTAGCCAAAGGGGGAGATTGTTAGTTCTTGTATTGCTGGAATTTCGGTAAAACAAAGTTGAACAATGTTGATGTCATATGTCTGATGTCATAACATTGGTTCCTAACATTAGTTGTTGCAAGGTTGAAGTTTTATATGCTGATGTTATACTTGATGTCTTGACATCAGTTATCAGAACATCAGAACATCAGGTTGTGATGTTTTAGGGCTGCGCGTGTTAGTGTGTTTTGAGGAGATCTATTAGAGAGATTGGATGCGAATATCTTGGAGAAGATATTTTCAATCAGATATGGAGCAGATATGGAGCAGATCATGTAACTAACATTAGGGTTGATTTGAAAAGATTTAAAAAGATTTGAATATAAAATCTATTTTAAATTCTTGTGTTAGAACAAATCAAATGAGATATTTTTGGAAGAGGTCCAAGCCCAAGTCAGAAATCTATAAAAACAGCCTCAACCCTTGTTGGAAGGTAACGAAGAAAGAGAGCTAAATGCTGAGTGTCATTTGTGTCTTCGTGTGTGTTTTGTAAACCATTCGTGTGTGAATTGGTGTTACTATTTTTGAGCTGTTAATTATTCTTGATCAAAGCTGTTAAGCAGAATCAAGTTGTGTGTTTAAAGTGTAATCATTGGATTGTATCACTGAGGTGATTTAGGGAGTGAGTGGTTTCTCATACCTAAGTGGTTTCTTAGGTAGAAGTGTCATTGGGTAGTGATTAAGTTAGGTAGATGTCAACTGGGATTGTTGAGTCTGTAATTTAATACTACTAATAGTGAATTTCCTCCCTGGCTTGGTAGCCCCCAGACGTAGGTAGTTAGACCGAACTGGGTGAACAATTCATTATGTTGTTTACTGTTGTTATTGCCTTGTTCATATAGCAGATTGTGTTGTTGTGACATCACACTTAACATCACACATCTGATACCAGAATTTCATAAAGTTATCGCCTGAGTTTAGAGATATCACCACGATTTTTGGAAGAACCGTTGTGACTTGGACGTTGTTGTTTGCGCATTTTGTTGTAGTGATAGTCAAGTGATCAAAGTCTCTTGATCACTTGATATGATTCGATCCCTATACTTTCTTCACAGTCAAGTTCATCTCAAGGAACATACAACTTCAGTCATCTCACATTCAAACTTGGCATCTGCTTTCAAGTCTCACTCAGATCTCAAACTTCACTACATTGTAAACACAAGGCATAAGAAACACTGGAGCATTGTACAAAACACAACAAAAAGACCACTCAACTCTTGTCGACACTGATGTGAGTTGTGCGCCACGAGCCTTAAGCAATTGAGAATGATGAGACGGACTAGTCTTATCCTTGTCTAGAGTATCTCTATGTATGAGGCGTGGACCTTAGTTACTAAGAGTATTCGTATTCATTCATGGACTTTAGTGCATTTTAAATCATATAATTTACAAGTCTCACTATAACTCTGCAACGATCATCAACACTTTAGACCAAACAACCTCCTTTGGCCTCCATATCTCCTTGGGTTAAGCATCTCATGGTCAAGCACCCATCTCTGAGTCAAAACCTCTTCATCTTGTCATGTTAGTCTCATGCTTTGGCAAGACTCATTCTTATTTTCCATATTAGTCTCATGCTTTGGCAAACTCATTTTCCCCTTCATAGTCTATCTTGTTTGTACCATGCTTAGATAGATGTTTTCTCTCTTTCCATGTTATTCTCATGCTTTGGAAAACCCTTCCTTCCAAGTCTGTCTTGTTAGTCTCATAACTAGACAGACACCCCTTTTCCATGTTAGTCTCATGTGTTGGTGAACCTCTTTCTTCCCTCGCAAGTCTGCCTTGTTAGTCATATGTGTAACACCCCAAATTTATTAGAATATTTATTTAATTTATTTAAATATAATGTTGGTGAATTTTCGGTGAATATGGTGATTTGTGTCGATGTCGGTATTTTGGTGGAGTTTGATTATTTTAATTAAATAATAGTATATAATGTGAATATATTAGTATTATTATTAATTTAAATAATATCAGAGGAATTAAGGGTAAATTGGACTTTTGAGGTGGATTAGTGAGGGTATTATGGGGAAAGCCCATATTTGAGGCCCAAGAGTTAAATTAACCCAAAACGGAGGAATAAAGGAGAATTAGGATTCATTTGTGATTAACCGTGAAAAGAACGAAAGAAAGTGCAGAGCTCTAAGGAAAGAAGGGAAACGGCGAGGATTCGTGAAGGTTTCCGCAGGATCGATAGAGAAAGCTCAGATTCGACAACCTAAGGTATGAGGAGTAATTACCTTTAATTGTTTTTATTATAGGATTCAATGTAATTGAAGTGGTTGTTTTGTGTTTGAGGGTTTATGGGATTTTTGTGACGAATTGATGATTTGAAGGTATTTTGTGAATCGATTAGTAAGGGTTGAATTTAATCGGATAAAAATAGACTTTTGGGGCAGATTTCCCCGTTGTTGTAGTTTCAATCTTGTGGTGAAGGTTTAGGGAATTTAAGGTTTCCGTAGGATCCCGAATCGACCTAATAGACGTAGGTTTTATGCTGTTGATTCCGTGATGCATTAGAACTGTCATAGGGGTGTTTTTGGGATATTTGGAGCTGTAATTACAGGTACCTTTAAGGCTGTGGAACCACTGGTGCATAGCAACAATTTACTGTAATCGCAGGTTCGCTAAGCGAACCATCGCTTCGCTAGGCGAATGTTCGCCAAGGTTCACCAAGCGAACAGCGCATCGAGTGCGCGATAACCTGAGTGTGGAGACTAAGATGATTCTGGAGTAGAAGGGGGGATTCGCTGGAAGTCTCGCTAAGCGAATGAATCAGCGATTAGCTTCACCCAGCAAATAAACCAGTGAGTATGACAGATGGTGGTTTCTGGTGTATGGTGTCTATGGGATTCTCCGGCCGCTTCACTAAGCGAAGGTTTTAGCGAACAGGTTCGCCTAGCGAACTCTGGAGCAAACTGCTGCTGTTCACGAAATGTTGTTTATGTTGCTGTGCCGTTTTGATGCTCTGATGCTATGGCTTTATGATGATTTTCCATGGTGTTGCTGATGATTATATGACAATGTTTTGGTGATAACTTGACGAATATATGCTGACATGAATTATATGAGAATTGATGAATGATGATATGATATGACTAATGAATTGTGAGAGATTTATATATGTGATGTTTCGTGATTAAATGATGGTATGATGTTATTGATGATTATTGAGTAATTATGTGATGATAAAATGACGATGTGAAGTATCATGAGTACATTGATGATTTTACATGATTATCTTGATGCGTGTACTGATGATGTGATGATGATGATTCGTGATGTTTTTGACGAATACATGATGATATAATTAACATGAGGTTTTGATGAATGATGATGCATATGATGGCTTTTGTTGATGAATGATGATGCACATAATGATGTTTAATTGACGATGGTGATTATTGACGTTGTGCATCATGCATTCATATGCATACTCTGTGATGAAGCTTCATTCCCATTGTGTGAATATGAGGTGATTATGACGCGCTCCGGTTCCAATGCGGAATCGATCCTATTGACGGGGATCTTTGGAGGGGTGATGGCCTAGTGTCCATCAATTATGACGATTGGTACCACATGCATGAGTCTTGTTGTGCATTTGCATTTAATTGGCATTGCTGTATTTTATGATGTTGTTCGTGATTTTGATGTTTACTTGTGATGACCCTGAAGATGTTGTATATGAAGATAATGCCATTTTATGTATATCTTGTTTTATAATGATTATTATGAATTGTGATTACTCACCCTGCCTATTTGAATGTTGTCTCCACGTGGGTAACGTGCAGGTGATCAGGTTTAGCTGTGGATGCTTTCGAGGACTTGAAGTTTATTTGCTTTTGGTCGATTTAGAGGGTCTTGCTCTGATACTGTAACATCGGGTTGGGGTCCTTTGAGTCGAACTATGTGGTTTCCTTATTTTTGTTGTCATTGATGATATGGTTTTGTTTTGATCATTATGATGTTTGTTGAAAACCCTTTTTATTTTGAATTATCGAGTTCCGCTGCCATAAGAAGGCTTTTGAGTTATTTTGATGAAAACCCGTTGTTTACGGAGCAAATGTGATTATTTGAGTTTTGTTGAGAAATGTGCACCCTTATGAGGTGATTTTACTCTGATATTTTGTGTATTTTGCCGTGATTATTTGTGGGGTAGAAAAGGGTGTTACATTATGCTTAGGTAGACGTCTTCACTTTCTTGCCATGTTAGTCTCATGCTTTGGCAAACTCTTTTTCTCTCATATTTTCCATGTTAGTCTCATGCTTTGGAAAATCTCTTATCTTTCATGCTTGTCATGTTAGTCTCATGCTTTGGAAAATGTCTTTCCTGTCATGTTTGCCATGTTAGTCTCATGCTTTGGAAAACTCTTTTCCCCTCATAGTTGCCATGTTAGTCCCATGTTTTGGCCGACCCACTTTTCCTTTCATGTATATCCTATTAGTCTCATGCTTAGATATATCTTTTCTCAACTCACAACTCCTTTCAATTCAAGCAAGCTCTTTGCAATCCAATCAACTATTTCCTTCCTTCCTCTTTTTTCCTAGTTCTCCGAACTACAGAGCTCTGATTTCCACATTGCACTATAAGGATACGTAGGCACGAGGACCCCAATCCTCCGCGAGTACCCTATTTATAAACCTTTTTCCCCTTTCGCAAGTAACCCCTAGATAGTAACACCCATCCAAGCAGAGAAAAAGCAAAATGGTTCCCGTCGAGTACGACGGATGCAAGGGATGCTAATACCTTCCCATTGCATAAGCGACTCCCTTACCCGTTTCTCTTCCCATGGGTTCTATCGATATTTTTCCTTTCCATTTGGAATAAATAAAGTTCGGTGGCGACTCTGTTGTATCATTGAGTGTGCGGTGTGCTCGGGTACTTTTCGCGCTGCAACATTGGGCATAATAAAAAGCTTTTGAAAACATCTTTTACTTTGATTTTGAAACATTAAAGGGATCATATTCTTCCAACAGCACATCCAAGCATGGCATAGAGTCCATAAACCAACAGTCACAATTTAACCAACAGACGGGTTTCTTCCTTTTCAAAAGCACATAACACATTCCCAGATATCAAGAGCATCATGGCCTATTCCATGGACCTTATCAAATCTCAAAGGTCGGAGAGTCACAATGTTACAGAAGACATTGGTTCCGACAAATACATACATTGCATGCACATATCATAAAAGAGGCGTTAGCCCAAATAATGCATCATGCATAAAACATACATCAATTCAAAACATGCAAACACATGAACATGCATATATGACATAGAATTTGTGATCACTCTTAGAGGTCCAATCCCGAACTATACCAGTACAATTCTCAAGTAGGAATGCTTATTGGCCTTCCCCAATAAGAAACTTTCCCACAGACGCCTTTTCAATAAAGGACTTCCCCAAAAATCTCAATCACCGCGAGTATTCAAAGGAATCTATCCAGTAGTCGGTCATCCTAAATGATCATTATCAACCAGTAAGTAGGTTTTCACCTCTTACATCCCATCAATTTAACCTATCCTACACGAGGGATACGTTCAATCAAATGTACCAGGGTTTTATAAGAGATTTCATCAAAAGGGTTTCATCAATGGTTTTATCAGGGGTTTCATATGGGGTTTCATCAAGGATTCCATCAAAGGGTTCTACCAGAATTTTATCAAAGGGTTTCACCAGAGTTTTTAGCAAAGGGGTTTCATCCTGAGTGATTAGGGTATCACTAAAGTCTAACCCGATTCCAGTAACATGATCGGATGATCATATGGATCGTATGCAAGTTTCACCCGACGAGGTTGAAACTGATCATCAGGGTATGCAAGTTTTGCTATGATGGGTTGAAATTAATAAATAAGGTATTATCAGGGATACATCAAAGTTGGATACCAATAGAGCATCAAGGATTGGTCAATCCTTGCTCGGCTTTGGAGTCTATTAACCATGCGGTCAAAAGTAGGGTTCCTCTTTATATTTAATAACCTCCTCCACGAGAAGATGAAGACTTGTCATCATCATGATCATCTCAAATTGAAGCTGATTAAATAGGGACAGCTGTCGCACCCCAAATTTTGACCACTCTTCTTTTTTACTTTCAGCTAACTTAGAACTTAGATCACTAACATATCCAGAATCTCATACAAAATCAACCCCAATGACCTAAAATGTCAAAGGGGGTCATTTTGACCTTTTTAGGAATTTTGATCTTACCATAGGACTTAAATGTTATTTTTGAACCTTTTAGAATTACATAATTATTATAAAATTAGGCTAAATGTTATTATTTATTTTAATCATTATTAAGATTGTTATTATATACTCGCTAATGTTGTTTTATTTTAAAGGCAAAATATCCTTTTTGGTCCTTTAACATTACCTCGGGGTTCATTTTGGTCCCTTAACTTTAAAAAGTGTCATAGTGGTCCCTTAACTCTTCAAAACGTTCCATATTAGTCCTTTTCGTCTTATTAGCGACCGAAAAATTCAAAAATCAGTCGCTAAATTCGTCACTAATAAGGAAAAATGATTAATATGGAACATTTTGAAGAGTTAAGGGACCAAAATGACACTTTTTAAAGTTAAGGGACCAAAATGAACCATGAGGTAAAGTTAAAGGACTAAAAAGAGTATTTTGCCTATTTTAAATCAATGGAATGACCTAGTTGGTAGCAAAAGGAGTATAAGGAGTCACAAGGGAGGATGATCATGAGTTTGAATCCCACCTTTCTCACTTTTAGTGCATTTGATATTTTACTTTTGATTTGATGCCCAATAATTACTTAGGAAATCGTTTTAATTTTGTGGATCATGCTTGCATGTTGTCTTAATGTTTTTATTTTAATTTTCCCAATTTGTATAAAAATAATTTTCACTTAATTTATTTTTATTACTATTCACATGTTTGGGGATGTTTTATTACAAATTGAATAAAATTATTTTTTACTAACTATTTAAAAAAAACAATACATAAGTTTTGTTGGAAAATTTTACAAGCTTTTACACTAGACACATACCCACACGTGAGGGTTAGAAAAAATAAAAACATAACTAAAATCTATTTTAAATTAGTTTATAATCAAAATGTTTTTTTTAAATAAATCTATAACTAAAATAATTAAGTAATTACCCAAATAATTATAATTAACATGGAATCAAAATACCAAGATATAATTAGTGTTAGGGATTAATTTTAGAACAATTAAGCATGTTGAAATTAGAGATTAATTTTAAAATGGTTAATAATATAAGGAATAAAAAATATAGGGTTAATCATGAGATATTAATTAGAATTGGGAAATTAGGGATTAACTCTTGGGATAATTATGGGATAACTTAGTGATAGCATGTGATAAAATTCAAGGGAGATTTCTAGGATTTATGGATAAGGGGTATATATATATATATAATCACTGAGTTATTTTTTTAAATTAAAGTAATGGGATTTTCGCAATCAATCAAAAGGGATAAAATCAATCTAAAACACTTCAAACCATAAGTCCTCAGCCCTTAAGCATTGAGACATTTTTTATAAATTAAATATTTCTCCGCCACCGATGCGTGAGAATTTTTCAAAGGATAAAAACAACCAACCAACAATTTTAAGACGAACTATTGAGCTCTGATCCTTCAATAAACTTGAGGGTACGTAGGCATAGAGTTGTAAGACTCTAGCGAGTACAAATAATCCAAAAACATTTTTAGGTTTTCTCTTTATAAATATTAAAATAACTTTCTGTAAATAAATAAATAATTAAATCATGGGTAAATGATAAGCAAACATACCTTAAGAACACACTAACCCTAGAATTAGAGGAGGATCATGTTCTGGACTGGACCAATGGCTAGGCATGGTCCTATCCACTTCTGCTCAAGAACGACCCAATTGCCTAACTCCAATCCACAAACGGACAAAAGTTACCTTTCTGCCCCTCCAACCGGGCACGGACTGCATCGCTCCTCCCCGAAAATGCTGCCCGTTACGCACGGCTTCTCCACTCCCTGAACAGATGAGGGCATGTGCCCGAAACTACGCTTATGCCCGAAATAACGGCTAGTTTCGGGCACCCTGCCCGGCATAACGGGTAGTTTGGGCAGTTACATATTCTTCGGGAAAACAGTTATTTCACCCCGAAAATAGGGTCGTTGGCCAGGCGCTGAGGGCTCTATATAAACCCTCTCGCTTGAGAGGGTCAGATATCCAATATTCACCCTACGAACTAATACTTTGTACTTGCCCCTTTTCTCTGACCCTTTCTTACTTGAGCGTCGGAGCGCCTTGCAGGTACACCCCCTCCTCCTCTTCTCACGCCCAACATCTCAGACGTACTTGGTGGCCCACTTCTATAGGATCTGATCCAGCCTTCACGATCAGTGGCTCCATCTGTGGGAACCATTGTTCTCCCCATCTTTCTTTCCTCGGAAACCGAAGATCAAAGCAAATTTCAAGATCATCATCATGGCCTCTCAAGATCACGCCAAAGGTGCTCTCCAAACCGCTGTCCCCCCCCCGTCAACAAGACTGACGTTGACGGTCCATCATCTCTTCTCCGAGATACCCGTTTTCTGAGGGACGGGGCCACAACTTCTCCTTCCACTACCCCTGCTAACCGCAACAAAGATAAGCCTTCGCTGGACATCCAGCCCATTCCTGTTCCTCCCAACGCCGACCCGGCCGTGGCGGCCCGCCTGGAGGCGATCAACAAAACCAACACCCTGATCCTGCAGCAGAACGAAAGGATCAGGGCGTTAGAAGAGTCCAACCGTCCAAGATCCCCTCCTCCGAGGAGGAACCAACGAAAATCAAGGAGCCCACAGCACCGGAGAGATATCGACCGAAGACTGTGCCAAGAACCTGACCCTCACGCCATCCGGAAGCGTGACCAGGTTTCCCCGCATAACCAGCACTCTCCCGGCCACAAGAGGACCCGAAGGAACGAGCAGTCACCCCTGGTCAAGTCTAAAGCACGGGCCCGATCACCTTTTCCCCGTGGGAACCACTCACCTTCTCCCCAAAGGAACTACCGCCGCAAGCGTACCCTTCGGTCCCCGTCATTCACCAGTTCCAGCAGCGACGATGAGCCTCGCGGCCCATTGTCCCTGGAAATCTTGGCTACCCGTCTCCCTAAGGGCCTCGATAAGCCCCCGTCACTGGGCACATACGACGGGACTACTGACCCTGACGAGCACATCTAGAACATCGATGCGCTATTGGACTACCGTCGCGTACGGGGCGCCATCAAGTGCCGGATATTTCCGACCACGCTCCGAAAAGGGGTGATGACGTGGTACAAGCAGCTGCCCGAAGAGTCCATCACCTCATGGAGGCAACTGGGCAAAATGTTCTCACGGAATTTCACAGCTTCTCGTCGTCACCCCAAGACAGAGGCCTCCCTTGGAGCCATAATCCAAGGAAAGGACGAACCTCTCCGCGCATATATCGAGAGGTTCAACAAAGAAGCAGTACAGGTCCCTACAACGGACGAGATGAAAAAGTTTCTGCTCGAGCAAGGACTCCGCCCGGGCTCCGAGTTTTCTAAGGCCATCGGCCTCGCACCTCCGAGGAACCTAGATGCCCTCCTCCTCAAAGCCCAATCCCTTTTTTAGTACGAAGAGAAGGTTGCGGTCAGAAACGTCCGAGCATCACGCCACCAGGAGAACGCTCGGGCCTCCAGAGGCGAGGAAGCCTCAACATCTCACCGAGGCGAAAGGAGGTACGAGGACCGTCCTCGGGACTCCTGCGACAGCAAGGGACCCTCCGGGCGATTCCACGACTATACCCCCTGACCGTCTCTAGGGAAAAGATACTGTCCGAGTGTGCGAATTCGGAATTCAAGCAGGCAGGGGTCCGCATTCCTAAACAACTGCCGGCCAAACCCAACACCGATAAATTGAAGTACTGTCGTTTCCACAAGAGTCACAGCCACACTACTGAAGACTGCATCCATCTGAAGGATGCTATCGAGATACTGATCAGGGACGACCACCTGAAACAGTTCGCGAAGAAGAAGGACATTCCTCGGCAGGATGCCCAGGAGTCTAAGAAAATAGAGGAAGAGGTACCCTCCTTGGAAGAGGCCAACATCTAGGTCGCTATGTCCATATCGCGACCAGAGGACTTCTACTTCCCGGAAAAGCTCAGTGCCCCTGCTTATTTCGCGGCCCATAGTCCGTGGGAGATGTTTCCCTCTACCCTGGATATCTCTGGCGGAGGCTTCAACAAAGTCACGGTGGGCTCCGTGAAACGAAAATTCAAGCATCTGATCAACACAAGCTCTAATAAGGTGACCACGCTCGATCAGGCCCAAAAGGGCTCTATCCCCATCTCCTTCTACTGGGAAGAGGTCCTCGGGGGATCTCCAAACTCGAGCATACCTTTGCTCGTCAGAGTCCGAATGGCGGACTTCGACGTTCGCAGAATCCTCGTCGACCAGGGCAGCTCGGTCGACATTATGTACTCCCGGATGTTTTCAACACTTCAGCTGGACGAATCACACCTTACCCCCTATGTGGGTTCTGATTTACAGGGATTCAACGGATCAGTGACCAAGCCATGGGGATACGTCAAACTGATCATAACCTTCGGATCAGCTGAGATGGCCAGATCCGTCAAGGTATAATTTCTGGTAATCGACTGCCCGTCGCTTTACCAGTGCATATTCGAAATACCAACTCTGGCCGAGTTGGTAGTTGTGCCTTCAACAGTCCACCTCAAGATGAAGTATTACACTTCAAAAGGGATGGTCGCCACCCTCCACGACGACATCGAAGCTGTACGACGGTGTTTCGAAGCAGTCACAAAGGGGCTCAACGCCATTGTATCCAAGCCAAAGGTATCAAGCAAGCCATCCTTGCCCAGCAGCTCCGAGGAAGCCAAGCCTCTGCCTCGGGTCGACTCCATCAACCTCGACACCCGCTTCGCCGAAGAAGACCAACAGGAGGACCGAGCAGCTTCAACCAACTCGTCCAGCAGCAGCTCCTATCCGATGCACCCAATTCTGGATGGCAACTTCGAGCTCGTTTTGTTCGACGATGACCCTGAGCAGGGAGTGAAGATTGGAGCAGACTTGCCCGACATCGCGAGGAAGCAGCTCAAAGCATGCCTCCGTGAGAACGCCGACCTCTTCGCCTGGAGTGCCGCCGAGATGCCCGGCTTTGACCCGTCCGTCGCCTGCCATCAACTGACAATTGACCTGGCTGTTAAGGCCATAACACAACGTAGGAGAAAGCAGTCTCTGGAGAAAACGGAGGCTGCAGAAAAAGCTGTAAGGGACCTCCTCGAGGCCAAATTTATCTCGGAGGCCAAGTACACCACTTGGTTGTCCAACGTTGTACTTGTAAATAAATCTAATGGCAAATGGCGAATGTGCATTGATTACACCGATCTTAATAAGGCATGCCCGAAGGATGCCTATCCCCTCCCCAATATTGATAAACTTGTCGATAATTCTGCCGGTTTTAAACTTTTATCGTTCATGGACGCCTACTCAGGCTATAATCAAATTCCAATGGCGATGGATGACAAAAACTACACGGCCTTCATGACCGAATCGGGAAATTATTAATACAATGTAATGCCCTTCGGCCTGAAGAACACCGGAGCGACCTATCAAAGAATGATGAACAAGGTCTTCCGAGGAGAGATAGGCGACATGCTCGAAGTCTATATGGACGACATGATCATAAAATCCCACGAGAAAACCGATCACACTGCCCATTTAAGGAAGGTCTTTGAACAGGCCAGAAAATACAAAATGTGTTTCAACCTAGAGAAGTGCACGTTCGGCGTCCGGGCAGGCATGTTCCTCGGATTCTACTTAACGGAAGGAGGAATTGAAGCCAATCCCGATAAGTGCCGAGCATTCTCCGAGTTTCCAACACCCAAGTCAAAAAAATCCATCCAGTCTCTCAATGGGATGCTCGCGTCATTGTCACGTTCCGTGGCCAAGTCTGCCCAACACGCCTTACCGTTCTTCAAACTCCTCCGGAAGGAGGCAACATTCGAATGGACTGAGGAATGCGATAAGGCTCTTCTCCACCTGAAACGGGCACTCTCGGAACCACCCGTCCTCTCTCGTCCGGACAACGGCAAAAATTTATACCTGTACCTCGCCGTAGCAACCGAAGCGGTAAGCGCCGCTCTCATCCGCGAGATACCCGACGGGCAGAAGCCCATATATTTCACGAGCAAAGCACTGCAAGGATAAGAGTTAAGGTACCAACAGATAGATAAAGTGGCTCTGGACCTCATTAACGCGGCCATAAGATTAAGACACTACTTCCTTGCCCACACGATCGTGGTTCGAACAGATCAACCCATAAAGCGGCTGCTGGGACGACCAGATATGGCCGGTCGAATGCTCAAATGGTCGCTTGAACTATCTGAATTTGACATCCAATATGAAAGCAGGAAAGCCCTCAAGGCCCAAGCTCTGGCCGACTTCGTCGCAGAAATGACGTTCGCAGACTCCCCCGCAAGCGAAGCGCGCAAATGTACCATTTTTATGGACGGTGCCTCCAGCTCGGCAGGAAGCGGTGCGGGCATCATACTGGAAAGCGACGAAGGAATCATCGTTGAAGTATCGCTCACCCTGTCTTACCCAACCTCTAACAACCAGGCTGAGTATGAAGCCTTCCTCGCTGGGTTACGTCTAGCCGAGGACCTGGGCGCAGAAGAAGTCGTCATTTGCACAGACTCACAGCTCGTGGCCCTTCAGGTCCGAGGAGAATATCAAGCCAAAAACGAAAATTTAACCGAATACTTAGCCCTGGTCAAAAGGGAAATGGTGAAGTTCACAACGGTAGAAGTGAAACATGTTCCCCGCGAACACAATGTCCGAGCAGATGTTTTATCTAAACTAGCCAGTACAAAGAAGAAAGGCGGAAACAAGTCTGTCATACAGGTGGTCCTACCTAAACCCAGCATCAAAAAGGTTTCCCTGACCCTTGACGTACACGTGATCGGCGACAACAATTATTGGATGACCCCCGTTTACAACTACCTCGCCAAGGACGAACTCCCATCCGACCCCAAGGAGGCCAGCGTGGTTAGGCAAAGAGCCTGCTCCTACGTCCTGGTCGAAGATAAACTTTACCGGCGAGGATTTTACATTCCACTGCTCAAATGCGTCGAGGAAGAAATGGTCGCTCACATCTTGCGTGAAATCCACGAAGGAATCAACGCCCAACATCTCGGTGGAAGGTCTCTTGCCCGAAAGGCCCTTCGAGCAGGATATTACTGGCCGACCATGTAGCACGACGCTAAAGAACACGTGAAGAAATACGATAAATGCCAATGGCACGGGGACATGCACCTGGCTCTACATAACGAGCTCAAGGTTATGTCCTCCCCGTGGCCATTTGCCTGGTGGGGCCTAGACATCCTAGGACCCTTCGTGGTAGGATCAAATCAGAATAAATACCTAATAGTGGGCGTAGACTACTTCACAAAATGGATAGAAGAGGAGGCCCTGGCCAATATAACTGCCCTCAACATACTACGTTTCTACAAACGAAACATCCTCGCATGTTTCGGCATCCTCCAAGCGATAGTAACGGACAATGAGACACAATTCATAGACAGGAAGTTCCAAGACATTGTTGCCCAACTAGGCACGAAGTAACACTTCGAGTCCGTCGAACACCCTCAAACAAACGGGCAGGCTGAAGCAGCTAACCGGGTCATCCTTCGAGGCCTCAAACGAAGGCTCGATGAAATAAAGAAGGCTTGGATCGAGGAGCTGCACAACGTGTTATGGGCATACCGCACAACTCCGCACTCTACAACCGGGGAAACACCTTTCTATCTAGCATACGGGACCGAGGCTGTAATCCCGTCGAAGTTCACATACCCTCCAGGCGGACAGAGTCGCCCCTAGACGAGGAGATGAACGACGAATCATTAAGAGAAGAACTCGACCTCGTCGAGGAAATCCGAACTGGGGCAGCCCTCCGTGAAGCCTCATTAAAACAAAAAATTACCATCAGGCACAACGCCAAGGTGATACGTGGGAAGTCTTGTTCTAAGGAGAAACCACAAAGACTCTCGCGAGGGCAAACTAGCCGCCAACTGGGAAGGACCCTATCATGTACGAGCAAAAACGGAGAATGAGGCCTATTACCTAGAACATCTTAATGGGGAAGAACTTGCTCGACCATGGAACGCCGAAAAGCTAAAACAATACTATAGCTAAGGCCCTAATTCTCGGTTCGACCCGTCGCGATGACGAACGTCAGCTACCGACCACTATGTACGCCTAGGTACAAGCGTCGCATACCACTAAAGCAGAACCCCGCTCAGTAACGGGCTAAGTATCTGCTCGACATCGGTCCTCAATCGAGCATCGTCATCGTCAAAGTACCATGACTGGTAGAACCCCAGCTCGCGATGGGACGTTCACGCCGCGAACTCAGACCTCAAACGCGACCTGAGCTCCGCACCCCCGCCAGGATATTCCCCGACCGTTCACCAATACCCCTCACTGCCGAACACATCTACAACGAACAATTCCCTAAAACTTCACATAAGTCAAATACTCCCTATCACGGGCAGACACACATTCACAACGAGCATGAGTATAACACTTAGCAGAAAATAAAAGCAAGTAAAACCATGCAAATAACAGAACCGGCCACCAGGACCGGACACATAATTTAAGTATGGTAAATGGCCACTAGGACCATGATTGTACTGGATTACATAGACCGGGGGCCATGCCCCCAAAATAGGTTACAACAAATACACGGCCTGCAAGCCGGACAAATTACAACAACAAAAAGAAAATCCCTCACTCATCCATCTCCTCGGCAGGCTCGGGCTAAGGCTTTTGGTTCTCCGCGGGCTGATCCTCGGCATTTTCTTCAAGAAGGGCGTCAGGTATAACGATTCGACCATCTTCAACATACGCCAGATAATGAGTACCCTCAGTAGAAATGTCAAGCCCGGGGTTCACCACCCGCAGTTGAAACACGACATTCTTGAAGGATTCGTCCGCAATGACGATACTATCATCCTCGACCGCCAACATACGGGCAACTAGCTCGGACCTTGTCTTCAGTTCCTTCACATCCTCGGGTTCATCTTCGCCCGGGGAATTGACCGCCCTCAGCTGCAGGACTAGCTCCTCAGTCACCTTCTTCTCCGCCGCCAGCGTAGAATTCTCCTTCTTCAGCCTGGCCACCTCCTCATCAGCCTTCTTCGAAGCATCGTCAGCACTCTTCACCTCTTCGGTAAGAGATGCCACGGTAGCCCAGCAGCCTTGAGCTCAGACTCAGTTGCAGATTCCCCTTCAGCGTATATGGCCGCCATTTCCAGAACTCTGACCAGTGCAGAAGTATCTTGGGCCACCAGTGCCCTCTTGTTCGGACAGTCCATGCTCTCCAGCCGAAGAGATTCTGCCCGCGGCACGATCAGGTAGTTCACCTCAAAGTATCTTCTATCAAGTATGCAAGGAGGAAGCTTGAACTTCCCTTTCTCTGGGGCCCGGCTGAGATATATGGCGTCTTTGGCCCTCGATCGCTTGGTTCGTGGGGTCAAAGGCAGGGGAGATCCCCGGGGAGCAGGAGTGTGAGAAGAGGTCCCCGCAGCAGACTGAGCAGGAGTGGGAGCACGCGCATTGGCAAATCGATACTTCAGAGGAATCGTTCCGACCTTGTTCCTCGCAAGAGCATTCTTCACCACCCTCTCATGAGCCTGAGGCATCTCACCTGCACAAACAGAATACAAGCATGTTAGATACGAGAAAAGAAAATAGTTCGGGCAAATCAAAATAACTAAGACTACCGAGCAGCTTCTGGGCTTTCACAGAAGTCTTGCACTCCAGGAGTGCCTTGGTATTAATAAAGCGATATTCAACCCTCTGACTACCGTCCTCCTCGAAGATCGGGTCACCCTTCTTCGTCCAGCATTCAGCGAGCAGGAAGGAGTTAACGTACTTCAAAAGCACCTCGTACGCAACGGCGTCCTGCCCGTCTAGCTCGTTCGGCTGAAGAACGTAATCGTTGGGCTTCTTGGTGAAATGACCAGGTCCCCAGTGGATGGGGAACTTGTATACTCTCTCCCCAATGAACTTCCCAGCCTCGTCGCGTAGATCGTTTCCCTCCTCGTCGACCTCGATCTCCTAGAGATAAGTGCTGTCCTGGGCAGCTTCCGATACGGGCTTAATGATGTAGTACCTCTCCTTAAACCTCTGTATCGACTCAGAGAAAGGCTTAAACAGCTTGTGAGGCTGCTTCAACGAGACCCAACCGTACTTCCTCCCTGACAGCTGCCGTTGAAGGTGGAAGACTGTGAAGAACAAGGGAAGAGTAGCCCCAATCTTCAAGAAATCACAGGTCAGCTCAAACGCCCGTATGAAGGCCAATGAGTTCGGGTGCAGCTGCGTGGGGGCCAAATTCAAATGCACAAACACTGATTGCTGAAAATCAGTGAACGACAATCTCAATCCCAGCACTTTGAAGGCATATTCGTACATAGTAAGCGATCCTCGAAATCCGTGCAGACCCGATCATCTTCGGAGGGAAAGTGCACCTTCCACTCCCCCTCTGGCCCGACTTCCGTAAAAACATCCCCTAGGTACATGGCGAAGGTGGACCCGTGCTCGGCTTGTTCAGCCACCTCCCACTCCTCTGCGGAATCCTCGATGACATCCTCGTCCATACCTTCCATTTCCTCTTCTTCCCCATTCTCACTGGGGACGCTTGAAGTGGTCGAACTACTACTTTCCGAGGAACTTGCTTCTTCCTCGGACGAGTCTAGGATAATTTCCCCATCTGGCCCCGTCGCCATATCGATCACCTGAAAAGCAGAGAAAAAAGTCAATTCGATGATAGATCAAATCCACCCTTCCACCGTTAGTCAAGTGAAAGGGCGCGCAAAGGGCTGAGGACGACGTCCCCGACCTAAGTCCTAACATCGAACAAAATGCTAAGAGTCTCCCACGAGGAGATGCCCGGAGCAAGCCACTCCCATTTGAGGAACTTTCTCGAGCCACTTCCCGATTTCCGTTTGAAGCTCCGCCGGAAACTGCAAAGCTTCACCGGAAACTGGGAAAACTCGCCGAAAACTTCGTCACTGCTTCTGAATCTGAACAATCACGGCGGTGGCGCAGGCATCATCATCACAATGGCGCCAGAAACCGCCCGATTCACCAGAATATCCTAAAACCTAGCGACCTCATCGTCGGCGGAAAATGGTATGACCACCGTCCACCACCAACAATCACCGGAAACTAATCTACTTCATCTTTTACACCTACACCTAACCGCATGCAAGACTACAAACAATCGTTAAATGGGTAAAAAAGCACAGAATAAGTAAACTTACTTGATTTAGAAGATTAAAAACGGTTCCCCGGAAGTTGATGCGGTGGCCAGAATAACAGAGGATGGTGACGAGCAGGAATTCTGAAGAAGACGAAGAGAAATCAGAGCAAAAAGTTCAAAATGGAATGAGTTTCCCCCTTTTATACAGAGGGGCACGTGCGGTGACACGCGCTCATAGGTCATGATGGCTATTAACTAGCCATCATTTCCTAGTAACTGCTACACGGAGCTCTAGGCACACGTGGCGCCCTAACGTTTCCAATTCTGACTAACCGTTAGTCTCCCAGCACGACGGGCAACACGGTCACGGTCATGAATGCCACGGACACCAGGGATCACGGGCACCACAAGACCCTTCCCGTCACCAAACGACGACTTCACGCTAGCTCCCCGGAGCAACGAGCTATCCTTAAGTCATCACTCCCATGCTCCGGAGTAACGACTTGGGGGGTTCCTGTTCTGGACTGGACCAATGGCCAGGCATGGCCCAATCCACTTCTGCTCCAGAACGGCCCAATTTCCTAAGTTCAATCCACAAACGGGCAAAAGTTACCTTTCTGCTCCTCCAACCGGGCACGGACTGCATCGCTCCTCCCCGGAAATGCTCCCCGTTATGCACGGCTTCTCCACTCCCCGAACAGATGAGGGCATGTGCCCGAAACTACGCTTATGCCTGACATAACGGCTAGTTTCAGGCACCCTGCCCGACATAAAGGCTAGTTTGGGCAGTAACCTATTCTTTGGGAAAACGGTTATTTCGCCCCGAAAATAGGACCGTTGGCCATGCGTTGGGGGCTCTATATAATCCCTCTCGCTTGAGAGGGTCATATATCCAATATTCACCCTACGAACTAATACTTTGTACTTGCCCCTTTTCTTTGACCCTTTCTTACTTGAGCGTCGGAGTGCCTTGCAGGTACACCCCCTCCTCCTCTTCTCACGCCCAGTATCTCAGACGTACTTGGTGGCCCACTTTTACAGGATCTGATCCAACCTTCAAGATCAGATCCCATTGAATATAATGGAAGTGACGGGTGCATAATACCTTACCCTTGCTTAACCGACTCCCGAACCTATTCTCTCACCTTTAGTTTTTAGGTTTTATCAATGCTTCCCTGTTCCTTAGAAACAAATAAAGAATAATGGCAACTCTGTTATTTTTTCGTCCGCGACAGAACCGATTGGTGTATTAAGTCCTAAAATAAAAAATTATATTCTTAAAATAGTCTCTCTAAACTTTCTGGAACATATTCATTTGCTTGATTTCGACTTCGTTTGATATTTTAAATAATTATTCGAATATGATATGTGACTAGTATGAATCATGATTTTGGGACTGCCTGATGAGTTTAGAGTTTCTATTGAGTAGTCTTGAGATGTTCAAAGTTGTGAAAGTGTAATTGGTAGTTTGATATGTATTAGGGTTGCCTTTTAGCAACTTTGATAAGCTTTAGAGTTATGTTGAGAAGTTTACGAGAGGGATTTGTTACCTTAGGGTTATTACTTGTGTTAAGGGTTATTACCATGTTAATGGTTTGACACAAGTAATAATAATAATGAGTTATTCTATTGATGAGTTTTTGAGAATTATGAGTTTTTGAGAATTTTGAGAATTATAAAATTGAGACATTTTGAGCTCCCTGAGTAATTTGAGAAATTGAGAATTTTGGGTAATAACATAACTTTACATTTTTTAGGAGAAATAATTGAAATTGTTTTAAAAACACATTTTTGAGCATAGTAATCTAGAGAGGGATTATAGTGAGGCATTTATTAGTGATTTGAGTATAGTAATCCAGAGAGGGATTATAGTGAGACCTTTATTGGCAATTTGAGTATATTTATCCAGAGAGGGATTATAGGGATGGTCGTTGTATGGCGACTTGTAGGTTCAAGAGTGGAATTTTTTAAGAATATTTTGAGGTTTATGATTTTGTGATTTTGTGATATTAATGATGCTGCATGTTTGGATTGTTCATAACCATGCATTCATGTATTTTAGAGATAGGTATGCCTTCGATCAAGTGATGGTCTGGTTCAGAGAGGAACTATGACACTCTCACGTCTAGAGATGGACACAGTTCACAGAGGAACCAGAGACATGGGAAAATTAGTAACGTACCTCTGATCCCAGTGATTTTGGTACCACGTGCATTTGAGAAGGAGTTTGTGGCATTAGCATTGCATTGCATTATTATTTATTTGATTGTGTGTTGAGTTTGGTCGAGATACTATAATTTGTTATTACTATCACGTTTTTTTGAATTTCGCTGTTAGCATTTGTTAGATGTATTCTCACCCCTGTTTGTTGTTATGGCGTCTATGCTCTTCGGGAGTACAGGCAATAAGGTACAAGAGTAGCCGCTTGAGTTAGAGGATGGTGTCGATGCCCCTTTATCTTTTATCATTGGGTCTTAGAGGATTCAATCTGATATGTAGCACTGGGGATAGAATGTCATTCGTTATTTATGTTATGTTTTATTTATGTTGGAGTTTTTGTTGTGGAGACTTTTATGTCGAACTTGTTTATTCCTGCTGCTTACTTTCACATGACTATTTCATATTTGATATTTTTATGCTATGGTGAAGCTTACGTGACACTCTAATTGTGGATTTCTATTTGGATTATTTTATTAAATGTTGAGTCAGGGTTTAGGGTGTCACACAAGAAATTCTCATTCAATTTAAACGTAATGACGTTTGGGACCTTGTTCCACGTTTTAAAGATAAAATTGTCATTGGTACTAGATAGATGTTTTGGAACAAATTGAGTGAAAATAGCATAATTACTAGAAATAAATCTAGTATTGTGGAAAAAGGTTATTGTCTGATTAAGGGATTGACTATGAGGAGACTTATGCTCACGTAGCTCGTCTTTAGGCGATACATCTCCTTTTAGCATTTTCCCGCTGCCTGGTGTCGTACCCCAAATTTTGACCATCATTTTTCCTTTCATCTGACTTAGAATAGATGGTATTAACCTACCAGAGTTCAATACATATTATCTGATCAACCCCAATGACCTAAAAAGTCAAAGAGGGACCATTTTGACTTTTTATCCTCTCTTAGGAGTTTGATCCCATCTTAAGGTTTTAGTTGCTATTTTTAGATATCATTTAACTTTTAGTATAATATATATAGTTTTGTAGTTTTAATAAATTAATTATAATTAGAAAATTATGCTAAAAAATTATTTAACAATTAATTATTAGTTTGCTAAGAATTTTTTTTAAATAAAAGTTAATGTTATTCTTTAACTAGCTATTTAACTTACTTTTACACCATTAATGTTTAATATTTAGTAATTAGAATTTAATTGGTATTTTTCTTATTAATATTATAGATTAAATTAGTATTAAGTTATATTACTATTATTAATTAGTCAAATAACTATTATTTTAGAGTTATTAATATTATTATTTAGATTTATATTTTTGAGTTAGTATTTTGATATGATATATATTAAGGTATTATTGACATTATTAGTCAGATTATTATCATTTTTGGGATTATTAAGTTTTACTTTGAACCTGGTCAAACAAGGTGATCCGGTGAGTCCAACTCAATCCCAAAACCCTAATGCGAAGAAAACTAAGTGCAAAAATGGATCAATCACATTATTACATAGAGGTACATGAAAGATCAGATTTACACATGAGAATGGACTACATACAAGCTGTTACAATTGCAATCCAAAAGCCCTAAGAAATCAAATAACAATTAGATTAAAACATTCCTAAAACAATCAATCTGATTAAAAGCTAAACCTAATTCCTAACCTATTAAATCCTAAAGAAAAATCAGAAGAAGGAGAGGAAAAAAGGATCCTAAGAACCCTAAATGATTGTTGTTGCAATCCCAAACTTCACATAAAGCTCTACTTTTTTATACTTAGGGTTCTTCATCTTGAAGCCCTAAGTCATCAGAGCTCAACCTCAAATCTTGATACCATTTTGGACCTCACAATCGCAGAAGAAGAGGAAAGAGGTCAAGAGATTTTCAAAAGGGGAAAGAAAGTGAAAAGGAAAAAAAAGTTTAAAAAGGCAATTACCTTGCAACCGGGGGACTCCTCACTCCTGTAGGTTGGTTGTTCATACCCTTGAGTCTTCTTATCTAGCCTGTGTTGATTTATTTGTGTGCATCATTTATATATATGATTGGGGTTGAGGGTTAATAGAGGAGGTTTTAGGGTTTGGGGGTTGGGGGTTGAAAAAGTTTGTTGTTTGGTTTTGGGGATTTAAGGGTTGGATTTAAGTTTAGAAAAGGTCGATCTATGGATCAGCCAAGGTTTTGGGACGATCTGCGTAGGTTTGGGGTTAATTTGGTTAGGTTTAGGTTTTGGGTTAGGGTTCATAAAAACCCAGGTAGAGTTCATCTCTGTTGGCCTAGGGTTCTTTGGTTTAGGTTAGGGCTCTTGGGTGTTGAAGGTTTCTGGATTAGGGTTGAAAGTTCCAGTTGAAGTTCAACCGAAAACCTGGGGTTTTGGGTGGTTTTGGGTGATGTTCAGGTTAGTTTGGATGCCCGAAGGAAAGGGTCGGAAGAGGGGTTTGAGAGAGAGTGAGAGAGTAGAGAAAGAAGAAAATAAAAGAAATGAAATGGAAAGAACAGAAAATGGGTTGTATACCCCCCTTGGACGATGCTTAATGAGAGACACATGGATCTCTCTTAGACTATGGAATTGTTAACTCTGACTGGTGCCTTTGTACGCGCGCCCACCATATGCCTCTGTTGACTATTCATCTGAGCCTTCCAATTCGTTTACTTTGACCAAATATGAAAATCTTATGTCCCTTATGAGATCTGCCTGGATCTCGTTGGATCAATCCAACGTTTTGGATGAGAGTCAACCATTGACTCTCTCCATGAACCCTCTGGCTAGCGTCGTACTCAGAGGTCTAATAGGCTTAATCCCCTTTGCTTTCCACACCCCCCTTTTATCAGCCAATTATAGTTTCAACTGTTATGCACCCATCTTTTGTTTTGTTTATATTTTTAGTTTTATTTTTATTTGTTATTTAATTAGAATAATTTTATGGATTAATCAAGATAAGTAGGAATTCATTATTTTAATGAGAATAATTAGGATTAATAATTAATTAATTCATAAATAAAAAAATATAAAAAATACGTTAGTCTAATTTTATTATTGGAATAAGTTTATTTAATTTCATACTTATTTGATATATTGAATTTATTTGCATCAAAAATATAAAAATACCAAATTAAGTCCTTTGATTAGATTATAAAATTTATTCAAAGGGATAAAAATGGATAACCTCTTTATTTTCTTTCTTTGTGGTAATTAGGTTGATGCGTGCTTTTCGCAAGTATACAAAATACGTCAGAGTAATATAAAAGATTATCGATCCCACTGTTCGCCTTGAAATTCAGCAAACAACCTCTGGTCTTCTAATTTGTGAAATTAGCTTACTAACAGGATCGACCACACAAATCCTAGGACACAGTGCGTTTAGAAATGTTGACAATTTGAGTAAAAATCTAACCTTTTCATTATTGTTTTATTATTGTTTTCACAATTTGTAATTTTCGACTAACTAAGGTAAATGGAACTTGAAATTGGTAAATGACTGGTGAAAATGAAAGTAAAGTGATAAGAATAAAATTTGAAGAATTTTAAAGAGTATTGTAAACAAACTGAAATTTCATAAAGAATTGCAAGTAATAAACTGGTGTTTTTCTGAAACGTACATTTTTTCCATAATGACTCGTTTCTCTCACACGGTTACTTTGAGTAATTTGAATAACTTGTACAATTTTGAAATGCACACACAAATCTAACACTAAGACTCCCTATTTATATACAATCGAAATAACTACCAATAACAACTATTTCTCCTAATGGTGACAAATGTCAATCTGCATGCATTCGTCAACTAGATGCATTCCACGCGTCCTATTTCAAAATGAAACTCCCTCCTAAATTTGAATTTCAAACATCTGTCGAACGAGGCCTATCACCCCTCTGTCGAAGTATCTCTAATACTTAGAAAAATCTGCCAATGCTTTCCTTTAAGTAACATTTGCCTTCGACTGGCTTTCTCCCATCAGAAACATATTCCTGTCGAAATACCCTGGCAGATTTCCAAATTTGTTCTAAACAATTATCTAGGCGTCGAAATTAGCAACCTACAAATTGCCCCCCAGAAAATGCATTTTCGCCAAAGGGAGAAAAACCTTTTTTGCCAATGCAATTCGACGCCGTCAATAATTCGACCAATGACTGTTCATATGATTAGACGTTTGTGACGTCAAAGTCATCATTGCAATTTTCTCAAATGTCTCTTCAGCCCACGCTTTTAAGATCTTCCATCATCACTACACTGGTCCCTAGCAGATCATGGGTCAAAAACATAACTGCCACCGTCTGAAACAATCCACTTCATAACTTCCATGTGTCCCACAATCTTTTCATTATTTCTCCATTAAATGAAAAAGAAACTTCTGATTTCCAACCGCTTCAGTCCCTTTTCTTCCTATAAATAAGTTGGAAAATTTTATTTTTCACTTTTCACGTTTCCTTTCTTTAAGCAAGAACTTTCTTCAACTTCATCTTCTTCATTTCTCTGCATTTTCTTCTACAATTAACCATGGCATCTTCCGCTTCTCCCCAAATCACAAGTAAAGATTCCAAAAATTCCAAAAACTTACCACCTTTCCACAAGATCCTTGGGCCAAAGGTGGTGGGGATCCAACAGTATGTACCAGAGCCTCAAAATGAAGAGGAGAAACGACGTATTTACCAGTCTCAGGTACTAATTCCTATTTTAATTTCTGGTAAATCTCATGCAATGCTAGGACCCTTACCTGATTTAGCCCTAGATCCTATAAAAGTGAGAGAATTCTTTCCAGCTTACCACCGTTACAAACCCATAGCTAACGGGGTTAGACCTAGAACCGATAAGGAGAAAATCATAGATGAAAAATCCAAGGTTGACGGCCAAGGGTCTCCTTCTGAGGAAGTCATAAATTTAGAGTATATGAACAACTTTAGAATCTTTATGTCTTGTCCTCTGTCGAAAGACCCCTCTGATTATCTAGCTTGGCTAGAAAAAATAGAGAAGGTTAAAGTTGATGTTTGGAAAACTATGAGCATTTTTTACCTCATCCAACTGTCGAAAGTAGGACCAGGATATTGCCCCTCCATGCTTCTAGCTTCCCTTTACTTTTGGGACAACACCTATAACAATTTCCATCTTCCTTGTGGAATAATTACCCCCACTCTTTTCGACGTGGCTGCCATAACTGGCCTAAGTCCACTAGGAGTGGATTATGATCCTACCCTACTATCCGACGATTCCATAGGCTTCGACACAAACAAGGCCACCTTCACAGCCTATATTGCCAATTATCATGACAAAGAAACCCAAGAAGTCTCTGATCAAGAGCATGTAGCCTTCTTAGCCCTTTGGCTGTCGAGATGCGTTTTTTTCTCTAGATCTCTTCAAGTGGCGAAGCGTTATATTACCATAGAAAATCAGCTTCATGCTGGACATCAAGTGTGCCTCAGTGAGATGATCTTGGCGGACCTATACGAATATCTTGGCGAAGGGGTTACCTTCCTGAAGAATATCAAGGACAAAGGGAGTCTACTGTTGTCAGGACCATTTTGGCTCTTACAGCTGTGGCTCAATGCCACCTTTGAAGCTTCCTTACCCAACAAGCAAACTGTGAACTGGCACAGTTAACACCCAATGATGAAGGTCTGAGCCTTCAACAAACTTTTACTAGCTATGTTATGATGTTTGCTAAACGTCATAACTTCACTCCCAATATGGCTCCTTTTGCTGATAGAAAAGTTGGACCAGAGTGGCTCACCAGGAAACCTCCATTAGAGTCGAAAGCTCTAGAAGATGAATTCCTTAATGTCTAGGAATCTTTTCTCACTCCTAGACTTTTAGTTTCCAGACTCGCTCCCTCAAAGCTGAAGGTTTCCCTTGTTAACTACCAACCCAATCTGGTCTCTCGGCAGTTTGGGTTAATACAAATAAAACCAAAATCCCTTTTCTCAAGGAAATGTTCTTTGATTCACTACAACATGACCCACACCGAAGATGAGTGTTCTGGGTTGCTGGCGAAGTATTCAAACCTGATCGAAATTCAGCTAGTGCCCTTTAAACCTAGCTTCCTCTGCACTCAAGAGTTTGACGAATGATGGAGGGCTTATTAAGACTCTCAATTTTTCGACGTGCCTTCTTTCACCATCCAACTGACCAAAGCTTTCGCCCTTGTGTAGGATAAAACGAAGAAAGGTACTTCAAGACACATCAAAGAAATCCAAGCATTCCAGAAATACTTTGAAACTGCCTACAGGCCCAACGAACTTAGTCGAACCATAAGCGAAGCAGCTGTTACTTTGAAAGAAAAATTTACCAGAAAATTGGATGAGTTAAAACTACCTTCATACGTTCGACCACAACAACGTTATGAGATAGCTTTTAACCTCTATCCACCAAAATTTCCTCCTCTACCATCTGCTGAATTTGGCGTGGCTTTTAGCCCTCCATTTCCAGATTGGTTCACTTGTGGGGATTCTATGAAACTTCTTCGCCAAGAATATCAAAAACGTGCTAAGCGAGTGGTTCCGACTAAGTACACCTTGGATAATTTCAAAGGCCACCTTCATATTGGCATAGAACACGTTCGCATGGAAACTCGTATATATGAAGGTGTGGAATGGGAAGATGTTCGACACCACTTTTTTCCATTTACCCACACATGTATATGTTAATTTATGTTTAAACCTTCCCTTCTTTCTTTTCCAGCCATCAAAATTCCTACCAAGAAGTCAGCTACTGGCAAAGCGTCAACTGCAGGGGATGCAGAAAATAAAAAAGATACTACCAATACACCTTTGGCGAAGGTATTATTTTGCTTCTGTTTTGGTCAATATATATATTTTTTTTATTTTCTGAAATATTAATAAAATCTCTTTTTGTTCCACAGGGAAATCGAAGACCTCCTTCGACGCCAAAGAAAAGAAAGGAAAAAGAACCTGACGTCAAAGCTGTTGACACCGATGATGGCGACGAATCACCTGACCAAGTGAAACCTTCAAGGAAGAAGAAGAACCCGAAAAAATCTCAACAACAAAAACCTCCTGCTTCCAGAAAATTGGAAAAAACCCCCCTCAAAAATCCTGACGAGAAAGTTACCCCTGCTCCAGCAGAAAGCGAAAGTTCTAGTCTTAAGACTGAGATTCCCGAGGTATGTTTTTTTTCTCTTTTCTTTATATAGTTCGTCGCTGAAAGGCAGTTTCCTTATGATACCTTTATTAATTCATTTATCTTCCAGGTCCTTGTCGATACTCACGGGCATCCTATTGTCCAAGTTCTTCCAAAGACTAGCAGCGATCCTACCTACAAGCCAACAAGCGTCTCCAAGCCTTCTCCTAAAGATTCGACAAAAAAATCAGCCACTGAAGTGAATCAGCCCACTGCTGTCTCTAAATGACTTCAAGACGTATTGGAACAAGAAACGGGTCCTGAGGCTAACATCTTAGTTGACATTCGTGGGGACACTGTGATGCCTACTGCAGCGCCCACAATAGATAATGATCCTGAAGACCATTCCACCCTTAGTTTAAAAGATGCTGACGAAGAGAAGGATGAGGAGGCTGACACTGATGGCGAAGAGGAGGAAGAGAAAGTAGGCAAAGAGCCAACAACTCCCAAGGCTGCTGCGGATAAAGAAAGAGAAAGCGACAAGAAAAACCTTGGTGAACCATCCAAAGCTTCTTCGACCGCTACAACTTCGACCCGACCCTCTCAAGAGGAACTTGAGAATCTAAATGTGCAAAGACCATTTGAATATCTGAAGGCCATGCTTAGTTCCCGTTATAACTTTGCTGATACTACTGTCAGTAGTTCGACCACCTCAGGAACTATGTCTGACGCCAAATCCATGGACGAAGCACTGACCCATATTCGACAAAAAATCCTCAACATTGATTTATTTCAGCTTTTAGAGAATGATTCATCTGCTCACCTTGACCTGAAAAAGATCTTAAAGCAAATCAATGTTCTAGAGGCCCCTCCTGAAGTGACTGGTGTTGTTCTGGATCTGACTACTCTAATAAATCTTGTGGTGGCAGACTTTAACCGGCTTCGAGATTACTCCAAGAAGCTCGAAAATAAGACGGAAACACAACTTGCTGAGTGGGATGCTGCTTTAAGTTCATCTAACAAAGTAACTGAATTGGAAAAGGCTTCTGAGCAAAATAAGAAAGAAGCAGCTGTCTGTGGCGAAAACATCCTCAAGTGGAAGAAACAAATTGTTGTTCTTCAAAACAAAATTTCTCAAGCGGAAAAGCGCCAAGAAGAACTGCAACAAATCAATCAAGAGGAAATAACTAAAGAGCTTGAAGTCGGGGTGCACCATGTTGATAGGGCTCGGAAACTTGGTGAAGAAATCGAGGAACTTTCGAATGGCAAGGCCCTTTGCGAGCGTCGTCTTCAAATTCAGAAATCCAAATTTGAAAAACTAAAAGAGCCTTTCCCAGTTTAAATATTTGTAATTTTTATTTGGCCTTTTTAGGGCCTATTTTGTAATGACATTTAAGCTATTTTATTTGGCGAAAAGAATTCCAATCCACCATGTTGCTTGTTTTCTATGCATGACTATTCGACTGCTATCTTTACTTCTTGTAATGTGGGCTTATATTTTTTCAAACATTTCCCGTTTATTTTTAATATTCGCTTATCTTTATCCAACTCTTCGACTTCATAAGCGCCATTGGAAAATACTTGTGTGATTTGAAAAGGTCCTTCCCACTTAGGGGACCATTTTCCCATAAGTCTATCTTTTCGATCCATGGGAAGAATCACTTTCCACACAAAGTCACCAATCAAAAAGGCTTTACTTTTCACTCTTTTATTGTAGAATTTCTCCACCCTTTCCATTTTCCTTTTTAATAAATCTAACGCGTTTAATCTTTCTTCGTCTAAATCAACTAATTCATCTATCATCATATTCTAATATGCATCCGATGGAATTTCATGATGTCTTTGAACTCTTGTTGACTGTAAGTATATTTCGGCCGGTAAGATCGCATCATGACCATACATTAGTCGAAAAGGTGTAGTATTTGTAGCTTCCTTAGGAGAGGTTCGACAAGCCCATAGAATTTGGTCCAAAGTTTTGTGCCAATTCTTTGGTTTTCTTCCCACGTGCTTCTTTATTAAACCAATTATAACCTTGTTTGCTGCTTCGACCTGACCGTTGGCTTGAGCGTAGTAAGGCGTTGATGTGAGAAGTTTGAAACCCATTTCCATCGCGAATGCTTGCATATTTTTACCAGTGAAAACAGATCCTTGATCCGTTGTTATTGTCTCTGGGATGCCAAACCTGTAAATGATGTGCTTTCGAATGAATTCGATTACTGCTTCTTGATCCACGTTTACTAAGGGTATGGCTTCGATCCATTTCGTAAAATAATCGATCCCAACCAAAATAAACTTCTGGCTTTTTGAAGAGGCCGGTCGAATTTCTCCAATCAAATCCAAAGCCCAACCTCTAAAGGGATAAGGCTTTATTATAGAATGTAATTCACTTGCAGGAACATGCGGTATCCCTGCGTGTACCTGGCACTCTTTGCATCCTTTCGCGAATTCGACGCAATCTTTTAACATAGTTGGCCAATACATTCCCTGTCGGAATAATAACTACTTCATCTTATGGCCTGCCTGATGCGCACCACATGCCCTGCTGTGTACATTCGAAAAAGCTATGTATGCCTCAGATTTGCCTAAACACTTAAGTAATATCCCTTTCGGAGTTTTCTTAAATAGTTCATTCCCCAAAATCACATAACTCAAAGCTCAATACCTGATTTTTCGTTCGACTGGTCCTGTTGGATTTTGCAGGTACTCTATTATAGGCTTTCTCCAATCTCCAGTAATTGAATCATCCACATTAAAAATCTCAAAGTTTTCTTTATCAGCGTATCCTAGCCTTATTGTCTCCAGATCTGATGGGGATAACCTAGTTGACACGACTCTTCCTCTTACTTCGATGGCTTTCTGCAATTTCTCTTTGGACACTTTGTATCCGGAGGTTATTTGTGCTAAATCGTTTGCCTGCTGGTTCTCTATTCGAGGAATATGTCGAACCGTAACCATATCGAACTTCTTCAAAAGTCGATTAGCTATTACGAAGTACATGATCAAATTTTCTTTGACACACTTGTACTCCTTGGTTATTTGCTTTACTACCAACTAGAGTCTCCCATTATTTCGACTCTAGCTGCCCCCAATTCCAATAAAATTTCAAGTTCTGCTATTAAAGCTTCGTATTCAGCTTCGTTATTTGAACACAGTCCTTCAACTTTATACTTGAATTTTGTTGGAATTCTTTTAGGAGAAATAATCAAAACTCCTACACCAGTTCCATTCTTATGACTAGAACCATCGAAATATAACTTTCAAGGCTTTATTTCAACATAGTCCACTAACTCTTCGTTTATGGCATGGTCGACTATGAAATCAGCCACCACTTGTCCTTTGACAGCTTTTAATGGTAAGTATGTCAAGGAATATTTAGTTAACGCTAAATCCCATTTTCCAATTCGACTATGCAAAATAGGTTTAGATAACATATGTTTTATTACGTCGAAATGGGAAGAAACATAAATATCAACTGGTTTTATATAGTGCTTTAACTTCATACATGAAAAGTATACACATAAACACAACTTTTCGATCACACTATATCTAGTTTCTGCATCATTTAAGACTCTACTAAGGTAATAAATGGCTCTTTCGACACCATTTTCATCCTCTTGGGCTAACATACTCCCTATTGTCTTATCTGACGCAGCTATGTACAACCTCATACTTCTACTTCTATAAGGTGACATCAAAATAGGGGGATGCGTCAAGTACTCCTTGATTTTGTCGAAAGAATCTTGTTGCTCTTGCCCCCATGCAAAGCTTTCCTTTTTTAGTCGAAGTAGAGGAGAGAAGGCTTGCGTCTTCCTACTAAGGTTGGAAATGAACCTTCTGAGAAAATTAATCTTCCCAAGTAGAGACTGCAATTCCTTCTTCATTGATGGCGCTTTCGCCTCCATTATTGCTTTGGCCTTGTTTTGGTTTATTTCGATCCCCTTCTTGTGGACCACAAAGCCTAGGAAGTCTCCCGCCTGCACACCAAACGCACATTTGAGAGGATTCATTTTTAGACCATACATCCTCATCCTTTCAAAGGACTGTCGAAGATGGTCAATGTGACTTTCTCCTGAAACAAACTTAATAACAATTTCATCAATATAAATCTGCATAAAAGTCTCAATGGAATCGTGAAAAATCGAATTCATTGCTCGCTGATAAGTAGCTCCAGCATTTTTCAAGCCAAAAGGCATTACCACCCATTCGTAGGTGCCTAAGGCTCCGGGGCATCGAACCGCCATTTTTGGAACATCTTCCTCAGCAATAAAAATTTGGTTATAGCCAGAGTACTCATCAAGCATACTAAGGTACTCATGGCCTGCGGCAGGATCGACAAGCATTTCCGCCACTGGCATAGGATACTCATCCTTTGGGGTAGCTGAATTTAAGTCTCAAAAATCAATGCATACCCTTAACTTGCCATTCTTTTTTATTACTGGCACTATGTTATCTATCCATTCGACATACCTGGTCGTACGGATGAATTTACATTTGAGAAGCCTTTCGACTTCCTCTTTGATCTTCGACAGGATCTCTGGGGCGAAACGCCTTGGGGTTTGCTTTACGGGCTTCCTCCCAGGCATTATGGGCAGCTGCAATTCGACCAAACTCCTGTCCAGGCCAGGTATCTCGTCATAGTCCCACGCAAAACAATCTTTAAACTCTTTCAGCAGCCGGACTATTTCGACTTTGAACTGGGGATCAACTTTTGCACTTATGTAGGTTGGCCTTTTTTCTGCCCCCAATCCCAAGTCGATTTCTTCAAGCGGATCCTGTGCCACCATCTTCATATCTATTGACAATGGATCCTTCTCAAAACCCAAAGGCTCATTATCGTAAATGGCATCAAGCCTTTGATTCTACCATTCGCCCAATTCTCCATCGAGCGGATTTTCGTCCAAATCCTTGTGAGGATATTGTTGGTCTTCTTCGACCTGATTGGCTTCGACAGCCATGTACTTCACTTCGGCCTCTAGAGCCGCTTTGAGTTTGTTCTCGGCTACATAAGCCGCGATCTTTTCGAGCGCTAGTGACTCACTCATTTTCACTGAACTCGCTACCCCAGCCAGTTGGCTGTATGTGTGCAGTGCTGAAGATGTAATTCACCTCACCAATAACCTCATTATCCCATTGGAACCCATGTGTGGGATGGAGGTATAGTGAACATAAAGCATTGTCAGTTGTCGTCATGTCTAATGTGGCTGGACTGCAAGGAGCAATGTGGGCCAAGTTTCTGTCGAAACTTCGGCGATCAACGTGGTTTACATCAGCTAGAGAATAGCTCTGATCAGCCTCTATGTTCTCCACTATTCCATCAGTGCGCCAGATTGTTATCCTCTGATGCATTGACGAAGGAACGACACCTATGCCGTGTATCCATTCTCTCCCCAAGAGGAGATTGTAATTTGCCTTTGAAGCTATCACCATGAACATCGTTGGCTTAGTAATTGTTTCGACTGTCAAATCTACCTGTATCACACCCATTGTTGTTCCTACTTTTCCCTCATAGTTCGACAAAACCATGTTGTGGGGCTTGGTGTCTGAATCGTCTTTTCCAATCTTTTTCAGCATGTAGTGCGGCATCAGATTTACTGCCGCTCCTCCATCGACTAGGATTTTATTTACCCCCACATTTCCCACCTTTCCTTTTATGAATAAAGGTTTAAGGTGGCTTCGCATGGAGTCGTCTGGCCTTTCAAAAAACGTGTTCTTCTCTTCGGCGCATCCATTATTCATTATATAGTAGCACACTGGTGTGTGCCTTGTGATTTCACTTTCTATGACTTCCTCTTCCTCCTCGACCTCCATCACCTAATCGTACTCCCTAGGGAGCACTGAGACTACGTTACACATGACGTCAAAGGACGCCTCTGATTCTGATTTGAAGTCATCAGTCATTTCGTCATCTCTGTTTGTATCTTCTTTCGACGACACTTGTTCAGGGACACTGCATTGTTCATTGTCTATGGACTCCTCTCTCTGACTCACAGTTTGGGTGTTGCTGCTAGTTTCCGCCTTACTTTTTTCTGCAGTTTCTCTCTCGGCCTTCTTTCGCCTTTGAAACCTCCTTCATTGAGATTTCGACATTGGGTTCTTACCCTTATAATTCTCTGAAGGGTAAGGCATTCTCCTGGGCCTCTCATTTTCTTTCTTCCCTGTCAAAGAGGAGCCCCTTTGCACCTCAAAGTTCTTCCATTTCTTTTGGCCCTGAGCCTAGCGAATTGGTTGAAGCCACTTATCATTTGGGGCTTTGTTTGTGGGTTTGAAGTTGTTTGGATACCTTCCTCCCAGCCTTTTCTTATTCTGATCTCCCCTTCTAGGGTCGAATCTCTCCTTTCTCGAAGATGGTACTTCCCCCCAATTTCCTCTCCTTTTAGCCCTCTCGACTCCTTCCAAGTTTTCTGTTGCCTTCTTGTCGAAAACAGCGCTGCAGCGAGGGTATAACATCACCTCAGATCTTTTCTTCTGGCATCTTTGAATAAACTCTACCAAGTTCTCTTCTTCTTTTGGGTATGCCACCTTCTAATACTCTTCTCGTCGACGCTCCTCGTTGATTCGCATTAGGACTTTCTGGGATACTTCCACCATGTTCACATTGGTGGTTGGCTCAGTCGCAATGTTCAATTTGTTCATTCTCATGCTTAGGCATTCGTCAACCTCATGTCTCTTCTTAGCCAGGTTGAAATCTTCATGATCACCTTTTGTGTGAATCTTCACATGCAAGCCTTTGACATCATGTTGGCAGCAAAATTGGACCGCTTTTACCTTAGGGTCTTCCATTATCCGTCGAGGAATCCCTACAACATCTGGTTTACAGGAACCTCCAGCAGTCCCTTTGTTGGTTTGGGTGAAGCTATCAGCAGCTTCATCTTTGACTTTGTCGAAAACTTCCGCAATTTCCGTATTAATGTTGTTGAGGCCCTCAGTGGCCTTGTTGTTAATGTCACTGAAGCCTTCAGTAGCTTCACTGTTGATGCAGTTTTCTATGACTCCTTCATCAAGGTGTTCAGTAACCTAGATCATCACTGACTGGTTCATGAAGGCATTGAAGACCTCTTCGACCTCACTTTCATCAGCGGGGATCTCAGTGATCTCCATCATATTCACATTGTTGTTGAAGCCTTCTTCAACCTCCACTATATTCACTGTGAATGGCTCAGCATAATGGGCTTCCACCACATGCATTGGATTGGAATCAATTTTCATCTGCGACTTTGATTTGTCGCCGAATTTGAGTCTTCCATCGCGAATTGCATTCTGCACCAAATCCCTGAAAAGGAAACATTGAGACGTTTTATGACCTAAGAAATTATGATACTTACAAAAACCTCTCTTCTTTTGTTGTTCTAGAGGAGGTGCTTTAGTACCAGGTGGAACTATCAGTTGGCCATCCTTGACTAATAAATCGAATATTTCGTCACACTTGGTAACGTCGAATGTATAAGTCCTTTTGGGGAACTTATCATTCTTTTCAGACTCGACTGGGTCCTTCCCGTTCGACGGGGCCAAAACTTTACAAGCATATGGCGGACCCTATTTCAGTTCTGCCAAATCAATTTCCTGCTCGTCGAAATTTGATGATTCACTTTCGTCCTCATCTTGACACATTCCGACATAAGCCACTATCTCTTTTTTATTCTTATTTGCTCTAGCTTTTTCAGCCTTTAGCCGTTCGACCTGTCTAACTCTATCGGCCAATTGGGCCATGTCTCTCAAATATTATGTGTCTAATTTCTTTCGGATCGAATAATCAAGGCCACCAGCGGCCATTTCGACCAACTCATGTTCAGGCACTTGTGTGAAACATCTTGCTTTAAGCAACCTAAACCTATTCAAGTAATCATCAATTGGCTCAGAGAATTTTCTCTTGACGCTAGCCAATTCCTTTAAACTTATCTTTGTTTGTCCCATATAAAAATGTTCATGGAACAATCTCTCCAACTGGGTCCATGTATGGACCGAACCTGCAGGCAAAGATGTGAACCAAGTAAAAGCATTTTTCGTCAGAGAACTCGGAAAATATTTTATCTTCAAGTTCTCATTGTGCGCTATTTCGCCTGCTTCGATCAAGTAACGGGCCACGTGTTCGACTGTTGATTCACTCGTCTCTCCTGAAAACTTAGTGAACTTGGGGACTTTCCATCTTGGGGGTAAATCTTCCTGCAATATATATTCAGATAATGGTGATGTGTAACTAGGTCTCTGTAGTCCTACATTTACTCCATTTCGAGTCATTATTCTTTCGACCATGGCTGCTAAATTGTTTTCTGCTGGTATGTTATTACAATGTTTTCGTTGCACAACATCGTCAGCATTTTGATCCCTACTTACTATCACCCTCACAGGTTCTTGCTGAACAGGCATTCGACCCTTGGTGGTTCGACCATTGCTTCTTGGTCTCTAGGGTTTGCCGGAGGAACATTTATTTGTCTTTGGTTTATAGTAGGTTCCTCTTCGACGACTATCCTTGGGTTCTGGGCTACCTGCTCTCTTTGAGTGGGTTGGGGAACACCAAAAAAATCGGCTATACGCGCCATTTGCGCTGCCAATTGTTGGTTCGTTTGAGTGGTATTTTGAATCAATGGGTTAAACACAACCCCCATTTGTTGAGTCAACATCTGAACCATGTCATGGTTACTCTTATCCATTTGTTGCCTAATCACTTGTGCAGAATTGTTTATGATACTTGGCATATAGGTTTGATACCCTGTTGCCAAAGGCTGAGTAATTATCCCTATATGGTTTGCGCCAGATCCTGATCCTTGCAAAGGCGAAGTTACGTTAATCATAGGATCTGAATATATTGGTGGCGCATTATGTAAACTTGCCATCACCGTAGTTGGCATTCCATATGGCTGATCTCGGTTTGGTAGAGGCAACGTAAAACCAGACAAAAAAGGCTTGTATGTGCTTCCTGGAGGAGGGGGTGTCATTTGTTGCATTTGAGACCCCATAGTAGAAAAACTTTGAGCATTTTGGGGAGTCCAATGCGCAGCCGTCGAACCCGCTGTTGATGGCATAGCCTCTGACACGGATATTGAGGCCGTATTGCCCCCAGACGAAGGATTAGGGGGTGGCACTTCGTTATTCGCAGAATTCTGGTTTTTAGGGGGATTTGGATTCGCCATTCTGGGTACTCGTCTCCTTTTGGGTCTCTCTTCGTTATTTTCGGCAATCTTACCGCTCCTTAATTTCATACAACAAAACGAAGACGACTACAAAGGAAAGGAAAATTTAAAAATAAAGGTCTAAAAAATCGTCAAGATGCACAAGGGTCCCACTGAGCGTGCCAATTTGTTCGCCTTGAAATTCAGCAAACAACCTCTGGTCTTCTAATTTGTGAAATTAGCTTACTAATAGGATCGACCACACAAATCCTAGGACACAGTGCATTTAGAAATGTTGACAATTTGAGTAAAACTCTAACCTTTTCATTATTGTTTTATTATTGTTTTCACAATTTGTAATTTTCGAATAACTAAGGTAAATGGAACTTGGAATTGGTAAATGACTAGTGAAAATGAAAGTAAAGTGACAAGAATAAAATTTACAGAATTTTAAAGAGTATTGTAAACAAACTGAAATTTCATAAAGAATTACAAGTAATAAACTGGTGTTTTTCTCAAACGTACATTTTTTCCATAATGACTCGTTTCTCTCACATGGTTACTTTGAGTAATTTGAATAACTTGTACAATTTTGAAATGCACACACAAATCTAACACTAAGACTCCCTATTTATATACAATCGAAATAACTACCAATAACAGCTATTTCTCTTAATGGTGACAAATGGCAATCTGCATTTATTCATCAACTAGATGCATTCCATGCGTCCTATTTCAAAATGAAACTCCCTCCTTAATTTGAATTTCAAACATCTGTCGAACGAGGCCTATCACCCCTCTGTCGAAGTATCTCTAATACTTAGAAAAATCTGCCAATGCTTTCCTTTAAGTAACATTTGCCTTCAACTGGCTTTCTCCTATCAGAAACATATTCCTGTCGAAATACCCTAGCAGATTTCCAAATTTGTTCTAAACAATTATCTAGGCGTCGAAATTAGCAACCTACACCCACAGAGACCAATGCCAATCTATCGATTACTATTGTTAGGTTGTTTATCTAAGGCTAATAGAAACAGTAAAAATTGCGTAGGCAACAGAGAATAAAGAATGAAAGCGAATTCAGATAAACAGCACTGGAATGTAATTCACATCGATCAAACAATACTCCTATTATCTAAGTAGAGACACTTACAGGGCAATATTTTCTTCTTTGAAAAAGAGTTAATTAAAAAGGAACCGCCGCGTTAGCGTGATCGGAACCGGACCTACCCTCTAATCTATACCAGCCACTCACGCTGCACTGGTCGCGTATTGTGTTAAAGTGATGAAGTCCTTTTTTATATAATCACCTCTAAGACTCGATTAAAAAGTACTTTTGATTGGAAACATTTGACATCAAAGGGTTTCCGGCATATGCTCGGCCAACCAGATCCTAAATCTATAAACGCGTCGAAAAATAGTTTTAAAATCACTTTTTAATAATATTAAATTTCCCTAATTAATTAACAAATCGCTTTCACTGTTTTTATTAATTAAAAACTAACCAACTTTTATCGTATGTTTCGGACGGCTTTCAATCTTACCTGACATAGTCACGGTCATTACGCAAATGGAAACACTGTCCCATTTACGTAATGATCGATCAAGTTAGACTCATAAAAGTTGTATTAAAACCAAAACAACCCCTAAAGTATTTCTACAAACACAACATACGGAGTACCGTTGAAACGAAGGTCCTCACATCCCAACACTTAAAGATTTAGCTAGACATGACCATGGCAAGAATTAGATTTGCGGGATAAAACATTTAGGGGATTAAAAACGTGTAAAGGGTGAGATTGATTTTCAAAAGTGAGAACGAAAGTATCACGCTTAAGTTCGGTTTGAAAATGAATCTTTTAAGATAAAGAAGTTTAAATAAGCAGTGCGATAAAGTAAAGAATGTAAAAGCAGTGCATATAAGTAAACGAATTTAAGGCAAGGTAAGAAATAAATAAAGTAAATCGGTGCGAAAAAGTATATAAAGTAAAGACGATGCGAGTAAATAAAATGCGAATTGAATAATAAACCTGCTCCAAACCGGAGACTTTAAACTAGTACAATGATGGAAAATAAATCTGACTCGGAAAGTAAAATGGCGGCAAGATTACTCTACTTCTAAAGTGCTCCAATCTCGATTACAACAATGGTGCAATAACCCCTCGATGTGACAGATTATTGCTTTAAACAAACTGATTTTATGCCTATGTTGTAACTAAGAAATGATGAACAACAAATGGAAACTAATGGCCTATTTATAGTGTGAAAACCCTTGGAAGTTACATGAAGTACTCAGAAATCGTGTGGAGAGAATTTCTCTAGTCATGGCCACTCCCACCAACAGCCTTTGACCAAGGCACGTTTTAGGAAGATGGCGCCCACCATCTACCCATGGCGCCCGCCATGTGTGGAAAAGGTGGAAGACGTGGTCTTTTGACTATTGAGACGTGGGTAAAACCCTACATGTCATGGCGTCCTCCTTGGCCAACGCCATGTGAAACGCCATGTGTGTATTTTCCACTGAAATCTTCCAATTCTCGCTCTTTTTGCTTCTTTTCTTCACGGAAGGCTCCACTAAGGCACTTTACCTGAAAACAACATAAAACATAGACATAATACAAGAAAAATAGTAAATAAACTATAATAACCATGTGCAATCCGAGTCAAATACGCAGTGTGTTTTGGTGTTATCATAGGTCAAGACATGTGAAAATAAATTCCCCTTTTTATAGTTCAATACTCAAATGATAATTATATATGTATATAATTTACTTTATTTCCTCAATCAAAGTAATAACTTACCAATCAATAAATCAATTTAAAATCAATCCAACCTCACTTAACTAACGTGTTCTCTGCCCTTGTGCATTGAGACAAATTTTCAATCAAACTTTTCTCCGCCTCGATGTGTTAAGATATTTTCATAACTAAAAACGATAAACACACAATCATCTTCTAGACGAACTACGGTACTCTGATCCTTCATCATACATCGCTTGTAATCACTCCTTTGATTCAGAATCAAAGGTTTCATCACCACAAAAGAGGTAACTGTTCTATCACTGATCATGACCGTTTGTAAGGATCACTAAAGGGAAATTTTTATTCTGTTGTGTTTTGGATCACATATTTCCCTTCAGCTTTGAATTTTTAGGGTCAAGTTTATCATCTAATCTAACATGAATTAATTCCTCAACAATTCCTGTTTTTGTGTTGTATACCTTATAACCTTTAGAGTGTTTAGAGTATGGTAACATAATACACTTTTATGCCTTAGAATCAAACTTATTAATATTATCTTTAGTGTTCAACATAAAATAATCACAACCAAAAAGATGAAAATATGAAATGTTAGGTCTTTGTTCTTCCGCAATTCATAGCCAATCTTACCCATAATATGTCTTATAGAGATCATGTTCTGAATGTAACACGCTGTGTTGACTGATAACGCGAAATTATATCGTATATTCGACTTAACTTGTATGAATTTTAATTGCGATTTCTATTAATTTCTTTCATTTATGTTTTATTATGCCAGTGTTTCATTTTGTTTTTCAGGTGCTTAAAAGATTTGAAAAGAATTGGAAAAGAGAAGAAAAGAAGACAGTTGACAGCAAAATTAAGTTTCTGCACTCAAAGAGCATGGCGACCGTCACAAGACATGTGACGACTGTAACGCCTTCAAAGTGTGACCCTCGTCACAAGGCGTATGGCGACCGACATGGCTTAGTTTTCTCAGAATATTTCAATGACGTTCCTTATTTCTCTCCACGCCTGGTCTTGTAACCACCTACTACAGCACTACTGGGAAGGTTTTCTCCCACTTTCTCCATGACTCACACATGATCTTCGGGAGTTACCAGACACATTGTTACTATATATATAGTAGTTTTCTTTACATTTTGAAGGATCTAAGTTTTGTGCGCGAAAGCGCTGTTCGTAGTTTTAGGCAGAAAATTACAATTGTAGAAGGAGTATTTTCTCACATCGAGGAATTACTACCTCATTAGTTTTTAGGCCTGTAATCTGTGTAACTGCTTGGATCAACAATCTTGCCGCCATTATTGAAGTTAAAGTTAATTCAAGTTTCTTTATTTCTCGCATTTTACTTCAAGTCTTTACAGGTTCTTTATCTAATTGTTTATTATTATTGTTTATCGCTTTCCTAAATTAATTATCATGATGTTTTCAAATGCAATTATGATGTTTAATTTGTTTACGTTTAATTCCATGTCTTGCTAAATTGTTTAGAGTCCGGTATGTGAGGATCGTCGTTCCTACGGGCCTCGGTAATTAAATTAGCGTTAACTTAGAATAAATTATGTTTTGGTCTTTGTTTCCAAGTTTAATTTAAATAGCCTTGTCACGAGAGTGAGAGGTTATTTAACACTGTTTAGTCACGAGAGTGAGAAACAAGTAAAGGTTAGAGCCGGCACTGCGAGAGCGTGGGGATCGAACCAGATAGTGGGAACGGGGCATTGATTCTAAAAACAGCGAGAGCGCTTTAGGTATCGATTAGGATCTAATTGATTTTCAAAATACGTTTCCTAATTAAAACGGACGAGCGAGAGCAAAATCCTGTGGTTAGGAGATGTGGCTTTAGTCAATAGCGCGAGAGTGTGAGGCAGAGTCTTTAGATCAATATTTTTTACGGAACATACGTAAATTAACGCCAACCAATTACAGAGTTCCTGAGGTACACGGAATCCACATTCCGGTCTCTCTTTTCTGTTATATTTTCTTAGTTTTATTTTAGTGCTAGTCTTACTTTCCCTTTTTCCAAATATCATTAGCCTTAACTTTACAAAGCAATGATTGATTACGGTAGTTTGACATTGGTCTCTGTGGGTTCGACAATCTTTTATATTACTTCGATAAATCCGTGCACTTGTGGACGCATCATTGACTGCCTCTTTCCAAAAGTGCTTAGCCATATTAGTTTCATTGATCATGGTCCTTGCCATCTCTTGCAGAGTCTTAATCTTCCTCTCTAAAACTTCATTCTGTTGTGGAGTTATAGGATAGGAGAAATAAAGGGAAATGTCATTCTCATCAAAGAGTTTCTCAAAATCTTTGTTTTCAAATTCTCCACCATTATCACTTTTGACATTAACAATTCTAAAGTCTTTCTAATTTTGCACTTGAGAGTAAAAGGTAGCAAATAAAAAATGTGATGCATCCTTGTGTCTTAGAAATTTAACCCATGTCCATATGTTGCAGTCATCTACAATGCCCACACCATACTTCTTGCCACTAGCTGAAGCAGTTCTCATTGGTCCAAAAAGGTCAATGTACATAAGTTACAAAGGCCTAGAGGTAGAAAAAAATATTCTTTGCTTTGAAAGAAGTTTTTTAAAACTTTCCTTTCTAACATGCTTCACAAAGGGCATCTGAAGAGAACTTCACATTTGGGAGACCTCTGACTAAATTAAACTTATTTAGCTGAAAAATCCTCCTCATGCTAATATGGCCTAATCATCTATGCCAGACCCATTGCTCTTCATTAACAAGCATAAGACATTTAACATTCTGATTTTTAAGATCAGAAGGTATAATCTTATAAATTTTATTCTTCCTCTTTCCATTGAAAAGGATAGAGCCATCCTTCTGACTAACAGCTTTACAAGACCTTTGATTAAATATTATATCTTAACCATTGTCACTTAATTGACTTATTGAAAAAAGTTATGCATTAATCCTTCAACTAATAAAACATTAGTAATAGAGGGGAGAGAACCAAAACCAACTTTTCTGGAGCCAATGATCTTCCCTTTCTGATCACCTCTGAAACCAATGACGCCTCCAGGCTTAAGTTCCAAGCTTTGGAAGATATGCCTTCTTCCTGTCATGTGTTGTGAGCATCTAGAGTCCAGGTACCATGATTGATGTCTTAACTGCGTTTCTAAGGATGTATGCACCATAAATTTTATTATCCTTAGGCACCCATATCTTTTTGGGTACTTTTTGGTTAGTCGTCCAAGAGTTTTTAACAAACTTGGGTTTCTGTGCAGGGTATGTATACATGTAATAGTTGAAACGAGAATGAGCTTTTTCTTTGGCCTTGGGTTTTGAAAAGATTTTATCTTTAGGAACAACACCATTTTTTTACCAGAAGGGACAAAATGGAAAAAAAAAAATTTTGGTTTATCATCTTTTTCAGAAGTAGATTCTTCATCAGAATCACAACCAATTCATCTTTTACAGTATGCTTCTGACTCAGATACATGAACCTTTGTCAAATCCTTGTATTTTTTTCAGAAGCTTCTGATACTTATCTAGAACATCTATTAAACGGGATTCAAGTTCAGAGTGAGATACCTCAGCAAATACCTCTTCAAAGTCTGACTCAGATTTTGATTTTGATTGAACTTTCTCATAATGAACTTGTGTGTATGCCATCAACACCACTTTAGCTTGTCTTCCTCAAAGTCATCTGTTGAGGATTTTGAATCATCTCAGGTAGCCATCATACCTTTCTACTTTCCTCTAAAGTCCATCTCCTTTGGTATATCTTTCTTCAGCATAGGACACTCTTTCTTGTACTGACCTGGCTCCTTGCACTCGAATTAAATGACATCCTTGATAACACCTAACTTCTTCAGCCCAGATGTAGACTCAGAGCGACCATTTGTACTTTTGGAGCTTCTTAACTTGCCTTTTCATTTTTTTAGAGTTGATGAACACGTCTGGACAGAAGAGACAATTCATCTTCTTCTTCTGAATTTTCTTCAGAATCCTCTTCTTCTTCAGCTTGAAAGGCTTTGGTCTTATCAGACTTTCCCATGGATTTCAGAGCCATAGACTTGACTTTTCTTTGAGGTTCATCCTCTTCAAGCTCTATCTCATGAATTCTCAAAGAACTCAAAAGTTCTTCGAGAGTGGTGTTGTTCAGATCCTTTGATAACTTCAAAGAAGTTACCATAGGTCTCCATCTTTTAGTTATACTTTTGAAGATCTTCTTCACATGATCAGCAGTAAAATACCCTTTGTCCAGGACCTTCAGTCATGCAACAAGAGTCAGAAACCTTGAGAACATGTTTTCAATAGTTTCATTTTCTTCCACCTTGAAGGCTTCATACTTCTGCATCAAAGCAAGTACCATGGTTTCTTTAACTTGAGCGTTTCCTTCAAGAGTCATTCTCAGAGAATCAAATATGGACTTTGCAGTATCTCTAGTTGTGATATTTTCATACTTAGTATACGAAATTGCATTTAACAAGATGGTTCTTGCTTTGTAATGATTTTTGTAGTCTTTGTTTTGTTGATCAATCATCACTCTTCTTTCCACCTTGTTACCATTAGCATCTACAAGATGAACGTAGCCATCAACTACCATATCCCATAGATCTACATCATTCCCAAGGAAAAAAATTTCTATTCTATCTTACTAGTAATCAAATTTTTCTCCATAAAAACAAGAGGTTTTGCACTATAGTGGTCTCTATCAGCGGGTACAGCTGGTGGAGGGATAACAGCCATTGTGTTTCACAAGCTGGATCTTTATCTGACACAGTGAAGTGTTTGATACACCACCAATACCAAAATTGGAGCTTTGATGCTAATTGAAGGTGATAAGAAACACAAGAAAGGGGGTTTGAATTGAATTTCTAAGATCAAAACTTTTTGTACCAAAAACACTCAAAGATGAAACAAGAACAAAAATAATTGAACACAGATATTTTCATCTTGGTTCACTGTTAATGAAGCTAGTCCAGTCCACCCGCCAAGGTGATCTCGCCTTCTCAACAAGGACTTAATCCACTATAATCAACTTATTACAGACACATTAAGACAACACATCAATGTCTTCTTGAGAATCCTGACTAACCTTAGTCTCTCAAGGAATATAAACTCAATCAATGAGATACAAGAAATGTGTTTACAAGATTACTTATAAGAAACATATTACACAAATTTAAGTACAATGAATTACCACACAAAAACGAACAAAAGCCCTATGTGTGTTTTCTTTTCTATATTCACAAGAATATTATTCAGTTAACCAAAAGCGTTGTAAGATATTGGATAAACGTTCAAAGAAACATTGTTTCCTTTCTTCCAAGTGTTCATTATATAGGCTAGGAAAGATTTGTTGGTGAGTGGCATAACGGTCTTCAAAGGTGGGAGACAAAATGGTACAATAGTATAGTCTTTATTGCATAAAATCAGCGTAGTGGAAGGAATATTTGATCTTGTATTGTGTATTATTTCCTCACGTAAAGCCTTTTGATCTTATCTTCAATATTCAGAGGTTTATGATAATTTGGTGATGAAGCATGCATAAGAGAAGATTAAGAATCTGGTTCAGAGAGTCTTCACAACCTTTAGTCTTCAGAGTCTTGATCCAGTTCCTCAAAACCTGGTCTTTAGAGTTTGTTGACAAAGTTCATAGGTGATTGGAGCGCAGGGCTTTAGAGCGTAACAACTTCAGAAGCTTCAAAGTGTCAAACCTTTGGAAGAGCAAAGAGTAAAAAACATTGAAGTACATAATCCAGAGCTTGAATATATTGTAAACCACGTATCTCAGAGTCAGAGTGCATTAGGTTCTGAATCTGATGACATCACATGTCATTCATTCAGAGTCAGAACTTGAATCTAGTATCTGCACACTAAACAAATTGATTAGGGAACAAAATTTCTCTCTAAAACACGATGTATTGTTATCATCAAACATAAGGCTAGATGCAGAACTAAATCTTGTTCTAACACCCTATACTGTCTTAGAGTATATTCTGGATATTCATATCCGAAATCACCCTATTTTTTTAATGTAAGGGTTTCTAGGGAGATATATCTCCGAAATACCCTTGACTGATATTTTTCAGTTAAAATGGGGCTATTCCAAAAGTGCATATCCAAAAACGCCGCAAGTGTTGAACGTAATCTATTTTATGCAAGGAGAAACTTGGTAAAAGGTTGAAATAAAAAAGTTTTCTTAAAATTGACTCCCATTGTTATACAATTACTGTTGAATATACATTAAATATGTATCGAGGTGCCGAACATGTGTCATCACCTAAATCTATTTTTATGGATCGTGTTGCCTTTAGCTTTTCCTTCATTAATTCTCTTTCAATCTCACTCAAATTGGTGAATCTTCCATCCTTTCCAGAAAATAACAGAGCCATGTTTCAGCCTCTTTTGTGAAATGTGACGTCCACTTCGATGATGTCTTTGATATAGGACACCCTAATTTCAAATAAAATATAACAAAATGTTATGTTTTTGAAAGCCACCCAATATACATGATGCATTCAGATGGATTTTGAGGTAGCCTACTCCGAAGTGGAAGCCTATATCTGTTTGTTTTGTATGTTGAATCAATTATAAGCACAATGGGAAATGCGTTTAACAACTTGATGGAATTAGGATGAGCTTAAAATATATCTCAAACTATGACTCCATCCTCACACACTATGTACCTAGAAACATAGTGATCATCATCTAGAAGCTTCAACAGATGTTGCATTTCAGTTCTTGTCCTTTTATCGCTTTGAAAAGGACTTTGAATCTCAAGGTGAATCTGACTCTAATGATGGATCTGACTCTGAAAGGGATCCAACCTCTAAATGTGATCCAACTTCTGAAGGTGGTCCAACCTCTGAAGGTGGAACTTCTCAAGAAGGAGGTTCTGAAGGTGATCCTGCTTCTGAAGGTTTCTAGAGGCCACGTAGAGTCAGACAGATACTGCGGAGACTTGCAGATTTGAGTTGCTGTAAGAAACTAAGCTTGATTATGAAAGAGAAGTCAAACAGAGTGCCATGATGGTAGACTCTGAACCTGTCAGCATCAATGGGGATCTATAGAATAAGGTGTGAGTGAAAGACGTGAAGGAAGAGCTTTAGGCCATTGAAAGAAACAAGACATGGGAATTGATTGTTCTACATTATAACAAGAAGGTTTTCAGTGTTAGATGAGTTTTCAAGATAAAGCTGAAGCTTGTTGGTTCAATTGACAAGCATGAGTTTTCGCGCCCAGTCAGTAGCTGGATATAAGAACAGTGATTTAATGACGGTTGTCTTTGAAAACCGTGGTAATAAATTATGTGTGACAAGCTTCGATTCTCAGCAACATTATTTTTTCCATTTTTTAGAGTACATTAAGCGTGTGTCACTTAAGTCCTTTAAATAAAAAATAAAATATATATTATTTTACAACGGTTAGTTCAAACAACCATTGTTATACGCTTGTGTCCCTTATGTGAATTAGTAAAAAAATAAAATTTTAAATGATTTTACAACGGTGGAGAAAGTCAACCATTGTTAGAGGACTCACATTTCCAATACGGTTGAGTAACACAACCGAGAGCGTACGGTATGAGAGTACGACATTCTTCAACATCTTCATTTTTTTTTCTTTGTGTATGTTCTATAGGCATATGCTCGGCCAACCAGATCCTAAATCTATAAACGCGTCGAAAAATAGTTTTAAAATCACTTTTTAATAATATTAAATTTCCCTAATTAATTAACAAATCGCTTTCACTGTTTTTATTAATTAAAAACTAACCAACTTTTATCGTATGTTTCGGACGGCTTTCGATCTTACCTGACATAGTCACGGTCATTACGCAAATGGAAACACTGTCCCATTTACGTAATGATCGATCAAGTTAGACTCATAAAAGTTGTATTAAAACCAAAACAACCCCTAAAGTATTTCGACAAACACAACATACGGAGTACCGTTGAAACGAAGGTCCTCACATCCCAACACTTAAAGATTTAGCTAGACATGACCATGGCAAGAATTAGATTTGCGGGATAAAACATTTAGGGGATTAAAAACTTGTAAAGGGTGAGATTGATTTTCAAAAGTGAGAACGAAAGTATCACGCTTAAGTTCGGTTTGAGAATGAATCTTTTAAGATAAAGAAGTTTAAATAAGCAGTGCGATAAAGTAAAGAATGTAAAAGCAGTGCATATAAGTAAACGAATTTAAGGCAAGGTAGGAAATAAATAAAGTAAACCGGTGCGAAAAAGTATATAAAGTAAAGACGATGCGAGTAAATAAAATGCGAATTGAATAATAAACCTGCTCCAAACCGGAGACTTTAAACTAGTACAATGATGGAAAATAAATCTGACTCGGAAAGTAAAATGGCGGCAAGATTACTCTACTTCTAAAGTGCTCCAATCTCGATTACAACAATGGTGCAATAACCCCTCGATGTGATGGATTATTACTTTAAACAAACTGATTTTATGCCTATGTTGTAACTAAGAAATGATGAACAACAAATGGAAACTAATGGCCTATTTATAGTTTGAAAACCCTTGGAAGTTACATGAAGTACTCAGAAATCGTGTGGAGAGAATTTCTCTAGTCATGGCCACTCCCACCAACAGCCTTTGACCAAGGCGCGTTTTAGGAAGATGGCGCCCACCATCTACCCATGGCGCCCGCCATGTGTGGAAAAGGTGGAAGACGTGGTCTTTTGACTGTTGAGACGTGGGTAAAACCCTACATGTCATGGCGTCCTCCTTGGCCAACGCCATGTGAAACGCCAAGTGTGTATTTTCCACTGAAATCTTCCAATTCTCGCTCTTTTTGCTTCTTTTCTTCACGGAAGGCTCCACTAAGGCACTTTACCTGAAAACAACATAAAACATAAACATAATACAAGAAAAATAGTAAATAAACTATAATAACCATGTGCAATCCGAGTCAAATACGCAGTGTGTTTTGGTGTTATCATAGGTCAAGACATGTGAAAATGAATTCCCCTTTTTATAGTTCAATACTCAAATGATAATTATATATGTATATAATTTACTTTATTTCCTCTATCAAAGTAAGAACTTACCAATCAATAAATCAATTTAAAATCAATCCAACCTCACTTAACTAACGTGTTCTCTGCCCTTGTGCATTGAGACAAATTTTCAATCAAACTTTTCTCCGCCTTGATGTGTTAAGATATTTTCATAACTAAAAACGATAAACACACAATCATCTTCTAGACGAACTACGGTACTCTGATCCTTCATCATACATCGCTTGTAATCACTCCTTTGATTCAGAATCAAAGGTTTCATCACCACAAAAGAGGTAACTGTTCTATCACTGATCATGACCGTTTGTAAGGATCACTAAAGGGAAATTTTTATTTTCCGCTGTGTTTTGGATCACATATTTCCCTTCAGCTTTGAATTTTTAGGGTCAAGTTTATCATCTAATCTAACATGAATTAATTCCTCAACAATTCCTGTTTTTGTGTTGTATACCTTATAACCTTTAGAGTGTTTAGAGTATGGTAACATAAGACACTTTTATGCCTTAAAATCAAACTTATTAATATTATCTTTAGTGTTCAGCATAAAATAATCACAACCAAAAAGATGAAAATACGAAATGTTAGGTCTTTGTTCTTCCGCAATTCATAGCCAATCTTACCCATAATAGGTCTTATAGAGATCATGTTCTGAATGTAACACGCTGTGTTGACTGATAACGCGAAATTATATCGTATATTCGACTTAACTTGTATGAATTTTAATTGCGATTTCTATTAATTTCTTTCATTTATGTTTTATTATGCCAGTATTTCATTTTGTTTTTCAGGTGCTTAAAAGATTTGAAAAGAATTGGAAAAGAGAAGAAAAGAAGACAGTTGACAGCAAAATTAAGTTTCTGCACTCAAAGAGCATGGCGACCGTCACAAGACATGTGACGACTGTAACGCCTTCAAAGGGTGACCCTCGTCACAAGGCGTATGGCGACCGACATGGCTTAGTTTTCTCAGAATATTTCAATGACGTTCCTTATTTCTCTCCACGCCTGGTCTTGTAACCACCCACTACAGCACTACTGGGAAGGTTTTCTCCCACTTTCTCCATGACTCACACATGATCTTCGGGAGTTACCAGACACATTGTTACTCTATATATAGTAGTTTTCTTTACATTTTGAAGGATCTAAGTTTTGTGCGCGAAAGCGCTGTTCGTAGTTTTAGGCAGAAAATTACAATTGTAGAAGAAGTATTTTCTCACATCGAGGAATTACTCCCTCATTAGTTTTTAGGCCTGTAATCTGTGTAACTGCTTGGATCAACAATCTTGCCGCCATTATTGAAGTTAAAGTTAATTCAAGTTTCTTTATTTCTCGCATTTTACTTCAAGTCTTTACAGGTTCTTTATCTAATTATTTATTATTATTGTTTATCGCTTTCCTAAATTAATTATCATGATGTTTTCAAATGCAATTATGATGTTTAATTTGTTTACGTTTAATTCCATGTCTTGCTAAATTGTTTAGAGTCCGGTATGTGAGGACCGTCGTTCCGACGGACCTCGGTAATTAAATTAGCGTTAACATAGAATAAATTATGTTTTGGTCTTTGTTTCCAAGTTTAATTTAAATAGCCTTGTCACGAGAGTGAGAGGTTATTTAACATTGTTTAGTCACGAGAGTGAGAAGCAAGTAAAGGTTAGAGCCGGCACTGCGAGAGCGTGGGGATCGAACCGGATAGTGGGAACGGGGCATTGATTCTAAAAACAGCGAGAGCGCTTTAGGTATCGATTAGGATCTAATTGATTTTCAAAATACGTTTCCTAATTAAAACGGGCGAGCGAGAGCAAAATCCTGTGGTTAGGAGATGTGGCTTTAGTCAATAGCGCGAGAGTGTGAGGCAGAGTCTTTAGATCAATATTTTTTACGGAACATACGTAAATTAACGCCAACCAATTACAGAGTTCCTGAGGTACACGGAATCCACATTCCGGTCTCTCTTTTCTGTTATATTTTCTTAGTTTTATTTTAGTGCTAGTCTTACTTTCCCTTTTTCCAAATATCATTAGCCTTAACTTTACAAAGCAACGATTGATTACGGTAGGTTGACATTGGTCTCTGTGGGTTCGACAATCTTTAATATTACTTCGATAAATCCGTGCACTTGTGGACGCATCATTGACTGCCTCTTTCCAAAAGTGCTTAGCCATATTAGTTTCATTGATCATGGTCCTTGCCATCTCTTGCAGAGTCTTAATCTTCCTCTCTAAAACTTCATTCTGTTGTGGAGTTATAGGACAGGAGAAATAAAGGGAAATGTCATTCTCATCAAAGAGTTTCTCAAAATCTTTGTTTTCAAATTCTCCACCATTATCACTTCTGACATTAACAATTCTAAAGTCTTTCTAATTTTGCACTTGAGAGTAAAAGGTAGCAAATAAAAAATGTGACGCATCCTTGTGTCTTAGAAATTTAACCCATGTCCATATGTTGCAGTCATCTACAATGCCCACACCATACTTCTTGCCACTAGCTGAAGCAGTTCTCATTGGTCCAAAAAGGTCAATGTACATAAGTTACAAAGGCCTAAAGGTAGAAAAAAACATTCTTTGCTTTGAAAGAAGTTTTTCAAAACTTTCCTTTCTAACATGCTTCACAAAGAGCATCTGAAGAGAACTTCACATTTGGGAGACCGCTGACTAAATTAAACTTATTTAGCTGAAAAATCCTCCTCGTGCTAATATGGCCTAATCATCTATGCCAGACCCATTGCTCTTCATTAACAAGCATAAGACATTTAACATTCTGATTTTTAAGATCAGAAAGTATAATCTTATAAATTTTATTCTTCCTCTTTCCATTGAAAAGGATAGAGCCATCCTTCTGACTAACAGCTTTCCAAGACCTTTGATTAAATATTATATCTTAACCATTGTCACTTAATTGACTTATTGAAAAAAGTTATGCATTAATCCTTCAACTAATAAAACATTAGTAATAGAGGGGAGAGAACCAAAACCAACTTTTCTGGAGCCAATGATCTTCCCTTTCTGATCACCTCTGAAACCAATGACGCCTCCAGGCTTAAGTTCCAAGCTTTGGAAGATATGCCTTCTTCCCGTCATGTGTCGTGAGCATCTAGAGTCCAGGTACCATGATTGATGTCTTAACTGTGTTTCTAAGGATGTATGCACCATAAATTTTATTATCCTTAGGCACCCATATCTTTTTGGGTACTTTTTGGTTAGTCGTCCAAGAGTTTTTAACAAACTTGGGTTTCTGTGCAAGGTATGTATACATGTAATAGTTGAAACGAGAATGAGCTTTTTCTTTGGCCTTGGGTCTTGAAAAGATTTTATCTTTAGGAACAACACCATTTTGTTTACCAGAAGGGACAAAATGGAAAAAAAAGATTTTTGGTTTATCATCTTTTTCAGAAGTAGATTCTTCATCAGAATCACAACCAATTCATCTTTTACAGTATGCTTCTGACTCAGATACATGAACCTTTGTCAAATCCTTGTATTTTTTTCAGAAGCTTCTGATACTTATCTAGAACATCTATTAAACGGGATTCAAGTTCAGAGTGAGATACCTCAGCAAATACCTCTTCAAAGTCTGACTCAGATTTTGATTTTGATTGAACTTTCTCATAATGAACTTGTGTGCATGCCATCAACACCACTTTAGCTTGTCTTCCTCAAAGTAATCTTTTGAGGATTTTGAATCATCTCAGGTAGCCATCAGACCTTTCTAATTTCCTCTAAAGTCCATCTCCTTTGGTATATCTTTCTTCAGCATAGGACACTCTTTCTTGTACTGACCTGGCTCCTTGCACTCGAATTAAATGACATCCTTGATAACACCTAACTTCTTCAGCCCAGATGTAGACTCAGAGCGACCATTTGTACTTTTGGAGCTTCTTAACTTGCCTTTTCATTTTTTTAGAGTTGATGAACACGTCTGGACAGAAGAGACAATTCATCTTCTTCTTCTGAATTTTCTTCAGAATCCTCTTCTTCTTCAGCTTGAAAGGCTTTGGTCTTATCAGACTTTCCCATGGATTTCAGAGCCATAGACTTGACTTTTCTTTGAGGTTCATCCTCTTCAAGCTCTATCTCATGAATTCTCAAAGAACTCAAAATTTCTTCGAGAGTGGTGTTGTTCAGATCCTTTGATAACTTCAAAGAAGTTACCACAGGTCTCCATCTTTTAGTTATACTTTTGAAGATCTTCTTCACATGATCAGCAGTAGAATACCCTTTGTCCAGGACCTTCAGTCATGCAACAAGAGTCTGAAACCTTGAGAACATGTTTTCAATAGTTTCATTTTCTTCCACCTTGAAGGCTTCATACTTCTGCATCAAAGCAAGTACCATGGTTTCTTTAACTTGAGCGTTTCCTTCATGAGTCATTCTCAGAGAATCAAATATGGACTTTGCAGTATCTCTATTTGTGATATTTTCATACTTAGTATACGAAATTACATTTAACAAGATGGTTCTTGCTTTGTAATGATTTTTGTAGTCTTTCTTTTGTTGATCAATCATCACTCTTCTTTCCACCTTGTTACCATTAGCATCTACAAGATGAACGTAGCCATCAACTACCATATCCCATAGATCTACATCATTCCCAAGGAAAAAACTTTCAATTCTATCTTACTAGTAATTAAATTTTTCTCCATAAAAACTAGAGGTTTTGCACTATGGTGGTCTCTATCAGCGGGTGCAGCTAGTGGAGGGATAACAGCCATTGTGTTTCACAAGCTGGATCTTTATCTGACACAGTGAAGTGTTTGATACACCACCAATACCAAAATTGGAGCTTTGATGCTAATTGAAGGTGATAAGAAACACAAGAAACGGGGTTTGAATTGAATTTCTAAGATCAAAACTTTTTGTACCAAAAACACTCAAAGATGAAACAAGAACAAAAATAATTGAACACAGATATTTTCATCTTGGTTCACTGTTAATGAAGCTAGTCCAGTCCACCCGTCAAGGTGATCTCGCCTTCTTAACAAGGACTTAATCCACTATAATCAACTGATTACAGACACATTAAGACAACACATCAATGTCTTCTTGAGAATCCTGACTAACCTTAGTCTCTCAAGGAATATAAACTCAATCAATGAGATACAAGAAATGTGTTTACAAGATTACTTATAAGAAACATATTACACAAATTTAAGTACAATGAATTACCACACAAAAACGAACAAAAGCTCTATGTGTGTTTTCTTTTCTATATTCACAAGAATATTATTCAGTTAACCAAAAGCGTTGTAAGATATTGGATAAACGTTCAAAGAAACATTTTTTTCCTTTCTTCCAAGTGTTCATTATATAGGCTAGGAAAGATCTGTTGGTGAGTGGCATAACGGTCTTCAAAGGTGGGAGACAAAATGGTACAATAGTATAGTCTTTATTCCAAAAAATCAGCGTAGTGGAAGGAATATTTGATCTTGTATTGTGTATTATTTCCTCACGTAAAGCCTTTTGCTCTTATCTTCAATATTCAGAGGTTTATGATAATTTGGTGATGAAGCATGCATAAGAGAAGATTAAGAATCTGGTTGAGAGAGTCTTCAGAACCTTTACACTTCAGAGTCTTGATCCAGTTCCTCAAAACCTGGTCTTTAGAGTTTGTTGACAAAGTTCATAGGTGATTGGAGCGCAGGGCTTTAGAGCGTAACAACTTCAGAAGCTTCAAAGTGTCAAAGCTTTGGAAGAGCAAAGAGTAAAAAACATTGAAGTACATAATCCAGAGCTTGAATATATTGTAAACCACGTATCTCAGAGTCAGAGTGCATTAGGTTCTGAATCTGATGACATCACATGTCATTCATTCAGAGTCAGAACTTGAGTCTAGTATCTGCACACTAAACAATTTGATTAGGGAACAAAATTGCTCTCTAAAACACGATGTATTGTTATCATCAAACATAAGGCTAGATGCAGAACTAAATCTTGTTCTAACACCCTATACTGTCTTAGAGTATATTCTGGATATTCATATCCGAAATCACCCTATTTTTTTAATGTAAGGGTTTCTAGGGAGATATATCTCCGAAATACCCTTGACTGATATTTTTCAGTTAAAATGGGGCAATTCCAAAAGTGCATATCCAAAAACGCCGCAAGTGTTGAACGTAATCTATTTTATGCAACGAGAAACTTGGTAAAAGGTTGAAACAAAAAAGTTTTCTTAAAATTGACTCCCATTGTTATACAATTACTGTTGAATATACATTAAATATGTATCGAGGTGTCGAACATGTGTCATCACCTAAATCTATTTTTATGGATCCCGTTGCCTTTAGCTTTTCCTTCATTAATTCTCTTTCAATCTCACTCAAATTGGTGAATCTTCCATCCTTTCCAGAAAATAACAGAGCCATGTTTCAGCCTCTTTTGTGAAATGTGACGTCCACTTCGATGATGTCTTTGATATAGGACACCCTAATTTCAAATAAAATATAACAAAATGTTATGTTTTTGAAAGCCACCCAATATACATGATGCATTCAGATGGATTTTGAGGTAGCCTACTCCGAAGTGGAAGCCTATATTTGTTTGTTTTGTATGTTGAATCAATTATAAGCACAATGGGAAATGTGTTTAACAACTTGATGGAATTAGGATGAGCTTAAAATATATCTCAAACTATGACTTCATCCTCACACACTATGTACCTAGAAACATAGTGATCATCATCTAGAAGCTTCAACAGATGTTGCATTTCAGTTCTTGTCCTTTTATCGCTTTGAAAAGGACTTTGAATCTCAAGGTGAATCTGACTCTAATGATGGATCTGACTCTGAAAGGGATCTAACCTCTAAAGGTGATCCAACTTCTGAAGGTGGTCCAACCTCTGAAGGTGGAACTTCTCAAGAAGGAGGTTCTGAAGGTGATCCTGCTTCTGAAGGTTTCTAGAGGCCACGTAGAGTCAGACAGATACTGAGGAGACTTGCAGATTTGAGTTGTTGTAAGAAACTAAGCTTGATTATGAAAGAGAAGTCAAACAGAGTGCCATGATGGTGGACTCTGAACCTGTCAGCATCAATGGGGATCTATAGAATAAGGTGTGAGTGAAAGATGTGAAGGAAGAGCTTTAGGCCATTGAAAGAAACAAGATATGGGAATTGATTGTTCTACATTATAACAAGAAAGTCATCAGTGTTAGATGAGTTTTCAAGATAAAGCTGAAGCTTGTTGGTTCAATTGACAAGCATAAAGAAAGGTTAGTAGCTAGAGGATTCCTACAAAAGTATGGTTTAGACTACTTTGAAGTGTTTGCATTTGTAGTTAGACATGAAACCATAAGGTTGGTTATTGCTATAGCAACAAATAGGAATTGACCTCTGATACATTTAGATTTAAAGTTAGCTTTTCTAAATGGTCCATTGGAAAAAGAAGTTTAAGTGTTAGAACCTCCTGGATTTGTGAAAAAGAACAAAGAAGGGATGGTGTACAAGCTGCATAAAGCCTTGTACATGCTGAAACAAGCTCCAATGGCTTGGAATCTGAAGACTGATTCATTTTTCAAGCATCAGGAATTTAAAAAATGTGAAATGGAATATGATGTGTATGTGAAGCATACTTCTGAAGGCAATTTGATTCTGGTGTGTTTTTATGTGGATGACATACTTCTGACTGGGAGTTGTACTTTTGAGATAAACAAATTCAAGAAAGTGTTGATGAATGCATTTGATATGAGTGACCATAGAAATATGGTATATTTTCTAGGGATGGAGATTTTGCATTCTGAGAAGGGAATTATTGTGCACTAACTAAAGTATGAACTTGGGCTGCTGAAGAGATTTGAGCTGATGAATTGCAAGTCAACAGTCACACCTGCTGAGACAAATCATAAGCTGGACTCTGATTCTGATGGTGAGGATGTAGATGCTACAACCTTCAAACAGTTAGTTGGCTGTCTGAGATATTTGTGTAACACCAGACCTAACATATGTTATGCAGTTAGTATGGTACGTAGGTTTATGAGTAAACCCAAGTGGTCACATTACTAAGCCATATTCAAAATTCTGAGTTATGTAAAAGGGACTTTGAGGTATGGAATTCTGTTTTCATTTGGAGTGTCAGATGATGCTGAGCTGATATGCTACTCAGACTTAGACTGGTGTGTTGACAAAGTAGACGGAAGAAGCACTACATGATACATGTTCATGTATCTAGGAGCCCGTATTTCTTGGTGTTCCAAGAAGCAACCAGTGGTTGCATTGTCAACCTGTGAAGCTGAATACATATTTAGTGTTTTGTCAGCTTGTCAAGCTGTTTGGTTGATGAATTTGCTGCAGGAACTGAAGTTCAAAGTAAGCAAACCAATCAGATTGATGATTGACAACAAATATGCCATATGTCTTGCTTATAAACTAATGTTGCATGGAAGAAGCAATCACATTGATACCAAGTACTATTTTCTGCGCAATCAAGTTCAAAATGGAGTACTGAGGTTGTTCATGTCAGCACTCAGAAGTAACTTGCAGATGTGCTGACCAAAGCAATCAAAACTGAACGCTTTATCAATTTGAGGGACGGAATTGGTATTGTGAATTTTTAGGCTTGAATATTAATTAAGGGATGGTGTTGAATGTAATTCATATCAAGATTAGTTGCATTTTCATTTGAATTTGGTTTTGCATTTCTTGTGAGTTTACATGTGAATTTGAGTTAAATTTGAGTGTTTATATAAACCAAAATATAATTGCATTTGTAACAGATTTAACATTTTCAATAGAGAAAGTTAGTTAGAAAGGCCTCTCTCTCTCTCATATCAAACTCTCTCTCTCTCTCTCTCTCTCTCTCTCTCTCATATATAAAATTCTTATACATTATTAATAGAGGTTTATTATTGAACTCCAACACACCTAAAATACAAAGCTAAAAATATAACGAATATGAGTTTGTCAGATGAACTGCTAATTATGAATATTATCAATTGGACATCATTTTATTACTGTTTTTCTCCTAAAAATATAATCAAAATTAACTAAAAATAGTACAAAAATATATTAAATAGTGTCAATAAAATGTACACCCTCCGTCTCATATTATAAGCAAAAATTACTTTTTAAATACATTGATTAATTCATGTATCTGACATATATATAGACCAGATACATTAATTATTCAATGTATCTAAAAAATAATTTTTGCTTATAATATAGGACGGAGTAGTACTCTGATTTCTCTCGATTTGCTCTCCATTCCCTCCTCACGGAGGTTGATTTCATCTTAAATCTCCATCTCTCATAGCTATAGTCTTTTGGTAATTATTCAGAACAGGGCCGGCCTTGGGCATAGGAGGCCTACAGCGCAGGGCCTCCAAAAAATAGGAGCCTCAAAATTATTTTTTTAAAATTTTAAACTTGAAATAAATAGGTAGCATAACGGTAAAGAAGTTTGTTTTTGATTAAAAGATCAATGATTCGATCCGTGATACCCATACTTTTACTATTTAAATGTATTATTTTACAACAAAAATAATTTACCTTCTTTGTATTGAGGTCCATTTTTAAAATTGGACCAGGGCCTCCAAATTTTCGGGGACGGGCCCTGATTCAGAACAAAGTTAATAAAACATCAAAGAAATCTTAAGCAAAATGTCTAGGATTTGAACTCCAAAAGCTACAGTATAACAAATTCTAACTCTTAAAACTAAATCAACCAAATTAATTCTAAACATTTGCATATAAAAAACATTACTCAAGCATCAATGTACATTATTATATAATATATATCCACCACATTGTTTACAAGACCTGCAGTTACAACTCATCATTCTTATGATCAAACAAGACAACAAATTAGAAAGTTAAATATCCATATGTTTAATTTGAGTATTACAAACCATAACCTAGTTCATAATCCTGGAACATCCCTTCTCGCATAAGATTAGTCGACGAATCCCACGAGTTCGACGATCCTGATTTAGTATCACCTGATTCATTTGACCACCATATCAAGCCTTGATCCTTTGAACCATTGTTGTTCATATCTTTGAAACAATCAAATTCATCTTCCATTGTAGTAGTAATAATATTTCTGTTGTTGAGAATCTCATCTAGCTCATTTTCCAGTTGCTGAATTCCTTCATTACTACTTTTCTCAACACCTTCTCCTCTAACTGGTGCAACACTTGAAGCAACCATTGAACCATAATGATTATTATTATCATTATTTTCAGAAGCGGCGAAGTTAACCGAATTGCTAATATTCTCCAAACATTCAACCTGTGGTGAAGGAAAACCAGTTTGCAATTGCATCATAGTGTTGTTATTAGGGTTTTGGAGACTAATTTGGACCATTTTTTCTTGAGAAGGAAGCAACTTTGGCCATACAGAAAGGTTATTATTGTAAAAACCAAAAGGGTTTTGAAGGGTTTGAAGTTGCATATGAAGTTGAAGTCTTTCAAGAGCTGAACTACTCAATGAGTTTGAATAAGAATTCTCATCTGTGTCCTTTTGGTTCATCATCAAGCTGTTGTTACTATTATTATTCGCCGATTGTTTACGCTTCCCGAGTAATTTCTTCTTCAATCTTGTGTTCCAATAGTTTTTTATATCATTATCAGTTCTTCCAGGTAACTGAGCAGCAATAATGGACCACCTATTATATATACAAACAGTTCAAAAAGATTAAGTTTTCTAACTATTGGAGAAAATAATCAATGATTCTAACATGGAGAGATTCTTATGACAAAGAAAACAAGACAAAGAGTAGTATGTTGAAGAGATGAATGACTTTGAGAGAGAAACAAATTAGGACCTGCTTCCAATGCTAATATAAAGGCTGCAAATAATGTTGTCTTCTTCTTCAGTAAATCCGCCATGTTTTATATTAGGTCTCAAGTAGTTTAACCACCTAAGTCTACAACTCTTTCCGCATCTCTTGAGCCCTGCAAATTTTTTGTAATTATTCATCGGTTAGAAAGTTTAATCGGTTTGTAGTATATAATTATTTATTTATGATCGAATTCAGTTCTGGAAATACAACAGTGTTATATAATTGTCTATAGTTGCGTGCAGATGATACCAGATATAGAGATTAGTTACGAGGAGAGTATACCAATTTTTTGAGGAAGAGCAATCCAATTTCCACCAGTTCCATTTGTTTCAATGTATGATTTGAGTGTAGCATCTTCTTCAGGAGACCAAGGTCCTTTCTTCACATTAGCCTTGTCACAACATGGAGCTCTACCCATCTTTTGTTGTTAAGATCTCTCACAAATTAGGTTTAATCCTCTTGTTGATGATGATGATGGTTTTGTTGTAAGATTGTTGGGAAACTACTTGGAAGGAGAGAATGATTTATAGGTAAGAAAAAATGGCTGATGTGATGCTTAAGAGGACAAAAAGTCTTACACATCTCACCTTTTCCTTTTCTTCATTAATATATTAATATTAATTCAACTCATATATGATTTTTCTTCTATGTATAATAGCTAGGGTTTTATTCATCTATCTCTTTCTATGTCTTACTTTTTGGATTAGTTTGCGTTTAATTATTATGCATGCAACGAGACAAACGTATAACATAAATTTCTTTCCTTCTTTTTTCATTAAAATAATACTATGCTTTTTCACAAGTTCCATTAGTTTAATACTACAATAGTATTTGATCAAAAGAACCCTCCATCCTCTTAGTTTGTCGGCATTGTCTCTGAAAATGTTCCATTTGATAAGCTTAACATTTTTGTTATTTTTAATAGGAAAATGTTTATGATTAGTTTGTTAGGGAGGAGAGAAATTGTGAAATGCAATAATCTAACCCTAAACATCTTTCTTAATATACATTTATCGATCTTCTCAAGGTTCAAAGAGATTTGTAACTCGTTTATCAAACATTGAATTTTTTTACAAGTAAAATGATATTTTTATAAGTAAAATGATATTAAGAGAGCATAAAGGTTACTCTAACCTTAATATAAAAGATTACAAACATTAGAAAAACAAGTAACTGGATTTGAGTTCCAAGAATCTAAGGTACATCACTAAATTTTTTAAAATTAACAATCTTGGATGTAAATTGTGGTTACGATTGCGGATGTGGTTGTGATTGTGGCTAATGCGGTTGCAGCTATTACAATTGTTGTGATGCAGATTGCAGACGTTTGCGGCGTGAATTTATATTTATGAACATAAAATATTATATTATATTATTTATTTTAGATTTCACATGTCTTTCATTTCCTCTCTAAATTTTCATATATATATATATATATATATATATATATATATATATATATATATATATATATATATATATATATATATATATCATTAACAATTTGCAATCATTTTGAATATCACTAATCTTTTTAAAACATACCTTAAATCTATGATAAAAATAGAAAGGAAGGTAGATCAAATCATTTTTGCGAGCATTGTTTAATTTCTTGCGATCTGATAAGGTCTGATGCGGCCTGATATGGTTGTCGCAATGTTATGCTCCCCTCGTTGTGGCGTTATGATGCGGTTTTTAATGTGATTTGCAATAACACCGCAATTGCGGCCTGATGCGGATACTACTACAACCGCAATATTGTGGTCGCATCAGGTGATGCCGTCTGCATTTTAAAACCAAGTTAACAACCACTCATTCCCAAGATAGAAGCTTAACTTGAATAAACATTTTTCTAATATCAAAAGTTTCACCTACAAACAACACATTTTACTTACTTGCCCAAATGGACCAACAACCATCAAACCACTGATCCTCCTAGATAAGGTGCCTTTAAGAAGCAAACAAAAGGTGTTAAAATGGTTTGACAGGGAGTTGTAGTGACCAATAGATCAAGTCCTAACCAAACTAATAAAGCTCTCCACACTACGAAATTGAACATAAAAAGATGATTTCGGTCTTCGTCGATTACAAAATAGTGGGGATTGTCCAACTGATAAGAGTCTATCAAAATTTGTCTTCGCGCTAGTTCAAATTTGATCGGTAAAATGTTCTGCAAAGTTCACCAACCGAACATGCGATGTTTTCTAGGGATTTTGAGCTTCTAAATGCGATCCATCATCTTCTGAATCAAAGTCCTGATAACAAAATGTGTTTAAAAAAAATCAATCAGCCAATCGTAATAAGAATTACCAAAAATCCCTTTGGATCGAGCAACCACACGAAAGCCTCGACCTGATTTGGAATCAAGGAAACTTCTTCCATAATACATTTCAGTTCCAGCAATTGGATCAGACCTTTACTCGTTGGATCAAACTTTGTGTCTGGTTATACGGTGACAACAATTGACCTCGAACGAATTGATTTTGTAAAATTGAATATACTGAAAAGTGAATTGAGTGTAAAATAGTTTATGTTTTTGTTGGGGAGTCCGAAGAGAGAAGTGCCAAAAATTGCAATGGGCCAAATATTCATGGATCCAAGACCTTAAGGCTATGGGTGGATTTGTGGTGTCCAAGTCTCTTGGATCGTGAACGTTTTTACTCCATAGACACTCCCTACTTCCCAGACTCTCCAACAAGTGGTATCGAAACCATAGTTAAGCTCGATGAGGGAGCACAATTGGGATCCTAGCTAGTATGTATCAAGACAATTGATGTAGGTGACTCACACAGCTGGGGAAGATAGTTGGAATTCAAGTGTGAGTGGTAAAGTCTCACATCGACTAGAAATGAAGGAAATGTTGGATATATAAGAGAAATGACATGTACCTTCAATGCCTTAAGGTTTTGGGTGGATATGTGGTGTCAAGGTATCTTCGATCCATGAACATTTTACCCATTGACACTTCTGACGCTTCGCTCATCCCACTCTCCAACAAGTGATATTAGAGTCATGGTTCGACTTGATGGGGGAACAAAAGTGGATTCTAGTGTGGATCAAGGCTAGTGATATGGGTGACTCACACTTGTGGAGAATATTATTGGGATTCAAGTGTGAGTGGTTAAGTCCCACATCGACTAAAAATGGAGGAAATGTTGAGCTTATAAGCAGAAATTACCCATATACCCCTAAAGCCTTAAGGCTTTTGGTTGATTTGTGGTGTCAAAGTCTCTTGAATCTTGAATGTTTAGCTAATTGACACTTCTCACACTTCGCTCCCCGAACTCCCCAATAGTTTGAATAAATTTATATAAAAATGAGCTGAATAACTAAAGTTGACATAAGAAAAAAATCATATTCAAACTAAAAAACCTACATTTCAAATTCTCTACGGTTATTGGTACACGCAGTTACACATTTGATGCTTTAGTGACCATTTGATTAAGATCTGATGGTTCTAAACAATACAAATTTTAATTTTGAGATTATAATTAAAAGTTCAAAAATTAAATTTAAATTGTTGAATTTGGGTTGAACTTTGACTGATATATCAAATGCGTAAATGGTTGCTCTAGTGACTCTGTAGAGAATATGCATATGAAAACTATACATTGTATTGTTAAATTAAATCAAAATCTTTATTTATTTTTTAATAGCAAAGTAGGAAACATATATTAATAATAAATATAAAAGTTAACATAGATAAAAAGAAAAACAAGATCACTAGCACTGCACTAAAACAACAAAACCAAACTAAACCTGAGACACCCTAGTTCGATAAAACAACACAAAGGGAACAACCCCGCTAACAAAGCAAGAAAGAAAATCAACAAGCCAAAAATAACCACCAAACCGACCAATAAACAACAAAAAGCTAACAAGTAACTGATCTGATCTATTCTTCAGCCACAAGCACAACAGGCCTCTGAAGATAGCAATTTGGAGGGAGAAAAATACTTGTCAAAACAAAAGGAGGACAGGTGGCCACCTATTCAAATACGTTTTCTCTAGGGGGCTCCAAAGGGGGTAATAAAGTTTTCTAGTTTAAATGAGAGTGCGTGTGTAAGGCCAAAGGGGTACGAGGTTTAGGTTTCAAGGATCTTAGGTTCGTTAGCCTTGCTCTATTAAGTAAGTAGAAGTGAAGGATTCTTATAAATGTGCCTAAGTTGCGGAGAGATATTTGTTAAGCAAGGTACGGTTCGCTAGGGTTCGACTCTCCATTAGGGGACAAGGTAGAGTTCTTAAGAGGTTGTCTCAGTGGTTGAGCAGTGTTTCACTTCTTGGGTCTCCATCTGATGTGGAATCTGATGTCTGATTGAGTTGCCTTTTACTATGTCAAGAGGCTTGAGGAAGGTTAATTGACCATGTTTTAGCATGATGTCTAGGTTGGTACAACCCTGTTGTGTGTCTCTTTTGAGCGTTTATTTCTTGTTTTTGAGTCAAAATTCTAGGTGGCCTGGTGAGCTATTAAGGAGTGTGGGAGGGGAACGTTTGTGCTTGGAGATGAAGGAATCCTCTCTTAATTTGAGAGGAGGAACATCTGGAGTCGTTACTTGATCTCATTGTTGGGCTCATGAGTTTTGGTCTTAAGGATGTTTGAATTTGGAAACCAGAGAATAGGGCTCGTGAGGTTCGGTGCAAGTGATAATCTTGGTTCCTTAGCCAGTCAACCAAAGAATAGGTCTAAGCATGTGCTTCAGGGGCTCGCTAGGATTTGGATGAGTTGAATATCTTCTAAAGTTGTAATATTCTCTTGGCAGCTGCTCCATAATAAGTTGATGACTAGGAAATATCTTCTTAGGCGTCAGATTGTGTCAAGTGGTAGTGATGTGGGGTGTGTTTTGTGTGATGGAAAGATGGAGTCGGTCGTCCATATCTTTGTGTTGTGCGACGTTGCTTCAGTTATTGAATACATGGTGTTTAGGGGGTGGGCAGCCTGTGCCTTTTCCGAGGTCGGTTTTAGGGGTGTTCAGTTGTTTATGAGTTTAACTCATGGATCAATCTGACATTCAGTGATCTGGACGATTTGGAATATGCAGAATAAAGTTATTTTAAACAGTATTGTTTGATGGTTAATCACTGGATATCTTCGATTATCAATTTATCGTGGAAGTGGGATCAAATCTATGCTTCGAATTTTATCCATTCTCAAATTGACCGTGAATGTGACTCGCTAAAATAATTAGATTAAAATCAATACTAAAAACAAAATCATGTCATAATTTTGATAATCAATTATACACCTTAAAAATTAATTATGATACTCCAAAATAAAACCAAATATTATATAGGCTTTATTACCTCACATTTGCATTTAGTCAAAGTAAAAATATTGTACTATATGTGACCATGTGATCTACATCTGCCGCAGGACATATGATTATTGACTTATTGCGTGTTTTTTGCTCTTTCCTCTTATTTAAAATTCTCACTAATATATTGTGGAACATTTTCCTTTATAAGTCAATGAATTGATATTTGATTCATATATTCCATTTGCATATGAGTATGACTATTGTCTTTGAAATTTGAAATTATTGCAACAAATTAATTCATCATGACTATCTACGGACAAGTACAATCAATGGAAGAAGGTCCCTCTCCACATGACTATATGTTTTTTTTTTCAAAAAGAAAAATTAAAACGATAATTTTTAGAAACCTATGCAATGTATGTTGACTAGGGAGCAGGTGAAGAATGCTAGAAAAACTAACTTAGAGTCAATGCCTTGAAATTGTATCAATCTTTGTTTGTTTTCAGTCAGCACAAAATCATAACCAACTGATTCTTATTTGAAACCACACAACATTGAAAACTGGCATCTTATCCGTCATAACATGATTCTACTAAATTTAGTTTATATTCTTAATCTGTCAAGAATTAATACCGTCCTATATAGAAACCTAAGTTATTATTTTCTCAGAGCTCTTCACATTATTTTTTTCTTCAATAGTCAAATATTAGAAGTTAGCCATTGTAGAGATGGAGAAATGTGACGTTACAGTATCTACGTACGAAATTATGGATTGTGTCGTCTTACCGATCATATTCGAAAAGGTTCTAATACCACCCGTATTAGAACAAGTGAATTAAAATTTTGAGAAGAAAATGAGAGCAGGTGTGCAAAAATAATTCACAAGACACTTCTATTTATATAAATTTCGCAATATGTAGACTATAATATAATTGATGACCCGTAGATAGTAACTCGCGCGTTGCACAGAGGTTGTAATATTTTTTTAATTAATTTTGTATTTATTTGAATGTTATAATTGATAATATTTTGCTGTTTTCATAAAATATATAGATATTAAATGTAAATACTTTTAATTGTTGTGTATGTTTTATATTGTACAATGGTATTGAGGTAATTTTAAGATTTTATTTAAATAAAAAAATTTTACAAATTTTTTTTGATATTATTCAATTATTTTTTTGCTGAACTAAAATATGTTAATTGTTTTGAATTTTATGCCTATATTTTTTAGTTTAAAGTAAGTTTGTTATTTGTAGGTATTAGGAATATTTCATTTTCATGTTATTGAAGAAGTGTATATTATATTATTAAATTATACAATAGAATTTTATAGTTTTAAAACTTAAAAAATATCCAATTAATTATAAAAGTGGATCAAATAATAAGATAATTTTCTATTAAAAATTTTAATCACATGAGTTTTTTTAAATATTTAGAAACCAAAATATTTCTATTTTATGATTTTTTATTTTATTAATTTGTAAATAAAGTTCAAATTAGTTATGAAACTAGATCAACTAATAAAATTATGGTAGTTATTAAATTTTGTAAAAATTTATATATTTAATATATTTTTTCTTTGTTACCATCAATTTTTTATTTTTATTTTTTAATGATCGGTATATTTGTGTGCTAAATGTTTTTTAATTTAAAAAAAAATAGTGTAGTTATTATATTTTTAGATATTAGACTCTAAAAAAATAGTGCAGTTATTAATAAAATAGCGTAGTTATTAATTTTTTAGGTGTAAGGTAAAAAGATTGAATTATATAAAGAGTGATAATTGTGTTTAGTTATGATTAACTCTTCTGATATATAAAATAATAAGATTTTTGTAACATATGATTTTTGGATTAAAAGTTGAAGTGTAATTGTATTTTATTAATTTGTAAATAAAACTTAAATTATTTATGAAAATTGATCAACTAATAAAATTATTGTAATTATTAAATTTTGTAAGGATTTTAAATATTTAATATAATTTTTTTTAGTCATCAATTTTTTATTTTTGTTTTGAATGATTGTTCCTTTTTGTGATATTTTGTAATTTAATAAAATATTGTATTTATTATATTTTATTTATATTAGACTTTATAAAAATAGAATAGTGTAGTTATTAACAAAATGGTGTACTTAATATTATTTTGAGATGTAAGGTGAAAAGACTCAATTATATAAAAAACGATAATTGTGTTTAATTGTAATTAATTTTTGTGAGATATTTAATAATAAGAATATTGTAACATATAACTTTTGGAATAAAAGTTGAAGTATAATTGTATAGATTTGTTGAAAGATTCAATTATAAAGAGGACACATCAGATTTTAACTGATGTGACAAATATAATTTACATGACATATTATGTATCGTAATATAATCTGGTGCATTAGATTTAATATAATGTAAAAGATTATAAAATAATATATAATAATTAAATAGAAACATTAATAAAAAAAAGACGTTGAAGTGGAGTCCCAACACTACTATCAAATATACCTTTGGTAACACTATATTACTATGTCCGTTTAAGCAACTGTAATAATAATTCATCTTAACGCGTCTGAATTTATTTTTATTTTATTAAAAGATATTTCATCACGGGTCATAATAACAACTGTGGTGAAAGATGAAAGGATACATGCTTCGAATCGCAGCACCAACAATTTTTTTCTTTTTTGTTACATAAAGTGCTTGTCCTTATACTCATATAAATATATTAAAATTAAAATATCTATCACCATGCACTACTACAAAACGGCCAAACAACAACGCCAGGTTTACAACGACATCCTATACACCGTTCTTATAGTGCGTACTGGATGCGCGCGCATTATTTTAATCAGAAATCTCAAGGGTATAATAACGGTTTTTATGAAAACCGTGGTGATACAATCTTGCTATCATGGGTTCGAACCTCATCGCCCTCATATAGTTTATCCCTTTGATGTAAATGCTCCCTTTTTAAGTTTTATTAATATTTAACTAAAAAATAATAAGGATATCACGACGGATATTTTTCAAAACCGTTGTTACAAATTGAAACTTGTTTTTATGTATTTTTAAACACCAAGTATATATATCAATTTATCCATTGAAACAACCCTAACACCAACGCCCTCACCATTGTCGGGAAGAAGACAACAACAACAACAAAAACAAAGTGTTCTACTTTAAGGTGTTGCAATGTCACATTTGAATACAAAATCATCCAAAGGTGTTTCTACGTCTTGTTCCAGTGTAAAATCTCGATATGGAAATTTTTGTGGTTGTGATGGTCGTATGGTTTCGTATCAATGCAAGAAGGGACAAAATAAAGGAAGGCTTTTTTGGAGATGTCCATTTTGGAGGAGCGATGAAACATGTAATTTGTTCATATGGGATGAAGACATGGGAGAAAGAGATGGAAATGACGATGAGAGCATTATGAAGTCAGAGTTAGAAGCTGTGGGCTATCTGAAGGTTATGTATGAGGATTTAAAGAAAAAGAACAAGAATTTGAAGAACAAACTGAAATCAGAGATATTTTCTGGAAATATCAAGATGTTATGTTTTTTTGTCTCCTTTATGTTTAATATTTACTTTGTTATGAAATGTAATAGTTGAATTAGGGTTCGAATTACATTGTTGATGTTTAAACTGCAGATGCGTTGTGAATTACATTGTTGATGTTTAAACTGCAGATGCATTAAGTTAGAAGTTAAGGCGCATCTTTTCTTTTTTATTTATTTTAAAATTCATAAATAAAAGGGTTATCACTACGGTTCTTCTGGTTAACTGTAGTGATATATTTATAATAAATAAATACATATCTATACGGTTTTTATTTATTTTAAAATTCACAGATAAAAGGGTTATCACTACGGTTATTCTGGTAAACCGTAGTGATATATTTATAATAAATAAATACATATCTATACGGTTTTTATTATTAACCGTTGTGAAATAGTTTACCCATATATAAGCGAAATAACTTTCACTTAATTGACAGTAACGTCGTTGCCTTCAAAGTGAAACCCTAGAACCCATTTTTTCTCTTCGTTTTCACCATTAGCCGTGAATCGTGTGCTTCATACATTAAGGTATTCTTCTTCTTCCATCTATTGTTAGATATTTCCCATTATCTCGTTTGTTGCATGTTGTTTTTGTTGATTGTTCTCATTTTTTCAGATTCATTTTCACTACCTTAACAAAGACCATACTTTGGAAACTTCATAATGTTTGTGTTGCTATGGAAAAATGTATAAGAAGCATGAAGCTATGATGGAAACTTCATCCACCTTGTATTTTTTTTCATAGCATCACGAACAAGATGTTAGTAAATGAAGAAACAACAGTGTAAGCAAACGTTATCTAGTTTTAGAAGTAATGAAAAGAAGTATAAGAAGTATGAAGCTTTTGTGTAAGCTTCTTCCTCCTTATATTTCTTTTTCATGGCTTCCCAAACTAGTTCAACATCATAATTGATTCCTGTTCCGCGATTAGTTTCATTAAAAGGTGCGTTATTCCTGTTCCTCTCTTTAATCATCACTAGATTATGGTTTTAGGGTTTGTTTTCAACTGAGGATGCTCATTTTTTAAGCTTGCTTTGTTTTCTTTCAGGTTAAGGGGATGATACAGGGTGATGATGCTGGTGGAAGCAAGCGTATTATATCAGTTTATAATTTCTAGATCTGGTATAGAATGTTGTTTGAGTTTATCATATTCTATTTACATTGTTTGTTTAACTAACCCTCACTTAAAGTTTGCTGGTGGTAGCAAGCGTATTATATGAGTTTATAATATCTGGATCTGGTATAGAATTTTGTTTGAGTTTATTATATTCTATGTAGATTGTTTGTTTCACTAACCCTCACTTAAAATACATTCAGTTAATTTGACATAGATACTTATAATCTGCAAATTAAGTTGTATTTGAAAACCAACTTAAACAAACCAATGTTATTTTCTGATTGCATGCCTCTTATCATTTATCTCACGTTCTTTTATATATAGATTATGGTATAATGATCTGGCTCCTTGGATGCATCGCCATCTTCCAATATAGTTAAATCAAAGATGAGGCTCGAAGGAGTCAGATCAATAAACCACAATATATGTAAAAGAGCGTGAAATACACGATGAGACGAATGCAATCAGAAAACAACATTGGTTTGTTTAAGTTGGTTTTCAAGAACAGTTTAATTTACAGATTATAGACATCTTCATAAAATTTAATCCATGTATATTTATTTAGTGAGGTGTTTGGAAAACAAGCAATCTACATTTAATATAATAAACTTAGGGTACTTACAACAACGGTTATATATTGTAACCGATATCATAAGTAATTTATGTTTTATATAAATTCGTTACTGATGGATTTCGAACCCAGAACCTAAGTGTATGTATCGCAACGGTTTATTATCATAACCGTTGTGATATATGGCGCGTGTCCTGCCTTTCAACAACGGTTTCCAGACCGTTGTAGAAACAGTGAACTTACAACGACAATCTACATAACAACGCCTTTGCCTGCGTCATTATATGTCATTCCCAACCGTTGTTAAATGGGTTTTTTGTAGTAGTGATGGTTAATACCATAAACCATTGTGAATAGTACTTACATTTTATCACGGTTTTTGTTACCAACTTTGGTGATTAGTATTACATATATATAAGTGAAGTTATCAAGTTTCAGCAAAGAATAATCGTCTCTCTCAAAATACAAAACCCTAGCATCTCTCTCTTCTACATGCAGCGAACTCGTCTCTCTTCTTCATCTACAGAACTCGTCTTTCTTCTTTTTCCACGGAACTCGTATTTCTTCTTCATACTTAAAGGTAATCAAGTTCATTATTATTTCTTCTTTATCTTTCTTCTTCTTCTTCTCCTAAAAGGTAATCATGTTATTCAAATGCTTTCTTCCATTTTACTTTGCATGGGTTGTAATATTCATCACTTTTAAAGAACTTTCAAGGTACGTCATTACTCGACCTATTCATTTCATTTGGTGTTACAAAGGGTTTTCATTTGGCATGGTCTTTTTTATTACTTTTTTGCATGATTTTTGTGTTTTTTTGGATTGTCTCTACTTGGATCTCTACTTTTGAAATAGTCAATTCGTGTTTAACAGATTTAAAAATGGGAAAGTAGTTACAATATCTGCTCCAAGTATGACTGTGTTATTCTAAATCTAGTTAACATATTGTTTGTAGGATTATAATGTCATGCTAGTTTATGTTATCAAATCTGGTTAGCATGTTGTTTGTAGGATTACAATGTCATGCTAGTTTATGTTACAAAATTTGGTTAACATGTTGTTTGTAGGATTACAATTTCATGCTAATACATTTTGACTTGTAGGGAAGGTGAATGAAAAAAATTAACTCAAGAAAGAGCATAATATGAGTGTGGTTCACAAATTCTTTGTGTTGCTATGAAGAAAAATTACAAGAAGGATGAAGCAGAAATGAAAGCTGCAAACTTGTGTGAAAGACCCAGAATGACATCCATTCAAATTTAACACAAGTTTTCAACTCTCACTTCAGCTTCATCTCCCTTTCATTGAAGATTCCATTATGAGACAAGTATATCATTTATTCGTCTTCGTATTCATTATTCATGAATCTTTTCAATAAAATGTACGTTTGCACTACGCCAAAATTGCTTTTTGGCAGCACAACATAGACAACGTTTTTTATCAAAAGCGATGCTATATGTTTAAAAAAACACGCTGAAAAAAAGTGCTGCCTAAAGGCCTACTTTAGATAGCGCTTCCTAAAAGCGTTGTTAAAAGCCATACAAATGTGACACCTTAGAAAGCGCTTTCAGGAAAGCGCTGCTAAAGGCACACTTTAGAAAGCGCTTTTAAAATGCGCTGCTAAAGGCCTTACGTAGGTCACACATTAGAAAGCGCTTTCTGAAAGCGTTGCTATAGAAAATTAAAAAGAAAGCGCTTTTATAGAAAAAGCGCTGCTAAAGCTAATACATAAGAAAGTGCTTTCCAAAAGCGTTGTCTTATGTTATTATTTCATAAATATATATTAAAAAACTTTTCATTGTTTCAGAAGCCCTAATCATTTCTTTTCTTTATCCCTCTCTCTCGCGACTTCTCTCTCCCCCGTGTCTCCCTCTCTCTCGCGACTTCTCCCTCCCACTATTCGTCTTCTTTGACCGACGTTCCTCTGTCTGTCTTCTCCAACCGGCACTGTTCATTTGTTCGTATCTCCATCTTCTCCGACCGGCACTGTTCATCATCTTTTCTTGAGGGTTTGTTCTTAAGCATCTTGTTTTGTTTTTGTTTTGTTTTTAGTTTGAATGTGTTAGTTTGAATGTAGTTTGACTGATCCCTCTTTCCTCTAAAAAAGGCGTGCAAAAACAGGTTAGGTTGAATGTTGTTTGACTGACCCCCCCTTTCCTCTAGAAACGGCGTGCAAAAACAGGTTAGTTTGAATGTTGTTTGAATTTGATTTTGAAATTTTTGTTGTAGATTAGTTTTGATTTTGAAATTGTTGTTGTAGATTAGTTTTAACAAAACAAGTTTCAATGACATAGGAAGTGTCGTAGAGTGGGTGGTTGTGTCTTTCCAAGGGTGATTTCACGTCTTTCAACGTCCTACTTCTTGAAGGCGACACAGGACTTGTTCTTTATATATTTACGGCCATTTTGCTCTTTTGTATACGACCTGCGCAATACTTTAACATGAACACTTTCTCAAAAAACTTTGCGGCCAAGAAGGTGACCGAGAAAATGAAGAAGGACGGTCCAAATGTTGCAATATCTGCTGCATCATCAATCGGAGCAACCTTGTCCGGGAAGAAATCAGTGACAAAGATGAAATCCCTCACAAAAGACCGCGCTCCGAAACGTGATTTTGGTGCAGATGTTGATGAGGACTGGGATGAAGACTGGTTCAATTTTCTTCATTCAGGAGGCTGGAGAGAGAGCGATTAGCTTCTAGAGGGGAAGCTGCATTTGGTGTTGTTTTGATTGTCCCGTTATATGGTTGTTTTGTGGTTGTTATTTTGTTGTTTTTTATTGTCTCTTTTTAATTGTATTGTACAATGTTTTGGCTCATCTGAGGCATTTTATATAATATGTCGTTTTTCCTCCTGCAAGGAATTACCCTTTTATGTACCAAGCGTTATTTTTTTGCCTTTTTGTTTTCTGAGACTTTATATTAGCTCAACACTCAGACGCACACAAGAAGCCCCACTTTAGAAAGCATAAAAGGCCAGAAAAAGTGCTGCTAAAGACCCACTTTAGACAGCGTTTTTCCATAAAAAGCACTGCTAAAGGCCTACTTTAGAAAGCGTTTTTCTAGAAAAAACGCTGCTAAAGGCCTACATAAGGCAGCGCTTTTGCATAAAACAAAAGCGTTGTCTTTACCTATAGCAGCGCCACCTTAGGCAGCGCTTTTAAGCGATGTTAAAAGCTAAAAAAAGCGTTGTATTTTCCCTTCCGTGGCATAGTGTTGTGAAACATGTTATGAGTTGATATGTTGTTGTTGTTTAAAATGTTTGTCAGTTGAGTTTATTATATCGTATGTAGATTGCTTGTTTCACTAACCTCTCACAAAACATGCATTCATTTAAATTTATTAAGAAAATGATAATCTAAAAATTAAGTTATATATGAAAACCAACTTAGATAAATCAATTTTTTTCGATTCAAAGTGGTTTAAAACCCTAGATTCTTGATTCAATTACACATTAGGGAACAATGTTTACAATAGAATTTCAACCACACCAATTTCTCCCTCTGATCTGGATTATTAGGGATTGATGAAGAAGTGATTACTACACTACTACAAAACGCGTAAACAACAACGCCAGGTTCACCAGGAAGAAATATACACCGTTGTAATAAATTAAATTTTCGCGCCCAGTCAGTAGCTGGATATAAGAACAGTGATTTAATGACGGTTGTCTTTGAAAACCGTGGTAATAAATTATGTGTGACAAGCTTCGATTCTCAGCAACATTATTTTTTCCATTTTTCAGAGTACATTAAGCGTGTGTCACTTAAGTCCTTTAAATAAAAAATAAAATATATATTATTTTACAACGGTTAGTTTAAACAACCATTGTTATACGCTTATGTCACTTATGTGAATTAGTAAAAAAATAAAATTTTAAATGATTTTACAACGGTGGAGAAAGTCAACCGTTGTTAGAGGACTCACATTTCCAATACGGTTGAGTAACACAACCGAGAGCGTATGGTATGAGAGTACGATATTCTTCAACATCTTCATTTTTTTTTCTTTGTGTATGTTCTATAGGCTCAAGTCAGTATGAGACTACATGATTCATATGCTTTAAAGAAATAAGAATATAATAAAAAATGAATGAGGAAGATGAAGAATCAGCAATGGTTTTTGAATTAAAGAAATAATAATGACTTTCAACTAAAACGATTAGATTTTCAATGTAAAGAGAAGATGAAGAATCAGAGAAATCATTATAAATACGTTATTCCTCTTCTTACCATCCCACAAGCAGCCTCATTGAAGAGAATTAATCAAAATGAATTCCAATAATGCAGTTCAAGAAGTCCAACAAACTGTAGATGTTCAAGAAGAAGTTGTCCAAGAAGTCTAACAAACTGCGTGTGTGGTTAAAGATGCTGATGTTCAAGAAGTTGCCAAGGTCGTAGATGTCCAAGAAGAAGTCCAGGTCGCAGAGGCTTCAGAGGTCCAACCAGTTTTCTAGCCCGAACAAGCTGTACAGACCCAACAGGCGGTCGCCTTGCAAGAAATACGAGCCAGGAGGAGAAGAAGGAGGTCAAGAAGAAAGAGAAGAATGACATTTATTTTCGATTCAGATGATGAAGACGAAGCACCGTTTGGTTGGAGTAATTTTATGTCAGCTAGGGCATTTAGATTTGATATTTAAAATTTAAAAGTGTCTCTGTTATCTTCAATATTCAAGATTTTAATTTTGTTATTTTAAATATAAACTTGCATTTTGTTGGAGTTTACTAATTTATATGAAACTTGCATTTTGCTGTCTTATTCTTATTAAAAATATTTACATATGTGGTAAACTCATTACATAACCTTGAATATATGAACTTTAATGAAAACTTTATCACATATGTGGTAAACTCATCACATAACCTTAAATGAAAAATATATGAACCCAAGTCACCACGGTTCTACCAAAACTGTGGTGATATCTCTAAACTCAGGCGCTAACTCTATATTATATTTTTTAATTAAAAATTGTATATAGTATAATAACGGTTGTAAGTATAAATGATATGATAGGCACTCCTTTCTTTTTTATTTATCACTACGGTTATTATATGTAACTATCGTTATATAGTTTGCTATTATTTTAAAATATAAATTATAATTACGGTTGTAGTTAACAACCGTAACGAAAAGTGATAGTTTTTAATATATAAACAAAACTATATGTGACCTACTTCATATCTGTCGTTTCTCTCTAAAGAAAACCCCAACACAACCCTCTCCTCTCATGAATCTTAACCAAAATCTGACGGGAGCAATGTCCGGCGCAAACTCCTACGGCGGCGAAGATGGTATTTTCTCCTGCTCTCTTCTTTCTAACATTATTGTTTTAGGTTTTGGCTTTAGGATGTTGTGGAAAACATTATGTTAATGATGTTTTAGGGTTAAGTTTGATTTTTGTTGTCTTTCCTTGTAGATACATGGTGATGGTGGTGGTAGCAAGCGTATACTATGGTGAAATTTCATATGGTTTTTGAAGCAATAAAGAAAAATATAAGAAGTATGAAGTTGTTGTATAAACTTCATCCACCTTATATTTCTTCTTCATGGCATCAAAAATTGGATGAACTTGATATTATATATATATATATATATATATATATATATATATATATATATATATCTTGATTTGCTAGAGTTCCACGATTATTTTCAATAAGAGGTGCATTATTGACTCAATGTATATTGGTTTTTTACAGTCCCACTTGGGGTTTTGTTGCTTAAATAATGTATCTTTTATTTATTGTGTTGCATGTTGTTTTCTTGTATGTTGTTGTTGACAAATGTTCTTAAAACAAGAACAAAACATTGCTAAGTTTAGTTTATTATATACTATCTATATATTGTTTGTTTCACTTACCTTTTAATGAAATGCAATTATTTATATTAACATAGAAACTTATATTCTAAAAATTAAGATGTATTTGAAAACCAACCTATATCAATCAATGTTTTTCGAATCGCATCCGTTTCATTCAGCACATTTTATGTTCCTTAACACATAATATATGGTTTAATGGTCTGTTTGCTTCAATTCATCGATATAATTTACAATCACGTTGATAAGCGACAATGATGAGGTAAACTATAATAAAAGATATCGATGAGTAGAGGTAATCAGACCATTGAATCGTATATTATGTGTTAAAAAACATAAAATGTGCTGAATGAGACTGATGTAATTCGAAAAAATTGGTGTGTTTAAGTTGGTTTTCAAGAATATTTTAATTTTTAGATTATATATTTCTTTGCCAATTTGAATGGTTGTATTTCTTTAAATAGGTGTATGGTAAACCAAGCAATATACATTTGTATAATAAACTATGGGTACTTTCCACGACGGTTGTCTACAACAACCGCCATCTAATGTAATTAATTTCCTGCTGGGTTTCGAACCCAGTACCCTATGTATCACAACGGTTGTTAAGAATAACGGTTGTGATATACCGCACGCTTTTCAGAATACAACAATGGTCTCAGGGTCATGATTATAAGTAGCGTATTTACCACAACACTCTACATAACAACGCCTTGATCTGCGTTATTACATGTATTTTTCAACCGTTGTTAAATGGGTTTTACGTAGTAGTGCTTGTATGCTATTTATAAGAAAACTAAACTATATATTTTAACTAACATACTAAACTAGTGGCCCAACAGACTGGCTCAATTCAACATGCTAACTTAAACAACAAGCTAATTATGACATATGCATGCAAGAATTGACTTCAACTATGACACGCACATCTTCGACTATTTCAAAACTATGAAGCTATCCCTGTCAAGGCTAGAGTTCAATCCAAATACAACAAATATCCACCTTGGATCAAACTCTAAACCAACAAGGGAACAAACTAGCTTTCATCATGCAACTTTATCATTTGCATACAGTGGAAGAACTTGTTACTTGGCAACGTCTGGTGATCATATCAGCAACATTGTCATCATCAAAACCTTCAGCACTTGGACTTCTCCACACTCGATTGTCTCTATAATGAAATAAATCCTCACATCGATGCGCTTGGTTCGCTTATGATAAGCCGAATTATTCGACATGTGTATTGCATTTTGATAGTAAAAGTGCAATACACCTGTCAAAGAATTCATCCTATCATGAGCGAACCAAGCACATCAATGTGAGGCTGCATTTTGTCAGAGAGATAATCGAGCTTGGAGAAGTTCAAGTGCTGAAGGTTTCGACTGATGAAAATGTTGCTGGTATGATCACCAAGACATTGACAAGTAGCAAGTTTTTCCACTTTATGTAGTTGATAAAGTTGCATGATGAACGCTAGCTTGTTCCTTGTTAATATAGAGTTTGTTCCAAGGTGGAGATTTGTGGTATTTGGATTAAACTCTAGTCTCGACAGGGATAACTTCATTATTCGACAAAGGTTTAGCATGTAGTTGAAGTCTGTTCATATGTTGATATTGTATGTTGTAGTCGATGTATGCTCAAGCATGCAATAGTTAAAGTGCTAGGATTGTTAACATGTCGAATTGGGCCTTTCTTTTAAGCCCAAATTGTTAAGTTAGTTTGTAGCCTAAGTTAGCCTAGTATTCTATAAATATACTAGTTCTCTCAGGTTGTTGAGTTAGGTTAATTGTTGTTATTCACTTGTAAACTTTGGACCCTTATTGAGTAAGTGAATGATAAAGCAGTTTTAACCAATTCTAGTTCTTCTTCTTCCTTCTTCTCTCTCTTTCGTAAAACCTAATAGGGTTTCTTGTGTTTGTTCAAGAAACTCAATCCATCTTATATTTTGATTTGTTGTTGACGACATCAATTCATAATAGACTGTAATGTGTAAATTCTCATGATAAGTGTAAGGGTGGTTGTTGATGTTATATAGATGTTTTTTTGCTTTGATTTTCAAATTTTTGGAGGTATAAATGTACTTCGGTATTGTCAACGTTTGAGCTAACTTTTGAAATAAGATTCAAACTCATTTAACATGGTATCAAAATCAGGTTAAGTAGTGCAATGTGAAAATTAAACTCAGGCACACTCTAGACAAGAGGGTGAATGTTGAAGGTGTTTGTAGTCTCACAGTAATTAGATTTCCGGATTCTTAAATGTATAAACTCTTTTTACAACTTTTTCCTTTAAATTATTTTTGGGATGGTAGTCAATCATATTTAACATAAATCATCTTCCTCTCCAATGTTTCTTTGATATTGATTGTTAATTTACTCTAGGCATATATTTTAAAACTATTTTAGTTTGAATTTATTATAACAACAATCAATATATAAGATTAAAGAGAAACAAAAGTTAAAGATAATGAACACAATTGATATTTGTTAACACAGTTTCGGAAAATGGTGCATACGTCTCCAATTATAGAGCAGATATAATGCCATTAGTTTCTATCTAATAATTAGGGTTTATTAATGGGTTACATTATTACAAGCAATATATATAATACTAAGGTCTAATTTACAATAATACCCCTGAAGTCCCTAAACGCCCCAATTACCTACCCATAAAAATCTCCACAATGTGAGCCATACTCAACAATACCCATAATAATTTCTACAATATAGGTCATACTCAATATTCTCCACCTTGAAGAATATCAAACACTTATGAATATTTCTTGCAAGACAGTTACATAATGGCAACTAGGAAGGTACACCTTTAATATAAAATTTAAATAATATTTATTTTCATAATTAAATATTTTAAAAAAATTATTATATGACCAAAATTCAAGGTCAGTTGCTCAATGTATTTATTAGGGGTGCATTTTTATAATTAGCCTTGAGCCTCTAAAAAGTCAGGACCGACCATGCCTCTTACATAACATTGAGAAGCATGTAACAAGTTCAAGCAATGTCTGAACTTATCACTGATAACTGACATGGTTAACATATCAGCTGCATTCCTTGAAGTATGAAACTTTTGAGGTGATATTTTTCCAAATGCAAGTAACTCTCTGATTTTGTGAAACCTCGCATTAATATGCTTAATCTTGGAGTGATGCATATGATTGTTTGCCAAATAAATGAAATTATCTCTATCAAAATGCAACCATACTCCACTTACTCAACACCTAATTTTATCATTATTCATATAAACCATAAGATTTCTTTGGTAGTTTTACCTTTAGCCATGTACTCTACTTCAGTTGTCGACATAAACACTATGAAATGAATCAATGATTTCTAACAAATATGTCCTCATGCTAAAGTAAATACATACCATGTTGTAGACCTCTCATCATCTATATCACTAGCATAATCTGAATCAACATATCCTAAAATTGAAGGATCATCATGTTCATTGCTAAACATGATACCATGAATCGTTATACCATTTAAGTAGCCTCTAAAGCATATGTTGGTATCATATGCACTTCTTACTAACTCGGGAGATCCTTCCACCCATATAATGACTAATTATTCACCATGTTGTAACCTTGCAAGAAAAATCATATGTGAAAGTCTCAAAATACACGGAACCACCCATACAAATCTCTTTGGTAGGCCCACACATCTGAATGCACATAGTCTAAAATTCCCTTTATTTTGTATTTTACAGCCTTAAACCAAACATGGTCTTATTTTCCAAGTACACAATACTTGCACAAATCCATCTTGCAACTACGAACACCCTTCAATAGATTTATCTTATAAATTTCCTTCATCCCATTCTCACTGACATGATCTTGACGCATATACTATAGTTTGGTTGATGTAACACCCCAAAATTTGCTCTTTTGTTTTGAAGCTAACTGGCTTATGTTTCTTTGAATTTCTTGAATTAGCATTGGTGCATGGAATTGGTTCTTAGCATGGGATCAAGGTACTTGGTTCATCTCAAAGGAGTCTTAAGCCTCAAGGTGTTTTGTGGAGGTCATCATATCTTCATAAGATCAAGAATGGCAAAGGATTTCAAGTGAATCTTTCCCTCCTAACCAGAGGGACCAAATTAGGGTTCTTGGGTTCAAAGAGCTTCTTGAGAAAACTTTGTGGATTCAAGCATGCTCTCATGGGTTCCATATGCTCACAAACACTCATAGAGGAAGGCTTGGCCAGTGGTTCATTGTGGAGGATGTTCAGTGGATCAGTTGCTTGTGAACCAAGAAAAGTCAACTGTAAGGAGGAAAGTCAACCATGAAATTTTGAGGTCCTCTTCATGATTTTTAAGGTCTTATGCCCTCATATGGTCCTCAAATGTCAAGATTCATGTCATTCATCAAGAATCAAGAGTTTGTGCAAAAGTTACTATTTTTGGAAAATGACCTATAATGTGAAACTTCCATTTTTAGCAACTTTTCAAACCATCTTCAACTTGACTTTTCATCATCAAAGAAGCTTCAAATGATTTTTCCTCAAACATGAAAGTTGAAGATTTCTTTCTCCCCTTTCCAAAAAGTACTAGACCGTCTCCATACCATTTGTGAAACTCAAGATATGACCAAAAGAAGGCAAGGTGCTTTTTAAAGTTTTCACATGTATCCATTTTTCCACCTTTTGCATTTTGGTTCAAAATGACTTGTAATTGGTTCTAATGCTTCAAGTCACATTACAACATTCAAGTACACTCCATGAGGACCATTTTTGACCCTTGAATCACTCCAATCCGTGCCATGTACTTCATGTATTTCACAAAATGCATTTTTGCAAGATGAATCAAATATCATGAATTAAGCATCCACAAAGCCCAAACCCAATTCCATTGTGATCAGCAAGTAAAATGGAGATGAATCATACTTATTTCATGACCAATGCACGTGTGAACAAGGGTGTGCATCACAAGTTGCATTTTTGCAAATCACTTTGGATAGCCTTAATCAAGGGATTAACAAAACCCTAATCATGCTCAGAGGTCTAACCAAGTGTATATAAGGAGACTCACACGTTCATTCACAGCTCATGCACCCTCATTTGCTCAGAATTCCATTTTTCACTCAAACTTTCTCTCCTTCGAAACACTCTCCTCACAAGGGTTTCTGAAGATTTCTTTCCATATTCTTGATCTACACACTCCATAGAACAAGAATCAACCATTGTTTGAAGCTCTAAGCAAGGTTTTCACCATATACAAATTTGAGGTGCTCACTTTCAAAATCCAAGATCCAGCTTGATTCAAGTCTCTAGTTGCATTTATTTTGCAATCAGAGGTCCTAAGGAATAGATCTGCAGCTTTCTGAAGGATTTCTTGGTGTATTTTAAGCTCTACAAGTTTCAGGTTAGTGTGATTTTCTTGATCCTAGAACTTGATTTTCTTGTGTGCATATTGTTCTCCATGCTTTGCTGATCATCCTGATGTGTTTTGTTTTGATTTTGGACGTGTATCATGGCGGTATTACGGATCTGAAGTTTTTAGATCCAACCTTTTTGTCTTCGATTTGGTTTATATGTGTATGATCTGTTGAAATGAAGGTGATATTCACGATCCTTGTTGAAATCTGAGTGGAATGGTGTACTTGCTTGCAATTTCTGGAAATTTTGAAGTACAGGTCGCCGGTGAAGACGACCGGAGCTAGGGCTCCGGCGTCTGGTTCACTTTTCAGGTCACCTGAAGTTGGAGGTAGAAGATGAAATTTGGACCGTTGGTGGTCCAGATCTGGTGGTTCGTGTTTAGCCACGTCATTTAAAATCTTCTCTTATTTTATTGATTGTGTGTTTTCATTCCATGGTTATTATTGTGTACACACAGATCTGACTCTTGATCTTGCATGATTTGGTGATTTGTTGACTTGATCTGGTGCGTTAGATTGATCTGATGGTATTGATTGTGCCAACGCATTAAAATCCCATGTGTTATTCACGTGTTTTGTTTTTAATTTCTAAATGATGTTATGTATTCGCGTGTACCTTGGCTATCATGAACTCTTGATCCTGACCATTGATTTGTTTACTTTGATTTTGTTGATTGATTGTGGCATGCTGGATTGATCCAAGGGCAATGATTGAGTCAATCTGGTTGACTCTGAGCCTTCATAAGAAGCACTTTGGGCTTCTTTGCTATTGGCACCCCCTCCTTTGGTCCAGCCCAATTTTTAACGTGATTTTCTTGCTTGTTGCACCCCTGGCTTGTTTTATTTTCTTTTTATTTTATTTAATTGCTTCATTCTCATTTTTATTTTTTAAAATTAGTTTTATGCATTTAAAAATAACCAAAAAAATAATGAAGCATCTTTGGAGTTTTATAAAATTTTGTCAAAATTTATTTTCCATTTTTATTTTATTTTGTGCCTCTGAATTAATTGTTTGGTTAATTTTCTTTGTGAATTGTTTCAATTGTGCACACCTTGCCTTGTTGATTTTTGTTCTCATCATTGGTGTATGATTTGCATCCCATTCTTTTTGTATATTTCAAAGGACATATTGAGGTCCTTAAAACATTTTTCTCATATTTTTAAACTCATTTCATATTGCATTTTAGTCCCTTTATTTGTGCATTGTTCTTCTTTGTTCTTATGCAACTCTGAAGCATTGTTTGAGGTGCTTAACTTGTGATTTCTTGTGTGATATTTTGGCATGTTGCTAGCTTCTGACCTAGGTCACTTGGGTTTTAATTCCACAATTTTTGAATGTCATTTGATATATGTTTGATTATTTGTGCTTAAGTGAATTATGCATGATCATCTCTTGACATCTCTTAACCCTAATTGCTTTGCCATGCTTGTTTGATTGAGTTTCTTTGTGATTCTTTGCATGAATATTTGATATGATGCTTACCTCTGGTTGAGGTCCCTTGTGACCAAATTTTTGCAATTTGTGGATCATGTTTGGGTATGCTTTAAGTGCTTGTACTTTGACCTCCTTTTGTGGACTTTCTTTGGTGCATAATGTTTCATGTTTTGATCTTCTCTTGCACATGAGAATTGTTGATGATGGTATGATCTTGATTCTGACTTGCTTTCATATTCATCTTATTTTTCTCATTTCATCTTGATATGAAGTTCCTTGGTGCTTAATTGTGCATTTCATATAAGTATGCTTGCATTCTTTCATGATTACCTTTGCATGCTTACTTGAGATGTTTTGCATGATCTTTGAGACTTGTTTATTGATGTAAGTTGGATATACTTGATATGATGTGCTTGCTGCCCTATCTTGTTTCTTATCTCATCCTTCTCTTTCTCATTCTTCTATTTCACTCTCTTCCTCCCATGAATCTCAAGACTTGTTTAAGTCTTGGATTCTCTCCCTTTAGAGCTACCTAGTCCAACTTAATTTTTGATTAAGCTTGGAGTAGGATTAGCATTAGGTTTTAGGTAGTCATCTCTCCTAAGCCTCACTATCCTTAGGTCACCCATGCATGATAACATTAGGACTCTTAGTTTCCCTTTAGAGTTTCCTTTGGGTCTTCTCTCTTCTCATCTCAAAACTTCTTGAAAACACTTAATAAAGATAAAGTGTATTGCGCACGAGCCTTAAGCGTGGGGAATGAGAAATGAGGGGCTTCCTCTCATCTTTCTAGAGTGCTTAGCGGGCGTCCTGTCTTGGGACAATTCGTTAAGTATTCGTCCCTGTGCCCTAGACTTTGGTGCAATGCAAGTTATGAACCAACTTAAGAAAACACTTTTGTCTAAAAAACACAAAACAAATTCAAATCTTTTTATCCTTCGGGATTGTTGGGTTTCAAATTTCATTTTCAGAAAGAGCTCGTCGCTCACCTAAAAAAACACTTACCCATTCGTGGTCGTACCCACGAACTACATTAGCTCTGATTCCTCTCTCTCGTCTGATTGAGGATATGTAGGCACAAGACAGCGATTATCTTGGCGAGCAACCTTCCCCCACAGTTCCCGTCCGAACTACGTTGACTCTGACTTTCCACTTGCATTGAGGGAGTACGTAGGCCTAGGACATCGAATATGTCCTACCGAGTCCGTCTTAGTCACCCCCATCCCCGTTTTCTTTTGCAGCCATAGATAGTAGGACAGCTCACCCTCCGTTTAGACAACAAGCGTGGATCCCATCGAGTACGATGGATGCGTGGGGTGCTAACACCTGCCCCTCGCATAACCGACTCCCGAACCTGGACTATGGTTGCGATGACCATGTTTTTCCCCCTTTCTCTTCAGGTTTATGCAGTGTTTCCTTTCCCTCTCTCGGGATAAATACACATTGCTGGAGACTCTGTGTTTTCCGCGCCACTCTCGCGTTTGTACCGTTGGATGCGAATCTTTTGGGAGCGACAGTTGCATAATCAAAAAACTCAACTGATACAATATCACCTACAAGAGTGCTCCTCAAAAGTTTATAGATGTTATATGCAATCCTCTTTGCTCACATCATAGTTAATACATCATTTCTAACCTTCATAATGTACCTATCTCCATTAGACATGTATGAGAAACCATTTGCATATAGAATAAATACGAAAATCAAGTTCTTCGTCAATTATAAAATATACCTAACATTGCTCAATGTTCGCATGCCATCATCATCCCTGGCAACTTAAATTTGTCTCATTATAGTGATAGTACATGATTTATCATCTTGATAAATAAATTAAAAATATACCTAACCTGAATGTAGTGAACCATTCCTAGTGTGAAGTCATGTGGTTAGAAAAACCAGAGTCAAGATTCCACACATCTATGAACTTGTTGGATGAAACACGCAATGTATCCGCTTCATTGTCATAATCATCGGTGTGAACCATATTTGTAGAACTAGATGACCCCTGCTTTCTGGTTGGACAGTCTTTCATCCAATGTCCAAACTATTTACAACTAAGGCAATATATTGTTATCTTATTCTTGGATTTAGAACTATTTTTTTAGAACCTTCATTACTCTTGTCCCGTCCATGATCCTGGCCCCTTTTAACATACAGACCTTCACCTTGAGTTCCCCCTCTATACTTTATCTCAATCAGACAAAAGTATAACAGTAATCACATCAAGACTAACAGTGTATTTCCCGTAGCTAGGTAAGAGTAGTCACCAAGTTGTCAAAAGAACCTGGTAACGAGCACAACAAGATAATCCCCCTATCTTCATCATAAATCTTCACCTTTAGCCTCACCAGATTAGTGATTAAATTGATGAAGACGTTGACATATTATTGTAAATCAGATACTTCCTGCATCTTTAGATTGTATAGTCATTCCTTTTCGCGAACAATTTGTTCATTATCCTCTTTGACGTATATTAACTCTCCAAATTTGTCCCAAACCTCCTTTGGAGTTGTCAGGTCCAAGATATGTTAATCACTCTTGTGGCATTCTCCTTCATATCTTCCCAATCGATATCCTCTATGCCGGCCGGTTTCATCTCATGCAACGCCTTCTATAAACTTTGTTAAGCCAACAATTTCTTAACCCTCATTTGTCATAATCCAAAATTACATGTCCCGTCAAACATGACTCTAATACCAATTATTAGAATATCAACTAGTTTAAAAGATTAAAGAGAAACAAAAGTAAAAGACAATAGACACGATCGATCTTTGTTAACGCAATTCGATCAATAGTGTCTACCTCTACAACTATATATATATATATATATATATATATATATATATATATATATATATATATATATCCATAATACGAGTCATATTCAACAATATTCATAATAATCTCTATAATATGAGTCATTTTCATCATAATTTTTATTTGCATAAATGATTTATTTTTAATTAAAATAGTTACTTATTTGCAAAAAGTGTTTATTTTTAATTACAATAATTATTTATTTTAATTTAGTTTTAATTGTTATTACTATTTATCTTACTATTATAGAATTCACAATACTAATCACACAAAGATAAATTATTCATTCAATAAAAAATCTTAGAAGCCTTATTTTTGGGAGGTTCCTTATCACACCACCCAAGTTTCTTATACACCACATGAAATTTCGTTTTTGCCCCCGGATTTCGAATGTGCACATCCGGACGCACCGTTTTTTTTAAAAACGTTGATGTGTTCCGGATGTGCACATCCGGAAATATAGTATAACTTTATTTTTTAAAATTCCTGATCTGCAGATCCGGAAAATAACATAACTTTATTTTTTTTTTAAATCGGTTTTGTCGGTTGGTCGCATACGTTAATATATCATCACAAGTTAATATACATTCGAATGAGGGGATGGAGAAGGTCTTGACAACATGATGAAGATCTTGAGTCAAGGGATTAGGTTTCCCGCCAATAGAAAACTTTGTTCTTCGTATCTCTCCAACAGAAAACTTTGTTCTTCGTATCTCTTCAATGTGTTGTTTCGGTGTAGCCATTAATCTTCAGTCAATGTCAATGAGGGGAGGGAGAAGGTCTTGACAGCATGATGAAGATCTTGAGTCAAGGGATTAGGTTTCCCGTCAATAGAAAACTTTGTTCTTCGTATCTCTTCAATGTGTTGTTTCGGTGTAGCCATTAATCTTCAGTCAATGTCAATGAGGGGAGGGAGAAGATCTTGACAGCATGATGAAGATCTTGAGTCAAGGGATTAGGTTTCCCGCCAATAAAAAACTTTGTTCTTCGTATCTCTTCAATGTGTTGTTTCGGTGTAGTCATTAATCTTCAGTCAATGTCAATGAGGGGAGGGAGAAGATCTTGACAGCATGATGAAGATCTTAGCCATTAATCTTCAGTCAATGTCAATGAAGTAAACATGCATTACAGAGTGAAACGTTGATGAATAAAAAAAAGTTTGTATGCATAAAAAAATGCATTATTATTTACCTGTAAGGGCACAGAGCACCGAAAAGACTGAGCTTTGTGGAGAAGAAAGGTTAAGAATGAGAGTAGTTACTAACTTACACGATACAAGAAAAGTGTTTGAATGCATAAATAATTCATTACTATTTACCATTTTGGTTTTCAGGGAGTGGCGTGTGGCTTTCTATAAATCAACTGGGTTTAAGCCTAAAAGGATTATATTTTACAGGTTCGAAGATTGTAGGACAAATGAAGATCAATAGTAAAATATTACTTCTTGGACGTTATCCAAGATAAATGGCAGCAGATTCGACACAAAGTTGGAGGTACTCCTATTACCACTTGCAGAACCAGAATCAGAATTTTCGACTTCACTTATGTAGTATCGAGCGCGGAAAGCTATCAAGTGTTCCCCGGTTTTAAAGCAAAATCTGACTGAACTGACCCTCACTTACTCCATATACATAAATATACATCAACATGTATCAATTTAACACCACGCTCGATACTACATAAGTAAAGTCGAAAATTCTGATTCTGGTTCTGCAAGTGGTAATAGAAGTACCACCAACTTTGTGTCGACTCTGCTGCCATTTATCTTGGATAACGTCAATGAAGTAATGTTTTACTGTTGATCTTCATTTGTCCTACAATCTTTGAGGATAGATTTGGGAGTTCGGATATTCACAATGTCTTTTTTGGATATATAACTTATGGTTACAGAGGTCATGTTTGTCACCATAGGTGGATGACCGTTATTTTGTTTAAATATGGGTTAGAACTACTAGACAGCTTTTGGATACGGAACAAGTGGTCATCATGCGTTTTGAATCTTGATAAATATTTTGAAGTTATCATTAAAGGATGTCTGCCATATTCGTTCCTCTAACCTTCTGTTAAAATACATATTATTATTATTTCTTAAAATAAATATATCTTTTAAGTTTCAGTCATTTTTTCGGATGTGCACATCCGGATTACGCGTAACTTGTCATTCCGGATTTGCACATCCGGAACAAACCGAATGTGCACATCCAGAATTGGGGGACAAAAACGAAATTTCACGTGATGTATAAGAAACATGAGTGGTGTGTTAAGAAACTCTCTATTTTTTTTAGCCATTGAGCTCAACCGGAGTTGATTGTGCAATAATGTAGCTAGCATATTATAAAAACATTAAACATAAAAGTCAAACATTTGTTACATTAATCATTAATTTCTCCCTAATGAGAAATTAGTTGGGTTATTATCATAAAACAAAACTCCCTCAATTAATTAATATTATTTATTTTCTTCTTTGTTCTTATTTACCAACTTGGGTAGGGCGTGTTAAAGACACTATATAGGAAACTGTATCAAATTAAAAAAAGTAGTAAAAACCAAACAGAAAGGTCTTCAAAATTCTAATATTTTTTAGAACAAGCACCACTCATTGACCTTTGTTTTTTAATTTAATATTCCAACTTTTAATTATTTTAATCAATGAGCAAGAAATATAACAAGAAGAAACCATCAAATTCAAAAAGCACTTGGCTCCCAAATTTATAAACATTAATATCTTTATCAAAGAATAGTCTCTGATCTTTGGGGAAAACATATCATACTTTCTTCTTGTCTTTCTCCTTACCTAAGAATCTTTGTATTGACGTTCTAGTTATTTTTCATATTAAAAAAATAAATGTGTGTATTGGGAAAAAAGAATAGTACATTTCATTATCAAGAAGACTAATAAAAGTTAGTAAAAACAGTTTTGATCCGAGGATAACCATGAAGAGCATTAACCAAAAATTATCTATATAATCTTAACATTGTTAGGGGAGATTTTTTCACTAGGGAGCATTGATCATTGTGGAACCTCATGTGATTTGGAGCAACACCTTTGTGAGAGACACACCACATATCCACCCAAAACCCTAAGGTAATAGGTGGGTGGGTTCTCTCACTTATAAATGCTCAAATCTCCACAATTCTAACCAATGTGGGACTATTACCCACACTACTCTACTCACACTTGCAACATTCTTAACACTCCCCCTCAAGTGTGAGTTCACAATGCTCCCCCTCAAGTGGAAGCTCTTCTTCCACACACTTGTATTACCGTTATACAAGTAAGTCGGTCCCTTTCTCGAACCAAAGGCTCATGATACCATATGTTAGGAGAGATTTTTTTTTTTTTTTTTTTTTAGTGATGAATTATCAAATTTGGCATTAATTGGAATTGGGAATACATCAAAGTATTTATACACTTGAGAGAATACAACAAAAACTAAAAATTACAACTAAAGTGCACATGTTGTTAAAACTGTTATTTTTGGATAACTAACAGCTGTAATCGATTAGCAACAATCCTGCTAATCGATTAGCAGTTGCAAAACTTCCAAAAATACAGCTTTTAACATCTTTCAACACACCACCTCACTTTAGTTGCTCCAAGTCCATCATGCTTAAGCTCTTCAACAGTCTCTTGAACACCTCATTTGTCACACCCTTGGTCAACAAATCCGCAACTTGGTCCTCGCTTCGGCAATAGCTCAATCTAAGCTTTCCATCACCGACCAATTCTCTCAGTAATGAAACCGCATCTCAATATGCTTGCTCCTTCCGTGTGCAATCGGATTCTTCGCAAGATTTATCGCGGAGACATTATCCACAAACAGTGTGGTGGCATCATCATCACCACATCCCAATTCCTTCATAAGATTCACTAACCACATAGCTTGGCAAGCACTCAATGATGCCGCAATGTACTCGGCCTCACAAGAAGAGAGGGCTACAACCGGTTCCTTCTTCGAACACCATGAGATTGGTGTACTACCGAACATAAAGATGTACCCCGCCGTAGATTTCCGATCATCTTTATCTCCGCACCAATTAGAATCGGTGTAGCCAAGTAAAGTACATTTGCGACCCATATCCGATGTGGGAAACAAAATACCACAACCAAGAGTACCCTTCACATATCTAAGGATCCTCTTGACTGCTGCCAAGTGAGACACCTTAGGTCTCTCCATGAATCTACTCGCAATACCGACACTAAAAGCCAAATCCGGTCGAGTATTGCACAAATACCGTAACGATCCAATCAAACTCCGATAAAGTGTTGGATCCACATCATCCTCATCATCACTTTTGGACAGCTGAACTCTAGCCTCACAAGGTGTATTGGAAGCATTACAATGTTCCATTTCACACCTTTTCAAGATATCTAGAGCATACCTTCTTTGATGCATAAGCAGCCCCACTTTTGACTTGTGAAACTCTATGCCAAGAAAATATCTCATGACACCAAGGTCCGTCATCTCAAACTCACTCATGAGCTCCACTTTGAACCTTGAAATACACTTGTCATTGCTGCCCGTAATCAAGAGATCATCAACATACAAGCAAAGTATAATAACACCATCAATAGTATCCGATCTCACATAAACACCATGTTCGGATACACACCGTTTGAAACCGATGTCAATAAGAAAGACGTCTATACGTTTGTTCCAAGCTCTCGGAGCTTGTTTCAAACCATATAACGCCTTGTGTAGCTTGTAGTACTTCTTCTCTTGATTTCTGATCACGAAACCGGGTGGCTGTCCCACATAAACCTCCTCATCAAGAGGACCATTCAAAAATGCAGATTTCACATCCATTTGGTAAATCACCCAATTGTTGTTATGCGCAATTCCAACAACCAAGCGAATAATCTCCAATCTAGCCACCGGTGCGAATACCTCCTCGTAGTCTATCCCCTCACGTTGCAAGAACCCTTTGGCAACTAATCGAGCTTTGTACTTGATTACTTCACCTTTAGGATTTGCTTTGACTTTATAGACCCATCGCACACCAATCGGTTTCTTTCCATGTGGTAAATCGACCAACTCCCAAGTACCATTTTTCTCAATAGATTTCAGCTCCTCTTTCATTGCACATATCCACTTAGGATCACTTAAGGTTTCCTCCTCATTTACTGGTTCGGATTCAGCCATAAGTGCGAAATGAACAAAATCACCATCATTATTCACTTCATTATCTTGGAACCTCTCACAATCTCGGAGTCTATGAGGCAAGGCTCTTTGTCTCACTGGTCTACCTTTGTGAAAGACACACCACATATCCACCCAAAACCCTAAGGTAATAGGTGGGTGGGTTCTCTCACTTATAAATGCTCAAATCTCCACAATTCTAACCAATGTGGGACTATTACCCACACTATGTAGTGAATTGATAAAACAACAGTGCAGAAACAGAAATTGGAAATGTAATTGATACCACTAATTCGATGCAACAATACACTGGGAATTAGAAGTATATAGGACTAAGCCAATTACAATAAGGAAGAAGAGGAATTTAATGACAGATAGAAAGCATAGCAGCTTGGAGAGAGAAGAGAGTCAGGTTTCCACCACTAATATTCCCCCCCAATCATTACCAATCATTGCCCTATTTAACAAAGTGCTCAGTGTATTTTCTGTTAGGGATCTTGGGCCTCATTCCACGTCTTGGATCCTCACAAATTGGATCTGTTGCCACCTGTCCTTTCTCAACATGTGACTTAATTACTGTAGTGACTTCTTTGCCCTTCTCATTCATAATATTACCCCCCCCCCCCCATTAAAACTAACCTTGTCCTCAAGGTTACAGTTAGGGTAATTGTTAGAAAATTCCTCCCAGTTTTCCCATGTTGCTTCAGAGGTAGGTAAACTGGTCCATTTCACCAATACTTGTGGAACTTCTTGACCATGTAACAGTACTGTTCTGCATTGTAGTATGTCTTCTGGCTGTAGGATAGGTCCTGTGTCAGTGGTCAGCAGAGGCAAGGGCAGATATTGACTTGAATGATCTCCCTTGCAAGCTTTCAGATTAACAATGTGGAACACAGGGTGAATCTTAGCCGACGGTGGCAACAATAATTTATAAGCCACCGAGCCTACTTTCTGTATGATGGGAAAAGGACCAAAATACCTAAGTCCAAGTTTCTGATTCTGATGCAAGGCTATGAAGTGTTGTCTATATGGTTGAAGCTTGACCAACACCATATCACCAATTTGAAATTCTGCAAATCTTCTTTTAGAATCAGCATACTTCTTCATTATCTGCTGAGCACGATGCAGATTGGCTTTTACAAGTTGTAAGGTTTGATCTCTTTCAATTAACAAGGATTGTAGGGAGGGTGGTACAGCAATAGCAGAGTCATATTTAAGGAGAATAGGTGGTTCTCTACCATATACCACCTTAAATGGAGTCATACCAATGCTGCATTGATATGCAGTGTTGTACCAATACTCCGCCCAATCAAGTAACTTGGACCACTTTTGAGGTGTTTGACCCACAAAGCATCGTAAATACATCTCAACACACTTGTTGACAGCTTCTGTTTGTCCATCCGATTGTGGGTGGTAAGCTGAGCTCATGGCCAAAGTGGTGCCACTTAATTTAAAAAGATGTCGCCAAAATGAGCTGGTGAACACCTTATCACGGTCAGACACAATACTCTTGGGAAATCCGTGTAATTTCACGACATTGTGTAGAAAGACTTCAGCCACCTTCAAACTAGTGAAGTCGGTTTTCAACGGAGTGAAATGACCGTACTTGGAAAGTCGATCAACAACGACCATGATAACAGTAAATCCATTAGAAGGAGGGAGACCGGTAATGAAATCCATGGAAATATCATCCCAAATCTGCAGGGGAATGGATAATGGCTGTAATAACCCAGCAGGAGCAGCACTAGAAGACTTAGCTTGTTGGCACACCAAGCATTGAGACACAAACAGTCTCACATCACGCGAGAGGGATGGCCATGTGAACTGAGAAGCAATCCTGGCCTTGGTCCGGGCAATACCAGCATGTCCCCCTAACAAAGACGAGTGAAACTCTTGTAAAATCGATTGAATAATGTGAGGAGTCTGAGGTACTACAATCTTGTTGTTCCAATATAACATATTCTATCGGACTTGGTACAAAGGGTCAGCACAAGTACCCTGTAAACATTGAAGTTTGATTTGAGCTAAGGAATTGTCAGAGTTGACAGCAGCAGTAATGGAGCCCAAAAGAGAATTGACCGGGCCTGATGTAGCCATAAAGAAAGAACGGGACAGTGCATCAGCTGCCACATTATCCTTACCTGGCTTATATTCTATAGTGAAATCAAACCCCAAGAATTTATGTAACCATTTCTGCTGTTCAGGGGTCTGAATGGTCTGGTCAGTCAAAGCCTTGAGACTTTGTTGATCAGTGCGGATGATGAATTTGTGGCCCAATATATAGTGTCTGAACTTTGCCATGGCTTCCGTCACCGCATATAATTCCCTCACATACGCTGATTTATGTTGCATAGAAGTACTGAGCTTCTTAGAAAAATACGTAATGGGATGCCTGTCTTGACTAAGAATAGCCCCAACACCAGTACCAGATGCATCAGTTTCCAAAATAAAAGGTTTTGAAAAATCCGGTAGTGCTAAAACTGGCGCGACGGTGATTGCATTTTGAAGAGCTAAGAAGGCTTCAGTAGCTATAGGACTCCACTCGAAGGAATCCTTTTTGAGCAATGTTGTCAACGGTGCAGTTATTGAAGCATAGTTGCGGATGAACCTTCGATAATACCCGGATAAGCCCAAAAACCCTCTGAGTTGTTTGAGATTTTGCGGAACCGGCCAGTCGAGAACAGCCTGCACTTTATCCTTATCCATGTGCACACCTTCATGTGAAATAGTATGGCCCAAATAATCCACCTCTGTGAAGCCAAAACAACATTTAGACCTCTTGGCAAACAAGGTGTGATCGCGCAGAAGCTGTAATACCTCAGTCAGGTGAGCCAAATGAGCTGACCATGTAGGGCTATAGACCAATATATCATCAAAGAAAACTAATACGGATTTTCTTAATTGAGCGTGAAAGACATGATTCATGAGACTTTGGAATGATGTCGGTGCGTTCGAGAGTCCAAACGGCATAACCAACCACTCATAGAGTCCTTGGTGAGTGCGGAATGCTGTTTTTGGGCGATCCTTTGGTTTGACTAGAATCTGGTGGTAACCGGAGCGCAGATCAAGCTTGGAGAAATAGGCAGCACCGTATAATTCGTCCAATAATTCATCGACGGTGGGTATGGGAAAGCTGTCCTTCACAGTGTTGGAATTCAAAGCACGATAGTCCGTACAAAATCGCCACGACCCATCTTTCTTTTTCACAAGTAACACAGGGGATGAAAACGGGCTAATGCTAGGTTGTATAATACCCTGAGTTAACATATCATTGACCATTGTTTCAATTTGTGCCTTTTGACTATGAGGATAACGATAGGGTCTTACTTTCACAGGGTTACTACCTTCCATCAAGGTAATAGCATGGTCCTGGAATCTAACAGGTGGTAAAGACTTTGGTTCCTCAAAAACATCCACAAATTGGTGTAAAATAGCAGCTATGTCAGTAGGTAAATTTTCTAGCAAGGCCTTATCCTGAGGTACAACCTTATCAAACTGAAGGGTAAAAGCAGTCTCAATAGCATCCGTATGGTGGAAACGTTTTATATGATGGAATTGTGCCTGAGTAGGACCCTGAGGTTGCTCCCCAAAAAGGGTCACAAAACTGTCCTTGACATAGAACTTTAATGACAATGCATTATAATCTGCTATATGTGGTCCTAGGGTCTTTAACCAAGGGACACCCAACACTAAATCAGCACCAGAAATAGGCAATAAGTAAGCAGGTATGTGTAATGTGTTGCCCTGAATAGCCACTGGCAAATCTGCAATGTAGCCCATAGCAGTCAACGAATTGCCGTTTCCAACCATCACTTGAAATTGAGCAGTAGATTCGATCGGTAATTGCAAAGTTTGAGCAATTCGAGGCTGGAGAAAATTATCAGAGCTTCCACTATCCAATAACACTATCACTGCAATGCCCTGAATTTACCCTTTGAATCGCATGGTGCCCATACCAGCAGAACCATTCAATGCATTCAAAGACAAATGATGTTCTAACGTCGCAGTAGGATGTGATTCTGGTTCAGTGGTAGTTAAAGGTGACGGTGGGGGTTCCGATTCCTCACCTTCAAGTTGGAATAAGAAATAATGGCGATTGGGACATTTATGGTTAAGAGAAAACCGTTTATCACAATAATAACACAACCCTTTCTCACGGCGGAGTTGCATTTCGGCACGGGTGATATTTTTGATAGGGTGGCTTTTTGTGGTTGGGGTGGTGGGTTTGGGGGTAGGGAGTAACGGTGGTGGTGGTGGTGAATTTTTGGTTGTATTTGTAGGAGAAGGAAAATGATAGGGTTTGGGCTGTGTGGTGTATGGAGGTTTAATATGTGCCGGTGGTGAATATTTGTCTTCAAATAGTCTGGCTAAAGCATATGCTCGCGACAGAGAAAGCGGCATCTGGGCAATGACATCCCGTTTGATATCGGTTTTCAACCCACTGATGAAGCAATCAAGTGTGGCTTCAGGACTCAATCCTTCAGATCTGTTTGCTAACACGGCGAATGCAGAGTAGTAATCGGTGACAGTGGTTTGTTGGGTCAATTTGAAAAGGTTGGGCCTAGCTGCTTCATACGGTGAAGGCCCAAATTCCAATTCCAAAGCCTTAGTGAACAAGGCCCAAGACTGAAAAGGATGGTTGCGGGAGATCATTTGGAACCACGGTACAACGTGCTTTTCCATATGAACGGCTGCGATAGTAAGACGTTGATTGTCCGGTGTATCATAATAATCAAAAAATTGCTCTGCCTTAAAGATCCAATTCATCACGTCGGAACCATCAAAACGAGGGAAATCCAGTTTAATGTGACGAACCTGAAATGGTGGTTGTGTCGGCGGCGGCGGATGATGTGAGCTGCTGCTGGTGGAATTCTGGTTCGCATGGAGAGTGCTAAGTTGATTTTCCACACGCTCAAAACGGGCTTGATCTAAGTGACGATGTTGAGAATACTCGTTATGCCGCCGGTCAGAATCGTCCAGAAGCCGTTGCAGTGCCTTACTGATTTCTGAGATGGAGCTTTCCATGGTTTTCATACGAGTGTTTTCAGCCATGGGGAGGTCAATGAGAGCACCAAATGTAGTGAATTGATAAAACAACAGTGCAGAAACAGAAATTGGAAATGTAATTGATACCACTAATTCGATGCAACAATACACTGGGAATTAGAAGTATATAGGACTAAGCCAATTACAATAAGGAAGAAGAGGAATTTAATGACAGATAGAAAGCATAGCAGCTTGGAGAGAGAAGAGAGTCAGGTTTCCACCACTAATATTCCCCCCCCAATCATTACCAATCATTGCCCTATTTAACAAAGTGCTCAGTGTATTTTCTGTTAGGGATCTTGGGCCTCATTCCACGTCTTGGATCCTCACAAATTGGATCTGTTGCCACCTGTCCTTTCTCAACATGTGACTTAATTACTGTAGTGACTTCTTTGCCCTTCTCATTCATAACACACTACTCTACTCACACTTGCAACATTCTTAACACTCCCCCTCAAGTGTGAGTTCACAATGCTCCCCCTCAAGTGGAAGCTCTTCTTCCACACACTTGTATTACCGTTATACAAGTAAGTCGGTCCCTTTCTCGAACCAGACTCTGATACCATATGTTAGGGGAGATTTTTTCACTAGGGAGCATTGATCATTGTGGAACCTCATTTGATTTGGAGCAACACCTTTGTGAGAGACACACCACATATCCACCCAAAACCCTAAGGTAATAGGTGGGTGGGTTCTCTCACTTATAAATGCTCAAATCTCCACAATTCTAACCAATGTGGGACTATTACCCACACTACTCTACTCACACTTGCAACATTCTTAACAAACATTACATGTTTATGTCATATGTGATTTTATACTCAGTTATCTAAGTTGTCTTGCTCCGTTTCACTCTAACTTTTAGAGGATTTTAGCGGGACGAGCCTAAATGAGATGTATTTGCTCGTTTTGCCTCCCCTATCTTCAATTTAGTCTTTTTTGTGACAAAAATTGATGATTTATTCCAAATAATTTGATTATGTTTTTGGTACGAATGATTAATTAGAGATAACTTTGTTAGAAATGTCATATTTAATATATTTAGACGTACATGGATATTTGTAAAGATAGAGATATTTGTGAATTTCTGAATTGATTTACAGGAAGAGATGTTGACTCTTAAGTCAGTAGATATTTTAGTGTATGAGTAGGGAAGAGAGAAATATGTATGTGTAAACTTGACCGGAGATTTCTCCATTGGTGAGACAGAAGAATAGAGGGTTTAATGTGGGACAAACAACTCTCAAAGTCGCTTCAAATAAATTGATCAAACATGGAAAAACGTATTTCGACAATCAACACAATTTCGTACCATTTTGTTTTTGACACTGTCGATTTTCTTGTATAATAAGCCAAAGCAGTGAATCTTTTATATATATATTTGAGATTTCGATTTTTAAAAAATTAATTAGATTTTATAATGATAACATTCATATCATAACACCTGTAATTCACTTTGTATAATTTATTCATTTAAGAAGTAAGATAAGCATTGATGAAATAAAGTTGTTTTAATAAAACCAAATCAAGCCAGGATTTAGCAAGAAGATCACACTCTTGCATGTGTCGTCACTAGGGTTGACAAAGATGCTACCATGGGAGACTTAAACTCCATTAATATAGTTTGGATTTAGTCTTATTTAACATGACACTAATCACCACTAATTGAAAGGATTTCAACAAACACGTATGAGTGCGGATTAATTAAGGACTAAAAATATATTATAACAATCAAATCAAATTATTTTATTATCAAGTTCGTACACTTTTTGTAGAATACTATTATATCAAATACAAACTCTTTACAAATGTCAAATGCCTAACTTTGTGACTTGTTTTAGTAATATTGGTAACCCTTGCATTCCATATTGCATCAACCTTTTATCTTTACATTTAGCAGTATTGATTGTAACGTTGAAATATCGTTTTATCGCGATTGTTTACCCAGTCACGACCGTTCTTAGCTTTGAACTCTAAATAATGTGAGAGTATTTTGGTTAGTTCAGAAGAGTTGTCTCCCTGGTCGATGCTAAGAGCACGATGCGAACTTTGAATTTCCGTAGACGATACTAATATTCTGATTACTACAGTTATGAGATATTGTCTGCTTTAGGTGTAAGAATTCTCACGATTTTATCCTTTAGAAAAATTATTCAATTATTTTGAAATATATAAGATTTTATATAAACTATCCTTATTCTGAATTCTCAAACATCGTGAGGCTATTTTAGACGGTTCAAAATTGTTGAACAATTTCAATTGACAAAAGTATTGTGATTAGATTATATATTTCTACTACTTGTTAAGAGTTTCATATTTGATAATATATGACATAAACATGTGTTTATAAGTGGGGACAATTTTTACCCTACAAGTCGGTTTTGTAGGGTTGAGTTAGACTCAACCATATATCTTAACATGATATCAGAGCCTCTGGTTTAAAGATTCGGTGGATCACCTACAATGAGGTTTCTGTTATCGGATCACCCATCATTTATTTATATGCTTCAGATGTCCAATTTTAAACGTGAGGGATGTGTTAAGAGTCTTACATCCTACAAACTAATATTATAAAATTAAATTAAATTCAATCACATTTCTTAACACTCTGAATATGTGTTTGTAAATGGAAAGAATCTTTATCCTACAAACTAATATTATAAAATTAAATTAAATTCAATCACATTTCTTAACACTGCTTTTAATTTAAATTCAGACCTAGACATTTGTATATGTAAATTTCAAATAGTTAGTTACTTTATCTATCGAGTAAAAAATTAGTCATATTAACTACTTTTGTTTTGTAAAAAGTAAAATGTAAGGTGAATGCTTTTGTTGGAGATTCATGTTTATAGAATATACATGTTTATAAAAAGTCAACTTAATTAGTTTGACTTAAATAAGAAAGGTCTAAGCGTGTGTTAGGTATAAAGTTCCATAGGAGTAGATATTCATGATTGTGTCACTCAAATTGACCTTGTGGATTTTTCTTCACATTTTAGAATTAGTGATGCTACAGCAATTCTCTTATCTTAAAAATTTGATTGAATAATTATTAGTAAACCTTATATTCAAACCAATGATATATAGTTTAGATATAGATGGAGGTCAACTACATGATAAATTATGAGGCCTTTTATGCGTGTGCTATGATAATATGTCTTGCCAAAATCATCAAACTTTTTTTTTAAATGGAAAGTTATGAACGAAAATATAAACTTGGAATTTTTTTTTAATATTAATAATAATTTTTCTTGTCTTGTTTCATTTGGTATGAACCATATACTTTTTTCTGAGTAATTTTAAATGATAATTCTTCAAATTGAGAGGCATGATTAAGATTAAATAACTCTAGTTAAATTGAAATCAACTCTTATTATTTCATCCAAACTATTTTGAGTTTTTCATTGTTCTGATAAACAAATTTAAAAAAAAAAATGATATAAATCTTGTTCTTCATTTATTGTTATATAAGACACAGTAACCTCTGATCTACAACCACGTTATATAAAATTACATAACTTTTTTCTTTCAAGAAACAACACTACCTTCATACTTAACTTGTTTTTCATTACTTCGAAAAAAATAATATTAATATTAATATTGATTATAATTAAATAAAAATATTAATCATTAAATTTAATTTAATTTAAAAGTTGTGATTTGAAGTAAATTAAAAGAACTTACATTTTAACATTTGAAACTTTCTCAAAAAACTTCTAATAAAGAAGTACATCAAAATATTAGAAGTGTTCTTCATCGGACTCCATAAATTCATCACTAAAGTATATGTCTCTAATTAAGTCTTTCTAAGAACAGACCTAGTTAGAATCGAGCTCCATTTCTTAAAATCTTACAAGACATATATCAGTCAACAATACAAAGCCAAGAGGAGTTGTGGTAAAATTAATTTAATGACTAAGTTAGTATAAAAAATTACCCTTATAATATTTGATTTCTTATTCTTATTCCCCTACTTATACAATTAGTTTAACCCATAAAATGATTGAGAAAGATATATATTTTGATTTGTAAACTAATTCACATATTCTTTATAAAACCCTTCAAATTTATTCATCACATTTTTAAAATTGAAATATTCAATCACACCAAGACCTCTTATGTGTGGTACAAAAAAATATGGAAACCAATCAAATGAATTAAGTGTAATAAGAGTATAAAAGGCAATAACACAAAGAAATTGTTTATCCAATTCAATCAAATTGATCGACTATGAGGGAGAGAGCATTTATTCAATTCACTATACTTCAAATATTTTACAAGAGATTACGAGATGGATTACATGAAAATAGTCTTCAAAAACAAACCTTATTTTTTATCCAAAAACAAACCTTATTTTCTATCCTCAAGTATTTCTCAATCTCTCAAACTCTTAATATATGAATAAGACAAATCCAATGTGTTTAAAGTGTTTTCCAAACCTCTTTCATAATCCCAAAGGCTTTCAAACTTCAAGAATAAAATCCTAGGAGTTTATACCCCTAACTTTTCACTAGGATTTCTACACCTTATTCAAATCGTACTTACTACAAGTGAGAGAGAAGTATATTTATAACTGTCAAAATCCTAATGACCCAATTCGGGTCAAAAACATTACCCATCACATATCAAATATGAGAATCGAACCAATCATGCCTGATACCTGCAAACTAACACCCAAACTCCAGAACACGCTTCCTCCGTTTTGCCGAAGCACCTATAAGGTTGACATCAACACGCAGATGGCCAAAAAAACTAAAAGTACTGAAAAATGTATTTTCTTTCTTTTTCTCATCTGAGGTTTTGAGGCATATTACAATAACATTCTTTAGTTTACTTTTAGAGGTTCGGGAATCAAATGTAGGGCAGAAAAACTTCAATATTTTATCCTTGAAGTATGGGTCAAAATAGCTGTAAATGCTAGCACAACACTTTAATTTTTTTAGTACTTGTCAAATTTCACTTGCATCCTATTGAAAATTTTCTTTAGCGCATCACCAATGTTGGGTGTGAATAGGGAAGTAGAAAACGGTCTATAGGGGGTGAATAGATCTTTATTAAAAAATTCATCTGCTTTTTAAAGAGAGTATCAGAGTTTTAAAAAGAGGATGTGCGTGTAAGGTTTGAAGCGAAAATATGAAGGTTATACTTTTCTAAACTTGATCGCGTCAACGCTTAATCAATCTACAAATACCAATAGATGGTTTTATGATGATACACAAGGTATTCAATTAATTCAGTTGTATATATCACAAGATGTATTTATACAACGATTCAATATCAATGAATTCTAATCTAAATTATTTCTCAAAATTTAATCACCATATTAGCTTGATTAGGCACCCATTCTAACAAAACTTAACCGTATGTAATAAATCGCAACCAATTGAATAAACGATATGCTACGCTATAATTTAAATACCCGAGCATGCAAATCCTACGAATATTAAATGCAAGAGTAAGGGAGAGAGATGACACTGAGATTATAGTGCATCGTCGTTCGTCCTCGCTTTGTCTACGTGCACTCTTCAATAGTTTCTCATTGGAACCTGCATTGTTCCTTTATTTTGACAAATATTGCAAGAGTTCATACAATCACCAATACACAATAATGCTGAGATAAATAAATCTCCTATCTGGATATTGACTTGTATACAGCATAATTCCAAACTCTTTTGTGTAATCTTTACTTGATTAACGCTTCTTGAATCTAGCAATATCACCAATCTGCTCCAAACCTTAGTGTGTAGCAATTACCCCTTAATCCTACTGATTTATTGAGCGATGAATTCTCAGAATGTTTGAGAAGAACTTCGCCTTGTCCATAGTCTTCCACATATTCACTACCAAGCTAGTCTGGAGAGAAGAACCTCCTTCTTTTCACTAAAATTTGTCAGCACTAATGACAACAACCTTAATCTTGCAAGCTACCTAAAAATCTCAACCAAATCTTCAAGAACTATTAGTTTTAAGACGGAGTTTCCTTCAATCAATTACAAATATCTCGTTATCAAGATCTTAAATCAAACTAAAGTTGAAGATGAAAGAAATTCGTTGCAAGAGCATTGAACTTTCAAAAATAGAGGGTATTGATTTTCACATAATCACCCAAAAAGATTATGAGATTCACTCTTTTTTTTTAAATGAGATGACAACAAGTTTTATATGTGCTTGAGATTAAGCTCGAAAATAGGTTGAAAAAGTTAGTTAGATTCAAATCAAGAGCAATTCATGATTTGTGTCAAAAGAGCAAGTGAATTTAAATAAGAAGAAAACAAAGTTTTGACCCATTTTATAGTTGATTCGAGTCAAGAACAGTCTGATTTGAATCAAACACCCCGTGATTCGAATTATGTGTTAATTCTGATTCGAATGAATTCAAGCAGAACCAACTAAAAAATATGAGAAAACTTTTTTATTCTAATTAGGTGTAAAGTCTGATTTAATCAAATCAATCAGAGGTGACCCATAAATTATTGATTCAAATCATGTGTAAATGCTGGTTCAAATCAAGACCTTTGAAAAAGTTTGGTTTGCCTCTGTTCAATTTGATTCAAGTCAGGACATGTGCTTGATTCAAATCAAACACACAAAATATCAATTTTCATAATTTTCAAAATACTTTGAGGATTTTCTTTCCACCTATCTTGAATCAATGACATATATGGTTCTTATTCCATTGACTCATTCAATTGACTAAAAGCATCTTGACCAAGTTCAAACATAACTAATGGTTTATTCAATTGACTAAAAGCATCTTTTTGACAACATCAAAAAGAGATATGTCGAAATGCGTTTAAAAAACCAAATAGTCAACCACAATCAAATAATTCCAGATGAATATATGATTTAAACATCTAAGAAGAATATACAACAACAAAGAATATACATGCAACAAAATGAAAATAGATATGCAACACCAACATTATGTTACATTGGATTTTTCGACTTAACTATAAATGGCAAGTGTCCATGATGCTAGCCATAAATATGCCATGTGGGGGATAGAAATAGAACTAGTCAACATGAATCAAGGTCGGAGATCACCCGAGGTGATGTTGGTCGGAGGTGGCATGGTCGAAAAACATAAAAAGCATTGGGACCTAGTGAAATTGAGTGATATGCTATACTAGTCGCATAGTGAAACTAAACATTATGTCACATCGGCAAAGAGTTCATCACTACAATGGTCGATGTCGAAAGTTTCGACGATGATCTTTAGTTCTTGGCGCCAGCAAAGCAGTTGAACTATTCAAAAGAAGGAACAAAGAGGGAACTACCACATTAGTGTCGAAGGTTATTTAGAACGTGGGCCACGTCGGGGAGGAAACCGCTACATGATCTGGAGACGTGTCATCATGGAGATAGTTTAGTAGTTTTATATAGATATTTTAGACTTGTATATATAGAAACTTAGGTTTATTTTGCAAAGGGTCCGCAAATTGTACACATTTCCGCTACACTCAAAGTACATGCGCTGTGAGAAACGAGTGAGGAAAATGTACGTGTGCGTTCCACCAATTTAATACATTCCAGCATTTTTTATCTTAAAAGTATTTTTTATGCATTTAAACCCTTCTTTATTTTTGACTGACTTTAGGTTTCCTTGTATTTTACTTTCGACTTCCTTTATCTTTTCAACAAACTTTACTTCTTTAGCATTTTAACTTCAAGCCTTTTTACCTTACCTTGCGTTTTATTTTCATTTTGCCTTGTCTTTTCGTTACGTTTCTTTATCCTCGATAAATCACAGCGTCTTCCCAAGAGTTTGCGTTAACTTCGATGACCACCCTTATTTTAAACCAAAAATAACACACAAATATGTCCAGGAGATTTTCGAGTTTGATCCCTTAAGTATTAATATAAACCCGCATTTGTTTGCGAAATTCCAACACAAACACATTCAACAACAAACAATTAAGTTATCAAAATTGTATATAATGGAATGCATTATTAACATAAATAATGCATGAACAAGTAAGTATACAAATGCTCGAATACACAAAATTAGCAATATGAATTTAACAAGATTTAAATGCAAATAAGAATAATAAAAAACATGTGCTAGAGATGAATGAGTAAGGTAAAAGAGGATAATAAGCAAACCAATGCACAACTCTAGAACAAACACATACAATGATATAAAGTCAAATACAAGATTTATATAGACATACCAATGTAGTCGACAAAATCTATGACTTGCTACAAAATAGTGTTAGTGAAAACAAAATATATAGCAAATGAAACTAAATAAAAATCCACATTCTGTTTAAAGCACGAAGAGTCTAAGACTCCCAAATCTCTACAAATATCATGAAAGGGATCTGATGACAAAGGTTTTGTATAAATGTCAGCAAGTTGACTTTTAGTGTCAACGTATTCCAAAAACAACATCCCCTCTTTACACATGACCTCTAAGAAAATGGTGTCAGAACTCAATGTGTTTGGTCTGTGAATGAAGTACCGAATTCTTAGTGAGGCTTATTTCACCAGTATTATCGCACTTACTCAAAATGAAACCATGTTTTAAATCATAATCTAGTAATTGTTGCTTTAGCCATAAGACTTGTGCACAACAACTACCAGCGGCTACATATTCAGCCTCGATGGTAGAAAGAGCAATGATATGTTACTTCTTATTGTGCCAAGAAACTAACAACTTCCAAATAAGTGAAAGGTACCACTAGTGCTTTTCCTATCCAACTTGCACCCCACAAAATCAGAATCAGAAAAACCTACTAATCCGCAAGCATTACCGTTAGGATACCAAAGACCATGATGATAGGTTCCGCTAAGATACCTCAAAATACGTTTTATGATCTTGAAGTGTGATTCCTTATATGATGCTTGATATCTATCACACATTCACACATTAAACATGATATATGGCCTACTCGCGGTTAAATAGAGTAAGGATTCGATTATACCTTTATACCTGGTTATGTCGAAATCCATTCCTCTTTCATCTTTGTCAATAAGCACATTTAAGGCCATGGGTGTTGAGATACTCTTTGAATATTTCATATCAAACATCTTGAGAAGCTTTAAGAAGTATTTTGTTTGACTTATGAAAGTGCCTTCTACAACTTGCTTGATTTGAAATCCAAAGAAATATGTCAGCTCTTCCATAAGAGACGTCTCGAATTCTCCCTGCATCAAACTTGAAAATTCTCGACAAAAAGATTCATTAGTAGACCTGAAAGTAGTATCATCTACATAAATTTGAACTAAAATAATATGTTATTTCTTATGTCTTATAAACAAAGTGGTTTCCACTTTCCCACGATTGAATCCTTGTTTGATAAAAAATCCACTCAATCGCTCATACCAAACTCTATGAGCTTGTTTGAGACCATAGAGGGCTCTTTTAATTTTAAAACATGATTAGGATTGTCGTGATCCTCAAAAATCAGGGGTTGTGAGACATACACCTCTTTGTTTACATGGCGGTAAGAAAAATAGATTTAATCTTCATTTGGTCAGTCTTAAAGTCCTGGTAGAAAGTGAATTTCAAAAGGAGTCTAAGTGTGTTGTTTGCTTGAAATATGTGTGTGTTGTGGGTGCATTGCATATCTCATTCATATGAACACATCATGCATCGAGTTATTATTATTCATCCGTGAATGGCATTTTTCATTCATCCATGCATCATTCGAAATTTTTTGAATTTGGAATTAAGTTATTTTATATATATTAACCTACTTTAACATTTAAAAATATTAGTTACTATTTTTCCATTTCATAAAATTTATTTTTCATTCATTAAAATTTTTTCAAATTTTTGCTTCTTTATTCGAATCACAGGTCCTTCATGATTTGAAACACAAGTCTTCAATTTTGATGTGAAAAGTCATTGGTTCATTTGATTCGAATCACACGTCCATATGATTTGAATCACAAATGGTTTCTCATACAAAATTAAGTGCTTGATTTGAATAAGAAGAGTATATTTGATTAGAATTATAGAATTCAAAAAGTCATTTCAAGCGCATGAATTTTCGTTTTCCCTTCCAAATCATTTCACTATGTCATTTAAACTTCACTTTATAAAAAATATCTTATCATTCTACTCATTCATATAATTTAATCACCTCATTTTATTTCTCATTCATCCATTTCATAATCATCTCTCATCTCAAAAAACCATTTCTATCTTTAACCTTCATCATCATGAGTTCACATTAACAACCCAAATTGTCTAAAAAGTAAAAAAAGGAAAAGGCAAGTTTCATTATCATTTAGTCCTCTTCCATCATTTCCATAAAGAAAGATATCCAAATTGCAACCTAGCAAAGAGACTCAAAATGTTTGTGTGCCTCGTGCTCAGAGAAAGCAATCAAATATTCAAGCCTCTGGATCAAATGCTCAAAATCAGAAGTTGTTTGTAGTTTGTCACAAGGTTAGCCATCTGTTACCTTAGAACAAGCTTCAGAGGTATGTTGATAACTTTATGGACAAGCCTATAGAATATGAATATTATGTTGATAGGATTGTTAAGTCTAAGTTGAAGCTAAAATTTCTAAAGTCGTTTGAAAATTACAACCTACTAAAATTTATTACCCTAATAAAGATGGTGTCTACTACCTTTTTTACAACCATGGCAGATATGTGTATGAAGATAAAATTGAAGAGCCATAGGAAATTTTAGCAAGAAGGAAAATATCTGCTTTTGCTCTTAATCACATTGGTTCATCATTTGATCTATGTTCTTCATTTGATGGGTAGGGTCATCTTTGAGGGTGTGCAAAGCGACCTATAGCACAGGGCCTCACAAATTTTTAAGATTATGAAATGACAAAAAGGGCATCTACACATTTATTTTATGGTTAATTTATTGTTGAATATGGCCCATTAAAAAAAATTCACAAGTTTACTCCAACTTCTTATACTAAGCCTCTTAAAAGTTTGAGACGGCTCTGTTGATGGGTTGTCATCTATTGCTACTAAGGCTTATTTTGATGAGTGGTTTAGCAAGATCTTAGCTAACTCTAAGGCCAGAGAGACCCGCATTCATGACCACATAGATATGGTGGCTAATGAAACCAGTGCACGAGAAGAAAATATTAGAGAGGAAGCAAAGGTGAGTAAAGTGGATATTTTGGATGAGCTCACTTTTGTGAAAGATACCATAACTCACCTTTAGGTTCGACTCTTCTTTTTAACCTTGAAGTTGTTGAAGATGTTGCTGCTCTTGTTCCTTCCTCCACTGATTTAAAATACTTTACCATGCATCACATGAAATATCATTTGCATTTTTGTTTATATATATATATATATATATATATATATATATATATATATATATATATATTGTTGAATATTATCTTTCAGTGTTTTTGAATATTGCTTATGATGAAAAATGTTTGATAATATATTTTGTGACATAGTTTAGCCTTCTTTTAAGTACTTTGATATGTTATTCGTTATCTTAAATTTTATCTCTTATCTTGAAATTTTTTTTAGAATTGTGTCTGTTGCTATCATGCTTGTATGCAGTTTTCTGGTGCTTGATTAGTTCGCTATTGTATGGCATTGAATTTTAGACTTTTGATTATCGTGGTTATATGTTTGCGTATTTTTTCTTTTCTCTTTTTGATATGTGTCAAAGGGGAGAAAGGTTTCGAGATATTATAGATATATTTATGCATATTAAGTCTTTAATGTAGGGGGACGTGAGAGCTCAAGAGATGTTATCTTAAGTTTGAAAGCATTGTACTACCATCTTCTGTTGTGAGTTGGAAATCAATACATCGGATTCACGAATCGTTTCTTGGCCATGGATATTGGTTGTGTGTTTTCCAACAAGCGAGAAGATTTTCTCTATACTCCATTGAATACTTCGGTGAAACCAAGTAAAGGTTGTTGCAGAATAAAGTGGGGAGTTGTCCAATCATTCTTAGCTAATGACAATCGCTCAAACAAGTCTTCGTCATATCCAAGTAAATGGTGTTGTAGAAATGAAGCTTGGGGCGGGTTATTATGGATAACAAGATTATAAGATCAAGATCATTGAGGAACTTGAGTGTTAACAGTTGAGTATCTGCATTAACAAAAGGAATTATCATTTGAGATCTGTGTTGGCTAATGCATTGTCGTTATTAGTGTTCAGATTGATGATAGTTCGTTGTACCAAAATACTTGTATAATAATTGAAATAGAGGAAGACGTGATTATTTTCCTGATGTTTTTAAAACCATTGAAGAGTGGAGTAGGCATAGCGAGGACGAGTTGCCAAACCACTATATATATTTGTGTACCTCTTTTCTCTCTCCATATCTCTCTTTAATTTTCTACAATTATTATGTAGCTATTGCATTCTTGCATCGTTTGTATGCCATCTAGATTAGGTCTTACTTAGAGTGGTTTATTGTGTAAGTATAGATCTATGGTGCATCAAACTTATTGAATTGTCTTTAATTCAATCATGACCAAAGTATTTTTATGTTAAGGTTTTAAATTGCTTGGGTCAAACATATTTGTTTATCTTGTTTGGTTATGCATTTGAAAGAATCTTTCCTCTAGTGGTATTATTGTAATTTTTTGGTTAAAAATCTCTTTGATGTGTTTCTAAACTTCCATCTTATTTTATTTTTACTTCCACCCATAAATCTCTAATTATATTTTAAAAGTTTTAAAATTATTTTAAAGAAAAAAGATCTATTCAATCCTCTTCTAAATTCTAAATTGTTTTTTATCCATATTCTCGTCAAAAGTAACTTATTTTAGTTTGGGAATTGTTTACCTATTTTGTTTTGAAAAAAACATCTTCTAACTATGGTAAAATATTTGAGGATTTCTTAATACACCCCATGGGTTTCTTAGGCACCGCGCGAAATTTCTTTTTTGCCCCATGATTCCGGATGTGCACATCCAGACGCACCATTTTTTTAAAACGTTAATTTGTTCCGGATGTGCATATCCGGAATAATTCCTGATGTGCGAATCCGGAAGAAATTCTTATAACTTTGCGCCAGACCCTTCTCCCCCCTCATTCTTTAGCTTTTCACATTCCAAACAATCAAACTCTCAATTTCTCACTCCCACAAATCCCGACTTTTTTCACTCGAGTTCGGCGCAGAGCAACTTCTACAACGATCAAGACACTCCAAATCCTCTGTATCTCAATTTAATCGGTAAGTTTTCGAATTTTAGAGTTTCGGAGTTATTTTCGAGTAATTGATTTAGAGTAGAAATTTAGGTGTAGAAATTGCTAGGTAGTATAACATAGGTTAGAGACAATGTAGGTATTGTTTGCTGCTTCAAACGGACGATCAGGGCATTAAAATGCCCTTTTCTATGGTACAGTAGCCATGACGGCGTTTTTTAGAACTTGAAATACGTACCGGATGTGCATATCAGAAAAAAATTTAATGTTGATTGCTTTCCTGATGTGCACATCCGGAAAAACCCAACGTTAAATATTCTGAGTACTTCCGGATGTGCATCCACGGAAGTTTTCCTGAGGTGGAGATTCACAGGCAGCGTGCCCTGCTGTATTTCTCCTGCTTAGAGGAAACCAGACGCCCGAGCCCTACAGAGTTTATCTTGATCGGATGGTTACTGAGGACATTTTTTATGACGCCTATGTCGATCACCGTGTGACGCGCCCGTTCGATGAGGTTTCGCTGTTCTCTAGATGGTTGGCATGCAGTTCGACCATTATTGCTCGATACCTGCTAGAGCATGTCTTGCGTCAGTTCGGTTACACGCTGACGATCCCTAAGATGCCTCATGAGTCTGCTCCTCTAGGCTTGACCCACACGCAGATAGGTGAGACATATGCTGACTTCCAGTCCCACTTGGTACCGGAATAGGCTCGGGCGACCAGAGCGCCGAGAGACTGGAGTGTTGCTGCCGGGTACATCATGTGGTTCTATACCGTCTCACACCCATGCATGGTGCCCACTGCTGAGGGATCGCCACCCAGGCCTGCTCATCAGGAGATATTAGAGGAGCAGTAGTCTCAACTGGACCATACTCAGGATGTCCTACCTCGCTGTCGTGAGATAGAGGAGATAACACGGGCGACCATTGCGGACGGTCACCTCCCTGAGGGCTCTGGTGGCAGACTTGCCATGGATAGGATTATTGAGATTGCTCGGGGGGGGGGGGGGGGGGGGGGGGGGGGGGGTGGACTTCAGTACCGCATATATCGAGCCAGAACGGCGGGTAGGGGCGGAGGAGTAGGGGAGCCAGGAGAGATCCTTCGGCATACACAGTAGTTTTTTTGTTTGATGTATTCTATTTTTATTACATTTATGTACTGTATTTTGACAGGAGTATTATATATATATATATATATATATATATATATATATATATATATATATATATATATATATATATATATCAATTTATTTTATATATGGATGTTTTCGAATGTATATTAAGTTGCGACGATATATTAATATCTATGACCAACCAACAAAACTGATATTTAAAAAAGAAATAAAGTTCTGCTATTTTTCCGGATCTGCAGATCAAGAATTATTTCTGATATGCACATCTGAAAGAAATCAACGTTTTTTTAAATGGTGTGTTCAGATATGCACATCCGAAAACTGGAGGCAAAAATGAAAATTTACGTGGTACCTAAGAAAGCTATAAGATGAATTAAGAAATGGTCAAATATTTAGGTCGTACGAAAAAGCGATAGAGAAGAGATAGGATAGAGATGAGATAGGATAAGAAGCATAGTAAATATATTATATAATAGTGACATAATATATTTATTTTATTGTATTTTTGGTGTGCATATGATAAGAAATGTGATGTTACTATGTTTATTATTTTTGTGTTTAATAGCGACATGATAAAATATATATTGTATTTAAATTATAAAATCGCCCGTGTACAAAATATCTAGGGGATGTTTGTTTTGTGGATATAAACATTATGGAATTCACATATTCTTTTGTTTGTTTTAAGTTTTTATAATTTATATCCAGATACTTTTTATTTCTAAGAATAAGTTTTATTCATGAATTTTTTCATTTTTATTCTTATATTAAAGGATGAAAATCTTACATTCTTATGGGAATATAAAATAATCAATCATAACTTCTCACTCACATGTTATTTTAGCACATTTATTTTTTAATTTTTAATTTTTAATTTTTAAAATTTAATTAAAATAAAACTTAAAAATATTCCTTGGAATTTTATTCATTTGCCAAACACGGGAATACATTTCCTGACAATAATATTCCTAAGAATAATATTCCCAAATTATAATCCGGATTATAATTTTAATCCATCAAACAAACACACCCTTATATTTTTTTGTTTTAAATTTGATAAATAAATAAATAAAACTAAAAAAACTATTTAAAAAACTTAAATAAATTTTTTTAAAAAACTATGGACTACTAAATAGTTTTATTATTTATAATAAATAATTTAATTAAATACAGTATATATTACATATACATAAAAATAACTATCATTAGAATAAAATTATTTATATATTTAATTTCTAGTCAAAAACAAATTCAAGATAATTATCTAAATTAGAGGGACATGATAGAGTAACAATTGAATTAAATTATTATATTTTGTCGTGTTTGTTAATTGACAGAATATGATATAATTATCTTATTTTGTTTAGACAAGAGGTCTTTATGAAGAAAAAGAATTAGACAAAAAGAAAAGACACTCGTCAGGAAACTCAATAATACATCATATAATAATCATAATCATTAGGGAAAAAGCTTAATTGTTACTAAAATCATATTCATCAAAAATCAAATTTATAATAAAACTTCTCAATTGATCCTGCAAATTTCATAGATTAATTGATCCTACAAACTTCTCAATGGATATCCTATGATCCAATAAACAAGACTTTCAAAGCATGTACATAAGCTACAAATTAGCACACGTTTGTGTTATTTTCTCTCTATGAAACAGAAAACAACTACGAACCTTTAGATTGAGAGAAAAACCTCAAATTAAGTAGTAGCATACTCAAGTCTTTATATATAAAAAGAAACATTTATTTTATACAGCTTCAAGAGACAGAACACATCATTGAGTATGCAGATTCATATGATTGAAAATATATATATCATATAAATATACTGAAGCAATTCAATAAAATGTTGATGACAAAATGAATGTGTTCCATCTGCAAATGGAAAACATAATTCATCATTATCCTTTCCATATGACGCACATGAGACATGTTGGTTAACTATATACATCCCTCCAGATAGCATGGTTCCTCCTCAGTTGATTATCACGTGTAAAACTGCATGCACGCAAAACAGCATAGGACGATCAGAATTCACCTTTCATCACTAAAAGAAACTGTAATTTGAAACAACATATAAATAAAATCACTCACAGTGTGACAGACTGATATTCCCACCATGCCGCTACCGGAGAAAATCCATGCTATAGTGCATTTAACTGCGCTAAGGTAAATACCATTAAAGGCAAAAATATAAAAGACTGTTTAGACTAAACCAAGGAAGGATATGATATTACAATACAAGCTTGCATAAGGTTGTTGAATACTCCTTTAAATATATTTTTTTCCCTTTCAAAGCTAAGCTTGTTGGCGTCTTGAACAGGAAGAACCCCGCTTCGCCTTATTTCCCTTCGATTACCAATTCTAGGCTACATATAATGTAAGAAGGGCGTTTGAGTGTTTCAAGAATATTTGACTATTTCACATTCACTGAAGCAGCCATAGTCCTCAGCTTCTTGGAAATTTCTGAAAATGATGGTCTTTCTACAGGATCAGAAGCCCAGGAGCTTTCCATTAGAGACTTCCACTCGGGATCACACCATGTTGGGATTTGAGGACGTAAAGAATTGTTCACAATTCCTCCTACAAAACAAAGACAATAGTAAACATTGATATGTATCATGTTCTTCTGATCTTTGTAGCCCATGTCTGGTGTCCGATACATGTGGTTTGGTTACATTCAAATAATCAACTTTCTTAATTTATTATCAATGACACGACGTGTTATTATCGTGTCCGTGTCAAAGTTTCATAACTCTTGAACTACAAGAAAATAATACCAATCCTCTTGCACACATTTTTAATAAGAATATACAGTAGAATCACTTTGTGGTTTAAAACGGAAGAAAACTCAAAACACGCAACAAAACAAACTGCTTTGTGCATTTAGTTTGTTACTTGGTTCTCACCTATTATTGAAGCACAATGCATATCAGCATAAGGTTCATCGCCGGTGAGTAACTCCCACATGACTATCCCAAACGAGTAAACATCAATCTACAGCACAAGCAGATAATAGATGTGAGGTGATCATCTGAAAAGACGAAAGGGATATTAGTGACGCAAATTCAAACAGATATGCCATGAATACCTTTTCGGATACCATATTGCTTTTCCCACTAAGAAGCTCGGGTGCCATCCATGGCAAAGTTCCCCGTACCCCTCCAGACACTAGTGTGTGTTGTTTAACCTTTGATAGACCCAAATCACCAATCTGAATAAACACAAAGACATTGTCGTAAACTCTGCCAGCATGTTGCTACGTATTTGTACAAACGTGTATGTATATTTAATACAAAGTACACATTGTAGCATCGATACGAATTCAATGACTGTCTAATTATATAATGAATTATTTTATTGTAATACTTGAAAGTACCTTGCAGACAGGCCTTTGTGGATCTCTCATATTGACCAATAGATTCTCACATTTCAAATCAAAATGCACAATGTTCTTTCCATGCAAATACTCCATACCAAATGCAGCATCCATGGCTATAATGAGCCTCTTCCGACGATCTATCGTTCTGTTAAATTCCTCAACAAAAAAAAAAACAAAACATAAATAATAAATCACCAGTCCACAAAATTCTCAGATACAAACTCCAATGCTTGAAATTTTTTTAAAATATTGAGGAAATGTAAACTCACGCATGTGTTGCATTACCTGTCCTTCTTATGCAAAAACTGTTTCAAAGATCCATTAACCATGAACTCTGTTACTGTTGCTAAAGACCCGTCAGGTCCATCACGAACAATACCATAAAAGGAGACAACATTAGGATGATGCAATGAACTAAGCATCAATGCTTCCTTCCAGAAATCTGCAATCTGGGACAGCAACCAAAATGAAATCACTACAGAGTTTAAATAACAATTACTAAAACAATAGGTAAAACTATCAGATACAAATATTACCAATCTTGCTCTTTCAGATGGTCTTCCAGCAAAACAACTGGCTTTTATTCTCTTAATGGCGACATCAGAACCTTTCCATTTCCCATGATAAACAGCCCCATAAGTTCCAGAACCTAGCTCGCGGATCTCCTCCAAATCATCATTTCTAATAGTCTGAAAGAAATTATCAGCCAACCATCAAACCAAAGTCATGTGGGAAAATAAAGACCTCAAACAAAAATGATATGAACATAATAGTTTTGAGTAAGATGGGATGAAAACCTGCAATCCCCTAGCAATTGCTTCTGCCTCAGCTTTTGTAGGCTCGATTTTAGAAGTATCTACATGGTCATTTTCAGTGTCTAATTCTAAATCACCAAGAGCATTCTACATGACGAATAAACACAAATAACATATAAGTCAATCTGAGACAACACGGTTCTCCGACAGGAAAAAAAATCACATTTTACTTTTGAAATAAGAAAACAAAATCATTTCAATTTCTCACCACTGGCTCAACTTCTTTTTCTGTTTCTTCTTTGGTATTTGAATTGTTCATCTGACAATCGGCATGCTCTTCACCTGTAGGTTTCACCTCATCATGATATTCCAATGCAGCCTTTTTAACAGATGCAATTAACTCGGGCAAGATATTGAATTGATCAACTAAATGCTGAGAATCTCCGGGAGCAGAACAGTCCTTATCAACCAGTTTCTCGACAAGTCCAAACTCTGATGAAGGTTTCGAGGATGAATTATTACACTCAACAATAACAGCAGCAGTGTTGGATACATCTTCAACAATTAGATTTTGATCTCGAGAAGATACCCTTTGCATATTAAAGTTTTCAACCTTGTCTTCACTTTTTGCCTCTTTTCCTTCTCCAAGCAAACTTATAGATTGCAAACCCATCATCACTTCAGTCAATTGAGCATCATTTTTTAAAACCTCGTTATTGTGAATGATATTATGCGAAGATTTTTGCAGCTGCACAGGTTCCAAGCAAGTACCAGCATTTCCGTCGTGTGGGGGATGAATGGTGGCATCTACAATAATTGGGTGTTGAATTTCCTGACCGGTGGGAATTGGATTTAACTTCGGAGCATTTGCATAAGGGTATTCTGGGATGGCTGACCCATCATGACCAGAAAATTTCTGTGACGAATCAACCCAAGGACTCTGACTATCCGTTCCAATGAAAAAACCTGGTCTTCCCTCTCCTCTGAACAGTCCGGCATTTGTCACACCATCAACTGGCTGATGTAGAGTCGTTGCCTCGTATGGTGGTCCAATATGAACTGGAGTTGGACCATTTGTCCAAAGAGTATAACCAGGTGCAGGTCCACGAGGCATGGCGTAATTATTATCTACTCCATAAGGAGACGGTGCATTTCCATACTGCGCACTGGATTCTTCCAACGGAGGAATTTTTAGATGTGGCATAGCAGCCATGGTTTGGTCGGGGAACAGTTCAACCCCCAATTCAGGTCCAACCTGTTGGTGAACATGACTGGAAGGAAGAGCATGACCATCAATCAAACTACCATGTCCAGGAGGGAAATTAAGGATCGGAACATCACCAACATAATGATCAGACACTCTTACAGAACTCTGATGCTGCAAACCACAAGCCCTCTCATGATTCTGAGCATCATTGGGATACACAGAAGGTTGTAACTTGGCATCAACATTCACAGTTAGAGCTTCCCTGGTTGAGTGGCATTCTGGACATGGAACGGAAACAGGTGGAAGCATATTAGGATGCTCCAAATGTGGTTGAGCTCTCTGAAAATTCATTCGACAGTGCTCACATATATTATTACCATCATGGCCATGGGAACTATGAAGAACGTTGCCTTGAAAACCAGACTTATCACCATGAGCTGCTCCAGTTTGCAGCCACATAACATTCTCAGGATACTGCGGCTGATTGTCATACAAAGGATGGTGATGATTTCCGTGATGCCGAGCATAGTCTTCCGACACTCTATCAATTCCCTTATCTTGCATATCAGGAAAGGGCACACGGTATCTCGTTGCAGATGGAGAAGATGGATAATCAACCAATGATGATCTAGAGTCATGATGACTAAGACCATGATGCCTAGGAGAGTAAAAACCAGGATTCCACTGAGCATCAATTTCATTATACCTCTGTCCCATAGGTTGCTGATGCTGAATACCTATATGATGCAAATTATACTGTGACATGGCTATTTCCCCACTTCTCTGTCTATGAATCCCATTTTCCAAACCCATCGGATTCCCAAACTGATCCCCCACATGGATATCCTCAACAGTACCAATCATCGGAAAGTCCATCTGTTGCAACCTCCTAAGCTCAGAAGCATCATTCAAACTATTCAACGCATCCACATACCTCCTCTCCGAATCATCCCCATCAATAAAATGCGCCGAACCATCTTGCTCCGATTGCGAAAACAAGAAAATCCTAAGCCTAGTAAACCCATCCCCAGAACCCAGCTTATCATACTCCTCCATCATATTAACCACATCATCATCATTAACAACAGACACAAGTGCATCAAGATCCTCATCAGGCTGTTGATACTTCAACACAGCAACACCTTCATACAACTCCCTCATCTTCCCCATCAACTCCTCAAAGCTAACCTCCCTCGAAACACTCACAATCCTCGTCTCACCACCAACATAACGCAACTTCCCGTCTTGCGGACGAGGCATTATACTACCTAGAAAACTACACAAAAATTTAACACGCCGACCATCCTCGTTCGAACCGGAACCCGAACCAGCCGTGGTGGCCGGAGATCGAACGGCTGTGGGACTATCCATGATAATAAAGTTTTGTCGATAATCAATTACAGTCTCAGACTCGCTCAAGCATTGAAACCCTTTATTACACATCACATCATATAAAACTCTCAAAATTTCACACAAATCAGGAACAAACACAGTGATTGAATCAATCACGTTAACATCACAAAAGATAAATAAAAAATTAAAAAAATCACGTTATGGAAATTAACCATAAACTAATAATAAAACTACAGATCCAAATTTAGAGGAAAGAACTAGGGTTTCTGATTTCTGATGAGAATGATTGAATTGAATCGGAAGAAGAAGATGATGATGGTGGTGGTGATGGTGATGAGAGAGAGTTATTGTGGAGAAGGATGAATGGTTTCAAAATACGAAGAAGAGTGACACGTGGCACATTCTCGTAACGGTATTTATTTTCGCATATTATTTTATGTTTATCGCATATGCTATTAATTATTCTTGTTACGTTCATTTTCTTCTGTTAATGGATGGACCGTCACACATAACAATATTTTCGGAATCCTTAACTATACCCGACAAAATTTGTCTTCAGTTAGATATACGTGTGTTTGGGATATTATTGTTTATCGAATTTATCTTTTACTATCAGTTTGAAATTCTGACATTACTAGATACTAGCAAATTACTTTATTGCTTCTAATAAATACATTCTCTAATCACTATTATAAATAATAATAAAAAATTTAAGTTTGTTAAATACTTTTTTCGTCTCAAATTATAAATCACTTTGTCAAAAAAATTTATCCTAAATTATAAGTCACCTTACATTCCCAATGCAATATAAATGACATTTTTCTCAACATACCCTCAAATATTTATTATTATTTATTCTTTCAATTTTTTTAATTTTTCTCTTCTATATAATTATGAGGGACATTACTGTAAAGTTATACATAGTTTGTCTTTCCCATAAAGTAATAATTAAGTTTCTTAATTTGTGTGAAAAGCGCAAAACGTCTTATAATTTAGAACGGAGGGAGTATTTAATATATATGATATATAATAATGTTTAATACATTATTTATTTAATAAATTTAAAAAAAAAATTGTTGCTTATAATAGTTCTCATGATAGAGTAGTATCATGAATAATTAGAGAAATAAAGACACTTCTTTTATCAAATAAAAAGTAAGGAAAATGATAAATTTGGTCCATGAACATCTATTTGGGATTGATACTGCTGTTTAACGTATTATAAACATTAAATAATTAATTTATCTAAACAATATATATATATATATATATATATATATATATATATATATATATATATATATATATATATATGATATTTTTTATTAATTTAAAATGAATTAATTTAATTTATTATGTGATTTTTTTTAATAAGGCAATAAGAATATGAAGAAAAAAATGGATTGTATTTACGTTAAATGAATTTAAACTGTTGATAAATAATAATAATAAATATTTGAGGATAACATTTATTTATATTTATGTATGGGAAATGCTAACGAGTATCTTTGGGATACTAGTTAAAAGATTAAAATGGTACGTTAAGCATTATTTAAGAGATTAAAAAGATATGTTTTTTTTTTAATATATGTGTATTCAATTCACTGAAAATATTTATACTCAAATTATTAAAAGAATATTAGGTGTATTTAATGAACTAAACATAATTCTTTATTTAGAATTTTTAACCAGTGTTCGGGGCACTGGTTAGCATGACCCTTTATGTATATAAACCGGTGTCCCTAGCATATTTCGCAACAATACTGCAGAGGGAGAGAAGTGAATTGGTAGGTCTTGACTAGATGAAGTTTACAACTTAATCATGCAATATGTACTTTGCTTGTTTTTACGGAGAGTGTGCGTTGATTTTGAGATGATCATTATCTTGTAACATATCATTGTTATCTTAAATCAAAAGAGCACGGTTGTGGCACTTATAAGTGAAAGTCTCTTTGGGGGTGATGTATAAAGAAGAATCTTCGGAGTTAACTAATTCATAAAAGATCTTATCCTTATAGATTGAGAGGGTTCGTTAAATGAAAAAAATGTTATGCCATAAGAATATTTAATGAGTTTGAAAGAAAAAAGCATTTGTAGCATTAAATGGAACTAATGATGGATTTGTCTCGTGAAGCCAAATTGGTTTGGGCTCCTTGTACGTGTCAGAGACGTGAAAAATATTTTAGCAATTGTTGGCATGCCTAGTGGAGGTTACTCATTTACTACTAGGCCTAACTTTGAAATCTCTATAAATAGAGTCTTCACTCCACTATGTTTCACATACTTTCTCTTTCAATCACACATTCGAATCTTCAACAAGCTCAAAGACAACTCACCTTTAAACAAAATTCAACCTTCCTTCCTTTTTCCACATGTATAAGCCTTTACTCCCTTTCTCCCCCTTCGATCTTTAATAATAATCATTAGGGATGCAGAAATCTACACTACTACAAAACACGCAAACAACAACGACAGGTTTACAACGGATTCATTTACACAGTTGTAATAGGTTATAATGTTCACGCAATGTTCGCGCATCAGTGAGTAGCAGGATTTATTACTACGGTTGTCTAATAACACCGTAGTAATATATGATTTGTAGCAAGCTTTGATCCCCGGCAAATACACGTTTTCAATTTTTTAGACTACATTAAGCGTGTGTCACTTAAGTCCATTATTTAAAAATTAAATTGTAAATGATTTTACAACGGTTAATAAACCAACAGTTGTTATAGGACTTTTAAAAAAATTGAAAATTGAAAATTATTTAACCAAGATATTTAACCACGGTGTTACTAAACAACCGTTGTAAAATTTGAAAATTGCATGACGGTTGTAATTTCTAACCGTGATGAAAATTGATATTTTTTAGTATATAAGCGAACGTATCTATCATTCACTATATAGCTGCCGTTTCTCTCAAAAGAAAACCCTAACATATTTCATTCTTCCCTCTCATATCATAACTCTAAACATACTTCAACCTTTAGATACGTCTTCAGATTCGTCTTCACTAATCGCTAACTTCAGGTTCGTTCATTACACTTATGCTTCGATTTTGTTTACTTGTCTTGTTAAAAATGGGTTCTAATTTTTTTTCTTGAATGTTCACATTTTTTCAGATCCATCATCACCACCTTAACAAATACAAGAAGTATACTTTCGTTATGTTACATATGGTTTATGTAGCTATGAAGAAAAATACAAGAAGTATGAAGCTATTGTGTTAACTTCATTCACCTTGTACTTTTTTTTCATAGCTTCATTAACTAGATGAAATGGGAAAGTGTCTCAGCAAATCATTCCATAAAGTTTCACCGTATACTTTTTTTTTCATTCTTTTCCATAAAGTTTCTATCAAATATTTCCATTAAAATGTCTCAGCAGTCCGGCTGTAGCCATAGAAGCAGGTCCTCAAACCGTTCAAGGTACGTATGTAAGTGTGGCCTCAACGCTCCGTTGATGACGGCATGGACCAACTCGAACCCAGACCGTCGTTTCTATGGTTGTGGGATGTATAAGATTCAAGGATACAAACAATGCTCTCACTTTGTTTGGTTGGATGACGAGATGGATCCTAGAGCAAAACAAATAATTTCTTCACTAGTAAAGAACTTAAATGAGGAGAAGGGAATAGTTAACACCTACAAAGCCAAAGAGGTTGAATTGATGTTGAAGGTGAAGATCCTGAAGAAACAGTTGAAGATTACCTGGAGTTTTTTATTTTTAGTGTTCATTGCATTTGTTGTTATGACGAATTAGGTTATAGTTGATTAGGTTTGTATGTTTACTGATGGTGTAATGGTTTATGTATTTGTTACATAAGATTCATGTGATGATGTTATGGTGTTATGGTATATCATGAATATAACACAATTAATATTATTATAACTTTATCACAAATCTGTGTTGTATTTTCTGCTGTGATATGGTGAACAATAATATAGGTTAAAAATTGGTATAAATTATAAAAGCATGATATAATTGTAAATTCTACAGAAAATTTTACAACGGTTATTTATCATAACCGTTATAATAACTTGTGTGTTGTCCAGTAAAAAAATTAAAAACAAAACTGTGCAGCTGGGAATCGAACCTAGGACCATCACTTTATCACAACGGTTTTTTGGATAAACCGTTGTGATAGGGCGCGTGCTTTCCAGTTTATTACAACGGTTACAGGGCCGTAATTGTAAGTATCATATATACAACCACACTCTACATAACAACGTCTGATCTAGCATGGTTATATTTTATTTCCCAACCGTTGTTAAAGGTTTGTTCCATAGTAGTGCTAGTAAAGCGTTTAACTCGCAATTAGTGCATAGAAATGTGGAATCATTGCTACAGGAACGCAAAACACCCTGACGGGATGATTGATTACAGCTTAGTGGAACTATGCATGTTCGTTATTTGTGAGAGTTTCACTAGTTTTGATAGTGATAACATCAATGGCCGCGATAGTGACTCCTTCTTCCCCTCTGCTTTCTCAAGAAATTTGAAGTTATTGATGGTGATGAATGCCAAAAAGTCATGTTTTTAGTAGTATTTTTGTGGCACTTATCATTCTAATTGTATTGAATAAAACCCCACTTTGTATGTAAATGTGTATATTTAGTGTATAATCAAGTTTTAGTGTATTTGTGTACCGTTTGATAGTTTTCTATTCATTTTGTATGTATTGAGGTGTATTTGGAGCATGAGCTACAAAGTGTCGAAGACAAGGCTTCAAACGCGCGATTTTGAGCAACTCATCAACGAATAAGGCTCAAAATTAGGGTGATAAAAATCACCAATTTGGTTGATATTTATTCATTGTTAGATAGGAAATTGAATAAGCTTTCCAACGCTTCGAACCGGGCGCAAATCCGAGTTACAGTTCTCAAGTTATGGCCGAAACATGTGCTGTCTTTTTTTCATGAGAGCAGGTAGCGCGCTTAGCGCGCCCGACCATGCTTAGCGGGCTTTTAAGGCGGTTTAAACATTAATAAGGGCGCGCTTAGCGCCCAGACCGGGCTAAGCGCGGTCTGCGATGATGACAACAATAAATAGGGGTAAAAACACATTTTTTAGGTATGGTTTTGGGGTTTTTTGCTCCCAACTCCATCAACTTCATTTTTTCAATAGATTAGCTTAGAAAACATCATGGAAGCTTGCATTGGATGATCCGGGGTGGATTTCTCATCGATCGGCTCTGACAACCCGTGAAATGTTTGGTTCATTTATGATTTTCTTCATGTCTTTCTTCTTTGTTAGGCTTGTATATGTTTTTACTTTGATCTTATGTATATTTATCGCCCATGGCATTATATTTAATTTGTTTTGCAAATCTTTATCGATGATTGTCTTTGATTTTTGCTTTATGCGCGGGGTTTAAGTTGTGTTAGAGATAAACATCACAAATCTTGATTAGGGATGATTATCTGTTAGTTTCTGGATGCTAGAGATAGATTTAGAGCTAACAATCTATTTGGGTGCCGGAGCTTAATGCCTCCGTGTTATTTGAGTCGAGTGCGAGTGTCAACGAGAGTAATACGGTTTTTTTCACTCAGCTCGGTGTGTCAGAGATGAACACTATTGAGAGCGATGCTGGATGATATTGAGGAGTATTATAGGTTGAGTATAACTGGTCGATAAGTTTAAGTTTGTGACGAGTGGAATATATACATGCTTGATAAGTCTTTTCTCTCTGGTGAATGAATTTTCTTGTGTTAATATTTACTTTTCTGTTTTTATGTTTCAACCATTTTAATCTAAACTCATAAACTTAGAGATTATCGAACGGAAGTTCAGTAGCACGATCTCTATGGACACGATAAATTCCCGGAAAAATACTTCGAAAACTTTTGTTGCTTGCCGCTATTCCGCACCAACTAAATGCTGCCGTTGCCGGGGATCAGTGTTTTTATTGAATCGCATTGCGATAGTTTCTTTGTTTTTGAGTTTTGTAGATATCGTATATATTGTCTATTTTCACGTGTTTATGTTGCTACTTGTATATGTTTACCATAATTGTAAATTTTACATATTTTGTATACTTGTAAATTTAGTGTATATGTTTGTTTCACTTCACATTTGCTAAGTGTTTGGTTAGGTTTCATCGTCGGTGAGCACTAACCGTGTAAAGAGACAACTTGGAGAAGTGTGTATAAATATGCGTCGAGCTTACGACATAAAAGAAGCATGTTTTATCGTTTTTTGTTCCGTTATTACTTTTTCATTATAGCGTAGGTAGTGTGGTGAACATTCATTAAACAAGTTGTACTCGGATTGTTCGTAAAATTCTCAAATCTTCACTTTACGACTTGTTTAATTCATTTTCACCCAGTCTTTCTGAACCAATTTTTGTATATGAGATTGTGTAGGTGTTAAGTGGAGGCCTACACCAGAACTTTATTGATGTACTGGTTTTTCTGTTTCTGGTGTAGCGCGCTTAGCGCGCCTAACCGCACTTAGCGCGCCCTGCTGAGATGAGCCAGTGAATTCTGTTAATTGTTCACTTCGCTCCCCCTTCTTCTCACTTCCACCAAGGCCTTATATATTAGTAATTATTAGTAATTTTTCTAATTCTTTTGTTGTTGTTTGGACTCAAATTTTAGCCCGATATCTTGAAGTCGCATTTGGTGATTTTTTCGATTTTGAGTGTTTCAACTTGCGAATGCGTGGTAATGATAGTGTTTAAAGTTTTGTACACATTCAAGGTATGTGTTTATCGTTTTCTAGGCTTTAGTATATTTATGATACTTAGGCTTTTTACAACTTCTATGCCATTCATTCTTTTATATACTTGTTCGTATGTGAATCATTTAGTTCCCACCCTTTTTGTGAGGAAGCCTTCCATTGTTCATATATGCTCGGAGTACCAATATTCTTGTTTTAACTAGATTTTATTATGCTTAATATTTTGTTTGTGTTGATTATTGAAAGTATGAAAAGGATTAAGGCACTTGTTTCATTTTGAGCACAACTACCTTAGCCAAATAGTCAATTCACCTTGTGAGTGTATGATCGTTTGTAAACCTTTTGAGCCTTTGGTCATTATCCATGTTGTTTGAGTTTAATTCTTGTCTATGAGTGTCAAATTCATTTTTTGTATGGATCTTGATTGTTGTTTTTTTTTCTTGAACCCTCAACTTTGTGTTGTTGTATGAATTTTTACCTTGCCTTAGAAAGTAGGGAGTATTCACATGATGATGTGGTTGAATTCAAGTTGGGGAGAGAAATGTTTGCTCACTTATGTTGTTGGTTTCTATGAGGTTGAAAAAGAAAAGAAAAAAGAGAAAAATATGAAAAAGAAAAGAAAAGAAAGGGAAAGAAAAAAAATTGAAAAAGAAGAACAAAAAGAGTAGAATAATGTTGTGCTAATAAGTTCTATGTGTTGGTGTAACACTTGGGATTTTGGAAGAAGTTTGATTGAAATTTTGTGTTTGAACTTTTGTGAGTTGATCCCTCCCTTAGGTTTAGGCAAGTTTTTGTTTCGATTAGCTTTAGGAATTACCCCTTGTTTGTTCACCCGACCACATTACAGCCCTGAAAGTCCTTTTGATTCTTACTTTTGTGTTTTCAGCATGATTTTTGGATGATTGCATAATTTAGTCTTTTGTTTGCAAGATTGTTATGTAAGTGAAAAATCCCTCATTTTGTGTTTTTCATCTACCGATGATTGTTTTTGCTAGGTGTAATTCACATTTGAACTTGTGTTGTTTTAAAATGTTTGGCATGACTTTTGTATTTAGCATTTGTTTCGTGATTATGTTGTCGTTGAAGTTTAGTGGTAAGTATTTACTTTGTGTGTACCATTTTTGATTGAACCATTGCATTTGTTTTTGTTTGTAAAAACTTGTTGTTGCGTGATTTCTTGGATTTCGCGTTTGTTCCTTTAGATCTTGGCTTTGTTTGAGGACAAACAATGATGTAAGTTGGGGAGAGTGATGAGTGCCAAAAAGTCATGTTTTTAGTAGTATTTTTGTGGCACTTATCATCCTAATTGTATTGAATAAAACCCCACTTTGTATGTAAATGTGTATATTTAGTGTATAATCAAGTTTTAGTGTATTTGTGTACCGTTTGATAGTTTTCTACTCATTTTGTCGGTATTGAGGTCTATTTGGAGCATGAGCAATAAAGTGTCGAAGACAAGGCTTCAAACGCGCGATTTTAAGCAACTCATCAACGAATAAGGCTCAAAATGAGGGTGATAAAAATCACCAATTCGGTTAATATTTATTCATCGTTAGATTGGAAATTGAATAATCTTTCCAACGCTTCGAACCGGGCGCAAATCCGAGTTACGGTTCTCAAGTTATGGCCGAAACATGTGCTGTCTTTTTTCCATGACAGCAGGTAGCGCGCTTAACGCGCCCGACCGCGCTTAGCGGGCTTTTAAGGCGATTTAAACATTAATAAGGGCGCGCTTAGCGCCCAGACCGGGCTAAGCGCGGTCTGCGATGATGACAGCAATAAATATTGGTAAAAACACATTTTTTAGGTATGGTTTTGGGGTTTTTTGCTCCCAACTCCATCAACTTCATTTTTTCATTAGATTAGCTTAAAAAACATCATGGAAGCTTGCATTTGGATGATCCGAGGTGGATTTCTAATCGATCGGCTCTGACAACCCTTGAAGTGTTTAGTTCATTTCTAATTTTCTTCATGTCTTTCTTCTTTGTTGGGTTTGTATATGTTTTTACTTTGATCTTATGTATATTTATCGCCCATGGCGTTATATTTAATTTGCTTTACAAATCTTTATCGATGATTGTCTTTGATTTTTGCTTTATGCGCGGGGTTTGAGTTGTGTTAGAGATAAACATCGCAAATCTTGATTAGGGATGATTATCTGTTAGTTTCTGGATGCCAGAGATAGATTTAGAGCTAACAATCTATTTGGGTTTCGGAGCTTAATGCCTCCATGTTATTTGAGTCGAGTGCGAGAGTGTCGACGAGAGTAATACGGTTTTTTTCTCTCATCTCTGTGTGTCAGATATGACCACTATTGAGAGCGATGCTGGATGATATTGAGGAGTATTGTAGGTTGAGTATAATTGGTCTATAAGTTTAAGTTTGTGACGAGTGGAATATATACATGCTTGATAAGTCTTTTCTCTCTGGTGAATGAATTTTCTTGTGTTAATATTTACTTTTCTGTTTTTATGTGTCAACCATTTTAATCTAAACTCAAAAACTTAGAGATTATCGAACGGCAGTTCAGTAGCACCGATCTCTATGGACACGATAAATTCCCGGAAAAATACTTCCAAAACTTTTGTTGCTTGCCGCTATTCCTCACCAACAAAACGGTGTTGTTGTCGGGGATCGGTGTTTTTATTGAATCGCATTGCGATAGTTTCTTTATTTTTGAGTTTTGTAGATATCGTATATATTGTCTATTTTCACTTGTTTATATTGCTACTTGTATATGTTTACCATAATTGTAAATTTTACATATTTTGTATACTTGTTAATTTAGTGTATATGTTTGTTTCTCTTCGCGTTTGCTAAGTGTTTGGTTAGGTTTCGTCGTCGGTGAGCACTAACCATGTAAAGAGGCAACTTGGAGAAGTGTGTATAAATAATAGGCGTCGAGCTTACGACGTAAAACAAGCATGTTTTATCATTTTTTGTTCCGTTATTACTTTTTCATTATAGCGTAGGTAGTGTGGTGAACATTCATTAAACAAGTTGTACTCGGATTGTTCGTAAAATTCTCAAATCTTTACTTTACAACTTGTTTAATTCATTTTCACCCGGTCTTTCTGGACCAATTTTTGTATATGAGATTGTGTAGGTGTTAAGTGGAGGCCTACACCAGAACCTTGTTGCTTTACTGGTTTTTCAGGTTCTGGTCTAGCGCGCTTAGGGCGCCTAACCGCGCTTAGCGCGCCCTGCTGAGATGAGCCAGTGAATTCTTTTAATTGTTCACTTGGCTCCCCCTTCTTCCCACTTCCACCTAGGCCTTATATATTAGTAATTATTAGTAATTTTTCTAATTCTTTTGTTGTTGTTTGAACTCAAATTTTAGCCCGATATCTTGAAGTCGCATTTGGTGATTTTTCCGATTTTGATTGTTTCAACTTGCGAATGCGCGTTAATGACAGTGTTTAAAGTTTTGTACACGTTCAAGGTATGTGTTTATCCCTTTCTAGGCTTTAGCATATTCATGATACTTAGGATTTTTACAACTTCTATGCCATTCATTCTTTTATATACTTGTTCGTATGTGAATCATTTAGTTCTCACCCTTTTTGTGAGGAAGCCTTCTGTAACGCCCCAGTTTTGGTTAGTTTTATTTAATCGAGTCGTTTTGATTATTTTATTATTATATTATTTTATTTTTGACTTTTATTTGAAAATATATTATTTTTCATTGTTGTTATGTTTTATCGCGTTTTGGGAGCGTTTGCGAGATATTTGAGTGTGGGGGTAATTGGGTCATTTTGCTTTATTTTCCTTAAGTTAGAAAATAGAAAGAAAAGAGAGAAAAAAATAGTAAGGAAAGAAAAAGAGAAGAAGAAAAAGAGAAAGAAGGAAAAGAAGAGAAGAAAAAGAGAGAAAACGTGTGGATTAAGAAATCGATCAACCGACTTTCAAAAACACGATTAAATCGGGTAAGGGTGCGAAACTCGATTATCTTATACTTGTGTTTGATTATGTATGTATGTTTTTTGTTGATATTGGATTGAAATTGAAATATAGAGTAAAACCCATAAATGTTGGAATTGTTAGAAATTGATATAATTTATGTCTGATATCATGTTTTAGTGTCCCTTATTATTGATGCATGATAGATACATGTTGTTAGGCATTCTATTGGTAATTTTCTGGTGTTTTGGTGAGATTGGGAGTGAGTTTTGGGTGAATTTTCGCAGAAAATTATGCAGGAAATTTCTGGTTTTTCCACTGCCCATACGCGTATCACTCAAGGCAATACGCGTATTGGTTAAGGCAATACGCATATGGCATTGAAGGAGTGAGGGCAATACGCGTATGGAGTTTTATTTTCTCGGCCATCTACCCATTTGCGTAATGGTACGCGTAAGGTTGAGGGTAATACGCGTATTGGAGTTTTTAGTGGGATTTTTAGGAGGAATTGGTCTCTGCCCATACGCGTATCAAGTTGGGCAATACGCGTATGGAATGGGCGAGGGAGCAAGGCAATACGCGTATGGCTCAGGGCAATACGCGTATGGCTAGGAAGATTGCAGAATTGTGTTTTTTTCGCGATTACTTTTCTTGTTTAGTCTGTAACTTGTGTTCCGATTATCCGTTTTTAACATTCTTGGTATCATTGAATAGCTATTGAACTGTACTTTCTTATGATGATGGTTTTGAGATTGTTGATCGATTTAATTAAGTCGGGAATTTGGAAATGTGTCGTTTTGTCAACTTTTACCGTTTTAATTGTGCGTAATTGATGTGTTATCATGCAATGTGCTGGTGATATCTGTTGTATGACTTGTGTGCGGATTATAGGAGGTGAATGCATGTGTTTAAATGTTGTGATGAGGGTTTGTGGCCTAATGGCAATTAAATGCATTGTTTTGGGCTTGGGTGCAAAGCATGATTATTGTTGAGTGAGATGATTGCATATATGTGTGCATTTGAATGTCATGAGTCATTGTATGCCAAGCATCATGATATGCATTCTTGTGATGCCGTGTGCCCTAGTGGGTGTGAGCGATGAAACAATTCCAGAGGGAATCCGCTATAACATCGTGCGCCTTATACAAAGAGGACCTAAAGCGATGATTATAGACGATCGTGCGCCTTATACAAAGATAACCTAAAGCGATCAGATTGTGCGCCTTATACAAAGAGGACCTAAAGCAATCCATAAACGTCGTGCGCCTTATACCAAGAGGACCTAAAGCGACGGGGAACATCGTTTGCCCGATGGGGAGTTACACTAAGTAACAAGCGATGGTTCCAATAGTTCCTGAGTGAACTAGTGTTGAGATGATGGATGGATGGTACCGCATTGCATTGCATAGAGTCGTTGTGTCGGTCTCTGTGCATTTGCATAAATCATGAATGGATTGATTTTGTGTGGAATTGTGATTGGAATTGATGAGTGGTGTATGTATATATATTGTGTTGGTGGTAATTGTATTGTGCATGATTGATATGCATTGGTGATGGATATATGAGATATGCGTTGTGTTGTTTTGCGTTTGAATTCTGGTATGAGTTGTGGTGAGAATATTACATGTGTATTTTGGTGTTATTATATAATTATATGCAATTATATTATGATTGTGTTTCTCACCCTTCTGTTGTTTTAATGCTCTATGAGGCATTGTAGATTAAATGCTGGAGGTCTTTTTGTGAAGCTTAGGTCTTCATTCTTTTGTCGGTTGGCTCTGATATGTAGCATCGGGTAGTCAGGGAGATCGTTGTGACTTATGTGTATATGTATAGATATCTTTTGGATTGTATATGTATGGATCTGTGTATGACAGACAAACTCTTTATGTGATATATATATATATATATATATATATGAGATTCAGTTGCAGATTTTCCGCTTTTATTCTGTATCTGAATTGTGGGTAGTAGGAACTAAGTTCCTCTGTTAATTACTACCTGATTGTTGCATATCTTTATGAGCAGGTTTATTGTGTTTTGTCTCAATTGATGTGACGCCTTCGTCTATGCCATGAATGTTTAATTATACTCTGATGAAATTTTTATCTCTTTATTTATTTTGGGGTATAGATTGGGGGTGTTACATTAAGTGGTATCAGAGCCAGTCCGTGTCAGTTTGTGTCAGTCCTTGTCGGTGTTTGTGTTTGGATGAGCTGTTTGTTTAACCATAGTTGCTGTTATTGGAAATGAACAGAATATGGCTGGTAGGAATGACGCTGCTTTGGCTGCTGCTATGCAAGCTATGGCTCAGGCTGTGCAGGGTGCACCTAATGCTGCTGGGAATGATGAGTTCAGGAAGAACAAACCGCCTGTCTTCAAAGGGAGGCATGATCCTGATGGTGCTCAGATTTGGCTGAAGGAGATTGAAAGGATTTTCCGAGTGATGGATTGTGCGGAGGATCAGAAGGTGAGACTAGGTACTCACATGTTGCAGGAGGAAGCAGATGACTGATGGGTTAGTACTCGTCTGGTGTTGGAAGCTGTAGAGGAAGAAGTCGCTTGGGCTTTGTTTAGTATTGAGTTTCTGAGGAAATATTTTCTCGAAGATGTTAGAGGAAAGAAGGAGATAGAGTTCTTGGAATTGAAACAAGGTAATAGGTCTGTTGTTGATTATACTGTTAAGTTTGTGGAGCTTGTGCAGTTTTATCCACATTATGCTGAAGCGACTGCGGAGTTTTCTAAGTGTGTGAAGTTTGAGAGTGGATTACGTCCTGAGATTAAGCAGGTAATTGGTTATCAGAAAATTCAAAGGTTTTTTGATTTGGTGGATTGTTGTAGGATTTATGAAGAAGATAGCAAAGCTCGTTCTACTCACTATAAGAGTGTGAACGAAAGGAAAGGGAAACAACCGTTTCGTAGTGGTCCGTATGTGACACCAGCTGATAAGGGTAAACAAAGGGGGAATTTTGAGAAAAGGTCAAGTGGAGGAGGTATGTCTAATTCTCCGAGATGTTTTAGGTGTGGTGAATTAGGACATCGTCAGTTTGAATGCAGAAAAGATATGAGGAAGTGTTCCAATTGTGGCGGTTTAGGACTTGTAGCAGCTGAGTGCAAGAGGAAGAATGTGGTGAAGTGTTTCAACTGTGGTGAACCTGGTCATATTAATACAAAGTGTCCGAAACCGAAGCAAGCTCCAGCTGGTGGGAAAGTTTTTCCATTGACAGGAACTCATACTACTAGTGCAGACCGTCTGATCAGTGGTACTTGTTTTATTAATAGTACGCCTTTAGTTGCTATTATTGATACTGGAGCGACTCATTCGTTTATTTCGTCTGAGTGCACGAAGCATTTGAATCTTGTGTTATCTTCGATGGGTGGTGAGATGGTTATTGATACTCCAGCAATGGGGTCAGTAACTACTTCTTTGGTTTGTTTAAGTTGCCCTTTGACCATTTATGGTAAATACTTTGAGATGGATTTGGTGTGTTTGCCGTTGGAGAGGTTAGCTGAGATTTATATCAGTATGATTGTGAAGCTGCATGGTGTTCCGTTGAGTATTGTTTTAGATCGAGATACGAGGTTTACCTCGAGATTTTGGGAAAGTTTGCAAAAGGCCTTAGGTTCTAAGTTGAGATTGAGTTCGGCTTATCATCCTCAGACGGATGGACAGACGGAGAGAACGATTCAGTCGTTGGAAGATTTGTTGCGGGCTTGTGTTCTTGAACAAGGTGGTGCGTGGGATAGTTATCTTGCGTTGGTGGAATTCACGTATAATAATAGTTTCCATTCGAGTATTGGAATGGCACCTTTTGAAGCGTTATATGGACGAAGATGTCGAACACCGTTGTGTTGGCACGAATCTGGTGAGAGTTCGGTGGTTGGACCGGAATTGATTCAACAGACTACAGACAGGGTGAAACTTATTCGTGAGAAAATGAAGGCTTCTCAGAGTAGGCAAAAGAGTTATCATGATCGAAGAAGGAAAGATCTTGAGTTTCAAGAGGGCGATCTTGTATTTTTTAGAGTTACGCCGGTAACGGGTGTGGGTCGTGCATTAAAGTCGAAGAAGCTTACTTCTCAGTTTATTGATCCTTACCAGATATCCGCGATAGTGGGTGTTGTGGCTTATCGGGTGGCGTTGCCGCCGAATCTGTCGAATTTACACGATGTGTTCCATGTTTCACAGCTTCGGAAGTATGTTTCGGATCCGTCGCATGTGATTCCGATGGATGAAGTTGAGGTAAGGGAGAACCTTACGGTGGAGGCATTACTAGTGAGGATTTTGGATCGCGAGTTGAAGCGATTAAGGGGCAAGGATATTGCACTTGTGAAAGTAGCGTGGGGAGGCGCTGCTGAGGGCAATTTGACTTAGGAGTTGGAGAGTCAGATGCGGGATTCGTATCCAGAGTTGTTCATCTCAGGTAATATTTTCGAGGACGAAAATTTCTAAGTGGGGGAGAGTTGTAACGCCCCAGTTTTGGTTAGTTTTATTTAATCGAGTTGTTTTGATTATTTTATTATTATATTATTTTATTTTTGACTTTTATTTGAAAATATATTATTTTTCATTGTTGTTATGTTTTATCGCGTTTTGGGAGCGTTTGCGAGATATTTGAGTGTAGGGGTAATTGGGTCATTGTGCTTTATTTTCCTTAAGTTAGAAAATAGAAAGAAAAGAGAGAAAAAAATAGTAAGGAAAGAAAAAGAGAAGAAGAAAAAGAGAAAGAAGGAAAAGAAGAGAAGAAAAAGAGAGAAAACTTGTGGATTAAGAAATCGATCAACCGACTTTCAAAAACACGATTAAATCGGGTAAGGGTGCGAAACTCGATTATCTTATACTTGTGTTTGATTATGTATGTATGTTTTTGGTTGATATTGGATTGAAATTGAAATATAGAGTAAAACCCATAAATGTTGGAATTGTTAGAAATTGATATAATTTATGTCTGAAATCATGTTTTAGTGTCCCTTATTGTTGATGCATGATAGATACATGTTGTTAGGCATTCTATTGGTAATTTTCTGGTGTTTTGGTGAGATTGGGAGTGAGTTTTGGGTGAATTTTCGCAGAAAATTATGCAGGAAATTTCTGGTTTTTCCACTGCCCATACGCGTATCACTCAAGGCAATATGCATATTGGTTAAGGAAATACGTGTATGGCATTGAAGGAGTGAGGGCAATACGCGTATGAAGTGAGGCAATACACGTATTGGAGTTTTTAGTGGGATTTTTAGGAGGAATTGGTCTCTGCCCATACGCGTATCAAGTTGGGCAATACGCGTATGGAATGGGCGAGGGAGTAAGGCAATACGCGTATGGCTCAGGGCAATACGCGTATGGCCAGGAAGATTGCAGAATTGTGTTTTTTTGCGATTACTTTTCTTGTTCAGTCCGTAACTTGTGTTCCGATTATCCGTTTTTAACATTCTTGGTATCATTGAATAGCTATTGAACTGTACTTTCTTATGATGATAGTTTTGAGATTGTTGACCGATTTAATTAAGTCGGGAATTTGGAAATGTGTCATTTTGTCGACTTTTACCGTTTTAATTGTGCGTAATTGATGTGTTATCATGCAATGTGCTGGTGATATCTGTTGTATGACTTGTGTGCGGATTATAGGAGGTGAATGCATGTGTTTAAATGTTGTGATGAGGGTTTGTGGCCTATGGAAATTAAATGCATTGTTTTGGGCTTGAGTGCAAAGCATGATTATTGTTGAGTGAGATGATTGCATATATGTGTGCATTTGAATGTCATGAGTCATTGTATGCCAAGCATCATGATATGCATTCTTGTGATGCCGTGTGCCCTAGTGGGTGTGAGCGACGAAACGATTCCAGAGGGAATCCGCTATAACATCGTGCGCCTTATACAAAGAGGACCTAAAGCGATGATTATATACGATCGTGCGCCTTATACAAAGAGGACCTAAAGCGATCGGATTGTGCGCCTTATACAAAGAGGACCTAAAGCAATCCATAAACGTCGTGCGCCTTATACCAAGAGGACCTAAAGCGACGGGGAACATCGTTTGCCTGACTGGGAGTTACACTAAGTAACAAGCGATGGTTCCAATAGTTCCTGAGTGAACTAGTGTTGAGATGATGGATGGATGGTACCGCATTGCATTGCATAGAGTCGTTGTGTCGGTCTCTGTGCAATTGCATAAATCATGAATGGATTGATTTTGTGTGGAATTGTGACTGGAATTGATGAGTGGTGTATGTATATATATATTGTGTTGGTGGTAATTGTATTGTGCATGATTGATATGCATTGGTGATGGATATATGAGATATGCGTTGTGTTGTTTTGCGTTTGAATTCTAGTATGAGTTGTGGTGAGAATATTACATGTGTAATTTTGGTGTTATTATATAATTATATGCAATTATATTATGATTGTGTTTCTCACCCTTCTGCTGTTTTAATGCTCTATGAGGCATTGCAGATTAGATGCTGGAGGTCTTTTTGTGAAGCTTAGGTCTTCATTCTTTTGTCGGTCGGCTCTGATATGTAGCACCGGGTAGTCGGGGAGATCGTTGTGACTTATGTGTATATGTATAGATATCTTTTGGATTGTATATGTATGGATCTGTGTATGACAGACAAACTCTTTATGTGATATATATATATATGAGATTCAGATGCAGATTTTCCGCTTTTATTCTGTATCTGAATTGTGTACCGTTTGATAGTTTTCTACTCATTTTGTCGGTATTGAGGTCTATTTGGAGCATGAGCAATAAAGTGTCGAAGACAAGGCTTCAAACGCGCGATTTTAAGCAACTCATCAACGAATAAAGCTCAAAATGAGGGTGATAAAAATCACCAATTCGGTTGATATTTATTCATTGTTAGATTGGAAATTGAATAATCTTTCCAACGCTTCGAACCAGACGCAAATCCGAGTTACGGTTCTCAAGTTATGGCCGAAACATGTGCTGTCTTTTTTCCATGACAGCAGGTAGCGCGCTTAGCGCGCCCGACCGCGCTTAGCGGGCTTTTAAGGCGGTTTAAACATTAATAAGGGCGCGCTTAGCGCCCAGATCGGGCTAAGCGCGGTTTGCGATGATGACAGCAATAAATAGGGGTAAAAACACTTTTTTTAGGTATGGTTTTGGGGTTTTTTGCTCCCAACTCCATCAACTTCATTTTTTCATTAGATTAGCTTAGAAAACAACATGGAAGCTTGCATTTGGATGATCCGGGGTGGATTTTTCATCGATCGGCTCTGACAACCCGTGAAGTGTTTGGTTCATTTCTGATTTTCTTCATGTCTTTCTTCTTTGTTGGGTTTGTATATGTTTTTACTTTGATCTTATGTATATTTATCGCCCATGGCATTATATTTAATTTACTTTACAAATCTTTATCGATGATTATCTTTGATTTTTGCTTTATGCGCGGGGTTTGAGTTGTGTTAGAGATAAACATCGTAAATCTTGATTAGGGATGATTATCTGTTAGTTTCTGGATGCTAGAGATAGATTTAGAGCTAACAATCTATTTGGGTGTCGGAGCTTAATGCCTCCGTGTTATTTGAGTCGAGTGCGAGAGTGTCGACGAGAGTAATACGGTTTTTTTCCCTCAGCTCGGTGTGTCAGGGATGAACACTATTGAGAGCGATGTTGGATGATATTGAGGAGTATTGTAGGTTGAGTATAACTGGTCAATAAGTTTAATATGCATGCTTGATAAGTCTTTTCTCTCTGATGAATGAATTTTCTTGTGTTAATATTTACTTTTCGGTTTTTATGTTTCAACCATTTTAATCCAAACTCATAAACTTAGAGATTATCGAACGGCAGTTCAGTAGCACCGATCTCTATGGACACGATAAATTCCCGTAAAAATCTTCCAAAACTTTTGTTGCTTGCCGCTATTTCGCACCAACAATGGCGTCGTTGCCGGGGATCGGTGTTTTTATTGAATCACATTGTGATAGTTTCTTTGTTTTTGAGTTTTGTAGATATCGTATATATTGTCTATTTTCACTTGTTTATATTGCTACTTGTATATGTTTACCATAATTGTGAATTTTACATATTTTGTATACTTGTAAATTTAGTGTATATGTTTGTTTCTCTTCACGTTTGCTAAGTGTTTGGTTAGGTTTCATCATCGGTGAGCACTATCCGTGTAAAGAGGCAACTTGGAGAAGTGTGTATAAATAATAGGGGTCGAGCTTACGACGTAAAACAAGCATGTTTTATCATTTTTTGTTCCGTTATTACTTTTCCATTATAGCGTAGGTAGTGTGGTGAACATTCATTAAACAAGTTGTACTCGGATTGTTCGTAAAATTCTCAAACCTTCACTTTACAACTTGTTTAATTCATTTTCACCCGGTCTTTCTGGACCAATTTTTGTATATGAGATTGTGTAGGTGTTAAGTGGAGGCCTACACCAGAACCTTGTTAATGTACTGGTTTTTCTGGTTCTGGTGTAGCGCGCTTAGCGCGCCCTGCTGAGATGAGCCAGTGAATTCTTTTAATTGTTCACTTGGCTCCCCCTTCTTCCCACTTCCACCAAGGCCTTATATATTAGTAATTATTAGCAATTTTTCTAATTCTTTTGTTGTTGTTTGGACTCAAATTTTAGCCCGATATCTTGAAGTTGCATTTGTTGATTTTTCTGATTTTGAGTGTTTCAACTTGCGAATGCATGGTAATGATAATGTTTAAAGTTTTGTACACGTTCAAGGTATGTGTTTATCGCTTTCTAGGCTTTAGCATATTCACGATACTTAGGCTTTTTTACAACTTTTATGCCATTCATTCTTTTATATACTTGTTTGTATGTGAATCATTTAGTTCCCACCCTTTTGGTGATGAAGCCTTCCATTGTTCATATATGCTCGGAGTACCAATATTCTTGTTTTAACTGGATTTTATTATGCTTAATCTTTTGTTTGTGTTGATTATTTGAAAGCATGAAAATGATTAAGGCACTTGTTTCATTTTGAGCACAACTACCTTAGCCAAATAGCCAATTCACCTTGTGAGTGTGTGATCGTTTGTAAACCCTTTGAGCCTTTGCTCATTATCCATGTTGTTTGAGTTTGATTCTTGTCTATGAGTGTCAAATTCATTTTTTGTGTGGATCTTGATTGTTGTTTTTTTTCTTGAACCCTCAACTTTGTGCTGTTGTATGAATTTTTACCTTGCCTTAGAAAGTAGGGAGTATTCACATGATAATGTGGTTGAATTCAAGTTGGGGAGAGCAATGTTTGCTTACTTATATTGTTGGTTGCTATGAGGTTGAAAAAGAAAAGAAGAAAGAGAAAATTATGAAAAAGAAAAGAAAAGAAAAGAAAAGAAAGAGAAAGAATAAAAAATTGAAAAAGCTTTGAAAAAGAAGAACAAAAAGAGTAGAATAATGTTGTGCTAATAAGTTCTATGTGTTGGTGTAACACTTGGGATTTTGGAAGAAGTTTGATTGAAATTTTGTGTTTGAACTTTTGTGAGCTGATCGCTCCCTTAGGTTTAGGCAAGTTTTTGTTTATATTAGCTTTAGGAATTACCCCTTGTTTGTTCACCCAACCACATTACAGCCCTGAAAGTCCTTTTGATTCTTGCTTTTGTGTTTTCAGCATGATTTTTGGATGATTGCATAATTTAGTCTTTTGTTTGCAAGATTGTTGTGTGAGTGAAAAATCCCTCATTTTGTGTTTTTCATCTACCGATGATTGTTTTTGCTAGGTGTGATTCACATTTGAACTTGTGTTGTTTTAGAATGTTTGGCATGACTTTTGTATTTAGCATTTGTTTCGTGATTATGTTGTCGTTGAAGTTTAGTGGTAAGTATTTACTTTGTGTGTACCATTTTCGATTGAACCATTGCATTTGTTTTTGTTTTTAAAAACTAGTTGTTGCGTGATTTCTTGGATTTCGCTTTTGTTCCTTTAGATGTTGGCTTTGTTTGAGGACAAACAATGATGTAAGTTGGGGAGAGTGATGAGTTTCAAAAAGTCATGTTTTTAGTAGTATTTCTGTGGCACTTATCATTCTAATTGTATTGAATAAAACCTCACTTTGTATGTAAATATGTATATTTAGTGTATAATCAAGTTTTAGTGTATTTGTGTACCGTTTGATAGTTTTCTACTCATTTTGTAGGTATTGAGGTGTATTTGGAGCATGAGCAATAAAGTGTCGAAGACACGACTTCAAACGCGCGATTTTGAGCAACTCATCAACGAATAAGGCTCAAAATGAGGGTGATAAAAATCACCAATTTGGCTGATATTTATTCATTGTTAGATAGGAAATTGAATAAGCTTTCCAACGCTTCGAACCGGGCGCAAATCCGTGTTACGGTTCTCAAGTTATGGCCGAAACATGTGCTGTCCTTTGTTCATGACAGCAGGTAGCGCGCCCGACCGAGCTTAGCGGGCTTTTAAGGCGGTTTAAACATTAATAAGGGTGCGCTTAGCACCCAGACCGGGCTAAGCGCGGTCTGCGATGATGACAACAATAAATAGGGGTAAAAACACATTTTTTAGGTATGATTTTGGGGGTTTTTTGCTCCCAACTCCATCAACTTCATTTTTTCATTAGATTAGCTTAGAAAACATCATGGAAGCTTACATTTGGATGATCCGGGGTGGATTTCTCATCGATCGACTCTGACAACCCGTGAAGTGTTTGGTTCATTTTTTACTTTCTTCATGTCTTTCTTCTTTGTTGGGTTTGTATATGTTTTTACTTTGATCTTATGTATATTTATCGCCCATGGCGTTATATTAAATTTGCTTTACAAATCGTTATCGATGATTGTCTTTGATTTTTGCATTATGCGCGGGGTTTGAGTTGTGTTAGAGATAAACATCGTAAATCTTGATTAGGGATGATTATCTGTTAGTTTCTGGATGCTAGAGATATATTTAGAGCTAACAATCTATTTGGGTGTCGGAGCTTAATGCCTCCGTGTTATTTGAGTCGAGTGCGAGAGTGTCGACTAGAGTAATACGGTTTTTTTCTCTCAGCTTGGTGTGTCAGAGATGAACACTATTGAGAGCGATGATGGATGATATTGAGGAGTATTGTAGGTTGAGTATAACTGGTCGATAAGTTTAAGTTTATGACGAGTGGAATATATACATACTTGATAAGTCTTTTCTCTCTGATGAATGAATTTTCTTGTGTTAATATTTACTTTTCTGTTTTTATGTTTCAACCATTTTAATCCAAACTCATAAACTTAGAGATTATCGAACGGCAGTTCAGTAGCACCGATCTCTGTAGACACGATAAATTCCCGGAAAAATACTTCCAAAACTTTTGTTGCTTGCCGTTATTCCGCACCAACAAAATGACGCCGTTGTCGGGGATCAGTGTTTTTATTGAATCGCATTGCGATAGTTTCTTTGTTTTTAGGTTGTGTTGTTATCATATATATTGTCTATTTTCACTTGTTTATATTGCTACTTGTATATGTTTACCATAATTGTAAATTTTACATATTTGGTATACTTGTAAATTTAGTGTATATGTTTATTTCTCTTCACGTTTGCTAAGTGTTTGGTTAGGTTTCGTCGTCGATGAGCACTAACCGTGTAAAGAGGCAACTTGGAGAAGTGTGTATAAATAATAGGCGTCGAGCTTACGACGTAAAACAAGCATGTTTTATCATTTTTTGTTCTGTTATTACTTTTTCATTATAGCGTAGGTAGTGTGGTGAACATTCATTAAACAAGTTGTACTCAGATTGTTCGTAAAATTCTCAAATCTTCACTTTACAACTTGTTTAATTTATTTTCACCTAGTCTTTCTGAACCAATTTTTGTATATGAGATTGTGTAGGTGTTAAGTGGAGGCCTACACCAGAACCTTGTTGATGTACTGGTTTTTCTGGTTCTGGTGTAGCGCGCTTAGCGCGTGTAACACTGTGGGAGAACTGACTTTTTTTTTCCGCAAAACATGTTGCGGTTAGCAAGAGTCGCCACCGACTTTTCTTTTATCAAATAAGGAAAGGCTGAAAAGAACAGGAAAGACCTTGATAGATTTTGAGTTCGGGGGGTAAGTTATACAAAGGGACGGTATTAGCACCCTTTGTATCCATGGTTATCCATGGGCTCTTAAATGCTTAGCTCACATTTTTTACTTACTTTTTGAATGTGTGTGAACGTTTTTGAAAATATTTTGTAAAAGTTTGACTTTGTAATAATTCGTGTAAGAATGTATACAAAGTGTTTGTTTTTTTTTTTTTTGAGAAATAATTTTAAAATAAATAAACCTAATTTCTAATTCATTTGTACAAAAATTAATTAATTATAAGCCTAAGTCTAAAAAATTAATTTTAATAAAAATAATCTAAGTCTAAAAAAATGATTACATAACCTAAATTATATTTTTTATTCTTTTAACGGTTTTATGATTTTTTTTATTGTTTTAATTTAGTTGGAAAGAAATAAATTAATTAATTGAAATATGATAAAAGAAAGGGATTAAAATGGTTAAAAAGAAATTGCATGGGGTGGGAATCAAACCTTCAGGATAAGTATTTAATCCTTGGTTTGGATTGAGAATGATTGGAAATGGAGTTTTGAAATTTCACCTCTTTTTTTTTCAAGAATTTTGTGATTTGGAAGCCTTCCTTTGTGAAGCCTCTTGCCCCCTTTTCTCTTGTGTTTGAGCCTTGTATTTATAGGAGAAACATGGTAGACAAAGAATCATTGAAGAGCTAGGATCAAGGAACATGTTTTTAACCATTTTAATTTTTTGAAAACCATGTTTCCTTCACTCTCTCCCACGGTTTTATTTGGGTTTTGATGGCCTTGAATGACATGTTTTAACCTTCTAGAAACTCCATTTAAAAGGATCCATGTGCCCACCATTATTTGATTTATTTTGTTTTATTTAATTTTGTTTATTTCTTTGAATAAAATCAAAATAAAATAAAATCAAAATCAAAATAATACCAAAGTGAACTTTGAGGTCCTTGAATATGTCATAAACATGATTCAACCTTAAAAGATAGGCCCATTGGTCCAAAAGCTCAAAAATGTTCAATGTAGGTTTCATGCGTTTCTCAAATTTTGCTCAACTTGCACCAATCGTAACTCTCTCAATTTTTGTCATATGAAGGTGATCTTGGACTTTTTAGAACCCTCAAGATGTCCCCTACAACTTTCGTGTTGATCACTTTTTCATTTGAAGTCTTTATTTTTTGTGTAAATTGTTTTGACGAAAAAAGTGTCTTTTTGTTGACTTTCAAAATGACCTGTAAAGTTTTGGTCCATATCTCTCAAACGAGGCATTTTTGGCCTTGAGCTTAGAGAGACAAAGTTGTAGAGAATTGAATTTCCTTCAAAATGAGATTTGGTTGAGGAATTTCTGATGAAGTATGTGAAAGTTGTTCGTGGTCAAAGTTCAGTTGACTTTTCCCTAAGAAAATCCTAATTTGGCAATTTTTGACTTTTGAGTAAATCTTGATTTTCTTGAGGAATCATGATCAACCCTTGATCAAATGATGAATGGGACTTCAAAATCTTGATGTTGGCAAGAAATGATGACGTTTGACTGTAAATTGGTCAAAGTTGACTTTTGGTCCAATACAATCGACTGTTGATCATTTGAGCAATTGACTGAGCAAACTTGTGAAGCAAGGCTTGAGACTTGACATGAGGATACCCTTGAGTAGTCTTGAGTTTTTGAGACTCATAGGAGTGTGAGGAAGCTTCTTGAATCAATTTGTCTCAAAGATGTGAGGGCAAATTTTGGGGTGCAACAGCTGCCCATGTTCAATTTTCTTAAACCTGAAGAGTTAGATTGGCGCATCCGCCATTCGTGATCTGAAGGTGGAAGAGGATTGAACACTTAAGTGCCCAGAAATTTGCACTCACGGGTGCATGAAGTAACGCTGTTGGTTGATTGTATTGCTTAAATGGGCTTAAAGATGCCATTCGGAAAGATGACAGGATGGAGATGGGCTTATAGATGCCATCCAAAGTAACTGTTGACAGGAGTATCAGAAGAAGTCTAGGTTTGACTGTATCTGAGGAGTATACTAGAATGAGTCCGTGTCCAACTGTATCTAGCAGATGTGCTGGGGAATGTCAGAATAAATCTACGCCTTGATTATATCTGAGGATGTATTGGAATGAGTATCAGAATGAAATCTATATCTAGATCATATCTGAACCGTATCTGGAAAATATACTTGACCATCTCTGAACTGAATCTGGAACATATTCTGGAATAAGTATCAGAATTAAATCTTCGTCTCTATCATCTCTGAACCATTTTTTTTGGAAAATCTTCTGGGATAAGTGTCAGAATTAAATCTCTGTCCTGATTATCTCTGAACTGTTGGAGTATTAGAATTAAATCTCTGGGTTGATTATCTCTGAGCTGTTGAAGTATCAGAATTAAATCTCTGGGTTGATTATCTCTGAATTGTTTAAGTATCAGAATTAAATCTCTGGGTTGATTATCTCTGAACTGTTTAAGTATCAGAATTAAATCTTTGGGTTGATTATCTCTGAACTGTTCAAATGTCAGAATTAAATCATCTGTCTTGATTATCTCTGAACTGTTGAAGTATCAGAATTAAATCATCTGTCTTGATTATTTCTGAACTGTTGAAGTATCAGAATTAAATCTATCTTTGAATCAGTGTTAGAATTAAATCGTTGTCTCGATTATCTCCGCACCGTATCTAGAAGATGATAATGTTTGTCTGATTGTGAACTCACCTGAAAAAGGCAAAGTTAGTTTTATGCAATGTCATGATGTATGTAATGCATTACGTAATGATGCTCTCAAGATAAATGAGAATTTTATATGTTTTGCATGTATATGCTATGATATTCTGTACATGATGCATGGATGTAAATGTTGCTGACGATAGCGGTGGCTTTGAATAGTAACGTCTGGCTAGGGAAAATAAATCCATGTCTGTTGCTGGGAATGAAAAATATCACTCTTCATCTATTGTTTGGAACGACTATACTGGGAATTCCCGCTTTTCTGTTTAGGAATACTCCGCTGGGGATCTTCGACTTCTGCTTGGGGATAAAAACGTTCAAGGAGAGTTTGGCTACATGTACCATGACTGGGGATAAACGAGATGGATCATCCTCCGATGCAATATCTGCACGGGTTCTAGATATGAGCGTCAACTATGATGGGGGAGAGAATTCTGTTGGTGAATTTATAGTGTTAGAGGAATAAACTCAGCTGGGGAATTGAATTCTGTATACTACAAAGAGGGAATAATGGGGATTAGAATTTCATAGGCTGCGCTGAGGGAATTTCTGCTGTATGTTGGGGAAATGATCAACTTCCTTATCTGCTAGGGGACCCATTGGGGAAGATGATCATGCCAAGCTGTCCATCAACTATATGGAAGTGAACCGCTGGAAAATGCCCCAATTTCTGTCTGAGGGCATACTAATTTTGTCGGGGAATATATCTTTGTTGGGGATGAGCTTGTGAAGATAGCTCTATAGAGATAGTTCCATGGAGATTGCTCTGTGGTGATATTTCCACGAAACTGGCTCTATGGGGGTTCGTGGACATCTTGAACATTATCCCAACTCCTAGAGTCCTTAGTAAATGCTATTCCTGTTTTCACGTATATTTTTGGTAAACTTCAATCATATTCAAGTGCATATGTTCATTCAAAGTACCCATTGGACGTTTACGCAAACAAAACAGGGCATGTAAAAACAATTTTGAATTTGAAAGTAGACTTGTATTGATTTTGAAATTGGCCTATAAACAGGCATTTTTATACAAGGAGACAGAAATCCTAGTAAGAGGAAATTGTCGTAAAATTGAAAAGGTACAAAGTGATAAACAAAGAAAAACAGCTATGTGGAAATGATCCCATTGAGTTTCAACTCTGCTATTGCCACTATATCTTCAAGCATCTCATCCCTTGTTGTCGGAAGAAAGATGACTGGATTGATCTGCGCCGTTCGAACAAAACTAAGCTGGAAGTAGATAAGTGATCCAACAAGACATAGACGTACGCTTTAATCCCTAACTTTTGCCTGGACCGCCTTTTCAGGTTTTCAGTCCACCGGGATACTCTTTTTTTGCCCAAGCCGCCTTTTCAGGTTTTCGACTTGCCGGGTGTACAGTTCTTTTGTATATATATCCCTAATTTTTGCCCGAACCCTTTTGGTTCGCCGGGATGCCCTTATTTTTGCCTAGGCCAGTCAACCTAGCGGGTCTCTTTTTATGCGCAGTATCTTTTGACTATGTTCGCGTTCATAGGGTGCGGGAAATCTTCACCGTCCATAGTAGTAAGCATCATAGCGCCGCCAGAAAATATTTTCTTGATTACAAATGGACCTTCATATGTGGGAGTCCATTTGCCCCTGGGATCACCCTGTGGTAGTATGATACGCTTTATTACCAAATCACCGGCCTGATACACTTGGTGCTTGACTTTCTTGTTAAAGGCCTTGATCATACGCTTCTGATACATCTGGCCATGACAGACAGCCGCGAGCCTCTTCTCATCAATCAAATTTATCTGATCAAGTCGAGTCTGAACCCATTCGTCTTCGTCTAACTCTGCATCTTTCATAATCCTTAGGGAAGGAATCTGAACTTCAACAGGTAAAACTGCCTCCATACCATAGACTAAAGAGAAAGGGGTTTCCCCTGTTGAGGTACGTACTAAGGTGCGATAACCATGAAGAGCAAACGGTAACATCTCATGCCAATCTTTGTATGTCACCGTCATCTTTTGCAAGATCTTCTTAATATTCTTGTTGGCGGCTTCCACTGCGCCATTCATCTTTGGTCGATATGGAGAAGAATTGTGATGCTTTATCTTGAACTGCGTGCAGAGTTCATTGATCATAGTGTTGTTCAGATTAGTACCATTGTCTGTGATAATCCTTTCAGGGATGCCATACCGACAGATAAGATTATGCTTGATGAACCGAGCTACAACATTCTTGGTAACAGAAGCGAACAAGGCTGCTTCCACCCACTTCGTAAAGTAATCGATAACAACAAGGATGAAACGATGTCCATTGGGAGCGGTAGGTTTAATCTCTCCTATCATATCAATGCCCCGCATTGCAAAAGGCCAAGGAGCAGTCAGAACATTCAACGGAACCGGAGGTACATGTACTTTGTCAGCATAGATCTGGCACTTGTGACAAGTTTTGGAGTGATGATGGCAATCAGTTTCCATGGTAGACCAGTAGTAACCTGCTCTCAAAACCTTCTTAGCCATTGTATGCCCACTGGAGTGAGTGCCAAAGATTCCATCATGCATCTCTTCCATAATCTTTTCTGCTTCCTTCTTGCCTACACAGCGAAGTAAGGTTGAATCGTGGTTGTGTTTGTACAAAATTCCGTTACTCAGAAAGAACTTGGCAGAGAACCTCCTTAGAAACTTCTTGTCATTGATAGATGCCCCTTCAGGATATTCCTGAGTTTCGAGATATCTTTTCACTTCGTGGAACCAAGGTTTCTCTTCTACCCCATAAGTATCAACTTCATAACAGTATGCCGGCTCGTCTAGTCTGTCAATAGTAATCCTAGGAGCCTCGTTGTCCCATCTGACTTTAAACATAGAGGACATGGTGGCTAATGCGTTTGCCAACTGATTCTCTTCTCGTGGAATATGCTCAAAAGTGATTTCTTCAAAGTATGGAATCAAAGTCAACACATGTTCTCGGTAAGGAATGAGATTTGGATGCTTCGTGTCCCATTCTCCTTTAATCTGACTGATCACTAGGGCTGAGTCCCCATATACATTCAAGAATTTGATCCTCATATCAATGGCAGCTTTGATACCCATGATGCATGCTTTATATTCAGCCGTATTGTTGGTACAGTCAAAGCAAAGTCTAGCAGTAAACGACATATGGCAACCCTTAGGAGAGATAATTACAGCACCAATACCATTGCCAAGTGCGTTAGAAGCTTCATCAAAAACCATAGTCCATCGGGATCCCAGTTCAGGTCCTTCATATGGTCCAGGTTCTTCATAATCAGTAACAAGCATAATATTCTCATCTGGGAACTCAAAATTCATAGACTGATAGTCATCCACCGCTTGATGAGCCAAATGATCAGCTAGTACACTTTCTTTGATTGCTTTCTGCATAGTGTACTAGATATCGTATTCTGTCAAGACCATCTTCCATCTTGCTATTCGTCCGGAGAGAGTAGGTTCTCAAATATGTATTTGATAGGATCCATCTTAGAGATCAATAAAGTGGTATGAGTCAACATATATTGTCTTAGTCGGCGAGCATCCCATGCCAAAGCGCAGCAAGTTTTCTCAAGCAGTGAATATCTTGTTTCACAGTCGGTAAACTTTTTGCTAAGGTAGTATATTGTATGCTCTTTTCGACCAGACTCGTCTTGTTGCCCCAACACACACCCCATTGAATTCTCTAGCACTGTTAAGTACATGATTAGAGGTCTTCCTTCAACTGGTGGCATCAGAATCGGAGGTTCTTGGAGATACTCCTTGATCTTATCAAAAGCTATCTGACATTCGTCGTTCCACTTCACTACTTGATCTTTCCTCAGTAATTTAAAGATTGGCTCATAAGTAGCGGTCAAATGGGAGATAAATCTGGCAATATAGTTCAAACGTCCCAAGAAACCTCTGACTTCTCTCTCAGTACGGGGAGCGGGCATATCTTGTATAGCTTTTACCTTTGCAGGGTTGACTTCAATACCTTTACCACTGACGACGAAAACCAAAAGTATACCGGATCTAACCCCAAAGGTGCATTTGTTTGGATTCAATCTCAACTGGTACTTCTGCAACCTCTCAAACAGCTTGTGTAGGCGGTCAAGGTGCTCTTCTTCATTCTGAGACTTGGCTATCATATCATCAATTTATACCTCTATCTCGTGATGGATCATATCATGGAATAAAGCAACCATAGCGCGCTAGTATGTTGCCCCTGCGTTCTTCAAACCAAATGGCATTACGTTGTAACAAAAGGTGCCCCACTGTGTAACGAACGTAGTCTTCTCCATGTCTTCAGGTGCCATCTTGATTTGATTATAACCTGAGAAACCATCCATGAATGAGAATACCTTGTGCTGAGCAGTGTTGTCTACCAGAACATCAATATGTGGGAGAGGAAAGTCATCTTTGGGGCTTGCCCTATTCAGATCCCTGTAGTCCACACATATATGAACTTTACCATCCTTCTTAGGCACTGGTACCACATTTGCAACCCACTGAGGATATGATGTGACAGCTAGAAAAACTGCATTAAACTGCTTCATAACCTTGGCTTTGATCTTTTCAGACATCTCAGGGTGCATACGACGAACCTTCTGCTTTATTGGAGGACAACCTTCCTTCATCGGTAAACGGTGAACCACGATATCGGTATCAAGTCCTGGCATATCTTCATAAGACCAATAGAAAATCTCAGCATAATCACGTAGCATCTGAATCAGTCTTTTCTTGACACGGTCTTCTAATCCAGCACCTATCTTGATTTCTTTCTTATCCTCCTTAGTACCTAGATTTACGACCTCGACTGGCTCTTTGTGCGGTTGTATGGTCTTTTCTTCTTGCTCTAATAGTCTAGCAAACTCTCTAGGCACTTCACAATATTCCTCACCTTCGTCCTCGGCTTGGTAGATCGGATTTTCGAAGTCATAATTGACAATAGCATAACCGTTATCAATGGGATCTAGAGTGGATATGGATCTGCAGTTTGTCGCGTGGGTGTGTGTAAGAACACATAGTTATTTTGATGAAGATAAAGTAAAAGAAAAGACAAAGAGCACAAAATTTGAATGCAAAATGTCCATTGATTTATTGAATGAAAATATGCGATGAAATGACAACCCTAACAAATGGGCCATTGTGCCCCGGGCAAGGCATAAGGCTTAAAAGTTTTATTGTTCAAATTACAAAACCAAACTTTGAAAATAAGAAAAACAGAAAATATCATTTACTCCTGACTAAAGGAGATAGGAATAATGTCTTCAGTCTTCCAATTGTTTAGCCCATTGCCAATGGTAGGAAAGATCCAACTGTCTAGGTCACAGTCACTATCAGCATCTTCCACAGCATTGACCTGATCTTTATGAACTCCTTTTTTGGTGATACGAATAACACGAGCAAGACGTACAACCCTCTGAGCCTCTGAAGTGAAGCCCAAACCAAATTTTTCAGACTTGTAAGGAATGTCAGGAAGCTGACCCCAAATGGTACAACCACCTTCTTCAACCACAGCTCTAGCATCCTTTAGGGAAGCCATTGTAGGAGGCACTCTAGTAACCTTGGGAATAGTAGGAATTGGTTTAGCAATAGGAACATTCTGAGGAGCTAATTCAAATGTTTGACAAGGAGTCTCGAGGAATTCGCCATCCATCTCAACATACTTGAAGGTATTCAAATTACTAACCATGTACTCTTCTTCATCACAGACGGTGACAATCTTGCCTTTCGTGGGATACTTCAACTTTTGATGTAAGGTAGAAGTCACAGCGCCTGCCCCATGTATCCAAGGGCGCCCCAGCAAACAGGAATAGGCAGGACGAATATCCATTACAAAGAAAGTAGAATCAAATACTTGAGAACCCACTCTGATCGGGAAATCAACCTCTCCATGCACCATTCTCTTTGAACCATCAAAGGCTCTTACCACGACGTCACTAGGTTTCAGCACAACCCCTTCATAGTCGAGTTTGTCTAGAACAGCCTTTGGCAACACATTCAATGAGAAACCATTGTCCACCAATACATGAGATAGGGTAGTGCCCCTACACTCAATAGAGACGTGCAGGGCCTTATTGTGGTTCCTTCCAGCGGGAATCAGATCAGCATCAGAAAAGCCTAGACCATTATCAGTTGTCAGGCTAGTGACACAATTTTCAAGCTGGTCAACAGAGATTTCTTGTGGCACGTGTGCAGATTTCAAAAACTTCACCAAAGCTTTAGCATGGGCCTTGGAGCACAACAACAGAGATAGCATAGAGATCTTGGAGGGGGTGTGCCCTAACTGTTCAACAACATTGTAATCACTCTTGCGAATAATTTTTAGCACTTCCTCCATTTCTTGCTTAGAGGAATCTTCGATAGCAGTTCCACCCGGGGCCTCCATCTGGGCAGGCTCAATCATCGGTTCTTTGCCCCGAGTCTCAGTAATCGGCTCGGAGGCAGAGATACGAATTGGAGTAGTAACAGTCTTTGGAGAGATTTCTGGGGAGAAGATCCTTCCACTTCGGGTAGCCTTACTAGTCCCAACGATATTGTCGACATCGGGATTAGTAACTTCAACAGTTCCATCAGTCAAAGGCTCTTGCTTGACACCGTGAATGTAAACATCAGCACCATAATTCCAAGGGATAGCCTTGCTAGAGGAATATGGAATCAGACCGGGCGTAGTAATAATCAGGGGAGCCACTCTAGGCTCGGCAGTAATCTTCACAGGACCTTTAGAGGTGATCCTCACTGAAGTTTTGGAATTAGTAACCACAGATACGTCCTCAAACTTCAGACCTCGGGACAAATTTTCACATAAGCTCTCTATTGAAGGAGTCTTCTCAAACAATATAGTACGATCGTCCATCAAACGCTGAATGCCTTCTTTCACCTTCACACAACCATTGGATTGAGATGCACAATAATAACAGTTTTCAACGCAGCCCAGAAATAAACCGGCTTGCAACAACTTCTTCTTAACAATTGATAGAGGAACAATCAAGTCAACCACGGTAGAAACACAAGAACCATCGTCAATAGCATTAACGATCTTGTCATGATTTGGCATAGGAGCGGTAATCACATTAAGAGTCTCAGGGGGATCAAAATCAATCTCCTTAGCGTCAATCATGTCTTGAATCTTGTTCTTCAGTGCCTAACAGTTTTTCGTATCATGTCCAGGACTATTAGAATGGTATGCACACCTTGCATTGGGATTATAGCTAGGAGCGAAAGTATTAGGATTCCTAGGAGGATCCCTCAAAGTAATCAATTCTGCCTTCAACATATGCTGCAACGCCTGAGCCAATGACATGTTGATCTTTGTAAACTGTCTCCTGGGTGCATCCTGCTTATGCTGACTACCCTGTTGTTATTGTGGCACCGGTGCAGAGATCAGAATTGCCCCAACAGATTGGTTGCGGTCATTCTTATTACGACCCTTCTGGCCGCACACAGCATTAGACTCATTCTTCCCATTATGTGGCTTCTTTGTAGTGTTTGAAGATGTAGCCACTTGTATTTTACCACTTCGAATTCCACTTTCAACACGTTCTTCAGTCAATATCAGCTCGGTGAAACCGGATGACGAGCTTCCAAGTAGATGACTATAGAAAGGACCGGTTAGTGTGCTCATGAACATGTCAACCAACTCTCTGTCAGCTAAAGGAGGCTGAACCCTGCCTGCAAGATCTCTCCATTTTTGGGCGTACTCTTTGAAACTTTCATTAGGGCCCATGGACATGCTTTGGAGTTGCATTCGAGTTGGCGCCAAATCATAGTTATATTGGTATTGCTGGTAGAAAGCTTCAGCCAAATCATTCCAGATACGAATATTGGCACTCTCAAGTTGATAGTACCACTCCAGTTGAGCTCCAGACAAACTCTCTTGGAAAAAATGCATCCACAACTTTTTGTCAGTAGTATGTTGCTGAATCTTTCGGACATAAGATCTCAAATGCAGCTTCGGGCAAGACACACCGTCATATTGAGCAAATGTGGGAATTTTGAACCTAGGAGGAATGAAAACTCTTGAAACCAATGCCAAGTCCTCAAAATCCAAACCAGGTACTTTCTGAACCTCCATGGCCATCAGACGTTCTTCAAGTAATTTGTATTTCTCATCACCAGGGGGATACTGATCATCCAGATAATCATCTTCCTCTTCAGAGTGCCCACCGGTGCCGTGGTTACTATTTTCCTCATGTTTATCACTTTCATAGTTGTCATCCAGTTCATCATCTTCGTCTACTGGGATCCCAATTTCCTTGACCTGTTTAGCCGGACCTTTGAATATCCTCCCCATGTTGATGACGCCAGTTGATTTTCTTGCTTTCTTCCTCTTCTTGGTCAGAAGTGCTTTCAGTTCTTCTTGTCCCTTGGACAAGTTCGGGATCAACTCTTGGAACTGGGGTTCTGGGCCGTGAGATCTTTGACAGTTTGCTCGAGAGCCATTTCTGCTGAAATAAACAGCGAGAAGATGAGAAACCTGTCTTAGAAACCTGCTATGCAATGATTATGAGATGTAGATGCATATGCAATGATTTCAAGGACTTTAGAGTTTATCTTTGCAAACAAACAGAAACAAAAGGAAAACTTTTATTAGTAAACTCAAAATTCCTTTTTTTTTTCTTTTATGCCTCTTGGGCTACAATGAAAGGAAATTTTCAAAAAGCAAATTCAAAAACGCCTAAGACCTAGGACTCAAGACTCAAGTCTCCCATGGGCGCTTCCTCTTTGTGCCGATGTAAGCATTGATGCTCTGCTCCTCATGAAGTAATTTCGTCAACTCCAACACCTTCTTCTCACTAGCATAGAACTGAGTCTCAAAGGTGTCCCTTTCTTCTTTCATCTGAACCCAGGACTTCTGCAGCTCTTCAAGATCGATAGGCATATCCGGATGGAGAATGACTTGAGGAACATCTCCTTCAAACTCTGGTTCAACAATCACTGGTCTGACAGCTGGATATGGCATAATAAGATCTCGAGCACGAGTGTGCACCCATCTGAGGTAAGGCTCTAAAGGAATAGAGTTCTTCTGTCCCAAGGTCTTGCTTTCAATCTTATACACCTTATTCCACGCGTGTATAAACCTTTGACGGAACCTTGAGGATCATCTTCATAATCAAACATAATACCCTGAATAAGCATATCATGAGGACCATCCCTTCGAGCATAACCAAATTGGCGCAAAGCTAGCGAAGGATTATAGGTGATGCCTCCCCTATTGCCAAGGAGTGGCACATTAGAGAATTCCCCACAATGATCAATAAGAGTGAAGTCTTCAAGAGATCGGGCACACCAATAGATATCTGAATGGGAGAGTGACATTATCCTTCGAGACCACTGCAACCTTTATTCATTCTTCAACACTGACCGGGGAAGGTGCGAAATAAACCACCTGGATAGTAAGGGTACGCAACACATGAGAGTCCCTCGCTCCTTGATAGTACGAGTGTGAAGCGAGTGCAGAATATCTCCGAGCAAGGTAGGTACCAGGTTATGAGTCAGAAATATTTTGATAGCGTGCACGTCTATGAGTTGGTCTGGATTAGGGAACAGCACCAACCCATAGATCAACAAAGCCAATACTTCCTCAAAAGCATGGTAACTCATAGCGCTTAGGAATAATTGAGCCTTCTCAATCAGGAACTTAGCAAGAAACCCCTTGACTCCACTCCTTGTTTCCCAATTGGACACAATGTCTGACCTCTTCAGATGTAAATCAGCTGCAATGACTTCAGGCTTTGGAACGTCTTCTAGAGCGGTAAAAGGTATCTGGTCGAGAATAGGTATTCCAAGTAGCTTAGAGAACTCCTCCATCGTGGGCACAAATTGGTAATCCGGGAAGGTGAAATAGTGGTGCTTAGGATCAAAGAACTGGAATAGGACTCTCATCATGTCTTCTTCAAAACCTGAGGTAACCAAGTTGAGTAGAAAACCATGCCTTCCGGTGAATCGAGAACCATCGGGAACCTTTGAGACCAATTCTTTAAGCTGGGCAGGAACCCTTACCAAGTTGACTCGGATGAAATTTCTAGGAACGGAAGCCATGGCCTGCAACGACGAATAAAGATAAATTCCTTGGTCCTTGAAATGGTTAGTGAAAATGATATGTTATGATGTTATGATGTCATGTACATGTTAATAGTAAATAAGTAGAACACACAAACAAGTTATACAAAAGCCTTAGGTTTAAAGGCTTGTATGAAGTCCAAAGGTAAGTACCCTTCCCCACTGAGGTTTAGTTGGCTCAACCTGTCCTAGAATAGTAACCGGGTTCTGAAGGACTCATATCACAGATCTTTCTCGAAGGCTTTATTTTAGTGCGACACTCGAATGGCCGACCAAAACATCCCAAAAGTCTGATCTCAATGAGCGTAGCCTCGAGTATCAACCAACTTCGGTCTAAATCTAAAGCCGGACATCTCACTACCTTTTAATGGCCAAAGATGAGTTAACTAGGGTTCTAAAGACTGTGACCATCATATCAACCATATCAGTACATGTCGTACAGTCTCCATGATCTATTGTCACTTACCTAAGGAATCACTAGGTCCGGGTGTAGGACCTTTCACACAAGTAACCCCAAAACAAAGCCCATTAGAAATAAAGCACATAAGTCAAACAATTTTAAGAAAGTGGTAAAGTGATCTAACTCTAAGGTAACCCCTCTTTTATTTGAAATATCCCCAGCAGAGTCGCCAGTTCTGTAACACGGTGGGAGAACTGACTTTTTTTTTCGCAAAACATGTTGCGGTTAGCAAGAGTCGCCACCGACTTTTATTTTATCCAATAAGGAAAGGCTGAAAAGAACAGGAAAGACCTTGATAGATTTTGAGTCCGGGGGGTAAGTTATACAAAGGGAAGGTATTAGCACCCTTTGTATCCATGGTTATCCATGGGCTCTTAAATGCTTAGCTCACCTTTTTTACTTACTTTTTGAATGTGTGTGAACGTTTTTGAAAATATTTTGTAAAAGTTTGACTTTGTAATAATTCGTGTAAGAATGTATACAAAGTGTTTGTTTTTTTTTTATTTTTTGAGAAATAATTTTAAAATAAATAAACCTAATTTCTAATTCATTTGTACAAAAATTAATTAATTATAAGCCTAAGTCTAAAAAATTAATTTTAATAAAAATAATCTAAGTCTAAAAAAATGATTACATAACCTAAACTATATTTTTTATTCTTTTAACGGTTTTATGATTGTTTTTATTGTTTTAATTTAATTGAAAAGAAATAAATAAATTAATTGAAATATGATAAAAGAAAGGGATTAAAATGGTTAAAAAGAAATTGCATGGGGTGGGAATCGAACCTTCAGGATGAGTATTTAATCCTTGGTTTGGATTGAGAATGATTGGAAATGGAGTTTTGAAATTTCACCTCTTTTTTTTTCAAGAATTTTGTGATTTGGAAGCCTTCCTTTGTGAAGCCTCTTGCCCCCTTTTCTCTTGTGTTTGAGCCTTGTATTTATAGGAGAAACATGGTAGACAAAGAATCATTGAAGAGTTAGGATCAAGGAACATGTTTCCAACCATTTTAATTTTTTGAAAACCATGTTTCCTTCACTCTCTCCCACGGTTTTATTTGGGTTTTGATGGCCTTGAATGATATGTTTTAACCTTCTAGATACTCCATTTAAAAGGATCCATGTGCCCACAATTATTTGATTTAATTTGTTTTATTTAATTTTGTTTATTTCTTTGAATAAAAAAAAAAATCAAAATAATACCAAAGTGAACTTTGAGGTCCTTGAATATGCATAAACATGATTCAACCTTAAAAGATAGGCCCATTGGTCCAAAAGCTCAAAAATGTTCAATGTAGGTTTCATGCGTTTCTCAAATTTTGCTCAACTTGCACCAATCGTGACTCTCTCAATTTTTGTCATATGAAGGTGATCTTGGACTTTTTGGAACCCTCAAGATGTCCCCTACAACTTTCGTGTTGATTACTTTTTCATTTGAAGTCTTTATTTTTTGTGTAAATTGTTTTGACGAAAAAAGTGTCTTTTTGTTGACTTTCAAAATGACCTGTAAAATTTTGGTCCATATCTCTCAAACGAGGCATTTTTGGCCTTGAGCTTAGAGAGACAAAGTTGTATAGAATTGAATTTCCTTCAAAATGAGCTTTGGTTGAGGAATTTCTGATGAAGTGTGTTAAAGTTGTGCGTGGTCAAAATTCAGTTGACTTTTCTTTAAGAAAACCCTAATTTGGCAATTTTTTACTTTTGAGTAAATCTTGATTTTCTTGAGGAATCATGATCAAACCTTGATCAAATGATGAATGGGACTTCAAAATCTTGATGTTGGCAAGAAATGATGACGTTTGACTGTAAATTGGTCAAAGTTGACTTTTGGTCCAATATAATCGACTGTTGATCATTTGAGCAATTGACTGAGCAAACTTGTGAAGCAAGGCTTGAGACTTGACATGAGGATACCCTTGAGTAGTCTTGAGCTTTTGAGACTCCTAGGAGTGTGAGGAAGCTTCTTGAATCAATTTGTCTCAGATGTGAGGGCAAATTTTGGGGTGCAACAGCGCGCCTAACCGCGCTTAGCGCGCCCTGCTGAGATGAGCCAGTGAATTCTTTTAATTTTTCACTTGGCTCCCCCTTCTTCCCACTTCTACCAAGGCCTTATATATTAGTAATTATTAGTAATTTTTCTAATTCTTTTGTTGTTGTTTGGACTCAAATTTTAGCCCGATATCTTGAAGTCGCATTTGGTGATTTTTTCGATTTTGAGTGTTTCAACTTGCAAATGCGTGGTAATGATAGTGTTTAAAGTTTTGTACACGTTCAAGGTATGTGTTTATCGCTTTCTAGGCTTTAGCATATTCATGATACTTAGGCTTTTTACAACTTCTATGCCATTCATTCTTTTATATACTTGTTCGTATGTGAATCATTTAGTTCCCACACTTTTTGTGAGGAAGTCTTCCATTGTTCATATATGCTCGGAGTACCAATATTCTTGATTTAACTGGATTTTATTATGCTTAATCTTTTGTTTGTGTTGATTATTTGAAAGCATGAAAAGGATTAAGGCACTTGTTTCATTTTGAGCACAACTACCTTAGCCAAATAGTCAACTCACCTTGTGGGTGTGTGATCGTTTGTAAACCCTTTGAGCCTTTGGTCATTATCCATGTTGTTTGAGTTTGATTCTTGTCTATGAGTGTCAAATTCATTTTTTGTGTGGATCTTGATTGTTGTTTTTTTTCTTGAACCCTCAACTTTGTGTTGTTGTATGAATTTTTACCTTGCCTTAGAAAGTAGGGAGTATTCACATGATGATGTGGTTGAATTCAAGTTGGGGAGAGCAATGTTTGCTCACTTATGTTGTTGGTTGCTATGAGGTTGAAAAAGAAAAGAAAAAAGAGAAAAATATGAAAAAGAAAAGAAAAAAAAAGAAAGAGAAAGGAAAAAAAATTGAAAAAGCTTTGAAAAAGAAGAACAAAAAGAGTAGAATAATGTTGTGCTAATAAGTTCTATGTGTTGGTGTAACACTTGGGATTTTAGAAGAAGTTTAATTGAAATTTTGTGTTTGAACTTTTGTGAGTTGATCACTCCCTTAGGTTTAGGCAAGTTTTTGTTTCAATTAGCTTTAGGAATTACCCCTTGTTTGTTCACCCTGTCGCGATGAAAATTAGATACCATAGTTATTAATGAACTAGGATCACATTTATTTTGACACCGACTTTGATTTATTCAAAGGAAAGGTTCAAGGTCAAAAAACCTAAAGGGGGGAGATCTAAGGTTCGGGGGTTGGTTACACCTAGGGAAGGTATTAGCATCCTAAACGTCTGTAGTACTCTAAGGGAACCTCTCGTTTTATTATGTTATTTTTATTTCTATATTTCGCTTGCTAAGGGTACTATGCTAAAGGTTGAACCCAAGGGGTTAGTATCTAAGTATACTCGCTAAGAAATCGCGTCTTGTGCCTACGTATCCTGACGGGAGTGGAATCAGAGTATTCGTAGTTCCCCTCGATGAGGGTGAGGAACTCTTGACTGTGGTCAAGGTTCCAGGGGGAAGTAACATCTATGGTACAACGCTACATGGAGTGCGGCGACTCCGAAGTTAAGATTAAATTGAAAGGGAAGAAGACCTAAAATTAGGCTAAGCTATTCTAATCGTGACATGGAGTCAACTAGAGAGGGGGGGGGGCTTTCCTTTGGAATGAGAATTAAGGGAAACTTTAGTCTTAAGCGAAACGAAAAGTCTAACCTACTATTATGAAGATTAAAAGGGAGGCCATCGTATGAGTTTATCCTAATGTCTACACTTGATTTGAAGTGAACATAGGTTAAAATTAAATTATGACATTCTAAGGGAGTATGTGAATCAGAACCATATGAGTATATCAAAACTAAACAATTACAGTTAACATTGAAACTGATTAAATTTTAATTAAAAAAAAAAATTTTGGAAAAATTAATTAATTAAGTAAAATAAAATATAATAAAACTAATGAAAAACTAAATATTTAAATCTAATTTAAAAAGAACTAAAATCTAATAACTTTAACTAAAATTAAGTAAAATAAATCTAAACAATTTAAAACGTAAAAGAATCAATAAGTAAAAAATAAATAAAAGGCAAAAAAAGAAAAAGAAAAAAAAACTTGAATTTAAAAGAGAAACAATGGGCCAGGGCGAGGGTGGATCTGGTGTGGCGCGGGTCTACGGGATCTGATACGTGCCCACGGCTAAGATTACCCGATCAGACCATTTGAATTAGTCAGCTAATCTGACGGTCTTAATGACCAAGGCGCACGGTAGGGGGAATGAGGTATACCAGATCAATAAAGTTGATGCCGTGTGAGGATGACGTGTTTCATCATCAGGATTTCTAATTCAGACGCACAGTGACACGTGCGAGGGGATAAACATGGAGTAAAACACAAGGGTCGTAAAACCAACCCTTCATCTATCTTAAACCACTCATTTTCTCAATGTCTTCTCAACCTGATCTCTCGATGCCCTGCCTCTTTCGCATCACCTCGTGGCTATACCTTCTTCTCTCTTCTTGCAAACACCATTGAAGAGCTTCAAAGCTCTAGCCCTCAACCCCAAACCATCAACAACAACCTTCTCCAAATCCGCCCCTCGAACTTAATCTCCAAACGTCAACCTCAAAAAAAATTTCCAATACTAAGAACAGATCGAAATACCCCTCCACATAAAACTCAAGTGTCAGTGTTCAAAAGATCCGAGCTAAACACAAATGTGTACAACATGATTTAGTTTTCGTCTCAAACAAGGTCCAAACCCACATTCAAAATTATTTGTATTTCTAACAGAGAAAAAAAAAGTCAATTGAACAACGGAAAATTTTGAGTCATAGACAAAGGGATAATATCAGATCAACACTCATCATCACAACAAACTAAGATGTAAGGAGCTATGAAGTTTTATAATAGAGAGGAGATATACCAACCGGTCTTGCAGTGTACAACGTAAGTCTTGAATCTTCCTTTACTCTGCTTTCTCCTTGTCTCAATTCTTTCTTCTCCTTCTCGTGTTGAATTGCCTCTGAAATGTTGTTGTCTTTGGCTGAATTCTCTGAATGTGTGTCGTTCTGCAATGCGTGTGCGTATGAGAGGCTTTGTTTCTCACTGCGGTTCCTTTCCCTCATTCCATGATCTCTCACTCTCAATCGGCAATTCGAAGCGGAGCAACTCGGTGGCGCGATTGGCTTTAACGTCGGGAAGATACGGCGATGTCGACACAGAAATTTGACGAACAATGATGTCCAGGTACTAATTCCAACCCCTTCTCGTCGTGCGTGTTGTTGTGTGATGAATGTCTCTGCTCTGCTGTGTATTTGTGGTGTATGGTATTGTGATATATTTTTTTTGATATCCCTTTGTATCTGTTCACTGCTCCTTTTATAGCTATAGGAAATTGAATTCTGGATTAATTGCACAGGATACTGTCGATTTCCTTTTGGAAAGGAAATAATCATGGCCGAGGTTCTCTTCCTTGTGCGTATGATTGCGTACTGAATTAGTGATCAAACTTTTATGGCGATGATTCCTTGCTGCTTCTATTTTGGCCGAGTCTGATAAATTGCCCTTTTTTGTTGATTTCTCAATTGATGATGCCGATTTCGAATTGATGTTGATTACGGTTTTAGAAGGAAATGCCGCTGTGATCCTTACAATTTAAACTTGCTGTAAATACTCTTGATTTCTTGCCATGTCGGTTTTGAGCATGATTAGGAACTTACCCCATGATCTGAGTCTGAATTGATTTTAATTGAAGATGATTTGTGTTTGTGATTTTTCATGATTTTGGAAATTAATGGTGATGAATAGTTTCTGTTTCGGTACGATCCCGTATAATTGCCATTATGCTTATTGATATTGATGATTTTTCTCAGGTCCGCAGCTTCCTAAACGTCATCTCTCCAAGCCCAACCGTCAATTATAATGTCGTGGACAAAGTGTTTCTTGGAATCTTCTGTGCACTCTGCATTCTGCTAATTTGTAGCATGCCTTCAACGCATCAAAAGTGTGTGCGTCACTCCAAACCATCCAATATTCGTACAACATCTGACACTTCTCAACAAGGCCAAGAATGAAAGCATTGCGTTCTAGTATAGTAGGAATGTAGTATGAATGTGTGTTTATTTTACATGTATTGCTAATAATATACTACACACATGTGATGCCTCATAAAACACGTCTCCTGTATGATATGCTAGCAATTCGTAAGGCCACACAATGATGTATTGCACAGCATGTATGATATGCTAGCGATTCATAAAACCAAACAATGGTGTATTGCACAACAACACTATACATACTCAACACCATAATTATACAAACATCATGCTTAGAAACTCCCATCAGCTCACGTTATTCCGGGTAGCTCACAACAGGCACACGTGATTCGCACTAATATGATAATGAACCTTGGACAACCTTAACCATTTGACTTAATTTTAACCTTGGTCACTTGTAATGAACTTGCCATAGTGAAGGAATATGATTGATATGAGCGTGAAAAAATGAATTTGAATCAAATTGAAATGGAATGGTGGGCTCGAAGCTAAAATGCATGCTTTGATTCTCAGTACATTGTGGTTTGCACCTTATATCATGGAAATTGATGATTGGTGACTTGAAGAAATTGGAATGAAAACTTGTTCGAACTTGTAATTTGAGGCTTGTGATGAATCTTTAGAATCAATTTAAACTTGAATACTTGAATCCTTGAACATAGGTTTCGCAACTTGAATCTTGAACTTTAATTCTTGGAATTCAATCTCAAAATCTTGAATCTTCTTGTAACTACCACCTATAACTTATATTTGACATGAGCTCTAACTTCTTTATAATGAACTTGTGAATTCAATTTGCGAACCTTGGAAGAATTTGCATATGAATTTGTATTAAATTTGTTAATTGGCATGAGACCTCTTTGAATGAGTTTTGAATTAACAGACTTGAGATACACTTCACCTTGAAAGCTTTGGATTCCAAAGGATCCATTTGAATATTCTTGAGACAACTTAAGAATTTGATTGTCACTTTGAGAATTTATAGGAACACTTGATTCAAGATTCTCACCCGACGTTGCCACTTCAAACATATTGGTCACAATCAATCAACAAGAAAATCTAAACTCTTTCCTTCAAGATCAAAGTGGAAATAAATAATAATCTACTTTCACGAATAAATCCAAATTATGCCATGAAAGTGAGGATACAATTTATAGTGCAACACGTCACGAGATTTCAACCAATTCTCACATGATCACAATCAACAGGACATAAACCCTAACCCTTCTTGAATCTTGGAGAAATCTCGGGATATGATGTCGTTTGTATTGACCAGAGGACCATAAGAATGAGGGTATATTCTTCCTTTATCTCCACAGGAATCTAACATAATTTGCAAGGACCAGAATCACAATGAGCACCCACCTACAGTTTCCATGGCCTCTGAACCTTCTGCAACAACACCTAATTACATAAACGAAAACCAACAAACACAGTCTGATAAACTGGTTAGCTATGCATGGATGATTGACCTATAAATGATGTGATATGCCATGCAGACGACGTGAAACGAAAGCAAAATATTAGGGTCAAAAATTAGGGTATGACACACCCGACCACATTACAGCCCTGAAAGTCCTTTTGATTCTTGCTTTTGTGTTTTCAGCATGATTTTTGGATGATTGCATAATTTAGTCTTTTGTTTGCAAGATTGTTGTGTGAGTGAAAAATCCCTCATTTTGTGTTTTTCATCTACCGATGATTGTTTTTGCTAGGTGTGACTCACATTTGAACTTGTGTTGTTTTAGAATGTTTGGCATGACTTTTGTATTTAGCATTTGTTTCGTGATTATGTTGTCTTTGAAGTTTAGTGGTAAGTATTTACTTTGTGTGTACCATTTTCGATTGAACCATTGCATTTGTTTTTATTTGTAAAAACTTGTTGTTGCGTGATTTCTTGGATTTCGCTTTTGTTCCTTTAGATGTTGGCTTTGTTTGAGGACAAACAATGATGTAAGTTGGGGAGAGTGTGTAGCGAGCGATTTTGGACGTGGTTGCGAAGCACTATCGCTTTTACAGTTTGATTCATTTTTTATCCTATTAAAGTTGATGAAGGAAGGGAATAGATGTCTCCAATTAACCCTGCTTGCAAACTGAGTTTGAACAGATGACTGTTGGTTTACAGATGCTATAAAGATTGTGGGTCTCTCTTAGGTTATTTTGTTAAAATAGTGCCCGGGCGATTGGTGGGAGGTTAAGACTGATGCTTTTCGATTGATATGTGAAGGTACGGGATTTGGGCTTTGGATTAGTGTGCTCGCTAAGATTTTTCTTTCAATCTTATGCCTACGTATTCCCGTTTACCGAAACAGGGAAATCAGAGTGATCGTAGTTCCTCCCAATGGGAGGAAATGGTGTTTTGGTGTCTTGTTCAAAGCCCAAGACGTGAAGCTGAAGGGTCTATTTGTATCTTGTTCGAAGCCCAAGATGTGAAGCTAAAAAGGTGTTGTATTTAGAGAGAATTTGTCATCTCTAAAGGGAGTCTGTTTGTCACAACTGTTGGGTGACTGACTATAAAGGAGGATTACTTTAACCGGGATATGTGAATCCTAGCAATGCCATAATTTCCTTTATAGGGGGTTTTAACCTGAAGGAGAAGACTTTAACTCAGTGTAGAGCAATGCTATCTTTCCTTAGGAATTTCTCATGCTAAAAGAGGGACAGTGGCATAGATGTAAATAATCCAGAGGCTTGCCGCTTACAGCAATTAGATGAAAGGAGTTGTTGATGTTTGTATCCTGTGAACGAGGCACAGTTTAAAAGGTTGATTGACTCAACCGAGGTTTTTCTTATACAAAGCCTAAGAGGAGGCTATTGACCCAACAAGATGATGCTTTTGTGTCTCGTACGAAGCCCGAGAGGGAGGCTAAAGGTTAACTCAATAAGAGAGTCTTTTTATATCTCGTACGAAGCCCGAGGTAGAGGCTAAAAGGATTACTGACTCAACAAGAGAGTCTTTTATACTCAACAAGAGAGTGTTTTTTTTGTATCTCGTACGAAGCCCGAGATGGAGGCTAAAGGGATGATTGACTCAACAAGAAAGTCTTTTTGTATCTCGTACGAAGCCCGAGATAGAGGCTAAAAGAGAGATTGACTCAACAAGAGAGTCTTTTTGTATCTCGTACGAAGCCCGAGATAGAGGCTAAAAGGATTATTGTTTCAGTTGAGTGACAGGTCCAGTAGGTTGGTTAAAAGAGAAAATCAGTTCTTATAAAGAGACTGACTAAAGGTAAGGCTATGCTTTGGGATTGATCAGAGGATTAGGGTTATTTTCTGTTCTTTAAGGAAATGGGAAATCCAAAGGGTATTGGAGACTTTCCGAGTCTACGGGTGTTTTTTCCTACTTGAGAATGCCTTCGAGACTCAAGGAGATTAGACTGTCCAAGTCTAGAGTTTTATCTTTTGTACTATGCTTAAAGAAACAGTAGTAGTAGTACGTTCACGGTAGAAAGATCTAGACTCTTCGAAAGACTGTTCTATTAAGATGACTAATTTCTGTTCCTATACCTCTAGGAGGTCGTCGGGACAATTTGTATGAAGCCCAAGAGGAGGCTGGAAACTTTTAAGAAGTCGAGGGACAATTTGTACGAAGCCCAAGAGGAGGCTCTCTTCCTGAAGGAAGAATCCTTATACGAAGCCTAAGAGGAGGCTGTGAATACTTCTAAGAAGCCGTAGGGTCCTTGTACAACGCCCAAGAGGAGGCGGGGATGCTTTTAGGAAGCCCGTGGGTCCCCAAACCCCGAGAAATTCAAGACAGGCTATTCACAGAGGATAGATCAAGCCAGGAAAGTTCGAGAATTTGGAAGAAACTCAAGAGATGCCATTCACGGAGAAAAGATCATCTCTGGGGAGTAGAGTTTCTTTGACAATTTCTAAGAGTGACAGTCTGAGAAAGGGTTCACCGAGAATGCTGCCTTTCACGTCTCCATATTGTTTAACCCTAAGAGGAGGGAAGATTGTATCTGGTAATCCTATGGGGATCTAGTTTTGTCTATTTAAGAGTGACCAACAGGGCTTAGTGCTAGACGTAGTTGCTGGGGAAACTCTAAATATATATACTAGTATTACACAGTTGATATGAGTTTATGAAAGAAGACTTACAGTGAAACAGCCCCACAATACAGTTATATGTATATGAAAGCGGATAAAGAAAGCATATAACCACTTACTCGGTTGTAGAGCTTCCATGTTGTTTGGTTAGTTGTTCAACAAAGAAAGATTGAAAACAACAGTATATTCAAAATCAAAGGAGAAAGTATTTTGAAAAGATGTTGGGGCTTACAGCTCAAAGAGAGGCCCAAGGTTTATCAGTGATAGCACTGTAGTTTTGTACAGAGGGACTTATACAAGTGACGGAGGCCCAAAAAGTTTTCTATACAAGGGGATGGGTCTTACACTCTCTCATGAGGCCCAAGTGTTTAAAGAAAAAGAATTGGGCTTACAACACGAGGGTAGGCCCAGATGATTGGTTTTTTTATTGGCGATCGCGCCGAGGTTTTCTTTTAACGCAGGGGGACTTATACAATGTCTGAGGCCCAAAACGTTTTGGTTAAAAGGGGATTGGGTCATACACTCTAATAGAGGCCCATGAGATTTTGAATGGGTCTTATAGCTCGAGGAGAGGCCCAAGGTTTGTTTTTCAACAGACGATGATCGCGTCGAATTTTTTGAAATACAACGGGACTTATACAATAAGTGAGGCCCAAAATAGGTTTGTATTTACAAAGGATTAGGTCTTACACTCTATTAGATGCCCAAAAGTGTTTGAAATTGTTTGATAAGGGTGAAAATCAAAGAAACCCTAATTTGTTATTCTTTAAAAGTAAATATTTAAAGAAAATTAAATAAAATACCAAATAAGTTTGAATAAACCATTTGTGATTTTTTTTTAAGGTTTGAGAAATGAGGGATTAATCACAAGGTTAATTAAAACTCACTTGGTTTTGATTTTCAAAGTAAATATTCACTTTTAAAATGTTTAAAAACATAAAAAAAGAATTTATTCACAAAAATACTAATTATATTAAATAAATAATATAAACTTAATTTTTTTGTGGAATAAAATATTTCAATATTTTTGTGATTTTTTGCAAAAAGAACCAATAAAAAATAATTAAAATTGAAAGAGTTATTAATTTTCCAATTAATTAACAAAACATGAAAATATTGGAAAAAAAAAAAGCAAAAATGTGAAAAAACACAAAATGGCATGGGTGGGGTTTGAACCCACGACCTCAAGGTTATAGGGCACGCGCCTTACCACTGGGGTGGTGATACATCCATTGCTTGAAGTGAAACCACAAATATACAAGGCATGCCTTGTTTTCTAGGCCTGGTCAAGGCAAGGCAAGACAAGTTTTGCCAAGAAACGGGAAGGTCCATAACTTTCTCATTTCTCAATGTTTGGGGACAAAATTTATATGCATCTGGCCTAGAATTTCACAAGGAATCCAATGGTGGTGGTATTTTTTTCAGATCATACTCCCTCTTCAAAACCCGATAGTGGTTTTGAAAAAGGCCTATAATTGCATTTTCAATGCTACACTTTGATACAGGCATGAATTACATGATGAATTGGTCCAAACACAACATATATAACATGTATGAGGTGTGTATTATCAGTGGACTTCAAAGCAATGAATATTTTGGAAAGTTCAAGTCATGATGCTTACCTCTTTTTGAGCTTTTGGAGTTTTCTGTGCAATCTGCCAAACTTCTTGTTCCAGAAATGGTTTGATGCTTTGGACACTCTCAAATGATCCCTTAGAAGCTTTTTGGATGGTTGGAATCAGCTGGAACCTGCAAAAACACAAACTGGCCCTTTCTTGCAAAAGGGGTTAAAATGACCAAAATAGCAACTCTCTCAAATGGTGTTCCAGATGGGGGGAACCATTTGGGACAGTTCAAGGATGTTATTTGGAGTGTGTTTGAGGTTTTATCTGGTTTAGAAAGTGACTGAATCAAGACATGGCTTGAAAAATGCACAAAAGGCCTATTTTGAGGTTTTGAAAGGTGACTTTGTGATTTTGGTGTTACAGGTCACTTTTGATAGTTTGGATCACCTACATATGATGTTTATGAGGTGTTAGGATCATGAGTTGTGATGGAAATGCTCTCTAACTCAAAAACTCAGAGTTACCTTGCTAAAGAAGGCATTTTGGCCTAAAGAGAGGGATTTTGAGGAAAGCATCTGTTTGATGGCTTTAGTGTACTCAAACTAAGCACAAATAAGCTCTATTTATAGTAGAGAAAGTTTGTTTTGGGATCAATAGTGAATGGCAACTGCATCAGAGGTTTGGCCAATGGTTGCACTTTGGAATCCAAGTCTCCTCTAGCCATTGACTAGAGGTTAGGGCACAGGGCTGTGTGTCGCTCCCGAGGATTTGCATCCATGGTACAAACGCGAAAGTGGCGCAGAAAACAGAGTCGCCAGCAATGTGTATTTATCCCAAGAGAGGGAAAGGAAACACCGCATAAACCTGAAGGGAAGGGAAAGAGCATGGTTTCGCGACCAAGAGAAACGGGTAAGGGAGTCGGTTATGCGAAGGGAAGGTGTTAGCACCCCACGCGTCCATCATACTCGACGGAATCCACGCTTGTTGTCTCAATCAAAGGGCGTCGTCGTCTGGAGCTCCGCTGCTACTGGAAAGGAGAAGGAACGGGAACGGAAAGGAACGAAGAAACGAAGAAGAAAAGAAAAAGAAGTGACTCGATAGGACATCGTTCGTCCTACGCCTACGTATTCCCTCGGGCAATGGGAAAGTCAGAGTCAACGTAGTTCAGAAACGAACTAAGGGGGGAAGGTTGCTTGCCAAGACATCGCCGTCTTGTGCCTACGTATCCTCAATCGGACGAGAAAGATGAAATCAGAGCATGAAATTTTGGTCTCAGATATGTGATGTTAAGTGTGATGTCACAACATCAATATTTGCAGTATGGACAAGACAGTAAAAGCACAGAATGGCACACAATAATTTTTCACCCAGTTCGGTCTAACAACCTACATCTGGGGGCATACCAAGCCAGGAAGGAAGTCCACTATTAGCAGTATCAAATTACAGACTCAACGAACCTGTTGACAATCTACCTAATTTAATCACTACCCAATGACCCTTCTATCTAAGTCCTCCCTAGATAAGAGACTCCATCTCACTCCCAATCATCGCAATGATGTCTAGCAGTCAACATCTCAGTCACTGCATCAACAGCTTGATTTCCAAAAACTCTTCAATCACAGAAAAGTAGAAGACACACTTCCATGACAATACCTAGACATGACACACATGACTAAGACCAAGACTTAGAGTTGCTTAACAGCTTCCTCTAAGAACAATACATCTCTTACCTACAGGCTTTGGAATAAACATGATGACCATCCCACAAACCGGGTGGTTCATCAACCAACACAGCCCTTATAATTTACATGATGGCTGGCTTCCTAAAACTAGGTTACAATGCTTCTATTTATCACCTATTTCCCAACTGGATTTGGGCTTTAAATCTTAGCATATTAATTGCTACAAATCTGCTGAAGATTCTGTTACAAAATAGATCTTCAATTAAATCTTCAATCAAATCTTCAATTAAATCTTCATATCTTTTAGCCTTAAAAATAGCAACAAGATCTGCTCCAAATCTGATTGCAACTGAATATATCTTTACCAAGATATTCACCTACAATCTCTCCACCAGATCTCTCAAAACAAACTGATACACACAGCCCTAACAAAACACATCAGCAACTGAAGTTCTGATGTTCTGTCAACTGATGTCAAGACATCAGGTTTAACATCAGCATACAAAACTGCAACCCTTCTGAACTTAACATCAACTCAATGTTAAGAACTCATGTTAAGACATCAGACATATGACATCATTAACAACACCATTGTTTTACCAAAATTCCAGCCAATACAAGAACTAACAATCCCCCCCCCCCTTTGGCTAATTTTGGCTAAAACAAACTCTGCCATCATCAGAGGTACCCAGCAGCGGATAAAAATTGATAAATTTTCAAAACACCTAGCAGCACCTCTTCAACAAGCTGCACAAACTCACTAACCAGCAGCAACAAAAACAACAAGCTGCATAAACTCACTTTCACATCAACATAGGGCAAACTCCCCCTCAAACCAAGAACCAGCTCACAGCTGTTCATACACTCTCCCCCTCAACTGCTGCACCATACCAGAAAAGGCTTCACAACCACACCTTGGCAACTCTCTCCCCCTTTTTAGCCACAATTGGACAAACTCTGAACATAGCAGCAAGCACAAAAAAATTCCAAAATCAAACTCTGAATCATCCAACCAATAAACTCAGAACAAAATCCAGACTCAGCAACTACTATTGTACATTCTCTCCCTCTTTTTGGCCAAAAATTGACAAATATTGGTGTAAATGTATACTTCTGATTCAATCCATTGACACACAAATCTCTAGAACCAGGTCTAAACTGTCAAGAACACCATGAACTTCACCAGTAACACAATGTCACGACATCTTGTCTGACATTACAATCTGGATAAACAACTTCTTCAACAAAACACCTTAAATGAATGGAAAACATAAGACTCATCTTCATGTCTTCAAGAGCGCACCCTCTGTTCAACACACCTGCGGAACGCATTCACTTAATGTTTAAACCTTAAAAATCCAAATACCAAAACTCACATGATTCCCTCTTGGTTTGTTATCTTCTCATGCTCCAAAACTCACATCTTGCCAAGCTGATCAACTTCTCTCTGTAATATCCACAGGAATGATCACAATGAACTCCTTGATCATTTGGAAAATCCAGACACAGTCTTCATCCATCCAGTCAGGAATGCTTCACACAATCATACACACACAATGCCTTCCACTGAACTCACACACCAAGATAAGTGTGACATCTCCCATCAACAAAGACCCTCATAAAGTAATTCCAAAATCTGCACAAATAAAATCATCCTTCAGACTCCTCCACAGAGGCATGTGCACATATGATTCAAACAATTAGCTTCACATGGCTAGAACCATTCATGTCCACACCAACATGCCATCCAACAGCCTAATGTCATAACATGTTATCTAACATTATATCCTCATAAGATTCAACTAATCTTCACAATCTTGATCAGCATGCAATCTTCACAATATATGTACCTTAGCAGCAAAATCCATAGACAAGTACTCCCCCAGTCATGGTTAACTAATGCTCTAGATGAACATTTGAGCACACTTGCTGAGCACATGCCTTTTGGTACCATTGTCCCTTTCTCCAAAGGCAGCCATTCCCTATCATACTTCATATTCTGACATCCAGTCAATCAATACCTGATCTACTTCAGTCTTCTCTACATTTTCCATCCAAGGCAGACCTTCTACTTCATCATTCTCCCGTATGACTATGTAGACACTCCTTAGGCATAATGTAGGCACCAAGCTCTTGAACCAGAGCGAAATCATCCTTCACCAAGGATATTCAACTAGATAATGTCCCAACACAAGTTATAACATTTGCCACACACCAAGATATCATCACCATGTTTCTTGATATGCTCCACCAACTGGACTTACTATTGCATAATAATCCAAAGTACTAGAGAATTAAACTCTCATCCACCTTCAAGAAGAATAATCTCCTTGAGTCTTCAACTCATCACCCTTCTGCCCAAGAGTAACTTGTTCCAAGATAATCCTCAATAATAACCAGCTGCCACACTCTGATTATCTTGATTCTTCGAATCCACTTCTGAGATCACCAAATGCCACAGTTTGATCACCTCATTCATGAATCCTCATATGAAAACAACCAAATGTCACATTTTGACCTTTTTCACGTTTGACAGAACTCTCACAAAGATATCTTGATCCACCAAGGAAACTTGATCTTCAAGTCACATGTTCCACTTGCTCAAAAGCAAACACACTTAGACTCCCTAAGCCATGGTCATGTAACATCTTCTCCTTCCTGCAGCTCCCGTAAACTGTATGAGATAGATCTTTTTGAAGCATCCATAACTTCCATTACTATAGACCACCTCTATCTTAAGCTGATGTGTCAAATCACCAGCTGAGACTCCTGATGTTAAGTTAGATGTCAAAACATTATGTCATCCAACTGTTGAATTCAGCTCTACCTTCTGCCACTTAGAAGAACCTCCTCCCTTTGCAGAAACAGATTTCCATGCTCTCATAGACTTGATTCAACAATCAAGTTTGAGTAGACAACCTCCATCCTGCTTAGAAACTCCAAAGATTTCAAACCTACCACATCTGAATCTTCAGAAAATAAGTAGTCCAAGACTACCCCATAACAATACTAAAGAAAGTCACTTCCCTTAGTAGAGCCGTCAGTAGAAAGCCAGAGATAACTTCCACTTATCCTCGACCTTCACAACCAGAGCAAACACCATGCTCCAAACCACTTAGATCAGAAATAAACTGATCCAAGCTGTAACCATCAAGATTATGATGTCTTTATAGTCTTCATCTTCAACAGCACCACCATCTGAACAAGTCATTCACAATACTTTCAGACGCTAAGCAATAATCCCAGGTCAACACCTAGGCGACTTGTGAGCGAATGTAGAACCCCTCCCATGATTCTCCAAACCTCTGATGAAAAGATGTTAAAACAATAGACAGAACATCCTTAATCTTGTCTTTCAAGGATAATCAATTAAATACATGTGAATTTCACAAATAGCAATTGATCCCTGTGGTTTAACCCTTCTTTAGATTCCAGCATCTTCTGAATCTTTTTCATGACAGACCACAAAAGCCTTCCAGGTTAGGTTAGTGTCTTGATATTTTACTTCACTCTGAGCAAAGAACTGAATTGATGTTTCAACATCAGTTCCGACATTAGTCTAAATCAACTCCTATGGATTTGGAGACTACAACCATATTAATCCACACATATCTCTTGTAGGGAACACACGAGAACATATCAACATCTGATCAACTTCCAAGATCAGACCAACAGCAGTAACTTGCATAACACACTCTTCCAGAAGCTCCTTCTTATATGCACAAGGTCCAGACCTCTTGTCTAACTTAAGAATGATAACTGCCATACCATAGACAATCTGCTACTTCCAATCCACAAAACTGAAAGAGCTCGTGCAAACACCAATTGACCACAGGCTGATTTACACTGCTACTGCACACAAACTCTTGGATGCATTTTCTCTATACAATTGTCCTCAGACATTTTAGTTTAAACAAGGATCATTTCCTTCTCTTTTGCTATCAAGATAACTACCTTTTCTTCAACCAGCTCCAACTGAAATGCTATGACATTATGAACAACATCTCAAAAATTGTTCAACTTCATAGCTTCAGTGATCCTTCAAAACAGCTACAAACTAATAGGTCTTTGACGTAGCATTTACCATAAACTGCTAATGTGTAGCGCGATGTCGAGACATTAGAATGGACATATTAAGCTCAACTTCTTTCTTGATGAGACTTCCTCCAGTTCATGATCAGAAACATGTATCTTATCATAACCAGGAAGATCCTCCTCATTAGGCCACCACAACTAAGCTTAAGAGATAACTTATCAAGATCTTCACTCCCGCATGAAAGATTTGACAATGATACTCTTTTGCTTTGGCTCAACCCTCTTCTTTCACCATCAAGAAACATGATAAAGAAGGAACCACGGTGCTGGACAGATTGGTCTTCAATGCCTTTTAATCACTTATTTCCCAAATATATGAGATAATCCTCAAGTATCTTTGGCATCTCTAACCAAACGGTTGAAGCTGTCTTGCATAACCTACAACATCATAGAGTATCCTGCTGAGGAGACCAAACCCTAATGTCTTTCCAAGAGACTACCTTCCAAGAATCTCACCACCAGAGATACAAGAACCAACCAGGGTTACATCAAATACCATGCAGCGGAACACACAACAACTCCTCAACAACCTTCAGGCACTACTCAATAATCCTTGCACACCATCACCATAAACCAAGTGCCAACAAATCAAACTCACAACAGTAGTTCTCCTGATAACAACAGACAGGTCCATACCATCTCATGAATAGTCCATCCTTCTCTTCAAGGGATCATACAAACAACTATATGAACTGACCAAGTCCATAACTCAGCAAAACTATCTTCCTTGCTCATGAACCAAAAAGTATCTTCCCTATATCTCATCCAGAAACAGACAGGATGCCTGCTTTGATACCAATTGAAATTCTGGTCTCAGATATGTGATGTTAAGTGTGATGTCACAACATCAATATCTGCAGTATGGACAAGACAGTAAAAGCACATAATGGCACACAATAATTGTTCACCCAATTCGGTCTAACAACCTACATCTGGGGGCATACCAAGCCAGGAAGGAAGTCCACTATTAGCAGTATCAAATTACAGACACAACAAACCAGTTGACAATCTACCTAATTTAATCACTACCCAATGACCCTTCTATCTAAGTCCTCCCTAGATAAAAGACTCCATCTCACTCCCAATCATCGCAATGATGTCTAGCAGTCAACATCCCAGTCACTGCATCAACAGCTTGATTTCCAAAAACTCTTCAATCACAGAAAAGTAGAAGACACACTTCCATGACAATACCTAGACATGACACACATGACTAAGAACAATACTTAGAGTTGCTTAACAGCTTCCTCTAAGAACAATACATCTCTTACCTACAGGCTTTGAGATAAACACGATGACCATCCCACAAACCGGGTGGTTCATCAACCAACACAGCCCTTATAATTTACATGATGGCTGGCTTCCTAAAACTAGGTTACAATGCTTCTATTTATCACCTATTTCCCAACTGGATTTGGGCTTTAAATCTCAGCATATTAATTGCTACAAATCTACAGAAGATTCTGTTACAAAATAGATCTTCAATTAAATCTTCAATCAAATCTTCAATTAAATCTTCAATTAAATCTTCATATCTTTTAGCCTTAAAAATAGCAACAAGATCTGCTCCTAATCTGATTGCAACTGAATATATCTTTACCAAGATATTCACCTACAATCTCTCCACCAGATCTCTCAAAACAAACTGATACACGCAACCCTAACAAAACACATCAGCAACTGAAGTTCTGATGTTCTGTCAACTGATGTCAAGACATCAGGTTTAACATCAGCATACAAAACTGCAACCCTTCTGAACTTAACATCAACTCAATGTTAAGAACTCATGTTAAGACATCAGACATATGACATCATTAACAACACCATTGTTTTACCAAAATTCCAGCCAATACAAGAACTAACAGAGCAGTCGTAGTTCGACCTAACAAGGTCGGTTAGTGTTTTTTATGAGCGACGTTAGATTCGCGTCTGGCAGTTAGGGTCGATGCCTGTTTGCGATGGGACGGAAGTAACGTGCCCTTTTTGAAAATGATTTGAAATTAACGATCCTGAAGGATGAAAAAGGTTTTGAGTTTGTTTTTGTGTTTTTTAGACAAAAGTGGATTGAAGTTAGTTCGTAACTTACATTGCACTAAAATCTACCATGCGGGAACGAGTGAATCGCATGGTCGCCCCCAAATGGGACGTATGCTAAACACCCTAGAAGAGGAAGGGAGACCCCTCGTTCTTCATTTCCTACACTTAAGGCTCAAGCGTAATATTCGTTATATTTATTAAGTGTTTTAGAAGTGTTATGAGATGAGAAGAGAAGACCCAAAGGAAAACGCTAAGGGAAACTAAAAGTTCCTAATGTTATCATGCAAAGGTGGCCCTATAGTTGAGGTTGAAAGGTGAACTTCTACCTAAGTTAGCATGCAAAGGGAAGCCTAATGCTAATCCTACTCCAAGCTTAATCGAAAATTAAGTTGGACTAGGTAGCTCTAAGGGAGTGAATCCAAAACTTAAACAAGTATTGAGACTCATTGGAAGAGAAATAGTGAAAGAGATAAAGAAGAAAAGAGAAACAAAACGAAAATACAGCGGCTACAACAGCGCTTCAGCACCTGCACAGCGGTTAAAGACAACATACAAACAAGGCAGCTTTTAACAACACTCATATTCAGCATAAAGTGGGTGTAAAAGGCAGCAAGCAGCAAGTGTGAGCAAAAAGCAGCACATATAGCAGCATGTATGCACATAGACAGCTATAAAAGGATAGACCAGCATGCATTCAAGAATGGCATAATGAACTTGCATCGAGCCCCACACATTTTTCATCAAACATGCTCACAATCATAACACACACCATGATCAACAATCTTGGAAACATATGAGATGATGCACACATTAGGCACATGAGCAAGGAAAATCAAGTATACATCTCATAAAATTAAATGCAAGCAAGCATGCACATCATCACAACTCCAGCAACACCGGCTATAATCCATAGTCATCATGCGCAAGAAGTGTGTGTAAGTGTTCATTACATCAAGAAGTCAATAATACAAGCATGAACATTCATTAATGAAAACCAAAAGGCACGTGTTGAAGAAATCACAATCATGCACTAGTGTGAGGTGAAACAGCTCGAGAATAGTCCACAAATCAACGACATATTAATCCATGGAGTTTAGGCATGCTTCGGGTCTCAAACAAACAAGAAAATGCAAGAAAATACACATTATGTCCCAGAGTAACCGGTTAACAAACGGTGAGTAACCGGTTACTTAGTTAAAAATCAGAAAATTTACGCAAAAAATACACATGTTAACCGGTTAACAAACTGTTGTTAACCGGTTACTCTGAGACAACAACCACAAAAAACCTGTTTCAAAAGCACTTTTCAGCAGCAAATCACTTATGCAATCATATCCAATGATCATGTAACCAACAATGCACGAAAATAAAGCTCAGAAACAACCTTCAAACATCATTTAAATTCAATAATCATCAACATTCACAATCAAGATCAACCAAATGAATCAAAACACATCAAAATTCATGGATCTACATTGTATAAGTTGCAATTAAGCTAAAATGAGTATGGATCTGAAATTAACCAACCTACGAAGCTGGGATTTGCTTTGGTAAGTGTTGTAAACAGAAATGAATGAATTCAAGTAGAGAAATCCAAGATCCACGAGCTTCTTGCACTCAAAAGTTGAAGATCCAAGCAAATAAGCAATAAAACTCCAAAATCACTTTCAATAATCACTTCTGAAAAATCAAAACTAGATCCAAACGAAAATCCAAGTTGAAAAGCTGAAATGTAGTGATGATGAGAGGCTTTAGCTCAAGAATTAACAAGTTCCAATGAAGAACTTGTTAATCTTTGAAAGAGAGCTTTGAGTGTGGTTGAAAAATGGAGGTTGAGAATGAAAAAGTGAGAGAGAATTGAGAGAATTCTGAAAATTGAGAGTGAAAATATGATCTAGGTTGGAGAGGTTTGGAATGAATTGGTTTAAATAACCCCTAGGTTAGGAGTTAAGTTTGGGTTGGGAGTGAGGTTAAGTGAGTGGAAATTGGGATGAAATGTGAATTAGGAAAGGAAATGTGGAATTGAAGTGGAAAGAATTTGAATTTGAGGAGAAAATCAACTCTCTCTAGATCCTTCTACTGGTGTGTAGAATTAAATTGGGTGATTAAAATTTGGATTAAAAGGATGCAGTGCTGAAAAAGGATGATTTACCCAAATTTTGCCTTGGTTAACCAGTTACCCACCATGCGTTAACCGGTTAACGCGAGGAAAATTTGAATTTTCAGTTTGGCGCCAAAAGGAGGGAAACTTGGATATTCGTCTGGTTCCGCCTGTTCTGAACCATGATAGACCTCTGAAACCTGCCAACTGATATTACCACTGGAATACACTTGAAATATGCTGCGAAATGTTTTTTCCGCACTCGGATTAATCTGCTGATAACAACCATCTGGTGCTGAATAACTGACCAATAATTGACTGCCAGAGTTTCTGATCGTCCAGTCGCTTAATGAGCAAAATAAATACTCAAAAAGACTTGGAAAGCTATCTGCTGGGCTCTGAACACTGTTAAAAATCATATTGGAACTGACGACGCCGTGGGCTGCTGAAAGAATACCTCGATCCCATGCTCAAAAGGACAATGCAAATGCAGGAGTGATAATGCAAATGAAAGGAAGCATAAACCAGTTAGGTTAGAAACAAAAGGGCAAATTTTGAGGTGTTACAGCTGCCCCTATTCAAACTTCTTGGATCCGAGGGTATGGAAGCAATGGCTTTCAGACAATCGGGATACACGGAGATTGAATACCAAAATAACCTAAAAATTTGCAACCTGCGGGGAAATGCAAAATAAAGTGTCTGCCAACCGAAGGTGGGCTTAGAAACAGCGGATACCAACCAATAGTTGGGATAACAAAGGATACCAACCAATAGTTGGGATAGTAAAGGATACCAACCAATAGTTAGGATGCAATAGGATACCAACCAAGAGTTGGAATGCAAAAGGATACTAACCAAGAGTTGGAATGCAAGATACCAACCAAGAGTTGGAATAACAAAGGATACCAACCAAGAGTTGGAATGAAATATACTAACCAAAAGTTAGAATAACGAGAACGCCGACCAAAGGCGAACTCACAACGAAGGAGACCAACCAAAAGTTGGAATGAAGATACTAACCAAAAGTTAGGATAAACGAGAAGAGGACCAACCAAAAGTTGGAATAAAGATACTAACCAAAAGTTAGGATAAACGAGAACGCCAACCAAAGGCGAACTCAACAAAGGATACCAACCAAAAGTTGGAATAAAGGAATGTACCAACCAAAAGTTGGAATAACCAAAGGGTACCAACCAAAAGTTGGAATGAACAAAGAGAATACCAACCAAAAGTTGGGATAACAGAGAAGACCAACCAAAAGTTGGGATGAACAAAGAGAATACCAACCAAAAGTTGGGATAACAGAGAAGACCAACCAAAAGTTGGGATAAGCGAAGGGTACCAACCAAAAGTTGGAATAACCAAGAGAAGACCAACTAAAAGTTGGGATGAACAAAGAGAATACCAACCAAAAGTTGGGATAACAGAGAAGACCAACCAAAAGTTGGGATAAGCGAAGGGTACCAATCAAAAGTTGGAATAACCAAAGGGTACCAACCAAAAGTTGGAATAACCAAGAGAAGACCAACCAAAAGTTGGGATACCGAGGACGCCGACCAAAGGCATACTCACAACAAGCAAGACCAACCAAAAGTTGGGATACCGAGGACGCCGACCAAAGGCGTACTCACAACAAGCAAGACCAACCAAAAGTTGGGATACCGAGGACGCCGACCAAAGGCGTACTCACAACAAGCAAGACCAACCAAAAGTTGGGATACCGAGGAGAATACCAACCAAAAGTTGGGATAACAGAGAAGACCAACCAAAAGTTGGGATGAACAAAGAGAATACCAACCAAAAGTTGGGATAACAGAGAAGACCAACCAAAATTTGGGATGAACAAAGAGAATACCAACCAAAAGTTGGGATAACAGAGAAGACCAACCAAAAGTTGGGATAAGCGAAGGGTACCAACCAAAAGTTGGAATAACCAAGAGAAGACCAACCAAAAGTTGGGATACCGAGGACGCCGACCAAAGGCGTACTCACAACAAGCAAGACCAACCAAAAGTTGGGATACCGAGGACGCCGACCAAAGGCGTACTCACAACAAGAAAGACCAACCAAAAGTTGGGATGAACGAAGAGAATACCAACCAAAAGTTGGGATAACAGAGAAGACCAACCAAAAGTTGGGATAAGCGAAGAGAATACTAACCAAAAGTTGGAATAACGCAAAGGATACCAACCAAGAGTTGGAATAACAGCCTATAGCGAGCAATTTTGGACGCGGTTCTTAAGCACTGGTCGCTCTCTGCGGTTGAGCTTAAACTACAGGTCGATTCATTTTTTATCCTATTGTGAGTTGAATAAGGAAGGGAAATAGATGTCTCCAATTAACCCTGCTTTGCATACTGAGTTTAAACAGCGGTCTGTTAGGTTACGAATGCTATCAATGTGGGGGGGCCTTTGTACTGGTTATTTGTATTTTCGCCAATACGGTTTTCTTTCTTTTCATTTGGACAGAAGGTTTCTGGCGGGGAACAAGGATTAGGATGTTAAGACTGATGCTTTTTGATAGGTATGTGAGAGTATGGGATTTTGGTTTTTTGTTGATTGTGCTCGCTAAGATTTTTCTTTCAATCTTATGCCAACGTATTCCCGTTTTCCGAAACAGGGAAATAAGAGCGTTCGTAGTTCCTCCTAGTCTATGGGAGGAAATGGGTGTTTTTGGTGTCTTGTTCAAAGCCCAAGACGTGAAGCGAAAAGTGGTTTGTATCTTGTTCAAAGCCCAAGATGTGAAGCTGAAAGGTCTCAATCTTTAGAGAGAATTTGTCGTCTCTAAAGAGGGGTTTGTCTGTTACGACTGTTTATAAAGGAGAATTACTTTAACCGGGATATGTTAATCCGGCAATGCCATAATTTCCTTTAAAGGGGATTTTAACCTGAAGGTGAAGACTTTAACTCAGTGTAGAGTAATGCCATCTTTCCTTAGGAATTTCTCATGCTAAGAGAGGGACAGTGGCATGGATGTAGATGATCCAGAGGCTTGCCTCTTACAGCAATTAGATGAAGGGGAAGGAGTTGTTGATGTTTGTGTACTGTGAGTGAGGCACAGTTTTGATGCTAAAAGGTTAATTGGATTAACCAGTGGTTTCCTTATATAAAGCCTAAGAGGAGGCTATTATGTGTCTCGTACAAAGCCCGAGAGAGAGGCTAAAAGGTTTTGACTCAACAAGGAAATCTTTTGGTATCTCGTATAAAGCCCGAGATGGAGGCTATTTGACTCAACAAGAGAGTTTTTGTATCTCGTACAAAGCCCGAGATAGAGGCTGAAATTTGTTTAGCTTAATAAGAACCTTTTTGTATCTCGTATAAAGCCGGAGATGGAGGCGAAAGGGTGATTGACTCAACGAGGGAGTCTCTTATGTGTCTCGTACAATGCCCGAGAGAGAGGCTAAACGTTGTTTGACTCTGCTAGGGAGAATCATTGTACAAAGCCTAAGAGGAGGCTATGGTGACTGTTCAGTTAAGTGACAAGTCCAATATACTGATTTTAAAGAGAAAATCAGTTCTTATATGAGCAACACTGTACTCAGGGATTTGATTTGAGGATCCGGGTTATTCCTGTTCTTTAAGGAAGCGGGAAATCCAAAGGGTATTGAGACTGTCCGAGTCTGCGGGTTTCCTTCCTATTTAATGAAGGGGTCACTTGAGAATGTCTTTGAGACTCAAGGAAATTAGACTGTCCGTGTCTAGAGTTTTATCTTTTGTACCATGCTTTGAGAAATAGTAGTAGACTCTATGAAAGGACTGTTCTATGAAGATGACTAGGTTATGTTCCTGTACCTCTAGGAGGTCGTCGGGACAATTTGTACGAAGCCCAAGAGGAGGCTAGAAACTTTTAAGAAGCCGAGAGGTCCTTGTACGAAGCCCAAGAGGAGGCTATCATTCCCGGAGGAAGAGATCATTATACGAAGCCTAAGAGGAGGCTGTGAATACTTCTAAGAAGCCGTAGGGTCCTTGTACTAAGCCCAAGAGGAGGCTAGGTTGCTTTTAGGAAGCCTGTGGGCCCTTGTACGATGCCCAAGAGGAGGTCGATGCTTTTAAGAATCCGATGGGTCCCCAAACCCCGAGAAATTCAAGGCAAGCTATTCACAAGGAATAGATCAAGTCAGGAAAGTTCGAGAATTTGGAAGAAACTCAAGAGATGCCATTCACGGAGAAAAGATCATCTCTGGGGAGTAGAATCTCTTGACAAGTGCTTTTAAGAAGCCCGTGGGTCCCCAAACCCCGAGAAATTCAAGGCAATGCTATTCACCGAGAATAGATCAAAGTCAGGAAAATTCGAGAATTTGGAAGAAACTCAAGAGATGCCATTCACGGAGAAAAGATAATCTCTGGGGAATAGAGTTTCTTGACAACTTCTATGAGTGACAGTCTATGAAAGGGTTCACAGAGAATGCTGCCTTTCATATCTCCATATTGTTTAACCCCAAGAGGAGGGAAGACTGTGTCTGGTAATCCTATGGGGATCTAGTTTTGACTATTTAAGAGTGATTGAAACGACTTTACCTAGTGCTAGACGTAGTTGCCGGGGAAACTCTAAATATCTATACTATTATTACACAGTTGATATGAGTTTATGAAAGAAGACTTACAGCGAAACAGCCCCACAATACAGTTATATATATATATATATGAGTTTATGAAAGGAGACTTACAGTGAAACAACCCCACAATACAGTTATATACATATGAAAGCGGTAAATGAAAGCGGGTAAACACTTACTCGGTTGTAGAGCTTCCATGCTGTTTGGTTAGTTGTTCAACAAAGAAATATTGAAAACAACAGTATATTCAAAATCAAAGGAGAAAGTGCTTTGAAATAAAAAGATTTGGGGCTTACAGCTCAAGGAGAGGCCCAGGATTTTATCAGTGAGCGCACTGTTGAATTTGTACAGAGGGACTTATACAAGTGACCGAGGCCCAAAAAGGTTTTCTGTACAAAGGGATGGGTCTTACACTCTCTCAAGAGGCCCAAGTGAGTTTTAAGAAAAGAAATGGGTCTTACTACTCGAGGGTAGGCCCAATGGTTAATTTTAAAAAGGGCGACGATCGCGCCGAGTTTTTGGAAACACCGTGGGACTTATACAAGTGACTGAGGCCCAAAATTTTGGTATTTACAAAGGGATTGGGTCTTACACTCTATTAGAGGCCCAAAGAGTCTTGAAATATTTGAGTATGATTAAAAATCAAAGAAACCCTAATTTTCACTTTTTAAAAGTAATTTTTCAAAGAAAATTAATAAAAAATGACAAAAAATCAAATAAGTTTAAATAAACCACTTGTGATTTTTGGTTAAGGTTTGAAAAATGAGGTTTTAATCACAAGATGATTTAAAACTTATTTAGTTTTGATTTTCAAGATGAATATTCACTTTTAAAATGTTTAAAAACAATTAAAAATGAATTTATTCACAAAAATACCAACTATATTAAATAAATAATATAAATTTTATTTTTTTGTAGAATAAAATATTTTACTATTTTTGTGATTTTTCAGAAAAAGAACCAATCAAAAATAATCAAAATTGAGGGAGTTATTAATTTTCCAAATCATTAAAAAATAATATGAAAAATGAGAAAATATGAAAAAGAGGGGTTGGGTCTTACACTCTATTAGAGGCCCAAAGTGTATTTTTGTACAAAAGATGGGGCTTACAACTCAGGGAGAGACCCAAAATATTTTCAGTTTGAAAATGGCGATTGCGCCGAGATTTTTAACGTATCGGGACTTATACAATAGCTGAGGCCCAAAATTGTTTTGTTAAAAAAGAGTTGGGTGTTACACTCTAATAGAGGCCCAAGTGTTTAAAAATGAAAAGAAATGGGACTTACAGCTCAAAGAGAAGCTCAGTTGATTTTCGTTTGAAAATGGCGATCGCGCCGAGGTTTTCTTTTAACGCAGAGGGACTTATACAATAAGTGAGGCCCAAAATTGTTTTGGTTAAAAGGGGATTGGGTCTTACACTCTAATAAAGGCCCAAAGAGTGTGAAAAAGATTTGTTAGGGTGAAAATCAAAGAAAACCCCAATTTCATTTTTTTAAGGCATTTTTCCAAGAAAAATTAAATAAAAAATGATAAAAATATCAAATAAAATCATTAAATAATGATTAAAGTTTATGAAAAAAATATTTTATCCACATAAATATTTAAAATCATTTTGGTTTTAAAAATCAAGAAAAAAAGAAATCATTTTAAAAGCATTTAAAACAATTTAAAACACTATTTTTAAATATATTAAAAATAATACTTTTTTTTTGTGATTTTTTGTGGATTAAAATATTATGGGGTATGAATTAGAAAATGATGATTTTTTGCTATGTAAAAAAAATTGGTTAAGTTTTGAAAATAAAAAATAAGAAAAAGAGGAAAGATGTCATAGCATCATCTCCGACATCTCTTATGGGGTAAAAACTAGTACCGAAACTTTAATTTTCAACACGTTTTTTATCAAATTTCAAACACTCATAACTTTCTCAATTTTTATCAGAATCAAAATCCGGAAGTACCTATCTTGACCGATTTTTCGCAAGGAATCCGATGGTACCACACATACACACTGAAACTCGACGTACGAAACACGTAAATCGAAAAACCAGAACTGCACTTAATTCGAAATATCGTTCCGCGTTGAATTTCCAACACGCGTAACTCTCTCGATTTTTAACCGAATTAAGATCCGGAAGAGCCTATCTTGACCGATTTTTCGAGAGGAATCCAATGGTATCGTACATGCATGCTGAAACTTAACGTACAAAACGCAACAATTAAAAAACCAGAACTGCTACTAATTCAAAACGTCGTTCCGCGTCGAATTTCCAACACGCGTAACTCTCTCGATTTTTATCCGAATTGAAATCCTTAAAAACCTATCTTGACCGATTTTTCGCAAGGAATCCAATGGTATTACTCACACACATGGAAAATCAACACACAAAACGCAGAAATAAAAAATCCAGAACTGCACTGTTTTGAAAACATCTTTCCGCGTCGAATTTCCAACACGCATAACTCTCTCGATTTTTATCCGAATTGAAATCCGTAAAAACCTATCTTGACCGATTTTTCGCAAGGAATCTAATGGTATTACTCACGCACATGGAAAATCAACACACAAAACGCAGCAATTAAAAAACCAGAACTGCTATCGTTAATTCGACGTCGTTTCGCGTCAAATTTCCAACGCGCGTAACTCTCTCAATTTTCATCGGAATTGAAATCCGTAAAAATATATCTTGACCAATTTTTCGCAAGGAATCCAATGGTGTTACTCATGCACACTGAAACTTAATGTACAGAACACATCAATAAAAAAAATCAAAACTGGACATGATTTTAAAACAACCAAAATTCCACATATAAACATGTTAAAATGCAAACAGTGGAAGGATCACAACATACACATTAAGGACTACATTTTTGCCTCAAGAATTGTTCAATATGATGCATGTATGTGGACAACAAAGGAAAGCATGATTCAAAGAATTCAAGTTGTGAATTTTACCTCTTTTTTGGAGATTTTGGGCAACATACCAAGTGCTTTGTTCCAGAAATGATTTTATGCTTTGGACAACCTCAAATGACCTCTTAGAAGCTTTTAGGATGGTTGGAATCAGCTGGAAACCTCTGGAGCAAGTTTGAGCACTTTCTCGCAAAATGGTCAAAAGTGGCCAAAATGCCAACTCTCTCAAATGGTGTTCCAGATGTATGGCACCATTTGGGACAGTTCAAGGATGATATTTGGAGTGTGTTTGAGGTTTTATCTGGTTTGGAAAGTGACTGAATCAAGACATGGCTTGAAAAATGCAAAAAAGTGCCATTTTGAGGTTTTGAGAGGTGACTTTGTGATGTTGGTGTTATAGGTCACTTGTGAGAGTTTGGATCACCTACATATGATGTTTATGAGGTGTTAGGATCATGAACTGTGATGGAAATGCTCTCTAACTCAAAAACTCAGAATTTCCTTACTAAAGAAGGCATTTTGGAGTGAAAGAGAGAATTTGAGGAAAGCATCTGTTTGATGGCTTTGGTGTACTCAAACTGAGCATAAATGAGCTCTATTTATAGTAGAGCAAGTTTGTTTTGCAAGCAATAGTGCATGGTGGCTGTAGCAGAGGTTTGGCCAATGTTGGCCAATGAAAATCTAAGTCTCCTCTAGCCATTGACTAGAGGTTAGAGCACAGGCTGCTGGTTCCCTAGTTGTTGGAGGAATCTTGACTGAATTCAGTTGGAGGAAGCTCAATTCATGCCACCTCTAAGCATCCATTAAATGCTCCAAACCAAAATTTGAGTTTTGTCCCTCTTTTAGGGATTTCTAGGTTTTGGCATGCTTTTTTTGGTTCCTTGGACTTGGGAGGTTCATGGATCAGATCATCCCACTTGGATTTGATCTTTAGATGTGTCCAAAATGATGACAAGGCTTGAAAATTCGTGTGGCACAAAAAATGTGCAAATCTGCCCTGAAAAATTCAACTGCAGCAAGCCTTTTTGTAAGATCCATAACTCCCTGCTCGAGTATGCTACATGGACGTTCTAGGACTTTCCGGAAAGCTTAGATGACGTACTTCAACTTTGATGTTTGACATTAGACCTGGTTCAACTTGGATCATGGAGAAAAACAGCCTTGAAGTTGGGACATTGTGCTGAAATTACAAGGCAGATTTTTGGCTAAGTGCTGAAAAATGTCAATTTTAAGTTTTTAGCCATTTTGATCCAACCATAACTCAAAATCCATGATGAATTGGGATGAAGTGTAGTTGACACTTTTGTAGAGGGCCATGAGGGCTACAAATCAAGCTTTGGATGGGGAAAAATGGCTTTGTGGTTTAGGAGTTATGATCCTCCAAAGTTGGTACCCTTGCCACTTTATTCCATAACTTAGAAAAATTTCTAAGTTTTTATGGTTACCCCTTTTACAAGTTATCCCACTTTCTTTGATTTTTCTTGATGAATGATGATTCCAATCACACATTAACATCATTTTAGGGTTAAAAAACCATTTTTATGAAAAATCTCAAAAAGTCAAAGTTTGACTTTTGTGCACAGTTGACTTTTTATCAGATGAATTCTAAACTGTGCGATCCTTTAGGAAATCATGTCCTTGACCTAAATCAAACTTGATGGACATGTTCCATGGGTGTTATAGGGTGTATTTAATCGTGTCCCAAGGTTTGGGAGCATGTCTTGGTCAAAAGTCAAAGCTACAGTTGACTTTTCTCGCGAAACCCTAATTGTGGTTCAGATGAAATTGAAACTTGTTGCTCAAGCTTCTTGGGTCAATCCATTGTTGCAAATGGATCAACGTGGTATATTGGAGACCCTCAAATCATGTCTTGAGGTCTTGGCTCATGATTTGTCCCAAAAGTCAACTTAGGGGTGAATTAGGTCAAGAAACCCTAATTCCTGATTTTTTATGTATGCATCCCCTGAGGCTAAATTGACTTGATGATGGGGTTTATGATGTTTCATGGAGCATTTTAGGTTATGCTTTGAAGCATTGGCTCATGCCCAGAGGAAAATTTCCATCTGGAGGCCCTAGTCGACCAAACCCTAATTTGGTGACACTGGCGATCCTGAGGCTTGATCCACCTAGAAGGGAGCAGCCTTGTGCTTAATCCTTAAAGTGGGAGTCCTCTTGATCCATTGTGGATTTTTGAGAGGCTAGACAAGTTGAAGATCATGTCATTCCTTGATTGATCCTTTGTCTAAGAGCTCTACGAGGGCTTGAAACCCTAGTTTTGATTGTAGTGAATGTTCACCCACCTTTGGGGAGACTAATGAGGTATGATGGTCCATCCATATTGTGCTGATAATTTGCACAATGATGGGAAATCTTAGTGGTCAAAATTTGGGGTATGACACAGCCGCAAATGCACAGGAAGTAGAATCAACGGCCTTACGACCTGAAAAGAAGATGACTCCGTTGGGGGGAAGAGAAATCTACACAGACAACTCTGTAGAGGAGTACAAGAAGGACCAACAGTAAGAAAGGCCCACTGGTTGCGGTGTAATGTCAAACAACATCCCTTGAATGTCATCTCTTTCTGCTGGGGAAAGATACTGGTAATAGATATCAAATCTGGCTTATGCTTCGAATGCATATGTTTGAATTTTTCTATGGCGTAATGCTCCATATGAAATGGAAATGCTACGCGTTTTGAGGATGCCATGCAAGAATGCCTATGCAATACAAAAGAGGCATCTCAGAAAAATAAATGCCAAAGACGAAGGCAACTCCACCGGGATGACAAACTAAATTGGCCTCTGAATTAAGAGATCCTGGGGAGGAAGATTTCACTGGACGACTTCCTGGTCCCAAACTCTGCTGGAGATGAAAACTCTGAGAGAACTTCCACTCTGTTGGAGATGGATGAAAACTATTGAAGTGGAACCCAAAGAGAAATGCTCTCCGCTGAGGATTACCAATGAATTCTACCTGAATCTGAAAGAATACCAATAATGATTGGACTTAAGACCTGCTGGGGATATTAACTGTTGTTGAACAAACCACCGAGAGGATCACCACCACACTCTGCTTGGGAGAATAAGGCAATAATACCGAATCCTGCTTGGGGTGTTACTGAACTTACCCTGCTGTTGGGAGATGCTCTTACCTTTATCCTGCTGGGGAATATCAGCCAACACCAGTAAATCTGCTTGGGGAATGATGATTGATAACATCAGCTCTGCTAGGGGATACCACCAAGATTAATCCTCTGCTGGGGATCAGACCAAACCATTGTTGGTGAGAAAACATTTCCTTATCAGCTGAGGAAGATAGGTGTTCAGACTCTGTGGGGAAATAACATCTTTGTCCAAATGAGATACTTCACCAGTCTCTTGCTGGGGATACAGACGTATCAACTTCTGGCTATTTGCTAAGAGAGTAATGGACCAACCACCACTCTGGCTGGGGAAGTAAGCTTTTGTACTCTGACTGGAGAAGGTAATTTCTGCTGAGGAAATAATTCACCTTACCCTGCTGGGGATTAGAGCACACAGCTGCTAGTGAAACATATGTTTCCTGTCCTCGAAATAACCCACTTCTGACTACTTGCCGGGGAGTAATAGATCAACCATGACTTCGGTTGGGGGACATAATCCCCTGTACACTTACAGGGAAGAGTAAACTCTATTGAGGATACTGATCTTTCAGATGCTGAGGAGAATAGCTCTACTGGGGAGAACTCTTGCTACCCTGCCTGACCTGTCTCTATGGTCATAAACGGCCCTTTGAACTCTCCACTTGCCCCAGACCGCCAGGTCTAAAGGAAGAAATCATCTCAAGAGGATTTTATAGAAGACCAGGCATTCACACTGCCTCAGGGTCTTCAAACTCTTGGAGAGATTTATCAGATCTCGACGCAACTGCCCCAGACTGCATATTCCATGAAGTAAGTTACCTCGAAAAGATTTGTAATGACTTGAAAATACCCTGCCTCAGTATTCTGAACTTTGAAGAGGTGCTTCTGATTAATCGTCTTTTGGAGAGGACAACTTCTCATGCTATAGGGGTGGCCTGCCCCGAGTCTGGAAGAAACTTTGCCCCTGACTGATCTTACAGAGATTTGTCAAATCGACCTGATTGCCCCCTATTAAACGCTTGTGGAGAGATTTATCGAATCTCGACGTGATTGCCCCAGTTTGGCTGCCTCTTATCATCATTTATCGGGAACCTTTAGGCTGCGTACAGTCTCTTGGCCACATATCCCTTGACATGACTGTCCTTCAGAGTTTTCACCGTCTCAACTTGGCGTGATCGAGCTTCTCAACTGATGTTCATCATGTAAGCTTCTTTGATGTCAAACACATGCAACCAGAATATGTTTATTATGAGAATGACAATTCTAATGCAACACTCATGTTAACCTTGAAGTTTTATTGAAAATGTGTCGCCAAGCCTTGTGAACGAATCACTGGCTGGGATGCGACATTGATTTTTGTATGGAAAACAGTACGCACATGCAATACCAAAAAAAATATTATTAGCATAACTCATAGGAGTCAGGAACGCTATCTCGTTAAAGTACGCCTTTGGACTAAACCCTGTTTCAATTAGGACTTTTGAGGGTTGTAACATGGCCTGGTTCGCGGTTTTGAGAAAAAAGGATTTAAGGCTCAAAGTTTATTGGTGCCCACCCACTCTTCGTGATGTTCTCCAGTCCTACGTTCAGCTAATTCGGCACAAGCGCTCATCTCTCAAAAAGATTTTGTGATCTTTAAGGAACCCATGCAACTGATGGTTTGACACCTAATGAGGTTTCAGAGCAACAATCACCCCTTTTTGTCTTTTGTGTCCGCAGCCACACGAATTTGTTCTTGTTTGAGGATTTTTATTTTGTAATCCTTTTCGCTTTTCGTTCTTTTGCTTTTTTATCCCTAGTTTTTGCCTGGACTGACTCTTTTGAGTTTTTCGGTTTTGAAGTCCAGCGGGATGCCCTAACTTTTGCCTAAGTCGCTTGTTTTCAAGTTTCGACTTAGCGGGCTTTCTTTCTTTCCTTTTTTTTTGAACAAATCGTGTGACACTGGATTGTCTGACTTGTTTGAAAGGGTTGTGACTGCCTCACTCCTTGATTGTTGATGGATAACCATTCTGGTTTCACATCTCTTGACCTCCTGATGTGTGAGGGAATAAAGGTAATGGATCCTCTGATGCACATTCCTTTTGAAATTTGAACGCTCGGTAAAATTAACTGACGCCTACCCTGCCCCTGGGTTAAGTGTGAAGGTTTTTTCGTACGAAAGAAACTCATACTTTGAGGCTCAAAGGGGTTAACGAGGGTCTATCTCCCTTATATCTCCAGTGTTTAGGGATTTGAAACAATGCATGTACATCCTCAACAGGGTTTTATCCATAAGCACACAACCAGAGATTTTGCGTTTTCATCTCATCATCCTCCCTCAAGAGTTCTAGACAAGAAAGTTGGTATTGCAGTGCATATAAACATGATATGAGTGTATAAAAGTAAAGTACTTCAAGAACAACACATTCATTGCATTAAAATCAACATTCAAAATACAAACAAGTTTTTTCATGCAAACACTGTTTAAACAAACAAATGAAAGCTACATATGAAAATGCAGTAAAGAATCCGAGGATTGCCATTGTTGAGGAGACTTGACTCCGTCTGGACTTATTGCTTCTGATAACATCCCTGCAGTCCCAAGTGCCCACTTGGGAGGCTTCAGTTGAAATGCATACTATCTACAGTGAAAGTAATGACCCCTGCATCAATCAGCTTTTGCACTTCGTGCGGGAGCGCCTTACAATCCTCAGTTGAATGCCCCTGTGCCCCAGCATGGTACCGACATCGAGCATTGGCATTAAACCCCGGTGGATATGGAGGAATGATCGGATCTGGTTTCCTTGCCACAATCAACCCTCTTTTAACTAACTCTGGCAATATCTGACCATACATCTTTGGTAGCACAGCAAAATGTCTGTTTCTTGGCTTCCGTCGACCCCCTTGGGAACTATTCTGCTGTTGATTCTTATTCGCGTGTTCCTCTGGCTCAGGCGCTTTTCCCCTCAGACTTAATCGAGGAGTAAGCAGTAGTTGTGGACGCAGGGATTCTAAGTTCAAGGATTGCAAGAAATGCCCCTGACTTGAACAGCTTCAGGAGAGGTAACAGAGATATCCACTTCTTTTTCAACAGCTAGAGTAGGACCACCTTGTATGCTTACGCCGCCCGGCGTGAATTCAATTTCCCTCGAATCGACCAGATCCTGTACGACATGCTGAAAGGCCTTACAATTTTCCACATTATGCCCCGTCGCACCAGAGTGGAAGTCACAATGGACTCTTGCGTCATAACCCAGTGGGGGAGTACCAGAAAGAGGAGCCAAAGTCTTTTTCTGTACCAGTTGCAACTGAAGGAGATGTCGGAATACTTGAGAATATGGCACTGGTGGAGTCTCAAAATGCCTATTCTGCTTAGGAGTAAATTGTTGCTGGCGTGGAGCACGATTTTGCGGTTGAGATACAGCCGGGACGGTCACAGTGGCAATCTGCTCACTTTTGGGGAGGGATCCCTTAAACAGTGGAGGAAAGACAATTCCAGCCGCAGCTTCATGCATGAGAGTATTATCTTTGCTTAGCACACCTCTCACGACCTCCATGACCAGAATCATCTGAGTCTTCAGTTGGTTGACCTCTTCCCTCAGTACTTTCTGGTCTTGCACCAAAGCTTGCATCCTCCCCATAAACTGCCCCATCTGAATCTTCATTTCGGTCATTTCTGCACGGAGTTGTTCCATGGCTATCCTCTGATTATCACAGGTCGAGTAGTGGTGGCAGGTCAAGCTGGCTGTCCTGAAGATAATACCAAGTCAGAATAAGAAATCTGCTCCGGAACACCTGTTATACATATGAGTATGAGAATATGATGCAAATGCCATGTTCAAATATTTCCAAGGAATCATTCTGCTTTGATTCAAGTTTCTTTGACAAAAGAACCGCAAGAAATAGACGGAAACACTCAACAGCGAGTCTCAAAGTTAATATCCCTTGGAAATACAAGAACATGTATGCAAAAATGATGATGCAGATGCAACTGACATGGGATCAAGGCTTCCATAAAGCTCTATACTGCTGTGCCGCTGAATGGATAAGTTCAAAGGTCTGCTCTGAAGAGAATACCGAAATACCAGAATATCCGAATAACCAGAATACCAGAATAACCAGAATACCCAGCCGATAAGTTCACACTGATAAGAAAACCAGAATACCAGGTAGGTTGAAGGCCAAAGTCACCTGCAAACCTGCAAACACCCATCCCCGCTCACATGTGGGTACTAGAAAACGAGATCCTCAGTCTCGGATTCTCGATTTGAGAAGCAATAGTACATTCATCCCTCGGAGTACAATACTATCGCCAAACAAAGAGGTCGTCCACTGATTCCCCAAAAAAGGTCATCCTATTATAAGTTCCCAGCATTGGGTCCTCGGATCGACAAGTGTAATGGGTTTGCCATTTCTGGACTGCCATAATCACATGCCGGGAGGAGAGGCGTTGCTGAGTTCTTGGGAGACGGTCGCCAGAGTCGACAGTTTTCCAGGTTATATTCCATCGTCTGCCCCAAATGCGCAGGATAGAATATTACCGAGAAAACCTCATCTGGATGTGGAGTTTTCATGTATACTAAATCTGGCCAAATGCCAAACAAGTCACACTACTTTCCACGCTAATCATAGGTGTATGCTCAAGCCTGGGTATTGGGCTTTTCTCTCAAGAATCAAACCCGCCCTACAAACAGAAAATCCAGCAGCAGAACAGTACAGCAATAATGAAATGCAATGCAATAAACGCGATAAATACAGTAAAATAAGTAAAACAGTAATACAGTAATATACAACAAAATAAAGCACCATAATAAACACCCAATGAAATAAAACAAACAAGCGCTAGGATTGACTCGCGAAAAGGGATGGACCAGCAAGAGGTCAACCAATTCCCCAGCAGAGTCGCCAGCTGTCGCTCCCGAGGATTTGCATCCATGGTACAAACGCGAAAGTGGTGCGGAAAACAGAGTCACCAGCAATGTGTATTTATCCCAAGAGAGGGAAAGGAAACACCGCGTAAACCTGAAGGAAAGGGAAAGAGCATGGTCTCGCGACCAAGAGAAACGGGTAAGGGAGTCGGTTACGCGAAGGAAATGTGTTAGCACCCCACGCGTCCATCGTACTCGACGGGATCCACGCTTATTGTCTCGATCAAAGGGCGTCGTCGTCTGGAGCTCCGCTGCTACTGGAAAGGAGAAGGAACGGGAACGGAAAGGAACGAAGAAACGAAGAAGAAAAGAAAAAGAAGTGACTCGATAGGACATCGCTCGTCCTACGCCTACGTATTCCCTCGGGCAATGGAAAAGTCAGAGTCAACGTAGTTCGGACACGAACTAAGGGGGGAAGGTTGCTCGCCAAGACATCGTCGTCTTGTGCCTACGTATCCTCAATCGGACGAGAAAGAGGAAATCAGAGCAGTCGTAGTTTGACCTAACAAGGTCGGTTAGTGTTTTTTATGAGCGACGTTAGATTCGCGTCTGGCAGTTAGGGTCGATGCCTGTTTGCGACGGGACGGAAGTAACGTGCCCTTTTTGAAAATGATTTGAAATTAACGATCCCGAAGGATGAAAAAGGTTTTGAGTTTGTTTTTGTGTTTTTTAGACAAAAGTGGATTGAAGTTAGTTCGTAACTTACATTGCACTAAAATCTACCATGCGGGAACGAGTGAATCGCATGGTCGCCCCCAAATGGGACGTATACTAAACACCCTAGAAGAGGAAGGGAGACCCCTCGTTCTTCATTTCCTACACTTAAGGCTCAAGCACAATATTCGTTATATTTATTAAGTGTTTTAGAAGTGTTATGAGATGAGAAGAGAAGACCCAAAGGAAAATGCTAAGGGAAACTAAAAGTTCCTAATGTTATCATGCAAAGGTGGCCCTATAGTTGAGGTTGAAAGGTGAACTTCTACCTAAGTTAGCATGCAAAGGGAAGCCTAATGCTAATCCTACTCCAAGCTTAATCGAAAATTAAGTTGGACTAGGTAGCTCTAAGGGAGTGAATCCAAAACTTAAACAAGTCTTGAGACTCATGGGAAGAGAAAGAGTGAAAGAGATAAAGAAGAAAAGAGGAACAAAACGAAAATACAGCGGCTACAACAGCGCTTCAGCACCTGCACAGCGGTTAAAGATAGCATACAAACAAGGCAGCTTTTAACAACACTCATATTCAGCATAAAGTGGGTGTAAAAGGCAGCAAGCAGCAAGTGTGAGCAAAAAGCAGCACATATAGCAGCATGTATGCATATAGACAGCTATAAAATGACAGACCAGCATGCATTCAAGAATGGTATAATGAACTTGCATCGAGCCCCACACATTTTTCATCAAACATGCTCACAATCATAACACACACCATGATCAACAATTTTGGAAACATATGAGATGATGCACACATTAGGCACATGAGCAAGGCAAATCAAGTATGCATCTCATAAAATTAAACGCAAGCAAGCATGCACATAATCACAACTCCAGCAACACCGACTATAATCCATAGTCATCATGCGCAAGAAGTGTGTGTAAGTGTTCATTACATCAAGAAGTCAATAATACAAGCATGAACATTCATTAATGAAAACCAAAAGGCGCGTGTCGAAGAAATCACATTCATGCACTAGTGTGAGGTGAAACAGCTAGAGAATAGTCCACAAATCAATGACATATTAATCCATGGAGTTTAGGCATGCTTCGGGTCTCAAACAAACAAGAAAATGCAAGAAAATACACATTATGTCCTAGAGTAACCGGTTAACAAACGGTGAGTAACCGGTTACTTAGTTAAAAATCAGAAAATTTACGCAAAAAATACACATGTTAACCGGTTAACAAACTGTTGTTAACCGGTTACTCTGGAACAGCAGCAAAAAAAAACCTATTTCAAAAGCACTTTTCAGCAGCAAATCACTTATGCAATCATATCTAATGATCATGTAACCAACAATGCACGAAAATTAAGCTCAGAAACAACCTTCAAACATCATTTAAATTCGATAATCATCAACATTCATAATCAAGATCAACCAAATGAATCAAAACACATCAAAATTCATGGATCTACATTGTATAAGTTGCAATTAAGCTAAAATGAGTATGGATCTGAAATTAACCAACCTACAAAGCTAAGATTTGCTTTGGTAAGTGTTGTAATCAGAAATGGATGAATTCAAGTAGAGAAATCCAAGATCCACGAGCTTCTTGCACTCAAAAGTTGAAGATTCAAGCAAATAAGCAATAAAACTCCAAAATCACTTTCAATAATCACTTCTGAAAAATCATAACTAGATCCAAACGAAAATCCAAGTTGAAAAGCTGAAATGTAGTGATGATGAGAGGCTTTAGCTCAAGAATTAACAAGTTCCAATGAAGAACTTGTTAATCTTTGAAAGAGAGCTTTGAGTGTGGTTGAAAAATGGAGGTTGAGAATGAAAAAGTGAGAGAATTGAGAGAATTCTGAAAATTGAGAGTGAAAATATGATCTAGGTTGGAGAGGTTTGGAATGAATTGGTTTAAATAACCCCTAGGTTAGGAGTTAAGTTTGGGTTGGGAGTGAGGTTAAGTGAATGGAAATTGGGATGAAATGTGAATTAGGAAAGGAAATGTGGAATTGAAGTGGAAAGAATTTGAATTTGAGGAGAAAATCAACTCTCTCTAGATACTTCTACTGGTGTGTAGAATTAAATTGGGTGATTAAAATTTGGATTAAAAGGATGCAGTGTTGAAAAAGGATGATTTACCCAAATTTTGCCTTGGTTAACCGGTTACCCACCATGCGTTAACCGGTTAACGCGAGGAAAATTTGAATTTTCAGTTTGGCGCCAAAAGGAGGGAAACTTGGATATTCGTCTGGTTCCACCTGTTCTGAACCATGATAGACCTCTGAAACCTGCCAACTGATATTACCACTGGAATACACTTGAAATATGCTGTGAAATGTTTTTTCCGCACTCGGATTAATCTGCTGATAACAACCGTCTGGTGCTGAATAACTGATCAATAATTGACTGCCAGAGTTTCTGATCGTCCAGTCGCTTAATGAGCAAAATAAATGCTCAAAAAGACTTGGAAAGCTATCTGATGGGCTCTGAACACTGTTAAAAATCATATTGGAACTGACGACGCCGTGGGCTGCTGAAAGAATACCTCGATCCCATGCTCAAAAGGACAATGCAAATGCAGGAGTGATAATGCAAATGAAAGGAAGCATAAACCAGTTAGGTTAGAAACAAAAGGGCAAATTTTGAGGTGTTACACTGTGGTTCCCTTGGTCTTGGATAAGTCTTGACTGAATTCAGTTGCAAATGGCTTAGTCCATGCCACCTTGGTGTATGCATTAAATGCTCCAATCCAAAATTGGAGTATTGTCCCTCTTTTAGGCAATTCTAGGTTTGGCATGCTACTTCTTGTTCCAAGGACTTTGGAGGCTTGGCTCAGTGTTTGTCCCCTTTAGATTTGATCCTCAGATGTGTTCAAGATGATGACAAGGCTTGGAATTATCTGATTTTGCCAAATCGGGCCAAAATGCAAAATTCTGCCTAGCTTTGGCAGTTTTCAGCAAGGCATATTGCCCTTGTCATGTCTCATGTCTCAAGTGGAATTTGGTGATGTTCTTGGCCATTTTGGAAAGCCCTCATATGATACAACAACTGTTTGATCATATTTGGTTTTGATACCTTTTGGATCCAAGTGAAAAATCCCCCTACATTTGGAAAAAAGTGAAGGCAGATTCTGACTTAGTGAAAATTTCACTAAGTGTTGGAAAAAAAATGACATTTTCACTTTTTGTGATTTTGATCATTCCATAACTCAAAATCCATGAGGAATTTGGAGGGGGGTCAGTTTTAAGCTTTTGTAGAGGGTAATAAGATCTACAAATCAAGCTTTGGATGGGGAAGAATGGCTTGTGGTTTAGGAGTTATGTGAAGAAACGAAAAACACAAGAAGGGGGGTTGAATTGGGGTTTTAAAAATTTTAAAGCAAAGGACACGTTGGTTATCCTGGTTCGTTTGAACTCAAACTACTCCAGTCCACCCGCCAAGGTGATTTCGCCTCTCTCTCTTGAGGACTTAATCCACTAATCAATTAAGATTACACAATCACAGGGACAACCGTCACTGTCTTCTTGAGTTTTAACCACAACTCGGTTTTCTCAAGGAATTTCAAATGAAAATAATATGCTTCTAATAAGCTTTATCACAAAGTGATGTTTACACAATATTTTTATCAAAAATGAAAACAGATGAGAACTTTGATGATTTTGTAAAGAGTATGAGCGCAAGTGTTTTGGTCATCTGCAGGTGCTCCTTTAAATAGATGAAAATGATTGATCCGTTGGAGACGTGAGAGCTAATTTTGGAGATTGATAATAATGCCATTGAATGCTCTTTCCAAAAATACATATTTTGTCTGTTTCAATCCGTTGCTTTGTGATACTCATAATTGTGAAGGATAGCGTATCAGAGTCCATGTTGATTTGTAGAATCATCAGAGTTTCTGGCTTGATGCAACTATGGTGCTGAAGCGTGAGACTTCCTTCATCAGAACTTAGCTAGTTTAGAGCTTGTGATGCTTCCATATCAGAGCATCGCTTGAGTAGAACTTCGCTTAGAGCTTCGCTCAGATTGGATCTTGTGATACTTCTATATCAGAACTTCTTTACATTAGAACTTCCCTACATATCATAAAGAATGAATTAAGGAGCATCAAGTTCTAAATAATATAGTGTTTGTTATCATCAAAACTATTAGGGATTTAGAATCAATTCTTGTTCTAACAATCTCCCCCTTTTTGATGATGACAAAAACTTATATTTTGATAAATAATTTAAAAGAGTATGGAGTATAGAGGACTCCCCCTAATTTGAAGATTTCCTTATTACCAAGAAGTTCTGATTTCCTTATATTTTCCTGCTTTCTTAACAAAATGTGGAAACAGAAGTTAAAATGTTCGAGACATAGTCCCGGTGCACTGTTATATTTCAAAATATTCTACGTTCTCCCACTTTGTCATTAATCAAAAAGCGAAAAGATACATGAGAACATAAGCAACATGAGCAAGATAGTGCAAAAAGTAAGCAAGGCAATAAAAACATAAAATAGAAACATAAAGAATCTAAGGTTGAGGAGCAGGTGGAAGTCTTGTGAACAATGCTTCCAGAAGGCCTTTGATCTGATTAGCGGATTCTTCTTGCTTGCCAAGCATCCCTTTAATTTATGCGTTTGTTTCATCCTGTTTGTCCAATCTCTTTCTTACTGCCTCATTCTCTTTCTTCAACTCATCCAGAGTTTTCAGCACTAGAGCAGATGACGATGACTCTTCAGAAGGTACCAAATCCTCAGAGCTTTTAGCAGAATCTTCCTTTGGAGAGGCTTCAGGTAATTTTTCTTCGACTTCAGTAATAACCAGAGTTTGATGCTCAGAGATTTCTTCCTGAGGTTCTAAAACCATAGGAACTTTCCAGCCTAGAGGAAGAATGGGTTTCTTTTCACAAAATCTTAGAACTTGCTCATTGAAAATCTTCATATGGTCACAGAAGTTCTATTGAGCTATGTCATAACTGAGTTCCTTCATCTTCCTAGATTCAGAATTAAACCACTTTCTGAATTTGGTCCAAAGATAGTCAGAAGCAGCTGGATTCAGATTCTCCATACAACCCTGCTTCAGAAAGTTAATCCATTCCTGCATTTCTTCCTCGAATGCCAATAAAGAGCTACCAACATCTGATTTGGAGATTATTGGTTTTGGTTTGGGAATGGCTACTTTGTGAGAGGTTGAGGTAAGCTTGTCTAGAGCTTCTAAGTCAATTATAGTTCTGAGGGGATCATCTGAGAGATTTGTTGGAGGAGAGTCAGAAATGAGAATAGGAGAGGTAGGTGATGTAATTTCTGAAGAGATTTGTGGGGGACTGGTGAAATTAGGTGAGGGTTGAAAGATGTTGAGAGGACAGTTGATACCAGGAATGGAGGTGTCAGAGTTTTGAATTTGTTGTTCTGGTTGGGAAGAGGTGAAGAGAGGTTCAAGGTCAATGTCAGACAGAACTTGTGTAAGTTCTGGTTGTGGTTCAATAAAATCAGAAGGAGTGGGGTCAATGTCAATGTCAAAATCTTCAGATGTTGATACCAGTATGGATTCGACGATAGAAATGAAAGAAGAGTTACCTTTCTTTTTAGCAGCTTTAGCAGCTTTTGGAGTTTTCTGAGGAGTTCCTTCAGAGGCTTTTCTTTTTCTTGAAGTTCTGGGGGCAACTTCTAGAGGTGCTTGCCTGAGCTGTTGCAGAGAAACTTCTGGAAGGGTACCATCATCTTTACACGCATCCAGATATCTGAGAACAATTTTTGGATGAGTATCTGATGAGAAGAGAGGAAAATCTTTCAGAGGTATTTTCCTGGTGGTGATGACTTCCTTAGATATTAGGGTTGGATCCTTCTTGATGGTCTCAATGATTTTCATCTTCTTGAGGTTCTTTGCATTGAGAGGTCTTCCAGCAATAGTTTCTAGATCAGAGATTTCCTGAGCTTCAGTTAGGTGTTCTATCAGCTTATTCTCTGTTAGAATATCTCAGATAAGTCTACCTAGAGGAATCCAATCTCTCTTGGTTCTTTCGTCTTCTCTTGTTTCCTTGACACTGTTCTTCAGATGATTGAATAGACAGTAAGGAAGATTCGCTTTGGTAAAGGTGGAGATGAGGTACAGAAGATACTGTTGATCGTTGTTGATGTAGTCAGACGAGCTTGAAGGTTTCCTGTGATAGATACACCCAAGAATGAATCTGGCCCAAAATATATGACGATCCTTTAGGTCATTGATTTTGTTGGAGTGTTGTCCGGAGGTGAAGATTTCTTTTGAGATAGTATTTAGATCAGTGCCCTTTTCCATCTCACTGCATCTAATTCCTGATCCATCATGATCAATCAGCTTACCAATAATATCTTCAGTGATGACAACCTTCTTTCCCATTACATACGAAGTTACTTGATGTTTTGAGACCGATGCAAAAATCCAGAATTCCTTAACGAGTTGGGGAAAAACTGGACCCATTAAGCGATTAAAGTATTTGCTCCATCCTTGAAACTCAACCTCAGGAGTAAGGTCATACCCATTATCTTTCATGCTTTCAAAATCAACGATGAGTTCACAGAGAACTTCAAGAGAGGCAAAGGGAGTGAGAAGAGTTCTTGAGGGCTCAATGTACCTTTCTTCAATGACTTTGTCAGCTGCTTCTTGAGACATTGCTTGTTGAGAGCTTTGTTGAGAGCAGGAGGCCATTGTTCACAGACTTAGGGTTTTGGGAACACACAGAGGAACAAGAAATGTAGACAGCAAAATAAGAAATGCAAATAATACGGAGAAGGCGATAGAGAGCTAAGTGAGTGATAGTGAGCGTGTGATGGTGTTAGAAGTGACATTTATAAGAGTGACCAAGAAATAAATAGCAATTAAAAATAATAAACATAATGATTAATAGTTGTAATGATTTCTGACAAGGGAGATAGCGTGAGAAATTTGGGAACAGTTACCGATGTGACTTGGCGCCTCGATATGTTAACACAGACGTTACAGTTTTCCAGAGTTAGACACGCGTTCATTATCAGAGAAAATCCGGAGCGTAGGTTGAAAAGTGTTTGCTAGAGTGAACTTAATGATCTATCCTTGAAATGAAAGGTTCAGATCTTCTGAATAGATTCTGATGCAATCTTTCCTCTTACTTCTGAAGAATTATTGGTCAGATGTTCACAAAAAGAAATTCTGACAGTTAAAAATATAGAAATTACGTTTTCATTCTGGACATAATTCCATACAGAGATTTTTCAGAATGAAATTAAATCTATCTTCAGCAAGGGGTTTGTTGAAAACATCAGCCCATTGATGGTCTGTGTCTATAAATTTTAAACAAAGAATTCCCTTCTGAGTATAATCCCTAATGAAATGATGTTTAATTTCTATATGTTTAGCCCTAGAATGCAGAATAGGATTTTTAGAAAGACAGATAGTAGAAGTATTGTCACAGAGGATAGGGATGTTACTCTCGTAAATGTGAAAATCCTCAAGCTGATTCTTCATCCAGAGCATCTGAGTACTGCATCCAGCTGCAACTATGTATTCAGCTTCAGCCATTGATAGTGCAATGGTGGATTGTCTTTTGCTGGACCAAGAGATTAAGTTATCTCACAGAAACTGGCAGCTTCCAGAGGTACTTTTTCTTTCTATTCTGTCTCCAGCAAAGTCAGCGTCACAGTATCCTACCAATTTGTATTCTCTGGACTTTCTATAGCAAAGACCAAGATTAGTAGTACCTTTCAGATATCTGACAATCCGCTTAACATCTGTTAAGTGAGATTCTCTAGGATCTGATTGGAATCTAGCACAAAGACAAACGTTATAGAGAATATCAGGTCTTGAAGCAGTTAAATAAAGGAGAGAACCAATCATACCTCTGTAGAGCTTCTGTTCTACTTTCTTACTTACCTCATCCTTTTCCAGAATGCATGTGGGATGCATAGGAGTTTTGGAAGGCTTACTTTCTGACATTTCAAATTTCTTCAGAAGATCTCTGACATACTTGCTTTGATGTATGTAAGTTCCTTCTGGAGTTTGATTGATTTGGATTCCCAAGAAAAACTCGAGTTCTCCCATTAAGCTCATTTCAAATTCTGCCTGCATAGTCTTAGCAAATTCTTGCCCCAAGGAGCTTTTAGTGGACCCAAAAATTATATCATCTACGTATATTTGACAGATCAGAATGTGATTTTTAAATGATTTACAGAATAAAGTTGTGTCCACTTTCCCTCTGGTAAAATCATTTTCTAAGAGAAAGTTACTTAGTCTCTCATACCAAGCTCTGGGAGCTTGTTTTAGACCATATAACGATTTCTTAAGTTTATAAACATATTCTGGATGTTTTGTGTTTTCAAAACCAGGGGGTTGATGCACGTAAACTTCTTCATCAATGTAACCATTTAAAAACACACTTTTGACATCCATCTGATAAAGAGTGATGTCATTATTTACAGCAAATGAAATTAAAAGTCTGATAGATTCTAACCTTGCGACTGGAGCAAAGGTTTCTGTATAGTCTATCCCTTCTTGCTGACTATAACCTTGTGCAACCAGTCGTGCTTTGTTTCTGACAACTTCTCCTTGTTCATTCAGTTTGTTTCTGAAGACCCATTTGGTTCCAATGATGTTGAAGCCTTTGGGTTTAGGGACTAGATCCCATACGTCGTTTCTGGTGAACTGATTCAATTCTTCCTGCATTGCGAGTATCCAATCATTGTCTGAGAGAGCTTCGTCAATTGAAGTTAGTTCAACCAGAGAGACTAATCCCACGAGAGATTCTTCAGTCTTTTTGAATGATGATCTTGTTCTGATTGGGTCATCCACCTTTCCCAGAATTCTGTCTTCAGGATGTATTAGAGAACTTCTAGATTGTCTTTTCAGGATGGGTTCTTCATAATTAGAGTTTCCTTCTGTTGTGTTTGACTGTTTTTCTAATGATCTGGTTTCAGTGCCTGTAATTTGAACTTCTATTTCTGCAAGAGATTCATCATGCTTTGGCTTTTGAAGGCCAAGCTTATCATCAAATCTGACACAAATGGATTCTACCACATTTCGTGTTTCTGTGTTATATACTCTGTATCCTTTTGAACATTCAAAGTATCCTAACATGAAACATTTTTGTGCCTTAGAATCAAACTTGTTCAGAGGATCATTAGTGTTTAAGATAAAGCATGTACATCCAAATGGATGAAAGTAAGAAATGTTGGGCTTTCTGTTCTTCCACAATTCATATGGAGTCTTTTCTAGAATAGGTCTTATAGACATTCTATTCTGAATGTAACACGTTGTATTAACTGCTTCTGCCCAAAAGTGTTTAGCCATGTTAGTCTCATTGATCATGGTTCTGGCCATTTCTTGTAGAGTTCTATTCTTGCGCTCTACAACTCCATTTTGTTGTGGAGTTCTAGGACAAGAGAAATCATGAGAAATGTCATTTTCATTCAAAAAGGTTTCTAAATTTTTGTTTTCAAATTCCCCACCATGATCACTTCTGACTTTTACAATTCTAAACTCTTTTTCATTCTGAATTTGGTTACGGAAAGTAGAAAATACAGAGAGTGACTCGTCCTTGTGTTTTAAGAACTTTACCCATGTCCATCTGCTATAGTCATCTACGATCACTAATCCATACTTCTTGCCACTGATGGATGCAGTTTTCACTGGTCCAAACAGATCTATATGTAGAAGTTCTAATGGTCTGGAGGTAGAAACAATATTTTTTGGTTTAAAAGAGGGTTTGGAAAACTTGCCTTTTTGACATGCTTCACACAGAACATCTGAGCTGAACTTCAGGTTAGGAAGTCCTTTGACCAGATTGAGTTTGTTAATCTGAGATATTCTTCTCATACTAACATGCCCCAATCTTCTGTGCCAGACCCATTGCTCGTCGTCAGCAGACAAAAGACATTTTACATTCTGACTTTTTAGTTCAGAAAGTTTTATTTTATAAATGTTGTTCTTTCTCTTTCCATTAAAGACGATTGTTCCATCTTTCTGACTAACTGCCTTGCATGACTTTTGATTGAAGATTATATCATAACCGTTATCACTTAATTGACTTATGGATAACAAGTTATGCATTAATCCTTCTACTAATAAAACATTAGATATAGAGGGTAGAGTACCGTTACCTATGGTTCCCGAGCCAATGATTTTACCTTTCTGATTGCCTCCGAAACCTACATACCCTCCAGCTTTAAGTTCCAGACTTTGGAACATATGCTTTCTTCCCGTCATGTGTCGCGAGCATCCAGAATCTAGGTACCATGATTGGTGTTTCAATCTTGCTGGTAAAGACATCTGCAACATATAGGATTTTATCCTTAGGTACCCATATTTCTTTGGGTCCTTGTTTGTTAGTGGTCACAGAATTCTGATTGAGTTTTGGTTTCTCAATAGAATTTGAAGAGTAAGATTCACTAGTATATTTTATATCATGTTGGTGTCCATATGTAAAGTGAGAGTTTAAAGGAGCGTATTTTATGATCATATCATCAACTTGTTTAGGTTTATATGGAACTTCTCCTTTAGGATTAACGTATCCTATGCCTTTTCTCCCATTTCTACTAACTCCATAGATCATTGAAGCCATTTTGCTTCTGTCTATGTTTTTAGCTAAAAATTTTTGAAAATCATAGTCGTAATGTTTTAAAATGTTATCAGAACTAGTGGGAACTACTGAGTCAGATTTTTTCTGAGATTTTTGAGGTTCAAAAGAGTTGAGTTTTGAGATGGTTTCTTTTAACTCAGAATTTTCTGCTTTCAGTTTTCTGTTCTCTTCAGACTCAGATACCAGATCATGTTTCAGATTCTTATATTTGAGCTGAAGTTTCTGATAGTTTTCAAGAATTTCTAACAGACTTTCTTCTAATTGAGATCTAGAAAATTTAGAGAATACCTCTTTAATTTCTGAGTCAGAGTCTGATTCTGATGAGTTGGAATCATCTGATATGTTGGCAATTAGGGCAATGTTGGCGTGTTCATTTTCTGATTCGGATTCTGCTTCAGAGGATTCCGAGTCATCCCAGGTAGCCATAAGAATTTTCTTCCTTTCCTTGTTAAACTTCTTATTTGGCTTTTCTTTCTGCAGCTTAGGACAATCACTTTTGTAGTGTCCAGGTTCCTTGCATTCGTAACACACCACCTCTTTGTTTCTTGACATTTTGTGTCCAGAAGATGGTTCAGAATGACTGCTTGATCTTCTAGAGTTTCTGAATTTTCTTTGCCTGTTTTTCCATAGTTGTTGGATTCTTCTGGAGAGGAGTGATAGTTCATCTTCTTCTGAGGAGCCACCAGAGCTTTCTTCTTCTGCCTGAAAAGCTTTAGTTTCAGATTTATATTTAGATTTAAGAGCAACAGACTTACCTTTCTTCTGGGGTTCATCTTCTTCTAGTTCTATCTCGTGACTTCTTAGAGAGCTGATCAATTCTTTAAGAGATATTTCGTTGAGGTTCTTGGAGAGCTTTAGTGCTGTGACCATGGGTCTCCACACTTTTGGTAAGCTTCTGATGATCTTCTTGACATGATCTGATGTTGAGTACCCTTTATTCAGAACTTTTAGTCCAGCAACCAGAATTTGAAACCTTGAGAACATTTTCTCAATTGTTTCATCTTCTTCCATTTTGAAGGCTTCATACTTCTGGATGAGTGCCAGAGCTTTAGTATCTTTGACTTGAGTGTTGCCTTCATGCGTCATTCTCAGAGAATCAAATATGTGTTTGGTTGATTCTCTGTTAGTGATCTTCTCATATTCTGTGTGGGAGATTGCGCTGAGGAGAATCGTTCTGGCCTTGCGATGATTTCTGAAATCTTTCTTCTGTTGATCCGTCATATTTTTCCTTTCAATCTTCTGACCGTCTTTTCCAACAGGGTGAGTGTAACCATCAGTTACCATATCCCAGAGATCGCCGTCATGAGCCAAAAAGAAACTTTTGATTAGGTATTTCCAGTAATCAAGGTTTTCGCCATCAAACACTGGTGGTTTGCCACTGATTTTGTCATTGTAGTTCTGAACGGGTTCCGCCATAGTGTTTTTCGTGAAGGATCTTTTATCTGACATGGTTAAGTGTTAGCACCCAGAACCAGGCGCTCTGATGCCAATTGAAGAAGCGAAAAACACAAGAAGGGGGGTTGAATTGGGGTTTTAAAAATTTTAAAGCAAAGGACACGTTGTTTATCCTGGTTCGTTTGAACTCAAACTACTCCAGTCCACCCGCCAAGGTGATTTCGCCTCTCTCTCTTGAGGACTTAATCCACTAATCAATTAAGATTACACAATCACAGGGACAACCGTCACTGTCTTCTTGAGTTTTAACCACAACTCGGTTTTCTCAAGGAATTTCAAATGAAAATAATATGCTTCTAATTAGCTTTATCACAAAGTGATGTTTACACAATATTTTTATCAAAAATGAAAACAGATGAAAACTTTGATGATTTTGTAAAGAGTATGAGCGCAAGTGTTTTGGTCATCTGCAGGTGCTCCTTTAAATAGATGAAAATGATTGATCCGTTGGAGACGTGAGAGCTAAATTTGGAGATTGATAATAATGCCATTGAATGCTCTTTCCAAAAATACAGATTTTGTCTGTTTCAATCCGTTGCTTTGTGATACTCATAATTGTGAAGGATAACGTATCAGAGTCCATGTTGATTTGTAGAATCATCAGAGTTTCTGGCTTGATACAACTATGGTGCTGAAGCGTGAGACTTCCTTCATCAGAACTTAGCTAGTTTAGAGCTTGTGATGCTTCCATATCAGAGCATCGCTTGAGTAGAACTTCGCTTAGAGCTTCGCTCAGATTGGATCTTGTGATACTTCTATACCAGAACTTCTTTACATTAGAACTTCCCTACATATCATAAAGAATGAATTAAGGAGCATCAAGTTCTAAATAATATAGTGTTTGTTATCATCAAAACTATTAGGGATGTAGAATCAATTCTTGTTCTAACATTATGATCCTCCAAAGTTGGTACCATTGCCACTTTGTTCATAACTTAGAAAATTTTCTAAGTTTTATGGTTACCCCTTTTACAAGTTATCCCACTTTTCTTGATTTTTCTTGATGAATGATGATTCAAATCATACATTAACATCATTTTAGGGTTAAAAAACCATTTTTGTGAAAAATCTCAAAAAGTCAAAGTTGACTTTTATGCACAGTTTACTTTTTGTCAGATGAATTCCAAACTGTGCGATCCTCTATGAAATCAAGTCCTTGACCTAAATCATACTTGATGGACATGTTCCATAGGTGTTATAGGGTGTATTGAATCATGTCCCAAGGTTTGGGAGCATGTCTTGGTCAAAAGTCAAAGGCACTGTTGACTTTTTCCTCAAACCCCTAATTGTGGTTCTGATGAAATTGAGACTTGCTGCTCAAGCTTCCTGGATCAATCCATTGTTACAAATTGATCAATGTGGTATGTTGGAGACCCTCAAATCGTCTCTTGAGGTCTTGGCTCGTGATTTGTCCCAAAAGTCAACTTAGGGGTGAATTAGGTCAAGAAACCATAATTCCTGATTTTTGATGTATGCATCCCCTGAGGTCAAATTGACTTGATGCTTGGGCCCATGAGGTTCCATGGAGTATTTTAGGATATGCTTTGAAGCATTGGCTCATGCCCAGAGGAAAATTTTCATCTGGAGGCCCTGGTCGACCAAACCCTAATTTGGTGACACTGGCGATCTTAAAGCTTGATCCACCTAGAAGGGAACAGCCTTGTGCTTAATCCTTAAAGTGGGAGTCCTCTTGATCCATTGTAGATGTTTGGGAGGTTAGACAAGTTGAAGATCATGTCATTTCTTGATTGATCCTTTGTCTAAGAACTCTGAGAGGGCTTGAAATCCTAATTTTGATTGTAGTGGATGCTCACCCATCTTTGGGGAGACTGCTGAGGTATGATGGTTCCTCCATATTATGATGATGATTTTCACAATGATGAGAAATCTTAGTGGTCAAAATTTGGAGTATGACAGATGCCCCTATTTAATCTTCTTGGACCCGAAGGTGTGAATGGCGAAGATATTCGGGCATTCGGGATGCAAGAGGATTAAATATCGGGATACCTGAAATTTTGATTGTGGTTAATAATGCCAGCTTGCGCATCCTTCTTATTTTGCTAAGCAATGACGCTTAGAAAAGGTAAAAACTTCCCCTCGATCCCGGTTTCCTACCAAGGAACTGGTCTTAGTTTCTTATATAAACTTCCCCTCGATCCTGGTTTCCTACCAAGGAACTGGTCTCAGTTTCTGAAATAAACTTCCCCTCGATCCTGGTTTCCTACCAAGGAACTGGTCTAAGTTTCTGAAATAAACTTCCCCTTGATCCCGGTTTCCTACCAAGGAACTGGTCTAAGTTTCTGAAATAAACTTCCCCTCGATCCTGGTTTCCTACCAAGGAACTGGTCTAAGTTTCTGAAATAAACTTCTCCTCGATCCTGGTTTCCTACCAAGGAACTGGTCTTAGTTTCTTTTGTCAATAAACTTTTTGACAAGGGATGTTATTCGTAGCGATTTTCCTCAAACTTCTCGTCGAATTTTCCTGGAGAGATGCCATTAGATAGAAAAAGTTTTGATGTCAGAGTTGCTGGGGAACCCAGTCGTCTGAGTTGTAGTGGTGTACAAACTTCTCTGTTTGGAGACGCCATTTGTCGACTCTACTGGGGAAAACGAGTCTCTTGAGAGACTTTTTCCGACTTGGGGATATTACATCATACTTTTCTCGGAGAAATGCCATATGATGTGATCCAATATTAAGGTGCTAATGACCTTTTCATCAGCGGTTTTTTTTTTTCTGAGAAAAACTGCTATATTGATGAATCTCTGCTTAAGAGGCTTTCTCTAGGGATTTTCCTTAATCTGGGAAAGCGAAAATATCATCTTCAATGGCGAAGAGTGACATCGGTTGAAGGTTCTCTGGTCTTTCAAAGGTTCAAGTTATCAAAGTGGTCAACGGCCAATTCTGATCCAGAAATAAACTGGAGGAGAGAGATTATTCCGACGCAACCTTTCTGACGAGGAAAAAACTGAAAACTCGATTGAGAGGACTGTCATCACTAGGGGATAAGACCGACCAGAGTGATAGTGATGCAATATAAATGTGAATGTAAATCAATAATGCATGATGTATGTATGTATATGCTGACAAAACTGACGTGACATACAAACTAATAGATGAACATAACTGGATACGCGGCCACCGCGGGGCGAAGAAGTACCGCTGGTTCAAGATAGCAATTCCGCCTTGCTTAGGAGAAACGGTCCCTGTTGGGAGCGACGCTGGTCGGGCTTAGGAGATGAGAACTCGGCCGAAGAGGTCAGATGGAGCATTCGCATCTGACATAGCTGATCCTTCATTCAGGCATACTGGTTTAGAAGGAGTACTTTGAATCTTCACTTTGAGGCTCGAACACCTTTGGAGAAGCGATCGATGTTCTTTCGATGTTCAACTGTCAAAAGAAATTGTCGTCTTTATTTTTAAAAGCAGAAAAATTTTAACAAGTGAATTCATTTTTTTGTTTCGTTTCAAGAATCGTTGATCATGTTAAAAACATCATTCTGTAAAGCTAAACAAATAAGAATTGCAAACAAAAGCACAAGGGCTCAAATTTTATTGATAGGATGGAGATCAGCCAAACGCGTGATTCCATAGAGTATTTACAAAGTTAAAAAATGGTAATTTACAGGGAAAGGGGCTACGTTGCAACATAACGACCACTATCCTTCTACCAACTTTAAATTCGAGACATCCTGAGCTTCTGTCGAAGATGATCGTGACTGGAGCTTTCCTGGCGGATGATGTAACTGCTGCCGAGGGACTTGCCCCTTTGTCGAAAGTAGTTACTTGCCATTATCCCTAATTTTTTCCTGGATTGTACTTTGAGATTTCCAATCCACCGAGATGATTTTTGATCTTGTCTCTAAGTTTTGCCTGGACCGCCTTTTCGGGTTTTCAATCCACCGAGACGTTTTTTTTTTAGTTTAGGCGAAGTATTTCTTGACTACATCAACATTTGTGGGGTAGGAAAATTCCTCTCTGTCCATGGTTGCAAGTCTCAAGGCACCGCCTGATAAAGCTTTCTTGACCACATAGGGGCCGTCATAATTCGGAGTCCATTTGCCCCGAGAATCAGTGAGAAAAGATTGTATCATTTTTAGCACAAGGTCTCCTTTCCTGAAGATGCGAGGTCGAACCTTTTTGTCAAACTCCCTCTTCATTCTTTGTTGATACAACTGACCGTGGCATAGTGCCGTGATTCGCTTCTCTTCGATCAGGTTGAGTTCGTCGTGTCGACTTTGACACCATTCAGCTTCTGTAATCTTAGCTTCCATCAATACTCGGATTGATGGGATCTCTACTTCTATGGGAAGCATTGCTTCCATGCCATATACTAGAGAGAAAGGGGTTTCCCCTGTTGAAGTGTGGACAAATGTGCGATAACCATGAAGAGCAAAGGGTAGCATCTCGTGCCAATCTTTGTAGGTTACAACCATCTTCTGAACAATCTTTTTGATGTTCTTATTAGCCGCTTCTATCGCTCCGTTCATCTTTGCTCGGTAGGGAGATGAGTTATGGTGTTCGATCTTGAACTCTGCACACAACTCTTTAATCATCTATTTGTTCAAGTTAGATCCATTATCTGTAATGATCTGGCTCGGAACACCATAACGGCAGATGATATTGCTTTTGATAAATCGGACCACCACTTATCGAGTTACATTAGCGTACGACGCTACTTCGACCCACTTGGTGAAGTAATCAATGGCTACCAGGATGAACCGATGTCCGTTTGAAGCCTTAGGCTCAATCAAGCCAATCATGTCGAGTCCCCATATGGAAAAAGGCCATTGGGAAGAAAGAACTTTGAGATGCGTTGGCGGTACATGAATTTTGTCGGAGTATATCTGACACTTGTGGCACTTCCTCATGTACTTGTAGCAGTCGGATTCCATGGTCAACCAATAGTACCCTGCTCTTAGAATTTTTTTCGCCATTGTGTGTCCGTTGGCATGAGTGCCAAAGGATCCTTCGTGAATTTCTTTCATCAGCATGTCTACTTCAGGTCTGTCTACGTATCGGAGCAAGACCATGTCAAAATTTATCTTATAGAGTGTATCACCGCTCAGGAAGAAGCTGCCTGCTAACCTTCTGAGGGTTTTCCTGCCCTTCCTTAGTGCCCCAGGTGGGTATTCTTGTTTCTGAAGGAAGCATTTGATATCGTGATACCAAGGTTTGTCGTCTATGACTGCTTCAATCATGAAATTGTAAGCGGACCGTTCAAGGCGCATTATGTCGATCTTAGGTAGGTTGTTCCATTGACCTACACTAATCATGGAAGAGAGAGTGGCTAAGGCATCAGCCATGTGATTCTCCTCCCGAGGGATGTGATGAAACTCGACTCTGTTGAAGAAGGGTAAGAACCTTCTCGCATAGTCTTTGTAAGGAATCAATCCGGATTGGTATGTGTTCCAATCTCCTTTGATATGATTGATAACCAGGGCTGAATCGCCATATACGTCCAAGTTTTTGATCATCAAATCGATCGCTTCCTCGAGACCCATAATACAAGCTTCGTATTCGGCCTCGTTGTTTGTGCACTTGAATGTAAGTCTGGCAGTGAAAGGAATGTGGGTACCCTAAGGTGTTATGATGATTGCCCCAATTCCGTTTCCGTAATGATTGACAGCTCCGTCAAAGATAAGTCCCCATTGGGAATCTGGTTCTGGCCCTTCACTGGGTAGTGGTTCATCGCAATCTTTCATTTTTAAATACATGACATCTTCGTCTGGGAAGTCAAACCCAATTGATTCTTGATCGTCAATCGGTTAATGAGCCAAATGATCGGCTAAAATACTCACCTTAACGGCTTTTTGAGCATGGTACTCTATGTCATATTCTGATAGCAACATCTGCCAACGGGCAATCCTTCCCGTGAGAGCAGGCTTTTCAAAGACATACTTGATTGGACCCATTTCGGAAACCAACCAAGTAGTGTGACGAATCATGTACTGGCGAAGAAGTTTGGTTGTCCAAGCCAAGGCGCAACAAGTTTTCTCAAGCATACTGTACCGAGTCTCGCAGTCGGTGAATTTCTTGCTCAAATAGTAGATGGCAGACTCCTTCCTTTTGGTTTCGTCTTGTTGGCCAAGTACATATCCCATTGAGTCCTTCAGGATGGTAAGGTAGATAACCAGTGGTCTTCCTTCCACTGGGGGTGATAAAATCGGAGGGCTCAACAGGTATTCCTTAATACTGTCGAAGGCGGTTTGGCAGTCTTCTGTCCAAACGCAGTCCTGATTCTTTTTGAGTAATTTGAAAATCGGCGCACATGTCGCGGTCATGAGGAATATGAATCCGGAGATGTAGTTCAAACGTCCCAAGAATCCTCTGAAATGTTTTTCAGTTTTTGGAGAAGGCATTTCTTGAATGGCCTTAACCTTGTCAGGATCAACCTCAATTCCTTTCTGGATGACGATGAACCCTAAAAGTTTTCCCGAAGGTGCACTTGTTGGGATTCAAGTGGAGTTTGTACTTTCTCAGCCGCTCGAATAATTTTGACAGATGGGTCACATGCTCCTCTTCTGTCTTAGATTTTGCAATCATATCATCGACATATACCTTGATTTCTTTGTGTATCATGTCATGAAAAAGAGTAGTCATGGCCCTTTGATAGGTCGCCCCGGTGTTCTTCAAACCGAAAGGCATCACCTTGTAACAAAAGGTACCCCAAGGGGTAATGAACGAAGTTTTCTCCATGTCTTTCGGCGCCATTTTGATCTGGTTATAGCCCGAGAATCCATCCATGAAGGAGAAAACTTTGAACTTTGTTGTACTGTTAACCAGCATGTCAATGTGTAGTAAAGGAAAGTCGTCCTTTGGACTAGCCTTGTTCAGATCTCGGTAGTCGACACACATTCTGACTTTCCCGTCCTTTTGGGAACGGGTACGATGTTGGCTAACCATTGAGGATATTCTGATGTGGCGAGGAAACCCGCGTCAATCTGTTTCTGTACCTCCTCTTTGATTTTGATGGCCATGTCCGGGTGAGTCCGTCTCAACCTCTGTTTTACTGGAGGACATTCCGATCTCAATGGTAAATGATGTTCCACGATGCTGGTATCCAACCTTGGCATATCCTGATAGGACCAAGCGAATACATCGGGGAATTCTTTTAGAAGCTTTACCAAACCCTCTCTGGCAGTTGGACTGAGCAGTGCCCCAATCCTGATTTCTTTTCTCTCTTTTTTCGAACCTAAGTTTACAGTTTCCAACGGCTCTTTATGAGGTTCAATGGACCTTTCCTCCTGTCTGAGTAATCGGGAGATCTCTTCTGGAATTTCGTCGTCATTCTCTTCTGCAGCCCCAAATACCGGGAACTCAAAGTTGGGAAAAGGCATCAGATCGTATGTTTCAATGGGGTTTAAAATAAGTAATATGCATGACGGTATGATTTGTGTTTAGAAGAGATAGAGAGAATGCAAGAGTGTGTGCAGTGTATTTCTTTTTGAAAAGCTGCTTGTTTGTTATTATTGATTTGTTTTTTAGGATTACCATTTTCTGAAAAAAGCAAAAAGAGAAAACAACAATAAATGTGGAGATTACAGAACGACGTTATTTTATTCATGAACAAGTCGATTCTTGAAACTACAGCCCTATAAAACAAAGCTCTGTTGCTTTGGGCGAAGCAAAAAGGGAAATTTACAGAAAGTGAGCCCTATCAAAACATCTGTTTCACCTGGACAGGGTGAAAGGTTAAAGACGACAATTACTTTGACTTATGAACAATCTTCAGAACATCGATAGCAACCCATTGGCGGCGAACTCCTCGGTGAATCACAAAGTCTGGTACCTTCCTTGATTTGTCTTCAGAAATGACGCTGATTTCTGGTGGAGCAGGATCATTGGAATCTGTCTCCCAGGAAGAATTGTCGTAGGAGGATTCCTCTGTTGCATTTTGCATAGCATTTGTGCTCTCCATTGTATCTCCCCATCCAGTTGGCTGGATGTCTTCGAACCTGATACGAGAGCTTTCGGGAGAAGTGTATTTGACTATGAAGTCGTATTTTCCCCTCGGTTGTCCCAAGGTGTCCCACACTTCTTTGGAACTGGATGAGTCATCTTTCTCGATGACGTTGACCTCTGGAAAAGCATAGTTGATGAATTCAAATCCTGCAAACGATGAGAATTCATCATCGTACTGGTCTTTTTCTGAATGACCTGATTGTTGATCCCATGACATGGTGGGGACGCAGGTATTCTGTTCAATGATGCTCAGCTGATTTTCATTGTTCGGCTGATTTCCTTGCCCCAAGTCTCTTGGATACGGCTGCCACATTGGCAGACCATCCATCGGGCCATAATAGCTGTGGTCAAAGTTGTCCTTCATCAGAGTGTCCTCCTCTAATGAGTTTGGTGGAGCACGGCATCCTTCAGGATCACAATCTCCGTATATCATTTCGACATCTGACCTCGGTATAAATCTCGGACTCTGTGTAGGAAAGCAAAAGGGCGTAGGCACCTCTTCCTGAGACGTATATCTGTCCTTGTTAAGATAGGACTCCCATTCTTCCTCCATATCAGAGGAATCATCTTTATTGATGGTATGCACTTCTTGAGGCACTGGGTGAAGGAAACCCCCACTGTGGAAGAAATCCTGAATGGGACGAAGACTTTCATCGGTAGCAGCTGTCTGGGTACAGGTCGCAGAAAAACCAAGACCCTTCTTTGTTTTATTGTCAGTAGGAATGACTGGTTGTCCTCATCCTGTTGTATTGGTACTCTCGACCGCTTTGATAGCATCTTTGTATGAGGAAACGGAAGTTCCCTCTTCGGATTGATTGTTCTTGCTCACCGACAGTGCTTGGAACTGAGTTCCAATAACCTCCTCGGGTTCTACACTAATAGATGATGATAAGTTGCTTACGAGCAAGGCTTGTTCTCCACAGACCGTGACGAGCTGGTTGTTCTGGACGAACTTTAACTTTTGATGGAGGGTCGAGGTGACCGCCCCAGCCTGATGTATCCAAGGTCTTCCTAATAAACAACTGTACGTTGCCCAGATGTCCATGACCTGGAAAGCGACTTAGAAAGTGTGAGGACCAATAGTTATGGGAAGGTCGACTTCGCCGATAACCATTTTTCTGGACCCGTCAAATGCTTTGACGACGACCTCACTGGTTCTCATCGGGGGTCCTTTAAAGGATAATTGCATCAAAGTGGACTTCGGCATAACATTCAGGGCTGACCCTGTGTCTACCAGTACGCTGGCTAAAGCATCGCCCTGACAGCTGACCGTGATATTGAGCGCTATGTTATGACGGCGACCTTCTTCAGGTAATTCCTCATCACTAAATCCCAAGTTATTGCAGGAAGTGATGTTAGAGACAATGCTATCAAACTGTCTGATTCTTACATCCTATTCTACAAAGGCTTGCTCCAAGACTTTCTGTAGAGCCTCCCTGTGCGCTTCTGAACTGAGTAAAAGTGACAGCACAGAGATCTTTGAAGGAGTTTGTAATAGCTGATCAACAATGTTGTATTCACTCCTTTGGATGAGCTTCAGCATCTCATCGTTGTTTTTTGAAAGGTCGGGATTACTGGATTGACCGACTGGTGGATTGGGAACTTCTGTCTGAGGTTCCTTTTCTTTGTTAAGTTCTCCAAATCCTCGGTTGAAGATTCGACCACTCCGTGTTACTCGACTGATGTCTGCAATATTCACGACAGAGGGTAATGGAATTTCCTTTCCATTCTCGACTGTTGTTGGACCGTATTTGTAAGGGATAGCCTTAGTTGATTCATACGGTAATGGTCCTGGTAGATAGATGACTATGGGAGCCTTCTGATTTTTCTGACCATCGTAAGTAATTTCGATCCGTTCCCGGTTGGGAACTCTCGATTCGTCAAGTAGAGGAATGATGGTACAAACATCCCTAGCCTTTTGATGATTAGAGATTACGACAACATCCTCAATTTGATCAGCAAGGTAGTCCGGCGCCCAGTTGATTGGTCCAGAACCCGGATATGGGTGAATCTCTCTACGATCCACCTGGCCCTGAAGAGTTGCTCGCACAAGGTAACATCCTTGGTTACTTTCCGAACAGACTCTACAACGTTCATAGTTGTGTGGTGGTACCTGGCCACGCCCGCTTTGAATACAATGTAACCTCACTAGGTCAGTTTCTGCAGATCGAACGTCCCGACTTTGATGCCGAGTAGGGTTCCCGTTGGTAATACTAATTTGCTGGGTGTCTTCATCCATATAGATTGGAAGCCACCAGTGGTTCAACAAGTGCTGAAGGGTTTCCTGGACAAGGGTACAACCTTGATCATTTTTGGAAACCGCCCTACAGCTCTGATAATCATGTAATACCAGGAACCCGAGCCAGACCTGTTTAGCATGTAACTCCACCAGGCTGGTATTCATCAAGCGAATATCAAAGATTTGAATCATGTTGATCTGATAGGGATTCCTATCATGGTAGTCCTGGATCCATCCAAGATCCATCTGACGCTGGAGGGCCTCTTGTACAAAAGAGCATCCCTGTTTGTTTACCGAGCAAGTCAGACAGGAACTGTAATCATGTCGCGGCAGATTATGATACTGGCTTTGCCTTGAGTGCATTGTCACCAAGTTGACATTCATTGCACGGATGTCGTGGTTCTGAATGATGTTAGAATTCGTGTAAACCATGTTAACTCCACGAACTAGGTGCTCTTGGATCCATCCGAGATCCATTTGTTCCTGTTGAGCTGATTGCACCACAGAACATCCTCGATTGCTTTTAGAGCAGATATCACACTGGTGATAGTTATGAGGTGGCACATGGCCATATCTACTCTGTCTACAATGCATCTTGACCAGATTGGTCCTTAATAAGAGTACATCATGAATTTGATAGACGTTGTTAGACTCTCCCTCTATCAAATTGATTGTAACTTTCTCGTGTTGAGGCAGCGGGTTTGTGAGAACATTAGGATTTGTATCCTTTAAAGATAAGACCCTGCTCCTAACAAGTTTTTGCACATCGGATTTGAAACTGAGACAGTTCTCTATGTTATGCCCTGGTCCTCCTTGATGGTAAGGGCAAGTCTGATCCACCTTAAACCAAAAAGGTGGATTTTTCGGTACTGTAAGAGGGGACTTAGTCTGGACATGCCCCTTAGCTAGTAGTAACGAAAATAGTTTTGCGTACGATATGGGTATAGGATCAAATCCTGGTGGCCGCGTTGTACGGTTGTTATTGTATGGAGGACGAGCCTGCTGAAGAGGCTGTTGTGTCCTTTGCTGAAATTGTTGTTGATTAGGTTGGCTCGGCGTAACCTGAGGTTGATACGTAGGAACAGGCGCTGGGTTAATAGCAGGAGTTACAGCTGCTACTGGTTGATATCGTCGCCTTTGCTTTCCGAGAGAGATATTCCCAATATCCTGCTCTTTTTTCTTAGGGAGAGCACTACTGTATCGTTTTGTACTACTCGATGATCCAGCGTCTTTAACCAGACGTCCTTCTCGGACGGCTTCCTCAAGACGAACTCCCATACCGACCATCTCGGTGAAGTCACTGGGCGCACCGGCGACCATTCTGTCGTAATAAAATGAGCTCAAGGTCTTTAAGAATATCTTTGTCATCTCTTTTTCCTCAAGAGGTGGACAAATTTGGGCTGCAATTTCACGCCATCTCTGAGCGTATTCCTTAAAGGTTTCCTTGTCCTTTTGTGACATTGATCTGAGTTGATCTCTGTCGGGTGCCATGTCCAGATTGTATTTATATTGTTGGACGAAGGCAGTGCCAAGATCTCTGAAAGTGCTAATCATAGCACGGTTTAACCCCATGTACCATTTTAGTGCGGCACCGGTTAAACTATCCTGAAAGTAGTGAATCAGTAAATCCTGATTCTCTGTCTGAGCTGACATTCGCCGAGCGTACATCACCAAGTGACTCTGAGGGCAAGAGTTACCCTTGTATTTTTCAAAGTCGGGCACCTGGAATTTGTGCAGGACTTTCACATTGGGGACCAAGCAGAGGTCCGCGGCGTCCTTTCCAAATAAATCCTGACCGCGAAGGGCCTGCAGTTCTTTCTGCATTCCCAGGAACTGTTCCTGGAACTCATTCATTCTTTCAAACATGTTGTCGTTTCCACCATAAGGTATCTGTGGAATCTGTCCTTCCGGGACAGTGTGTACCACTGGCGGTGGTATAGTCATTATGGCTGAGACTCTCGGTGCCTCCCGAAGTTTGTAACCTTCAAGAGTTGATGTCATGCCCCTGGCATCTTCGCTTTCCCGAAGTTTGTAACCTTCAGGCCCAACGGTTCTTGCTGCGGTTCTCTGATCCTCATTGATCGGCGGAACATATCCTTCCGGGATATAGTTAAGTGGCATGCCCCAGGGACGATCTTTTGGCATTTTGTACTTAGGATCGGACTTTTCCACTATGGGCATTGAGGTGATCTCCGAGATCACAGTCCTTTGTAGCTAAGCTTCTGCCATGGCTTGCATGTCATTATGAAGCTTTCTCATATCCTCTCTCAGAGCGTCGATCTCTTCTCTCAACTCTCTGTTCTCTTCCTCGAGATCATCCATCTTTTATGACAATTGGCCCGAGTATTGTACGAATGAGACAGTTTGACTCTAGAACCGAGACACAAACGTGAGATTCGTAGGTAAGAAGAATACGTGACGTGAGAATGATGAATGCAATGATTATATTAATTGTGTTTTTTTTTGTTTAATCAAAATAAACTTCGACAATTAGATTACAAATATCAAACAGTGGGGGAAACCCTGTTTTATTGAATTCAAAGGATTGCGAAAATAGAAATACAGTAGATTGCAAGGTGCGGAAACAGAAACCTAAGCTAAGGGGTCCCGAGTCCTCTCTGGGGAGAACCCGGGTGTTGATTCTGGTACTTTCCTTTTCTTGGACCGGGGCTCTTGGGCCGTTGTCGGGTTGTCATTCCTTTGCCAAGTGAAAGGAACGAGCAAATTCCTTTGGTCATCCTGATTATCCACAGCATGTTGCTCTAAAATCTCAATCAGAGCATCCTTATCTTTCAGCAGTCGTTGTATTTTGGTACACTCTACATTGAGGGTGCGATACTTGTTCTTCCAAGACCTTCTCTCCTGTTGAACTTTGTTGAGAGTAACCTGAAGTTTTTCTGTTTCAGCCATGAAGTACATGATAGATTCCCTTGGTGGAAGAACTTCGTGATGAGGATAAGGCATCTTTAGCTTGAGAGCTCTAGTTTGTACCCAGTGGAGATAAGGCTCCACCGAGACACAGTCCGGTTTTCCTAGAGACTCTCGTCCTTTCTTATGAACATGTTTCCAAGCGTGCACTATTTCCATCTTTAGCGCCCTGTCATTTTCCCCTTCTTTGAAGAAAAGACCTTCCAGATGAGCATTACGCGGGACATGCCTCATCGGGTATCCAAATTGACGACGAACCAATACTGGATGGTAGTTGATTCCTCCCTTAGTTCCTATGAGGGGTACGTTGGGGAAGTTTCCACAACGATCAATGATCATGATCCCGTCATAAATCCTATTGCACCAATCTATATCAGAGTTGGTAAGAGACATGATTTTCTACGACCAACGCAAGGCACTCTTGTGATCCCAAAACGCCGCAGACTTGGGTAAATGGGAGATAAACCATTTGTATAGCAGGGGTACACAGCATGTGATCATCCCTCCGCTGTACAGAATGATACGCATCTGCGAGCAAGGTTGGCATAGGGTTTCCAATGAGGAAAACCTTAATGGCGTTGATATCGACGAAGCTGTTAATGTTCGGAAACAGAAATAACCCGTAAGTGAGTAAGACAAAGATGCTTTCAAAAGCAGTCATGTTCCCTATACTAGTAAAGTACAGAGCCTTCTTTGTCAGGAACTGGGCTGGCAAACTTGGGAGCCCACCCTTGGTGGTCATGTGAGTCTTGATTTCTGACTCATCCAAATAGATTGCTCTTGCAATGGTCTGATCCGTTGGAATTTCTTCCAGTCCAAAAAATAGAGCTCGATCAGTAATGTGTAGATCGGTTAGGTGAGAATACTCCTCCAGCGTTGGTGCGAGCTGGTAACCCGGGAATGTGAAACAGTGATAGACCGGATCATAAAACTGAATGAGTGCCTCCATGATTCCTTCAATCACATGGACTCTTAACAGAGGTAGCAGACCTCCGTACTTGGCTCTGAAAGCTTCGGGGTTAGTGATCATCCTCGCTAATCCTCTTAAATATTCTAACTTTGGAACCCTGAAGGTGTACCTATGAGTTCTCCTTCTACCGAAGTCCATGAGCGCAATCTTTTTCTCTGTCATTTGCAATCATTGTCTTAGTTTAATTTGAAAAAGAGAGACTAGAAGAGAAGTTTTTCTTTGATGTAATATTTTTTTTAGATGAATGCATGAATGCAGCACACAAAAACATAGAAAAAACATGGGGTCAAAGGGTCGGTGTCATGAAGTCAAGGCTCTACCCCCCCCCCCCCCCAAGGTTTATACTAGTGATTTTTGTACCTGTCTCTCAACATCATCAGTTCTTGTCGAGAAAACACCAGCGGGCCGGGAACCGTGCTAGGTGATGTTTTTCGAAGAACCATCAGAAGAGGGTAGTATCGCGTGACAACCATTTCCAATAGTTTCCGCACTACTAAAAGAGGTTTTTCCTAGGTGTATACTCAATCGTTCCACATGCGGCATCACACGCATTCCCATTAGCAGAAAAATAAACACATATATCAATTAGGAAAAGAAGTAAATATATTTGTCCTAAAGTCCTAGACTTTAAAGAGCTATGAATCCTATGTTCCTGACAAAAATGGATCCCCGGCGGAGTCGCCATTCTGTGGTACCTTCCCAACTTTAAAGGTTTTTGACTTAAGATCCTAGTGAAGTCAAAAAGGTCATATCCCAGCGAAATCCCCAAAGAAAGGAAGAAAAGAAAAGAGCCCCACAGTGGGCGCCACTTTTCTGTGGCACTTTTTTCTTTTAAGGTTTCTACCTAAGAGATGGTAAGAGAACAAGATCTCGTTGTCCCCAGTGAAGTCGCCATTTTTATGTAGCGAGCGATTTTGGACGTGGTTGCGAAGCACTATCGTTTTTACAGTTCGATTCATTTTTTATCCTATTGAAGCTGATGAAGGAAGGGAAATAGATGTCTCCAATTAACCCTGCTTGCAAAATGAGTTTGAACAGATGACTGTTGGTTTATAGATGCTACAAAGATTGTGGGTCTCTCTTAGGTTATTTTGTTAAAATAGTGCCCGGGCGATTGGTGGGAGGTTAAGACTGATGCTTTTCGATTGATATGTGAAGGTACGGGATTTGGGCTTTGAATTAGTGTGCTCGCTAAGACTTTTCTTTCAACCTTATGCCTACGTATTCCCGTTTACCGAAACAGGGAAATCAGAGCGATCGTAGTTCCTCCTATTCTATGGGAGGAAATGGTGTTTTGGTGTCTTGTTCAAAGCCCAAGACGTAAAGCTGAATGGTCTATTTGTATCTTGTTCGAAGCCCAAGATGTGAAGCTAAAAAGGTGTTGTCTTTAGAGAGAATTTGTCATCTCTAAAGGGAGTCTGTTTGTCACAACTGTTGGGTGACTAACTATAAAGGAGGATTACTTTAACCGGGATATGTGAATCCTAGCAATGCCATAATTTCCTTTATAGGGGTTTTTAACCTGAAGGAGAAGACTTTAACTCAGTGTAGAGCAATGCTATCTTTCCTTAGGAATTTCTCATGCTAAAAGAGAGACAGTGGCGTGGATGTAAATAATCCAGAGGCTTGCCGCTTATAACAATTAGATGAAAGGAGTTGTTGATGTTTGTATCCTGTGAACGAGGCACAGTTTAAAAGGTTTATTGACTTAACTGGGGTTTTTCTTATACAAAGCCTAAGAGGAGACTATTGACCCAACAAGAGGATGCTTTTGTGTCTCGTACGAAGCCTGAGAGGGAGGCTAAAGGTTGACTCAACAAGAGAGTCTTTTTGTATCTCGTACGAAGCCCGAGGTAGAGGCTAAAAAGATTACTGACTCAATAAGAGAGTCTTTTATACTTAACAAGAGAGTGTTTTTTTATGTATCTCGTACGAAGCCCGAGATGGAGGCTAAAGGGATGATTGACTCAACAAGAGAGTCTTTTTGTATCTCATACGAAGCCCGAGATAGAGGCTAAAAGAGATATTAACTCAACAAGAGAGTCTTTTTGTATCTCGTATGAAGCCCGAGATAGAGGCTAAAAGGATTACTGCTTCAGTTGAGTGACAGGTCCAGTAGGTTGGTTAAAAGAGAAAATCAGTTCTTATAAAGAGACTGATTAAAGGTAAGGCTATGCTTTGGGATTGATCAGAGGATCATGGTTATTTCCTGTTCTTTAAGGAAATGGGAAATCCAAAGGGTATTGGAGACTGTCCGAGTCTACGGGTGTTTTTTCCTACTTGAGAATGCCTTCGAGACTCAAGGAGATTAGACTGTCCAAGTCTAGAGTTTTATCTTTTGTACTATGCTTAAAGAAACAGTAGTAGTACGTTCACGGTAAAAAGATCTAGACTCTTTGAAAGACTGTTCTATTAAGATGACTAATTTTTGTTCCTATACCTCTAGGAGGTCGTCAGGACAATTTATACGAAGCCCAAGAGGAGGCTGGAAACTTTTAAGAAGCCGAGGGATAATTTGTACGAAGCCCAAGAGGAGGCTCTCTTCCTGAAGGAAGAATCCTTATACGAAGCCTAAGAGGAGGCTGTGAATACTTCTAAGAAGCCGTAGGGTCCTTGTACAACGCCCAAGAGGAGGCGGGGATGCTTTTAGGAAGCCTGTGGGTCCCCAAACCCCGAGAAATTCAAGACAGGCTATTCACAGAGAATAGATCAAGCCATGAAAGTCCGAGAATATGGAAGAAACTCAAGAGATGCCATTCACGGAGAAAAGATCATCTCTGGGGAGTAGAGTTTCTTTGACAATTTCTAAGAGTGACAGTCTGAGAAAGGGTTCACCGAGAATGCTGCCTTTCACGTCTCCATATTATTTAACCCCAAGAGGAGGGAAAACTGTATCTGGTAATCCTATGGGGATCTAGTTTTGTCTATTTAAGAGTGACCAACAGGGCTTAGTGCTAGACGTAGTTGCCGGGGAAACTCTAAATATCTATACTAGTATTACACAGTTGATATGAGTTTATGAAAGAAGACTTACAGTGAAACAGCCCCACAATACAGTTATATGTATATGAAAGCAGATAAAGAAAGCATATAGCCACTTACTCGGTTGTAGAGCTTCCATGATGTTTGGTTAGTTGTTCAACAAAGAAAGATTGAAAACAACAGTATATTCAAAATCAAAGGAGAAAGTATTTTGAAAAGATGTTGGGGCTTACAGCTCAAGGAGAGGCCCAAGGTTTATCAGTGATAGCACTATAGTTTTGTACAGAGGGACTTATACAAGTGACAGAGACCCAAAAAGTTTTCTATACAAGTGGATGAGTCTTACACTCTCTCAAGAGGCCCAAGTGTTTAAAGAAAAAGAATGGGGCTTACAACACGAGGGTAGGCCCAGATGATTGGTTTTTTTATTGGCGATCGCGCTGAGGTTTTCTTTTAACGCAGGGGGACTTATACAATGTCCGAGGCCCAAAAAGTTTTGGTTAAAAGGGGATTGGGTCTTACACTCTAATATAGGCCCGGGAGATTTTGAATGGGTCTTATAGCTCGAGGAGAGGCCCAAGGTTTGTTTTTCAACGGACGATGATCGCGTCGAACTTTTTGAAATACAACGGGACTTATACAATAAGTGAGACCCAAAATAGGTTTGTATTTACAAAGGATTGGGTCGTACACTCTATTAGAGGCCCAAAAGTGTTTGAGATTGTTTGATAAGGGTGAAAATCAAAGAAACCCTAATTTGTTATTCTTTAAAAGTAAATATTTAAAGAAAATCAAATCAAATACCAAATAAGTTTGAATAAACCATTTGTGATTTTTGTTTAAGGTTTGAGAAATGAGGGATTAATCACAAGGTTAATTAAAACTCACTTGGTTTTGATTTTCAAAGTAAATATTCACTTTTAAAATGTTTAAAAACATAAAAAAGGAATTTATTCACAAAAATACTAATTATATTAAATAAATAATATAAACTTAATTTTTTTGTGGAATAAAATATTTCAATATTTTTGTGATTTTTTGCAAAAATAACCAATCAAAAATAATTAAAATTGAAAGAGTTATTAATTTTCCAATTAATTAACAAAAGATGAAAATATTGGAAAAAAAAAAGCAAAAATGTGAAAAAACACAAAATGGCATGGGTGGGGTTTGAACCCATGACCTCAAGGTTATAGGGCGCGCGCCTTACCACTGGGATGGTGATACATCCATTGCCTGAAGTGAAACCACAAATATACAAGGCATGCCTTGTTTTCTAGGCCTGGTCAAGGCAAGACAAGTTTTGCCAAGAAACGGGAAGGTCCATAACTTTCTCATTTCTCAATGTTTGGGGACAAAATTTATATGCATCTGGCCTAGAATTTCACAAGGAATCCAATGGTGGTGGTATTTTTTTCAGATCATACTCCCTTCTCAAAACCCGATAGTGGTTTGAAAAAGGCCTATAATTACATTTTCAATGCTACACTTTGATACAGGCATGAATTACATGATGAATTGGTTCAAACACAACATATATAACATGTATGAGGTGTGTATGATCAGTGGACTTCAAAGCAATGCATATTTTGGAAAGTCCAAGTCATGATGCTTACCTCTTTTTGAGCTTTTGGAGTTTTCTGTGCAATCTGCCAAACTTCTTGTTCCATAAATGGTTTGATGCTTTGGACACTCTCAAATGATCCCTTAGAAGCTTTTAGGATGGTTGGAATCAGTTGGAACCTGCAAAAACACAAACTGGCCCTTTCTTGCAAAAGGGGTTAAAATGACCAAAATAGAAACTCTCTCAAATGGTGTTCCAGATGGGGGGAACCATTTGGGACAGTTCAAGGATGTTATTTGGAGTGTGTTTGAGGTTTTATCGGGTTTGGAAAGTGAGTCAATCAAGACATGGCTTAAAAAATGCACAAAAGGCCTATTTTGAGGTTTTGAGATGTGACTTTGTGATTTTGGTGTTACAGGTCACTTTTGATAGTTTGGATCACCTACATATGATGTTTATGAGGTGTTAGGATCATGAGTTGTGATGGAAATGCTCTCTAACTCAAAACTCAGAGTTACCTTGCTAAAGAAGGCATTTTGGCCTAAAGAGAGGGATTTTGAGGAAAGCATCTGTTTGATGGCTTTGGTGTACTCAAACTGAGCACAAACTGGCCCTTTCTTGCAAAAGGGATTAAAATGACCAAAATAAAAACTCTCTTAAATGGTGTTCCAGATGGGGGGAAGCTTTAAGGATGGTTGGAATCAGCTGGAACCTGCAAAAACACAAACTGGCCCTTTCTTGCAAAAGGGGTTAAAATGACCAAAATAGAAACTCTCTCAAATGGTGTTCCAGATGGGGGGAACCATTTGGGACAGTTCAAGGATGTTATTTGGAGTGTGTTTGAGGTTTTATCTGGTTTGGAAAGTGTGTGAATCAAGACATGGCTTAAAAAATGCACAAAAGGCCTATTTTGAGGTTTTGAGAGGTGACTTTGTGATTTTGGTGTTACAGGTCACTTTTGATAGTTTGGATCACCTACATATGATGTTTAGGAGGTGTTAGGATCATGAGTTGTGATGGAAATTCTCTCTAACTCAAAAACTCAGAGTTACCTTGCTAAAGAAGGCATTTTGGCCAAAAGAGAGGGATTTTTAGGAAAGCATCTGTTTGATGGCTTTGGTGTACTCAAACTGAGCACAAATAAGCTCTATTTATAGTAGAGCAAGTTTGTTTTGGGATCAATAGTGAATGGCAACTGCATCAGAGGTTTGGCCAATGGTTGCACTTTGGAATCCAAGTCTCCTCTAGCCATTGACTAGAGGTTAGGGCACAGGGCTGTGGTTCCCTTGGTCTTGGATAAGTCTTGACTGAATTCAGTTACAAATGGCTCAGTCCATGCCACCTTGGTGTATGCATTGAATGCTCCAATCCAAAATTGGAGTCTTGTCCCTCTTTTAGGCAATTCTAGGTTTGGCATGCTACTTCTTGTTCCAAGGACTTTGGAGGCTTGGCTCAGTGTTTGTCCCCTTTAGATTTGATCCTCATATGTGTTCAAGATGATGACAAGGATTGGAATTATCTGATTTTGCCAAATCGAGCGAAAATGCAAAATTCTGCCTAGCCTTGGCAGTTTTCAGCAAGGCATATTGCCCTTGTCATATCTCATGGCTCAAGTGGAATTTGGTGATGTTCTTGGCCATTTTGGAAAGTCCTCATATGATACAACAACTGTTTGATCATATTTGGTTTTGATACCTTTTGGATCCAAGTGAAAAATCCCCCTACATTTGGAAAAAAGTGAAGGCAGATTCTGACTTAGTGAAAATTTCACTAAGTGTTGGAAAAAAGTGACATTTTCACTTTTTGTGATTTTGATCATTCCATAACTCAAAATCCATGAGGAATTTGGAGGGGGGTCAGTTTTAAGCTTTTGTAGAGGGTAATGAGATCTACAAATCAAGCTTTGGATGGGGAAGAATGGCTTTGTGGTTTAGGAGTTATGATCCTCCAAAGTTGGTACCCTTGCCACTTTGTTCATAACTTAGAAAATTTTCTAAGTTTTTATGGTTACCCCTTTTACAAGTTATCCCACTTTTCTTGATTTTTCTTGATGAATGATGATTCAAATCATACATTAACATCATTTTAGGGTTAAAAAACCATTTTTGTGAAAAATCTCAAAAAGTCAAAGTTGACTTTTGTGCACTGTTGACTTTTTGTCAGATGAATTCCAAACTGTGCGATCCTCTATGAAATCAAGTTCTTGACCTAAATCAAACTTGATGGACATGTTCCATAGGTGTTATAGGGTGTATTGAATCATGTCCCAAGGTTTGGGAGCATGTCTTGGTCAAAAGTCAAAGGCACTGTTGACTTTTTCCTCAAAACCCTAATTGTGGTTCTGATGAAATTGAGACTTGCTGCTCAAGCTTCCTGGATCAATCCATTGTTAAAAATGGATCAATGTGGTATGTTGGATACCCTCAAATCCTCTCTTGAGGTCTTGGCTCATGATTTGTCCCAAAAGTCAACTTAGGGGTGAATTAGGTCAAGAAACCCTAATTCCTGATTTTTGATGTATGCATCCCCTGAGGTCAAATTTACTTGATGCTTGGGCCCATGAGGTTTCATGGAGTATTTTAGGATATGCTTTGAAGCATTGGCTCATGCCCAGAGGAAAATTTTCATCTGGAGGCCCTGGTCGACCAAACCCTAATTTGGTGACATTGGCGATCTTAAGGCTTGATCCACCTAGAAGGGAGCAGCCTTGTGCTTAATCCTAAAAGTGGGAGTCCTCTTGATCCATTGTAGATGTTTGGAAGGTTAGACAAGTTGAAGATCATGTCATTTCTTGATTGATCCTTTGTCTAAGAACTCTGAGTGGGCTTGAAACCCTAATTTTGATTGTAGTGGATGCTCACCCATCTTTGGGGAGACTGCTGGGGTATGATGGTTCCTTCATATTATGATGATGATTTCCACAATGATGGGAAATATTAGTGGTCAAAATTTGGGGTATGACAGAGTGATGAGTGCCAAAAAGTCATGTTTTTAGTAGTATTTTTGTGGCACTTATCATTCTAATTGTATTGAATAAAACCCCACTTTGTATGTAAATGTGTATATTTAGTGTATAATCAAATTTTAGTGTATTTGTGTACCGTTTGATAGTTTTCTACTCATTTTGTAGGTATTGAGGTGTATTTGGAGCATGAGCAATAAAGTGTCGAAGACACGGCTTCAAACGCGCGATTTTGAGCAACTCATCAACGAATAAGGATCAAAATGAGGGTGATAAAAATCACCAATTTGGTTGATATTTATTCATTGTTAGATAGAAAATTGAATAAGCTTTCCAACGCTTCGAACCGGGCGCAAATCCGAGTTACGGTTCTCAAGTTATGGCCGAAACATGTGCTGTCTTTTTTTCATGACAGCAGGTAGCGCGCCCGACCGCGCTTAGCGGGCTTTTAAGGCGGTTTAAACATTAATAAGGGCGCGCTTAACGTCCAGACCGGGCTAAGCGCGGTCTGCAATGATGACAACAATAAATAGGGGTAAAAACACATTTTTTAGGTATGGTTTTGGGGTTTTTTGCTCCCAACTCCATCAACTTCATTTTTTTCATTAGATTAGCTTAGAAAACATCATGGAAGCTTGCATTTGGATGATCCGGGGTGGATTTCTCATCGATCGGCTCTGACAACCCGTGAAGTGTTTGGTTCATTTCTGATTTTCTTCATGTCTTTCTTCTTTGTTGGGTTTGTATATGTGTTTACTTTGATCTTATGTATATTTATCGCCCATGGCGTTATATTTAATTTGCTTTACAAATCTTTATCGATGATTGTCTTTGATTTTTGCTTTATGTGCGGGGTTTGAGTTGTGTTAGAGATAAACATCGCAAATCTTGATTAGGGATGATTATCTGTTAGTTTCTGGATGCTAGAGATATATTTAGAGCTAACAATCTATTTGGGTGTCGGAGCTTAATGCCTCCGTGTTATTTGAGTCGAGTGCGAGAGTGTCGATGAGAGTAATACGATTTTTTTCTCTCAGCTCGGTGTGTCAGAGATGAACACTATTGAGAGCGATGCTGGATGATATTGAGGAGTATTGTAGGTTGAGTATAACTGGTCGATAAGTTTAAGTTTGTGACGAGTGGAATATATACATACTTGATAAGTCTTTTCTCTCTGATGAATGAATTTTCTTGTGTTAATATTTACTATTCTGTTTTTATGTTTCAACCATTTTAATCCAAACTCATAAACTTAGAGATTATCGAACGGCAGTTCAGTAGCACCGATCTCTGTGGACACGATAAATTCCCAGAAAAATACTTCCAAAACTTTTGTTGCTTGCCGCTATTCCGCGCCAACAAAATGGCGTCGTTGCCGGGGATCGGTGTTTTTATTGAATCGTATTGCGATAGTTTCTTTGTTTTTGGGTTTTGTTGATATCGTATATATTGTCTATTTTCACTTGTTTATATTGGTACTTGTATATGTTTACCATAATTGTAAATTTTACATATCTGTTATACTTGTAAATTTAGTGTATATGTTTGTTTCTCTTCACGTTTTCTAAGTGTTTGGTTAGGTTTCGTCGTCGGTGAGCACTAACCGTGTAAAGAGGCAACTTGGAGAAGTGTGTATAAATAATAGGCTTCGAGCTTACGACGTAAAACAAGCATGTTTTATCATTTTTTGTTCCGTTATTACTTTTTCATTATAGTGTAGGTAGTGTGGTGAACATTCATTAAACAAGTTGTACTCGGATTGTTCGTAAAATTCTCAAATCTTCACTTTACAACTTGTTTAATTTATTTTCACCCAGTCTTTATGAACCAATTTTTGTATATGAGATTGTGTAGGTGTTAAGTGGAGGCCTACACCAGAACCTTGTTGATGTACTGGTTTTTCTGGTTCTGGTGTAGCGCGCTTAGCGCGCCCTACTGAGATGAGCCAATGAATTCTTTTAATTGTTCACTTGGATCCCCCTTCTTCCCACTTCCACCAAGGCCTTATATATTAGTAATTATTAGTAATTTTTCTAATTCTTTTGTTGTTGTTTGGACTCAAATTTTAGCCCGATATCTTGAAGTCGCATTTGGTATTTTTTCGATTTTGAGTGTTTCAACTTGCGAATGCATGGTAATGATAATGTTTAAAGTTTTGTACACGTTCAAGGTATGTGTTTATCGCTTTCTAGGCTTTAGCATATTCATGATACTTAGGCTTTTTACAACTTCTATGCCATTCATTCTTTTATATACTTGTTTGTATGTGAATCATTTAGTTCCCACACTTTTTGTGAGGAAGTCTTCCATTGTTCATATATGCTCGGAGTACCAATATTCTTGTTTTAACTGGATTTTATTATGCTTAATCTTTTGTTTGTGTTGATTATTTGAAAGCATGAAAAGGATTAAGGCACTTGTTTCATTTTGAGCACAACTACCTTAGCCAAATAGTCAACTCACCTTGTGAGTGTGTGATCGTTTGTAAACCCTTTGAACCTTTGGTCATTATCCATGTTGTTTGAGTTTGATTCTTGTCTATGAGTGTCAAATTCATTTTTTGTGTGGATCTTGATTGTTGTTTTTTTTTCTTGAACCCTCAACTTTGTGTTGTTGTATGAATTTTTACCTTGCCTTAGAAAGTAGGAAGTATTCACATGATGATGTGGTTGAATTCAAGTTGGGGAGAGCAATGTTTGCTCACTTATGTTGTTGGTTGCTATGAGGTTGAAAAAGAAAAGAAAAAAGAGAAAAATATGAAAAAGAAAAGAAAAGAAAAGAAAGAGAAAGAAAAAAAAATTGAAAAAGCTTTGAAAAAGAAGAACAAAAAGAGTAGAATAATGTTGTGCTAATAAGTTCTATGTGTTGGTGTAACACTTGGGATTTTGGAAGAAGTTTGATTGAAATTTTGTGTTTGAACTTTTGTGAGTTGATCACTCCCTTAGGTTTAGGCAAGTTTTTGTTTCAATTAGCTTTAGGAATTACCCCTTGTTTGTTCACCCGACCACATTACAGCCCTGAAAGTCCTTTTGATTCTTGCTTTTGTGTTTTCAGCATGATTTTTGGATGATTGCATAATTTAGTCTTTTGTTTGCAAGATTGTTGTGTGAGTGAAAAATCCATCATTTTGTGTTTTTCATCTACCGATGATTGTTTTTGCTAGGTGTGACTCACATTTGAACTTGTGTTGTTTTAGAATGTTTGGCATGACTTTTGTATTTAGCATTTGTTTCGTGATTATGTTGTCGTTGAAGTTTAGTGGTAAGTATTTACTTTGTGTGTACCATTTTCGATTGAACCATTGCATTTGTTTTTGTTTGTAAAAACTTGTTGTTGCGTGATTTCTTGGATTTCGCTTTTGTTCCTTTAGATGTTGGCTTTGTTTGAGGACAAACAATGATGTAAGTTGGGGAGAGTGATGAGTTCCAAAAAGTCATGTTTTTAGTAGTATTTTTGTGGAACTTATAATTCTAATTATATTGAATAAAACCCCACTTTGTATGTAAATGTGTATATTTAGTGTATAATCAAATTTTAGTGTATTTGTGTACCATTTGATAGTTTTCTACTCATTTTGTAGGTATTGAGGTGTATTTGGAGCATGAGCAATAAAGTGTCGAAGACACGGCTTCAAACACGCGATTTTGAGCAACTCATCAACGAATAAGGCTCAAAACGAGGGTGATAAAAATCACCAATTTGGTTGATATTTATTCATTATTAGATAGGAAATTGAATAAGCTTTCCAACGCTTCGAACCGGGCGCAAATCCGAGTTACGGTTCTCAAGTTATGGCCGAAACATGTGCTGTCTTTTTTTCATGACAGCAGGTAGCGCGCTTAGCGCGCCCGACCGCGCTTAGCGGGCTTTTAAGGCAATTTAAACATTAATAAGGGCGCGCTTAGCGCCCTGACCGGGCTAAGCGCGGTCTGCGATGATGACAGCAATAAATAGGGGTAAAAACACATTTTTTAGGTATGGTTTTGGGGTTTTTTGCTCCCAACTCCATCAAATTCATTTTTTCATTAGATTAGCTTAGAAAACATCATGGAAGCTTGCATTTGGATGATCCGGGGTGGATTTCTCATCGATCGGCTCTGACAATCCATGAAGTGTTTGGTTCATTTCTGATTTTCTTCATGCCTTTCTTCTTTGTTGGGTTTGTATATGTTTTTACTTTTATCTTATGTATATTTATCGCCCATGGCATTATATTTAATTTGCTTTACAAATCTTTATCGATGATTGTCTTTGATTTTTTCTTTATGCGCGGGGTTTGAGTTGTGTTAGAGATAAACATCGCAAATCTTGATTAGGGATGATTATCTGTTAGTTTCTGGATGCTAGAGATAGATTTAGAGCTAACAATCTATTTGGGTGTCGGAGCTTAATGCCTCCGTGTTATTTGAGTCGAGTGCGAGAGTGTCGACGAGAGTAATACGGTTTTTTTCTCTCAGCTCGGTGTGTCAGAGATGAATACTATTGAGAGTGATGCTGGATGATATTGAGGAGTATTGTAGGTTGAGTATAACTGGTCGATAAGTTTAAGTTTGTGACGAGTGGAATATATACATGCTTGATAAGTCTTTTCTCTCTGATGAATGAATTTTCTTGTGTTAATATTTACTTTTCTGTTTTTATGTTTCAACCATTTTAATCCAAACTCATAAACTTAGAGATTATCGAACGGCAGTTTAGTAGCACCGATCTCTGTGGACACGATAAATTCCCGGAAAAATACTTCCAAAACTTTTGTTGCTTGCCGCTATTCCGCACCAACAGATCGCGGCCAATAATGTTAAGTACATGAGTGTCAAAAATTTTGGAACCTATTAAACTTTTGAGGAGAGGGTGGCCTTCTTCCAGCAACATATTAACCTCTCCGACTCTAGTGACGAGGATGATGTTATCCTAGAAGCATGTTATAAGGAGGAATGGGTCAACATGGCTGCCCCATGACTCACCCACATCCCTTCTTTTATCCACACTTTCCCTTTGTCCAAGATATGGGCGTCATGGTTCCTTTTAGTCTTTGAAATTGAGGTTTTGGTGACTATGAATGTCGCTTCCTCCCAAATCTCTCTGAACGATCTGGGGTTTTTAGAGCCTTCGGGATCGTGTGTCAACGACAAGATGCCAACCCTACCATAGGAATATTCTTTTCCTTTTATGCTACTCTTAGCCTGAAAATTTGAGCTTACCATTTCGACATGAACGTGTGATATAAAGGTATGAAAATGCTGAGTGTAAGATAAACAAGCTATAGTGTTAGATGAAAGAGATTTATCAAGAGGGGGTGAATAGATCCCCAAATAAAAATTTCTTTACAAAAATTGTTTTCAAAAACAATGGCTAGCGGAAGTAACTTGGATTGATTTGTCTAAACCGAACTGCTGTCGAAAAGCTCATATAAGAATATATGAAAACCATTCAATGATAATGAACACAAATTAGATCAACAATCTATCAATCTTAACCAGTTGAATGCTATACTAAAAGTAGAGACTATTTCAAAGTATAAATCACAGAAAAATACTATAGAGACAAATTATTGAACACCTTGTGTGCAATCGATTTTGTTTCGAAATTTATATGGTTTTATTGATCTTAAAAAAAATCCAATCACAATCTAAAATATTGTGATCAACTCAACAAAAAAATTTTCAAATGGTTTTCAAAAGAATTAACCAAACGTATTGATCACACAAATGATGAACTCAAAAATTTGCAAATGAAATGAAAAAGGTATGTGTGTGTGTGTGTGTGTGTGTGTGTGTATGTATATGTATGTGTGTGTATGTCTCTCTCTCTCTCTCTCTCTCTCTATATATATATATATATATATATATATATATATATATATATATATATATATATAGAGAGAGAGAGAGGGAGAGTGAGTACACAAGAATTTGTTTAGGAAGTTCCCTAATCGGCCTCGCTATGGGTACATCTTCCCTTAATTCAAAATCAAATTGAGATGATGAAACTAACCTTACTATGAAAAATGTATATGCATGAGAAATGTAACAATCCAACCCTACAAAGCCTAAGTTTGATGTTTATTTTGACAATTTGTCTTCCCTTGATCAAACTTGATCAAGTAATCCAACAATGCTAATTTGATTCACCGTCTCACACAACTCCTTTGCAAGAACCGCACCCCTTCAAAGCCTTCACTCTATCAAATCCAAATTGCGAATTGTTGTAACCCAAGATTTACCAAGATGATCCATCGTCTCACGCTACTCCTTTGCAAGAACCACAACTCTTCAAAGCCTTCACTCGATCGAATCAAACTTGAGTAATCTTGTCCAAAACCTTCAAATCCACACTTTGATCTTGAATGAAAACCCCACATTGGTTTTCTTATTTGAAAACCATCTAAGATCTCAACCCAATTTACAATACCACAAGCTAAATTGGACGTTATCAACTTGATTATAGATGGCACCCAAACAATGAATGATTATGTGTAATTTGTTTGTATGTATGCATAAAACCAAGGTTGAAGATGAAGATGACTCTTATTATGTTCCAGGTTTCATTTATGATTTTACCAAAATCATTGAAAATAAATTATGCATGTATAAAGTGCATGTGTGTGTGTGAGCGTGCGCGTGCAAGTTAGAAGCAAAAAGGAATGCAATAGGTTTGGAAAATAATGCAAATTTTCAATATTTTTTATGCATGTGTCGACCTATGTAGGTAATGAGCCAAATTGTAAAGGTCATGTGTCGACCTGTATAGGTCATGTGTCGACTTGTAGAGGTGGCACATCTAACAAAGCCTATAGGCTTTAAAAATGCAGTACATGTGCCAACCTGAAAAATGGATGTGTTGACACATAAAAAAAATTTCTCCTATGTGATGACACATAACTTATATGTGCTGACACATGACTCGTATGTGCTAACACATGACGTGTATGTGCTGGCACATAACTCGTATGTGTTGACACATAACTCGTATGTGCTGACATATAACTCTATTTTTCACATAAAAACCTATTTTTAATGCATGACACCTTTTCTAAAACATTTCAAAATGCAATTTCTAAATGCATGAACCTTTTTATGCTTCCTAATGCTAAGATGCACATTAAGACTCAGAGGATGTCATCCAATATACATAAATACTAAAGTGTCCTAGTTTTAACATCCTAAAAAAATACATCTAACAGAAATTTGCACTCACATACTCCCCCTTTTTTATGATGGCAAAACCTAAGACAATGTGTTTGGTGTTTTCATGAAGGCTCCCTCTGAAGGTATGCATCCCAACTCCATCTTGCAAATTCTTCTCCCCCTTTGACAACATCAAAAAGAGACAAATCAAGCCATGAGAAGTATCTCATGTCACACATATACTAATATAACACACAAATGCATTTGCAAAGATAAGATCATCAATAATATAACACTCACATAGAATGATGTAAATATTGAAAATGTCTAAACATAAATATGAGAACTTAAAGCAACAATATAACATGGTTGCAACAAATCATGATAAATAACATAAACACTAAACATGAAATATGAAAGATACAATGCAATAAAAAAACACTTAATTTGCTTCAAAAGCGACACATTTACGTGACATATACTTTTGGTGCTCCTGAATGTTGTACACACGTGTGCCCTAGCAAGGCAATTATTTAGATTTCTCACCACTCAAACTATAACAGAAATGTCATCATAGCAATGACACACAACAAGAATTTTGTTGACATTATAACATGTCTAACCATATTTCATACAAGAGCCAAAAATAGATAAGATGCTTATACACAAATAACACATTTCAAGTCCTGAAGAAAAATAGCATGAAGTCACTATAAGCCTATAAATTGAAAGACATCAATTGAGATTTTTGGAAGTGAATAATCATGACATATTTCATACATCAAGAATATCAAGCATTTGAAACATAGATAACATGCAAAAGTAAAAGACTTACTTTCAAAGGGAGAAAATGGAACAATATTATCTTGCTTATGAATTGATGAGGGATGCACTTGTATGTAATTGAACTTCCAAGGAAGGTTAGAGCAAAAGAATATAAGGTGCATGCAATAAATCATATTTAGGAAAGATTTGAGATATTAAGTATCCTCAATTCCCTTCAAATGTTGAAAAACAGTTGAGTTGCAAGAGGTTTTGTAAAAATATCCACAAGTTGATTTTCGCTATCAACATGCTCAAATACGACATCCCACTTTTCAACATGGTCACGTGGGAAGTGATGACATATCTCAATATGTTTAGAGCGAGAGTGTAACACCAGATTTTTGGTTAGATTAATAGCACTAGTGTTGTCACACATAATAGGAATATGTTGTAGTTTAATGTCAAAATCAAGTAGTTGTTATTTTAGCATAACAACTACTGGTTGCGACGTATTCCGCCTAGGCGGTTGACAAAGAAATGAAAACTTGTTTCTTGCTATGCCAACTTACTAAGGAGTTTGAAAACATGTGGCAAGTTCCACTAGTACTTTTCCTATCCGATTTGCGACCGGCAAAATTGGAATCGGTATAACCAACCAAATTACAACTTCTTCCCTTGGAATACCAAAACTCATACTTAGATGTACCATGAAGGTATCTAAGGATGCATTTTACCACTTTTAAATGTAATTCCTTAAGAGTTGATTGATAACGAGCACACATACACACGCTAAACATAATGTACGGCCTAGATACAGTAAAATATAGAAGAGAACCAGTCATACCTCTATACTTCTTCACATCAACATCCTTACCATTCTCATCTTTTTCCAAGTTTCCATTTGTAGCCATTGGAGTTTCAATTGATTTTTCATCTTCCATACCAAATTTCTTTAGCAATTTGTTGCAATATTTCCTTTGACACACAAATATCCCTTTGTTGAGTTGTTTGATTTGAAGATCGAGAAAGTAGTTCAACTCCCCATGAGACTCATCTCAAACTCACCCTGCATAAGCTTAGAAAACTCCTTGACTAATAACATGTTATTGGAACCAAAAATGATATCATCAACATAAACTTGGACTAAAACAATATGTTTTCCTTGACGCTTAATGAAAAGTGCAATATCTACCTTCCCTCTAGAGTATTATTGATCGACTAAGAACTTATTAAGTCTCTCATACCAATCCCTAGGGGCTTGTTTGATGCTATATAAAACTCTTTTTAGTTTATAAACATGATTAGGATACTCATGATTTTCAAAACCGGGAGGTTGTGAAACATACACTTCCTCATTAATATATCCATTAAGGAAAACACTTTTTACATCCATTTGATATAACTTGAAATATTTGGAGCAATCATATAATGTTAATAGTATAGAATACATGTGAAGATATTAAGATGAGGTCACTAAATACATGTAAATTGAAACATACCATGGTTATCAGTTGAACTCTTTGGAAATGAACACTCATAACATGTATCATACACTAAGTATATCATATACCTTTGAAAAATAAACAGGTAAAAAGAAGGACTTACTTACAAAGCGAAAATTGAAATGATATTACCTCACTCTACGAATGACGGAGGTTGCACAAATCATTCCACAAGAAACTCTAGAACGAAAGTTGGAATAAATGCAAAACGTGCCATAAACCCTTTTGACATCAACGTTCTTAACACTTTCATCTTTGCTTAAGTACCTAATAGTGTGATTTGTAATGTCCCCAAAAATGTTGTTAATTTGATGATCATTGGAGGTTCTCCAAGCCAAAGAAGGTTCGTCCAGTGTAGTTGAACTTTCAACCTTATCCTTTTCACAGTCGTTATCTTCTTCTTTCTCATGTTCCACCGATATAGGCTGATCAATTCCTTTCTCGGTTTCTTTGAGAATGTCTTGTAAAGATATACCTACATCATGAAAAGTAACACCTATCCCAATATTTCTCGGATAAAACATTAATAGCAATCAACACACTTTTACCAATTAAAGAACTCTATTTGTTGATCTTTTTTGGTCATTCAAATATTCTTCCTTGCCATAAAGTCAATGGAATAGGGAGATGTGACTCGTATCATGTCTTGAGCATCCACAAACGAGATCACATACTCTCTTCATAGAGCCAAGACATTTATCCTGTAAAATTAACAAAAAGTTCTAGGTACCCAATCTTCATTGGGTCCTTGAGGATTAGTGAAACTTTGGTTGCATTTAGGCAACCATTAAAAATAAAACACCTTTAAGAATAAAGAATCTCCTAGACTTGCATTTTTCAATAGTGTGACCTTTCTTTCAACAATAATGATAAGATAAGTTGTATCCCATGTCCTTATCATTGGATTTCTCGTCATCACTCGTTTCATAATCACTTTGCTCAATGGTTTGAGGAATTTGGGCTTGAAGTCTTTAGAGCAATAGGCTTCTTCTCTACCTCTTTGACTTTACCTTTCTACTTCTTCATCTTCTTCTCAAGATTTTTCTCATATTTTTCAAGCAAGTGAGTTTTTGCTCGTGTTCTTCCATCTTTCCAAATAAAGTTGTGGGATTACGTGTTTTAAGATCATTCGCCTCTTTGATTGCGGTGAAATAGGGGGCCATTCCCTATTAAGACACCTCAAAACTTTATTAGTAGCAATATAATTGGAAATAGGCTTACATAGAGCATTCAAATGATTGATAATATGTGTGAACCTCTTTTGCATGTCAGAAATGATTTCACCATGCTTCATGCAAAATAGTTCACACTCTTGATTTAAGGTATTGATCTTAGATAACTTTGGCGGTCTCAAAATGAGAGACACAATAATATTCATCAATACCGAGTGCGAATACGAGAATATTTTGTGCCTTCCAATCATGTGACCACAATTTCTTATCATTATCATCTCATTATGCTTCCGATTTTGGTACGACAACACCTTCACCATTGGTCATTGTAATTTTATTAGGACCATTGATGATGGCGTCCAATACACCTTTATCAACCGAGTTGATATGGATATGCATACAATCTTTCCAATAGCCATGATTTTCACCGGTAAAAATTGTTTCTCTATTGTACGCCCCTTTAGGTTCGGTAGCCATTTTCTAATAAGCGGAAATTGAAGCACGAAATTAACCAGGCTTGGATACCACTTGTTAGACGAAAGCGACTTATCTAGAGAGTGGGTGAATAGATCCCCAAATAAAGTTTTCTTTACAAAAACTATTTTAAAAAATAATGGCTAGCGGAAGTAACTTGGATTGATTCGTCTAAACCGAACCGCTATTGAAAAGCTCAGATATGCGTATATAAAAATCAATCAATGATAATAAACACAAATTAGATTAACAATCTATGAACCACAACCAATTGAATGCTATACTAAAAGTAAAGACTATTTAATGATAAATCACACAAAAATACTATAGGGACAAATTATCGAAAACCTTGTGTGCAATCGATTTTGTTTGGAAATTTATATCGTTTTGTTGATCTTGAAATCCAATCACATTCTAAAATATTATGATCAACTCAACAAAACATTTTTCGAATGGTTTTAAAAAAAATTAACCAAACTTATTGATCGCACAAATGATGAACTCAACAATTTGCAAATGAAATGTAAAAGAGAGAGAGAGAGAGAGAGAGAGAGAGAGAGAGAGAGAGAGAGAGAGAGATAGATAGATAGATAGATAGATAGATAGATAGATAGATAGAGAGAGAGAGAAAGAGAGAGAGAGAGAGAGAGAGAGAGAGAGAGAGAGAGAGAGAGAGTGAGTGAGAGAGAGAGAGAGAAAGAAAGATAGTACACAAGGATTTGTTTAGACAGTTCCCAAATCGGCCTCGCTATGGGTACGTCTACCCTTAATTCAAATTCGAATTGAGATAATGAAATTAACCTTACTTTGCAAAATGCATATGCAAGAGAAATGTAGAAATCTAACCCTACAAACTCTAAGTTTGATGTTGATTCTGACAATTTCTCTTCCCTTTATCAAGTAACCCAACACTGCAGTGCTCTCTTCGATGGGATTTCCATCTCACTTGGTTAATCTTATCAAGAGACGTATCTGTACCGTCACTTACAAAGTCTTAATCAATGTCCAGTCCAGCAGGTGTTTTGCTCCGGAAAGGGGTCTCCGTCAAGGGGACCCTCTTTCATCATATTTGTTTATTTTATATGTTAATGTAATTTCAGGTTTGATGAATAAAGAGGCCTTTGAAGGAAAGATTCATGGTATCAAAATCGCTTGAAAAGCTCCGATGATCACTCACTTATATTTTGCAGACGACAGCCTGTTGTTTGCTCGTGCCTACTCTCAAGAAGCTGACAGGATCATGGTAATTTTACAAAAATATCAGGAGTCCTCAGGTCAGGTGGTAAATCTTGAAAAGTCAGAGGTGTCTTTTAGTCAAAACATCTGTGAAGAAGAAAAAGTTATGATCCGCTTAAGGATGGGTGTACAGACTATGAATAGTCACTCCAAATACCTTGGTTTACCAGTTGTCTTTGGGAGGTCCAAAAAGGAAATTTTTGCTTTAGTTGTTGAGAGAGTGTGGAATAAAATAAAAGGGTGGAAGGAGAAATTTTTGTCGCATGTAGGGAAGGGAGTTCTTATCAAAGCGGTGGCCCAGTCAATTCCTAGTTACATCATGAACTGTTATAAAATGCCTGAAACTATCTGTCAAGAAAATAAAAGCATGCTGGAAAAATTCTGATGGGTTGCAAAAACGGTGAAAGGAAAGTGCATTGGTTGAGTTGGGATAGGATGGCTTATGCAAAAGGCGTGGGAGGAATGGAATTTCGTGGCATTAGTGAATTCAACACCAGCCTCCTAGGGAAACACTATTGGAGACTCATGTCAAGTGATAATTCTCTTGTGGGGAGAGTGTTAAAAGGGAGGTATTATCCGAGATCCAACATTGAAAACTGCTTCATGGGTTATGCACCAAGCTATGTGTAGCACAGTATCTTAAGCTCAAAGGAATTAATTCAAAAGGGTTCTCGATGAAGGAATGGGAATGGCGAAAGAGTGATGGTTTGCACTTATAGATGGCTACCTGGTAATGTTGGTTTCAGAGTTGGGGGGCAGGTCTCTAATATTGATAGGGGTGCAAAAGTGAGTGACCTCACAGATGAAGATTTGGGGCAATGGAAGCGTGATTTGATTTTCTCCAGTTTTGAGCATGGTAAAGCGATCAAAATAGTCAGCGTCCCTATTTCTTTCAGAGGTATTAAAGACAAATTGATTTGGCACCACAAAAAAATGGAGAATATTTCGTCAGATCAGCTTATCACCTGTGTATGAGGGACAAAACAATCAAAAGGCCTAGTCCATATTCTTTTTCGCATCCGAAACTGTGTAAAGATATTTGGTGTTTACCTCTCAACACCAGAACGCAAAACTTCCTATGGAGGCTTGCCAAAAACATCATGCCCACAAAGGATAATCTCAGAAGAAAAAAAAGTATTATACTTGATGTGTCTTGTCCGTTCTGCCAAAATGCCACGGAATCTGCTGAACATCAATTTCTGAATTGTGTTTTTGCAAAGCAAACATTCTTCTCTTCCATTCTGACTTACAAGTTACCAAATGAAATGGGGATTACTGAATGGCTGAAAAGTGTGTTCTCTTGTGGTGACACGTTTGGTGCCCAATTGTTGTGCACTATGACCTACAAAATTTGGCTGGTTCGCAATGTGCTCCTCTATCAGCAGAAACAGGCAAACCATGTCTTGATTGTTGAGGAAGCAATGGAAAATATGGTGGAGTTTAACAAACTGAACCCTAGTAAAAGCACTAGATTGCAAATTTCTGAGATGTTGGTTGAAAATAGGCACAACTTCCATGTGTTACAGGTGGACGCCGAAGTGTGTGAAGAGAGGGTGACATCCTTGGGATGCATCATACGGTATTAGGAATAAAAACATCACTCTTGCAGCAAGCAAACTGGAAGTGAGGCCTTCTACTGGCAAAAGAATTGAGACTGAATAAGGTTATCCTTCAATCTGACGCTTTAGTTGCGGTTGATTGTGTTAAGTCGTGTTTGGAGCGTGCAGTCCTGGAACCGTTAGTTGCAAATTGCAGATTCTTGCTTAGCAATTTTACTATTTCATAGTAGAACTTGAAATTTTGATGCCCATAGCTTGGTTAAGTTATGGAAGTCTTATAGGTCTAGAACTTGGGTTGGTGGGTATTCCACGGTAGATCCAAATGGTCCTATAATCGTTCATCTTTTCTCTTAATTGAATTTCTCTTTTCCATAATTTTTTTTTAAGAAACCCATGGAACATAAACAAAATTCTGTTAGATTAAGCCAATGATTTAGATTTATTGAAAATAAAAACAGAATATATACATTTCATCACACAAGTATACTCCTATTTCTTCTACATTAAAGTCCTCACCAATTTAACAAAGATCTTCGCAAAACCTGTATAAAAAATTGTGATGAAATAATGTTTGAAGTATTAGATTTCCTTGTATTCCATAACAATGATGTTTGTTTGGTAGAAAATGATGAGATAACTGATGAGGATTTTATACAATTTTGACAAAAACCTTAATTTTAGATTTTCCTGGCAGTTAAGTTATGCAATTACTCGTCCAATCAATATGGCATCAAAAACCTTGATTTTTCAAATGACTGTTTGTTTATGTTTCGCTGGTGAGGGACTTCATTGGTCCTTCACTCTAGACCTTCACTCTAGACGGCACCCTCAAATGGAGTCTAAATTAGTTAATGAAGTATTTTCAAGTAACTAACAAAGAACAAAGAAATAGATGATTGTGAAAAATAGAATGTCATTACAAATCAATAAATCAATAAATGAATTAAATTAACCAACAATTTATAAGTTAACAACTTTACATTTTTTTAATTTGTTCTAAAAAATAGTAATTAATCTTTCAAAAAATATTGATAAGTGTTTTTTTATAAGCCAAATATTCATTCCACATTACGAGAGAAAAATATAATTCTCTACAGAGTTAAATCGGGATTCCCAAATTCATTGTTAAAAATAATTTGATTTCTTGACCACTAAAATACAGCGGCAAGCCCCAAACCAAATCCCACGAAGATTTTTTGGAACACCTTCCTCTCAACCTCTATCCACACTAGCAAATGATTATAACATTTTGTCTTCATTGATCCAAACAACATCAAATCAGTCAAAATTTCCTCCATATCAACTTGATCCTAGAGCATGGGATGAAAACATGATGAGAATCTTCAATAGGATCAACACAGAAAACGCATACCAAATCATGGGGTTGACAGATAATATAATGAATTAAAACCAAACATATGCATGGAGATGGAGAGTTCAAAAGTGGAATGATAACTTGTCCAAAACAAACGTTAAGCATATGCATGTTATTAACACATACTTTTTACTGACTTGTGAAAAGGAAAAATTGATAGTTTGTCAATTTCGTCATGAATTGAGTTAATTAATGTAACATTATTTAAACATTAAACAGTACTTCCAAGAATTTTCAAGAATGAAGTGGACTTTCCATAAATCCTTTCAAGAATTTTCAAGGGGGAATGAAGCTGTACATAAATCTGTTCAAGAATTTTCATCTAGGTATTGATTATTGTTTTCCCTTATACCTTACATATTACTGAAAAAACATAACTTTGAAAAATCAATATGGCATCAAAATATCAATCTTTGCATTCATGAGGCATGAATATAGGCTTTATAAATCGTATGTAATTGAAAGTTTGAGTCCAACTGTTGTAGCATTCTACAATGCTATGCCAAGGCCTGAGCCATCATGGAACGGTTAGAGAGCTGCTGTTCATAAAGGCCACGAAATATCCTGTATTTAGCTTCATGGTACTTCTTCACTTTCGGATCATTAGATGGATGAATAACCTGCAACAATCCATGCACCATGTTAGTCATTCAGGGAAAACTCAAAGAGAGGAAAAGAGTTTTATATCATAATCAAAATAAAACAAAAAAGTTTTATACAAAGTGAATAAAGACAGAGATAAAGGTGTCCACACCTGACCAGCTGCATTCAGGGCTTTCATGGCCTCCCTAAGGCTACTATATTTCTTTGTAGCGACAGCACCCAGAATAGCAGCACCCAAGAGCACAGATTCACTTTCCCTTGGAAGAATTATAGGGCAACCTGGGATAATTATAATTGTGATTCATTATTTTCAAAAAGCTGAACACAGTAATCATTTAGATGCATCAGAAGTTACACATTTTTATTGGGTCCACTGTACAAAATTTGATGGGTTCACTCTACAAAATGAAGGAAAAATTGAGAGATGTATATCAACACATTCACGTGGGGTGGGTGAAATGGAGGAGCGCCTCAAGGGTAATATTCGATAAAAAAAAGGTACTGCTCGAGCTATAGAGAAAGTTTTATCGTACAACTTGGTGTATGGGGTGGAGAGTTAGGCTAAAAAATGTTATGATGAGAGTATCATCAGTGTAGCAGGGATGAGAATGATATGCCGGATGTGTGGAAATACTGAACGAGATAAGATTGTCAATGATAGCATTAGATTAGAGTTGGGATAGCAGCTATTGTATAAAAGATGGTTGACTCTTGTCTTATTTGGGCATGTGAAGGAGACGGGCAGATTCCATAGTATGGATAGTAGATCAAATGGAGGATAACCCAACTGCTACACGTAGAGAAGGACATCATGATCCGCCAAAAGAGAGACAGAAATATTGGAAACAACGACCACCCGAAGAAAAACCAGATCGCAGATCCGCCAAAGAACAAACACACCCTTGAGGTGCTGTTGGCTTAGGCAGCGAAAAAGTTATATCAACCAATCATGGAAAGTGCAAGAATAGCCAAAAGTTCTACCAATGAACAAACACGCCCTTGGTTGTTGTTGACTATCAAACCAAACTAGACAGGTTTGATACTATACAACCCTAGATAATACTTACTAGTAAATTTAATTAATATTTTAAACTGATTTGTACACCGTGACATTTTATAGAATGAACTGTCCATGCATATATACTTTGTTGCTTCCCCCACCCCTTTCTCAACACATACCAATAATATCAGCATGTTCCTGAATGAAGATAGGGTTCTTTGATAAGCCACCACATGCAAGTAGTGTGTTGATCTGTGAACAACGAAAGAAAAGTTATTATGATATTAAAATCCATCAACGCTGCATCACAGCCAAGAGTAATGACTTGGCAACAGAACAGGTATATACAACAATTGTACAGGTAACTCTGGGGGCTCTATTTAGCACATCCACGCCTTCATAGCAAGGTACATTTCAGTGGGTGCAAACGTAAACGTGAAATGGGTGTTAAAATATAGCCAACCCAAAGAACTGGTAATAACCTCAAATATGTGTCATGGCATTGTACATCCTTACTTGGTGACCATGGGCATTGGAGTGTTCTACAATGTGACGTGTGCCATATGCAATGCCCTGCACAGTTGCCAGGTATAGAAGAGCCAACTGTTTGTCACTTGTATCAAGTGTCAAACCATAGATAACTCCTTTTGCTTTTGGATCTGCAATGGGAGACCTGGGGGCCAACATGCATAACAGCATATTATTCACAAGCCAATACTGCAAAAAACGAAGAGGAAAGGTGTTGGTTGCCAAATACCTGTTCCCATGAAAGTCAGGAAGAACATGTAAATCTTCAGTCAGGGCGCCTAAAAAGGATTGTTTCTGCTCAATCATAATTGTTTCCAAGAGCTTGTTTAGAAGCTCAAACACTGAGATCTCTGAAATATTAAAGCATAGAAAATTAGCCTTGTCAAAACATCAATCACAAACTCATTAATGTAAACATTTAGAGTACTCCAAATGATGGAAAGAACAAAAAAATCCTTACTTTGGGAAGCAGCTTGATTTGCAAGGAGCATAGAACCGGCATGGTTTTCAATTATATGATCCAATAATGCACCAGTAGCACTCTGCCCACCTTCAGTTAACCAATATTCTGGTACCATCGCTGAAAATTCAGATAAAGAAAAATGTATCACAACATTGCAGATGCAACATAAACAATGATGAATAATTTGTTTAATATTAAATAAAATAGAAGATGATGGACATTGTTAGAAATTTCTCCTTCATTGTGGTTCGCCCCTAACAACCTAATTGCTGTATTTGAGTAGCCTTTCTTGCAGCCTCCAACACCTTCATTGTGTTGGGTATGAAGGGGTGGATTCAGTCCAACATTGCCAAGAGATATGGCATGTGTAGTGTTTATAAAGTTTACACAACCCTCACCTTACAAGTCAGTTTTGTAAAATTGAGGGCTCAATCCTAATTTTAAGATGGTATGATACCAATGGTATCAAAACCTATCATACACATGTTGGGCTTCCACATTGTCCACACCTCAGGCTCATTGGGCCCGAATGTGATGAGGTGTGTTAGATATTCCACCTTCATTGTGGTCCTCCCCTAGCCACCTAATTGTGGCAATTCAGTTGCCTTCATTGCAGCCTCCAACATCTTCATCGTGTTGAGTATAAAAGGGTGAATTTAGTTCCACATTGCCTAGAGATATGTCATTTGCAATATTTATAAAACTTGGGCAACCCTCACCTTGCAAACCAATTTTATAATGTTGTGTTAGGCCCAATCTAAATTCTAAAAGACACAAAACAGGTTATCAAGTCAAATTTAAATTCCAACGTCAGATACCTCCTACTTTTTATGCCAATAATAATGTTACATATCGAATAATCAATAAGTAACCATGCAAAATCAGGTGACAAAGATGCCCATATGAATAACATTTATGATAATGAAGTCAAAAAGTACAAAAGAATCAATGCAAAAATGAGACATATTCAGCCCAGAATACCTTTGAGATACTAGTTCCAACCATGGCAGGATCTATTAATGAATTTTCAACCACAATCAAGTAACTTGGAGCATCTTATACGGTCTTCTTTTAAGGAATCTATTCTGCATTTCATACACTACTAATAAACAGTCCTTACAATTATAGTAACGATGACATGATACCTTATTTTGAACCAAATATTAATGATGATATTGTAACTTATTTAAAACTACTTCTACAATTTTTATGCTACCCACTTTTCCATGTCAAGTTTCTCCATGAAAAACAAAAATAAGGAACGAGTTCATCCTTCTATGAAATTCACTTAGATTACCCTTATTAGAGATGCTCTTATAGTTAATACTACTAACAAAGAGGAAAATTACACTAGTCAAATGAAAGTTGAAACTATAATTCACAACCATCCTGGCACATTAATGTCTAAAATGCGTAACTTTCCATGGTAGCTACCCACAATAAACAGTGCACAGGCCACAAAAACTTCAGATGTCAAAAGAAAAAAGAAAGTAGTACAATGACATCCAGAATTTAGATTTAATTGATAAAATGGAGAAAATAGTAGTCTACCTGACCAAAACGGACCCCAAATCCCAGGAATGAATAATTTGCTCCGGGATACAGCCATATGGCATGTAGAAGTACCACAAACTAACACCATACGGTTGCAAATTGCTTCCTCATCGTGCTCTGAAGGTACATAAGTTACTCAATTTAAGAATACTATTGCTTTATCGGATTGACATAAAATCACAAGTATAAGACAAATCATGACAACCTTCAGCTTCAGATGGGGGCACACTTTCAATTACCCCCACACCACCAGCATGAGCATCAATCAGTGATGTCCCAACAGGAATTCCTGGCACAAGACCCAGTTCCTGAAAATTTCAATCCATTAATAGTATTAAAACCAACTCACATGGATGGGTCCCATCAAAGCGAAAAATCTCCATATATGGAAAAAAGTTAAGATTTTTCCAATCAATCAATGCATGTTCGATTTTCTAATGAACCTCAAGAAATCACCAGTTCAAACTTAAAATAATGCATAAGCTTCAGTATAAAATTCTTGCCTTCGCTGCAGCAGGAGTAAGGCCAGAACCCAAAGGATGGCCAGGGAAAGCAACACTTCGTCCTGTAATTATGATAGATTGAGTGCCAAATTAAGCAGTGGGATGACAGTAATAGCAAAGAATGGCACACAAGGCAGATATATAAGCTTACCCAAAGTTCTCACCGGTCAAGCATTAAAAATTATAATAAAAATAATTCTTCAAGAAACAGGCAATTAACAAAGTTCAGACATAATGATAACTAATCATATTGATCCTTGACATTTATTTTTAAGACATTGAATTTCCATTGGGAGAAAATGTATTGCAAAACAAGGAACAAAAAGTTGATATGATCAGGTCAACAAGGTTGGTTTTGCACACACTTTATATGCCATATCAAAAATTGCAAATTGAAAAAAATTTGTTGGCAGATAGGATTGCAAAAGCATGTATACTATATAGCATTTACACATTTTACAATCGAGTAGCAGTACAAATCACCTACTTTTTTTAACAGGAAATATTTGCATTCTATTACACAAATGGTCGTGGCTCAAATTATAAATTCGGCAGTGTGTGTATTTTCGTGTAGGTGGCCCAAAAGTGTGTCGTTAATAATAAAAGTAAGTGGGTTGTTAAATATGAAATATAAAATCATTTCCATCATCATCACCTAATATCTAAAACTTTTGAGATGGTTAAATGTTTTGTATCAAAATCTCTATGAACCAAGTAGTCTAGAGTTGGCTCTTGACAATGCCAATTCTAATTAAATGAATACCTATCTTAGCATGATGTCCTTCAAGAAGATCACCCAAACCAATTTCCTCCCAGAACTCATCATCCCACCCACAAGCTTCCATATCTCGGGAATCTTTATCATTTACATACTGCATGTGAGCATGACCAAGATATGTCCATTTACAAACTGTGGTGCAAAGACTACGAGTATCATCTCCAGTAGCCCTAAAAAACAGCCACAAATTAATCCAAATAGAACAACACTTGAACACCAAACTGGCCCTGAACATCAACAAGACTTGAGAAACATAGAGTACCTGTATGACAACCAGTCACTCAAGTCCATCCACCTGAAAACTATTAACCAAGATTTTTGCAAATTTTCTTTAACCCATAGAAGCTGGAAAGTTAGATTGCATCGGTAAAGATTTGCTAAAGCCATAATTGAATCAATAAAAGGAGTATCGTACTCGAAAAAAAATTAAAAAAAATTAAATAAAAAAAAAAAGAAAAAAATGAAAAGAAAAGTACAATACACTATATCATGCAGCACCTAACATGTCCAGTAGCTTCAAAGAAAACTCCTAGGAAATATAATTCTCTAACAAACAGGTCTATGCAAGCACTATACTCCAAAAGTTAATATAAGAATGTAATGGTACAAATAAAAAAAAAAATCATAGAGAGCAAAAGCTCTTTTTTGTGAAAGAATAATCGGTCAATAGGTAATTCTAGCAGCAACTGTGTTTAATTGATCACCTACTCAAATAAACTATGATGTCCTTAACTTCATCTAATACAGATTATGAGTTCCTGTTTGATTTTCTTGCAAATGTAGTAATTAACACTTTTGCGGATCATTCCATTAACAGTTGATAGCCAGAAATGAAATAATGGGACTAGTTCTGATGGTACCTTTGGCGGTTGCATTTCAGGTGAAACACCTCCACCACAGTATTCCAATACAGGTGAGTTACTTTTATTGATCCTTTCAGCTTGGTCTACAGCTCTATGATCCATCCATACTATCACATTTCTTCTTGAATCACCACTCAAAGAAACCGAAACAGGTGAGCTGTCAGAATCCACCGCAACTAAATCATAAACAATAAGTAACCATTACTTTACATAAAATTAAATCCTTCATGAATAAGTACATCAATTTCAAAATAATTAGAATACCAAGTGAACAAGTAGCTGCAAATCCCAGACCCTTTACTTCTGTAGGTGCAACTTTTGCTTTAGAGCAGGCTGCTTTTACTGCAGCACATACTGCAAGCCATATATCTGTAGAGGATTGCTGTTTAGAACAAAAGGATGAACCTACATTATAATAGCACTGAAAGTGGAAAGCACCAGCACATATCTAACTGCAAGAATTGACTAGAAATTCATAACCACCACCCCCATTTTGGAAATAACATAACATATGGAAGCAGTTTGTCAAACAGAAATTGAAACAGATACATGATTCAAATTGATTCGCACTAGTAGATACTAGGTGAGTAGGTTCTGACATGAAATCCCAGCAGCACCAGAGACTTTTGCAGTATATATTACAGCTTCACGGGAAACCACCAGGCCCATTGATTGGGAACTGTCTATAGCCACCCCACCCACACAAAAACTTCCAATATCTTAAGACTAACTTCATTTGTCAAAATATTGATACAAAGTAATAATAAACAAAACAAAACCACTTTGAATTCCTTCCGTAGTTACTAGATAAGCATGCCAGGTTACTTTTTGCATTGCTTTAATGGATTACAATATCACGAGCTTAGGGTAGTCATTAGATTTACAGAAAGTCCATCCAATCAAGTTACCTCAACAAAAGCACCATCTTTCCATATCTGTATCGGGCTGCTAGACGAACCAAGAAGCTTCCCTTCCTCGTCAAACAGGCCTGTATCAGTATTAAAGTTAGAGTACTAGATCATTTAGAAGATACCAGCAGCACACATAGACACTAAACAAGTAGAACTTAATAAAAACTATCACATAATATGCAAAAAAAAACTAGTAGCTAGATATAGTAAAACAATCAGGAACATTGGAAAATACATAGTAATTGTAAAGCAATTCTAGAAGTGTAGAACTGATTTTAGAATAATTTTGAGGTGATTGTTTTTTCTAAAGTGGAATTGATTTTGCCTCCTAGATTTAATTTGTGTATGTTTGGTTTGCCATTTAGAAGAGGCAAAAGCAATTCTAAAGATGTAGAATTGATTTTGGAATGAATTTGAGGTGCTTGATTCCCCTAAAATAGAATTTATTCTGCCTCCATAATTGATTCTACTTGAAGCTAGAAAATGCAACTTTTGAGTTTAAATGCAATTTTTACATTAAAAATTGTTATTCATCTCACTTTTACATAAATCTATCCAAACAAAAATCACTTTACATTTAACTCACTTTTCATCAAAATCAATTCTCATCACCGCAGAATCAAACTCGTCACTAATTACTATTCAACTCACTTTCACGGAAAATCACCGCAGAACAAGAATCAATTTGTAACTTTTGAGTTTAAACGTGATTTTTACATTGAAATTCACTATTCAACTCACTTTTACATAAATTTATAATGACATAAATCTCTTTATTTTCAACTCACTTTTAGCTAAAATAAATTTTACATAATCAATTTTCTTCACCGCAAAACCAAACACACACTAAACGTGGAATATCTCAACGATCATTCAATCAAATCAGAAAAAACAGAGAACCTAAATCAAAACGCAGCCTAAATCTACCATATTAACTTGGATGAAATTTCAAATTCTAAAAATTGATAATCCATTTTAACCTAATAAAATCATTGAAAGGGGAAAATAAGAGGCAGAAATGGACCAGCGCGAGCGCTGCCGGTGCCAACATCGACGCCGAGGAAGACGGAGCGAGAACTAGAAGGCTCGGTGGGAGAGGCCATCGGTAATCGAAGGAAACAGTTGGAACGATGACTGTGTGTTATCGGCGAGACACATTCAATATCTTCTCTTTTTATCTATATCTAATCGCATGTTTATTTTCCGATTTCAATTGTCATCATTCAGAATGATTCATTTCGTTCCATATTGGGACTGAGAAGTGTTTGATATCGTTTTTTTTTTAATAAATATTTTCTTTACTACACTTACGTGGCTCACTCGATCCATTAATCCGAGTCGGGATATGTATATATTATATTTAATCATATAATTAATTAATAAAATAATGATTAAGTATTAAAGTAATTATAAATTAATTACTTTGAACAATAAAAGTACTTAATTATATAATTTAAATAAACTTTTATACCATTAAAAACTATAAAATTAGTATTTTATTTAATAATTTAGAATTAAAAATATGTATTGTTTCGATTAGGAAATAGAAATGGAGTAAGGAAGTGATGGTGGATCTGAACTTACGGCATGGTGCGTGGTGGAGAGTGGGCGAATATGTGAAAAAGAAGAGTGAACTCAAATTGTGTTTACCGTTGTTGTCCTTTGAATCATTTTCTCAATTTAGCGGTTATTTTCCTTCTTGACATTTATCTTTCCTGTATTTGAAAAGTTAGCGCGTTATAGGTAAAAGAATCACAGAAGATTGCTTACGAATTCCAAAAGAATACTCAATCTTTTTGGGTAGATTATGTCTACTTTTCCATCATTTTCTGTTTTCACCATAAATGATAGTCTTGATGGAGCCTTTCTTGAAGTTGGCCCATCATCGAATTGGGGTGCCTTGACTCCAAGCGAAGATGAAAGAATATGCAGTAAATATGGCGACTGTGTCGTTCCTTTTTACGAATGTACTTTCTCGGTTATGGGTCTTCGTCCACCCTTCACCGCCTTTGAGATAGAAGTATTAAAGCATCTGGTGATGGCTCCTTAACAACTTCATCCTGCAAGTTGGGCAATATGTGAAGGTCTATCAGTACCGGTGCTAATACCTAAAAGGAAAGCCTTTTGTGACCATTTTCTTTCATCTCTTTAAATACCACTCGGACAAAAGGATTAACTTTTCTGGGGCCGACGATTCGGGGCTTTGGGACTCTTCATGAGATATCGCCCTTTGAAAATCGGTTCTTTATGGTTACCCCTATCTGCCCAGAAGTTCATACTACGATTTGCATTGTTGGGGGCGAAGTGAAGGGAAGATGCTCTGAGTTGTTCCCCAAGTACTGGACTGAGAGTCACTTTCTTTTGAGAAATATTGTGTATGCATATAAAAAGTAGGACCTTTCTGATGAAGATCTATATCAGAAGAAACAACGGGTGAGTTTCATCTGCAACTTAGATTATTTTAGGGGAAGTATCCTCACTAATAAGGTTGATCGGAAACGCTTGCAACGCCTCATTGATGTTCAGTTGCTGATGGAGACCCTTTCTTTGAAAAAAAAAAGACATATTTGGTAAGTTCCATAAACTTTTAGCTTATTTCTCTTAAATGTGATTATTTATGACGTATTTATTTTAATCATGATTGTGCACAAATTGGACGAAGGATAAAGTACACCTCCTGCTTATAAGGCGGGGAATATGGCCAGCGGGGAGTGACGCTGCTTTGAATACTCTTCCGACGTTGCCAGGTATACCAAGTCTTACTGCCTGTCCGCTACTAACGGGGTCAAGCTCTCATTCCTTCAAAGATCGTCAGACCCTTCATTTGGAAGAAGGTTGTGCATATTTGGCAAATCTGTCTGGGGCTGCCTAGAAGGAAGAACTTGCTACTTTGGCTCTATACACCTGACGTACTTCTGCTGCTTTGACCCTTTGTGGGGATGGCCATTAGGAAGCTATGTGGTATGACCATCAACGTGCTAAGAAGGAATGACTAAAAGAGATTGTCCATAATCTGAAGCCTCAGTAGGATAAATACCTACATGTAGCTTCCACCTCCTTTATTGAGATAAATGATGCTCCCCCTTAACCTCCTTTAATCTCTAGTCGACCAGGTGACTCATTTGGTGAGGACTGTGGCGAGGAAGAACCAAGCTTTAGCAGCTACTCAAGTTAATTTCTCGTCTGCTCAAAATAAGTTAAAGTTTTTGCGTCTTGAGAATGCGTTTCTACCCCCGACAAATGGCCTACTGTACGAATTATAACCTTGTGATGGTCATGCAGTCATTTGAGAATGCCTTGCATAAAGTAAAGAATTTTCAGCGTCTGTAGCACCCCAAAATTTCCCCTACCTTTTTCAACCTTTTTCAGGCTTTTGCTTTGCATTCATCTGCATATCCATTAGGGCATAACTCATTCATTCATTTGCATTGGGCTCCTGAGGTGTGGGATCAAGGTTTCTTATCTTTTGTGCGACCTGGTTGATATTCATCAATTGAAGATGGTGGTTAGGGTTCATGGCGAAGGCATCTTGATATGAGATCCAGTTGTGGATTTATATTATGGTCAAGGCATTGTTGTCCTCTCAGTTGCTTATTGTTGGTTGCTTATAATACGAGTTAATATTTGGGTCTGAGAATTAAAATTGGTATGGATTCATTAGAGAGAAGTTTCATTTAAGAGATTTCATAAGTTCAATTGGATTAAAGGTTAAGGCGGTTGGATGTTTTAAAGGGTTTTCGTCTTGGCATCCAAACTCATCATTTCTCCACCATTCTAATTCAAATTCAAGTAGACATCCATTTTTCCAATCATAATCCAATCCCATTATCCAAGTCAAAATTCAAAATTGTAAGGTCCATATTTTTGATCCGTATCCATTTCAACCATAAACCATAATCCAAATTCCGAATATCCAATTCAATATCCAAAGTTAACCCATAACAATTTTGACCATTTTTGATATCCATGTCCAAAAGCCCAATTTTTAAATCCAGGTTCAATATCCAAATCATTTTGTAAAATCCGTTTTTACCATTCCATAACTATGTATTTGTCCATATTTTTTTTCGTATTCGTATTTCACAAAATCAAATATCCAACATACATCCTTCAAATCCATTTTAGCATATATTCAAGTCCATTACAATACCCAAAGAACCATATCCACATTCATATTCAATTTAACATATAAACAAAACACAATTTGAAGCCACATCCAAAGGGCATCAAAAGCTTGGACAGCAGCAGGAAGAAAAGAACAGCGCCTTGTGCAATTCAAGTTTCTAAGTTTCATAGACAACCACAAGAGAAGAAACGCAGCAAACTCAGAAAGAGAAAATTTTCAGCAGTGGGTTCATATAGCAGCAAGTTAAAATAACATCACAGAAAATTAGATGGAAAGAAAAGGGCAGCCATAACAGAATTCCTTTTATTGCAGTGAAATTACTAACACATTCACAGCAGAAGATAAAAGTTTTGCAGCGGGAAATTCCGAAAAGCCAACCGCGATTCTTATCATAACAGCTTACAAAAAGAGTCGTAACGGAAACGCATCAAGGATTTTTAACAGAAAATTTCTAACTCCTAAATTTTCCCTAACCAATTCCTAACAGAAACTAACTGATATCAGGATTCCAAAGGCAACCTCTGTTTCTTCACTTCACTTCAATCTTCGTCTTCAATTCTCCCCAATATCCTTCTTCCACTTGAATCTCCTTCTCCCTCGATTCAATCTTCAATCTCCTTCCCTCTCGATCCTTCTTCTTCGCACTCTCTCCCTCAGGGCATCGTCCTCAATTTCAACCTGCAAAATAGTACTTCGTCTTCAACCTTTTCCACCATTCATTCGGCTCTTCACGTTTTCTCTACCCTCCGAGTCTCCAGCCGTGTTCAACAACTTTGTAACCCGCAGAAATGTCACCAAGCCAAGCCCTGCAATGCCCCACATTTTCGCCCTACAATTTCAATCACATAGCAACGATTCATTTTGATCCAAGAACGTAACACAACAATTCATAAGCAAAAAAAAAGAAGCGCATTGCAACGCATCAAGGAATGCAAAGAACGGGAAGCATATGAAGGTGAGAAGAATATTCGGAGGAACGGTGAAAACGAAACAATGTGTACCTGATTAAACTTCACGATTAGCTTCAACCTTCATTCGATTTCGCGAAATCGGCGTCAAACTTCAGCAATCTAATTCGAATAGATCAAGAATGCAACAACTACTATCTGTTTCTCCCGGACAAGCGACATTTCGTCTTCTACACAGCTCCTCCCGCATCGGCGGCGTCATTGGCAAGTCCGGCTCGGTAATCCTCCAGCAGTCAACTAGCTTCAATATCCAAATTGAAGATTCTTCGAATGAGTCACCGGACCGAGTCATCACGGTCATTGCATCCGGTGCTTCAGACGGTAAAGTTATACGGAGCGGCGAGGTGATTGATGTCTCTAATGCTCAAGAAGCGTTGCCGAGAGCGTTTGATGGGATTCTGGAAGTTACGGCGAAGCCATGGAAGGGAGGGAGAGCGTTATGTGGAGAAGATGATGAGGATGGAGCGGCGCATTTGGTGACAGAAGAATGAAGAAGATGGAGTCCTTTGTGTGTTTTTAGGTCAGATATTATGGACCGGGTTCGTTTACAAGAATTCCATGTGCCTTCCATTCACACCACCAAGACTCTATTCTGCACCCCCTGGTACTGCTACTCTGACCCTACTTGTTAGTTGTTTTGTTAATTAATTAGGTTTAAGCTAATTGAACTTTACTAATTAGATTTTAGACTAATTGAATGTTAATAATTGAGTTTTAGGCTAATTGATTTTAATTAATTGTTTGTTAGCTTAATTACACTAATTGAATTTTTGGTTTAATAGCCTTGTTAATCGAATTGTAGATTAATTGTTTCTCTACTAGATTAATTCTAGTTAATCTTAGAATTAGAATAACCATTAGGTAACCAACCTTAGAATTTGTTTAGAACCAGTTTTAGAATTAATTCCCCATTTAGATTTTGTTTCGAAATAGAACTTAACCTTAACTTTAATTGACTTTCAACATAGTTTAGTGATTTAGGCTAATTAGGTTTAGACTCATTAATTGATCTTTTCTTAATCACTCCTTAATTGATTTTTGCTTAATCATTCCTTAATTTTTTTTTTATTAAGTGCACTAATCGTTTTTAGCTTAATTGCCTATTAATTGTTTTTGCCTAAGTGTTTACTAATTGTTTTTGCTTAATCGCACTAATCATTTTTGCTTAATTGTTCACTAATTGTCTTTGGCTTAATTGGCCACTAATTGTCCGTTAATTGTTCATTAGAATTAAAACTTTGAACTAATTTGCATTGACATAGTTGGATTTGATTTTGTTTTAACATTGATTTTACTTTGACTTTAATGCTAACATTGACTAATCTTTAGTAGTTTCATTAGTTAATTTTGTTAATAGTCATTAATATGTTTTACTTAGCTTTGTGGCTAATGGTTGTTTACATTTAGTATTGATTTCATTTACTTCTTATTTGGCAATTTCCATTTGAATATTTTGACTAACTTTTGAGTTTGTTTTGTAGTGATTCTCATTTGACTTAATTGAATAAAGGTAGAAGCTACTGTATACATAGTTGTTGTGCACAAAGTGTGCTGTAGAATGTTGCTATTATGTTTGGTTGCATACACACCTGCCATGTTCTGGAAATAGTAGCTGTTATAGGCTGTTTTTACTTGTTGCTGGTTTTTACAGCTATGCAGGTGCTGGAGCGCTGTTGTTGCTGCTGTTTATGGCTCATGGCCTTGTTTTATTGTTTTTTTGAAGAGCATTTGGTTCCATGTATTTCACGGATCCTCTCCACTTTCTAACACTTTTATTCATTTATGCTAGGTTACTAGAAGTTTGCCGGTTTGCTAATACTTTGCTTACGTTGCTACGAATTGTTATTCGTTCGGTATTACTTCCCTCCTCTTTTACTAATTCTGCATTTTTCCTTTTTATGCCATGAGAAGTGGGATTGGGAGTCTGTGCCACTTGGCCGGCAATGCTGGAAGTCCTCAAAGGAGGCTCTGTTTGTGATTGTTTAATATTGTGCCTAAGACCTCCAAAGAGGCATCCCATTCCCATTTCCCCGAAAAGTCCTCAAATAAGGCATTAGGAGGAATGAGAGTCTGCAATCGACTCCCGCCATTTCTAGTCCCAGGTCGTTCTTAACTCTCATTACATGATTCAAGCTTTGAACATAACTCACTCTTGTTATCGAGTCCGTCAAGTGGAAGATAGGGTTTCGCAACCAACCCCCACGCTTTATCTTTAGCTCGCATTGACCAATGCTGATGCTTATTTGATCTGATTCACATCTTCCCCTTTTTTACTCTGCTCTCCATGGTTCTCGATACCATTGGGTGAGTACCCCTATTTCCCACAGTTAACTTGTTTGCCTCGGTTGATATGACCCCTTGGCTAAAGCTCCCTCTCTCCTTATTTGATTGTTTGACATTGTTGTTGACTAACACCGTTTATTCTTTCGTTTGCTTTCAGTTCATTTGGTGATTGATTTATCCTGTGTTTACTTGTCTGATGACATGATCCCGTAGGATTCCTCGCTCCGCTTAATTTTTGATTAAGTCGGAGGTAGGAGAGACATTAGGATAGCAATCCATGCATGACAACATTAAGTAGATTTCCCCATGATCCTGACCTTAGGAACATCATTGCATGCTAACTTGTAGGACCGAGTTTCCCCCTTAGACTATCTGTGTGACCTTCGTGAGTCTCACCTTTCTCTCGCACCCATGCGATCGAGACTATTTCCTGTTCACCCGTAGTAGCGTGAACTACGGATGCTCTGATTCCCTTTTTTTTCAGATTAAGGATACATAGGCACGAGATGCGATGTCTCGGCGAGCACACTAACAACTAACTTCCCTTTTCTCTCGCACCCGTGCGATCGAGATGAATCCCCGAGCACACTAACAACTAACTTCCTTTTTCTCTTACCCTTTGAGTCTCTCTTTCTCATCTCAAAACAAAAATCGAAAGCATGTAATAAGGGCAACAAGCATTGTACGCCATGAGCCTTAACTACATGGGAAATAGAAGGAGAATGGCTTCCCTTTGCCTTTCTAGAGTGTTAGCATACGTCCTGTTAGGACGATTATGCGACACATTCGTTCCTATGTCATAGACTTTAGTGCAATACTTGTTATGAACACAAAATAATCAAAACACTTCTTCTTAAAAGACAAAAATAAACAATTATCTTCTCATATTCTTTAATCCATTCATAAAGAATGCGTCACTCTCGTTCTACCGTAAACAGGTAAATGCCTAAGACTCCGCACAACGAGCCGCGACACCTAACTACTGGAACGTGAACCTTGGCGTCTTTCGTTAAAAAACACAAATAAAGTAAAGTTATCCCTAGTGAAGGGAACTACGTCGCTCTGATTCTCGCGTGTGAGCGGGATACGTAGGCAGGAGATCGTGCGAGATCTCTCCGAGCACAATTCTTTTACTCTTCCCCAATCCGTAGTCCGAACCACGTTGACTCTGATTCTTCATTGGTTAATGAAGATACGTAGGCATAGGATTGCGACGATCCTTGCGAGTCCTTTTTCTCTTTTCCCCCCGTTTCTCCTTTTCACCTTTTGTTTCCAGTTTCCAGTTAGTAGTTGAGTTTCAGATACCCTATACCCTTTGATCGAAAACAACAAGCGTGGATCCCATCGAGTACGATGGACGCGAGGGGGTGCTAATACCTTCCTCTCGCGTAACCGACTCCCGAACCCAGGCTATGGTTGCGACGACCATTCTTTTCCCTTTGTTGAGGTTTTCTTCGATCGTTTCCTTTCCCTACGCCGGAATAAATAACGTTCGGTGGCAACTCTTCTGTTCCTTTCCGCCGGTTGATTTTCGCAAATGCGACAGCTGGCGACTCTGCTGGGGATAAGTTGACCTTTTGCTGGTCCATCCCTAAGCGAGTCAATCCTAGCGCTTGTTTGTTTTCGATTTTAGGGTGTTCATCTATTTACTTTACTCGCTTTATTTATGGCATTGTTGCATGTTTACTGTTTTATTGCATTTATATGCTTTCCATTTACTGTTGCCATATATTATACTGTGATGGACTGTGCTAGATTTTTCTGTTTGGTGGGCAGGGTGTTCTGAGAGATAAGCCCACTTCCCAGGCTTGAGCATACACATAGGATTTAGAGTGGATAGTCGATCGCTTGCGTGGTGTTATCACGTTAAGTCTTCGCAAGATCCACAGCCAGACGAGGCCCATATAGGTGGTATTTGATACTGCATGTTATGCAGACTATTAGATATCCCTGTATGAGTTGTCGACTCCGGTGACCATTCCCGATGACTCAGTAATGGCACTCCTCCCGAGATGTGATAATGGCAGACCAGAAATGGCAAACCCATTACACATTCTTGATCCGAGGACCCAATGCTGGGAACTTGCTATAGGATATCCTTTTTTAGGGGAATCAGTTGAGGCCTCCTCGATTGATGATGATGCCAAACCAGAAATGGTGAACGTATCATCATTTCTCGACCTGAGAGTCCGTGATATTGAGGATCCTCGCCTTTAGTACCCACATGTGAGAATGGGCGGGTGTTTACAGGTTTGCAGGTAACCTTGACCTTCAACCTACCAGGTATTCTGGTTTTCTTATCAGTGTGGACTTATCAGCCTAGTATTATGGTATTATGATTATTCGAATATTCTGGTATTCCGATTATCCCGGTATTCTTATTATGCCGATATGTTGGCCTTCTGGTATTCTGATTATTCGGATATTCTGGTGTTCCGGTATTATCTCCAGAGCATACCTGTGAACTTATTCAGTCATCAGCACAACACTTATTCAGAATATACGGAAGCTTTGATCCCATGTCTTATTGCATTCATATTATTGCATTGCATTTGCATCTTGCATCATTTTGCATATCCTTCTCCAGACCAGTGAGCTCATCCATCCTTTGCCTCGACCTGCAGTTGGTTTCCCGTTTTCGTATTGGACTTGAATCAACTTTTGGAAGAATCATGAACTCTGAAGAGCAGAATCAGTTTGTGACTAGGGCCGATGTCGATTTGATGAAGCATCAGTTGGACCAACTTATGGAAGCTATGGCCACCATGAGAAGGGGAGAGGCCAATGTTCAAGGAAATGAGAATGTTATTCCACCTCTGGTGAACAATGTTGCTCAAGTTCAGCCTGTGGGAGTCCCTGTTGAAGATCCTGTTATGCAAGAGCATCCCATTATCCGAGGCGGACATTCATCTTCTCTTGATGCCGCTGAGTATCACAGTTTTGCATTCTCTATGCTAGACGTCCAAGGGGTAGTTCCAAAGATGAAGCCTAAGGATCCATGATCTGTTGATGACGAAAGATACCGTGTGTTGGAGGAAAAGCTTAAAGCCCTGGAGATGCGTGATACTCTTGATTTAGATGCTTCGAGCATGTGTCTGGTACCTGGCCTTGTAATGCCCCCAAAGTTTAAGATGCTGAAGTTTGAGCAATACAAAGGGGATAGTTGTCCAAAACTACATTTGGTGATGTTTTGCCGAAGAATGACTTCACATGCCCACAATGACAAGCTCATGATCCATTGTTTCCAAGACAGTCTGAGTGGGGCATCACTGAGTTAGTATATGCAGTTAGAAAGTGGTAGCATCCGATTATGGACAGACCTAGCTAACGCCTTTGTAAAGCAGTACAGTTATAATCTTAACATGGCTCCCAGCCGAATGCATTTGCAAGACTTGTGTCAGGCAGATAACGAATCATTCCAAGAGTATGCTCAGAGATGGAGAGAGTTAGCCGCTCGTGTTCAGCCGTCACTTTCGAATAGAGAATTGGTTGATTTGTTCATGGATACCTTGCAAGGGCCGTACTTGGAAAATATGATTGTCAATGGGGCAGCTAAATTTTCTGATCTGGTGATGGTGGGAGAACGTATCGAGAGCCTGCTCAAGTGTGGAAAGCTCCAAGGCGTCTCGAACTTCCAAGCTAATGAAAAAGAATCAGATGCCAGTTCTCAAGAAGGATCGGAGGAAGAAAATAGTTCCATCCAGGAATCTTCACCGCCTCATTCTCAGCATTCAGACATATCAACTATTCAAAGTCAGCAATCTTCTGAGTCTCCGTATCAAGGACAATATTCTTCTGCAAATCAAGGACCTCCCCAAAATCAACGGTCATATCGATGTCAACCGCGTCAGCATGGCCGACAAAGGCCAAGAAAGCCAGAGAGGTGTTTCACTCAGTTGCCAATGTCATACAGTTAGATGTTGCCTAATTTAATCAGAGGTGGACTTATTGTGCCAAAGGAGATAGGTCCAGTGATTCCTCCGTACCCACCAGGTTTTGATGCCAACGCCCGTTGTGACTACCATGCTGGGGCACAGGGGCATTCAACTGAAGACTGTAAGGTGCTCAGGAGCAAAGTTCAGACACTTTTTAACTCCAATATGTTCTCGTTCACGCCTCAGGGTATTCGAATCAACAATCCTCTTTCATCCAGTCAAATGGGTTCATCAGTCCAGGTTATGGAAGAAGTCACCGAGAGCAGTGGTGCGGATGATTATCAGACTGACTTCGACGAGCAATACTGAAGATGGCTAGCTTATTAGCAAATCAAGCTTGGAAGCCCAGTTCCTCGAAGCTGGCAACCATTTAGATCATGTCATTTCTTTGCATTTGTAATTTCTTTTATGTTAAAATGTACAAACTCATTTGTAAAACTTGTTGTTTTCGATTGATAATGATAATGAAATAAATATGCATGTTTTGATTGAATCCAGTCGTGTTCACTCATACTTTTTATCGATATCATATGCTTGTTTAAGTAGGATCCTAGGGAGGATGACGAAATTGAAAGGCGCAAAACTTCCGATTGTATGCTTTTGAACAAAAACCTTGTTGATGATGTACATGCATTGTTTCAAATTCCTAAACACCGGAGACATAAGGAAGAAAATCCCTTGTAAACCCCGTTGAGCCTAGTAGTAGGAGTTTATTTCTGAAAATGAAAAACCCTCAATCTTAACCTGGGGCAGGGTAGGTGTCAGCTAATTTGACCGTGCGTTCAAATTTCAAAAGGAGTGTTCTGCTCGAGGATCAATTACATCTACGGTTATCCCTCACCAACCGAAGAGTGAGACAGTCGCAACCCTTTACAAGTCAAGACAAACCTGTGTCACACGATTAGTTCAAAAAAAAAGGGAAAAAAAGAAAGCCCGCTAAGTCAAGACTTGAAAACAAGTGACTTAGGCAAAAGTTAGGGCATCCCGCTGGACTTCAAAATCGAAAAATTCAAAAGAATCAGTCCAGGCAAAAATCAGGGAAATCAAAAACATGAAAAGCGAAAAACAAAAGGATTACAAAAGGAAAAATCCTCGATAAAGAACAAGTCGTGTGACCACAGACACCAAGGACAAAATGGGTGACTGTCACTCCGAAAATCGTGCGGGTTCCTTCCATCCTCTTTCCGTTCATTAACCCTTTTGAAAGGTGAGCGTATGTGTCGAGTTAACTGAACGTAGGACTGGAGAACATCAAGGAGAATGGGTGAGTTAAAATAAAACTTTGAGCCTTAAATCCTTTCTTTCTTAAACCGTGAATCAGGCTACGTTACAACCTTCGAAAGACCTAATTGAAGCAGGGTTGTTTCGAAAGCATACTTCGGTTAAAATCGCGTCAGTTCTGACTCCCAAAAGGACTTTCTTACCACTCATGTTGGTATCGATGTGACATTCTAATAAGTGATTCGTTCACTACACGTCATAACATTTTTCCAGTAAACAGACTTGGATTTCAAAACTGTCATATGCATTGCATCAAAATTATCTTTTCAAAACGAATTGTTTTACTTGCGAGTCAGTACTTGACATCAAGAAAGTTTCTACAATGGAAAGGTTTATTAATCTAAGGTGCAAAGTGCCCGAGTACTCCGTTGAGCTGGGGCAAGTCATATCAAATGGGCGACCCATTCCAAGATTTAGTTAATCTGGGGTAATCAATTCGAGATTCAACAAATCTCTCAAAGGTCAGTTAAAGGCACTCCTTCACAGATCAGTCAGACAGGGGCACAAATCATTTCAAGGCTGGGGCAAGTCACCCCAAAAGCACAAAAGGTTATTCTCTCCGGAGGACGGTTAATCAAAAGCCATGGGGCAATATATGTCGAATCTTCACGAGACATCCTGAAGACATGTTCATTTCCAGGTTATGCTGCATCGGGGCACCTCTTTTGGTCATATCACATCTACAGGGTTCACGTTGATAGTTAACACGTGACGTCCCCAGTAGAGTTTCTCTCATCGGCAGAGATGGCTAAAGTTTTATCACTCAGCAGAGCATTATGAAGATTATGAATCATTCTCCCTAGCAAGAATTCAGGGGTTCGCTCTCCCCTAGCCAGCTTGGCGAAGTTTACTGCTCTTCAACAAGAGTTCATATTCATGTACAAAGTGATGGGTTTATGATTCCCTAGTTTACGGTAAAGTAGTTTTTGTCTCCCCAACAGAGTAAGGGTAAGAGGTAGGTCTCCAACAGAGGAGTAAGTTCGATGTTGTCCCCTAGCAGAGTTGATGTCATCAACCATTGTCCCCAAGCATATTTTTGGGTGGTGGTTAGCTTTCCCCAGCAATTCAAAGACTTGTCATTGGCACTTTTCTCCAACAGATTCCTGGGATGTTTCTTCAGCAGAAGTTTGTTATCCATACTTTTCTGCCGAATGAAGGTTTAGTTGGGATCTCGAGCAGTCATGACACTGAAGGCGATTCAGTATGTTATCCCCAGCGGAGGTGGACTCGTCTTTTCAGCATTTATTTTGCTGGAGTGGTCCTGTTGCATATCATAAACACCATGGCATAATCATTACCATGTGTATCATTAGCATAACATTGCATGAAACCGTGTAAAACTGAACAGAAAATATAAAGCCCAACCTTGCTCGGCACCTTCATCCACAACCCACTTTGCTAGCATCTTTCAAAAACTTGAAGCCCTATCTCTATCAGCGTCCCCTTTAAAGAAAAGTCCAATCCCTATTGGCACTTCATTCAAAATCCAATCCCCATTGGTACCCAGAAAGATTTCGCCTTTGAAAAAACAATCACCATCAGGTTTCACCTATCCTTGCCAGCAAAGTTCAATCATACTTGGTGTGTCGGCATTCTACATATAGTGATCATTGCATCCTCGAATCGCGTAGTATTTCCATCTCGTATGGAGCATTACACCATAGAAAATTCAAACATATGCATGTGAAGCATAAGCCAGATTTGGTACCTTGCGCGAAAGCCCGAATCAACTCCCAATCAAGACGGTGACGTATCCCCAGCAGACATTACAATTAACCCCTCGGCTTACCTTTCTTCAGGGTCGTAGGTCATACGTCAATCTTACCCTCGATCAGTCCTTGTCCATCAACCCTTTTATGACGACATTCAAAAAACAAGTTTCCTTTCCGTCATTTCTATGACGATGTGTTTCTTAGGACATGTTTCCTTTTTGTCATCCCCATGACAATGTGTCCCTTCGGTCGGGTGTTCGGGCTGTCTTTCCGTCAATTCTTTGATGATGTGGTCCGTTAGGTATCTTTTCTTCCCGTCAACCCTTTGACGAGGTGTTTCTTGGGTTTCGTCTTCTTTCCGTCAAACCCCTTTGACGATGTGCTTTCTTCGGTTGAGTCTTCTTTTTGTCATCCCTATGACAATGTGTTCCCTTGGTCAGGTATTCTTTCCGTCAAACCCCTTTGACGATGTGATTCCTTTGGTCGAGTCTTCTTTCTGTCATCCCTATGACAATGTGTCTCCTTTGTTCAAATTTTCTGTATGTCATCCCCATGACGATGTGTTTCCTTCAGTTGAGTCTTCTTGCCGTCAAATTACTTTGACGATGTGTCTTTTTGGTCGGGTATGTTGTATTTCCGTCGAATTCCTTTGACAAAGTGTGACTGGGCTCCATTTACATTTTCTCTCCTCGCAGTTAGCAAATTTTGTGGTTTATTTTGTATTCAATCACCTTCTACCTTGAACGTCTGAAAGTCATTGCTATCTGAAGATGGTTGGTTTCTACCTGAGTGAATCGCACACTCAAAGATACAACAGAGTCGCCACCGAACTTTATTTAGTCCCGAAGGACAGGGAAAATATCGATAAAACCCAAGGGGAAGAGAAACGGGAACGGGGGGTCGGTTATGCGAAAGGAAGGTATTAGCACCTAACGCGTCCGTCGTACTCGACGGGAACCATTTCACTTGCTTCTAGGCTTGGATGGGTTATCTATCTAAAGGCTTCTAGCTAAAGGAAAGAGGAGAGAGAGAAAGGGGAAAAAGAAAGAAAAGAAGGAAAGTGCATGTGGAGGAACGAAGTCCTCGTGCCTACGTACCCTCATAGTGCAATGAGGAAGTCAGAGCGTCGTAGTTCAGAGAACTAGAGGACAGAGAAGAAAGGGAGAAGGAAAGAAGGGTGGAAGTGTGCTCGCTAAGACATTACGTCTCGTGCCTCTGTATCATACATTCAAAAGAATGCAGAATTAGAGCTTCCGTAGTTCGGGGAACTGAACGGAAAAGGAAAACGGGAAAGAAACAAGGAGACAATAGAAGTGGCGTCAAAACCAAAAGCAAGAGTGAAAGAAAAACTCTACTGGGAAAGACCCCGCAGTAAGAGCGTTTGCACAAAAGAATAGGAAAAGAATAATGGTGTCAGAACCAAGAATAAAAGAAACTCTGATGGGGATAGCAAAGAGAATTGGTGTCGAAACCAAGAAAGTAAGAGTAATGGGAATAGGAAAGACTCCTCTGGGGATCCAAAAAAAGGGATGGTGTCATAACCAAGAGAAAAAGGAGACTCGGTATATTAACTGGCTGGCAGTGGTTAACCGAAGAAAAGGGAATAGAACCCTGGCGTGGAAAAGAAGCTAGTGTCAACAGACAGACTGTGATAAACCAAGAGAGAGAGTGCTGAACTGAGAGAAGGTGTTTGACTCTGAAGGGGCCTCGGTATATTAACTGGTAAACAGTGATCAACCGAGGAAAGAAAGGACTGCAACTCTGTGGGGGTAGAGAAGCATTGGTTTTAGCAGAGAAAACTGCGATTAACCAGAAAAGCGGGTATAGGACCGAATAAAGATCATAACCCAAAGGATAGGTATAGGATCGAGCAAAGGTCGTGACCCAAAGGGGTTCGGTAAACCGACTGAACAAACAGTGCTCAACCGAAGAAAGGGTATTTGAACCAAAGAAAGGTTACTAACTCAAGGGTGCAAGTATTCAAACCAAGAGGAGGTTGCCAACTGCGGGGGATTCGGTGTTTACAGACGGACTGTGACCAACCGAAGAGAAAAGCGAGTGATTAACCAAGAGAAGGTGATTAACTCGAAAGGGTTCAGTATTTTAACAGACAGACTGTGGTTAACTGAAGAAAAGGGTGATTAACCAAGAAGAGGTGATTAACCCAAGAAGGACTCAGTGTTTTAACAGACGGGCTGTGATTAACTGAAGAAAAGGGTGATTAACCAAGAATAGGTGATTAACCCAAGAAAGGAGAAGAACCAAGAGAAGGTTGCGAACTCCTGGGGAAAATGGTCGTGACAGGAAAACTGTGTTGGACCAAAGAGAGAGAATTGAAACTCTTCAGGGGAATCAAAAAGCAATGATTGATTACAAGAAGAAAGGAGTGGTGGAACAAAGAGAGATTGCTAGCGCAAGAATAATGATCTCAACCAAGAAGGATGGTGATTGATCAAAAGGAGAGATTGAAAGAGATAGGAATGATCGAGGATCGAAAGGGATCATAAAGAGAGAAGAGTGATCAAGGATCAACTCGACTAGGGAAAGAAAACACATTACTGCCTGGAGATAGAGATGACTAATCCAAGCACAGGGTCATTTGTCCCCTACCTGAAGTAGTCAGAATGAGAGTAGGAATTCTCCATTCTCATCCCTTCCTTAACACACACAGGGTGTAATGCGGAAGTTGAACCGGACGGCCCAACAGCTCCAAGTTGTACAGTGCTCCTGCATAGAAAAACGGACAGCATAACGACGTCAATTTGTACAGTGCTCCGATGCAAGGCGCAGCACGAAACTCCAACTCTACGGGGGGGAGGGGATGAGAGAGAAAGCTCTAAAGGAGGCCTAAAGAGAGGAAAAGGGAAGATCGATTAATCGAAACAAAGTTTTGATCAATTAATCAAGGGAGAACCATGCTAACAACTTTCCAAAGAGGATGAAAAGTCATTAAAGCAAAAAGGAGTGAATTATTGATCATACAAGATTAAGTTTATCCATGAAGAATAAACTTAATGCAAATCTGAAATGGAAGGTGCAAAACAGTGCCAAATGATCATCAAAATGCCACACAAAATCATGCATCATGTGAACAAAGATAGTGCAAGAATTACTATGTTCATACAATGCTAAGAACATGAAACAACTGAATAATCGAAAATGTGCATCGAAAGTTCATGAACATGCTTCAACCAAAAGTGAAATGACATTAAAAACATCCATAAAATCAAGCATGATAATCAATGGAAGTTAAAATGAAGAAAGCATGGCAAACCCACTTGAAAATGCAAGAAAATGGTCTTCTGGTTCAGTGTTAATCGATTAACACAATTGCACTGTAAAGTGTTAATCGATTAACACGTGAAAAAATGCAAAAAAAACACTGGTTAATCGATTAACACAATTGCACTGCAATGTGTTAATCGATTAACACTGTACAGGGAGCAGAAAATCAGTTTTGAAAAGTGCTTTTAGCCAACTTTTTGATTGTGCAATCACTCCAATGCTAGGGCAAACAATTATGCACGAAAAATCAAGTTTAGAAACAGCAAATGATCAACAATAGAATCAATTAAACAATCAAGATCATGGATCAAGCAAAAGTATAATCAATTCACATGCCAGAATATCAAAATTACATCGCAAACGATACGAAAACGATCGAAATAATAAAATGAATGAAATCCACCAACCTACAAGGCTGAGATGTGCCTTGGTAAATGTTGCAATGTGATCTTGGTGCAGAAGATTAAAGAAAACCAGAGGATCCTTGAATTGTAGACGAAACGCGTCGGAACCGATCAAAACGCGAAAATGCACCGAAATCGAACTTGCACCAAAATAAATGGTGTGAAACCCTTGGATTGAAGTAGAATGAGATGTAATTCCAGAAATCCAACCAAAGAATGCCAAATGATGAAGGTTAAGCTCAAGAATTAATCACTTTCAGTGTGAAAAGTGATTATCCTTTAAGAATAAGAGCTTTTGGTGAGGTTTGATGGAGAAGAATTGAGATAAAGATGAAGAATGAGTAGAGAAATCAGAGAAAAAGTGAGAGAACTGAGAGTGAAATGTGAGAAGTTTGGTGAAAAAATGGTAGAGAATTGTTGAGGTCTTGAAAAGTGAGTGAAGGTGTGTTTATATAGGCTTTAGGTTTGGAATATGAGATGGTTTGGAATTTGGTTTGGAATTAGCTTTGGGTTTGGAGCTAGGTTAGGAGTTAGTTGGACTTGGCTCACCGAGTCAAGGCGGTTAACTCGGTTAGTTAGAACCAACTCGGTAACCATCCCAAGGTGAATTCCAACATCCAAAGATCCACATTACTTGGAGAACAAGGAACATGGTGCACTTGATTTGAAGTGAAGTATCATAGCAAATGCACTTGGAATGAATTGAGTAGCTTGGAAATGTTAACAGGTGTCTAGAATATTCCATATGCTGTTAGAATCTAAGACCAAAATGTGTGCAAAGGTGCTGTCATGAAAAAGCAGCAAATTGTGCCTACTTTTCCTGTGTTAATCGATTAACACAATTGTACTGCAAATGGTTAATCGATTAACCAGGCCAAAATATGCCCAATTTGCCTAAAAAAGGTGTTGTGGTCCCGATTTCGATTTTCCACCTCTTGTATTGCTGAATAGGTATGGAAACCTTCATTTTGTGCTTGTTTTGACGATGTGATGACCTTGTGAGGATATAATTAATCGGGTTTGGAAAACCTGAATATCCTGCAATCAAAACACCAGAGGAAAAGTGCAAATGCGTATGCCAGTGATGCGCATGCTTATGCTTATGCAAAAGGCAAAAGAGGGAGGTCAAATTCGGGTTATGACAGCTGCCCCTATTTAATCCTCTTGGACCTGAATGTACGAATCGCGCCAGCTTTTTGATGATTCAAGGTAAAAGGGGATTAAATAAAAGAGTAGCTTGAGAATTTGGCCGACGGTGACAAAAGAAGAGTTGAAAGTGTTTGAATAGATAAGTGCAAAGATTGCTGAAAATCTGCTGGGAGATAAGTCAGGCAAAAAAGAGAGGGATTATGATTGATGCATATGCTATGTATGCATTTCTACATGATGCTTGATATCATGCAATGCAAAGGCTCAAGATGAGGCACATTGTGAAGTGATTAGGTAGAAATCGTAGCAAAACGACTTCGACACCCTCTGTCGAGGAGAAGACCTACAGATAAAGATAAACTCTGCTGGAGAAGAGAGTTCACAAAGGACGATGATTCCACCGGGGAAAGAAACTGAGAACATCTAAGGTTTCTAAATCACCATGGCTGTCTCTGTTGGGGATGAAAGAATCAAATCAATCCTTTCTACCAAGACTGGCTCTGCGTGGGGAAAAGAGATTCCCGAATCATGTTGACTCAGTTGAGGAGAAACCACTACTGCTGGTAAGAGATAGTTCCTAATCATAAGAGATGATGCACAACCCTTGCTGGGGAAAAGAGGACAAAGCGTCTTTGCTGGGGGACACCTTGGCAAACTGCTGGGGAGAATGATGACTCTGCTGAGGAACTGCTGAGGAAACAACTTCTTCGTAGAATCCTAACATTGTCGGCCAGATGTTAGTCTTACCAATGGATATTACCGATCATCCTGCAGGAGTTACCAGTGACACATGCAATGCATAATGCTTTCTGTCATACCCCAAATTTTTCCTACCTGTGATTAGTTTTCATCTATACATCCATCCACTAACTAATATTCAAAAATTCAAAAAAATATGTTGTTCCTGCTCAAGGTTTTGCTTGGGCGAGTCGGGCTTCAGGCTAGTTTGTCAGGTCTAGTATATATGTAGTGTGAACTGAAGTACAATGGTCGTGATTTAATCTGTCAGTCGGAGAAAGGTTTGTTGCAAGATCAAGGCCAGGGTTTGTAGCAGTTCAGACGGTGTATGCTCCAATTAGGGTCGGTGTGTCAAGTTAAGATGGTTGTGCATGGATCAAGTTATCAGGGTGTGTGTAAGGTAGAGATCATCATCAATTAGAGTTTTGTGTCGTGCATTGAGGTTCAAGACATATTCTTTAAGGGCATTTCATTCTCAAGATTGATTCTTCTTTTCGGTTATATCAAGAATTGATTCAAGGCTTTAATTTCAAGTGTTGTGCAAATCCAGTTCTGTTACCCTTTTTTCTGATTCATTTCCATATTCATTTAAAAAAAATAACTCATTTTATAATTCATCCTTATCCATATATCCATTTTAAATTCTTCTTCTAAATATCCATTTCAAAAAGTCCATTTTATAGATCCATTTTATTTAGCCATTTCTATTAGATCCATTCAATGTCATTTTTTTAATTACCTCTCATTATCCATATTGTTTTTCCATAACTCAAAAAAATCCTTCAAAATCCAAAAGCCAATAAAGCCCATTTGCAAATTATAAACCCATGATACATTTTCATTCACAATAATTGTATAAAGAAAAGTTTTTAAAAAAAGAAAAAAGAGCTACAAGACAAATACATGGCCCACTTCAAGATTTCACATGAATATCAGCTACATTAGCCAAGTTTCTAAACCCATCCAAGTCGTGAGGCATGCTACCACACCATTCCAAATTACAAAGCTCTGTGCACCTGCTATACTTGCACAACCACCACAATGGCTTACACACCAAGCCAAAACCTACAAAAATGCATCCTGCAGACCGTACTTCTACTGCTACCATTGCTACACAAAATAATACCTCTTCTGCAGCAAGCCATATACCACTCTTCACGCATTAAAAACACAGGAACGAAAAATTACACAAGTTGCTACAAGTGAAAACAAAACCGTACCAAATTCGCCAGACCACCAACACCACATACAAAAGCCTAAATCGTAATGCATCATAACCCAAACTCTGTAGCTTCAAAATGCAACTCGCAAGCCTTTATACAAGCCACGCTGCCACGCTCCAAAACCAACAACAACGACACTTCAACACCTCTGCGAACCGTACACCAAGCAGCAACCCATCTGCAAAACAAGACAAGGGGAACGTGACAAAAAATCCAGCAAATACAACAAGGTCCTATTTCACTAGAATGGCAAAACACTCACCAAATCACTTTGATTCCTCTGCTCCATTCCAGATTCATCAATACCATCAGACTAAACCCTAATTTTACATTACATAAATGGGACTCATCAGTTCAGAAAGGGGGAGAGAAAAAAATGAGCCACAAGAGAGCAACAATATCATTGAGAAAGAAATTCTCTGCAAAGACTGACTTTCACCTTGAGTCCACTGCTACACGTCAAATCCATCAATGCTTCTTCAAGACAATATTGCTATACACAAAAACCCATCAAAGAACACCTCTTCACCCACCTTCAAATTTCTTCAACCGAATAACACATCTCCACTCAACCACAACAACCCCAAATCACCTCAACAACTACTTCAACCCCAATCCAAAATCAGAACAGAAAAACCAAAGAAGAGGTGAAGAGATTGAACCGAAACCTGCTTCTTGATTTTCGGTTTTGAAACAATCTTCAGAACCTTTTCTTCTTTTTTCGGACCTCGCAAACTCTCCCTATAACAATAACAGAACCACCTTAAACCCCATCGCCACCTCCACACTCACGACCACAGCAACAAAGTAGCATACAAAGAAATCAAAGGAGTAGAGGAAGAACATAAAGAAAAGAGGAAACAGACGCACCTGGAAATCACTTCCAAAGTTTTGTTTGAGAAAGGTCTTTAAGAGGTCCTTTAAATTCCGTTTTGCCTTGATTTAAACTTTTCTTGCTTGTTTTGTTCGTTATTATTTTCGTCTGAATGTTTTGTCTGTTTGTTTCTGTTGAAGCTTAAGGCCTAGGGTTTAGATTAGGAACACGACCGATTTGGCTAGTTGAGGAGGAATTAGGGAAAAATAAGGTCAGATTCGAGTTGAGGATTAAAAATAAAAGGGGGTCGGAATCTTGAGTTTTACGTTTGGTGATGGACTGCTGGAGAAGACGGTGGCGCCACCGTCGGCCTTCTCCGGCGAAATAGGTTGCAGAGGTATGGAGTGAGAAAGATAGAAACGAGAAAAGGAGATGAGTGAAGAGAGAGATTCTGAGGGTATTTGTCTATTTGAATAAGATTCACCGTTTTTTTTTTTTGTTTTTATGCATAAATGGGTTTGATGTGGTGTCCGTCTCCCGCAGGTGACATGTGTCACCGGTTATTAGTTCATTCCCTGATCCCATGCGCTTCTCTCTATGCTCCCCCACTGTGTGATATTGCATCTTAACCATTGATGGGGTCAATTGGTTGACCCCTCTTTTGATCAACGCCTTGGATTTCTCTAAGTTTTATTAAGGCCCAGGGTAGACCTCCCCCAGCGCGTGGGCCTGGGGAAAACTTTTTGTTCGCACCTCCTTTGTTGTTACTGAGTCCTGGCCAACATTTCTTTTGTTTTAGTTTTTGTTGTGTTCTTTTTGTTTTATTGTTAACATATTAAAAAAATCTAAAAAACAATTAATTAGTTAATTTAGAGATTTCCCCTCCTTAGATTAACCTTAGAATTAGGTTACTATTTGTGCTAACATGCTTGATTATGCCTTCCCCCATTTTATTTAGGATCTTTATGTGAGGTGTATAATTTTCTCTTGTGGATTTATTTCATGCCTTGATTATGTTTATGTTATTCATATTATGCTAGTCCAAACAAAAAATTCTTTTCAAACTAATATCTTGACTTAATGTCAAGCCCTTTTAATACCTTGTAAGTCGATCATTTTCACGATCGCAATCGACCTCACAATGCCTCCTCTTGGGCTTTATACAACGATAATTGCTGCACATTTCACTTTGGTTTGTATGCGTGTATGTGATTGGCTTATTTTAATCATGGCTCGATTATTCCCACTTGATTAATTACACCCCTCTCCCATAAGATTAAAATCAACCCCCTTTTATAACAACAAATAAGCTTGATCCAACGTCAAGTATTTTCCAAATCAAATTCAATTAATTTCCAACTTTTACTTGATCCACATATCAAGTCCCTTCACTTAATTTGTAAGTCGAGCGCTTTTGCCTGACAATCGACCTTACCTTGAACCATTAGGACCTCCTTTCTATTAGTCCCCAACCATTTCACACGCAAATTCAAACCTCGATCAACATCGAGCATTTTTCAAATCAAATTAATACATTTAATCATACTTAAACACTTTTCTTAAAAGGAGAAAAGGGAGTAGAATGGAATCTTCGATTCTTCTCCTCAATTATTTGGGCCCGAGGAATCTTTCTTAAGTTCAAGCAATTGTCTTCTTTAAAAGACTCATAACGCGATTACATATCAAACCCTTTTTACAATAAATCAAATCAAATCTTCTTTTCCTAAACACTTGGATGAAAAAGAGAGAGAGTCAGTTCTTCGACTAGCTTTCCCGATTACTTGGGCCCGAGGAATCTTTCTTAATTTCAAGTAATTGTCATCTATCTAACATACTCTAACCATATTAAAACTCTTTCATAATTAAGGATGAAAAAGAGAGAGAGCCGGTTCTTCAACTCACTTTCCCGATTACTTGGGCCTGAGGAATCTTTCTTAAGTTCAAGTAATCGTCACCCAATCAAAATACAAACACATTAATCCAACTCCTCGCCGTCGTGCGATTAAAACCATTTTCCAAAAGAACAATGTTTAGCCCCCCTAAACACTTGTTCACTTAAAAAACACCAACTAAACAACCGTAGTCCCACGAACTACGAATGCTCTGACTTTCCCATTGCACGAAGGAATACGTAGGCACAAGGATTCTAATGCTTGCTGAGCACACTAATAAAAAGAAACCACCCATTTTCCCCTTAAAAAACAATATCTACCTTAGAATAAAACAAACAAACCAAGTTAACCTTCCTCACGAATCGAATCAAGAGGTTCCCGTTGAGTACAACGGACGTAGAGGGTGCTAATACCTTCCCTCTTGCGTAACCGACTCCCGAACCCGAATTTGGTTGCGATGACCATGTTCTTATCTCCCTTTAAAGGTTTTATCGATATTTTCCTATTCCTTCCTTGGAATGAATAAAGTTCGGTGGCGACTCTGTTTCGAACAGTTTTTTCCGCGTCCATCGCGAGGATCGTATTTTTCGAGGTACGACAGATGGCGACTCTGCTGGGGAAATGCATTGCCCTGTGCTAGAGAGAGTCAAGCCTAACTTGACTCGATTCGTGAGTGTTAGATCCGCTTGTTTGTTTATATTCTCTTGCTTGTTTGCTTGCTTGTTTGATTATCTATTATCTACTTGCTTGCTTATTATTATTATATCCTATTATTATCTCTTATGACATTGTGGGGGTCCTCTGATCGTTGGTGCTTTGTGAGACGGATCTACACCCGAGTCGAGAAAAACCCTAGGATTAGGATGGTGGTTGTGTAGTATAGGCTTGTGTGGTCTCTTCAGCGTGAGTTGAAGCGAAAACCCTGCTTGGAGTAGACTCCCTTGGAGATATTATTGTTGTGGTGAATCTTTGCCATGGCGGTAATATTTTCGAGGTGGGTCGTTGATCCCAAGGACCATTAACCCATTCACCCATGGTGGTTGGTAGTGTTAACTCTTTGTGAGTTGATGCGAACGCCCCAATCAGATGAGATCCCTCGAACGTATTACTTCCTGACAGTAATATTTTTGACCTCGATCTAGGATTCTGAGAACCCTACTTAGAACCCGTATGTCGATGATTGTGTAGTGGACACCTCCGAGGAATCTTTCTCGTGGGGAAGAAACGAAGACCTCACCTAGACGAGATTATTTCAAGAATATTATAGTCGGTCAAATCTTTGCTGTGGCTATAATGCTTTTGAAATATATCTGTAACTCTAGGCACCTACCCGTTTAGAACCTACCTGTGGGGGGGTCTTGTAATTAGAGTTACCCTGTGTCTAACTCCTTCCTCAGAATCAGATGTTGTTTTGATCCTAGAACCCTGCATTGCATACTCATGACATTAGCGTATCATTTTCCAACAAACTCATCCGATCCTCTGTCCATTTGCTGCCAGCTGATTCCCCGACGCTCATATTGAACCTGTGGTAATCGCAAAACATTTAAAGTAACTTCAAGCGGAGATAAGAGGAGCATAGACAATTTGAAAGTTGTGATGGCTACGCCAGAGGATAGCTTTCAACATGTTGGGATGAGGGATTTTGACCCCCCTTCAGGTTTTGCTGTATCGACTAACCCATTGTATGATTGTCTACCTGGTGATCATCCTCCACGAGCGAACATCCCTGCCCAGTCTCAGATGATGTCGCTGACTGATTCCATGGAGAAAAGGTTTTGTACCCTCGAAGAGAAAGTTCAAGCTATGAAAGTGCGCGATACTTCTGGGCTCGATGCTGTTGATATGTGCCTAGTGCCAGACTTGGTAATTCCTCCAAAATTCAAAGTACCCAACTTCGAGAAGTACGCTGGTCTCAATTTCCCGAAGCGTCATTTGGTGATGTTCTGTCGAAAGATGACTTCTCATGTCCGCGACGACAAGTTGATGATTTACTGTTTTCAAGACAATTTAAGTGGTGCATCTTTGAATTGGTACATGGATTTAGAAAGAAGTTGTATCCAATCATGGAAAGACTTGTCCAATGCTTTCCTAAAGCAACATGAGTACAATTTGGACATGGCTCTCAGTCGCACGCAGTTGCAAAGCCTATCTCAGAAGAGCAGTGAATCCATTAAGGATTATGCACAGCGGTGGAGAGAGTTGGCAGCTAGGGTACAACCATCACTCTTGGATAAAGAATTGATTGACATGTTCTTGGACAGTCTGCATGCCACCTATCTTGAAAGAATGACTGACAGTTCATTTTCAAGCTTCTCTGACCTTATAATAGTAGGAGAACGCATCGAGAGTTACCTTAAAGCTAAACAAGTCCAAGACGTCGCGAGTAATCAAGCTGGTGAGACTGAATCCTTTAGCAATCCCCAAGAGGAAGAGGATAATGAAATTGATGCAGTCCTAGCGAATGTCGAGTATTCTCAGGGTACACCAGCAAGACTTTATGGCCCTTCAGCTTCTCGGCAGTTATCATTGTCAGCGCCATATCATCCTTATGGGCAACCTGTCAATCCTAGGGCGTCATACCAGAAACCCATGATTTCTCCTCGTGCAAATAAACGAGCCCCTGGTCGAGGATATCAGAATCATCATCAGAATCAGCATAGGCCTCGAAACAACTTGGAATGAAGGACTGCTCCTATTCACCTAGTTCCTATGTCGTACAGTCAACTTTTGTCGCATCTGGTCCGAAACTCACTGGTAGAGCCCAAAGCTATCAAGCCATTGCCAAAACCATACCCGCCTGGATACGACCCCAATGCATATTGTGGATATCATGCTGGATCAATGGGGCATTCGACTGAAGATTGCAAAGCTTTTCAAGCCAAGGTGCAATAGTTGATTGACAAAAAGTACATATTATTTCTAGAAGGAAACTTGGTTGTGCACGCCAGCTTCTCGCCCAAATGAGTTCCAAGACTTCAAGAGGCATCCCCTAAAGCCAGTGGTTCAGACAGGAAGACTTCCACAGATACTGGCAACCATTGGACATTTATCATTTGCATTTGTAATTTCGTTATGTTAAATGCTACTTGTTTTTTAATATTGTTGTTTTGAATGGTAATATTAATGATGTGATCATGCATTTTCTGAATTAATCATGTCGCATTCGGTCATTTTTCTTTACTTATAACAAAATAAATAAATAAAAAAACAACAAAATTCTTCCATATACTTCTTGTCCACTCTCTTTATCAAACTTTTGTTTAGCAAAGATTAGAGGGATGATGATGAAAGCGAAATACCCATAATTGAAAACTGTATGCTTTTGGATAGAATCTCGTCGATGATGTACAAGAATTGCTTCAATCCCCAAACACTGGAGAGACAAGGAGATAATCCCTAGTTAACCACTTCGAGCCAAGAAGTAGCAGTTTCCTTCGGATATTCAAACCCTTTCACTCAACCTGGGGCAGGGTAGTGTTCAGTTAACCTGATTACGCACTCAGTTCACAAAAGCAAAATCCAAAAACATGATGGTTGTTCATCAATTACCCATGACTTGGCAGTCACAATCCTCTGACACGAAAAAAAAACAAAGGGCTGCTAAGTCGAGCACCTCAAAGGAGACTTAGGCAAAAATCAAGGTAACCCTGATGGACTCGAAAAGCAAAATCAGTCCATGCAAAAGATAGGGATAAAAAAAAACAGCAAACAAAATAGGTCCTCGAATCCTCAACAAAAAATACAGTAGGACTCAGTGGCCACCTTATCAAAATCAAAGGGTCACTAACACCCATCAAAACAAAATAATGTGACTGCCATTTTAAGGAAATCTTGAATCCTCATCTTCGCTCTTACACTGTCGAACTCTCTTTAAAGATGAGTGTGTGTCAATTTAACTGAACGTATGACTGGAGATCATCACGAAGAAAGGGTGGGTACAAAACAGATTTTGAGCCTTATATCCTTTGTTTCTATAAACCGTGAACCAGACCACGTTACAACCCTCAAAAGACCTAATTGAGGCGGGGTTTATTCTGAAAGCATACTACAGCAAGGTTGCGTAAACGGACTCCTACAAATTTGCTAATCACTTGTTTTGGTGTCATATTCTTGCTATACACACACTATCACATCATTCTGATATTGATTAATTTTCAAAACTTGCATGAACATCGCATTAAAATTACCATTTGTGAATGAACAATTTTGACTGCAAGTCAGTGCTTGGCATCAAGGAAATTCCAACAAGAAGCAATCAAAGGGGGCTGGGTCATTCAACAAAGTTGATTTGAACTAACAAAGCCTCATAACCCTATGGAACAGGGGCATTGATATCCAATGATTATGGAGTTAGTCAGTTTAAAGTAAGTCCCCGAAGCATTAGTTGATTATGGGGCAAATCATTCAGGAATCAGGTTAAACATGGTGAATCATCTCAAGACTCTACCAACCAGGGGCAGGCCACCCAGAGGTTCTTTTGATTAAAAGAAACCCCTCCAATGTTCAATCAGCACAAGTTAAGTCGCTTCAACACTCATTCTGGGGCAAACTACCTCAGGGGTACTTTGAAGCTAAATACTTCAAGAGTCATTCAATAAAGGAAGAATCCTTTCATGACTTGGAATTCTGGGGCAAGCCATCACGAGTTCATCTCATGGTACGTCTGCTTCTGAATTTTCCGCTCAAAGACCAATCCTTTCATGACTTAAAGTGCTAAGGCAAACCATCTCGAGTTCATCTCATGGTACATCCGCTTCCAACTTCCTTTCAAGGACAAATCCTTTCACGACTTGGAATTCTGGGGAAAGCCATCTCGAGATTATCTTATGGTACATTTGTTTCCAATTTCTTGTCAAGGAGAAATTCTTGATAGACCCAGACTGGGGAAGGATGAGCCACACAGGGGCAAATTTCTCTGTTGCTTTCAATCTGCTCAAGCAAACAGCGTCAAGTGACCTTTGAGTTCAAGATGAGTGTCGGAGAATCATGCTATCACCCCACAAAAATAAACTTTAGCCTAACCTTCCAACAAGATTTGACATCTCAAAGCCTGGTATCGCAAGACTTGACACCAAAGTCCAACTTAGCTTAGCAATCCAAAGTCCAACTTAGCTTGGCAATCCAAAGTTCAACTTAGCTTGGCAATCCAAAGTCCAACTTAGCTTGGCAACTAAAGTCCAACTTAGCTTGGCAAACCAATTCAAGGTCCAGTTCTCGTCTGTCAAATCTTTTAAGGTCCAGTTCTCGTCTGGCAAATTATTTTAAGGTCCAGTTCTCGTCTGGCAAATTATTTTAAGGCCCAGTTCTCGTCTGGCAAATCTTTCCAAGGCCCAGTTCTCGTCTGGCAAACCAATTCAAGGTCCAGTTCCCGTCTGGCAAACCATTAAGGTCCAGTTCCCGTCTGGTAAACCATTAAGGTCCAGTTCTCGTATGGCAAATCTTTTTCTCACCAATTCTCGTTTGGCAGGCTATCCAAAAGTCAGTTCTTGTCTGACAAACAAAAGCTTAAACACCAGTTCTCGTCTGGTAATCTATCCTCCAATCCAGTTTTAGTCTGGAAGTTTGACCCAAAGTCCAATCCTTATTTGGCAACTACTCAAAAGTCCACACTCTTTGGCACCTTTAAATCTACCCTTTAAAGTCCAGTCTTCATTGGCAACCATTAAAAGTCCAATTTATTGGCAAACACCAAAATAACCAAAGTCCAATTTCACTTGGCAATTACCAAATCCAATCCCTGGTAATACCCTCGACAAGGAACTTATCCCCAGTGCACCCGATCATTTGCATTGTCATATGCATGACATCCAAGCATAACATCATAATCATATCGATCATTAGTATAATAGTCTTATGCATTCATACGTGCATTAGATTCCCGAGCAGTTGCATCTTAGTGTGCCTTTTCGTGCATCATGCAATGCATGGCATATCCATCCCCAACAGCATATCATAACAGGATCCAGATCAATTCACAAGTATCTCGGCCAGTCCTCCATCAAAGTCGGCAGTATTCCTCTAAAAAGAGTTGATACCCCGCACGTGCTCATGGAATCCTATTCCCCAGCAAGTCATTCTTCAGCCAGGCAGTTGATATTGACAATTCCCAGTAGCTGTTGCTATTCTTACTCCCCAAGCAGAGGATACCCTAGAAAGTTTCTTGTGAGCTTTCCCCTGCAGAGCCAGCACATTTACTCCAACAGGAATCTTGCTCAACTATTCCTCAGCAAATTTACCGTAGAGATACTGCCTTGGTATCATCGAGGATTGACGACCCAGAGAATCGTCTGCCCACAGAGATACTGCTTTGGTATCATCGAGGAACCTTAATGGATAAGGGACTGCTTCGACGACCCAGAGAATCGTCTGCCTTCAGAGATACTGCTTTGGTATCATCGAGGAACCTTAACGGATAAGGGACTGCTTCGACAACCTAGAGAATCATATGCTTTTTTTTCAAAGATACAACTTTGGTATCATTGGAGAACCTTATTGGATAAGGGACTGCTTCGACCACACAAAGGATCTCAAGTTTTTTTGGTTCAGGTTGAAATCCACTATCTCCTTCTGTCAACTCTTACTCCATGGCACTTTACCTTTTTTCGGACAAATTTTGGGGTCTTCTTGTATCTAATTGACTTCTACCCTTAAAATAAACGCTATACAGCATTTCATTCTCTAGGTTCAAGCCAATTAGATAGGGGCATCTGTCATACCCCAAATTTGTCCTACCTGTGATTAGTTTTCATCTATACATCCATCCACTAACTAATATTCAAAAATTCAAAAAAATATGTTGTTCCTGCTCAAGGTTTTGCTTGGGCGGGTCGGGCTTCAGGCTAGTTTGTCAGGTCTGGTATATATGTAGTGTGAACTGAAGTACAATGGTTGTTGATTTAATCTGTCAGTCGGAGAAAGGTTTGTTGCAAGATCAAGGCCAGGGTTTGTAGCAGTTCAGACGGTGTACGCTCCAATTAGGGTCGGTGTGTCAAGTAAAGATGGTTGTGCACGGATCAAGTTATTAGGGCGTGTGTAAGGTAGAGATCATCATCAATTAGAGTTTTGTGTTGTGCATTGAGGTTCAAGACATATTCATTAAGGGCATTTCATTCTCAAGATTGATTCTTCTTTTCGGTTTTATCAAGAATTGATTCAAGGCTTTAATTTCAAGTGTTGTGCAAATCCAGTTCCGTTACCCTTTTTTCTGATTCATTTCCATATTCATTTTAAAAAAAACTCATTTTATAATTCATCATTATCCATATATCCATTTTAAATTCTTCTTCTAAATATCCATTTCAAAAAGTCCATTTTCTAGACCCATTTTATTTAGACATTTCTATTAGATCCATTAAATGTCATTTTTTTAATTACCTCTCATTATCCATATTGTTTTTCCATAACTCAAAAAAATCCTTCAAAATCCAAAAGCCAATAAAGCCCATTTGCAAATTATAAACCCATGATACATTTTCATTCACAATAATTGTATAAAGAAAAGTTTTTTAAAAAAGAAGAAAGAGCTACACGACAGATACATGGCCCACTTCAAGATTTCACATGAATATCAGCTACATTAGCCAAGTTACTAAACCCATCCAAGTCGTGAGGCATGCTACCACACCATTCCAAATTACAAAGCTCTGTGCACCTGCTATACTTGCACAACCACCACAATGGCTTACACACCAAGTCAAAACCTACAAAACTGCATCCTGCAGACCGTACTTCTACTGCTACCATTGCTACACAAAATAGTACCTCTTCTGCAGTAAGCCATATACCACTCTTCACGCATCAAAAACACAGGAACGAAAAATTACACAAGTTGCTACAAGTGAAAACAAAACCGTACCAAATTCGCCAGACCACCAACACCACATACAAAAGCCTAAATCGTAATGCATCATAACCCAAACTCTGTAGCTTCAAAATACAACTCGCAAGCCTTTATACAAGCCACGCTGCCACTCTCCAAAACCAACAACAACGACACTTCAACACCTCTGCGAACCGTACACCAAGCAGCAACCCATCTGCAAAACAAGACAAGGGGAACGTGACAAAAAATCCAGCAAATACAACAAGGTCCTATTTCACTAGAATGGCAAAACACTCACCAAATCACTTTGATTCCTCTGCTCCATTCCAGATTCATCAATACCATCAAACTAAACCCTAATTCTACATTACATAAATGGGACTCATCAGTTCAGAAAGGGGGAGAGAAAAAATGAGCCATAAGAGAGCAACAATATCATTGAGAAAGAAATTCTCTGCAAAGACTCACTTTCACCTTGAGTCCACTGGTACACGTCAAATCCATCAATGCTTCTTCAAGACAATATTGCTATACACAAAAACCCATCAAAGAACACCTCTTCACCCACCTTCAAATTTCTTTAACCAAATAACACATCTCCACTCAACCACAACAACCCCAAATCACCTCAACAACTACTTCAACCCCAATCCAAAATCAGAACAGAAAAACCAAAGAAGAGAAGAAGAGATTGAACCGAAACCTGCTTCTTGATTTTCGGTTTTGAAACAATCTTCAGAACCTTTCCTTCTTTTTTTGGACCTCGCAAACTCTCCCTATAACAATAACAGAACCACCTTAAACCCCATCGCCACCTCCACACTCACGACCACAGCAACAATGTAGCATACAAAGAAATCAAAGGAGTAGAGGAAGAACATAAATAAAAGAGGAAACGGACGCACCTGGAAATCACTTCCAAAGTTTTGTTTGAGAAAGGTCTTTAAGAGGTCCTTTAAATTCCGTTTTTCCTTGATTTAAACTTTTCTTGCTTGTTTTGTTCGTTATTATTTTCGTCTGAATGTTTTGTCTGTTTGTTTCTGTTGAAGCTTGAGGCCTAGGGTTTAGATTAGGAACACGACCGATTTGGCTAGTTGAGGAGGAATTAGGGAAAAATAAGGTCAGATTCGAGTTGAGGATTAAAAATAAAAGGGGGTCGGAATCTTGAGTTTTACGTTTGGTGGTGGACTGCCGGAGAAGACGGTGGCGCCACCGTCGGCCTTCTCCGGCGAAATAGGTTGCAGAGGTATGGAGTGAGAAAGATAGAAACGAGAAAAGGAGATGAGTGAAGAGAGAGATTCTGAGGGTATTTGTTTATTTGTATAAGATTCACCTTTTTTTTTGTTTTTATGCATAAATGGTTTTGATGTGGTGTCCGTCTCCCGCAGGTGACAAGTGTCACCGGTTATTAGTTCATTCCCTGATCCCATGCGCTTCTCTCTATGCTCCCCCACTGTGTGATATTGCATCTTAACCATTGATGGGGTCAATTGGTTGACCCCTCTTTTGATCAACGCCCTGGATTTCTCTAAGTTTGATTAAGGCCCAGGGTAGACCTCCCCCAGCGCGTGGGCCTTTGTTTGTGGGCCTGGGGAAAATTTTCTGTTCGCACCTCCTTTGTTGTTACTGAGTCATGGCCCACATTTCTTTTGTTTTAGTTTTTGTTGTGTTCTTTTTGTTTTATTGTTAACATATTAAAAAAAATCTAAAAAATAATTAATTAGTTAATTTAGAGATTTCCCCTCCTTAGATTAACCTTAGAATTAGGTTACTATTTGTGCTAACATGCTTGATTATGTCTTCCCCCATTTTATTTAGGATCTTTATGTGAGGTGTATAATTTTCTCTTGTGGATTTATTTCATGCCTTGATTTTGTTTATGCTATTCATATTATGCTAGTCCAAACAAAAAATTCTTTTCAAACTAATATCTTGACTTAATGTCAAGCCCTTTTAATACCTTGTAAGTCGATCGTTTTCACGATCGCAATCGACCTCACAATGCCTCCTCTTGGGCTTTATACAACGATAATTGCTGCACATTTCACTTTGGTTTGTATGCGTGTATGTGATTGACTCATTTTAATCATGGTTCGATTATTCCCACTTGATTAATTACACCCCTCTCCCATAAGATTAAAATCAACCCCCTTTTATAACAACAAATAAGCTTGATCCAACGTCAAGTATTTTCCAAATCAAATTCAATTGATTTCCAACTTTTACTTGATCCACATATCAAGTCCCTTCACTTAATTTGTAAGTCGAGCGCTTTTGCCTTGCAATCGACCTTACCTTGAACCATTAGGACCTCCTTTCCATTAGTCCCCAACCATTTCACACGCAAATTCAAACCTCGATCAACATCGAGCATTTTTCAAATCAAATTAATATATTTAATCATACTTAAACACTTTTCTTAAAAGGAGAAAAGGGAGTAGAATGGAATCTTCGATTCTTCTCCTCAATTATTTGGGCCCGAGGAATCTTTCTTAAGTTCAAGCAATTTTCTTCTTTAAAAGACTCATAACGCGATTACATATCAAACCCTTTTTACAATAAATCAAATCAAATCTTCTTTTCCTAAACACTTGGATGAAAAAGAGAGAGAGTCGGTTCTTCAACTTGTTTTCCCGATTACTTGGGCCCGAGGAATCTTTCTTAAGTTCAAGTAATTGTCATCTATTTAACATACTCTAACCATATTAAAACTCTTTCATAATTAAGGATGAAAAAGAGAGAGAGCCGGTTCTTCGACTCGCTTTCTCGATTACTTGGGCCTGAGGAATCTTTCTTAAGTTCAAGTAATCGTCACCCAATCAAAATACAAACACATTAATCCAACTCCTCGCCGCCGTGCGATTAAAACCATTTTCCAAAAGAACAATGTTTAGCCCCCCTAAACACTTGTTCACTTAAAAAACACCAACTACACAACCGTAATCCCACGAACTACGAATGCTCTGACTTTCCCATTGCACGAGGGAATACGTAGGCACAAGGATTCTAATCCTTGCCGAGCACACTAATAAAAAAAAACACCCATTTTCCCCTTAAAAAACAATATCTACCTTAGAAGAAAACAAACAAACCAAGCTAACCTTCCTCACGAATCGAATCAAGAGGTTCCCGTTGAGTACAACGGACGTAGAGGGTGTTAATACCTTCCCTCTTGCGTAACCGACTCCCGAACCCGAATTTGGTTGCGATGACCATGTTCTTATCTCCCTTTAAAGGTTTTATCGATATTTTCCTATTCCTTCCTTGGAATGAATAAAGTTCGGTGGCAACTCTGTTTCGAACAGTTTTTTCCGCGTCCATCGCAAGGATCGTATTTTTCGAGGTACGACACTTTCTCGATTGAATTAGCTTTTTATTGTTCTCAACGTTTTTTAGTATTATGTGATCACAAATAATTGTTTATTTTGCAAACAAAATACTGGAATGAAAACAAATTGAGATAACAAAGAATGCATTTTATTGAATGTAAAATTTTTGTACATAAAGTGTGTACAAGGATGCAAAATCCTTGATGAGGAAGTTTGCAATAAAATTGAAAAACAAATGTAAATGGCAAAGGGAAATTATGCTTTGCATTGATTACAACATTGGCCACCATCCACTGTAAGTCTAGGTTCCAACACCGTGCACCAGTCGATGATGATTGGAATGTTCTGTTACCGTCTGAGGTCTAGCCATGAGGAAAAGAGGCTCAAGTGTTCACAGTCAATGCCTTTATCCCTAATTTTTGCCTGGACATGTTTTCACATTTTTTTTCGTCCACCGGGATGCCCATTTTTGCCTAAGTCGCCCTTTAGGGTTTTCAACTTAGCGGGCTATTATTGTTTTTTTTCATTGTCCCTAACTTTTGCATGGACATTTCTTTTTTTGGTCCATCGGGACGTCCATTTTTGCCTAGATTGTCCTTGCGGATGTCAATCTAGCGGACTCTTATCCATTTTTTTTCAGGCATAATATTTTTTAACTGTATCGGAGTTCACGGGTGATGGCAACTCCTCCCCATCCATTGTGGTGAGGATCAGGGCTCCGCCTAAGAAGGCCTTCTTGACAACAAAGGGTCATTCGTAATTGGGAGTCCACTTGCCTCGTGGATCCGAGTGAACAGGTGAATATCTCTTAAACACGAGTTCGCCTTCGCAGAATGTTCGAGGAAGAACTTTCTTGTCAAAAGCTCATTTGAGGCGTCTCTGATACAATTGACCATGACAAACGGCTGCAAGACGCTTCTCTTCGATGAGATTCAACTGATCGTATCTGGATTGAACCCATTCGGCTTCATCAAGGCCTACTTCCATGATGACTCTGAGCGAAGGAATTTCGACTTCGATGGGCAGAACTGCCTCCATACCATACACAAGTGAGTACGGAGTTGCCCCAGTGGAATTGCGAACTGAAGTTTTGTAGCCATGCAGTACAAAGGGAAGCATTTCATGCCAATCCTTGTAAGTCTTGACCATTTTCTGGACAATCCTCTTGATGTTTTTGTTTGCTGCTTCAACGACGCCATTCATCTTGGGCCGATATGATGAAGAGTTGTGGTGCTCGATCTTAAATTCTTGACACAACTCCTTCATCATATTGTTATTAAGGTTGCTTGCATTGTCAGTGATAATGCTGCTAGGAATGACATAACGACATATTATCTCTTTCTTGATGAATCTGGCAACCACTTGTCGTGTAACGTTTGCATAGGAAACAGCTTCAACCCATTTGGTGAAGTAGTCGATAGCAACCAGAATAAATCGATGACCGTTGAAAGCCTTCGGCTCGATCATTCCAATCATATCTATACCCCACATGGAAAATGGCCAAGGTGAAGTCAAAACATTCAATGGAGTTGGAGGCACATGGATCTTGTCTCCGTAGATTTGGTACTTGTGACATCTTTTGGCAAAGTTGTAACAATCTACCTCCATTGTTGTCCAGTAATACCCAGCCCGAAGGATCTTCTTGGCCATAGCAGGACCTTTAGCATGTACACCCTCGCAGCCCTCGTGTATGGACCTTATGATCGTGTTTACTTCGTGTCTATCCACGCATCTGAGCAACACGAAATCATAATTCCTCTTGTACAGTATACCACCACTTAAGAAGAATTTGGCGCAAAGCCGTCTAAGAGCCTTCTTGTCAGTGATAGTGATACCCTCGGGATATTCCTGTTTTTCCAGATATCTTTTAATGTCGTAGAACCAAGGCTTGTCATCAGACTTGTCCTCGATTGCTAAATAGTGTGCTGGTTCGTTCAAGTGATCAATGCGGATATGAGGAGCCTCATTCTCCCACTTGACCTTGAACATGGATGCTAGAGTGGCAAGAGCATCAACTAGTTGATTTTCCTCTTTGGGAATATGATGAAAAGTGATCTCATCAAAGTAAGGAATCAACTTCGCTATGTGTTGTTGGTACGGAACCAACTTGGAATCCCGAGTCACAAAGTTCCCTCTGACTTGACCGATGACCAAGGCAGAATCTCCATAGACCTCAAGAATCTTGATTCTCATGTCAATTGCCGCTTCAATACCGTAGATACATGCTTCGTATTCAGCCATATTATTGGTTCATGCAAAGCATAATCTAGCAGTGAAGGGAAGGTGAAAACCTGTTGGAGAGATGAGGATAACACCGATTCCACGACCCTTGGAATTAGAGGCACTGTCGAACACGAGCGTCCATCGCGCCCCTGGTTCGGGTCCTATATCAGGATCTGGAGTCTCATAATCTCTGATAAATAGAACATCCTCATCGGGAAAGTCAAACTTTATTTGTTGATAACCCTCTACAGGTTGATGAGCAAGATAGTCAGACAAGACACTCCCTTTTATTGCTTTCTGGGTAACATGCTGGATATCATACTCAGTTAACAGCATCTGCCACCGAGCAATCCTTCCAGAGACATCCGGATTTTCAAAGATGTACTTTATCGGATCCATTTTGGATATCAACAAAGTAGTATGGCAAATCATGTCTTGTCGCAGGCGTCGACCAGCCCAGACCAGAGCACAACAAGTTTTCTCTAAGAGTGAGTATCTGGTCTCATAATCAGTGAACTTCTTGCTCAGATAGTATATTGCATGTTCTTTTCTGCCAGTGTCATCATGTTGACCCAATACACATCCCATTTATTCATCGAGAACGGTGAGATACATGATTAAAGGCCTACCAGGAACTAGTGGTACTAAGATCGGTGGCTCTTGCAAGTATTGTTTGATTTTGTCAAATGCTTCTTGAAAATCATTATTCCATTCAACCGATTGATTTTTTCTTAGTAACTTGAACATTGGTTCACAGGTAGCCGTCAAATGAGAAATGAATCTTGAAATGTAATTGAGTCTGCCCAGAAAACCACAGACTTCTTTTTATGTTTTGGGAGGCGGCATGTTCTGAATTGCCCGAACCTTATCAGGATCAACTTCAATGACCTTCTGACTTATAATAAAGCCCAACAGTTTACCAAATCAAACTCCGAAGGTGCACTTCGCATGATTCAACTACAGTCTAAACTTTTGGAGTCTGTCAAACAGCTTCTTCAGATGAACCAAGTGATCATCCTCAGTTTTGGACTTGGAAATCATATCGTCCACGTAATCCTCGATCTCTTTATGAATCATATCATGAAAGAGGGTTGTCATGGCACGCTGGTATGTTGCCCCTACATTCTTTAGACCGAAGGGCATGACTTTGTAGCAATATGTACCCCATGACGTGATAAATGTAGTCTTCTCCATATCAGTTGGGGACATCTTGATCTGATTATATTCTGAAAAACCGTCCATGAAGGAAAAGACAGAGAACTGCACAGTGTTGTCTACCAAGACATCAATATGAGGCAAAGGAAAATTATCCTTCGGGCTTGCTTTGTTGAGATCTCGATAATCCACACACATTCTGGCTTTGCCGTCCTTCTTTGGAACTGGGACGATGTTGGCAATCCATTCAGGATACTCGGAAGTGGCGAGGAACCCGGCGTCAACCTGCTTCTTTACCTCTTCTCGGATTTTGAGTGCCATGTCAGGTCTAGTCTTCCTGAGTTTCTGCTTGACAGGAGGACATCCGGGCTTGAGTGGTAAGTGATGTTCAACGATGTTGGTGTCCAACCCAGGCATATCTTCATAGGACCAGGCGAAGATATCAACATACTCTTTCAACAACTTGACCAACTCGGAGTGTACATGCTCAGCAAGGGAGGCGCCAACCTTGACCTCTCTTCTGACCTCATCAGTACCAAGATTAACAACTTCCACTGGCTCTTTGTTTGGCTGAATCTCTCTACGCTCGTGCTCAAGGAGCCTTGCCAGTTCAGCCAGTAATTCACAATCTTCCTCACCATCTTCTTCGGCTTGGTTAATTGGAATTCCAGAATTACAATGGATGTTTGCCATATTGTTATCAACACTTTTATTAGTTCTGCATGTTTATGAATATGTTTAGAATAAGCCATTTAAAAAGTGAAAAAGAAAAGAAACTTTTGCCATTTGTTTTTTGTGAAAAAGTAAAATAAAGAAAGAAAATAGAGCATGATTTTGAATGCAAAAAACTTTTATTTATTGATCACATAATATTGCAAAAGCGCGAGGCCCTTTACAAGCTATCCACTCATCTCGGGCGAGGACAAGGGAACGAGAAAGCAAAATGCATTACATGTTATATGGGAAAACCACAGGAATCACGGTAGATATCCAATTGTTGAGCTTGAAACCCGGCGGACACTTGCGCACAAAGCTTGAAATCTGATTACTGGGACCAGCATCATCAGCAGCTGCCACGATGTCACCCTGCTGGAAACCCGCGCTATGAAACTTGACAAAGTTGCATTGTTTCTGATCAGAGGAACCAAATTGACGACCAGGATGATAACCCAATCCAAAACGATTATGCTTCTCAACCACATCAATCACGTGCCCCCAGCCTAGCAAGGCACCTCTATCGATGGTCTCTTTAGCACTCTTAGCAGATGCTAAAGTCAATTGTGGTGATCTACTTTGACTAGTTGAAGCAGAGCTGACATCTTCGAACTCGAGACACTGCAATGGCACCTCAGCTATGCCTTCTTCGGTCTCGACGTATCAAAAGGATGATAACTCGCTTACGATCAAATCCTCTTCACCACAGACAATGACAAGCTGATCCTCAAACATGAACTTCAACTTCTGGTGTAAAGTGGATGTAACTGCCCCTGCCGCGTGGATCCATGGACGACCCAATAGGAAACTGTATGCTAGATTAATATCCATCACTTGGAAGGTAATGGTAAACAAATGCGGCCTAATATTGATGGGTAAGTCCACTTCTCCAATGACCTATCTTCGAGAACCGTCAAAGGCTCTGACAACTAAGGCACTTGGTCTCATCTCGATTCCTTCCACTGGTAATTGACTCAATGTGCCCTTAGGCATCACATTGAGAGAAGAACCGGTATCCACTAGAACACGAGATAACAAGATGTCTGTACAAGTTACAGATATGTGTAGCGCTTTATTGTGGGCAGTTCCTTCAGAGGAAATTCTGATTCATTGAAACCCAAATACCGACTTACAATTATATTGGCCACAACATCATCAAATTCGACGACGGATATATCTTGCATGACATGGGCACTGTTCAACACTTTCAACAAAGCTGATCTGTGCGCAGGCGAACTCATGAGTAAGGATAAAATTGAGATCCTCGAGGGAGTCTGACCCAGCTGATCCACAATCTTAAAGTCACTTTTCTTGATCAGCTTAAGGAACTCTTGATCATCAAGGGTTTCTTTGCTCTTTGAAACATTCTCAGACGGGATAGTCGATACTGGAACAGCGGTAAAAGATGCCCCTTGTTGAATAGCAGGGATTGTAGATGCAGGCGTTTCCTTGGGAGGAATAATAGTTGGAACTTGAACAGGCTTTGTAGTGACCTTCGGAGCAAATACTCGTCCACTACGAGTCATACCTCCACCAGCTGTAACATTCACGATCTATGATTCGGCGAACCTTATCTCTTGACCTCCAGAGAACACGGTAGACCCATACTTCTACGGTACCTCTTTAGAATTCTGATACGGAAATGGCTTTGGCGGGCAAACAACGATGGGTTGCACCTTCTTCTATTTAGGGGATTCCACAGGAACCTTCTTATAGACGATGGTGAACGGCTCGATAGTGGCAACTTCCTCAACAGGTTTAGATCTGGCAAATCGCACTTCGCCACGGTTCATCAGAATCTGGACACAACCTTTCAGCCTTCGACACTGGTTGGGAATATCGTCACAAATCTGACACTTACCATGCAAACCTTTCAACAACCCATGTTCCTTCAATTTCTTGAAAACCACGGCCATCGGGGTCTTTACTTCGTCGACATCCATGATCAATTCAGCCCTTGAATTATCCTCAACCATGTTAACCGCAGGCCCACCGTGATTCGGCAACGAATTACTCTGAATGTTGGGTCCTTCCTCAGCAAAAGTCAGAACCTTCTTATCAATGAGTTCCTGAACCTTGGTTTTGAAAATAAAGCAATCCTCTGTTGCATGTCCTATGTATCCAGCATGATAAGCACAGGAAGCATTTGGGTTATGCTTCAGGCCAAATGGAGGAATTGCAGGTGCAATCTGCTTGGGGACAACTGCCCCTTGGTGAACCATATAAGGAAATAATTCAGTGTATGACACTGGAATTCTGTCGAAATTCGGACGTTTATGATTTTCTTGATTGTTGTTCTGACGGTTCTGATTCTGCTGATTTTTGTTCTGTTGATTCTGTTGCCGATTCTGAGAATTCTGAACTGGTTATTGCGGATGATACTGATATAGAGGTTGTTGATACTGTGCAACAGCAATGTACGAATACAGATAATACGACATGGGAGCCATGGGAGCTTGATACTGAGGAGAAACTTGAGCTGTAACAACGTTGACTTCACCTTCCTTTTTCTTGGAATGACTGTTCTGAGACTTCCTAGTGGCTGGCTGCTGGGAAGCAGATCCAGCAATCTTTCCAGTCTTCAAACCTTTCTCAATCCTTTCACCAATGGTTACAACATCAACAAAACTCGATGAAGAACTACCCACCATTTTCTCATAGTAGAAACCTTGCAATGTACCCATAAATATGTCAACCAACTCATTGTCAGAGAGAGCCGGTCACACACGAGATGCCATCTCACGCCATCTTTGTGGATACTCCTTGAATGTTTCGACTGAGCACTGTGACTGATTCTGCAATTGCAATCTAGTAGGTGCCAGATCAAGGTTATACTTGTATTGTCTCATGAACGCTTCAGACCAATCCCTCCAAGTACGGATTTTGCTGCGCTCCAGGCCCATGTACCAATCCAATGAAGCACCAGACAAACTATCTTGAAAATAATGAACAAGTAATTCATCATTATCAATATGGGATGCCATCTTCCTGCAGTACATAGTGATGTGACTACGCGGACAGCTCAAGCCTTTGTACTTTGGCAAATCAGGTATCTTGAATTTCTGTGGCAGCACAACATTTGGAACCAGACACAAGTCTTTGGCTTCCATGCCAAAAGCAGAGAACCCTTCGATAGCTCTGATACGGTCTTCTAACAACTTGTAGTCAACCGATCTATTCTGATTAGTGGGCCTGACAAGAATCTGAGGATTTGGAAGTTGAGAAGTGGCAGGAACATTCACTTGCGGAGTAGTAAATTGAGAAGGATACACCAAACCCGGATTAACCATCTGACCAGGATTTTGACCCATCGGAACACCATACGGATAATTCGGAGGAGGCATCACAGCAGCTGAGGAAGATACCCCAGGGTAGAACATCCCAGGATGAGCATTCGGAACAGCGGTTTGAGCAACTTGAGATGAAATCGGAACATGAATAGGAGGACCCCTATACACATGCTCTTCATCATCAGGAGTTTCAGTGTCGACCAATCCGGCAGTTTGATGAGTTTGAGCATGAAGATTCTCAGGATCATCATTCACCACTGGAGTCGGGACTGGAGTAGGCATGACCCATGGATAGGCGGCAGCATTCCCATTAGGCATGGGTGCAACAAAAGGATGATATGGCATGAAGGCACTACCATTATTTGCAATCTGAGGAGTGTAATTCGGAGGCATGCCCCAAGGAAAACCAGCGGGCATCTGGTTCAAACTGGGTTGAACGGTAGGCTGATTCACAGGCTTAACTGGCACTTCAACTCTAGTAGGAGGAGGAACAACAACAGCAGGAGTAGCTGTAACAACAGGAGGAGCAGTCACAGGAGTGACAACAGTTGCATCGGTAGTAGTTACAACAATAGTGGCAGCAGTAGCGGCGTCCCTCTGGGCACGAAGGAGCTCCATAATGACATCCATGTTCGTCTGGAACTGATCCATCCGACCTTGGAATTGTACCAGAGTTTCCTTGTATGCAGCGTTCTCAGCTTCGAAGTCAGCCATGATTCTGGATTTGCTTGAGCGAGTAAAATACCGATGTCGAGTCGTCGTCTTGCTACAAGGAATACAGACAAGGATGAGCAACGGTTTCGGATGAAAGGACGTGCATATGTGTGCAGATGAATGTATGATATGCATGCAAAAATAAAAGTTTTAAATTCCAGGAATTCTTAAACTTATCTTTGTTGACAATATCATAAAGCATACAAGTAAAGGCATAAAAGATAGAGTGAGCAAGCATCTTCATTCATTCAATCAATAGAGGAAAGAAGTACAAGTCGAATACAAGTTAAATATCTGCCTTTTGGGCTACAACAAAATCCGCACGGATCCCTCAACAACCCCAGTAGGTCCTCCAATGCATGCTCAGCAAATCTGGCTAGACGACCATGCCTCTCACTCCAGTACTTCGCATATTTCATGAGGTTGCGCAGCAAAGAATGATTAGGTCCCTGAAGCATGTCCTGAAGAAAGGCCTCTTTCTGATCCAGGAGGTTCTGTAGATGACGACTTTGATGCTCCTAATGAGTGCTCTCTATGTTGAGCTGACTAATCTGCTCTTGGGTCTGATGTGCTTGATCTTGCAGCTTCTGAATCTCACCGAAGGCTTTGTCGAGCTTAGCTTGACATTGGGAAAAGTCCTTTGCTAACTGATTAGCACGGTCTTATTCACTTTGCCACTTCGTCTTGAACTCGGATAACTTCCCTCGAAGCTCTTCAAGTTGCTTGTTGTAGCTCAGCTCCTCTTTGTAGGCTTGATAATGAACATCGACGAGTTGTCTTTTCTTTGAAGCAAGTCCCTCATAGGTGCTCTTCAAATCATCACCCACCTTCCTACGCTTGTTCTGTTCAACCTTCACCTCTTTGAGCATTCGCTCGCGCTTCTGATGGAGCTCAATCTGTAGGCTATCCTTCTCGGAAGTGACTCTATCAAGGTTGAAACGAAGATCAGCATTCTCCTTCTTCAACTTCTCAACAATCAGCTTGAGTTGATCGACTTCAGATGGAGGAACAATGGCAAGTTCAGGAGGCTTGGCATTCATGGAAGGCTCAAGAGAGAATGGCAACAAGATCTCTTTGACGCGCTCTTTGACCCAAAGTGTGTAAGCTTCCTTGGCTACGCAATTCTTCTTACCTAAATCGGCTCTTCCTACGAGATGAATCTAAGTCTAAGCGGCACTAAACCTCTTCAGCAAACCCATGTCATCAACCCCTTCGTGAAAGATGAGCTCTTCCACTACCTCAGGATCAGGCTTGTCAACCATAGGGTATCCCAACTGTCGGAAAGCCATTCTCGAATTGTAGTTAATTCCACCCTTTGTACCCAAGAGAGGCACATTGGAGAATTTCCCATAATGAAGAATGATCGGAATGTCGTCGAAGACTCGAGAATACCAAGAAATATCATCAGCAGTAAGAGACATGATTCGTTGAGACCACTTGAGATTATCCTTATTCTCAACAAAGAGACCCTTATGTGGAAGGTGAGATATGAACCATCGGTACAACAAAGGAGTACAACAGATAATGGTTCCCTTCTTATTTTCATTCCTGGAATGAATAGAATGATAGGTATCAGCAAGAAGCGTCAGAACAGGGTTCTTGGACAAGAAAATGCTAATGGCAGCCTGATCTACGAAATCCTCCATGTTCGGAAACAAGACAATCCCATATACCAGTAGAGCAAGAACGGCGTTGAAAGCCTTCCAGTTTCCATCCTTAGCAAAAGTAGTGGCCTTGTCAACCAAGAACTTCGAAGCAAACCCTCGAATACCTTTCCCTTTGGTCTTGAGATTATCCTCCACATCTTTCTTACTAATGCAAAGCGCATTAGTAATAAGATGAAACTTCGGACAACCACTAGTGTAAACATAAGGAACCTGCTTCTTGATCTCAACCCCCAGAATATAAGCATACTCCTCGAGTGTAGGTGCTAGCTGATAATCCTGAAATGTGAAGCGCCTATATGGCGGGTCGTAGAACTGAACCAGAGTATGAATAGTAGTGATGTTGACTTCAGTGTTGAGGATGGTCAACAGATTACCATAAGTACCTATGAAAACCCCTCTGTGATCTCCAACCAACAAGGACATCAAACCTCTCAAAATACCCAGCTTAGGCTCCACAAACTTGTAACTGACGATGCCACGACAACCAGTACTCATCTTTATGATAATGTCAACAAAAGATAAGCCTTCGAATACCTGGAAATGCACATGCAAAAATTAATTTACATGATGAAATGATATGCAACACAACAACAAGAAGCCATCACTGCCCGAATAATCAAATCTGAACAATCTAGATATCTGCATATAATCTGTGTCAGTGCAACATAATCTGATGTGTCGGTGAGGAAATCTGGCGTGTGTGAGAACAAGGGTATGAAGTGGCCTGTTTTCCTGCAAAAACCCATCCCCCTCACAGGTGTGATCTAGACACAACAAGGTGGTCCCTAGAAAAGGTCGCCCAAACCATAGGACTCAGGATGAAAATCCCCCGCCGTAGTGAATTCTCACAGGATGTAAGTATTCTCAAACGAATCACGATCAAGGATGTGGGTCTCGTGATATCCCAACGCGCAAAACGCAGGCCTCATGACTATCTACATTCTAGCCTATGTGTATACTAGGCCCGGTGTTGGGACCTTTCTCTCCAATAATATCTACCCATCCCAACAACAACAGAATACAACAGATATCCAGAATATGCAGCATATGAATATTCAAAGCAGTAAAGAAATGCGATAAATAAACATAAAGCTAAAGCAAGTAAAATAAAGCGAGTAAAGCGCTAAAGATAAACACCCAAGCAAGCAAGAGAGCAAACAAAACTAGGCAAGACCCCTCAAGGGATGGACCAGCAGTAGGTCAACCAGTCCCCAGCAGAGTCGCCAGCTGAAGATGGCTGGTTTCTACCTGAGTGAATCGCACACTCAAAGATACAACAGAGTCGCCACCGAACTTTATTTAGTCCCGAAGGACAGGGAAAATATCGATAAAACCCAAGGGGAAGAGAAACGGGAACGGGGGGTCGGTTATGCGAAAGGAAGGTATTAGTGTAACGCCCCAGTTTTGTCCGTTTTATTTAACTGAGTCGTTTTGATTATTTTATTATTATATTATTTTATTTCTGACTTTTATTTGAAAATATATTATTTTTCATCGTGATTATATTTTATCGCGTTTTGGGAGCGTTTGCGAGATATTTGAGTGTAGGGGTATTTTGGTCTTTTCATTTATTTTCTTAAGTTAGAAATATGAATAGAAATAGAAAGAGAGAAAAATAGTAAGGAAAGAAAAAGAAGAGAAGAAAAAGAGAAAGAAGGAAAGAGAAGAGAAAGAAGAAAAGAGAGAAAACTTGGAAAATCTAGGAATCGATCAACCGACTTTTCTAAACACGATTAAATCGGGTAAGGGTGCGAAACTCGATTATACTATGCTTGTGTATGATTATGTATGTGTGTGTGTAGATGTTTGTGGCGTTCTATGGTTTTCAATTCTAGGTCAGAACGACAGAAATCGATGTTTTCGCGGTTGGAAATCGATGTAAATGTGGTAGAATACTTGTTACCATGATTAGATTATGTTCTGATTGTTATGTGTTGGTTTGAAAGTGTTTTGGTGGGGAAAATATGGTTTTGAAGTGTGTAACAGCGCTGCTGAATTTTCTGGTTTCGCAGGTTCGCACTGCGAATCCCCTAGCGAAGGGGAAAACGAGCATTCACTGGCTATTCGCATTGCGAAGGTGAGGGCGAGCATTCGCCAGAGACTCGCACTGCGAACTTTGTGTTGTTTTCTTTCTGCCATGGTTCGCTGGGAGACTCGCACTGCGAAGGGGGAAGCGAAGATTCGCTGGGCGTTCGCACTACAAACGTTAGGAGTTTTTTTAGGCTATTCTCCTTTCTGACTTGGTTCGCTGGGACATTCGCACTGCGAATGAAGAAGCGAAGGACTCGCTAGGAGCTTCGCATTGCGAACAAGACGGTTTTTCCCAATTTGTTTTCTTTATAACTTTTGATCCGTGAGTCGGTTTGAGGCGTGGTTTGGTGCGTTGGAAAGCTTTTGACATGTTCTTTCTGGTTAAAATGGTTTTGAGATTGTTGGCCGATTAAATTATGTCAGGAATTTAGAAAGGTGTTGTTTTGTCAACTTGTACCATTTTAATTGTGTGTATTTGATGTGTTATCATGCAACATGCCTTTGATAGATATGGTATGTCCTGTGTGCTGATGTATGATGTAAATGCATTGTTTTGGGCTTGATGGTAAAGCATGAGTATTGTTGGTTGAGATGGTTGCATGTATGTGTGCATTTGAATGTCATGAGTCATTGTATGCCAAGCATCATGATATGCATTCTTGTGATGTCGTGTGCCCTAGTGGGTGTGAGCGACGAATCGGTTCCAGAGGGAATCTGCTATAACATCGTGCGCCTTATACAAAGAGGACTTAAAGCGATGATTATAGACGATCGTGCGCCTTATACAAAGAGGACTTAAAGCGATCAGATTGTGCGCCTTATACAAAGAGGACTTAAAGCGATCCATAAACGTCGTGCGCCTTATACCAAGAGGACTTAAAGCGACGGGGAACATCGTTTATGATCGCTATTTAGTGTGCCTAAATGATTCTGACTGCAAGTATACAGTCGTATCGCGTAGTTTTAAAAGATTATCGATCCCACAGAGACTAAAAATCGAACGTACCGTTATCTAATGTTACTATGTAAATCTAAGGCTAATCTGATATGGTTTTAGGTTCAAAAAGGGAAATTAAAATTTAGGAATAAACTAGTTATGATTAGGATATCAGTATATAATTCAGTATACCATCGTGGATTTCATTAAACCTAAGCGTATAAAAATTTATCACAATATAATTCTGTAGAAAATACCAGTTTAAAAGCCCTCACCTCACACTCTCGTGGTTATTGCTTCGGACTGTACCTTTAAGTCAATATGTCTGCTCTCGCTAGCCCATATGAGTTTAAAAATAATTTTTGAAAACTAATAAGTCCTAATTAACTTTAAAGCGCTCTCGCTGTTTTTAAAATAATGCTCGATTTCAGCTATCCGGGTAAAATCTCACACTCTCGTGGTCTTGACCCTAACCTTTGTTACCTTTTTTACTCTCGTAATAAAAGTTGGTTTTAAATTAAGAAATCGAAGCCAGAAAATAAGTTGATTTATGATTTTAGCTTGGGAATATTTAATCCATCCCGGTTACTCAATTACATACCGATAAAATCGGTTTAGCTCGACATACTAATTAAAATGAACATGAATGCGAATAAACAATTAAACCTAAACTCAGACATAATAAAAGAAAAACAATGGCTATAAATTGAAATGATAAAAACCTGGTAAATGCGGTCTAAGCAATTCCTCCACAGATCGGCAGGCTTTTGCATAAGGGTATTTTCTTAAGACATCTAAAAGTTTCTTAGTTTCGGTCTGTCCTAAGTCTGCATTGACTATCACGGGTCGTTCGAGTTCTGCATCCAAGAATTCATACCTTAAATTATTGGGTAGTGTTTTCAGTTCTAGAGCTGGTTTCTTCGGGCAAGGCAGATGATCTGGTGTAAGTGCTAAACATTCGCTTAGGCTATCGTCTTGATAAGGTTCACGCCAATTATCATCTTCAAAAATCAGAGGTATTGGAATTTTTAGAATATCTGAGTATGTGGTTGGTTCCATCTCTATTTCTCTTACGCACTCATCTATGACATCTAGTAGATAACATGTGTCGTCTATAGTTGGAGTTTGTAAGAATTGTGTCAAAATAAACTCAACCTTCTCTTCACCAACTTCAAAAGTTAGCCTACCCCTCTTCACGTCTATAATGGCTCCAGCGGTAGCTAAGAATGGTCTTCCTAGTATGATAGAAGTAGTGGAGTCTTCTTTAATATCCATGATTATGAAATCGGTGGGGATATAGAATTGTCCTATGCGGACTGGAACATTTTCTAGTATACCAACTGGGTATTTAATAGAGCGGTCAGCTAATTGAACATACATCTTAGTTGGTCTTAAGTCTCCCATATCAAGCTTCTTGCATATGGATAAGGGAATTACACTAATACTGGCTCCTAAGTCGCATAGAGCTTTGTTTATGACGAACTTTCCAATTACACAAGGTATGGAGAAACTACCTGGGTCTTTCAGCTTAGGAGGCATATTGTTTTGAATTATTGCACTACACTCAGCAGTGAGTGTAACTGTTTCGTTATCCTCAATATTTTTCTTATTGGATAGGATTTCTTTAAGGAATTTAGCATATGAGGGCATCTAGGTGATAGCTTCTGTAAAGGGTATCGTGATGTTCAATTGTTTCAGAAGTTCAACAAATTTCTTAAATTGCCCTGCAGTTTTGGAGTTCGCAAATCTTTGAGGATACGAAATAGGTGGTTTATAGGGTGGTGGAGGCACATAAGGTTTTTCTTTGTTTACGGCCTCTTGGTCATTATCTTCCTTTTCCTTGGGTTCATTTTCCTTCTCAGTTGTCGTGCTATCAGGCCTTTGGTACATGGCTGGATTCTGAAGTCTCGGATCAATGGGTCCGTCTAGTTCTTTACCACTTCTAAATATAACGGCATTTGCATGTCCTTTCGGATTAGGTTGTGGCTGTCCAAGAAATGTTCCAGCAGGAGCAGCAGTAGGTGCTTGTTGTTGTGCCACTTGTGAAATTTGGGTTTCAAGCATTTTGTTGTGGGTGGCTAAAGCGTCTACTTTGTTTGCTAATTGCTTAATTTGCTCACTAGTGTGTATGTTTTGATTCAGGAAGTCTTTGTTTGTTTGATCCTGGGTAGCTATAAAGTTTTCCATCATTAGTTCAAGGTTGGACTTCCTAGGAACATTAGGGGCAGTTACGGCAGCCTTTTGGTAGCCTGGTGGTGTAGCAGGTGCTTGACCAGGTGCATACAATGCATTGTTGTTTTTGTAAGAGAAGTTTGGATGATTCTTCCAGCCCGAATTGTAGGTTTTTGCATAAGGGTTCCCTTAAGCATAACTCACTTGGTCGCTGGAGACTCCTGCCAAAATTTGACATTCAGTGGCGGCATGTCCAGGTGTTCCGCATAATTCGCAATTTTGAGCTACATCATCCATGGTGGCTGCAGGTGTTATGGTCAAGTTATCAATCTTTTGGGCAAGGGCATCTACCTTAGCATTCACACGATCAAGGCTACCAACCTCGTACATTCCACCTTTTTTTTTGGGATTTTTCCAATGCAGTTCTTTCTCCTCCCCATTGGTAGTGGTTTTGAGCCATGCTTTCGATCAGTTGATAGGCTTCTTCATATGGTTTGTCCATAAGTGTACCACCAGCGGTGGAATCTATTGTCAGTCTTGTATTGTACAAGAGACCATTGTAAAACGTGTGGATGACTAGCCAATCTTCAAGACCATGATGCGGACACATCCTCATCATGTCTTTGTATCTTTCCCATGCTTCGTAAAGAGATTCGCTGTCCTTCTGTCAAAAACTATTAATTTGGGCTCTCAGCATAGCTGTTTTGCTTGGGGGGAAGTATCGTGCTAAGAATACCTTTTTCAACTCATCCCACGTAGTAACGGAGTTTGATGGCAAGGATTGCAACCAAGCCCAAGCTCTGTCTCTTAATGAGAAAGGAAAAAGACGTAGTCTTATCGCGTCTGCAGTTACACCATTTGCCTTCACCGTGTCTGCGTATTGCACAAACTTGGTCAAATGTTCGTTAGGATCTTCTGTAGGATTTCCTGAAAATTGATGTTGTTGTACGGCTGACAGCAATGAGGGTTTCAACTCGAAATCGTTTCGGTTGATAGCAGGGGCAGCAATGCTGTTGTGTGGTTCTTGCTCAGATGGGGTAGCATAATACTTAAGAGGACGGTTCTGTGGTCCTTCGGCCATGTTTCGTTCTTTGACTGATTCAGGAGTATGAGCAAGGAGATCGAGAATATTATACTTGCGTTGATACTCAAGTATTCAACGTCTTAAATGTAAGAAACGCTCTAATTCGGCGATTGGTGGTTGCAAGTCTTCGCTTTGTGAGCGAGTACTTGGCATACAATCGAGAAAAAAGGGAAAATTGGGTTTTTTTTGCCTTAGTCTATACGGCGCAACAAAGGAGTTACGATATCAACTTAATTAGTCCCCGGCAACGGCGCCAAAAACTTGATCGCTATTTAGTGTGCCTAAATGATTCTGACTGCAAGTATACAGTCGTATCGCGTAGTTTAAAAAGATTATCGATCCCACAGAGACTAAAAATTGAACGTATCGTTATCTAATGTTACTATGTAAATCTAAGGCTAATCTGATATGGTTTTAGGTTCAAAAAGGGAAATTAAAGGGAAATTAAAATTTAGGAATAAACTAGTTATGATTAGGATATCGGTATATAATTCAGTATACCATCGTGGATTTCATTAAACCTAAGCGTATAAAAATTTATCACAATATAATTATGTAGAAAATACCAGTTTAAAAGCCCTCACCTCACACTCTCGTGGTTATTGCTTCGGACTGTACCTTTAAGTCAATATGTCTGCTCTCGCTAGCCCATATGAGTTTAAAAATAATTTTTGGAAACTAATAAGTCCTAATTAACTTTAAAGCGCTCTCGTTGTTTTTAAAACTAATGCTTGATTTCAGCTATCCGGGTAAAATCTCACACTCTCGTGGTCTTGACCCTAACCTTTGTTACCTTTTTTACTCTCGTAATAAAATTTGGTTTTAAATTAAGAAATCGAAGCCAGAAAATAAGTTGATTTATGATTTTAGCTTGGGAATATTTAATCCATTCCGGTTACTCAATTACACACCGATAAAATCGGTTTAGCTCGACATACTAATTAAAATGAACATGAATGCGAATAAACAATTAAACCTAAACTCAGACATAATAAAAGAAAAACAATGGCTATAAATTGAAATGATAAAAACCTGGTAAATGCGGTCTAAGCAATTCCTCCACAGATCGGCAGGCTTTTGCTTGAATAAATGGAAAGAACAAAATGATGAAGGCAGGAAACAAAAACTTAAACTAAGGTGCAATAGTTCCTCAATGTGAGAAACTATTACTTTGTTCGGTAATAGGGGACAAGGAAAATGGTAAAGGAAACAAAAGAAAACAAGAATGAAATTTTGGAAATAATTCTGCAGCAATACGACACTTCGGAAAGGAAAATTGACCACCCTTTGTTCTTGGAATCCTTCTCATATATATATAGCCTCAGCTATGGCAGTAGTTGGAGAAAATGTAGGGACACCACTTTGTCAGTTACTTGGTTTGGAACCTAGAAATCTTCGGAGAAAATGTAAACGTGCAATAACAGAAATTCTGAAGCTTCGTGACCACGTCTGTGCTTAACGTATTAATTCTGTTTTGATTCCATGACGGTCGTGAGGAAGCTGTGACGGTCGTGATGCATTTGAAATCCATGACGATCGTGAGGGGGTTGTGACGGTCGTCACACCAGCAAAATATGATTTCTGTTATTTTCTGCTCTTTTCTGCTCTTTTCTTGCTTGTTCTGCTTCTTTTCTACACTTTGCATACTTTTAACTTGGAAATTGAAATACCTGCGAAAACACTTAAATATTCTCGGAATAATCAGAGATTAGACGGAAATGGAATAAGATTTTAACATAAATCAAAGTAAAAATACGATATGTTTTCATGTTATCAAACTCTCCCACACTTGAATCTTTGCTTGTCCTCAAGCTATCAATAAGTTAAAATCGGACAAACTTCATCAAATGCACATACATGGTACACCAATGGATTTGAAAATGTTGGTGGAATTTACGTTAGTAAGTCAGGTACTTGCATAAAACACTAAAAATACATTAATGACACAAAGCAACAAGCTTTGTCATAGACCTCTCTTTTATACAATCCAATTCTAATCATTCTATTATAGTTCAACCTGAAGCTTTCGTGTCTGTTTCACCCGGTTTCATTCTAACGCAATCACATTAAGCCCTTTACCTTATTCACGCACGTAATGGAGTAGTCGGTTAGTGACTTTGATCCCTTTTTCTCACGGGGCCTGATACACAATCTAAACTCAGTATAATAAGTATTGAAACTAACATCGCATACGCAAGAGGTCTAAGGTGTCAAGACGGTATTGATCTTGTTAGCACTTTCCCAACTTCCTAACATAACTTAAAGCTTGGCATGTCACGATGTGCATTAATCGTAATTTTTTTTTAGTTTTGGCAGAATAAAATGGGGAAATCAGACACTAAACGAAAATTCTCATATATTGACTTTGATAAGGGAAAAAGGAAAATACAAAAAGGGAAATAAAATGAAAATAGACTAACTCTCCCACACTATATCGGACATTGTCCTCAATGTTGCGATATAAAGGGGATCAACAAGAAAAACTAGAAAGAAAACAAACAAAATAATCAAGGAGCTCCACGTCCTCTGCCTCTAGGGCGCCCTCATCCATGCTGTGCCACATGATCTGGAATGCCGACGTGATGGATGTAATCGTGTAAGTCCTGCACTCGCAATGTCAAGGCACCCATCTCATCGATGACGCCGTCAAGTCTCTGATTTTGGCTGACTTTCCCTTGCTGGTGCTTCTCTCTGGGCAGCCAGCTGGTTTTGTTGCCATATAGCCCTCAAGATTTCTTCGTTTGTAACGGGGTCTTGGTCTGGGCGGCGACGATGTCTGGAGGTCGAAGGAGCATCATTGGCAGACGGTGGTTGGTTTTCTGGGGCGTTATCCATTTCTTGCTCCATCTCATCAACAGGGGCCTGATTTTGATCATCACGTGCAGCCGCATTTTGCTCGGGAGCATTCAAATCAAAGAGCCAATTGGCCATATTCTGAGGGTCAATGCGGTTCCTGCAAGGCATAATGATACTTCGATATGTTCTTGTGCGGACCATTGGATGGTATTTACCATCTCTTCTCAGTTTGATGAGGTGGGAGCTGCGGCAGTAGTCGATGTCGAGCAACACCGGAGGCACGGAAGGTAATCTATTAAGCTCGTCCCCCAAATCCAAACTTAGAGCAATAGAAGTGACAATCCCTCCAAAATAGAAGGGTTTGGAACCTCTAGCACAGTTAGCTTGGATGTGTGCTAACAGAAAGGGTGCAGCGTTGATAGGCTCGGGGTGAAACATACAATAAAGGAAGAAGAGTTCCTTTGAGTTCACCTTGTGGTTGCTGTCCCTTGCAAAAATAATGCTTCATAATGTGAGGTGAACATATCTGATGGCTGGGTTGTGGATATATGTTGCGTTGAGGCTTTCCCAGCTATCGACCGTTGTTCCGGTCAATCTATTCCATAAATCAAATGTTGCTTGGAAAAATGTTTCCTGTGGCACCTGGCAATGAACATTCTCGCCATGGTGGAAACCAAGCATCTCGGCAAGATGATTTTGGCCGATTTTATACTCAGTACCAAACATGCGGAACGTGGCTACACCGGTGAGTTAGTTCGTTTCTCCAGAAGGTGCTACGTATGTGAACGAACTCAGAAACTCGAGCGTCAGGGCTTCGTAAGTAGGCCGGCTCTGAGTACAGAGCTGCCATAGACCAGCATTTTGTAGCATCCATTTAACTCCGTCAAGCATCCCTAATTCTTCGAGACATGCAATGTCTACATAACGATTTGGTTGCACGGAACGTTGGTAGAAGTTGATGTAATTAGCCCTTTGACGTTCACCGGCTGCTCCTTCTCTGAAATTTACGGTGGTAAGGTCTGGAGTTTGTCTTGCCATGGTGGGTTCACAAAGAAACAAGGTATGGAAGAAAGTAGGTTTTTGGAGAAAGAGGGTTTGTGAGAAAAATGGTGTACGAGTGTGGTTAAATAGTGAGTGGGAAGAGGAATGGTAATGGAAATTATGAAATTTGGTCAAATGAGTAGTGGTATGACGGTTTTGGAATTTTGGAGGTAGTGGGACGGTGGTGTTTGAATTGGAAGAAAGAAGAAGAAGAAGAAGAGGGGAACGTTTCTGTTTTAACACAAAACGCGTCCCAAACCCGCATGACGGTTGTAACACCCTGATTCTACCCAACGTAATTATATAATATCAGAGTATAAGATTACAACATACAGGATGTCACATTCAATTCAACTTAAACATATCATACAATCACCTGTAATTCATACATAAAGAATACAACTCTCCGGATAACTGATTCGAACCTGTTTAGTCTTTAAAATATAATAACTTTAACTTTCATGCAGCGGATTCATAAGTTCAACATAAAAATTTCTTAATTTTGAATTCAACAAAAACAACAACTCCCAATCAACAAGTCTTTACCATTCAAATAGTTAAAGCATCTTCATCCAACATAAAACAACTTCAAATGTAAGTCTTTAATAAAAACAATATAAAATTCAGCAACTTAAACATAATTCAATCAATAGGAAAAACACGCGATTATCCCCTCGAGTGCTACGTATCAGAGCGACAACCACCGACTCGAACTGTTGAAGGTAGGCTTCCTTCATTCCGGATTACCTGCACGTTACCAATATAAAGGCAACGGCGAAACAAAGAAAGGGTGAGATATCCAATAATATAATCAAAAGTATGATAATTAATATATTAGAATTAGAATCATACAAGTTTCACCACTTCACAACTAACAACCATATCACAACCAATCAACATTCATCATAACAACAAATCCATTAATACGACTCAATGCGACTCAACTTATGCAGATGCATGTGGTACCATTTCGGAGTAGAACTCCCAACTTAAACATATGCCAGGTTATCAAGGCATTTTCAACTTAAACCGATGCCATCAAGGGCCAACTTAATCGATGCCATCAAGGCCAACTTAAACAATGCAATATATGCGACATATGAACGACATACAATTAACAACATCAACACAATAATTACAACTCAGCACAACAACTTTCAACTTTGGCTATTTAAGCCTCCAACAACACCTGTCCATATTTGGGACAAAACCAACTCAATCAACTGTACCGGAAATTCCACGCATTTAACTTAATTTAACAAAATAAATACAATACACGTATCTATTCGTATACACGAACTTCCCCGTAAATTTTCATTCGATTCCGGGCAACTAAATATACCGCTTAATTTTGCTCCCGACACTGTTTTCTGTCCAGTTCTGCTACTAATTTATTTTCTGCTACAACATTTATCCTCCAACTACAATCTTTTATTAAAATTTTTGCACTAATAACATTTACTACTTTATTTATTCCATACTGCTACTCAACAAGACCAACTACTATTAATCCTAAGTTCCTGATATAATACTGCTGTGTATCATTATGCTGCCAATTTCTAATTCACTGTTAATATTCATGTACATTAAAACTAAGTCTTCATTCCAATATTCATACTATATACTATTTATATATTGTATCATATACTTATACATTAATTAAAAAAACAATTAGGCACTCCAATACACACAATTATGCACCGCCTGGAATCAACTAAAGGGAATTTGTTTTTCTTCTTTTACCAATCACCAAGCCACCGCCCCCTTCCACTAATATATATAAAAAAATTCGATTGTTTTCTCCTTCTTGTGGTGTTCCTGCGCACTTCCATGTGTATATATACATATATTGTACCTATTCCACCAATATATTATAATTTTTAATTATATTAAATCCCCACCTTTTCCATTAATATATAAACACATTACAAAGCCACTTAGAAAAATGCTTCAAAGATTTAATTCAAAAGTCAAAATCGCTACAGTACCAGAAAAGAAAAAGTGCATCGCTACAGTGGCTATGGCATAGAGACATGGTTTCTAATTGCTCTATCAATTGATAATGGGTCTCTATAATATACCAATTTTAATCCAATAAATACCACATAGTGAAAAATTATATAAATCCCAATTCCTACATACTAACTATCATTCTCCCGGTTATAAAATTCGAACCCCACCCTTACCTGATTGGATCGAAGGTAGCTCGAATTTCTTGATCTTTCGACACCGACAACAATTTCTCCTCCAAGCCTCTTCTCCCTAATACTGTTCGCAGCTTTTCTTCTCCTTTCTTTTTGGTTTTAGTTTTTTTTTTACTACTTTAACATAAACTAGAGATTTAATAAAATAATGGGTCACTATGTCTTAATGGGCTTACTACTAGTCACTTAGAAGTTGCTATTTCCACACATAACTAAACTCAAGTATTTAAATTAATAATTCTACTAAACTAATATTATTTATAATATTAATTTCCCGACTAATTTATACCCGACTATCAACTTACCGACTTAACCACATAATCGACATATTCATCAATTATTCGGAAATTACTTAATAATATTTTAATTATATTATTTCTAATATAATTCTACAACTAAACCAACTTAAATACCAACTTATCAATTAAATCTCCTCAATACAAAATTAACCGAATAATCACAAATAATTAGTTAAATATTTAATTAAATAAATAATTAAATATTCTGGGCGTTACAACTCTCCCCTACTTAGAATATTTTCGTCCTCGAAAATTTACCTGATTCAAACAACTCGGGATAGAAGTCTCGCATCTTGCTCTCCAATTCCCATGTCATGCTTTCTCCAGCAGCTCCCAACCAGACAACTTTCACCAATGCAATTTCCTTTCCTCTTAGGGTCTTCGTCTCACGTTCCGCAATTCGTACAGGCATCGTTTCCACGTTAAGATTATCCCGTACTTGCACATCATCCATACTAACCACATGAGATGGATCTGAAATGTACTTCCGGAGTTGTGACACATGAAACACATCGTGCAAATTCGAAAGATTTGGCGGTAATGCCACCCGATAAGCAACTTTTCCAACTCTGTCCAAAATCTGATATGGACCGATAAAACGAGGAGTGAGCTTCTTAGACTTCAAAGCTCGTCCGACACCAGTCACAGGCGTGACTCTCAAAAATACATGGTCACCAACTTGGAATTCTAAATCCTTCCTTCGCTTATCATGACAACTCTTCTGTCTACTTTGGGAAGCTTTCATCTTTTCTCAGATTAACTTCACCTTTTCAGTAGTCTCTCGAACAACTTCCGGTCCCAACACTATACTTTCTCCGGATTCATGCCAACATAAAGGAGTCCTATATCTCCGACCATACAACGCTTCGAAAGGCGCCATTCCGATACTAGAATGGTAACTGTTATTATAAGTGAACTCTATTAACGGTAGATGGGTGTCCCACGAACCCCCTTGCTCGAGAACACATGCTCGCAACAAATCCTCCAACGACTGAATAGTCCTCTCAGTTTGACCATCCGTCTGAGGGTGATATGCCGAACTCAACCTCAACTTAGAACCCAACGCTTCTTGCAAACTCTTCCAAAAATCGAAAGTAAACCTCAGATCTCTATCCGACACAATACTCAAAGGAACACCATGCAGCTTCACAATTACACGAATATAAATCTCTGCCAACTTCGACACTGGAAAAGTGATGTTAATAGGTATAAAATGAGCCGACTTTGTAAGCCTATCAACAATCACCCATATCGAATAATGTCCTCTTAAGGTATTAGGTAACCCTGTCACAAAGTCCATAGAAATGCTGTCCCATTTCCATTCTGGAATTTCCAACGGTTGCATTAACCCTGCAGGTTTCTGATGCTCAACTTTCGATTTCTGACAGGTTAAACACGCATACATAAATTGCGCCACATCCCGCTTCATCCCAGGCCACCAAAACAATTTCTTCAAGTCGTGATACATCTTTGTAGCTCCTGGATGAATACTCAAATTGCTCCCGTGACCTTCCTCAAGAATCATCTTTTTCATATTTGCATCATCAGGAATACAAATCCGATCGCGGAATCTCAACACACCATGCATATCCAACTTAAAATCATTATTCCCAGACTGATCGATTCCAACCATCGAATCTACCAATTTCACATCTAACTTCTGAGCTCCTCTGATACTGTCCAGAAAATCATTGTTAATCTTCAACATTCCCAGAGTAACACTCTGCGGCGTCACTTCGCAAACTAAACTCATATCTCTGAATTGTTCAATTAATTCCAATTCTTTAGCCATCATTGCTGACATATGTAAAGTCTTTCGGCTTAAAGCATCAGCCACCACATTAGCTTTTCCTGGGTGATAGTTCAAACCGAAATCATAATCCTTTAGTAATTCCAACCACCTGCGCTGTCTCATATTCAACTCTTTCTGATCAAACAAATATTTTAAGCTCTTATGATCAATATAAACTTCAAATCTAGAGCCATAGAGATAATGCCTCCAAATCTTCAGTACAAATACAACTGCAACAAGCTCTAAATCATGCGTAGGATAGTTCTTTTCGTGAGTCCTCAACTGTCTCGACGCATAAGCAACAACCTTACCATTCTGCATGAGTACGCCACCTAAACCCATCTTAGAAGCATCACAGTATACAACAAAAGGTTCTCCTGGATTAGGTAGTGTCAACACCGGAGCCGACGTCAATCTTTTCTTCAACTCCGTAAAACTCTCTTCACACTGTATATCCCACACAAAAGCTTTGCCCTTGCAAGTCAACTTAGTCAACGGAAGTGCCAACTTAGAGAAACCTTCAATAAACCGTCTATAATAACCAGCTAATCCCAAGTAACTTCTAATCTCGGTAGCTGACTTCGGAGTTTCCCATTCTAAAACAGCCTCTACTTTAGATGGATCCACAGCAATGCCACTACCAGATATGACATAACCAAGAAAACTAACTTCTTTTAACCAAAATTCACACTTGGACAGCTTCGCATACAACTTCTTGTCTTTCAAAACTTCCAATACTGTTCTCAAATGTTCTTTATGTTCTTCTTCTGACTTAGAATAAATCAGAATGTCATCAATGAATACAACCACAAAACGATCCAGATAAGTATGAAAAATACGGTTCATGTATTCCATGAATACTCCCGGTGCATTTGTAACATCGAAGGGCATCACCGAATACTCATAGTGTCCATACCGTGTTCAGAACGCCGTCTTCTGAATATCCTCATCTTTCACTTTAATCTGATGATAACCCGATCTCAGATCGATCTTACTAAACACGCGAGCACCTACCAATTGATCCATCAAATCATCTATTCTTGGAAGTGGGTACTTGTTCTTAATTGTCACTTTATTCAGCTGTCTATAATCAACACAAAGTCTCATACTTCCATCTTTCTTCTTTACTAACAACACTGGAGCTCCCCAAGGCGATACACTTGGTCTCACAAATTTCTTTTCAAGTAACTCCTCCAATTGCTTCTTTAATTCAGCCAACTCGGATGCCGACATTCTGTACGGTGCCATCAAAACAGGTCTAGTACCAGGTACAAGATCAATTCCGAATTCAACCTCTCTCTCAGGCGGCACATCAGGAATTTCATCAGGGAAAACTTCAGGAAATTCATTCACCACTTGCAATTCATCAATCTTTGCTTTACTCTCAATAGACAGAGTTGCCATCAATGAAAACATCTGAGCTTCCTCCTTCATCAATTTCTGCAACTCTCTGAAAGACAACAATCCAACTCCTTCCTCTTCTGGAGTAGAAAACCTCACCGACTTGCGATAACAGTTTATATGAACATAGTTATACTCTAACCAGTTCATACCTAGGATTACATCCATTCCGGTCAACGGCAAACAAACCAAATCAACATAAAAGTCTTTATCGAAGATCGATAAAGGACACCTTAAACACACAAGAGAAGTAGTCACCGATCCCTTAGCCGGAGTCTCGACGATTAATTCTCCATTCATAGTAGACAATTTAAGACCCAATCTTTGAACACAATCAGCAGAAACAAAACAATGAGTAGCACCAGTGTCAATAATAGTAATTAAAGGAGTACTATCAATGAAACATGTACCTCTGATGAGTCTGTCCTCATTAGCTGTCTGAGTTCCTGCTAACGCGAACACTTTTCCGGTCTGAGCTTTCTTTGGCTTTGGACACTGATTACCAATATGCCTCTCTTCACCACAATTAAAACAGACCATCTCCTTATGCTTACATTCAGACATAGTATGTCCCATCTTACCACAACGAAAACATTTCTTCACCTCATAATTGCATGCAGTACTCTTATGGCCAGGTTTCCCGCAATTGAAACAAGTTATGCCAGCAGGAGCATCTCCCTTACTAGTCTTCTTGCCCTCAGTCGCTCTCTATTTACCTTTTCCAGCCGGAGCATCATAAGGCTTACCACGGTTCTGCTGTTGCTTGCCTCTTCTATCACTAACAATTTTGTAGTGAGCATTGTTGTCCTCTTCATAAATTCTGCAACTATCGACCAAATCAGAAAAGACACGAATCTTCTGATACCCAATAGCTTTCTTGATTTCAGAGTGCAACCCGCTCTCAAATTTGATGCATTTAGAAAACTCAGCATCATCACCGGTATAGTACGGATAAAACTTAGCCAGCTCAACAAACTTCGCAGCATAATCAGTAACCGACATAGTTCCTTGCTTCAGCTCAAGAAACTCAATCTGCTTCTTACCACGGACATCCTCTGGATAATACTTCCTCAGAAACTCCCTTCGGAACACATCCCAAGTGATAACTTCACCTGTAGTCTCCAACCTCTGACGAGTATCTAGCCACCAGTCATCAGCTTCGACTGCTAGCATATGAGTCCCATAACGAACCTTCTGCGCTGGAGTGTAGTCCATCACCCGGAAGATCCTCTCAATCTCTTTCAACCAATCCAACGCTCCATCAGGATCATACTTGCCCTTGAAGGTAGGCGGATTCTCTCTCTGAAATGTCGCCAAGCTACGAGATCCATCATTCTCGCCAGCGTTCGGTAAATTCTGCACAGCTTGAGCCATTGCTTGCATTGCAGCAGCCATTGCAGCATCATTCCTTCCAGCTATCTTAACTTATCACTGCAACATAAACAACGATTAGAACTAATTAACAATACTCGATTGATAAACTACACTACGACTCGACAACTTGGCCGGACGGACCGACCTGCTCTGATACCACTAATGTAACACCCTGATTCTACCCAACGTAATTATATAATATCAGAGTATAAGATTACAACATACAGGATGTCACATTCAATTCAACTTAAACATATCATACAATCACCTGTAATTCATACATAAAGAATACAACTCTCCGGATAATTGATTCGAACTTGTTTAGTCTTTAAAATATAATAACTTTAACTTTCATGCAGCGGATTCATAAGTTCAACATAAAAATTTCTTAATTTTGAATTCAACAAAAACAACAACTCCCAATCAACAAGTCTTTACCATTCAAATAGTTAAAGCATCTTCATCCAACATAAAACAACTTCAAATGTAAGCCTTTAATAAAAACAATATAAAATTCAGCAACTTAAACATAATTCAATCAATAGGAAAAACACGCGATTATCCCCCCGAGTGCTACGTATCAGAGCGACAACCACCGACTCGAACTAATGAAGGTAGGTTTCCTTCATTCCGGATTACTTGCACGTTACCAATATAAAGGCAACGGCGAAACAAAGAAAAGGTGAGATATCCAATAATATAATCAAAAGTATGATAATTAATATATTAGAATTAGAATCATACAAGTTTCACCACTTCACAACTAACAACCATATCACAACCAATCAACATTCATCATAACAACAAATCCATTAATACGACTCAATGCGACTCAACTTATGCAGATGCATGTGGCACCATTTCGGAGTAGAACTCCCAACTTAAACATATGCCAGGTTATCGAGGCATTTTCAACTTAAACCGGTGCCATCAAGGGCCAACTTAATCGATGCCATCAAGGCCAACTTAAACAATGCAATTTATGTGACATATGAACGACATACAATTAACAACATCAACACAACAATTACAACTCAGCACAACAACTTTCAACTTTGGCTATTTAAGCCTCCAACAACACCTGTCCATATTTGGGACAAAACCAACTCAATCAACTGTACCGACGATTCCATGCATTTAACTTAATTTAACAAAATAAATACAATACACGTATCTATTCGTATACACGAACTTCCCCGTAAATTTTCATTCGATTCCGGGCAACTAAATATACCGCTTAATTTTGCTCCCGACACTGTTTTCTGTCCAGTTCTGCTACTAATTTATTTTCTGCTACAACATTTATCCTCCAACTACAATCTTTTATTAAAATTTTTGCACTAATAACATTTACTACTTTATTTATTCCATATTGCTACTCAACAAGACCAACTACTATTAATCCTAAGTTCCTGATATAATACTGTTGTGTATCATTATGCTGCCAATTTCTAATTCACTATTAATATTCATGTACATTAAAACTAAGTCTTCATTCCAATATTCATACTATATACTATTTATATATTGTATCATATACTTATACATTAATTAAAAAAACAATTAGGCACTCCAATACACACAATTATGCACCGCCTGGAATCAACTAAAGGGAATTTGTTTTTCTTCTTTTACCAATCACCAAGCCACCGCCCCCTTCCACTAATATATATAAAAAATTCGATTGTTTTCTCCTTCTTGTGGTGTTCCTGCGCACTTCCATGTGTATATATACATATATTGTACCTATTCCACCACTATATTATAATTTTTAATTAGATTAAATCCCCACCTTTTCCATTAATATATAAACACATTACAAAGCCACTTAGAAAAATGCTTCAAAGATTTAATTCAAAAGTCAAAATCGCTACAGTACCAGAAAAGAAAAAGTGCATCGCTACAGTGGCTATGGCATAGAGACATGGTTTCTAATTGCTCTATCAATTGATAATGGGTCTCTATAATATACCAATTTTAATCCAATAAATACCACATAGTGAAAAATTATATAAATCCCAATTCCTACATACTAACTATCATTCTCCCGGTTATAAAATTCGAACCCCACCCTTACCTGATTGGATCGAAGGTAGCTCGAATTTCTTGATCTTTCGACACCGGCAGTAATTTCTCCTCCAAGCCTCTTCTCCCTAATACTGTTCGCAGCTTTTCTTCTCCTTTCTTTTTGGTTTTACTTTTTGTTTTTACTACTTTAACATAAACTAGAGATTTAATAAAATAATGGGTCACTATGTTTTAATGGGCTTACTACTAGTCACTTAGAAGTTGCTATTTCCACACATAACTAAACTCAAGTATTTAAATTAATAATTCCACTAAACTAATATTATTTATAATATTAATTTCCCGACTAATTTATACCCGACTATCAACTTACCGACTTAACCACATAATCGACATATTCATCAATTATTCGGAAATTACTTAATAATATTTTAATTATATTATTTCTAATATAATTCTACGACTAAACCAACTTAAATACCAACTTATCAATTAAATCTCCTCAATACAAAATTAACCGAATAATCACAAATAATTAGTTAAATATTTAATTAAATAAATAATTAAATATTCGGGGCGTTACAACGGTCGTCATGGGACTGTCACGGTCGTGACAGCTACAAAACGGTCGTTATGGGACTGTCACGGTCGTGACAGCTACAAAATCTGGGAGTTGACAGCAGTTTTGACAGCAAATATTCAATTCTTTTCTTTTTCGTAACAGGAAATTGTTAGCACATATGGTAACACTATAATGCATACATAAACACAAATAAAATGACAAAATAAATTAGAAACAAAATAGAATATGACAGGAGCAAATTTAATACCATCAAGATCAATATTAAGCAATAAATTGAATAATTCATTAAAACCAGAAAATATGCTAGCAAAGACTAGCAGTGTATTCAATCATAAATAAAAACTGAATGTAAATTAATTTGTTCCCAACATAAAAAAAGAAAAGGAAAAACTGAAAATAAAGTAAATTATTTCCAAAGTAAAAGCAGTAAAACATGAAAAAGCAGTGCTTCAAAAATCTAGCCAAGGCGTTTCTTCAAAGATGCAATGGCTTGGTTCAAATGATCAAATTGCTCAATTGTCAGATCCATGAGGCCGACAATATCTTGCTGCATGGTGTTCAGTTCACCCTTTACTGAGGTGATCTCTTTATGATAGTCATCCAGAGTTTTAAGGATGGTAGTCAGATTTGCAGCATAATTTGTGGCATCAACCTTAGGAATGTCAGTGTCATCTTGGAATTCCATAAAGTCAAAATCATGGTAATGAGGGGGTGTCTTAGGATCAATTTCAGGCTCAGGAAAGGTTACTTCAGGTTCAGGCTGTGGTTCATCTAGGTCATATAGCCAGTTGTGTTCGTTGTGCACACTTGTACGTTCATGATTTGGTAGAGTAAAATGTGGCACCACTACATTATTGATCAGGAGCTGGAAATGGTGTGGACCTTGGTTCCTAATCATGGCCCTATTGAAACAGAAGGTGATATTCATAGGCCTAAAGTCTCCAAAAGGGTTGATTTTAGAAAGTCGGGTCCTAAATCCCATAGCATCGGCTATTTTGGTAACTAGACCACCTATCAGAATTGGGCTGTTTTCATTTCTAATGATTTTGCAGAAGTTTTAAACATGAAAGTCAGTCCGTTAACCTCTCGAGATTGAAATGCACAAAAGATAATAAAGAGCTCATCCCTTGAAATAGTATTGTTATTCTCAGGCTTTCCAAACAGGGTGTAGGCTAGGATCATATGAAAGTATCGGATGGCTGGGTTATGAATTTTGGTTGACAGCACAGGGTTCATGTCAAAATCAGGTTTCCCTAAAATTCTACCCCAAAAGGCATTCAGCTCACCAACCAACATCAAATCCTCTTGTACCACGGAGAAAACGGTGGGTCCTTCAAGGAAACCTAAAAGGTTCGACAGTTCCTTAATGGCAAACTGGCAGTGGTATCCAAACAACCTAAAAGTAATTCGGCCCTTATTAATGCCTTTTCCACAGTAAGGATTGTAACTCAATGAACTTAGGAATTCTAAAGTCAGTCTACGATAAGTCTTGTGTTTCTTATAAGCAAAACCCTCCCAACCTAGTTGGTTAAACAGAAAATCAATGCTCTCACCTAGGCCTAAAGAGGTCATGGTGGGTCTGTGGGCAAATTTTGTCAAGGCGAAGGGTCGAAGAGACAGAGCCTCATAGCGATGCCACTAAGCTGCATCTCTGAATTCTACCAACATATTATCTTCATTCTCCATTTTTTAGTGATTAAGCAAGAATGAAAATAGAAGAGGAGAACAGAAAATGTAGAAAGACTTTGTAATCCTGTATTTTGCAATTATATGATTAGCACAGCAATTTCCAAAAAAGTTTAAGAAAATATAAATGAAGCTAGAAATTTGAAAACAAAGTAGAATATAGAAAGTGTAAAGAAATAACAATTATAAAGAAATAAAAACAATCATCATGGGTTGCCTCCCATTAAGCGCTGTTTTTAACGTCGTAAGTCTGACGAAATCAATTAGATATTTTAGTTAGAGGGATCAGCGGGCAACTCTAAAAGTCCAAGGCTATTCAAATAGTCCCTATTTTCAATGCTATGATAGTGTTTTAAACGTTGCCCATTTACTATGAATGGTTCGCTATTCCTACCCTTAATTTCTATCGCTCCACTCTGTAATACCTTGGTAATTTCAAAAGGACCGGACCATATAGATCTTAGTTTCCCAGGAAAGAGTTTTAGTCTTGAATTAAATAGGAGCACAACGTCTCCCACACTAAATTCTTTTCTAGATAAACGCTTATCATGCCATTTCTTAGTTCTTTCTTTATATATTTTTGCGTTCTCATAAGAGTCTAGTCTTAACTCTTCTAGTTCGTGCAGATCCAGGATTCACTTTTCACCTGCAGAATCGTACCTTAAGTTTAGTGTTTTAATAGCCCAATAGGCTTTGTGTTCTAATTCTACTGGTAAATGGCATGATTTACCATAAACCAGTTTGAAAGGTGTAGTTCCGATTGGTGTTTTGTAGGCCGTCCTGTATGCCCATAAAGCTTCATTAAGTTTAGATGACCAATCTTTCCTAGAGGTGGCTACGGTCTTTTCTAAGATTTGTTTTATCTCTCTATTCGAGACCTCAACCTGTCCACTAGTTTATGGATGATATGGTGTTGCTACGCGGTGTCTTACTCCATACTTTGATAGAAGTTTGTCAAATATTTTTGATATGAAATGAGAGCCACCGTCACTTATGACAAGTCTCGGCACACCAAATCTGGGAAAGATTGTGTTTTTGAAAAGCTTTATGACTACTCGTGTGTCATTTGTAGGAGAAGCTATATCCTCAATCCATTTTGAAACATAGTCGACAACTACGAGTATATATTTATTTCCAAAGGATGATGGGAAAGGTCCCATGAAATCAATCCCCCGTACATCAAAGACTTCTACTTCCAATATGCCTTTTTGGGGCATCTCATCGCGTCTTGATATGTTACCAGTGCGTTGGCACCGGTCGCAGTTTAGTATTGCAATGTGGACATCCTTCCAAAGGTTAGGCCAAAATAGGCCGGATTGCAGAATCTTAGCGCATGTCTTTGAAGTACTTGCATGTCCTCCATAAGGAGCAGAGTGACATTGAGAGATGATGTCTTTTATTTCAGTTTCAGGGACGCAATGACGGAAAATACCGTCGGCTCCTCTCTTAAAGAGCTGAGGTTCATCCCAATAATAATGTTTTAGATCATGAAAGAATTTTTTCTTTTGTTGATAAGATAAGTCTGGTGGAAGTACTCCAGCTGCTAAGTAGTTGACTAGGTCATCATACCATGGCAGTATTGTGTGTGAGTTAATTTCTTCCACGACTTCTTCTATTTTTGGTTCATTTAAATGTAGTTTAGACATATCACCTTCGAGTTGGGCTATGAGTCGTTCATAAGGGAAATCATCATTAATAGGGACTGGCTCTGGTTTAATGCCATCTAATATGGATAAGTGGTCTGCTACTACATTTTCAGTTCCTTTCTTATCTTTGATCTCTAAATCAAATTCTTGTAAAAGCAGGATCCACCTTAGCAGTCTAGGTTTTGCATCCTTTTTGTTTAATAAATACCTAATAGCCGCGTGGTCTGTATAAATAATGATCTTCGCTCCCACTAGGTAAGAACGGAATTTGTCAAGGGCGAAAACCACGGCTAGAAGTTCTTTTTCTGTGGTGGCGTAGTTCATTTGAGCAGGGTCTAAGGTTCTACTTGCATAGTAAATAGCGTGGAGTTTTCTATCCCTCCTTTGTCCTAGAACTTCACCCATGGCATAATCACTCGCATCACACATAATTTCAAATGGTAGTCTCCAATCTGGTGGTTGCATGATAGGTGCGGTGATGAGAGCCATTTTTAACTGTTCAAATGCTTTTTGACATTTCTCATCAAAGATAAATTCAGCGTCTTTCATTAATAGACCGGTAAGAGGTTTGGTAATTTTTGAGAAATCTTTTATGAATCGTCGGTAGAAACCGGTGTGTCCTAAGAAACTTCGTATTTCACGTACGGTTTTCGGAGGTTGAAGATTTTCTATAATCTCTATCTTGGCTTTATCAACTTCAATCCCTCTATTAGATACTACGTGTCAAAGTACGATTCCTTGATTTACCATGAAATGGCATTTCTCCCAGTTTAATACGAGATTGACTTTTACGCATCTTTCAAGTACCATTTCTAGGTTCGATAGACATCCTTCAAAACTCTGCCCACAAACAGAAAAGTCATCCATAAACACTTCCATAATGTCATCTATAAAATCAGCAAAGATCGACATCATGCATCTTTGGAATGTGGCAGGAGCGTTACATAGTCCAAACGACATTCGTCGATAAGCGAATGTTCCATAGGGACATGTGAAGGTTGTCTTTTCTTGGTCATCAGGATGTATCGGGATTTGAAAGAATCCTGAATAACCGTCTAAATAGCAGAAATAAGAATGTTTTGCCAATCGTTCCAACATTTGGTCAATGAATGGTAATGGGAAATGATCTTTACGAGTAGCTTTGTTCAACTTTCTATAATCGATGCATCTTCTACTTCCAGTTACAATTCTTTGTGTTATAGATTCACCTTTTGCGTTCTTAACAACTGTAACACCTCCCTTCTTTGGTACGACATGTACTGGGCTAACCCATTTACTGTCCGATATCGGGTATATAATTCCTGCTTCTAAAAGTTTTTTCACTTCATCCTTGACTACAGTGCTTAAGATTGGATTAATCCTTCTCTGATGTTCTCTAGAGGATTTACAGTCTTCCTCTAGCATAATGCGATGCATACAAATAGAAGGACTTATTCCTTTAAGGTCAGCGATGTTATAGCCTAACGCAATTGGGTATTTTCTTAAGACATCTAAAAGTTTCTTAGTTTCGGTCTGTCCTAAGTCTGCATTGACTATCACGGGTCGTTCGAGTTCTGCATCCAAGAATTCATACCTTAAATTATTGGGTAGTGTTTTCAGTTCTAGAGTTGGTTTCTTCGGGCAAGGCAGATGATCTGGTGTAAGTGCTAAACATTCGCTTAGGCTATCGTCTTGATAAGGTTCACGCCAATTATCATCTTCAAAAATCAGAGGTATTGGAATTTTTAGAATATCTGAGTATGTGGTTGGTTCCATCTCTATTTCTCTTACGCACTCATCTATGACATCTAGTAGATAACATGTGTCGTCTATAGTTGGAGTTTGTAAGAATTGTGTCAAAATAAACTCAACCTTCTCTTCACCAACTTCAAAAGTTAGCCTACCCCTCTTCACGTCTATAATGGCTCCAGCGGTAGCTAAGAATGGTCTTCCTAGTATGATAGAAGTAGTGGAGTCTTCTTTAATATCCATGATTATGAAATCGGTGGGGATATAGAATTGTCCTATGCGAACTGGAACATTTTCTAGTATACCAACTGGGTATTTAATAGAGCGGTCAGCTAATTGAACATACATCTTAGTTGGTCTTAAGTCTCCCATATCAAGCTTCTTGCATATGGATAAGGGCATTACACTAATACTGGCTCCTAAGTCGCATAGAGCTTTGTTTATGACGAACTTTCCAATTACACAAGGTATGGAGAAACTACCTGGGTCTTTCAGCTTAGGAGGCATATTGTTTTGAATTATTGCGCTACACTCAGCAGTGAGTGTAACTGTTTCGTTATCCTCAATATTTTTCTTATTGGATAGGATTTCTTTAAGGAATTTAGCATATGAGGGCATCTAGGTGATAGCTTCTGTAAAGGGTATCGTGATGTTCAATTGTTTCAGAAGTTCAACAAATTTCTTAAATTGCCCTGCAGTTTTGGAGTTCGCAAATCTTTGAGGATACGAAATAGGTGGTTTATAGGGTGGTGGAGGCACATAAGGTTTTTCTTTGTTTACGTCCTCTTGGTCATTATCTTCCTTTTCCTTGGGTTCATTTTCCTTCTCAGTTGTCGTGCTATCAGGCCTTTGGTACATGGCTGGATTCTGAAGTCTCGGATCAATGGGTCCGTCTAGTTCTTTACCACTTCTAAATATAACGGCATTTGCATGTCCTTTCGGATTAGGTTGTGGCTGTCCAAGAAATGTTCCAGCAGGAGCAGCAGTAGGTGCTTGTTGTTGTGCCACTTGTGAAATTTGGGTTTCAAGCATTTTGTTGTGGGTGGCTAAAGCGTCTACTTTGTTTGCTAATTGCTTAATTTGCTCACTAGTGTGTATGTTTTGATTCAGGAAGTCTTTGTTTGTTTGATACTGGGTAGCTATAAAGTTTTCCATCATTAGTTCAAGGTTGGACTTCCTAGGAACATTAGGGGCAGTTACGGCAGCCTTTTGGTAGCCTGGTGGTGTAGCAGGTGCTTGACCAGGTGCATACAATGCATTGTTGTTTTTGTAAGAGAAGTTTGGATGATTCTTCCAGCCCGAATTGTAGGTTTTTGCATAAGGGTTCCCTTGAGCATAACTCACTTGGTCGCTGGAGACTCCTGCCAAAATTTGACATTCAGTGGCGGCATGTCCAGGTGTTCCGCATAATTCGCAATTTTGAGCTACATCATCCATGGTGGCTGCAGGTGTTATGGTCAAGTTATCAATCTTTTGGGCAAGGGCATCTACCTTAGCATTCACACGATCAAGGCTACCAACCTCGTACATTCCACCTTTTTTTTTGGGATTTTTCCAATGCAGTTCTTTCTCCTCCCCATTGGTAGTGGTTTTGAGCCACGCTTTCGATCAGTTGATAGGCTTCTTCATATGGTTTGTCCATAAGTGTACCACCAGCGGTGGAATCTATTGTCAGTCTTGTATTGTACAAGAGACCATTGTAAAACGTGTGGATGACTAGCCAATCTTCAAGACCATGATGCGGACACATCCTCATCATGTCTTTGTATCTTTCCCATGCTTCGTAAAGAGATTCGCTGTCCTTCTGTCGAAAACTATTAATTTGGGCTCTCAGCATAGCTGTTTTGCTTGGGGGGAAGTATCGTGCTAAGAATACCTTTTTCAACTCATCCCACGTAGTAACGGAGTTTGATGGCAAGGATTGCAACCAAGCCCAAGCTCTGTCTCTTAATGAGAAAGGAAAAAGACGTAGTCTTATCGCGTCTGCAGTTACACCATTTGCCTTCACCGTGTCTGCGTATTGCACAAACTTGGTCAAATGTTCGTTAGGATCTTCTGTAGGATTTCCTGAAAATTGATGTTGTTGTACGGCTGACAGCAATGAGGGTTTCAACTCGAAATCGTTTCGGTTGATAGCAGGGGCAGCAATGCTGTTGTGTGGTTCTTGCTCAGATGGGGTAGCATAATACTTAAGAGGACGGTTCTGTGGTCCTTCGGCCATGTTTCGTTCTTTGACTGATTCAGGAGTATGAGCAAGGAGATCGAGAATATTATACTTGCGTTGATACTCAAGTATTCAACGTCTTAAATGTAAGAAACGCTCTAATTCGGCGATTGGTGGTTGCAAGTCTTCGCTTTGTGAGCGAGTACTTGGCATACAATCGAGAAAAAAGGGAAAATTGGGTTTTTTTTGCCTTAGTCTATACGGCGCAACAAAGGAGTTACGATATCAACTTAATTAGTCCCCGGCAACGGCGCCAAAAACTTGATCGCTATTTAGTGTGCCTAAATGATTCTGAATGCAAGTATACAGTCGTATCGCGTAGTTTAAAAAGATTATCGATCCCACAGAGACTAAAAATTGAACGTATCGTTATCTAATGTTACTATGTAAATCTAAGGCTAATCTGATATGGTTTTAGGTTCAAAAAGGGAAATTAAAGGGAAATTAAAATTTAGGAATAAACTAGTTATGATTAGGATATTGGTATATAATTCAGTATACCATCGTGGATTTCATTAAACCTAAGCGTATAAAAATTTATCACAATATAATTATGTAGAAAATACCAGTTTAAAAGCCCTCACCTCACACTCTCGTGGTTATTGCTTCGGACTGTACCTTTAAGTCAATATGTCTGCTCTCGCTAGCCCATATGAGTTTAAAAATAATTTTTGGAAACTAATAAGTCCTAATTAACTTTAAAGCGCTCTCGTTGTTTTTAAAACTAATGCTTGATTTCAGCTATCCGGGTAAAATCTCACACTCTCGTGGTCTTGACCCTAACCTTTGTTACCTTTTTTACTCTCGTAATAAAATTTGGTTTTAAATTAAGAAATCGAAGCCAGAAAATAAGTTGATTTATGATTTTAGCTTGGGAATATTTAATCCATTCCGGTTACTCAATTACACACCGATAAAATCGGTTTAGCTCGACATACTAATTAAAATGAACATGAATGCGAATAAACAATTAAACCTAAACTCAGACATAATAAAAGAAAAACAATGGCTATAAATTGAAATGATAAAAACCTGGTAAATGCGGTCTAAGCAATTCCTCCACAGATCGGCAGGCTTTTGCTTGAATAAATGGAAAGAACAAAATGATGAAGGCAGGAAACAAAAACTTAAACTAAGGTGCAATAGTTCCTCAATGTGAGAAACTATTACTTTGTTCGGTAATAGGGGACAAGGAAAATGGTAAAGGAAACAAAAGAAAACAAGAATGAAATTTTGGAAATAATTCTGCAGCAATACGACACTTCGGAAAGGAAAATTGACCACCCTTTGTTCTTGGAATCCTTCTCATATATATATAGCCTCAGCTATGGCAGTAGTTGGAGAAAATGTAGGGACACCACTTTGTCAGTTACTTGGTTTGGAACCTAGAAATCTTCGGAGAAAATGTAAACGTGCAATAACAGAAATTCTGAAGCTTCGTGACCACGTCTGTGCTTAACGTATTAATTCTGTTTTGATTCCATGACGGTCGTGAGGAAGCTGTGACGGTCGTGATGCATTTGAAATCCATAACGATCGTGAGGGGGCTGTGACGGTCGTCACACCAACAAAATATGATTTCTGCTATTTTCTGCTCTTTTCTGCTCTTTTCTTGCTTGTTCTGCTTCTTTTCTACACTTTGCATACTTTTAACTTAGAAATTGAAATACCTGCGAAAACACTTAAATATTCTCGGAATAATCGGAGATTAGACAGAAATGGGATAAGATTTTAACATAAATCAAAGTAAAAATACGATATATTTTCGTGTTAACAGTTTGCCCGACGGGGAGTTACGTTGAGTAACAAGCGATGATTCCAATAGTTCCTGAGTGAACTAATGTTGAGAAATGATGGATGGATGGTACCGCATGTGCATTGCATAGAGTCGTTGTGTCGGTCTCTGTGCATTTGCATAAATCATGAAGGGATTGATTATGTGTGAGAATTGTGAATCGATGCATTATGTGTGGAAAATCATGAATGGATTGATTGTGTGTGGAATTGGGGATGAAATTGATGAGTTGATATATGTATCTATGTTGGTGATATTTGTATTGTGCATGGTTAATATACCTTGGTGATGGATATCTGAAATATACATCGTGTTGTTTTGTGTTTGAATTCTGGTATGAGTGGTGGTGAGAATATTTTATATGTGAAATTTCGTGTTATTATATAATTGTATGCAATTATATTATGATTGTGTTTCTCACCCTTCTGCTATTTTAAATGCTCTATGAGGCATTGCAGATTAGATTCTGGAGGTCTTTTTATGAAGCTTAGGTCTTCATTCTTTTGTCGGTCGGCTCTGATATGTAGCACCGGGTAGTCGGGGAGATCGTTATGTGATTATTTGTATTATGTATATATATCTTTTGGATTGTACATGTATGATGTTGTATATGACAGACAAACTTTTTATGGTATATATATATGAGTTTCAGTTACAGATTTTTCGCTTTTATTCTGTATCTGAATTGTGGGTGTTAGGAACTCAGTTCCTTTGTTATGTGCTACCTGAATTGTTGCATATCTATATGAGCAGGTTTATTGTGTTATTGAGTTCCAATTGATGTGGTGCCTCCGTCTATGCCGTGAATTTTTCATTATACTCTGATTAATTGTTATCGCTTTATTTAATTGGGGGTATAGATTGGGGGTGTTATATTAAGTGGTATCAGAGCCAGTCCGTGTAAGTTTGTGTCAGTCCTTGTTGGTCTTTGTGGTTCGGTGAGCTGTTTGTTTAACCATAGTTGTTGTTATTGGAAATGAACAGAATATGGCTGGTAGGAATGATGTTGCTTTGGCTGCTGCTATGCAAGCTATGGCTCGGGCTGTGCAGGGTGCACCTAATGTTGCGGGTAATGATGAGTTCAGGAAGAACAAACCGTCTATCTTCAAAGGAAGATATGATCCTAATGGTGCTCAGATTTGGTTTAAGGAGATTGAAAGAATCTTCCGAGTGATGGATTGTGCTGAGGATCAGAAGGTGAGACTGGGTACTCACATGTTGCTGGAAGAAGCTGATGATTGGTGGGTTAGTACACGTCATGTGTTGGAAGCTGCTGATGAGGAGATCACTTGGGCTGTGTTTAGCATTGAGTTTCTGAGGAAGTATTTTCCTGAAGATGTTAGAGGAAAGAAGGAAATTGAGTTCTTGGAATTGAAACAAGGTAGTATGTCTGTTGTTGACTATACTGCTAAGTTTGTGGAGCTGGTGCAGTTTTATCCACATTATGCTGAAGCTACTGCCGAGTTTTCTAAGTGTGTGAAGTTTGAGAACGGGTTGTGTCCTGAGATTAAGTAGGCAATCGGTTATCAACGGATAAGGAGGTTTTCAGACTTGGTGGATTGTTCTAGGATTGTTGAGGAAGATAGTAAGGCTCGTTCTACTCACTATAAGAGTGTGAACGAGAGGAAAGGGAAGCAACAGTTTCGTGGTGGTCCTTATGTGACACCAGCCGATAAGGGTAACCAAAGGGGTAACTTTGAGAGAAGGCCAAGTGGAGGGGGTATGTCTAATTCTCCGATATGTTTTGGGTGTGGTGAATTAGGACATCGTCAGTTTGAATGTAGGAAGGGTATGAGGAAGTGTTCTAATTGTGGAGGTTTAGGACATGTCGCAGCTGAGTGCAAGAGGAAGAATATGGTGAAGTGTTTCAATTGTGGTGAACCTGGTCATATTAGTACGAAGTGTCCGAAATCGAAGCAAGCTCCAGATGGTGGGAAAGTATTTGCATTATCAGGGACTCAGACTACAAGTGCAGACCGTCTGATCAGAGGTACTTGTTTTATTAATAGTACGCCTTTAGTTGCTATTATTGATACTGGAGCGACTCATTCGTTTATTTTGTCTGAGTGCGCGAAACATTTGAATCTTGTGTTGTCTTCGATGGATGGAGAGATGGTTATTGATACTCCAGCAATGGGTTCGGTAACTACTTCTTTGGTTTGTTTAAGTTGTCCTTTGACCATTTATGGTAAAGACTTTGAGATGGATTTTGTGTGTTTGCCATTGGAGGGTTTAGATGTGGTTTTGGGAATGAATTGGTTGCAGTTTAATCAGGTTCATATTGATTGTTATCATAAGCTGGTAAGATTTCCTTCTCTTGAGGAAGACGAGGACTCGAGTTTCTTATCTACCAAAGAGTTGAAGAAACTTTTGGTGGATGAAGCTCAGTTGTTTGGGTTGTTTGCATCGTTGACTGTGGAGAGTCAAGTTGTACTTGATATGTTTCCAGTTGTGTGTGATTTTCCGGAAGTTTTTCCTGAGGATATTTCGGACTTGCCGCCAGAGAGAGAGGTGGAGTTTTCTATAGATCTAGTTCCTGGTACTAGACCTGTATCAATGGCACCATATAGAATGTCGACATCTGAGTTGGTTGAGTTAAAGAAGCAATTGAACGAATTGTTGGAAAAGAGGTTTGTGAGGCCGAGTGTGTCGCCTTGGGGTGCTCCAGTTTTATTGGTGAAAAAGAAAGATGGGAGTATGCGATTGTGTATTGATTATCGCCAGTTGAATAAGGTGACGATTAAGAATAAGTATCCTCTTCCGAGAATTGACGATCTGATGGATCAGTTGGTAGGTGCGTGTGTGTTTAGTAAGATTGACTTGAGGTCGGGTTATCATCAGATTAGGGTGAAAGAGGAAGATATTCAGAAGACGGCTTTTAGGACACGATATGGTCATTATGAATATTCTGTGATGTCGTTCGGGGTTTCTAATGCGCCAGGTGTGTTTATGGAGTACATGAATCGTATTTTCCACGAGCATTTGGATCGTTTTGTTGTTGTATTTATTGATGATATCTTAATTTATTCTAAGTCTCGGGAGGAGCATGCGGAGCATTTGCGTGTTGTGTTGCAAATTTTGAAGGAGAAGAGACTTTTTGCTAAGTTGTCCAAGTGTGAATTCTGGTTGTCAGAAGTGAGTTTTCTTGGGCACGTGATTTCAGGTAACGGTATCGCTGTGGATCCATCTAAAGTAGATGTAGTTCTACAATGGGAGGCTCCGAGATCTGTTACTGAAATTAGAAGCTTTTTGGGTTTAGCCGGATATTATCGAAGGTTCATTGAAGGTTTTTCTAAGTTAGAACTTCCATTGACCCAGTTGACTTGTAAAGGTCAAGCGTTCATTTGAGATATTCGGTGTGAGGAAAGTTTTAGTGAGCTGAAGAGAAGATTGACGACAGCTCCGATTTTGATCTTGCTGAATCTTACTGAACCGTTTGTGGTGTATTGTGATGCGTCTTTGATTGGGCTAGGTGGAGTGTTGATGCAAGAAGGTAAGGTTGTGGCTTATGCTTCGAGGCAATTGAGGGTGCATGAGAAAAATGATCCTACTCATGATCTGGAATTAGCGGCTGTGGTTTTTGTGTTGAAAATTTGGAGGCATTATCTCTACGGTGCAAGATTTGAAGTCTTTAGTGATCATAAGAGTTTGAAATACTTGTTTGATTAGAAAGAGTTGAATATGAGGCAACGTAGATGGTTGGAATTTTTGAAGGACTACAATTTTAGCTTGAATTACCATCCGGGTAAAGCTAATGTGGTAGCTGATGCGTTGAGCCGGAAATTGTTGCATATGTTTGCTTTGATGGTTAAGGAGTGGGAACTTTTGGAAGCATTTAGAGATTTGAGTTTGGTGTGCGAATTGACGTCTGATAGTGTGAGGCTTGGTATGTTAAAGGTTACTAATGATTTTCTGTTGACCGTTAGCGAGAAACAGAAATTGGATGTGAAATTTGTGGACTTGATGACGGTTGGTGATCAAAGTGTGAATGAGGACTTTAAAGTGGATGATAAAGGTGTTTTGAGGTTTCGTGGTAGAATTTGTATTCCTGATGATGCGGAGTTGAAAAGGATGATTTTGGAGGAAGGACACCGGAGTAATTTGAGTATACATCCGGGAGCGAATAAGATGTACCAAGATTTGAAGAAGATTTTCTGGTGGTCTGGATTGAAGCGAGATGTGGCTCAGTTTGTGTATGCGTGTTTGATGTGTCAGAAGTCAAAGGTAGAACATCTGAGGCCTAGTGGTTTGTTGCAACCGTTGGATATTCCTGAGTGGAAATGGGATAACATTTCTATGGATTTTGTGACAGGGTTACCGAACACTCAGCGGGGACATAATGCTATTTGGGTAGTTGTGGATAGGCTGACTAAATCGGCGCATTTCATTTCGATTGACATCAGTTTTTCTTTGGAGAGGTTGGCAGAGATTTATATCAGTGTGATTGTGAAATTACATGGTGTTCCGTTGAGCATTGTTTCAGATCGAGATCCAAGGTTTACTTCCAGATTTTGGGAAAGTTTACAAAAGGCGTTGGGTTCTAAATTGAGATTAAGTTCGGCTTATCATCCTCAGACGGATGGACAGACCGAGAGAACGATTCAGTCGTTGGAAGACTTGTTGAGAGCTTGTGTTCTTGAACAAGGTGCGTGGGATAGTTATCTTGCGTTGATTGAATTCACGTATAACAACAGTTTCCATTCGAGTATTGGAATGGCACCTTTTGAAGCGTTATATGGAAGAAGGTGTCGAACACCGTTGTGTTGGCACGAATCTGGTGAGAGTGCGGTGGTTGGACCGGAGTTAGTGCAGCAAACTACGGACAAGTTGAAACTTATTCGTGAGAAAATGAAGGTTTCTCAGAGTAGGCAAAAGAGTTATCATGATCGAAGGAGGAAAGATCTCGAGTTTCAAGAGGGCGATCATGTATTTTTGAGAGTTACACCGGTGTCGGGTGTTGGTCGTGCATTGAAGTCGAAGAAGCTTACTTCTCGGTTTATTGGTCCTTACCAGATATCCGCGAGAGTTGGTGCTGTGGCTTATAGGGTGGCGTTGCCGCCGAGTCTGTCGAATTTGCATGATGTGTTCCATGTTTCACAGCTTCAGAAGTATGTTCCGGATCCATCGCATGTGATTCCGATGGATGAAGTTGAGGTAAGGGAGAACCTTACGGTTGAGGCGTTACCAGTGAGGATTTTGGATCGCGAGTTGAAGCGGTTAAGAGGCAAGGATATTGCACTTATGAAAGTAGCATGGGGAGGCGCTGCTGAGGCAATTTGACTTGGGAGTTGGAGAGTCGTATGCGGGAGTCGTATCCAGAGTTGTTCGTCTCAGGTAATATTTTCGAGGACGAAAATCTCTAAGTGGGGGAGAGTTGTAACGCCCCAGTTTTGTCCGTTTTATTTAATTGAGTCGTTTTGATTATTTTATTATTATATTATTTTATTTCTGACTTTTATTTGAAAATATATTATTTTTCATCGTGATTATATTTTATCGCGTTTTGGGAGCGTTTGCGAGATATTTGAGTGTAGGGGTATTTTGGTCTTTTCATTTATTTTCTTAAGTTAGAAATATGAATAGAAATAGAAAGAGAGAAAAATAGTAAGGAAAGAAAAAGAAGAGAAGAAAAAGAGAAAGAAGGAAAGAGAAGAGAAAGAAGAAAAGAGAGAAAACTTGGAAAATCTAGGAATCGATCAACCGACTTTTCTAAACACGATTAAATCGGGTAAGGGTGCGAAACTCGATTATACTATGCTTGTGTATGATTATGTATGTGTGTGTGTGGATGTTTGTGGTGTTCTATGGTTTTCAATTCTAGGTCGGAACGATAGAAATCGATGTTTTCGCGGTTGGAAATCGGTGTAAATGCGGTAGAATACTTGTTACCATGATTAGATTATGTTCTAATTGTTATGTGTTGGTTTGAAAGTGTTTTGGTGGGGAAAATATGGTTTTGAAGTGTGTACCAGCGCTGCTGGGTATTTTGGTTTTGCAGGTTCGCACTGTGAATCCCCTAGTGAAGGGGAAGTGAGCATTCGCTGGCTATTCGCACTGCGAAGGTGAGGGCGAGCATTCGCCAGAGACTCGCACTGTGAACTTTGTGTTGTTTTGTGTTGTTTTCTTTCTGCCATGGTTCGCTGGGAGACTCGCACTGCGAAGGGGGAAGCGAAGATTCGCTGGGCATTCGCACTGCGAACGTTAGGAGTTTTTTTTAGGCTATTTTCCTTTCTGACTTGGTTCGCTGGGAAATTCGCACTGCGAATGAAGAAGCGAAGGACTCGCTAGGAGCTTCGCATTGCGAACAAGACAGTTTTTCCCAATTTGTTTTCTTTATAACTTTTGATCCGTGAGTCGGTTTGAGGCGTGGTTTGGTGCGTTGGAAAGCTTTTGACATGTTCTTTCTGGTTAAAATGGTTTTGAGATTGTTGGCTGATTAAATTATGTCGGGAATTTAGAAAGGTGTTGTTTTGTCAACTTGTACCATTTTAATTGTGTGTATTTGATGTGTTATCATGCAATATGCCTTTGATAGATATGGTATGTGTAACACCCCGGTCAGTTCTGTCAGTTTTATCTATTTGAGTCGTTTGAGTATTTTATTATTATATTATTTTATTTCTGACTTTTATGTGAAAATATGTTATTTTTCATCGCGAATATATTTTGTCGCGTGTTGGGAACATTTGCGAGGTATTTGAGTGTAGGGGTATTTTGGGCATTTTGATTTATTTGTTAAGTTAAGAATAGAAATAGAAAGAAAAAGAGAGAAGAGAAGAAAAGAAGAAAAGAAGAAAAGAAGAAAAGAAGAAAAGAAGAGGAGAAGAGAAGAAAAGAGAGATTTTGAGAAAACTTGGAAATCAATCAACCGACTTTCTAGAACACGATTAAATCGGGTAAGAGTGCGAAACTCGATTATACTATGTTTGTGTATGATTATGTAAGTATGTGTTTGCATATGCTATTGTGTTTCTATAGTTTTGGAATCTAGGTCGAAATGAGAAATATGATGTGAAATCGATGTTTTCACGGTCGAAAATCGGTGTTAACGTGGTAGAATACTTGTTATCATGATTGAGTTATGTTCTTATTGTCATATGTTAATTTGGAAATGTTTTGGTTGAGAAAATATGATTTTTGGATGAACTGGTGCGCTGCTGGGTTTTGCTGAAATCGCAGGTTCGCACTGCGAATGGCCAGCGAGTGGGTGGCGAGCGTTCGCGTGGTGTTCGCACTGCGAACGTTGTATCATTTTTCCTTCTGCCATTGTTCGCTGGAGGGTTCGAAATGCGAATGGGGTAGCGAGCATTCGCTGGGACGTTCGCACTGCGAATGATGGGAATTTTCTAGGCTATTTTGCTTCTGACTTGGTTCGCTGGGGCATTCGCACGGCGAATGGAGTAGCGACGGACTCACTAGGAGCTTCGCACTGCGAATGTAGCAGTTTTTCCCAATTTGTTTTCTTTATAACTTTTGATCCGTAGATCGGTTTGAGGCGTGGTTTGATGCGTTAGAAAGCTTGTGAAATGTACTTTCTTATGATGATGGTTTTGAGATTGTTGGCCGATTAAATTATGTCAGGAATTAGAAAATGTGTTGTTTTTGTCGTCGACTTTTGCCGTTTAATTGTGTGAACTTGATGTGTATGTGCAATATGTTGTTGGTGTGGATATTTTATGACTTGTGTACTGTTGAGTGATGAAATTGCATGAAATACATATCGTAATGATGATTGGTGGCCTTACGGCAAGAAGATGCGATGTATGGTAATTGTTGATTTATGCATGATTATGGATGTGTATATGTGTGCATATTAAATGTCATGAGTCATTGTATGCCAAGCATCATGATATTCATTGTTGTGACGTCCTGAGTGACAGATTGATTCCAGAGGGAATCTGCTATAACATCGTGCGCCTTAAAAATAAGAGGACCTAAAGCGATTTGATATATCGTGCGCCTTAAAAATAAGAGGACCTAAAGCGATGGTTATAGACGATCGTGTGCCCATGTGGGGTGTGAGCGATCGGATTGTACGCCTTATACCGAGATGACCTAAAGCAATCCATAAACGTCGTGCGCCTTATACCAAGAGGACCTTAAGCGACGGGGAACATCGTAGACCCGACGGGGTGTTACTTGAGAGATCCTCAGTAACGAGCGATGATTCCAGCAGAGTTCCTGAGTGAACTGGTGATGAGAAATATTGGAAGTCAGTACCGCATGGCATGTGCATAGAGTCGTTGTGTCGGTCTCTGTGCATTTGCATAAATCATGGATTAATTGTGCATGGAATTGTGAATGTGATTGATGAGATGGAATATGTATAATTGTAAGGATGATGAGTGTATGGTGTAGGATTGATGTGTAGTGGTATGTGATACTTGAGAATTGTACTGTGTGGTGTTGTATTTGATTGTGGTGCATTTGTGGTGAGAATGTTTTACTTGTGCATTTTTGTGTTAATATATAATTATATGCAACTGTATTATGATTGTTTTTCTCACCCTTCTGCTGTTTTATAATGCTCTACGAGGCATTGCATATTAGAGTTGCTGGAGGTCTTTTTGTGAAGCTTTGCGTCTTCATTCTTTTGTCGGTCGGCTCTGATATATGACACCGGGTAGTTAGGGTGGCCGTTTGTGATTATTTTGTATTATGTAGATGTATCTTTTGGATTGTACATGTATGACAAACTTTCATGATATATATATATATATATATATATATGTTGATATTCAGTTACGAATTTTCCGCTTTTATTCTGTAATTGGATTGTGGGTGTATTACTACCTGAATTGTTGCATATCTGTATGAGCAGGTGTTGTATGTTTGTTTCAAATTGTTGTGGCGTCTCCAGTCTATGCCGTGCATGTTTTAATTATACTCTAATGAAATTTGGAATTCTCTTTTACTGCTTTAATAGCTTTGGGGTATAGATTGGGGGTGTCACAATAAGTGGTATCAGAGCTAGTTCGTGTCAGTCTGTGCCAGTCCGTGTCAGTTTGTGTCTGGTTGTGTCAGTTCTGGTCTGTGTGGCGTGTGGAGTGAGTTGTTTGTTTAACCATAGTTTTTGTTATTGGAAATGAACAGAATATGGCTGGTAGGAACGATGCTGCTTTGGCAGCTGCGATGCAAGCGATGGCTCGTGCTGTGCAGGGTGCACCTAATGCTGCTGGTAATGATGAGTTCAGGAAGAACAGACCGCCTGTCTTCAAAGGAAGACATAATCCTGATGGTGCACAGATTTGGTTGAAAGAAATTGAAAGGATTTTCTGAGTTATGGATTGTGATGAGGACAGTAAGGTGAGACTGGGAACTCACATGTTACAGGAAGAAGCCGATGACTGGTGGGTTAGTACTCGTCAGGTGTTGGAAGGTGGGGATGAAGAAGTTACTTGGGAATTGTTTAGCCAGGAGTTTCTGAGGAAGTATTTTCCCGAGGATGTTAGAGGAAAGAAGGAAATTGAGTTCTTGGAACTGAAACAAGGTAGTATGTCTGTTGTTGACTATATTGCTAGGTTTGTGGAGCTGGGGCAGTTTTATCCTCATTATGCTGAAGCGACTGCAGAGTTTTCTAAGTGTGTGAAGTATGAGAGCAGATTGCGTCCTGAGATTAAGCAAGCAATCGGTTATCAAAGGATTAGAAGGTTTTCTGATTTGGTGGAATGTTGTAGGATTTATGAAGAGGATAGTAGGGCTCGTTCTACTCACTACAAGAGTGTGAGTGACAGGAAAGGGAAGCAACAGTTCCGTAGTGGTCCGTATGTAACACCAGCTGATAAAGGTAAACAAAGGGGTACTTTTGATCGAAGGTCAGGAGGAGGAGGTATGTCTAATTCTCCGAGATGTTTTAAATGTGGTGAGTTGGGGCATCGTCAGTTTGAGTGCAGGAAAGATGTGAGGAAGTGTTCTAATTGTGGAGGTATCAGACATGTCGTAGCAGATTGTAAACGGAAAAATGTGGTGAAGTGTTTTAACTGTGGTAAACCTGGTCATATTAGCACAAAGTGTCAGAAACCGAAGCAAGCTGCATCTAGTGGGAAGGTGTTTTCATTGGCAGGGACTCAGACTTCAAGTGCAGATCGTCTGATCCGAGGTACTTGTTTTATTAATAGTACGCCTTTAGTTGCTATTATTGATACTGGAGCGACTCATTCGTTTATTTCGTCTGAGTGCGCCAAGTGTTTGAATCTTGTGTTGTCTTTGATGGATGGTGAGATGGTTATTGATACGCCAGCAATGGGGTCAGTAACTACTTTTTTGGTTTGTTTGAGTTGTCCTTTGACCATTTATGGTAAAGACTTTGAAATGGATTTAGTGTGTTTGCCGTTGGAAGGTTTAGATGTGGTTCTGGGAATGAATTGGTTGCAATTCAATCGGGTTCATATTGATTGTTATCATAAGTTAGTAAGGTTTCCTTCTCTTGAGGAAGACGAAGACTTGAGTTTCTTATCTACCAAAGAGTTGAAGAGACTTTTGGCGGATGAAGCTCAATTGTTTGGGTTGTTTGTGCTATTGACTGTGGATAGTCAAGTTTCACTTGACGTGTTTTCGGTTGTGTGTGATTTTCCTGAAGTGTTTCCTGAGGATATTTCGGACTTGCCACCAGAGAGAGAGGTGGAGTTTTCTATAGATCTAGTTCCTGGTACTAGACCTGTTTCTATGGCACCTTATCGTATGTCGGCATATGAGTTGGTTGAGTTAAAGAAGTAGTTGAATGAGTTGTTGGAGAAGAGGTTTGTGAGGCCAAGTGTTTCTCCTTGGGGTGCTCCAGTTTTGTTGGTGAAAAAGAAAGACGGAAGTATGCGGTTGTGTATTGATTATCGCCAATTGAATAAGGCGACGATTAAGAATAAGTATCCTCTTCCAAGGATTGATGATCTGATGGATCAGTTGGTTGGTGCTTGTGTGTTCAGTAAGATTGACTTGAGGTCGGGATATCATCAGATTAGGGTGAAGGAGGAAGATATTTAGAAGACGGCTTTTAGGACACGTTACGGTCATTATGAATATTCTGTGACGCTGTTCGGGGTTTCTAATGCGCCAGGTGTGTTTATGGAGTACATGAATCGTATTTTTCACGAGCATTTGGATCGATTTGTTGTTGTGCTTATCGATGACATTTTGATTTATTCTAAGTCTCGGGAGGAGCACGCGGAGCATTTGCGTATTGTTTTGAGGGTTTTGAAGGAAAAGAAGCTTTTTGCCAAATTGTCTAAGTGTGAATTTTGGTTGTCGGAAGTGAGTTTTCTTGGACACGTAATTTCAGGTAATGGTATTTCTGTGGATCCATCTAAAGTAGAAGCAGTTCTACAATGGGAGGCTCCGAGATCTGTTACTGAAATTCGAAGCTTTTTGGGTTTGGCCGGTTATTATCGAAGGTTCATTGAGGGTTTTTCTAAGCTAGCACTTCCTTTGACCCAGTTGACTTGTAAAGGGCAAGCGTTCATTTGGGATATTCGGTGTGAGGAAAGTTTTAATGAGCTGAAGAGAAGATTGACGACAGCTCCGAATTTGATTTTGCTGAATCCTAACGAACCATTTGTGGTGTTTTGTGATGCGTCTTTAATTGGTCTAGGTGGTGTGCTAATGCAAGACGGTAAGGTCGTAGCGTATGCTTCGAGGCAGTTGAGAGTGCATGAGAAGAATTACCCTACGCATGACTTGGAGTTAGCGGCTGTAGTCTTTGTGTTGAAGATTTGGAGGCATTATCTTTTTGGTGCGAGGTTTGAAGTCTTTAGTGATCACAAAAGTTTGAAATATCTGTTTGATCAGAAGGAATTGAATATGAGGCAACGAAGATGGTTGGAATTTTTGAAAGACTACGACTTTGGCTTGAATTACCATCCTGGTAAAGCTAATGTGGTAGCCGATGCATTGAGCCAGAAATCATTGCATATGTCTGCTTTAATGGTTAAGGAGTGAGAGCTTTTGGAATCGTTTAGGGACTTGAGTTTGGTATGTGAAGTATCGTCGGATAGTGTGAGGTTGGGTATGTTGAAGGTTACGAATGATTTTCTGATGTCGGTAAGTGAGAAACAGAAGTTGGACGTGAAGTTAATGGATTTGATGTTGGTTGGCGGAAAAGAGGCGAGTAGTGATTTTAAAGTGGACGTTAATGGTGTGTTAAGGTTCCGTGGGCGAATTTGTATTCCAGACGATTCGGATTTGAAACGGATGATTTTGGAAGAAGGGCACCGGAGTAATTTGAGTATACATCCGGGAGCGAATAAGATGTACCAAGATTTGAAGAAGATTTTCTGGTGGTCGGGATTGAAAAGAGATAAAGCTCAGTTTGTGTATGCTTGTTTGACTTGTCAGAAATCGAAAGTGGAACATCAGAGACCGAGTGGTTTGTTGCAACCGTTGGATATTCCTGAGTGGAAGTGAGTAGCATTTCCATGGATTTTGTAACGGGGTTGCCGAATACTCAGCGAGGGCATAATGCTATTTGGATGGTTGTTGATAGGCTGACTAAATCGGCTCATTTTATTCCGATTGACATCAGTTTTACTTTGGAGCAGTTAGCTGAGATTTATATCAGTGTAACTGTGAAATTGCATGGGGTTCCGTTAAGTATTGTTTCGGATCGAGATCCAAGGTTTACCTCAAGATTTTGGGAAAGTTTACAGAAGGCTTTGGGTTCTAAATTTAGGTTGAGTTCGGCTTATCATCCGCAGACGGATGGGCAGTCGGAGAGAACGATTCAGTCTTTGGAAGATTTGTTGAGAGCATGTGTTTTGGAACAAGGTGGTGCGTGGGATAGTTATCTTGCGTTGATTGAATTCACGTATAACAACAGTTTTCATTCTAGTATTGGAATGACACCGTTTGAAGCATTGTATGGATGAAGATGTCGAACACCGTTGTGTTGGCATGAATCAGGTGAGAGTTTGGTGGTTGGACCGGAGTTGGTATAGCAGACTACGGAGAAGGTGAAGTTTATTCGTGAGAAAATGAAGGCTTCTCAGAGTAGGCAAAAGATTTATCATGATCGGAGACGGAAAGATCTTGAGTTTCAAGAGGGCGATCATGTATTTCTGAGGGTTACGCCGGTAACGGGTGTTGGTCGTGCATTGAAATCGAAGAAGCTTACTTCTCGATTTATTGGTCCTTACCAGATATCTGCGAGAGTGGGTGCTGTGGCTTATAGGGTGGCGTTGCCGCCGAGTCTGTCGAATTTGCATGATGTGTTCCATGTTTCACAGCTTCAGAAGTATGTTTCGGATCCGTCGCATGTGATTCCGATGGATGAGGTTGAGGTAAGGGAGAACCTTACGGTTGAGGCTTTGCCGGTGAGTATTTTAGATTGCGAGTTGAAGAGGTTGCGGGGCAAGGATATTGCACTTGTGAAAGTGGCGTGGGGAGGCGCTGCTGAGGGCAATTTGACTTGGGAGTTGGAGAGTAGGATGCGGGAGTCGTATCCAGAGTTGTTCGTCTCAGGTAAGATTTTCGAGGACGAAAATTTCTAAGTGGGGGAGAGTTGTAACGCCCCGGTCAGTTCAGTCAGTTTTATCTATTTGAGTCATTTGAGTATTTTATTATTATATTATTTTATTTCTGACTTTTATGTGAAAATATGTTATTTTTCATCGTGAATATATTTTGTCGCGTGTTGGGAACATTTGCGAGGTATTTGAGTGTAGGGGTATTTTGGGCATTTTGATTTATTTGTTAAGTTAAGAATAGAAATAGAAAGAAAAAGAGAGAAAAGAAGAAAAGAAGAAAAGAAGAAAATAAGAGGAGAAGAGAAGAAAAGAGAGATTTTGAGAAAACTTGGAAATCAATCAATCGACTTTCTAGAACACGATTAAATCGGGTAAGGGTGCGAAACTCGATTATACTATGTTTGTGTATGATTATGTATGTATGTGTTTGCATATGCTATTGTCTTTCTATAGTTTTGGAATCTAGGTCGAAATGAGAAATATGATGTGAAATCGATGTTTTCACGGTCAAAAATCGGCGTTAACGTGGTAGAATACTTGTTATCATGATTGAGTTATGTTCTGATTGTCATATGTTGACTTGGAAATGTTTTGGTTGAGAAAATATGATTTTTGGATGAACTGGTGCGCTGCTGGGTTTTGCTGAAATCGCAGGTTCGCACTGCGAATGACCAGCGAGTGGGTGGCGAGCGTTCGCGTGGTGTTCGCACTGCGAACGTTGTATCATTTTTCCTTCTGCCACTGTTCGCTGGAGGGTTCGCAATACGAATGGGGTAGCGAGCATTCGCTGGGACGTTCGCACTGCGAACGATGGGAATTTTCTAGGCTATTTTGCTTCTGACTTGGTTCGCTGGGGCATTCGCACGGCGAATGGAGTAGCGAAGGACTCGCTAGGAGCTTCGCACTGCGAATGTAGCAGTTTTTCCCAATTTGTTTTCTTTATAACTTTTGATCCGTAGATCGGTTTGAGGCGTGGTTTGATGCGTTAGAAAGCTTGTGAAATGTACTTTCTTATGATGATGGTTTTGAGATTGTTGGCCGATTAAATTATGTCGGGAATTAGAAAATGTGTTGTTTTTGTTGTCGACTTTTGCCGTTTAATTGTGTGAACTTGATGTGTATGTGCAATATGTTGTTGGTGTGGATATTTTATGACTTGTGTACTGTTGAGTGATGAAATTGCATGAAATACATATCGTAATGATGATTGGTGGCCTTACGGCAAGAAGATGCGATGTATGGTAATTGTTGATTTATGCATGATTATGGATGTGTATATGTGTGCATATTAAATGTCATGAGTCATTGTATGCCAAGCATCATGATATGCATTGTTGTGACGTCTTGAGTGACAGATTGATTCCAGAGAGAATCTGCTATAACATCGTGCGCCTTAAAAATAAGAGGACCTAAAGCGATTTGATATATCGTGCGCCTTAAAAATAAGAGGACCTAAAGCGATGGTTATAGACGATTGTGTGCCCATGTGGGGTGTGAGCGATCGGATTGTGAGCCTTATACCGAGAGGACCTAAAGCAATCCATAAACATTGTGCGCCTTATACCAAGAGGACCTTAAGCGACGGGGAACATCGTAGACCCGACGGGGTGTTACTTGAGAGATCCTCAGTAACGAGCGATGATTCCAGCAGAGTTCCTGAGTGAACTAGTGATGAGAAATATTGGAAGTCAGTACCGCATGGCATGTGCATAGAGTCGTTGTGTCGGTCTCTGTGCATTTGTATAAATCATGGATTAATTGTGCATGGAATTGTGAATGTGATTGATAAGATGGAATATGTATAATTGTATGGATGATGAGTGTATGGTGTAGGATTGATGTGTAGTGGTATGTGATACTTGAGAATTGTACTGTGTGGTGTTGTATTTGATTGTGGTGCATTTGTGGTGAGAATGTTTTACTTGTGCATTTTTGTGTTAATATATAATTATATGCAACTGTATTATGATTGTTTTTCTCACCCTTCTGCTGTTTTATAATGCTCTACGAGGCATTGCAGATTAGAGTTGCTGGAGGTCTTTTTGTGAAGCTTTGCGTCTTCATTCTTTTGTTGGTCGGCTCTGATATGTGACACCGGGTAGTTAGGGTGGCCGTTTGTGATTATTTTGTATTATGTAGATGTATCTTTTGGATTGTACATGTATGACAAACTTTCATGATATATATATATATATATGTTGATATTCAGTTACGGATTTTCCGCTTTTATTCTGTAATTGGATTGTGGGTGTATTACTACCTGAATTGTTGCATATCTGTATGAGCAGGTGTTGTATGTTTGTTTCAAATTGTTGTGGCGTCTCCGGTCTATGCCGTGCATGTTTTAATTATACTCTGATGAAATTTGGAATTCTCTTTTACTGCTTTAATAGCTCTGGGGTATAGATTGGGGGTGTCACAATATGGCTTGTGTGCTGATGTATGATGTAAATGCATTGTTTTGGGCTTGATGGTAAAGCATGATTATTGTTGGTTGAGATGGTTGTATGTATGTGTGCATTTGAATGTCATGAGTCATTGTATGCCAAGCATCATGATATGCATTCTTGTGATGTCGTGTGCCCTAGTGGGTGTGAGCGACGAATCGGTTCCAGAGGGAATCCGCTATAACATCGTGCGCCTTATACAAAGAGGACTTAAAACGATTATTATAGACGATCGTGCGCCTTATACAAAGAGGACTTAAAGCGATCGGATTGTGTGCCTTATACAAAGAGGACTTAAAGCGATCCATAAACGTCGTGTGCCTTATACAAAGAGGACTTAAAGCAACGGGGAACATCGTTTGCCCGACGGGGAGTTACGTTGAGTAACAAGCGATGATTCCAATAGTTCCTGAGTCAACTAATGTTGAGAAATGATGTATTGATGGTACCGCATGTGCATTGCATAGAGTCGTTGTGTCGGTCTCTGTGCATTTGCATAAATCATGAATGGATTGATTATGTGTGAGAATTGTGAATGGATGCATTATGTGTGGAAAATCATGAATGGATTAATTGTGTGTGGAATTAGGGATGAAATTGATGAGTTGATATATGTATCTATGTTGGTGATATTTGTATTGTGCATGGTTGATATACCTTGGTGATGGATATCTGAAATATACATTGTGTTGTTTTGTGTTTGAATTCTGGTATGAGTGGTGGTGAGAATGTTTTATATGTGAAATTTCGTGTTATTATATAATTGTATGCAATTATATTATGATTGTGTTTCTCACCTTTCTGCTGTTTTAAATGCTCTATGAGGCATTGCAGATTAGATGCTGGAGGTCTTTTTGTGAAGCTTAGGTCTTCATTCTTTTGTCGGTCGGCTCTGATATGTAGCACCGGGTAGTCGGGGAGATCGTTATGTGATTATTTGTATTATGTATATATATCTTTTGGATTGTACATGTATGATGTTGTATATGACAGACAAACTTTTTATGGTATATATATATGAGTTTCAGTTACAGATTTTCCGCTTTTATTCTGTATCTGAATTGTGGGTGTTAGGAACTCAGTTCCTTTGTTATGTGCTACCTGAATTGTTGCATATCTATATGAGCAGGTTTATTGTGTTATTGAGTTCCAATTGATGTGGCGCCTCCGTCTATGCCGTGAATTTTTCATTATACTCTGATTAATTGTTATCGCTTTATTTAATTGGGGGTATAGATTGGGGGGGTGTTACAATTAGCACCTAACGCATCCGTCGTACTCGACGGGAACCATTTCACTTGCTTCTAGGCTTGGATGGGTTATCTATCTAAAGGCTTCTAGCTAAAGGAAAGAGGAGAGAGAGAGAGAAAGGGGGAAAAGAAAGAAAAGAAGGAAAGTGCTCGCGGAGGAACGAAGTCCTCGTGCCTACGCACCCTCATAGTGCAATGAGGAAGTCAGAGCGTCGTAGTTCAGAGAACTAGAGGACAGAGAAGAAAGGGAGAAGGAAAGAAGGGTGGAAGTGTGCTCGCTAAGACATTACGTCTTGTGCCTACGTATCATACATTTAAAAGAATGCAGAATCAGAGCTTCCGTAGTTTGGGGAGCTGAACGGAAAAGGAAAACGGGAAAGAAACAAGGAGACAAAAGAAGTGGCGTGAAAACCAAGAGCAAGAGTGAAAGAAAAACTCTACTGGGAAAGACCCCGTAGTAAGAGCGTTTGCACAAAAGAATAGGAAAAGAATAATGGTGTCAGAACCAAGAATGAAAGAAACTCCGCTGGGGATAGCAAAGAGAATTGGTGTCGAAACCAAGAAAGTAAGAGCAAGGGGAATAGGAAAGACTCCTCTGGGGATCCAAAAAAAGGGATGGTGCCATAACCAAGAGAAAAAGGAGACTCGGTATATTAACTGGCTGGCAGTGGTTAACCGAAGAAAAGGGAATAGAACCCTGGCGGGGAAAAGAAGCTGGTGTCAACAGACGGACTGTGATAAACCAAGAGAGAGTGCTGAACCGAGAGAAGGTGTTTGACTCTGAAGGGGCCTCGGTATATTAATTGGTAAACAGTGATCAACCGAGGAAAGAAAAAACTGTAACTCTGTGGGGGTAGAGAAGCATTGGTTTTAGCAGAGAAAACCGCGATTAACCAGAAAAGTGGGTGTAGGACCGAATAAAGATCATAACCCAAAAGACGGGTATAGGATCGAGAAAAGGTCGTGACCCAAAGGGGTTCGGTAAACCGACTGAACAAACAGTACTCAACCGAAGAAAGGGTATTTGAACCAAAGAAAGGTTACTAACCCAAGGGTGCAAGTATTTGAACCAAGAGGAGGTTGCCAACCGCGGGTGATTCGGTGTTTACAGACGGACTGTGACCAATCGAAGAGAAAAACGAGTGATTAACCAAGAGAAGGTGATTAACTCGAAAGGGTTCAGTATTTTAACAGACGGATTGTGGTTAATTGAAGAAAAGGGTGATTAACCAAGAAGAGGTGATTAACCCAAGAAGGACTCAGTGTTTTAACAGACGGACTGTGATTAACTGAAGAAAAGGGTGATTAACCAAGAATAGGTGATTAACCCAAGAAAGGAGAAGAACCAAGAGAAGGTTGCGAACTCCTGGGGAAAATGGTCGTGACAGGAAAACTGTGTTGGACCAAAGAGAGAGAATTGAAACTCTTCAGGGGAATAAAAAAACAATGATTGATTACAAGAAGAAAGGAGTGATGGAACAAAGAGAGATTGCTAGCGCAAGAATAACGATCTTAACCAAGAAGGATGGTGATTGATCAAAAGGAGAGATTGAAAGAGATAGGAATGATCGAGGATCGAAAGGGATTGCAAAGAGAGAAGAGTGATCAAGGATCAACTCGACTGGGGAAAGAAAGCACATTACTTCCTAGAGATAGAGATGACTAAGCCAAGCACAGGGTCATTCGTCCCCTACCTGAAGTAGTCAGAATGAGAGTAGGAATTCTCCCTTCCCATCCCTTCCCTAACACACACAGGGTGTAATGCGGAAGTTGAACCGGACGGCCCAACAACTCCAAGTTGTACAGTGCTTCTGCGTAGAGAAACGGACAGCATAACGACGTCAATTTGTACAGTGCTCCGATGCAAGGCGCAGCGCGAAACTCCAACTCCACCGGGGGGGGGATGAGAGAGAAAGCTCTAAAGGAGGCCTAAAGAGAGGAAAAGGGAAGATCGATTAATCGAAACAAAGTTTCGATCAATTAATCAAGGGAGAACCATGCTAACAACTTTCCAAAGAGGATGGAAAGTCATTAAAGCAAAAAAGAGTGAATTATTGATCATACAAGATTAAGTTTATCCATGAAGAATAAACTTAATGCAAATCTGAAATGGAAGGTGAAAAACAGTGCCAAATGATCATCAAAATGCCACACAAAATCATGCATCATGTGAACAAAGATAGTGCAAGAATTGCTATGTTCATACAATGCTAAGAACATAAAACAAATGAATAATCGAAAATGTGCATCGAAAGTTCATGAACATGATTCAACCAGAAGTGAAATGACATTAAAAACATCCATAAAATCAAGCATGACAATCAATGGAAGTTAAAATGAAGAAAGCATGGCAAACACACTTGAAAATGCAAGAAAATGGCCTTCTGGTTCAGTGTTAATCGATTAACACAATTGCATTGCAAAGTGTTAATCGATTAACACGTGAAAAAGTGCAAAAAAACACTGGTTAATTGATTAACACAATTGCACTGCAATGTGTTAATCGATTAACACAGTACAGGGAGCAGAAAATCAGTTTTGAAAAATGCCTTTAGCCAACTTTTTGATTGTGCAATCACTCCAATGCTAGGACAAACAATTATGCACGAAAAATCAAGTTTAGAAATAGCAAATGATCAACAATAGAATCAATTAAACAATCAAGATCATGGATCAAGCAAAAGTATAATCAATTCACATGCAAGAATATCAAAATTACATCGCAAACGATACGAAAACGATCGAAATGATAAAATGAATGAAATCCACCAACCTACAAGGCTGAGATGTGCCTTGGTAAATGTTGCAATGTGATCTTGGTGTAGAAGATTAAAGAAAACCAGAGGATCCTTGAATTGTAGACGAAACGCGTCGGAACCGATCAAAACGCGAAAATGCACCGAAATCGAACTTGCACTAAAATAAATGGTGTGAAACCCTTGGATTGAAGTAGAATGAGATGTAATTCCAGAAATCCAACCAAAGAATGCCAAATGATAAAGGTTAAGCTCAAGAATTAATCACTTTCAATGTGAAAAGTGATTATCCTTCAAGAATAAGAGCTTTTGGTGAGGTTTGATGGAGAAGAATTGAGATGAAGATGAAGAATGAGTAGAGAAATCAGAGAAAAAGTAAGAGAACTGAGAGTGAAATGTGAGAAGTTTGGTGAAAAAATGGTAGAGAATGGTTGAGGTCTTGAAAAGTGAGTAAAGATGTGTTTATATAGGCTTTAGGTTTGGAATATGAGATGGTTTGGAATTTGGTTTGGAATTAGCTTTGGGTTTGGAGCTAGGTTAGGAGTTAGTTGGACTTGACTCACTGAGTCAAGGCGGTTAACTCGGTTAGTTAGAACCAACTCGGTAACCATCCCAAGGTGAATTCAAACATCCAAAGATCCACATTACTTGGAGAACAAGGAACATGGTGCACTTGATTTGAAGTGAAGTATCATAGCAAATGCACTTGGAATGAATTGAGTAGCTTGGAAATGTTTAGAGGTGTCTAGAATATTCCATATGCTGCTAGAATCCAAGACCAAAATGTGTGCAAAGGCGCTGTCATGAAAAAGCAGCAAATTGTGCCTATTTTGCCTGTGTTAATCGATTAACACAATTTCACTGCAAATGGTTAATCGATTAACCAGGCCAAAATATGCCCAATTTGCCTAAAAAAGGTGTTGTGGTCTCGGTTTCGATTTTACACCTCTTGTATTGCTGAATAGGTATGTAAACCTTCATTTTGTGCTTGTTTTGACGATGTGATGACCTTGTGAGGATATGATTAATCGGGATTGGAAAACTTGAATATCCTGCAATCAAAACACCAGAGGAAAAGTGCGAATGTGTATGCCAGCGATGCTTATGCTTATGCTTATGCAAAAGGCAAAAGAGGGAGGTTAAATTCGGGTTACGACACTATCATCCTTTCAGGTCCAAGTTGATTGAATAGGGGCAGCTGTAGCACCCCAAAATTTCCCCTACCTTTTTCAACCTTTTTCTGGCTTTTGCTTTGCATTCATCTGCATATCCATTAGGTCATAACTCATTCATTCATTTGCATTGGGCTCCTGAGGTGTGGGATTAAGGTTTCTTATCTTCTGTGCGACCTGGTTGATATTCATCAATTGAAGATGGTGGTTAGGGTTCATGGCGAAGGCATCTTGATATGAGATCCAGTTGTGGATTTATATTATGGTCAAGGCATTGTTGTCCTCTCAGTTGCTTATTTTGGTTGCTTATAATACGAGTTAATATTTGGGCCTGAGAATTGAAATTGGTATGGATTCATTATAGAGAAGTTTCATTCAAGAGATTTTATAAGTTCAATTAGATTAAAGGTTAAGGCGGTTGGATGTTTTAAAGGGTTTTCGTCTTGGCATCCAAACTCATCATTTCTCCACCATTCTAATTCAAATTCAAGTAGACATCCATTTTTCCAATCATAATCCAATCCCATTATCCAAGTCAAAATTCAAAATTGTAAGGTCCATATTTTTGATCCGTATCCATTTCAACCATAAACCATAATCCAAATTCCAAATATCCAATTCAATATCCAAAGTTAACCCATAACAATTTTGACCATTTTTGATATCCATGTCCCAAAGCCCAATTTTTAAATCCAGGTTTAATATCCAAATCATTTTGTAAAATCCGTTTTTACCATTCCATAACTATGTCTTTGTCCATATTTTTTTTTTCGTATTCGTATTTCACAAAATCAAATATCCAACATACATCCTTCAAATCCATTTTAGCATATATTCAAGTCCATTACAATACCCAAAGAACCATATCCACATTCATATTCAATTTAACATATAAACAAAACACAATTTAAAGCCACATCCAAAGGGCATCAAAAGCTTAGACAGCAACAGGAAGAAAAGAACAGCGCCTTGTGCAATTCAAGTTTCTAAGCTTCATAGACAACCACAAGAGAAGAAACGAAGCAAACTCATAAAGAGAAAATTTTCAGCCGTGGGTTCATATAGCAGCAAGTTAAAATAACATCACAGAAAATTAGATGGAAAGAAAAGGGAAGCCATAACAGAATTCCTTTTACTGCAATGAAATTACTAACACATTCACAATAGAAGATAAAAGTTTTGCAGCGGGAAATTCCGGAAAGCCAACCGCGGTTCTTATCATAGCAGCTTACAAAAAGAGTCATAACGGAAACGCATCAAGGATTTTTAACAGAAAATTTCTAACTCCTAACTTATCCCTAACCAATTCCTAACAGAAACTAACTGATATCAGGATTCAAAAGGCAACCACTGTTTCTTCACTTCACTTCAATCTTCATCTTCAATTCTCCCCAATATCCTTCTTCCACTTGAATCTCCTTCTCCCTCGATTCAATCTTCAATCTCCTTCCCTCTCGATCCTTCTTCTTCACGATTAGCTTCAACCTTCATTCGATTTCGCGAAATCGGCGTCAAACTTCAGCAATCTAATTCGAATAGATCAAGAACGCAACAACTACTATCTATTTCTCCCGGACAAGCGACATTCCTTCTTCTACACAGCTCCTCCCGCATCGACGGCGTCATTGGCAAGTCCGACTCTGTAATCCTCCAGCAGTCAACTAGCTCCAAGATCCGAATTGAAGATTCTTCGACTGAGTCACCGGACCGAGTCATCACGGTTATTGCATCCGGTGCTCCGGACGACAAAGTTATACGGAGCGACGAGGTGATTGATGTCTCTAATGCTCAAGAAGCGTTGCCGAGAGCGTTTGATGGGATTCTGGAAGTTACGGCGAAGCCATGGAAGGGAGGGAGAGCGTTATGTGGAGAAGATGATGAGGAGGGAGCGACGCATTTGGTGACAGAAGAATGAAGAAGATGGAGTCCTTTGTGTGTTTTTAGGTCAGATATTGTGGACCGGGTTCGTTTACAAGGATAGAATTCCATGTGCCTTCCATTCACACCACCAAGACTCTATTCCGCACCCCCTGGTACTGCTACTCTGACCCTACTTGTTAGTTGTTTTGTTAATTAATTAGGTTTAAGCTAATTGAACTTTACTAATTAGATTTTAGACTAATTGAATGTTAATAATTGAGTTTTAGGCTAATTGATTTTGATTAATTGTTTGTTAGCTTAATTACACTAATTGAATTTTTGGTTTAATGGCCTTGTTAATCGAATTGTAGATTAATTGTTTCTCTACTAGATTAATTCTAGTTAATCTTAGAATTAGAATAACCATTAGGTAACCAACCTTAGAATTTGTTTAGAACCAGTTTTAGAATTAATTCCCCATTTAGATTTTGTTTCGAAATAGAACTTAACCTTGACTTTAATTGACTTTCAACATAGTTTAGTGATTTAGGCTAATTAGGTTTAGACTCATTAATTGATCTTTTCTTAATCACTCCTTAATTGAGTTTTGCTTAATCATTCCTTAATTGTTTTTTTGATTAAGTGCACTAATCGTTTTTAGCTTAATTTCCTATTAATTGTTTTTGCCTAAGTGTTTACTAATTGTTTTTGCTTAATCGCACTAATCGTTTTTGCTTAATTTTTCACTAATTGTTTTTGGCTTAATTGGCCACTAATTGTCCGTTAATTGTTCATTAGAATTAAAACTTTGAACTAATTTGCATTGACATAGTTGGATTTGATTTTGTTTTAACATTGATTTTACTTTGACTTTGATGCTAACATTGACTAATCTTTAGTAGTTTCATTAGTTAATTTTGTTAATAGTCATTAATATGTTTTACTTAGCTTTGTGGCTAATGGTTGTTTACATTTAGTATTGATTTCATTTACTTCTTATTTGGCAATTTCCATTTGAATATTTTGACTAACTTTTGAGTTTGTTTTGTAGTGATTCTCATTTGACTTAATTGAATAAAGGTAGAAGCTGCTGTATAGATAGTTGCTGTGAACAAAGTGTGCTGTAGAATGTTGCTATTTTGTTTGGTTGCATACACACCTGCCATGTTCTGGAAATAGTAGCTGTTATAGGTTGTTTTTACTTGTTGCTGGTTTTTACAGCTATGCAGGTGCTGGAGCGCTGTTGTTGCTGCTGTTTATGGCTCATGGCCTTGTTTTATTGTTTTTTTGAAGAGCATTTGGTTCCATGTATTTCACGGATCCTCTCCACTTTCTAACACTTTTGTTCATTTATGCTAGGTTACTAGAAGTTTGCCGGTTTGCTAATACTTTGCTTACGTTGCTACGGATTGTTATCCGTTCGGTATTACTTCCCTTCTCTTTTACTAATTCCGTATTTTTCCATTTTATGCCATGAGAAGTAGGATTGGGAGTCTGTGCCACTTGGCCAGCAATGCTGGAAGTCCTCAAAGGAGGCTCTATTTGCGATTGTTTAATATTGTGCCTAAGACCTCCAAAGAGGCATCCCATTCCCATTTCCCCGAAAAGTCCTCAAATAAGGCATTAGGCGGAATGAGAGTCCGCAATCGACTCCCGCCATTTCTAGTCCCAGGTCGTTCGTAGCTCTCATTACATGATTGAAGCTTTGAACATAACTCACTCTTGTTATCGAGTCCGTCAAGTGGAAGATAGGGTTTCGCAACCAACCCCCACGCTTTGTCTTTAGCTCGCATTAAAAAATGCTGATGCTTATGTGATCTGATTCACATCTTCCCCTTTTTTACTCTGCTCTCCATGGTTCTCGATACCATTGGGTGAGTACCCCTATTTCCCACAGTTAACTTGTTTGCCTTGGTTGATATGACCCCTTGGCTAAAGCTCCCTCTCTCCTTATTTGATTGTTTGACATTGTTGTTGACTAACACTGTTTATTCTTTCGTTTGCTTTCAGTTCATTTGGTGATTGATTTATCCTGTGTTTACTTGTCTGATGACATAATCCCGTAGGATTCCTCGCTCCGCTTAATTTTTGATTAAGTCGGAGGTAGGAGAGACATTAGGATAGCAATCCATGCATGACAACATTAGGTAGATTTCCCCCTGATCCTGACCTTAGGAACATCATTGCATGCTAACTTGTAGGACCGAGTTTCCCCCTTAGACTATCTGTGTGACCTTCGTGAGTCTCACCTTTCTCTCGCACCCATGCGATCGAGACTGTTTCCTGTTCACCCGTAGTAGCGTGAACTACAGATGCTCTGATTCCCTTTCTTTTCAGATTGAGGATACGTAGGCACGAGATGCGATGTCTCGGTAAGCACACTAATAACTAACTTCCCTTTTCTCTCGCACCCGTGCGATCGAGATGAATCCCCGAGCACACTAACAACTAACTTCCTTTTTCTCTTACCCTTTGAGTCTCTCTTTCTCATCTCAAAACAAAAATCAAAAGCATGTAATAAGGGCAACAAGCATTGTACGCCATGAGCCTTAAGTACATGGGAAATGGAAGGAGAAGGGCTTCCCTTTGCCTTTCTAGAGTGTTAGCATACGTCCAGTTAGGACGACCATGCGACGCATTCGTTCCTATGTCATAGACTTTAGTGAAATACTTGTTATGAACACAAAATAATCAAAACACTTCTTCTTAAAAGACAAAAACAAACAATTCTCTTCTCATCTTCTTTAATCCATTCATAAAGGATGCGTCACTCCCGTTCTACCTTAAACAGGTATATGCCTAAGACTCCGTACAACGAGCTGCGACACCTAACTGCTGGAACGCGAACCTTGGCATCTTCCATTAAAAAACACAAACAAATCAAAGTCATCCCTAGTGAGGGGAACTACGTCGCTCTGATTCTCGCGTGCGAGCGAGATACGTAGGCAGGAGATCATGCGAGATCTCTCCGAGCACAATCCTTTCACCCTTCCCCAATCCGTAGTCCGAACCACTTTGACTCTGATTCTTCATTGGTTAATGAAGATACGTAGCCATAGGATTGCGACTATCCTTGCGAGTCCTTCTTCTCTTTTCCCCCCGTTTCTCCTTTTCACCTTTTGTTTCCAGTTTCCAGTTAGTAGTTGAGTTTCAGATACCCTACACCCTTTGATCGAAAATAACAAGCGTGGATCCCATCGAGTACGATGGACACGAGGGGGTGCTAATACCTTCCTCTCGCGTAACCGACTCCCGAACCCAGGCTATGGTTGCGACAACCATTCCTTTCCCTTTGTTGAGGTTTTCTTCGACCGTTTCCTTTCCCTGCGTCGGGATAAATAACGTTCGGTGGCGAATCTTCTGTTCATTTCCGCCGGTTGATTTCCGCAGATGCGACAATGTCCTCTACATATCTTAAGGGATCAGGTAAGACCACATCAAATGCTCAAAGATGGAAAGGTCGTCTCTTTGTTGGGGTAGTAATGTCGGCAACACCTTTTTTGTGTGTAATGTATGTATATTACTAATGTAATGAAAGAATATACATAGATATGTGTTTTTGTTTTTGGCATAATGCTCATTGTAGATTTCTTAGGTGAGTTTGTATGATCCTGAGTACAAAGCTCTGGATCTTGTGCAAATTTATAAGGTATTCCCTCAAAGTTTCTTGAATGCTATCAGGGTCATTCCCGACCAAGGGTTAGTTCCCCGCCCCTAGATGAAAACCTGGTATGGGGTATACGTGTTGCCAACCTACCAATACATATGGAGCAGATAGCTGTTAGAGGGGAATGGACCATTATTTCCTATGTTGACTTGATTTATATAGTCGAACGTATAAAGCGTCTCCGACAGCACCTCTGACTTTTGGTGATAGCTTGATTGTTGTATCCAGACATATAAATCATCCCCGACAACACACCTGACTTTTGGTAAGGGTTTGATTGTTGTATTCGAACTTGCAGAGTGCCTCCAATAACACCTCTGACTTTCTTAGCATGTGCTTTGTGCCGTGGAAAATTGTTTGTTGCAGTCGAACGTGCAAAGTGTCTCGGACATCGCCCTTGGCTTACTCTTGGGCTTTCTTACAATGAGCTTATTTCGCACACACCCACATAGCTTACTCTTGGGTTTCCTTGCAATGAGACTCATGCATTTTTTAATTGGATGCTTATTTGAGTGATTAATCCATTTGTGTATGCTTATTTGTTTGGGCTTGTGTTTATTGCTTCACCTTTCTCCTATTCAACAAAGTGTATCCCTTCTTTTAACCCTTGTAAGTCGATAGCCTTGTGCATCACCATCAACAAAATCCAAAGCATTTTTGATCCATACATCAAGCCATACTCAACTTGTAAGTCGATCGCTTCATTCGTCGCCATCAATCTATCCCATTTCAATCTCAAACCATTTTCATAAGCATCTCACGGTAATAAAACTCTTGATCCAACGTTAAGCGGCATTTTCTCAATCAAAACTTCAAAACACCTAAAAATATTGAAACTCTTTCTCAAATAAGATAAAAAAGGAGTGGGGTGTAGTCAACGATCTCTCGAGAGTGAGAACACGAGATGTAGTTCTCGACCATTCAAACTCTCTCATCAACTCAAAATACCTCAACACATCAAGCCTATTTTTTCTCGCCTCCGTGCGATGGAAACCTTTCAAGACCTAATTACTCACCCCCGTGCGATCAAACCCCTTTTCGCAAAAGAACATTATTTAGTCCCTTATAACGCGCAACTTGTGTGTTACTATTGTAACACCCCAAATATACCCCGTGTATTTAAATATAAAACAGAGCAAATTCAAATCAATTATATTTAGGATGTCACACAAACCACAATCTACTGCTCATATAATAAGATGTGTAGCACATGCAACTTTTAAAATTATATATAATAACTATAACAACTTAACATGTCTGAAACATCAAACTTTTATTAAAACAGTGGAAGCATCGAAATCAGGTCATTATTCTTAACACAATTATATTATCAAAATAAAAACAAACAACTATAAATCTAGAGATATCCAAAAATCTCTATCAGCACATAACAGACTTAACGTTCCTTAACCCCGGTGTTACACATCAGAGCAGACACCGACACTAAAAGAAAAATTGAAGACTCACATCAACTCCTCTACTACGAAGTACGATGCCCATGTAAATACAACATTCCAACAGAAGGGGTGAGATATTGTAATTTTTTAAAGGAAAACATGATAATAAGTAAGCAACAAATTATTACATGCACAAACACTCATTCCACAACATACATTCACACAACCAATACAACTAAAATCCAACACAACAACAAATACAACTAAAATACAATGCATCAAGATTCACAACTCGACTCAATGCATCTGGTACCATTCAATTCCTATTTCAGAACCCGATCCCTATTTTAGAATCACAATTCCCGTCAGAATTTTCATTATGTTGCTCACACCCCACACGGGCACACGAATTTCATGATCGCTCACACCCCATATGGGCACATGATTACCTAAATAACAACAACAACAACAACATGATTCTACAACTAGAATCCGGATAAGATGCTCACACCCCACATGGGCACACAATTTATCTCATAACTCATGCAACCATAAAATGCATGACAACAACAATAACCATCATCTAATCAATGCATCATGCCACTACAGGCCACAACACAACATGTCATACAGTCCAGTAACAACGACATACAACATAGCAAGCATCCGCAAGGCATTTACAATTATATCACACCACAACATAACGATAGTAATGTATTTAACTTAACAATAGCATAACTATTCAACTTCTGTCACTGAAACTATTTTTAGTTTAAAGTTTGTCACGTCAGCTTTCCGACGCTTCGAACGACACTCGAATCGGACTCCAGGAACAAAAGTTATGAATTTTTGAATATTTTTCAAAATTGGTCTCAGTGTAACCGGTTACTCAAGATGAGGTAGCCAGATACACCCCTTGTAATCAGCTACTGCGTGAGGTAACTTTTGTTTTTGAATCAATGAAGTTTCCATACAAAATAGTGGTGATTAATATACTAACTAAGTGCAACAAAAATTAATAATGCAAAGAAAATTAAAGAAACGAAAATTAAATCACATTTAATCATTTTTGCTCATGGAGGTTCAAGAACACTTTAAACTCTTGATTTTGAATCAATGGAGTTTCCATGTAAAATAGTGATGATTAAGGTACTGATTAAGTGTAGCAAAAATAATAATGTAAATAAAATTAAATACACAAAAAGTAAAAGTCTACCTAAAGAAAGAAGAATAAAAAATGACTTGAAAATTGGAAAGAAATTTGTGCAAAGTTTTGGTTTGTTCTTGTGAGTGATTCTTGGTGAGATTTGTGAATGAGAATGGTTTTATTTATAGGCTATAAAATGGATAGATTAGGTATTATGAAAAAAAAAGAAATGCAAAGAGTGTGAGTGCCTTCTAGAAACTTATTTAATTAAATAGTGAATAATGATGTAATATACGCATAGAATAATGATGTAACATATGCATGAAATAATGATGTAATAAATGAGAGATATTTTGGACCTTCTAGAAACATTAATTTTTATTTTATGATGCATAAAATTCAAATGGATATCTTGATGATAAATAAAATGATCATGAATTTAATTTTCAAAATGAATAATTAAAAAATGCAATTTTAGTCCATTTCTTTAACATGTAAAATGTTGACTTTATGTTTACTTTTTGACTATAATGCATATATGCATGATTATGATGACTTTATTTGATAATAAAAATGCATATGACTAAAAATGAAAAACTTGACAAATTGACATGTATTAGATGAATTTAAAATGCCCGAAAAAATTGGGGTATGACAGTTGCCCATATTTAAATATCTTCAACCAGAGAATATGAAGAATGTCATTCTTCATATGATCGTTGTGGGAGATAGTTAAATACTAAAAGACCCAAATTTTTTCCCTAGATGCAGATGAAATGATATGATATGCTATGAATGCATGAAAGACTCTTCTTTTTTTTTGGATATATGACATGAGATGAACCCTAGCATGAGATTTATGATTAATGAAGAATGAAAAATGGCCATGTGGGAAATGATGGTGATCCACATGAAACGAAAATGAGGGTGAACACTCATTGGTGATAACAATCCTGTTGGAGAAATACACTAAGGAATATTCAAAGGTGAAGGTTACCAACTGGATAGAGATGACAAGCAGACATTTTAGAATAAACCTTAGAGTTTTGGAGATTTAGAGATTTTTGACAAGAAATTCATCTAATCAAATATTTTGGAGATCCCTAACAAGAAATTCATCCAACACAAGGTTCTAGAGTTTTCTAACAAGAAAATACATCCATTCAAACAAAATGGAGATCCATAATGAGGAATTTAATCAAGACAAACTCGGGAGCTTTCTTACAAGAAAATCATCCATGCAAAAAGAAACTTAGATATTCTTTACAAAAAAATTATCGAATACAAAAAATCGAGAGTTTTCTGACAAGAAAATCATCCACCCAAAATGCTATGATGATTCTTTAAAAAGAAATCAATCAAGACAAAAATACTGGAGTATCTAACAAGAACAACATCCAATATTCTAGGAATTCCTTAAAAGTGAATAGTCATACATGACTTTCTAGGAAATAGTAGGAGAAACAGGGTAATAAACTCTCTATACGTGCCAACTAAGTTGGACTTTAACCGTAAGCATTTATTATAACAAGCTTTTAACAGATTGATGACATTTACAACTGGAATTTCAAAGATGAGGCCAGTGCCAACTGGAATTTAGGGGTGCCAATGACAATTGGGCTTTCCAAATGATGCTGGTGACAACCAAAATCAATTACAATAGGGTTTTTCAACAGAGTGTCAGTTACAACTGGACTTTAGAGATGTCGATGACAATTGGACTTTGAAAATAGTGTTAGACGATGGCAATTGATCTAGAAGGGGGGTTGAATAGATCACTACTTTTTAAACAAAGTCGGGGCTAAAAAAATTTGTTTTTAAAATGTGTGCGGAAGCGGCTGAGGAACCAAGTCGTCTAAACGAACTGTTATTGAAAAGATCAGATATGCGACAAGCCAAATGGAATAACAAGATTAATGAGAATTTGAATCACTATTTTCAGTATTAATCAATACACTTAAAATCACTTAATTTTGTGCAATTTCCGATGACTTATAAAGTGTAAACTAAACTTGACAATTTCAAAAACAGTTTATGAGCGACCAGTTTATCGAACACTTGGTGTACAAAACACCCCAAGTGTTATTTCCTATGTAATTGTAGTGCAGAATTTTTCCAATTACAATCAAAGTGATTGTAATGAGTTTTCAAACCAGATTTTCAGCACTACACTACAGCAGAATTTTATCGATAAATTGATTTTGCACAAACGTGAACAATTCAAAATTAAAGAGATATAGAAAGAGAGAACAACACCGAATTTGTTTAGGCAGTTCCCTTTTCGTCCTCGCTTCCGGTACGTCTGCCCCCAATTCTAAAACTAGATTTGAGATATGTATCATCTTGTTGCAAAATTTTATACAAGAAGCACTAGTCACCACACACTCAAGACTACTTGTTGATGTTTATACTATGCCTTCTCTCTGTAACGCCCGTTTTTATTTAATTATTATCTGTGAATATAATGATGAGTTGTTGTAGTTGATTGTATGTTGTTGTGTATTTGTTATGTTTTATGTACCCGTAGTGAAGAGTAGTGGCCTTAAGATTGAGTCTTGAGGGTCGTAGGGGTGTATGACCGAAAGCGTAGAAGTTGGTAGTGTGGAGACTAAATTAGTTAGGCTTATTTAATTAATATTTGCTTAACCATAGTGTAAAATGGACATTAGTAGAATGATATAATTGACGAGAATTATTATTATTAGTATTTAGTTGGATCCAAAAATATTACTAATAATGTAATGGGATAAATAGAAAATAAGGTGTGTAGGTAATTGAGGGGCAAGCTCGTAATTGTAGAAGAGTAAGTGAGGGTAAAAGAGGTAATCCATAATGAGGGACTTTATAAAGAAAAATTAGAGAATGAGAAGGGAGTTTTTAATCATACGTGAAAGTGAAAGCAAAAGGGAGAAAAGGCTAGGGCAAGAAGAAGGAGAGGAACCCATTGAGGAAGAGGGAAGCTCATCAATACAAGGTAAGGGTGGCATTTCTTTAATCACTCAAGGGTTAGATGATGTAGGTATGTGGGTAGGAATCATTAGGTTGATGCCATGGATTGTTGTTTGTGGATTAATTGGGGTTTTTGGGAAGAATCTATAACTAAAATGTTTGGAATTGACGAAATTGTTGTATTCGAATTGTTGAGATTGTTGTGAATAATGTATATGTGGTATAAATGGGTTTTAATGACTTAAACTGGGGTTATTGGGGTTTAAAATGAAATTTAAGGGTGTGAAATTACAATGGGAGAAGTGATGTCATCGCAGGCACTTTTGGCTGAATCGCAGAGCGGGCTTAGCCCGGTTTTTGGCGCTTAGCGCGGTCCCCTCGGGCAGCTTATTTTAAAAACTTTGAAAATTCATAACTTTTGACTCGTAAGTCCGTTTGGGTCGCCGTTCGAATCGTTGGAAAGCTGACTTTATGTACTTTATGTTAAAATTATTTCCAATGATAGATTTTGGAATTTTGGCAACAGATATGAGATTTCGAACGTGATGTCACGACACTTATATCTTAACAATAATGAACAAGGTAGAAAATGCAGAAAATAACAGTAAAGAACACAATTAATTGTTGACCCAGTTCAGTGTAAACACACTTACATCTGGGGGCTACCAAGCCAGGAAGGAAGTCCACTATTAGTAGTATCAATTCATAGACTCTACAACCAACACACCGGTTGACAATCTACTCACTTAATCACTACCCAATGACACTTCTATCTAAGACACTCTCAGATATGAGACACCTCTCACTCCCCCTCAATCACAGTAGTGATAACAACTTACAATAATGAAAGTAGAAGACACACTTCAAAGACACACCTTGGTCTTGCTTAGGAGCTTCAACCAAGAATAATACACTCGTGCTTAAAAGCTTTGAGTGGACAAATTACAACTCAACTAAATCAGTCCAATTCAAACATCAAAACAAATGAATGAATGGCTCACAAAAACAAACACAAAACACAAACCCTAAAACTTGAACACAACTATCACACTCCTTATTCTCCACGAGCAGCAGTTAGGGTTGATCATCTATAAATAGCAATACATTCCTTGGGCTTGGGCAATTGCAGATCCTTGATTTAATTTCCAATAAAAGCAAATTAATCTCCAAATCTTTATGCATGAAAATAGCAACTCCCTATTCTTCATAAACAGATTGCCTCCAAAAATAACACTCCAATATATTACCACTTCAGTAAATTTCGCAGCAATCAGATGACATAAACACACAAAAGATTTCTAAAAATAGCGCAACAAATAAAACCTAAAACCAGAACTGGAAGTTCTGTCAACTGATGTCAGAACATCGTGTTTAACATCATGCACACAGTCTGCAATACTAACAAACACCACCAATACTTCACCTGCAGAATGTTAGAGACAACATGTCAAGACATCAAGTAGAACATCTTGATGCAACACATTGTTTGACCAAAATTGCTGCCAATACAGAACCAACAAACTCCCCCTTTGGCAAATTTGGTCTAAAACAACTCCATATCAGAGATCCCTGCAGCAACCCACACAAACAGAACTAACATTCTCAGAAAACCAGAAACTCCCCCTCAAGCCAAGGAGCACAGAAAAACAAAGAAGAAAACCAGCACCTGCACACTAGAAAACCATCTACAAAACCATATGCAAAACCAGCAAAACAACTACTACACTACTCTCCCCCTTTTTAGCCATAATTGGACAAACACCCTCAGAAGCACGGTACAACATAAAACTAGCAAAAAAATCAAGAGTACATCAAGAGTACAAACCAGAACATATGCACACTAAGGTACCAAGAACAGAATTCCAGAGAAAAACAAAATAAAGCAAAGAACCACCAAACAAAACAAAAACTAATCATCTTCAGACCCATCAGACTCAGAACTTCCTTCATCACTTTCCTCCTCTCCATCAGGGTTGTTCTCCTCAGCATCAGCATCTCCATCAGATTTCTCCTCTTCAGCACCAACTTCCTCATTATCATCACCCTCAAGAACACCTTCACCCAATTGCAGAGACTTGATTAATTTTTCAAGCTTGAATTTCCTTTCAGTATTCACACGAATCATTGCATCAAGATCTTTGCATGCCTCCTTTAGCTCAACAATCACACTTGCCTTGGTAGTGGGCTGGTTAGCATCAGAAGCAGATGTCACAACAATGTCTGGGACATGTTGACCTGCAAATAATTTTTCATGAAAGGATAAGACTGATTCCCTTTTGCAAACACTATCAGCACTAGACAAGATCCCAGGATGTTGTTTCAAAATAATACCGCAGATTAAAGAAGGAAATGCAATGGGTAACTTTACAACCATTGTTCCAGCATGCTTAACAGTCTGATAAAAAATATAGGACCCATAATCAAATTTCTTCTTTGTGCCAACAGCATAAATAAACTTCCCTAAGCCAACAGAGATTGTAGTTTTGTGATTAGTGGGGACCCAATTTGCAGCACCAATCCTGTGTAAGATAACATATTTAACACTGAGTAGACCAGCAGACAATTTTCTCTTCAACGACCAAACCTTAACTTGTTTTGCAGTGATCTCCTTGCACACTTGATTGTCAGTAACCTCCAACTCTCTATCTTCTTGCTCATTCCTTCCTAGGTAATTGTTGATAACCTTAGGAGAAAAATCAATACACTTACCCCTCACATACACTTTTCTGAAATCCACACTCCTTCTATCAGCAATGTCCATAGGAATGTTCACAATAAACTCCTTGACTAGCATATCATAACATTTGGAAAAACCAGATACAGTTTTCATCAGCCCAGCAAACTTAATCATCTCAATAACTTCCTTAATCTCAAGGGCATCTTTACCAAGTTCTCTTTCCAGGGCAAGCCTTCTCTGATAAACATATTTCCATTTTTTCACACTCTCCACAGAATAAAAGGAGATATTATCTAGTGGAGCCTCAGGAACTTTATCAGAAGATCTATTCGCAACTGCCTTCTTCACATGAGTGATGTCCTGGACATTATCCTCAACATCACAATCAGAATCAGACTCAGTCCTGATTTTCCTCCTTTTAGAGGGAGTTGACACTTTACTCCAAGATCTTGGATTATGGAGTTCACATTGGGATTGTTACGAGTTGATTCTAACTAACCGAGTTAACCAACTTGACTCAGTGAGTCAAGCCTAACTAACTCCTAGCCAAGTTCCAAACCCAAAGCTAAGTCCAAAGCTAGCTCCAAACCTCTCACACTCCAAACCAAAAGTCTATATAAACAAAGCTTCACTAATTTCACAAATCCACCACAACCATTCACACAATTTCACACTTTCTCCACTCTCAATTCTCTCACATTCTCTCTGAATTTCTCTACTACTTCTTCATGTTCATCTCAATTCTCTTCCAAAACCTCACCAAAGCTCAATTTCTACATTAAAGGATAATCACTTTTACATCAAAAGTGATTATTTCTTGAGCTCAACCTCCATCCTTCTTGCTACTATACTTGGATTTCTGGAGTTATTTCAGCTTGTGGATTAATCTTGAGTATTTGCTGCAACGTTCAACGGTTCGAATTCGCGTTTCAGAGTTTCGCCATATTTTACTCGATTTCGATACGTTTCATCACCAAATTGAAGATTCCTCTGGTTTTCTTTGATTTTCTGCATCAAGAATCCTTTGCAACAATTACTAAGGCATATCTCAGCCTTGTAGGTTTGTAGATCTCACTCTACTCTTTGTTTTGAACATTTCGCGCATTTACGATGTAATTCCGATTCATTTTCGGTTTGTTTTGCCGTGCATTTGATCGATCTTTGATCTCCATGATTGATGATTGTAATTTTGCTTGAATTGCTTACATGCTGTAATTTTCGTGCACAAATTCATGACCTAGCATGTGGTGGTTGGTATAAGTGATTAAGTGCTGAAAATCACTTTTGGAAAGCTGTTTTTTCTGGTATTTTTGCCACCGTCTCAGTGGAAACCGGTTACAGCATATCTGCTAACCGATTACTTAGTGAAAATTTCACCAAAAACGATGATTTTCAAGCAAGTAACCGGTTAGCAGATATGCAGTAACCGGTTACCACTGAACAGAATGGCCAATTTTGAGTTTTTTCAAGCTTGTTTGGTATCCTTTCTTCTTCCAACTTCCCTGGATTGATATGTTTAATTTTTATGGATGTTTTAAGTGTTGTTTAACCTATGTTTGAAGTAGGTTTATGAACTTTCGATGCACGATTTCGATTATTCAATTGGTTCATATTTTTTGGCAATGTTTATTCGTGAACATCTTGCATTCTATTTGATCACTTGTTAACATGTTTTGCATTACATACTAATTGGTATTTGGTACTGTTTTGCATGTTTGTTCCTTGATTGCATTAAGTTTGTTCATTATTGAGCAAATTTAATCTTGTATAATCAATATTTCACACCTTTTGCTTTAATGATTTTCCATTCTCTTTGGAAAATTGTTAGCATAGCATTTCCCTTCGATTAATGGATCGAAACCATGTTTTGATTAGTTGATCTTCCCCTTCCCTCTCTTTAGGCTTCCTTTAGAGCTTTCTCTCTCGATCCTCCATAGAGTTGGAGTTTTGCACTACGCCCTGCATCGGAGCACTGTACAATTGAAGATGTTATGCTGTCCGTCTCATCACGCGAGAACACTGTACAACTTGGAGATGTTGTGCCGTCCGTTTCAACTTCTGCATTACACCCTGTGTGTTAGAGAAGGAATGAGAAGGGAGAATTCCTACTATCATTTTGACTACTTCAGGTAGGGGACGAATGACCCTGTGCTTGGCTTAGTCATCTCTATCTCCAGGCGGTAGTGTGCTTTCTTTCTCTAGTCGAGTTGATCATTGATCACTCCTATCTCTTTCGATCTCTCTTTATACCAATCACCTTCTTGGTTAAGATCATTGTTCATTGGGTTAGAAAATCTTTCTTTGTTTCAATACCCTATTCTTTTCTTGCGGTCAATCATGGTCTTTTGATCCCCTTGAAGAGTCCATTTTCTCTTTCTTCGGTTAAACGCAGTACTCCTGTTGCGACTGAATCCTCTGCGGAGTTCACAACCTTCTTTTGGTTCTTCTCCCTTTGTTTGGTTAATCACTGTGTGTCAGTTAAAACACCAATGTTTGCACGCCTTCTCAGTTAACCACAGATCGTCTGTTAAAACACTGAGTTCCTCTTGGGTTAATCACCCTTTTTCTTCAGTTAACCACAACCTGTCTGTTAAAATACTGAAACCCTTTTTGAGTTTATCACCTCCTCTTGGTTAATCACTCATTCTTCTCGGTTAATCACAGTGTCTGTTAAAAACTGAACCCCCCAGCGGTTAGCAACCTCTTTTGGTTCAATACCCTTCTTTGTTGGTCAAGTGTTGTTTGTTCAGTCAATACCAACACCCCTTTTGGGTTACGACCTTCGATCGGTCCTACACCCGTTCTTCTGGTTGATCACAGCTTTCTCTGTTAAAACCAATGCTTCTCTATCCCCCACAGAGTTCCAATCCTTGTTTCCCTCGGTTAACCACGGTTTATCAGTTAACATACCGATGTCCCCTTATAGTCAAACACCTTCCCTTGGGTCAGCATTCTCTCTTTTGGTTTATCACAGTCCGTCTGTTGACACCAGCGTCCTTTCCCTGCCAGGGTCTTACTCTCTTTCTTCGGTTAATTACTGCCAGCCAGTTACTATACCGAGTTTCCTTTTTTCTCTTGGTTTTGACACCATCCTTTTTGTAGAGAACGATTTTGGACGCGGTTCTTAAGCGCTGGCCGCTCTCTGCGGTTAAGCTTAAACTACAGGTCGATTCATTTTTTATCCTATTGTGAGCTGATGAAGGAAGGGAAATAGATGTCTCCAATTAACCCTGCTTTGCATACTGAGTTTAAACAGCGGTCTGTTAGGTTACGGGTGCTATCAATGTGGGGGGGCCTTTGTACTGGTTATTTGTATTTTCGCCAATACTGTTTTCTTTCTTTTTACCTTGACAGAAGGTTTCTGGCGGGGAATAAGGATTAGGATGTGAGGACTGATGCTTTTTGAATTACTGCTTTTGATTGATGGAGGTATGGGATTTGGGTTTTTTGTTGATTGTGCTCGCTAAGATCTTTTCTTTCGATCTTATGCCTACGTATTCCCGTTTACCGAAATAGGGAAATCAGAGCATTCGTAGTTCCTCCTATTCTATGGGAGGAAATGGTTGTTTTGGTGTCTTGTTCAAAGCCCAAGACATGAAGCGAAAGGTGGTTTGTATCTTGTTCAAAGCCCAAGATGTGAAGCTGAAAAGTCTTTTTGTATCTTGTTCAAAGCCCAAGATATGAAGCTAAAAGGGTGTTGACTTTAGAGAGAATTTGTCATCTCTAAAGAGGGGGGTTGTATGTCACAACTATTTATAAAGGAGAATTACTTTAACCAGGATATGTGAATCCAGCAATGCCATAATTTCCTTTGTAGGAGCTTTTTAACCTGAAGGAGAAGACTTTAACTCAGTGTAGAGCAATGCTATCTTTCCTTAGGAATTTCTCATGCTAAAAGAGGGACAGTGGCATGGATGTAGATGATCCAGAGGCTTGCCGCTTACAGTGATTAGATGAAGGGGAAAAGAGTTGTTGATGCTTATGTACTGTGAACGAGGCACAACTTTGATGCTAAAAGGTTGATTGGATCAACCAGTGGTTTTCTTATACAAAGCCTAAGAGGAGGCTAATATGTGTATCGTACAAAGCCCGAGAGAGAGGCTAAAAGGGGTTGATCCTACAAGAGGATCTTTTATACTCAACAAGAGAGTGTTTTTGTATCTCGTACAAAGCCCGAGATGGAGGCTGAAATTTGTTTGGCTCAATAAGAACCTTTTTGTATCTCGTATAAAGCCCGAGATGGAGGCAAAAGGGGTGATTGACTCAACGAGGGAGTCTCTTATGTGTCTCGTACAAAGCCCGAGAGAGAGGCTAAACGTTGGTTTGACTCCGCTGGGGAGAATCATTGTACAAAGCCCAAGAGAGAGGCTAACTTCATTGAAGAAGGATCATTATACAAAGCCTAAGAGGAGGCTATGGTTACTGTTTCAGTTGAGTGACAGGTCCAGTATACTGATTTTGAAAGAGAAAACCAGTTCTTATATGAGCAACACTGTACTCAAGGATTTGATTTGAGGATCAGGGATATTTCCTTCTCTTTGAGGAAACGGGAAATCCAAAGGGGATTGAGACTGTCCGAGTCTGCGGGTTTCCTTCCTATTTAATGAAGGGGTCACTTGAGAATGTCTTTGAGACTCAAGGAAATTAGACTGTCCAAGTCTAGAGTTTTATCTCTTGTACTATGCTTTGAGAAACAGTAGTAGACTCTTTACAGGACTGTTCTATGAAGATGACTAGGTTCTGTTCCTATACCTCTAAGAGGTCGTCGGGACAATTTATACGAAGCCCAAGAGGAGGCTGGAAACTTTTAAGAAGCCGACGGGTCCTTGTACTAAGCCCAAGAGAAGGCTATCATTACCAGAGGAAGAGATCATTATACGAAGCCTAAGAGCAGGCTGTGAATACTTCTAAGAAGCCGTAGGGTCCTTGTACTAAGCCCAAGAGGAGGCGGGGTTGCTTTTAGGAAGCCTGTGGGTCCTTGTACGATGCCCAAGAGGAGGCCGATTGCTTTTAAGAAGCCGATGGGTCCCCAAACCCCGAGAAATTCAAGGCAAGCTATTCACAAGGAATATATCAAGTCAGGAAAGTTCGAGAATTTGGAAGAAACTCAAGAGATGCAATTCACGGAGAAGAGATCATCTCTGGGGAGTAGAGTTTCTTTGACAAGTGCTTTTAAGAAGTCCGTGGGTCCCCAAACCCCGAGAAATTCAAGGCAATGCTATTCACCAAGAATAGATCAAAGTCAGGAAAGTTCGAGAATTTGGAAGAAACTCAAGAGATGCCATTCACGGAGAAGAGATCATCTCTGGGGAATAGAGTTTCTTTGACAACTTCTATGAGTGACAGTCTATGAAAGTGTTCACAGAGAATGCTGCCTTTCATATCTCCATATTGTTTAACCCCAAGAGGAGGGAAGACTGTGTCTGGTAATCCTATGGGGATCTAGTTTAGACTATTTCTAAGAGTGATTGAAACGGCTTTACCTAGTGCTAGACGTAGTTGCCGGGGAAACTCTATATATCTATACTATTATTACATAGTTGATATGAGTTTATGAAAGAAGACTTACAGCGAAACAACCCCACAATACAGTTATATATATATATGAGTTTATGAAAGGAGACTTACAGTGAAACAGCCCCACAATACAGTTATATGTATATGAAAGCGGTAAATGAAAGCGTGTAAACACTTACTCGGTTGTAGAGCTTCCATGCTGTTTGGTTAGTTGTTCAACAAGGAAAGATTGAAAACAACAATATATTCAAAATCAAAGGAGAAAGTGCTTTGAAAAAGAAAGATTTGGGGCTTACAGATCAAGGAGAGGCCCAGGGTTTTATCAGTGAGCGCATTGTTGAATTTGTACAGAGGGACTTATACAAGAGACTGAGGCCCAAAAAGGTTTTCTGTACAAAGGGATGGGTCTTACACTCTCTCAAGAGGCCCAAGTGAGTTTTAAGAAAAGAAATGGGTCTTACTACTCGAGGGTAGGCCCAATGGTTAATTTTGAAAAGGGCGACGATCGCACCGAGGTTTTGGAAACACCGTGGGACTTATACAAGTGACTGAGGCCCAAAATTTTGGTATTTACAAAGGGATTGGATCTTACACTCTATTAGAGGCCCAAAGAGTCTTGAAACATTTGAGTATGGTTAAAAATCAAAGAAACCCCAATTTTCACTTTTTAAAAGTAATTTTTCAAAGAAAATTAATAAAAAATGACAAAAAAATCAAATAAGTTTAAATAAACCACTTGCGATTTTTGGTTAAGGTTTGAAAAATGAGGTTTTAATCACAAGATGATTTAAAACTTATTTAGTTTTGATTTTCAAGATGAATATTCACTTTTAAAATGTTTAAAAACAATTAAAAATGAATTTATTCACAAAAATACCAACTATATTAAATAAATAATATAAATTTGATTTTTTTTGTAGAATAAAATATTTTACTATTTTTGTGATTTTTCAGAAAAAGAACCAATAAAAAATAATCAAAATCGAGGGAGTTATTAATTTTCCAAATTATAAAAAATAATATGAAAATTGAGAAAATATGAAAAAAGTGATAAAAAAGAGAGGTTGGGTCTTACACTCTATTAGAGGCCCAAAGTGTATTTTTGTACAAAAGATGGGGCTTACAACTCAGGGAGAGGCCCAAAATATTTTCAGTTTGAAAATGGCGATCGCGCCGAGATTTTTAACGTATCGGGACTTATACAATAGCTGAGGCCCAAAATTGTTTTGTTAAAAAAGAGTTGGGTCTTACACTCTAATAGAGGCCCAAGTGTTTAAAAATGAAAAGAAATGGGACTTACAGCTCAAAGAGAAACCCAGTTGATTTTCGTTTGAAAATGGCGATCGCGCCGAGGTTTTCTTTTAACGCAGAGGGACTTATACAATAAGTGAGACCCAAAATTGTTTTGGTTAAAAGGGGATTGGGTCTTACACTCTAATAGAGGCCCAAAGAGTCTGAAAAATATTTGTTAGGGTGAAAATCAAAGAAACCTCAATTTCATTTTTTAAGGCATTTTTCCAAGAAAAATTAAGTAAAAAATGATAAAAATATCAAATAAAATCATTAAATAATGATTAAGGTTTATGAAAAAAATATTTTATCCACATAAATATTTAAAATCATTTTGGTTTTAAAAATCAAGAAAAAAGAAATCATTTTAAAAGCATTTAAAACAATTTAAAACAATTTAAAACACTATTTTTAAATATATTAAAAATAATCTAAAAATAATACTTTTTTTTGTGATTTTTTGTGGATTAAAATATTATGGGGTATGAATTAGAAAATGATGATTTTTTGCTATGTAAAAAAAATTGGTTGAGTTTTGAAAATAAAAATAAGAAAAAGAGGAAAGATGTCACAATATCATCTCCGACATTTCAAATGGGGTAAAAACTAGTACCGAAACTTTAATTTTCAACACGTTTTTTGTCAAATTTCAAACACTCATAACTCTCTCAATTTTTATCGGAATCAAAATCTGGAAGTACCTATCTTGACCGATTTTGCGCAAGGAATCCAATGGTACCATACATACACACTGAAACTCGACGTACGAAACACGCAAATCGAAAAACCAGAACTGCTATTAATTCGAAATATCGTTCCGCGTCGAATTTCCAACACCCGTAACTCTCTCGATTTTTATCCGAATTGAAATCCGTAAAAACCTATCTTGACCGATTTTTCGCAAGGAATCCAATGGTATTACTCACGCACACGGAAAATCAACACCCAAAATGCAGAAATTAAAAAACCAGAACTGTTATCGATTGAAAACATCGTTCCGCATCGAATTTCCAACACGCGTAACTCTCTCGATTTTTATCCGAATTGAAATTCGTAAAAACCTATCTTGACCAATTTTTCGCAAGGAATCCAATGGTATTACTCAGGCACATGGAAAATTAACACACGAAACGCAGAAATAAAAAAACTAGAACTGCACGTTGTTTTCGGCGCCGTTTCGCGTCAAATTTCCAACGCGCGTAACTCTCTCAATTTTCATCGGAATTGAAATCCGTAAAAACCTATCTTGACCGATTTTTTGCAAGGAATCCAATGGTGTTACTCTTGCACACTAAAACTTAATGTACAGAACACACCAATAAAAAAAACTAGAACTGGACATGATTTTAAAACAACCAAAATTCCACATATAAACATGTTAAAATGCAAACAGTGGGAGGATCACAACATAAACATTAAGGACTACATTTTTGCCTCAAGAATTGTTCAATATGATGCATGTATGTGGACAACAAAGGAAAGCATGATTCAAAGAATTCAAGTTGTGAATTTTACCTCTTTTTTGGAGATTTTGGGAAACCTACCAAGTGCTTTGTTCCAGAAATGATTTGATGCTTTGGACAACCTCAAATGACCTCTTAGAAGCTTTTACGATGGTTGGAATCAGCTGGAAACCTCTGGAGCAAGTTTGAGCACTTTCTCGCAAAATGGTCAAAAGTGGCCAAAATGCCAACTCTCTCAAATGGTGTTCCAGATGTGTGGCACCATTTGGGACAGTTCAAGGATGATATTTAGAATGTGTTTGAGGTTTTATCTGGTTTGGAAAGTGACTGAATCAAGACATGCTTGAAAAATGCAAAAAGTGCCATTTTGAGGTTTTGAGAGGTGACTTTGTGATGTTGGTGTTATAGGTCACTTGTGAGAGTTTGGATCACCTACATATGATGTTTATGAGGTGTTAGGATCATGAGTTGTGATGGAAATGCTCTCTAACTCAAAAACTCAGAATTTCCTTACTAAAGAAGGCATTTTGGAGTGAAAGAGAGAATTTGAGGAAAGCATCTGTTTGATGGCTTTGGTGTACTCAAACTGAGCACAAATGAGCTCTATTTATAGTAGAGCAAGTTTGTTTTGCAAGCAATTGTGAATGGTGGCTGCAGCAGAGGTTTGGCCAATGTTGGCCAATGAAAATCCAAGTCTCCTCTAGCCATTGACTAGAGGTTAGAGCACAGGCTGCTGGTTCCCTAGTTGTTGGAGGAATCTTGACCGAATTCAGTTGGAGGAAGCTCAGTTCATGCCACCTCTAAGGATCCATTAAATGCTCCAAACCAAAATTGGAGTTTTGTCCGTCTTTTAGGGATTTCTAGGTTTTGGCATGCTTTTTTTGGTTCCTTGGACTTGGGAGGTTCATGGATCAGATCATCTCACTTGGATTTGATCCTTAGATGTGTCCAAAATGATGACAAAGCTTGAAAATTCGTGTGGCACAAAAAATGTGCAAATCTGCCCTGAAAAATTCAGCTGCAGCAAGCCTTTTTGTAAGATCCATAACTCCCTGCTCGAGTATGCTACATGGACGTTCTAGGACTTTCCGGAAAGCTTAGATGACGTACTTCAACTTTGATGTTTGACACTAGACCTGGTTCAACTTAGATCATGGAGAAAAACAGCCTTGAAGTTGGGACATTGTGCTGAAATTACAAGGCAGATTTTGGCTAAGTGCTGAAAAATGTCAATTTTAAGTTTTTAGCCATTTTGATCCAACCATAACTCAAAATCCATGATGAATTGGGATGAAGTGTAGTTGACACTTTTGTAGAGGGCCATGAGGGCTACAAATTCATATTTGGATGTGGAAAAATGGCTTTGTGGTTTAGGAGTTATGATCCTCCAAAGTTGGTACCCTTGCCACTTTATTCCATAACTTAGAAAAATTTCTAAGTTTTTATGGTTACCCCTTTTACAAGTTACCCCACTTTTTTTTTTTTTTATTGATGAATGATGATTCCAATCACACATTAACATCATTTTAGGGTTAAAAAACCATTTTTATGAAAAATCTCAAAAAGTCAAAGTTTGACTTTTGTGCACAGTTGACTTTTTATCAGATGAATTCCAAACTGTGCGATCCTTTAGGAAATCATGTCCTTGACCTAAATAAAACTTGATGGACATGTTCCATGGGTGTTATATGGTGTATTTAATCGTGTCCCAAGGTTTGGGAGCATGTCCTGGTCAAAAGTCAAAGCTACAGTTGACTTTTCTCGCGAAACCCTAACTGTGGTTCAGATGAAATTGAAACTTGTTGCTCAAGCTTCTTGGGTCAATCCATTGTTGCAAATGGATCAACGTGGTATGTTGGAGACCCTCAAATCATGTCTTGAGGTCTTGGCTCATGATTTGTCCCAAAAGTCAACTTAGGTGTGAATTAGGTCAAGAAACCCTAATTCCTGATTTTTGATGTATGCATCCCCTGAGGCTAAATTGACTTGATGATGGGGTTTATGATGTTCCATGGAGCATTTTAGGTTATGCTTTGAAGCATTGACTTATGCCCAGAGGAAAATTTCCATCTGGAGGCACTAGTCGACCAAACCCTAATTTGGTGACACTGGCGATCCTGAGGCTTGATCCACCTAGAAGGGAGCAGCCTTGTGCTTAATCCTTGAAGTGGGATTCCTCTTGATCCATTGTGGATATTTGAGAGGCTAGACAAGTTGAAGATCATGTCATTCCTTGATTGATCATTTGTCTAAGAGCTCTGCGAGGGCTTAAAACCCTAAATCCTGTTTGTAGTGAATGCTCACCCACCTTTGGGGAGACTAATGAGGTATGATGGTCCATCCATATTGTGCTGATGATTTGCACAATGATGGGAAATCTTAGTGGTCAAAATTTGGGGTATGACACTTTTGCTTGTTTCCCAATAGGGTTGCTTACCCTCTGTCCCTAGTAGTTCTTTATTTTCTTCCCCAGCTGAGTCCTTTCTATTCTTTTTGCTATTACTCTCTTGGTTTCGACACCAATCCTCTTTGTTATCCCCAATAGAGTTTTCTTTCACCCTTACTCTTGGTTTTGGTCACCGCCTTTCTCTTTCTTGTTTTATTTTCTGTTTGGTTCCACGAACTACGGAAGCTCTGATTCTGCATTCTGTCGAATGTATGATACGTAGGCATGAGATCGCGATGATCTTGGCGAGCACACTTCCACACTTCCACCCTTCCTTCCTTCTCCCTTTCTTCCTTCCTCTCTGTCCCCTGGTTCCATGAACTACGACGCTCTGATTTCCTCATTGCACTATGAGGGTACGTAGGCACGAGGGCCCCAATCCTCCGCGAGCACTTTCTTTCTTTCTTTCTTTCTTTCTTTCTTTCTTTTCTTTTCTTCTCTCTCTCTCTCTCTCTCTCTCTCTCTCTCTCTCTCTCTTTTATTTTAGCTAGAAGCCTTTAGATAGATAACCCATCAAAGCCTAGAAGCAAGCGAAATGGTTCCCGTCGAGTACGACAGATGCGTTGGGTGCTAGTACCTTCCTTTCGCATAACCGACCCCCGTTCCCGTTTCTATTCCCGTTGGGTTTTATCGATATTTTTCCTGTCCTCTGGGACTAAATAAAGTTCGGTGGTGACTCTGTGTTATCTTTGAGTATGCGATTCACTCAGGATGTAAACCAGCCATCTTCAGCTGGCGACTCTGCTGGGGAGTCCTTGCGCTCGCAGGTTGGGGTCTCGCCTAGTTTTGTTTGCTTTCTTGCTTGGTTGGGTGTTTATCTATTGCTCTTTGCTTGCTTTATCTTTATGCTTTAGCTTTATGTTTATTTATCGCATTTCTTTACTGCTTTGAATATTCATATGCTGCATATTCTAGATATCTGCTATTTTCTGCTGTTGTTGGGATGGGTAGATATTATTGGAGAGAAAGGTCCTAACACCGGGCCTAGTATACACATAGGCTAGAACGTGGATAATCGTGAGGCCTGCATTTTGCGCGTTGGGTTATCACGAGAGTCACATCACAGATCATGACTCGCTTGAGAATACTTTCGTCCTGTGAGAATTCACCACGACGGAGGATTTTCATTCTGAGTTCTATGGTTTAAGAGACCTTTCTAGGGACCACCTTGTTGTGTCTAGATCACACTTGTGAGGGGGATGGTTTTTGCAGGAAAACAAGCCACTTGATACCATTGTTCTCTCACGAACATCAAATTCTTCACCGACACATCAGACTATGTTGCACCGACACAAAATTATTCGCAGATATCCGGATTATTCAGACATGATTGTTCAGACAATGTTGGCTTCGTGTTGTTGTGTTGCATATCATTTCATCATGTAAATTAATTTTTGCATATGCATTTCTAGGTTTTTCGAGGACTTATCTTTTGTTGACATTATCATAGAGATGAGTACTGATTGTCGTGGCATCTTCAGTTAAAAGTTTGTGGAGCCTAAGCTGGGTATTTTGAGAGGTTTGACATCTTTGTTGGTTGGAGATCACAGAGGGGTTTTCATAGATACTTATGGTAATCTGTTGTCCATCCTCAACACCGAAGTCAACATCACTGCTATTCATACTCTGGCTCAGTTCTATGATCCGCCATATAGGTGCTTCACATTTCAGGATTATCAGCTAGCACCTACACTTGAGGAGTATGCTTACATTCTGGGGGTTGAGATCAAGAATCAGGTTCCTTATGTTTACACTAGTGGTTGTTCGAAGATTCCCCTTATTGCTGATGCGTTTTGCATTAGTAAGAAGGATGTGGAGGATAATCTCAAGACCAAAGGGAAAGGTATTCGAGGGTTCGCTTCGAAGTTCTTGGTTGACAAGGCCACTTCTTTTGCTAAGGATGGACTCTGGAAGGCTTTCAACGTCGTTCTTGCTTTACTGATATATGGGATTGTCTTATTTCCGAACATGGAGGATTTCGTAGATCAGGCTGCCATCAATATCTTCTTGTCCAAGAACCCTGTTCCGACACTTCTTCCTGATACCTACCATTCTATTCATTCCAGGAATGAAAAGAAAAAGGGAATCATTGTTTGTTGTGCTCCTTTGTTGTACCGATGGTTCATGTCTCACCTACCACAGAAGGGTCCCTTTGTTGAGAATAAGGGTAATCTCAAGTGGTCCCAACGAATCATGTCTCTTACTGCTGATGACATTTCTTGGTATTCTCAAGTATTCGACGAAATTCCAATCATTCTTCATTGTGGGAAATTCTCCAATATGCCTCTCTTGGGTACAAAGGGTGGAATTAACTACAATCTGAGAATGGCCTTCCGATAGTTGGGATACCCTATGGTTCCCAAGCTTGATCCTGAGGTAGTGGAGGAATTCATCTTTCATGAAGGGGTTGAAGACATGGGTTTGCTGAAGAGGTTTAGTGCCGCTTGGACTCAGATTCATCTCGAAGGAAGAGCCGATTTGGGCAAGAAGAATTGCGTAGCCAAGTGTCATACCCCAAATTTTGACCACTAAGATTTCCCATCATTGTGCAAATCATCATCACAATATGGATGGACCATCATACCTCATTAGTCACCCCTAAGTTGACTTTTGGGACAAAACATGAGCCAAGACCTCAAGACATGATTTGAGGGTCCCTAATACACTACATTGATCCATTTGCAACAATGGATTGATCCCAGAAGCTTGATTCACAAGTTTCAAGTTCATCAGAACCACTGTTAGGGTTTCGCAGAAAAAAGTCAACTGTGCCTTTGACTTTTGACCAAGACATGCTCCCAAACCTTGGGACATGATCCAATATACCCTATAACACCTATGAAATCAATCCATCAAGTTTGATTTAGGTCAAGGACTTGATTTCATAGAGGATCACACAGTTTGGAATTCATTTGATAAAAAGTCAACTGTGCCCAAAAGTCAAAGTTTGACTTTTTGATTTTTTGATCAATTATGGTTCCCTAACCCTAAAATGATGTTAATTTGTGATTGAAATCATCATTCATCAAGAAAAAAAAAGTGGGATAACTTGCAAAAGGGGTAACCATAAAAAACTTAGAAATTTTCTAAGTTATGGAACAAAGTGGCTAGGGTACCAACTTCCAAGGATCATAACTTGAGATCCAAGCTACCATTTAGGCTGATCCAAAGATGGATTTTTAGCTCTCATGGCATAATTTAAAAGTGTCAACTACACCTCACTCCAATTCATTAGGGATTTTGAGTTATGGTTGGATCAAAATGGCTGAAAATATGAAATGTCACTTTTTCCAACAATTAGTGAAATTTTCACTAAGTCAGAATCTGTTTCACTTTTTTCAAAATGTAGGGGCATTTTTCAATTAGATCCAAAAAGTGTCAAGATAAACTATGATCACACATGTGTTGTATCATATAAGGGCTTTCTAAAATGTCCAAGAACCCCATCAAATCCCATCTGAGCTAAGAGTTATGACAGTGGCAATATGCCTTGCTGCAACTGTCATAACAAGACAGATTTGTGTATTTTGCTCGATTTGAGCAATTTGTGGAAATGAAAAACAAATTTATCCATCTGAACACCTCAGGGAGAGACTAAGGAGGGACAAACACTGATCCATAAGCCTCCCAAGTCTTTGGAACTAAAAATAGCATGCCAAACCTAAAAAACCCTAAAGAGGGGACGAGACTCCAATTTTGTTTTGGAGCATTCAATGGATGCACCAAGGTGGCATGAACTGAGCCATTTCCAACTGAATGAGTCAAGGATGATCTCTGAACTAGGGAATCAAAGGCCTGTGCTCTAACCTCAAGTCAATGGCTAGAGGAGACTTGAGATTCCAAAATGCTCCAATTGGCCAAAGGTCTGCAACAGCCTCCATTCACTATTGCTTGCAAAACAAACTTGCTCTACTATAAATAGAGCTCATTTGTGCTCAGTTTGAGTACACCAAAGCATTACAACACTTTTTTTCCTCAAAATATCTTTCTCTAGGCAAAAATGCCTTCTTTAGCAAGGTAACTTTGAGTTTTTGAGTTAAAGAGCAATTCCATCATAGCTCATGACCTAAACACATCCAATATGTCATATCTTAGCTGTCCAAACTCTCACAAGTGACCTGTAATACCAAAATCTCAAAGTCCCTTCTCAAAACCTCGAAATAGGACTTTTTTGCACTTTTCAAGCCATGTCTTGATTCAGTCACTTTCAAAACCAGATAAAGCCTCAAACACACTCCAAATATCATCCTTGAACTGTCCCAAATGGTTCCCCACATCTGGAACACCATTTGAGAGAGTTGCTATTTTGGTCACTTTTGTCCCTTTTGCAAGAAAGGGCCAGTTTCCATTCCTGAGGTTTCCAGCTGTTTCCAATCATCCTAAAAGCTTCCAAGGGATCATTTGAGGGTGTCCAAAGCATCAACTTGTTTCTGGAACAAAGCACTTGATAGATTGCCCAAAAAGCTCCTAAAGAGGTAAGCATCACAACTTAAACTCTTAGAAATATGCATTGCTTTGAAGTCCACTGATCATACACATCTCATACATGTTATATATGTTGTGTTTGGACCAATTCATCATGTGATTCATGCATGTACCATGAGGTAGCACAGAAAATGCAAATGGAGGCCTATTTCAAAACCACTATCGGGTTTTAAAATGGGGACCTCATCTGAAAAAACCACCACCACCATTGGATTCCTTGTGAAATTCTAGGCAGGATAGACCTAAATTTTGTCCCAATCCATGGAGAAATGAGAAAGTTACAAGCTTCACGTTTTTTGCCAAAACCTTGCCTTGCCTTGCCTTGGCCAGGCCAAAAACAAGGCAAGCCTTGTATATTTGTGGGTGGGCTTTGATACACGGATGTATCACCACCCCAGTGGTAGGAGGCGCGCACTGCACACAAGAGGTCTGGGGTTCGAATCCCCCTTGCCCCAGACCCCTTTTTAATGTTTTTTTTTTCATTTTTCTATTATTTTTCTTATTATTTTTAAAGATTTGAAAAATTAATAACTCTCTCAATTTTAATTATTTTTTATTGGTTCTTTTTGCAAAAAATCACAAAAATGTTGAAATATTTTATTACACAAAAAAATCAAATTTATATTATTTATTTAATATAATTGGTATTTTTATGAATAAATTCATTTTTAATTATTTTTAAACATTTTAAAAGTGAATATTCATCTTGAACAATCAAAACCAAATGAGTTTTAATTCATCTTGTGATTAAAACCTCATTTTTCAAACCTTAACCAAAAATCACAAGTTGTTTATTCAAGCTTATTTGGTGTTTTATCATTTTTTATTGATTTTCTTTAAGAATTCACTTTTAAAAATGATGAAATTAGGGTTTTGATCGATTCCATCCTCGTCAATCATTTTCAAACACTCATGGGACTCTATTAGAGTGTAAGACCCATCCCCTTTGTAAATACACCACTTTTTGGGCCTTAGTCATTGTATAAGTCCCACTGTATTTTCAAAAACAACGGCGCGATCGTCGCCTTTTTAACAAAACCAATTGGGCCTCTCCTCGAGCTATAAGTCCCATTCATTTTCAAAAACAAAAACATTTTGGGCCTCTGATAGAGTGTAAGACTGAACCCCTTTTTGAAACCAGAATGATTTGGGCCTCAGATGTTGTATAAGACCCACTGTGTTTTCAAAAACCTCGGTGCGATCGCCGTTTTCAAACAAATAACCCTGGGCTTCTCCTTGAACTGTAAGTCCCATCTCTTGTACAAAAATAAATCTTTGGGCCTCTAATAGAGAGTAAGACCCATCCCCTTGTACATAAAAACAATTTTGGGCCTCACATATTGTATAAGTCCCTCTGTACAGTTTTCAAAACAACGGTGCGATCATCGTTAAAACTTGGACCTCTCCTTGAGCTGTAAGCCCCAACAATCTTTTCAAAGCACTTTCTCCTTTGATTTTGATTTCAAATATATGTTGTTATCAAAACTTTATTTAATTCCTTTGTTGAACAACTAACAAAACAGCATGGAAGCTCTACAACGGGTAAGTGTTTATCCGCTTTCATTTACCGCTTTCATATGTATATAACTGTATTGTAGGGCTGTTTCACTGTAAGTCTTCTTTCACATCCTTTTATATACTTGTCACATATCCACTGTGTAATACTAGTATAGTTATTAAGAGTTTTCCCCGACAACTATGTCTAGCACTAGATAAAGCCTTGTTGGTCACTCTAAAATACAAACAAAACTAGATCCCCATAGAATTTCCAGATATAGTCTTCCCTTCTCTTGGGGTTAAACAATATGGAACAAAGAGAAAGGCAGTATTCTCGGTGAACCTTTTCTCAGACTGTCACTCTTAGAAATTGTCAAAGAAACTCTAACTCCCCAGAGATGATCTTTTCTCCGTGAATGGCATCTCTTGAGTTTCTTCCAAATTCTCGAACTTTCCTGAAATGATCTCTTCTGTGTGAATTGAATTTCTTGAACTTCTCTTGGTTTGGGGAACCACAGGCTTCCTAAAAGCATCCACGCCTCCTCTTGGGCGTTGTATAAGGACCCTTCGGCTTCTTACAAGTTCCCATGCCTTCACTTGGGCTTAATACAAGGACCCTGACGACCTCTTAAAGGTATAAGACATAACTTAGTCATCCTTTGCTAGAGCGGTCTTTCCCGCGTCAAAAACTTCGGCCGTGGTAGGGTTGATACTCATCCCTTAATGCTCGCGCCTCCTCTTGGGCATTGTACAAAAGATAAAACTCTAGACTTGGACAATCTAAACCTCTTGAGTCTCAAAGACATTCTCAAGTTCCTTTCAAACAATAGGAAAAAACACCGATCACTCTGGATAAATCTCCAACAGAAACCCGGTCTCTCTCATGAGAGTTCCCCACACTAGGACCCGCGTCGGGATCCCAATAATCCTCAGCAATAAGCCAGCCTCCTCTTGGGCTTTGTACAAATGACTCTACCTAGCGGAGCTAACCTTTTCAGACTCTCTCGTTGAGTTAACCACTTTTAGCCTCCATCTTTGACTTTGTACAAGACATATAAAACACTCTCTTGTTGAGTATAAAAGACTCTCTTGTTAAGTCAATCTCTTTTTAGCCTCAATCTCGGGCTTTGTACAAGATAGAAAAAACACTCTCTTGTTGAGTATAAAAGATTCTCTTGTTGAGTCAATCTCCTTTTAGCCACAATCTCGGGCTTCGTATGAGACATTCAATCATTCTCTTGTTGAGTATAAAAGACTCTCTTGTTGAGTCAATCAACCTTCAGACTCTCTTGTTGAGTCAATCACCAGTTCAAGACTCTCTTGTTGAGTCAACCTTTTTTAGCCTCCGTCTTGGGCTTTATACAGGACAGATAAAAGTACTCTCTTGTTGAGTCAAACCGTTTCGGCCTCCATCTTTGGCTTTATACAAGATACATTCTCCCCAATGGAGTCAAAATCCTTTTTAGCCTCAATCTTGGGCTTTGTACAAGACAGAAAGAACATTTTCCCCGGAAAAGTCAAATTTCTCGCCTCCTCTTAGGCTTTGTATAAAGAAACTCCGGTTGAGTCAATCAACCTTTTAGCATCAAATTTGTGCCTTGCTCACAGCATACAAACATCAATAATTCCTCTTTAGAGATGACAAATTCTCTCTCAGTCAAACCTTTAGCTTCATATATTGGGCTTTGAACAAGATATAAACCACCTTTAGCTTCATGTCTTGGGCTTTGAACAAGACACCAAAACAATCCCTTTCCTCCCGTAGAATAGGAGGAACTACGATCGCTCTGATTTCACTGTTTCGTTAAACGGGAATACGTAGGCATAAGATTGCAAAATCTTAGCGAGCATACTAATCAAAAACCTAAAATCCCGTACCTTCATACAAAGCATCAGACCTAACACCTTACGAGAAACCTAGCAAATAGTCTAGACACTATTTTTAAGCAAATAACCTAAGACTGACCCCCTTTTTGATAGCATCTGTAAACCAACAGTTTTGACTGTTTAATCTCAGTATGCAAGCAGGGTTAATTGGAGGCATCTATTTCCCTTCCTTAATCAGCTTCACAAGATAAAAAATGAATCGAACTGTAGTACCAAAGCGATAATGATTCGAAACCATAAAAATCGCGCTACAGAAAAATGGTGACCACAGTGGGAGGCATTCTCTCTTACAGGCTTAGGTAGAAGGCCTTAAATTCACCGAATACCACAGAAATGGCGACTCTGCGGGGGAGTCATTGTCTATATAGGATCATAAGACTAGAGGTCTAGGATGTTAGGACAAATATATATACTGCTTTTCCTAATTGATATCCGTGTTTATTTTTCTGCTAATGGGAATGCGTGTGATGCCGCATCTGGAAAGATTGAGTATACACCTAAGATAAGTGATGGAATTATACGGGTAATCTTACGGGGAGTGAATCCCAGATAAGAGGTCCCGGTCGACCATCAAATCAGTGGAGATGCCCTTTGCGGATTCAATGCCTATACGACTTCGGTTGTTGAAAGCAGATTGTTCCATTAGGTTATCCGAGAAGCTGAGGATTTTAGTAGACTGAAACCATTTTGTAATGCGGAAGCTATCGGAAATAGTTGTCACGTGATACTACCCTTATTTGACATTACTCTAAGATACTACAGCTCGCTGCCGATCCGCTTGCTGTCGTTATCCCAAGAGGGGTCAGTGATTTTGAAGACAGGTACAAAAATCACCAGTATAAACCTTTGGGGATGGGTAGAGCCTTGACTTCATGACACCGACCCTTTGACCCCATGTTTTTTCTATGTTTTTGTGTACTGCATTCATGCATTCATTTCATTAAAAAACATTTAAACAAAGAAAATCTTCTCTTCTAGTCTCTCTTTTTCAAATTAAACTAAGACAATGATTGCAAATGTCAGAAAAGAGATTGCTAATGGATTTTGGTAGAAGGAAGACTCATAAGTACACCTTCAAGGTTCCAAAACTAGAGGATTTAAGAGATCTGGCGAGGATGATCACCAACCCTGAGGCTTTCAGAGCTAAGTATGGAGGGTTGCTTTCTCGGTTAAGGGTCCATGTAATCGAAGGAATCCTGTCCACACTAATCCAGTTCTACGATCCAGTCTATCACTGTTTCACATTCCCGGATTATCAACTAGCACCAACACTGGAGGAGTACTCTCACCTGACTGATTTGCATATTACTGACCAAGCTCCCTTTTCTGGACTGGAAGAAATTCCAAAGAATCAAAACATTGCAAGAGCAATCTATTTGGACGAGTCAGAAGTCAGGACTCACATGACCACTAAGGGTGGAATTCAGGGTTTGCCAGCCCAGTTCTTAATCAAGAAAGCTCTGTACTTTGCTAGAATAGGGAACGTGGCCTCTTTCGAAAGCATCTTTGTTTTACTTACCTACGGGTTATTTTTGTTTCCCAACATCGATAACTTTGTAGATATCAACACCATTAAGGTTTTTCAGATTAGAAACCCTGTACCGACCTTGCTCGCAGATGCTTATCATTTTGTACATTTAAGGAATTTGTACAGCGAAGGAATAGTCACATGCTGTGTACCCCTGCTGTACAAATGGGTCATTTCCCATTTGCCAAAGTCTGCTGCATTTTGGGATCAAAAAAGTACTTTACGTTGGTCGCAGAGAATCATGTCTCTTACCAACTCTGACATCGATTGGTACAAACGAATCTATGATGGGATCAGAATCATTGACCGTTGTGGAAATTTCCCAAATGTACCCCTTATAGGAATTAAAGGAGGAATCAATTATCATCCAATTTTAGTTCGTCATCAATTCGGATACCCGATGAGGCATGTCCCGCGTAATGCTCATCTGGAAGGTCTTTTCTTCAAGGAAGGAGAAAACGACAGGGCACTAAAGACAGAAATAGTGCATGCCTGGAAACACATTCACAGGAAAGGAAGAGAATCTTTAGGAAAACCAGACTGTGTCTCGGTGGAACCTTATCTCCACTAGGTACAAACTAGAGCTCTCAAGCTGAGGATGCCTTACCCTCGTCAGGAAGTTCTTCCATTAAGGGACCCTATCCTTTATTTTATGTCTGATACGGAAAAACTTCAGGTTACTCTGAACAAAGTTCAACAGGAGAAGAGGTCTTGGAAGAACAAGTACCTTATTCTCAATGTGGAGTACAAGAAAATACGGCAACTGTTAAAAGAAAAAGACGCTCTGATTGAGATTTTAGAGCAACATGCTGTAGAGAATCAAGAAGACCAAAGGAATTTGCTCGCTCCTTTCACTTGGCAAAGGAATGACAACCCAACAACGGCTCAAGAGCCCCGGTCAAAGAAAAGGAAAGTAGCAGAACCAGCACCTGAGCTCTCCTCGGAGAGGACTCGGGACCTATAAGTTTAGATTTCCTTTTACAGCACTATGTAAATTATTGTATTTCCATTCCGCAATCTTTGAATTCAATAAAATGGGGTTTCCCCACTGTTTGATATTTGCAATCCAATTGTCGAAGTTTATTTTGATTAAACAAAAAAAAAAGTAAAATATAATTATTGCATTCATCATTCTCACGTAACGCATTCTTCTTACCTACGAAACTCACGTTTGCGTCTCGATTCTAGAGTCAAACTGTCTCATTCGTACAATACTCGGGCCAATTGATAGAAAAAGATGGATGATCTCGAGGAGGAGAAGAGAGAGTTGAGGGAAGCGATTGACACTCTGAAAGAGGATCTGAGAAAGCTTCATAACGACATGCAACCTCTAGCAGAAGCTCAGATGCAACAACAAAGGACTGTGATCTCAGAGATCACATCGACGCACATAGTGGAAAAGTATGATCCTAGGTACAAAATGCCGAAAGATCGTCCATGGGGCATGCCTATTAATTATATCTCGGAAGGATATGTTTCACCGATCGCTGAAGATCAGAGAACTGCAGCAGGAGCCGCTGGGCCTGAAGGTTACAAACTTCAGGAAAGCGAAGATGCCAGGGGCATGACAGCAACTCCTGAAGGTTACAAACTTCGGGAGAGGGAAGGACCTAGAGTCACTGCCATGATGACTATACCACCACCCGTGGTACACACTGTCCTAGAAGGACAGATTCCACAGATACCTTCTGGTGGAAACAAAAGTATGTTCAACAGAATGAATGAGTTCCAGGAACAGTTCCTGGAAATGCAGAAAGAGCTGCAAGCCCTTCGCGGTCAGGGTCTATTTGGAAAAGACGCTGCAGACCTTTGTTTTGTCCCCAATGTGAAAGTTCCGCACAAATTCAAAGTGCCCGAATTTGAAAAGTACAAGGGTAACTCTTGCCCTCAAAGCCATTTGGTGATGTACGCCCGGCGAATGTCAACTCAGATAAAGAACAAAGAGCTACTGATTCACTACTTTCAGGATTGTTTAACCGGTGCCGCGCTCAAATGGTACATGGGTTTAAACCGCACTAAGATCGACACTTTCAGAGATCTTGGCGCTGCTTTCGTTCAACAATATAAGTATAACCTGGACATGGCACCGGACAGAGATCAACTCAGAGCCATGTCACAGAAGGACAAGGAAACCTTTAAGGAGTATGCTCAGAGATGGCGTGAAATTGCCGCCCAGATTTGTCCACCTCTTGAGGAAAAAGAGATGACAAAGATCTTCTTAAAGACCTTGAGCTCATTCTACTACGACCGAATGGTCGCCAGTCACCCAGTGACTTTACTGAAATGGTGGGCATGGGAGTTCGTCTTGAGGAACCAGTCCGAGAAGCACGTTTAGTTAAAGACACTGGATCATCAAGTAGTACAAAACGATACGGTAGTGCTCTCCCTAAGAAAAAAGAGCAAGATATTGGCAATATCTCTCTCAGAAAGCAAAGGCGACGGTACCAACCAGTAGCAGCTGTAACTCCTGCTATTAAATTTGCGCATGTTCCTACGTATCAGCCTCAGGTTGCTCAAAGTCAACCGAGTCAACAACAATATCAGCAAAGGACACAACAGCCTCTTCAGTAGGCTCGTCCTCAGTACAACAACAACCGTACAACGCGACCACCAGGGTTCGACCCTATACCAATGTTGTACGCAGAACTATTTCCATTACTACGGGTCAAGGGGCATGTCCAAACCAGGGCTCCTCTTACAATTCCGGAAAATTCGCCTTTTTGGTTCAAAGCGGATCAGACTTGCCCTTACCATCAAGGAGGACCGGGGCATAACATAGAAAACTGTCTCAGTTTCAAATCCGATGTGCAGAAGCTTGTTAGGAGCGGGGTCTTATCCTTCAAAGATACGAATCCAAATGTTTAGACAAACCCGCTGCCTCAACATGAGAAAGCTGCGGTAAATTTGATAGAGGGAGAGTCTAATAACAGCTATCAAATTCATGATGTACTCTTATTGAGGGCCCACTTGGTCAATATGCATTGTAGACAGAGTGGATACGGCCATGTGCCACCTCATAATTATCATCAGCGTGATATCTACTCTAAAAACAATCAAGGATGTCCCGTGGTGCAATCAGCTCTACAGGAACAATTGGATCTCGGATGGATCCAAGAGCCCCGAGTTCGTGGGGTCAACATGACTTATGCAAATTCCAAAATCATTTAGAACCACGACATCCGTGCAATGAATGCCAACTTGGTGGCAATGCACTGAAGGCAAAGCCAGTATCATAATCTGCCGCGGCACGATTACAATTCCTGTCTGACTTGCTCGGTAAACAAACAGGGATGCTCTTTGGTACAAGAGGTCGTCCAGCGTCAGATGGATCTTGGGTGGATCCAGGACTACCATGATAGAAATCCTTATCAGATCAACATGGTTCAAATCTTCGATATTCGTTTGATGAATACCAGCTTGGTGGAGTTACACGCCAAGCAAGTCCAACTCGGTTTTCTCACTTCACAACATTATCTGAGTTGTAAAGTATGTTATGCGAGTAACCAAGGATGCGCTCTCGTTCAAAGAACTTTACAACACTTGTTAAACCATTGGTGGCTTCCGATCTATCTAAACAAAGACACGCAACAAATAAGTGTGACAAACAGGAACCCTACTAGACATCAAAGTCAGGATGTCCGATCTATGGAAATAGACCTAGTAAGGTTGCACTGCATTCAAAGCGGACGTGGCCAGGTGCCACCACACAACTACGAGCGCTGTAGAGTCTGCTCGGAAAATAATCAAGGATGTTACCTCGTGCGAGCAGCTCTTCAAAGTCAGTTGGACCGCAAAGAGATTTAACCATGTCCAAGTTTTGGATCAATCAGTTGGACGCCAGACTATTTTGCTGATCAGATTAAGGATGTTGTCGTGATCTCTGATCACGAAAGGACCAAATATGTTTGTAGCATCATCTCTCTACTTGACGAATCAAAGGTTTTTAACCAGGAATTAATTGAAATTACTTACGACAGTCAGAGAAATCAGAAGGCTCCTGTAGTTATATATCTACCGGGACCGCTACCGTATAAATACGCTAAGGCGATCCCTTACAAATACGGTGCAACAACAATTGAGAATGGAACAGAAATTCCATTACCCTCCGTCGTGAATATTGCAGACATCAGTCGAGTAACACGGAGTTGTCGAACCTTCAACAGAGGAGTTGGAGAACCTAACAGAGAAAAGGAACCTCAAACGGAAGTTCCCAATCCACCAGTCGGTCAATCCAGTGATCCCGACCTTTCAAAGAACATGATGAGATGCTAAAGCTCATCCAAAGGAGTGAATACAACATTGTTGATCAGCTATTACAAACTCCTTCAAAGATTTCTGTGTTATCTCTTTTACTCAGTTCCGAAGCCCACAGAGAGGCTCTACAGAAAGTCTTAGAGCAGGCCTTTGTGGAACAGGATGTGTCGATAAGGCAATTCGACAGTATCGTCTCTAACATCACCTCCTGTAACTACTTGGGGTTTAGCGATGAGGAATTGCCAGAAGAAGGCAAAAGTCACAACATGGCGCTCAATATCACAGTCAACTGCCAGGATGATGCTTTAGCCAGCGTACTGGTAGACACCAGATCGGCTCTCAACGTTATGCCGAAGTCCACCCTGATGCGACTATCATTCAAAGAATCTCCGATGAGAGGTAGTGAGGTCGTCGTCAAAGCATTTGACGGGTCCAGAAAAACAGTTATCGGCAAAGTCGACCTTCCCATAACTATCGGTCCTCACACTTTCCTAGTCACTTTCCAGGTCATGGACATCCAAGTAACATACAACTGTTTGTTGGGGAGACCTTGGATACACCAGGATGGGGCAGTCACTTCGACACTTCACCAGAAGCTGAAGTTCGTCAAGAATGACCAACTCGTCACGGTCTGTGGAGAACAAGCCTTGATCGTGAGTAACCTATCACTGTCCACTTGTGTAGAACCCAAGGAGATTGTTGGAACTCAGTTCCAGGCATTTTCGGTGAGCAATGAGAATCAACTAGAGAAGGGAACAACAATATCCTCGTACAAAGATGCTCTCGTGGTGATCAAAGGTAACAATGCAAAGGGATGGGGACAACTTGTCATTCCTGCTGATAACAAAACAAAGAAAGGTCTTGGTTTTTCTGTAACCTGTACCCAGACTGCCGCTAACGGTGAAAGTCTTCATCCCATTCAGAACTTCTTCCACAGTGGAGGTTTCCTTCACCTAGTGTCTCAAGAAGTACATACCATCAACGAGGGAGATTCCTCCGACACAGATGAGGAATGGAAGTCCTATCTTAACGAGGACATTTATATGTCTCAGAAAGAAGTGCCTATGCCATTTTGCTATCCCGCACAGAGTCCGAGATTTATACCAAGGTCAAATGTCAAAATGATATACGGAGATTGTGATCCAGAAGGATGCCGTGCTCCACCAAACTCATTAGAGGAAGACACTCTGTTGAAAGACAACTTTGACAACGACTATTATGGCCCGATGGATGGTCTGCCTATCTGGCAGGCGTACCCAGGAGACTTGGGGCAAGAAAATCAGCCGAACAATGAAAATCAGCTGAGCGTCATTGGGAAAAATACCTGCGTCCCCACCATGTCATGGGATCAACACTCAGGTCATTCAAAAAATATCCAGTGCGACGATGAATTTGCAACGTTTGCAAGACTAGAATTCATTAATTATGCTTTTCCCGAGGTCAACGTCATCGAGAGAGATGACTCCTCCAGTTCCAAAGAAGTGTGGGACACCTTAGTGCAACCAAGTGGAAAATACAACTTTATGGTCAAGTACACTGCTCCTGAAAGCTCTCGTATCAGGCTCGAAGACATCCAGCCAACTGGGAGGGGAGATCTAACTGAGAGTACAAACACTGTGCAAAATACATCAGAGGAATCCTCCTACGACAACTCTGCCTGGGAGACAGATTCCAATGATCCTGCTCCACCAGAAATCAGCGTTATTTCTGAAGACAAATCAAAGAAGGTACCAGACTTTATGATTCACTGAGGAGTTCGCCGCCAATGGGTTGTAGTCGATATTCTGAAGATCGTTCATAAGTCTAAGTAATTGTCGTCTTTATCTTAACCTTTCACCCTGCCCAGGTGAAACGGATGTTTTGATAGGGCTCACTTTCTGTAAATATCCCTCTCCGCTTCGCCCAAAGCGACCGAGTTTTGTTTTATAGGGCTGTAGTTTCAAGAATCGACAAGTTCATAAATAAAATAACGTCATTCTATAATTCCCGCCTTAATTGTTGTTTTCTCCTTTCGTTTTTTCAGAAAATGGTAATCCTAAAAAATAATTCAAATAATAAAAACAAGCAGTAAAAAATATACACTGCACACACTCTTGCATTTCTCTCTCTCTCTCTTCTAAAAACAATCACCACGTCATACAGATTGCTTGTTTTAAACCCCGTCGAAACGCGCAATCCAATGTCTTCTCCCAACTTTGAATTCCCGGTATTTGGGCCTGAAGAAGAAGATGATGAAGACATTCCAGAGGAGATCTCCTGATTACTCAGACAAGAGGAAAGGTCCAATAAACCTTACAAAGAGTCGTTGGAAACGGTCAAATTGGGCCCAAAAGAAGAGAGAAAAGAGGTCAAGATTGGGGCACTGCTCAGTCCGACTGTCAAAGAGAGTTTGACAAAGCTTCTCAAAGAGTTTCCCGATGTATTCGCTTGGTCCTATCAGGATATGCCAGGGTTGGATACCAGCATCGTGGAACATCATCTACCGTTAAGATCAGAAAGTCTGCCAGTAAAACAAAGGTTGAGACGGACTCATCCAGACATGGCCATCAAAATCAAAGAGGAAGTACAGAAACAGATTGACACGGGTTTCCTTGCTACATCAGAATATCCTCAATGGTTAGCCAACATAGCACCAGTTCTGAAAAAGGACGGAAAGGTCAGAATGTGTGTGGATTACAGAGATCTAAACAAGGCTAGTCCAAAGGACGAATTTCCCTTACCACACATTGACATGTTGGTAGACAGTACAACAAAGTTCAAAGTCTTCTCCTTCATGGATGGATTCTCGAACTATAATCAAATCAAAATGGCGCCGAAAGATCTGGAGAAAACTTCCTTCATCACCCCATGGGGCACCTTTTGTTACAAGGTAATGTCGTTCGGTTTGAAGAACGTCGGGGCAACCTATCAACGGGCCATGACTACTCTGTTCCATGACATGATACACAAAGAAATCGAGGTATATGTCGTTGATATGATTGCCAAATCTAAGATGGAAGAGGAGCATGTGACCCATCTGTCAAAGCTATTCGAGCGGTAGAGTGTCATACCCCAAATTTTGACCACTAAGATTTCCCATCATTGTGCAAATCATCATCACAATATGGATGTACCATCATACCTCATTAGTCTCCCCAAAGATGGGTGAGCATCCACTACAATCAAACTTAGGGTTTCAAGCCCCCTCAGAGCTCTTAGACAAATGATCAATCAAGAAATGACATGATCTTCAACTTGTCTAACCTCTCAAACATCCACAATGGATCAAGAGGACTCCTATATCAAGGATCAAGCACAAGGCTGCAACATTCCAAGTGGATTAAGCCTCAAGATCACCAGTGTCACCAAATTAGAGTTTTGGTCGACCAGGGCCTCCAGATGGAAATTTTCCTCTGGGCATGAGCCAATTCTTCAAAGCATAACCCGAAATACTCTAAGGGGGCTCATAAACCCCATCATCAATTCAATTTAGCCTCAGGGGATGCATTCATAAAAAATCAGGAATTAGGGTTTCTTGACCTAATTCACCCTTAAGTTGACTTTTGGGACAAAACATGAGCCAAGACCTCAAGACATGATTTTAGGGTCCCTAATACACTACATTGATCCATTTGCAACAATGGATTTATCCCAGAAGCTTGATTCACAAGTTTCAAGTTCATCAGAACCACAGTTAGGGTTTCGCAGAAAAAGGTCAAATGTGCCTTGACTTTTGACCAAGACATGCTCCCAAACCTTGGGACATGATTCAATACACCCTATAACATCTATGAAATCAATCAGTAACACCCCATTTCCCATCGCGAATAAATAATACATAATCAAATCAGAGTAACTAAAAATTTATTTTTTTGACAGGAACAAGGATGCCACAATTAAAGAAAGAATACACAACCCCTGCTCATAAATTCTGATACATAACACAAAATGGAATCACCTCAAAGGGAAACTTTTTCCATATAAAAGGAACGTTCAATTATGGAATAAAGCGGAAAGATCCATAACTGACTTGTTTTACAAAATAAATTGTTTTATAACATCAAAATATACATACAAAGGTAATACAAAATAAATCTAACAAGGGTATACATATATAACATAATCGTTCCCCGACTCCCGTGCTACGTATCAGAGCAGACACCAAGACCGACAAAAGAATGGAGAACTAATCTTCACAAAAGCCTCCAAGACTACTAATATGCAATTTCCTCATAGAGCAATAAACCACAGCATAAGGGTGAGAAATAACAACTAAATCAAGATTGCATAATAATATGCAAAACATAAAAATTCACATGAATGAAATAAATAAATACAATTAAACAAATCGGGGCGTTACAACTCTCCTCCACTTAGACATTTTCGTCCTCGAAAATATCACCGAGACAAACAACTCCAGATACGACTCACACATCCAACTAACAAACTAACATGCCAACAAAAGGCACCCCACGAACAACACAACTGACAAACCACTCTGCTAACAGTAACCACAACAACGACACGACAACGACGAAAACTACAACGACAAGATGCAAAGCCCATACAATGCACTTGACGACCAACTCACAACTCGAAGAATACCCAAGTTACGAACACGCACAGGTTCACTCTTGAACCGAAACACAACAAGATCGTTACCCTTACCATAGGTAACACTCCCTTAATTCCCCATACAGGAATTAACTACACGCACTCGAACCAACACGATGGAAACGAGGCAACAACACAAACAAGAACATAAAGTTCCACGACCCAACATCGTTTCAACAACTTCTAAATAACCATAATACCAACATCCTTCTCACACCACAATATTACAACAATGCTATGATTTACCAATCGAACATACAACCAAAACCTCCATCTACATAGTAACCCATGAATAATATTTAAGCCTTTCACCTAACACTTCCATTCTGAAACGTCCAATGGTCTCATCACTCCTACATGTTTCCAATGTTCAACCTAAGAACTCTTACAAGTCGCACACGCATATACGAATTGTGCCACATCACGCTTCCGCTGCGCACTCTGATTACTCGTAACCATCAAAACTACCAATCTCACGTCCAAAGTCTAACTCTTTCTCATATTCACCAAAAATCACTATTCACTTTTAATATACCCAACCTCACACTTTCCTATGTTATCTCACACACTAGACACAAGCCTCTGAACTGCTCAAATAATTCTAATTCTCTGACCATCAAAACAGACATGTATAACAACTTTTGACTTAACTTTTCAGGCACAACCTTAGCTTTTCCCGAAGGATAATCCAAGCCAAATTCATAACTCGTCACTATTTCCAACCCTCCTCGTTGTCTCATACCCTATCCCTTCAGACCAAACAAGTATTCTAAACTCTTGCGATTACCAAACATTTCGACCTAGAACCATAAAGATAATACCTCCAAATCTTCCAACACAATACAACCGCAACCAATTCCAAATCCAGAATAGTATAGATCCTTTTATAAATCCTCACTTGTCGTAAGCATAATCCACGACTTAACCATATTGCATTAACACATTGACTAAACTCATCAAAGACACCTCACCATACCATGCCAACGGTTCATCAGGATCACGCAGTATCAACACTGGAGCCGTAGACAACTTCTACGTCAGCTCACCAAAACATACTCACAACGAACATCCAAAAAAAATGACTCACCCTTTGCAAGTCCACTGAGATAACAGAAGTACGAACTTAGCAAAGTCTTCCCTAGCCTGCAGTAACAACCAACTAAGCCCAAAATTTCTAATTCTCCTTAACCAACTTCGGAGCCTTTCATCGTAGAACTGCATCTACTGCCGATGGATCCATAACAATACCCTCATCAAAAATCACATATCCAAGAAAACTAACCTTTTTCAACCAAAATTCTCACTCGAATAACTTAGCATAAAACTTCGTCTCTTTTCAACACTTGTAATTCAATTCTCAAACACTCTACCTGTTCTTCCTCTGAGTTTATAACAGATCTGAATATCCTCAATCAAAGCCATTACCAACTTATCCAAATAAATATGGAATATACGATTCCTCTACTCCACAAACATTACAGACGCATTACTAACACCAAATAACATCACTGTACGATGTAATGCCCAACCAAATTCCAAAAGATAGAAATTCTTAAAGCTTTTACAAAACTTTTCACTGGGTAACTGGTTACTCACATACAAGCTTAACCGAGTAAATTACAGCTTATCCCGATAACAAACATAACCAGTCACATTAAATCGATCAAAGCCTCAACTCACACAATTCACCACTCTTATCAAACATTCCAAACAATTGCATTTTCACTCAAACTCAACCAAACCATTCCAGTCATATGTTCATGAAAGTGGACACTTATTCTCAATCGTTACCTTATTCAGCTGTCCGTAATCCCTACACAATTTCTTCTCCTGACCGTCCAATTCCACAAATTCCAACCTGTATCAACAACCAACCAAAAAGAACTCTCAAACGCAATGTTACATCCACCCACCAGGGTTTCCTCACAATTTCCATGAATGCCTTAAAACTCCAAAGACTTCAAACCTCACCAGAACTCTAAGTCTTGCTTCCCATAGTGTCAATACCATTATACACATCATGCTTGTTATTTCATTCAATCGTCCATCCTTTTTGTTACCAACAATACTGGAGCTCTCTAAGACGACACACTTGGTCTCATAAATCCCTTTTTCCAGTGAATCTTCCAACCGCTCTTTCAATCTGAGTAATTCTAACGCTGGCTTCCAATATTCCATCCGAAACCACATCTGGAATCACTCACAACTCGCAGCCCACACTGTGGCCTTTCTGCCAATCTCCAGAACACTATCATCACAAACATAACAACATCTGAGTTTCACATCCTAAAAGTCCTTCTACTTACTTAGCAAATCCAAACCTTAAATCCTCACCTTCGTCCAATTTAAGTTCACTTTCTACTCTCTGAGAAGCAGCCATATAATACCCAATCATTCCCTCTCAACGACTTTCCAACTTAACCAACATACCAAAACCTCTAATCCGCCTCATCTTCCGATATAAGAATCTTCATCAACTCAACAAAACAATTCGTAATCATTTCCTTAATTCCAAATAATTCATTGAACACACTATCAAAGCCGGAAAGACACGTCTATTCCATCCAACATAATTCCCGTCTGCTATCAACAAGAGATTAAGGGTGATCAGTTCCTCAATTTGTCAATAGACAGCCGACAATCATGATGGGGCATAAACCGTCTATACCAAACTATAATAGCATTTATTGCATCCTGTGCACAAAACTATCGAAGGCACAAATCCTTAGTTGACATAACCTTACCTCCGCATTCCCTCTGGAATCGAGAACAACACTGTCCAAACAACACTTACAATCTTGCAACCAACGACACACAACTGAAGCAACTTGGAGAAGCACCAGCTCCTCCCCCACTTATCGCAATCTCACACCTGAAGGAAAAGGATTACAAAAACCAGAAAGCCCTGACAGTGTTTCACACACATATCACACACTAAGGGACAAACAACAATGACAGTATTCAACTGTCACACCAACTGACTCAACAACCTGGCCGGACGGACCAACCTGCTCTGATACCACTAATGTAACACCCCATTTCCCATCGCGAATATATAATACATAATCAAATCAGAGTAACTAAAAATTTATTTTTCCGACAAGAACAAGGATGCCACAATTAAAGAAAGAATACATAACCCCTGCTCATAAATTCTGATACATAACACAAAATGGAATCACCTCAAAGGGAAACTTTTTCCATATAAAAGGAAGGTTCAATTATGGAATAAAGCAGAAAGATCCATAACTGACTTGTTTTACAAAATAAATTGTTTTATAACATCAAAATATACATACAAAGGTAATACAAAATAAATCTAACAAGGGTATACATATATAACACAATCGTTCCCCGACTCCCGTGCTACGTATCAGAGCAGACACCAAGACTGACAAAAGAATGGTGAACTAATCTTCACAAAAGCCTCCAAGACAACTAATCTGCAATTGCCTCATAGAGCAATAAACCACAGCAGATGGGTGAGAAATAACAACTAAATCAAGATTGCATAATAATATGCAAAAACATAAAAATTCACATGAATGAAATAAATAAATACAATTAAACAAATCGGGGTGTTACACAATCCATCCAGTTTGATTTAGGTCAAGGACTTGATTTCATAGAGGATCGCACAGTTTGAAATTCATCTGATAAAAAGTCAACTGTGCCAAAAAGTCAAAGTTTGACTTTTTGATTTTTTGATCAATTATGGTTCCCTAACCCTAAAATGATGTTAATGTGTGATTGGAATCATCATTCATCAAGAAAAATAAAAAAAAGTGGGATAACTTGCAAAAGGGGTAACCATAAAAAACTTAGAAATTTTCTAAGTTATGGAACAAAGTGGCTAGGGTACCAACTTCCAAGGATCATAACTTGAGATCCAAGCAACCATTTGGGCTGATCTAATGATGGATTTGTAGCTCTCATGGCATACTTTAAAAGTGTCAACTACACCTCACTCCAATTCATCAGGGATTTTGAGTTATGGTTGGATCAAAATGGCTGAAAACATGAAATGTCACTTTTTCCAACACTTAGTGAAATTTTCACTAAGTCATAATCTGTTTCACTTTTTTCAAAATGTAGGGGCATTTTTCACTTAGATCCAAAAAGTGTCAAGACAAAATATGATCACACATGTGTTGTATCATATAAGGGCTTTCCAAAATGTCCAAGAACCCCATCAAATCCCATCTGAGCTAAGAGTTATGACAGTGGCAATATACCTTGCTGAAACTGTCATAACAAGGCAGATTTGTGCATTTTTCTCGATTTGAGCAATTTGTGCAAATGACAAAGAAGTTTATCCATCTGAACACCTCAGGGAGAGACCAAGGAGGGACAAACACTGATCCAAAAGCCTCCCAAGTCTTTGGAACTAAAAATAGCATGCCAAACCTAAAAAACCCTAAAGAGGGGACAAGACTCCAATTTTGTTTTGGAGCATTCAATGAATGCACCAAGGTGGCATGAACTGAGCCATTTCCAACCGAATGAGTCAAGGATGATCTCTGAACTAGGGAACCAAAGGCATGTGCTCTAACCTCAAGTCAATGGCTAGAGGAGACTTGAGATTCCAAAGTCCTCCAATTGGCCAAAGGTCTGCAACAGCCTCCATTCACTATTGCTTGCAAAACAAACTTGCTCTACTATAAATAGAGCTCCTTTGTGCTCAGTTTGAGTACACCAAAGCACTACAACACTTGCTTTCCTCAAAATCTCTTTCTCTAGGCAAAAATGTCTTCTTTAGCAAGGTAACTCTGAGTTTTTGAGTTAGAGAGAAATTACATCACAGCTCATGATCCAAACACATCCAATATGTCATATATAAGCTGTCCAAACTCTCACAAGTGACCTGTAACACCAAAACCTCAAAGTCCCTTCTCAAAACCTCAAAATAGGACTTTTTTTGCACTTTTCAAGCCATGTCTTGATTTAGTCACTTTCAAGACCAGATAAAGCCTCAAAAACACTCCAAATATCATCCTTGAACTGTCCCAAATGGTTCCCCACATCTGGAACACCGTTTGAGAGAGTTGCTATTTTGGTCACTTTTGTCCCTTTTGCAAGAAAGGGCCAGTTTCCATTCCTGAGGTTTCCAGCTGTTTCCAATCATCCTAAAAGCTTCCAAGGGATCATTTGAGGGTGTCCAAAGCATCAAATTGTTTCTGGAACAAAGCCCTTGATAGATTGCCCAAAAAGCTCCTAAAGAGGTAAGCATCACAACTTGAACTCTTAGAAATATGCATTGCTTTGAAGTCCACTGATCATACACATCTCATACATGTTATATATGTTGTGTTTGGACCAATTCATCATGTAATTCATGCCTGTACCATGAGGTAGCACAGAAAATGCAAATGGAGGCCTATTTCAAAACCACTGCCGGGTTTTAAAATGGGGACCTCATCTGAAAAAACCACCACCACCATTGGATTCCTTGTGAAATTCTAGGCAGGATACACCTAAATTTTGTCCCAATCCATGGAGAAATAAGAAAGTTACAAGCTTCACGTTTTTGGCCAAAACCATGTCTTGCCTTGCCTTGGCCAGGCCAAAAACAAGGCAAGCCTTGTATATTTGTGGGTGGGCTTTGATACACGGATGTATCACCACCCCAGTGGTAGGAGGTGCGCACTGCACACAAGAGGTCTGGGGTTTGAATCCCCCTCGCCCCAGACCCCTTTTTAATGTATTTTCCTTTTTTCTATTATTTTTCTTATTATTTCTAATAATTTGAAAATTTAATAACTCCCTGAATTTTAATTATTTTTTATTGGTTCTTTTTGCAAAAAATCACAAAAATGTTGAAATATTTTATTCCACAAAAAAATCAATTTTATATTATTTATTTAATATAGTTGGTATTTTTATGAATAAATTCATTTTTAATTGTTTTTAAACATTTTAAAAGTGAATATTCATCTTGAACAATCAAAACCAAATGAGTTTTAATTCATCTTGTGATTAAAACCTCATTTTTCAAACCTTAACCAAAACTCACAAGTTGTTTATTCAATCTTATTTGGTGTTTTATCACTTTTTATTGATTTTCTTTAAGAATTCACTTTTAAAAATGATGAAATTAGGGTTTTGATCGATTTCATCCTCATCAATCAATTTCAAACACTCATAGGCCTCTATTAGAGTGTAATACCCATACCCTTTGTAAATACACCACTTTTTGGGCCTCAGTCATTGTATAAGCCCCAATGTATTTTCAAAAACAACGGCGCGATCGTAGGCTTTTTAACAAAACCAATTGGGCCTCTCCTCGAGCTAAAAGTCCTATTCCTTTTCAAAAATGAATTAAATTTTTGGCCTCTAATAGAGTGTAAGACCCAACCCCTTTTTGAAACCAGAATGATTTGGGCCTCAGGTGTTGTATAAGACCCACTGTGTTTTCAAAAACCTCGGCGTGATCGCCGTTTTCAAACAACTAACCCTGGGCTTATCCTTGAGCTGTAAGTCCTATATCTTGTACAAAAATAAACCTTTGGGCCTCTAATAGAGTGTAAGACCCATCCCCTTATACATAAAAACAATTTTGGGCCTCACATATTGTATAAGTCCCTTTGTACAGTTTTCAAGACAGCGGTGCAATCATCGTTAAAACTTGGGCCTCTCCTTGAGCTGTAAGCCCCAATAATCTTTTCCAAACACTTTCTCCTTTGATTTTGAATGCAAATATATGTTGTTATCAAAACTTTCTTTAAATTCTTTGTTGAACAACTAACAAAACAACATGGAAGCTCTACAACGGGTAAATGTTTATTCGCTTTCATTTACCGCTTTCATATGGATATAACTGTATTGTGGGGCTATTTCACTGTAAGTCTTCTTTCACATCCTTTTATATACTTGTCACATATCCACTGTGTAATACTAGTATAGTTATTTAGATTTTTCCCCAGCAACTACGTCTAGCACTAGGTAAAGCCTTGTTGGTCACTCTTAAATACAAACAAAACTAGATCCCCATAGGATTTCCAGATACAGTTTTCCCTTCTCTTGGGGTTAAACAATATGGAACAAAGAGAAAGGCAGTATTCTCAGTGAACCTTTTCTCAGACTGTCACTCTTAGAAATTGTCAAAGAAACTCTAACTCCCCAGAGATGATCTTTTCTCCGTGAATGGCATCTCTTGAGTTTCTTCCAAATTCTCAAACTTTCCTGGAATGATCTCTTCTCTGTGAATTGCATTTCTTGAACTTCACTTGGTTTGGGGACCCACAGGCTTCCTAAAAGCATCCCTGCCTCGTATGGGGCATTGTATAAGGACCCTTCGGCTTCTTAGAAGTTCTCATGCCTTCTCTTGGGCTTAATACAAGGACCCTAACGACCTCTTAAAGGTATAAGACAGAACTTATTCATCCTTTGCTAGAGCAGTCTTTCCCGTGTCAAAAACTCCAGCCATTGTAGGGTTAATACTCATCCCTTAATGCCCGCGCCTCCTCTTGGGCATTGTACAAAAGATAAAACTCTAGACTTGGACAGTCTAAACCTCTTGAGTCTCAAAGACATTCTCAAGTTCCTTTCAAACAATAGGAAAAAACACCGATCACTCTGGATCAATCTCTCGCAGAAACTCGGTCTCTCTCATGAGAGTTCCCCACACTTGGACCCACTTCAGGATCTCAATAATCCCCACACTCGATCATACTAATCAAAAACCCAAAATCCTGTACCTTCATACAAAGCATCAGACCTAACACCTTACCAGAAACCTAGCAAATAGTCTAGACACTGTTTTTAAGAAAATAACCTAAGACAACCCCTCCCTTTGATAGCATTTGTAAACCAACAGTTTTGACTGTTTAATCTCAGTATGCAAGTAGGGTTAATTGGAGACATCTATTTCCCTTCCTCAATCAGCTTCACAGGATAAAAAATGAATCGAACTGTAGTACAAAGCGATAATGATTCGAAACCACAAAAATCGCGCAACAGAAATATGGCGACCACTGTGGGAGGCATTCTCTCTTACAGGCTTAGGTAGAAGGCCTTAAATTCACCGAATACCACAGAAATGGCGACTCTGCTGGGGAGTCATTGTCTGTATAGGATCATAAGACTAGAGGTCTAGGATGTTAGGACAAATATATATACTGCTTTTCCTAATTGATATCCGTGTTTATTTTTCTGTTAATGGGAATGCGTGTGATGCCGCATCTGGAAAGATTGAGTATACACCTAAGATAAGTGATGGCATTATACGGGTAATCTTACGGGGAGTGAATCCCAGATAAGAGGTCCCGGTCGACCATCAAATCAGTGGAGATGCCCTTTGCGGATTCAATGCCTATACGACTTCGGTTGTTGAAAGCAGATTGTTCCATTGGGTTATCCGAGAAGCTGAGGATTTTAGTAGACTGAAACCATTTTGTAGTGCGGAAGCTATCGGAAATAGTTGTCACGCGATACTACCCTCATTTGAGATTACTCTAAGATGAACCAGCTCACTTGTGATCCGCTTGCTGCCGTTATCCCAAGAGGGGTCAGTGATTTTGAAGACAGGTACAAAAATCCCCAGTATAAACCTTTGGGGATGGGTAGAGCCTTGACTTCATGACACCGACCCTTTGCCCCCCATGTTTTTTCTATGTTTTTGTGTGCTACATTCATGCATTCATTTCATTAAAAAACATTTAAACAAAGAAAATATTCTCTTCTAGTCTCTCTTTTTCAAATTAAACTAAGACAATGATTGCAAATGTCAGAAAAAGACATTGCTAATGGATTTAGGTAGAAGGAAGACTCATAAGTACACCTTCAAGGTTCCAAAAATAGAGGATTTAAGAGGTCTAGCGAGGATGATCACCAACCCTGAGGCTTTCAGAGCCAAGTGTGGAGGGCTGCTGTCTCTGTTCAGGGTCCATGTAATTAAAGGAATCATGCCCATGCTAATCCAGTTCTACGATCCGGTCTATCACTGTTTCACATTCTCGAATTATCAACTAGCACCAACACTGGAGGAGTACTCTCACCTGACTGATTTACGTATTACTGGTCAAGCTCCCTTTTCTGGACTGGAAGAAATTCCAAAGGATCAAACCATTGCAAGAGCAATCTATTTGGACGAGTCAGAAGTCAGGACTCACATGACCACTAAGGGTGGAATTCAGGGTTTGCCAGCCCAGTTCTTGATAAAGAAAGCTCTGTACTTTGCTAGTATAGGGAACGTGGCCGCTTTCGAAAACATCTTTTTTTTGCTTACCTGCGAGTTATTTTTGTTTCCCAACATCGATAACTTTGTAGATATCAACGCCATTAAGGTTTTTCTGATTGGAAACCCTGTACCGACCTTGCTCAGAGATGGTTATCATTCTATACATTTAAGGAATTTGTACAGCGGAGGAATGATCATATGCAGTGTACCCCTGCTGTACAAATGGTTCATTTCCCATTTGCCAAAGTCTACTGCACTTTGGGATCAAAAACGTACTTTACGTTGGTGGCAGAGAATCATGTCTCTTACCAACTCTGACATCGATTGGTATAATCGAATCTATGACGGGATCAGAATCATTGACCGTTGTGGAAATTTCCCAAATGTACCCCTCATAGGAATTAAAGGAGGAATCAATTATCATCCAATTTTAGTTCGTCGTCAATTCAGATACCCGATGAGGCATGTCCCGCGTAATGCTCATCTGGAAGGTCTTTTCTTCAAGGAAGGAGAAAACGACAGGGCACTAAAGACAAAAATAGTGCATGCCTGGAAACACATTCACAGGAAAGGAAGAGAGTCTCTAGGAAAACCAGACTGTGTCTCGGTGGAACCTTATCTCCACTGGGTACAAACTAGAGCTCTCAAGCTGAGGATGCCGTACCCTCGTCAGGAAGTTCTTCCATTAAGGGACCTTGTCCTTTATTTTATGTCTGATACGGAAAAACTTCAGGTTACTCTCAACAAAGTTCAGCAGGAGAAGAGGTCTTGGAAGAACAAGTATCGTATTCTCAATGTGGAGTGCAAGAAAATACAGTAACTGTTAAAAGAAAAAGACGCTCTGATCGAGATTTTAGAGCAACATGCTGTAGAGAATCAAGAAGACCAAAGGAATTTGCTCGCTTCTTTCACTTGGAAAAGGAATGACAACCCGACAACGACTCAAGAGCCCCGGTCAAAGAAAAGGAAAGTACCAGAACCAGCACCTGAGCTCTCTTCAGAGAGGACTCGGGACCTATAAGTTTAGATTTCCTTTTACAGCACTATGTAAATTACTGTACTTCCATTCCGCAATCTTTGAATTCAATAAAATGGGGTTTCCCCACTGTTTGATATTTGAAATCCAATTGTCGAAGTTTATTTTGATTAAATAAAAAAATATTAAAATATAATTATTGCATTCATCATTCTCACGTAACACATTCTTTTTACCTACAAATCTCACGTTTGCGTCTCGATTCTAGAGTCAAACTGTCTCATTCGTACAATACTCGGGCCAATCGACAGAAAAAGATGGATGATCTCGAGGAAGAAAACAGAGAATTGAGGGAAGAGATCGACACTCTGAAAGAGGATTTGAGAAAGCTTCGTAACGACATGCAAGCTCTAGCAGAAGCTCAGATGCAACAACAAAGGACTATGATCTCAGAGATCACATCGATGCCCATAGTGGAAAAATATGATCCTAGGTACAAAATGCTGAAAGATCGTCCATGGGGCATGCAACACCCCTTCTATACCCCGTACAAAAACGTAATAAAAAAAATAATCTTATAATAAAACATCAGAGCAAAGATTAAGTCATTTAGATATAAACAGAGATGTCACATCAACGTGAACTAAAAACAACCTGCTCATAAAGATATATAACACCTGGATAGTTTTTATATACAAAGGAACTCCGTTCCAAAATATCAGCATTCAGTTACAGAAATAAAGCGGAACATCCATAACTGATGTCATCACAAAATATAAGTATGTCATATACATATTCATACAAGGCCACTATATACAAGCTAAAAGAAACATCAACACTCTAACCCCGACTAGCCGTGTTACATATCAGAGCCGACGGAACGACAAAAAGACGAAGACACTAATCTTCGCAAAAGACCGCCAGCGTCTAATCTGCAATGCCATTACAGCATTAAACCACAGCAGAAGGGTGAGAAACATGATTATAATATAATTGCATATCATTATATAACACTTAGCAAAATATGCACAATTATTCTCACCACACAAATACGATACTTGTAAACAACACAAGACATATTAAACCCATTTCACACATCAATCACATAAGCATATACATTAACACAATACATAACAAATCCTTCACAAAATTCAACACATAAACATACATGTAATGAATTATGCAAATGCACAGAGACCGACACAACGACTCTACGCATGCGGTACCAATCCAACCTTGTAATTCATTAGTCCCCCAGGAACTCTTGGAATCATCGCTCGTTACATAGAGTAACTCCCCGTCGGGCCTACGATGTTCCCCGTCGCTATAAACCATTATTTCAGGGCGTACGACGTTTATGGATTGCTATAGTCCACTATTTCAGGGCGCACAATCCGATTGCCATAGTCCACTATTTCAGGGCGCACAATCATTTGTGATTAATTGCTTCTACCATTATTTCAGGGCGTAAGACGATAAAACTGATTCATTTATGAATCTTCCAATGCAAGAATGCATATCATGATACTTGACACATTAATGACTCATGCCAACATCAAATGCTCATGCATTAACAATAATCATGTATTTCAAGTACATATAAAGTAATGCACACAATTGCCCAAAATGGCCACAAACACCAATATACCATTCCACAACATCAAATTCCCATCAAAGAATCATCACACAAGCCATCTTATAACATATCATAATATGTCTTACAATATTGAAAAATAACTCAAAATTCCATTATTCGGTTTTCCGAAAAAGTCGGCTAAAAGTTGGCCAAAAATAATATTTTCTATCATCATCAAAAAGTACTCATCGACAGCTTCGATTCGGTATAAAGAACTCTTAAATACGATAAACGGTTAACAAGATATGAATATTTCGAAATAACGTAAAAACATAAACCGGACACCCGACACTATGAAACGGTTCGTAAAAACTGTACCGATTGGACCAAGTTCAGACCCCAAAACTATTTTTCCTAGGAAGAACATCTCGTTAGCTCTCCAACGCACCAAACCACGCCTCAAACCGAATCACATATCAAAAGTTATGCAGAAAACAAAATTACACGAACAACACTGTTCGCTGGGCAAATCTCCCTCGCGAGCATTCGCTAGCTGCTTCGCTAGGCGAACATCCCTCGCGAGCATTCGCTAGCTCCTTCGCTAGGCGAATGTTCCAGCGAACCAACTGTTAGATAAAAACAGACACTAAGTTCGCTAGGCGAGCACTTGGCGAACCAAGTCAGAACCAAACAGAGCCAAAAACACCCAAAGTTCGCTAGGCGAACACTCTAGCGAACCTTCGCTCATGCCTTCGCTAGGCGAATACCCGTAGCGAACCTTCGCTACCCTTCGCTGAATGGTTCGCTAGGCGAACCCGCGAAAACCTCACTCGCTGCCACCTTCGCCCCAGGTTCGCTAGGCGAACCAAGGAAAACCCAGAATTTTTCTGCGCTGTTTGAAACCCCAAAAGTGATATTTCCCAACCAAAACATTTCCCAATCAACATATTTCAATCAAAACCTATTCTAATCATGTCAACAAGTAAACTACCACCTTTACATCGATTTCCAACCGTTAAACCATCGATTCTACTCATTTTATCGTTTTCGACCTAAAAGTGAAAAAAACATGGAAAGCAAGAGAATCATCCAAACACATACATACATAATCATATACAAGCATAGTATAATCGAGTTTCGCACCCTTACCCGATTTAATCGTGTTCTAGAAAGTCGGGAGATTGATTTCTTCCTTCACAAGTTTTTCCTCTCTTTTCTTCTTTCTCTTCTCTTTTCCTCTTCTCTCTTTTTCTTCTCTTACTAACTTTTCTTTTTCTTCTTCTTCTTTTTTTTTTCTAAACTTATACTAACTATTTTCTTTTATATTTTCTTAACTTATAAATTCTAAACATTTCTAATAAATATCTAAACTAACTATTATTAACTAACACTATTAATTATGAAATATGTCAAATACCCTCTATTCCAATTTTCCCCGCAAACTCTCAAAAACGGTAAAAATACACAATGTGCAAAAATAACATATAATCACACCAATTAGCAATTAACACAAATATTGCTCAATTAAAAATAAAGACTCGACCAAATTAACACCAAAAAGCACGGGAAAAGGAAATATTAAAAACGGACCGTTACAACTCTCCCCCACTTGAGAAATTTTCGTCCTCGAAAATATTACCTGATCCAAACAACTCCGGATACGACTCCCGCATCCGACTTTCCAATTCCCAAGTCAAATTGCCCTCAGCAGCGCCTCCCCACGCCACTTTCACAAGTGCAATCTCCTTGCCTCTTAACCTTTTCAACTCGCGATCTAAAATCCTCACCGGTAAAACCTCAACCGTGAGATTATCTCTTACCTCAACCTCATCCATCGGAATTACATGAGATGGATCTGGGACATACTTCCGTAGCTGTGAAACATGGAAAACATCATGTAGATTCAAAAGATTCGGTGGCAATGCTATCCTGTAAGCCACTGCACCAACTCTTTCGGATATCTGATATGGACCAATAAAACGTGAAGTAAGCTTCCTCGACTTCAAAGCACGTCCAACACCAGTCACCGACGAAACCCTCAAAAACACATGATTTCCCTCTTGAAATTCCAGATCCCTCTTCCTCTTATCATGGTAACTCTTTTGCCTACTCTGAGAAGCTTTCATCTTCTCCCGAATAAGTTTCACTTTCTCCGTCGTCTGTTGAACTAACTCAGGTCCAACTACTGCACTTTCACCAGATTCATGCCAACACAAAGGTGTTCGACATCTTCTTCCATAAAGCGCCTCAAAAGGTGTCATTCCGATACTAGAATGGAAACTGTTATTATACGTAAACTCGATCAATGAAAGAAAACTGTCCCAAACTCTACCTTGCTCAAGAACACAAGATCTCAGTAAATCTTCCAATGACTGAATTGTTCTCTCCGTCTGACCATCAGTCTGCGGATGATAAGCAGAACTCAATCTTAGCTTAGAACCTAACGCCTTTTGCAAACTTTCCCAAAATCTGGAAGTAAACCTCGGATCACGATCAGAAACAATACTCAACGGGACGCCATGCAACTTCACAATCCCACAGATATAAATCTCAGCCAAACGCTCCATAGAATAACTGATATCAATCGGAATGAAATGCGCCGATTTAGTCAGCCTATCCACGATCACCCAAATAGCATTATGCCCACTCGGAGAATTAGGCAAACCCGTCACAAAATCCATCGATATACTATCCCATTTCCACTCAGGAATATCCAACGGTTGCATTAATCCTGCAGGCCTTTGATGTTCTACCTTTGACTTCTGACAAGTCAAACACGCATACACAAATTAAGCCACATCTCTTTTCAAACCAGACCACCAAAAGATCCTCTTCAAATCTTGGTACATCTTATTAGCACCAGGATGTATACTCAAACTACTCCGGTGTCCTTCCTCAAGAATCATCTTTTTCAACTCTGCATCATCCGGTACACAAATTCTACCACGGAATCTCAAAATACCCTGATCATCCACTTTAAAGTCACCGTTCACTTCTTGATTTCCAACTAGCAACAAATCAACAAGTTTCAAGTCCAACTTCTGTTTCTCTATAACAGACAACAGAAAATCATTAGTGATCTTTAACATACCAAGCTTCACACTCTCATGTGAAAGCTCACATACCAAACTCAAGTCTCGAAATTGCTCCAATAGTTCCCACTCTTTCACCATCAAAGCAGATATACTCAAAGATTTCCGACTCAAAGCATCAGCTACCACATTAGCCTTACCAGGATGGTAATTCAAGCTAAAGTCATAGTCCTTCAGAAGTTCCAACCATCTCCGTTGCCTCATATTTAACTCTTTCTGATCAAACAAGTATTTTAAACTTTTATGATCACTAAAGACTTCGAATCTAGCACCATAGAGATAATGCCTCCAAATCTTTAATACAAAAACCATCGCAGCTAATTCCAAATCATGAGTAGGATAATTCTTCTCATGAACTCGTAACTGCCTCGAAGCATAAGCAACCACCTTACCGTCTTGCATCAAAACACCACCTAAACCAATCATAGACGCATCACAAGACACCACAAATGATTCACTAGGATTCGGTAAGATCAAAATCAGAGCTATAGTCAATCTCTTCTTCAGCTCGTTGAAACTCTCTTCACATCGAATATCCCAAATAAACGCCTTACCCTTACAAGTCAGTTGAGTCAACGGAAGTGCCAACTTGGAAAACCCTTCGATAAACCTCCGGTAATATCCAGCTAAACCCAGAAAACTTCGAATTTCAGTAACAGATCTAGGAGCCTCCCATTGTAGAACTGCCTCTACTTTGGATGGATCCACATCAATACCATTACCTGAAATCACATGCCCCAGAAAACTCACTTCTGACAACCAGAACTCACACTTGGAAAGTTTGGCATAAAGTTTCTTCTCCTTTAGAATCTGCAACACAATACGCAAATGCTCCGCATGTTCCTCCTGTGACTTAAATAAACCAAAATGTCATCAATAAAAACAACAACAAAATGATCTAAATGCTCATGGAATATACGATTCATATACTCCATAAACACACCCGGCGCATTATAAACCCCGAACGGCATCACAGAAAACTCGTAATGTCCGTATCGTGTCCTAAAGGCCGTCTTCTGAATATCCTCCTCTTTAACCCAAATCTGATGGTATCCTGACCTCAAATCAATCTTACTAAACACACTTGCACCCACTAGTTGATCCATCAAGTCATCGATCCTTGGAAGTGGATACTTGTTCTTAATCGTCACTTTATTCAACTGCCGATAATCGATACACAAACGCATACTTCCATCTTTCTTTTTGACCAACAAAACAGGAGCACCCCAAGGTGATACACTAGGCCTTACAAACCTCTTTTCCAACAACTCATTCAATTGCTTCTTCAACTCTACTAACTCAGATGCTGACATCCGATACGGTGCCATAGATACAGGTCTAGTACCAGGAACTAGGTCTATAGAAAACTCCACCTCTCTTTCTGGCGGCACATCTGAAAAATCATCCGGGAACACCTCCTGAAAATCACACACAACAGGAAAACTTCCAATTGCAACTTGACTCTCCACAGACAACGATGCAAACAATCCAAACAACTGAGCTTCCTCAGCCAAAAGTTTCTTCAACTCTTTGGTAGATAAGAAACCAGATTCCCTTTCTTCTTCAAGAGAAGGAAATCTCACCCGCTTAAGATAACAATCAAGATGAACACGATTGAACTCTAACCAGTTCATTCCCAGAATCACATCCAAACCCTTCAATGGCAAACATACCAAGTCCATCACAAAATCTCTACCAAAAATTGTCAAAGGATAACTTAAACAAACGAAAGAAGTAGTTACCGACCCCGAAGCTGGAGTATCGATAACCATCTCTCCACCCATCTTAGACAACACCAAATTCAAACGTTTCGCACAATCAATCGAAATAAACGAATGAGTCGCTCCAGTATCAATAATAGCAATTAAAAGATTACTATTAATAAAACAAGTACCTCTGATCAAACGATCTGCATTAGTAGGCTGAGCTCCCGCCAATGCAAATACTTTCCCTCTAGGTTGAGCTTGCTTCGGTTTCGTGCACCTCGTACTAACATGACCAACTTCCCCACAATTATAACATGTAACCCCATTCTTCCTCCTACAATCAGCAGCCACATGACCCTTCAAACCACAATTAGCACACTTATCCACATTATTCATATTCCTCTTACATTCCGATATACGATGACCTAAACCACCACAATTGTAACATTTCACAGCAGAATTCATTCCTCCACCACTAGGCTTCCTATCAAAAGTAAACTTCTGTTTCCCTTTATCAACAGGGGTAGCATAAGGCCTACCTCTGAACTGCCCCTTTCCTTTCTTATCATTCAGATTCTTGTAATGAGTAGCACGCGCTTTGCTATCCTCGTCAAAAATCCGACTCTTGTTCACCAACACTGAAAACTGTCTTATCTCCTGATAACCGATACCTTGCTTGATTTCTGGCCTCAAGCCATTCATAAATTTCAGACACTTAGACCTCTCCGAACCAGCCGTATTATAATTGGGACAAAACTTCACCAGTTCCTCAAACTTAGCAGCATAATCCGCAACAGAGGAATTATCCTGCTTCAGTTCAAGAAATTCAATTTCCTTTTTACCTCTCTCATCTTCCGGAAAATACTTTTCAAGAAAAGCATCTTTGAACACAGCCCATGTAACCACTATCTCATCCTCCTCAAACCTCTGAGAAGCATTCGCCCACCAGTCTTCAGCTTCCTTTTCCAACACATGAGTACCAAACTGCACCTTCTGATCCTCGGAACACCTAATGAAACGGAAGATCTTCTCAATCTTCTTCAGCCAAATCTGTGCTCCCTCAGGATCATGAGTACCCTTGAAGCTCGGTGGATTATTCTTTTGAAACTTATCCATACTACGCGATTCCTCGTCCGCCGCAGCATTCGGCAAATTCTGCATCGCTTGCGCCATAGCTTGCATGGCCGCAGTCATAGCAGCATCACGCCTTCCCGCCATAATCTGAACATTCCCAATGATAGCAAATTATGGTTAAACAACCACTCAACAGAGTGCAACAGTCCAACAACGACACAAAGACACGGTCGGAAAGACCAAACAGACACTGGCTCTGATACCACTTAATGCAACACCCCTTCTATACCCCGTACAAAAACGTAATAAAAAAAATCTTATAATAAAACATCAGAGCAAAGATTAAGTCATTTAGATATAAACAGAGATGTCACATCAACGTGAACTAAAAACAACCTGCTCATAAAGATATATAACACCTGGATAGTTTTTATAAACAAAGGAACTCCGTTCCAAAATATCAGCATTCAGTTACAGAAATAAAGCGGAACATCCATAACTGATGTCATCACAAAATATAAGTATGTCATATACATATTCATACAAGGCCACTATATACAAGCTAAAAGAAACATCAACACTCTAACCCCGACTACCCGTGTTACATATCAGAGCCGACGGAACGACAAAAAGACGAAGACACTAATCTTCGCAAAAGACCTCCAGCGTCTAATCTGCAATGCCATTACAGCATTAAACCACAGCAGAAGGGTGAGAAACAGGATTATAATATAATTGCATATCATTATATAACACTTAGCAAAATATGCACAATTATTCTCACCACACAAATACGATACTTGTAAACAACACAAGACATATTAAACCCATTTCACACATCAATCACATAAGCATATACATTAACACAATACATAACAAATCCTTCTCAAAATTCAACACATAAACATACATGTAATGAATTATGTAAATGCACAGAGACCGACACAACGACTCTACGCATGCGGTACCAATCCAACCTTGTAATTCATTAGTCCCCCAGGAACTCTTGGAATCATCGCTCGTTACATAGAGTAACTCCCCGTCGGGCCTACGATGTTCCCCGTCGCTATAAACCATTATTTCAGGGCGTACGACGTTTATGGATTGCTATAGTCCACTATTTCAGGGTGCACAATCCGATTGCCATAGTCCACTATTTCAGGGCGCACAATAATTTGTGATTAATCGCTTCTACCATTATTTCAGGGCGTAAGACGATAAAACTGATTCATTTATGAATCTTCCAATGCAAGAATGCATATCATGATACTTGACACATTAATGACTCATGCCAACATCAAATGCTCATGCATTAACAATAATCATGTATTTCAATTACATATAAAGTAATGCACACAATTGCCCAAAATGGCCACAAACACCAATATACCATTCCACAACATCAAATTCCCATCAAAGAATCATCACACAAGCCATCTCATAACATATCATAATATGTCTTACAATATTGAAAAATAACTCAAAATTCCATTATTCGGTTTTCCGAAAAAGTCGGCTAAAAGTCGGCCAAAAATAATATTTTCTATCATCATCAAAAAGTACTCATCGACAGCTTCGATTCGGTATAAAGAACTCTTAAATACGATAAACGGTTAACAAGATATGAATATTTCGAAATAATGTAAAAACATAAACCGGACACCCGACACTACGAAACGGTTCGTAAAAACTGTACCGATTGGACCAAGTTCAGACCCCAAAACTATTTTTCCTAGGAAGAACATCTCGTTATCTCTCCAACGCATCAAACCACGCCCCAAACCGAATCACAGATCAAAAGTTATGCAGAAAACAAAATTACACGAACAGCACTGTTTGCTGGGCGAATCTCCCTCGCGAGCATTCGCTAGCTGCTTCGCTAGGCGAACATCCCTCGCGAGCATTCACTAGCTCCTTCGCTAGGCGAATGTTCCAGCAAACCAACTGTTAGATAAAAACAGACACTAAGTTCGCTAGGCGAGCACTTGGCGAACTAAGTCAGAACCAAACAGAGCCAAAAACACCCAAAGTTCGCTAGGCGAACACTCTAGCGAACCTTCGCTCATGCCTTCGCTAGGCGAATACCCGTAGCGAACCTTCGCTACCCTTCGCTGAATGGTTCGCTAGGCGAACCCGTAAAAACCTCACTCGCTGACACCTTCGCCCCAGGTTCGCTAGGCGAACCAAGGAAAACCCAGAATTTTTCTGCGCTGTTTGAAACCCCAAAAGTGATATTTCCCAACCAAAACATTTCCCAATCAACATATTTCAATCAGAACCTATTCTAATCATGTCAACAAGCAAACTACCACCTTTACATCGATTTCCAACCGTTAAACCATCGATTATACTCATTTTATCGTTTTCGACCTAAAAGTGAAAAAAACATGGAAAGCAAGAGAATCATCCAAACACATACATACATAATCATATACAAGCATAGTATAATCGAGTTTCGCACCCTTACCCGATTTAATCGTGTTCTAGAAATTCGGGAGATTGATTTCTTCCTTCACAAGTTTTTCTTCTCTTTTCTTCTTTCTCTTCTCTTTTCCTCTTCTCTCTTTTTCTTCTCTTACTAACTTTTCTTTTTCTTCTTCTTCTTTTTTTTTTCTAAACTTATACTAACTATTTTCTTTTATATTTTCTTAACTTATAAATTCTAAACATTTCTAATAAATATCTAAACTAACTATTATTAACTAACACTATTAATTATGAAATATGTCAAATACCCTCTATTCCAATTTTCCCCGCAAACTCTCAAAAACGGTAAAAATACACAATGTGCAAAAATAACATATAATCACACCAATTAGCAATTAACACAAATATTGCTCAATTAAAAATAAAGACTCGACCAAATTAACACCAAAAAGCACGGGAAAAGGAAATATTAAAAACGGACCGTTACAGGGCATGCCTATTAACTATATCCCGGAAGGATATGTTCCGCCGATCGTTGAAGATCAGGGAACTGCAACAGGAGCCGCTGGGCCTGAAGGTTAAAAACTTCGGGAAAGTGAAGATGCCAGGGGCATGACAGCAACTCCTGAAGGTTATAAACTTCGGGAGAGGGAAGGACCTAGAGTCACTGCCATGATGACTATACCACCACCCGTGGTACACACTGTCCCGGAAGGACAGATTCCACAGATACCTTCTGGTGGAAACAAAAGTATGTTCGACAGAATGAATGAGTTCCAGGAACAGTTCCTGGAAATGCAGAAAGAGCTGCAAGCCCTTCGCGGTCAGGATCTATTTGGAAAGGACGCCGCAGACCTTGTTTGGTCCCCAATGTGAAAGTTCCGCACAAATTCAAAGTGCCCGAATTTGGAAAGTACAAGGGTAACTCTTACCCTTAAAGCCATTTGGCGATGTACGCCCGGCGAATGTCAACTCAGACAAAGAACCAAGAGCTACTAATTCACTACTTTCAGGATAGTTTAACCGGTGCTGCGCTCAAGTGGTACATGGGTTTACACCGCACTAAGATTGCTACTTTCAGATATCTTGGTTCTGCTTTCGTTCAACAATATAAGTATAACCTGGACATGGCACCAGACAGAGATCAACTCAGATCGATGTCACAAAAGGGCAAGGAAACCTTTTAGGAATATGCTCAGAGATGGCGTGAAATTGCCGCCCAGATTTGTCCACCTCTTGAGGAAAAAGAGATGACAAAGATCTTTTTAAAGACTTTGAGCTCATTCTACTACGACCGAATGGTCGCCAATGCGCCCAGTGACTTTACTGAAATGGTGGGCATGGGAGTTCGTCTTGAGGAAGCAGTCCGAGAAGGACGTTTAGTTAAAGACGCTAGATTATCAAGTAGTACAAAACGATACGGTAGTGCTCTCCCTAAGAAAAAAGAGCAAGATTTTGGCAATATCACTCTCAGAAAGCAAAGACGACGGTACCAACCAGTAGTAGTTGTAACTCCTACTATTAACTCTGTGCCTGTTCCTATGTTCAGCCTCAGGTTGCTCAAAGTCCACCGAATAAACAACAATATCAGCAAAGGACACAACAACCTCTTCAGCAGGCTCGTCCTCAGTACATCAACAATCGTACAACGCGACCACCAGGGTTCGACCCTATACCAATGTTGTACACAGAACTATTTCCATTACTACTGGTCAAGGGGCATGTCCAAACCAGGGCTCCTCTTACAATTCCAGAAAATCTGCCTCTTTGGTTCAAAGCGGATCAGACTTGCCCTTACCATCAAGGAGGACCAAGGCATAACATAGAAAGCTGTCTCAGTTTTAAATCCAATGTGCAGAAGCTTGTTAGGAGTGGGGTCTTATCCTTCAAAGATACAAATTTGAATGTTCTCACAAACCCGCTGCCTCAACATGAGAAAACTGCGGTAAATTTGATTGAGGGAGAGTCCAATAACAGCTATCAAATTCATGATGTACTCTTATTGAGGACCAACTTGGTCAAGATGCATTGTAAACAGAGTGGATACGGCCATGTGCCACCTCATAATTATCATCAGTGTCATATCTTCTCTAAAAACAATCAAGGATATTCCGTGGTGCAATCAGCTTTACAGGAACAATTGGATCTCGGATGGATCCAAGAGCACAGAGTTTGTGGGGTCAACATGACATATGCAAATTCCAACATCATTCAGAACCACGACATCCGTGCAATGAATGTCAACTTAGTGGCAATGCACTTAAGGCAAAGCCAGTATCATAATCTGCCGCGGCACGATTACAATTCCTGTCTGACTTGCTCGGTAAACAAACATGGATGCTCTTTTGTACAAGAGACCCTCCAGCGTCAGATGGATCTTGGGTGGATCCAGGACTACCATGATAGAAATCCCTATCAGATCAAAATTATTCAAATCTTCGATATTCATTTCATGAAGACCAGCTTGGTGGAGTTACATGCCAAGTAAATCCAACTCGGTTGTCTCACTTCACATAATTATCAGAACTGTAAAGTATGTTGTTAGAGTAGCCAAGGGTGCGCTCTCGTTCAAAGAACTTTACAACACTTGTTAAATCATTGGTGGCTTCCGATCTATCTAGACGAAGACACGCAACAAATCAGTGTGACAAACGAGAACCCTACTAGACATCAAAGTCAGGATGCCTGATCTATGGAAATAGACCTAGTAAGGTTGCACTGCATTCAAAGTGGACGTGGCCAGGTACCACCACACAACTATGAGCGCTGTAGAGTTAGTTCGGAAAATAATCAAGTATGTTACCTCGTGTGAGCAGCTCTTCAAAGTCAGCTAGACCGCAAAAAGATTCAACCATGTCCAAGTTCTGGATCAATCAGTTGGACGCCAGACTATTTCCCTAATCAGATTAAGGATGTTGTCGTGATCTCTGATCACTAAAGGACCAAAGATGTTTGTACCATCATCCCTCTACTTGACAAATCGAAGGTTCTTAACCAGGAATTGATTGAAGTTACTTACAACAGTCAGAGAAATCAGAAGGGTCCTGTAGTTATCTATCTACCGGGACCGCTACCGTATGAATCAGCTAAGGCGATCCCTCACAAATACGGTGCAACAATAATTGAGAATGGAAAGGAATTTCCATTACCCTCCATCGTGAATATTGCAGACATCAGTCGAATAACACGGAGTGGTCGAATCTTCAACCGAGGAGTTGGAGAACCTAACAGAGAAAAGGAACCTCAAACGGAAGTTCCCAATCCACCAGTCGGTCAATCCAGTGATCCCGACCTTTCAAAGAACGATGATGAGATGCTAAAGCTCATCTAAAGGAGTGAATACAACATTGTTGATCAGCTATTACAAACTCCTTCAAAGATCTCTATGTTATCTCTTTTACTCACTTCCGAAGCCCATAAAGAGGCTCTACAGAAAGCCTTAGAGCAGGCCTTTGTGGAACAGGATGTGTTGATAAGGTAATTCGACAGTATCGTCTCTAACATCACCTCCTGCAACAACTTGGGGTTTAGCGATGAGGATTTGCCAGAAAAAGGCAAAAGTCACAACATGACGCTCAATATCACAGTCAACTGCCAGGACGATGCTTTAGCCAGCGTACTGGTAGACACCGGATCGACTCTCAATGTTATGCCGAAGTCCACTCTAATGCGACTATCATTCAAAGGATCTCCGATGAGAGACAATGAGGTCGTCGTCAAAGCATTTGATGGGTCCAGAAAAATAGTTATCGGCGAAGTCGACCTTCCTATAACTATCGGTCCTCACACTTTACTAGTCACTTTCCAGGTCATGGACATCCGAGCAACATACAGCTGTTTGTTGGGGAGACCTCGGATACACCAGGCTGGGGCAATCACTTCGACACTTCACCAGAAGCTGAAGTTCATCAAGAATGACCAACTCGTCACAGTCTGTGAAGAACAAGCCTTGATCGTGAGTAACCTATCACTATCCACTTGTGTAGAACCCGAGGAGATTGTTGGAAATCAGTTCCAGGCACTTTTGGTGAGCAATGAGAATCAACTAGAGAAGGGAACATCAATATCCTCGTACAAAGATGCTCTCGAGGTGATCAAAGGTAACAATGCAAAGGGATGGGGATAACTTGTCATTTATGCAACCTGAACCCAGACTGCCGCTAACGGTGAAAGTCTTCATCCCATTCAGAACTTCTTCCACAATGGAGGTTTCCTTCACCCAGTGTCTCAAGAAGTACATACCATCAACGAGGGAGATTCCTCCGACACAAATTAGGAATGGAAGTCCTATCTTAAGGAGGACGGTTACATGTCTCAGGAAGAAGTTCCCATGCCATTTTGCTATCCCACACAGAGTCCGAGATTTATACCAAGGTCAGATGTTAAAATGATATACGGATATTGTGATTCAGAAGGATGTCGTGCTCCACCAAACTCATTAGAGGAAGACACTCTGTTGAAAGACAACTTTGACCACGACTATTATGGCCCGATGGATGGTCTGCCTGTCTGGCAGCCGTACCCAGGAGACTTGGGGCAAGAAAATCGGCCGAACAATAAAAATCAACTGAGCATCATTGGGAAAAATACATGCGTCCCCACCATTTCATGGGATCAACACTCAGATCATTCAAAAAATATCCAATGCGACGATGAATTTGCAAAGTTTGCAGGACTAGAGTTCATCAACTATGCCTTTCCCGAGGTCAACGTCATCGAGAGAGATGACTCCTCCAGTTCCAAAGAAGTGTGGGATACCTTAGGACAACCGAGTGGAAAGTACGACTTCTTGGTCAAGTACACTGCTCCTAAAAGCTCTCGTATCAGGCTCCAGGACATCCAGCCAACTGGATAGGGAGATTTACCTAAGAGCACAAATACTATGCAAAATACAACTGAGGAATCCTCCTACGACAACTCTGCCTGGGAGACATATTCTAATGATCCTACTCCACCAGAAATTAGCATTATTTCTGAAGACAAATCAAGGAAGGTACCGGACTTTGTGATTCACCGAGGAGTTCGCCGCCAATGGGTTGCATTCGATGTTCCGAAGATTGTTCACAAGTCAAAGTAATTTCCATCTTTAACCTTTCGCCCTGCCCAGGTGAAACGGATGTTTTGATAGGGCTCACTTTCTGTAAATATCCCTCTTCGCTTCGCCCAAAGCGACAGAGTTTTGTTTTATAGGGCTGTAGTTTCAAGAATTGACAAGTTCATAAATAAAATAACGTCATTCTGTAATTCCCGCATTAATTGTTGTTTTCTCTTTTGGCTTTTTCAGAAAATGGTAATCCTAAAAAACAACAAAATAATAAAAATAAGCAGTTATTAGAAAATACACTGCACACACTCTTGCATTTCTCTCTATCTCTTCTAAAAAACAATCATCACGTCATGCATATTGCTTGTTTTAAACCCCATTGAAACATATGATCCGATGCCTTCTCCCAACTTTGAATTTCCAGTATTTGGGGCTGAAGAAGAAGATGACGAAGAAATTCCCGAGGAGATCTCCCGATTACTCAGACAAGAGGAAAGGTCCATTAAACATCACAATGAGCCGTTTGAAATGGTCAACTTGGGCTCAGAAGAAGAGAGAAAAGAGGTCAAGATTGGCGCACTGCTCAGTCTGACTGTCAAAGAGAGTTTGATAAAGCTTCTCAAAGAGTTTCCCGATGTATTCGCTTGGTCCTATCAGGATATGTCAGGGTTGGATACCAACATCGTGGAACATCATCTACCGTTAAGATCAGAATGTCCTCCAGTAAAACAAAGGTTGAGACAGACTCATCCAGACATGGCCATCAAAATCAAAGAGGAAGTACAGAAACAGATTGACGTGGGTTTCCTCGCTACATCAGAATATCCTCAATGGTTAGCCAACATAGTACCAGTTCCGAAAAAGGACGGAAAGGTCAGAATGTGCGTAGACTACAGGGATCTGAACAAGGCAAGTCCAAAGAATGACTTTCCCTTACCACACATTGACATGCTGGTAGACAGTACAACAAAGTTCAAAGTATTCTCCTTTATGGATGGATTCTCGGGCTATAATCAGATAAAAATGGTGCCGAAAGACATGGAGAAAACTTCGTTCATTACCCCATGGGGTACCTTTTGTTACAAGGTAATGTCGTTCGGTTTGATGAACGTCGGGGCAACCTATCAACGGGCCATGACTACTCTGTTCCACGACATGATACACAAAGAAATCGAGGTATATGTCGATGATATGATTGCCAAATCCCAAACAGAAGAGGAGCATGTGACCCACCTGTCAAAGCTATTCGAGCGTCTGAGAAAGTACAAACTCCGCTTGAATCCCAATAAGTGCACATTCAGTGTCCGTTCAGGGAAACTGCTAGGGTTCATCGTCAGCCAGAAAGGAAATGAGGTTGATCCTGACAAGGTCAAGGCCATTCAAGAAATACCTTCTCCAAGGACTGAAAAAAAAAGTCAGAGGATTCCTGGGACGTTTGAACTACATCTCCAGATTCATATTCCTCATGACCGCAATATGTGCGCCGATTTTCAAATTACTCAAAAAGAATCAGGATTGTGTTTGGACAGAAGACTGCCAAATCGCCTTCGACAGTGTCAAGGAATACCTATTGAACCCACCGATTCTATTACCTCCAGTGGAAGGAAGACAACTGATCATCTACTTAATAGTCTTGGAAGACTCAATGGGTTGTGTGCTTAGCTAACAAGACGAAACCAAAAGGAAAAAGTCTGCCATCTACTACTTGGGCAAGAAATTCATCGACTGCGAGACTCGGTACACTATGCTTGAGAAAACTTGCTGTGCTCTGGCTTGGGCAGCCAAACGTCTTCGCCAGTATATGATTCGTCACACTATTTGGTTAATCTCAGAGATGGATCCAATCAAGTACGTCTTTGAAAAACCTGCTCTCACGGGAAGGATTGTCCGTTGGCAGATGTTGTTATCAGAACACGACATCGAGTAACACACTCAGAAAGCCGTTAAGGGAAGTGTTTTAGCCGATCATTTGGCTCACCAACCAATTGACGATCAGGAATCAGTCGGATTTGACTTCTCGGACGAAGATGTCATGTATCTAAAAATGAAAGATTGCGATGAACCGCTACCCAGTGAAAGGCCAGAACCAGGTTCCCAATGGGGACTAACCTTTGACGGAGCTGTCAATCATTATGGAAATGGAATTGGGGCAATCATCATAACACCTCAGGGTACCCACATTCCTTTCACCGCCCGACAAACATTCAAATGCACAAACAACGAGGCTGAATACGAAGATTGTATCATGGGTCTCGAAGAACCGATCGACTTAAGGATCAAGAACTTGGATGTATATGGCGACTCATCCCTAGTTATCAATCAGATCAAAGGAGATTGGAACACATACCAATCAGGACTAATGCCTTACAAAGATTTCGCGAGAAGGTTGTTACCCTCCTTCAACAGAATCGAGTTTCATCACATCCCCGGTGAATAGAATCACATGGCTGATGCCTTAGCCACTCTCTCTTCCGTGATTAGTGTAGGTAAATGGAACGACTTACCTAAGATTTACATAATGCGCCTTGAACGGCCCGCTTACATCTTCACGATTGAAGCAGTCCTAGACGACAAACGTTGGTATCACGATATCAAATGCTTCCTTCAGAAACAAGAGTATCCACCTGGGGCATTAAGAAAGGACCGAAAAACCCTCATAAGGCTGGTATGCAGTTTCTTCCTGAGCGGTGATACACTCTATAAGAGAAATTTTGACATGGTCCTGCTCCGATGCGTAGACAGACCAGAAGCAGGCAGGTTGATGAAAGAAATTCATGAAGGATCCCTTGGCACTCATGCCAACTGACACACAATGGCGAGAGAAATTCTAAGAGTAGGGTACTATTGGTTGACCATGAAATGTGATTGCTACAAGTACATGAGGACGTGTCACAAGTGTCAGATATACTCAGACAGGATCCATGTACCGCCAACGCATCTCAAAATTCTCTCTTCCCTATGGCCTTTTTCCATATGGGGAATCGACATGATTGGCATGATTGAACCTAAGGCTTCGAACGGACATCGGTTCATCCTGGTGGCCATTGATTACTTCACCAAGTGGGTCGAAGCAGCGTCATACGCCAATGTAACACGACAAGTCGTGGTCCGCTTTATCAAAAACAATATCATCTGCTGTTATGGTGTTCCGAGCCAGATCATTACCGATAATGGATCCAAATTGAACAACAAGATGATGAAAGAGTTGTGCGCTGAGTTCAAGATCGAACACCATAACTCATCTCCCTACCAAACCAAGATGAATGGATTGGTAGAAGCAGCTAACAAGAATATCAAGAAGATCGTTCAGAAGATGGTTGTAACCTACAAAGACTGGCACGATATGTTACCTTTTGCTCTTCACAGTTATCGAACATCTGTCTGCACTTCAACAGGGGCAACCCCTTTCTCTCTAGTATATAGAATGGAGGCAGTGCTCCCCATAGAAGTAGAGATCTCATCAATCCGGGTATTGATGGAAGCTAAGCTAACAGAGGCTGAATGATGTCAAAGTCGACACGATGAACTGAATCTGATCGAAGAGAAATGAATAACGGCACTATGCCATGGTCAATTGTATCAGCAAAGAATGAAGAAGGCATTTGACAAAAAGGTCTGACCTCGCATCTTCAGAAAATGAGACCTTGTGCAAAGAAGATACAATCATTTCTCACTGATTCTCGGGACAAATGGGCTCCGAATTATGATGGCCCATATGTGGTCAAGAAAGCATTCTCAGGCGGCGCCTTGAGACTCGTAACCATGGATGGAGAGGAATTTGCCTACCCCACAAATGTTGACGTAGTCAAGAAATACTTCGCCTAAATAAAATAAAAAAAAAAACATCTCGGTGGATTGAAAACCCGAAAGGGCAGTCCAGGCAAAAACTAGAGACATAAGCAAAAACCATCCCGGTGGATTGGAAGCATCACAGTACAATCCAGGCAAAAATTAGGGATAATGGCAAGTAACTATGTTCAACAAAGGGGAAAATCCCTCAGCAGCAGTAATGCCATTTGTCAGGAAAAGGCCAGTCAAGGTCATCTTCGACAGAAGCTCAGGATGTCCAGAATTCAAAGTTGGTAGAAGGATAGCGGTCGTTATGTTTCAATGTAGCCCTTTTCCCTTAAATTACCATTTTCTAACTTTGTAAATACTCAATGGAATCACGCGCTTGGCTGATTTCCATCCTATCAATAAAATTTGAGCCCTGGTGCTTTTGTTTGCAATTCTCATTTGTTTTAGTTTTACAGAATGACGTTTTAATGTGATTAACAATTCTTGAAATAAAACAAAAAATGAATTTACTTGTCAAACTTTTTCTGCTTTTAAATAAAGATGGCAATTTCTTTTGACTGTTGAACATCGAAAGAACGTCGATCGCTTCTCTAGAAGTAATCGAGCTTCAAAGTGCAGAATCCAAGTACTCCTTCTAAACCAGTACGTCTGAACGAAGGATCAATTGCGTCAGAGACCATGTTTCATCTGACACCCCCCGACAGAGTTCTTATCTCCTAAGCCTGACCAACGGTTGTTCCCCGCAGGGACTATCTCTCCTAAGCAAGGCAGAATTGCTATTTTGAACCCAGTGGTACCTCTTCATTCTCCGCAGTGGTCGAGTACCCAGTCATGTTCATCTATTAGTCTGTATGTCGTGTCAATTTCGTCAGCATATACATACATACATCATGTATTATTAATTCATTCATGTTCATAGTGCATCACTATCACTCTAGCCGGTCTTGTTCCCATGTGATAAAAGTCATCTCAATCGAGTTGTCAGTTCTTATCTTGTCAAGAAACGTCGTGTCTGAACAACCTATCCTCCAGTTTATTTCTGGATTGAAGGTGGTTCTTTGACCACTTTGATAACTTGAACCTCTGAAAAGCAAGAGAGCTTTCGACAAACGTCACTCTTCGCCATTGAAGATGATATATTCGCTTTCCCGGATTAAGGAAAATCCCCAGAGAAAGCCTCTTAATCAAAGATTCGGCAATACAGCAGTTCTCCTTCGGAAAATTCGCTGACAAAAAAGGTCATCAGTACCTCAGGATTGGATTGCATCACATGGCATTCCTCTGAGAAGATCTCGAGGAAAAATGTGATGTAATATCCCCAAGCGACATCAGTCTCTCAAGAGACCTGCTTTCCCCAGTAGAGTCGACAAAAGGCGTCTCCAAAATGGAGAACTTTGTGCACCTCTGCAATCAAAACTTTTTCCATCAAATGGCATCTCCCCAGGAAAATTCGGCTAGAAGTTTGAGAAAAAATGCTAGGAATAGCATCCCTTGTCAAGAAAGTTTATTTACAAAAGAAACTGAGACTAGTTCCTTGGTAGGAAACCAGGATCGAGGGGAAGTTTATATCAGATACTTAGACCAGCTCCTTGGTAGGAAACCAAGATCGAGGGGAAGTTTATTTCAGAAACTAAGACCAGTTCCTTGGTAGGAAACCAGGATCGAGGGGAAGTTTATTTCAGAAACCAAGACCAGTTCCTTGGTAGGAAACCAGGATCGAGGGGAAGTTTATTTTAGAAACTTAGACCAGTTCCTTGGTAGGAAACCAGGATCGAGGGGAAGTTTTTACCTTTTCTAAGCATTGTTGCTTAGCAAAAGAAGATGAATACGTAAACTACCATTCCAAACCGCTATCAAAATTTCGGTTATTCCGATATTTAATCATCTTGCACCCCGGATGCCCGAATACCTTCGCCTTTCACACCTTTGGGTCCAAGAAGATTAAATAGGGGCATCTGTCATACCCCAAATTTTGACCACTAAGATTTACCATCATTGTGCAAATCATCATCACAATATGGATGGACCATCATACCTCATTAGTCTCCCCAAAGATGGGTGAGCATCCACTACAATCAAACTTAGGGTTTCCCGCCCCCTCAGAGCTCTTAGACAAATTATCAATCAAGAAATGACATGATCTTCAACTTGTCTAACCTCTCAAACATCCACAATGGATCAAGAGGACTCCCACATCAAGGATAAAGCACAAGGCTGCAACATTCCAAGTGGATTAAGCCTCAAGATCGCCAGTGTCACCAAATTAGGGTTTTGGTCGACCAGGGCCTCCAGATGGAAATTTTCCTCTGGGCATGAGTCAATGCTTCAAAGAATAACCCAAAATACTCTAAGGGACCTCATAAACCCCATCATCAAGTCAATTTAGCCACAGGGGATGCATTCATAAAAAATCAGGAATTAGGGTTTCTTGACCTAATTCACCCCTAAGTTGACTTTTGGGATAAAACATGAGCCAATACCTCAAGACATGATTTGAGGGTCCCTAATACACTACATTGATCCATTTGCAACAATGGATTGAACCCAGAAGCTTGATTCACAAGTTTCAAGTTCATCAGAACCACAGTTAGGGTTTCGCAGAAAAAAGTCAACTGTGCCTTTGACTTTTGACCAAGACATGCTCCCAAACCTTGGGTCATGATTCAATACACCCTATAACACCTATGAAATTAATCCATAAAGTTTGATTTAGTTCAAGGACTTGATTTCATAGAGGATCGCACAGTTTGGAATTCATCTGATAAAAAGTCAACTATGCCCAAAAGTCAAAGTTTGACTTTTTGATTTTTTGATCAATTATGGTTCCCTAACCCTAAAAAGATGTTAATGTGTGATTGGAATCATCATTCATCAAGAAAAATAAAAAAAAGTGGGATAACTTGCAAAAGGGGTAACCATAAAAAACTTAGAAAATTTCTAAGTTATGGAACAAAGTGGCAAGGGTACCAACTTCCAAGGATCATAACTTGAGATCCAAGCAACCATTTGGGTTGATCCAAAGATGTATTTGTAGCTCTCATGGCATACTTTAAAAGTGTCAACTACACCTCACTCCAATTCATCATGGATTTTGAGTTATGGTTGGAACAAAATGGCTGAAAACATTAAATGTCACTTTTTCCAGCACTTAGTGAAATTTTTACTAAGTCAGAATCTGTTTCACTTTTTTCAAAATGTAGGGGAATTTTTCACTTAGATCCAAAAAGTATCAACACAAACTATGATCCCACATGCGATGTATCATATAAGGGCTTTCCAAAATGTCCAAGAACCTCATCAAATCCCATCTGAGCTAAGAGTTATGACAGTGGCAATATGCCTTGCTGCAACTGTCATAACAAGGCAGATTTGTGCATTTTGCTCGATTTGAGTAATTTGTGCAAATGAAAAAGAAATTTATCCATCTTAACACCTCAGGGAGAGACCAAGGAGGCACAAACACTGATACATAAGCCTCCCAAGTCTTTGGAACTAAAAATAGCATGCCAAACCTAAAAAACCCTAAAGAGGGGATAAGACACCAATTTTGTTTTGGAGCATTCAATGGATGCACCCAGGTGGCATGAACTGAGCCATTTCCAACTGAATAAGTCAAGGATGATCTCTGAACTAGGGAACCAAAGGCTTGTGCTCTAACCTCAAGTCAATGGCTAGAGGAGACTTGAGATTCCAAAATGCTTCAATTGGCCAAAGGTCTGCAGGAGCCTCTATTCACTATTGCTTGCAAAACAAACTTGCTCTACTATAAATAGAGCTCATTTGTGCTCAGTTTGAGTACACCAAAGCACTACAACACTTGCTTTCCTCAAAATCTCTTTCTCTAGGCAAAAATGCCTTCTTTAGCAAGGTAACTCTGAGTTTTTGAGTTAGAGAGAAATTCCATCATAGCTCATGATCCAAACACATCCAATATGTCATATCTAAGCTGTCCAAACTCTCACAAGTGACCTGTAATACCAAAACCTCAAAGTCCCTTCTCAAAACCTCAAAATAGGACTTTTTTGCACTTTTCAAGCCATGTCTTGATTCAGTCACTTTCAAAACCAGATAAAGCCTCAAACACACTCCAAATATCATCTTTGAACTGTCCCAAATGGTTCCCCACATCTGGAACACCATTTGAGAGAGTTGCTATTTTGGTCACTTTTGCCCCTTTTGCAAGAAAGGGCCAGTTTCCATTCCTGAGGTTTCCAGTTGTTTCCAATCATCCTAAAAGCTTCCAAGGGATCATTTAAGGGTGTCCAAAGCATCAAATTGTTTTTGGAACAAAGAACTTGACAATTTGCCCAAAAAGCTCCTAAAGAGGTAAGCATCAGAACTTGAACTCTTAGAAATATGCATTGCTTTGAAGTCCACTGATCATACACATCTCATACATGTTATATATGTTGTGTATGGAGTAATTCATCATGTGATTCATGCCTGTACCATGAGGTAGCACAGAAAATGCAAATGAAGGCCTATTTCAAAACCACTATCGGGTTTTAAAATGGGGACCTCATCTAAAAAAACCACCACCACCATTGGATTCCTTGTGAAATTCTAGGCAGGATAGACCTAAATTTTGTCCCAATCCCTGGAGAAATGAGAAAGTTACAAGCTTCACGTTTTTGGCAAAAAGCTTGCTTTGCCTTGGCCAGGCCAAAAACAAGGCAAGCCTTGTATATTTGTGGGTGGGCTTTGATACACAGATGTATCACCACCCTAGTGGTAGGAAGCGCGCACTGCACACAAGAGGTCCAGGGTTCGAATCCCCCTCGCCCCAGACCCCTTTTTAATGTTTTTTCCATTTTTCTATTATTTTTCTTATTATTTTTCTTGATTTGAAAAATTAATAACTCCCTCAATTTTAATTAGTTCTGATTGGTTCTTTTTGCAAAAAATCATAAAAATGTTGAAATATTTTATTCCACAAAAAATAAAATTTATATTATTTATTTAATATAGTTGGTATTTTTATGAATAAATTCATTTTTAATTGTTTTTAAACATTTTAAAAGTGAATATTCATCTTGAACAATCAAAACCAAATGAGTTTTAATTCACCTTGTGATTAAAACCTCAATTTTCAAACTTTAACCAAAAATCACAAGTTGTTTATTCAAGCTTATTTGGTGTTTTATCATATTTTATTGATTTTCTTTAAGAATTCACTTTTAAAAATGATGAAATTAGGGTTTTGATCGATTCCATCCTCATCAATCATTTTCAAACACTGATGGGCCTCTATTAGAGTGTAAGACCCATCTGTAGCGCTATTTTTGTGGTTTCGAATCACTATCGCTTTGGTACTACAGTTTGATTCATTTTTTATCCTGTTGAGCTGATTAAGAAAGGGAAATAGATGTCTCCAATTAACCCTGCTTGTATACTGAGGTTAAACAGTCAAAACTATTGGTTTACAGATGCTATCAAAAGGGGGGTCCTTCTTAGGGTTATTTTCTTAAGAATACAAGTGTCTGGATTATCTGTGAGGTTTTAAGATGTTAAGTCTGATGCTTTTCGATTGATGTCTGAAGGTACGGGATTTTGGGTTTTTGATTAGTATGCTCGCTAAGATTTTTGCAATCTTATGCCTACGTATTCCCGAAACAGGGAAATCAGAGCGATCGTAGTTCCTCCTATTCTATGGGAGGAAAATGTTGTTTTGGTATCTTATTCAAAGCCCAAGACGTGAAGCTAAAGGTGGTTTGTATCTTGTTCAAAGCCCAAGATGTGAAGCTAAAGGGTTTTGGCTGAGAGAGAATTTTTCATCTCTAAAGAGGAGTTGTTGATGTTTGTATGCTGTGAGCAAGGCACAACTTTGATGCTAAAAGGTTGATTGACTCAACCGGGGTTTTCTTTATACAAAGCCTAAGAGGAGGCAGAAAGTTTGACTTTTCCGGAGGAAAATGTTCTTTCTGTCTTGTACAAAGCCCAAGGTTGAGGCTAAAAGGGATTTTGACTCCGTTGAGGAGAATGTATCTTGTATGAAGCCCAAGATGGGGGCTGAAAGGGTTTGACTCAACAAGAGAGTACTTTTATTTGTCCTGTATAAAGCCTAAGACGGAGGCTAAAAAGGGTTGACTCAACAAGAGAGTCTTGAACAGGTGATTGACTCAACAAGAGAGTCTGAAGGTTATTTGACTCAACAAAAGAATCTTTTATACTCAACAAGAGAGTGATTTATACACTACAAAAAAATAGTTATTTTGCGACGCTTGGATTGCGACACTTGGAATTTAACTGTCGCAATGTGTACTTTTAATGATTTTTGCAACATCTCACGTGTCAGTTTAGATAACTGTCGCAATCATTTAGTGCCAAAAGAAATTTTAAGAACTTTTCTCTCTTTAAGAACAAACAACGCTACTTTTTTTTTCACTTGTGTTTTATTTGTTATTCAAAACAACAAATTAGTATATAAATAAATAAATAACTTTTATGAAACACAATAGGTTACTGTATTGGCTAAATAAAAAGAATAAAAATCCTCCAAAACTATCGTCTTTGTCCCCTCCACTTGTCGGTTTATCTCCTCTTTGGTCTCTATCCACTTGTCGACCTACCTTATCCCGCTCATCTTGATCGTTGATTTAAATCCTTTGATTTATTGTCTTTCTCGCCGGTTTCACCATTTAACTTTCATCCTGGTAAGCCTTGACTCATCGCTTTCTCTTGCCTCTCTTGTTTGTTCAATTTTTCAAATCTTCCATTTTGTTGGTTTAACTAATTGATAGTTGTGGAATCATTTTAGAGTTTGTAGTTTATACTCATTAAAATTGTTGGTTTTTCTAGGTTTTAGGTTTTTAGGTCTATTTTGGTTTTTTTGGTACAAAGTTATGTCTATTGAGAGTGTGGTAATGTGATAGGGATAACTGCTTTAGGTATTGCGAATAGAAATTCCTATGCAGGTGAAGGTGGTTATTGTTGTTGGAGGTTGAAAGGGAAGTATAGCTACGATTCTTATGAATGTGAAGTGTCTGGACTTAGTTTCTTGTTGGTTGCAGCTAATGCTGTTAAACTAATAATTTTCTCTAATTTTTAGATTAAACTTGAGATCGGAATCTTTAAAACACATCTTTAGCCTTAATATCACTATTTTTGGTTTCAGGGAACCAACTGGAATTTTGGCTGTTTATTTGGTACGTTTTCGTAGGTGAAAGGGAATTGGCGTTGTGATTGTTTCTAAGGTGTATGCTCGGTTGTGTCACTCTGGTAATATGGTGGTAAGTTAAGATGATTGTTCTTATTTCATCTTTCTTCTTTTAGTTAAGTTGAACTTGTGGTTTTGGAACTCTAGTCAGTGTAAGAAATTTATAATTTTACAACACTCAAGTCGTGACAGTTCTTTCAAAACTACCTTTACCCATGATTAAGGGAATTTCATGAGACAGTTCACTAACACCAATTTGACCTGGAACTGAAGTTGTCATTGTTGTCAAGAGGCTTAACCAAGAACTAAAATAAGTTGTTTTTTAAATCATAGAGTTGATGATAGAAGTTTCTACAACTTATTTAAATTTGAAGATAAATCTATGCATAATTTTCCTATTAGATTTGTTGGTTGATAAGAGGGACTTGGCTTTAAAAGATGATGATTTACAAATGGTCATTGGCTTATTATGGCTTTAGTAAAATTATATTCCGAACCTTAAATTTGACTGAATGGCTTTGGGTGATTTGGTTGCACGTCTTTTGCAGGGAGTTGGTCAAGCATTGTTGAGTTTGAGTCCTAGTTGTGGGGTATAAAGCATGCTTCTATCTGCAACATGAAGATGCTAATTTGTACGGTAAAATTGCTAGTCATTTATTTGCAATGATATTGTCAAAGCTGAAATTGAATCATTTGCAACTTTATATGTTTGATTTTTCAGTTGTAGGATAGTTTGTGACAACTAATGCAAATAGGCAAAAAAGTTGTGATAAGCCTACTGATGTCGACGGCTTGACAGTTTATGCAGGACTGATTTCCTCTCACAACAAGAAAGACTTGGAAATAAAAAAGTATAACTTGTCCATGTTTTCTTTTAACATTGGTTTGTTCTTTCAATCACATGTGAAAGCTTCATAATTTGGGTAAAAATAAATTAACTGAAGTCAAGGAAGAGAATGTCAAAGCGGTTGCTGAGATTTTGAAAAATGCTGAATAATTCAAGCTCTCAGAAGATGGTTCGTTTCTTGATCTTTTGATTCAAATCATTTTTTTTGTGTTAAATAGTTGTATTTAGCTTTGATAAAGTCATATGATTGGCCATTAATGTTTTGCTATTCATGGTTAAAGAACTTATATTACTGCAACTTCTAATTAAGCATATATTTGTGTTGTTATTTTTCTCATTTTGCCCCACTTTTTAATAGGAAAGAGTGTTGTTCTAGTTAGTTTAGAGTTAGAGATAGTGGGTTTCTTTCAACTTCCATGTTGTGGCAATATTCTAATCTCTCTTTCAAGCTCTACTCACTATATTTGTATGAATCACACTACTGAACTTTTCAAGCCATAAGAGGTAGTTGAGCAGGTTGATACAAGAACTATTGCCGCTCATTCACATATAGTATGCAGCCTGAAGAAGTCGAATCATTTTTCTTCGATGTATTGCGCTTACTATTATATTTAATGCTTTGTTTTTAGAAGTATCACTTGTAACGGGTGCTGATTTATTAAAATAATATGGTGTCAAGCTTATCCTTCCTGTCAATCCTCAGAATTTTCTTCCTTGAAGAAATCTGAATTTTGGACTCTAATCACTGAGAGGTTGTTATAAAAGTATTTACAATTTAGTGGCTGGTCTTTTTATACTATAAATTGAGCTACTTAATTGTTTTTCTTCTGTTTGACGTGATACAGGTATGTATTCAGCACCTAATGTAATGTTTGAAAAGGCAGAAAAAATAATTTCTTATGGTGGCTGAAATGTAAATAATTTGGTTTTAATAATACGTGCAAACTTTTTCATTTCTCTGAACTCTTGACACTTTGTTTTGTTTTGTTGTCGATGGCATTAGTCTATGTCTTGGCAAAATACTAGTGGTTGTTGAAAATATATATAATCACAAATCTTGCATACTCTTCACATCTCCTAGAAGCATGGAGACACTATTTAAATTTTATGAGTTGGGTGAGAAACTTATGAGTTTTGAAACCCTTATGCAACTTGATAATCCAACTCCTCAAACTGCCACCATCTATTTTATCTAATTACATATTTGTAGTTGGAATGGTATTGGTTTATTAAATGTAAAACTTTGTTATTCTTAACTGCTTTTACTGCAGTAGCAATGAATGTCCTGCTTGCCGCACACATTGTTCTAACTGAAGCTCATTAAGAGATGACCCTTACCACGATGCCTTGGATTGAAGTTTCCCAGATATTGACAATTATGAAGAAGAGATGGCCCATACTATGATGCCTACAATGTACTTAATTTTTCTTGAATTAAAAAAATATTTTATTTAATTGAAAAACTTATCAACATGGTTCTGGCCTAGGAATTGACTTTGCATGAGGATGAGATGACTCGCCATAAGCAGGTAATATTCACTCGAACAATTTTTAAATATGGATGTCTTGTTTAAAAAAATCAAGTGAGTTTCCTATCACATTAGAGAAAGTCAACAATGTGAGTAATTCCATTGTACCAGAGAAAACTTATAATTTGATACCCAAACTGTCTTTTTTATACAATGAAAAAATTCTTCACCTCACAAATCACTTCATTAATGTTGGTTAATATGCTTAGAAAGCGTCGGTTGCACATATGCTTTGGGGATATGGTTAAATTTTAAGTAAATTCAATATGCTATAGTCCAAAATATTATTTAGGGCATCTATACAAACTAGCTATATCATGCTACCGTGGGGTGATACTTTTGCTACAGTTGTCTAAATGTGCAGCTCTAAAAATTAGGCATATGACACTAGCCCTTTGTATATAACCCATCAGGAAAAAGTCAAATCATAGTTTTTATATATTTATGGTTGTGATATAGATTATGATTTGTGTTCTTTCTTGATTTGTAAAATTATGTCCATCTCACAAAAATGAACTTTGCATTGCAGGTGATGTTTAGTACCGACGGCTATGCATTTCCTGAACCTACTACTTAAGTTGGTTAACGTAACATTTACTTAGGTTGGTTAAATTAACGTCTACATGGACAATTCCTTAGTACACAAATTTTTTTTACATGGACGTTCTGAGATTTCTTAATATAATAGCAATTTCGTTTATTAAAATGACGTGCGAATGCATCACATAAAAAATCAAAGATAACCAGCTGATTCCATTCCTTGTATATCAATCGATTCTCAAGTTTTTCCAAGATACTTGTTGAGAAGACATACTGAATAATTTACAATGATGCAACTCTGTTTCATTACAATGATGCACAACTTAAATTATTTAGGAATTTATATTTTGTTTATCTTGATCATAAATGATATTTTGATGAGAGAAAAGTGGTTTGATACTGTATAATGACTTTTTTTTTTGGGTTTATTGACTTTTTTCCCTCTTTCAAATTTGTGATGTTCTAATAACAATTTATATTCTGCTTCTAGGTAATGAATGCAGGATTTGAGAATGAGTTTTTCTCTTGAAGAGCCTAACAAGGTATGTGATTCAAAACGATCTTCTGATTTGATTAATAAAATTTAACGTGCCGATTAGTTATTATAAACATGAAGTAAACCATTCAGGGAAGGGATGAATCAAGAACGACAGCAGCACCAAAGATTGAATTAAGAAGCGAATGCTATCTGTAGTAGCATTCAAACACGTCAGTTAATATCTGCAGCAGCATTCAATCTCGTAGAATTTGGACTACAGTAGAGGATGCTTTGCTGGTTGTGCCTCGGTGTTCTCTTGAAATTAAACTATCTGATGTGGCAAAAGCTCCTGATGCGTGCGAACCCGACCTTTGTTTTTCTCCATTGCCGCTTCAGTGTCTGGTGTGTTCTGTGGGTTTCATTTTACGATGTAGTTTCTATTCAATCCAACTTAGATTTTGTAGAAGTGCTTGATGTTGAGTATGTGTTCGTTGTTCCAAAAGTGATTGTTGTGTTAATTGTTTCGATAGTGCTTGTTCTCCCTTTCATTGTTTCATATGTTTTACATGAAATAATCATTATGTTGCAGTGAGGGGTGTATGATTTTCTTCTTAAAATTGAGAAACATATCCTAGATTTTGCACCTTCAAACTGGAAGGTTTATGATTTAAATTCTGCTCACTAGGATTCTGATGTGCCTGCTGATTTGAAATGATGTAATGAAACTAAGAGATACCCTGTGTAAATTATGTTCCTTTATCAAGTGACTATTGTGCTCCTTAGAATTAATTTAGTTATGAATTGAATGTTGCTCCTTAAGATGTGTGCTAAAAGTTCATTTGAATTTCCTGTATGTAAGTTCTTTGTTGTTTTTTGTTGTTTTTTTTAATATAGGTTTATTTTATGGAATACTGTGTGCCAAAAGTTCATTTGAATTTTTTTTAATTTTAGAAATATATTAGCTGCGGAATTACCTGCGGATTTACCTATTAGCTGCGGAATTACCTGCGGATTTACCTTTAGAAATACCTACGATTTTTATCTTTGGATAACAAAAACAAAGTTATTTATGGCGGTTTTAACCGCCGCAACTTTCAATTTATGACAATTCCCTATCCGACGCAACATAGAACGACAGTTGGAGTGGCGGTTTTAGAAACCGTCGTGATACTGCCTGGCGACACACGTTTTTGCGACGGAAACAAAACCGTCGCGACAAGCAATTTGTGGCGGTTCAAACCGCCGTAATCTGCTAATATTAACCGTCGCAATTTGCCAATTTTCTTGTAGTGATATGTCTCGTACGAAGCCCGAGATTGAGGCTAAAAGGAGATTGACTCAACAAGAGAGTCTTTTATACTCAACAAGAGAGTGATTTATATGTCTTGTACAAAGCCCAAGACGGAGGCTAAAAGTGGTTGACTCAACAAGAGAGTTTTTTATACTCAACAAGAGAGTGTTTTTCTATCTTGTACGAAGCCTGAGATGGAGGCTAAAAAGGAGGTTGACTCAACAAGAGAGTCTTTTATACTCAACAAGAGAGTAGTTTTATATGTCTTGTACAAAACCCAAGATGGAGGCTAAAAAAGGGATTGACTCAACAAGAGAGTCTTTTATACTCAACAAGAGAGTGGTTTCTTATATGTCTTGTACAAAGCCCAAGACAGAGGCTAAAAAGTGATTGACTCAACAAGAGAGTCTGAAAAGGTTAGCTTTGCTATGGAGAATAATTTGTACAAATCCCAAGAGGAGGCCGCCTTACCGCTGTGGATTCTGGAGATCCTGAAGCGGGTCCAAGTGTGGGGAACTTTCATGGGAGAGACCGGAGTTTCTTCCTATGTTTGAAAGGAACTTGAGAATGTCTTTGAGACTCAAGGGTCTTAGACTGTCCTAGTCTAGAGTTTTATCTTTTGTATAATGCCCAAGAGGAGGCGCGGGCATTAAGGGATGAGTATCAACCCTACAATGCTTTACCTAGTTTTGTTTGACCACATAGGGTTGATACTTAAAAGATACAATGCATTAAGGGATGAGTATCAATCCTACGGGGGATCTAGTTTTGTTTGTATTTAAGAGTGACCAACAAGGCTTTACCTAGTGCTAGACGTAGTTGTCGGGGAAAACTTTAAATAACTATACTAGTATTACACAGTGGATATGTGACAAGTATATAAAAGGATGTGAAAGAAGAATTACAGTGAAGTAGCCCCACAATACAGTTATGTACAGATGAAAGCGGTAAATGAAAGCGGATAAACACTTACCCGTTGTGGAGCTTCCATGCTGTTTGGTTAGTTGTTCAACAAAGAAAGTTTTGATGACAACATATATTTGAATTCAAAATCAAAGGAGGAAGTGCTTTGAAGAGATTGTTGGGGCTTATAGCTCAAGGAGAGGCCCAAGTTTTAATGATGATCGCACCGTTGTTTTAAAAACTGTACAGAGGGACTTATACAATACGTGAGGCCCAAAAAGTTTTTATGTACAAGGGGATGGGTCTTACACTCTATTAGAGGCCCAATGATTTATTTTTGTACAAGATATGGGGCTTACAACTCAAGGAGAGGCCCAGGGTTATTTGTTTGGCAACGACGATCGCGTTGAGGTTTTTGAAAACACAATGGGTCTTATACAATATCTGAGGCCCAAATCATTTTAGTTTCAAAAAGGGGTTGGGTCTTACACTCTATTAGAGGCCCAAAGAGTTTTAAGAAAAAGAATTAGGACTTATAGCTCGAGGAGAGGCCCAGTTGATTTTGTTAAAAAGGCGACGATCGCGCCGTTGTTTTTTTGAAAATACAGTTAGACTTATACAATGGCTGAGGCCCAAAAGGTGGTGTATTTACAAGGGGGTTAGGTCTTACACTCTATTAGAGGCCCAAAGAGTTTGAAAAACGAATAAATATAGGTCTTCTAGATCAAGGAGAAGCCCAGATGATTTTGAAAAGGCGACGATCGCGTCGTACGTTTTGACGGTATCAGGACTTATACAATACACTGAGGCCCAAATTATTTTATTTACAAAGAGGTGGGACTTACACTCTATCAAGAGGCCCAAAGATTTTTAGAAAAAGAAATGGGTCTTATAGCTCAAGGAGAAGCCCAATTGTTTTTGTTGAGAAGACGACGATCGCGTCGTTCACTTGAAATTGTTCAGAGGGACTTATACAATAAGTGAGGCCCACAATTGGTTTATTTACAAAAATATTGGGACTTACACTCTATTAGAGGCCCAAAGAGTTTTAAAATGATTGATGAGGGTTGAATTAATCAAAAACCCTAATTTGGTTTCAAAAAGGAATTAATTTTGTTTAAAAATTAATGCAAATTAATGAGAACATGTGAAATATAAGTGGTGATCTAGGATCAATGCTTCAAAACTCATGTTTATATCCACAAAATGATGGGAAACCAATTAAATCAAGGGAGAAAAAAACATTTTAAAGGTTGAAAAACAAATAAAATATTAATTCTTTGTAAAAATATCAAGTATATGAAATAATTAATGTTTTTGGGATTTTTTGGTAAAATAAAATATTTTAACATTTTTGTGAATTATTAAAAAAAGAACCAACTCAAAATCATTAAAACTCAGAGAGAAATTAATTTTTGAATCAATTAAATAAAATCACAAAATTCAAATATTTGAATTTTCAAAAAGGGCGCCAAGAACATGGCAAGAACACGCGCCACCCTTTGTGTCTGCAGATTTGCATTTTCTATCCAATCTCACTGAATACTTGATGATATCATGCAATCTACATATCAATCTGCTTGTTTTCACCTCACGATCATGTCTATGGTCTTTAATTTCATTTATTTTAAGCATGGAATAAGAAATCAAAGAGAAACCTCAAGAACCCTAAAATTTGCATGAAGGCTCAGAAATTCCATACACGATTCAAACAAAGTAATTGATTGAGGGTAAACACTTTATGCATGATTATGAACATATGGCCAAATTATTGTGTAGCAAAATATGCATGGATCATAGAGTTAGAAGAGTTCATGCTTACCTCTTGCAGCTGGTGATCGTGTTTTGTGTTAGAGGTGTTGCAAGCTGGTTCCAATGATTTGCACAACTTCCTTAGGTGCCAAGTGATGTGTCTGAATGCTTGGAGTGGTTTGAAACACGCTGAAACTTGAGATGGTACCTCAACTGCACCTCTGTCAAGAACTTGAGCAGTTGGCAAGTGATTTTGGTGTTACAGATGTTATGTGAGTGTTTGGATCACTTCTATAAGATGTTTATGAGGTGTGTGTGTGTGATTGGTTTGGTTGGAATAGCTCTCAAACTCAAAACCCGATAGTGACTTGCCTTAGAAGGCAAAATTGGAAGTGAGAAGGTGATTTTGAGGAAAGCATCTGTTTGATGGCTTTGGTGTACTCAAACTGAGTACAAATGAGATCTATTTATAGTATAGCAAGTTTGTTTTGCAAGCAACAGTGAATGGCAACTGCTGCAGAAGTTTGGAAAATGTTGATCAATAGGAATCCAAGTCTCCTCTAACCATTGACTAGAGGTTAGAGCACAGGCTGCTGGTTCCTAGTTCTTGGATAAGTCTTGACTGAATTCAGTTGGAAAGGGCTCAGTCCATGCCATCTTGGTGCATCCATTAAATGATCCAAACCAAAATTGGAGTCTTGTTCCTCTTTTAGGCATTTCTAGGTTTGGCATGCTACTTTTGGTTCCAAGTACTTGGGAGGCTGATGGATCAGTGTTTGTCCCTCCTTGGTCTCCCCATGAGGTGTTCAAATGGATAAACTTGTTTGTCATTTGTAAAATTTGCTCAAATCGAGCAAAATGCACAAATCTGCCTTGTTATGGCAGTTACAGAAAGGCATGTTGCCACTGTCATAACTCTTAGCTCAAGTTGAGTTTGATGGGGTTCTTGGCCATTTTAGAAAGCTCTTATATGATACAACACATGTATGATCATAGTTTGTCTTGATACCTTTTGGATCCAAGTGAAAAATCCCCCTACTTTTGGAAAAAAAGCAAGACAGATTCTGACTTAGTGAAAATTTCACTAAGTGTTGGAAAAAGTGACATTTCATGTTTTCAGCCATTTTGATCCAACCATAACTCAAAATCCATGATGAATTGGAGTGAGATGTAGTTGACACTTTTAAAGTATGCCATGAGAGCTACAAATCCATCTTTGGATCAGCCCAAATGGTTGCTTGGATCTCAAGTTATGATCCTTGGAAGTTGGTACCCTAGCCACTTTGTTCCATAACTTAGAAAATTTCTAAGTTTTTTATGGTTACCCCCTTTTACAAGTTATCCCATTTTTCTTGATTTTTCTTGATGAATTATGATTTCAATCACACATTAACATCATTTTAGGGTCAAAGAACCATAATTGTGAAAAATCTCAAAAAGTCAAAGTTAACTTTTGTGCACAGTTGACTTTTTGTCAGATGAACTCCAAACTGTGCGATCCTCTTTGAAATCAAGTCCTTGACCTAAATAAAACTTGATGGATTTATTTGATAGTGTCATGCCCCAAATTTTTACCACTAAGATTTCCCATCATTGTGCAAATCATCATCACAATATGGATGAACCATTAGTCTCCCCAAAGATGGGTGAGCATCCACTACAATTAGACTTAGGGTTTCAAGCCCTCTCAGAGCTCTTAGACAAATGATCAATCAAGAAATGACATGATATTCAGCTTGTCTAGCCTCTCAAACATCCACAAAGGATCAAGAGGACTCTCACTTCAGGGATTAAGCACAAGGTTTCTCCCTTCTAGGTGGATCAAGCCTTAAGATCGCCAGTGTCACCAAATTAGGGTTTGGTCGACCAGGGCCTCCAGATGGAAATTTTCCTCTGGGAATGAGCCAATGCTTCAAATCATAACCTATGATGCTCCAAGGAACATCATGGACCCAATCATCAAGTCAATTTAACCTCAGGGGATGCATTCACAAAAATCAGGAATTAGGGTTTCTTGACCTAATTCACCCCTAAGTTGACTTTTGGGACAAAACATGAGCCAAGACCTCAAGAGAGGATTTGAGGGTCTCTAATAAACCACATTGATCCATTTACAACAATGGATTGATCCAAGAAGCTTGAGCAACAAGTTTCAATTTCATCTGAACCACAGTTAGGGTTTCGCGAAAAAAGTCAATTGTGCCTTTGACTTTTGACCAGGACATGCTCCCAAACCCTAAGACATGATTCAATACACCCCATAACACCTATGGAATATTTCCATCAAGTTTGATTTAGGTCAAGGACTTGATTTCATAGAGGGTCGCACAGTTTGGAATTCATCTGACAAAAAGTCAACTGTGCACAAAAGTCAACTTTCACTTTTTGAGATTTTTCACAATTATGGTTCTTTGACCCTAAAATGATGTTAATGTGTGATTTGAATCAACATTCATCAAGAAAAATCAAGAAAAGTGGGATAACTTGTAAAAGGGGTAACCATAAAAACTTAGAAAATTTTCTAAGTTATGGAACAAAGTGGCCAGGGTACCAACTTTGGAGGATCATAACTCCTAAACCACAAGGCCATTTTCCCCATCCAAAGCTGGATTTGTAGCCCTCATGGCCCTCTAAAAAAGCTTCAACTACACCTCATTCCAATTCATTATGGATTTTGAGTTATGGAATGTCAAATTGGCTGAAAACATGAAATGCCACTTTTTCCAACACTTAGTGAAATTTTCACTAAGTCAGAATCTGCCTTCACTTTTTTTCAAATGTAGGGGCATTTTTCACTTGGATCCAAAAAGTATCAAAACTAATTATGATCAAATAGTTGTTGTACCATATGAGGGCTTTCCAAAATGGCCAAGAACCCCATCAGATTCCATATGAGCCATGAGATATGACAATGCCAATATGCCTTGCTGAAAACTGCCAAAGCAAGGCAGATTTTGGAGTTTTGCTCGATTTGCCCAAATTTTACAAAGGACAAGCAACTCTATCCATCTGAACACCTCAAGGGGGGACCAAGGAGGAACCAACTCTGATCCCAAGCCTCCCAAGTCTTTGGAACAAAAAATAGCATGCCATACCTAGAATTGCCTAATAGAGGGACAAGACCCCAATTTTGGATTGGAGCATTCAATGCATACACCAAGGTGGCATGGACTGAGCCATTGCCAATTGAATTCAGTAAAGACTTATCCAAGACCAAGGGAACCAGCATCCTGTGCCATAACCTCTAGTCAATGGCTGAGGAGACTTGGATTCTCATTGCTCAACATTGGCCAACCCTATGCAGCAGTTGCCATTCACTATTCCTTGCAAAACAAAGTTGTTCTACTATAAATAGAGCTCATTTGTGATCAGTTTGAGTACACCAAAGCCATCAAACAGATGCTTTCCTCAAAATCTCTTCTTTCACTCCAAATTTGCCTTCCAAAGCAAGTCACTATCGGATTTTGAGTTTGAGAGCAATTCCAATCAAACCAATCACACACACACACACACACCTCACATACATCATATAGAAGTGATCCAAACACTCACATAACATCTGGAACACCAAAATCACAAAATCACCAGCCAATTGCTCAAGCCTTTGACAGATTTGCAGTTGGGGTACCATCTCAAGTTCCAGATCATTTCAATCCATTCCAAGCATCCAGACACACTCCATGGCACCTAGGGAAGCTATCCAGATCATTAGAACCTATCTGTAACACCCCTAACCCAAAACACGATCACCAGCTGCAAGTGGTAAGCATGAGCTCTTCTAACTCTATGATCCATGCATTTTTTGCTGCACAATAATTTGGCCATATGTTCATAATCATGCATAGAGTGTTTACCCTCAATCAATTGCTTTGTATGAATCGTGTATGGAATTTCTAAACCTTCTTGCAAAATTTAGGGTTCTTGAGGTTTCTCTTTGATTTCTTATTCCATGCTTAAAATAAATGAAATTAAAGACCATAGACATGATCGTGAGGTTGAAACGAGTAGATTGATCTGTAGATTGCATGATATGATCAAGTATTCAGTGAGATTGGATAGAAAATGCAAATCTACAAAAACCGAGGGTGGCGCGTGTTCTTGCCCTTGTTCTTGGCGCCTTTTTTGAAAATTCAAATATTTGAATTTTGTGATTTTATTTAATTGATTCAAAAATTAATTTCTCTCTGAGTTTTAATGATTTTGAGTTGATTATTTTTTTAATAATTCAAAAAAATGTTAAAATATTTTATTTTACCAAAATATCCCAAAAATATTATTTATTTCATATAATTGATATTTTTGCAAAGAATTAATATTTTAATTATTTTTGACATTTAAAATATTTTTTCCTTCTTGATTTTGCAAATTTTAATGACTTCTAATCATTTTGTAGGTCAAAACTTGATTTTTGAAACATTAATCCAAGATCACAATTTGTTTTCCACATGTTTAACAATTTTGATCATTTTAATTGAATTTTTATTCAATTAAAATACATTTTGGAAACAAATTAGGGTTTTTGATTAATTCAGCCCTCATCAAACTTTTTCAAACTCTTTGGGCCTCTAATAGAGTGTAAGATTCAATCCTTTGTAAATACAAACCAATTTTGGGCCTAAAATGTTGTATAAGTCCCGTTGTATTTCCAAAAGTTCGGCGCGATCATCGCCCGTTTAAAACAAACCATCTGGGCCTCTCCTCGAGCTATAAGACCCATTCAAAATCATTTTGAGCCTCTAATAGAGTGTAAGACCCAATCCCCTTTTGAAACCAAAACTTTTTGGGCCTCAGTCATTGTATAAGACCCACTGTACTTTCAAGAATCTCGGCGCGATCGCCAGTTATAAAAAACAAATCATCTGGGTTTACCATCGTGTTATAAGCCCCATTTCTTTTTCTTTCAATCATTTTGGGCCTCTTGAGAGAGTGTAAGACCCATCCCCTTGTACAGAAAACCTTTCTAGGGCCTCAGTCACTTGTATAAGTCCCTGTACAAAACGACAGTGTGATCACTGATAAAACCATGGGCCTCTTCTTGAGCTGTAAGCCCCAATTTTCCTTTCAAAGCACTTTCTCCTTTGATTTTGAATATAATATTGTTATCAAAGTTTTCTTTGTTGAACAACTAACCAAACAGCATGGAAGCTCTACAACCGAGTAAGTGTTTACCCGCTTTCATTTACCGCTTTCATATGTATATAACTGTACTATGGGGTTGTTTCACTGTAAGTCTTCTTTCATAAACTCATATCGACTGTGTAATACTAGTATAGATATTTAGAGTTTCCCAGACAACAGGTCTAGAAGTAGACAAAACCTCGTTGTCACACCCCAAATTTTGACCACAAAGACGTGTAGCGAGTGATTTTTGGATGTGGTTGCGAAGCACGATCGCTCTGGTACTACAGCTCAATTCATTTTTTATCCTATTAAAGCTGATGAAGGAAGGGAAATAGATGTCTCCAATTAACCCTGCTTGCATACTGAGATTAAACAGTCAAAACTGTTGGTTTATAGATGCTACAAAGATTCGGGGTTTCTCCTAGGTTATTTTGTTGACGAGGGGTGCTTTAGGCTATCGGTTAGGATGTTAGGACGAATGTATGAAAGTATGGGATTTTGGGTTTTTGTTTAGTGTGCTCGCTAAGATTTTTCTTTCAATCTTATGCCTACGTATTCCCGTTTACCAAAATAGGGAAATCAGAACATTCGTAGTTCCTCCTATTCTATGGGCGGAAATGGTTGTTTTGGTGTCTTGTTCAAAGCCCAAGACGTGAAGCGAAAGGTGATTTGTATCTTGTTCAAAGGCCAAGATGTGAAGCTGAAGGTGTTGACCTTAGAGAGAATTTGTCATCTCCAAAGGGGTCTGTTTGTCACAACTGTTGGGTGACTGACTGTAAAGGAGGATTACTTTAACCGGGATTTGTGAATCCGGCAATGCCATAATTTCCTTTATAGGGGATTTTAACCTGAAGGAGAAGACTTTTAACTCAGTTTAGAGCAATGCCATCTTTCCTTAGGAATTTCTCATACTAAAAGAGGGGCAATGGCATGGATGTAGATGATCCAGAGGCTTGCCGCTTACAGCGATTAGATGAGGGGGCAGGAGTTATTGATGTTTGTGTACTGTGAACGAGGCACAACTTTGATGCTAAAAGGTTGATCGGATCAACCAGTGGTTTTCTTATACAAAGCCTAAGAGGAGGCTAATATGTGTCTCGTACAAAGCCCGAGAGAGAGGTTAAAAGGTTTTGACTCGACGATGGAGTCTTTTGGTATCTCGTATAAATCCCGAGATGAAGGCTACTTGACTTAACAAGAGAGTTTTTTTGTATCTCGTATGAAGCCCGAGAGGGAGGCGAAAGGGTGATTGACTCAACGAAGAAGTCTCTTATGTGTCTCGTACAAAGCCCGAGAAAGAGGCTAAACGTTGTTTGACTCCGCTGGGGGAGAATTATTGTATAAAGCCCAAAAGGAGGCTGGACTTCACTGGAGAAGTATCATTATACAAAGCCTAAGAGGAGGCTATGGTTAGTGTTTCAGTTGAGTGACAGGTCCAGTATGCTGGTTTAAAGAGAAAATCAGTTCTTATGTGAGCAACACTGTACTCAAGGATTTGATTCGAGGATCCGGGCTATTCCTGTTCTTTAAGGAAGTGGGAAATCCGAAGGGTATCGAGACTGTCCGAGTCTACGAGTTTTCTTCCTATTTAACGAAGGGGTCACTTGAGAATGTCTTTGAGACTCAAGGAGATTAGACTGTCCAAGTCTAGAGTTTCATCTTTTGTACTATGCTTTGAGAAAGAGTAGTAGACTCTTTGAAAGGACTGTTCTATGCAGATTATTTAAGTTCTGTTCCTATACCTCTAGGAGGTCGTCGGGACAATTTGTACGAAGCCCAAGAGGAGGCTGGAAACTTTTAAGAAGCCGACGGGTCCTTGTACTAAGCCCAAGAGGAGGCTATTATTCCCGGAGGAAGAGATCATTATACGAAGCCTAAGAGGAGGCTGTGAATACTTCTAAGAAGCCGAGAGGTCCTTGTACTAAGCCCAAGAGGAGGCGAGGTTGCTTTTAGGAAGCCTGGGGGGTCCTTGTACGATGCCCAAGAGGAGGCCGATGCTTTTAAGAAGCCGATGGGTCCCCAAACCCCGAGAAATTCAAGACAGGCTATTCACAGAGAATAGATCAAGCCAGGAAAGTTCGAGAATCTGGAAGAAACTCAAAGATGCCATTCACGGAGAATACATTCATCTCTGGGAGTAGAGTTTCTTGACAATTCCTAATGAGGACAGCCGAAGAGAAGACTGTATATGGTGATCCTATTGGGAATCTAGTTGTCTATTTCTACGAATAAACGAAACAGCGTCACCTAGTTCTAGACGTAGTTGCCGGGGAAACTCGAAATATCTATACTATTATTACACAGTTGATATGAGTTTATGAAAGAAGACTTACAGTGAAACAGCCCCACAATATAGTTATATGTATATGAAAGCGGTAAATGAAAGCAATAACCACTTACTCGGTTGTAGAGCTTCCATGCTGTTTGGTTAGTTGTTCAACAAAGAAAGATTGAAAACAATAGTATATTCAAAATCAAAGGAGAAAGTGCTTTGAAAAAGAAAGATTTGGGGCTTACAGCTCAAGGAGAGGCCCAGGGTTTTATCAGTGAGCGCACTGTTTGAATTTGTACAGAGGGACTTATACAAGTGACTGAGGCCCGAAAAAGGTTTTCTGTACAAAGGGGTTTGGGTCTTACACTCTAATAGAGGCCCAAAAGTTTTGAGAAAAGAAATGGGTCTTACTACTCGAGGGTAGGCCCAATTAATTAATTTTAAACTGGTGACGATTGCGTCATTTATTCGAAAATGTACAGTGGGACTTATACAACGAATGAGGCCCAAAAAGTTTTTTGTACACAGGGGGTTGGGTCTTACACTCTAATAGAGGCCCAAATGTTTTAAATGGGTCTTATAGCTCGAGGAGAGGCCCAAAAGGTTATTTTTCAAAAGGCGACGATCGTGCCATTTGTTTTTGACGGTATCGGGACTTATACAATACACTGAGGCCCAAAAATGATTTGGTCAAAAAAAGGATTGGGTCTTACACTCTATTAGAGGCCCAAATGTTTTAAATGGGTTTTATAGCTCGAGGAGAGGCCCAAAAAGTTTTAAAGAAAAATAGTGGGGCTTATAACACGAGGGTAGGCCCAGATGATTTTTCGTTTAAAATGGCGATCGCGCCGAGATTTTCTTTTAAGGAAAAGGGGCTTATACAATATCTGAGGCCCAAAGTTTGTTTTTGGTTAAAAGGGGGTTGGTTCTTACACTCTAATAGAGGCCCAAAAGGTTTATGAGGGTTGAATTAATCCAAAAACCCTAATTTGTTTTCAAAATGTGTTTTAATTGAATAAAAATTCAATTAAAATGATCAAAATTGTTTAACATAGGAAAAACAAATTGTGATCTTGGATTAATGCTTCAAAAATTAAGTATTGACCTACAAAATAATTAGAAAGCATTAAAAGTTGCAAAATCAAGGTGGAAAAAATATTTTAAATGTCAAAAACAATTAAAACATTAATTCTTTGCAAAAATATAAATTATATAAAATAAATAATATTTTTGGGATTTTTTGGGAAAATAAAATATTTTAACATTTTTTTGAATTATTAAAAAAAGAATCAACTCAAAATCATTAAAACTAAGAGAGAAATTAATTTTTGAATCAATTAAATAAAACTACAAAATTCAAATATTCAAATTTGGAAAAATGGCGCCAAGAACATGGACCAAGAACACGCGCGTGTTCTGAGATTCTCAGATTTGCATTTTCTCTCCAATCTCATTGAATACTTGATCATATCATGCAATCCACATACCAATCAACTCGTTTCAACCTCACGATCATGTCTATCGTATTTAATTTCATTTAAATTAAACATATAACAAGAAATCATGAAAAATCCTCAAGAACCCTAATTTCTGCATGAAGGCTAGGATTTTTGATACACGATTCAAACAATGCAATTAATTGAGGGGAAACATTCCATGCATGATTATGAACATATGGCCAAATTATTGTGCAGCAAAAATTGCATGGATCATAGAGTTAGAAGAGCTCATGCTTACCACTTGCAGCTGGTGATCGTGATTTGTGTTGGAGGTGTTACAGCTAGGTTCCAATGATCTGGATAGCTTCCCTAGGTGCCATGGAGTGTGTATGAATGCATGGAATGGATTGAAATGATCTGGAACTTGAGATGGTACCCCAATTGCAAATCTGTCAAGAACTTGAGCAATTGGCTGGTGATTTTGTGAAATCTGTGTTCCAGATGTTATGTGAGTGTTTGGATCACTTCTATATGATGTATGTGAGGTGTGTGTGTGATTGGTTTGATTGGAAAAGCTCTCAAACTCAAAACCCGATAGTGACTTACCTTAGAAGGCAAAATTGGAGTGAAAGAAGAGATTTTGAGGAAAGCATCTGTTTGATGGCTTTGGTGTACTCAAACTAATCACAATTGAGCTCTATTTATAGTAGAATAAGTTTGTTTTGGGATCCACAGTGAATGGCAACTGCAGCAGAGGTTTGGCCAATGTTGGCAAATGAAAATCCAAGTCTCCTCTAGCCATTGACTAGAGGTTAGGGCATAGGTTGCTGGTTCCCTTGGTCTTGGATAAGTCTTGACTGAATTTAGTTGAGAATGGCTCAGTCCATGCCACCTTGATGATTCCATTGAATGCTCCAATCCAAAATTGGAGTCTTGTCCCTATTTTGGCAATTCTAGGTTCAACATGCTATTTCTTGTTCCAAAGACTTTGGAGGCTTGGCTCAGTGATTGTCCCCTTTAGATTTAATCCTCAGATGTGTCCAAGTGGATAGGAGTATTTGGATTTGGCTGATTTTGGTAAATCGACCAAAAGTGTAAAATCTGTCTTGCCTTGACAGATTTCAACAAGGCAACTTGCCAATGTCATATCTCATGACTCAAATTGAATTTGGTAATGTTCTTTGCCATTTTGGAAAGCCCTTACATGATACAACAACTGTTTGAACATGTTTGGTTTTGATCTCTTTTGAATCCAAGTGAAAAATCCCCCTACATTTGGCAAAAAGTAGGGTAAAATCTGACTTAGTGAAATTTTCACTAAGTGTTGGAACAAAGTGACTTTTCTTGATTTTGATCACTCCATAACTCAAAATCCATGAGGAATTTGGACATAGGTCAGTATGAACCTTTTGTAGAGGGAAATGAGATCTACAAATCAAGCTTTGAATGGGGAACAATGGCCTCGTGGTTTAGGAGTTATGGTCCTCCAAAGTTGGCACATTAGTGTCACTTTTTCCATAACGTATAAATTTTTCTAAGTTTTTATGGTTACCCCTTTTACAAGTTATCCCATTTTCTTTGATTTTTCTTGATGAATGATGATTCAAATCATACATTAACATAATTTTAGGGTTAAAAATCCATTTTGGTGAAAAATCTCAAAAAGTCAAAGTTGACTTTTGTGCACAGTTGACTTTTTATCAGATGAATTCCAAACTGTGCAATTCTTCAGGAAATCATGTCCTTGACCTAAATCAAACTTGATGTACATGTTCCATGGGTGTCATAGGGTATATTGAATCATGTCTTAGGGTTTGGGAGCATGTCCTGGTCAAAAGTCAAAGTTACAGTTGACTTTCCTCTCGAAACCCTAATTGTGGTGCAGATGAAATTGAGACTTGTTGCTCAAGCTTCTTGGATTAATCCATTGTTCCTAATGGATCAATATAGTTCATTAGAGACCCTCAAACCCTCTCTTGAGGTCTTGGCTCATGATTTTCCCTAAAATTCTACTTAGGGGTGAATTAGGTCAAGAAACCCTAATTCCTGATTTTTGATGAATGCATCCCCTGAGGCAAAATTGACTTGATGATTGGGTCCATGAGGTCCCATGAAGTATATTAGGTTATGTTTTCGATCATTGGCTTGTGCCCAGATGAAAATTTTCCATCTGGAGGCCCTGGTCGACCAAAACCCTAATTTGGTGACACTATCGATCTTGAGACTTGATCCACCTAGAAGGGAGCAGCCTTGTGCTTGATCCTTGAAGTGGGAGTCCTTTTGATCCATTGTAGATGTTTCAGAGGTTAGACAAGTTGAAGATCATGTCATTCCTTGATTGATCCTTTGTCTAAGAACTCTGAGAGGGCTTGAAACCCTAATTCTTGATAGTAGTGAATGCTCAATAATCCTTGAGGAGATTGATGAGGCATGAAGGTACATCCATATTATGATGATGATTTGCACAATGATGGGAAATCTAAGTGGTCAAAATTTGGGGTATGACAGATACCCCTATTTAATCTTCTTGGACACGAAGGTGTGAATGGCGAAGGTATTCGGGCATTCGGGGTGCAAGAGGATTAAATATCGAAATATCCGAAATTTTGACAGCGTCTATGAATGGTAATCCACGCATTCATCTTCTTTCGCTAAGCAATGATGCTTAGAAAAGGTAAACTTCCCCTCGATCCTGGTCTTCAGTCAAGGAACTGGTCTCAGTTTATGATTTAAACTTCCCCTCGATCCTGGTTTCCTACCGAGGAACTGGTCTTAGTTTCTGATGTAAATTTCCCCTCGGTCCTGGTTTCTTACCAAGGAACTGGTCTTAGTTTCTGATGTAAACTTCCCCTCGATCCTGGTTTCCTACCAAGGAACTGGTCTTAGTTTCTTTCGTCAATAAACTTTACTGATAAAGGATCCTATTCGTAGCCACTTTCCTTCAAACTTCTCGCCGAATTTTCCTGGGGAGATGCCATTTGATGGGAAAAAGTGTTGATGTCAGACTTGCTGGGGGAACCCATATGTCTGAGCTGTAGAGATTTACAAACTTCTCTGTTGGAGACGCCATTTGTTGACACTACTGGGGAAAACGAGTCTCTTGAAAGACTGCTTTCTGTTTGGGGATATTACATCATACTTTTCCTGAGATCTTCTCGGAGAAATGCCATGTGATGTAATCAAATTTTGAGGTGCCGATGACCTTTTCATCAGCGGTTTTTTTCAGAGAAAAACTGCTGTATTGTCGAATCTTTTGTTAAAAGGCTTTCTCTCGGGATTTTCCTTAATCCGGGAAAGCAAGGATATCATCTTCAATGGCGAAGAGTGACATTTGTTGAAGGTTCTCTGGTCTTTCAAAGGTCTAAGTTATCAAAGTGGTCGAGGAGCCAACTTTATTCCAGAAATAAAACTAGAGGAGAGAGATTGTTCAGACGCAGCATTTCCTGACGAGGAAAGGGCTGACAACTCGATAGAGAGGAATTTTATCACTAGGGGACAAGACCGACTAGAGTGATAGTGATGCAATATGACTGTGAATGTAAATCAATAATGCATGATGTATGTATGTATATGCTGACAAAACTGACGCGACATACAGACTAAAAGATGAACACGACTGGATACTCGGCCATTGCAGGGCGAAGAAGTACCGTTGGTTCATAATAGCAATTCCACCTTGCTTAGGAGAGATAGTCCCTGTTGGGAGCTATGTTGGTCGGGCTTAGGAGAAGAGAACTCGGCCGAGGCGTGTCAGACGAAACAAGGTCTCTGACATAGTTGATCCCTTCATTCAGGCGTACTGGGTTAGAAGGAGTACTTTGATTCTGCACTTTGAGGTTCAATTACTTCTGGAGAAGTGACCGATGTTCTTCTGATGTTCAACAGTCAAAAGAAATTGCCGTCTTTATTAAAAAGCAGAAAAAGTTTTAACAAGTAAATGCATTTTTGTTTTATTTCAAGAATCGTCGATCATGTTAAAATGTCGTTTTGTAAAGCTAAAACAAACAAGAATTACAAACAAAAGCACAAAGGCTCAAATTTTATTGATAAAATGGAGATCAGCCAAACGCGTGATTCCAAAGAGTATTTACAAAGTTAGAAAATGGTAATTTACTGGGAAAAGGGCTACGTTGAAACACAACGACCACTATCCTTCTACTAACTTTGAATTCGGGGCATCCTGAGCTTTTGTCGAAGATGACCTTGACTGGAGTTTTCTGACGGATGATGTAACTGCTGCTGAGGGACTTGCCTCTGTTGAACATAGTTACTTGCCATTATCCCTAATTTTTGCCTGGATTGTACTATGATGTTTCCAATCCATCGGGACGATTTTTTTTTATGTCTCTAACTTTTGCCTGGACCGCCCTTTCGGGTTTTCAATCCACCGAGACGTTTTTTTAGGCGATGTATTTCTTGACTACATCAACATTTGTGGGGTAGGCAAATTCCTCTCCGTCCATGGTTGCGAGTCTCAAGGCGCCTCCTGAGAAACTTTCGTGACCACATAGGGGCCATCATAATTTGGGGTCCATTTGCCCCGAGAATCAGTGAGAAATGATTGTATCTTCTTGAGCACAAGGTCTCCTTTCCTGAAGACGCGAGGTCGAACCTTTTTGTCAAACGCCCTCTTCATTCTCTGTTGATACAATTGACCATGGCATAGTGCCGTTATTCTCTTTTCTTCGATCAGATTTAGTTCGTCGTGTCGACTTTGACACCATTCAGCTTCGGTGAGCTTAGCTTCCATCAATACTCGGATTGATGTGATCTCTACTTCTATGGGGAGCACTGCTTCCATGCCATACACTAGAGAGAAAGGGGTTACCCCTGTTGAAGTGCGGACAGATGTGCGATAACCATGAAGAGTAAAGGGTAGCATTTTGTGCCAGTCTTTGTAGGTTACAACCATCTTTTGAACGATCTTCTTGATATTCTTGTTAGCCGCTTCTACCGCTCCGTTCATCTTGGGTCGGTAGGGAGATGAGTTATGATGTTCGATCTTGAACTCTGCACACAACTCTTTCATCATCTTGTTGTTCAAGTTAGATCCATTATCAGTAATGATCTCGCTTGGAACACCATAACGGCAGATGATATTGTTTTTGATAAATTGGACCACCACTTGTCGGGTTACATTGGCGAATGACGCTGCTTCGACCCACTTGGTTAAATAGTCAATGGCTACCAGGATGAACCGATGTCCGTTTGAAGCCTTAGGTTCGATCAAGCCAATCATGTCGATTCCCCATATCGAGAATGGCCATGGGGAAGAGAGAACTTTGAGATGTGATGGCGGTACATAAATTTTGTCGGAGTATATCTGACATTTGTGACACCTCCTCATGTACTTGTAGCAGTCGGATTCCATTGTCAACCAATAGTACCCTGCTCTTAGAATTTTTCTCGCCATTGTGTGTCCGTTGGCATGAGTGCCAGAGGATCCTTCATGAATTTCTTTCATAAGCATGTCTGCTTCTGGTCTGTCCACGCATCGGAGCAAGACCATGTCAAAATTTCTCTTATAGAGAGTGTCACCGCTCAGGAAGAAGCTGCTTGCTAATCTTCTAAGAGTTTTCCTGTCTTTTCTGAGTGCCCTATATGGGTACTCTTGTTTCTGAAGGAAGCATTAGATATCGTGATACCAAGGTTTGTCATCTATGACTGCTTCGATCGTGAAGACGTAGGCTGGCCATTCAAGGCGCATTATGTCGATCTTAGGTAAGCCGTTCCATTGACCTACACTAATCATAGAAGAGAGAGTTGCTAATGCATCAACCATGTGATTCTCCTTTCGAGGGACGTGATGAAACTCAACTCTGTTGAAGAAGGGTAACAACCTTCTTGCATAGTCCTTGTAAGGAATCAATCCTGATTGGTATGTGTTCCAATCTCCTTTTATCTTATTGATAACCAAGGCTGAGTCGCCGTATACGTCCAATTTTTTAATCCTTAAATCAATCGCTTCTTCGAGACCCATGATACATGCCTCGTATTCGGCCTCGTTGTTTGTACATTTGAACGTAAGTCTGGTAGTGAAAGGAATGTGGGTACCCTGAGGGGTAACAATAATTGCCCCAATTCCGTTTCCATAATGATTAACTGCTCCGTCAAAGATAAGTCCCCATTGGGAACCTGGTTCTGGCCCTTCACTGGGTAACGGTTCATCGCAATCTTTCATTTTTAGATACATGACATCTTCGTCTGGGAAGTCAAACCCGACTGATTCTTGATCGTCAATCGGTTGATGAGCCAAATTATCGGCTAAAATACTCCCTTTAACGGCTTTCTGAGCGTGGTACTCTATGTCATATTCTGATAACAGCATCTGCCAACGGGAAATTCTTCCCGTGAGAGCAGGCTTTTCGAAGACATACTTGATTGGATCCATTTAGGAGATTAACCAAGTAGTGTGACGAATCATGTATTGGCGAAGACGTTTGGCTGCCCAAGCCAAAGCGCAACAAGTTTTCTCAAGCATCGTGTACCGAGTCTCGCAGTCGGTGAACTTCTTGCACAGATAGTAAATGGCAGACACCTTCCGTTTGGTTTCGTCTTGTTGGCCAAGTACACACCCCATTGAGTCTTCCAAGACTGTGAGGTAGATGATCAGTGGTCTTCCTTCCACTGGAGCTGATAGAATCAGAGGATTCGACAGATATTCCTTGATACCGTCGAAGGCGGTTTGATAATCTTCTGTCCAAACGCAATCCTGGTTCTTTTTGAGTAATTTGAAAATCGGCGCACATGTGGCGGTCATAAGGAATATGAATCTGGAGATGTAGTTCAAACGTCCTAGGAATCCCCTGACTTGTTTTTCTGTTTTCGGAGAAGGCATTTCTCGAATGGCCTTGACCTTGTCAGGATCAACCTCAATTCCTTTCTGGCTGACGATGAACCCTAAAAGTTTCCCTAAACGGACACCTAAGGTGCACTTGTTGGGATTCAAGCGGATTTTGTACTTCCTCAAACGCTCGAATAGTTTTGACAGATGTTCAACGTGCTCACTCTCTATTTTTGATTTTGCAATCATATCATCGACATATACCTCGATTTCTTTGTGTATCATGTCATGAAACAGAGTAGTCATGTCCCTTTGATAGGTTCCCCCGGCGTTCTTCAAGCCGAACGACATCACCTTCTAACAAAAGGTACCCCATGGGGTATTGAACGATGTTTTCTCTATGTCTTTCGGCGCCATTTTGATCTGGTTATAGCCCGAGAATCCATCCATGAAGGAGAAAATTTTGAACTTTGATGTGCTGTCTACCAGCATGTCAATGTGTGGTAAAGGAAAGTCGTCCTTTGGACTTACCTTGTTCAGATCCCTGTAATCAACACACATTCTGACCTTTTCGTCCTTTTTGGGAACGGGTACGATATTGGTTAACTATTGAGGATATTCAGATGTAGCGAGGAAACCCGCATCAATCTGTTTCTATACATCCTCTTTGATTTTGATGGCCATGTCCGGGTGAGTCCGTCTCAACCTTTGCTTTACTGGCGGACATTCCGATCTCAACGGTAAGTGATGTTCCACGATGCTGGTATCCAACCCTGGCATGTCCTGATAGGACCAAGCGAATACATCGGGGAATTCTTTGAGAAGCTTTATCAAACTCTCTTTGGCAGTTGGACTGAGCAGTGTCCCAATCCTGATTTCTTTTCTCTCTTTTTCTGAACCCAAGTTTACCGTTTCCAACGGCTCTTTGTGAGGTTCAATGGACTTTTCCTCTTGTCTGAGTAGTTGGGAGATCTCTTCTGGAATTTCGTTGCCAACTTCTTCTTCAGCCCCAAATACCGGGAACTCAAAGTCGGGAGAAGGCATCGGATCGTATGTTTCAACGGGGTTTAAAACAAGCAATCTGCATGACGTGACGATTCGTGTTTAGAAGAGATAAAGAGAATGCAAAAGTGTGCAGTGTTTTATTTTATTGCTTGTTTTTATTATTAATTTGTTTTTTAGGATTACCATTTTCTGAAAAAGAAAAAAGAGAAAACAGTGATTAATGCGGAAATTACAGAACAACGTTATTTTATTAATGAACAAGTCGATTCTTGAAACTACAGCCCTATAAAACAAAACTCTGTCGCTTTGGGCTAAGCGAAGAGGGAAAATTTACAGAAAGCGAGCCCTATCAAAACATCTGTTTCACCTGGGCAGGGTGAAAGGTTAAAGATGGCAATTACTTTGATTGGCGAACGACCTTCGGAACATCGACAGTAACCCATTGGCGGCGAACTCCTCGGTGAATCACAAAGTCTGGCACCTTCCTTGATTTGTCTTCAGAAATGACGCTGATTTCTGGTGGAGCAGGATCATTGGAATCTGTCTCCCAGGCAGAATTGTCGTAGGAGAATTCCTCTGTTACATTTTGCATAGCATTTGTGCTCTCAGCTGTATCTCCCCATCCAGTTGGCTGGATATCTTCGAGCCTGATACGAGAGCTTTCGGGAGCGGTGTACTTGACCATTTAGTCGTATTTTACACTCAGTTGTCCCAAGGTGTCCTAAACTTTTTTCGAACTGGAGGAGTCATCCCTCTCGATGACGTTGACCTTGGGAAAAGCATAGTTGATGAATTTAAGTCCTGCAAACGTTGCGAATTCATCTTCATGTTGAGTAGTTTCTGAACGATCTGAGTGTTGATCCCATGACATGGCGGGGACACAGGTATTCTGTTCAATGACGGTCTGCTGATTTTCATTGTTCGGCTGACTCTCTTGCCCCAAGTTTCCTGGGTAGGGCTGCCACATTGGTAGACCATCCATTGGGCCATAGTAGGTGTAGTTAAAATTGTCTTTCATCAGCGTGTCCTCCTCTAATGAGTTTGGCGGAGCACGGCATCCATCCGGATCACAATCTCCCTAGATCATTTTGACATCTGACCGTGGTATAAATCTCAGATTTTGTGCGGGATAGCAAAATGGTATAGGCACCTCTTCCTGAGACATATAACCGTCCCCGTTAAGGTAGGACTTCCATTCTTCATCTGTGTCAGAGGATCTTCCTCATTGATAGCATGTACTGCTTGAGACACTGGGTGAAGGAAACCTCCACTGTGGAAGAAGTTTTGAATGGGATGAAGACTTTCATCATTGGCAGCTGTCTGGGTACAGGTTGCAGAAAAACCAAGACCCTTCTTTGTTGTATTGCCAGTAGGAATGACAAGCTGTCCCCATCCTGTCGTATCGGTACTCTCGACCGCTTTGATAACATCGTTGTATGAAGAAATGGAAGTTCCTCCTTGGGATTGATTATTCTTGCTCACCGACAGTGCTTGGAACTAAGTTCCAATAACCTCCTCGGGCTCTACACTAGTAGATGATGACAAGTTACTCACGAGCAAGGCCTGTTCTCCACAGACTGTGACAAGTTGATTGTTCTGAACGAACTTTAGCTTTTGGTAGAGGGTTGAAGTAACCGCTCCAGCCTGATGTATCCAAGGTCTTCCTAATAAACAACTGTACGTTGCCCGAATGTCCATGACTTGGAAAGTGACTTGGAAAGTATGAGGACCGATATTTATAGGAAGATCAACTTCTCCGATAACAGTTTTTCTGGATCCGTCGAACACTTTGACGACGACCTCGCTGATTCTCATCGGAGGGCCTTTGAATGATAATTGCATCAAAGTGGACTTCGGCATAACATTCAGGGCTCACCCTGTGTCTACCAGTACGCTGACTAAAGCATCATCCTGGCAGTTAACTGTAATAATGAGCGCCATGTTATGACGGTGACCCTCTTTGGGTAATTCCTCATCACTAAATCCCAAATTATTGCAGGAAGTGATGTTAGAGACAATGCTATCGAACTGTCTGATTGTTACATCCTGTTCCACAAAGGCTTGCTCCAAGACTTTCTGTAGAGCCTCCTGTCGCTCCCGAAAGATTCACATCCAACGGTACAAATGCGAGAGTGGCGCAAAAGACACAGAGTCGCCAGCAAAGTGTATTTATCCCAAGAGAGGGAAAGGAAACACTGCGTAAACCTGAAAGAAGGAAAGAGCATGGTCTCACGACCAAGAGAACGGGTACGGGAGTCGGTTACGCGAAGGGAAGGTGTTAGCACCCAACACGTCCATCGTACTCGATGGGATCCACGCTTGTTGTCTGCATCAAAGGGTGTCGTCATCTGGAGCTCCACTGCTACTGGATCGGCGAAGAAACGAGAACGGAAAGAACGGAGAAACGAAGAAGAAAAGAAAAAGAAGTGACTCGATAGGACAGTATCGATGTCCTAGGCCTACGTACTCCCTCAGTGCAATGGGAAAGTCAGAGTCAACGTAGTTCGGACGGGAACTGTGGGGGAAGGTTGCTCGTCGAGATATCGCATCTCGTGCCTACGTATCCTCAATCGAACGAGAGAGAGGAATCAGAGCAAACGTAGTTCGACCTACGGGGTCGGAAAGAACAAAGAGGTGATAAAGAAAGGTTGTGAAAGAAATGTGCTCGGAGAGATCTCACACGATCTCCTGCCTACGTATCTCACTCGCACGTGAGAATCAGAGCGACGTAGTTCCCCTAACTAGGGGAGAAAGGAAAGGTGGAAGGGTCTCAATCGCACGGGTGCGAGAGAAGGGTCTCGATCGTAAGGGTGCGAGAGAAGAGTGCTCGCCAAGGATAGGGATCCTCGTGCCTACGTATCCTCAATCGAACGAGAGAGAGGAAGTCAGAGCGTCCGTAGTTCGTGGGAACGACCAGGAAACAAGGGGAGGAAATTGGTGAAAAATGGAGAAGGTAGCCCGCCAAGATCTACGCAATCTTGTGCCTACGTATCTTTACTCGGACGAGAATAAAGAATCAGGGCAGTCGTAGTTCGTGGGAACGACCACGAATGGGAAAACAGGATTAGTCTCGATCGCACGGGTGCGAGAGAAAAGAGTCGGGACTAACGGAAAGTCTAAGGGGGAAACTGAATCCTACAAGTTATCATGCAAAATGGCCCTAAGGTCAGGATAAGAAGGGAATTCTACCTAATGTTATCATGCTTGGATTGAGAGCCTAATGTCTATCCTACTCCGAGCTTAATCAGAAATTAAGTCGGACTAGGAGCCTTAAGGGAGCAAAGAATCCAAGACTTGAACAAGTCTTGAGATTCATGGGATGAGAAAGAGTGAGAGAGAAAAAAGAAAATCAGGAATTAATCAGAAATTAATCAAGATAGGCAATTAAAATCATGGTCAACAATTAACCAAAAATAACCAAGTTAAAAATAAAGTGCAAATTAAAACAAGATTAAATTCTAAGACTAAAAGCTAAAATTAAGGATTAATTAGAAAATTAGTATCTAAACCTAAGAATTAATTCCTAATTCATTTCTAATTAAATCTATTTCTAAAATTAATCTAATTAAAAGAAAATCCAAAAGTAACTTTTAATTACTAAAATCCAAATTAAAATTATAATCTCTAATTAAAGTCTAATTCTAATATTATTATCAAAATCTAATTAACCATCAATCAAATAACAAAAATGTAGTTAACATTCAAATAAAAAATAAAATCTATGAAAACCAAATACTAATCAAAAAGTTAAAACTAAACAAAACTGGGGTGCAGTAAGAATGAAGCATCAGGCGCAGTGGTCATCTTCCAGGCGTGTGGGCTTGAGGCCCAAGAACCTCAACCAAGGCCAGGGGGGTGCGGAGTACATTGAAGGTGTACGAAAACTGAAACCACAAGGTGGGCTTAAACCCGGCCCAATCCGCACAAATCAAACTCAAAAGGAAAAAACCTAGTTAGTAACCCTTCCACATCTTCTCTGTGCCGTCATCTTCTTCCTCTTCTCCGACCTTGGCTTCGTCTTCTCAACACCTCATCGCCGTCAACCTCAACGTCCTCCGGCAATGCTCAAACTGCGTCGTCAACCATCTCCCACACGCCGCACCGTTCATCTTTCCGACATCATCTTCTTCGCTCTCTGTTTCTCTCAATCCGCCGTCATCTTCCCAACTCCATCGCCGTCGTGGCTTCTCTCTGCTCACGATTCGCACAAACACACCAATCCACTCGTCGGCGAAACGTACTCCTCACTTCTAACCTCAGCTTCACTCTCTCACGCACTCGCTCCATCTTCGTACGATTCAAATCGAACAACAATCGCAAGACCAAACACAACAAGCAACTCAACCTAGTTAAAAACAAACAATGTGTATGCGAAGGAAAGAAAGGCTTACGAATCGGAGTCGCTCCGATGGCGTCTTCGTCGGCGACAAAAGAAAACCAGGTATCTCGCGCCCTCCTTCTTCGACTCAACTTGCTTCTTCTTTTTCTTTGCTCTGAATCTCTTCTGCTTATCCTTACTTCTGCAAATCTGAGATGTTGTTAAATTCTATTGCAGAGTTGTTGATGTATTCGCGACCTGGTGTGAAGGTTGATTCTCTTGCAAGTTTTGTCATGGTGATCAATTAAGGTTTGAAAGTGTGAACGGTTTGAAGTTCGTGAGGTTTTAAAAGCATGAATATGATGCTCTGCACTTTGTTGAAGATCCAAGGTCGTGGGGTTTGAAATTGAAGAATGAGGATGATCTACTGATTTGAATTGAAGGTTGTTGCGGTTGGCGGTTAAGAGTTATTGTACAGAATTGATGGAAGTGAGTTGGACGAATACAACGATGAAGCTAGGGTGGAGGTCGAAGTTTTTAGTGTTGGAGAAGATTGAAGAAATTGAAGACGGTCGTGAGGTGTTTTCAGTGGGCGAGTAGAGGAAGAACGTGATAAATTAGGGTGGTTTGTATGGAAGAATTAAGGTGATAGTGGCTTCTGCAGAAAAATGGAAAGAAGGTGTTGTTCGGGTTCACTCCTACATCTGAGAATTGCAACCTTTATACCACAACTTTGGAGAGGGTAGAATAGGTAATGTGTGGAAATTCTGTTAGAAACTTTTGCATCAGTGAGTTGTAAAATTGGTTGTGTAAAAGGGCCACGAGTTTGTACGTGTTGTGAATTCCGCCACTTTTTCTTCTTATCACACTTTTTGTAATTTTCCTTTTCAATGAATTTTGCTTCTATCATGAATTATCCCTTTTTTATTTTCCTGTGAAATGCTGTTATGTGAATTAACCCTTCCACTGCTATGTAACTTTATGTGACCTGCTCTTCATTTCGTTGAAGCATGGATGGGTTTTATGATATGGATTTTGGACAAAATAGAAATGGACATGGATTAGAATAAAAGGGTTACTAAATGAAAGTTGAATCCAACTTGGATATGGAAAGAAGTGGTTAATTGGATTGGAAAAAATGTGGATTAAAAAAAATGGATTTTAAGAATGGATAATTGTTTATAAAAAATGGAAATGGATTAATAAGTGGATAATGGATGGAAATGGATTAAACTTGAAAATGGATTAAAATGGATAAAATAGATTTTGGATGAAAGGTGTGAATAAGATAACAAAAAGGTTTAGAAAGTGGTTTAAAAGAGTTAATGGTTATTTAGATGAATATGGATATTTATGAAATGTGGGTTGAAAAATGGATATGGATTCTTATGTGGACAAATGGATGTTTGGAAAAAGGTTAGTAATGGATAATGGATATGATAAAATGGATTTAGAAATGGTTTATGAATAAAAGAAAAGGTAAGTGGATAAAAAATGAAAATGGTTGATGGATTAAAAACAATGAGTTTGGATATGGATTATGGATAGAAAATGGATAACCAACTGAATTCAAAACCAATCACCAACTTTTCACAAGCCTCTGACAAAATAGTCACAATTACCACTGAACAATCTGGCCACTCACATGATCCACTGAAGGATCTCAACTGATAACTATCCACCAGCTCAACTGTAAACAAGAACTCCAATTCTCCTTGGTATGCTGATAAATCTCGAAGAAGATGATTTGAACTGAGAAGAAATTAAACCCTGATTCACACCAATGAACCTCTGATCCAACGCCTTTGATGAATCCTCTGGACCAGAATACCTCAGAACCTAACGCACCTCTGAATAAGAAAATACTGATAACAAGAAAACCCCTCGATCCCATGTCTTAGGAACCCAATGCAAATGATTAATGCAAAGCTATGACCTAATGATGCAAAAAATGAGAAGGAAATATAAGCCAGAAAAAGGTAAGGCAAATTTTGGGGTGCTACAGCTGCCCCTATTCAATCGACTTGGACCTGAAGGGATGATAGCAACGGCTTTCAGACATTCAAGGTAGAAGGTGATTGAATACAAAAAGAACCCAGAAATTTGCAAACTGTGCCAAGGAGAGACGACTCCACTGGGGGACAAGTAATAAATATTGCACCATCACAACACGTACGAGTGTTGGAAACCAATACAGACGATGTATTGAAATGTCTTGAAATAAACACGGACGAGTGTTAGCTATGCTGGGGATAAAGTGAAACAAACTCTCCTAGGTTATGTCATCTCTGCTGATAAAGAGAACTGACAAAGGAATCTCGAAATATGCCATCCCTGCTGATAAAGGGAACTGGCGAAGAAATTCTTCAACATAATGCTATCTCTGCTGATAAAGAGAACTAGCAAAATAAATGCCATCCCTGCTGATAAAGGGAACTGGCGAAGAAGTTTCTCCAAGATAATAACTTCACTGGGGATGAGAGAAATCCAAACAGATAAATTTGCGGGGAAGACAGCTCAACATCGTCAAGGAATTGACTAAGATGACACATTGTCATAGGGATGACAGGAAGAAGATGAAACCCAAGAAACACCTCGTCAAAGGGTTGACGGGAAGAAACCCTAAGAGAACGCATTGTCATAGGGATGACAGGAAAAAGATGAAACCCATAGAAAGAAAAGTGAACCCCAGAACCACACCGGTTATTTATCCGAAGAACCACATTGTCATAGAGATGACAGAAAGAGGATGAAACCCAAGAAACAATTGTCATAGGGATGACAGGAAGAAAATTCCACCGTAGGAACACATTGCCATGGAGATGACAGAAAGAGGATGAAACCCACGAAACACATTGTCATAGGGATGACAGGAAAAAGATTGAAAACATCCGAAGGTACGAAACCTGAGCTCGGAACACATCGTCAAAGGGTTGACGGAAAGAAGGTGAAAACATCCGAAGGTACGAAACCTGAGCTCGGAACACATTGTCAAAGGGGTTTGACGGAAAGAAACTGCTTACTGGGGAATGGCTCAACATTCTCTCTGGAGATATGTCACTGTCCTGACTGAAAAATGATTCGGGCTTCTGTACAAGGTACCAAATCTGGCTTATGCTTCGCATGCATATGTTTGAATTTTGCCGTAATGCTCCATACGAAATGGAAATGCTACGCGTTTTGAGGATGAAATGTAAAATGCTTACTATATGCAAAAGGACCCATCCAGCAAAATAAATGCTGAAGAGAAGAGGCCAACTCCGCTGGGGATGGCGAACTGAACTGTCTCCGAGGTTACGAACCCTGCCGAGGAAGTCACACTGAACAGCCTTCCTGATATAACCTCTGCTGAAGATGAAATCCGAAGAGCACTCCCACTCTGTTGGGGATTAAGAATAAACCTTGAAGATGGACCCCAAAGATCTGTTACGGAAGAGGTACCAATAACCATTGGACTTTGAAATCTGTCGGGAATGTCAACCACTGTTGATCAAGCCATTGAGATGACTACCACCTGCTTGGGGAACGAAGTCAATAACAGCGAACCTGCTGGAGAATATCATTGAACTTAGCCTGTGGTCGGGGAAACGCCCTTAACCTGCTGGGGAGTACCAGCCACCACCAAGTAATCTGCTTGGGGAACGATGGTTGATGATATCCACTCTGCTAGGGGACAACATTGAGCTTACTCCTCTGCTAGAGACTTACTTTCTACCCTTACTCTGTTGGGGAGAGAAACTCTACTGGGGACGTCACATGTCGACCATCAACATGAACCCTGCAGATGTGACATGACCAAAAGATGCCCTGATACAGCATAGCCCATAAAGGAACTTGTCTTCAAGAGGTCTCATGAAGATCTTATATATCTTGCCCCATGATCTTGATTAACCGTTCTCCTGAGAAAAACCCTCTTGCTTTTGGGGTGACCTGCCCCAGCCTTGAAGTGATTTTGCCCCTGATTGGCAGATCTGTGAAGGAGTACCTCTGACTAACTGACCTTCGAGAGATTTGTCGAATCTCGACCTGATTGCCCCAGATTAGCTGAATCTTGAAATGAATCGCCCATTTGACATGACTATTTGATGGCTTGCCCCTGCTCAATGGAGTACTCGGGCACTTTGCACTTATATTGATCAATCTTTCCATTGCAGAAACTTTCCTGAGTAAAGTACTTACTCGCAAGTAAAACAATTCATTTTGAAAATGACATTTTAATGCAATGCATATGACAGTTTTGAAATCCAAGTATTTTACTGGAAAAAAGTTTTGCGACATATAGTGAATGAATCACTGATTAAAATGTCATTGATACCAACATGAATGGTAAGAAGATCCTTTTAGGAGTCAGGTTCGACACGATCTTTACTGAAGTATGCTTTCGAAACAACCTTGCTTCAATTAGGTCTTTCAAAGGTTGTAACGTGGCCTAGTTCACGGTTCGAGAAAGAAAGGATATAAGGCTCAAAGTTTTGTTTTAACCCACCCATTCTCCTTGATGTTCTCCAGTCCTACGTTCAGCTAACTCAACACAAGCACTCACCTATCAAAAAGGCTAATGAATAGTATGAGTATAGAAAGAACCCACGCGATTTTTGGAGTGACAGCCACCCCTTTTGGCTTTGGTGTTTGTAAACACACGACTTGTTCTTTATCTGAGGATTTTTCTTTTTCCATTTTTTTTCGCTTTTTATTCTTTTTCTTTTCCCTGATTTTTGCCTGGACTAACTCTTTTGAATTTTTCGATTTTGAAGTCCAGCGGGACGCCCTAACTTTTGCCTAAGTCATTTGTTTTCAAGTTTCGACTTAGCGGGCTTTCTTTTTCTCTTTTTTTTTCTTTTTCTCCTTTTTTTTTTTGAACAAATCGTGTGACACTGGCTTGTCTGACTTGTTTGCAAGGGTTGTGACTGCCTCACTCTCCGGTTGGTGAGGGATAACCGTTGTGGTTTGATCCTCGAATGGGACACTCCTTTGAAATTTGAACGCTTGGTCAAATTAACTGACACCTACCCTGCCCCAGGTTAAGATTGAGGGTTTTTCGTTTTCAGAAAGAAACTCCTACAACTAGGCTCAACGGGGTTGACAAGGGATTATCTTCCTTATATCTCCGGTGTTTAGGAAGTTGAAACAATGCCTGTACATCATTAGCAAGGTTTTGTACCAAAAGCATACCATCAGAAGTTCTGCGTCTTTGAATTTCATCATCCTCCCTCAGATCCTGCTTAAACAAGGGTTAGATATCAATAAAGAAAATATGAGTGAACACAGATGGATTTAATCAAAACATGCATATTCATTTCATTATCATTATCAGCTGAAAACAGACGAGTTTTACAAATAAGTTTGCACTTTAACAGAAAAGAAACTACAAATGCAAAGAAATGACATGATATAAAAGACTGCCAGCTTCGGGGAACTGGGCTTTCCAAGCTTGACTTGCTACTGAACTAGCCATCTTCAGAATTGCTCATCGAAGTCAGTCTGATAATCATTTGCACAACTGCTCTCGGTGTCTTCTTCCATAACCTGAACTGATGAACCCGCATAACTGGATGAAGGAGACTTGTGGATCTGAATACCCTGAGGCGTGAATGAGAACATATTGGAGTCAAGAAGTGTCTGGACCTTACTCCTAAGCACCTTACAATCTTCAGTTGAATGCCCCTGTGCCCCAACATGATAATCACAACGGGCGTTGACATCAAAACCTGGTGGATACGGAAAAGGTACCGGCTTTACCCCCTTTGGCACTATAAGTCCACCTCTGATTAAATCTGGCAACATCTGACTCAACGACATTGGCAAATGAGTGAAATGCCTCTCTGGCTTCCTAGGTCTTTGTCGGGCGTGCTGACGCTGCTGACGGCGATATGACCGTTGATTCTGAGATCCAGAAGATTACTGACTCTGAACAGTTGATGCATCTGAATATTGATGATGAGATGGTGGATGTTCCCAGATGGAATTACTTTCTTCCTCCCATTCCTCTTGAGAACTGACAACTGATTCACTTTCACTAGCCGGGAAGTTCGAGGTGCCTTGGATTTTTCCACTCTTGATACCGAACTCGACGCGTTCTCCAAGTATTACCAAGTCAGAGAATTTTGATACAGTAATCAACCTTTCGAAGTATGGTCTTTGCAAAGTATCCTTGAACATATCAACCAATTCGCTTTCTGAAAGTGGTGGTTGTACGCGAGCAGCTAACTCTCTCCATCTCTGAGCATACTCTCTGAATGATTCGTTATCCGCTTTAGATAAACCTTGCAACTGCAGGCGGCTAGGAGCCAGGTCAAGATTATAACTGTACTGCTTTACAAAGGCATTGGCTAGATCTGACCATGATCGGATGCTACCACTTTCCAACTGCATATACCAACTCAAAGATGCCCCACTCAGACTGTCCTGGAAACAATGAATCATAAGCTTGTCATTATAGACATGTGAGGTTATTCTTCGGCTAAACATCACCAAATGTAGCTTCGGACAGCTATCCCCTTTGTATTTCTCAAAATTCGGCATCTCAAACTTTGGAGGTAACACAAGGCCGGGCACCAAACACATGCTCGCAACATTCAGATCAAGAGTATCACGCTTCATTAAGGCATCAAGCTTCTCTTCCAACACTCGACATCTTTCATCAAACTGAACAACCCGTGGGTCCTTAGGTTTAATCTTTGGAACTACCCCTTGGAAATTTGGCACAGAGAAGGCAAAGCTTTGATAGTCTGTGGCATTAAGAGAAGAAGAATGTCCATCTCGGACGATGGTACGCTCGTGTATAGCTTGATTCCCAGCAGGGATGCGAGCATGCTGAGCTTGAGCAACATTGTTCACTGCTGGTGGAATGACATTCCCAGTAACTGAAGTCCTCTGAACATCGGCTTCTCCCCTATTCATGGTTGCCATAGCTTCCACAAGTTGATCCAACTGACTCTTCATCAATTCAACATCGGCCCTAGTCACAAACTGATTCTGTTCCCCTGAATTCATGATGACCTCCCCAAAAGCTGATTCAAGTCCGATGAGAAATTCTAGAAATCAATTGCGGTTCAGACAAAGGATGGATAAGCTCTCTGATCAGGCCGGAGACAGACATGCAGAAAGATGCAAGATGCAAATGCAATGCAATATGAAAATGCAGCAGACATGGGATCAAAGCTTCCGTATATTCTGAATAACTGTTGTGCTGCTGACGGAATAAGCTCGAGGGTCTGCTCTGAAGAGAATACCAGAATACCAGAATACCGGATGATCAGAATACCAGAATACCAGCATATCGGCATAATCAGAATACCCGGCTGACAAGTTTGCACTGATAAGAGAACCAGAATACCAGGTAGGATGAAAGTCAAGGTTACCTGCAAACCTGTAAACAACCCGCCCCTCTCACATGTGGTGCTAAGATCCTCAGTATCCCGGGCTCTCAGGTCGAGAAATGATGATACGTTCACCATTTCTGGTTTGGCATCATCATCAATCGAGGAGGCCTCAACTAATTCTCCAAGAACAAAAGATCCTCAGCTTCAGAGGTTTGAGAAGCAATAGCACATTCAGCCCGAAGGATACAATGCTACCGCCAATCAAAGAGGTCGTCCGCTGATTCACCTCAAAAGGAAATCCTATAGCAATTTCCCAGCATTGGGTCCTCGGATCGATAAGCGTAATGGATTTGCCACAGAGCGTGGTCTGCCATTATCACGTCTCGGGAGGAGTGCCGTTACTGAGTTCTCGGGAAACGGTCGCCAGAGTCGACAGCTTTCCAGGTTATATTCCATCGTCTGCCCCAAATGGACAGGACAGAATATTACCAAGAAAACCTCGTCTGGATGTGGAGTTTTCATGTATACTTCGTCTGGCCAAATGCCAAACAAGTCACACTACTTTCCACGCTAATCATAGGTGTATGCTCAAGCCTTGGTATTGGGCTTCTCTCTCATGAATCCAACCCACCCTGCAAACAGAAAATCCAGCAGCAGAACAGCACAGTAATATCCAGTATGACAGTAATGAAATGCAATGCAATAAAAGCTGTAAAAACAGTAAAGCAGATAACATAGCAAATACAGTAATATACAACAAAGCAAAGTACCACAGCAAAACACCCTATGAAAGAAAACAAACAAGCGCTAGGATTGACTTGCAAAAGGGGAAGGACCAGCAGTAGGTCAACCAGAGTCCCCAGCAGAGTCGCCAGCTGTCGCTCCCGAAAGATTCACATCCAACGGTACAAATGCGAGAGTGGCGCAAAAGACACAGAGTCGCCAGCAAAGTGTATTTATCCCAAGAGAGGGAAAGGAAACACTGCGTAAACCTGAAAGAAGGAAAGAGCATGGTCTCACGACCAAGAGAACGGGTACGGGAGTCGGTTACGCGAAGGGAAGGTGTTAGCACCCAACACGTCCATCGTACTCGATGGGATCCACGCTTGTTGTCTGCATCAAAGGGTGTCGTCATCTGGAGCTCCACTGCTACTGGATCGGCGAAGAAACGAGAACGAAAAGAACGGAGAAACGAAGAAGAAAAGAAAAAGAAGTGACTCGATAGGACAGTATCGATGTCCTAGGCCTACGTACTCCCTCGGTGCAATGGGAAAGTCAGAGTCAACGTAGTTCGGACGGGAACTGTGGGGGAAGGTTGCTCGTCGAGATATCGCATCTCGTGCCTACGTATCCTCAATCGAACGAGAGAGAGGAATCAGAGCAAACGTAGTTCGACCTACGGGGTCGGAAAGAACAAAGAGGTGATAAAGAAAGGTTGTGAAAGAAATGTGCTCGGAGAGATCTCACACGATCTCCTGCCTACGTATCTCACTCGCACGTGAGAATCAGAGCGACGTAGTTCCCCTAACTAGGGGAGAAAGGAAAGGTGGAAGGGTCTCAATCGCACGGGTGCGAGAGAAGGGTCTCGATCGCAAGGGTGCGAGAGAAGAGTGCTCGCCAAGGATAGGGATCCTCGTGCCTACGTATCCTCAATCGAACGAGAGAGAGGAAGTCAGAGCGTCCGTAGTTCGTGGGAACGACCACGAAACAAGGGGAGGAAATTGGTGAAAAATGGAGAAGGTAGCCCGCCAAGATCTACGCAATCTTGTGCCTACGTATCTTTACTCGGACGAGAATAAAGAATCAGGGCAGTTGTAGTTCGTGGGAACGACCACGAATGGGAAAACGGGATCAGTCTCGATCGCACGGGTGCGAGAGAAAAGAGTCGGGACTAACGGAAAGTCTAAGGGGGAAACTGAATCCTACAAGTTATCATGCAAAATGGCCCTAAGGTCGGGATAAGAAGGGAATTCTACCTAATGTTATCATGCTTGGATTGAGAGCCTAATGTCTATCCTACTCCGAGCTTAATCAGAAATTAAGTCGGACTAGGAGCCTTAAGGGAGCAAAGAATCCAAGACTTGAACAAGTCTTGAGATTCATGGGATGAGAAAGAGTGAGAGAGAAAAAAGAAAATCAGGAATTAATCAGAAATTAATCAAGATAGGCAATTAAAATCATGGTCAACAATTAACCAAAAATAACCAAGTTAAAAATAAAGTGCAAATTAAAACAAGATTAAATTCTAAGACTAAAAGCTAAAATTAAGGATTAATTAGAAAATTAGTATCTAAACCTAAGAATTAATTCCTAATTCATTTCTAATTAAATCTATTTCTAAAATTAATCTAATTAAAAGAAAATCCAAAAGTAACTTTTAATTACTAAAATCCAAATTAAAATTATAATCTCTAATTAAAGTCTAATTCTAATATTATTATCAAAATCTAATTAACCATCAATCAAATAACAAAAATGTAGTTAACATTCAAATAAAAAATAAAATCTATGAAAACCAAATACTAATCAAAAAGTTAAAACTAAACAAAACTGGGGTGCAGTAAGAATGAAGCATCAGGCGCAGTGGTCATCTTCCAGGCGTGTGGGCTTGAGGCCCAAGAACCTCAACCAAGGCCAGGGGGGTGCGGAGTACATTGAAGGTGTACGAAAACTGAAACCACAAGGTGGGCTTAAACCCGGCCCAATCCGCACAAATCAAACTCAAAAGGAAAAAACCTAGTTAGTAACCCTTCCACATCTCCTCTGTGCCGTCATCTTCTTCCTCTTCTCCGACCTTGGCTTCGTCTTCTCAACACCTCATCGCCGTCAACCTCAACGTCCTCCGGCAATGCTCAAACTACGTCGTCAACCATCTCCCACACGCCGCACCGTTCATCTTTCCGACATCATCTTCTTCGCTCTCTGTTTCTCTCAATCCGCCGTCATCTTCCCAACTCCATCGCCGTCGTGGCTTCTCTCTGCTCACGATTCGCACAAACACACCAATCCACTCGTCGGGGAAACGTACTCCTCACTTCTAACCTCAGCTTCACTCTCTCACGCACTCGCTCCATCTTCGTACGATTCAAATTGAACAACAATCGCAAGACCAAACACAACAAGCAACTCAACCTAGTTAAAAACAAACAATGTGTATGCGAAGGAAAGAAAGGCTTACGAATCGGAGTCGCTCCGATGGCGTCTTCGTCGGCGACAAAAGAAAACCAGGTATCTCGCGCCCTCCTTCTTCGACTCAACTTGCTTCTTCTTTTTCTTTGCTCTGAATCTCTTCTGCTTATCCTTACTTCTACAAATCTGAGATGTTGTTAAATTCTATTGCAGAGTTGTTGATGTATTCGCGACCTGGTGTGAAGGTTGATTCTCTTGCAAGTTTTGTCATGGTGATCAATTAAGGTTTGAAAGTGTGAACGGTTTAAAGTTCGTGAGGTTTTAAAAGTATGAATATGATGCTCTGCACTTTGTTGAAGATCCAAGGTCGTGGGGTTTGAAATTGAAGAATGAGGATGATCTACTGATTTGAATTGAAGGTTGTTGCGGTTGGCGGTTAAGAGTTATTGTACAGAATTGATGGAAGTGAGTTGGACGAATACAACGATGAAGCTAGGGTGGAGGTCGAAGTTTTTAGTGTTGGAGAAGATTGAAGAAATTGAAGACGGTCGTGAGGTGTTTTCAGTGGGCGAGTAGAGGAAGAACGTGATAAATTAGGGTGGTTTGTATGGAAGAATTAAGGTGATAGTGGCTTCTGCAGAAAAATGGAAAGAAGGTGTTGTTCGGGTTCACTCCTACATCTGAGAATTGCAACCTTTATACCACAACTTTGGAGAGGGTAGAATAGGTAATGTGTGGAAATTCTGTTAGAAACTTTTGCATCAGTGAGTTGTAAAATTGGTTGTGTAAAAGGGCCACGAGTTTGTACGTGTTGTGAATTCCGCCACTTTTTCTTCTTATCACACTTTTTGTAATTTTCCTTTTCAATGAATTTTGCTTCTATCATGAATTATCCCTTTTTTATTTTCCTGTGAAATGCTGTTATGTGAATTAACCCTTCCACTGCTATGTAACTTTATGTGACCTGCTCTTCATTTCGTTGAAGCATGGATGGGTTTTATGATATGGATTTTGGACAAAATAGAAATGGACATGGATTAGAATAAAAGGGTTACTAAATGAAAGTTGAATCCAACTTGGATATGGAAAGAAGTGGTTAATTGGATTGGAAAAAATGTGGATTAAAAAAAATGGATTTTAAGAATGGATAATTGTTTATAAAAAATGGAAATGGATTAATAAGTGGATAATGGATGGAAATGGATTAAACTTGAAAATGGATTAAAATGGATAAAATAGATTTTGGATGAAAGGTGTGAATAAGATAACAAAAAGGTTTAGAAAGTGGTTTAAAAGAGTTAATGGTTATTTAGATGAATATGGATATTTATGAAATGTGGGTTGAAAAATGGATATGGATTCTTATGTGGACAAATGGATGTTTGGAAAAAGGTTAGTAATGGATAATGGATATGATAAAATGGATTTAGAAATGGTTTATGAATAAAAGAAAAGGTAAGTGGATAAAAAATGAAAATGGTTGATGGATTAAAAACAATGAGTTTGGATATGGATTATGGATAGAAAATGGATAACCAACTGAATTCAAAACCAATCACCAACTTTCCACAAGCCTCTGACAAAATAGTCACAATTACCACTGAACAATCTGGCCACTCACATGATCCACTGAAGGATCTCAAATGATAACTATCCACCAGCTCAACTGTAAACAAGAACTCCAATTCTCCTTGGTATGCTGATAAATCTCGAAGAAGATGATTTGAACTGAGAAGAAATTAAACCCTGATTCACACCAATGAACCTCTGATCCAACGCCTTTGATGAATCCTCTGGACCAGAATACCTCAGAACCTAACGCACCTCTGAATAAGAAAATACTGATAACAAGAAAACCCCTCGATCCCATGTCTTAGGAACCCAATGCAAATGATTAATGCAAAGCTATGACCTAATGATGCAAAAAATGAGAAGGAAATATAAGCCAGAAAAAGGTAAGGCAAATTTTGGGGTGCTACACCTCCCTGTGGGCTTCTGAACTGAGTAATAGTGATAATACCGAGATCTTTGAAGGAGTCCATAACAGCTGATCCACAATGTTATATTCACCCCTTTGGATGAGCTTCAGCATCTCCTCATTATTTTTCGAAAGGTCGGGATTACTGGATTGACCGACTGATGGATCGGGAGCTTCTGTCTGAAGTTCCTTTTCCTTGTTAGGTTCTCCAACTCCTCGATTGAAGATTCGACCGCTCCGTGTTACACGACTGATGTCTGCAATATTCACTTGAAGTGGGAGTCCTTTTGATCCATTGTGGATGTTTGAGAGGTTAGACAAGTTGAAGATCATGTCATTCCTTGATTGATCATTTGTCTAAGAACTCTGAGATGGCTTGAAACCCTAATTCTTGATAGTAGTGAATGCTCAACAATCCTTGAGGAGATTGATGAGGCATGAAGGTACATCCATATTATGATGATGATTTGCACAATGATGGGAAATCTAAGTGGTCAAAATTTGGGGTATGACAAGATGCCTATCATTATTCAAATCATCATCACAATATGGAGGAACCATTATACTTCATCAGTCTCCCCAAAGATGGGTGAGCATCCACTACAATCAAAGTTAGGGTTTCAAGCCCTCTCAGAGCCTTAGACAAAGGATCAATCAAGGAATGACATGATCTTCAACTTTCCTAACCTCTCAAACATCCACAATGGATCAAAAGGACTCCCACTTCAAGGATCAAGCCCAAGGCTGCTCCCTTCTAGGTGGATCAAGTCTCAAGATCGACAATGTCACCAAATTAGGGTTTTGGTTGACCAGGGCCTCCAGATGGAAAATTTTCATCTGGGCACAAGCCAATGATCCAAAACATAACCTAATATACATCATGGGACCTCATGGACCCAATCATCAAGTCAATTTTGCCTCAGGGGATGCATTCATCAAAAATCAGGAATTAGGGTTTCTTGACCTAATTCACCCCTAAGTTGACTTTTAGGGCAAATCATGAGCCAAGACCTCAAGAGAGGGGTTGAGGGTCTCTAATGAACTATATTGATCCATTTGGAACAATGGATTAATCCAAGAAGTTTGAGCAACAAGTCTCAATTTCATCTGCACCACAATTAGGGTTTTGCGGGAAAAGTCAACTGTAACTTTGACTTTTGACCTGGACATGCTCCCAAGCCCTAGGGCATGAATCAATATACCCTATGACACCCATGGAACATGTCCATCAAGTTTGATTTAGGTCAAGGACATGATTTCATGAAGAATTGCACAGTTTGGAATTCATCTGATAAAAAGTCAACTGTGCACAAAAGTCAACTTTGACTTTTTGAGATTTTTCACCAAAATGGATTTTTAACCCTAAAATGATGTTAATGTATGATTTGAATCATCATTAATCAAGAAAAATCAAAGAAAGTGGGATAACTTGTAAAAGGGGTAACCATAAAAACTTAGAAAATTTTTTAAGTTATGGAAAAAGTGACACTAATGTGCCAACTTTGGAGGACCATAACTCCTAAACCACAAGGCCATTGTTCCCCATTCAAAGCTTGATTTGTAGATCTCATTGCCCTCTACAAAAGCTTCATACTGACCTATGTCCAAATTCCTCATGGATTTTGAGTTATGGAGTGATCAAAATCAAGAAAAGTCACTTTGTTCCAACACTTAGTGAAAATTTCACTAAGTCAAATTTTACCTTACTTTTTGCCAAATGTAGGGGGATTTTTCACTTGAATTCAAAAGAGATCAAAACCAAACATGTTCAAACAGTTGTTGTATCATGTAAGGGCTTTCCAAAATGGCCAAGAACATTACCAAATTCAATTTGAGTCATGAGATATGACATTGGCAAGTTGCCTTGTTGAAATCTGTCAAGGCAAGACAAATTTTACACTTTTGGTCGATTTGCCAAAATCAGCCAAATCCAAATACTCCTATCTACTTGGACACATCTGAGGATTGAATCTAAAGGGGACAATCACTGAGCCAAGCCTCCAAAGTCTTTGGAACAAGAAATAGCATGTTGAACCTAGAATTGCCAAAATAGGGACAAGACTCCAATTTTGGATTGGAGCATTCAATGGAAGCATCAAGGTGGCATGGACTGAGCCATTCTCAACTAAATTCAGTCAAGACTTATCCAAGACCAAGGGAACCAGCAGCCTGCGCCCTAGCCTCTAGTCAATGGCTAGAGGAGACTTGGATTTTCATTTGCCAACATTGGCCAAACCTCTGCTGCAGTTGCCATTCACTTTGGATCCCAAAACAAACTTGCTCTACTATAAATAGAGCTCAATTGTGATCAGTTTGAGTACACCAAAGCCATCAAACAGATGCTTTCCTCAAAATCTATTCTTTCACTCCAATTTTGCCTTCTAAGGCAAGTCACTATCGGGTTATGAGTTTGAGAGCTTTTCCAATCAAACCAATCACACACACACCTCACATACATCATATAGAAGTGATCCAAACACTCACATAACATCTGGAACACAGATTTCACAAAATCACCAGCCAATTGCTCAAGTTCTTGACAGATTTGCAGTTGGGGTACCATCTCAAGTTCCAGATCATTTCAATCCATTCCAAGCATTCATACACACTCCATGGCACCTAGGGAAGCTATCCAGATCATTGGAACCTAGCTGTAACACCTCCAACACAAATCACGATCACCAGCTGCAAGTGGTAAGCACGAGCTCTTCTAACTCTATGATCCATGCAATTTTTGCTGCACAATAATTTGGCCATATGTTCATAATCATGCATGGAATGTTTCCCCTCAATTAATTGCATTGTTTGAATCGTGTATCAAAAACCTAGCCTTCATGCAGAAATTAGGGTTCTTGAGGATTTTTCATGATTTCTTGTTTTATGCTTAATTTAAATGAAATTAATTGCCATAGACCTGATCGTGAGATTGAAACGAGTTGATTGGTATGTGGATTGCATGATATAATCAAGTATTCAGTGAGATTGGAGAGAAAATGCAAATCTGGGCAAACCCAGAACACGCGCGTGTTCTTAGTGTGTTCTTGGTGCCATTTTTTTATAATTCAAATATTTGAATTTTGTGATTTTATTTAATTGATTCAAAAATTAATTTCTCTCTGAGTTTTAATGATTTTGAGTTGATTATTTTTTTAATAATTCACAAAAATGTTAAAATATTTTATTTTCCCAAAAAATTCCAAAAAATATTATTTATTTTATATAATTGATATTTTTGCAAAGAATTAATGTTTTAATTGTTTTTAACATTTAAAATATTTTTTCCACCTTGATTTTGCAACTTTTAATGCCTTCTAATTATTTTGTAGGTCAATACTTAATTTTTGAAGCATTAATCCAAGATCACAATTTGTTTTCCATATGTTAAACAATTTTGATCATTTTAATTGAATTTTTATTCAATTAAATACATCTTTGAAAACAAATTAGGGTTTTTGGATTAATTCAACCCTCCTAAATCATTTTCAAAACACTTTGGGCCTCTAATAGAGTGTAAGACCCAATCCTTTTTTTTTGACAAAATCATTTTTGGGCCTCAGTATATTGTATAAGTCCCGATACCGTCAAAAACAAATGGCACGATCGTCGCCTTTGCAAAACAAAAAAACCTTGGGCCTCTCCTTGAGCTATAAGACCCATTCAAAACTTTTGGGCCTCTAATAGAGTGTAAGACCCAACCCCCTTTTAACAAAAAGCAACTTTGGGCCTCACTTATTGTATAAGCCCCTTTGCGTTAAAAGAAAACCTCGGCGCGATCGCCATTTTAAACGAAAAATCAATTGGGCCAACCCTCGTGTTATAAGCCCCACACTTTTCCTTTAAACTTTTTGGGCCTCTTGAGAGAGTGTAAGACCCATCCCTTTGTACAGAAAACAATTTTTGGGCCACAGTCACTTGTATAAGTCCCTCTGTATAAATTCAAACAGTACGATCACTGATAAAACCCTAGGCCTCTCCTTGAGCTGTAAGCCCCAAATCTTTCTTTTTCAAAGCACTTTCTCCTTTGATATTGAATATACTGTTGTTTTCAATCTTTCTTTGTTGAACAACTAACCAAACAGCATGGAAGCTCTACAACCGAGTAAGTGTTTATCTGCTTTCATTTACCGCTTTCATATACATATAACTGTATTGTGGGGCTGTTTCGCTGTAAGTCTTCTTTCATAAACTCATATCAACTGTGTAATAATAGTATAGATATTTAGAGTTCCCCCGGCAACTACGTCTAGCATTAAGCCCGTTGATCACTCTAAGAAATAGTCAAAACTAGATCCCCATAGAATTACCAGACACAGTCTTCCCTCCTCTTGGGGTTAAACAATATGGAGATATGAAAGGCAGCATTCTCGGTGAACCCTTTCATAGACTGTCACTTGTAGAAGTTGTCAAAGAAACTCTACTCCCCAGAGATGATCTCTTCTCCGTGAATTGCATCTCTTGAGTTTCTTCCAAATTCTCGAACTTTCCTGGCTTGATCTATTCCTCGTGAATAGCATGTCTTGAATTTCTCGGGTTTGGGGACCCACAAGCTTCTTAAAAGTACTTGTCAAGAAACTCTATTCCCCATAGATGATCTTTTCTCCGTGAATGGCATCTCTTGAGTTTCTTCCAAATTCTCGAACTTTCCTGGCTTGATCTATTCCTCGTGAATGGTCTGTCTTGAATTTCTCGGGGTTTGGGGACCCACAGGCTTCTTAAAAGCACTTGTCAAGAAACTCTATTCCCCAGAGTTGATCTTTTCTCCGTGAATGGCATCTCTTGAGTTTCTTCCAAATTCTAGAACTTTCCTGGCTTGATCTATTCCTCATGAATAGCCTGTCTTGAATTTCTCGGGGTTTGGGGACCCATCGGCTTCTTAAAAGCATCGGCCTCCTCTTGGGCATCGTACAAGGACCCACAGGCTTCCTAAAAGCATCCCTGCCTCCTCTTGGGCTTAGTACAAGGACCCGCCGACTTCTTATAAGTATTCACAGCCTCCTCTTAGGCTTCGTATAATGATCTCTTCCTCCGGGAATGATAGCCTCCTCTTGGGCTTCATACAAGGACCGGTCGGCTTCTTAAAAGCTTCCAGCCTCCTCTTGGGCTTCGTACAAATTGTCTCGATGACCTCCTAGAGGTATAGGAACAGAACTTAGTCATCTGCATAGAACAGTCCTTTCAAAGAGTCTACTACTATTTCTCAAAGCATAGTACAAAATATGAAACTCTAGACTTGGACAGTCTAATTTCCTTGAGTCTCCAAGACATTCTCAAGCACCCCTTCAAAAATAGGAAGAAAACCCGTAGACTCGGACAGTCTCAATACCCTTTGGATTTCCCACTTCCTTAAATAACAGGAAATATCCCTGATCCTCGAATCAAAATCCCTGAGTGCAAACATTACTCATATAAGAACTGATTTTCTCTTTCAAAATCAGTATACTGGACCTGTCACTCAACTGAAACAGTCACCATAGCCTCCTCTTGGGCTTTGTACAATGATTCTCCCTAGCGGAGTAAAACAACATTTAGCCTCTCTCTCGGGCTTTGTACGAGATACCAGAGACTCCCTCGTGGAGTCAATCACCCTTTTCGCCTCCATCTCGGGCTTTATACGAGATACAAAAAGGTTCTTATTAAGCCAAACAAATTTCAGCCTCCATCTCGGGCTTTGTACGAGATACAAAAATCTCTTGTTGAGTCAAATAGCCTCCATCTCGGGCATTATACGAGATACCAAAAGACTCTATCATCAAGTCAAAAACCTTTTAGCCTCTCTCTCGGGCTTTGTATGAGACACATATTAGCCTCCTCTTAGGCTTTGTATAAGAAAACCACTGGTTGATCCAATCAACCTTTTAGCATCAAAGATGTGCCTCGTTCACAGTATACAAACATCAATAACTCCTTCCCCTTCATCTAATCGCTGTAAGCGGAAAGCCTCTGGATCACCTACATCCATGCCACTGTCCTTCTTTTAGCATGAGAAATTCCTAAGGAAAGATAGCATTGCTCTACACTGAGTTAAAGTCTTCTCCTTCAGGTTAAAAATCTCCTATACAGGAAATTATGGCATTGCCGGATTCACACATCCCGGTTAAAGTAATTCTCCTTTATAAACAGTTGTGACATACAACCCCCTCTTTAGAGATGACAAGTTCTCTCTAAAGTCAAACCCTTTTAGCTTCACATCTTGGGCTTTGAACAAGATACAAACCACCTTCAGCTTCACATCTTGGGTTTTGAACAAGATACAAACCACCTTTCGCTTCACGTCTTGGGCTTTGAACAAGACACCAAATACCATTTCCTCCCATAGAATAGGAGGAACTACGAACGCTCTGATTTCCCTGTTTCGGTAAACGGGAATACGTAGGCATAAGATTGAAAGAAAAATCTTAGCGAGCACACTAAACAAAAACCCAAAAATCCCATACTCTCACATATCTATCAAGAAGCATTCGTCCTAACATCTAAACCTCCCACCACTTTTAAAAAAATAAACCCGATAGAAACCCCGAATCTTTGTAGCATCTGTAACCTAACAGACCGCTGTTTAAACTCAGTTTGCAAGCAGGGTTAATTTGAGACATCTATTTCCCTTCCTTCATTAGCTTTAATAGGATAAAAAATGAATCGAGATGTAGGCACCAAAGAGCGATAGCGCTTCGCAACCGTATCCAAAATCGCTCGCTACAGAAAATGGCGACTTCATTGGGGACGTCATCTCACCTTTGTAGCGAGATCTTGTTCTCTTCCCATCTATCAGGTGGAAAATTTAAAAGTGGCACCCACCGTGGGGCCCTTCTATACCACAGATTGGGGCTTCCGTCGGGGAACCCATTTTCTGTCAGGAACTTAGGATTCATAGCTTTAAAGGTCTAGGATGTTTAGGACAAATATATATACTGCATTTCCTAATTGTTATACCTGTTTATTTTTCTGCTAATGGGAATGCGTGTGATGCCGCATGTGGAAAGATTGAGTATACACTTAAGATAAGTGATGGCGACGAGGTCGACCATCAACCTCAGGGGAGGCTGACCAATGCAACCCATTCCCTCTCTTAGGCAATGGGCCGATTGTGATGTCTGAGAAGCTAAGGAGCCAACCCTTTTGTAGTGCGGAAGCTATCGGAAATATTTGTCACGTGATACTACCCTTATTTGAGGCTGGTGATCTATTCTCGGTGAATGGCACTTACTCTAAGATGGCTCTACAACTCGCTAGGGATCCGCTTGTTGTTTTGCTTTCCTGGGAGGAGTTGATGATAATGAGTACAGGTACAAAAATCACCCTAGTATAAACCTTTGGGGATGGGTAGAGCCTTGACTTCATGACAACGACCCTTTGACCCCATGTTTTTTCTATGTTTTTGTGTGCTGCATTCATGCATTCATTTAAAAGACATTAAAACATTAAAAAAATTCTTCCCTTCTAGTCTCTCTGTTTTTCAAATTAAACTAAGACTGTGATTGCAAATATCAGAGAAAAGGATTGCGCTAATGGATTTCGGTAGAAGGAGAACTCATAAGTACACCTTCAGGATTCCAAAACTAGAGGATTTAAGAGGTTTGGCGAGAATGATCACAAACCAAGAGGCCTTCAGAGCCAAGTACGGAGGTCTGCTACCTCAGTTAAAGGTCCATGTGATTGAGGGAATCATGGACGCGCTCGTCCAATTCTAGGATCCGGCTTATCACTGCTTTACATTCCCGGATTACCAGCTCGCACCAACGCTGGAGGAGTATTCTCATTTGATCGATTTACATATCACTGATCGAGCTCTATTTTCTAGACTGGAAGAAATTCCAAAGAATCAGACCATTGCAAGAGCAATTCATTTGGACGAGTCTAAGGTCAGGACTCACATAACCACTAAGGATGGCATCCAAGGTTTACCAGCCCAGTTCTTGATAAAGAAAGCCCTGTATTTTGCCAGTATAGGAAACGTGACTGCTTTTGAAAGCATCTTTGTCTTACTCACCTACGGGTTGTTTTTGTTTCCCAACATCAATAACTTTGTAGATATCAACGCCATTAAGGTTTTTCTCATTGGAAACCCTGTGCCGACTTTGCTCGCCGATGCGTATCATTCTGTACACTTGGGAAATTTGTACAGTGGAGGGGAGATCACATGCTGTGTACCTTTGCTTTACAAATGGTTTATCTCCCACTTGTCCAAGTCTGCTGCTTTTTGGGATTGCAAGAGTGCCTTACGTTGGTCGCAGAAGATCATGTCTCTTACCAACTCTGATATAGATTGCTGTAATAGGATCTATGATGGAATCAGAATCATTGATCGTTGTGGAAACTTCCCCAACGTACCCCTTATAGGAACTAAGGGAGGAATCAATTACCATCCAGTTCTCGTTCGTCGTCAATTTGGATACCCGATGAGACATGTCCCACGGGGTGTTCATCTGGAAGGTCTTTTCTTCAAGGAAGGAGAAAATGACAGAGCACTAAAGATGGAAATAGTGCAGGCTTGGAAGCAGGTTCATAAGAAAGGACGAGAGTCTCTAGGAAAACTGGATTGTATCTCGGTGGAGCCTTATCTCCATTGGGTACAAACTAGAGCTCTCAAGCTAAATATGCCTTATCCTCGTTACGGAATTCTTCCGCAGAGGGAATCTGTCATGTACTTCATGACGGAAATTGAAAAGCTTCAGGTTACTCTCAACAAAGTTCAAAAGGAGAGAAGGTCTTGGAAGAACAAGTACCGCACCCTCAACGTAGAGTGCATCAAAATACAGCAACTGCTGAAAGATAAGGATGCTCTGATCGAGATTTTAGAGCAACATGCTGTAGAAACTCAGGATGACCAAAGGAATTTGCTCACTCCTTTCACTTGGCAAAGGAATGACAACCCGACAACGGCCCAAGAGCCCCGGTCAAAGAAAAGGAAGATACCAGAGTCAGCACCCGATTTCTCTTCAGAGAGGACTCGGGACCCATTAGCTTAGGTTTCTGTTTCTACACCTTGTAATCTACTGTATTTCCATTTATTTAATCCTTTGAATTTCAATAAAAAGGGGTTTCCCCACTGTTTGATATTTGCAATCTAATTGTCGATGTTTATTTTGATTAAACCAAAAACAATTAATATAATCATTGCATTCATCATTCTCACATCGCGTATTCTTCTTACCTACGAATCTCACGTTTGTGTCTCGATTCTATAGTCAAACTATCTCATTCGTATAATACTCGGGCCAATCGTCAGAAAAAGATGGATGATCTTGAGGAAGAAAACAGAGAGTTGAAAGAAGAGATCGACGCTCTGAGAGAGGATATAAGAAAGCTTTATAACGACATGCAAGCCATGGCAGAAGCTTAGCTACAAAGGACTGTGAACTCAGAGATCACCTCAGCGCCCATAGTGAAGAAGTCTGATCCTAGGTATCAAATGCCGAAAGATCGTCCTTGGGGCATGCCTGTTAACTATATCCCGAAAGGATATGTTCCGCCAATCGCTGAAGATCAGGGAATCATAACAGAAGCCGCTGGGCCTGAAGGTTACAAACTTCGGGAAAACGAAGATGCCAGGGGCATACTGAAGACTCCTGAAGGTTACAAACTTCGGGAAATGCCAAGATTAACTGCCGTAGTTACGGTACCACCCCTTGTGGTGCACACTGTCCCGGAAGGACAGATTCCACAGATACCTTCTGGTAAAAAGGAAACTATGTTTGACCGAATGGATGAATTCCAGGAACAGTTCTTGGAAATGCAAAAGGAATTGCAAGCCATTCACGGTCAGGATCTATTTGGAAAGGACGCCGCAGACCTCTGCTTGGTCCCCAATGTGAAAGTCCCGCACAAGTTCCAAGTGCCCGGCTTTGAAGAGTACAAGGGTAACTCTTGCCCTCAGAGTCACTTGGTGATGTACGCTCGGCGAATGTCAGCTCAGACGGAGAATCAAGACCTTCTAATTCATTACCTTCAGGATAGTTTAACCGGTGCCACACTCAAATGCTACATGGGTTTAAACCGTGCTACGATTAGCACATTCAGAGATCTTGGTACTGCCTTCGTCCAACAATACAAATACAATTTGGACATGGCACCGGACAGAGATCAACTCAGATCAATGTCACAAAAGGACAAGGAAACCTTTAAGGAGTATGCTCAAAGGTGGCGTGAAATTGCCGCTCAGATTTGTCCACCTCTTGAGGAAAAAGAGATGACAAAGATCTTCTTAAAGACCTTAAGCTCATTTTACTATGACATAATGGTTGCCAGTGCGCCCAGTGATTTCACCGAGATGGTGGGCATGGGAGTTCGTCTTGAGGAAGCCGTCCGAGAAGGACATTTGGCAAAAGACGCTGGACCATTAAGCAGTACAAAACGATACGGTAGTACTCTCCCTAAGAAAAAAGAGCAAGATATTGGGAATATCTCTCTCGGAAAGCAAAGGCGACGTTATCAACCGGTAGCAGCTGTAACTCCTGCTATCAGCCATGTGCCTATTCCTACGTATCAACCTCAAGTTGCGCAGAGCCAACCTAATCAGCAAAGGACACAACAGCCTCTTCAGCAGGCTCGTTCTCCATATAACAACAACCGTACAACATGACCATCAGGATTTGATCCTATACCCATGTTGTATGCAGAACTAATTCTGTTGCTACTGGCTAAGGGGCACATCCAGACTAAGTCTCCTATTACAGTACCAGAAAATCCGTCTTTTTGGTTTAAGGTGGATTAAACATGCCCTTATCATCAAGGAGGATTAGGGCATAACATAGAGAACTGTCTCAATTTCAAATCTGACGTGCAAAAGCTTGTTAGGAGCGGGCTCTTATCTTTCAAAGATACGAATCCCAATGTTCTCACAAACCCACTGCCTCAACATGAGAAGGCTGCAGTCAATTTGATAGAAGGAGAGACTAACAATGTCAATCAAATTCACGATGTACTCTTGTTGAAGACCAATCTGGTCAAGATGCATTGTAGACAGAGTGGATATGGCCATGTGCCACCTCATAATTATCATCAATGTGATGTCTGCTCTAAAAGCAATCAAGGATGTTCGGTAGTGCAAGCAGCTCTACAGGAACAGATGGATCTCGGATGGATCTAAGAGCACCGAGTTCGTGGAGTTAACATGGTCTATACGAACTCCAACATCATTCAGAACCACGACATCTGTGCAATGAATGCCAACTTGGTGGCAATGCATTCAAGGCAAAGCCAGTATCATAATATGCCACGAAACGATTACAGTTCCTGTCTGACTTGCTCGGTAAACAAACAAGGATGCTCTTTCATACAAGAGGCCCTCTAGCGTCAGATGGATCTTGGATGGATCCAAGACTACCATGATAGGAACCCTTATCAGATCAACATGGTTCAGATCTTTGATATTCACGTGATGAATACCAACTTGGTAGAGTTACATGCAGAGCAGGTCCGACTCGGATTCTTAATATCACACGACTATCAAAGATGTAAAGCAGGTTGCGAAAGCGATCGAGGTTGTACCCTTGTCCAGGAGGCACTTCAGTACTTGTTAAATCACTGGTGGATGCCAATTTATATGGATGAAGATACTCAGCAAATTAGTATCAGTAACAGGAATCCTACTCGGCGTCAGAGTCAGGATGTCCGATCAATGGAAGCTAACCTAGTGAGGTTACATTGTGTTCAAAGTGGGCGTGGCCAGGTGCCACCACACAATTATGACCGTTGTAGCGTCTGTTCAGAAAGTAACCAAGGGTGTTACCTTGTGAGAGCAGCTCTTCAGGGTCAGGTGGATCGTGGAGAAATTCGTCCATATCCGGGTTTTGGACCCGTCAACTGGACGCCGAACTACCTTGCCGATCAAGTTGAGGATGTTGTCACAATCTCTGGTCATCATAGGACCAGGGATGTCCTTTCCATCATCCCTATACTTGATGAATCTAAAGTTCCCAACCGGGAACGGATCGAGATTACTTATGATGGTCAGAAAAATCAGAAGGTTCCCATAGTCATCTATCTACCGGGACCACTACAGTATGAATCAGCTAAGGCTATCCCTTACAAATACGGTGCATCGATAATTGAAAATGGAAAGGAAATTCCAGTACCCTCCGTCGTGAATATTGCAGACATCAGTCGTGTAACACGGAGCGGTCGGATCTTCAACCGAGGAGTTGGAGAACCTAACAAGGAAAAGAAACTTTACACAGAAGCTTCCGATCCATCAGTCGGTCAATCCAGTGATCCCGACCTTTCGAAAAATAATGATGAGATGCTGAAGCTCAACTAAAGGAGTGAATATAACATTGTTGATCGGCTGTTACAGACTCCTTTAAAGATCTCGATATTATCACTGTTACTCAGTTCAGAACCCACAAGGAGGCTCTACAGAAAGTCTTGGAGCAAGCCTTTGTGGAACAGGATGTAACAATCAGACAGTTCGATAGCATTGTCTCTAACATCACTTCCTGCAATAATTTGGGATTTAGTGATGAGGAATTACCCGAAGAGGGTCGCCGTCATAACATGGCGCTCAACATTACAGTTAACTGCCAGGACGATGCTTTAGCCAGTGTACTGGTAGACATAGGGTCAGCGCTGAATGTTATGCCGAAGTCCACTTTGATGCAATTATCATTCAAAGGCCCTCCGATGAGAATTAGCGAGGTTGTCGTCAAAGCATTCGACGGATCCAGAAAAATGGTTATCGGCGAAGTTGATCTTCCCATAACTATCGGTCCTCATACTTTCCAAGTCACTTTCCAGGTCATGGACATCCGGGCAACGTACAGTTGTTTATTAGGAAGACCTTGGATACATCAGGCTGGAGCGGTTACTTCAACCCTCCACCAAAAGCTAAAGTTCGTTCAGAACGATCAACTTGTCGCAGTCTGTGGAGAACAGACCTTGCTCGTGAGTAACTTATCATTATCTACTTGTGTAGAACCCGAGGAGGTTATTGGGACGCAGTTCCAAGCACTATCGGTCGGCAAGGACAATCAATCCCAAGGAGGAACCTCAATTTCCTCAAACAAAGATGCTATCAAAGCGGTCGAGAGTACCGATACAACCGGATGGGGACAGCTTGTCATTCCTATTGACAATACAACAAAGAAGGGTCTTGGTTTTTCTGCAACCTGTGCTCAGACAGCTGCCAACGATGAAAGTCTTCATCCCCTTCAGAACTTCTTCCACAGTGGAGGTTTTCTTCACCCAGAGTCTCAAGCAGTACATGCTATCAATGAGGAAGATCCCTTTGACACAGAGGAAGAGTGAAAGTCCTATCTTAACAAGGACGGTTATATGTCTCAGGACGAAACGCAAACTACTTTTTGCTTTCCTACAGAGAGTCCGAGATTTATACCCAGGTCAGACATCGAAATGATATACGGGGATTGTGATCCGGAAGGATGTCGTGCTCTGCCAAATTCATTAGAGGAAGACACTCCGATGAAAGACAACTTTGACCACAATTACTATGGCCCGATGGATGGTCTGCCAATGTGGCAGCCTTACCCAGGAGACTTGGGGCCAGAAAGTCATCCGAACAATGAAAATTAGCTGAGCATCATTGAACAGAATACCTGTGTCCCCACCATGTCATGGGATCAACACTCAGGTCATTCAGAAACTACTCAACATGACGATGAATTTGCAACGTTTGCAGGACTTGAATTCATCAACTATGCTTTTCCCGAGGTCAACGTCATCGAGAGAGATGACTCCTCCAGTTCGAAAGAAGTGTGGGACACCTTGGGACAACCGAGTGGAAAGTACGACTATATGGTCAAATACACCGCTCCCGAAAGCTCTCGTATCAGGCTCGAAGACATCCAGCCAACTGGATGGGGAGATACAGCTGAGAGCACAAATGCTATGCAAAACACAACTGAGGAATTCTCCTACGACAATTCTGCCTGGGAGACAGATTCCAATGATCCTGCTCCACCAGAAATCAGCGTCATTTCTGTAGACAAATAAAGGAAGGTACCAGACTTTGTGATTCACCAAGGAGTTCACCGCCAATGGGTTGCTGTTGATGCTCCGAGAGTCGTTCGTCAGTCAAAGTAATTGCCATCTTTAACCTTTCACCCTGCCCAGGTGAAATGGATGTTTTGATAGGGCTCGCTTTCTGTAAATTTTCCCTCTTCTCTTCGCCCAAAGCGATAGAGTTTTGTTTTATAGGGCTGTAGTTTCAAGGATCGACTTTTTCATTAATAAAATAATGTCGTTCTGTAATTTCCGCATTAATTGCTGTTTTCTTTTCGTTTTTCAGAAAATGGTAATCCTAAAAAACAATTCAAAAATAAAAACAAGCAGTAAAAGAAAAATACACTGCACATACATGCATTTTCTCTATCTCTTCTAAACTCAAATCATCACGTCATGCAGATTGCTTGTTTAAAACCCCGTTGAAACATATGATCTGATGCCTTCTCCCAACTTTGAGTTCCCGGTATTCGAGGCCGAAGAAGAAAATGACGACGAAATTCCAGAAGAGATCTCTCGACTACTCAGACAAGAGGAAAGGTCCATTGAACCTCACAAAGAGCCGTTGGAAATGGTAAACTTGGGTTCGGAAAAAGAGAAAAAAGAAATAAGGATTGGGGCACTGCTCAGTCCAACTGCCAAAGAGAGTTTGATAAAGCTTCTCAAAGAATTCCCCGATGTATTCGCTTGGTCCTATCAGGATATGACAGGGTTGGATACCAGCATCGTGGAACATCATTTACCATTAAGATTGGAATGTCCGCCAGTAAAGCAGAGGTTGAGACGCACTCACCCGGACATGGCCATCAAAATCAAAGAGGAGGTGCAGAAACAGATCGACGCAGGTTTCCTCTCCACATCAGAATATCCTCAATGGTTAGCCAATATCGTACCCGTTCCCAAAAAGGACGGAAAGGTCAGAATGTGTGTTGATTACAGGGATCTGAACAAGGCAAGTCCAAAGGACGACTTTCCTTTACCACACATTGATATGCTGGTAGACAGTACAACAAAGTTCAAAGTCTTCTCCTTCATGGATGGATTCTCGGGCTATAACCAGATCAAAATGGCGCCGAAAGACATGGAGAAAACTTCGTTCATTACCCCATGGGGCACCTTTTGTTAGAAGGTAATGTCGTTCGGTTTGAAGAACGCCGGGGCAACCTATCAAAGGGCCATAACTACTCTGTTTCATGACATGATACACAAACAAATAAAAGTATATGTCGATGACATGATTGCAAAATCTAAGACAGAAGAGGAGCATGTGACCCACCTGTCAAAACTATTCAAGCATTTGTGAAAGTACAAACTCCGCTTGAATCCCAACAAGTGCACCTTTGGTGTCCGTTCAGGGAAACTCTTAGGGTTCATCGTCAGCCAGAAAGGAATTGAGGTTGATCCTGACAAGGTCAAGGCCATTCAAGAAATGCCTTCTCCGAAAACTGAAAAACAAGTCAGAGGATTCCTGGGACGTTTTAACTACATCTCCAGATTCATATTCCTTATGACCGCGACCTGTGCGCCCATTTTCAAATTACTCAAAAAAGAACCAGGATTGCGTTTGGTCAGAAGATTGCCAAACCGCCTTCGACAGTATCAAGGAATATCGGTTGAATCCTCCGATTCTATCACCTCCAGTGGAAGGAAGACCACTGATCATTTACCTCACAGTTCTAGAGGACTCAATGGGATGTGTACTTGGCCAACAAGATGAAACTAAACGGAAAGAGTGTGCCATTTACTATTTGAGCAAGAAATTCACCGACTGCGAGACTCGGTACACGATGCTTGAGAAAACTTGTTGCGCTTTGGCTTGGGCAGCCAAACGTCTACGCCAGTACATGATTCGTCATACTACTTGGGTGGTCTCTGAAATGGATCCAATCAAGTACGTTTTCGAAAAACCTGCTCTCACGGGAAGAATCGCCCGTTGGCAGATGCTGTTATCAGAATATGACATAGAGTACCACGCTCAGAAAGCCGTTAAAGGAAGTATTTTAGCCGACCATTTGGCTCATCAACCGATTGACGATCAAGAACCAATCGGGTTTGACTTCCCAGACGAAGATGTCATGTATCTAAAAATGAAAGATTGCGATGAACCGTTACCCAGTGAAGGGCCAGAACCAGGTTCCCAATGGGGACTTATCTTTGATGGAGCAGTCAATCATTAAGGAAATAGAATTGGGGCAATCATTGTTACCCCTCAGGGTACCCACATTCCTTTCACTGCTAGACTTACGTTCAAATGTACGAACAACGAGGCCGAATACGAAGCTTGCATTATGGGTCTCGAAGAAGCGATTGATTTAAGGATCAAAAACTTGGACGTATACGGCGATTCAGCCTTGGTTATCAATCAAATAAAAGAAGATTGGAACACATACCAATCAGGATTGATTCCTTACAAAGACTATGCAAGAAGGTTGTTACCCTTCTTTAACAGAGTCGAGTTTCATCACGTCCCTCATAGAGAGAATCACATGGCTGATGCCTTAGCCACTCTCTCTTCTATGATTAGTGTAGGTCAATGGAATGACCTGCCTAAGATTGACATAATGCACCTTAAATGGCCCGCTTACGTCTTCGCGATTGTGGCAGTCATGGACGACAAACCTTGGTATCACGATATCAAATGCTTCCTTCAGAAACAAGAGTACCCATCTGGGGCGTCTAGAAAGGACAGAAAAACCCTCAGAAGACTGGCTGGAAACTTCTTCCTAAGCGGTGATACTCTTTATAAGAGAAATTTTGACTTGGTCTTGCTCCGATGCGTAGACAGACCAGAAGCAGACATGCTTATGAAAGAAATTCACGAAGGGTCCTTTGGCACTCATGCCAATGGACACACAATGGCGAGAAAAATTCTAAGAGAAGGGTACTACTGGTTGACCATGGAATCCGACTGCTACAAGTACATGAGGAGGTGTCACAAATGTCAGATATACTCTGACAAAATTCATGTACCGCCATCACATCTCAAAGTTCTCTTTTCCCCATGGCCATTCTCGATATGGGGAATCGACATGATTAGCATGATTGAGCCCAAGGCTTCAAAAGGACATCGGTTCATCCTAGTAGCCATTGACTATTTCACCAAGTGGGTCGAAGCAGCGTCGTACGCTAATGTAACCCGACAGGTGGTGGTCCGATTTATCAAAAACAATATCATCTGCCGTTATGGTGTTCCAAGCGAGATCATTACTGACAATGGATCTAACTTGAACAACAAGATGATGAAAGAGTTGTGTGCATAGTTCAAAATCGAACATCATAACTCATCTCCCTACCGACCAAAGATGAACGGAGCGGTAGAAGCGGCTAACAAGAACATCAAGAAGATTGTTCAGAAGATGGTTGTAACCTACAAAGACTGACACGAGATACTACCCTTTGCTCTTCATGGTTATCGCACATCTGTCCGTACTTCAACAGGGGCAACCCCTTTCTCTCTAGCGTATGGCATGGAAGCAGTTCTCCCCATAGAAGTAGAGATCCCATCAATCTGAGTATTGATGGAAGCTAAGCTTTCAGAAGCTGAATGGTGTCAAAGTCGACACGACGAATTAAACTTGATCGAAGAGAAGGGAATCATGGCACTATGCCATGGTCAATTGTATCAACAGAGAATGAAGAGGGCGTTTGACAAAAAGGTCCGACCTCGTGTCTTCAGAAAAGGAGACCTCGTGCTCAAAAAGATACAATCATTTCTCACTGATTCGCGAGGTAAATGGACTCCAAATTATGATGGCCCCTATGTGGTCACGAAAGCTTTCTCAGGCGGTGCCTTGAGACTTGCAACCATGGACGGAGAGGAATTTGCCTACCCCACAAATGTTGATGTAGTCAAGAAATACTTCGCCTAAACTAAAAAAAAAACGTCTCGGTGGATTGAAAACCCGAAAGGGCGGTCCAGGCAAAAGTTAGAGACAGAGAAAAAAAATCATCCCGGTGGATTGGAAACATCACAGTCCAATCCAGGAAAAAGTTAGGGATAATGGCAAGTAACTATGTTCAACAGAGGCAAGTCCCTCAGCAACAGTTACATCATCCGTCAGAAAACTCCAGTCAAGGTCATCTTCGACAGAAGCTCAGGATGCCCCGAATTCAAAGTTGGTAGAAGGATAGCGGTCGTTATGTTTCAACGTAGCCCTTTTCCCTGTAAATTACCATTTTCTAACTTTGTAAATACTCTTTGGAATCACGCGTTTGGCTAATCTCCATTTTATCAATAAAATTTGAGCCTTTGTGCTTTTGTTTGTAGTTCTTATTTGTTTTAGCTTTACAGAACGACATTTTAATATGATTAACGATTCTTGAAATAAAACAAAAAATGAATTTACTTGTTAAAACTTTTTCTGCTTTTAAAATAAAGATGGCAATTTCTTTTGACTGTCGAACATCAGAAGAACATCGGTCGCTTCTCCAAAGGTGTTCGAACCTCAAAGTGCAGAATCAAAGTACTCCTTCTAGGCCAGTACGCCTGAATGAAGGATCAACTGTATGAGATGCGGTTTTCCCATCTGATACCCTCAGCCGAGTTCTCATTTCCTAAGCCCGACCAACATAGCTCCCAACAGGGACTATCTCTCCTAAGCAAGGTGGAATTGCTATTCTGAACCAACGGTACTTCTTCGCCCCGCGATGGCCGAGTATCCAGTCGTGTTCACCTGTTAGTTTGTATGTCGCGTCAGTTTTTTCAGCATAAACATACATATATCATGCATTATTGATTTACATTCACATTTCATATTGCATCACTATCACTCTAGTCGGTCTTTTCCCCTAGTGATAGAAGTTCTCTCAATCGAGTTGTTAGTTCTTGCCTCGTCAGGAAACGCTGCGTTTGAACAACCTCGCCTCCAGTTATTTCTGGAAGGAAGTTGGCCCTTGACCACTTTGATAACTTGAACCTCTGAAAAACCAGAGGAACTTTCAGTCAGCATCACTCTTCACCATTGAAGATGATATCCTTGCTTTCCCGGATTAAGGAAAATCCACAGAGAAAGCCTCGTAATCAGAGATTCGACAGCATGCCAGTTTCGCTCCGAAAAGACCGCTGATGAAAAGGTCATCGGCACCTCAAAATTGGACCCCATCATATGGCATTTCTCCGGGAAGATCCCGAGAAAAGTATGATGTAAGATCCCATGCAGAAGCAGCCTATCAAGAGACTCGCTTTCCCCAGATAGAGTCGGCAAATGGCGTCTCCAACAGAGAAGTTTGTGCAACTCTACAACTCAGACGACTGGGTTCCCCAGCAACTCTGACATCAAATTTTTTCGTCAAATGGCATCTCCCCAGGAAAATTCTGCGAGAATTTTGAGGAAAACCGCTACGAATAGCGTCCCTTGTCAATAAAGTTTATTGACAAATGAAACTTAGACCAGTTCCTTGGTAGGAAACCAGGATCGATGGGAAGTTAACAAGAGAAACTTAGACCAGTTCCTTGGTAGGAAACCAGGATCGAGGGGAAGTTAACAACAGAAACTGAGACCAGTTCCTTGGTAGGAAACCAGGATCGAGGGGAAGTTGACAAAAGAAACTAAGACCAGTTCCTTGGTAGGAAACCAGGATCGAGGGGAGGTTTATCCCAAAAGGAAACTGAGACCAGCTCCTTGGCTGAAGACCAGGATCGAGGGGAAGTTTACCTTTTCTAAGCATCATCGCTTAGCTAAAGAAGATGAATGCGTAAGCTACCATTCATAACCACCATCAAAATTTCGGGTATTCCGATATTTAATCCTCTTGCACCCCGAATGCCCGAATACCTTCGTCATTCGCACCTTCAGGTCCAAGAAGATTAAATAGGGGCATCTGTCATACCCCAAATTTTGACCACTAAGATGTCCCATCATTGTGCAAATCATCATCACAATATCGAGGAACCATCATACTTCATCAGTCTCCCCAAAGATGGGTGAGCATCCACTACAATCAAAGTTAGCGTTTCAAGCCCTCTCAGAGCCTTTGACTAAGGATCAATCAAGGAATGACATGATATTCAACTTGTCGAACCTCTCAAACATCCACAATGGATCAAAAGGACTCCTACTTCAAAGGATCAAGCCCAAGGCTGCTCCCTTCTAGGTGGATCAAGTCTCAAGATCGACAGTGTCACCAAATTAGGGTTTTGGTCGACCAGGGCCTCCAGATGGAAATTTTTCATCTGGGCACAAGCCAATGATCCAAAACATAACCTAATATACATCATGGGACCTCATGGACCCAATCATCAAGTCAATTTTGCCTCAGGGGATGCATTCATCAAAAATCAGGAATTAGGGTTTCTTGAGCTAATTCACCCCTAAGTTGACTTTTAGGGCAAATCATGAGCCAAGACCTCAAGAGAGGGTTTGAAGGTATCTAATGAACTATATTGATCCATTTGGAACAATGGATTAATCCAAGAAGTTTGAGCAACAAGTCTCAATTTCATCTGCACCACAATTAGGGTTTCGCGGGAAAAGTCAACTGCAACTTTGACTTTTGACCTGGACATGCTCCCAAGCCCTAGGACATGAATCAATATACCCTATGACACCCATGGAACATGTCCATCAAGTTTGATTTAGGTCAAGGACATGATTTCATGAAGAATTGCACAGTTTGGAATTCATCTGATAAAAAGTCAACTGTGCACAAAAGTCAACTTTGACTTTTTGAGATTTTTCACCAAAATGGATTTTTAACCCTAAAATGATGTTAATGTACGATTTGAATCATCATTCATCAAGAAAAATCAAAGAAAGTGGGATAACTTGTAAAAGGGGTAACCATAAAAACTTAGAAAAATTTCTAAGTTATGGAAAAAGTGACACTAATGTGCCAACTTTGGAGGACCATAACTCCTAAACCACAAGGCCATTGTTCCCCATTCAAAGCTTGATTTGTATATTTCATTGCCCTCTACAAAAGCTTCATACTGACCTATGTCCAAATTCCTCATGAATTTTGAGTTATGGAGTGATCAAAATCAAGAAAAGTCACTTTGTTCCAACACTTAGTGAAAATTTCACTAAGTCAGATTTTACCTTACTTTTTGCCAAATGTAGGGGGATTTTTCACTTGGATTCAAAAGAGATCAAAACCAAACATATTCAAACAGTTGTTGTATCATGTAAGGACTTTCCAAAATGGCCAAGAACATTACCAAATTCAATTTGAGTCATGAGATATGACATTGGCAAGTTGCCTTGTTGAAATCTGTCAAGGCAAGACAGATTTTACACTTTTGGTCGATTTGCCAAAATCAGCCAAATCCAAATACTCCTATCCACTTGGACACATCTGAGGATTAAATCTAAAGGGGACAATCACTGAGCCAAGCCTCCAAAGTCTTTGGAACAAGAAATAGCATGTTGAACCTAGAATTGCCAAAATAGGGACAAGACTCCAATTTTGGATTGGAGCATTCAATGGAAGCATCAAGGTGGCATGTACTGAGCCATTCTCAACTAAATTTAGTCAAGACTTATCCAAGACCAAGGGAACCAGCAGCCTGTGCCCTAACCTCTAGTCAATGGCTAGAGGAGACATGGATTTTCATTTGCCAACATTGGCCAAACCTCTGCTGCAGTTGCCATTCACTGTGGATCCCAAAACAAACTTGCTCTACTATAAATAGAGCTCAATTGTGACCAGTTTGAGTACACCAAAGCCATCAAGCAGATGCTTTCCTCAAAATATCTTCTTTCACTCCAATTTTGTCTTCTAAGGCAAGTCACTATCGGGTTTTGAGTTTGATAGCTTTTCTAATCAAACCAATCACACACACACACCTCACATACATCATATAGAACCTAGGGAAGCTATCCAGATCATTGGAACCTAGCTGTAACACCTCCAACCCAAATCACGATCACCAGCTGCAAGTGGTAAGCATGAGCTCTTCTAACTCTATGATCCATGCAATTTTTGCTGCACAATAATTTGGCCATATGTTCATAATCATGCATGGAATGTTTCCCCTCAATTAATTGCATTGTTTGAATCGTGTATCAAAAATCCTAGCCTTCATGCAGAAATTAGGGTTCTTGAGGATTTTTCGTGATTTCTTGTTTTATGCTTAATTTAAATGAAATTAATTGTCATAGACATGATCGTGAGGTTGAAACGAGTTGATTGGTATGTGGATTGCATGATATAATCAAGTATTCAGTGAGATTGGAGAGAAAATGCAAATCTGGGCAAACCCAGAACACGCGCGTGTTCTTGGTGTGTTCTTGGAGCAATTTTTTGAAAATTCAAATATTTGAATTTTGTGATTTTATTTAATTGATTCAAAAATTAGTTTCTCTCTGAGTTTTAATGATTTTGAGTTGATTCTTTTTTTAATAATTCACAAAAATGTTAAAATATTTTATTTTCCGAAAAAATTCCAAAAAATATTATTTATTTTATATAATTGAAATTTTTGCAAAGAATTAATGTTTTAATTGTTTTTAACATTTAAAATATTTTTTCCACCTTGATTTTGCAACTTTTAATGCCTTCTAATTATTTTGTAGGTCAATACTTAATTTTTGAAGCATTAATCCAAGATCACAATTTGTTTTCCATATGTTAAACAATTTTGATCATTTTAATTGAATTTTTATTCAATTATATATATTTTTGAAAACAAATTAGGGTTTTTGGATTAATTCAACCCTCATAAATCATTTTCAAAACACTTTGGGCCTCTAATAGAGTGTAAGACCAAATTCTTTTTTTGACGAAATCATTTTTGGGCCTCAGTATATTGTATAAGTCCCGATACCGTCAAAAACAAACGGCACGATCGTCGCCTTTTCAAAACAAAAAAACCTTGGGCCTCTCCTTGAGCTATAAGACCCATTCAAAACTTTTGGGCCTCTAATAGAGTGTAAGACTCAACCCCCTTTTAACCAAAAGCAACTTTGGGCCTCACTTATTGTATAAGCCCTTTTGCGTTAAAAGAAAACCTCGGCGCGATCGCCATTTTAAACGAAAAATCAATTGGGCCTACCCTCGTGTTATAAGCCCCACTATTTTTCTTTAAACTTTTTGGGCCTCTTGAGAGAGTGTAAGACCCATCCCTTTGTACAGAAAACAATTTTTGGGCCACAGTCACTTGTATAAGTCCCTCTGTATAAATTCAAACAGTACGATCACTGATAAAACCCTGGGCCTCTCCTGAGCTGTAAGCCCCAAATCCTTCTTTTTAAAAGCCCTTTCTCCTTTGATTTTGAATATACTGTTGTTTTCAATCTTTCTTTGTTGAACAACTAACCAAACAACATGGAAGCTCTACAACCGAGTAAGTGTTTATCCGCTTTCATTTACCGATTTCATATACATATAACTGTATTGTGGAGCTGTTTCGCTGTAAGTCTTCTTTCATAAACTCATATCAATTGTGTAATAATAGTATAGATATTTAGAGTTCCCCCGACAACTACGTCTAGCATTAAGCCCGTTGATCACTCAAAGAAATAGTCAAAACTAGATCCCCATAGGATTACCAGACATAGTCTTCCCTCCTCTTGGGGTTAAACAATATGGAGATATGAACGGCAGCATTCTCGGTGAACCCTTTCATAGACTGTCACTTGTAGAAGTTGTCAAAGAAACTCTACTCCCCAGAGATGATCTCTTCTCCGTGAATTGCATCTCTTGAGTTTCTTCCAAATTCTCGAACTTTTTGGGCTTGATCTATTCCTCGTGAATAGCCTGTCTTGAATTTCTCGGGGTTTGGGGACCCACAGGCTTCTTAAAAGTACTTGTCAAGAAACTCTATTCCCCAGAGATGATCTTTTCTCCGTGAATGGCATCTCTTGAGTTTCTTCCAAATTCTCAAACTTTCCTGGCTTGATCTATTCCTTGTGAATGGCCTGTCTTGAATTTCTCGGGGTTTGGGGACCCATAGGCTTCTTAAAAGCACTTGTCAAGAAACTCTATTACCCAGAGATGATCTTTTCTCTGTGAATGGCATCTCTTGAGTTTCTTCCAAATTCTCGAACTTCCCTGGCTTGATCTATTCCTCGTGAATAGCTTGTCTTGAATTTCTCGGGGTTTGGGGACCCATCGGCTTCTTAAAAGCATTGGCCTCCTCTTGGGCATCGTACAAGGACCCACAGGCTTCCTAAAAGCATCCCCGCCTCCTCTTGGGCATAGTACAAGGACCCGCCGGCTTCATAAAAGTATTCACAGCCTCCTCTTAGGCGTCGTATAATGATCTCTTCCTCTGGGAATTATAGCGTCCTCTTGGGCTTCATGCAAGGACCGATCGGCTTCTTAAAAGCTTCCAGCCTCCTCTTGGGCTTCGTACAAATTGTCCCGACGACCTTCTAGAGGTATAGGAACAGAACTTAGTCATCTGCATAGAACAGTCCTTCCAAAGAGTCTACTACTGTTTCTCAAAGCATAGTACAAAAGATGAAACTCTAGACTTGGACAGTCTAATTTCCTTGAGTCTCCAAGATATTCTCAAGCACCCCTTCAAAAAATAGGAAGAAAACCCGTAGACTCAGACAGTCTCAATACCCTTTGGAATTCCCACTTCCTTAAAGAACAGGAAATATCCCTGATCCTCGAATTAAAATCCCTGAGTGCAAACATTACTCATATAAGAACTGATTTTCTCTTTCAAAATTAGTATACTGGACCTGTCACTCAACTGAAACAGTCACCATAGCCTCCTCTTGGGCTTTGTACAATGATTCTCCCCAGCGGAGTAAAACAATGTTTAGCGTCTCTCTCGGGCTTTGTACAAGATACCAGAGATTCCCTCGTGGAGTAAATCACCCCTTTCGCCTCCATCTCGGGCTTTATACGAGATACAAAAACGTTCTTATTAAGCCAAACAAATTTCAGCCTCCATCTCGGGCTTTGTACGAGATACAAAAACTCTCTTGTTGAGTCAAATAGCATCCATCTCGGGCATTATACGAGATACCAAAAGACTCTATCGTCAAGTCAAAAACCTTTTAGCCTCTCTCTCGGGCTTTGTACGAGACAAATATTAGCCTCCTCTTAGGCTTTGTATAAGAAAACCACTGGTTGATCCAATCAACCTTTTAGCATCGAAGTTGTGCCTCGTTCACAGTATACAAACATCAACAACTCCTTCCCCTTCATCTAATCGCTGTAAGCGGCAAGCCTCTGGATCACCTACATCCGTGCCACTGTCCCTCTTTTAGCATGAGAAATTCCTAAGGAAAGATAGCATTGCTCTACACTGAATTAAAGTCTTCTCCTTCAGGTTAAAAATTTCCTATACAGGAAATTATGGCATTGCCGGATTCAGACATCCTGGTTAAAGTAATTATCCTTTATAAACAGTTGTGACATATAACCCCCTTTTTAGAGATGACAAGTTCTCTCTAAAGTCAAACCCTTTTAGCTTCACATCTTGGGCTTTTAACAAGATACAAACCACCTTCAGCTTCACATCTTGGGTTTTGAACAAGATACAAACCACCTTTCGCTTCATGTTTTGGGCTTTGAACAAGACACCAAATACCATTTCCTCCCATAGAATCGGAGGAACTACGAACGCTCTGATTTCCCTGTTTCGGTAAACAGGAATACGTAGGCATAAGATTGAAAGAAAAATCTTAGCGAGCACACTAAACAAAAACCCAAAAATCCCATACTCTCACATATCTATCAAGAAGCATCCGTCCTAACATCTAAACCTCCCACCACTTTTAAAAAAACAAACCCGATAGAGACCCCAAATCTTTGTAGCATCTGTAACCTAACAGACCGCTGTTTAAACTCAGTTTGCAAGCAGGGTTAATTTGAGACATCTATTTCCCTTCCTACATTAGCTTTAATAGGATAAAAAATGAATCGAGCTGTAGGCACCAAAGAGCGATAGCGCTTCGCAACCGCGTCCAAAATCGTTCGCTACACTGGTCTCCTTACATCCGACGTTCTCCCGGATATTTCAACATAACCTAAACCATGAAGTTTCTTTTATAACAATTTTAGATAACTAGATCTAAGAAATCTCCCCCTTAAAAAGTTCATATACAGAAGGCCAATGTTCCAAGTGAAACCCCTTCTGGAACTGTTCATCAGCCTCCTCTTGGGCTTAGTGTAAGGACCCACAGGCTTCCTAAAAGCATCCCCACCTCCTCTTGGGCGTTGTACAAGGACCCGTCGGCTTCTTAGAAGTTTTCACAGCCTCCTCTTAGGCTTCGTATAATGATTCTTCCTGCGGGAAGATATCCTCCTCTTGGGCTTTGTACAAATTGTCCCTATGGCTTCTTAAAAGTTTTTCTCGCCTCCTCTTGGGCTTCGTACAAATTGTCCCGGCGACCTCTTAAAGGTATAGGAACAGAAATTAGTCATCTTAATAGAATAGTCTTTCAAAGAGTCTAGATCTTTCTACCGCGAACGTACTGTCTCTTAATCTCTCTTAAGCACAGTACAAAAGATAAAACTCTAGACTTGGACAGTCTAATCTCCTTGAGTCTCGAAGACATTCTCAAGTTCCTTTCAAAAATAGGAAAAAAACACCCGTAGACTTGGACAGTCTAGAACCCCTTCGGATTCTCCGTTTCCTTAAAGAACGGGAAAGAATCCCGGTCCTCAGATCAAATCCATGAGTACAACATTACCCATATAAGAACTGATTTTCTCTTTTAACCAACATACTGGACCTGTCACTCAAATGAAACAGTAACCCTAGCCTCCTCTTGGGCTTTGTACAATGATTCTCCCCAGCAGAGCTAACCTTTTCAAACTCTCTTATTGAGTATAAAAGGCTCTCTTGTTGAGTCAAACATTTTTAGCCTTCATCCCGGGCTTTGTACAAGATACAAAAAACTCGCTTGTTGAGTATAAAAGACTCTCTTGTTGAATCAAACCTTTGCAGCCTCCATCTCGGGCTTCGTACGAGATACAAAATCACTCTCTTGTTGAGTATAAAAGACTTTCTTGTTGAGTCAAACATTTTTAGCCTCCATCTCGGGCTTCGTACGAGATACAAATCACTCTCTTGTTGAGTATAAAAGACTCTCTTGTTGAGTCAAACATTTTTAGCCTTCATCTCGGGCTTTGTACGAGATACAAAATACTCTCTTGTTGAGTATAAAAAGACTCTCTTGTTGAGTCGATCACCTTTAGCCTCTATCTCGGGTTTCGTACGAGATACAAATCACTCTCTTGGTGAATATAAAAAACTCTCTTGTTGAGTTGCCTCCGTCTTGGGCTTCGTACAAGACACATATAAAAACACTATCTTGTTGAGTCAACCCTTTTAGCCTCTCTCTCGTGCTTCGTATGAGACACATAAAAACACCCTCTTGTTGGGTCAATAGCCTCCTCTTAGGCTTCGTATAAGGAAAACCCCGTTGGATTCAATCATCCTTTTAGCATCAAACCATGCTTTGGTCACAGCATACAAACATCAACAACTCATTTTCCCTCGTCTAATTGCTGTAAGCGGCAAGCCTCTGGATTATTTACATCCACACCACTGTCCCTCTTTTAGCATGAGAAATTCCTAAGGAAAGATGGTGTTGCTCTAAACTGAGTTAAAGTTTTCTCCTTCAGGTTGAAAATCCCCTATAAAGGAAATTATGGCATTATTGGATTCACATATCCCAGTTAAAGTAATTCTCCTTTATAATCAGTCACCCAACAATTGTGACAAACAAACCCCTTTAGAGATGAAAAATTCTCTCTAAAGTCAACACCCTTTTAGCTTCACATCTTGGGCTTCGAACATGATACAAATAGACCCTTCAGCTTCACATCTTGGGCTTTGAACAAGATACAAACCACCTTTAGTTTCATGTCTTGGGTTTTGAACAATACACCAAAACACCATTTCCTCCCATAAAATAGGAGGAACTACGATCACTCTGATTTCCCTATCCCGGGAATACGTAGGCATAAGATTGAAAAAGAATCTTAGCAAGCACACTAATCAAAGAACCCCAAAGTCCCCTACCTCCAGCCAATCTAGCACAGTATCCCAACAAATTCCCCATGAACAGTCCCGATATTTCGTTCAGAACAAAATAAGCAGAGAGAGACCCACAAACTAAAGTCGCATCTGTAAACCAACAGTTTTGACTATTTAAACTCAGTATGCAAGCAGGGTTAATTGGAGACATCTATTTCCCTTCCTTCATCAGCTTCAATAGGATAAAAAATGAATCGAACTGTAGTACCAAAGCGATAGTGATTCGAAACCACAAAAACCGCGCTACACATAGGTGTTATAGGGTGTATTGAATCATGTCCCAAGGTTTGGGAGCATGCCTGGGTCAAAAGTCAAAGGCACAGTTGACTTTTCCCGCAAAACCCTAATTGTGGTTCTGATGAATTAGAAACTTGTTGATCAAGCTTCTTGGATCAATCCATTGTTGCAAATGGATCAATGTAGTGTGTTAGAGACCCTCAAACCCTCTTCTTGAGGTCTTGGGTCGTGTTTTGTCCCAAAAGTAAACTTAGGGGTGAATTAGGTCAAGAAACCCTAATTCCTGGTTTTTTTATGAATGCATCCCCTGAGGAAAAATTAACTTGATGATTGGGTTCATGATGTCCCTTGGAGCATCTTAGGTTGTGCTTTGAAGCCTTTGGCTCTTGCCTAGAGGAAAATTTCCATCTGGAGACCCTGGTCGACCAAAACCCTAATTTGGTGACACTGGCGATCTTGAGGCTTAATCCACTTTGAATGTTGCAGCCTTGTGCTTGATTCTTGGTATGGAAAACCTCTTGATCCATTGTGGATATTTGAGAGGTTTAGACAAATTGAAGATCATGTCATTCCTTGATTGATCCTTTGTCTAAGAGCTCTGAGAGGGCTTGAAACCATAAGTTTGATTGTAGTGGATGCTCACCCATCTTTGGGGAGACTAATGAGGTATGATGGTCCATCCATATTGTGATGATGATTTGTACAATGATGGGAATCTTAGTGGTCAAAATTTGGGGTATGATAGATGCCCCTATTTAATCTTCTTGGACCCGAAGGTGTGAATGGCGAAGGTATTCGGGCATTCAGGGTGCAAGAGGATTAAATATCGGAATACCCGAAATTTTGATGGTGGTTATGCATGGCAGTTCACGTATCCTTCTTCTTTTGCTAAGCAATGATGCTTAGAAAAGGTAAACTTCCCCTCGATCCTGGTTTCCTACCAAGGAACTGGTCTTAGTTTCTGAAATGAACTTCCCCTTGATCCTGGTTTCCTACCAAGGAACTGGTCTCAGTTGCTGAAATAAACTTCCCCTCGATCCTGGTGTCCTACCAAGGAACTGGTCTCAGTTTCTGAAATAAACCTACCCTCGATCCTAGTTTCCTACCGAGGAACTGGTCTCAATTTCTTTTGTCAATAAACTTTCTTGACAAGGGACGCTATTCGTAGCGGTTTTCCTCAAACTTCTCGCCGAATTTTCCTGGGGAGATGCCATTTGATAGAAAAACTTTTGATGTCAAACTTGCTGGGGAGACCCATTCGCCTGAGTTGTAGAGGTACACAAACTTCTCTGTCGGAGATGCCATTTGTCGGCTCTACTGAGGAAAGCAGGTCTCTTGAGAGACTGCTGTCACTTGGGGGTGTTACATCATACTTTTCTCGGGATCTTTTCGGAGAAATGCCATATGATGTGATCCAATTTTGAGGTGCTGATGACCATTTCGTCAGCGGATTTTTCAGATAAAAACGGTTGCATTGCCGAATCTCTGATTAAGAGGCTTTCTCTGGGGATTTTCCTTAATCTGGGAAAGCGAATACATCATCTTTGATGGAAAAGAGTGACGTTGGCTAAAGGTTCTCCGGCCTTTCAGAAGTTCAAGTTATCAATGTGGTCAAGGGACCCACTTCAATTCAGCAGCAAAGTGGAGGAGCGGTTGGTCAGACGCCTCCTTTCCCGACGAGGAAAGAACTGACAACTCGGTTGAAAAAACGTTTATCACTAGGGAACAAGACCGACTAGAGTGATAGTGATGCAATATGAATATGAATGTAAATCAATAATGCATGATGTATGTATGTATATGCTGACAAAACTGACGTGACATACAGACTAGTAGATGAACACGATTGGATACTCGGCCACTGCGGGAGATGAAAAGTATCGCTGGTTCACGAAAGCAATTCTGCCTTGCTTAGGAGAGATAGTCCCCGTGGGGAACAACCATTGGTCGGGCTTAGGAGGTAAGAACTCTACCGGGGGTGTCAGACGAAACCTGGTCTCTGACACAGTTGATCCTTCGTTCAGGTGTACTGGCTAAGAAGGAGTACTTTGATTCTGCACTTTGAAGCTCAATTGCTTCTGGAGAAACGATCGATGTTCTTTCGACGTTCAACAGTCAAAAGAATTACCATCTTTATTTTAAAAGCAGAAAAAAGTTTGACATGTAAAATTCATTTTTGTTTTATTCCAAGAATCGTTAATCATGTTAAAATGTCGTTCTATAAAGCTAAAACAAATAAGAATTGCAAACAAAAGCACAAGGGCTCAAATTTTATTGATAGGATGGAAATCAGCCAAGGGCGTGATTCCATAGAGTATTTACAAAGTTTAGAAAATGGTAATTTAAGGGAAAAAGGGCTACATTGAAACATGACGACCACTCTCCTTCTGCCAACTTTGAATTCTGGACATCCTGAGCTTCTGTCGAAGATAACCTTGACAGGAGTTTTTCTTCTGATGGATGGTATTACTGCTGCTGAGGGATTTGCCCCTTTGTTGGACGTAGTTACTTGCCATGAATCCTTAACTTTTGCCCTAGATTGTACTTTGAGATTTCCAATCCATCGGGATAATTTTTTATTATGTCTCTAATTTTTGCCTGGACCGCCCTTTCGGGTTTTCAATCCACCGAGACGTTTTTTTTTTCTTTTTTTTATTTAGGCGAAGTATTTCTTGACTACGTCAACATTTGTGGGGTAGGCAAATTCTTCTCCATCCATGGTTGCGAGTCTCAAGGCGCCGCCTGAGAAAGCTTTCTTGACCACATAGGGGCCGTCATAATTCGGAGTCCATTTACCCCGAAGATCAGTGAGAAATGGTTGTATCTTTTTTAGCACAAGGTCTCCTTTTCTGAAGACACGAGGTCGGGCCTTTTTGTCAAACGCCTTCTTCATCCTTTGTTGATACAACTGACCATGGCATAATGCCGTTATTCACTTTTCTTCGATTAGGTTCAGTTCGTCGTGTCTACTTTGACACCATTCATCTTCTGTTAGCTTAGCTTCCATCAATACCCGGATTGATGGGATCTCTACTTCTATGGGGAGAACTGCTTCCATGCCATATACTACAGAGAAAAGGGTTTCCCATGTTGAAGTACGGACAGATGTGCGATAACCGTGAAGAGCAATGGGTAACATATCGTGTCAGTCTTTGTAGGTTACAACCATCTTTTGAACGATCTTCTTGATGTTCTTATTAGCCGCCTCTACCGCTCAATTCATCTTAGGTCGGTAGGGAGATGAGTTATGAGTTATGTAAGCGGGCCTTTCTAGGTGCATTATGTCAATCTTAGGTAAGTCGTTCCATTGACCTACACTAATCATGGAAGAGAGAGTGGCTAATGCATCAGCCATGTGATTCTCTTCACGAGGGATATGATGAAACTCGATTCTGTTGAAGAATGGTAACATCCTTCTCGCGTAATCTTTGTAAGGAATCAACCCTAATTGGTATGTGTTCCAATCTCCTTTGATCTAATTGATAACCAGGGCTGACTCGCCATATACGTCCAAGTTCTTGATCCTTAAATTGATCGCTTCTTCGAGACCCATGATACAAGCTTCGTATTCGGCCTCGTTGTTTGTGCATTTAAACGTAAGTCTAGCGATGAAAGGAATGTGGGTACCCTGAGGTGTTATGATGATTGCCCTAATTTCGTTTCCGTAATGATTGATAGCTCCGTCAAAGATTAGTCCCCATTGGGAACCTGATTCTGGCCCTTCACTGGGTAGCGGTTCATCGCAATCTTTCATTTTTAGATACATGACATCTTCGTCTGGGAAGTCAAATCCGACTGATTCCTGATCGTCAATCGGTTGATGAGCCAAATGATCAGCTAAAATACTTCCTTTGACGGCTTTCTGAGCGTGGTATTCTATGTCATATTCTGATAATAACATCTGCCAACGGGCAATCCTTCCCGTGAGAGAAGGCTTTTCAAAGACATACTTGATTGGATCCATTTCTGAGATTAACCAAGTAGTGTGACGAATCATATACTGGCAAAGACGTTTGGCTGCCCAAGCTAAAGCACAGCAAGTTTTCTCAAGCATAGTGTACCGAGTTTCACAATCCATAAACTTCTTGCTCAAATAGTAAATTGCAGACTCTTTCCTTTTTGTTTCGTCTTGTTGGCCAAGTACACAACCCATCGAGTCTTCCAAGACTGTTTGGTAGATGATCAGTGGTCTTCCTTCCACTGGAGGTAACAGGATAGGTGGGTTCAACAGATACTCTTTGATACTGTCGAAGGCAGTTTGGCAGTCTTCTGTCCAAACGCAATCCTGATTCTTTTTTAGTAATTTAAAAATCGGCGCGCATGTCGCGGTCATGAGGAATATAAATCTGGAAATGTAGTTCAAACGTCCCAGGAATCCCCTAGCTTGTTTTTCAGTCTTTGGAGAAGGCATTTCTTGAATGGCCTTGACCTTGTCAAGATCAACCTCAATTCCTTTCTGGCTGACGATGAACCCTATAAGTTTCCCTGAACGGACACCGAATATGCACTTATTGGGATTTAAGTGGAGTCTGTACATTCTCAATCGCTCGAATAGTGTTGACAAGTGGGTCACATGCTCCTCTTCTGTTTTAGATTTTGCAATCATATCATCGACTTATACCTCGATTTCTTTGTGTATCATGTCATGAAAAAGAGTAGTCATGGCCCTTTGATAGGTTGCCCCGACATTCTTCAAACCGAATGGCATTACCTTGTAACAAAAGGTGCCCCATGGGGTAATGAACGAAGTTTTCTCCATGTCTTTTGGCGCCATTTTGATTTGGTTATAGCCCGAGAATCCATCCTTAAAGGAGAAGACTTTGAACTTTGTTGTACTGTCAACCAGCATGTCAATGTGTAGTAAAGGAAAGTCGTCCTTCAGACTTGCTTTGTTCAGATCCCTGTAGTCTACACACATTCTGACTTTTCCGTCCTTTTTCGGAGCTGGTACTATGTTGGCTAACCATTGAGGATATTCTGATGTGGCGAGGAAACCCGCGTCAATCTGTTTCTGTACCTCCTCTTTGATTTTGATGGCCATGTCTGGATGAGTTCGTCTCAACATCTGTTTTACAAGTGGACATTCTGATCTCAACGGTAGTTGATGTTCCACGATGCTGGTATCCAACCCTGGCATATCCTGGTAGGACCAAGCGAATACATCAGGAAACTCTTTGAGAAGCTTTATCAAACTTTCTTTGACAGTCGGACTGAGCAGTGCATCAATCTTGACTTCTTTTCTCTCTTCCTCTGAGCCCAAGTTGACTGTTTCCAACGGCTCCTTGTGGGGTTTAATGGACCTTTCCTCTTGTCTAAGTAATCGGGAGATCCCCTCTGGAATTTCGTCGCCATGTTCTTCTTCAGTCCCAAATACCGGGAATTCAAAGTTGGGAGAAGGCATTGGATCGTATGTTTCAACAGGGTTTAAAACAAGCAATCTGCATGACGGTATAATTTGTGTTTAGAAGAGATAGAGAAAATGCAAGAGTGTGTGCAGTGTATTTTTTTTACTGCTTGTTTTTATTATTTATTGTTTTTAAGGATTACCATTTTCTGAAAAAGCAAAAAGAGAAAACAGCAATAATGGTGGAAATTACAGAATGACGTTATTTTATTTATGATTTTGTCGATTCTTGAAACTACAGCCCTATAAAACAAAACTCGGTCGCTTTGGGCGAAGCGAAGAGGTATATTTACAGAAAGTGAGCCCTATCAAAACATCTGTTTCACCTGGGCAGGGTGAAAGGTTAAAACAAAGATGGCCATTACTTTGACTTATGAACGATCTTCGGAACATCGACTGCAACCCATTGGCGGCGAACTCCTCGGTGAATCACAAAGTCTGGTACCTTCCTTGATTTGTCTTCAGAAATAATGCTGATTTCTGGTGGAGCAGGATCATTGGAATCTGTCTCCCAGGCAGAGTTGTCGTAGGAGGATTCCTCTGTTGTATTTTGCATAGTATTTGTGCTCTCAGGCAAATCTCCACATCCAGTTGGCTGGATGTCTTCGAGCCTAATACGAGAGCTTTCAAGAGCAGTGTACTTGACCATGAAGTCGAATTTTCCACTCGGTTGTCCTAATGTGTCCCACACTTCTTTGGAACTGGAGGAGTCATCTTTATCGATGACGTTGACCTCGGGAAAAGCATAGTTGATGAATTCTAGTCCTTGAAGTTTTGCGAATTCATCGTCGTGCTAGGTATTTTCTGAATGCCCTGAGTGTTGATCCCGTGAGATGGTGGGGACGCAGGTATTCTTTTCAATGATGCTCAGTTGATTTTCATTGTTCGGCTGATTTTCTTGCCCCAAGTCTCCTGGGTACGGCTGCCAGATAGGCAGGCCATCCATTGGGCCATAATAGTCATGGTCAAAGTTGTATTTCATCGGAGTGTCTTCCTCTAATGATTTGGGTGGAGCACGACGTCCTTCAGGATCACAATCTCCGTATATCATTTCGACGTCTAACCTCGGTATAAATCTCAGATTCTGTGCGGGATAGCAAAATGGCGTAGGCACCTCTTCCTGAGACATATATCCATCCTCGTTAAGATAGGACTTCCATTCATTATCTGTGTCGGAGGAATCTCCCTCATTGATGGTATGTACTTCTTGAGACACTAGGTGAAGGAAACCTCCACTATGGAAGAAGTTCTGAATGGGATGAAGACTTTCACCGTTAGCGGCAGTCTGGGTACAGGTTGCAGAAAAACCAAGACCCTTCTTTGTTTTATTATCAGTAGGAATGACAAGCTGTCCCCATCCTTTTGCGTTGTTACTCTCGATTACTTTGAGAGCATCTTTGTATGAGGAAATCGATGTTCCTTTTTCTGACTGATTGTCATTACTCACCGAAAGTGCTTGGAACTGAGTTCCAATGACCTCCTCTGATTCTACACAAGTGGATGTTGATAGGTTACACACGATCAAGGCTTGTTCTCCACAGACCGTGACGAGTTGATCGTTCTTGACGAACTTCAGTTTCTGGTGAAGCATCGAAGTGACTGCCCCAGCCTGGTGTATCCAAGGTCTTCCTAATAAGCAACTGTATGTTTCCCGGATGTCCATGACCTGGAAAGTGTGAGGACCGATAGTTATGGGAAGGTCAACTTCATCGATAACTATTTTCTAGACCCGTCAAATGCGTTGACGACTACCTCACTGCCTCTCATCGGAGATCCATTGAATGATAGTCGCATTAGAGTGGACTTTGGCATGACGTTGAGAGTCGATCTGGTGTCTACCAGTACGCTGGATAAAGCATCGCCCTGGCAATTGACTGTGATATTGAGCGCCATGTTGTGGCTTTTGCCTTCTTCTGGCAATTTCTCATCACTAAACCCCAAGTTGTTGCAGGAAGTGATGTTAGAGACGATACTGTCGAATTATCGTATTGACACATCCTGTTCCACAAAGGCCTGTTCTAAGACTTTCTGTAGAGCCTCTCTGTGGGCTTCGGAACTGAGTAAAAGAGATAACACAGAGATCTTTGAAGGAGTTTGTAATAGTTGATTAACAATGTTGTATTCACTCCTTTGGATGAGCTTCAGCATCTCATCATCATTCTTTGAAAGGTCGGGATCACTGGACAAACCGAATGGTGGATTAGGAACTTTTGTTTGAGGTTTCTTTTCTCTGTTAGGTTCTCCAACTCCTCTATTGAAGATTTGACCGCTCTGTGTCACTCGACTGATGTCTGTAATATTCACGACGGAGGGTAATGGAATTTCCTTTCCATTCTCAATTATGGTTGTACCTTATTTGTAAAGCATCACCTTAGCTGATTCATACGGTAATGGTCCCGACAGATAGATAACTACAGGAGCCTTCTGATTTTTATGACTGTCGTAAGTAACTTTAATAAGTTCCTGGTTAAAAACCTTTGATTCGTCAAGTAGATGGATGATGGTACAAACATCCTTGGTCCTCTTCGGATCAGAGATTACAACAACATCTTTGATCTGGTCGGCGAAATAGTCTGGCGTCCAGTTGATAGACCCTAAAACCGAATATTGTTGAATCTCTTTGCGGTCCAACTGACTCAGAAGAGCTGCTCGCACGAGGTAACATCCTTGATTATTTTCCGAGCAGACTCTACAGTGCTCGTAGTTATGTGGTGGCACCTGGCCACGTCCGCTTTAAATGCAGTGTAACCTCACCAGGTCTATTTCCATTGATCGGACATCCTGACTTTGATGCCTAGTAGGGTTCCCGTTTGTCACACTGATTTGTTGCGTGTCTTCATCCATATAGATCAGAAGCCACCAGTGGTTTAACAAGTGTTGTAAAGTTCTTTGAACGAGAGCACAACCTTGGTTACTCTTACAACATACTTTACAGCTCAGATAATCATGTGAAGTGTGAAAACCGAGTTGGACTTGCTTGGCGTGTAACTCCGCCAAACTGGTATTCATCAAACGAATATCAAAGATTTAAATCATGTTGATCTGATGTGGATTTCTATCACGGTAGTCCTGGATCCATCCAAGATCCATCTGACGCTGGAGGGCCTCTTGTATGAAAGAACATCCCTGTTTGTTTACCGAGCAAGTCAGACATGAATTGTAATCATTCTGTGGCAGATTATGATATTGGCTTTGCCTTGAGTGCATTGCCACCAAGTTGACATTCATTGCACGGATGTCGTGGTTCTAAATGATGTTGGAACTTATATAAGTCATGTTAACTCCACGAACTCGATGCTCTTGGATCCATCCGAGATCCAATTGTTCCTATAGAGCTGATTGCACCACAGAACGTCCCTGATTATTTTTAGAGCAGATATCACACTGGTGATAATTATGAGGTGGCACATGGTCGTACCCGCTCTGTCTACAATGCATCTTGACCAAATTGTCCCTCAATAAGAGTACATCATGAATTTGATAGCTGTTGTTAGACTCCCCTTCTAACAAATTTACGGCGGCTTTCTCGTGTTGAGGCAGCAGATTTGTGAGAACATTCGGATTCATATCTTTGAATGATAAGACCCCGCTCCTAACAAGCTTTTGCACATCGGATTTGAAACTGAGACAGTTTTCTATGTTATGCCCTGGTCCTCCTTGGTGGTAAGGGCAAGTCTGATCTACCTTAAACAAAAAAGGCAGATTTTTCGGTACTGTAAGAGGAGACCTGGTTTGGACGTGTCCCTTGACCAGTAATAACGAAAACAATTCTGCATACAACACCGGTATAGGGTCGAACCCTGGTGGTCGCGTTGTACGATTGTTGTTATATGGAGGACGAGCCTGCTGAAGAGGCTGTTGTGTCCTTTGCTGATATTGTTGTTGAATCGGTTGGCTCTGAGCAACTTGAGGTTGATACGTAGGAACAGGCGCAGAGTTGGTAGCAGGAGTTACAGCTGCTACTGGTTGATACCGTCGCCTTTCCTTTCCGAGAGAGATATTCCCAATATCCTGCTCTTTTTTCTTAGGGAGAGCACTACCGTATCGTTTTGTATTACTTGATGATCCAGCATCTTTAACTAAACGTCCTTCTCGGACTGCTTCCTCAAGAGGAACTCCCATGCCCACCATTTCGGTGAAGTCATTGGACGCACTGGCAACCATTCTATCGTAGTAAAATGAGCTTAAGGTTTTCAAGAAGATCTTTGTCATCTCTTTTTCCTCAAGAGGTGGACAAATCTGGGTGGCAATTTCACGTCATCTCTGAGCATTCTCCTTAAAGGTTTCCTTGTCCTTTTGTGACATCGATCTGAGTTGATCTCTGTCCGGTGCCATGTCCAGGTTATACTTATATTGTTGAATGAAGGAAGCACCAAGATCTCTGAAAGTGTCGATCTTAGTGCGATTTAAACCCATGTACCATTTGAGCACGACACCGGTTAAACTATCTTGAAAGTAGTGAATCAGTAGCTCTTGGTTCTTTGGTTGAGTTGACATTCGCCGAGCGTACATCACCAAATGGCTTTGAGGGCAAGAGTTACCCTTGTACTTTTCAAAATCGGGTACCTGGAATTTGTGCGGAACTTTCACATTGGGGACCAAACAAAGGTCCGCGGCGTCTTTTCTAAATAAATCTTAACCGCGAATGGCTTGCAGTTTCTTCTGCATCTCTAGGAACTGTTCCTGGAACTCATTCATTCTGTCGAACATACTTTCGTTTCCACCAGAAGGTATATGTGGAATCTGTCCTTCCGGGACAGTGTGTACCATGGGTGGTGGTATAGTCATCATGGCAGTGACTCTTGGTGCCTCCCTCTCCCGAAGCTTTTAACCTTCAGGAGTTGCTGTCATGCCCTGGGCATCTTTGCTTTCCCGAAGTTTGTAACCTTCAGGCCCAGCGGCTCCTGCTGCGGTTCCCTGATCTTTAGTGATTGGCGGGACATATCCTTCCGGGATATAGTTAATAGGCATGCCCTAGGGACGATCTTTCGGCATTTTGTACCTAGGATCATACTTTTCCACTATGGGCATTGATGTGATCTCTGAGATCACAGTCCTTTGTTGTTGCATCTGAGCTTTTGCCAGAGCTTGCATATCGTTGTGAAGCATTCTCAGATCCTCTTTCAGAGTGTCGATCTCTTCCCTTAACTCTCTGTTCTCTTCCTCGAGATCATCCATCTTTTTCTGTCGATTGGCCCGAGTATTGTGCGAATGAGACAGTTTGACTCTAGAATCGAGACGCAAACGTGAGATTCGTAGGTAAGAAGAATGCATTACGAATGATATGCAATGATTATATTAATTGTATATATTTTTTGTTTATTCAAAGTAAACTTCGACAATTGGATTGCAAATATCAAACGGTGGGGAAACCCCATTTTATTGAATTCAAAGATTGCGAAAATGGAAATACAGTAATTTACATAGTGCTGTAAAAGGAAATCTAAACTTATGGGTCCTGAGTCCTCTCTGAAGCGAGCTCAGGTTCTGGTTCTGGTACTTTCCTTTTCTTTGACCGGGGCTCTTAGGACGTTGCCGGGTTATCATTCCTTTGCCAAGTGAAAGGAGTGAGCAAATTCCTTTGGTCATCCTGATTCTCAACAGCATGTTGCTCTAAAATCTCAATCAGAGCATCTTTATCTTTCAATAGTTGCTGTATTTTCTTACACTCCACATTGAGAATACGGTACTTGTTCCTCCAAGACCTCTTCTCCTGCTGAACTTTGTTGAGAGTAACCTGAAGTTTTTCCGTCTCAGACATAAAATAAAAGACCGAGTCCCTTAATGGAAGAACTTCCTGACAAGGGTAAGGCATCCTCAGCTTGAGAGCTCTAGTTTGTACCCAGTGGAGATAAGGCTCCACTGAGACACAGTCTGGTTTTCCTAGAGACTCTCTTCCTTTCCTGTGAACGTGTAGTGCCCTGTCATATTCTCCGTCCTTGAAGAAAAGACCTTCCAGATGAGCATTACATGGGACATGCCTCATCGGGTATCCGAATTGACGACGAACTAAAATTGGGTGATAGTTGATTCCTCCTTTAGTTCCTATAAGGGGTACATTTGGGAAATTTCCATAAGGGTCAATGATTCTGATCGCGTCATAGATTCGATTGTACCAATTGATGTCAGAGTTGGTAAGCGACATGATTCTCTGCGACCAACGTAAAGTATTCTTTTGATCCCAAAATGCAGCAGACTTGGGTAAGTGGAAAGTGAACCATTTGTATAGCAGGGGTACATAACATGTGATCATTCCTCTGCTGTACAAATTCCTTAAGTGTAGCAAATGATAAGCATCTGCGAGCAAGGTCGGTACAGGGTTTCCAATTAGGAAAATTTTAATGGCGTTGATATCTACAAAGTTATCGATGTTGGGAAACAAAAATAACCTGTAGGTGAGTAAAAAAAAGATGCTCTCGAAAGCGGCCATGTTCCCTATACTAGCAAAGTATAGAGTTTTCTTTTTCAAGAATTGGGCTGGAAAACCCTGGATTCCACCCTTAGTGGTCATGTGAGTTCTGACTTCTGACTCGGCCAAATAGATTGCTCTTGTAATTGTTTGATCCTTTGGAATTTCTTCCAGTCCAGAAAAGGGAGCTTGATCAGTAATATGCAAATCAGTCAGGTGAGAGTACTCCTCCAGTGTTGGTGCTAGCTGATAATCCGAGAATGTGAAACAGTGATAGACCGGATCGTAGAACTGGATTAGTGTGGACGGGATTCCTTCGATTACATGAACCCTTAACAAAGATAGCAGTCCTCCATACTTGGCTCTGAAAGCCTCGGGGTTGGTGATCATTCTTGCCAGACCTCTTAAATCCTCTAGTTTTGGAACCTTGAATGTGTACTTGTGAGTTTTCCTTCTACCAAAATCCATTAACGCAATCTCTTTATCTGACATTTGCAATCATTGTCTTAGTTTAATTTGAAAAAGAGAGACTAGAAGAGAAGATTTTTCTTTGTTTTTTTTAATGTTTTTTAGATGAATGTATGAATGCAGCACACAAAAACATAGAAAAAACATGGTGTCAAAGGGTCGGTGTCATGAAGTCATGGCTCTACCCATCCCTAAAGGTTTATACTGGTGATTTTTTGTACATGTCCGCAAAATCATTGACCCCTCTTGGGATAACAACAACAAGGGGATCGCCAGCGAGCTGATGTATCTTAGAGTGATCTCAGATGAGGGTAGTATCGCGTGATAACTATTTCCGATAGCTTCTGCACTACAAAATGGTTTCAGTCTACTGAAAACCTTAGCTTCTCAGATAACCCAATCGACCACACTACTTTCAACAACCGAAGTCGTATAGGCAATGTATCTGCAAAGGGAGTCTCCACTGAGTTTGATGGTCGACCGGGGACTCTTAACTGGGATTCACTCCCCGCAAGATTACCCGTATAACGCCATCACCTATCTTAGGTGTATACTCAATCTTTCCACATGCGGCATCACACGTATTCCCATTAGTAGAAAAATAAACACAGATATCAATTAGGAAAAGCGGTATATATATTTGTCATAATCATCCTATACCTCTAGTCTTATGACCCTATACAGACAATGACTCCCCAACAGAGTCGCCATTTTTGTGATACTTCGAGAACTTAAGGTTTCATCCCCTGGGAATGCAAGAAAGAATGCCTCCTACTGTGGTCGCCACTTTTCTGTGGCGGCCATTGTGAAAATGACTTGTTCAAGGTTTCTACCTAAAACTGTAAGAAAGAATGACTCCCACTGTGGTCGCCACTTTTCTGTAGCGCGATTTTTGTGGTTTCTAATCACTATCACTTTGGTACTACGGTTCGATTCATTTTTATCCTGTTGAGCTGATTTAGGAAGGGAAATAGATGTCTTCAATTAACCCTACTTTCATACTGAGGTTAAACAGTCAAAACTGTTGGTTTACAGTTGCTATCAAAAGCGGGGTCCTTCTTAGGGTTATTTTCTTAAGAATACAAGTGTCTGGATTATCTGTGAGGTTTTAAGATGTTAGGTCTGATGCTTTTCGATTAATGTTTGAAGGTACGGGATTTTGGGCTTTTGATTAGTATGCTCGCTAAGATTTTTGCAATCTTATGCCTACGTATTCCCGAAATAGGGAAATCAGAGAGATCATAGTTCCTCCTATTCTATGGGAGGAAAAAGATTGTTTTGGTGTCTTGTTCAAAGCCCAAGACGTGAAGCTAAAGGTGGTTTGTATCTTGTTCAAAGCCCAAGATGTGAAGCTAAAGGGTTTTGGCTAAGAGAGAATTTGTCATCTCTAAAGAGGAGTTGTTGATGTTTGTATGTTGTGAGCAAGCCACAACTTTGATGCTAAAAGGTTGATTGACTCAACCGGGGTTTTCTTTATACAAAGCCTAAGAGGAGGCGGGAAGTTTGACTTTTTCTGAGGAAAATTTTCTTTCTGTCTTGTACAAAGCCCAAGGTTGAGGCTAAAAGGGATTTTGACTCCGTTGAGGAGAATGTATCTTGTATAAAGCCCAAGATGGAGGCTGAAAAGGTTTGACTCAACAAGAGAGTACTTTTATCTGTCCTGTATAAAGCCCAAGATGGAGGCTAAAAAGGGTTGACTCAACAAGAGAGTCTTGAACAGGTGATTGACTCAACAAGAGAGTCTGAAGGTTGTTTGACTCAACAAGAGAGTCGTTTATACTCAACAAGAGAGTGATTTATATGTCTCGTACGAAGCCCGAGATTGAGGCTAAAAGGAGATTAACTTAACAAGAGAGTCTTTTATACTCAACAAGAGAGTGATTTATACGTCTTGTACAAAGCCCAAGACGGAGGCTAAAAGTGGTTGTCTCAACAAGAGAGTTTTTTATACTCAGCAAGAGAGTGATTTTCTATCTCGTACGAAGCCCGAGATGGACGCTAAAAAGGAGGTTGACTCAACAAGAGAGTCTTTTATACTCAACAAGAGAGTGTTTTCATATGTCTTGTACAAAGCCCAAGACGGAGGCTAAAAAAGGGATTGACTCAACAAGAGAGTCTTTTATACTCAACAAGAGAGTGGTTTTTTATATGTCTTGTACAAAGCCCAAGACGGAGGATAAAAAGTGATTGACTCAACAAGAGAGTCTGAAAAGTTTAGCTCTGCTAGGGAGAATCATTTGTACAAAGCCCAAGAGGAGGCTGTCTTACCGCTGTGGATTCTGGAGATCCTGAAGTGGGTCCAAGTGTGGGGAACTCTCATGGGGGAAACCGGGGTTTCTTCCTATGTTTGAAAGGAACTTGAGAATGTCTTTGAGACTCAAGGGTCTTAGACTGTCCAAGTCTAGAGTTTTATCTTTTGTATAATGCCCAAGAGGAGGCGCGGACATTAAGGGATGAGTATCAACCCTACAATGGCTGGAGTTTTGACGCGGGAAAGACTGCTCTAGCAAAGGATGACTAAGTTTTTCTTATACCTTTAAGAGGTCGTCAGGGTCCTTGTATTAAGCCCAAGAAAAGGCATGAGAACTTCTAAGAAGCCGAAGGGTCCTTGTACAACGCCCAAGAGGAGGCGGGGATGCTTTTAGGAAGCCTGTGGGTCCCCAAACCAAGAGAAGTTCAAGAAATGAAATTCACCGAGAAGAGATCATTCTAGGAAAGTTCAAGAATTTGGAAGAAACTCAAGAGATGCCATTCACAGAGAAAAGATCATCTCTGGGGAGTTAGATTTTCTTTGACAATTTCTAAGGGTGACAGTCTGAGAAAAGGTTCACCGAGAATACTGCCTTTCTCTTTGTTCCATATTGTTTAACCCCAAAAGAGGAGGGAAAACTGTATCTAAAATCCTACGGGGGATCTAGTTTTGTTTGTATTTAAGAGTGACCAACAAGGCTTTACCTAGTGCTAGACGTAGTTGCCGGGGAAAACTCTAAATAACTATACTAGTATTACACAGTGGATATGTGACAAGTATATAAAAGGATGTGAAAGAAAACTTACAGTGAAGCAGTCCCACAATACAGTTATGTACATATGAAAGTAGAAAATGAAAGCGGATAAACACTTACCCGTTGTAGAGCTTCCATGTTGTTTGGTTAGTTGTTCAACAAAGAAAGTTTTGTTAACCACGTATATTTGAATTCAAAATCAAAGGAGGAAGTGCTTTGAAGAGATTGTTGGGGCTTACAGCTCAAGGAGAGGCCCAAGTTTTAACGATGATCGCACCGTTGTTTTAAAAACTGTACAGAGGGACTTATACAATACGTGAGGCCCAAAAAGTCTTTATGTACAAGGGGATGGGTCTTACACTCTATTAGAGGCCCAATGATTTATTTTTGTACAAGAGATGTGTAACACCCCCAATCTATACCCCCAATTAAATAAAGCAGTAAAAGAAAATTCAAAATTTTATCAGAGTATACTTAAATTATCATGGCATAGATGGGGAGAATCACATTATATTGAAACAAATCATACAACACCTGCTCAAAAAGATATGCAACAGTGGGGTAGCAATCAACCGAGGAACTCAGTTCCTTACACCCACATTTCAGATTTTAGAATAAAAGCGGAAAATCTAAAACTGAATATCATATATATATATATATATATATATATATATATATATATATATATATATATATATCACATGAAAAGTTTGTCATACATCGAGTTATACATGCACAAGCCAAAAGATATATATATACATAATACAAATAATCACAAACGGCCTCCCTAACTACCCGGTGTCACATATCAGAGCCAGCCGACAAAATAATGAAGTCCTAAGCTTCACAAAAAGACCTCCAGCCACTCTAATCTGCAATGCCTCATAGAGCATTATAAAACAGCAGAAGGGTGAGAAAAACAATCATCATATAATTGCATACAATTATATATAACACCAAAAATACACATATATACGGTTCTCACCACAACTCACGCCATAATTCAAACACAATACAACACAATGTATAATTCATATTTCCATCACCAAGGTGTACCAACCATGCACATTACAAGTATCACCAACACATATCCATATATCAATTTATCAATTTTATCCACCATTCCACACGTAAACAAACCATTAATGATTTATGCAATGCAAGAGACCAACACAACGACTCTATGCATATGCACATGCAGTACCGTCTTCCAATGTTTCTCATCACTAGTTCACTCAGGAACTCTGCTGGAATCATCGCTCGTTACATCACTGTAACTCCCCATCGGGTATACGGTGTTCCCCGTCGCTCACACCCCACACGGGCACACGACGTTTATGGATTGTTCACACCCCACACGGGCACACGACCCGATCGCTCACACCCCACATGGGCACACGATCGTCTATAACCATCGCTTTCAGTCCTCTTATTTTTAAGGCGATTCATACCTCTTATTTTTAAGGCTCACGATGTTATAGCAGATTCCCTCTGGAACCAAACCGTCACTCAGGACGTCACAACAATGAATATCATGATGCTTGGCATACAAGGACTCATGACATTCAAATACACATATAAATGCATTCATCTCCATCAACAAAATCACACTTTGCACTTAAGCCCAAAACAATGCATTTAATTGCCATACGGCCACAAATCATCACCACACCATCTAAACACATGCATTTACATTATACCACAGCACCTTACATGATACACATCAATTACGCACAATTACAATGACAAAAGTCGGCAAACCGACACTCTTCCAAATTTCTGACATAATTAAATTGGCTAACAATTTCCAAATCATCATAATAAGAAAGTACAGCTCAATAGCTTTCCAACGATACCAAGAATGTTAAAAACGGATAAACGGGACACAAGTTACGGACTAAACAAGAAAAGACATCACGAAAAACCCCATTTTGCAATTTTCCTGACTATACGCGTATTGCCTTGAGCCATACGCGTATTACCCTGATTCCTCGCCATTCCATAGCGTATTGCCCAAGGTCATACGCGTATGGGCAGAAATCCATTTTTCCCCAAAATTCACGTTTAAAAGTACAATACGCGTAGTGCCAACACCATACGCGTATTGCCCTCAAGTGTTACGTGTACCATACACAAATGGACAGATGGACGAGCAAAATGAAGCTCCATACGCGTATTGCCCAGTTTTCTTCAATGCCATACGCGTATTGCCTTGAGTGATACGCGTACGGGCAGTGGAAATTCCAGAAATTTTTCTGCGTTTGTCCAACCAAAATCCACCCTTTTTCACCTATACACCAGAAAAATTACCAATACAATGTCTAACAACAGGTATCTAACATGTATCAACAATAATAGACCTGAAAACATAATTTCCGATACAATTTAATCGATTTCTAATCAATTTTACATAATATGGGTTTTACTAAAGATTTCCATTTCAATCCAATAACAATAAAAAACATACATACATAATCCTACACAAGCATATAATAATCAAGTTTCGCACCCTTACCCGATTTAATCGTGTTCTAGAAAGTCGGGAGATCGATTTCTTGATTTCCAAGTTTTTCTCTCTTTTTCTTCTCTTCTTCTCTTTTCTTTCCCTTTTTCTTCTTCTCTTTTTCTTTCTCTCTATTTTTCTCTCTTTCTATTTTCTATTCTTTCTAACTTAAGGAAAATATCATAAAATGACCAAAATACCCCCACACTCAATTATCTCGCAAACGTTCCCGAAACGCGATAAAATATCACAACATTGAAAAACAACATATTTCCAAATAAAAGTCGAAAATAAAATAAAATAATCAAAACGACTCGATTAAATAAAAACTGAAAAAACTGGGGCGTTACAACTCTCCCCCACTTAGAAATTTTCGTCCTCGAAAATATACCTGAGACGAACAACTCTAGATACGACTCCCGCATCCGACTCTCCAACTCCCAAGTCAAATTTCCCTCAGCAGCGCCTCCCCACGCCACTTTCACAAGTGCAATATCCTTGCCTCTCAACCGCTTCACCTCGCGATCCAAAATCCTAACTGGTAATGCCTCAACCGTAAGGTTCTCCCTTACCTCCACCTCATCCATCGGAATCACATGCGACGGATCCGGAACATACTTCCGAAGCTGTGAAACATGGAACACATCGTGCAAATTCGACAGATTCGGCGGCAACTGCACCCTATAAGCCACAGCACCCACTCTTGCGGATATCTGGTACGGACCAATAAACTGAGAAGTATGTTTCTTCGATTTCAATGCACGACCCACACCCGTTACCGGTGTAACTCTCAAAAATACATGATCTCCCTCTTGAAACTCAAGATCTTTTCTTCTCCGATTATGATAACTCTTTTGCCTACTCTAAGAAGCCTTCATTTTCTCACGAATAAGCTTCACCTTTTCCGTAGTCTGTTGCACCAACTCCGGCCCAACCACCGAACTCTCACCAGATTTGTGCCAACACAATGGTGTTCGACATCTCCGTCCATATAACGCTTCAAACGGTGCCATTCCAATACTTGAATGGAAACTATTATTATACGTAAATTCAATCAGTGCAAGATAACTATCCCACGCACCACCTTGTTCCAAAACACAAGCTCGCAACAAATCTTCCAATGACTGAATCATCCTCTCCATCTGACCATCCGTCTGCGAATGATAAGCCGAACTCAATCTCAATTTAGAACCCAACGCCTTCTGTAAACTTTCCCAAAATCTCGAGGTAAACCTAGGATCTCAATCCGAAACAATACTCAACGGAACCCCATGCAACTTCACAATCACACTGATGTAAATCTCAGCCAACCTCTCCAAAGTAAAACTGATGTCAATCGGAATGAAATGAGCCGATTTAGTGAGCCTATCAACAACCACCCAAATAGCATTATGCCCTCGCTGTGTATTCGGCAACCCCGTCACAAAGTCCATGGAAATGTTGTCCCACTTCCACTCAGGAATATCCAACGGTTGCAACAAACCACTAGGCCTCAGATGTTCTACCTTCGATTTCAGACAAGTCAAACACGCATAAACAAACTGAGCCACATCTCTTTTCAATCCAGACCACCAGAAAATCTTCTTCAAATCCTGATACATCTTATTCGCTCCCGGATGTATACTCAAATTACTCCGGTGTCCTTCCTCCAAAATCATCTTTTTCAACTCCGCATCATCAGGAATACAAATTCTACCTCGGAACCTCAAAACACCATTAACATCCACTTGAAAATCACTATTCGTATCTTTTCCTCCAACCAACATCAAATCCACAAATTTCACATCCAGCTTTTGTTTCTCACTAACAGTCATCAGAAAATCATTAGTAATCGTTAGCATTCCAAGTCTCACGCTATCCGACGACACTTCACAAACCAAACTCAAATCTCTAAACGATTCCAAAAGTTCCCACTCCTTAACCATTAAAGCAGACATATGCAACAATTTCTGGCTCAATGCGTCGGCTACCACATTAGCTTTACCAGGATGGTAATTCAAGCCAAAGTCGTAGTCTTTCAAGAATTCCAACCATCTCCGTTGCCTCATATTCAATTCCTTCTGATCAAACAAATATTTTAAACTTTTATGATCACTAAAGACTTCAAACCTTGCACCGTAGAGATAATGCCTCCAGATCTTCAACACAAAAACCACAGCCGCTAATTGAAGATCATGAGTAGGATAATTCTTCTCATGCACTCTCAATTGCCTTGAAGCATAAGCCACAACCTTACCTTCTTGCATCAGAACACCACCTAGACCAATCAAATAAGCATCACAATAAACCACAAATGGTTCATTAGGATTCGGCAAAATCAAAATCGGAGCTGTCGTCAATCTTCTCTTCAGCTCATTAAAACTTTCCTCACACCGAATATCCCAAATGAACGCTTGCCCTTTACAAGTCAACTGGGTCAAAGGAAGTGCTAGCTTAGAAAAACCTTCAATGAACCTTCTATAATATCCAGCCAAACCCAAAAAGCTTCGAATTTCAGTAACAGATCTTGGAGCCTCCCATTGTAGAACTGCTTCTACTTTAGATGGGTCCACAGAAATACCATTACCTGAAATCACGTGCCCAAGAAAACTCACCTCCGACAACCAAAATTCACACTTGGACAATTTGGCAAAAAGCTTTCTTTCTTTCAAAACCTGCAAAACAATACGCAAATGCTCCGCGTGCTCCTCCCGAGACTTAGAATAAATCAAAATGTCATCAATAAACACAACAACAAATCGATCCAAATGCTCGTGAAAAATACGATTCATGTACTCCATGAACATACCTGGCGCATTAGAAACCCCGAACGGTATCACAGAATATTCATAATGACCGTATCGTGTCCTAAAAGCCGTCTTCTGAATATCTTTCTCTTTCACCCTAATCTGATGATACCCTGACCTCAAGTCAATCTTACTAAACACACACGCACCAACCAACGGATCCATTAGATCATCAATTCGCGGAAGAGGATACTTATTCTTAATCGTCACCTTATTTAACTGGCGATAATCAATACACAACCGCATACTTCCATCCTTCTTTTTCACCAATAAAACTGGAGCACCCCAAGGAGAAACACTAGGTCTTACAAACCTCTTTTCCAACAACTCATTTAACTGCTTCTTTAACTCAACCAACTCAGATGCCGACATACGATAAGGTGCCATAGAAACAGGTCTAGTACCAGGAACTAGATCTATAGAAAAATCCACCTCTCTCTCTGGCGGCAAGTCTGAAATATCCTCAGGAAACACTTCCGGAAATTCACACACAACAGGAAACACATCAAGTGAAACTTGACTATCCATAGTCAAAGATGCAAACAACCCAAACAACTGAGCTTCATCCACCAAAAGTCTCTTCAACTCTTTGGTAGATAAGAAACTCGAGTCTTCGTCTTCCTCAAGAGAAGGAAACCTTACCAACTTATGATAACAATTAATATGAACCCTATTGAATTGCAACCAATTCATACCCAGAACCACATCTAAACCCTCCAACGGTAAACACACTAAATCCATCTCAAAGTCTTTACCATAAATGGTCAAAGGACAACTTAGACAAACCAAAGAAGTAATTACTGACCCCATTGCTGAAGTATCAATAACCATCTCACCATCCATCAAAGACAACACAAGATTCAAACGCTTTGCGCACTCAGACGAAATAAACGAATGAGTCGCTCCAGTATCAATAATAGCAACTAAAGGAGTACTATTAATAAAACAAGTACCTCTGATCAAACGATCTGCACTTGAAGTCTGAGTTCCTGCCAATGCAAACACTTTCCCACCAGATTGAGCCTGCTTCGGTTTCGGACACTTCGTACTAATATGACCAGGTTTACCACAGTTGTAACATTTCACCACATTTTTCCTGGCACAATCAGCTGCAACATGTCCTACACCTCCACAATTAGAACACTTTCTCAAATCTTTCCTGCACTCAAACTGACGATGCCCCAATTCCCCACATTTATAACACCTCAGAGGACCAGACATTCCTCCTCCACTTGACCTTTTCTCAAAATTTCCCCTTTGTTTACCCTTATCAGCTGGTGTTACATACGGACCACCACGGAACTGTTGCTTCCCTTTCCTCTCGCTCACACTCTTGTAATGAGTAGAACGAGCCTTACTATCCTCTTCATAAATCCTACAACAATCCACCAAATCAGAAAATCTCCGAATCCTTTGATAACCAATTGCCTGCTTTATCTCAGGACGCAATCCGTTCTCAAACTTTACGCACTTAGAAAATTCCGCAGTCGCTTCAGCATAATGAGGATAAAACTGCACAAGCTCCATAAACTTAGCAGTATAATCAACAACAGACATATTACCTTGTCTCAGTTCCAAGAACTCAATTTCCTTCTTTCCTCTTACATCTTCAGGAAAATACCTCCTCAAAAACTCAGTGCTAAACACAGCCTAAGTAATCTCTTCCTCTGCAGCTTCCAACACATGACGTGTACTAACCCACCAATCATCAGCTTCTTCCAGTAACATGTGAGTACCCAGTCTCACCTTCTGCTCCTCAGCACAATCCATCACTCGGAAAATCCTTTCAATCTCTTTCAGCCATATCTGAGCACCATCAGGATCATATCTTCCTTTGAAGACAGGCGGTTTGTTCTTCCTGAACTCATCATTACCAGCAGCATTAGGTGCACCCTGCACAGCACGAGCCATAGCTTGCATAGCAGCAGCCAAAGCAGCATCATTCCTACCCGCCATATTCTGTTCATTTCCAATAACAGCAACTATGGTTAAACAAACAGCTCATCCGAACACCAAGACCGACAAGGACTGACACAACTGACACGGACTGACACAGACTAGCTCTGATACCACTTAATGTAACACCCCCAATCTATACCCCCAATTAAATAAAGCAGTAAAAGAAAATTCAAAATTTTATCAGAATATATTTAAATTATCATGGCATAGACGGGGAGAATCACATTATATTGAAACAAATCATACAACACCTGCTCAAAAAGATATGCAACAGTGAGGTAGCAATCAACCGAGGAACTCAGTTCCTTACACCCACATTTCAGATTTTAGAATAAAAGCGGAAAATCTAAAACTGAATATCATATATATATATATATATATATATATATATATATATATATATATATATATATATATATCACATGAAAAGTTTATCATACATCGAGTTATACATGCACAAGCCAAAAGATATATATATATATATATATATATATATATATATACATAATACAAATAATCACAAACGGCCTCCCTAACTACCCGGTGTCACATATCAGAGCCGACCGACAAAATAATGAAGTCCTAAGCTTCACAAAAAGACCTCCAGCCACTCTAATCTGCAATGCCTCATAGAGCATTATAAAACAACAGAAGGATGAGAAAAACAATCATCATATAATTGCATACAATTATATATAACACCAAAAATACACATATATACAGTTCTCACCACAACTCACGCCATAATTCAAACACAATACAACACAATGTATAATTCAAATTTCCATCACCAAGGTATACCAACCATGCACATTACAAGTATCACCAACACATATCCATATATCAATTTATCAATTTTATCCACCATTCCACACATAAACAAACCATTAATGATTTATGCAATGCAAGAGACCGACACAAAGATTCTACGCATATGCACATGCGGTACCATCTTCCAATGTTTCTCATCACTAGTTCACTCAGGAACTCTGCTGGAATCATCGCTCGTTACATCACTGTAACTCCCCGTCGGGCATACGATGTTCCCCGTCGCTCACACCCCACACGGGCACACGACGTTTATGGATCGCTCACACCCCACACGGGCACACGACCCGATCGCTCACACCCCACATGGGCACACGATCGTCTATAACCATCGCTTTCAGTCCTCTTATTTTTAAGGCGATTCGTACCTCTTATTTTTAAGGCTCAAGATGTTATAGCAGATTCCCTATGGAACCAAACCGTCACTCAGGACGTCACAACAATGCATATCATGACGCTTGGCATACAAGGACTCATGACATTCAAATACACATATAAATGCATTCATCTCCATCAACAAAATCACACTTTGCACTTAAGCCCAAAACAATGCATTTAATTGTCATACGGCCACAAATCATCACCACACCATCTAAACACATGCATTTACATTATACCACAACACCTTACATGATACACATCAATTACGCACAATTACAACGACAAAAGTCGGCAAACCGACACTATTCCAAATTTCCGACATAATTAAATCGGCTAACAATTTCCAAATCATCATAATAAGAAAGTACAGCTCAATAGCTTTCCAACGATACCAAGAATGTTAAAAACGGATAAACGGAACACAAGTTACGGACTAAACAAGAAAAGACATCACGAAAAACCCCATTTTTCAATTTTCCTGACTATACGCGTATTGCCCTGAGCCATACGCGTATTGCCCTGATTCCTCGCCATTCCATACGCGTATTGGCCAAGGTCATATGCGTATGGGCAGAAATCCATTTTTCCCCAAAACTCACGTTTAAAAGTACAATACGCGTAGTGCCAACACCATACGCATATTGCCCTCAAGTGTTACGCGTACCATACGCAAATAGACAGATGGCCGAGCAAAATGAAGCTCCATATGCGTATTGCCCAGTTTTCTTCAATGCCATACGTGTATTGCCTTGCCCAATACGTGTATTGCCTTGAGTGATACGCGTACGGGTAGTGGAAATTCCAGAAATTTTTCTGCGTTTGTCCAACCAAAATCCACCCATTTTCACCTATACACCAGAAAAATTACCAATACAATGTCTAACAACAGGTATCTAACATGTATCAACAATAATAGACCTGAAAAAATAATTTCCGATACAATTTAATCGATTTCTAATCAATTTTACATAATATGGGTTTTACTAAAGATTTCCATTTCAATCCAATAACAATCAAAAACATACATACATAATCCTACACAAGCATATAATAATCGAGTTTCGCACCCTTACCCGATTTAATCGTGTTCTAGAAAGTCGGGAGATCGATTTCTTGATTTCCAAGTTTTTCTCTCTTTTTCTTCTCTTCTTCTCTTTTCTTTCCCTTTTCCTTCTTCTCTTTTTCTTTCTCTCTATTTTTCTCTCTTTCTATTTTCTATTCTTTCTAACTTAAGGAAAATATCATGAAATGACCAAAATACCCCCACACTCAATTATCTCGCAAACGTTCCCGAAACGCGATAAAATATCACAACATTGAAAAATAACATATTTCCAAATAAAAGTCGAAAATTAAATAAAATAATAATAAAATAATCAAAACTACTCGATTAAATAAAAACTGAAAAAACTGGGGCGTTACAAGATGGAGCTTAGAACTCAAGGAGAGGCCCAGGGTTATTTGTTTGGCAACAGCGATCACGCTGAGGTTTTTGAAAACACAGTGGGTCTTATACAATATTTGAGGCCCAAATCATTTTGGTTTCAAAAAGGGGTTGGGTCTTACACTCTATTAGAGGCCCAAAGAGTTTTAAGATAAATAATTGGGACTTATAGCTCGAGGAGAGGCCCAGTTGATTTTGTTAAAAAGGAGACGATCGAGCCGTTGTTATTTTGAAAATACAGTGGGACTTATACAATGGTTGAGGCCCAAAAGGTGGTGTATTTACAAAGGGGTTGGGTCTTACACTCTATTAGAGGCCCAAAGAGTTTGAAAAACGAATAAAGATGGGTCTTATAGCTCAAGGAGAAGCCCAAATGATTTTGTAAAGGCGACGATTGCGCGGTACGTTTTGACGGTATCTGGACTTATACAATACACTGCGGCCTAAATTATTTTATTTACAAAGAGGTGGGACTTACACTCTATCAAGAGGCCCAAAGATTTTTAGAAAAAGAAATGGGTCTTATAGCTCAAGGAGAAGCCCAATTGTTTTTGTTGAGAAGGCGACGGTCGTGCCGTTCACTTAAAATTGTTCAGAGGGACTTATACAATAAGTGATGCCCACAATTGGTTTATTTACAAAAGTATTGGGACTTACACTCTATTAGAGGCCCAAAGAGTTTTAAAATGATTGATGAGGGTTGAATTAATCAAAAACCCTAATTTGGTTTCAAAAAGGAATTAATTTTGTTTAAAACTTAATACAAATTGATGAGAACATGTGAAAAATGAGTGTGATCTAGGATCAATGCTTCAAAACTCATGTTTATATCCACAAAATGATTGGAAACCAATTAAATCAAGGGAGAAAAAAACATTTTAAATGTTGAAAAACAAATAAAATATTAATTCTTTGTAAAATTATCAAGTATATGAAATAATTAATATTTTTGGGATTTGTTGGTAAAATAAAATATTTTAACATTTTTGTGAATTATTAAAAAAAGAATCAACTCAAAATCATTAAAACTCAGAGAGAAATTAATTTTTGAATCAATTAAATAAAATCACAAAATTCAAATATTTGAATTTTCAAAAAGGGCGCCAAGAACATGGCAAGAACACGTGCCACCCTCTGTTTCTGCAGATTTGCATTTTCTATCCAATCTCACTGAATACTTGATGATATCATGCAATCTACATATCAATCTGCTCATTTTCACCTCACGATCATGTCTATGGTCTTTAATTTCATTTATTTTAAGCATGGAATAATAAATCAAAGAGAAACCTCAAGAACCCTAAAATTTGCATGAAGGCTCAGAAATTCCATACACGATTCAAACTAAGCAATTGATTTAGGGTAAACACTCTATGCATGATTATGAACATATGGCCAAATTATTGTGTAGCAAAATATGCATGGATCATAGAGTTAGAAGAGTTCATGCTTACCTCTTGCAACTGGTGATCGTGTTTTGTGTTAGAGGTGTTGCAAGCTGGTTCCAATGATTTGCACAGCTTCCTTAGGTGCCAAGTGATGTGTCTGAATGCTTGGAGTGGTTTGAAACAAGCTGAAACTTGAGATGGTACCTCAACTGCACCTCTGTTAAGAACTTGAGCAGTTGGCAAGTGAGTTTGTGATTTTGGTGTTACAGATGTTATGTGAGTATTTGGATCACTTCTATATGATGTTTATGAGGTGTGTGTGTGATTGGTTTGGTTGGAATAGCTCTCAAACTCAAAACCCGATAGTGACTTTCCTTAGAAGGCAAAATTGGAAGTGAGACGGTGATTTTGAGGAAAACATCTATTTGATGGCTTTGGTGTACTCAAACTGAGCACAAATGAGCTCTATTTATAGTAGAGCAAGTTTGTTTTGCAAGCAATAGTGAATGGCAACTGCTGCAGAAGTTTGGCAAATGTTGATCAATAGGAATCCAAGTCTCCTCTAGCCATTGACTAGAGGTTAGAGCACAGGCTGCTAGTTCCCTAGTTCTTGGATAAGTCTTGACTGAATTCAGTTGGAAAGGGCTCAATCCATGCCACCTTGGTGCATCCATTAAATGCTCCAAACCAAAATTGGAGTCTTGTCCCTCTTTTAGGCATTTCTAGGTTTGGCATGCTACTTTTGGTTCCAAGGACTTGGGAGGCTGATGGATCAATGTTTGTCCCTCCTTGGTCTCCCCCTGAGGTGTTCAGATGGATAAACTTGTTTGTCATTTGCAAAATTTGCTTAAATCAAGCAAAATGCTTAAATCTGCCTTGTTATGACAGTTGCAGCAAGGCATGTTGCCACTGTCATAACTCTTAGCTCAGATTGAGTTTGATGGGGTTCTTGGCCATTTTGGAAAGCTCTTATATGATACAACACATGTGTGATCATAGTTTGTCTTGATGCCTTCTGGATCCAAGTGAAAAATCTCCATACTTTTGGGGAAAAAGCAAGACAAATTCTGACTTAGTGAAAATTTCACTAAGTGTTGGAAAAAGTGACATTTCATGTTTTCAGCCATTTTGATCCAACCATAACTCAAAATCCATGATGCATTGGAGTGAGGTGTAGTTGACACTTTTAAAGTATGCCATGAGAGCTACAAATCCATCTTTGGATCAGCCTAAATGGTTGCTTGGATCTCAAGTTATGATCCTTGGAAGTTGGTACCCTAGCCACTTTGTTCCATAACTTAGAAAATTTCTAAGTTTTTTATGGTTACCCCTTTTACAAGTTATCCCATTTTTCTTGATTTTTCTTGATGAATGATGATTCCAATCACACATTAACATCATTTTAGGGTCAAAGAACCATAATTGTGAAAAATCTCAAAAAGTCAAAGTTGACTTTTGTGCACAGTTGACCTTTTGTCAGATGAACTCCAAACTGGGCGATCCTCTATGAAATTAAGTCCTTGACCTAAATCAAACATTATGGATTGATTTCATAGGTGTTATAGGGTGTATTGAATCATGTCCCAAGGTTTGGGAGCATGCCTGGGTCAAAAGTCAAAGGCACAGTTGACTTTTCCCGCAAAACCCTAATTGTGGTTCTGATGAATTAGAAACTTGTTGATCAAGCTTCTTGGATCAATCCATTATTGTAAATGGATTAATGTAGTGTGTTAGAGACCCTCAAATCCTCTTCTTGAGGTCTTGGCTCGTATTTTGCCCAAAAGTCAACTTAGGGGTGAATTAGGTCAAGAAACCCTAATTCCTGATTTTTTATGAATGCGTCCCCTGAGGCAAAATTGACTTGATGATTGGACTCATGATGTCCCTTGGAGCATCTTAGGTTGTGCTTTGAAGCCTTTGGCTCATGCCCAGAGGAAAATTTCCATCTGAAGGCCCTGGTCGACCAAAACCCTAATTTGGTGACACTGGCGATCTTGAGGCTTAATCCACTTGGAATGTTGCAGCCTTGTGCTTGATTCTTGGTATGGGAGACCTCTTAATCCATTATGAATATTTGAGAGGTTTATACAAATTGAAGATCATGTCATTCCTTAATTGATCCTTTGTCTAAGAGCTCTGAGAGGGCTTGAATTCCTAAGTTTGATTGTAGTGGATGCTCACCCATCTTTGGGGAGACTAATGAGGTATGATGGTCCATCCATATTATGATGATGATTTTCAAAATAATGGAAATATTAGTGGTCAAAATTTGGGGTATGACACCATCCCCATTATAAATACACCACTTTTTGGGCCTCAGTCATGGTATAAGTCCCACTGTATTTTCAAAAACAACGGTGCGATCGTCGCCTTTTTAACAAAACCAATTGGGCCTCTCCTCAACTATAAGTCCCATTCATTTTCAAAAACGAAAACATTTTGGGCCTCTAATAGAGTGTAAGACCCAACCCCTTTTTCAAACCAAAATGATTTGGGCCTCAGATGTTGTATAAGACCCATTGTGTTTTCAAAAACCTCGGTGCGATCGCAGTTTTCAAACAAATAACCCTGGGCTTCTCCTTGAACTGTGAGTCCCATCTCTTGTACAAAAATAAATCTTTGGGCCTCTAATAGAGTGTAAGACCCATCCCCTTGTACATAAAAACAATTTTGGGCCTCACATATTGTATAAGTCCCTTTGTACAGTTTTTAAAACAACGGTGCGATCATCGTTAAAACTTGGGCCTCTCCTTGAGCTGTAAGCCCCAACAATCTTTTCAAAGCACTTTCTCCTTTGATTTTGAATTCAAATATATGTTTTTATCAAAACTTTCTTTAATTCCTTTGATGAACAACTAACAAAACAACATGGAAGCTCTACAACGTGTAAGTGTTTATCCGCTTTCATTTACCACTTTCATATGTATATAACTGTATTGTGGGGCTGTTTCACTGTAAGTCTTCTTTCACATCCTTTTATATACTTGTCACATATCCACTGTCTAATACTAGTATAGTTATTTAGAGTTTTCCCCAGCAACTACGTCTAGCACTAGATAAAGCCTTGTTGGTCACTCTTAAATACAAACAAAACTAGATCCCCATAGGATTTCCAGATACAGTCTTCCCTTCTCTTGGGGTTAAACAATATGGAACAAAGAGAAAGGCAGTATTCTTGGTGAACCTTTTCTTAGACTGTCACTCTTAAAAATTGTCAAAGAAACTCTAACTCCCCAGAGATGATCTTTTCTCCGTGAATGACATCTCTTGAGTTTCTTCCAAATTCTCGAACTTTCCTGGAATAATCTCTTCTCTGTGAATTGCATTTCTTGAACTTCTCTTGGTTTGGGGACCCACAGGATTCCTAAAATCATCCTCGCCTCCTTTTGGGCATTGTACAAGGACCCTTCGGCTTCTTATAAGTTCTCATGCCTTCTCTTGGGCTTAATACAAGGACCCTGATGAGCTCTTAAAGGTATAAGACAGAACTTAGTCATCCTTTGCTAGAGCGGTCTTTCCCGCGTCAAAAACTCTAGCCGTTGTAGAGTTGATACTCATCCCTTAATGCCCACGCCTCCTCTTGGGTATTGTACAAAAGATAAAACTCTAGACTTGGACAGTCTAAACCTCTTGAGTCTCAAAGACATTCTCAAGTTCCTTTCAAATAATAGGAAAAAACACCGATCACTCTGGATCAATCTCCCGCAGAAACCCAATCTCTCTCATGAGAGTTCCCCACACTTGGACCCACTTCAGGATCTCAATAATCCTCAGCAGTAAGTCAGCCTCCTCTTGGGCTTTGTACAAATGATTCTCCCTAGTGGAGCTAACCTTTTCAGACTCTCTCGTTGAGTCAACCACTTTTAGCCTCCATCTTGGGCTTTGTACAAGACATATAAAACACTCTCTTGTTGAGTATAAAATACTCTCTTGTTGAGTCAATCTCTTTTTAGCCTCAATCTCGGGCTTTGTACGAGATAGAAAAAACACTCTCTTGTTGAGTATAAAAGACTCTCTTGTTGAGTCAATCTCCTTTTAGCCACAATCTCGGGCTTCGTACGAGACAGTCAATCACTCTATTGTTGAGTATAAAAGACTCTCTTGTTGAGTCAATCAACCTTCAGAATCTCTTGTTGAGTCAATCACCTGTTCAAGACTATCTTGTTGAGTCAACCTTTTTTAGCCTCCGTCTTGGGCTTTATACAGGACAGATAAAAGTACTCTCTTGTTGAGTCAAACCGTTTCAGCCTCCATCTTGGGCTTTATACAAGATACATTCTCCCCAACGGAGTCAAAATCCCTTTTAGCCTCAATCTTGGGCTTTGTACAAGACAGAAAGAACATTTTCCCCGGAAAAGTCAAACTTTCCGCCTCCTCTTAGGCTTTGTATAAAGAAACTCCGGTTGAGTCAATCAACCTTTTAGCATCAAATTTGTGCCTTGCTCACATCATTCAAACATCAACAATTCCTCTTTAGAGATAACAAATTCTCTCTCAGTCAAACCTTTAGCTTCATATCTTGGGATTTGAACAAGATACAAACCACCTTTAGCTTCATGTCTTGGGCTTTGAACAAGACACGAAAAAAATTCCTTTCCTCCCATAGAATAGGAGGAACTATGATCGCTCTGATTTCCATGTTTCGTTAAATGGGAATACATAGGCATAAGATTGCAAAATCTTAGCGAGCATACTAATCAAAACCCCAAAATCTCGTACCTTCATACAAAGCATCAGACCTAACACCTTACCAGAATCCTAGCAAATAGTCTAGACACTGTTTTTAAGCAAATAACCTAAGACAGACCCCCTTTTTGATAGCATCTGTAAACCAACAGTTTTGACTGTTTAATCTCAGTATGCAAGTAGGGTTAATTGGAGACATCTATTTCCCTTCCTTAATTAGCTTCACAGGATAAAAAATGAATCGAACTGTAGTACCAAAACGATAGTGATTCAAAACCACAAAAATCGCGCTACACCAAGGAAGCTTACACACTTTGGGTCAAAGAGCGTGTCAAAGAGATCTTGTTGCCATTTCCTCTCGAGCCTTCTATGAATGCCAAGCCTCCTGAACTTGCCATTATGCCTCCGTCTGAGGTCGGTCAACTCAAGATGACTATTGAGAAGTTGAAGAAGGAGAATGATTATCTTCGTCTCAACCTTGATAGAGTCACTTCTGAAAAAGATAGCATACAGATTGAGCTCCATCAAAAGCGCGAGCGCATGCTCAAAGAGGTGGAGGATGAACAGAACAAGCGTAGGAAGGTGGGTGATGCTTTGAAGAGCACCTATGAGCGACTTGCTTCAAAGAAGAGACAACTCACCGATGCCCATTATCAAGCCTACAAGGATGAGTTGAGCTACAACAAGCAACTTGAAGAGCTTCGAGGGAAGTTATCAGAGTTCAATACAAAGTGGCAAGATGAGCAAGATCGTGCTAGTCAGTTAGCAAAGGACTTTTCTCAGTGTTAAGCTAAGCTCGACAAAATCTTCGGTGAGATTCAAAAGCTGTAAGAAAAAGCACATCAGAGCAGAGTACAAATTAGTCAGCTCAACACAGAGAGCACTCATTGGGAGCATCAAAGCCGTCATCTGCACAACCTCCTGGATCAGAAAGAGGCCTTTCTTCAGGATATGCTTCAGGGACCTAACCATTATTTTCTACGTAACCTCATGAAGGATGCGAAGTATTGGAGTGAGAGGTATGGTCGTCTAGCCAGATTTGCTGAGCATGCATTGGAGGATCTACCTGGGTTGTTGAGGGATGCATATGCTGATATATTGCCACACCAGCTTCCTTGGGTTGTTTTCCACTTCTTGTCTGTTTGCAGGGTGGTATTTGATAGGATCCATGCGGATTTTATTGTAGCCCAAAAGGCAGATGTTTGACTTGTATTCGACTTATACTTTTTTCCTGTATTGTTGAATGAATGAATGAAGTTGCTCGCCAATTTTATCTGTCGCGCCTTTACTTATATGCTTTGTGATATATTGTCAACAAAGATAAGTTTAATAATTCCTGGAATTTAAAACTTTATTTTTGCATGCATATCATACATTCATTTGCACACATATGCACCTCCCTTCATCCGAAACCGTTGCTCATCCTTGTCTGCCTTCTTTGTAGCAAGACGACGACTCGACATCGGTATTTTACTCGCTCAAACAAATCCAGAATCATGGCTGACTTCGAAGCTGGGAATGCCACTTACAAGGAAACTCTGGCTCAATTCCAAGGTCGGATGGATCAGTTCCAGACGAACATGGATGTTATCATGGAACTCCTTCGTGCCCAGAGGGACACCGCTGCTGCTGCCACTGTTGTTGCAACCTCTACTGATGCAACTATTGTCACTCCTATTGTGACTGTTCCTCCAGTTGTTACGGTTACTCCTGTTGTTGTTCCTTCTCTTATTACGGTTGAGGTACCAGTTGAGCCTGTGAATCAGCCTGTTGTTCATCCGACGAATCCTCAATCCGGTTTGAACCAGATGCCCGCTGGTTTTCGTTGGGGTATGCCTCCTAATTACACTCCTCAGATTACAAATAATGGTAGTGCCTTCATACTGTATCAGCCTTTTGTTGTGCCCATGCCTAATGGGAATGCTAGTGTATATCCATGGGTCATGCCTACTCCAGTCCCGCCTCCAGTGGTGAATGATGATCCTGTGAGTCTTCAGGTTCAAACTCATCAAATTATCGGATTGGCTGACATTGAAACTCCTGATGAAGAAGAGCATGTGTATAGGGGCCCTCCTTTCCTGGTTACAGTCTCATCTCAAGCTGCTCAAACTGCTATTCAGAATGTTCATCCTGGGATGTTCTATCCAGGGGTACCTTCCTCAGCTGCTGGGATACCACCTCCGATTTATCCATTTGGTGTTCCGATGGGTCAGAATGCTGGTCAGATGGTTAATTCGGGTTTGGTGTATCCGTCTCAGTTTGCTACTCTGCAAGTGCATGCTCCTGCCGCTTCTCAGTTGCCAAATCCTCAGATTCTTGTCAGACCCACTAATCAGAATAGACCTGCTGACTACAAGTTGTTGGAAGATCATATCAGAGCTATTGAAGGGTTTTCTGCTTTTGGCATGGAGGCCAAGGACTTGTGTTTGGTCCTAAATGTTGTGTTGCCGCAGAAATTCAAGATACCGTAGTTGCCAAAGTATAAAGGTTTGAGTTTCCCGCGTAGTCACATCACTATGTGCTGCAGGAAGATGGCATCCTATATTGATAATGATGAATTGCTTATTCATTGTTTTCAAGATAGTTTGTCTGGTGCTTCATTGGATTGGTACATGGGCTTGGAGCGCAGCAAAATCCGTACTTGGAGGGATCTATCTGAAGCATTCGTGAAACAATACAAATACAATCTTGATCTGGCAGTAACTAGATTATAGTTGCAATCAGTCTCAGCGCTCAGCTGAAACATTTAAGGAGTATACACAAAGATGGCGTGAGATGACATCTCGTGTGCGACCTGCTCTCTCTGACAACGAGTTGGTTGACATCTTTATGGGTACATTGCAAGGATCCTACTATGAGAAAATGGTGGGTAGTTCTTCATTGAACTTTGCTAATGTTGTAACGATTGGTGAACGGATTGAAAATGGTTTGAAGACTGGAAAGATTCCTGGAGCTGCTTCCCAGCAGCCTGCCACTAGAAAATCTCAAAACAGTCGGTCTAAGAGAAAGGAAGGTGAAGCCAACGCTGTGACTGCTCAAGTTTCTCCTCAGTATCAACCTCCCGTGGCACCCATGCCGTATTATCCATATCCGTACATTGCTGCTGCACAATATCAACAACCTCCATATTAGTATCATCCACAACAACCAATTCAGAATGCTCAGAATCAGCAACAAAATCAACAGAACAACAAAAATCAGCAGAATCAGAACCGTCAAAACAACAACAATCAAGGAAATCGCAAGCGTCCGAATTTTGATAAAATTACAGTGTCATACACTGAATTCTTTCCTTACTTGGTTCACCAAGGGGCAATTGTTCCCAAACAGATCACTCCTGCAATTCCTCCATTTAGCCCGAAGCATAATCCAAATGCGTCTTGTGCTTATCATGTTGGATACATAGGACATGCAACAGAGGATTTTTTTGTTTTCAAAACCAAGGCTCAAGAACTTATTGATAAAAAGATTTTGACTTTCGTTAAGGAAGGTCCTAACATTCAGAATAATCCGTTGCCGAATCACAATCGACCTGCGGTTAACAAGATTGAGGATAGTTCAAAGGCTGAATTGATCTTGGATGTCGACGAAGTAAAGACCCCGATGACTGTGGTTTTTAAGAAATTGAATGAACACGGGCTGTTGAAAGGGTTGCATGGTAAGTGTCAGATTTGTGACGATAATCCCAACCAGTGTCGAAGGTTGAAGGGTTGTGTCCAGATTTTGATGAACCGAGGCGAAGTGCAATTTTCCAAGACTAAACCTGTTGAGGAAGTTGCCGCCATTGAGCCGTTCACCATCGTCTATAGGAAGATTCTCGTTGAATCCCCTAAGCAGAAGAAGGTGCAACCCATTATCGTTTGCCCACCAAAACCGTTTCCGTATCAGAATTCCAAGGAAGTACCTTGGAGATATGGGTCAACTGTGTTTTCTAGAGGTCAAGAGCTAAGGTTTGCAGAATCTGAGATCATAAATGTTACAGTCGTTAGAGGTATGACTCGTAGTGGATGTGTGTTTGCTCCGAAGGTCACTACAAAGCCTATTCAAGTTCCAACTATTGTTCCTCCCAAGGAAACGCCTGTATCTACAACCCCTGTTGGTCAACAAGGGGCATCTTCTAATGCCATTCCAGTGCCGAATGCTCCGTCTGAGGATGTTTCAAAGAGCAAAGAGACATTTGATGATCAAGAGTTCCTTAAGTTGATCAAGACAAGTGACTTTAAGATTGTGGATCAGCTGGGGCAAACACCCTCAAGGATCTCAATCTTATCTTTACTCATGAGCTCGCCCACGTACAGATCAGCTTTGTTGAAGGTCTTGAACACTGCCCACGTGATGCATGACATATCCATTGTCGAATTTGATGATGTAGTGGCCAACATAACCGCAAGTCGATATTTGGGTTTTAATGAATCAGAATTACCTCCTGAAGGAGCTACCCATAACAAAGCACTGCATATTTCTGTAACTTGCACTGACGTCCTGTTATCTCGTGTTTTAGTGGATACCGGTTCTTACCTCAATGTGATGCCTAAGGGCACATTGAGCCAATTACTGGTGGAAGGAAACGAGATGAGACCAAGCGCCTTATTTGTCAAAGCCTTTGACGGTTCTCGAAGGCAGGTTGTTAGAGAAGTGGATTTACCCATCAAGGTGGGACCGCATTTGTTCACCATTACTTTCCAGGTGATGGATATTAATCCCGCGTATAGTTGCCTACTGGGTCGCCCATGGATTCATACTGCAGGGGCAGTTACCTCCACTTTACATCAGAAGTTGAAGTTCATGTTTGATGATCAGCTTCTCATCATCTGTGGTGAAGAGGATCTGATTGTAAGCGAGTTATCATCTTTCCGATATGTCGAGACCGAAGAAGGCATAGCTGAGGTGACGTTACAGTGTCTCGAATTTGAAGATGTCAGCTTTGCTTCAACTAGTCAAAGTAGATCACCACAATTAACTTTAGCGTCTGCTAAGAGTGCTAAAGAAACCATCGAGAGAGGTGCCTTGCCAGGCTGGGGGCATGTGATTGATGTGGTTGAGAAGCATAATCGTTTTGGATTGGGTTACCATCCTGGTTGGTAATCTAATTCACTTGGGTCGAAGCAGTGCAATTTGATCAAGTTCAATAGCGCAGGTTTCCAGCAGGGTGACATCGTGGCAGCTCTTGATGATGCTGGTCCCCGTTATCAAACTTCAAGCTTTGTGCGCAAGTGTCCGCCGGGTTTCAAGCTCAACAATTGAACATCTACCGTGATTCCTGTGGTTTTCCCATATAACATGTAATACATTTTGCTTTCTCGTTCCTTCGTCCTCGCCCGAGACGAATGGATAGCTTGTAAAGGGCCTCACGTTTTTGTAATATTATGTGATTAATAAATAAAAAGTTTTTTGCATTCAAAATCATGCTCTATTTTCTTTCTTTATTTTACTTTTTCACAAACAAATGGCAAAAGTCTCTTTTATTTTCACTTTTCAAAATAGCTCATTCTAAACATATACATAAACATGTAAAACTAATAAAAGCATTGATAACAACATGGCAAACATCCATTGTAATCCTGGAATTCCAATTAACCAAGCCGAAGAAGAGGGTGAGGAAGATTGTGAATTACTGGCTGAACTAGCAAGGCTCCTTGAGCACGAGCATAGAGAGACTCAGCCACACAAAGAGCCAGTGGAAGTCATCAATCTTGGTACTGATGAAGTCAGAAAAGAAGTCAAGGTTGGCGCATCCCTCGCAGAGCATGTACACGTCGAGTTGGTCAAGTTATTAAAAGAGTATGTTGATATCTTCGCCTGGTCCTATCAAGATATGCCAGGATTGGATACCAACATCATTGAGCATCACTTGCCACTCAAGCCCGGATGTCCTCCTGTCAAGCAGAAACTCAGAAGGACTAGACCCGACATGGCACTCAAAATCAGAGAAGAGGTAAAGAAACAGTTTGATGCTGGGTTCCTAGCCACTTCCAAATATCCTGAATGGATTGTCAACATCGTCCCAGTTCCTAAGAAATATGGGAAAGTCATAATGTATATGTATTATCGAGATCTCAACAAGGCAAACCCGAAGGATGATTTTCCTTTGCCTCATATTGATGTCTTGGTAGACAACACAACACAGTGGGGTACATATTGAGAAGACTACTTTCATCACGCCGTGGGGTACATATTATTACAAAGTCATGCCATTCGGTCTAAAGAATGCAGGGGCAACATACCAACGTGCCATGACAACCCTTTTTCATGATATGATCCATAAAGAGATTGAGGTTTACGTGGACGATATGTTTGCCAAATCCAAAACTAAAGATGATCACCTGGTTCATCTGAAGAAACTGTTTGACAGAGTCCGGAAGTTTAGATTGCGGTTGAATCCTGAGAAGTGCACCTTCGGAGTTCGATTTGGTAAACTATTGGGTTTTATTATGAGTCAGAAGGGCATTGAAGTTAATCCCGACAAGGTTAAGGCAATTCAGAACATGTCGCCTCCCAAAACAGAAAAAGAAGTCCATGGCTTTCTGGGCAGACTCAATTACATTTCAAGATTCATTTCCCATTTGACAGCTACCTGTGAACCAATGTTCAAATTACTAAGAAAAATCAATCGGTTGAATGGAATAATGATTGTCATGAAGCTTTTGACAAGATAAAACAATACTTGCAAGAACCACAAATCTTAGTACCGCCAGTTCCTGGTAGTCCACTAATCATGTATCTCACAGTTCTCGATGAATAAATAGGATGTGTATTGGGTCAACATGATGACACTGGCAGAAAAGAACATGCAATATACTATCTGAGCAAGAAGTTCACTGATTGTGAGACCAGATACTCACTCTTAGAGAAAACTTATTGTGCTCTGGTCTGGGCTGCTCGACGCCTACGACAATACATGATTTGCCATACTACTTTGTTGACATCCAAAATGGATCCGATAAAGTACATATTTGAAAAACCTGCTGTCTCTGGAATGATTGCTCGGTGGCAGATGCTCTTAACTGAGTATGATATCCAACATGTTTCCCAGAAAACCATAAAAGGGAGCGTCTTGTCTGGCTACCTTGCTCATCAACCTGTAGAGGGTTATCAACAGATGAAGTTTGACTTTCCCGATGAGGATGTTCTGTTTATTAGAGATTATGAGACTCCCGACCCTGACATAGGACCCGAACAAGGGGCGCAATGGACGATCGTGTTCGATGGTGCCTCAAATTCTAGAGGTCGTGGAATCGGTGATATCCTCATCTCTCCAACAGGTTTTCACCTTCCCTTCACTGCCAGATTATGCTTTGCATGCACCAACAATATGGCTGAATACGAAGCATGTATCTACGATATTGAAGCGGCTATTGGCATGAGAATCAAGATTTTTGAGGTCTATGGAGATTTTGCCTTGGTCATCGGTCAAGTCAGAGGGAATTTTGTGACTCGGGATTCCAAGCTGGTTCCGTACCAACAACACATTGTGAAGTTGATTCCTTACTTTGATGAGATTTCTTTTCATCATATCCCCAGGGAGGAAAATCAACTAGCCGATGCACTCTAGCATCCATGTTCAAGGTCAAGTGGAAGAGTGAAGCTCCTCATATCCGCATTGATCACTTGAACAAACCAGCACACTGTTTAGCAATCGAGGATAAGTTTGATGACAAGCCTTGGTTCTACGACATTAAAAAATAGTTGGAAAAACAGGAATATCCCGAGGGTATTACTACCACTGATAAGAAAGCTCTTAGGCGGCTTTGCGCCAAATTCCTCTTAAGTGGTGGTATACTGTACAAGAGGAATTATGATTCCGTGTTGCTCAGATGCGTGGATAGACACGAAGCAAACACGATCATAAGGTTCATACATGAGGGCTGCGAGGGTGTACATGCTAAAGGTCCTGCTATGGCCAAGAAGATCCTTCGGGCTGGGTATTACTGGATGACAATGGAGGAAGATTGTTACAACTTTGCCAAAAGGTGTCACAAGTGCCAAATCTACGGAGACAAGATCCATGTGCCTCCAACTCCATTGAATTTTTTTGCTTCATCTTGGCCATTCTCCATGTGGGGTATAGATATAATTGGAATGATCGAGCCGAAAGCTTCCAACGGTCATCGATTCATTCTGGTTGCTATCGATTACTTTACCAAGTGGGTTGAAGCTGCTTCTTATGCAAATGTTACGCGACAAGTGGTTTCCAGATTTATCAAGAAAGAGATAATCTATCGTTATGGCATTCCTATCAACATTATCACAGACAATGCAAGCAACCTGAACAACAATATGATGAAGGAGTTGTGTCAAGAATTTAAGATCGAGCACCACAACTCTTCACCATATCGGCCCAAGATGAATGGCGTCGTTGAAGCAGCAAATAAAAACAACAAGAGGATTGTCCAGAAAATGGTCAAACCTTACAAAGATTGGCATGAAATGCTTCCCTTTGCACTGCATGGCTACCAAACTTCAGTCCTCACTTCTACTGGGGCAACTCCGTATTCACTTGTGTATGGTATGGAGGCAGTTTTACCCATTGAAGTCGAAATTCCTTCGCTCAGAGTCATCATGGAAGCAGGTCTTGATGAAGCTGAATGGGTTCAATCTAGATACGACCAGCTGAATCTCATCGAAGAGAAGCGCCTTACAGCCGTTTGTCATGGTCAATTGTATCAGAGACACCTCAAGCGAGCTTTTGACAAGAAAGTTCTCCCTCGAACGTTTTGTGGAGGCGAACTCGTGCTCAAGAGGTATTCACATGTTCACTCGGATCCACGAGGCAAATGGACCCTCAACTATGAAGGACCCTTTGTTGTTAAGAAGGCATTCTCAGACGGAGCCCTGATCCTCACCACCATGGATGGCGAGGAGTGGCCATCGCCCGTGAACTCCGATACAGTCAAAAAATATTATGCCTGAAAAAAATGGATAAGAGTCCGCTAGATTGACATCCGCAAGGACAATCTAGGCAAAAAAAATGGACGTCCCGATAGACCAAAAAAAAGAGATGACCACGCAAAAGTTAGGGACAATGAAAAAAACAATAGCAGCCTGCTAAGTTGAAAACCCGAAAGGACGACTTAGGCAAAAATGGGTATCCCGGTGGACGAAAAAAAATGATGATGAAAAACATGTCCAGGAAAAAATTAGGGATATAGGCATTGAATGTGAACCCTCGAGCCTCTTTTCGTCATAGCTAGACCTCAGACGGTAACAGAGCATTCAAATCATCATCAACTGGTACAAGGCGTTGAAACCTAGACTTACAGTGGATGGTAGCCAATGTTGTAATCGATGCAATACATGATTTCCCTTTGCCATTTACATTTGTTTTTCAATTTTATTGCAAATTTCCTCATCAAGGATTTTTGCATCCTTGTACACATCTTATGTACAAAATTTTTACATTCAATAAAATGCATCATTTGTTATCTCAAGTGTTTTCATTCCAGTATTTTGTTTGCAAAATAAACAATTATTTGTAATCACATAATACTATAAAACGTTGAGAACAATAAAAAGCTAAATCAATCGAGAAAGCATTATGCATTGCATGTATTACTGGCAAGTCTTGCAGGATAATCAGTAATATCCATTGATAAGCCTAACGCCCGGTTGGCAATGCGGTGGTTCTTCGCAGAAGTTGTTGTTTCCTCAACCGTTCCATTGCAGAGTCATCAGTTCCCCGACAATCGTCATTAATGTTCCATAGAAGGGTTGATTACTTTCCATTTCCCCAACAGGTCCATAATGTTTCCAATAAAGTTGTCATGATGTACCCTGAGAAGAGACGGGTTTGTTCTTTTACCCCGCACGGGTCGTGCATCATCCGCATCCACAGCTTTACGATTTGGTTCCCCGTCTTCTCCAAGCAGAGAAGATCCTCAGAACCTTGTGAATTCCTTGCAACAGAGTCAGTGGAAGCTTATAAATTGGAGTTTTCTGATTTCGTGATGGAAACGGTTGGCCTGGTTCACTTATCCCCTGCAATATGGTTGGTGATAGTTCTTCCCCGGCGGAATCTTCACCGTTTTCTTGGGTCTTCCCAGCAAGAGTTATTACCCTTTTGAGGGCCTTTCCCCCAGCAAGTTTGGTCTTCATTCGTGAGTTCTCTCCCCGACCGAGGATGTTGAGATCGTTTTGCTACAATCTCTGCCTAACTCACCGCATATTACCTTAGTCCGCACCTTTGCATTGCATGATTTCAAACATCATGTAGAACGCATACATGGCATATGCATCGAGCATACTCCCTTTTCTTTGGCCTGATTCATCCCTCAGCAGATATTCAGCCAAACCCTTCTTTTGTCGCCGTCAGCCAAATTCTCGAGCTACTATTTTATTTAATCCCCTTTTACCTCGAATCATCGAAAAGCTAGTGCAATTCGTACATTCAGGTCCAAGAGGATTAAATAGGGGCAGCTGTCGTAACCCAGAATTTGACCTCCCTCTTTTGTCTTTTGCATAAGCACGCGCATTCGCATCGCTAACATACGCATTCGCAATGTTATCTATGTGTTTCTTGTTGCAGGAATTTTCAGGTATTTTAGGCCCGATTAATCACATCCTCACAAGATCATTGCATCATCAAAACAAGCTCAAAATGAAGGTTTCCATGTTTACTCATCAAAACAAGAGGTGGAAAATCGAAACCGACATTTCAGCATCATTTCCAAGCAAATTTGGGTAAAATGGGCTGAAGTAACCGGTTAGCAGATATACAGTAACCGGTTACTCAGTGTATTTTTCACCAAAAAGCGCAAATTTTCAAGCAAGTAACCGGTTAGCAAATATGCTGTAATCAGTTACTCTGTGCAAAATTTCAGTTCCTGCTGCATTTTTTGGGACAGCACCTTGCACACACTTTGGTCATTGATTCTACACTATTCTAGCAGCTTGTGGAATATTCTAGACTTCTCTAGACATTTCAAGGTTACTCAATTCAATCCAAGTGCATTTACTCTAATACTTCACTCCAAATTAAGTACACCATGTTCCTTGTTTTACAAGCATGCCAACCTTTGGATGATGGAGTTCACATTGGGATTATTACCGAGTTGGTTCTAACTAACCGAGTTAACCACCTTGACTCAGTGAGTCAAGCCCAACTAACTCCTAGCCTAGTTCCAAACCCAAAGCTAAGTCCAAAGCTAGCTCCAAACCTCTCACACTCCAAACCAAAAGTCTATATAAACAAAGCTTCACTCATTTCACAAATCCACCACAACCATTCACACAATTTCACACTTTCTCCACTCTCAATTCTCTCACATTCTCTCTAAATTTCTCTACTACTTCTTCATCTTCTTCTCAATTCTCTTCCAAAACCTCGCCAAAGCTCAATTTCTACATTAAAGGATAATCACTTTTACATCAAAAAGGATTATTTCTTGAGCTCATCCTTCATCCTTCTTGCTACTATACTTGGATTTCTGGAGTTATTTCAGCTTGTGGATTAATCTTGAGTATTTTCTGCAACGTTCAACTGTTCGAATTCGCGTTTCGGAGTTTCGTCGAATTTTGCTCGATTTCGATACGTTTCATCTCCAAATTGAAGATTCCTCTGGTTTTCTTTGATTTTTTTCATCAAGAATCCTTTGCAACAATTAACAAGGCATATCTCAGCCTTGTAGGTTAGTAGATCTCACTATACTCTTTGTTTCAAACATTTTGCACATTTACGATGTAATTCTGATTCATTTTCGGTTTGTTTTGATGTGCATTTGATCGATCTTTGATCTCCATGATTGATTATTGTATTTTGTGTTTGAATTGCTTACATGCTGTAATTTTCGTGCACAAATTCATGACCTAGCATGTGGTGGTTGGTATAAGTGATTAAGTGCTGAAAATCACTTTTGGAAAGCTGTTTTTTCTGGTATTTTTGCCACTGTCTCAGTGGTAACCGATTATAGCATATCTGCTAACCGGTTACTCAGTGTAAATTTCACCAAAAACACTAATTTTCAAGCAAGTAACTGGTTAGCAGATATGCAGTAACCGGTTACCACTGAACATAATGGCCAATTTTGAGTTTTTTCAAGCTTGTTTGGTATCCTTTCTTCTTCCAACTTCCATGGATTGATATGTTTAATTTTATGGATGTTTTAAGTGTTGTTTAACCTCTGTTTGAAGAAGTTTTATGAACTTTCGATGCACGATTTCGATTATTCAATTGGTTCATAATTTTTGGCAATGTTTATTCGTGAACATCTTGCATTCTATTTGATCACTTGTTAACATGTTTTGCATTGCATACTAATTGGTATTTGGTACTGTTTTGCATGTTTGTTCCTTGATTGCATTAAGTTTGTTCATTATTGAGCAAATTTAATCTTGTATAATCAATATTTCACACCTTTTGCTTTAATGATTTTCCATTCTCTTTGGAAAATTGTTAGCATAGCATTTCCCTTCGATTAATGGATCAAAACCATGTTTTGATTAGTTGATCTTCCCCTTCCCTCTCTTTAGGCTTCCTTTAGAGCTTTCTCTCTCAATCCTTCGCGGAGTTTGAGTTTTGCGCTACGCCTTGCATCGGAGCACTGTACAATTGAAGCTGTTACACTGTCCGTCTCATCACGCGGGAGCACTGTACAACTTGGAGTTGTTGTGCCGTCCGTTTCAACTTCTGCATTATACCCTATGTGTTAGAGAAGGAATGAGAAGGGAGAATTCCTACTCTCATTCTGACTACTTCAGGTAGGGGACGAATGACCTTGTGCTTGGCTTAGTCATCTCTATCCCCAGGCGGTAGAGTGCTTTCTTTCCCCAATTGAGTCGATCATTGATCACTCCTATCTCTTTCGATCTCTCTTTATACCAATCACCTCCTTGGTTAAGATCATTGTTCTAAGGGTTAGCAAATCTTTCTTTGTTTTAATACCCTATTTTTTTCTTGCGGTCAATCATGGTCTTTTGATCCCCTTGAATAGTCCCTTTTCTCTTTCTTCGGTTAAACGCAGTACTCCTGTTGCGACTGAATCCTCTGCGGAGTTCGCAACCTTCTTTTGGTTCTTCTCCCTTTGTTTGGTTAATCACTGTGTGTCAGTTAAAACACCAATGTTAGCACGCCTTCTCAGTTAACCACAGTCCGTCTGTTAAAACACTGAGCTCCTCTTGGGTTAATCACCTATTCTTGGTTAATCACCCTTTTCTTCAGTTTACCACAGCCTGTCTGTTAAAATACTGAAACCCTTTTTGAGTTAATCACCTCCTCTTGGTTAATCACTCATTCTTCTCAATTAATCACAGTGTCTGTTAAAAACCGAACCCCCCAGCAGTTAGCAACCTCTTTTGGTTCAATACCCTTCTTTGCTGGTCAAGTGTTGTTTGTTCAGTCAATACCAACACCCCTTTTGGGTTACGACCTTCGATCGGTCCTACACCCGTTCTTCTGGTTGATCACAGCTTTCTCTGTTAAAACCAATGCTTCTCTATCCCCTATAGAGTTGCAATCCTTATTTCCCTCGGTTAACCACGGTTTATCAGTTAATATACCGATGTCCCCTCAGAGTCAAACATTTTCCCTTGGGTCAGCACTCTCTCTTTTGGTTTATCATAGTCCGTCTGTTGACACCAGCGTCTTTTCCCCACCGGGGTCTTACTCTCTTTCTTTGGTTAACCACTATTAGCCAGTTACTATACCGAGTTTCCTTTTTTTCTCTTGGTTTTGACACCATCCTTTTGCTTGTTTCCCAGTAGGGTTGCTTACCCTCTGTCCCTAGCAATTCTTTATTTTCATCCCCAGCGGAGTCCTTTCTATTCTTTTTGCTCTTACTTTCTTGGTTTCAACACCAATCCTCTTTTTTATCCCCAGTAGAGTTTTCTTTCACCCTTACTCTTGGTTTTTGTCACCACCTTTCTCTTTCTTGTTTTATTTTCCGTTTGGTTCCACGAACTACAGAAGCTCTGATTCTGCATTATGTCGAATGTATGATACGTAGGCACGAGATCGCAATGATCTTGGTGAGCACACTTCCACCCTTCCTTCCTTATCCCTTTCTTCCTTCCTCTCTGTCCCCTGGTTCCATGAACTACGACGCTCTGATTTCCTCATTGCACTATAAGGGTACATAGGCACGAGGGCCCCAATCCTCCGCGAGCACTTTCTTTCTTTCTTTCTTTCTTTTCCTTTTCTTTTCTTTTCTCTTTTCTCTCTCTCTCTTTTCTTTTATCTAGAAGCCTTTAGATAGATAACCCATCCAAGCCTAGAAGCAAGCGAAATGGTTCTCGTCGAGTACGACGGATGTGTTGGGTGCTAGTACCTTCCTTTCGCATAACCGACCCCCGTTCCCGTTTCTCTTCCCCTTGGGTTTTATCGATATTTTACCTGTCCTCTGGGACTAAATAAAGTTCAGTGGCAACTCTGTGTTATCTTTGAGTGTGCGATTCACTCAAGATGTAAACCAGCCATCTTCAGCCGTCAACTCGGATACCCGATGAAGAATATCCCACATAATGTTCATCTGGAAGGTCTTTTCTTCAAGGAAGGGGAAAATGACAGGGCACTAAAGAAAGAAATAGTGCATTCCTGGAAACACATTCACAAGAAAGGAAGAGAGTCTCTAGGAAAACCAAATTGTACCTCCTTGGAGCCTTATCTCCACTGGGTGCAAACTAGAGCCCTCAAGCTGAGGATGCCTTACCCTCGCCAAGAAGTTTTTCCGTTAAAAGAATCTGTCCTTTATTTCATGTCTGATACGGAAAAACTCCAGGTAGCTCTCAACAAAGTTCAACGTGAGAAGAGCTCCTGGAAAAACAAGTATTGAATCCTTAATTTGGAATGTACCAAGATTCAGGAACTGTTAAAAGAGAAGGACCCTCTGATTGAGATATTAGAACAGCATGCTATAGAGAGTCAGGAAGATCGAAGGAATTTGCTCGCTCCTTTCACTTGGCAAAAGGCTGACAACCCGACAACGGCTGAAGAGCCCCGATCAAAGAAGAGGAAAATATAGGAACCAGCATCTGAGCTCTCTTCAGAGAGCACTCAGGATCCATAAGCTTAGACATTTACTTACAGCACTTTGTAAAATACTGTATTTTTCCTTGTAAAATACCGCAATCTTTCGAATTCAATAAAAGGGGTCTCCACCCTCCATTGTATGATATTTGTAATCTAATTATTGAAGTTTCTTTTTTGATTAAAACAAAAACTAAAATATATATATCATTACATATCATCCATCATTCTCACATAAACACATTTTTTCTTATCTTTGAGTCTCACGTATGTGTCGCGATTCTAGAGTCAAACTGTTTCACTTATACAATACTCGGGTCAATCGACAAAAGAAAATGGACGATCTCAAGGAAGAGAACAGAGAGCTGAGAGAAGAAATCGACGCTCTAAAGGAAAGTTTGGAAAAACTTCACAGTGACATGCAATCCCTGGCAATAGCTCAGAGGCAACAACAAAAGACTGTGATCTCGGAGATCACATCTACACCTGTACTAGAGACATATGATCCTCAGTACAACATTCCTAAAAAGCGCCCCTGGGGTATGCCTCTCAACTTTGTCCCTGAGGGATATATCCCACCGGTCACTGAAGACCAAGAAACTGCAGCAAGAACCATCGGACCTGAAGGTTACAAACTTCGGGAAAGCGAGGACCCAAGAGTCATGACAGCAACACCTGAAGGTTACAAACTTCGGGGCAATAAAACCCTAAGAGTCACTGCTATAATGTCTATACCACAATCAGTGGTACACACTGTCCCGGAAGGACAGATTCCACAAGCAATTTCTGGTGGAAACGAAGACATGTACGAAAAGATGAATGAGTTCCAGGAACAATTCTTGGAAATGGAGAAGGAACTGCATGCCATTCACGGTCAAGACTTATTTGGAAAGGACGCTGCTGACCTCTGTTTGGTCCCTAATGTAAAGATCCTGCACAAATTCAAGGTGCCTAACTTAAGGCAACTCTTGCCCTCAAAGTCATTTGGTGATGTACGCTCGAAAAATGTCAACTCAGACAGAAAATAAACAGCTACTGATCCATTACTTCCAGGACAGTTTAACCTGTGCTGCACTCAAATGGTACATGGGTTTAAACCGCACCAAGATCAGTACTTTCAGAGATCTCGGCGCAGCCTCTGTTCAGCAGTATAAATACAATTTGGACATGGCACCAGATAGAGATCAGCTCAGAGCAATGTCGCAGAAGGACAAAGAAACTTTTAAGGAATATGCTCAGAGATGGCGTGAAATTGCCGCTCAGATCTGTCCCCCTCTTGAGGAAAAAGAGACGACCAAGATCTTCTTGAAAACCTAGAGCTCATTCTATTATGACTGAATGGTCGCCAATGCGCCCAGTGACTTCACTGAAATGGTGAATATGGGAGTACGCCTTGAAGAAGCAGTCCGAGAAGGACGATTAGTCAAAGATGCAGAGCCATCTGGCGGTACTAAGAGGTACGGTAGTACTTTCCAAAAGAAAAAAGAGCAAGATATTAGTAATATCTCTCTGGGAAAGCAAAGGCAAAGGTATCAACCGATAGCGGCAATAACTCCCGCTATCAACCCTGCGCCAGCTCCGACTTATCAACCTCAGGTTGCTCAGAGCCAACCAAGTTAACAACAGTATCAGCAAAGGACGCAACAGCCTTTTCAATAGGCTCGTTCACAGTACAACAACAATAATCGTGCGACACGACCATCAGGGTTTGACCCAATACTGATGTTGTACGCAGAGTTATTTCCACTTCTACTGGCCAAGGGGCACGTTCAAACCAGGACACCTCTCGCAATACCGAAAAATCCACCTTTTTGGTTCAAAGCGGATCAAACTTGCCCTTACCATCTAGGAGAATCAAGGCACAACATTGAGAATTGTCTCAACTTCAAGTCTGATGTACAGAAGCTTGTCAGGAATGGGGTGTTATCTTTCAAAGATACTAATCCAAATGTTCAGACGAACCCGTTGCCGCAACATGAGAATGCTACAGTGAATTTAATAGAGGAAGAGCATAGCCGCAGTTATCAAATTCACGATGTACTCATATTAGGAACCAATCTGGTGAGGATGCATTACAGACAGAGCGGGTACGGTCATGTGCCGTCTCACAATTATCACCAGTGTGATATCTGCTCAAAGAACAATCAAGGGTGTTTCGTAGTACAAACAGCATTACAAGAACAAATGGATCTGGGCTGGATTCAGGATCACGGGATCCGTGAAGTAAACATGGCCCACGCACATTCCAACATTGTACAGAACCACAACATTCGTGCGATGAACGTCAATTTAGTGGCGATGCATTCAAGGCAAAGTCAATATCATAATCTGCCACGGCACGATTACAATTCTTGTCTAGTCTGCTCAATAGACAATCAGGGATGCTCTTTTGTACAAGAGGCCCTTCAACATCAGATGGATATCGAATGGATCCAGGATTACCGTGAAGAAAATAACCATCAAGTCAATATGGTTCAGATCTTTGACATACACCTGATGAATACTAGTCTGGTAGAATTACATGCTAAGAAAGTCAGGCTCGGTTTTCTAGCCTCACATGATTATCTAGACTGTGAACAATGCTGCGAAGACAGTCAGGGGTGTGCACTTATACAAAGAACACTTCAACATCTGTTGGACCACTGGTGGCTTCCAATTTACTTGGATGAAGCTACACAACAGGTTAGCATGACTAATGGAAATCCTAGTAGACATCAGAGTCGTAATATCCGCTCAACATAAACAGATCTAGTAAAGGTGCACTGCATACAAAGCAGGTGTGGCTGTGTACCACCGTACAACAATGAGCACTGTAGGATATATTTGAAAGATAACCAAGGATGTTATCTCATGCGAGCAGCTCTCCAAGAACAATTAAACCAAAAGGAGATTCGACCATTTTCGAGCTCTAGGTCGATCAACACGATACAAGAGTATCTCTCTGGTCAGAACAAAAGTGCCATCGTAATCTCCGGTCACGGAAAAACCAAGAACGTTTGCGCCATAATCCCTCTGCTCAACGAGTCAAAAGTCTCTCTAGACAGTAGAAGAATCCTTAACCTTGAACCAATTGAGGTTGCCTATAACGATCAGAGACATCAAAAAGCTCCTGTGGTTATCTACCTGCCAAGACCAATACCGTACGAATCAGATAAGGTTATCCCTTACAAGTACGATGCAACAACCATCAAAAATGGAAAGGAAACTCCATTACCCTCCGTCGTAAACATTACCGACATCATTCGAGTCACACAGAGCGGGCGGATCTTCAACAGAGGAGTTGGAAAACCTGCCAAAGAAAATGAGCCTTAAACAGAAGTTCCAAATCAACAAGTCGGTTAATCCAGCAATCCGGAACTGGTAAAGAACAACGATGAGATGCTGAAGCTCATCCAGAAAAGTGAGTACAACATTGTGGACCAACTATTGCAAACTCCGTCTCAAATCTCTGTGTTATCTCTTCTGCTTAGTTCAGAGGCTCACACGGAAGCTCTGCAGAAAGTCTTAGAGCAAGCCTTTGTGGAAAAGGACTTGACGGTCAGACAATTTGACAGTATCATTTCCAACATCACTTCCTGTAACAATTTAGGATTCAGTGATGAAGAACTGCTGGAAGAAGGCAAGAATCATAATATGGCACTTAACATTACAGTCAACTGCCAGGACGATACTTTAGCCAGCGTACTGGTGGACACAGGATCATCTTTGAATGTTATGCCAACTCTGACATGACTATCATTTCAAGGAGCCCCGATGAGAGGCAGTGAGATCATCGTCAAAGCCTTTGACGGATCCAAAAAAATAGTTATCGACAAAGTTGATCTTCTCATAACCATCGGTCCTCGTACTTTCCTAGTCACTTTCCAGGTCATGGACATCTGGGCAGCATACAGCTGTTTATTAGGAAAACCTTGGATACATGAAGCTGGGGCAGTCACTTCGACACTTCACCAAAAGCTGAAGTTCGTCAAGAATGACAACTTAGTCATGGTCTGCAGAGAGCAAGCCTTAATTGTAAGCAACTTATCATCATTCTCCTGTATAGAACCCGAGGAGAATCGATCAGAAAGAGGGACATCGATTTCCTCATACAAAGACGCTCTCAAAGTGATCGAGAGTAACGACATAAAAGGATGAGGATAGCTTATAATTCCTACTGATAACAAGACAAAGAAATGTATTGGTTTCTCTTCAGCCTGTACCCAGACTACTAAAGACGAAAGTTTTTGTCCCATTCAGGATTTCTTTCACAGTGGACTCTTCCTTTACCCAGTGTCTCAAGAAGTACACACCATCAATGAAAGTGATTCCTCCGATACAGAAGAAGAATGGAAATCTTACCTTAACCATGACGGTTATATATCTCCGGAAGAGGCGCGCATGCCATTATGTTTTCCCAAGCAGAACTCGAGGACTATACAGAGATCAGACACCCAGATGATCTATGGAGATTACGATCCTGAAGGATGTCGTGCTCCACCTAATTCATTAGAAGATGGCCTAATGAAAGACAGCTTTGATCAAGATTATTATGATCCCCTGGATGACTTGCCTATCTGGAGGCCGTGCCTAGAAGACTTGGGGCAAAAGAGTCAGCCTGATAATGCCTATCAACTCAGTAATATTGAAAAGAATACCCATGTCCCCACCGGGTCGTGGAATCATTACTCAAGACATTCCGAAATTATCCGACACCATGGTAGCGAATCTGCAAAGATTGCAGGATAAGAGTTCATCAACTATGCTTTCCCTGAGGTCAACGTCATTGAGAAAGATGACTCTGCTATCCCCACAGAAGTATGGGACACCTTAGCACATTCGAGTGGCAAGTACGACTTTTTAGTCAAATATACTGCTCCTGAGAGCTCTCGCATCAGATACAAGGACATCCACCCAACTGGATGGGGAGATCCTCTTGAGAGTGAACACACTAGGGAAGATACAACAGAAGAGTTCGTTTACAATAACTCTGCATGGGACGAAGACTTCAATGATCCTACTCCGCCAGAAATCAGCGTTATTTCTAAGGACAAACCAAGAATGAAGATACCAGACTTTGTGATTCACCGAGGGGTTCGTCGCCAATGGGTTGTTGTCGATGTCCCAAAAGTCGTCCATAAGTCTAAGTAATTGTCATCTTTGTTTTGACCTTTCACCCTGCCCAGGTGAAACTGATGTTTTTATAGGGCTCACTTTTCTGTAAATGTCCCTCTTCGCTTTGCCTAAAGCGACAGAGATTTGTTTTATAGGGCTGTATTTCAAGAATCGACAAAATCATAAATAAATAATGTCATTCTGTCATTCCCGCATTTATTGTTGTTTTCACTTTTCGTTTTACAGAAAATGGTAATCCTAAAACAACCCAAAATAAAAAAAACAAGCATTTTTTAGAAAATACACTGCACACACTCTTGCATTCTCTCTGTCTTTGCTAAAAAATGAATCATCACGTCATGAAGATTGCTTGTTTTAAACCCCATTTAAACATACGATCCAATGCCTTCTCCTAACTTTGAATTCCCGGTATTTGAGGCTGAAGAAGAAAAGGACGAAGAAATCGCAGAAGAGGTCTCCCGATTACTCAGACAAGAGGAAAGGTCTATTGATCCTCACAAAGAGCTATTGGAAATGGTCAATTTGGGTTCAGAAGAAGAAAAGAAAGAAGTTAAGATTTGAGCACTGTGATCCGCTGTCGCGCACGGATCAAACCGAGTGATTTTCAAAACTGTAGTAAAGCGACAATGACTCGAGTCGTATCGCAAGGATTCTTGATTTATTAACCAACAGTAGTAACAAATATGGGGGGGTTTGTGATCAATTCAAGAGAACAAAGCAGAAAAAAAATGATTATTAAAATAAGTGATTAAAATAAGTGATTATAAAAAACAAACGGATTCACTGTGTCGGGTTCTACTTATCATCGATTGCTACAACCACGGCTTCTATCCTATTTGAACACAATATCATTCAACAAGCGTGATCAACACTGTAAGGTATATATTCTTATTGCCGGATTAAGCATACCGTTAAAGATATCGCCAATTTAACGGTTAAGCAGAGTTGAATTGCGATCAGAAGTCAAGAACATATATCATTCAAATTTAACCAACAATATTACATGGAAATCAAATTAAGCAAACAACAAATATTATTGAAAGGAATAGAATTCTAATTGCAAGGAATAGAATTCTAATTACAATATTATTGAAAGGAATAGAATTCTAATTGCAATTATAACAATCTCAAAGTAGTGAACCTGAACACAGCAAATCCGTCCGGATAGATTAGTTCTCCATGAGTTCTTACAAAGCGTATAATTTTCTCTTGGAAATTCTGTAACGAAAAACTCTAGCGGCTTCCTAGGTATAAGTGAAAGACAATCCATTTGGTTCACAACCCAACTGGGTCAAATACAAAACCCATGCCCATTACAAATGACCCAAAACAAAAATATTTCTAATGCTGCAACTTCAACGACTTTTTCAGGTCTGCTACAGTCCGATTCAGCTTCTTCGTCCAACATAAAAGTTGTAGATCTTTTTCTTAGCTTTCCGACGAATGGTAGAATGCCTCAATCCGATTCCTGTAGCTCCAATTATGAGTTTATTCGTAAAAGCTGCAATTGCTGAAAAATAAAGTGCGAAAATTAAATAAAGGAAAAAATCAACTAAATTAGAAAAACATTATAAAACATAAAAATAAGCAAAACAAACCAAGGAAATGCTTAAGTACAAACATGGAAGAATGTGCATCGAAATGCACTGATCAAATTCCCCCACACTTGAACTTTTGCACTCCGAGCAAAATAAAATAAAAACTTAAGAAACACAAAAACATCATCAGTTACTCATTCCAGGCTACAAACTCTTCTTCAGTTAAGGTTGCATCGATAGGTACTAATCTTGCACACTAAGGATATCGTAAGAACACTAATCCGCAATTATGCAGTCATAAGCCTCCTTCCTATACAAACCATTCCGAATCATGTTATTATGCCAAAGCCTAACTTACTCATACTTTTGCTCTTATTAATTCGGGCGCAGTCACATTAAGCCCGTTATCTCCACACACTCATAGCAAGGCGACCGGTTAGTGACTCTGATCCAACTAACAACGAGTTTTTTTTATCATACTTTTTTTTAAGGTTCCACAACCGTTGGGTTAAGTGACCGGGTGAGGGTCACCAAACTTAGAAGGTGCATTCCCTTTTCTTTTCTTTTTTTGTAAAACTTGGATCACTCACTTATTTTCATCGGCTTCCCTGCGTAGAGTGCGTGTGGGATGGTGCTGACTGCTGAAATAAACTACTCAAGAGCTGTTAAAAAAAATTGAGAATTCAAGGCTATGTCATAACAAGTATTCAAAATGATTTCCACATGCAGGAGACTTATGGTGTTAAGACGATACTGATCTTGCGAACTTTTCCCAAATCTCCACAACCAACCTCAGATTAATCTATAGCCTAAAACTTTCAAAAAGATGCATTTTTTTATTTTATAAAGAACAAAGCAAAACAAAGAAATGGTTCCCTCCCCCACACTTAAAACACATATTGTCCTCAATTAAAGAACATAAATATAGCATAAGAGTGAGAGAAAGGAAAGAACACACCGGAGGGATTAAGGTGGAATGTAGCTTTCATGTCTGGTGGTTTTGGTGGAGGTCTTTCTGCACTACGAACATATGAAATAGGAAAAAGTGAATAGCAAGTGAACTTGGATATTAGTAAAAAATATGGTGGCTTAGGAGGAATAGCCTGCACATATGGTAAACCTGGAAATTCATCAAGACTGGTATCACATTGTGTTACCTCTAATAATGCAATAGGTTGTCCATCATCATGAAACATCTTGTCCTCTTGAATTTGATGGACGCTTGAGATTATTTGTTCAACTTGGAATTTTATAACTGGAAGCGTAGATTGCATATGTTGTTGAAATTGCAAATTATTTTCAGTCATCCGCTTATTATTTTCAGCCATTTGCTTGATAATTTCTTCCAAATATGATTGTGTGTCAGCTTCCAATGATGCACTTTGTTGAAATTATTGATATGACCTAATAGGCTGCTCTTCAAGATATGAGTATTGTCCTTGAAGACCACCTACCATTTGGGTCTCACCACAAAAATTAGTATCTAACAACATAGGACATGCATCATTACCATGAAAATTTGAAGAACAGATATTGCAAATCACAAGTGGAATATGATTTTGATAGCACGATTGTTGTTCTCTTGCTTCCATCAAATTAATAAGATAAGCCAACTAATCCAATGAGTCTCCTTTTTTTTTTTTTTTATTTGACACGAAAGAAGAAATATGATTAAAATAATTTCATAAAAATACAAAAACACGAAATTTCACCTAATTAAGACAAATAAGAATTTTGAGATTTTTTTTGGATTTTTTCGAAATTATGAAAACAGTAAAAAAATTAATTAAAAATAGACAAAAGAGGAATTTGGCGATTTGAGACCGAAACCCCATACTCTTTTAGAGTAAGGGACAATTGATCACACGATATTTCTGCTCCCAGTAGGCAAAAAAGTTTTACAATCGGACATAATTTTCTCAAAACCGATTTTTTTGACTAGTCGGGACGCGAGACGGGACGTCCGGACGCGAAAACGTGCGAAACCGATTTAAACCCCATTTAAACATACGATCCAATGCCTTCTCCTAACTTTGAATTCCCGGTATTTGAGGCTGAAGAAGAAAAGGACAAAGAAATCGCAGAAGAGGTCTCCCGATTACTCAGACAAGAGGAAAGGTCTATTGATCCTTACAAAGAGCTGTTGGAAACGGTCAATTTGGGTTCAGAAGAAGAAAAGAAAGAAGTTAAGATTTGAGCATTGTGATCCGCTGTCGCGCACGGATCAAAACGAGTGATTTTCAAAACTGTAGTAAAGCGACAATGACTCGAGTCGTATCACAAGGATTCTTGATTTATTAACCAACAGTAGTAACGAATATGGGGGGGTTTGTGATCGATTCAAGAGAACAAAGCAGAAAAAAAAATGATTATTAAAATAAGTGATTATAAAAAACAAACGGATTCACTGTGTCGGGTTCTACTTACCATCGATTGCTACAACCACGGCTTCTATCCTATTTGAACACAATATCATTCAACAAGCGTGATCGACACTGTAAGGTATATATTCTTATTGTCGGATTAAGCATACCGTTAAAGATATCACCAATTTAACGGTTAAGCAGAGTTGAATTGCGATCAGAAGTCAAGAACATATATCATTCAAATTTAACCAACAATATTACATGGAAATCGAATTAAGCAAACAACAATCATATAATATTATTGAAAGGAATAGAATTCTAATTGCAATTATAACAATCTCAAAGTAGTGAACCTGAACACAGCAAATCCGTCCGGATAGATTAGTTCTCCATGAGTTCTTACAAAGCGAATAATTTTCTCTTGGAAATTCTGTAACGAAAAACTCTAGCGGCTGCCTAGGTATAAGTGAAAGACAATCCATTTGGTTCACAACCCAACTGGGTCAAATACAAAACCCATGCCCATTACAAATGACCCAAAACAAAAATATTTCTAATGCTGCAACTTTAACAACTTTTTCAGGTCTGCTACAGTCTGATTCAGCTTCTTCGTCCAACATAAAAGTTGTATATCTTTTTCTTAGCTTTCCGACGAATGGTAGAACGCCTCAATCCGATTCCTGTAGCTCCAATTATGAGTTTATTCGTAAAAGCTACAATTGCTGAAAAATAAAGTGCGAAAATTAAATAAAGGAAAAAATCAACTAAATTAGAAAAACATTATAAAACATGAAAATAAGCAAAACAAACCAAGGAAATGCTTAAGTATAAACATGGAAGAATGTGCATCGAAATGCACTGATCACACTGCTCAGTCCAACTGTCAAAGAAGGCTTAATAAAACTTCTCAAAGAATTTCCAAATGTATTTGCTTGGTCCTATCAGGACATGCCAGGTTTGGATACCAGCATCGTGGAACATCATTTACCGTTAAAATCAGAATGTCCACCGATAAAACAAAAGCTGAGAAGAACTCACCCGGATATGGCTATCAAGATCAAAGAGGGAGTGCAAAAATAGATCGACGCAGGTTTCCTTGCCACCTCAGAATATCCTCAATGGCTAGCTAACATAGTGCCTGTTCCGAAAAAGGAGGGAAAAGTCAAAATGTGTGTAGACTACATGGATCTGAACAAATCAAGTCTGAAGGATGACTTCCCCTTACCACACATAGATATGCTGGTTGACAGTACAGCAAATTTCAAAGTCTTCTCCTTCATGGATGGATTCTCGGGCTATAATCAAGTCAAAATGGCGCCATAAGATATGGAGAAAACTTCATTCATCACCCCATGGGGCACCTTTTGTTACAAGGTAATGTCGTTCGGTTTAAAGAACGCGGGGGCAACCTATCAAAGGGCCATGACAACTCTGTTCCACGACATGATGCATAAAGAAATTGAAGTGGGTGTCGATGACATGATTACCAAATCTAAAACAGAAGAAGATCATGTGACACACCTGTCAAAGTTATTCGAGCGTATGAGGAAATACAAACTCCGTTTGAACCCTAACAAATGCACGTTTGGTGTTTGCTCGGGAAAACATTTAGGATTCGTCGTCAGCCAGAAAGGAATTGAGGTTGATCCTGACCAAAGACTGAAAAATAGGTCATAGGATTTTTGGGACGTTTGAATTACATCTCAAGGTTCATATCCCTCATGACCGGGACATGCATGCCAATCTTCAAACTAATCAGAAAGAATCAAAGCTGGGTATGGACAGAAGATTGCCAAAAAGCTTTCGAAAGTATCAAAAAAATATCTATTGAATCCACCAATCCTATCACCTCCAGTGGAAGAAAGACCACTGATCATCTACCTAACAATCTTGGAAGACTCTATGGGTTGTGTACTTGGCCAACAAGATGAAACAAAAAGAAAAGAGGCTGCCATTTACTACTTAAGCAAGAAATTCACTGACTGTGAGACTCGGTACACTATGCTTGAGAAAACTTGTTGTGCTCTAGCTTGGGCAGCCAAACATCTTCACCGGTGCATGATTTGCCACACTACTTGGTTAATCTCAGAAATGGATCCAATCAAGTACATCTTTGAAAAGCCTGCTCTCACGAGAAGGATTGCCCGTTGGCAGATGTTGTTATCTGAATACGACATCGAGTACCATGCTCAAAAAGCCGTCAAAGGGAGTATTTTAGCCGATCATTTGGCTCATCAACCGATTGAGGATCAGGAATCAGTCAGATTTGAATTCCCAGACGAAGATGTCATGTACTTAAAAATGAAAGATTGCGATGAACCGCTACCCAGTGAAGGGCTAGAACCAGGTTCCCAATGGGGACTAATTTTTTACGGAGCTATCAACAATTATGGAAACGGAATTGGGGTAATCATCGTAACACCTCAGGGTACCCATATCCCTTTCACTGCCAGATTGACATTCAAATGCATAAACAACGAGGCCGAATATGAAGCTTGTATCATGGGTCTCGAAGAAGCAATTAACTTAAGGATAAAGAACCTGGATGTGTATGGAGACTCAACCCTGGTTGTCAATCAGATTAAAGGAGACTGGAACACATATCAATCAAGATTGATTCCTTACAAAGACTATGCGAGAAGGTTGTTACCATTCTTCAACATAATTTAGTTTCATCATATCCCTCGTGAAGAAAACCATATGGCTTAAGCACTAGCTACTCTCTCTTCCATGATTGTTGTAAATCATTGGAATGATGTACCTAAGATCGACATAATGCGCCTTGAAAGGCCCGCTTACATCTTCACAATTGAAGCAGTCATAGATGACAAACCTTGGTTTCATGATATCAAGCGCTTCCTTCAAAGATAAGAGTACCCACCAGGGGCATCCAGGAAAGACAGGAAGACTCTCAGAAGACTGGCAGGCAACTTCTTTTTGAACGGTGATACACTCTATAAGAGAAACTTCAACATGGTTCTCCTCCGATGCGTAGACAGACCAAAAGCAAACATGTTGATAAAAGAGATTCACAAAGGATCCTTTGGCACTCATGCCAATGGACACACGATGGCGAGAAAAATTCTGAGAGCAGGATACTATTGGTTGACCATGGAATCCGATTGCTACAAGTACATGAGGAAGTGTCACAAGTGTCAGATATACGCTGACAAAATCCATGTACCGCCAACGCATCTCAAAGTTCTTTCTTCCCCATGGCATTTTTCTATATGGGGAATCGACATGATTGGCATGATCGAACCCAAGGCGTCTAACGAACATCGGTTCATCCTGGTAGCCATTGATTACTTCACCAAATAGATCGAAGCAGCATCATATGCCAATGTAACCCGACAAGTGGTGGTCCGATTTATCAAAAACAATCTCATCTGCCGTTATGGTGTTCCAAGCCAGATCATTACTGATAATGGATCCAAATTGAACAACAAGATGATGAAAGAGTTGTGTGTTGAGTTCAAGACCAAACACCGCAACTCATCTCCCTACCGGCCTAAGATGAACGGACCAGTAGAAGTGGCTAACAAGAACGTCAAGAAGATCGTTCAAAAGATGGTTGTAACCTACAAAGATTGGCACGAGATGCTACCCTTTGCTCTTCACGGTTATAGCACAACTGTTCGCACCTCAACAGGGGCAACCCCTTTCTCACGAGTATATGGAATGGAGGCAGTGCTCCCCATAGAAGTAGAGATCCCATCAATCTAGGTATTGATGGAAGCTAAGCTAACAGAAACTGAATGGTGTCAAAGTCGACACGATGAACTGAACCTAATTGAAGAAAAGAGAATGACAGCCTTATGCCATGGTCAGTTGTATCAGTAAAGAATGAAGAAAGCGTTCGACAAAAAGGTCCGACCCCGTGTCTTCAGGAAAGGAGACCTCGTGCTCAAGAAGATACAATCATTTCTCACTGATTCCCGGGGCAAATGGACTCTGAATTACGACGGCCTCTATATGGTCAAGAAAGCCTTCTCAAGCGGCGCCTTGAGACTCGCAACCATGGATGGAGAGGAATTTGCCTACCCAACAAATGTTGACGTATTCAAGAAATACTTCATCTAAATAAAAAAACGTCTCGGTGGATTAAAAACCCGAAGGGGCCGTCCAGGAAAAAATTAGAGACACAAGCAAAAATCATCCCGATGGATTGAAAAACTCAAAAGACAATCCAGGCAAAAGTTATGGATTCATGGCAAGTAACTATGTCCGACAAGGTTAAATCCCCTGCGGTAATACCATTCGTCGAAAGACTTCAATCAAGATCATCTTCGACTGAAGCTCAGGATGTCCAGAATTCAAAGTGGGTGGAAGGATAGTGGTCGTTATGTTTCAATGTATCCCCTTTTCCCGTAAATTACCATTTTCTAAACTTTGTAAATTCTCTATGGGATCACGCGCTTGGCTCATTTCCATCCTATCAATAAAATTTGAGCCCTTGTTCTTTTGTTTGCAACTCTCATTTATTTTTGCTTTACAGAATGACATTTTAAAATGATCAACGATTCTTGAAATAAAACAAAAATAAATTTACTTGACAAGATTTTGCTGCTTTTAAAATAAAGATGGCAATTCCTTTTGACTTTGAACATCAAAAACAACATTGATAGCTTCTTCGAAGGTGATTGAACCTCAAAGTGCAGAATCAAAGTACTCCTTCTAAACCACTGCACCTGAATGAAGGATCAACCGTTTCAGATGCAATGTCCCATCTTACATCCACGGCTGAGTTCATACCTCTTAAGACCGATTGACAATTCTTTCACCCCTACAGGGTCTACCTCTCCTAAGTAAGACAAGATTACTATCTTGAACCAATGGTACTTTTCATCTCCCGCAGTGGCCGAGTATCCAGTCATGTTCATTCACTAGTTTATATGTCGCGTCTGTTTTGTCAGCATAAATATACATACATCATGCATAATTGATTCATATTCATATTCATATTGCATTAATATCACTTTGGTCATACTCATTCCCAAGTGATAAAACCTTATTGTCAATCAAGTTGTCGGTTTTCCTTTCCACGTCGGATAAGACAAAATCCTGGTTTGAGTTCTTTCCTTGTCAGAAGTTGTATCGTCTGAGCAATCTCTCCCCAGTTTATTTCTGGATTAGAGCCTGTCCTCGATTAATTTGATAACTTGAACCTCTGAAAGGCAAAAATACATTCGATAGACACCTCTGAAACATCACTCTTCACTGTTGAAGAAGATATCTTTGCTTTCTCGGATTAAGGAAAATCCCCAGAGAAAGCCTCTTAACCGAATACTCTCGGCAATGCATCAGTTTTTCTCCCAAGAAATTCGATGATTAATGAAGTCATCAGCGCCTCAAATTTGGATTACATCACATGGCATTTCTCCGAAAAGATCTCGAAGAAAAGATTGATGTAATACCACCAAGTGAAAAGTAGTCTCTCAAGAGACTCGTTTTCCCTAGTAGAGTCAACGAATGGCATCTCCAACAGAGAAGTTTGCACACCTATACAACTCATACAAATGGGTGTCCCCAATAAGTCTGACCTCAAACTTTTTCCATCAAATAGCGTCTCCCTAGTAAAACTCGGCGAGAAGTTTGATGAAAACTGTTGCAAATAGCATACCTTGTCAAGGAAGAAACTCGACAAGAAGAAAATGAGACCAGTTCCGTGGCTGAAGACCAGGATCGAGGGGAAGTTTATTTAAGAAAACTGAGACCAGTTACGTGGCTGAATATCAGGATCGAGGGGAAGTTTATTTCAAAAGAAAATTAAGACCAGTTCCGTGGCTGAAGACCGGGATTAAGGGGAAGTTTATTTCAAAAGAAAACTGAGACCAGTTTTGTGGCTGAAGACTAGGATCGAGGGGAGGTTTATTTAAAAATAAAACTGAGACCAGTTCCGTGGCTGAAAACCAGGATTGAGGGGAAGTTTATTTCAAAGGAAAACTAGGACCAGTTCCGTGGCTAAGGCCAAGATCGAGGGGAAGTTTCACCCTTTTCTAAGTATCGTACTTAGCAAAAGAAGATGGATGAGCAAACTGCCATTCATAACCATGGTCAAAATTTTTGGTATTTCGATATTTAATCCTCTTGCACCCTGAATGTCCGAATATCTTCGCCATTCACACCTTCGGGTCCAAGAAGATTAAATAGGGGCATCTGTCATACACCAAATTTTGACCACAAGATTTCCCATCATTGTGAAAATCATTACCACAATATGGATGTACCTTTATGCCTCATCAATCTCTTCAAGAATTGTTGAGCATTCACTACAATCAAGAATTAGGGTTTTGAGCCCTCTCAGAGCACTTAGACAAAGGATCAATCAAGAAATGACATGATCTTCAACTTGTCTAACCTCTCAAACATCTATAAAGTATCAAGAGGTCTCCCACATTAAGAATCAAGCACAAGGTTGTAACATTCCAAGTGGATAAAGCCTCAAGATCGCTAGTGTCACCAAATTAGGGTTTTGGTCTACCAAGGCCTCCAGATGAAAATTCTCATCTAGGCATGAGCCAATACCTCAAAACATAACCCAATAAGCTCCAAGGGACCTTTTGGGCCTAATCATCAAGTCAAAATAACCTCAGGGGAAGTATTCATCAAAAATCAGGAATTGAGGTTTCTTGACCTAATTCACCCCTAAGTTGATTTTTGAGGCAAGGCATGAACCAAGACCTCAAGACATGATTTAAGGGCCTCAAATACACCATATTGATCCATTTATAACAATGTATTGACCCAAGAAGCATGATTCACAAGTTTCATTTTCATTTGGACCAGAATTAGGGTTTTGAAGAAAAAGTCAACTGTATCTTTGACTTTTGACCAATGCATGTTCTCAAACCTTGGGACATGGTTCAAGACACCCTAAAACACCTATGGAATCCATCCATTAGGTTTGAATTAGTTCAAGAACTTGATTGCATAGAGGATCACACAGTTTTGAATTCATCTGACAAAAAGTCAACTGTGCCCAAAATCAAGTTTGACTTTTTGAAATTTTTCACAAATATGGTTCCCCTAAGTCAAAAACAATTTTAATGTATGGTATTGATCATAATTCATTAAGAAAAATCAAGAAAAGTGAGATTTCTTGCAAAAGGGGCAACCATGAGAAACCAAATTTTTTCTAAGTTATGGAACAAAAATGATTTTGTACCAACTTTGCAAGGTCATATCTCCTAAACCACAAGGCCTTTTTCTCCCATTCAAAGCTCAAATGAAACTTCATCTTACATACTTCAAATATGTCAACTACAAAAGATTCCAAATCCTCATGGATTTTGAGTTATGGATTGATCAAAATCACAAAAAGTGGAAATGACCACTTTTTCCAACACTTAGTAAAATTTTCAACAAGTTAGAATCTGTTTCACTTTTTCCAAACTTTGAGGCCATTTTTCACCTTGATCCAAGCTGAACCATGTCCATTTGTGAACATCAAAGTTAAAGTATGTCATGAGAGCTTTCAAACAAGTACCAGATCATCTCCAAATTCAATTTGAGTAGAGAGTTACAACCCTTGGAACATGGCATCAAAGACTGGTTTCTTCCCAAGCCAGATTATAGGTCATTTGCTCGAATTAGCTAAATCAGACAATTACAAGTCTTGTTATCCATTTGGACACCTCAAGGGATAACATCTAAGGGACAATGTCTGATCCACAAGCCTCCCAATGTCTGATCCACAAGCCTCCCAAGTCCAAGGATCTACATGTAGCTATGTGTCCCCTAAAAAGGCTAAAAATCTCAAAGACTCCAATTTTGTTTCAATGCATTCAATGGATTCACAAGGTGGAAAGCATCAAGACATTGCAAACTGAATTGAGTCAAGCCTTATCTCTGAACTAAATAAACAATAACCTGTTGCACTGAGCCAAGTCAATGGTTATAGAAGACTTGGATTCCTTTATATAACCATTGACCAAAGACCTGTACCAGTTGCCATTCACTATTGCTTGAAGAACAAACTTGCTCTATTATAAATAGAGCTCATTTGTGATCAGTTTGAGCACACCAAAGCACCACAACTGATGCTTTCCTCAAAATCACATTTCAAAAACTAGATTTTGCTTCTTCTTGAAGTCACTATCGAGTTTTCAAATTGAGAGCAAATCTATCAAAACCAATCATGCTAACACCTCACATATATCATATATGAGTGATCTAAACCTCTAAATCACATCTGTAACATCCAAATCATCATCTCCATAGTTCACTTGACCAAGTTGCAGTTGGATTCGAGCTACACAATTCAGAGGGATTCAAGCCATTCCAATCATTGTAACACAATCCTTGAGGCCTAAGGAAGCTATCCAGATCATTGTTTCACTTCTGTAACACCTCTACAACAGAATTCGATTCCTTCTTGCAGAGGTAAGCCTGTAAATTTCAAGCTCATTAATGCATGCATCATAAACATGTTCTCAAGTTACCAATGTCTTTCTGGATGCTCATAGATCATTTTCCCTCAATAAATTGTTACTTATCATGCTTGTATAAGATTTCATATAGCTCTTGCATATTTTAGGGTTTATCATATTATAACATGTTATCTCTTGATTCACTTAATTTAAATAAAATTGAATAGAGCCATCATGTTCCTTGTTAAAAACCGAACAATTTTCATTTTTACATCTTCCAAAATGATTGAGAAACAAGGAAGATAGCATGCTTCATGCAAATCTGATATTGGTCCAAGGAAGAAGATGGCCATGGTGCCATTTTCAAGTTTTTAGAACCAAACATAGTATATATTATACACTTGCCAATATATGTTTGAATTGGCATTGCGCCCAAGTGGAAACACTAGTATTTGTGTGTGTGTGTGTAGCGAGCGAGAGGTCTGGGGTTCGAACCCCCCTCGCCCCCGGCCTTTTGGTTTTTTTGATCCATTTTCAAAAGAAGGTTTCCTATATTATTCACTCTTCCCATTCTCTATCAGCCAACGCACCTGGCTCAGTTGGTAAAGTTTTAAACCCTCCACCGTAAGGGCGTGGGTTCAAACCTTGGGAGGGCCATCCTATTTTTTTTTTTTTACCACTTATTCTTTTCACTTTTTTTCACAATTTCTTAATAACTTCAAAAATTAATTTCTCTTTCAATTTCAATAATTTTTTAATGATTCTTTTTGTCAAAATTCACAAATATGTTGAAATATTTTATTCCATAAAAAACTCAAAAAAGATATTATTTATTTAATATATTTTGATTTTTGTTAAAAGAATTCCTTTTAATTGTTTTTAAACATTTTTAAAGTTCTTTCTCTTGATCTTTCAAATTCAATAGATTTTTCAAAACACTTTTGGGCCTCTAATGGAGTGTAAGACCCATCCCTTGTCACACAAAACCTTTTTGGGCCTCAGTCATTGTATAAGTTCTGATACAATTTTAAAAATTTCAGCGCGATCGTCGTTTTCAAAACAAAATAATTTGGGTCTCCCCTTGTGTTGTAAGTCCCATTTTTCTTCTTTTTGAAACACATTTGGGCCTCTAATAGAGTGTAAGACCCAACCCCCCTTTGTACATAAATAATTTGGGCCTCAGTCATTATATAAGTCCCAGTACAGTTTTCAAAATAACGGTGCGATCGTTGTTTTTCATCTGGGCATCTCCTTGAGTTGTAAGCCCCATCTCTTGTATAAAAATAAACTCTTGGGCCTCTAATAGAGTGTAAGACCCAATCTCTTTTATAAATACAATAATTTGGGCCTCAGTCATTGTATAAGTCCCTCTGTGGTTTTCAAAATTATGACGCGATCGTCGCCTTATCAAAAGAATTCATCTGGGCCTCTCCTTGAGTATAAGCCTCAATTTTTTTTTAAAGCAATTTTCCTTTTGATTCAAAAATTGTTATCAAAACTTACTTACATTCTTGAATAACTAACCATACAGTTGTATTTATAACACTGGAAGCTTGCTTGTAATGCCCCAGTTTTAGTTAGTTTTAGTTAGTTTTATTTAATTGAGTCGTTTTGATTATTTTATTATTATATTATTTTATTTCTGACTTTTATTTGAAAATATATTATTTTTCATCATTGTTTATGTTTTATCGCGTTTTGAGAGCGTTAGCGAGATGTTTGAGTTGAGGGGTAAAATCGTCTTTTAGGAGATTAGATAATTATATAAATAGAAAGTGGAGAGAAAAAGAGAGAAAAGAAAGAGAAGAGAAGAGAAAAGGGAGGAAAGAAAGGGAGAAGAGGAAAAGTCGAGGAAACTCCGTTTCAAGCGCGATTAATCGGGTAAGGGTGAGAAGTTTCGATTATATCCTGCTTGTATATGTATATATATGTGTATGTTTGAATGTTTACTTGTTTCTCTTAGTTTTTTCGGTTATAGGTCGAAAACGCGTAAACGAGTAGAAATAGATGTTTTCACGGACGGAAATCGATATAAATTGTGTTGTATGATCTCTATATGTTTATGAACCATTGCTAATAATTGTTTTGCTGCTGGAAGTGATTTGGGTGGGGAAAATGGATTTTTGGGTTTTGGAAACGAAGCAGAATTTTTCTGCACCTGGTGTAAAGCGCCGGGCGGTTCTCTGATTTCACCGGGCGGTTCGGGATTTCGCCGGGCGGTTTTTGAGAGGCGCAGCCTTTACACGATTCTGACTCTATTAAGTCATTTGGGAGAAATGGTGACGCCTCTGCTTCGCCGAGCGAAGTAGCGGCAAAAGGGCAAGCGCCGGGCGGTTTTTGGGTTTCGCCGGGCGGTCCTGGGGAAATTTCACATTTTTATTTTCTTTTAAATTCATAACTTGTGATCCGTTTATCGGTTTGGTGTGTTCTTGGTACCATTGGAAAGCTTATGAAATGTTCTGTCTTATTAAAATGGTTTTGAGATTGTTGGCCGATTAAATTATGTCGAGAATTTGGAAATGTGTCATTTTGTTGACTTTTACTGTTATAAGTGTGTGTAATTGATGTGTTTCATGCAATGTGCTTGTGATATGAATATGATTGATTATGTGTGAGAATTGTGAATGGATTCATTATGTGTGGAAAACCATGATTGGATTGATTGTGTGTGGAATTATGGGTAAGATTGATGAGTTGATATATGAGTATATGGTTGATATACTTTGGTGATGAGAAATGATGAATGTTGGTACCGCATATGCATTGCATAGAGTCGTTGTGTCGGTCTCTGTGCATTTGCATAAATCATGAATGGATTGATTATGTGTGAGAAATTGTGATATGCATTTGTGTGATATGCATTGGTGTTAAATGGATTGTGCATGATTAATATGTATCTGTGAATGGAGTAATTATGTGTTGAGTTTGTGATTGGATTGGTGAATTGATATGCATTCATGTTAAATGCATTGGTTATGAATGATATGTTTTGTACATAGACATATGTATTGGGTGTGAACATGCGGTTATGTGGGGATAATTGATATATGCTATATGTGGTGGTGATGAGGTGGTGTGGTTCCATATGTCATAATTGTGGTTGGATTATGTATGATATATTTTGTATTTGTGGCATGCTTTATGTGTTAGTATATGATGGCTTGGGTGAGATGACTTATACTTGTGTTTGAATGTGTGTTTGCATATTATTATGCAATCTTGATTTAGTTGTTATTTCTCACCCTTCTGCTGTGGTTTATTACTCTATGAGGCAATTGCAGATTTGTAGTCTTGGAGGCTTTTGTGAAGATTAGTTCTTCATTCGTGTGTAGGTCTTGGTGTCTGCTCTGATACGTAGCACGGGAGTCGGGGAACGATTATGTTATATGTATATCTTTGTTAGATTTATTTTGTATGTATATTTTGATGTTATAAAACAATTCATTTTGTAAAACAATTCAGTTATGGATCTTCTGCTTTATTCCATAATTGAACTTCATTTTGTTGGAAAAAGTTGCCCTTCGAGGTTTACTCCATTTTGTGTTATGTATCATATAAATGAGCAGGGGTTGTGTTTTCTTTCTTTAAGTGTGGCATCCCTGTTTGCTGTCGGAAAAATAAATTTTTATTTACTCTGATTTATATTTGTATTATTTTTTCGCGATGGGAATTAGGGTGTTACATTTGTGGTATCAGAGCAGGTCGGTCCGTCCGGCCAAGTTGTTGAATCTGTTGGTGTGACAGTTGAATACTGTCGGTGTTGTTTGTTTCTTAGTACGTGATATGTGTGTCGAACACTGTCAATACTTTCTGGTTTTTCTAGTCCTTTGTCTGCAGGATTTAGATTGAGATAAGTGGGGGAGAAGCTGGTACTTCTCCAAGTTGCTTCAGTTGTGGGTTGGCTCCGTGTGCCGTTGATTGCAAGACTGTAAGTGTTGTTTGGACAGTATTGTTCCCGATTTCGGAGGGAATGCGGAGGTAAGGTTTATGTCGACTAAGGATTGGTGCCTTAGTTAGTTTTGTGCATGAGATGTAAGGAATGCTATTATAGTTTGGTAAAGATGGTTTATGCCCCATCATGATTGTCGACTGTCTATTGACAAATTGAGGAACTGATCACCCTTAATCTCTTGTTGATAGCAGATGGGAATTATGTTGGATGGAATAGACGTGTCTTTCCGAGTTTGATAGTGTGTGAAATGAGTTGTTTGGAATTTAAGGAAATGATTACGGATTATTTTGATGAGTCGATGAAGATGCTAATATCGGAAGATGAAATGGATTAGAGGTTTTGGTATGTTGGTCCAGTTGGGAAGTCATTGAGAGAGAATGATTGGGTTTTATTTAAGGACTGCTTCTCAGAGAGTAGAGATTGAACTTAATTGGATGAAGGTGAATAGTTGAGGCTTATATCTGCTAAGTAAGTAGGAAACTCTTAGTAGATGGGAATAAGATGTTTGTTTTGTCTGCGATGGTAGTGTTCTGGAAATTGGCAGGAAGTCACAGTGATGTCCGTCAGTTGGGCATAGTTTTCAGATGTGTTTTTGGATGGAACATTAAGGTCTTGTCTTAGAGAGCTCCAGTATTATTGGTAACAAAAGGAAGGATGATAGAATGGAATAACAAGTATAATGGTATTGAGACTATGGAAAACAAACTTAGAGTTCTGGTGAGTTTGGAGTCTTTGGAGTTTTAAGGCATTAATAGAAATTGTGAGGGAACCCTTGTGGGTGGATGTAACATTGCGTTTGAGAGTTCTTTTTGGTTGGTTGTTGCTACATGTTAGGATTTATGGAGATTGGAAGGTCAGGAGAAGAAATTGTGTATGGATTACTAACAGTTGAATAAGGTAATGATTGAGAATAAGTGTCCACTTTCATGAACAGATGACTGGAATGGTTTGGTTGAGTTTGAGTGAATTACAATTGTTTGATAAGAGTGGTGAATTGTGTGAGTTGAGGCTTTGATCGTTTTAATGTGACTGGTTAGGTTTGTTATCCTCGGAATAGGTTGTTATTTACTCGGTTAAGCTTGTATGTGAGTAACCAGTTACCCAGTGAAAAGTTTTGCAAAAGCTTTAAGGATTTATATCTTTTGGATTTTGGTTGGGAATTGCAACGTACAGTGATGGTATTTGGTGTTAGTAATGCGTCTCTAATGTTTACGGAGTAGAGGAATCGTATCTTTCATATTTAATTGGATAAGTTCGTAGTGGTTTTGATCGAGGATATTCGGATTTGTTATAAACTCAGAGGGAGAACGAGTAAAGTGTTTGAGATTTGAATTACAAGTGTTGAAAAGAGATGAAGTTTTATGCTAAGTTATTCGAATGAGAATTTTGGTTGAAAAGGGTTAGTTTCTTGGAAATGTTATTTCAGATGAGAGTATGGTTAATGGATCCATCGGAAGTAGATGTAGTTCTACATGAGAGGCTCCGAAGTTGGTTAAGGAGATTAGAAACTTTTGGACTCAGTTGGTTGTTATTACAGGTTATGGAAGACTTTGTTAAGTTCGTACTTCTGGTATCTCAGTTGACTTGCAAAGGGTGAGTCGTTTGTTTGGATGTTCGTTATGAGTAGGTTTTGGTGAGCTGGAGTAGAAGTTGTCTATGGTTTCAGCTTTGATTTTGTGTGATCCTAATAAACCGGTTGTGGGGTATTGTGAAGTGTCTTTGATGAGTTTAGTCAGCGTGGTAATGCAAGAGGGTAAAGTCGTGGCTTATGCTTTACGATAATTGAGGATTCATAAAAGGATCTATACTATTCTGGATTTGGAATTGGTTGCGGTTGTATTATGTTGGAATAATTTGAGGTATTATCTTTATGGTTCTAGGTTCGAAGTGTTTGGTAATCACGAGAATATTGAGTACTTGTTTGGTCTGAAGGAATAGAGTATGAGACAACGAGGAGGGCTAGAATTCGTGACGAGTTATGAATTTGGATTGGATTATCTTTGGGAAAAGTTAGTGTCGTGCGTGATAAATTAAATCGAAAGTTGTTATGCATGTCTATTTTGATGGTCAGAGAATTAAAATTATTTGAGCAGTTCAGAGACTTGTGTCTGGTGTGTGAGGTAACACAGTAGAGTGTGAAGTTGGGTATACTAAAAGTGAACAGTGATTTTTGGTGAATATGAGGGAGAGTTGGACTTTGGGCGTGAGATTGGTAGACTTGATAGTTTCGAGTAATCAGAGTGCGCAGCGGAAGCGTGATGTGGCACATTTTGTATTTGTGGGTAGGAATGGTAAGAGTTCATAGGTTGAACATTGGAAACATGTTGGAATGGTGAGACCATTGGATGTTTCAGAATGGAAGTGTTAGGTGGAAGGTTTAAATATTATTCATGGGCTACTATGTAGATGGATGTTTTGGGTTGCATGTTCGATTGGTGGAGCGTAGCATTGTTGTAATATTATTGTGTGGCAAGGATGTTGATATTGTGGTTTTGAAGAGGTTGTTGAAACGATGTTGTGTCGTGGAACTTTATGTTCTTGTTTTGTTGTTGCCTTGTTTCCATCGTGATGGTTCGAGTGCGTGTAGCTAATTCCCGTGTGGGGGATTAGGGGAGTGAACCTGTGTGTTCCTAACTTGGGTATTCTTTGAGTTGTGAGTTGGTCATCAAGTGCATTGTATGGGCATTGTATCTTGTCGTTGTTGTTTTCTTTTTGTTGTAGTTGTCGTCGTTGTCGTGTCCGGAGTTGTTCGTCTCAGTATATTTTCGAGGACGAAAATGTCTAAGTGGGGGAGAATTGTAACGCCCCAGTTTTAGTTAGTTTTATTTAATTGAGTCGTTTTGATTATTTTATTATTATATTATTTTATTTCTGACTTTTATTTGAAAATATATTATTTTTCATCATTGTTTATGTTTTATCGCGTTTTGAGAGCGTTTACGAGATGTTTGAGTTGAGGGATAAAATCGTCTTTTAGGAGATTAGATAATTATATAAATAGAAAGTGGAGAGAAAAAGAGAGAAAAGAAAGAGAAGAGAAGAGAAAAGGGAGGAAAGAAAGGGAGAAGAGGAAAGGTCGAGGAAACTCTGTTTCAAGCGCGATTAATCGGGTAAGGGTGAGAAGTTTCGATTATATCCTGCTTGTATATGTATATATATGTGTATGTTTGAATGTTTACTTGTTTCTCTTAGTTTTTTCGGTTATAGGTCGAAAACGCGTAAACGAGTAGAAATCGATGTTTTCACGGACGGAAATCGATATAAATTGTGTTATATGATCTCTATATGTTTATGAACCATTGCTAATAATTGTTTTGCTGCTGGAAGTGATTTGGGTGGGGAAAATGGATTTTTGGGTTTTGGAAACGAAGCAGAATTTTTCTGCACCTGGTGTAAAGCGCCGGGCGGTTCTCTGATTTTGCCGGGCGGTTCGGGATTTCGCCGGGCGGTTTTTGAGAGGCGCAACTGATGCGTGTTTTTTTTCACAAGTGTACGAACGCGTCAGAGTAATATAAAAGATTATCGTATCCACAGAGACCAAGTGTCAATCTATCGCTATCTATTGTTAAGGTGTGTATCTAAGGTGATTGAAAATAGTAGTTTTGAAGAGTGCACGGTAGTAAATAAAGTAATTAAAATTAATTGATAAAGACAGGTTCGAATGCAATTCACACAACCAATTGATAATCCAAGTACTTGCTAATAGAACTACTTACGGGCAATGTTTTCTACTTTGAAAAGAACTAATTTGACAGGAACTGTCGCTTTCGCGTATTCAGAATCGAGTTGTACCCCCTAATCAAACCCTCTTATTGTCACGGATAAAAAGGCGCGCATTGCGTTAGAGTAGTAAACCTATTTTTAAGAAATATAGTATCTTGACCAAGTTGAAAAGTATTTTAACCTGGATTTTCTAAAAAAAAGAGGTCCTTACGAACCAGACTTTGAACTTCTTAACGCGTCCGAAAATGGTTTTAAAATCTCTTTTCTTTTTAAATTAAAAACTCCTAATAAACTAAACAAAGCGCTTTCGCTGTTTTTGAAATAGTTTAAAAACAATTAAGTTTAGATAGGCGGTGGACGGCTTTCGATCTTACCCAACGGAATTTAAGAACAGGAAAACTTATATTGAAAGTTAAAATAGCCCTTAAGTGTTTCCACTAACAATTGTACAGATTATCGGTTCGGTTATGATCTTCACATTCTAACCTTTATAAAATTAGCCAGACATGGTAAAGTAAAAGTTCATTTTTAGATTTTTCATAAAAAAGGTATTTAAGTGCGAGTGCGGAAAGTAAATGAAATTAAAGCGAGTGCGGAAAGTAAATGAAATTAAAAGACAGTGCAAGAAATAAAGTTGACAAAAGGTAAAGTAATAAAAAACCTGCTCCAATCGGAGTGGTTGAATACAATGCGAACTGAAAGTAAAATGGCGGCAGGATTAACTTCCTTCCAGAGTGCTCCAAGACTTAGTCTCACAGGCTCTTACAGACTCGATCCCTCGAATGTAGTAACACCTCGATGTGAAGCGATTACCACTATTACACTGATATATGCTTATGAACAACTAAACTTGGATGAAGAAAAACGAAAATCTAAAGTCCTATTTATAGGCAAGGAAACATGTGGAAAAGACAAGGATGCCCCTAGCATTTGAATTTGGGAGGGAACTCGCTTTGTTCTTGTGGCGCCCGCCACAACACCATGGCGCCCGCCATGAGTGTAAACTTGCTTGGGCAGTTGGAGATCGTGGGGAAAAACAGTTGGGAGGAGTTTGAGACATGGCCACGTCATGGAAGACCCTGTGGCGGCCGCCATAGTGGATGCCATAAGTGTAAAATGCTGATTTTCTCTATTTTAGCTCATTTCGACTTCCTTTTCGCTCCTTTTCTCGCTCGGGGCTCCGATTAGACTAAAAACCTGAAAACAAAGAAAAACATAATAATAACATAATAAAATGACATTAAAAGACTAAGAATGCATGCGAAATCGGAGTCAAAAATACGGTGAAATTCAGTGTCATCAAATTCTCCCACACTTAGACCTTTGCTTGTCCTCAAGCAAAACATTTAAAGCTCAAAGTAAGAAAACTAGTGCTGACACGTGATTCGGGCAAAAAGGGCTTCTAGGTTCAAGTCAGGATGCAGTGACAGGTACTAAGTGAACCAAGGGTATCGTAATGACACTTATCCGCAGAGGCGGACATAAACTTCATTCTTATATTAATCAACCGTACCATCCCACAATAACTAGGCCTACCTCTTCATCTCTTTTTTGGGTCCTTTTCATTCAGGCGCAATCACATTAAGCCCGTTATCCGTACATGTTTCATAGTAGAGTGACCTGTTAGTGATTCTGATCCAAAACATAGGGTTTCTGGCACATAAGACTGTGTAAACCCTTTTATTTAACCCAAATGCAGTTGTGGGGGATCGGATCGTAGTCCGCCCTACCGAGTTCAGCGCCAGATACCTCTGAACCAACTAACAATGGGTGAGCTAAAATTATATTTTTTTGTGTGGCAACAATTCAACTTTTTGGGTTAAACGACCTTGTGAGGGTCATCTATCCGGAGTTTGCCTTATTCTTTATTTATTTTACTGGATCATTCACTTATGTTCATCGGTCCCCTACGTAGAACATGCTTAGGCCGGAGCTGACTGCAGAAATAAACTACTTAGGACAAATTTGGAAATGATGATTAAGGCCATGGTACATGGGGTTTTAGAATGATTCCTATATTCGTGAAGTCTACGGTGCTAAAACGATACTAATGTTTCAAAAAGTTCACCTAAGTCACCACATCCTAATCCAAACCTGTCTTAAAGCCCAAAAAACGTGTAGAACAACAATGTTTTCTTTTTGCAAAAAAAAATTTTTTTTTTTTTAGGGCTAAAGAAATGGGGAAAAAATGAGGGTGCACTAGAGATACACTGTACTGGTGACTCGTCAGACTCATGCATTTTCTAGAAAAAAGACATAGACAAAAACAAGAAATAAACAACTAACTAAACCTGTCTTAAAGCCCAAAAAACGTGTAGAACAACAATGTTTTCCTTTTGCAAAAAAAATTTTTTTTTTTTTTTTTAGGGCTAAAGAAATGGGGAAAAAATGAGGGTGCACTAGAGATACACTGTACTGGTGACTCGTCAGACTCATGCATTTTCTAGAAAAAAGACATAGACAAAAACAAGAAATAAACAACTAACTAAAAAAAATGGAAATAGAAAGCAATAAAATAGAAAGCAATAAAATCCCCTCCCACACTTAAATCGAACATTGTCCCCAATGTTTCGAAATAAGATAAGGAGAGTAACCTGTAAAACTACTGATGTGGACCACTGGTGCCCTCGTCGTCCTGCTGGGAATGCCTGGGACGACGGGATCTGCTACGATGCTGGTCTCTCCGGTCCAATCGGGCTGATAAGGCCGCCTGGGCATCTCTGACCTGTCGAAGGTTACCTAGAACGGAACCTTGAGTAGCCTCTATAAGCTCGTAATGTCGGCGGTTGAAGTCTTGCTGACGGGATTGCTCGTCTGCGATCGCAAGCAAGGTGCGAGAAACGGACTCGAAGGATCGATCTGTCCTCCGCCGTGATTCTTCCATGAAGCTCATATTATCCGTCATTTGTTGCTGAATGGTAGAGAGAAGGTCATCTCGCCTTTCTTCTCTAGCCATAAGGTCACGCCACATCTCCTCAGTGACATAGGATCCAGGGACTGAACCTGCAAAAGGGTTAGAGGAAGAGGGTGCGGTGTGTGGTGGTGAAGGATGATGGGGGGACACATGAGGTATGGGAGACTGATCTCTCCGCTCAAATTCTTCGTCAGTGTCGTGTCCCTCTGTATCAGGAATATTAGGAGGAAGTGGACCTAGAACAGGTGGAGCATTTAAATCATAGGTCCAGTTCCTTTCATTACGTACATCGGTACGTCTACTGCAGGGCAAGGCAACAGATGGGATAGCTACACCATGGATCATCAATACAAAACCACCCTCTCTTCTCGCTCGGCACAATTTCATATCTTTTAGAAATTTTAGGTTGATTGTGCGAGGAGTTAAGGGCTCTAGTGTGGCTATCTTATTGTTCAAGTTAAGGGCCCGAGCAATAGACGTAATCAGTCCTCCAAAAACAATCGGTCCTGCTTTATTAATAGTAACAGACATGTGAGAAAGCATAAACGGGACCGGATTGATTCTTCTATTAGTGAGACTTCCTTGTAAAAACTGAAGCTCTTTAGCATTAACCTTATTTGGATTATCCCGGCCAAAAATAGTACATGCCAACAGGTATCTAAAAACTCTGATGGCCGGGTTGTGGATGGTCGATGCAAGAATTCCTTCAAAAGAAGTTATTAAATTATTTGACAATCTCTGCCAAAAAGAAAATGCATCGACCGACCATCCGTCATCCAAAGGGGTTTCACAAATAGCACCTTCCCAAAGAGGAATCCCTAACAGACTTGTTAGTTCGTCGGTACTGTACTTATATTCTATTCCAAACATTCTAAATTGGACAGTACCGACTGTGCTAGCAGTGTTAGGGTGGAGAGTGTAGATCAAAGAACTTAAAAACTCAACTGTCAGTTTCTCAAAGGTTGGTTCTTGGTTTTCAAAAATAGAGTGCAGTCCCAAAAAATCAAGTAAATGATAAACACTATGATAAATACCCAAGGTATAGAGACAGTTGTCGTCCACGTACCTCGTCGAGAGAATTTCTCGACCTTGAAGCCTTTGAATATTCCTCCTCTGCCTATCCCCGGGTTTTCCTTCTCGCAAAATATATCCTTCGAACTCCATAGCTTGCTCCTTGAATTGATTTGAAGATAGTGAAGATGGGTTTAAATATAAGTTGGTAAAGGTGAGATTTTTATGGAATTTAATTGGTGGAATTTAAAATGGAAGTTTGAAAGGGTTAATGGATAGTGGGTATTAAATAAATGTGGGAGCTTTTCTGAGTTTTAATGGAGTTTTGGAAAAGGAGAAAAATGGGTTTTGGGAGTTTAGAGGTTCAAAAATGGTGGAAGATGTAGTTCTCCCCCGTATTTACCAGGACGCCGTGGCGGGCGCCATAAGGCTATGGCGGGCGCCATAAGGTCATTTTCGGACCTGGGCCAAAATTTTGAATTTTGGAATGGGCCTCTCTTACCTTTTGCGTCTCGGGGGTCCCGATAGCGTTCTCATTTGCTTTCTTCTTCAACACGGGACTTGCACAATTTTTGTGGAAATAAAAATCAAATATTAAGAAAAATAACATTATTATTGGATATATATATATATAAAAGGAAAAATAAAAACACACATAATATATATATATATATATATATATATATATATATAAAATCAAAGTACATATGAAATATAGGAAATGCGAAAATACGAAATGTGTCCAGATATGCTAAAAAGTAAAGAAAACGCAGAAATACTGAATAGTAAATAATAGAGTAGTAAGTCAGGGCAATATGATCAATCAGCTGGCTCCTCTGCCTGGCTGGATCCACGAAGCTCAGCGATCTCGCGACGAAGCTCTCCGATCTCCTGGTATAAAGAGTCTTCCTCAGTAGCATGAGTGAGATCAGATACCTCAATCTGCAAAGCAAGATCAGCTACCTCCTGCTTGAGCTTGGCAGTCTCTCTGCGGAGCTCAACAACCTGGGTGTATAAATCGGGTGGCTGCAAAGACAAATTATTAGATAATACAGTGATTTTGGGAGACGGAGGTGTAGGGGTGTACTCAGCAATAGGAGGTGATCTAGGCTCCTCAATAGTCTCTCCATAACCCTCCAAAGCATATCTCCAATTAGCTGGGTCATGAACACTGGTCATCATCGGATCAGGCAGCAAAAAGTAATGAACAGCCTCGTTGTCGATCAACAATCTGAACTGGTTGGGGTTTGCAGAGGCTCTCCTTATCAACCCTCTGTCTAGGCAGAAATCAACGTCCATGGTGGTGTATTCACAGAAAACCCTGAGATGTAACAACTTACGCGAAAGGCCTAAAGCAGCAGCAATCTGGGTAACAATACCTCCCACATGAATAATACCTACTGATGACCTGGCAATACTGCTAAGACCTTTCAGCAGAAAGTTCCCACATGCCACAGGACGTGACTGGGTCGCACAAAACAGTAGAAAGATCTCCTCCTCACTAAGCAAGGTCTCAGCATCTGGCAATCCAAAGAAAGAGTGTGCTATGATCATCTGAAAATACCTCAATGCAGGGTTGTGGATAACATGTGAGAACTGGGTGGAAGGATCCTGACTCCCTCCACCAGAGATATCACTCCAGAACTTCTCCACTTCCCTACTCAGAAAGTATCCCATAGGTGTCTCAGGAATAGCATCAGGGGTCGTCTGAAAACCTAATAAATCACCAAACTCCTTATGAGTGAAGGAGTACTCAGTCCCAAATAACCTGAAAATAGCACATCCATCTGGTCCGGCCCAGGGGTCATAAGAAAACGAGCTGAGGAACTCCAAAGTGAGGTTCCTATAGGTGTTGTTCAGGTCGTCGAACTGGTCCCATTGAAGCTGGTGGCATAAGAATCTGACACTAGGCTCAATGCCTAAAGCCTCCATGCAAGCCTGATCTGGGTACCTCGTAGGTGCCATAGGACGTCTGAAGTGGACAAAGTAACGCTCTCTCTGGGCGTCATTCCTGAAAGTCACATGCATGTCGTCAAAGTTCTGCATTCTGCACAGAGTTAGGAAGAAAGTCCTGTAAAACACAAACATTTTAAACATTAGTCCTGACAAAAATATAACAAGAAATAAAATAAAACAAAATGTAGAAAGAGTAAATAAGGTAAGAAAATCATGGGTTGCCTCCCATGCAGCGCTTGTTTAACGTCGTTAGCTTGACGAATGGAACTTATACATCTCTTGTCGGGATTGGTGGATCACTTAGAGTGTGGCTGGAGTAGGTTGTTGGAATGTCTCCTCCTTCGTAGAGCTTCAGTCTTTGTCCATTGACGATGAATGGTTTACATGTCTCGTTTTTTATTTCAACAGCTCCAGACCTCAGAATTTTTGATACTTTGAAGGGGCCAGTCCATCTTGAACGGAGCTTTCCTGGGAAGAGTCGTAGCCTAGAATTGAACAGGAGAACAGGGTCGCCTAAGTTGAAGTCTTTTCTTACGATTCTTTTGTCGTGCCAAGCTTTTGTTCTTTCTTTGTATATTATGGCATTCTCGTAGGCTTGCTGTCTGAGTTCTTCCAATTTGTGGATGTCAAGGATACGTTTCTCACCAGCAGTTAGGTAATCCAAATTCAAAGTTTTAATGGCCCAATAGGCCTTATGCTCTAACTCAAAAGGTAAATGACAAGATTTTCCATAGACTAGTTGGTAGGGGGTTGTTCCTATAGGGGTTTTGAAAGCGGTTCTGTAGGCCCATAAAGCCTCTTGAAGCTTTTGCGACCAATCTTTTCTGGATACAGAGACAGTTTTTTCTAAAATTTGTTTAATCTCCCTATTAGATACTTCCACTTGGCCACTAGTCTGTGGGTGATACGGTGTTGCTACTCTATGCTTAACTCCATACTTGCTTAAAAGCTTATCAAATATTCTTGATATGAAGTGAGATCCTCCATCACTTATAACTAAACGGGGTGTTCCAAATCTGGGGAATATATAATTTTTAAATAATTTAATCACTACTCTAGTGTCGTTTGTGGGTGCAGCTATCGCTTCAATCCATTTAGACACGTAGTCTACTGCAACTAAGATATACTTATTTCCTAAAGATGGTGGGAATGGTCCCATGAAATCTATACCCCATACGTCGAAGAGTTCTACTTCTTGGATGTTTCTTAAAGGCATTTCGTCGCGTCTTGATATATTTCCTGTGCGTTGGCATCTATCACATTTGACAATGTAAGCATGGACATCACGCCACATGGTAGGCCAGAATAGGCCAGCTTGAAGAATCTTGGCGTAGGTCTTAGAGGTGCTTGCATGTCCACCATAAGGTGCAGAGTGACAATGCTGAATTATACTTTCTACCTCGTCTTCTGGAACGCAACGGCGGAAAATGCCATCTTTACCTCTCTTGAAAAGAAGTGGCTCATCCCAATAGAAATTTCTAACATCACTTAAGAACTTCTTCTTCTTGTGGTAATCGAGATCAGGGGGTATGATATCAGCGGCTAGGTAATTAACAAAATCAGCGTACCAGGGCACGTTACTTATAGCTAAGGATTTTTGGAAGTGCTCATGAGGGTCTGGTTCTTTATCTTCAATGGTTTCCAACTGGGCTATCAATCTATCATAGGCAAAATCATCATTTATGGGTACTAATTCAGGATTCAGGTATTCTAGCCTAGATAGGTGATCGGCTACTACATTTTCTGTGCCTTTTTTATCTCGGATATCTAAGTCGAACTCTTGTAGCAACAAAATCCATCGAAGTAACCTGGGTTTAGCATCTTTTTTACTTAGTAGGTAACGGATGGCAGCATGATCGGTGTAAACTATAATTTTGGCTCCTACTAGATATGATCTAAATTTGTCTATAGCGAAAACTACAGCTAGGAGTTCTTTCTCGGTTGTTGCATAATTGAGCTGGGCGGCGTCTAGGGTTCTACTGGCATAATATATTACATGTAATCTTTTATCTTTTCTCTGACCTAGAACGGCTCCTACAGCGTAATCACTGGCGTCACACATTATCTCAAACGGTTCAGACCAATCAGGGGGTTTCATAATGGGTGCTGAAATCAATGCTTGCTTCAAAAGGTTGAATGCTTCATTGCATTTTTCATCAAAGATGAATTCAGCATCTTTCATTAACAGGCCAGTTAAAGGTTTTGTTATTTTGGAGAAGTCCTTGATGAAACGGCGGTAGAATCCAGCGTGTCCAAGGAAACTTCTAACTTCCCTGATAGTCTTGGGGGGTTTTAGGTTCTCTATAACTTCTATTTTTGCTTTATCTACCTCTATACCTCTTTCGGAGATTATATGTCCTAAAACAATTCCTTCAGTCACCATGAAATGGCATTTTTCCCAATTCAGCACAAGGTTCACCTCCACACATCTTTCCAGGATTTTCTCAAGGTTGATAAGACAATTTTGGAAATCAAAACCGCAAACCGAGAAATCATCCATAAATACTTCCATGATTCCATCTAGATAATCTGCAAAGATTGACATCATGCAACGTTGGAAAGTAGCAGGGGCATTACAGAGTCCAAAAGGCATTCGTCTGTAGGCAAAAGTTCCAAAAGGGCATGTAAAGGTAGTTTTTTCTTGATCTTCTGGATGTATAGGTATTTGAAAGAATCTCGAATACCCGTCTAGATAGCAGAAGTAAGAGTGTCTGGCAAGACGTTCTAACATCTGGTCTATGAACGGTAAAGGGAAATGATCCTTCCTAGTTGCTTTATTTAACTTTCTATAGTCTATGCACATACGCCAACCTTCTTCTATCCGCTTTGCTATTTGTTCACCTTTCTCATTTTGCACAACTGTGATGCCTCCCTTCTTGGGTACCACATGCACAGGGCTCACCCACTTACTGTCCGAGATCTGATATATTATACCTGCTTCAAGCAACTTCAGAACTTCCTTTTTGACAACATCACTCAGTATAGGGTTCATCCTCCTCTGGTGCTCTCTGGAAGGTTTTGAATCTACTTCGAGCGAAATCCGATGCATGCATACGGATGGACTTATACCTTTCAGATCAGAGATATTATATCCTAAGGCTGAGGGATATCTTCGTAAAACGTCCAAGAGTTGATCTGTTTCTTTTTGTCTCAAGGCAGCACTAACTATAACCGGACGATTCATTTCTTCATCAAGAAACTCATATCTCAGGTTCTTAGGTAGTTCCTTAAGTTCCAAGGCTGGTTTAATAGGGCAAGGCATAGGATCTGGGGTAAGGGATAAACATTCGTAAAGGTTATCATCGATGTAGGGTTTCTTATAATTGTCATCTTCCAAAATAAGAGTTGATGGCAGCTTAATTGTTTCAATGACTTCTTCTTGCTCTAACTCCCTAACACATTCATCAATGATATCTATCGCATAACACGCATCTCCTATCACAGGTGCCATAAGAAATTTTGAAAGTATAAATTCTATCTTCTCGTTCCCTACCTCAAAGGTTAGCTTCCCCTTTTTGACATCTATTATGGCTCCAGCAGTCGATAAGAATGGTCTACCTAGAAGAATTGGTATGTCATCATCTTCTTTAATGTCCATGACAACAAAATCAGTAGGGATAAACAGCTGACCTATCCTAACAGGGACGTCTTCAAGTATGCCTATCGGATATTTAACAGATCTATCGGCTAATTGAAGTGACATCTTGGTAGGTTGCAACTCTCCTAAATTTAACCTTTCGCAAACCGCTAAGGGCATTAAGCTCACACTAGCTCCTAAGTCTAGAAAAGCTTTTTCGATGACATGACTCCCCAAAGTACAAGGAATGGAAAAGTTTCCAGGATCTTTATCCTTTTTTGCTAATTTATTTTCGGCAATAGAATTACATTCCAAGGGTTTCGGATCATCAAGTCTACGTTTATTGGTAAGGATGTCTTTGAGAAACTTTGCGTAGGATGGTATTTGGGTAATGGCTTCTGTGAACGGGATTTCTACGTGAAGTTTTTCTATAACTTTAATGAATTTCTGATACTGATTATTGATCTGGGTTTGTTTAAGTCTTTGCGGATATGGTATTGGTGGTTTGTATGGCGGGGGTGGTATATAGGTTTTGTTTTTGGGTTCTTCTCCTTTTTCTTGACTTTCCTGGTTTACAGATTCCTCTGGTTTCTTCTTTTTATCTGGGATGTTGTCATCTTCCTTAGAAGTTTTGGGATCACTCAACCTCGGGTTACAAGGTTCATCATAAGCGGTCCCACTTCGTAGGGTAATGGCATTTGCTTGTCCTTTCGGGTTTTGTTGAGGTTGTCCAGGGAATTGTCCTCCAGGTGTGGTCTGAGGGGCTTGGTTTAAAGCTACCTGCGAGATTTGGGTTTCAAGCATCTTATTGTGAGTGATTATTTGGTCAACCTTGGTTCCTAACTGGGTAATTAGTTCGTTAACATGAACGTTTTGGTTCATGAACTCCTTGTTTTGTTGGATTTGAGCAGCGACAAAATTATCCACGATTTTCTCAAGGCTCGGTTTTGGTGGTACAGGTTGCATAGGTTGATTTGATCTTGGGGCTTGATAACTTGATTGTCTCGGAGGGGCAGTATTTTGGATAGGGTTATTATTCTTATAGGAAAAGTTTGGGTGATTCCTCCATCCAGGGTTATAGGTATTTGAAAATGGGTTTCCTTGGGTGTAGTTCACTTGTTCAGAGCTGGTCTCGTTTAACAGACTGCATTCTGCGGATTGGTGTCCTTTCGTCCCACATATCTCACAATCTGACGAAACTGCGGCTGCAGTATTCGGGGTTGTACACATATGCTCAACTTTTAGGGCTAATGCGTCCATTTTAGCTTGCATCATGTCTATAGAGCTTAACTCATGTATTCCTCCTTGGGCTTCCTTCTTTTCCACTGTCGCTCGTTCTACTCCCCACGATTGATGGTTTTGGGCCATATCTTCGATAAGGGCACTGGCTTCAGGGTAAGGTTTGTTCATCAGTGCGCCACCTGCGGCGGCGTCGATGGTCATCTTAGTGTTATAATGAAGTCCATTATAGAAGGTTTGAATGATTAACCAATTTTCTAAACCATGATGTGGGCATGCTCTTAACAGCTCTTTATATCTCTCCCAGGCTTCGAACAACGATTCTCCTTGGTTTTGGGTAAATCTAGTTATTTGGTTTCGAAGAACAGCGGTCTTACTCGGGGGAAAATATCTGGCAAGGAATACTTTTCTAAGGTCTTCCCAACTTGTTATGGAATTTGGTGGAAGGGAATCTAACCAAGATAGGGCCTTATCTCTGAGGGAAAAAGGAAATAATCTTAAGCGAATCGCCTCAGGAGGGGCTCCATTGGTTTTAAAGGTGTCTGCTAGTTGGAGAAAGTTTTTCAAATGTTGGTTTGGGTTCTCTGTAGCAAGACCTGCGAATTGTCTCTGCTGTACTAACTGCAGCAGGGATGGTTTAAGTTCAAAATTGTTAGCTGGTATGGCTGGATTTACTATACTAGAACTAGGTTCCTCGTTGGATGGTTGGGCGAAATCCTTAAGAGGTCTTTGATTTTGATCTTCGGCCATAGCTTTCCTAAGTTTACGGAAATATAAACGTGTGCGAGCGTAACGTTCTGGTTCAGCTAGAGGGTCTACTAAACTTCCGGTACTACGAGTTTTTCGCATTGACCGGCGGGTAACTTCCTTAGTCTAAACGGTATAACAACAGGGTACGAAATTTGACGAAATTGGTCCCCGGCAACGGCGTCAAAAACTTGATGCGTGTTTTTTTTCGCAAGTGTACGAACGCGTCAGAGTAATATAAAAGATTATCGTATCCACAGAGACCAAGTGTCAATCTATCGCTATCTATTGTTAAGGTGTGTATCTAAGGTGATTGAAAATAGTAGTTTTGAAGAGTGCACGGTAGTAAATAAAGTAATTAAAATTAATTGATAAAGACAGGTTCGAATGCAATTCACACAACCAATTGATAATCCAAGTACTTGCTAATAGAACTACTTACGGGCAATGTTTTCTACTTTGAAAAGAAATAATTTGACAGGAACTGTCGCTTTCGCGTATTCAGAACCGAGTTGTACCCCCTAATCAAACCCTCTTATTGTCACGGATAAAAAGGCGCGCATTGCGTTAGAGTAGTAAACCTATTTTTAAGAAATATAGTATCTTGACCAAGTTGAAAAGTATTTTAACCTGGATTTTCTAAAAAAAAGAGGTCCTTACGAACCAGACTTTGAACTTCTTAACGCGTCCGAAAATGGTTTTAAAATCTCTTTTCTTTTTAAATTAAAAACTCCTAATAAACTAAACAAAGCGCTTTCGCTGTTTTTGAAATAGTTTAAAAACAATTAAGTTTAGATAGGCGGTGGACGGCTTTCGATCTTACCCAACGGAATTTAAGAACAGGAAAACTTATATTGAAAGTTAAAATAGCCCTTAAGTGTTTCCACTAACAATTGTACAGATTATCGGTTCGGTTATGATCTTCACATTCTAACCTTTATAAAATTAGCCAGACATGGTAAAGTAAAAGTTCATTTTTAGATTTTTCATAAAAAAGGTATTTAAGTGCGAGTGCGGAAAGTAAATGAAATTAAAGCGAGTGCGGAAAGTAAATGAAATTAAAAGACAGTGCAAGAAATAAAGTTGACAAAAGGTAAAGTAATAAAAAACCTGCTCCAATCGGAGTGGTTGAATACAATGCGAACTGAAAGTAAAATGGCGGCAGGATTAACTTCCTTCCAGAGTGCTCCAAGACTTAGTCTCACAGGCTCTTACAGACTCGATCCCTCGAATGTAGTAACACCTCGATGTGAAGCGATTACCACTATTACACTGATATATGCTTATGAACAACTAAACTTGGATGAAGAAAAACGAAAATCTAAAGTCCTATTTATAGGCAAGGAAACATGTGGAAAAGACAAGGATGCCCCTAGCATTTGAATTTGGGAGGGAACTCGCTTTGTTCTTGTGGCGCCCGCCACAACACCATGGCGCCCGCCATGAGTGTAAACTTGCTTGGGCAGTTGGAGATCGTGGGGAAAAACAGTTGGGAGGAGTTTGAGACATGGCCACGTCATGGAAGACCCTGTGGCGGCCGCCATAGTGGATGCCATAAGTGTAAAATGCTGATTTTCTCTATTTTAGCTCATTTCGACTTCCTTTTCGCTCCTTTTCTCGCTCGGGGCTCCGATTAGACTAAAAACCTGAAAACAAAGAAAAACATAATAATAACATAATAAAATGACATTAAAAGACTAAGAATGCATGCGAAATCGGAGTCAAAAATACGGTGAAATTCAGTGTCATCAAATTCTCCCACACTTAGACCTTTGCTTGTCCTCAAGCAAAACATTTAAAGCTCAAAGTAAGAAAACTAGTGCTGACACGTGATTCGGGCAAAAAGGGCTTCTAGGTTCAAGTCAGGATGCAGTGACAGGTACTAAGTGAACCAAGGGTATCGTAATGACACTTATCCGCAGAGGCGGACATAAACTTCATTCTTATATTAATCAACCGTACCATCCCACAATAACTAGGCCTACCTCTTCATCTCTTTTTTGGGTCCTTTTCATTCAGGCGCAATCACATTAAGCCCGTTATCCGTACATGTTTCATAGTAGAGTGACCTGTTAGTGATTCTGATCCAAAACATAGGGTTTCTGGCACATAAGACTGTGTAAACCCTTTTATTTAACCCAAATGCAGTTGTGGGGGATCGGATCGTAGTCCGCCCTACCGAGTTCAGCGCCAGATACCTCTGAACCAACTAACAATGGGTGAGCTAAAATTATATTTTTTTGTGTGGCAACAATTCAACTTTTTGGGTTAAACGACCTTGTGAGGGTCATCTATCCGGAGTTTGCCTTATTCTTTATTTATTTTACTGGATCATTCACTTATGTTCATCGGTCCCCTACGTAGAACATGCTTAGGCCGGAGCTGACTGCAGAAATAAACTACTTAGGACAAATTTGGAAATGATGATTAAGGCCATGGTACATGGGGTTTTAGAATGATTCCTATATTCGTGAAGTCTACGGTGCTAAAACGATACTAATGTTTCAAAAAGTTCACCTAAGTCACCACATCCTAATCCAAACCTGTCTTAAAGCCCAAAAAACGTGTAGAACAACAATGTTTTCTTTTTGCAAAAAAAAATTTTTTTTTTTTTAGGGCTAAAGAAATGGGGAAAAAATGAGGGTGCACTAGAGATACACTGTACTGGTGACTCGTCAGACTCATGCATTTTCTAGAAAAAAGACATAGACAAAAACAAGAAATAAACAACTAACTAAACCTGTCTTAAAGCCCAAAAAACGTGTAGAACAACAATGTTTTCCTTTTGCAAAAAAATTTTTTTTTTTTTTTTTAGGGCTAAAGAAATGGGGAAAAAATGAGGGTGCACTAGAGATACACTGTACTGGTGACTCGTCAGACTCATGCATTTTCTAGAAAAAAGACATAGACAAAAACAAGAAATAAACAACTAACTAAAAAAAATGGAAATAGAAAGCAATAAAATAGAAAGCAATAAAATCCCCTCCCACACTTAAATCGAACATTGTCCCCAATGTTTCGAAATAAGATAAGGAGAGTAACCTGTAAAACTACTGATGTGGACCACTGGTGCCCTCGTCGTCCTGCTGGGAATGCCTGGGACGACGGGATCTGCTACGATGCTGGTCTCTCCGGTCCAATCGGGCTGATAAGGCCGCCTGGGCATCTCTGACCTGTCGAAGGTTACCTAGAACGGAACCTTGAGTAGCCTCCATAAGCTCGTAATGCCGGCGGTTGAAGTCTTGCTGACGGGATTGCTCGTCTGCGATCGCAAGCAAGGTGCGAGAAACGGACTCGAAGGATCGATCTGTCCTCCGCCGTGATTCTTCCATGAAGCTCATATTATCCGTCATTTGTTGCTGAATGGTAGAGAGAAGGTCATCTCGCCTTTCTTCTCTAGCCATAAGGTCACGCCACATCTCCTCAGAGACATAGGATCCAGGGACTGAACCTGCAAAAGGGTTAGAGGAAGAGGGTGCGGTGTGTGGTGGTGAAGGATGATGGGGGGACACATGAGGTATGGGAGACTGATCTCTCCGCTCAAATTCTTCGTCAGTGTCGTGTCCCTCTGTATCAGGAATATTAGGAGGAAGTGGACCTAGAACAGGTGGAGCATTTAAATCATAGGTCCAGTTCCTTTCATTACGTACATCGGTACGTCTACTGCAGGGCAAGGCAACAGATGGGATAGCTACACCATGGATCATCAATACAAAACCACCCTCTCTTCTCGCTCGGCACAATTTCATATCTTTTAGAAATTTTAGGTTGATTGTGCGAGGAGTTAAGGGCTCTAGTGTGGCTATCTTATTGTTCAAGTTAAGGGCCCGAGCAATAGACGTAATCAGTCCTCCAAAAACAATCGGTCCTGCTTTATTAATAGTAACAGACATGTGAGAAAGCATAAACGGGACCGGATTGATTCTTCTATTAGTGAGACTTCCTTGTAAAAACTGAAGCTCTTTAGCATTAACCTTATTTGGATTATCCCGGCCAAAAATAGTACATGCCAACAGGTATCTAAAAACTCTGATGGCCGGGTTGTGGATGGTCGATGCAAGAATTCCTTCAAAAGAAGTTATTAAATTATTTGACAATCTCTGCCAAAAAGAAAATGCATCGACCGACCATCCGTCATCCAAAGGGGTTTCACAAATAGCACATTCCCAAAGAGGAATCCCTAACAGACTTGTTAGTTCGTCGGTACTGTACTTATATTCTATTCCAAACATTCTAAATTGGACAGTACCGACTGTGCTAGCAGTGTTAGGGTGGACAGTGTAGATCAAAGAACTTAAAAACTCAACTGTCAGTTTCTCAAAGGTTGGTTCTTGGTTTTCAAAAATAGAGTGCAGTCCCAAAAAATCAAGTAAATGATAAACACTATGATAAATACCCAAGGTATAGAGACAGTTGTCGTCCACGTACCTCGTCGAGAGAATTTCTCGACCTTGAAGCCTTTGAATATTCCTCCTCTGCCTATCCCCGGGTTTTCCTTCTCGCAAAATATATCCTTCGAACTCCATAGCTTGCTCCTTGAATTGATTTGAAGATAGTGAAGATGGGTTTAAATATAAGTTGGTAAAGGTGAGATTTTTATGGAATTTAATTGGTGGAATTTAAAATGGAAGTTTGAAAGGGTTAATGGATAGTGGGTATTAAATAAATGTGGGAGCTTTTGTGAGTTTTAATGGATTTTGGAAAAGGAGAAAAATGGGTTTTGGGAGTTTAGAGGTTCAAAAATGGTGGAAGATGTAGTTCTCCCCCGTATTTACCAGGACGCCGTGGCGGGCGCCATAAGGCTATGGCGGGCGCCATAAGGTCATTTTCGGACCTGGGCCAAAATTTTGAATTTTGGAATGGGCCTCTCTTACCTTTTGCGTCTCGGGGGTCCCGATAGCGTTCTCATTTGCTTTCTTCTTCAACACGGGACTTGCACAATTTTTGTGGAAATAAAAATCAAATATTAAGAAAAATAACATTATTATTGGATATATATATATAAAAGGAAAAATAAAAACACACATAATATATATATATATATATATATATATATATATAAAATCAAAGTACATATGAAATATAGGAAATGCGAAAATACGAAATGTGTCCAGATATGCTAAAAAGTAAAGAAAACGCAGAAATACTGAATAGTAAATAATAGAGTAGTAAGTCAGGGCAATATGATCAATCAGCTGGCTCCTCTGCCTGGCTGGATCCACGAAGCTCAGCGATCTCGCGACAAAGCTCTCCGATCTCCTGGTATAAAGAGTCTTCCTCAGTAGCATGAGTGAGATCAGATACCTCAATCTGCAAAGCAAGATCAGCTACCTCCTGCTTGAGCTTGGCAGTCTCTCTGCGGAGCTCAACAACCTGGGTGTATAAATCGGGTGGCTGCAAAGACAAATTATTAGATAATACAGTGATTTTGGGAGACGGAGGTGTAGGGGTGTACTCAGCAATAGGAGGCGATCTAGGCTCCTCAATAGTCTCTCCATAACCCTCCAAAGCATATCTCCAATTAGCTGGGTCATGAACACTGGTCATCATCGGATCAGGCAGCAAAAAGTAATGAACAGCCTCGTTGTCGATCAACAATCTGAACTGGTTGGGGTTTGCAGAGGCTCTCCTTATCAACCCTCTGTCTAGGCAGAAATCAACGTCCATGGTGGTGTATTCACAGAAAACCCTGAGATGTAACAACTTACGCGAAAGGCCTAAAGCAGCAGCAATCTGGGTAACAATACCTCCCACACGAATAATACCTACTGATGACCTGGCAATACTGCTAAGACCTTTCAGCAGAAAGTTCCCACATGCCACAGGACGTGACTGGGTCGCACAAAACAGTAGAAAGATCTCCTCCTCACTAAGCAAGGTCTCAGCATCTGGCAATCCAAAGAAAGAGTGTGCTATAATCATCTGAAAATACCTCAATGCAGGGTTGTGGATAACATGTGAGAACTGGGTGGAAGGATCCTAACTCCCTCCACCAGAGATATCACTCCAGAACTTCTCCACTTCCCTACTCAGAAAGTATCCCATAGGTGTCTCAGGAATAGCATCAGGGGTCGTCTGAAAACCTAATAAATCACCAAACTCCTTATGAGTGAAGGAGTACTCAGTCCCAAATAACCTGAAAATAGCACATCCATCTGGTCCGGCCCAGGGGTCATAAGAAAACGAGCTGAGGAACTCCAAAGTGAGGTTCCTATAGGTGTTGTTCAGGTCGTCGAACTGGTCCCATTGAAGCTGGTGGCATAAGAATCTGACACTAGGCTCAATGCCTAAAGCCTCCATGCAAGCCTGATCTGGGTACCTCGTAGGTGCCATAGGACGTCTGAAGTGGACAAAGTAACGCTCTCTCTGGGCGTCATTCCTGAAAGTCACATGCATGTCGTCAAAGTTCTGCATTCTGCACAGAGTTAGGAAGAAAGTCCTGTAAAACACAAACATTTTAAACATTAGTCCTGACAAAAATATAACAAGAAATAAAATAAAACAAAATGTAGAAAGAGTAAATAAGGTAAGAAAATCATGGGTTGCCTCCCATGCAGCGCTTGTTTAATGTCGTTAGCTTGACGAATGGAACTTATACATCTCTTGTCGGGATTGGTGGATCACTTAGAGTGTGGCTGGAGTAGGTTGTTGGAATGTCTCCTCCTTCGTAGAGCTTCAGTCTTTGTCCATTGACGATGAATGGTTTACATGTCTCGTTTTTTATTTCAACAGCTTCAGACCTCAGAATTTTTGATACTTTGAAGGGGCCAGTCCATCTTGAACGGAGCTTTCCTGGGAAGAGTCGTAGCCTAGAATTGAACAGGAGAACAGGGTCGCCTAAGTTGAAGTCTTTTCTTACGATTCTTTTGTCGTGCCAAGCTTTTGTTCTTTCTTTGTATATTATGGCATTCTCGTAGGCTTGCTGTCTGAGTTCTTCCAATTTGTGGATGTCAAGGATACGTTTCTCACCAGCAGTTAGGTAATCCAAATTCAAAGTTTTAATGGCCCAATAGGCCTTATGCTCTAACTCAAAAGGTAAATGACAAGATTTTCCATAGACTAGTTGGTAGGGGGTTGTTCCTATAGGGGTTTTGAAAGCGGTTCTGTAGGCCCATAAAGCCTCTTGAAGCTTTTGCGACCAATCTTTTCTGGATACAGAGACAGTTTTTTCTAAAATTTGTTTAATCTCCCTATTAGATACTTCCACTTGGCCACTAGTCTGTGGGTGATACGGTGTTGCTACTCTATGCTTAACTCCATACTTGCTTAAAAGCTTATCAAATATTCTTGATATGAAGTGAGATCCTCCATCACTTATAACTAAACGGGGTGTTCCAAATCTGGGGAATATATAATTTTTAAATAATTTAATCACTACTCTAGTGTCGTTTGTGGGTGCAGCTATCGCTTCAATCCATTTAGACACGTAGTCTACTGCAACTAAGATATACTTATTTCCTAAAGATGGTGGGAATGGTCCCATGAAATCTATACCCCATACGTCGAAGAGTTCTACTTCTTGGATGTTTCTTAAAGGCATTTCGTCGCGTCTTGATATATTTCCTGTGCGTTGGCATCTATCACATTTGACAATGTAAGCATGGACATCACGCCACATGGTAGGCCAGAATAGGCCAGCTTGAAGAATCTTGGCGTAGGTCTTAGAGGTGCTTGCATGTCCACCATAAGGTGCAGAGTGACAATGCTGAATTATACTTTCTACCTCGTCTTCTGGAACGCAACGGCGGAAAATGCCATCTTTACCTCTCTTGAAAAGAAGTGGCTCATCCCAATAGAAATTTCTAACATCACTTAAGAACTTCTTCTTCTTGTGGTAATCGAGATCAGGGGGTATGATATCAGCGGCTAGGTAATTAACAAAATCAGCGTACCATGGCACGTTACTTACAGCTAAGGATTTTTGGAAGTGCTCATGAGGGTCTGGTTCTTTATCTTCAATGGTTTCCAACTGGGCTATCAATCTATCATAGGCAAAATCATCATTTATGGGTACTAATTCAGGATTCAGGTATTCTAGCCTAGATAGGTGATCGGCTACTACATTTTCTGTGCCTTTTTTATCTCGGATATCTAAGTCGAACTCTTGTAGCAACAAAATCCATCGAAGTAACCTGGGTTTAGCATCTTTTTTACTTAGTAGGTAACGGATGGCAGCATGATCGGTGTAAACTATAATTTTGGCTCCTACTAGATATGATCTAAATTTGTCTATAGCGAAAACTACAGCTAGGAGTTCTTTCTCGGTTGTTGCGTAATTGAGCTGGGCGGCGTCTAGGGTTCTACTGGCATAATATATTACATGTAATCTTTTATCTTTTCTCTGACCTAGAACGGCTCCTACAGCGTAATCACTGGCGTCACACATTATCTCAAACGGTTCAGACCAATCAGGGGGTTTCATAATGGGTGCTGAAATCAATGCTTGCTTCAAAAGGTTGAATGCTTCATTGCATTTTTCATCAAAGATGAATTCAGCATCTTTCATTAACAGGCCAGTTAAAGGTTTTGTTATTTTGGAGAAGTTCTTGATGAAACGGCGGTAGAATCCAGCGTGTCCAAGGAAACTTCTAACTTCCCTGATAGTCTTGGGGGGTTTTAGGTTCTCTATAACTTCTATTTTTGCTTTATCTACCTCTATACCTCTTTCGGAGATTATATGTCCTAAAACAATTCCTTCAGTCACCATGAAATGGCATTTTTCCCAATTCAGCACAAGGTTCACCTCCACACATCTTTCCAGGATTTTCTCAAGGTTGATAAGACAATTTTGGAAATCAAAACCGCAAACCGAGAAATCATCCATAAATACTTCCATGATTCCATCTAGATAATCTGCAAAGATTGACATCATGCAACGTTGGAAAGTAGCAGGGGCATTACAGAGTCCAAAAGGCATTCGTCTGTAGGCAAAAGTTCCAAAAGGGCATGTAAAGGTAGTTTTTTCTTGATCTTCTGGATGTATAGGTATTTGAAAGAATCTCGAATACCCGTCTAGATAGCAGAAGTAAGAGTGTCTGGCAAGACGTTCTAACATCTGGTCTATGAACGGTAAAGGGAAATGATCCTTCCTAGTTGCTTTATTTAACTTTCTATAGTCTATGCACATACGCCAACCTTCTTCTATCCGCTTTGCTATTTGTTCACCTTTCTCATTTTGCACAACTGTGATGCCTCCCTTCTTGGGTACCACATGCACAGGGCTCACCCACTTACTGTCCGAGATCTGATATATTATACCTGCTTCAAGCAACTTCAGAACTTCCTTTTTGACAACATCACTCAGTATAGGGTTCATCCTCCTCTGGTGCTCTCTGGAAGGTTTTGAATCTACTTCGAGCGAAATCCGATGCATGCATACGGATGGACTTATACCTTTCAGATCAGAGATATTATATCCTAAGGCTGAGGGATATCTTCGTAAAACGTCCAAGAGTTGATCTGTTTCTTTTTGTCTCAAGGCAGCACTAACTATAACCGGACGATTCATTTCTTCATCAAGAAACTCATATCTCAGGTTCTTAGGTAGTTCCTTAAGTTCCAAGGCTGGTTTAATAGGGCAAGGCATAGGATCTGGGGTAAGGGATAAACATTCGTAAAGGTTATCATCGATGTAGGGTTTCTTATAATTGTCATCTTCCAAAATAAGAGTTGATGGCAGCTTAATTGTTTCAATGACTTCTTCTTGCTCTAACTCCCTAACACATTCATCAATGATATCTATCGCATAACACGCATCTCCTATCACAGGTGCCATAAGAAATTTTGAAAGTATAAATTCTATCTTCTCGTTCCCTACCTCAAAGGTTAGCTTCCCCTTTTTGACATCTATTATGGCTCCAGCAGTCGATAAGAATGGTCTACCTAGAAGAATTGGTATGTCATCATCTTCTTTAATGTCCATGACAACAAAATCAGTAGGGATAAACAGCTGACCTATCCTAACAGGGACGTCTTCAAGTATGCCTATCGGATATTTAACAGATCTATCGGCTAATTGAAGTGACATCTTGGTAGGTTGCAACTCTCCTAAATTTAACCTTTCGCAAACCGCTAAGGGCATTAAGCTCACACTAGCTCCTAAGTCTAGAAAAGCTTTTTCGATGACATGACTCCCCAAAGTACAAGGAATGGAAAAGTTTCCAGGATCTTTATCCTTTTTTGCTAATTTATTTTCGGCAATAGAATTACATTCCAAGGGTTTCGGATCATCAAGTCTACGTTTATTGGTAAGGATGTCTTTGAGAAACTTTGCGTAGGATGGTATTTGGGTAATGGCTTCTGTGAACGGGATTTCTACGTGAAGTTTTTCTATAACTTTAATGAATTTCTGATACTGATTATTGATCTGGGTTTGTTTAAGTCTTTGCGGATATGGTATTGGTGGTTTGTATGGCGGGGGTGGTATATAGGTTTTGTTTTTGGGTTCTTCTCCTTTTTCTTGACTTTCCTGGTTTACAGATTCCTCTGGTTTCTTCTTTTTATCTGGGATGTTGTCATCTTCCTTAGAAGTTTTGGGATCACTCAACCTCGGGTTACAAGGTTCATCATAAGCGGTCCCACTTCGTAGGGTAATGGCATTTGCTTGTCCTTTCGGGTTTTGTTGAGGTTGTCCAGGGAATTGTCCTCCAGGTGTGGTCTGAGGGGCTTGGTTTAAAGCTACCTGCGAGATTTGGGTTTCAAGCATCTTATTGTGAGTGATTATTTGGTCAACCTTGGTTCCTAACTGGGTAATTAGTTCGTTAACATGAACGTTTTGGTTCATGAACTCCTTGTTTTGTTGGATTTGAGCAGCGACAAAATTATCCACGATTTTCTCAAGGCTCGGTTTTGGTGGTACAGGTTGCATAGGTTGATTTGATCTTGGGGCTTGATAACTTGATTGTCTCGGAGGGGCAGTATTTTGGATAGGGTTATTATTCTTATAGGAAAAGTTTGGGTGATTCCTCCATCCAGGGTTATAGGTATTTGAAAATGGGTTTCCTTGGGTGTAGTTCACTTGTTCAGAGCTGGTCTCGTTTAACAGACTGCATTCTGCGGATTGGTGTCCTTTCGTCCCACATATCTCACAATCTGACGAAACTGCGGCTGCAGTATTCGGGGTTGTACACATATGCTCAACTTTTAGGGCTAATGCGTCCATTTTAGCTTGCATCATGTCTATAGAGCTTAACTCATGTATTCCTCCTTGGGCTTCCTTCTTTTCCACTGTCGCTCGTTCTACTCCCCACGATTGATGGTTTTGGGCCATATCTTCGATAAGGGCACTGGCTTCAGGGTAAGGTTTGTTCATCAGTGCGCCACCTGCGGCGGCGTCGATGGTCATCTTAGTGTTATAATGAAGTCCATTATAGAAGGTTTGAATGATTAACCAATTTTCTAAACCATGATGTGGGCATGCTCTTAACAGCTCTTTATATCTCTCCCAGGCTTCGAACAACGATTCTCCTTGGTTTTGGGTAAATCTAGTTATTTGGTTTCGAAGAACAGCGGTCTTACTCGGGGGAAAATATCTGGCAAGGAATACTTTTCTAAGGTCTTCCCAACTTGTTATGGAATTTGGTGGAAGGGAATCTAACCAAGATAGGGCCTTATCTCTGAGGGAAAAAGGAAATAATCTTAAGCGAATCGCCTCAGGAGGGGCTCCATTGGTTTTAAAGGTGTCTGCTAGTTGGAGAAAGTTTTTCAAATGTTGGTTTGGGTTCTCTGTAGCAAGACCTGCGAATTGTCTCTGCTGTACTAACTGCAGCAGGGATGGTTTAAGTTCAAAATTGTTAGCTGGTATGGCTGGATTTACTATACTAGAACTAGGTTCCTCGTTGGATGGTTGGGCGAAATCCTTAAGAGGTCTTTGATTTTGATCTTCGGCCATAGCTTTCCTAAGTTTACGGAAATATAAACGTGTGCGAGCGTAACGTTCTGGTTCAGCTAGAGGGTCTACTAAACTTCCGGTACTACGAGTTTTTCGCATTGACCGGCGGGTAACTTCCTTAGTCTAAACGGTATAACAACAGGGTACGAAATTTGACGAAATTGGTCCCCGGCAACGGCGTCAAAAACTTGATGCGTGTTTTTTTCCGCAAGTGTACGAACGCGTCAGAGTAATATAAAAGATTATCGTATCCACAGAGACCAAGTGTCAATCTATCGCTATCTATTGTTAAGGTGTGTATCTAAGGTGATTGAAAATAGTAGTTTTGAAGAGTGCACGGTAGTAAATAAAGTAATTAAAATTAATTGATAAAGACAGGTTCGAATGCAATTCACACAACCAATTGATAATCCAAGTACTTGCTAATAGAACTACTTACGGGCAATGTTTTCTACTTTGAAAAGAAATAATTTGACAGGAACTGTCGCTTTCGCGTATTCAGAACCGAGTTGTACCCCCTAATCAAACCCTCTTATTGTCACGGATAAAAAGGCGCGCATTGCGTTAGAGTAGTAAACCTATTTTTAAGAAATATAGTATCTTGACCAAGTTGAAAAGTATTTTAACCTGGATTTTCTAAAAAAAAGAGGTCCTTACGAACCAGACTTTGAACTTCTTAACGCGTCCGAAAATGGTTTTAAAATCTCTTTTCTTTTTAAATTAAAAACTCCTAATAAACTAAACAAAGCGCTTTCGCTGTTTTTGAAATAGTTTAAAAACAATTAAGTTTAGATAGGCGGTGGACGGCTTTCGATCTTACCCAACGGAATTTAAGAACAGGAAAACTTATATTGAAAGTTAAAATAGCCCTTAAGTGTTTCCACTAACAATTGTACAGATTATCGGTTCGGTTATGATCTTCACATTCTAACCTTTATAAAATTAGCCAGACATGGTAAAGTAAAAGTTCATTTTTAGATTTTTCATAAAAAAGGTATTTAAGTGCGAGTGCGGAAAGTAAATGAAATTAAAGCGAGTGCGGAAAGTAAATGAAATTAAAAGACAGTGCAAGAAATAAAGTTGACAAAAGGTAAAGTAATAAAAAACCTGCTCCAATCGGAGTGGTTGAATACAATGCGAACTGAAAGTAAAATGGCGGCAGGATTAACTTCCTTCCAGAGTGCTCCAAGACTTAGTCTCACAGGCTCTTACAGACTCGATCCCTCGAATGTAGTAACACCTCGATGTGAAGCGATTACCACTATTACACTGATATATGCTTATGAACAACTAAACTTGGATGAAGAAAAACGAAAATCTAAAGTCCTATTTATAGGCAAGGAAACATGTGGAAAAGACAAGGATGCCCCTAGCATTTGAATTTGGGAGGGAACTCGCTTTGTTCTTGTGGCGCCCGCCACAACACCATGGCGCCCGCCATGAGTGTAAACTTGCTTGGGCAGTTGGAGATCGTGGGGAAAAACAGTTGGGAGGAGTTTGAGACATGGCCACGTCATGGAAGACCCTGTGGCGGCCGCCATAGTGGATGCCATAAGTGTAAAATGCTGATTTTCTCTATTTTAGCTCATTTCGACTTCCTTTTCGCTCCTTTTCTCGCTCGGGGCTCCGATTAGACTAAAAACCTGAAAACAAAGAAAAACATAATAATAACATAATAAAATGACATTAAAAGACTAAGAATGCATGCGAAATCGGAGTCAAAAATACGGTGAAATTCAGTGTCATGAGCAACCTTTACACGATTCTGACTCTATTGAGTCATTTGGGAGAAACGGTGACGCCTCTGCTTCGCCGGGCGAAGTAGCGGCAAAAGGGCAAGTGCCGGGCGGTTTTTGGGTTTCGCCGGGTGGTCCTGGGGAAATTTCACATTTTTATTTTCTTTTAAATTCATAACTTGTGATCCGTTTATCGGTTTGGTGTGTTCTTGGTACCATTGGAAAGCTTATGAAATGTTCTATCTTATTAAAATGGTTTTGAGATTGTTGGCCGATTAAATTATGTTGGGAATTTGGAAATGTGTCATTTTATTGACTTTTACTGTTATAAGTGTGTGTAATTGATGTGTTTTATGCAATATGCTTGTGATATGAATATGATTGATTATGTGTGAGAATTGTGAATGGATGCATTATGTGTGGAAAACCATGATTGGATTGATTGTGTGTGGAATTATGGGTGAGATTGATGAGTTGATATATGAGTATATGGTTGATATACTTTGGTGATGAGAAATGATGAATGTTGGTACCGCATATGCATTGCATAGAGTCGTTGTGTCGGTCTCTGTGCATTTGCATAAATCATGAATGGATTGATTATGTGTGAGAAATTGTGATATGCATTTGTGTGATATGCATTGGTGATAAATGGATTGTGCATGATTGATATGTATTTGTGAATGGAGTAATTATGTGTTGAGTTGGTGATTGGATTGGTGAATTGATATGCATTCATGTTAAATGCATTGGTTATGAATGATATGTTTTGTGCATAGACATATGTATTGGGTGTGAACATGCGGTTATGTGGGGATAATTGATATCTATATGTGGTGGTGATAAGGTGGTGTGGTTCCATATGTCATAATTGTGGTTGGATTATGTATGATATATTTTGTAGTTGTGGCATGCTTTATGTGTTAGTATATGATGGCTTGGGTGAGATGACTTATACTTGTGTTTGAATGTGTGTTTGCATATTATTATGCAATCTTGATTTAGTTGTTATTTCTCACCCTTCTGCTGTGGTTTATTGCTCTATGAGGCAATTGCAGATTTGTAGTCTTGGAGGCTTTTGTGAAGATTAGTTCTCCATTCGTGTGTAGGTCTTGGTGTCTGCTCTGATACGTAGCACGGGAGTCGGGGAACGATTATGTTATATGTATATCTTTGTTAGATTTATTTTGTATGTATATTTTGATGTTATAAAACAATTCATTTTGTAAAACAATTCAGTTATGGATCTTCCGCTTTATTCCATAATTGAACTTCATTTTGTTGGAAAAAGTTGCCCTTTGAGGTTTACTCCATTTTGTGTTATGTATCATATAAATGAGCAGGGGTTGTGTTTTCTTTCTTTAAGTGTGGCATCCCTGTTTGCTGTCGAAAAAATAAATTTTTATTTACTCTGATTTATATTTGTATTATTTTTTCACGATGGGAATTGGGGTGTTACATTGCTCACCTGTAAGTTCTACCAGCTTTCTTTTACATACTTGTTTATATATTTCATCTGTACATTTATATATATGCCTGTATATCTGCTTAGAGTTTTTGCCGGCAATTAGGTCTACGATTAGATCAAGACAGTGGTCACTCTTTTAACATAGTCAAAACTAGTTCCCCATCGGAAATTCCAGATACAGTCTTGCCTCCTCTTGGGCTTATACAATATGGAACAGAGAAAGGCATTATTCCCGGTGAAACTTTTCTTAAGACTGTCATTATTTAGAAATCTGTACAAGAATTTCATTTCCCCAAAGAGGATTAATTCCCAGTGAAACCCCTTTTGAATTTATTCAAACCCTAGAACTGTTCACTAAAGAAAGGATTATTCCCGATGAAACCTTTCTTGAACTTTTCTTAGGTTTGGACCCACAAGCTTCCTAAAAGCATCCCCAGCCTCCTCTTGGGATTTGTACAAGGACCCTCAGGCTTCTTAGAAGTTCTCAGCCTCCTCTTGGGCTTAGTACAAGAACCCAAAGACCTCCTATAGGTATAGGACAGAACTTAGTCATCCTTTGATGGTTCAATCCTCCAGAGAGTCAGAGTCAAAACATATGACCAGTTTAGGGTTGATTCTCATCCCTTAAAACATCATCCTTCTCTTGGGCATCATACAAAGATCAACCTTCTCACACAGTAGACTTGGACAGTCTCATCTCCTCTTGGATCTCAAAGAAACCCTCTGTAGCGTGCAATTTTTGTCGGTGACGCGACCACCTTATCACCATTGGTTTCTCCTCACCGCAATGGTGGGGATTGGGTGCTACTTTCTGATTTCTTATTTATCTTGTGAAGCTGGAAAAGAAAGGGAAGATATCTAAAACTAACCTTGCATGCAAATGTTTTACTGAACAAATGCTAAGAGATTGGCGGGTCCGGGGTCAGGTTATACAATGGGGAGTTGTCAATTACCCATCCTATATGTGGTTATCCACAGGTCATTAGCAATTATATCGTTTTCTATATACTGGTGTTTGTCTTTTGATTGGGAAAGTTTCTCCTTTGGGAGGGTTTGAGAGAGAGTTTTTGTTGATTTCAGGTTTGTTTCGATGTTTTTGGTAAGGTACTGGACCTAAAGTTTTTGATTGGTGTAAAGGTACTGGACCTAAAGTTTGGATTGGTGTGCTCGCTAAGATTTTGGAATCGTATGCCTACGTATTCCCGTTTAAGAAAAATAGGGAAATCAGAGCAATCGTAGTTCCTCCCTATTATATGGAAGGAAAGATATTTGGTGTCTTGTTCAAAGCCCAAGATTGAAGCTAAAGATTTGACTGAGAGGGAATTTGTCATCTCTAAAGGGAGATATCTTGTCTGTTTATCACAACTGTTGGGTGACTAATTATAAAGGAGAATTACTTTAACTGGGATGTGAGAATCCAGTAATGCCATAATTTCCTTTATAGGGGATTTGTCCTGAAGGAGAAAACTTTAACTCAATGTTGAGCAATGCCATTTTTCATTAGAAATCTTTCATGCTAAGAGAGGGACAGTGGCGTGGATGTAAATAATCTTGAGGCTTACCGCTTACAGCAATTAGATGAAAGAGGTTTACGAGGATAAGAGATGGACCACAGCTTGGATATTTGAATCAACAAGTGTGCCACTTACAACAATTATCTGGGATTAAGGTTTGTTTTTAGTTGTTTGTTTTGATGTGTGATATATACGGAAATGCTTCCTCAAGGCGCACTCCCATGTTCACCATTTCAGTGAAGTCACTGGGTGCACTGGTAACCATTTGGTCGTAATAGAAGGAGCTCAAGGTTTTCAAAAAGATCTTTGTCATCTCCTTTTCCTCGAGATGGGGACTGATCTGGGCGGCAATTTCACGCCATCTCTGAGCATATTCCTTGAAAGTTTCTTTGTCCTTCTGCGACATTTCTCTGAGTTGATCTCTGTCTGGTGCCATGTCCAGGTTATACTTATACTGCTAAACGAAAGCTGCGCCAAGATCTCTGAAAGTGTTGATCTTGGTGCGGTTTAAACCCATGTACCATCTAAGTGTGACACCGGTTAAACTGTCTTGGAAATAATGGATCAGTAGCTGTTGATTTTCTGTCTGAGTTGATATCTTTCGAGCGTACATCACCAAATGACTTTGAGGGCAAGAGTTCCCCTTGTATTTTTCAAAGTCAGGCACCTTGAATTTGTGCGGTATTTTTACATTAGGGACCAGACATAGGTCTGCGGTGTCCTTTCCGAATAAATCCTGGCCGTGAATGGCATGCAGTTCCTTCTGCATCTCTAGGAGTTGTTCCTGGAACTCATTCATTTTTTCGTACATGTCTTCATTTCCACCAGAGATTACTTGTGGAATCTGTCCTTCTGGGACAGTATGTACCACTGGTTGTGGTATAGTCATTACGGTGGTGACTCTTGGTGCTTCCATGCCTCGAAGTTTGTAACCTTCAGGAGTTGCAGTCATGACTCTTGCGTCCTCGCTTTCCCAAAGTTTGTAACCTTCAGGCCTAGTGGTTCCTACTGCAGTTTTCGGGTCTTCCGTGACCGGCGGGATGTATCCTTCAGGGACAAAGTTGATAGGCATGCCCCAGGGGCGATCTTTAGGCATGTTGTACCGAGGATCATATGTCTCCACTACGGGCGTAGATGTGATCTCTGAGATCAAAGTCCTTTGTTGTTGCCTCTGAGCTGCTGTCAGGGATTGCATGTCACTGTGAAGTTTTTTTAGATCTTCCTTCAGAGCGTCGATTTATTCTCTCAGCTCTTTGTTCTCTTCCTCGAGATCGTCCATTTTCTTTTGTCGATTGGCCCGAGTATTGTATGAGTGAGACAGTTTGACTCTAGAATCGTGACGTATATGTGAGATTCAAAGATAAGAGGACGCGTTATGTGAGAAAGATGGATGATATGCAAAATTAGGTATATATTTTTTTTAATAAAAAAGAAACTTCAATAATTAGATTGAAAATATCATACAGTAAAGGGTGGAGACCCTGTTTTATTGAATTCGAAAGATTGCAAAAAGGGAAAATACATTATTTTACAAGGTGCTGTAAAAGGAAATGTATAAACTTATGGATCCTGAGTCCTCTCTGAAGAGAGCTCAGATGCTGGTTCTGGTATTTTCCTTTTCTTTGACCGGGGCTCTTTAGCCGTTGTCGGGTTGTCAGTCCTTTGCCAAGTGAAAGGAGCCAGCAAATATCTTCGGTCTTCTTGATTCTCCACAACATGTTGCTCTAGTATTTTAATAAGAGCGTCTTTTTCCTTTAACAGTTCCTGAATCTTGGTACATTCCACATTGAGGATTCGATACTTGTTTTTCCAAGAGCTCTTCTCACGTTGAACTTCGTTGAGAGCTACCTGGAGTTTTTCCACGTCAGACATGAAATAAAGGACAGATTCCTTTAACGGAAAAACTTCTTGGCGAGGGTAAGGCATCCTCAGCTTGAGAGCTCTAGTTTGCACCCAGTGGAGATAAGGTTCCATGGAGGTATAGTTTGGTCTTCCTAGAGACGCTCTTCCTTTCTTGTGAACATGTTATCAGGGATGCACTATTTCCTTCTTTAGTGCCCTGTCATTTTCTCCTTCCTTGAAGAAAAGACCTTCCAGATGAGCATTATGCGGGATATGCCTCATCGGGTATCCGAGTTGACGGTGAACTAAAATTGGATGATAGTTGATTCCTCTTTTAGTTCCTATGAGGGGTATATTATGGAAATTTCCACAACTGTCGATGATCTCTCTTCCCTCATAAATCCTATCATAACAATCTATGTCAGAGTTGGTAAGGGACATAATCCTTTGTGACCAACGTAGAGTACTCTTGTGATCCCAAAAAGCAGCAGACTTGGGTAAATCGGAAACGAACCATTTGTAAAGTAAGGGTACACAGCATGTGATCATTCCTCTGCTGTACAAATTCCTTAAGTGTACAGAATGATAAGCATCTATGAGCAGGGTTGGTACCCGGGTTTCCAATCAGAAATATCTTAACAGTGTTGGTGTCAATGAAGTTGTCAATGCTGAGAAAAAGGAACAACTCATATGTGAGTAGGACAAAGATATCTTCGAAACCAGTAACGTTTCCTATACTAGCAAAGTACGGGGCTTTCTCTACCAAAAACTTGGCTGGTAAACCTTGGATTCCTCCTTTGGTGGTCATGTGAGTCCTAACTTCTGACTCCTCCAAACAAATGGCTCTTGCGATGACCTGATCCTTTGGAATTTCTTCCAGTCCAAAAAAGGGAGTTTGATCAATGATAGGTAGATCAGTCAGATGAGAGTACTCCTCTAACGTTGGTGCCAGTTGATAATCCGGGAATGTGAAACAGTGGTAAACCGGATTATAAAACTGAATTAGCGTAGACAGGATTCCTTCAACTACATGGACCCTTAACAGAGACAGTAGTCCTCCATGCTTAGCTTTGAAAGCATCAGGGTTGGTGATCATCCTTGTCAGCCCCCTTAAATCCTCTAGTTTTGGAGTCTTGAAGGTGTATTTGTGCGTCTTTCTTCTACCGAAATCCATAACGCAATCTCAATGATATTTGCAATCATTGTTTTAGTTTAATTTGAAAAAAAAGAGAGGAGAAGAGAAGATTTTTCTTTGTTTAAGAGTTTTTTAAATGAATGCATGAATGCATCACACAAAAACATTAGAAAAACATGGGTTCAAGGGTTCAACGTCACGAGCATGGAGTCATGGCTCTACCCATTCCCAAAGGTTGTATTCTGGTCAATTTTTGTACCTGTAGAACGGATCCAAAGGTTCCCAAAATCATTGACCCCCTAGGGATATCAACAGCAAGCTGGTTCACTCGAGTGAGTTGTAGCATCCTAGGGTAATCTCATTTGAGTGTAGTATCGCGTAACAACTATGCCCGATAGTCATCGCACTACCAAGTGGTCATAAGGTTAATTCCTACTAAATCCTCAGGTTCACAGGTGCCGCACTAGGAAAACTCTACTTTCACAACAATCGGTTGTTCAGCAGGCAGAATCCAACGGGCCCTCGCCTAATTTGGTGGTCTACCAGGATCTCTTATTCGAGATTCACTCCCTATAAGTCCACCCGTCTATGCCACCCCTTATCTTAGGTTTCTCTCAAACTTTTCAGATGCGTATCAATTGCATTCCCATTGACAGAAAAATAAACACGGATATAAAGTAGGAAAAGCAATATATATATATATATATATATATATATATATATATAGTGTAGTATGATTGCTAACAACCTAGACCTCTTAGGAATTCTAATCCTAGTCCTAGACAGACAAAACGTCGTCCCCAGCAGAGTCGCCATTTTTCTATAGCATGCGATTTTTGTCGGTGACGCGACTACCTTATCGCCATTGGTTTCTCCTCACCGCAATGGTGGGGATTGGGTGCTACTTTCTGATTTCTTATTTATCTTGTGAAGCTGGAAAGGAAAGGGAAGATATCTAAAACTAACATTGCACGTAAATGTTTTATTGAACAAATGCTAAGAGATTGGGGGGTTCGAGGTCAGGTTATACAATGGGGAGTTGTCAATTACCCATCCTATATGTGGTTATCCACAGGTCATTAGTAATTATACATTTTTCTATATACTGGTGTTTGTCTGTTGATTGGGAAAGTTTCTCCTTTGGGAGGGTTTGAGAGAGAGTTTTTGTTGATTTCAGGTTTGTTTCGATGTTTTTGGTAAGGTACTGGACCTAAAGTTTTTGATTGGTGTAAAGGTACTGGACCTAAAGTTTGGATTGGTGTGCTCGCTAAGATTTTGGAATCGTATGCCTACGTATTCCCGTTTAAGAAAAATAGGAAAATCAGAGCAATCGTAGTTCCTCCCTATTATATGGAAGGAAAGATATTTGGTGTCTTGTTCAAAGCCCAAGATTGAAGCTAAAGATTTGACTGAGAGGGAATTTGTCATCTCTAAAGGGAGATATCTTGTCTGTTTATCACAACTGTTGGGTGACTAATTATAAAGGAGAATTACTTTAACTGGGATGTGAGAATCCAGTAATGCCATAATTTCCTTTATAGGGGATTTGTCCTGAAGGAGAAAACTTTAACTCAATGTTGAGCAATGCCATTTTTCATTAGAAATCTTTCATGCTAAGAGAGGGACAGTGGCGTGGATGTAAATAATCTTGAGGCTTACCGCTTACAGTAATTAGATGAAAGAGGTTTACGAGGATAAGAGATGGACCACAGCTTGGATATTTGAATCAACAAGTGTGCCACTTACAACAATTATCTGGGATTAAGGTTTGTTTTTAGTTGTTTGTTTTGATGTGTGATATATACGGAAATGCTTCCTCAAGGCGCACTCCCATGTTCACCATTTCAGTGAAGTCACTGGGTGCATTGGTAACCATTTGGTCGTAATAGAAGGAGCTCAAGGTTTTCAAAAAGATCTTTGTCATCTCCTTTTCCTCGAGATGGGGACTGATCTGGGCGGCAATTTCACGCCATCTCTGAGTATATTCCTTGAAAGTTTCTTTGTCCTTCTGCGACATTTCTCTGAGTTGATCTCTGTCTGGTGCCATGTCCAAGTTATACTTATACTGCTAAACGAAAGCTGCGCCAAGATCTCTGAAAGTGTTGATCTTGGTGCGGTTTAAACCCATGTACCAACTAAGTGTGACACCGGTTAAACTGTCTTGGAAATAATGGATCAGTAGCTGTTGATTTTCTGTCTGAGTTGATATCTTTCGAGCGTACATCACCAAATGACTTTGAGGACAAGAGTTCCCCTTGTATTTTTCAAAGTCAGGCACCTTGAATTTGTGCGGTATTTTTACATTAGGGACCATACATAGGTCTGCGGTGTCCTTTCCGAATAAATCCTGGCCGTGAATGGCATGCAGTTCCTTCTGCATCTCTAGGAGTTGTTCCTGGAACTCATTCATTTTTTCGTACATGTCTTCATTTCCACCAGAGATTACTTGTGGAATCTGTCCTTCTGGGACAGTATGTACCACTGGTTGTGGTATAGTCATTACGGTGGTGACTCTTGGTGCTTCCATGCCTCGAAGTTTGTAACCTTCAGGAGTTGCTGTCATGACTCTTGCGTCCTCGCTTTCCCGAAGTTTGTAACCTTCAGGCCTAGTGGTTCCTACTGCAGTTTTCGGGTCTTCCGTGACCGACGGGATGTATCCTTCAGGGACAAAGTTGATAGGCATGCCCCAGGGGCGATCTTTAGGCATGTTGTACCGAGGATCATATGTCTCCACTACGGGCGTAGATGTGATCTCTGAGATCAAAGTCCTTTGTTGTTGCCTCTGAGCTGCTGTCAGGGATTGCATGTCACTGTGAAGTTTTTTTAGATCTTCCTTCAGAGCGTCGATTTCTTCTCTCAGCTCTTTGTTCTCTTCCTCGAGATCGTCCATTTTCTTTTGTCGATTGGCCCGAGTATTGTATGAGTGAGACAGTTTGACTCTAGAATCGTGACGTATATGTGAGATTCAAAGATAAGAGGATGCGTTATGTGAGAAAGATGGATGATATGCAAAATTAGGTATATATTTTTTTTAATAAAAAAGAAACTTCAATAATTAGATTGAAAATATCATACAGTAAAGGGTGGAGACCCTGTTTTATTGAATTCGAAAGATTGCAAAAAGGGAAAATACAGTATTTTACAAGGTGCTGTAAAAGGAAATGTATAAACTTATGGATCCTGAGTCCTCTCTGAGGAGAGCTCAGATGCTGGTTCTGGTATTTTCCTTTTCTTTGACTGAGGCTCTTTAGCCGTTGTCGGGTTGTCAGTCATTTGCCAAGTGAAAGGAGCCAGCAAATATCTTCGGTCTTCTTGCTTCTCCACAACATGTTGCTCTAGTATTTTAATAAGAGCGTCTTTTTCCTTTAACAGTTCCTGAATCTTGGTACATTCCACATTGAGGATTCGATACTTGTTTTTCCAAGAGCTCTTCTCACGTTGAACTTCGTTGAGAGCTACCTGGAGTTTTTCCACGTCAGACATGAAATAAAGGACAGATTCCTTTAACGGAAAAACTTCTTGGCGAGGGTAAGGCATCCTCAGCTTGAGAGCTCTAGTTTGCACCCAGTGGAGATAAGGTTCCATGGAGGTATAGTTTGGTCTTCCTAGAGACGCTCTTCCTTTCTTGTGAACATGTTATCAAGGATGCACTATTTCCTTCTTTAGTGCCCTGTCATTTTCTCCTTCCTTGAAAAAAAGACCTTCCAGATGAGCATTATGCGGGATATGCCTCATCGGGTATCCGAGTTGACGGCGAACTAAAATTGGATGATAGTTGATTCCTCTTTTAGTTCCTATGAGGGGTATATTATGGAAATTTCCACAACTGTCGATGATCTCTCTTCCCTCATAAATCCTATCATAACAATCTATGTCAGAGTTGGTAAGGGACATAATCCTTTGTGACCAACGTAGAGTACTCTTGTGATCCCAAAAAGCAGCAGACTTGGGTAAATCGGAAACGAACCATTTGTAAAGTAAGGGTACACAGCATGTGATCATTCCTCTGCTGTACAAATTCCTTAAGTGTACAGAATGATAAGCATCTATGAGCAGGGTTGGTACCGGGTTTCCAATCAAAAATATCTTAACAGTGTTGGTGTCAATGAAGTTGTCAATGCTGAGAAAAAGGAACAACTCATATGTGAGTAGGACAAAGATATCTTCGAAACCAGTAACGTTTCCTATACTAGCAAAGTACGGGGCTTTCTCTACCAAAAACTTGGTTGGTAAACCTTGGATTCCTCCTTTGGTGGTCATGTGAGTCCTAACTTCTGACTCCTCCACACAAATGGCTCTTGCGATGACCTGATCCTTTGGAATTTCTTCCAGTCCAGAAAAGGGAGTTTGATCAGTGATAGGTAGATCAGTCAGATGAGAGTACTCCTCTAACGTTGGTGCCAGTTGATAATCCGGGAATGTGAAGTAGTGGTAAACCGGGTCGTAAAACTGAATTAGCGTAGACAGGATTCCTTCAACTACATGGACCCTTAACAGAGACAGCAGTCCTCCATGCTTAGCTTTGAAAGCATCAGGGTTGGTGATCATCCTTGTCAGCCCCCTTAAATCCTCTAGTTTTGGAGTCTTGAAGGTGTATTTGTGCGTCTTTCTTCTACCGAAATCCATAACGCAATCTCAATGATATTTGCAATCATTGTTTTAGTTTAATTTGAAAAAAAAGAGAGGAGAAGAGAAGATTTTTCTTTGTTTAAGAGTTTTTTAAATGAATGCATGAATGCATCACACAAAAACATTAGAAAAACATGGGTTCAAGGGTTCAACGTCACGAGCATGGAGTCATGGCTCTACCCATTCCCAAAGGTTGTATTCTGGTCAATTTTTGTACCTGTAGAACGGATCCAAAGGTTCCCAAAATCATTGACCCCCTAGGGATATCAACAGCAAGCTGGTTCACCCGAGTGAGCTGTAGCATCCTAGGGTAATCTCATTTGAGTGTAGTATCGCGTAACAACTATGCCCGATAGTCATCGCACTACCAAGTGGTCATAAGGTTAATTCCTACTAAATCCTCAGGTTCACAGGTGCCGCACTAGGAAAACTCTACTTTCACAACAATCGGTTGTTCAGCAGGCAGAATCCAACGGGCCCTCGCCTAATTTGGTGGTCTACCAGGATCTCTTATTCGAGATTCACTCCCTATAAGTCCACCCGTCTATGCCACCCCTTATCTTAGGTTTCTCTCAAACTTTCCAGATGCGTATCAATCGTATTCCCATTGACAGAAAAATAAACACGGATATAAAGTAGGAAAAGCATTATATATATATATATAGTGTAGTATGATTGCTAACAACCTAGACCTCTTAGGAATTCTAATCCTAGTCCTAGACAGACAAAACGTCGTCCCCAGCAGAGTCGCCATTTTTCTATAGCATGCGATTTTTGTCGGTGACGCGACTACCTTATCGCCATTGGTTTCTCCTCACCGCAATGGTGGGGATTGGGTGCTACTTTCTGATTTCTTATTTATCTTGTGAAGCTGGAAAGGAAAGGGAAGATATCTAAAACTAACATTGCACGTAAATGTTTTATTGAACAAATGCTAAGAGATTGGGGGGTTCGAGGTCAGGTTATACAATGGGGAGTTGTCAATTACCCATCCTATATGTGGTTATCCACAGGTCATTAGCAATTATACATTTTTCTATATACTGGTGTTTGTCTGTTGATTGGGAAAGTTTCTCCTTTGGGAGGGTTTGAGAGAGAGTTTTTGTTGATTTGGGGTTTGTTTCGATGTTTTTGGTAAGGTACTGGACCTAAAGTTTTTTATTGGTGTGAAGGTATTGGACCTAAAGTTTTGGATTGGTGTGCTCACTAAGATTTCACAATCTTATGCCTACGTATTCCCGTTTAAGAAAAATAGGGAAATCAGAGCAATCGTAGTTCCATCCTATTATATGGAAGGAAAGATATTTGGTGTCTTGTTCAAAGCCCAAGATTGAAGCTAAAGATTTGACTGAGAGGGAATTTGTCATCTCTAAAGGGAGATATCTTGTCTGTTTATCACAACTGTTGGGTGACTAATTATAAAGGAGAATTACTTTAACTGGGATGTGAGAATCCAGTAATGCCATAATTTCCTTTATAGGGGATTTGTCCTGAAGGAGAAAACTTTAACTCAATGTTGAGCAATGCCATTTTTCATTAGAAATCTTTCATGCTAAGAGAGGGACAGTGGCGTGGATGTAAATAATCTAGAGGCTTACCGCTTACAGCAATTAGATGAAAGAGGTTTACGAGGATAAAAGATGGACCACAGCTTGGATATTTGAATCAACAAGTGTGCCACTTACAACAATTATCTGGGATTAAGGTTTGTTTTTAGTTGTTTGTTTTGATGTGTGATATATACGGAAATGCTTCCTCAAGGCGCACTCCCATGTTCACCATTTCAGTGTAGTCACTGGGTGCACTGGTAACCATTTGGTCGTAATAGAAGGAGCTCAAGGTTTTCAAAAAGATCTTTGTCATCTCCTTTTCCTCGAGATGGGGACTGATCTGGGCGGCAATTTCACGCCATCTCTGAGCATATTCCTTGAAAGTTTCTTTGTCCTTCTGCGACATTTCTCTGAGTTGATCTCTGTCTGGTGCCATGTCCAGGTTATACTTATACTGCTAAACGAAAGCTGCGCCAAGATCTCTGAAAGTGTTGATCTTGGTGCGGTTTAAACCCATGTACCATCTAAGTGTGACACCGGTTAAACTGTCTTGGAAATAATGGATCAGTAGCTGTTGATTTTCTGTCTGAGTTGATATCTTTCGAGCGTACATCACCAAATGACTTTGAGGGCAAGAGTTCCCCTTGTATTTTTCAAAGTCAGGCACCTTGAATTTGTGCGGTATTTTTACATTAGGGACCAGACATAGGTCTGCGGTGTCCTTTCCGAATAAATCCTGGCCGTGAATGGCATGCAGTTCCTTCTGCATCTCTAGGAGTTGTTCCTGGAACTCATTCATTTTTTCGTACATGTCTTCATTTCCACCAGAGATTACTTGTGGAATCTGTCCTTCTGGGACAGTATGTACCACTGGTTGTGGTATAGTCATTACGGTGGTGACTCTTGGTGCTTCCATGCCTCGAAGTTTGTAACCTTCAGGAGTTGCTGTCATGACTCTTGCGTCCTCGCTTTCCCAAAGTTTGTAACCTTCAGGCCTAGTGGTTCCTACTGCAGTTTTCGGGTCTTCCGTGACCGGCGGGATGTATCCTTCAGGGACAAAGTTGATAGGCATGCCTCAGGGGCGATCTTTAGGCATGTTGTACCGAGGATCATATGTCTCCACTACGGGCGTAGATGTGATCTCTGAGATCAAAGTCCTTTGTTGTTGCCTCTGAGCTGCTGTCAGGGATTGCATGTCACTGTGAAGTTTTTTTAGATCTTCCTTCAGAGCGTCGATTTCTTCTCTCAGCTCTTTGTTCTCTTCCTCGAGATCGTCCATTTTCTTTTGTCGATTGGCCCGAGTATTGTATGAGTGAGACAGTTTGACTCTAGAATCGTGACGTATATGTGAGATTCAAAGATAAGAGGACGCGTTATGTGAGAAAGATGGATGATATGCAAAATTAGGTATATATTTTTTTTAATAAAAAAGAAACTTCAATAATTAGATTGAAAATATCATACAGTAAAGGGTGGAGACCCTGTTTTATTGAATTCGAAAGATTGCAAAAAGGGAAAATACAGTATTTTACAAGGTGCTGTAAAAGGAAATGTATAAACTTATGGATCCTGAGTCCTCTCTGAAGAGAGCTCAGATGCTGGTTCTGGTATTTTCCTTTTCTTTGACCGGGGCTCTTTAGCCGTTGTCGGGTTGTCAGTCCTTTGCCAAGTGAAAGGAGCCAGCAAATATCTTCGGTCTTCTTGATTCTCCACAACATGTTGCTCTAGTATTTTAATAAGAGCGTCTTTTTCCTTTAACAGTTCCTGAATCTTGGTACATTCCACATTGAGGATTCGATACTTGTTTTTCCAAGAGCTCTTCTCACGTTGAACTTCGTTGAGAGCTACCTGGAGTTTTTCCACGTCAGACATGAAATAAAGGACAGATTCCTTTAACGGAAAAACTTCTTGGCGAGGGTAAGGCATCCTCAGCTTGAGAGCTCTAGTTTGCACCCAGTGGAGATAAGGTTCCATGGAGGTATAGTTTGGTCTTCCTAGAGACGCTCTTCCTTTCTTGTGAACATGTTATCAGGGATGCACTATTTCCTTCTTTAGTGCCCTGTCATTTTCTCCTTCCTTGAAGAAAAGACCTTCCAGATGAGCATTATGCGGGATATGCCTCATCGGGTATCCGAGTTGACGGTGAACTAAAATTGGATGATAGTTGATTCCTCTTTTAGTTCCTATGAGGGGTATATTATGGAAATTTCCACAACTGTCGATGATCTCTCTTCCCTCATAAATCCTATGATAACAATCTATGTCAGAGTTGGTAAGGGACATAATCCTTTGTGACCAACGTAGAGTACTCTTGTGATCCCAAAAAGCAGCAGACTTGGGTAAATCAGAAACGAACCATTTGTAAAGTAAGGGTACACAGCATGTGATCATTCCTCTGCTGTACAAATTCCTTAAGTGTACAGAATGATAAGCATCTATGAGCAGGGTTGGTACCGGGTTTCCAATCAGAAATATCTTAACAGTGTTGGTGTCAATGAAGTTGTCAATGCTGAGAAAAAGGAACAACTCATATGTGAGTAGGACAAAGATATCTTCGAAACCAGTAACGTTTCCTATACTAGCAAAGTACGGGGCTTTCTCTACCAAAAACTTGGCTGGTAAACCTTGGATTCCTCCTTTGGTGGTCATGTGAGTCCTAACTTCTGACTCCTCCAAACAAATGGCTCTTGCGATGACCTGATCCTTTGGAATTTCTTCCAGTCCAGAAAAGGGAGTTTGATCAGTGATAGGTAGATCAGTCAGATGAGAGTACTCCTCTAACGTTGGTGCCAGTTGATAATCCGGGAATGTGAAGCAGTGGTAAACCGGATCGTAAAACTGAATTAGCGTAGACAGGATTCCTTCAACTACATGGACCCTTAACAGAGACAGCAGTCCTCCATGCTTAGCTTTGAAAGCATCAGGGTTGGTGATCATCCTTGTCAGCCCCCTTAAATCCTCTAGTTTTGGAGTCTTGAAGGTGTATTTGTGCGTCTTTCTTCTACCGAAATCCATAACGCAATCTCAATGATATTTGCAATCATTGTTTTAGTTTAATTTGAAAAAAAAGAGAGGAGAAGAGAAGATTTTTCTTTGTTTAAGAGTTTTTTAAATGAATGCATGAATGCATCACACAAAAACATTAGAAAAACATGGGTTCAAGGGTTCAACGTCACGAGCATGGAGTCATGGCTCTACCCATTCCCAAAGGTTGTATTCTGGTCAATTTTTGTACCTGTAGAACGGATCCAAAGGTTCCCAAAATCATTGACCCCCTAGGGATATCAACAGCAAGCTGGTTCACCCGAGTGAGCTGTAGCATCCTAGGGTAATCTCATTTGAGTGTAGTATCGCGTAACAACTATGCCCGATAGTCATCGCACTACCAAGTGGTCATAAGGTTAATTCCTACTAAATCCTCAGGTTCACAGGTGCCGCACTAGGAAAACTCTACTTTCACAACAATCGGTTGTTCAGCAGGCAGAATCCAACGGGCCCTCGCCTAATTTGGTGGTCTACCAGGATCTCTTATTCGAGATTCACTCCCTATAAGTCCACCCGTCTATGCCACCCCTTATCTTAGGTTTCTCTCAAACTTTCCAGATGCGTATCAATCGCATTCCCATTGACAGAAAAATAAACACGGATATAAAGTAGGAAAAGCATTATATATATATATATATAGTGTAGTATGATTGCTAACAACCTAGACCTCTTAGGGATTCTAATCCTAGTCCTAGACAGACAAAACGTCGTCCCCAGCAGAGTCGCCATTTTTCTATAGCATGCGATTTTTGTCGGTGACGCGACTACCTTATCGCCATTGGTTTCTCCTCACCGCAATGGTGGGGATTGGGTGCTACTTTCTGATTTCTTATTTATCTTGTGAAGCTGGAAAGGAAAGGGAAGATATCTAAAACTAACATTGCACGTAAATGTTTTATTGAACAAATGCTAAGAGATTGGGGGGTTCGAGGTCAGGTTATACAATGGGGAGTTGTCAATTACCCATCCTATATGTGGTTATCCACAGGTCATTAGCAATTATACATTTTTCTATATACTGGTGTTTGTCTGTTGATTGGGAAAGTTTCTCCTTTGGGAGGGTTTGAGAGAGAGTTTTTGTTGATTTGGGGTTTGTTTCGATGTTTTTGGTAAGGTACTGGACCTAAAGTTTTTTATTGGTGTGAAGGTATTGGACCTAAAGTTTTGGATTGGTGTGCTCACTAAGATTTCACAATCTTATGCCTACGTATTCCCGTTTAAGAAAAATAGGGAAATCAGAGCAATCGTAGTTCCTCCCTATTCTATGGAAGGAAAGATATTTTGTGTCTTGTTCAAAGCCCAAGATTGAAGCTAAAGATTTGACTGAGAGGGAATTTATCATCTCTAAAGGGAGATATCTTGTCTGTTTATCACAATTGTTGGGTGACTAATTATAAAGGAGAATTACTTTAACTGGGATGTGAGAATCTAGTAATGCCATAATTTCCTTTATAGGGGATTTGTCTTGATGGAGAAAACTTTAACTCAGCGTTGAGCAATGCCATTTTTCCTTAGAAACGTTTCATGCTAAGAGAGGGACAGTGGCGTGGATGTAAATAATCCAGAGGGTTGCCGCTTACAGCAATTAGATGAAAGAGGTTTACCAAGATAAGAGATGGACCACAACTTGGATATTTGAATCAACAAGTGTGCCACTTACAGCAATTATCTGGGATTAAGGTTTGTTTTGATTTGTTTGTTTTGATGTGTGATATATAGGGAAATGTCTACCTACAGAGATTTTTTTATTTCCTCTGAGGGGATTTTGGTTTTTTGTATGTGCCTTGATCAAAGCCCAAGGTTGAAACTAAGAGACTGACTGACTCCACTAGGGAGGTCCTTATACAAAACCTAAGAGGAGGCTGGAAAAGTCTGACTCATCAAGAGAGTGTTTATCTGTCTTGTACAAAGCCCAAGATTGAGGCTAAAAAAGAGATTGACTCTTCTGGGGAATATCATTATACAAAGCCTAAGAGGAGGCTGAAAGTTGACTTTTCTGGGGAAATATTTTGTCTGTCTTGTACAAAGCCCAAGATTGAGGCTAAAAGAACTTATTGACTCCACTGGGGATATATTTGGGGTGTCTTGTACAAAGCCCAAGATTGAGGCTAAAGGGGATTGACCCTGCTTAGGGAGATTAATTCACAAAGCCTAAAATAAGGCTGGGAGGAATTAACTCCGTTGGGGAGATATTTATAAAGAGCTTAAGAGAAGGTTTATAAGATTTTTGACTTTGCTGGAGAAAGTTTATATATGTCTTGTACAAAGCCCAAGATTGAGGCTAAAGGGAGATGATTGACTCAGCTGAGGATATTTCAGGTGTCTTGTACAAATCAAAAGATTGAGGCTGAAAGAACTTATTGACTCAACAAGAGTGTTTTTTATTTGACTTAACAAGAGAGTGTTTTTATCTGTCTTGTACAAAGCCCAAGATTGAGGCTAAAAGAGGTTGACTCAACAAGAGAATATTTTTATTTGTCTTGTACGAAGCCCAAGACTGAGGCTGAAAAGAGACTGACTCAACAAGAGATTGCTTTTTTATCTGTCTTGTACAAAGCCCAAGATTGAGGTTGAAAAGGGTTGACTCAACAAGAGAGTGCTGAAAGGGTGATTGACTCAACAAGAGAATGCTGAAAAGGTGATTGACTCAACAAGGGAGTGCTTTTATTTGTCTTGTACAAAGCCCAAGATTGAGGCTGAAAAAGGTTAACTCAACAAAAGAGTGCTTTAAGAAAGATGATTGACTCAACAAGAGAGTGCTGAAAAGGTGATGAGGAAGAAGAAAGAATCACTATACAAAGCCTAAGAGGAGGCTGACTAAGGAATTTCTTATACAAAGCCTAAGAGGAGGCTAACTTTTGCTGAGGATTATTGGGATCCAGAGGCAGGTCCAAAGTGGGGAATCAACTCTTGATGAGGATTACAGAAGAGTTGAGGTATCAGATGCCTTGAGGTTCTGATAGGCTAGTGTTGTATGGATGATAAGATGACCCTTAAATGGGGAAGCTTAGGGTGAAAGATTGAGTTTTAGAACCTATAGGGGTTTTAACTCTGTCGAAGATTGATTAAATGACCAGGGTTTCTCCTGTGTTTGTAGGGAGCTTGAGGATTTCTTAAGAACCAAAAGGAGATTAGATTGTCCAAGTCTACTGGTATGAAAGGTTTATCTTTGTATGATGCCCAAGAGGAGGCTAATGCTTTAAGGGATGAGAATCAACCCTAAATTGGTCTGAGGTTTTGACTCTTTGGAAAGACTGCTCTAACAAAGGATGACTAAGTTCTGTCCTATACCTTTAAGAGGTCTCGGGTCCTTGTACTAAGCCCAAGAGGAGGCATGAGAACTTCTAAGAAGCCTGAGGGTCCTTGTACAAAGCCCAAGAGGAGGCTGGGATGCTTTAAGGAAGCCTGTGGGTCCAAACTTAAGAAAAGTTCAAGAAACGTTTCACCGGGAATAATCTTTTCTTTAGTGAACAGTTCTAGGGTTTGAAGAAATTCAAGAGAGGTTTCACCGGGAATTAATCCTCTCTAGGGAAGTGAATTTCATTGACAATGTTCTAATAGTGACAGTCTGAGAAAAGTTTCACCGGGAATAATGCCTTTCTCTTTGTTCCATATTGTATAAGCCCAAGAGGAGGTAAGACTGTATCTGGAATTCCTACGGGGAACTAATTTTGACTGTGTTAAAAGAGTAACCACTGGCTTTATCTAATCCTAGACCTAATTGTCGGGGAAAACTCTAAGCAGATAATATACAGGCATATATATACAGATGAAATATATACTGTATGTAAAAGAGGGTAGGAGGACTTACAGGTGAGCAAGCTTCCAGCACAAACAAATATATATATATATATATATATATATATGTGTGTGTGTGTGTGTGTGTGTGTGTGTGTGTGTGTGCGCGCGCGCGCAAGTATGTAAAAGAAAGTTGTTTAAAACTTACAGGTGAGCAAGCTTCCATTGTAACAGCTGTATGGTTAGTTGTTCAAGAAATTAAAGAAAGTTTTGGTAACAACTATGAATTTGAACCTAAATCTAAAGGGAAAGTTGTTTTGAAAAGATTGGGGCTTATACTCAAGGAGTGGCCCAAAGAATTGTTTATTTACAAAAAGGGTTGGGTCTTACAACTCAAAGAGTGGCCCAAATAAAAAAAACAGTAATCGTACTGTTGATCTGAAAATTGTATCGGGACTTATACAATGACTGAGGCCCAAAAAGGTTTTCTGTATAAAGAGATGGGTCTTACAACTCAAGGAGATGCCCAAAGTGTTTGAAAAAAGAAAAGAAATGGGACTTACAACACAACGGTAGGCCCAAATTTATTTTGTTTAAAAGGCGACGATCGCGCCGCGGTTTTAGAAAACACAGTGGGACTTATACAACGACTGAGGCCCAAAAAGGTTTTTATTTACAAGGGATGGGTCTTACACTCTATTAGAGGCCCAAAATGTATTTTGAAATGTTTGATAAAGATAAAAATCAAAGAAACCCTAATTTCATTTCTAAAAGTAATTTTTCAAAGAAAATTAATTTAAAAATGATAAAAACACCAAATAAGTTTAAATAAACCACTTGTGATTTTTGGTTAAGGTTTGAAAAATGATGTTTTAATCACAAGATGATTTAAAACTCATTTGGTTTTGAAAAGATCAAGAGAAAAGAAATATTTTCAAATGTTTTAAAAAAACAAATAAAATAGGTTCTTTATGAAAATATTAAATATATAAATTAATAATATTTTTGTGTGAAATTTTTGTAGAATAAAACATTTGAAAATTTTTGTGACTTTTTACAAAAAGAACCAATCAAAAATGATAAAAAATGAATGAGAAATTAATTTTCAAAGTTATAAAAAAGATGGTGAAAAAATGACAAGAAAACAAGTGGTAAAAAAATTAGAAATGACCCCCCAAGGTTTGAACTCACGCCCTTGGGGTGGAGAGTTTAAAATTCTACCATCTGAGCCATGTGCATGGGCTGATGGAGAATGGCAAAGGTGTATAATATGTGAAGAAATCCTTTGTAAAATGGTTAAAAAATAAAATCAAAAGGTCTGGGGCGAGGGGGATTCGAACCCCAGGCCTCTCGCTCGCTACACACACAGATACTAGTGTTTCCCCTAGATCGCAATGCCAATTCAGTTATTATGTGGCAACTGAATAATATATAGAAGGTTTTGGTTTGAAAACCTGAAGAATGACGCCATGACCATCTTCTTCCTTGGGCAAGATACGTGAAGCCTCTTATCTCACTCATTTCTCAACCATTCCACACGATTCAAATATGAAAATCGTGCGTTTTTAAACAAGGAACACAATCGAAATATTCAATTTTGTTTAAATTAAGTGAATCAAAATATAACAAGTTGAAAATAAGTGAAAATGCCATTTTCAGTGGATCATATCTTCTTGCTCAAGTTGAGTTATGGGAGGCTCTTGTACTTTTAAAGAGCCCTCATATGGTACTATCCATGTATGATCATAGCTTGTCTTGAAACTATTTGGATCCCATTGAAAAATCCTCATGAACATTGGTGTTCAAGGTTGGTAACTTAGGCAGATTTTCACTAAGTGTTAAAAAAGTGTCATTTTCTTCATTTTTGTCATATTGATCACTCCATAACTTAAAATCCATGAAGAATTGGAGTTTGATGTAGTCGAAGCTTTTGTAGAGTGTAGGAAGACCTATAAATCAGGCTTTGGATCACTCAAAATGGTTGCCTAGATCAAAAGTTATGATCCTTGAAAGTTGGCACCAAAACCATCCAAATTTAGTAACTTAAAAAATTTTCAATTTTTCAAATTTACCCCTTTTACAAGTTATCTTGGTTTCTTGATCAATTCTTGTTCAAATGACATTATAAGTCATATTTTATGAAAATATGAGTCATAAGGATCATTTTTGCCAAAAAAAGTCATGTTTTGATTTTTGGCTCTAGAGCGGTTCGGCGCGTAAAAACCCTAATTCCTGACTTTTGGGGAATGCATCCTCTGAGGTAAATTTAGCTTTGCAAATGGATTCTTAGGGTTATTTTGAGCATATTGAGTCACATGTGAAATTCTTGGCTCAATCTCCTATGAAAATTTCACTCTGGAGGCCTCTGTCGACAAGACCCTAATTTGGCGACACCGGGTGTTTCGAAGCTCAATCCACTTGGAATGCTGCAACTTTGTGCTTGATTCTTGAAGTGAGGGTCCTCTTGATCCTTTATGGGTGTTTGAAAGGTTATAAAAGTTGAATATCATGTCATTTCTTGATTGATCCTTTGTCTAAGTGCTCTGAGAGGGCTTAAAACCCTAATTCTTGATTGTAGTGGATGCTCGACAATCCTTGAGGAGATTGATGAGGCATGATGGCACATCCATATTGTGGCAATGATTTGTACAATGATGGGGGAATCTTGGTTGTCAAAATTTGGGGTATGACAGATGCCCATATTTAATCTTCTTGGACTCGAAGGTGTGAATGGCGAAGATATTCGGACATTCCGGGTGCAAGAGGATTAAATATCAGAATACCCGAAATTTTGACGGTGGTTATGAATGGCGGTTTGCTCATCCATCTTCTTTTGCTAAGCAGTGTTACTTAGAAAAGGGTAAAACTTCCCCTCGATCATGGTCTTCGGCCAAGGAACTGGTCTCAGTTTCTGATAAAACTTCCCCTCGATCCTGGTCTTCAGCCAAGGAATTGGTCTCAGTTTCTGATAAAGCTTCCCATCGATCCTGGTCTTCAGCCAAGGAATTGGTCTAAGTTTCTTCTTGTCGAACTTCTTTCTTAATAAGGAATGATATTTGCAGCGATTCTCATCAAACTTCTCGCCGAGTTTTCTACTGGGGAGACGCCATTTGATGGAAAAAAGTTGAGGTCAGACTTGCTGGGGCTACCCATTCGTCTGACCTGTAGAGGTGTGCAAACTTCTCTGTCGGAGATGCCATTTATCGACTCTACTGGGGAAAACGAGTCTCTTGAGAGACTGTTTTTTTCTTGGGGACATTACATCATACTTTTCTTCGAGATCTTTCGGAGAAATGCCATGTGATGTGATCCAATTTTGAGGTGCTGATGACTTCATTACCATTGACTTTCTTGGGAGAAAAACTAATGTATTACCGAGAGTCTTCGGTTAAGGGGATTTCTCTGGGGATTTTCCTTAATCTGGGAAAGCGAAGATATCATCTTCAATAGTGAAGAGTGATGTTCCAGGTGTCGGTCGAATGTCTTCTTGCCTTTCAGAGGTTCAAGTTATCAAAGTGGTCGAGGACTGTCTCTAATCCAGAAATAAACTGGGGGAGAGATTGCTTAGGCGGCGCTTTCTGGGACGAAGAAAGAACTTGCAACCTTACCGGCGGGAAAACGTTATCACTTGGGGGATGAGACTGACCAGAGTGATAGTAATGCAATATGAATATGTATCAAATATGCATGATGTATGTATGTTTATGCTGACAAAACAGACGCGACATACAGACTGGTGAATGAACACGAAGGGATACTCGGCCACTGCGGGGGATGAAAAGTATCATTGGTCCAAGATAGCAATCCTGCCTGGCTTTGGAGAGGTGGACCCTGTGGGGGAGAAAGAATCATTTATCGGTCTTAAGAGGTAAGAACTCTGTCGGGGATGTCAGATGAAACATGGCATCTGACACAGTTGATCCTTCATTCAGGCGTACTGGTTTAGATGGAGTACTTTAATTCTGCACTTTGAGGTTCAATCACCTTCGGAGAAACCCTCGATGTTCCTTTCGCGTTCATCAGTCAAAAGGAATTGCCATCTTTATTTTAAAAGCAGAAAAAATTTTGACAATTAAATTCATTTTTGTTTTATTTCAAGAATCATTGATCATGTTAAAAATGTCATTCTGTGAAGCTAAAATAAATGAGAATTGCAAACAAAAGCACCGGGGCTTAAATTTTATTGATAGAATGGAAATCAGCCAAACGCGTGATCCCATAGAGCATTTACAAAGTTTAGAAAATGGTAATTTACGGGAAAAGGGCTACATTGAAACATAACAACTGTTATCCTTCTACCAACTTTGAATTCAGGACATCCTGAGCTTCTGTCGAAGATGACCTTGACTTGAAGTTTTCTGACGGACAGTGTTACCGCAGGGGATTTAACCTTGTTAGACGTAGTTACTTGCCATGAATCCCTAACTTTTTCCTGGATTGTACTTTGAGATTTCCAATCCGTTGGGATGATTTTTGACTAAGTCTCTAATTTTTTCCTGGATCGCCCTTTCGGGTTTTCAATCCACCGAGACGTTTTGTTTTATTTAGGCGAAGTATTTCTTTACTACATCAACATTTGTGGGGTAGGTGAATTCCTCTCCATCCATGGTTACGAGTCTCAAGGCACCGCCTGAGAAGGATTTTTTGACCACATAGGGGCCTTCATAATTCAGAGTCCATTTTCCCCGGGAATCAGTGAGGAATGATTGTATCTTCTTGAGCACAAGGTCTCCTTTTCGGAAGACACGGGGTCGGACCTTTTTGTCAAACGCCTTCTTCATTCTTTGCTGATACAACTCACCATGGCATAATGTCGTTATTCGCTTTTCTTCAATTAGGTTCAATTCGTCGTGTCGACTTTGACACCATTCGGCTTCTCTTAGCTTAGCTTCCATCAATACCCAGATTGATGGGATCTCTACTTCTATGAGAAGCACTGCTTCCATGCCATATACTAGAGAGAAAGGGGTTGCCCCTGTTGAAGTGCGGACAGATGTGCGATAACCGTGAAGAGCAAAGGGTAGCATCTCGTGCCAGTCTTTGTAGGTTACAACCATCTTCTGAACGATTTTATTGATGTTCTTGTTAGCCTCTTCTACCGCGCCATTCATCTTAGGCCGGTAGGGAGATGAGTTATGGTGTTCGATCTTGAATTCAGCGCACAACTCTTTCATCATCTTGTTGTTCAAGTTAGATCCATTATCAGTAATGATCTGGATTGGAACACCATAACAGCAGATGAGATTATTCTTGATGAATCGGACCACCACTTGTCGGGTTACATTGGTGTATAATGCTTCTTCAACCCACTTGGTGAAGTAGTCAATGGCTACCAGGATGAACCGATGTCCGTTCGAAGCCTTGGGTTCGATCATGCCAATCATGTTGATTCCCCATATGGAAAAAGGTCATGGGGAAGAGAGAACTTTGAGATGCGTTGGCGGTACATGGATTTTGTCTGTGTATATCTGACACTTGTGACATCTCCTCATGTACTTGTAGTAATCGGATTCCATGGTCAACCAATAGTATCCTACTCTCAGAATTTTTCTGGCCATTGTGTGTCCATTGGCATGAGTGCCAAAGGAACCTTTGTGAATTTCTTTCATCAGCATGTTTGCTTCTGGTCTGTCTATGCATCGGAGCAAGACCATGTCAAAATTTCTCTTATAGAGTGTATCACCGCTCAGAAAGAAATTGCCATCCAGTCTTCTGATGGTTTTCCTGACTTTTCTTGATGCCCCAGGTGGGTACTCTTGTTTCTGAAGGAAGCATTTTATATCGGATACCATGGTTTGTCGTCTATGACTGCTTTGATCGTGAAGATGTAGGCGGGCCTCTCAAGGCGCATTACGTCAATCTTAGGTACGTCGTTCCATTGACCTACACTAATCATGGAAGAGAGAGTGGCTAATGCATCAGCCATGTGATTTTCTTCACGAGGGATATGATGAAACTCGATTCTGTTGAAGAAGGGTAACAACCTTCTCACGTAATCTTTGTAAGGAATTAGTCTTGATTGGTAAGTGTTCCAATCTCCTTTGATCTGGTTGATAACCAAGGCTGAGTCTCCATACACATCCAAGTTTTTTATCCTTAAGTCAATTGCTTCTTCGAGACTCATGATACAAGCTTCGTATTCGGCCTCATTGTTTGTGCATTTGAACGTCAGTCAGGCGGTGAAAGGAATGTGGGTACCCTGAGGTGTTATGATGATTGCCCCAATTCCGTTTCCGTAAATGTTGACAGTCCCGTCAAAAATTAGTCCCCATTGGGAACCTGGTTCTGGCCCTTCACTGGGTAGCAGTTCATCACAATCTTTCATTTTCAAGTACATGACATCTTCGTCTGGGAAGTTAAATCCAACTGATTCCTGATCGTTAATCGGTTGATGAGCCAAATGATCGGCTAAAACACTTCCTTTGACGGCTTTTTGAGCATGGTACTCGATGTCGTATTCTGATAATAACATCTGCCAACGAGCAATCCTTCCTGTGAGAGCAGGCTTTTCAAAGACATACTTGATCGGATCCATTTCAGAGATCAACCAAGTAGTGTGACAAATCATGTACTGGCGAAGACGTTTGGCTACCCAAGCCAGAGCACAGCAACTTTTCTCAAGCATAGTGTACCGAGTTTCACAATTGGTAAATTTCTAGCTCAAAGAGTAGATGGCAGACTCTTTTCTTTTGGTTTCGTCTTGTTGGCCAAGTACACAACCTATTAAATCTTCCAAGACTGTTAGGTATATGATTAATGGTCTTCCCTCTACTGGAGGAAACAAAATTGGTGGATTCAATAGATACTCTTTGATACTGTCGAACACTTTTTGGTAGTCTTCTGTCCATATACAACTTTGATTCTTTCTGAGTAGTTTAAAGATTGGCGCGCATGTCGCGGTCATGAGGGATATGAACCTGGAGATGTAATTCAGACGTCCTAAAAACCCTCGGACTTGTTTTTCAGTCCTTGATGAAGGCATTTCTTGAATGGCCTTGACCTTTTCAGGATCAACCTCAATTCCTTTATGGCTGACAATGAATCCTAAAAGTTTTCCTGAGCGGACACCGAATGTGCATTTATTGGGATTCAAGCGGAGTTTGTACTTTCTCAGACGCTCGAATAGTTTTGACAAGTGGCTCACGTGATCCACTTCTGTTTTAGATCTGGCAATCATATCATCGACATATATTTCGATTTCTTTGTGCATCATGTCGTGAAACAGAGTAGTCATGGCCCTTTGATAGGTTGCCCCGGCGTTCTTCAAACCGAACGACATTACCTTGTAACAAAAGGTGCCCCATGGGGTGATCAACGAAGTTTTCTCCATTTCTTTTAGCACCATTTTGATTTGATTATAGCCCGAGAATCCATCCATGAAGGAGAAGACTTTGAACTTTGTTGTACTATCTACCAGCATGTCTATGTGCGGTAAGGGAAAGTCATCCTTTGGACTGGCTTTATTCAGATCCCTGTAGTCTACACACATTCTGACTTTTCCGTCCTTTTTCGGAACTGGCACTATGTTGGCTAGCCATTGAGGATATTCTGAGGTAGCTAGGAAACCTGTGTCGATCTGTTTTTACACTTCCTCCTTGATTTTGATGGCCATGTCCGAATGAGTTCGTCTCAGTCTTTGTTTCACCGGAGGACATTCTGATTTCAACTGTAGATGATTTTCCACGATGCTGGTATCTAACCCTGGCATGCCCTGATAGGACCAAGCAAACACACCGGGAAACTCTTTGAGAAGTCTTATCAAGCTTTATTTGACAATCGGACTGAGTAGTGCCCCAATCTTAACTTCTTTCTTTTCTTGCTCTGACCCCAAATTGACCGTTTCCAACGGCTCTTTGTGAGGCTCAATAGATATTTCCTCTTGTCTGAGTAATCGGGAAATCTCTTCTGGAATTTCTGCGTCCTCTTCTTCTTCAGCTTCAAATACTGGGAATTCAAAGTTGGGAGAAGGCGTTGGATCGTATGTTTCAATGGGGTTTAAAACAAGCAATCTGCATGATGTGATGATTCATTTTTTAGAAGAGATAGAGAAAATGCAAGAGTGTATGGAGTGTATTTTCTGAAAAATGCTCGTTTTTTTATTTTTTTTATTTTGGGTTATTTTAGGGTTACCATTTTCTGAAAAGCGAAAATTAAAAATAGCAATCAATGCGGGAATGACAAAACGACGTTATTTTATTTATGATTTTGTCGATTCTTGAAACTACAGCCCTATAAAACAAAACTCTGTCGCTTTGGCTGAAGCGAAGAGGGAATTTACAGAAAAGTGAGCCCTATAAAAACATTTGTTTCACCTGGGCAGGGTGAAAGGTTAAAACAAAGACGACAATTACTTAGACTTATGGACGACTTTCGGGACATCGACAGCAAGCCATTGGCGACAAACTCCTCGGTGAATCACAAAGTTTGGTACCTTCTTTCTTGTTTATCCTCAGAAATGACGCTGATTTCTGGCGGAGCAGGATCATTGGAGTCTTCCTCCAATGCAGAGTTGTCATAAACGAACTCTTCTATTGTATCTTGCATAGTGTTTTTACTCTCGGGCGGATCTCCCCATCCAGTTGGCTGGATGTCCTCGTATCTGATGCGAGAGCTTTCAGGAGCGGTGTACTTGACCAAGAAGTCGTATTTGCCACTTGGTTGTCCTAAGGTGTCCCATACTTCTGCGGGACTAGAGGAGTCATCCTTCTCAATGATGTTGACCTCAGGAAAAGCATAGTTAATGAACTCTAGTCCTGCAATCTTTGCAGATTCATCGTTGTGCTAGATATCTTTGGAATGTCCTGAGTAATGATCCCATGATTTGGTGGGGACGCAGGTATTCTTTTCAATATTGCTCAGTTGATAAGCATCGTTTGGCTGACTCTTTTGCCCCAAGTCCTCTGGGCACGGTTTCTAGATAGGCAAGTCATCCAGTGGGTCATAATAGTCGTAGTAAAAGTTGTCTTTCATCAAATCGTCTTCCCGTGAGTTAGACGGAGCACGGCATCCTTCAGGATCACAATCTCCGTATATCATCTTGACGTCTGATCTCGGTATATATCTCGGACTCTGCGTGGGAAAGCAAAATGGTGTATGTGCCTCTCCCTGAGACATATAACCGACTTGTTGAGATAGGACTTCCACTCTTCATCTGTATCGGAGGAGTCACCCTCATTGATGGTGTGTACTTCTTGAGACACTGGGTGGAGAAAGCCTCCATTATGGAAGAAGTCCTGAATGGGATGAAAATTTTCATCTTTCTTGGCAGTTTGGGTACAGGTTGAGGAGAAACCAAGACCTTTCTTTGTCTTGTTATCCGTAGGAATTACAAGGTATCCCCATCCTTTTGTGTCGTCACTCTCAATTGCTTTGAGAGCATCTTTGTATGAGGAAATCGACGTCCCTTTTTCTGATCGATTCTCATTGCTCATTGACAGTGCTTGAAATTGAGTTCCAACAACCTCCTTGGGTTCTACATAGGATAAGGATGATAAGTTACTTACGATCAAGGCCTGCTCTCCATAGACTGTGACTAGCTTGTCATTCTTAACGAACTTCAGCTTCTGGTGAAGCTTCGAAGTGACTGCCCCAGCCTCGTGTATCCAAGGTCTTCCTAATAAATAGATGTAGGCTGCCCGGATGTCCATGACCTAGAAAGTGACTTAGAAAGTGTGAGGGCTGATGGTTATGGGAAGATCAACTTTGCCGATAACTGTTTTTCTGGATCCATCAAAGGCTTTGACGATGACCTTGCTGCCTCTCATCGGAGATCCTTGAAATGATAGTTGCATCAGAGTAGATTTCGGCATAACATTCAGAGCTGATCCTGTATCTACCAGTACACTGGCTAGAGCATCGTCCTGGAAATTAACCGTAATGTTAAGCGCCATGTTGTGATTTTTGCCTTCTTCTGGCAGTTCTTCATCACTAAATCCTAAATTGTTGCAGGAAGTGATGTTGGAAATGATGTTGTCAAACTATTTTACCGTCACATCTTGTTCTACGAAAGCTTGGTCCAAGACTTTCTGCAAAGCTTCCCTGTGAACTTCGGAACTAAGCAGGAGAGATAGCATAGAAATTTTAGATGGAGTTTGCAACAGCTGGTCCACAATGTTGTACTCACTTCTCTGGATGAGCTTCAGTATCTCATCGTTGTTCTTTATCAGTTCTAGATTACTAGTTTGGCTGACTGGTTGATTAGGAACTTCTGTATGAGGTTCCTTTTCTTTGGTGGGCTCTCCAACTCCTCTGTTGAAGATTCGTCCGCTCCGTGTTACTCGACTGATGTCTGCAATGTTCACGACGGAGGGTAATGGAGTTTCCTTTCCATCTTCGATTGTTGTTGCACCGTATTTGTAAGGGATAGCCTTATCAGATTTGTACGGTATTGGACCTAGCAAGTAGATGACCACAGGAACTTTTTGATTTTTCTGAACATTATAGGCAACCTCAATCGGTTCCTGGTTGGGAATCCTTCTACTGTCTAGAGGAATTCTTGATTCATCGAGTAGAGGGATTATGGCACAAATATTTTTGGTCCTCCTGTGATCAAAGAGTATGACAACGTCTTTGTTTTGATCAAGGAAATAGTCTGGTATTCTGTTGATCGAACCAGAACTTGAACATGGTCAAATCTCTTTCTGGTCCAACTGATTTTGAAGATCCTCTCATACGAGGTAGTATCCTTGGTTGTTCTCTGAACAAACTCTACAATGCTCGTAGTTGTGGAGTGGCACCCGGCCATGCCCGCTTTGTATGCAGTGCATCTTTACTAGATCTATTTCCATCAAGCGGACATCCTGGCATTGGAGGGCCTCTTGTACAAAAGGGAATCCCTGATTGCTTGTTGGGCAGATCGGACAAGCATTGTAATCGTGTCATGGCAGATTATGGTATTGACTTTTCCTTGAGTGCATTTCCACCAAGTTGATGTTCATCGCCAGAATGTTGTGGTTCTGAACAATGTTGGGATTTGCGTGAGCCATATTGACTTCACGGATTCGGTGATCTTGGAACCATCCGAGATCCAATTGTTCTTGTAGAGCTGATTGCACTACAGAATACCCCTGATTATTCTTTGAGCAGATATCACACTGGTGATAATTGTGAGGTGGTACATGACCGTACCCGCTCTGTCTACAATGCATCCTGACCAGATTGGTTTCTAATAGGAGTACATCGTGAATTTGATAACTGCGGCTAACCTCTTCCTCTATCAAATTTACTGCAGTCTTTTCATGTTGAGGCAACGGGTTCGTCTGAACATTCGAATTAGTATCTTTGAAAGATAGGACCCTGTTCCTGACAAGCTTCTGCATATCAGACTTAAATCTGAGACAGCTCTCAATGTTATGCCCGGTCCTTCTTGATGGTAAGGGCAAGTTTGATCTGCTTTGAACCAAAAAGGCGGATTTTTCGGTACTGTAAGAGGAGACCTGGTTTGGACGTGCCCCTTGACCAGTAGTAGTGGAAATAGTTTTGCGTATAACATCGGTATAGGGTCAAACCCTGGTGGTCCTGTCGTACGATTGTTATTGTTGTATTGTAGACGAGCCTGCTGAAGAGACTGTTGTGTCCTTTGCTGATACTGTTGTTGATTTGGTTGGCTCTGAGCAACCTGAGGTTGATAATTCAGAGTCGGCGTAAGGTTGATAGCAGGAGTTACTGCTGCTACTGGTTTATATCTTTGCCTTTGCTTTCCGAGAGAGATATTACCAATATCTTGCTCTTTTTTCTTTGGGAAAGCACCACCGTATCTTTTGGTATTGCTCGATGATTCTGTGTTTTTTATCAAAGGTCCCTCTCGGACTGCTTCCTCAAGGCGCACTCCCATGTTCACCATTTCAGTGAAGTGACTGGGCGCACTGGCAACCATTCGGTCGTAATAGAAGGAGCTCAAGGTTTTCAAAAAGATCTTTGTCATCTCCTTTTCCTCGAGAGGGGGACAGATCTGGGCAGCAATTTCACGCCATCTCTGAGCATATTCCTTGAAAGTTTCTTTGTCCTTCTGCGACATTGCTCTGAGTTGATCTCTGTCTGGTGCCATGTCCAGGTTATACTTATACTTCTAAACGAAAGCTGCACCAAGATCTCTGAAAGTGTTGATCTTGGTGCGGCTTAAACCCATGTACCATCTGAGTGCGGCACTGGTTAAACTGTCTTGGAAATAATGGATCAATAGCTGTTGATTTTCTGTCTGAGTTGACATCTTTTAAGCGTACATCACCAAATGACTTTGAGGGCAAGAGTTTCCCTTGTATTTTTCAAAGTCAGGCACCTTGAATTTGTGCGGTATTTTCAGATTAGGGACCAGACAGAGGTCTGCGGCGTCTTTTTCGAATAAATCCTGACCATGAATGGCATGCAGTTCCTTCTACATCTCCAGGAATTGTTCCTAGAACTCATTCATTTTTTCGTACATGTCTTCGTTTCCACCAGAGATTACTTGTGGAATTTGTCCTTCCGGGACAGTGTGTACCACTGGTTGTGGTATAGTCATTACGGTGATGACTCTTGGTTCTTCCATGCCCCAAAGTTTGTAACCTTCAGGAATTGCTGTCATGACTCTTGCGTCCTCGCTTTCCCGAAGTTTGTTACCTTCAGGCCCAGCGGTTCCTGCTGCAGTTTCCGGGTCTTTCGTGACCAGCAAATGTATCCTTCAGGTACAAAGTTGATAGGCATGCCCCAGGGGCGATCTTTAGGCATGTTGTACCGAGGATCATATATCTCCATTACGGACGTAGATGTGATCTCTGAGATCACAGTCCTTTGTTGTTGCCTCTGAGTTGCTGCCAGAGATTGCATGTCACTGTGAAGTTTTTTTAGATCTTCCTTCAGAGTGTCGATTTCTTCTCTCAGCTCTCTGTTCTTTTACTCGAGATCGTCTATTTTCTTTTGTCGATTGGCCCGAGTATTGTATGAGTGACAGTTTGACTCTAGAATCGTGACGTATACGTGAGATTCGAAGATAAGAGGACGCGTTATATGAGAATGATGGATGATATGCAAAGTTATGTATATATATTTTTTTTTAATCAAAAAGAAACTTCAACAATTAGATTGCAATACAGTAAAGGGTGGAGACCCTGTTTTATTGAATTTGAAAGATTGCAAAAAGGGAAAATATAGTATTTTACAAGGTGTTGTAAAAGGAAATGTCTAAACTTATGGATCCTGAGTCCTCTCTGAAGAGAGCTCAGATGTTGGTTCTGGTATTTTCCTTTTCTTTGACCTGGGCTCTTTAGCCGTTTTCGGGTTGTCAGTCCTTTGTCAAGTGAAAGGAGCGAGTAAATTTCTTCGGTCTTGTTGATTCTCAACAACATGTTGCTCTAGTATCTTAATTAGAGCGTCCTTTTCCTTTAATAGTTCCTGAATCTTGGTACACTCCACATTGAGGATTCGATACTTGTTTTTCCAAGAGCTCTTCTCACGTTGAACTTTGTTGAGAGCTACCTAAAGTTTTTCCGCGTCAGACATGAAATAAAGGACAGATTCCTTTAACGGAAAAACGTCTTAGCGAGGGTATGACATCCTCAGCTTGAGAGCTCTAGTTTGTACCCAGTGGAGATAAGGTTCCATGGAGGTACAGTTTGGTCTTCCTAGAGACTCTCTTCCTTTCTTGTGAACATGTTTCCAAGCATGCACTATTTTTTTCTTTAGTGCCTTGTCATTTTCCCCTTCCTTGAAGAAAAGACCTTCTAGATGAGCGTTATACGGGATATGCCTCATCTGGTATTCGAGTTGACGGCGAACTAAAATTGGATGATAGTTGATTGCTCCTTTATTTCCTATGAGGGGTACATTAGGGAAATTTCCACAACTGTCGATGATCTCTATTCCCTCATAAATCCCATCATACCTATCTATGTCAGAGTTGGAAAGGGACATAATCCTTTGTGACCAACGTAGCGTACTCTTGTGATCCCAAAAAGCAGCAGACTTGGGTAAATGGGAAACGAACCATTTGTAAACTAAGGGTACATAGCATGTAATCATTCCTCCACTGTACAAATTCCTTAAGTGTACAAAATGATAAGCATCTGCGAGCAGGGTTGGTACAGGGTTTCCAATCAAAAATATCTTAACAGCATTAGTGTCAACGAAGTTGTCAATGTTGGGAAAAAGGAACAACCCGTATGTGAGTAGGACAAAGATATCTTCAAAAGAAGTAATGTTTCCTATACTAGAAAAGTACAGGGCTTTCTCTACCAACAACTTGGCTGGTAAACCTTGGATTCCTCGTTTGGTGGTCATGTGAGTCCTAACTTCTGACTCCTCCAAACAAATGGCTCATGCGATGACCTGATCCTTTGGAATTTCTTCCAGTCTAGAAAAGGGAGTTTGATCAGTGATAGGTAGATCAGTCAGATGAGAGTACTCCTCTAACGTTGGTGTCAGTTGATAATCTGGGAATGTGAAGCAGTGGTAAACTGGATCGTAAAACTGAATTAGTGTAGACAGGATTCCTTCAACTACATGGACCCTTAACAGAGACAGCAACCCTCCAGGCTTAGCTCTAAAAGCATCAGGGTTGGTGATCATCCTTGCCAGCCCCTTAAATCCTCTAGTTTTGGAGCCTTGAAGGTGTATTTGTGCGTCTTTCTTCTACCAAAATCCATAACGCAATCTCTCTGATATTTGCAATCATTGTTTTAGTTTAATTTGAAAAAAAGAGAGAGGAGAAGAGAAGATTTTTCTTTGTTTAAGAGTTTTTTAAATGAATGCATGAATGCATCACACAAAAACATTGGAAAAACATGGGTTCAAGGGTTCAACATCACGAGCATAGAGTCATGGCTCTACCCATTCCCAAAGGTTGTATTCTGGTAAATTTTTGTACCTGTAGAACGGATCCTAAGGTTCCCAAAATCATTGACCCCCCTAGGGATATCAACAGCAAGCTGGTTCACCCGAGCGAGCTGTAGCATCCTATGGTAATCTCATTTGAGTGTAGTATCGCGTATAAACTATTCCCGATAGTCATCGCACTACCAAGCGGTCATAAGGTTAATGGCTACTAAATCCTCAGGTTCACAGGTGCCGCATTAGGAAAACTCTGCTTTCACAGCAATCGGTTGTTCAACAGGCAGAATCCAACGAGCCCTTGCCTGATTTAGTGGTCTACCGGGATCGCTTATTCGGGATTCACTTCCTATAAGTCCACCCGTCTATGTCACCCCTTATCTTAGGTTTCTCTCAAACTTTCTAGATGCGTATCAATCGCATTCCCATTGACAGAAAAATAAACATGGATATCAAGTAGGAAAAGCAATATATATATATATAGTGTAGTATGACTGCAAACAACCTAGACCTCTTAGGAATTCTAATCCTAGTCCTAGACAGACAAAATGTCGTCCCCATCAGAGTCGCCATTTTTCTGTAGCGTACGATTTTTGTCGGTGACGCAACCACCTTATTGCCATTGGTTTCTCCTCACCGCAATGATGGGGATTAGGTGCTACTTTCTGATTTCTTACTTATCCTGTGAAGCTGGAAAGGAAAGGGAAGATATCTAAAACTAACCATGCACGCAAATGTTTTACTGAATAAATGCTAAGAGATTGGGGGGTCCGGGGTCAAGATATACAATGCGAAGTTGTCAATTACCCATCCTATATGTGGTTATCCATAGGTAATTAACAATTATACAGTTTTCTATATACTGGTGTTTGTCTTTTGATTGGGAAAGTTTCTCCTTTGGGAGGGTTTGAGAGAGAGTTTTTGTTGATTTTGGGTTTGTTGCGATGTTTTTGGTAAGGTACTGGACCTAAAGTTTTTGATTGGTGTGAAGGTACTGGACCTAAAGTTTTGGATTAGTGTGCTCGCTAAGATTTCACAATCTTATGCCTACGTATTCCCATTTAAGAAAAACAGGGAAATCAGAGCAATCGTAGTTCCTCCCTATTCTATGGAAGGAAAGATATTTGGTGTCTTGTTCAAAGCCGAAGATTGAAGCTAAAGATTTGACTGAGAGGGAATTTGTCATCTCTAAAGGGAGATATCTTGTCTGTTTATCACAACTGTTGGGTGACTATAAAGGAGAATTACTTTAACTGGGATGTGAGAATCCAGTAATGCCATAATTTCCTTTATAGGGGATTTGTCCTGAAGGAGAAAACTTTAACTCAGTGTTGAGCAATGCCATTTTTCCTTAGAAATCTTTCATGCTAAGAGGGGGACAATGGCGTGGATGTAAATAATCCAGAGGCTTGCTGCTTACAGCAATTAGATGAAAGAGGTTTACCAGGATAAGAGATGGACCACAGCTTGGATATTTGAATCAATAAGTGTGCCACTTACAGCAATTATCTGGGATTAAGGTTTGTTTTGACTTGTTTGTTTTGATGTGTGATATACAAGGAAATGTCTTCCTACAGAGATTTTTTGATTTCCTCTTAGGGGATTTTGGTTTTTTGTATGTACCTTGATCAAAGCCCAAGGTTGAAGCTAAGATATTGACTGACTCCACTGGGGAGGTCCTTATACAAAACCTAAGAGGAAGCTGGAAAAGGCTGACTCATCAAGAGAGTGTTTATCTGTCTTGTACAAAGCCCAAGATTGAGGCTAAAAAAGAGATTGACTCTTCTGGGGAATATCATTATATAAAGCCTAAGAGGAGGCTGAAAGTTGACTTTTCCGTGGAAATATTTTGCTTGTCTTGTACAAAGCCCAAGATTGAGGCTAAAAGAACTTATTGACTCCACTGGGGATATATTTGGGGTGTCTTGTACAAAGCCCAAGATTGAGGCTAAAGGGGATTGACCCTGCTTAGGGAGATTAATTCACAAAGCTTAAAAGAAGGCTGGGAGGAATTAACTCCGTTGGGGAGATATTTATACAGAGCTTAAGAAAAGGTTTAGAAGATTTTTGACTTTGCTGGAGAAAGTTTATATATGTCTTGTACAAAGCCCAAGATTGAGGCTAAAGGGAGATGATTGACTCAGCTGAGGATATTTCAGGTGTCTTGTACAAAGCCCAAGATTGAGGATGAAAGAACTGATTGACTAAACAAGAGAGTGTTTTTATCTATCTTGCATAAAGCCCAAGATTGAGGCTAAAAGAGGTTGACTAAACAAGAGAATATTTTTATTTTTCTTGTACGAAGCCCAAGATTGAGGCTGAAAAGAGACTGACTCAACATGAGAGTGCTTTTTTATCTGTCTTGTACAAAGCCCAAGATTGAGGCTGAAAAGGGTTGACTGAACAAGAGAGTGCTGAAAGGGTGATTTACTCAACATGAGAGTGCTAAAAAGGTGATTGACTCAACAAGAGAGTTCTTTTGTTTGTCTTGTACAAAGCCCAAGATTGAGGCTAAAAAAGGTTAACTCAACAAAAGAGTGCTTTAAGAAAGAAGATTGACTCAACAAGAGAGTGTTGAAAAGGTGATGAGGAAGAAGAAAGAATCATTATACAAAGCCTAAGAGGAGGCTGACTAAGGAATTTCTTATACAAAGCCTAAGAGGAGGCTAACTTCTGCTGAGGATTATTGGGATCCAGAGGCAGGTCCAAAGTGGGGAATCAACTCTTGCTGAGGATTACAGAAGAGTTGAGGTATCAAATGCCTTGAGGTTCTGATAGACTAGTGTTGTATGGATGATAAGCTGACCCTTAGCTGGGGAAGCTTAGGGTGAAAGATTGAGTTTTAGAACCTATGGGGGTTTTAACTCTGTCGGAGATTGATTAAATGATCAGGGTATCTCCTGTGTTTGTAGGGAGCTTGAGGATTTCTTAAGATCCAAAAGGAGATTAGAATGTCCAAGTCTACTGGTATGAAAGGTTTTTCTTTGTATGATGCCCAAGAGGAGGCTGATGCTTTAAGGGATGAGAATCAACCCTAAATTGGTCTGAGGTTTTGACTCTATTGAAAGACTGCTCTAACAAAGGATGACTAAGTTCTGTCCTATTCTTTTAAGAGGTCTCGGGTCCTTGTACTAAGCCCAAGAGGAGGCATGAGAACTTCTAAGAAGCCTGAGGGTCCTTGTACAAAGCCCAAGAGGAGACTGGGATGCTTTTAGGAAGCCTGTGGGTCCAAACTTAAGAAAAGTTTCACCGGGAATAATTTTTTCATTAGTGAACAGTTCTAGGGTTTGAAGAAATTCAAGAGAGGTTTCACCGGGAATTAATCCTCTCTAGGGAAGTGAATTTCATTGACAATTTTCTAATAGTGACAGTCTGAGAAAAGTTTCACCGGGAATAATGCATTTCTCTTTGTTCCATATTGTATAAGCCCAAGAGGAGGCACGACTGTATCTGGAATTCCTACGGGGAACTAGTTTTGACTGTGTTAAAAGAGTGACCACTGACTTTATCTAATCCTAGACCTAATTGTCGGGGAAAACTCTAAGCAGATAATATACAGACATATATATATATATGAAATATATACTGTATGTAAAAGAGGGTAGGAGGACTTACAGGTGAGCAAGCTTCCAGCACAAACAAATATATATATATATATATATATATATATATATATATATATATATATATATATATGCAAGTATGTAAAAGAAAGTTGTTTAAAACTTACAGGTGAGCAAGCTTCCATTGTAACAGCTGTATGGTTAGTTGTTCAAGAAATTAAAGAAATTTTTGGTAACAACTATGAATTTGAACCTAAATCAAAAGGGAAAGTTGTTTTGAAAAGATCGGGGCTTATACTCAAGGAGTGGCCCAAAGAATTGTTTATTTACAAAAAGGGTTGGGTCTTACAACTCAAAGAGTGGCCCAAATAAAAAAATAGTAATCGTACCGTTGATCTGAAAATTGTATCGGGACTTATACAATGACTGAGGCCCAAAAAGGTTTTCTGTATAAAGAGATGGGTCTTACAACTCAAGGAGATGCCCAAAGTGTTTGAAAAAAGAAAAGAAATGGGACTTACAAAACAAGGGTAGGCCCAAATTTATTTTGTTTAAAAGGCGACGATCGCGTCGCGGTTTTAGAAAACACAGTGGGACTTATACAACGACTGAGCCCCAAAAAGGTTATTATTTACAAGGGATGGGTCTTACACTCTATTAGAGGCCCAACGTGTATTTTGAAATGTTTGATAAAGATCAAAATCAAAGAAACCTTAATTTCATTTCTAAAAGTAATTTTTCAAAGAAAATTAAATAAAAAATGATTAAAACACCAAATAAGTTTAAATAACGCACTTGTGATTTTTGGTTAAGGTTTGAAAAATAATGTTTTAATCACAAGATGATTTAAAACTCATTTGGTTTTGAAAAGATCAAGAGAAAAGAAATATTTTCAAATGTTTTTAAAAAACAAATAAAATAAGTTCTTTATGAAAATATTAAATATATAAATAAATAATATTTTTGTGTGAGATTTTTGTAGAATAAAATATTTGAAAATTTTTGTGACTTTTTACAAAAAGAACCAATCAAAAATAATAAAAAATGAATGAGAAATTAATTTTCAAAGTTATAAAAAAGATGGTGAAAAAATGACAAGAAAACAAGTGGTAAAAAAATTAGAAATGGCCCCCCCAAGGTTTGAACTCACGCCCTTGGGGTGGAGAGTTTAAAATTCTACCATCTGAGCCATGTGCGTGGGCTGATGGAGAATGGCAAGGGTGTATAATATGTGAAGAAATCCTTTGAAAAATGGTTAAAAAATAAAATCAAAAGGTCTGGGGCGAGGGGGATTCGAACCCCAGACCTCTCGCTCGCTACACACACACAAATACTAGTGTTTCCCTTAGATCGCAATGCCAATTCAGTTATTATGTGGCAACTGAATAATATATAGAAGGTTTTAGTTTGAAAACCTGAAGAATGGTGCCATGACCATCTTCTTCCTTGGGCAAGATACGTGAAGCCTCCTATCTCACTCATTTCTCAACCATTCCACACGATTCAAATATGAAAATCGTGCATTTTTAAACAAGGAACACAATGGCAATATTCAATTTTGTTTAAATTAAGTGAATCAAAAGATAACAAGTTGAAATCAAATGAACCCTAAAATTTGCAAGAGCTTAATGAAATCCTATACACGAACTATAAACATCAATTAATTGAGGGTTAATGATCTACAAACATTCAGAAACACAATGGTAATTTGAAAACATGTTTATGATGCATGATTCATTGAGTTTGAGAGTTTAAGGTTTACCTCTTGCAGCTGGTGATCGAATTCTGGTTTGGAGGTGTTACAGTTGTGTTCCAATGATTTGGACAGGTTCCTTAGGTGCCAAAGAGTGTGTTTGAATGCTTAGAGTGGATTGAAATGAGCTGGAACTGGTTGTGGTACCTCAACTGCAACTTTGTCAAGAACTTGAGCAATTGGCTGGTGATTTGATGAATTTGATGTTCCAAATGTTGTGTTAGTGTTTAGATCACTCATATATGATGTTTATGAGGTGTGTGTGTGTGTGATTGGTTTGGTTGGAATCACTCTCAATCTCAAAACCCGATAGTGACTTGAGTTAGAAGGAAAAATTGGAGTGAAAGGGAGACTTTGAGTAAAGCATCAGTTTGGGTGCTTTGGTGTACTCAAACTGATCACAAATGAGCTCTATTTATAGTAGAGCAAGTTTTTTTTTGCTGTAATAGTGAATGGCAACTGCAGCAGGTCTGTGGCAAATGTTGATCCAATAGAACCTCAAATCTCCTCTAGCCATTGACTTGAGATTAGAGCACAGATTATGAGTCTTTTGTGGCAGGGATAAGGCTTGACTAAACTTGGATAACATTGTCGTGATGAATGCCACCTCTATGCATCAGTTAAATGCTTGGAAACAAAATTGACCATTTGAAGCATCTTGAATTTTAGGAGTGTCATGCCTAAACATAGATCCATGGACTTGTGAGGCTTGTGGATCAGTGTTTGTCCCTTGGTTGTTCCCTCTTGATGTGTACAGATGGATAACCATGCTTGTTATTTCACAAATTGATCAATTCGAGCAACAATGCACAAATCTGCCTTGCAAAAATTAGTGAAAAATGCCATTTTCAATGGATCATATCTTCTTGCTCAAGTTAAGTTATGGGAGGCTCTTATACTTTTTAAAGAGCCCTCATATGGAACTATCCATGTATGATCATAGTTTGTCTTGAAACTATTTGGATCCAATTGAAAAATCATCATGAACATTGGTGTTCAAGGCTGGTAACTTAGGCAGATTCTCACTAAGTGTTAAAAAAGTGTAATTTTCTTCATTTTTGTCATTTTGATCACTCCATAACTTAAAATCCATGAAGAATTGGAGTTTGATGTAGTTGAAGCTTTTGTAGAGTGTAGGAAGACCTACAAATCAGGCTTTGGATCACTCAAAATGGCTACCTAGATCAAAAGTTATGATCCTTGAAAGTTGGCACCAAAACCATCCAAATTTAGTAACTTAGAAAAATTTTCAATTTTTCACGATTACCCCTTTTACAAGTTATCTTGGTTTCTTGATAAATTCTTGTTCAAATGACATTATAAGTCATATTTTATGAAAATATGAGTCATAAGGATCATTTTTTCCAAAAAAAGTCATGTTTTGACTTTTGGCTCCGGAGCGGTTCGGCACGTAAATACCCTAATTCCCGACTTTTGGGGAATGCATCCTCTGAGGGTAATTTAGATTTGAAAATGGATTCTTAGGGTTATTTTGAGCATATTGAGTCACATGTTGAAGTCTTAGCTCAATCTCCTATGAAAGTTTCACTCTAGAGGTCTCAGTCGACAAAACCTTAATTTAGCGACACCGGGTGTTTCGAAGCTCAATCCACTTGGAATGCTGCAACTTTGTGCTTGATTCTTGATGTGAGGGTCCTCTTGATCCTTTATGGGTATTTGAGAGGTTATACAAGTTGAAGATCATGTCATTTCTTGATTGATCCTTGTCTAAGTGCTCTGAGAGGGCTTAAAACCCTAATTCTTGATTGTAGTGGATGCTCGACAATCCTTGAGGAGATTGATGAGGCATGATGGCACATCCATATTGTGGCAATGATTTTCACAATGATGGGGAATCTTGGTGGTCAAAATTTGGGGTATGACACCCTCAAGTTTCCTAAAAACACGAGAAAAACCCTTATCAATCATCCAACAGAGTTAAAACCTCCACATGTTTCAAAACTCAATCTTTAAACTCTCACTTTAAATTTCCCCAGCTAGGGTCAAGTTACTAACAGTAAACCCTCAGAAAACTCAGAACCTCATGGGCTCTGATATTTCAACTCTTCTGCAATCCCCAGCAAGAGTTGATTCCCCAATTTGGACCTGTCTCTGGATATCAATAATCCTCAGCAGAAGCTAGCCTCCTCTTAGGCTTTATATAAGAAATTCCCCAACCAGACTCCTCTTAGGCTTTGTATAATGATCATCCCTCAGCACCTTTTAGCCTCAATCTTGGGCTTTGTACAAGACACATATAAATATTCTCCAGCTGAGCCAGTTAACCCTTTTATCCTCAATCTTGGGCTTTGTACAAGACACATTTAGAACCTCCCCAGGGGAGTCAATTCCCTTTTAGCCTCAATCTTGGGCCTTGTACAAGACAGATAAAATCTCTCACCAGCTGGGTCAATTCTTTTTAGCCTCAATCTTGGGCTTTGTACAAGACTGACAAAATACTCCCCAAAAGAGTCAATCTCCTTTTTCAGCCTCAATCTTGGGCTTTGTACAAGACAGGAATAAAACTCCCTAAGCAGAGTCAAACTTTTAGCTTCAACCATGGGCTTTGATCAAGGCACACAAAAATCAACATCCCCTCAGAGGAAATCAAAAATCTCTCTGTAGGAAGACATTTCTCTCTACAATCACACATCAAAACAGACAATCAAATCAACCTTAATCCCAAATAACTGCTGTAAGTGGAACACTTGTTGATTCAAATATCCAAGCTGTAGTCCATCTCTTATCCTGGTAAACCCCTTTCTTTCATCTAATTGTTGTAAGTGGCAAGCCTCTGGATTATTTACATCCAAGCAAATATCCCTCTCTTAGCATGAAAGACTCCTAAGGAAAAATGGCATTGCTTTACACTGAATTAAAGTTTTCTCCTTCAGAACAAATCCCTTATAAAGGAAATTATGGCATTGCTGGATTCCATATATTCCAGTTAAAGTAATTCTCCTTTATAATCAGTTACCCAATAACTTTGATAAACAGATGAGATATCTCCCTCTAGAGATGACAAATTCTCTCTTAGTCAAAACCTTTAGCTTCAATCTTGGGTTTTGAACAAGACACGGATACCTTTTAGCTTCAATCTTGGGCTTTGAACAAGACACAAATACCCTTTAGCTTCAATCTTGGGCTTTGAACAAGACACAAATAACCTTTAGCTTTAATCTTGGGCTTTGAACAAGACACCAAACATCTTTTTCTTCCCATAGAATAGGAGGAACTACGATTGCTTTGATTTCCCTGTTTTCTTTAACGGGAATACGTAGGCATAAGATTGTGAAATCTTAGCGAGCACACATAACAAAAACTTTAGGTCTAGTACCTTACCAAAACATCGAAAAACCCAAAAAACAACAAAAATACTCTCTCAACACTTCCAAAGAAGAAACTTTCCCAATTTATGACAGATAAACACCAGTAAGTAGATAACAGAAGAAAATGCCAAATAATCTATGGATAACCATATATAGGATGGGTAATTGACAACTCCCCATTGTATAACCTGACCCCGGACCCCCCAATCTCTTAGCATTTGTTAAAGAAAACATTTGCGTGCAAGTTTAGTTTTAGATAGCTTCCCTTTCCTTTATAGCTTCATAGAATAAATAAGAAATCAGAAAGTAGCACCCAATTCCAACCAATGCGGTAAGGTGGTCGCGTCACCGACATAAATCGCACGCTACACTAGGGTTTAAGACTTATCTGGTAGGTGTGTATGAGGGTCCAATTGGGGTTTTTGTGATAAGTTGAGTCAGTTGTGAATGAATCAAGTCTTCAGAATGTGCAAAGGCAAACGCTTTATTGACTGAGAGTCATCAATGACTGTTTCGTTTTTCAATCAGTGTTTCACAGTTGAAGATCATCAAGGAACATAACTTGGTAAATTAGGGTTTTTCAGTTGGTCCATAATGTTGTTCAGGAGATTTGATAGTGAGGATTATGGTTAAGTGTTCAAGATTGATCCATTTGTGGTTAGGGTTTCAAGCGTGCAATTTGGTTCATGTTGGGTTTTCGTTTGATCAAATGATGTCCAAAGCCTCTGTGTAAGAGTGATTATGTTTGTTAAAAATGGAATCAAGTCTTTATTCAATTTTGAGCGAAGATTCATGATTGTTGATTTTTGGAGTCAATTCAAGCATAGCAAAAGGCAAAGTCAATATGGATTTATCTTTAGTCATTTCTCAAGAATTGATTTAAGGATTGAATCATTGATTCAAGAATTGGTTCAAGCAAGACAATTTCAAATATGGTTCTAAGCAAACATGGAGGTGCATAATTCAAAAGTTTAAATCCAAATGTGCAAAGCGTATACAATTAAGTTCTACAAGAATATTGGATCAAGTTTACAAGAAAAGTTCTACAATTTAAAAGGCCCATATTATTCACAAGATCCCTCAAATTTGAGTTGAAAAGAAGCACATTAGGGTCACAACACAAAGCCCATTATTATATTTTATGAATACAATGTTCAAAAAAAAATATAGCAAAAATCTACTTGAGCAGCCAAACAATAACACGGCCCACTACCAATTCATAACCCGGCGCAAGGTGATGGAAACTTTCCAACTAAACTCACAATATCCTGCAGCCACCAAGCTATTTCCATCAGGCGCATACCATTCTTCAGTACATAAGCCACGCCTCCAAAAGGCAAAAACTGTGACACCCTGTACCTGCAGCAACCATCATGAAACCACATCACACCACGCCAACTTACACAAGCCTTCACATGAGCCTACCGCGCTACCACGTCACACAAAAGCCACCTGCAGTACAACCTTCAACTACCACAAAATAAAATTCACAAAACCTTCCTGAGCTTCATTCTAGCCGAGCCACAAATCCAATGTAAAACAAAAAGCAAGTCATGAGGGAAATAATGCAGCATATCAGTACACACCTTGGGGACCACACAAAGATGACGTACAGCATGAAATACGCGAAAAATTCCACCAAAATCGTCAAAAGATCCTAACAGAATTTCACCCAAATGGTTGGCACGGGTCGGGAAAAAAATCAAAATAAGCTCACACGTATCAAAACTTCAAAGAAATCCCTATAAATACGGCTTACCATTTCATTCAGAGGGGAGGGAAAAAGACCACCGTTATGCTGCAGAAATTTCTGCTTAAAAAAACGAACCTTCCTTTTCTTGACTGAACCTTCAACCGTGATACCCTTTTGACTTTCACCTTCGTTCTCTCAATCAAACCTTCATCTCCTTTTCAATCAACTCCATTCCCAAACCCACAAACGCAACTCTTCAATCAAACCAAAATCATCTGTAACCTCCAAATAAACCACACAAAACCCACTCAAAAATAACACGAATCAGAAACTGAAATGAGATGAAGTAGAGAAAATAAGCGAAAACGAAACAAAATCAAAATCTACACAAAGCGAAAATCACAAACCTGCAAAACGGAAACGGATCGATCCACACGCAAGAAGGTTGAGACGCATCGCTTTTGAACCATTTTTTCCCTCTTTGATTCTTGTGTTATGATGTCGTTCTTTGGTGCGATGATGAAGTAGAAATTGTTTTCTCTTCTGAGCAATACGTTGTTTGAGACTGACCTTGTACTGTTGCAAGTCGTTTTTCTCTTTTTCTAATTTTGCTACGTTTTAAGGAAATGCCCTGCTCTTCAATTCATTTTGACCGGTTTTAATCTCTTTTGCGTTTTAAAATAAGTTGAGTAATTAGTAATGTAGTTATCTAAAATACCTATAGCCGTGTGGACTTGGTATGGTGCGGTGTGGGTTTAATGGGCCTTCATTGGGCCAAGACCTTGGTTTCCCTATCATACTGCATCTCCAATTCCAGTATACCCCTTCCTATTTTTGTTATTTTTTACTATGTTTTGGACGATGGGCTTAAAGTCCACATGATTCCAATCTTTTTTTTTCCTTTCACACCTCAGTTGCAATAATATACCCCCATCTTTTTTTTTTAGTTTAATGTTTTAAGATTTTAGTTTTTTAAATTATTAATTCTTAATTTTTTTGTCTAATTATTTTTAAGTTTTTTTCAATTTCGATTCTCTTTTCTATTTGGGTCAATGATATATTAAAATGTCATAGATGGAAAATCTTGATCAATATGAGACCATCTTCTTTTTTCTTTCAACTATTGGTCAATGAAAGTCTAAAATCATATATTGTCGATTTATCGATTTAAAATCATGATTAAGATTATAACATGTCTTCTTTTCTATCTCATTTCGATTTTATTTCTCTTTCTGTTTCGATTCCATTTCCTTTTCATCTCGATCGATGAAGTCTTTTTATTCACGAATGTTGATTATCAAGGTTGTTAACCTTTATTATTTCAAATCTGTAGTGAATGATCATTGAGATCATTTTTTATACTTTGAGATCGTGATAGGTTAACTTCGATTAATCGATGAAAGTTTGTAATTAAGACAAGATCGTTCACTTTTTCTTTTCGTGTGGCACGATTCCTTAGAGAATGATCCTCAATATCATTATTCTAACATGTTTTAGCACAAAGATCAATTGCGCGACCTCCTATAGTATGATCTTCGTCATAGATCGTGCTACGATGGTTTACTGCTACATATGTCCCGTATCGGAAAATGATCCTTCTGGGCCCAAACTTATGTTTGAAAGCCCAATGATGGTTATTTAACCATCGTGGATCATTCGTTCTAACAATTAACGATTAATCACTAACCACTAACTTTAATTTCCGTCAATATACTCTTGCCTTATTTTTTTGTCGATATTATTATTCATATTATTAATCATATTGTTCATATCATATTCATCTTATTCATCTTGTTCATCTAACCATTTTCTTGTTCATATTATTCAAAACACACTAATAATGATCGAAACAATAAAAGACTCAATTGATGGACTGTTGGTTACTTTTCCGAGTAACGGAACTTTGACTCTGTACAGAAACCCTAACATGGAGCTTTTGTCTGACTCTTGCTCAAGGCTTAGTTTAGGACACCTCGCACACACACGGCTTCCTCTTGGGTTACCTGACAATGAGACCTTTAATTTCGTGCAATCCCGTGTAATTTACATGTACCCCGTTCCCATTCCGATGTACGCATTCGTTTTTCTTTGATTGCGGTTTGTTTACTAGGAACACCCCTATGGACTAGCATAGAAAAAACCATTTTCAAACTAATTCTCAATTCGTCGTCAAGCCCATTTTCAAAACACACTCCGTAAGTTGATTGCTCATTAGCATTCGCCGTCAACCTAACGCACACACTCTCATAATTCATCGTGGTTTCGTTACTAGGAGCACCCCTATGGACTAGGATCGATTCTCACCCCTTTTTTCAATCAAACTTCGAAAGAAGAAGATTCTTAGAATCTAGCATTCCTTGGATCTTCAAATGAATGGCTCTCGAGGCACGCCTCTTAGGTTGTCATTCATTCAATCTTTTCGACCTCCAAACTAAACCATTTCCAAACCAATCCTCGATTCGTCATCGAGCTACCCCTCAAAACATTCTCGTAAGTCGAGTTCCTTTTGCCTCGCCATCAAATGAACACTTGCAATTTTCGTAGGTTTCGTTACTAGGAGCACCCCTATGGACTAGTATCAATTCTTACCTCTCTTCGCAACCAATCCGATTTGATCTTTTTCTTAAACCTCTCTCTTAATTAACTTACGAAAGGAGGAGATTCTTGGGATCTAACATTCATTGGATCTTCTAATGAATGGATCTAGAGGCACACCCTTGGGTTATTATTCATTCACCCTTTCGTCTTAAAACATTTAATCATTATCAAACATTTTCGTAATCAACTCACGAAAGAACTGAGTTCTTGGAGTCTCGCATTCCTTGGATTCTTGAGTGATTGCTCTCGAGGCACGCCCCTTGGGTTGTTTGTCATTTAATCTTTCGTCTCCTAAAACACTACCCCCTCTTTTCATGGTCGTCTCCACGAACTACAGACGCTCTGATTCTTCATTCATTTGAATGTAAGATACGTAGGCACAAGATTGTGATGATCTTGGCGAGCACACTTTCATCCATCTTCCGTTTTCCTTCTATCCCTTCCCGTAGTCGAACTACGATTGCTCTGATTTCTCATTCTAGTCCGAATGAGCATACGTAGGCACAAGGGCCTCAATCCTTAGCGAGAACCTTATCCTAAAACCACCCATTTCCCCTTAGTATCGACTCATTTTCCTTTACGCTTTTGCATTTATCGTTGAGAAGAAAATAAACAAGTTTAGTTAACGTTCATCACAATTTGAATTAAGAGGTTCCCGTTGAGTACAACGGACGTGAGGGGGTGCGTGTACCTTCCCCTCACGTAACCAACTCCCGAACCCAGAATATGGTTGTGACGACCATGTTCTTATCTCTTAAAGGTTTTCTCAATATTTTCCTTTCCCTCTTTTGGGATAAATAAAGTTCGGTGGAGATTCTGTCGAACCACAGTTTCTTCTGCGCCTTTCGCGCGAGGGTCGTGTCTTCGATTGATTTTTCGAGGTGCGACACTAAGCACATGTTCAAAGAATTCAGATCAGCAGTGTCACGACCCTTAATGGCATCAAGCTTTTCCTCCAAGGCACAACATTTTTCCATTATCTCAACGTATCGTGGGTCCTTGGTTTCCACCATAGGGACTACCTCTTGGCAATCCATCCGACTCAGAGAATGCGAAGCTACGATACTCCACGACATCAACAGATGAGGAATGTCCATCTCAGACAATGGCACATTCTTGTATAACCTGGTTCTCAACAGGAATCTGCACAGGTTGAGCTTGGGCAACATTATCCATAGAAGTCCTCTGAATATTGTCATCTCTCTTCGCCAAGGCTGTCATAGCTTCCACAATCTGATTCAACTGATCTTTCATCGGTTCAAAATCAGCTCAGGTCATAAACTTGTTCTTCTCTCCTGAGTTCATGGTCTTTCAAAGGCTACCTCATGTCCAATGCTGGCTTCTGGACGTCAACTGCTGGGTTACGGACAAGGGATGGATAAGACTCAAGGCTGAGAAATGCAAATGAAATGTAAATGTGACGACATGCGCATGTAATGCAAGCCAAATGGTTTCATGGAACTCAAAATCAAGTTGCAGACATTTTGGGAAAAAGTGAAAAGTTTTTCTTCAAAATCCATGATCTCTATTGATTTTGCAAAGGAAAGAACATCTGAATTCCTTGAAACCAAAAGGGTTATTCATGAATGCATGAATTTATGGATGAATGTATGCACAAACACACGTATACAAGTATTCACAAATATGCTGACAGGCTAACAAGGGCCTAGGTTTGAAGATCACGAGCATAGAGCCATGGTCTACCCATCCCAAAAGGTGTGTACTAAGGGTTCTTGCATCTGTAGAACAGGGTTCTAAGAAGTTCCTATAGTCAACAACCCATCTTTCGGATATTATCAATTTCCCAAATAACTCAGTAGTCGATAATAATCTCAAGAGAGTCTCGTCTGAGTATAGTATCGCGTATTAACTATTTCAGGACTACTTCCTCATAGTCATCGTACTACATCCTAACAAGGCCAAAGTGGGGTGAAAAGTTAACTACAGGTCCTCAGTGTCACGGGCTCCTAGGTCGGAAGTAATAATGTTTTCAGGAATACTCGTTTAGCAAAACTACTCCCAACAGGGCCTCCACTGAGCGGTGGTTTCTCAAGTCATCTTCGTCGAGAATCAAATCCTTATAAGCCTTCTTGAATATACCACCTTCCTATCATAGGTGCACTCAAGTCCGGGTATAGGACTTATCCTCACCACTCAAGGTAACAACCCTGCATATAGAGAAACCCAAGCACAAACAGATATATATACAGATATTTACAAATATACAAGTATACAAGCAAGCAAACATATAAGAAACACAAATACAAACAAGGTGGTCTTAACCCTCTTAGGGGATTTTCCCCAGTGAAGTCGCCATTTCTGTTGCGGTGAGAATCGGATATCAAGATATTAATTAACTTGAATCACAAATCATGAAATTCACCACCGAGCTTTCATTTATCCAACGGAAAGGATATAGATCGAAGAAAACCCTAAGTTCTCTATGTAACAACAAAGCTAGAGATCTAAGGTTCGGGGGTTGGTTATACCTAGGGAAGGTGTTAGCATCCTAAGTATCTGTAGTACTCTATACGAACCTCTTGTTAGTATTTGCGTTATGCTAAAGTTAGCTTGCTAAGGGAAGAGTGCTAAGGTAAAGACCTAGGGTATGTACAAAGTATGCTCGCCAAGACGTCGCATCTCGTGCCTACGTATCCTGAATAGGATGGAATCAGAGTATTCGTAGATCACCTAACTAGGGGTGAGGAACTCTTGACTATGGTCAAGGTTCTAGAGGGGAAGTAAGCGTTCATAACCATGACACTCACATAGAGTTAGTTGTTAGTGGGCTCGACAAGATATCGCATCTTGTGCCTACGTATCCTGACTAGGAATGAGGAATCAGAGCCTCCGTAGTTCACCTAACTAGGGTTGAGGAACTCTTGATAATGATCAAGGTTCCTAAGGGAAATGAGTATTCATAACTATTGTACTCACATAGAGTTGAACAACTCTCTAAGTCTAAGTTGAGAGAACTAACTAAGGGTTGACTTTTATCAAAGTCAAAGGGGAAAATAAGTACACATCATAATGGTACCCACATAGAGTTCCAAAAACTCTAAACTTAATTCTAAGTTATAAGGCAAAATGGCTCTAATAAGGCCAAGAAAGGGAAGTAAGTATCTATAATGATAGTACTTACATAGGGTTAACAAAACCCTAACCTAAAACTAGGTTAAAGAAGGAAGAATGGCTCTAATAAGGCCAAGGGAGATGATCCTAATAAGGCCAAGGAAGTGAAAAGGGAAAGGTCTAAACTGTTATAGAAAATGACTCATAAGTCACATGGTAACTTTCCTTTGGAATAACAAATGAGATTATCGAAAGAAATAGGCATCAAAAATCATAACAGAAACAAAAGTTATTCACAATATTTCATCGAGTATCATCAAGGATAGAAGTCACAAGTTAGTGGTTAAGAAAGTTAATAAAAATTAAAACTGATAAGACCAAAAACAAGTCCTAGATATCTACATCCTAAACATGACTTTAAAGATTTAGAGATAAAACAAAAGAACAAAATATTTGAGTTTTGATATTTATTCCTTTTTTTGTTATTTTATATTTTTTTTAAAGTTACTAATCAAAATCTCTAATCTTAAAATCAAATTAATAAACCTAAGATTGAAATTACTAATACTAAAATTGAGAAAACTAATCCTAAATTTTAAAATATTAAACTTAAAATATTTACTACTCCTAAAACAAATTATTAATCTTAAAATATTTGCTAAACTTAAAACATTACTAATCTTAAAATATTTACTAACTTAAAACATTACTAATCCTAAAATATTTACTAAATTTAAAACATTACTAATTCCTAAAAAAAAACTACTCATGGAAAAACCAAAATAAGAAAAAGAGATGGGCCAGGGGGCGTTTAAGTATGGGAGATGTGAGTGTTCAAGAAATTAATCATGGGCTAAAAAAACCAATACCCATCATCTTCATTAACAAAATAAAAGAAGGAGAAAAAAAGAAAAAATAAGCACGAGAATCCTATTCCTCTTCACGCGTGCAAATGACATTCTTCACAAAAGAAAAACACTGTCACAAATCAAATTCTAAATTGACCTCCTCAGACTTGCTCTATCTCTTCCAAATTCGGTTTCGAACCTCTCCTTCTCTCGTTTCTCTGCTTCGATCAGGTTTGTTTTTCGGTTTGTTTCCCATGGTTTGATTCTACTTCATCTCTGTCTCTGATTTCATCCGCGGTTTGTGATCTGTTTGAGGTTTAGTTATTGTAGATTTGGGTTCGAGAAATTGATGAAGAGTGAAGTGGTTCGAAGGTTGAAAGATGTTTGAAGGAGGATTTGTCGGGTTGGAGATTGAAGAAGGAGCAAGGCAAGCGGTTATTCGGTGATGGGGGTGTCGTGACGAGTGGTTTTGAAGGTTGTGGTTTATGGTGAAGATAAGGGATGTTTGCTTTGGTGGGTTGTAGAAGAATCGAGGGAGAATATCAGATGGTTTAAGGAAGTGCAGAAGAATTCCACAGTGGGGTTGAACGAAAATGGAAGCTGATGGTGGTTCTACTCATTACGATGATGAAGCCAACCTTGGAGAGTTTGGTTTCGTAATTTTCTTGTAGATGATTTTCTCTGTTGGCTCACTACTATCTCCTCTCCTTTTCTCTTCATCTTTCCTTAAAACAAAATCAAAACTTGTTCACTAATTTTGTAGTACAGAAAGTTTGTATTGTAATGTTTGACCTGTTCCTTTCAATCACAAGTTTGTGTAGGTCTGGTTTGGAATGCAGAGTTTTGGCTTGTTGCTAATAGGTTTATGATGCAGAGGTCTTGGTGTGGAGTATTGGCTATTGTTTATAGCAAACACAGCAGGCTTTGTCGTGTTGCAATAGACTGTTGGCTTGGTCTGTACATGTTTGGAGGTTGAAGTTGTGTATTGGACAGGTTTATGGAGCAGGCTAGTATGGTATAGCGCAGAAAAGGAAAGGTTGTACAATTGTTGGGACATTGCACAGGTTTTGTTGGGTTATGTTGCAATGTCATGGGCTTTTTGGTTGTAAGAAAAGAAAATGGGCTTAAAAAGAAAAATGACAATGGTTTTTTTTTTGTTTTGTATGAATCTTTATGTGAAATAAATTAATAACAAGAAAAATGGATAATTGGTTTGAAAAAATGAGAAATGGACTTAATGGATCTTTAAAGTGGATTTTTAAATGGATGTGGATATGGATAGAGAAAAAAATATGGATTTTAGGGAAAGTGGTTAAAATGGATTATGAATAAAATGATAATGGATATTGATTAAATTTGGATAAAAAGATAAATGGGTGATTGAAATGCAAATGATTTAGAAATTTGGAAGTGAAATGGATAATGGATATATTTGGATATTGGATGGTCACACATTAAAAAATGGTTTTAAAATGGTTTAAAAGAAAATAAATGGTTTAAGAATGGGTTTAAATTGAATTGAGAAGGTAAATGGTTTGAAATGAATTTTGTAATGCGCCACAACACGTAACCTTGACAATTGCACTTGATCACCACAAATCCTGAACAACAACACAAACTCGAATCCATCTTGAAATGTTCTTTTGATTGGACCACAACCTGACGAATCCTCATACCGATATTGAAAACCCTAAACACCCAATAAATACTTGCACGCTTATTGCCAATCTTAAACATAAAGGGTGAGAAACCCTAATCTTCACCTTGAGTGCACACTTGATAAACCTCTGATAGGAACTGCTCATGACGACTGAAAACCTGACACCTTTGCCTCAAATTTGAGTACAATAACCGAAAGAAACAACCTCTGATCAAAGGAAATCCAACTCAATAGAAAAACCTCCAATCCCAAACCCTAATTCCTACCTTTGAAGCTTCTGGAGTCAAAACCTGATTCACAAGTGAAACAAAATAAACAAAGCCTGATAAATTAGGTTAAATATGCAATATGATTGACCTAGAATGATATGCGGAAAATCAAAGAATCTAAGGGTAAAATTTGGGGTATGACAACGACAATCAATTCATCCTAATCGCCCTTGGAATAAGAGTTGTACTAGAACAGATCACCAATTATTAACTTCGGATTTGTATCCCATTGCAGCAGGTCACAGCTCAATTGCTTATGATTTCCCCTCAGCCAAAGCCAAGATAATCTTTGAGTGTTTTCCACTATCTTCTCAATGGTGACGCTTTTGTTCTTAAAAATGTAGTTATTTCTAGCTTTCCAAATACTCCATATGCATGCGAACCAAATCACCCTAACCTTATTGCTCAACTTTCTACCATTTCCGACAATACCTTCGAACTGCTTTAAGTGATCCTAACCACTTGATTACTTGATACCAAGTCCCTGAAAACTTAGGACATTCGAAGAAAAGATGGGATCCATTTTCTTCCTCACCGCACCCGCCAACACAAACAATGTTATCTTGTCCTATAACACCTCTTTCTACTAAGTTACTTTTAGTTGGAAGCCTATTGTACATTAAGCGCCATATTAAGCACGAAACTTTTAACTGTACCGACTTGTGCCATACCACTGACCATTTCAAATTACCTTCTGAATTTTCCAAAACCCTCAACGCCTTGTAACTCTCCTTAACTGAATATACCTCCAAGTTTTCAAGTTCGCTTATGTCTTCACGACATACATCTCTCCACCACAACGAACTATTCTTATCGAAGACTCTTGATAAACCTTCTCTATTGTCGTATCTCTCCTTTAAAGCCTTAAACCATAGGCCATTTTTGTCCTTTCTAATCTTCCATATCCATTTACCTATTAAGGATCTATTAAATTCACTTAATTTCCTTATACCCAAGCCTCTGCTTTCTACAGGTCTGCATATCAACTCCCACTTAATCCAATTAATCTTCCTCTCGTTCTCGTCTCCTCCCCACAGTAAGTTCTTAAAGTAGGATTCAATTTTAGAAATGACACTTGAAGGGGCCTTGAAGAATGAAAAGAAGTATAACAGTATTGCCAACAGTAGAGATTTCAGCACAACCACTCTCCCACCAATGGATAAATTCTTACATTTCCATTTTTATAATCTAGCTCTTACTATGTCCATAATCGGTTTCCACGTCTTTTCGGGTCTATGGTTTGCTCCAATCCGTATCCCTAAGTATGTGAACGGTAATGAACCCACCTTACACCGAAGGGATTTAGCTGTGACTCTAAGCCAATGCTGACAGATATTTACACCTACTAAACAATTTTTCTGATAATTGACCTTCAGACCCGACATCATTTCGAACAGGGACAGATTTGCTTTCATACTCATAATATTCTCCCATTTCTTCTCTCCGATTATTATTGTGTCATATGTGTATTGGAGATGTGTATATCTTTCCTTTCCATTGTCAAAATTGTAACCACTAAACCTGCCCACTTCTACTGCTATATTCATCAACAAGTTGAATCCTTCTGCTACTATGAGGAATAAAAAAGGAGATAATGGATCTCCTTGTTTCAAACCTCTTCCCACCTTAAACTATTTTGTAGGACTTCCATTCACCAAGACAAACACCATTGACGAATTCAAGCATTCAACAATCCATCTTCTCCATCTTGCATGAAAGCCCATCTTATCCATCACCATATCGAGAAAATTTCAATCTACCGAATCAAATACATTTTCAAAATCTACCTTGAATAGAATCACTTATTTTTTCTTCCTTTTTGCTTCGTCTACTACTTCATTGGCAACTAATATACCGTTCAGGGTCTGCCTACCCAAGATAAATGTTGATTGTGCTTCCGAAATGATTGTGTTCATCACATTTCTAAGCCTGTTTGCTAGAACCTTTGCAATCACTTTATAGATGCATCCTACTAGTGATATTGGCCAAAATTCTTTCAACTTTGACGGACTCTTCTTCTTCGGGATAAGAACAAGGAACGATGAATTTGCACCTCTAACCATCCTCTCATGTTCATGAAATTCTTGCATTGTTCTAAGAAAATCATCTTTAACTTTATTCCAAATTTTTTTTATGAATCCCAAGTTTACTCCATCTGGTCTGGGGCTTTTCAAACAGTCGCAATCCCACACCGCCCTACGAACCTCTTCCTCTGAAAATTCTTTTATCAATTCCTTCTTATCCAGCTCGGAAATTCTTTTAAAGTTTAAGTTTGCCTCGATGTTACTAGTCTTTCTTGCCTTGAAATGTTGTTGGAAGTGTTCAAAAATGACCTTCTTTAATTCTTCAGCTTCGAACACCTTTTCGCCATTACTTTCAATGAACAGTATCTCATTATCTAGCATCTTCTTGTTGATGCATCCATGAAAAAACTATGTACTCGCCATCCCCCTCCTTTAGCCACTTTAGTCTTGATCTTTGCCACTAAATATTGCAATTTAGATTTGAAAGCCTATATAATTCTGCCGATTTTTCCCTTTTAACCTTGATCTCATCTTGAGACAACCCTTCGTTTTCTTCTTTACGGTCAAGTCTATTGATTTCATCTTTAATACCCTTGATTTTTTCTCCAAAATTTTGAGAGTAATTTCGGTGCCACTCCTTTAGGTCTTCCTTTATTTGTTTAAGCTTCTCTTTAAGGACATACATGCCCCGCCATTCTACCAATTTTTTCCTCCATTGTTCCTTGACATAGTTGTGATACACTTCTATTTCCCTCCAGCATGCTAGCATCCAAAAAGGTTTCGGTCCCAAATTCTGATTACAGCTCCTCAATATAACAGAATAATGATCTGATAAACCTCTTTCAATACAGCATTGTTTCTGCTCCAGCCATTCTCTAGCCCAAGCTTCTGATACCAACATTCTATCCAATCTGCTCATCGCATCCGCGCCCGATCTAAACTAAGTGAAACTTCTACCGTGCAAATGCAGATCTATTAGGTCTGCCTCATTAATGAAACTGTCAAAATCCTTCATCTCTATTCTCCTAGATTTCTCGCTTCTACCTTTTCTCTCTGACACGTCCCTAACCGCGTTGAAGTCTTCAACCACACACCACCTGTCTTCACTTTTGTCTTGGATCATTGCTTTTAAATTATTCCACAATATCCTCTTCATCTAAGTATCACACGGAGCATATACATTCACAATATTGACGCAAATTTTTTACTATCCCCATTCATCATTCAACCATATGAAGTGCTCCATAACCGTTCTCTCTTTTACATTGAAACGATTGCAATTCCATATTATAAGTATTCCACCTGAACTATCAGCCGATGGTTTGAAATTATAATCAAACTCTGAATTTCCCCATAATCCTATACAATTTGTAGAAGAAAAAGTTTCCACTAAATGTTTTCAATCAACTACCTAACTAATAATGGAAGATGCATAGTAACACCCTCATTTACCCTTTTAATCAAAATTAATTTACACATAAATATGCCCTTAATAGTAATTTACTAAGTACAAAATCATTGACCAATAAAAACATCTCTTTTGTCCAAGTGGCATAACTATTGGCATTACATTTTTAAATTTCAAATTTTCCTCTATTTTCTCTCAGCAGTACCCCCCCCCCCCCCCTCTCTTCTCTTTCCGTCACAACCTTCCCCCTCTCCAATTTTCTCTCTTTTCCTCTCTCTTTGGCCATCAAACCCTAGATGCCGCCGCCGAATCTCTTTGAAATGGAAGATGAAGATATCTCACAAATGCAGAAACTGATGGCTCCGCAAATCTACGTCGATTCTATGGTAGCGTAGAAACTCATATTTCATTTCAATCTCTCTTTCACTCCTTTTCATTTTATTTATAGTTCACGGCGGGCTACGAGTTTGTTAATAATTATTGTTATTTTCTTTTTGGTTTCAGTTTTGATTTCAGGATCTATTCACATTTTGGGAATGACTAAGTCGTTGTATCTTTCTTCTAAGGGCGGTTTCAATTTCGATCTCTGCAGAATAAATGATAAACTTGAAAAGTGAGGTCTCAAACCCCCTACTTACTTGAAGACTGGAACCACTATTGTTGGTTTTGTTTTCCAGGTCTGAATAATAATGGTTTTAATTTCTAAATTTTGTTTAATAATTTTAGGGCTTTAATTTCTAACTTTTTTTCTAATACTATATCTTCATTCCCCTGCTACGCAAAATTCTTCATACCCCTGTTGTTGTAGTTATTTAATATTATAATGTCTATCATTGTAGGGAATGTTTTCATTCAGTGTTGATTGAGGAGATTGAAGGTAGTAATGGAAGTAACAGCGGTGGATCCGAGTCTAACATTGAACCTATTGCTGATGAGACTGCTGGTTCCACTTCAGTGGTGGCCACTTGAGTTGGTTATTGACAAAGAATCAGGAAAAACTTATTAGTGTATTCGATATGTCGGGGTTTAAAAGATGCTGACCAAGTGGTGTTGTTCATTTGTTGTAAATGCTTCCATCCAAAGATATTAACTTTGATGGTTACACATATAAGAATTAAGAAATTGTGGGTGAAACTGTAATACCTAAAATTGGTATGTTCATATCTCTCTCTTACTGGAATAAGTGGTCCAATTCCACCAATATTTGGAAGCTTTACGAGGTTGACGACATTGTAAGATATTGCTAATCTCTTCTACCTCATATGATAATAGATTAAAAAAAGTAGAACTGCATGATCGAGCCATAATGACGACGCGCCTGTGCCTTTCAGGTAAATGGCTTGGAAGTAGACAAATACGATGCAATTGAGGAACAAAAGGTGTTGGCCGAATTGAAGAGAAACAAACCTCAGAAAACAAAATGATGGTGGAACTAACAAATGGCTCATATGGTAAGTTAATTATGTTGTAGTTCCTGAAACAATAAAGGAATGTTTCAATCAAATGCTTTAACATTTAAGTTATATATTTATTGATCAGCATACTTAACATCAAACAGATTTAGAATAGTGCAAGCATCCCAAATCCAGTTGAGCAAGTGCAGGTAATCACCTACTGAAAAGTGTGTCATGTGAGTGGATATTTATCATTCTTTTTGATATGGTATACTCAAACTTGTAGGGTGATAGTAACACAACATTATGGCTCTTCAAGTTTCTATATAACTTATTTAAAATATTTCAGATTTGTTAGAGCATTCGGATGTAGGCAAAAGAAGTCGAATCACATATATGAATTCTTGCGTGCGCTATCACTTTCTTTTTGGTGGGCACATATCAAATTCAAAGATCGTTGGTTAATTGTTGAACAATCTGTTTTGAATTGTTGCAATGTCTCAAAGATATCCTACATAATTCTTGGAAGTGTTCTGTAAAATGTAAATTGGTTTGATATAGTATGTGTTGGATCCTAGAATAATTTAAACATGGCTCTATAATTCATTGTGTACTAATCTAAAATACTTAATTCATTGTAAATTTTGATAGATATCAAGATATTCTTCAGTCTTAACTTGCATTTGCAAAAATGATTCTATAATTGTTTGAATATTTTTTCAATAGAACTTGCCATGATTTGGAGACAATTAATATTGTTTTAGAAATAAATCAGAAGTAAACTTTGACAATTCTAATGAGCATTAATATAATTTAAGTTTTATCTTTGCTTTTCAAACACTAATTAAGTCACAAATTGGAAGTTATGATGTCATCTCTCTATAAAGTGAAATGTATAATCTGCAATTTTTGGTTTGGTAATTATGAGGGAGATTTAACTATCATTTGTATGCCGATGCTAGAATATATATGTTTCAAATGAGGATAAAGAAATGGCAAGACTCCTCACATGTTAGCTAAAATATCTCTCCACACACCCTGTTTACTATAACCTACAATTTTCTTTCTTTCTGTTTGATCTGAACAAGCTTGTGTTGATTGTAGTTTTTTTAATTATCTACATATCATCTCGTGTTTAGATCTGAAAATGGATGAACACAGATTCTGTGCAATGTTGCTATAATTATTGGGATTGTTGTTGCAATTATTGTTGTTGTGGTGCTTATCATTATCAGTTGCTATTTCCTGCAGGATTTTTTCGGTCTTGTGCAATTAATATGGTTTTATTTCTGAGTTGTGATTGTCATTGTATTCATTTTGAAGACAAATTATGTTCATATAATACCACACTTCAAAACACGAGGTAACATAGTTTCCTGATTTCAATTAATGTTGTTATCATGGTTACATTACATTAAATTTATAATTATACATTTTGTTGGTATGCATGCATATTGTTTGATAAAAAGCTACACTGGAAGTAATATTCTATTGTACTTATTTGTAGCCTTTTGTTAATTGCATTGTACCTTTTTTAGAAGAAGCAATGGAGAGTAGTAGATCAAGCCCTGAAGTTAATATGTTGCTTTAATTTCTGTTTCGGATGTCATGTTACGAATTGCTTTTGTCGGTATCTGCCGGAGTGAGGTTTATTTTGATATATAGATTCAATTAACCTACCCGCCACATTGATTGGCTAATTTTATAACTTCACTTTGACACTACAGTTTCTACTTCATTTCAATTTCCTGAATTTCACTAAAAGGTATACTAATAATTTTTATTTATATGCTTGTGCTCAGTATTGCTGGGAAGGCCAATTTGGAGAAATTGGACTTGGAACCAACTTTGAAAGCTCTGAAGGATAGACTCATGACCAAGAATGTGGTATATATTTATCCTTAACAACATTAAAATTAATGGCTTCAATATCTAAAATTTTGTCAGTTGGCAACTTTTTGCTCTTATCATCTAGCTAATATTTTTTGTATTCTGTATCATTTGTAGGCTGAAGAAATAGCTGAGAAGCTATGTGAATCAGTGGCAGCAAGTCTTGAAGGCAAAAAACTGGCTTCATTTACAAGGATATCTTTGACAGTGCATGTTTGTTTCTATCTTCTTCCCTATTGACATTTGAAGTTGTTCTTTTCTTCTTTATATACAATTTCATATCACTTACACTTATTCTATGTTTCTCAAATGAAAATTATTGATGACTCTGACCATTAGCTGTTTCATTTGTATTTCTACATATACTAATTACCTGAAAGAAGCCAAGCTTTTGTGGAAACAGAGATTAGAATGTTTATGTGGATATTTTTGTGTAGATGCGTGAAAATAAGTGTGTAGATTCTGCATTCATCACTTGGAATGTCCTGGGGACTTATGGTCTAAGATAGTCTAAAACTCAAGTGGAGAAATACAAATCCACTGTTGACTATAATGATGGTTTTTCACCATGTATTGACTATAATGATGTATAAATATATTTACAAGCTGAATAGCAACAATGAAATTTACAGGATGGATAAATATATCATGGTTGTTGGTTGTTCACTGTCACGAAAACAAAACTTAATTTTTTTGGTGAACTACAACTTCTCCATCTCAGGTTGCAATTTAGATGACTTCTTCTAACTAATATGTTTTCTTTTCATGGAATTATGAAATTATGCATTAGCATTCTTATATAATCATTATCTTTGAGTATAAGCAAATGGAACTAAGAGATCCTTTAGAGGTGTTACAAATATATCTATAATATAAGAAATCCATGTGTTCATGATAACACTAATTTAACCTTTGATCTTTGCTTGACAACTCATCAAATTAGGGGCAATTTGTGTCCTAATCCAACAATTTCCAACCAAATCAGCATCTAATTCAATACTAACTGTCTATTTTGCACTTCATATACTATATTTAATCCAAACCAAACTGAACAGTGTCAATTCAATTATCCAACACAACTATCTTTTGTACTATCTTTTTGCAATAGTAACTAAAAAGCTAACAAAATGAAAAAGCATGTAGGGGGTGGGGGTAAGCGCAGAAAGTACATGATGGTCTGAATTGTCATTTCTGCAGAGAAACATCTTCTCCAATTTTTTGTCTTTCACAATTTGCCACTTCTGATTTTTTAAATGCCATTCTCTCTCTTGCTCCATCATCTCTTTCGCTCTCTCTCTCTTCCCTCTTCTACTTTTCCCAATCTGAGTATTTCTTTTTCTCTGTCATCTTCAAATTTTTCGAATCCGAAAATCAATTCATATTACTCTTTCTCTCCCATCTTCATCTTCATCTTCATGATGGTTTAGATAAAGGTAGGTGGAGTTAGGGTTTGGAAGGATGATGAATATGGAAGGTTGGTTCGGGTTATGAGTGAGATTTATGGGTTTGGGAAATACACGGCTGGTTACCCAACATATGAATGAAGATGGCGGTTTAGGAAATACACGGCTGGTTACTCAACCATCATGTAAGCTATTATTTCTTTTGTGTGTTCACGGTGCTTTTAGATTTGGCTGAATCGATAGCAGTTGAGGTAGGAATTTATGTGTATTAGTTTCTCTTTTCTTTTTCTACTATGAAAAATTGTTAGCGACAACATTGTTTCTGTAGCCTAGATTTGAGTTGTTTATTACAGGTTTTGGATTTGGCTGCAATGATGCAGGTTTTGGCTTTGATGCAGGTTTTGGCTTTGATGCAGGTTTTTGGCTTTAGCTCTATATCAGTACACTAATTTTAAATCCAAGGTTTCCTTTTCTCAAATTTTTATTCTAATTCTAAAAGTCTTTTCACCAAAATGGGAAGTTACATATTCATGAAGAAGCAATATGGAACCTTCTTTGTTTGTTTCCATTTCTCATCTTTGAAGGCTAAAGGTTTTGAACTTAAAGTTGCAAATTTGAGTGTTTTGGTTGGTGGAAAATTGATTTTGAATATGTTTATCCTTAATATGCCACTGTAATTGCAGTTACTTTTACATATTGAGAGATGGATCATTACAATGTGGCTGATGGAAGATTAGCACAGCATATTGAGAGAGGGATTGCAGATGACCTTCTTATCAGATGACCTTGAGAGAGTTGATGTGGTGATGTTAGAAGGTTTGATTTACAAAAAGAACTTGAAATGACTGAATTGCATCTATACTTTGCATTAATTTAACAGAGGGGGTCTGAAATGTTATTTAACATCATTTGAATCCATCAAATATTTTCATCTTCGTGAGGTTTAGTTTTTTTGGAATCAAACAGATCACAACTTTCAACATCTCACTGGTTGTTCACGACACTGTTGCTGAAATGTTTACATTTTCTTCTTTTTTTTTTCCGTAGTCGTGCCTCTGGTTTTGGATTAGTAAAGGGTTCTAATATTTTTCTGAATCATGACTTCTCTGATGGTCTCAACTCTTGGCTTCCCAATTCTTGCAATGGCTATGTAATTTCAGCCAAAGGAAGCGATCATGCCAAAGTTTCGATAGATTTGAATCGTAACTATGTTGTTATCACTGACTGGAACGAATGCTGGCAAGGTCTTGAGCAAAATATCATAGACAGAATTTTGGTTGGTTCCACTTACACGGTTTCGGCTTTTGTTGGGGTGTCTGGCTCTAGCCTTTCTTAGGAATCTGCTGATATAAAAGCTACACTAAAACTAGAATATCATGGTTCAACTACAAAATATTTGTTCATTGGAAGTTATAAAAGAAGTTGTAAGTTACTTTAACTACATTTTATAGTTTAGAAATTGAGGAAAATTTACTTACATGTTTACTATTATTTTCTACGGTACTTCTGTTGTAAAGGGTAGTTGGGAAAAGTTGGAAGGAACATTTGTTGAACTTATGTTTCTTCTTATTCAATAGATAGATTTTAGTCATTACTCTATTGTTTTGTTTTCTAATTTGGTTTTTTTGTTAGTTTGTGAAATATTGATGTTAGTTCTTAGATCAAGACCTTATGGTTTTGTGATCTTAACAGTAGTTTACTTGCTATCTATGTATTTTCTTCAATGAAGAATGACCCTTCCCTTTCTGCGTGTCCCGTCCTCCCCTCCAATCCTCCACCACCATGAATACATCAGTGTAATATGTATAGAAAATCACAAGTATTATGGAAGTTAAGCTCTGGAATGACAAGCGCGAGAGAGAAATGTACGACAATTTTGCTGAGCTTTATGCGATTATCAAGGCTACTGGGAGACTTGAGAAAGCCTATGTTAGAGATATAATGACACCACAAGAATATGAGATAGAGCAAAATGAATAATTTAAACCGGAAGATGTTGTCACAACTACCATCTTACAGGTATTTATCTTTTCCTTCACACATATGTCCTGGATATTTTAAAGAGAGACTAAATCGGGCTTTTTTTGCATGGCTTGAAATACTTTTTCTTGTGTTATTTACCATTTTATGTTGTTCAAAAGGCTTCCTCCAATTTATCCATAAAGCAAGTTGGCTATCATGGGACTTTTTGCACTACTTTTGGATGAAGATGATTGTATTACTATGAATAGTAATTAAAAATGGTCTTAAATCCTAATACAAACATTTATCTTTTTGGACAAGCTCAATATCCAGCCGCAAAACCATTTTTACATCATTGCTTGAAGCAGATGTTGAGCCTGAGTGTGCAATAGTAGCATCAGTTGTGTGATAGTTAGGTGGTTCACTTCTTGCATGTTTGGGGTAAAGGTGGAATTTTGGGAGATGACATGGGTTTTGGGAAAAAAATGCAGGTAAGAAATGAGAAGCAAGATATTTACAGCTTGTAGTTTGCAATAGTTAGTTTGTGATTTACGAATGCTGGTTTTTTCTTGCAGATTTGTGGCATTATGGCTTGATTGTTTCATTCCCGTTTAATTAGTAGGGTATTGGTGGTAAATTTGCTGATATGGCAGCGTCATACACAGACGATTTTGGTGGCGCAATGTTGGCGCCACAGTTCTTTAGTGGCAGTAGAATGAGACTCATGGTGAAATCCATCTTCTACCATTAAGTTGTCTACAATTTACTTTATAATTCAAAGTTACTATACAACAGTTTGCTCACATCTTTTACTTGTAGTAGATTAAAATTTCAAATTATTAACTTTACAACAATTATAGTGGTTTGTCAGTTATTCTCTCATTGATAGTTGTGTATTGCATAAATTAAAAAGAAGATATCAACTATTATAAAAGTAAAAAATTTAAAAACAAATTTAAGAAGAAAAAAAAAGATGAAGATAAAGATTTAAGAAAAAAATAAAAAGAAGATGAAGTAGAAGAAAAACAAGATAGAGGTGGAGGAGTATTATTTTAAGCAACGAAGAAGTAAAAAACTTAAAATGAAATTAAATAGAATTATATGGTACTATATTACTGTTATGCTTTACTATGTATTTAAATAATTATTTAAAAATAGAGAAAATTTAAACACTTGAATATCAAACCATCTGCTGCTTGGCTCTATGACTATGACAATACTATGCTCCTTTTTTTTAATGAAAATAGGTGAACTTAACAACTTTAGTATGTTTATCAAATCAGATTAAAATATTAGCCATATATATTTTTTCTTAAAAATATTTCACATTATGCAATTTTTATTTTTATTTATGATTTTTACTCTTGATATTTGGAAGATCTTAGAATAATTTGGATTTATTAAACAACAAAGAAGCTAAAACTGAACTTTAATTTAAATTCAAATGTAAGCATTTAAAAAAATATTTTAAGTGCAGGAGCAGGTGTTTAATTTTAATTTTTCTAATATGAATTGTTGTTATGATTTGATATAACTATGATATAACTGCAACTGTAGCAGGTGTGGTTACAGCTTCTTTTTTATTAATCTGACATATAAAGTTTTAGCATTAAATAGAAATTTGTAAAATTTTTATTTTTTAGTGTAATTAATGGTGGTAAATAATTTTATGGTCATTCAATTTTTTATCATCAAATATCATAAACAACATTTATCGATTATGGTGATAAATACTCCCTCCATTTTTTTTATAAGTTGTTTTTAACTTTTTACACATATTAAGAAATGTAATAAATGTAGTATGGAAAAGAGAAATTATGAATGGTTTTACAAAATTGTCCTCTATTAATGATATTGGAAAGACAAATTTACATAATTGAAAGGAGTGAGAATAATAAATATTTAATGGTATAATAGGAAAAATAACATTAATAATTTATTAATATTATAAAACGACTTATATTGTGGTACACATTTTTTTTCTAAAACGATTTATAAAAATAACGGAGATAGTAATTTTAAGGGCTAATAAATTCTAATATGAATAAATGCTTTTATGATTAATACATTTTATATGGAGATAATAACATTTATGTTTAAGGTAATAATGATATTCCTTGAACTAACATTTATGGAGTCTCAATGCATAGGCTGTGGAATTGTACTATTTTCGCTTTGATATCTGGAAATGATGTAAAATTGTAAAAAGTCACATATTTTCAAGCTGTAAATTCCTCAAAACCTGAATTAATTTAATAAATGCAGGCATAAAATAAACATCACCTTTCTATCAGATATGGGACAGAGATGGCTGTGATATTCATTGAATCTGCAATATACTTTTGTTCTAAAATTTCTCAATTTATAAAAATAATTAAACAAAAAATAATTAAACTATCTTATATATACGATCTTGATTCAAATTTGTTTTATACAAATTCAAATATATATATATCTAATGTCAAAACAAATTTAATATTTTTATATGGGATCAATATCGTTGTTGATTAATTACGGGTAAAAATACATTCTTGATTCAAATTTTTTACGGGCAAAAATATTTTTTATGTCATTGAATAAAATAATATTTAGTTACGGACTCCAGTTCGTTGTTGATTAATTTATTTATACGGGATCAAGTTCGTTGTTGATTAATTTATTTATATATACGAAAAAAATATCATTGTTATAATATAGTTTCTAATATTTTTTTAAATAACGTCAAAACAACAATAATATTTATATAAAATATAATATATTGTTGATTCAAATAATTTTATATATGAAATGAATTATTGACACTAATTTCTTATATCTTTTAAAAATAATATCTTTTTTGTTAAACACCTTAATTTTTTTAATATCATTTTTATTATATTTTAAAAAAATGCGCGTAACATACCGATACCCGTGCATTCGCACGGGTATCCTACTAGAATGCACGGGTATCCTAATAGTTATATTGTGTAGCCCAACATAACTGATGTGATACTTTGAGGGATGAGTCTCTACTGCAAACGGATCCTCGAATTACAATTGTGTAGGGGCCTGCTCTATACTCTAGAAACCACAGTTCTGCATGCCAACTCCAAACTTGGTCCCTGTGCCTCAAGAGAAATGCATCATTCTTAATTCACTTGTACTATTTAATTTGATTTGAATACACTTGTACTGCGGTAGCATTACAACAAAACACTATCACAAGGAAAGATTAATACTAGTACTTAATTTTAACATTTTCATTTGCACTATCGTTATATTACGATGAAAGAATATCTTAATTGTTTTGCATCATGGAATTGGATCCTCTCCAATTTTTTCTCTCATGCCTTCTCTCATGTGTAATCCTGCACCATTAGATTAACCCAACAGTTAAAACAATAAGGAAAAAATATAATTTAAAGGAGAAAGAAACGTATATTACTTTAATTTTCTTCATCTAATATATAATTTGTAATTTGAAAAAACAAAAGACCACCACAGCACCCCATATAATTTATTACAACATAGATTATTATATTTTTATTTTAATATTATTTATTAAATAATTTTTTTATACTTTTTATTCAGTAATAATTAAAACTTTATTTATATTTAACCAATTATTTAAATTATTTTTTATATTTAATTAAAAATGAGAATAATTAAAATACTTCTACACATAATTAATTAATTAAATTTATTTTATATTTAATAAAATATGAGAATAATCAAAATAATAATTATTTATTATAAAATTCATAGGACAAATACATGTAAGTAAAAATGTTTAAATTTAATATTTTATAATTAAAAAAAAAGACGGTTGTCATAATACTAGTAGCCACCAAACGTGTAGCACTAATTATTTTCTTCTTCCTAGTAGTAATGCATTTTATGCACATCCCTCTCTATAAAGTAGTATAAACACATTTTTAACCTCTCAAAACCAATATTCTTATGCTCAATCCAACAAATATAATTGTATTCTCTACTGGACTGAAAATGAAAAAAACTTCGAATAAGTATTATAACTTTGAAAAAAAAATTTGAAAAATTAATAGTTGATATATTATAAGTTATTTTCATTTTTGTGTTGATATATGAGAAAGATATTAATTTTATTCTTTGACAACAAATATCTATTCCGTATATAATTTTTATAATATATTATAATTATTCTTATTTTTATATATAAGATAAAAAAAAAGAAGTTAAAACTAACTAATTCAATTGAATTGGTGACAATTAGTTTTCCATATATAAATTGTATGCTTTAACGCATATCTTTAAAGACATATTTTTAAAAAACAACTTTTAAACAATGAAATATAGTAAACTATAATTGATTTATTATATGTTTTTTATGTTAATAATATTATAAAATATTAAATTTAAATAATTTTTATTTAATTACTTGTACTTGTCCTATAATGTTTGTGATAAATAAATATTATTTTGATTATTCTTATTTCTAATTAAACATAAAAGGTAATTTAATTAATTGATTAAATACATACAAAAGTTTTAATAATTACTGAATAAAAAATATATTTATTTAATAAAGAATATTAAAATAAAAATATAATAACCTACGTTGTAATAAATTATATGGTGTGTTGTGGTGGTCTTTTGTTTTATCAAATTAGAAATTATATATCAGATGAAGAAAATAAAAGTGATATATATTTCTCTCTTCTTTAAATGATATTTTTTCTTTGTTCTTTTTAAATTGTTGGATTAATCTAATGGTGTAGAATTGCACATAAGAGAGGACATGAGAGAAAAAAATTGGAGAGGATCCAATTCCTTTGCATCATACATATATTCAACATCATTAATAATTAACTTAACTTTTCCTATATAAATTACTATCATTGAGGGTTATTAGAACTTATGTTCAATCCTCATTTCTTTATATATATAATTCAATCTCTTTGCAATTACAGAACAAGTACACTATAATTCATTTCATTTTGTCCCCTTGTAACTTATATCACTATTTTCAATGCTAGATACATGAGATTTTTCAATGCCTATGCATATGTCTAATCTGAAATATTAATGGCAAGTACTGTTTAATGATCACAACACTAGGTTGAGAAACCTCACTTTCTTTTTTTTTTTTACTTTTATAAACACGGTTGCGAGTGTATCCACTATCCAGTACAAAAGGGTTGAGTGTTTTCACCCATCTATCACCTCTATTTGAAGTAGGATAGCCATAGATGCAATAATATTATCTCTAACAAATCTCAGTTAGTCATAATCGAATTATTTTGTTGCTATCATGTGAAAATTTTTTAATGCAAAATATCTTGGACTCCCTCCGTTTTATAATGAGTGACTCATTTAGAATAAAATGATGTTCCAAAATATATGATCCATTTCAATTTCCAATACAACTTTTTCTATTTTACCCTCTAATTAATATTACTTTCATCATTCCTAATACACCATAAGGGCACTTTAGTAAAAATAACATTCTTCCTCTTTCATTTATTCTTTTTTTCTTAAAGTGTATGAAAAATTAACTGAATCACTCATTGTGAAACGGAGGAAGTAATACAGATGTACAAGTTAGCTAAAAATTGAAAAGCTTTTTTAAACTACTATATCAAGTTTCCTCTTTCATATAATTTTGATATTTTATATTTTCATTTTCAATTTCAATTTTAATTTTAATTTCAATTTTATATTTTATATTTTGATATTTTTTTTATTTTAAAATTTATCAATTATTGTTAATACTTCACACATTTAAATTTTTAATCAAATGATTTAAAATATAAATCAACTTACCCGTGCGGACGCACGGGTCTTCTACTAGTTAGGAGAAGAAAAAGTTCAATAAATAATGATTCTTAATAGATAAATACAACTTCTAACGTGAGGCTCTAGAAGGACCAAAGAAGCTTCAAAAGCATATTCCAGAAACATGCCTATAAATTCTTGTCCCTTTCATTTTCATAAAAACAATGACTTTTGGTCATTGGGTTGAAATTGAACCCTCTAACTTCAAAAGAACGACAAGAATATGAATATTAATGACTGGATTAACTAATCACTTTTCTTAATGCTTTAGTAATCCTTACGCTATTTCATGACCAAGTTATCGCTGAAAATTTAACATAGAAAAATACGAATAAAATTAATTGAAAAACGACGTGTACTTTTATCTCCTTCATATTAAATTTTTCGCATAGTACAATTCAGCATTTCTCAAATGATAAATTGCAATAATGACAGAAAATCCAACAAAAATTAAGATTTAAATTTCAAACAACACATGCAAATTTTACACACAATTTTATCTTAATACATCTTCAATTTTTTTTCTTCTTTTTCTTTATTGGCTTATCAAAACACTGTTCTCCAAAGTTTTGATTCTCTAAAAATCATCCCCATCATAGCCACCATCATCATCATCATAACCAAGATCATCCTCAACTTTCTCCGCAGCATCATCAGCAATCTTATCCTCAAGATACTCAGCACCTTCCACAAGCGCAACTCCACCTAGAACCCCAGCAACTGCACCCACAGCCAATCCTGCCCCCATACCACCAAACTTACTCTTTTTCTTTTCCTCCACTTGACCATACCCATAATTACTCCCTTGTCCATACGACGCCGTTTGTGATCCATAACTACCTCCTTGTCCATACGACGCCGTTTGAGACCCATAACTACCTCCTTGTCCATACGACGCCGTCTGTGCCCCATATCCAACTGTTTGAGGGCCCGCGTTGTAAGGATACCCTCCGGGTGGCACCGCAGTAGAATAACCGTAATTCAGTGGTGGTGCACCATAAGGTTCTCCGTATCCCGCAGAAGAATTATAATTATATTCCCTCGACGACGCCGGAGGCGGAGGAACACCATAAGGAGGAGTGTAGTAAGAACCCGGCGCAGGATAGCCTGGTTCTCTAATTGTTACCTTGACGTCAACTTTTCCATGCGGTCTTCCTGACGGTCGCTTCAGTGTTAGAGATCGGCTGACACGTTCACCGATCCCAGCATCATCAAGAATCTCGACTAATTTAAGCTTAGCCGATCCGATGAGTGGCTTGGTGTCTTGTTCGGAGCCGGCGTGGACGATGTCGATGTAAAGAGTGAGATCTTCAATTGGTTGTGGTGGTAAAGGGATTACGAGAGTTTGATCCCAACTGGCTTCTGTGTCGCCGTTTTCATCGACTTTGGTTGAGAATTTGTTCTTCGAGTCTACCCAAACGACGCCGTATGGTCTGTTAGAGCCGTTGCGCCAGTTCACGTTTTTGAGGTTGCGAGCTGATGAGAGTTTCACTTCAGCTTCGTAGCGTGATACCATTTTTTTTTGTTGTTGAGAGTTTGAGTTTGAGAATGTGAAAAAACGTTGCTAAAAATGGGTCTTTATAGTGGGGATGGAGATTGGTTACATTTAGTCCTTAGAATTTTGTTTAATTACAATGTTGCCATTTAGTATTTAATTTCTAAGACTTTTCTTAGTGCACAAGAACAGCCAAACCATCGAATCAAGCAAGTTTCACCACAATAAATAAACTAACCAATAAAAAAAACTCATTAATTTATTATGTCTTAAAGAGGAGTGAAGATGACTAATATTATCTTTCGATAAACTAAAACACAAAAATAGCACATAAAAATATAAAGTAGTTAGAAAAAATCAACAGAGCTATTTATTATTTTGACAAAATAGTTGTCTTTTAGAGTCGATTTGCTTTAGTACTTTTAAATTTTTTTTTTTTAAATATTAAAAGTTTTTGTAAATTTATTGAAAAATAAATTTTGATATCTTATAACATAAACTTATATTATTATATATTAATGAAAACTAAAATATAATGAAAATCATAAAAATTTTAAAACAATTATATTTCAAAAATATTTTTATGAAAAACTATTTGAAATAGTTTTAAATTAAATAATTATTTTAAATTTTAATATCTAAAATAAGTTTTAATATGATAATGAAATAATTAAAATAACATTTTAAAAATAATTATTCAAATCAAACTTTTATTAAATTTGTAAATTTTTTCTAACAAAAATATGTAATATTATAAAAATTATTTTTAAAAAAAAAACTAAAACAAAAGGGTTCTTATTTCCAAATTAAAATATCTTTTTTTAGAGTTTTTGTTAAATTATACCTATAAGATGTTGGTTAGTATATCCCATATAATTTATAAGGAAGTCATTTACTTTGTTTGTTATGACACATCTACTCGGATGATTTCCTTAAACATAAGAGAAGATAATTTAAAGACAATTCAAACATAATAGTGTTAGACGAGCATAAGGATAGTGTCGTAGGTTGCTCTAAGTTGCGCCTATGATTTCTCAATACTTCCAATAACTCATCTATATAGAGTTTGGGACAGACTATCTTACATCTGCTCATTAAAATGAGGGAATGATGCGTCCTTGTGTTTCATCAGGATTAAAAAATCAGTCATGTTCCCCGTGATTATAGGAGAAAATGAATTTCTCATATCACACACTTTTGAGGGGGAGACAAAGTAACCGCTCCTTTGATCTAAAGACTAAAGCCCAAAGGGTCTCTATAAATATCTCAACCTTTAAGCTAAGAAAGTGAGTCAAATTCTTAACACATAAAACACACATACAGAGTTTCTCACCACTCTGTGTGAGCTAGCTCGAAACATCATCAACAACCCAAAATATCACTATAACCCTCCAAATACAAGGTTAACCTTATAGTACTTTTTAGCATGAGCCACACCATGCGGCCCATGAGCCACACCATTAAACTATTTGAAACTGAGCCATGTTAAAAGTCTATGACATAGTAAATACTTTGCGTAACGAGTCACACGCCTCGCGCAACAAAGTATACTATGTACTTAAGGCTCATGGCACACGAAGCACACTTTCAATTGTTAAGTGTTTTGAGATTTTTCTTTATAGAGATAAGAGACTCAAAGTTGAAAGAAAAAAAACAACTAAGGGGAGACTAATTGTAGTCCTAATGTTAGCATGCATTTGTTGGTCCTAATGTTTGAGTTAAGAGAAGAAGGAAGAACTTATACCTAAGTTGATAAGTAGGGATTGCATTACCTAATGCTCATCTTACCTTACCTTAATCAAAAATTAAGGTTAAGCTAAGATCCCAAAGAGGTGTGAAAGAGTTATTCAAACAAGCATTATATCATACAATCCACAAATGAAAGAATAAGAGAAAGTAAAAGAGAAAGAGATGAAAGAAGAGTGAGTACACATGTACTCAAGTACCTTACCTCGCAAGCAACCTAAGCTACATTGATTAGAGAATGTCAAGCATAAGCATTAGTTACTAATTTATTAGAAAAGTTAAGCATACAACCCCTAAACTAAGACTAGTTTGTTTGCATTAGTATTAAAGGTAACATACAAGAGTAAACAAAGTAAAGTGAGTCCTAATGGTCAAGTATCTTATACAAGTCAGTAGCTATGTCTAAGTAACTCCTATTTATGTTAACATGTTAAAAGAAGTCAAACTATGTCAAACTATGTGCTAAAACATCATACAAATGCAAGTTGTGCACAAACTAGAAGACATAAGTACTTAAGAGTTATGCAAGTGGGCTATAACATGATTTTACATCTAGGTCAGAAGTGTGTAACATGGGAGAATGGATGCAAATGTCATTTGATTAGTATAGGAACCATGAATTAAAGTATTCTCAATGATTAAGCAAGTTAAGTGCAAAAGTAATCAACTAGTGTGCAACATACTATTCAAGTTTGAGTAAAAAGACATGCAAGGGTGGATGTATGTTATGGCAAAGTTCAAAGTCAGAAATGATGTCATGTTAAATATGCCTTAAACAACTTTCAATTAGCATTGGGAGTTCATAACATTTCAAGTTTAGAAGTTAAAGTGAAACAAATACCAAACAATGTCATTTAAGTTCTTAAAAGTTAGCATACTTGTAACACAAGCAAAAGAGAAACATGAAAGGAGTATACACATGTTGGATAGATCAAAGTCAGTACCTAATGACCTCTAATAGGTCCTATCTAAGTCCTAAAAGAGTTAGAAGAATAAGGAACATACAAAGATTAGGCGACTAACCAAACAATGTTTAATTAGAAAGTGCAAAACAAAGTTATCTTCCATGAGGTATGAAATGCGATTTGAGGTTATTATGCTTCATGTAAGTATATGTGTACATTATAGGTCATGTATGATGTGGTGAAATGCAAGTTAGAAGCATCATGTTAAGGCATACTACACAAACACACAAGTAGACACAAGTTTATGCATTAATGCAACATTTACAAGTCATGCAACTTTAAAAAGAGTAAGATGAGATTAGATGTCAAGTGGGGATGATCAATGGTGTTCAATGTCAGTAAGCATGCCACATTTCATTTAGTTTCTAAGTCCTAAAAGAATTACTGAAGAAATGTCATCAAAAGGACCACAAGGAAAGGGTAAATCAAGAAGACAAGTTAATGTTTAAACAAGCATACACAAGCCATTCAAAGTTGAACAATTAATGACCTATAAATTGGGTTCCAAGGACCTATAATTGTCCCAATACAAGTATTCAATTGCTTCAACAAGTTAGCAATGAATGGCATAGAGATAATCACAAAACCCTAATGCATAGTCTCTAGCAATCACACGAACAAAGGTGCATTTACACAATCCAAAAGGACATGACCAAGTGCTTTAAAAATAAAAGGAACCAAACAAGTTAGTGTGGAATCAGTAGCCAAACATCACCTAAAAGATAAGATCAAAATTCATCTTTTATCAAGCTCAAACGATGCTTAAACAATTCACTATAGCCAATGAACAAGCAAGCACAAAAATGGCATCAAAACTCACTCAAAACTATTCTAAAAAATCCTAAAAAAATATACAAGGCCTCTTGATATGTGTCAAACTTAATTTCCAAATTTTGTGTAAAAATTCACTTCAAAACTATGTAGGAAAAATCTTATATGAAGTGTGTACCAAAAGATATGAGCAAGTGAACAAGTTTAAAAGAAAATTATTGAAATAATATCAAAATACATCAAAATTAAAAATAAAAAATGTCAAAAATTAGTTGACACATCCACAGAGTCTCATGAATTAATTGGGAAGTTTTAGGTATTTTTTACTATTTTTAACAAATGGATTTGAATCAATTAGAAAAAAGAAAACAAAAATAAGAAATAAAGTCAAGGGGGTGCGTGTATAGCAAAAAGTCAGTTCATTCTGACTTGGGCTCTTATATTGGAGGTGCGAAAAGCATCATGGTAGGCCCATCGCAAAATCTGCCATTAAATGCTAAAAGTCATCCAAACAGGGATTAAAAAAATATCAAAAATTTGTTAAAACTTTCAACTATCCATGGTAATTTTCTTGGAATTTTATCTCAAAAGGAACTATTTTTTAAAATCAGTTTTTGAAACTTGTAAAAAAGGAAAATAACAAAACAAGAGTATAGAGACAGGGGTGGAAACAACAAAGAATTTACACATTCAGAAATGCATTGGGCTGCGCAGGGAGGTGTAAGTAGCAACAAATCGCAGGCCCAAGAGCCTAATGCCAGAGGGTGTATGCGATGGACCTCAGTCAAATGGTTGACTACACCTTGATCTGGACCGCACGATCTAAGGATTAATTGATGATGGATCAACTAAAGGGTTGTGATGGTAGGGCGCATGATAAGCCTGGTAGGAACGCGCGCATGGGGTTAAAAGTGAGAACCTACCGGACGGTGACAAGTGTCACCTCGGGTGTGGTTACCAAGAGCAACATCCTTATCTCTTCTTATTATACAAACGGTGGATCACATTACATAAGTCACTCACTGTATTTTTTTTTTCAGCGTTTCTCCCTCTCTCGTAATGAACTCGCCGGAACCCTATCTTGGCCGGAGAAGGCAGGTGGCTGGCAGCGGCGCCACCATCTTCTTCGGCGACCCTATGCCTCCAAACAAGAAACCCTAAACACTAACCCCTACTTATTTCTCGCTCTCGTTACAAATCCGAAGTCAGATTTCTCAAATACTCCGCCACGAGGCCAGATCGATCAAACCGAAACCAAGCACGACGAAATCAAAACGAACTCAAAACACAAGCAATAAACCACAATGGACTCCTAAAGGTCCAAAGCCGCAGCTAAGAGATTTGGAACGAGATGAACGTACTATTGATTGCTTCCCTTCTTCTTCTCGCGATTCTTGTTCTCTTCTCCTTCTGCGCGAGCTCTTTGTATGAACTCTTGAAAGTTGCTGAGAAATTGCTCTTATCTTCGATGCGCAGAGTCGTGTTCTGCAGGCTGTTCTTGATTATGAATCTTGCGCGGAAATGAATTGCGTGAATTGTTATTGGCTGAGTTGCGAATTGTTGATTATGAGATTGCAATTGGCCATAGTGATTGATCGATGTGTTGATGATTTTGTTAATTGCCATTGATGATTGACTGAATTCGCAGGTTGATGATGACGATGATGGTTGAAGATGATGAAGGTTGCAGAGAATTGAAGGTGATGTTACTTTGAATTCTTTGTGTGCGTGATTTTCGTTCCATCGCCATTGTTGCAGAACCTCGCGGTTATTGTTTCACTATGAATTTTCTTCTTCTATTTTCACTTATTATTTTCCTGACGCGTTGTTCTACGAGTCTTCGCCTCTTGCACTGTTGTTGTTGTCGATGAATTGCGTTATGCATTTTTGTAATTTAGAGTGGCTGTTGGTTTTTTGCAGGTTCTTGGATTTACCCTGAAATTGTTGTTGCTGCATTGTTCTTGATTGCTGCAGCAGAGTTTTCTTTGTTAAGTTGCAGTTTCTCAGTGATTGCAGGTTCGATTTTGAGGATGATATAGCGGATCTTGGACGTGTGTTGCAGAAAATATGAAGATGATAATTAGGGTTTCGAAGATTGTTACGAATGAAGAATTCCCAAGGTGGAGATAGATGTATGTCGAAGGTTATGGAGAATGGTGAAGAGAGGGATATTTTTTCTGTTTCGCCGATGATGAAGATTGGATGTTCGAGATCAATCGAAGATTTTCTGTTAGATCGTATTTTCTGGGTAGAATTGTTAGTGAATGGTTAGAAAAATTGTTAGCAGAATTTCGGTTATGACAGTTGGTGAATTGGTTAGGGAATGTTAGCAATGAAAATCTGTTATGGATTCTGTTATTGTGTTTCAGTTAGAGCCTTTTGTTATCAGTTAGTGAGTTCCGTTAGAGATCTTTTGAAACTCTAATGTGAGTTCTTTCTGATAAGTTTTGTAGTGAAGTTCTGTTATTCCCTTTGTAACTGAATAGTCATGCTGTTATGTAGCAACTTCCACTGATATGAATTTCTTTTTGTCCCGTGAATACTTCTTCCATCTGCTGTAAAAAAAACGGTTGGGGACTTGGTTCAGTTTTGTTGTAGAGCACTGGATTGGACATGGAGCAAACTATTTGAATTGGAATGATTTGAAAAATGGATATTGAAAGAAAAGTTAATTGGATGATGTGGATATGGATAATCGAATTCGAAGTGTGAATGATGGTGAATTTGAATAATGATGATGGCGGCCTTGAATAATGCCTTCCAAATAAACTACAACTATGCACTTTGTATCCTTACTTTACCTGAATCTTTGAACAGAACCAATTCTTAAGAACTTTGGTGCCATGATGAACTCCGAATAATCCTGAATCAATGATCCATAAGTCATGAGACCAAATCAACTTGCATTAACAACAACAGGTAAAACGCCTTGGCGTAATGAACCATTTGTTGAAGATAAATCTTGAAACATAGAAAGACACGTGGCCAAGATAAACCTGACGTGAGAACCTTAATCCAATGATCCTTGATCGGAGAAAGTCCACAAACTCAATCGTGAATGAGAAACCCTAATTCTCCTTGCTATGTACACTGATAAGGATAGTAGCCTGAGATGTTAAAAATGAAACAAAACCCTAATCCATAGAACCTGATACTGTTGAGAAAACTTGAATGAGACAACCTTGATGCCTGATGATTTTGACAGAAGAAAGCCTTGATACTTAATGAATTCTGATAGAGAGATACTCATGATGTCGAGAGCTCAGCTTTTGTCTCAATCTTGAGTGTGGTAGTCAGATAAATCGTCTCTAAACAAGAGAATTCAAATCACAAGGAAATGCTTTGATCCCACGTCTTAGGAACTCAATGAAATGCATGATCGTGAATGTTATGACCTAATGGAGATGCAGATGAATGTGAAGCATAAGCCACTGTTATAAGGCATTAAATAAGAGGGCAAATTTTTTGGTATTACAGCTGCCCCTATTCAATCAACTATGGACCTGAAGGGATGAGAGCAACGGCTGTCAGACATTCAAGGTGAATAGGGATTGAATACCGGAAAAACCAGAAAATTTGCGCTTTGTGGATAAAAGAAAATGTGTGGTAATATGTTTTTAATTTTGGGCAGATGTCAACCGAAAGTGGTCTCTGCGGACAATTGGCTATCAACCTAATTTGGATCAAGCAAAGGATACGAGAACAGCTGAAGGTGGACTCGAAAAGAAAGGCCGGCCGAAGGCGGACTAACAATCAAAGAAAACGAGAACGGCCAAAGGCGGACTCGAAGGGAAATACCAGCCGAAGGTGGGCTAACACATAAAGGATACGAGGACGGCCAAAGGCGAACTCGAAACGAGAGACCAAGCCGAAGGTGGACTCTCAAACAAAGGATACGAGGACGGCCAAAGGCGAACTCGAAAGGAAAGACTAGTCGAAGGCGGACTAACAATCAAAGAAAACGAGAACGGCCAAAGGCGGACTCGAAAGGAAAGACCAGCCGAAGGCGGGCTAACAATAAGAGGTACGAGAATGGCCGAAGGTGGACTCGAAAAGAAAGACCAGCCGAAGGTGGACTCTCAAACAAAGGGTACGAGGACGGCCGAAGGTGAACTCAGAAGGAAAGACCGGCCGAAGGCGGACTAACACATAAAGGATGCGAGGAGGATCGAAGGCGAACTCGAAACGAAAGACCAAGCCAAAGGTGGACTCTCAAACAAAGGATACGAGAACGGCCGAAGGTGAACTCGAAAGGAAAGACTGACCGAAGGAGGACTAACATATAGAGTAGACGAGGACGGCCAAAGGTGAACTCGAAAGGAAAGACCAAGTCGAAGGTGGACTCTCAAACAAAGGATACGAGGACGACCGAAGGAGAACTCGAAAGGAAAGACCGGACGAATGCGAACTAACAACAGGAGGTACGAGGACGGCCGAAGGAGAACTCGAAACAAAAGACCAAGCCGAAGGTGGACTTTCATATAGAGGATACGAGGACGACCGAAGGCGAACTCGAAATGAAAGACCAAGCCGAAGATGGACTCTCAAACAAAGGATACGAGAACGACCGAAGGCGAACTCAAAAGGAAAGACCGGCCGAAGGCGGACTAACATATAGAGTAGACGAGGACGGCCGAAGGCAAACTCGAAATGAAAGACCAAGCCGAAGGTGGACTCTCAAACAAAGGATACGAGGACGGCCGAAGTCAAAATTGAAAGGAAAAATCGGCTGAAGGCGGACTAACAACAGGAGGTACGAGGACGGCCGAAGGCGAACTCGAAATGAAAGACCAAGCCGAAGGTGGACTTTCATATAGAGGATACGAGGACGGTCGAAGGTGAACTCGAAACAAAAGACCAAGCCGAAGGTGGACTCTCAAACAAAAGATACGAGAATGGCCAAATGCGAACTAGAAAGGAAAGACCGACTGAAGGCGGACTAACAACAGGAGGCACGAGGACGGTCGAAGGCGAACTCGAAACAAAAGACCAAGCCGAAGGTGGACTCTCAAACGAAGGATACGAGGGCGGCCGAAGGCGAACTCGAAAGGAAAGACCGGCCGAAGGCAGACTAACAACAGGAGGTACGAGGACGGCCGAAGGCGAACTCGAAATGAAAGACCAAGCCGAAGGTGGACTTTCATATAGAGGATACGAGGACAGCCGAAGGAGAACTCGAAACGAAAGACCAAGCCGAAGGTGGACTATCAAACAAAGGATACGAGAACGGCCAAAGGCGAACTCGAAAGGAAAGACCGGCCGAAGGCGGACTAACAACAGGAGGTACGAGGACGGCCGAAGGCGAACTCGAAATGAAAGACCAAGTTGAAGGTGGACTCTCAAACAAAGGATATGAGGACGGCCAAAGGCGAACTCAAAAGGAAAGACCGGACGAAGGCGGACTAACAACAGGAGGTACGAGGATGGCCGAAGGCGAACTCGAAATGAGAGACCAAGCTGAAGGTGGACTTTCATATAGAGGATACGAGGACGGCCGAAAGCGAACTCGAAACGAAAGACCAAGTCGAAGGTGGACTCTCAAACAAAGGATACGAGAACAGCCGAAGGCGAACTCGAAAGGAAAGACTGGCTGAAGGCGGACTAACAATAGGAGGTACGAGGACGGCCGAAGGTGAACTCGAAATGAAAGACCAAGCCGAAGGTGGACTTTCATATAGAGATACGAGAACGGCCGAAGGCGAACTCGAAACGAAAGACCGGCCGAAGGTGGACTAATAATCGAAGAAAACGAGAACGGCCGAAGGCGGACTCGAAAAGAAAGACTAGCCAAAGATGGCTAACATATAGAGAATATACCACACGGGATAACTCTAATGGGGATAACAAATAACGAAGGGTAAGAGCAATAGTTCTACGACCCTCAAGTTTGTCTGAAATCACTGCTGGGGAACTGGCTATGCCTTCACTCTGGGGGTACGTCACCGTCTTGACTGAAAATTGATTTGGGCTTTCACGCAAGGTACCAAATCTGGCTTATGCTTCGTATGAACATGTTTGAATTTTTCCATGGGATAATGCTCCATATCAGTGGGAATGTTAAGCGTTTTAGAGGATGCAATGCAATGATCACTATATGAAAGATGCAAGCAGGCTCCTCAGCAAAATAAATGGTGAGGACATGAATGCAACTCTGCTTGGGATAACAATAGCAACTCTGCTGAGGAAACAACCACCGATCTGATCTTCTGACTCTCTGTGGGAAAATATCAACTCAGCTGGGGATAACATTGACATAATCTAGGCTCTGAACTGCCAAACTGGCTAAGGATTACTGTACAGAATGATGACCTTGCTGGGGAGGTATCATCTGAATCAAATCTGCTGGGGGAAGGACTATAACCATAGAACTTCGTTGGGGAAATGACAACCTTCTGGCCTGGCTGCTAGGGAGTTGAGATCAAGTGAACTCTTGTTGAGGAAGGAACAACCTGCTGAGGAGATTGAGATCAAGCACCTACTGTTGGGGATGACCTTTGAACTTCATACTGATCATGAGATAAGAAGATAAATCTGGATTGCCAATAACCACTGGACTTTAATTGCATGCAACATCACTGATCTGATATGTTAAAGGAGGAGAACACTCTGGATTTCCACCATTTTCAAAACTACTTGGGAATATTCCATCACCTTGCATTGTTGGGAGTGAGGAATTCTTCTATACTGCTGGGAATATCAACCTCCACTAGAGACCCACTTCTACTTGGGGAGAGCCATGGCCATGGACTCCACTGGGGAAATCGAAACTTCCTGATGTCTTGCTAGAGGAGAGACATTCTGATGCTCTGTTGGGAAGAGATAATGAAAAGACATAACCTCTGTCAAGGATACTACCATCTTGATTGTTTCTGCTGGGGAAAAGAGATCCAAGACACCTCATGCTAGAAATGACCTCTGTTTCAAGCTTCTGAGTTGATCAACTGCCCATTGATCGTCATGAGTGAACAACGGTTCCTTTCAATTCTCAACTTACCCCAGACCGTAAGGTCTATGAAAGAATTTTGCCTCGAGAGGATTTTACAGAAGACGTAGCACTCAAAATGCCCCAGTGTCTTCAAACTCTTTGAGAGGTGATTCTAACTAGTCATCTTTTGGAAAGGATAATTTCTCGTACTCTTGAGGTGGCCTGCCTCGAGTCTTGAAGAAATTTTGCCCCTAACCGACCTTAGAGAGATTTTCCAAATCGACCTGATTGCCCCATATTAAACGCTTTTGGAGAGATTCAACGGATCTCACTGTGGTTGCCCCCAGTTTGGCTAAACTTTGAAGAGATTTCTCGACGTGACTGCCCATGATTTGCTACATCTTGTCACAACTCACTGGGAACACCCAGGCTGCGCACAGTCTCTTGGCAACATACCCCTTAACATGACTGTCCTTCGGAACTTTCAAGCATCTTAACTCGGCGTGATCAAGCTTCTCGACTGATGTTCATTGTGTAAGCTTCCTTGATGTCAAACAAATATATGCAAGCAGAAAATATTTATTCTGAAAATGATTATTCAAATGCAATACACATGTTAATCTCGAAGTCCTTATTGAAAATGTGTCGCCAAACCTCGTGACCGAGTCACTGGTTAAAGTGCGACACAAATTTTTGAATGGAAAATAGCATGCACATGCAATACCAACAAAGGTCTTTTAGCACAAATCACGGGAGTCAGGAACGCTATCTCGTCAGAGTACACTCTCGAAATAAACCTTGTTTCAATTAGGACTTTTGAGGGTTGTATCGTGGCCTGGTTCACGGTTTTGAGAAAAAAGGATTTAAGGCTCAAAGTTTATCGGTGCCCACCCACTCTTCGTGATGTTCTCCAGTCCTACATTCAGCTAATTTGCACAAGTGCTCGCCTCTCAAAAAGATTTTGTGATCTTTAAGGAACCCATGAAACTGATGGTTTGAGACTCAATGAGGTTTTGGAGTAACAGTCACCCCCTTTTGTCTTTTGTTCGTAGTCACACGACTTTGTTCTTGCTCGAGGATTTTCTTTTGTAATCCTTTTGTTTTTCACTTTCTCATTCTTTTGCTTTTTGATCCCTAATTTTTGCCTGGACTGATTCTTTTGAATCTTTAGATGTTGAAGTCCAACGGGATGCCCCAACTTTTGCCTAAGTCGCTTGTTTTCAAGTTTCGACTTAGCGGGATTTTTTTCTTTTTCTTTTGATTCTTTTTTTTACCAAATCGTGCGACACTGGTTTGTCTGACTTGTTTGAAATGGTTTTGACTGTCTCACTCCTTGCGGTGAGGGATAACCATTGTGGTTTCACATCTCTTGACCTCTTGATGAGAAAAAAGGTAATGGATCCTTGGATGCGCACTCCTTTTGAAATTTGAACGCTTGGTCCAACCAACTGACAACTACCCTGCCCCTGGGTTAAGTATTAGGGTTTTTTTTTTCAAAATAAACTCCTACTTCTAGGCTCAACGGGGTTAACAATGGTCTATCTCCCTTATATCTCTGGTGTTTGGGGAGTTGAAATAATGTCTGTACATCATCAGCAAGGTTCTGTTCCCAAAAGCATACGACCAGGAAGTTTGCGTTTTTAAATCGTCATCCTCCCTCAAAAATTTTAAGCATGTAAATTGGTATTGCAATGTACAGAAATATCATATGAATGAATGAGAATGAATTATTTCAAGAAAAGCATATTTACTGCATTAAAACTACCATTCAGTACAAACAAGTCTTACACGTACACAACGTATTAACAAACAATGAAAAATTACAGCTGAATATACAGTAAAGAAGCTAAGAAACGCCATTGTCGAGGAGATCCAACTCCATCTGGACTTATTTGCAGCATGAGTGCTTCGCTTGGAAGGCTTCAATGAAAGCAATGACCCCCAGCATCAGTTGAACGCTCCTATGCCCCACCATGATTAGGCATCGGATTCTGGATTACATTTGGAACATCGTTGGAAAAATTGATTGCTCTTGAATCAAGCAGGTCTTGGACTTTATGCTTCATGGCTTTGCAGTTCTCAATGTCATGATCGGGTGCCCCCGAGTGAAAATCACAATGAGCATTAGGATCATAGTTATCAGGAATTTTACCTGGCTGAGGCGGAGCTAGAGTCCTCAACTGAATCAATTGCAAATGTAAGAGATGTTGAAAAAGTTGGGCGTATGACATGGGAGGTTTATCAAAGTGTCTTTCAGGCATTTTTTGTCTCTGTTGATAATTTTGTCTGGGAGCGTATGGTTGTCTTTGCTGTTGAGGTGCTGAGACTGGAATGGTTACGGCGGCTGTTTGATGATATGGACCTTGGCGTCCTCTTCCTCCACCCCTTTGAGCATATGTAGCGTTTGTTTCACCTTCATGCTTCCTTGATGCATTCACAAAAGGCTTCTTCGCATTAGAAGAGCTTGACCCACTGCCATCCTGAATTTTCCCCTGTTTTAGAAGATTTTCGATCCTCTCACCTGCTATTACAATATCAGAAAACCCTGTTGATGGGCATCCAACCAAGCAATCCAAGAACGGACCCTGCAATGTACCCATAAACATATCAACCATCTCTCTTTCCAACAGCGGAGGTTGCACTCGGGCCGCCAGTTCACGCCACCTCTGGGCGTACTCCTTAAAACTTTCTTTTGGCTTCTGAGTCAAGCTTTGCAATTAAGTGCGGTTGGGGCCATATCAATATTATATTGATATTGCTTCATAAATGCTTCACCTAGATCCTTCCAACTCCTCACATTGGCTTTCTCCAACTTCATGTACCATTCGAGAGACGCACCAGACAGACTGTCTTAAAAAAAATACATCCACAACTTTTCATCAGTAGTATAAGCAGAAATTTTCCTGAAGTAGGCTTACAGGTGGGTTTTAGGGCATGAATTGGCATTGTACTTATCAAAAGTTAGAGCCTTGAACTTAGGGGGGATTCTCACTCCCTGAACCAATCCCATATCAGCTACATCACTGCCCAAAATTATTATGGCGTTCTATAACTCTGACTTTCTCAGCAAGCAGCTCATACCTTCGGTCTCCTCCATCGCTGTTACAGCCCATATCAGCGTTCATCAAAGAGAACTGGTCATAGTTATTATCCTCTACATGAGGAATAGGAATAGCAACTCCAGCAGCCTGACCCACCAGAATACCACCGTTAAACCCCCCGACGGGGCCGCTAGCATTGACTCCTCCTACGGGAATACCACCTCCATCCGGAGGATCGACTTGATTGTCAGCGTGAGGAATGTCCCCTTCAGGTCTCTGGACCATGGCTCTGAATTCTTGTTGACCTTGGGCTACCCCTTGCATTAGGTCCATGAACTGGTTCATTCTAGCCCTCATCTCAGCCATTTCAGCCTGCAATTGTTCCATAGCTCGTACTTGATTTTGACGTGTAGAGTATCGGTGGATGTATGAATTAGCAATTCTGCCTGTAAATCACATAAGGTTAGGAAATCCAGAGATAAATACCTGTTATGCAAAAATGATATGTATGAATGCATGCAAATGCCATGTTTAATCATTTCCAAGGCGTTTCACACCCTGATTCCAGTTTTAAGCACAGGAAGCTGAGTAACAAACATATATTGCTGAGAAGATATTGTTGAGAAGAAAATGATGTGATAGTGTGTTGTGAGCATTTGTGTTGAGAAAATAGCGACGTGCAAGTGCGCTGTGGAGATACCACTGTGAATACAATACAGTGAGAATACCGCAGTGCCAGTGCGCTATGAATACATCGTTGTACAAACATTGCCGAGAATACATTTCTGAATAAACCACTCGTATCATATTAATGAAAAGCAACCATGTGCTGAAGCGTCATACAATGAGTTCATATATTTGAAATACATCAAAATGGTGATTCCATCAACAGGCCTGATGGTAACCACGATACATCAATAGAAAGCTGCATTAGGAAAACGGAAACTGTCAATCATGAAGCTTCAAATCTTTCAGCCCCTCACTGGAATGTTTGATTTCTTCAAAGAATATTTCAGTGCTCTGATGACTTGGTATTTCTATTAGTTCCTTGATCAGGATATCTTTCTTCTTAAGAGCTTCAGCTAGTGAATCAATGTGCATCAGGAGAACCTCATCATTACTTACCTCCTTAAGCCTCTTCACACCGGCTTGAATTTTAAGTCCATCCACCTCTACCTTAGCATCTTCGAGTTCCACCTTGGTAAATTCCAACTCAGCTCTGACATTCTTCAACTGATATTGACTCTTACCAAAGTCTTCGCGATGTTTTCTTCGCTGCTCGTGCGCTATTTGAAGCTCACCATCTTTGGCCTTTAGTTGCTCTTTCAGTTCCTTATTCTCAACCTTTACTTTGCGCTATTTTTCCTTCAAGTGTGTTAAGGACTCATTCCACCGTCTCAGCTCGTACTCGGCTTCAGCTAGTTGCCTTTGAGTTTCCTTGTATGCTATTAGGGTCGCATCCCTAGATTGGATAATTTTTTTACAATACTGAGCTCTTTCTATCAGATCCTCCTCCTTTTCGGCAGCCAACTTCAGTGCCTCTTAGGATTTGATTTCAAACTCTCTTTTAATTATTAAAGCACTTTGCAGTTGGTTCTCCAAGTCAAGATTTTTCACACGGAGTTCACGCACTTGAACTTCTAGTTTACTGTACTCTTCAGCAGTTATAGTAGCAGGTCCAGCAGCCCTAGGATATAGGAGATCCATTTTAGGGAATGGCATCCCTATAACTTCAACTCTAGCCTTCACCCACTCCAGTGAGCCGGATAGGCGGTTGAATCACTTTTGCCTAGGTAGCCCTTTCCCTGGTATCGGATAGTGCCCCAGGCTGCTACAACTTTTTTTTAGCATATCAATATCAACACTTGCATCATAAAACACAGATTCCTTCAAGTCCCTGTCTGCTGGAGGAATTCTTATCGCATACCCTAGCTGTCTTCGAGCGAGAATTAGATTATAGTTGATGCCTCCTCTTACCCCCATAAGAGACACGTTGGGAAATTCCCCACATCTGTAAATCACGTCTCTACCCATCAAGCCTTTGTCAAACCAACGGATGTCTTTCGCTTCTAGTCCCATTATTCGCTCGAACCACTTTATACCTTTGGCTTCCACAAAAGCACCTTCACAGGGGAGATGGTGGGTGAACCATTTATACAATAGAGGGGCACAGCAATAAATAAGCCCACCTTTGTTTCTATGATTCCTAGAATGCACTGAATAATAAACATCACCTAGTAGAGTAGGCACCAGATTCTTCGACTTGAAAATCCGAATAGCATTCACGTCCACGAAGTTTGGCACATTAGGAAACAAGATAATGCCATAGATGCATAGGGCCAAAACAACATTATACGTCTTCTAACCCCCATCACACGCGTAAGGCTCAGCTGCCTTTACAAAGAACTTCAACGGAAACCCTAGCAAACCTCCCTTTTTCTTAAGACCAGCTTTCACTTTAGATGCGCTCAAATAAAGAGCGGCGACAATTTCTTCTTCTTTAGGAATGTCCAAAGTGGTATGGAACGGCACTTCGTTCTTGATCGGAATATTCAACAGATAAGAGAACTCTTCCAACATAGGAGCCAACTGGTAATCCACGAAAGTGAAGCATCTGAGCGGAGGGTCATAGAACTGCAATAAGGTGTGAATAGCCCAGTGCTCATCTTCAGTAATACGGCAAACCAAAGACCAAATCCACCCATACTCATCTCGAAAGGTTGTCTTGTTCTCTGGAGTAGACTTATTCATCAAACTGCGTAGCACATCCACCTATGGCTTTTGAAAACTGTAAGTGATGTTGTCTCTTTTGACTAGTTCCATTTCTGCTAATACCCACCGACTGGAATCAAAGATGAGAAATAAGCCTGGAAATGAGAAACATGAATGTTAAGACATGAATGTGATGATGCCATGAAATGCAGGCATGATATCAGGATTTCCATATGTGTCTGTGCTAGATCGTGTGTGATAGGTGTCTGTGTTGAGCTGTTTCAGTAACACCTGATCAGATACAATAGAACCATCTATTTCCATAAGAATACCATAGAACCGGGTAGGTGGAAGGTCAAAGTTACCTGCAAACCTATAAACACCTATCCCCTCTCACATGTGGTTCCTAGAAAGCGGGATTCCCAGTTTCGGATTCTCGATTTGAGAAGCAATAGTACATTCATCCCTCGGGGTTCAATATTATCTCCAAACAAAGAGGTCGTCCACTGATTCCCCTAAAATAAGGTAATCCTATGCAAGTTCCCAGTTTCGGGTCCTTGGCAGGATACAAAATGGGTTTGCCATTTCTGGTATGCCATTATCGCTCCCTGAAGGAGTGCCTACACAGAGTCCTCGGGAAATGGTCACCAGGTATCGACAATCCTCTTCAGACCGCCTAGCCACTACATACGCATGTAATGACCGAGCATCCTCGGAAAGATCTCATCTAGTTTGTGAGCTCAGGTTAGCAACATGTGTCACACACCACGCGTACCAACAAGAATCCATGCTAAAGTCTAAGTATGTGCTCAAGCCTTGGTAATGGGATTTTCACTCAGAATTCCCATCCCGCCAAACAGAAAACACCAGTATAGTAATCCAGCATACATATATGGCAATAATGATGAATGCTATAAGTAAAGTGCGATAAAGCAGTAAATAAAATGCGATAAAGCAAATACATAAAACATATAAAGTGTAAAGATTAAACACCCAAAAAGCAGTAACAAACAAGCGCTAGGATTGACTCGCCTAGGGGATGGACCAGCAAGAGGTCGACTTGTCCCCAGCAGAGTCGCCAGCTGTCGCATCTTCGAAAATCAACCGACGGAAAAGAACAGAAGAGTCGCCACCGAACGTTATTTATCCCAACGCAGGGAAAGGAAACGATCGAAGAAAACCTCAACAAAGGGAAAGACATGGTCGTCGCAACCATAGTCTGGGTTTGAGAGTCGGTTATGCGAGAGGAAGGTATTAGCACCCCCTCGCGTCCATCGTACTCGATGGGATCCACGCTTATTGTTATCGATCAAAGGGTGTAGGGTATCTGAATGCTCAACTGCTAACTGGAACGGAACGGGGGAAAAAGAAAAGAAAAATGACTCGATAGGACATCGCCGTCCTAGGCCTACGTATTCCCTTGGGTGCGGGAAAGTCAGAGTCAATGTAGTTCGGACTACGGTTTTGTGGGGGGAAGTTTGCTCGCCAGGCGTCACGCCTGTGCCTACGTATCCTCAATCTAACCAAAGAGAGGAAGTCAAAGCAGTCGTAGTTCGACCCACTACGGGTTGCTAAAGGGAGACAAAATGGTTGATAAACAAGGTTATGCTCGCAGAGATCTCGCACGATCTCCTGCCTACGTATCTCCATTAACCAATGAAGAATCAGAGAGACGTAGTTCCCCTCACTAGGGATGACTCTGCTTTGTTTGTGTTTTTTAGTGGAAGACGCCAACGTTCGCGTTCCAGCAGTTTAGGTGTTGCCACTCGTTGTAGGGAGTCTTACGCGTTTACCTGTTTACGGTAGAATAGAAGAGACGCATCCTTTATAAAGGGAGTGAAGGAGATGAGAAGAGAATTGTTTGTTTTCATTTTTTAGAAGAAGTGTTTTGATTTTTGTTTGCAATATGCCTCGTGCTAAAGTCTATGACCTAGTAAATACTTTGCGTAACGAGTCACACGCCTCACGCAACAAAGTATACTATGTACTTAAGGCTCATGGCACACGAAGCACACTTTCAATTGTTAAGTGTTTTGAGATTTTTCTTTATAGAGAGAAGACACTCAAAGTTGAAAGAAAAAAAAAACAACTAAGGGGAGACTAATTGTAGTCCTAATGTTAGCATGCATTTGTTGGTCCTAATGTTTGAGTTAAAAGAAGAAGGAAAAACTTATACCTAAGTTGATAAGTAGGGATTGCATTACCTAATGCTCATCTTACCTTACCTTAATAAAAAATTAAGGTTAAGCTAAGATCCCAAAGGGGTGTGAAAGAGTTATTCAAACAAGCATTATATCATGCAATCCACAAATGAAAGAATAAGAGAAAGTAAAAGAGAAAGAGATGAAAGAAGAGTGAGTACACATGTACTCAATTACCTTACCTCACAAGCAACCTAAGCTACATTGATTAGAGAATGTCAAGCATAAGCATTAGTTACTAATTGATTAGAAAAGTTAAGCATACAACCCCTAAACTAAGACTAGTTTGTTTGCATTAGTATTAAAGGTAACATACATGAGTAAACAAAGTAAAGTGAGTCCTAATGGCCAAGTATCTTATAAAAGTCAGTAGCTATGTCTAAGTAACTCCTATTTATGTTAACATGCTAAAATAAGTCAAGCTATGTCAAACTATGTGCTAAAACATCATACAAATGCAAGTTGTGCACAAACTAGAAGACATGAGTACTTAAGAGTTATGCAAGTGGACTATAACATGATTTTACATCTAGGTCAGAAGTGTGTAACATGGGAGAATGGATGCAATTGTCATTTGATTAGTATAGGAACTATGAATTAAAGTATTCTCAATGATTAAGCAAGTTAAGTGCAAAAGTAATCAACTAGTGTGCAACATATTATTCAAGTTTGAGTAAAAAGACATGCAAGGGTGGATGTATGCTATGGCAAAGTTCAAAGTCAGAAATGATGTCATGTTAAATATTCCTTAAACAACTTTAAATTAGCATTGGGAGTTCATAACATTTCAAGTTTAGAAGCTAGAGTGAAACAAATACCAAACAATGTCATTTAAATTCTTAAAAGTTAGCATACTTGTAACACAAGCAAAAGAGAAACATGAAAGGAGTATACACAAGTTGGATAGATCATAGTCAGTACCTAATGACCTCTAATAGGTCCTATCTAAGTCCTAAAAGAGTTAGAAGAATAAGGAACATACAAAGATTAGGCGACTAAGCAAACAATGTTCAATTAGAAAGTGCAAAACAAAGTTATCTTCCATGAGATATGAAATGCGATTAGAGGTTATTATGCTTCATGTAAGTAGATGTGTACATTATAGTTCATGTATGGTGTGGTGAAATGCAAGTTAGAAGCATCATGTTAAGGCATACTACACAAACATACAAGTAGACACCAGTTTATGCATTAATGCAACATTTACAAGTCATGCAACTTTAAAAAGAGTAAGATGAGATTAGAAGTCAAGTGGGGATGATAAATGGTGTTCAAGGTCAGTAAGCATGCCACATTTCATTTAGTTTCTAAGTCCTAAAATAATTAATGAAGAAATGTCATCAAAAGAACCACAAGGAAAGGGTAAATCAAGAAGACAAGTTCATGTTCAAACAAGCATACACAAGCCATTCAAAGTTGAACAATTAATGACCTATAACTTGGGTTCCAAGGACCTATAATTGTCCCAATACAAGTATTCAATTGCTTCAACAAGTTAGCAATGAATGGCATAGAGATAATCACAAAACCCTAATGCATAGTCTCTAGCAATCACACGAACAAAGGTGCATTTACACAATCCAAAAGGACATGACCAAGTGCTTTAAAAACAAAAGGAACCAAAAAAGTTAGTGTGGAATAAGTATCCAAACATCACCTAAAAGATAGGATCAAAATTCATCTTTTATCAAGCTCAAACAGTGCTTAAACAATTCACTAGACCCAATGAACAAGCAAGCACAAAAATAGCATCGAAACTCACTCAAAACTATTCTAAAAAATCCCAAAAAATATACAAGGCCTCTTGATATGTGTCAAACTTAATTTCCAAATTGTGTGCAAAAATTCATTTCAAAACTATGTAGGAAAAATCTTTTATGAAGTGTGTACCAAAAGATATGAGAAAGTGAACAAATTTAAAAGAAAATTATTGAAAAAATATCAAAATACATCAAAATTGAAAATAAAAAATGTTAAAAATTAGTTGACACATCCATAGAGTCTCATGAATTAATTGGGAATTTTTAGGTATTTTTTACTATTTTTAACAAATGGATTTGAATCAATTAGAAAAAAGAAAACAAAAACAAGAAATAAAGTCAAGGGGGTGCGTGTATAGCAAAAAGTCAGTTCATTCTGACTTGGGCTCTTATATTGGAGGTGCGAAAAGCATCATGGTAGGCCCATTGCAAAATCAGTCATTAAATGCTAAAAGTCATCCAAACATGGATTAAAAAAATATCAAAAATTTGTTAAAACTCTCAACTATCCATGGTAATTTTCTTGGAATTTTATCTCAAAAGGAACTATTTTTTAAAATCAGTTTTTGAAACTTGTAAAAAAGGAAAAGAACAAAACAAAAGTATAGAGGCAGGGGTGCAAACAACAAATAATTTACACATTCAGAAATGCATTGGGCTGCGCAGGAAGGTGTAAGTAGCAACAAATCGCAGGCCCAAGAGCCTAATGCCAGAGGGTGTATGCGATGGACCTCAGTCAAATGGTTGACTACGCCTTGATCTGGACCGTACGTTCTAAGGATTAATTGACGATGGATCAACTAAAGGGTTGTGATGGTAGGGCGCATGATAAGCCTGGTAGGAACGCGTGCATGGGGTTAAAAGTGAGAACCTACCGGACGGTGACAAGTGTCACCGCCGGTGTGGTTACCAAGAGCAACATCCTTATCTCTTCTTATTATACAAACGATGGATTACATTCCATAAGTCACTCACTATTTTTTTTTCAACGTTTCTCCCTCTCTCGTAATGAACTCGCCGGAACCCTATCTTGGCCGGAGAAGGCCGGTGGCTGGCGGCGACGCCACCGTCTTCTCCGGCGACCATATGCCTCCAAACAAGAAACCCTAAACACTAACCCCTACTTATTTCTCGCTCTAATTACAAATCCGAAGTCAGCTTTCTCAAATACTCCGCCACGAGGCCAGATCGATCAAACCGAAACCAAGCACGACGAAATCAAAACGAACTCAAAACACAATCAATAAACCACAATGGACTCCTAAAGGTCCAAAGCCGCAGCTAAGAGATTTGGAATGAGATGAACGTACCTCTGATTGCTTCTCTTCTTCTTCTCGCGATTCTTGTTCTCTTCTCCTTCTGCACGACCTCTTTGTATGAACTCTTGAAAGTTGCTAAGAAATTGCTCTTATCTTCGATGCGCAGAGTCGTGTTCTGCAGGCTGTTCTTGATTATGAATCTTGCGTGGAAATGAATTGCGTGAATTGTTATTGGCTGAGTTGCGAATTGTTGATTCTGAGATTGCAATTGGTCGTAGTGATTGATCGATGTGTTGATGATTTTGTTAATTGCCATTGATGATTGACTAAATTTGTAGGTTGATGTTGACGATGATGGTTGAAGATGATGAAGGTTGCAGAGAATTGAAGGTGATGTTACTTTGAATTCTTTGTGTGCGTGATTTTCGTTCCATCGCCATTGTTGCAGAACCTCGCGGTTGTTGTTTCACTATGAATTTTCTTCTTCTATTTTCACTTATTCTTTTCCTGATGCGTTGTTCTACGAGTCTTCGCCTCTTGCACTGTTGTTATTATTGATGAATTACGCTCTGCGGTTATGTAATTTAGAGTGGCTGTTGGTTTTTTGCAGGTTCTTGGATTTACCCTGAAATTATTGTTGCTGCATTGTTCTTGATTGCTGCAGCAGAGTTTTCTTTATTAAGTTGCAGTTTCTCAGTGATTGCAGGTTCGATGATGAGGATGATATAGCGGATCTTGGACGCGTGTTGCAGAAAATATGAAGATGATAATTACGATTTCGAAGATTGTTACAAATGAAGAATTCCCAAGGTAGAGATAGAGGTATGTCGAAGGTTATGGAGAATGGTGAAGAGATGGAGAGTTTTTTCGTTCCGTCGATGATGAAGATTGGATGTTCGAGATCAATCGAAGATTTTTTCTGTTAGATTTTATTTTCTGGGTAGAATTATTAGTGAATGGTTAGAGAAATTGTTAGCAGAATTTCGGTTATGACAGTTGGTGAATTGGTTAGGAAATGTTAGCAATGAAAATCTGTTATGGATTCGTTATTGTGTTTTAGTTAGAGCCTTTTTTTATCAGTTAATGAGTTCCGTTAGAGATCTGTTGAAACTCTGATGTGAGTTCTTTCTGATAGGTTTTGTAGTGAAGTTTTGTTATTCCCTTTGTAACTGAATAGTCATGCTGTTATGTAGCAACTTCCACTGATATGAATTTCTTTTTCTCCCGTGAATACTTCTTCCATCTGTTGTAAAAAAAATGGTTGGGGACTTGGTTCAGTTTTGTTGTAGAGCACTGGCTTAGACATGGAGTAAACTATTTGAATTGGAATGATTTGAAAAATGGATATTGAAAGAAAAGTTAATTGGATGATGTGGATATGGATAATCGAATTCGAAGTGTGAATGATGGTGAATTTGAATAATGATGATGGCAACCTTGAATAATGCCTTCCAAATAAACCACAACTATGCACTTTGTATCCTTACTTGACATGAATCTTTGAACAGAACCAATTCTTATGAACTTTGGTGCCATGATGAACTCTGAATAATCCTGAATCAATGATCCATAAGACATGAGACCAAATCAACTTGCATTAACAACAACAGGTAAAAGGCCTTAGCGTAATAAACCATTTGTTGAATATAAATATTGAAACATGGAAAGACACGTGGCCAAGATAAACCTAGCGTGAGAACCTTAATCCAATGATCCTTGATCGAAGAAAGTCCACAAACTCAATCGTGAATGAGAAACCCTAATTCTCCTTGCTATGCACACTAATAAGGATAGTAGCCTGAGATGTTAAAAATGAAACAAAACCCTAATCCATAGAACCTGATACTGTTGAGAAAACTTGAATGAGATAACCTTGATGCCTGATGATTTTGACAGAAGAAAGCCTTAATACTTAATGAATTCTGATAGAGAGATACTCATGATGTTGAGAGCTCAGCTTTTGTCTCAATCTTGAGTATGGTAGTCGGATAAATCGTCTCTGAACAAGAGAATTCAAATCACAAGGAAATACTTTAATCCCACGTCTTAGGAGCTCAATGAAATGCATGATCGTGAATGTTATGACCTAATGGAGATGCAGATGAATGTGAAGCATAAGCCACTGTTATAAGGCAATAAATAAGAGGGCAAATTTTTGGGTATTACACATGGTCATCATGTTTTAGTATGATAGTTGAGATGTGAAGATAGTGTTGATTGACCCTGGAAGCTCAACAGACATCATGTTTTAGGACGCCTTCAAGAGACTCCGACTTGATCCAAGTGACATTTGGGTGTTTCGAGGCTTCCTAGTATATCTCTCTAAAAAACACATATAAGTGAAAAACCACATAGCGCTTGAAATATCATTAAACTTTGGCGAGAGTGGAAAGACAGACAAAAAGAGGTCCAAATTGGGCCCTTAGATTTTCAAGTCACCAAACTAGGCAACTCTCTGTCCGAAGCCGAGGAGAAAGAATTGGCTACCATATTAAGGAGGAATGTCGCATGCACTAAGGATCCATACCCACTGCCCAATTTTGACTGATTGATTAATTGGTCCTCCGACTCTAAGACCCTGGGTTTCATGGATGCTTACTCAAGCTACAATTATATAAAGATGGATCATGTGGACGTGCCAAAAATTGTGTTCATGTCCAACCATGGCAATTATTACTACAATGCCATGCCTTTTGGATTAAAGAATGCAGGTGCCACCTACTGGAGATTAATGAATGCAGTATTCTAAAAGTGGATAAAGTGAAACTTGGAGGTCTACATTAATGATATAATCATGAAGACCTCATAGGGGAAAAACCACTACATAGATTTAGAAGTCATCCCAGAATCAGTCAGGATGTATAACAAGCGCTTAAACCTTGCCAATTGCTCTTTTGGCGTGTATATAGGCAAATTCTTAGGCTTTATGCTAACTAGGAGAGGGATATAGGCGAACCAAGACAAGTGCCAAGCTATTATCAACATGAAAAACCCATCTAGTATTAAGGAGGTTCAACAACTAACAGGGAGCCCAGCCGCTCTAGCCCATTTTCTTTCCTTTGCAGGTGCCATGACATTTCATTTCTTCGCCACTTTGAAGAAGAAGGAGAAATTTGAATGGAGGAGCGAGTGCGAGGAGCTGTTCACTAATCTAAAGGTTTTCCTAGTGACACCACCGATATTGATGCACCTAGAGGTTGGTGCACTACTCTATCTGTATCTTTTATTTACTAATCAGGCATTGAGCCTTGTGCTCGTCCAAGACAAACATAAAAATGAGCATCCTTTTTACTTCGTGAGTAAAGTGTTTAAGGGCGCCGATACAAGGTACCAAAATTTCAAGAGACTCGCCTTAGCGACTGTGATAACTTCGAGGAAGCTCGAACCATACTTCCAATAACTACTACAAATAATACATTTAATCTTGGATGTGAATCTAATTTAACCTTGGTTATAGAGGCGATGTAACGAAGGGTGTCACGAAAAATTTCCACTATACCCCTTGGTTTTAGAATAACCGAGTGGATAGTTGAAATGGTCATTGGTTTGATCCTCAACAATAACTTTTTTATATTTTCAAAACTAGCGCCACACACCTCTTAGTTTATGACCAAAACAAAGGGGAAAGATATATTCTTTATTTATTAAAATACTCATTATATTGTTTATACAGAATATTAATAAATTAATTTTTTTACAAACTACATTATTTACACAGAATATTACATTGTTTGCACAGAATATTAAAGTAAAAATATATAACAAATTTTAAATTTGATTCATCAGCATCGTTATCAATGAAAAACAAATGATGGATATCTTGGGGAAGAACAAATGTTAGGGATCTACATTTCATTGATCTTGGGGAAGATCAAATGTTGGAAGCAATATATATTTTTATGGATTTTTCACTCATTTGTTTCTGATATAAAACAAAACAAAAAACGGTTAGATAAATAAATAAATATTCAGTTATATGATTATTTAAGAACACAAACCTTGAACCCAAAAGATTTTTTGCTCTTGCAATCCATCCTAGAGAACTTTTCCCAAATAAAATACGCGATTCTTTAAGTTTAAAAGTTTTCATGTCAAATGTTTCATTATCAATTTTTAATATTCATAATGCTTTTATAATGTCTTTTAGGTTTCATGTGGAACACTAATGGTAGTGTCTTGAGCGTTGATACTCATTAAATGGACAAAAATTATTTTTTAAGAATGGTGAAATAACACAATAAACACACTTATATTTTTCCTTGGTTATTAATAAAAACAGAGGTAAAATGTGTTTCTTTTTAAATAAAAATACAATAAAATATGTTTCATCCCAAGCGCCGCATACCTCTCAGTTTCTGTAAAAAAAAATTGATGGGAGTAAGTTTTTTTTTTAATTATATTGTTTACACATAATATTAAAATAAATTATTTAAACAAATTGAGATTTTGACAATGGATTCTAGGAAAACAACAAATATTTTCAAGTTATTCTTGGAGAACAATAAATCTTTGTTGTTATCCAGATTTTGTTATATAGCCTTTGGAGAACAGCAAAGGCTTTCACAAGAAAGAGAACAAGATAAATGTGTTTGCAATTTACAGCATGTTTAGGAATAAATTTCTCAATGTTGTCAACCGAGGAAAGCAATAAATTAAGGAATGTTTTCTTTGATTGACAATATAGGAAGGTTATTCCAAAAATACAACAACAACATCAACATCATTATGTTGGGATGGATTGCAAGAGCAGAAAAATGTTTTGTTCAAGATAGAAGAACATTGAATATTTTTTATGTCTTGCAATCCATCCTAAAGTATGATGCGTACAAGTTTGGAGCGATTACATATAAGTTAGGTTTAGGGTAAAATCTGATTAACGAGTGTTTTTATAGTAAAATCTGATTATCTAATCCCTCGGTTATTAAATATAACCAGATGAAGAAAGGTTGATGTGGTATGGCTAACGAATTAGTGAACAATATGTACGACATTATTCAACAACGTTCTTCCACGGGAAATATCGTCAAGAAGGCTATATCGAGAGGAACTCGTGTTGTTGTTCTGGAGCCAAAAAAGAAAAAGAACGTCAATTAAAGCTCCCAAATTAAGATGTCTTCCTAGGAGAAATAAGCATCAAACTCCTCCCTAGAGCCTTGGGGAGATCGAGGCAGCCACGTTCCTTTCTCATATCAATTAGAAAACTGATCATCGAGGAGTTAGGTTGGAGAGAGAGGAAGAAAGCAAGTGAAAACCACTCAAGAGATGCTGAGAATGGTTGAGTATTATATGATAGTGGAAGAGAAGTTGAAAACATTGTCAACCCCATCTAACTTTTTCTCGAGAGAATATCTATTAGAAATGTGTAAACATAAAATTCAAGAAGGGAAAAGTCTAACCCCCTCACCCTGTTAGAGAGACACATCGGATCGACAAGTCAAAGTACTATCGTTTTCATAATAGTCACGACTATAACACCGATGATTGCATCTAGTTGAAGGATGCCATTGAATGGTTCATCAAGAGAGGTTGTCTGACCGAGTATGTGAAAGGGTGCAAAAGAGAAAGGGAAGAAACCCCTAAAGGTAAATCTCCCTTGAAGACTGTAGATGACGAGACTAGTGGAGAGATCAAGGAGGTCAGTAAAGGGAAGTGCCAGTATATCACTGCCATCACTGAAGTTACACCTCAAAAAAATCTCCCATCCAAGGGGATAATGAAGTAAAAAATCACAGAGATGTTATCCATCTACAAAAAAGAGAATGGTGCTTTAGAAATGATCTCTAATCGACATATGTTTGTATTCTAAGACTCAGAGGAGATATGAGGGATACCCAATGAAAATTTCCCCTGGTGATCACAGCTACAGTCGGGCAATTTGAAATCTCTTGAATCCCTATTGACGGTGGCAGCTTCAGGGATATAATGTATTTGGAGTTGTTCGAAAAGATGAACCTCGAAAAAGGAAGCTTATTGCTATATGAAGGCTCTGACTTGCAGGAGTAAAACATTATGACCACCCATCCACGTGGATACGTAGAGATGGTGATATCGTTACGCCATGGAAAATACATTCGAGCAGTCAATTTTCAATTCCTCGTCGTCCCTTACAAGAGTTTATATAATTGCATTCTAGGAAGGCCCTTTGTTGTTATACTGGATGTTGTGGTGTCACTAGTCCACCTCAAACTCAAGTATCACAACCTCCAGGTAGAACTGGTCACCATTAAAACCGACCTCGAGGGACCAAAAATAATCTATCAAACGCTTCAAAAAGACCAAGGAGAAGGTGTGGCCATAAATGTTAATGTAGCTTCGCTCACCAGTTAAATCTGCGTGATGAGAATCTCTCCCCCAAGGAGTGGCTAGGTCTGCAAAGGGCGAACAAGATGAATAAATGACGGTTGGCCCTCCTGGTTATGTTTCCTTTCCATTTATATTAAACATTGTGCCTATATAATCATTCTCCTTATGTACAAGGGCAACTTCCAATTATAAATGAAATATGACTCTTTCTGAACATTTGTTTCTTTTTGATTGGGCATAGCTTTCAAATATACTATACTCCAAAAGTTGTTACAAGAGATTACAAATGAATTACAAGAAAATAGCCTTCAAAGTTCCAAGAACAAACCCTATTTTCTGCCCAAGTGTTTCCCAACCTCTCCAACTCTCAACACAGTAATCACACAAATCCAAGGTGTTTAGAAGAAGTATTTTTTATCCTTCTAGAAAACTCCAAAGGTTTCCCTAACCCTTAAACCCTTATTTCTCCCATTTTCTCTAAATTCTCAAGATTGTCGTAAATACAATAACATAAAAGATACATATTTATAATTGCTAAAATCTGACAAACAAAACCTAAACACATAACTCATTAGCAAATGGATCCATGAACCAAACTAAAAAAAATTCAAAAACACACGAATTGAGAAAATTGGTTGGATGATCGAAAATCTCAGAGAGGGTACAAACCGATTCTGTCAGCCGCCGCCAGACCCTCCGCGTCACCACCGCACTTCGGTTTCCACCCTTTATGGTTCTCTGCCACCGTAAAGAATCTGGTGCCGCCACCGCAGTCCTCCATCGCCACACTCCATCAATTGATAATCGTCGTACAGATTCTGGCTGCCACTACCGAACTTTAATTTTCAACCAATTTCAGAACCTGTGACTTTCTAAAAAAACTTTATGGAATTTACGATTTTCTATTTTATGCAATATTCAAATATATTTCCTTTCTCTGCATCAAAAAAGATTTTAAGGCATAATTCAACACCAAGATTTTCTGGAACTCATCAAAGATGAAGTTTCTTTCTTCCCGAGAATGAGACTACATCAGCGATTGAATATCAATGAGGTGTTACAAGCGTTTATGGTTGGCCTCATTTGTTGGGTACCTATTTTGAAATAACCCAAGGTGGGTATGAAGCACATCAGCCATTTCATCAAATATAGATCTATATCAGATAAATCCTTCTCTTTATATAAATACACAATGTTCCCCATGAGGAAGTGACTTTCAGTTCTGTACTTAAGGAACAACTCAGTACATCTTCCCTCCACCCCGTCCCCAACAAAACAAACTATAACAAAAGCAACTGTGTGGATAAGGGTGACCAGAAAGAACTAATTTTCAAAAGGCTGCAGTTCAGGAAAAGGCCTAAACCCATGCACGGTCGGCCATACCGACCTCGGCTGACAACCATGAAGGAATTAAAATCCTTTTAGAATCATCCCAGCACATGAGTACTCACATCATGATGATTACAATAGATAACAATTGCATTCACATCCAACACTTCTCCATAATTTATTCCTTACAAATAGCAAGTTTGTTATTTTCTCTCTCTCTCTCTCTCTCTCTCTCTCTCTCTATATATATATATATATATATATATATATATATCGCCAAATTCATGTAACAAGTTTTAAACATAATTTCAATTCACTCTTTTTTCTCACATACTGACTTGAACATTGGAGTGTTAAACTTACAAGTTAGCCCATTCTCCACCACACAGCAAGCCTAGATCCACCGCCAATTCTGATCACCAATCCATTTCTAGTTCCTGAATGGAATAAATTCCTTGTCACCATTAGATACAATATGAATGGCGCATCCTCAAAGAGGGATCCTTGTTGCCCTTATAGGAAATATGAAACACTTGAGGAACTTGTCCTTTACGAAGGTGCTTGAGGAAATTAGTTGTGAACAAGAGCCTAATAGTTGGACAAACTCGCCTTTACGAAGTTCCGTATAAGGGACTCAATTAGATAAGCCTCCCCCACGAGTAAATTACCATTTGTCTCAGAATAAATCACATCGCCATTTCCAATACCTCGTACTTGACGGACTTTACACTAGGATAATTTATTTAAACCTAAGAAAAGATAATCCAAAGGCAAGTAAAAAATATTAGTGTTGGGCGATCACAAGGGTTTCATCTCTATCCACATAAGTTGTGACCTTGGTCACCCATTATTCGCAATAGCTCATGTGTATTAGGCTTGGGTCAGCCTATCTCTCACCCTTTCATTAAAACATGGGAAATGACGCGCTCTTGTGTTCTTACAGGGAAAAAATAAGTCAATAAGGAAAAACATGTTTTTCATGATTATAGGAGAAAAAACTCCCCCATATCCCACACTTCTGAGGGGGGAGAGAGAATAATCGCTCTTTTAATATTAAAACCTAGGCCAAAGAGGTCTCTATAAATATCTCAACCTTGGGGTTGAGAAAAAGGTTCGAATTATTGACACAGAAAACAAACATACATAATTTTTCACCACTCTCTGTGAGCTAGCTCGAAACACCATCAACAACCCTAAACATCATGGACAACCCTCCAAATATAGGGCTACCCTCATTATACTTTTTTAGCAAGTGCATCACCTAAATTATAAATGTTTATAATAAATTTAGAATGAACTTTATTTTTAGTCAAGTAAATATGTTTTTCTCATAACGCAAAAACAAAACTTATCCGTGGTGGAATGAAAAACAGGAGATGAAGGGAGAAGAAGCTCTTGTGATGTGAAAATGAGGGCTTTATATACGCCGATTGGGGATGACTTGGAAGGTTATCACTTTAACGCCAAAATAAGGAATTTTGATATATGTAATGTGAGAGTGAGAGAGATAGAGATAATACTTGTAAGTGGTGTGTGGTAGGGCTTATTTATGGAAATGATCAATTAAAACTTCTTTTGTCTAACCTAGCGTGTAACATGGGGAGTCGTCCTATCAGATCTAACGATGCATGATGTACCAATAGTTTGGATCAGGTGTTCGGCCTTTTGATGAAGTCATACACATTCCTCTGTTTGCTTTGACAGTATTCTAGATTGGGCCTTACAATTGAGTCTTCCTCCTCTGGCCTTTGGTTGGCCCAAAACAGTTTCCCCTCAAGTCCTTGATCCTACTTGGTGAAGCAAAGATTGTATCCCCTTAGTCGCTCTTCACTACCGTCTTGGGATTCATTGTAAACCTTTGGGGTCATGGAAATGGAAAATTCTAGTAAGTTGGAGCAAGTGGACTTGGGAACGTGCATTTTAAATGTCTGTCATGTAATTGTCGTACCTCAAAAAATATGATCTTCGTGATGCGCAAAACTATTATTTACACGATCGCGGATGGACTTATGAGAGTCGACACCGAACTTTATTTATTTCACGAAGGGAAAGGGAAAATATCGAGAAAACTCACAGGAAAAAGGATAGGGTATGGTCATCGCAACCATGTTGGGTTAGGAAGTCGGTTATGTAAGGAGAAGGTGTTAGCACTCCCTACATCCATCGTACTCGATGGGAACCATCTAAGTTGTCTTGGCATGAAAGGTTTTCGAAATCTCTTGCTTTCTAAGGGGAAAAAAAGTGGATGATTACTTGAGGGAAAAGAAGAGTTTTTATTATTGAGTTCGTTTGAGTTTTCAACCCAAGGCCTACGTATCCCAGAGGGAATCAGAACTCCATAGTTCTTGTTGAAAATATTTTCTGTTTGTTATGTGTTTTTTATGGACGATGCTAGGAAGCATGTCCTTTTTGAAAAGTGTAAACGGAAAATCCAAAAGGCAAAAATGGTTTAAGATGTGTGAGGTATTTTGAAGGGTTTAAGAAAACAGACAGAGACATAGGATTAAAGTTTTTTTTTTATTTTTTTATTAGGAAAAGGTTTTAGTTTTAAACGGAAATTAAATCTAACCTAATGCTATGATCCTAAAGAACAATCTTGAAAGGGAAAGTTATCCTATTGTTATCATGCAATGGTTTGTCCTAACGTCTGCGCACATATCCTGGTCCAATTCATCGAAGATACAATTGAATTAGGAACTTAAGGGAACACTACAAATCATACCATCAAGTAATCAATTCTAGGCTAAAAGGCATCCCAAGCAATCATCGGGCGAATTATCGATATTATAGTAAAAACTCATCAACAAGGATGTCTCACACACTAATCACAAAATTTTAAGAAACCCATTACATATTTTTAATTCTAAAACGAGAACTTAATCGCAAATTATAATCAGAAATTAATCCTAAATTCATACTAACAATTGATCACCAATAAAAATTAATCACAAATTAATTAAAACTTAATCACACACAGTTTTTTTATCAAAAACTAACATCTAATTATTTGTTGAAAAGAAATAAGAAACTAAGAAAAACACAATTTAAATCTAATTAAAAACAAATTGGGGGTGGTGAGATGTGACAAAAACATGGGCATACTGGACCCAAAACTCCCACGACCCAAACCAAAAGGGAGTATGTAGGGCCTATGTACATGCTTCAGTCAAAGTATCTCACTATCTCCTCTCCTTGCTGAACACTAGCACCTATTTCAAAATAAATTTTCTGCAACTCTCCAACAAACAATAACAGGACCAAAATAGTCAAGAAGAGAATCGTACCACATCTCCCATTTGAGAAGGAGCAAAATGCCACTGTATCTGTAAGGTGCTGCGAGCGAAGGGAAGACTTTGGACCAGGGACACGGTCGGAGAGCTAGATTTCGTCGGATTCGCGATTAAAAGGTGAGCCGTAAGGCGTTTATCCGCACAACTTCGTATGTGCGCATGTTGTGTTCCTCCGTGGCCTCCTTCCGTTGCGTATGTCTTCATTTCGTAACTCGGTGGTACTCTTCCTTCTATGCTATTACGGAGTGTGTGTGTTTTTAATTTGTGGTAACTGCTTAGTTCATGTGAGCGATAATGGTGTTGTGTTCTATCATGTACTGATCTTCCTCTATACTGCTATTTTGTGATCTCGATCCCCTATTTTGAATTCATTTTTCTCTTTTTATAGGCACGTGTAAGATTCCACTTCTGATTCTGAATTAATGCACAACATTATTCTGTTGATTTTAGTTTTGAGAAAATTATGTTTCTCCAATTTGTGTTACGCGACTTGAATGTACTTTCCGCTTTTGCTCCGACATATTTGTCAACCATTGAATGGCTTTCTATTATCATGTGATATGTTTGTGGATTGTTTTTGGAAAGAAAAACCGTGTTTTTGAACTTGTCTGACTCATTGTGATTCTTATGATTACTTGATTGTGTTAAATTGATGCTTGCCATAACTTGATGACACAAACGGTGTGGGGGGTTGTATCGTATGTTTGTTGATAAAAAACTTTAGGAGGAATACTTTAATACCAGGTGTCAATTTACTTCTTCCAACTTCATTGAAAAACTCTACTTGGTGATGAAATGATTGGATATAATTTATCATCTCATTAAGGATCAATGTTTTCCATTAATTATTTCCCTCCTTAATCCATATTTCTTTCACTTTTTCGTTCCTTTTCAGGTTGGAAGAAGTATGAGGATGTGGTAATAGTCTTTGAGACTTGGCGGAAAATGCCATGGCGGCTCAATATACAATCATAAGAAAGCACCACTAGAGTTCCGGGTTGGGGAAGAGAAACATCGACTTGGTTCCTCTCCATATATTCAACAATGTGTTTCATATAATCTTAGCCTGCTTTATGATTTCCACTTGGAAGCGCTTTGTAAGTTGTATCGAAATTTTGCATCTTCAACTTTGAACTCGGCTTGTAAATAACTATTAAACACTTTTGAATTCAAATCTTATATCAATCTTGCACATTGAGAACCTTTGAACTTGATATTTTGAATTGGATTTGACTTGGAAATGATGTTGTATTTGACCTCTTAGGCTTGTAATTATTGTGGATGGGTCATGATTTAATACCAAAGTCTTAAAATAATGATGACTTGGATTTGAACCTTGATATGATGAACTTGAAATGGCGATTGAATATGGATGGTTATGGAATTTGAAAATTTTGAACAATGCATGAATGTGTTTTGGACCTTGAAACTTTGAATGGATTTCTACCTTGAATTATGAGTATTCTCTATAAATGGACTTTTTAATTTCACTATGCTTACCAACTTAATCGAACCAAATTGAATCATTTGAACTCAAAACATTATGAACCAATCTTTGATGTCACATGGAATCCACAAACCAAATCATGCTAATTTGTCACCTTAATTTCAATGAGTCCACAACTTCATCTTTTTGAACCACACCTTGTACTTTAATCAAACAAAACCTTGCTTTTAACAAGTCTCTCTTCACTTGATGGCTTTAACAAAGAAATAACTTGAGACGCTTGATTTTAAAGAAATATAGTCAAGATATCTTCAAAGTATCGATCCAAGAATGACCCAAGATTAAAGAAAGAGGCCTAAAAGTGGAGTCCAGCTCAAGTAGAACCCCTATGACCATTTTAAGTTAGGATCAATTGGTTATGACCTAGAATGTTTGACTGAAAGAACCTGTACTATCTACTCTCGAAATCACTGCACTTGCGCAAGCTGGTTAGTCATGATAAGCACACACATGGGACCCTATGACCTAATTCTCAAAAGATCATGGTCAAAAGCCAGATGATCATACAGAGAAAAAACTGAGAAAGGTAGAACAAATTCAGGGTATGACAGTAATTTTGACATTTTATGTGTTGGTAGTAAAACTTGAATGAACCAAAAATAATTGCAAACTGATTGGGACACGAGGAATGAAGATGTGGTGGAAAGGGTGGATAGGAGAACCTAGGCACTATTTTTATATTCGCCGGTAAAGGAGGTCTAGACCACGCTTTTACCGAGATGGACTCTTCCTTGGACTAGGGGTGGCTACCTCCAAAAGAGGACAAAGGATATACAGTAAGTATGAAGGGTGTGCCATTCCCCTTCATGAATTCTTGTTTTTTTAGATATGTTTCCATCTTCCCTTTAATGATTTTGAAGTGGGCATCCTTAACTATTTAGAGGTTGCCATTCACAATTGCATCCAATAAGCTAGGCCTACGTCAAGGTCTTCCAATATTGGTGTGAGTACAAGAAGAGTGTGTCAACCTTTACACTTTTTTTCGTCTTTTCAATATCCATCATACTTTGGCTGACTCAGAGCAGGGCCAAGGATTTCTCTCCCTTAGGCAGGGTAGGTAGAAGTTCAATGTATATACTAACCGTATAACTAATTTCAAGGACCAATATTACCTGGTTTCATCCCTTATTGAGGTTTCCCATAAAATTATATGTGAAGATCGTCATAGTATACCTTCAAGATGTTCTGACAGATTTCCAAAATTTTGACGTCAAAACCACTTCCTTGTCGACCTAGGAATTTATGTTTACCTTTATGATAACCTATCTTAAGAGGAGACTAATTTAAATAACAAAATGATAGATTTCTAAGAAAGTTTAGGATCTGCTTATGGCGACGGGTCTTCTGCAGCGGCGTCGAAGAAGCAAAAAATTGATATATATAGATGTGCCTGAGAATGGAGACCTCAACCAAAGAGGAAAGGCGTAACATATTTGGTGAGGGAGTGGAAGAATTCATCTTTTTTTTTATCTTCCAATTTCAAAGTGGGCAATTTTATTATTTGTTTGCATTTTGCTTGTAGAAAAAATGGGTTTCCAAAAAATAATAGTTTAGATGAAAATCATGTCTAAAATTACTCCTTTGCCTTATGAAGTTCTTGTTTTTTTTTTGTTATGGAGGGTGTCCATACTTCGGGGAGACATGTCGATTCGGTATCTTCTATTCCTCTTATTTTAGTGCAGCTCGAGGTGCAAAACCCTTTTAACCAACATGCATCATATGACACCTTAAACCAGCCACCGCATGCATCCGATGAGGGTCCTCTAAGGAGACAAGTCATTGAAGAATGTCCCACCGGCGATCCGGCCTCGTAAAGGCCTATAAAAGTGGATCCGAACTTGTGAAGATCAGATCTTTGTTCAATTTTTCCAAGGACTCCAACCAGCTTGTAACTATTGTTCCTGGCCTACCCTATTCCTTGCATGCCTAGGGAGCTTCAATATTTTGTCTCTAAATAGGATCATGCCTATTTCTCGAGCAAGGATTAAGCTCTTCACAAAGTAGAAGTGTAAAAATGTCATACCAGATGCATAAGGCTTTGTCTATCATGGCCTTCAGTGTTGCAAGTAAAAGGGACGTGTTTGTGCCTAACCATCTTCGTAAGGATAAAGAGGCCCTTGAGGACCATATTGGTACCCTATTTATATAGAGGGGCCAATTTCTTGATGACCTTGTAACTATGAGAGGAAATCAAAGAGGAGAGGTGGATTAGATTTGCTGGATTTTCTTATTTTTATGAAAAATTTATTAACTTTTAATATTACCGGAAATAAGTGATTGAATGCTACTTTAAAATGAATGTGAAGCGCAAAATTTTAAAGGAATAAATAGAAAGAACACACAATAATTATACTAGCCCCCTTTATCAAGCAAAGGTACATCTAGTACCTCTACTCCTTAGAGGATTTCCCACTATGTTTAGATCCTTGTACAAGTCTTCACCAAGACCTCTTTACAACATTCTAAAACATAAACAAACATCAAACCCTACGGTGGACTTTGAATCTCCCTAAATCAAAGAACCTTTTCAACAATCACCTAAAACTATGATGATCCTCACAAAAACCAGAAAGTACACCACTTTCTTTTCAAAAACATATTTCACCAGACCACAATGATGAAAAAGCAATACACACACTTTGTAGATAATTTGTTGATTCCAATTTCACACTTGATAAATGGACTTAACTTTTTAGTATCACAATTCAAAAGAATACAACTTAAGTGTTCTGACGCCGTTTTGAAACTTTAAGGATGTTGTTGCTAGGGATCGAACTCATGGTCATTTCAACCATCCCCTCGATTATTCAAAAATTGAAGGATAAAGTGACAAGTTTTATGTCGCTCTTCGTTACCTCGCTTGAATAACCGAAGTAAAATTCCCTTTGCTTCCGAGGTAAAATATGTTTTTTTTAATAGTGGGAAAATTTGTTTTTATTCATAATACAAAATCCCCTAATTTGGAGGAACTCAAAATTTGTATTGAAAAAATATTTTGAAAGATTTTGGAAGGCTTATATAAATTTTCCAAATATATTTCATGTTATTATAATATTCTAAAAATTAAAAATTTACTAATATTTTATTATTCTATACAAAATTATTTTTTCAAAAAATATCAAATATTCTTTTATATTTTTTCAAAAATTCATTCCTCTTTCCTCCAAACTCTCGAACAAATGTTAGATTATCATTAATTCACTCAACAAAGGCCTAATATGAAAAACAATACAGATAACAAGAGCATTTCTTAATACACCACCCAAGTTTCTTAGGCACCACGTGAAATTATTTTTTTACCCCCTGATTCCGGATGTGCACATCCGGACGCACCAAATTTTTAAAAAAACGCTGAAGTGTTCCGGATATTCATATCCAGAAACAATTCTGATGTGCACTTCCGGAAGGATTTCTTATTAATTCGCGTCAGACCTTCTTCCCCCTACCCCTCATTCTTCACTTTTTCATTTCCAAACTCCCTCAAACTCTCTCAAACTCTCAAATTTTCAATCACCTCAAATCTCGATTTTTTCCTCTCGAGTTCGGAACAAAGCAACATCTATAACGATCAAGAGACTCCAAATCCTCCGTATCTCATTTTAATCGGTAAGTTTTTAAATTTTAGAGTTTCGGAGTAATTTTCGAGTAATCGATTTAGAGTAGATATTTATGTGTAGAAATTGTTAGGTTGTATGAATAACATAGGTTAGAGACAATGTAGGTCTTTTTTACTGCTTCAAACGGACGATCAGGGCATTAAAATGCCCTTTTGCATGTTACAGTGGCCATGACTACCATTTTTAAACTTCAAAAAACGTACCAGATGTGCAGATCCGGAAAGATTTTAACATTTAGTATTCTGAGTGTTTCCGGATGTGCACATCCGAAAATACCCAACGTTAAAAATTATGTGTCCTTCCGGATGTGCACATCCGGAAGACTATTTTTTTTATTTTGTTTGTTTGTTTGTTTTTGTTTAATTATTTTAAAAAAATCTAATTTATTTATTATGCTTTGCCAATTAGATGGCTGGCAGAGACGATCGTATCATACATGGACGGACAGCTCAACACGCATCTGTCCGACGTGAGCGGATGCAGTCTACAGCCGAGGCTTCCGGTGCAGACGGAGTTGGGGTAGACCCATGTTATGTTTTCCATTTCAGACGTGGATTTTACAGCACTTTCTCAACATTACTGGTTGGGGAGTGTCGCCGAGTACACTGAGGATATGCCACATGCTGCTGCATTTGTCCTGCTCAGAGGGAACCAGATGCCGGACCCCTTCAGAGTGTATCTTGATCGGATAGTTGCTGAGGACGTTTTGTATAGCCCCTATGCCGAGCACCGTGTGACGCGCCCGTTCGATGAGGTTTGTTTATTGTCTGGATGGTTGGCATGCAGTTCGACCGTTACTGCCCGATACCTGCCGGAGCGCGTCTTGCGTCAGTTCGGTTACACGCAGACGATCCCCAGGATGCCTCATGAGTCTGCTGCTTTAGGCTTAACCCGCAGGCAGATAGATGAGCTATATGCTGACTACCAGTCCCACTTGGTACCGGAAGAGGCTCGGGCGACCAGAGCGGAGAGAGACTGGAGCGTTGCTGCCGGGTACATCGTGTGGTTCTACACCGTCTCACACCCATGCATGGTGCCCACTGCTGAGGGATCGCCACCCAGACCTGCTCATTAGGAGATATTAGAGGAGCGACAGTCTCAGCTGGACCATACTCAGGATGTCCTACCACGCTGTCATCAGATAGAGCAGATAGCGCAGCAGGCCATTGAGGTCGGTCACCTCCCTGAGGGTTCTGGTGCCAGACTTGTCGTGGACAGGATTATTGCGATTGCTCGGGGGGCACTTCAGTACCGCAGACATCGATCCAAGATGACGGGTAGGGGCAGAGGAGCAGGGGAGCCAGGAGAGATCCTTCGCCATACGCAGTAGTTTTTGTTTGATGTATTCTATTTATATTAGATGTATGCATTGTATTTTGACAGAGGTTTATTATATATATATATATATATCATTTTATTTTATATATTGATGTTGTCAAATGTATATTAAGTTGCGACGGTATATTAACATATGCGGCCAAGCAACAAAACCAATTTAAAAAAAAACTAAGTTCTGTTGTTTTTCGGATATACAGATCAGGAAGGTTTCCGGATGTGTACTTTCGAAATGCATCAGCGTTTTTTAAAAAAATTGGTGCGTCCGGATGTGCACATCCAGACTCAGGGGGCAAAACCAAAAATTCAGATGGTGCCTAAGAAACCTGGGTGGTGTGATAAAAAATCTCCGATAACAAAGAGCCCAAATATCTCTCAAGAGAAGAGAGGTCTTCTAAGTCGGAAAGTCTATGATCAATCGACATATATTTGAATAAATAAGTGTCTTGAAAGAAAATACTAAAAAAATTAATATAAAAGCAATACAGATAATAAAAGGCCCAAATATCTCGCAGGAAAAGACATATTCGAAAGATCTCTGATCAATCGACATATATTCTAATAGATAAGTGGCTTAAAAGTAAATACTAAAAAATAGAAAAAATTAGGATGTAATAAAATGAAATGATCAGTTAGTTTAAACCAAATAAGTATACAATTGTCAATTGTTATTCCATTGTTGACGGATGGGTACACACGGTTTCTAGACAACAGACTCGGTGAGGGGTTGTTGAGTCAACTAACCTGGCTTGTTTTGGTTTAAATCGTAACTGGGGAAAGAACATCTTGGGTGGGGAATAAAATGCAATTAGTTAGCTTGGGGAGGCTAAAGAATATGTGCATTATTCGATATGTAAGATTTACCTTTTTGTCATAAAAAATGAGAGAAAAAGAAAGCCAATCACATCATACAATCCATTAATAGTTAATTATTTCTTTCAAATTTGTTTGATTATAATACATACGACATCTTTTTATTATGTTTATTATTATATTAGTTTTTAATAGAATGTTAATTATAAATTTGACTTATAATTAAAAAACCGTATGGACTGAATAAATTTAATCTTTTAATCATTAATTAGCAAAATATCAAAGAATAAATTTGCCAATTTTTAAACATGAAAACCGTGTGTAACTGATTTTAAATTAAAGAATAGCCCTCATATCTGAGTGATGGGTCATCATAAAAGGTCTATTCACATTGAGTCAAACACTCACCTAAAGGTAAAAAATTCACCTAAATAAGTAAGCGACACCATATATTCACTCAAAACCTTAAGGTGATAGGTGTATGTGTCCTCTTACTTATAAAGTGATTAAGTCAACGGAACACGTCGCCTGAACACCATGTCAGGAAGACTTTCGACACAAGGAGCCGGTCCCTTACTCGAACCATCAGCTCTGATACCAGAGATGGGTCATCATGAGAGGGATGCATTCACATTAGGTCAAACATTGACCTAAAGGTCAAAGACTCACCCAAATAAATGAGAGAGACACCACATATTCACTCAAAACCTTAAGGTGATAGGTGTATGGGCCCTCTTACTTATAAAGTGTTTAACCTCCACTTTTCTAAACAATCTATTTCTAGTTCCTGAATGGAATAAATTCCTTGTCACCATTAGATACAATATGAATGGCGCATCCTCAAATAGGGATCCTTGTTGCCCTTAGAGGAAATATGAAACACTTGTGGAACTTGTCCTTTAAGAAGGTGCTTGAGGAAATTAGTTGTGAACAAGAGCCTAATAGTTGGACAAACTTGCCTTTACGAAGTTCCGTATAAGGGACTCAATTAGATAAGCCTCCCCCACGAGTAAATTACCGTTTGTCTCAGAATAAATCACATCGCCATTTCCAATACCTCGTACTTGACGGACTTTACACTAGGATAATTTATTTAAACCTAAGAAAAGATAATCCAAAGGCAAGTAAAAAATATTAGCGTTGGGCGATCACAAGGGTTTCATCTCTATCCGCATAAGTTGTGACCTTGGTCACCCATTATTCGCAATAGCTCATGTGTATTAGGCTTGGGCCAGCCTATCTCTCACCCTTTCATTAAAACATGGGAAATGACGCGCTCTTGTGTTCTTACAGGGAAAAAATAAGTCAATAAGGAAAAACATGTTTTTCATGATTATAGGAGAAAAAACTCCCCCATATCCCACACTTCTGAGGGGGGAGAGAGAATAATCGCTCTTTTAATATTAAAACCTAGGCCAAAGAGGTCTCTATAAATATCTCAACCTTGGGGTTGAGAAAAAGGTTCGAATTATTGACACAGAAAACAAACATACATAATTTTTCACCACTCTCTGTGAGCTAGCTTGAAACACCATCAACAACCCTAAACATCATGGACAACCCTCCAAATATAGGGCTACCCTCATTATACTTTTTTAGCAAGTGCATCACCTAAATTATAAATGTTTATAATAAATTTAGAATGAACTTTATTTTTAGTCAAGTAAATATGTTTTTCTCATAACGCAAAAACAAAACTTATCCGTTGTGGAATGAAAAATAGGAGATGCAGGGAGAAGAAGCTCTTGCAATGTGAAAATGAGGGCTTTATATACGCCGATTGGGGATGACTTGGAAGATTATCACTTTAACGCCAAAATAAGGAATTCTGATATATGTAATGTGAGAGTGAGAGAGATAGAGATAATACTTGTAAGTGGTGTGTGGTAGGGCTTATTTATGGAAATGATCAATTAAAACTTCTTTTGTCAAACCTAGCGTGTAACATGGGGAGTCGTTCTATCAGATCTAACGATGCATGATGTACCAATAGTTTGGATCAGGTGTTCGGCCTTTTGATGAAGTCATACACATTCCTCTGTTTGCTTTGACAGTATTCTAGATTGGGCCTTACAATTGAGTCTTCCTCCTCTGGCCTTTGGTTGGCCCAAAACAGTTTCCCCTCAAGTCCTTGATCCTACTTGGTGAAGCAAAGATTGTATCCCTTTAGTCGCTCTTGACTACCGTCTTGGGATTCATTGTAAACCTTTGGGGTCATGGAAATGGAAAATTCTAGTAAGTTAGAGCAAGTGGACTTGGGAACATGCATTTTAAATGTCTGTCATGTAATTGTCGTACCTAAAAAAATATGATCTTCGTGATGCGCAAAACTATTGTTTACACGATCGCGGATGGACTTATGAGAGTCGACACCGAACTTTATTTATTTCACGAAGGGAAAGGGAAAATATCGAGAAAACTCACAGGAAAAAGGATAGGGTATGGTCATCGCAACCATGTTGGGTTAGGAAGTCGGTTATGTAAGGAGAAGGTGTTAGCACTCCCTACATCCATCGTACTCGATGGGAACCATCTAAGTTGTCTTGGCATGAAAGGTTTTCGAAATCTCTAGCTTTCTAAGGGGAAAAAAAGTGGATGATTACTTGAGGGAAAAGAAGAGTTTTTATTATTGAGTTCGTTTGAGTTTTCAACCCAAGGCCTACGTATCCCAGAGGGAATCAGAACTCCGTAGTTCTTGTTGAAAATATTTTTTGTTTGTTATGTATTTTTTATGGACGATGCTAGGAAGCATATCCTTTTTGAAAAGTTTAAACGAAAAATCCTAAAGGCAAAAATGGTTTAAGATGTGTGAGGTATTTTTAAGGGTTTAAGAAAACAGACAGAGACATAGGATTAAAGTTTTTTTTTTGGATTTTTTTATTAGGAAAAGGTTTTAGTTTTAAACGGAAGTTAAATCTAACCTAATGCTATGATCCTAAAGAACAATCTTGAAAGGGAAAGTTATCCTATTGTTATCATGCAATGGTTTGTCCTAACGTCTGCGCACATATCCTGGTCTAATTCATCGAAGATACAATTGAATTAGGAACTTAAGGGAACACGACAAATCATACCATCAAGTAATCAATTCTAGGCTAAAAGGCATCCCAAGCAATCATCGGGCGAATTATCGATATTATAGTAAAAGCTCATCAACAAGGATGTCTCACACACTAATCACAAACTTTTAAGAAACCCATTACATATTTTTAATTCTAAAACGAGAACTTAATCGCAAATTATAATCAGAAATTAATCCTAAATTCATATTAACAATTGCTCACCAATAAAAATTAATCACAAATTAATTAAAACTTAATCACACACAATTTTTTATCAAAACTAACATCTAATTATTTGTTGAAAAGAAATAAGAAACTAAGAAAAACACAATTTAAATCTAATTAAAAACAAACTGGGGGTGGTGATATGTGACAAAAATATGGGCATACTGGACCCAAAACTCCCACGACCCAAACCAAAAGGGAGTATGTAGGGTCTATGTACATGCTTCAGTCAAAGTATCTCACTATCTCCTCTCCTTGCTGAACACTAGCACCTATTTTAAAATAAACTTTCTGCAACTCGCCAATAAACAATAACAGGACCAAAATAGTCAAGAAGAGAATCGTACCACATCTCCCATTTGAGAAGGAGCAAAATGCCACTGTATCCGTAAGGTGTTGCGAGCGAAGGGAAGGCTTTGGACCAGGGACACGGTCGGAGAGCTAGATTTTGTCGGATTCGCGATCAAAAGGTGAGCCGTAAGGCGTTTATCCGCACAACTTTGTATGTGCGCATGTTGTGTTCCTCTGTGGCCTCCTTCTGTTGCGTATGTCTTCATTTTGTAACTCGGTGGTACTCTTCCTTCTATGCTATTACGGAGTGTGTGTGTTTTTAATTTGTGGTAACTGCTTAGTTCATGTGAGCGATAATGGTGTTGTGTTCTATCGTGTACTGATCTTCCTCTATACTGCTATTTTGTGATCTCGATCCCCTATTTTGAATTCATTTTTCTCTTTTTATAGGCACGTGTAAGATTCCACTTCTGATTCTGAATTAATGCACAACATTATTCTGTCGATTTTAGTTTTGAGAAAATCGTGTCAGTCCAATTTGTGTTACGCGACTTGAATGCACTTTCCGTTTTTGCTCCGACATATCTGTCAACCATTGAATGGCTTTCTATTATCATGTGATATGTTTGTGGATTGTTTTTGGAAAGAAAAACCGTGTTTTTGAACTTGTCTGACTCATTGTGATTCTTATGATTACTTGATTGTGTTAAATTGATGCTTGCCATAACTTGATGACACAAACGGTGTGGGGGGTTGTATCGTATGTTTGTTGATAAAAAACTTTAGGAGGAATACTTTAATACCAGGTGTCAATTTACTTCTTCCAACTTCATTGAAAAACTCTACTTGGTGATGAAATGATTGGATATAATTTATCATCTCATTAAGGATCAATGTTTTCCATTAATTATTTCCCTCCTTAATCCATATTTCTTTCACTTTTTCGTTCCTTTTCAAGTTGGAAGAAGTATGAGGATGTGGTAATAGTCTTTGAGACTTGGCGGAAAATGCCATGGCGGCTCAATATACAATCATAAGAAAGCACCACTAGAGTTCCGGGTTGAGGAAGAGAAACATCGACTTGGTTCCTCTCCATATATTCAACAATGTGTTTCATATAATCTTAGCCTGCTTTATGATTTCCACTTGGAAGCGCTTTGTAATTTGTATCGAAATTTTGCATCTTCAACTTTGAACTCGGCTTGTAAATAACTATTAAACACTTTTGAATTCAAATATTATATTAATCTTGCACATTGAGAACCTTTGAACTTGATATTTTGAATTGGATTTGACTTGGAAATGATGTTGTATTTGACCTCTTAGGCTTGCAATTATTGTGGATGGGTCATGATTTAATACCAAAGTCTTAAAATAATGATGACTTGGATTTGAACCTTGATATGATGAACTTGAAATGGCGATTGAATATGGATGGTTATGGAATATTTTGAACAATGCATGAATGTGTTTTAGACCTTGAAACTTTGAATGGATTTCTACCTTGAATTATGAGTATTCTCTATAAATGGACTTTTTAATTTCACTATGCTTACCAACTTAATCGAACCAAATTGAATCATTTGAACTCAAAACATTATGAACCAATCTTTGATGTCACATGGAATCCACAAACCAAATCATGCTAATTTGTCACCTTAATTTCAATGAGTCCACAACTTCATCCTTTTGAACCACACCTTGTACTTTAATCAAACAAAACCTTGCTTTTAACAAGTCTCTCTTCACTTGATGGCTTTAACAAAGAAATAACTTGAGACGCTTGATTTTAAAGAAATATAGTCAAGATATCTTCAAAGTATCGATCCAAGAATGACCCAAGATTAAAGAAAGAGGCCTAAAAGTGCAGTCCAGCTCAAGTAGAACCCCTATGACCATTTTAAGTTAGGATCAATTGGTTATGACCTGAAATGTTTGAGTGAAAGAACCTGTACTATCTACACTCGAAATCACTGCACTTGCGCAAGCTGGTTAGTCATGATAAGCACACACATGGGACCCTATGACCTAATTCTCAAAAGATCATGGTCAAAAGCCAGATGATCATACAGAGAAAAAACTGAGAAAGGTAGAACAAATTCAGGGTATGACAGTAATTTTGACATTTTATGTGTTGGTAGTAAAACTTGAATGAACCAAAAATAATTGCAAACTGATTGGGACACGAGGAACGAAGATGTGGTGGAAAGGGTGGATAGGAGAAGCTAGGCGCTATTTTTATATTCGCCGGTAAAGGAGGTCTAGACCACGCTTTTACCGAGATGGACTCCTCCTTGGACTAGGGGTGGCTACCTCCAAAAGATGACAAAGGATATACAGTAAGTATGAAGGGTGTGCCATTCCCCTTCATGAATTCTTGTTTTTTTAGATATGTTTCCATCTTCCCTTTAATGATTTTGAAGTGGGCATCCTTAACTATTTAGAGGTTGCCATTCACAATTGCATCCAATAAGCTAGGCCTACGTCAAGGTCTTCCAATATTGGTGTGAGTACAAGAAGAGTGTGCCAACCTTTACACTTTTTTTCATCTTTTCAATATCCATCATACTTTGGCTGACTCAGAGCAGGGCCAAGGATTTCTCTCTCTTAGGCAGGGTAGGTAGAAGTTCAATGTATATACTAACCGTATAACTAATTTCAAGGACCAATATTACCTGGTTTAACCCCTTATTGAGGCTTCCCATAAAATTATATGTGAAGATCGTCATAGTATACCTTCAAGATGTTCTGACAGATTTCCAAAATTTTGACGTCAAAACCACTTCCTTGTCGACCTAGGAATTTATGTTTACCTCTATGATAACCTATCTCAAGAGGAGACTAATTTAAATAACAAAATGATAGATTTCTAATAAAGTTTAGGACCTGCTTATGGCGACGGGTCTTCTGCAGCGGCGTCGAAGAAGCAAAAAATTGATATATAGAGATGTGCCTGAGAATGGAGACCTCCACCAAAGAGGAAAGGCGTAACATATTTGGTGAGGGAGTGGAAGAATTCATCTTTTTTTTTGTCTTCCCATTTCAAAGTGGGCGTTTTTATTATTTGTTTGCATTTTGCTTGTAGAAAAAATGGGTTTCCAAAAAATAATAGTTTAGATGAAAAGCATGTCTAAAATTACTCCTTTGCCTTATGAAGTTCTTGTTTTTTTTTTTGTTATGGAGGGTGTCCATACTTCGGGGAGACATGTCGATTCGGTATCTTCTATTCCTCTTGTTTTAGTGCGGCTCGAGGTGCAAAACCCTTTTAACCAACATGCATCATATGGCACCTTAAACCAGCCACCGCATGCAACCGATGAGGGTCCTCTAAGGAGACAAGTCATTGAAGAATGTCCCACCGGCGATCCGGCCTCATAAAGGCCTATAAAAGTGGATCCAAACTTGTGAAGATCAGATCTTTGTACAATTTTTCCAAGGACTCCAACCAGCTTGTAACTATTGTTCCTGGCCTACCCTATTCCTTGCATGCCTAGGGAGCTTCAATATTTTGTCTCTAAATAGGATCATGCCTATTTCTCGAGCAAGGATTAAGCTCTTCACAAAGTAGAAGTGAAAAAATGTCATACCAGATGCATAAGGCTTTGTCTATCATGGCCTTCAGTTTTGCAAGTAAAAGGGACGTGTTTGTGCCTAACCATCTTCGTAAGGATAAAGAGGCTAATTGAGGACCATATTGGTACCCTATTTATATAGAGGGGCCAATTTCTTGATGACCTTGTAACTATGAGAGGAAATCAAAGAGGAGAGGTGGATTAGATTTGCTGGATTTTCTTATTTTTATGAAAAATTTATTATCTTTTAATATTACCGGAAATAAGTGATTGAATGCTACTTTAAAATGAATGTGAAGCGCAAAATTTTAAAGGAATAAATAGAAAGAACACACAATAATTATACTAGCCCCCTTTATCAAGCAAAGGTACATCTAGTACCTCTACTCCTTAGAGGATTTCCCACTATGTTTAGATCCTTGTACAAGTCTTCACCAAGACCTCTTTACAACATTCTAAAACATAAACAAACATCAAACCCTACGGTGGACTTTGAATCTCCCTAAATCAAAGAACCTTTTAACAATCACCTAAAACTATGATGATCCTCACAAAAACCAGAAAGTACACCACTTTCTTTTCAAAAACATATTTCACCAGACCCCAATGATGAAAAAGCAATACACACACTTTGTAGATAATTTGTTGATTCCAATTTCACACTTGATAAATGGACTTAACTTTTTAGTATCACAATTCAAAAGAATACAACTTAAGTGTTCTGACTCTGTATTGAAACTTTAAGGATGTTGTTGCTAGGGATCGAACTCATGGTCATTTCAACCATCCCCTCGATTATTCAAAAATTGAAGGATAAAGTGACAAGTTTTATGCCGCTCTTCGTTACGTCGCTTGAATAACCGAAGTAAAATTCCCTTTGCTTCCGAGGTAAAATATGTTTTTTTTAATAGTGGGAAAATTTGTTTTTATTCATAATACAAAATCCCCTAATTTGGAGGAACTCAAAATTTGTATTGAAAAAATATTTTGAAAGATTTTGGAAGGCTTATATAAATTTTCCAAATATATTTCATGTTATTATAATATTCTAAAAATTAAAAATTTACTAATATTTTATTATTCTATACAAAATTACTTTTTCAAAAAATATCAAATATTCTTTTATATTTTTTCAAAAATTCATTCCTCTTTCCTCCAAACTCTCGAACAAATGTTAGATTATCATTAATTCACTCAACAAAGGCCTAATATGAAAAACAATACAGATAACAAGAGCATTTCTTAATACACCACCCAAGTTTCTTAGGCACCACGTGAAATTATTTTTTTACCCCCTGATTCCGGATGTGCACATCCGGATGCACCAAATTTTTAAAAAACGCTGAAGTGTTCCGGATATGCATATCCAGAAACAATTCTGATGTGCACTTCCGGAAGGATTTCTTATTAATTCGCGTCAGACCTTCTTCCCCCCCCCCCCTCATTCTTCACTTTTTCATTTCCAAACTCCCTCAAACTCTCTCAAACTCTCAAATTTTCAATCACCTCAAATCTCGATTTTTTCCTCTCGAGTTCGGCACAAAGCAACATCTATAACGATCAAGAGACTCCAAATCCTCTGTATCTAATTTTAATCGGTAAATTTTTAAATTTTAGAGTTTCGGAGTAATTTTCGAGTAATCGATTTAGAGTAGATATTTAGGTGTAGAAATTGTTAGGTTGTATGAATAACATAGGTTAGAGACAATGTAGGTCTTTTTTACTGCTTCGAACGGACGATCAGGGCATTAAAATGCTCTTTTGCATGTTACAGTGGCCATGGCTGCCATTTTTAAACTTCAAAAAACGTACCGGATGTGCAGATCCGGAAAGATTTTAACGTTTAGTATTCTGAGTGTTTCCGGATGTGCACGTCCGAAAATACCCAACGTTAAAAATTCTGTGTCCTTCCGGATGTGCACATCCGGAAGACTATTTTTTTTATTTTGTTTGTTTGTTTTTGTTTAATTATTTAAAAAAAAAATCTAATTTATTTATTATGCTTTGCAAATTAGATGGCTGGCAGAGACGATCGTATCATACATGGACGGACAGCTCAACACGCATCTGTCCGACGTGAGCGGATGCAGTCTACAGCCGAGGCTTCCGGCGCAGACGGAGTTGGGGTAGACCCATGTTATGTTTTCCATTTCAGGCGTGGATTTTACAGCACTTTCTCAGCATTACTGGTTGGGGGAGTGTCGCCGAGTATACTGAGGATATGCCACATGCTGCTGCATTTGTCCTGCTCAGAGGGAACCAGATGCCGGACCCCTTCAAAGTGTATCTTGATCGGATGGTTGCTGAGGACGTTTTGTATAGCCCCTATGCCGAGCACCGTGTGACGCGCCCGTTCGATGAGGTTTGTTTATTGTCTGGATGGTTGGCATGCAGTTTGACCGTTACTGCCCGATACCTGCCGGAGCGCGTCTTGCGTCAGTTCGGTTACACGTAGAAGATCCCCAGGATGCCTCATGAGTCTGCTGCTTTAGGCTTAACCCGCATGCAGATAGATGAGCTATATGCTGACTACCAGTCCCACTTGGTACCGGAAGAGGCTCGGGCGACCAGAGCGGAGAGAGACTGGAGCGTTGCTGCCGGGTACATTGTGTGGTTCTACACCGTCTCATACCCATGCATGGTGCCCACTGCTGAGGGATCACCACCCAGACCTGCTCATCAGGAGATATTAGAGGAGCGGCAGTCTCAGCTGGACCATACTCAGGATGTCCTACCATGCTGTCATCAGATAGAGCAGATAGCGTAGCAGGCCATTGAGGTCGGTCACCTCCCTGAGGGTTCTGGTGCCAGACTTGTCATGGACAGGATTATTGCGATTGCTCGGGGGGCACTTCAGTACCGCAGACATCGATCTAGGATGACGGGTAGGGGCAGAGGAGCAGGGGAGCCAGGAGAGATCCTTCGCCATACGCAGTAGTTTTTGTTTGATGTATTCTATTTATATTAGATGTATGCATTGTATTTTGACAGAGGTTTATTATATATATATATATATATATATCATTTTATTTTATATATTGATGTTCTCAAATGTATATTAAGTTGCGACGGTATATTAACATATGCGGCCAAGCAACAAAACCGATTTAAAAAAAAAACTAAGTTCTGCTGTTTTTCGGATCTACAGATCAGGAAGGTTTCCAGATGTGTACTTTCGGAATGCATCAGCGTTTTTTAAAAAAATTGGTGCGTCTGGATGTGCACATCCAGACTCAGGGGACAAAACCAAAAATTCAGATGGTGCCTAAAAAAACTTAGTGGTGTGATAAAAAATCTCCAATAACAAAGAGCCCAAATATCTCTCAAGAGAAGAGAGGTCTTCAAAGTCGGAAAGTCTATGATCAATCGACATATATTTGAATAAATAAGTGTCTTGAAAGAAAATACTAAAAAAATTAATATAAAAGCAAAACAGATAATAAAAGGCCCAAATATCTCGCAGGAAAAGACATATTCGAAAGATCTCTGATCAATCGACATATATTCTAATAGATAAGTGGCTTAAAAGTAAATACTAAAAAATAAAAAAAATTAGGATGTAATAAAATGAAACGATCAGTTAGTTTAAACCAAATAAATATACAATTGTCTAGTAAACAATAGAGCTAATAAGCAATTGTTATTCCATTGTTGACGGATGGGTACACACGGTTTCTAGACAACAGACTCGGTGAGGGGTTGTTGAGTCAACTAACCTGGCTTGTTTTGGTTTAAATCGTAACTGGGGAAAGAACATCTTGGGTGGGGAATAAAATGCAATTAGTTAGCTTGGGGAGGCTAAAGAATCGATATGTAAGATTTACCTTTTTGTCATAAAAAATGAGAGAAAAAGAAAGCCAATCACATCATACGATCCATTAATAGTTAATTATTTCTTTCAAATTTGTTTGATTATAATATATACGACATCTTTTTATTATGTTTATTATTATATTAGTTTTTAATAGAATGTTAATTATAAATTTGACTTATAATTAAAAAACCGTATGGACTGAATAAATTTAATCTTTTAATCATTAATTAGCAAAATATCAAAGAATAAATTTGCCAATTTTTAAACATGAAAACCGTGTGTAACTGATTTTAAATTAAAGAATAGCCCTCATATCTGAGTGATGGGTCATCATGAAAGGTCTATTCACATTTAGTCAAACACTCACCTAAAGGTCAAAAACTCACCTAAATAAGTAAGCGACACCATTATATTCACTCAAAACCTTAAGGTGATAGGTGTATGTGTCCTCTTACTTATAAAGTGATTAAGTCAACGGAACACGTCGCCTGAACACCATGTCAAGAAGACTTTCGACACAAGGAGCCGGTCCCTTACTCGAACCATCAGCTCTGATACCAGAGATGGGTCATCATAAGAGAGATGCATTCACATTAGGTCAAACATTGACCTAAAGGTCAAAGACTCACCCAAATAAATGAGAGAGACACCACATATTCACTAAAAACCTTAAGGTGATAGGCGTATGGACCCTCTTACTTATAAAGTGTTTAACCTCCACTTTTCTAAACAATGTGGGACTTAGAACTCACACTTGTTTCTCAACAAAAATCACACTTATTTCCCAACGACTTTCAAATTGCATTCTTTCTTAAATTCGTTCAAATCATATTCAAGATAGAAATAAATGTTGTAATAATCATTTGATGTGCGAATGATATTGCAATTGTGGCAAATGTCTTAATCGTCTTTATTAATGAGACATGTATCGAAAATCTCCTTTTTTTTTTTTATGGATCCTTATTAAGAAAACAATATCGGAGATTTTTTAGGAACATATTGAAAAAATAGTATAAAAAATAGATTGGTTATATATCATGAAACTTATTGTACGATAGTTGTAAATCAATTTAACATGCTAATTTATTTGATCCACTTAGGAAAGATTCATTTACATCTACTATCCAAGCATATTCATGAAAAATTTAGGTGTATTGTCATGATGATCTTGATGTCTGTAGGAAAAGATAAATAAAAGGATTAATGCATTAGTGATTTATTTAAAAGAACTATGCTGAATTGATATAGATTGAATCTCTAATGTTGGATCTCCAATTTCTAATAACTCTGGATTAAAATAGGAAATACAAATAGTTAATATACATTGCAGATTTAGGTATGGATGTAATATATAAGAAAAAATTATTAGAATGAAAAATATCGTTGATCGATGACCTTATAGGTGGGAATCAATGATTGGTTCTTTGTCATCTAATGATTCAGAATTAGAACCATGAGGAAAATTAGTCAGAATTAGAATTAGACGTAGAGTCAATGGCAGTGTGTGGTGTAAAGTGTAACACCCCCAATCTATACCCCCAATTAAATAAAACGATAACAATCAATCAGAGTATAATTCAAACTTTCATGGCATAGGCTGAGGCGTCACATCAATTGAAACAAAATACATTAAACCTGCTCATAAAGATATGCAACAATCAGGTAGTAATACAAACAGAGAAACTCAGTTTCTAACACCTACAATTCAGGTACAGAATAAAAGCGGAAAATCTGCAACTGAATCTCATATATATATATATATATATATAACATAAAAGTTTGTTTGTTATATACAAAGGCAACCATGTACAATCCAAAAGATATATATACATATACACATAAAATCACAAACGATCTCCCCGACTACCCGGTGCTACATATCAGAGCCGATCGACAAAAGAATGAAGACCTAAGCTTCACAAAAAGACCTCCAGCATCTAATCTGCAATACCTCATAGAGCATTTAAAACAGCAGAAGGGTGAGAAACACAATTATAATATAATTGCATACAATTATATAATAACACAAAAATACACATGTAAAATATTCTCACCACCACTTACACCATAAATCAAATACAAAACAACACATTTGATATCTCATATATCCATCACAAAGACACATAAATCATGCTCAACGCATTTATCACCAACATATACATATATATCACTCAACAATTCCATTCACAATTCCACACAAAATCAATCCATTCATGATTTATGCATATGCACAGAGACCGACACAACGACTCTATGCAATGCAATGCAGTACCATCCATCCATCAATCTCATCACTAGTTCACTCAGGAACTATTGGAATCATCGCTTGTTACTTAGTGTAACTCCCCGTCGGGCAAACGATGTTCCCCGTCGCTCACACCTATTTGTATAAGGCACACGACGTTTATGGATCGCTCACACCTCTTTGTATAAGGCACACGATCCTCTATAATCATCGCTCACACCTCTTTGTATAAGGCACACGATGTTATAGCGGATTCCCTCTAGACCCGTTTCATCGCTCACACCCACTAGGGCACATGACATCACAAGAATGCATATCATGATGCTTGGCATACAATGCCTCATGACATTCAAATGCACACATATATGCAACCATAATAATGCATTCACAACCAAACACAACACATTGCATTTACTTTCCCTTAGGCCACAACCCATCATCACAACATGTCATCACATGCATTCACATCATATAACAATACACAAGTCATACGATATCCATATCAAAAGCACATTGCATGAAACACATCAATTACACACAATTACGACGGTAAAAGTCGACAAAACGACACTATTCCAAATTCCCGACATAATTAAATCGGCCAACAATCTCAAAACCATTTTAATAAGAAAAAACAGCTCAATAACTTTCCAACAATACCAAGAATGTTCAAAACGGATAATCGGAACACAAGTTATGGACTTAAACAAAAAAGGAATCGCGAAATGGCAAAATTCTGCACCCTCTCTGGTCATACGCGTATTGCCCTGAGCCATACGCGTAATGCCCAGCTCCCTCGTCCATTACATACGCGTATTGGCCAACTTGATACGCGTATGGGCAGAGACCAAATTCTCCCCAAAAATCCCACTAAAAGCTCCATACGCGTATTGCCTCACACGTTACGCGTATGGCCTTGCCAGATACGCGTACCATTACGCAAATCAGCAGATGGCCGAGAAAAATGGATTTCCATACGCGTAATGCCCAAAATTCCCCTTTACATACGCGTATTGCCCAAACCAATACGCATATTGCCCTGCGTGTTACGCGTATGGGCAGAGAAAAATCCAGAATTTTCTGCAGAATTTCTGCTGCGAAATTCCACCAAAATCACTCCCAAATCTCATCCAATCACCTGAAAATTACCAATAGAGTACACAACAACACCTATCTAACATGTCTCAGCAATTAGGAACATCAAAACATGATTTCAGACACAATTTGAATCAATTCCTAACAATTTCAACATATTGTGGTTTTGGTTCTATATCCAATTTCAATCCAACAATCAACAAATACATACATACATAATCATACACAAGTATAAGATAATTGAGTTTCGCACCCTTACCCGATTTAATCGTGTTTGAAAAGTCGGTTGAATCGACTCAATTAAATAAATCTAACAAAAACTGGGGCGTTACAACTCTCTCCCACTTAGAAATTTTCGTCCTCGAAAATATTACCTGAGACGAACAACTCCGGATAGGACTCCCACATTCGACTCTCCAACTCCCAAGACAAATTGCCCTCAGCAGCGCCTCCCCACGCTACTTTCACAAGCACAATATCCTTGCCTCTTAACCGCTTCAACTCGCGATCCAAAATCCTCACCGGTAATGCCTCAACCGTAAGGTTCTCCTTTACCTCAACCTCATCCATCGGAATCACATGCGACAGATCCGGAACATACTTCCGAAATTGTGAAACATGGAACACATCATGCAAATTCGAAAGACTCGGCGGCAACGCCACCCGATAAGCCACAACACCCACTCTCGCAGATATCTGGTAAGAACCAATAAATCGAGAAGTAAGCTTCTTCGACTTTAATGCACGACCAACACCCGTCACCGGTGTAACTCTCAAAAATACATGATCGCCCTCTTGAAACTCAAGATATTTCTTCCTTCGATCATGATAACTCTTTTGCCTACTCTGAGAAGCCTTCATTTTCTCACGAATAAGTTTCACCTTGTCTGTAGTCTGTTGCACCAACTCCGGTCCAACCACCAAACTCTCACCAGATTCATGCCAACACAAAGGTGTTCGACATCTTATTCCATATAACGCTTCAAAAGGTGCCATTCCAATACTTGAATGGAAATTGTTATTATACGTGAATTCAACCAACGCAAGATAACTATCCTAAACACCACCTTGCTCAAGAACACACGCCCGCAACAAATCTTCCAACGACTGAATAGTTCTCTCGGTCTAACCATCCGTCTGCGGATGATAAGCCAAAATCAACCTCAACTTGGAACCTAACGCCTTTTGTAAACTTTCCCAAAATCTGGAAGTAAACCTCGGATCTCGATCTGAAATAATACACAACGGAACACCATGTAATTTCACAATCACACTGATATAAATCTCAGCCAACCTCTCCAAAGAAAAATTGATGTCAATTATAATGAAATGCGCCGATTTAGTCAGCCTATCCACAACCACCCAAATGGCATTATGTCCCCTCTGTGTATTCGACAACCCTGTCACAAAATCCATAGAAATGTTGTCCCATTTCCACTCGGGAATATCCAACGGTTGCAACAATCCACTAGGCTTCTGATGCTCTACCTTAGACTTCTAACACGTTAAACACGCATAAACAAACCGAGCCACATCCCTCTTCAATCCAGACCACCAAAATATCTTCTTCAAATCTTGATACATCTTATTAGCTCCCGGATGTATACTCAAACTACTCCGGTGTCCTTCCTCCAAAATCATCTTTTTCAAGTCTGAATCATCAGGAATACAAATTCTCCCTCGGAATCTCAAAACACCCTTATCATCCACTTTAAAGTCATCATTCACACTTTGATCTCCAACCTTCATCAAATCAACAAATTTCACATCCAACTTCTGTTTCTCGCTAACGGTTAACAGAAAATCATTAGTGACCTTTAACATACCAAGTCTCACGCTGTCAGATGTCACTTCACACACCAAACTCAAATCTCTAAATGCTTCCAAAAGTTCCCACTCTTTAACCATCAAAGCGGACATATGCAAAGATTTCCGGCTTAACGCATCGGCTACCACATTACCTTTACCAGGATGGTAATTCAAGCCAAAATCGTAGTCCTTCAAAAATTCCAACCATCTCCGTTGCCTCATATTCAATTCTTTCTGATCAAACAAGTATTTCAAACTTTTATGATCACTAAAGACTTCGAATCTTGCACCATAGAGATAATGCCTCCAAATTTTCAACACAAAAACTACTGCCGCTAATTCCAAATCGTGAGTAGGGTAATTCTTCTCATGAATCCTTAATTGCCTCGAAGCATAAGCCACAACCTTACCTTCTTGCATCAACACTCCACCTAAACCAATCAAAGACGCATCACAATACACCACAAACGGTTCACTAGGATTCGGTAAGATCAAAATCAGAGCTGTAGTCAATCTTTTCTTTAGCTCACTAAAACTTTCCTCACACTGAATATCCCAAATGAACGCTTTACCTTTACAAGTCAATTGGGTCAAAGGAAGTGCTAACTTGGAAAATCCTTCAATGAATCTTCGTTAATATCACCTAAACCCAAAAATCTTCTAATTTCAGTAACAGATTTAGGAGCCTCCCATTGTAGAACTGCATCTACTTTAGATGGATCCACAGCAATGCCATTACCTGAAATCACATGCCCAAGAAAACTCACTTCTGACAACTAGAACTCACACTTGGACAACTTGGCAAAAAGTCTCTTCTCCTTCAAAATTTGCAACACAACACGCAAATGCTCCGCATGCTCCTCTCGGGACTTAGAATAAATCAAGATGTCATCAATAAACACAACAACAAATCGATCCAAATGCTCATGGAAAATACGATTCATATACTCCATAAACACACCCGGAGCATTAGAAACCCCGAACGGCATCACAGAATATTCGTAATGACCGTATCGTGTCCTAAAAGCCATCTTCTGAATATCTTCCTCTTTCACTCTAATCTGATGATAACCTGACCTCAAATCAATCTTACTAAACACACACGCACCTACCAACTGGTCCATCAGATCATTAATTCTCGGAAGAGGATACTTATTCTTAACCGTCACCTTATTCAGCTGGCGATAATCAATACACAATCGCATACTTCCATTTTTCTTCTTCACCAATAAAACTGGAGCACCCCAAGGCGATACACTCGGTCTCACAAACCTCTTTTCTAACAATTCATTCAACTGCTTCTTCAACTCAACCAACTCAGATGCCGACATACGATAAGGTGCCATAGACACGGGTCTAGTACCAGGAACTAGATCTATAGAAAACTCCACCTCTCTCTCTGGCGGCACATCTGAAATATCCTCAGGAAACACATATGGAAATCCACACACAACTGGAAACACATTAAGTACAACTTGACTATCCACTGCCAACGATGCAAACAACCCGAACAACTGAGCTTCATCCGCCAAAAGTTTCTTCAACTCTTTGGTAGATAAGAAACTCGATTCCTCGTCTTCTTCAAGAGAAGGAAATCTCACCAACTTATGATAACAATCAATATAAACCCGATTGAACTGCAACCAATTCATACCCAGAACCACATCTAAACCCTCCAACGGCAAACACACCAAATCCATCTCAAAATCTTTACCATAAATGGTCAAAGGACAACTTAAACAAACCAAAGAAGTAGTTACCGACCTCATTGCTGGAGTATCAATAACCATCTTTCCACCCATCGAAGACAACAAAAGATTCAAACGCTTCACGCACTCAGACGAAATAAACGAATGAGTCGCTCCGGTATCAATAATAGCAACTAAAGGCGTACTATTAATAAAACAAGTACCTCTGATCAGACGGTCTGCACTAGTAGTCTGAGTTCCTGCCAATGCAAAAACTTTCCCACCAGCTGGAGCTTGCTTGGGTTTCGGACACTTCGTACTAACATGACCAGATTCACCACAGTTGAAACACTTCACCACATTCTTCTTATAATCAGCTGCAACATGTCCTAAACCTCCACAATTGGAACACTTTCTCATATCCTTCCTACATTCAAACTGATGATGTCCTAAGTCACCACACTTATAACATCTCAGAGGATCAGACATACCTCCCCCACTTGTTGTCACATAAGGACCACCACAAAACGGTTGCTTTCCTTTCCTTTCGTTCACACTCTTATAGTGAGTAGAACGAGCTTTGCTATCCTCTTCATAAATTCTACAACAATCCACCAAATCTGAAAAACTCCTTATCCTTTGATAACCGATTGCCTGCTTGATCTCAGGACGCAATCCGTTCTCAAACTTCACACACTTGGAAAACTCCGCAGTCGCTTCAGCATAATGTGGATAAAACTGAACAAGCTCCACAAACTTAGCAGTTTAATCAATAACAGACATATTACCTTGTTTCAACTCCAAGAACTCTATTTCCTTCTTTCCTCTTACATCTTTAGGAAAGTACTTCCTCAAAAACTCCCTGCTAAACAAAGTCCAAGTGACCTCTTCATCTGCAGCTTCTAACACATGATGCACACTAACCCACCAATCATCAGCTTCCTCCTGCAACATGTGAGTACTCAATCTCACCTTATTTTCCTCAGCACAGTCCATCACTCGAAAGATTCTTTCAATCTCCTTAAGCCAAATCTGTGCACCATCAGGATCATGTCTCCCTTTGAAGACAGGAGGTTTGTTCTTCCTGAACTCATCATTCTCACCAGCATTAGGTGCACCCTGCACAGCCCGAGCCATAGCTTGCATAGCAGCAGCCAAAGCAGCATCATTCCTACCAGCCATATTCTGTTCATATCCAATAACAGCAACTATGGTTAAATAAACAGCTCACCCAAACACAACGACAAACAAGGACTGACACAAACTGACACGGACTGGCTCTGATACCACTTAATGTAACACCCCCAATTAAGTAAAACGATAACAATCAATCAGAGTATAATTCAAACTTTCATGGCATAGACTGAGGCGTCACATCAATTGAAACAAAATACATTAAACCTGCTCATAAAGATATGCAACAATCAGGTAGTAATACAAACAGAGGAACTCATTTCCTAACACCCACAATTCAGGTACAGAATAAAAGCGAAAAATCTGCAACTGAATCTCATATATATATAACATAAAAGTTTGTTTGTTATATACAAAGGCAACCATGTACAATCCAAAAAATATATATATATACATATACACATAAAATCACAAACGATCTCCCCGACTACCCGGTGCTACATATCAGAGCCGACCGACAAAAGAATGAAGACCTAAGCTTCACAAAAAGACCTCCAGCATCTAATCTGCAATGCCTCATAGAGCATTTAAAACAGCAGAAGGGTGAGAAACACAATTATAATATAATTGCATACAATTATATAATAACACAAAAATACACATGTAAAATATTCTCACCACCACTTACACCATAATTCAAATACAAAACAACACATTTGATATCTCACATATCCATCACAAAGACATATAAATCATGCTCAACGCATTTATCACCAACATATACATATATATCACTCAATAATTCCATTCACAATTCCACACAAAATTAATCCATTCATGATTTATGCATATGCACAGAGACCGACACAACGACTCTATACAATGCAATGCGGTACCATCCATCGATCAATCTCATCACTAGTTCACTTAGGAACTATTGAAATCATCGCTTGTTACTTAGTGTAACTCCCCGTCGGGAAAACGATGTTCCCCGTCGCTCACACCTCTTTGTATAAGACACGTGACGTTTATGGCTCGCCCACACCTCTTTGTATAAGGCACACGACCCGATCGCTCACACCTCTTTGTATAAGGCACACGATCGTCTATAATCATCGCTCACACCTCTTTGTATAAGGCAAACGATGTTATAGAGGATTCCCTCTGGAACCGTTTCGTCGCTCACACCCACTAGGTCATACGACATCACAAGAATGTATATCATGATGCTTGGCATACAATGACTCATGACATTCAAATGCACACATATATGCAACCATAATCATGCATTCACAACCAAACACAACACATTGCATTTACTTTCCCTTAGGCCACAACCCATCATCACAACATGTCATCACATGCATTCACATCATATAACATTACACAAGTCATACGATATCCATATCAAAAGCACATTGCATGAAACACATCAATTACACACAATTACGATGGTAAAAGTCGACAAAATTACACTATTCCAAATTCCCGACATAATTAAATCGGCCAACAATCTCAAAACCGTTTTAATAAGAAAGAACAACTCAATAGCTTTCCAACGATACCAAGAATGTTCAAAACAGATAATCGGAACACAAGTTATGGACTTAAACAGAAAAGGAATCGCGAAATGGCAAAATTCTGCACCCTCTCTGGTCATAGGCGTATTGCCCTAAGCCATACGCGTAATGCCCAACTCCCTCGCCCATTCCATACGTGTATTGCCCAACTTGATACGCGTATGGGCAGAGACCAAATTCTCCCCAAAAATCCCACTAAAAGCTCCATACGCGTATTGCCTCACACGTTACGCGTATGGCCTTGCCAGATACGCGTACCATTACGCAAATCAGCAGATGGCCAAGAAAAATGGATTTTCATACGCGTAATGCCCAAAATTCCCCTTGCCATACGCGTATTGCCCAAACCAATACGCGTATTGCCCTGCGTGTTACGCGTATGGGCAGAGAAAAATCCAGAATTTTCTGCAGAATTTCTGCTACAAAATTCCACCAAAATCACTCCCAAATCTCATCCAATCACCTGAAAATTACCAATAGAGTACACAACAACACCTATCTAACATGTCTCAGCAATTAGGAACATCAAAACATGATTTCAGACACAATTTGAATCAATTCCTAACAATTTCAACATATTATGGTTTTGGTTCTATATCCAATTTCAATCCAACAATCAACAAATACATACATACATAATCATACACAAGTATAAGATAATTGAGTTTCGCACCCTTACCCGATTTAATCGTGTTTGAAAAGTCGATTGAATCGATTTCTTCCTTTCTAAGTTTTTCTCTCTTTTCTTCTTTCCTTCCTCTTTTCTTTCTCTTTTCCTTCTTCTCTTTTTCTTTCTCTCTATTTTTCTCTCTATGTTACTAACTTAAACAAAATTAAGTAAAATGACCAAAATACCCCTACACTCAAATATCTCGCAAACGCTATCAAAACGCGATAAAACATAATCACGATGAAAAATAATATATTATCAAATAAAAGTCAAAAATAAAATAATATAATAATAAAATTAATTAAATCGACTCGATTAAATAAATCTAACAAAAACTGGGGCGTTACATAAAGTCTTTGATAACCTCACTGAGAGTTTATCGCGGCGCAAAAATTATCTGAGCGTCTAAACGCTCGAAATAGTTACAGAGTTGCCACCAAAGTTTTTACTTGAAGGGAAACGTCAATAAAACTTTTAAAGGAAGAAGAGATGGTCATCACAACCAGTTGAGGGTTCGAGAGTCGGTTATGTGAAGGCAATGTATTAGCACCCCTCACAACCGTTGTACTCAACGGGAACCTCCTAATAGGCTAGGGTTAAGTATTCTTAAGGGAATGTTTGTAATCGTTTTGTTTATTTATTAAAAGGGATATTTGCTAAATATTTAAAGAGGGGAAATGTTAGTTTTTATTATTACGCTCACCAGGATTTCAAAACCTTGTACCTACGTATTCCCAAAGTGCAACGAGAAATTTAGTGTTTCGTAGTTTGTGTAATAATGTTTACGGGTTGGTTGATTTTAGATAATAGTGTTTGATCGCATTTTACGGCTAAACGTCTGTCTGTCTACTCGCACAATGGAGACTTAGGCATTGTTTGTATTCGTGTAAAATGAATCAGGCTATTCTTTTATGAAAAAGTTTGGTTTAAGTGTGTAAGGGCAAAAACAGATTTGATGACTAGAGATTAATTTTAATTATGAAAAGAAAAGTTTTTTTTTTGTTTTGTTTTCTGTTATTATTTTTTTATTTATTTTGTTTATTAATTAAAATATTCTAAAGAAAATAAAAGAGATAATTTTTTTGTATTTTTATTTTATATTAATGACTAACTTAAATTAATTTAATAAGAAGTGAAAAACCTAGTAAAATCAAGTTAATTACAACCATCTTAATTTGATATCTTTGTATATTTATTATTTTTTTAATAATCAAATTAAAACAAACTAAATTGAATAACCAAAATAAATCAAATAAATACATGAAACTAAACCGGGTTACGTAAATAAGGTTGTAGGGGGTGTGAATAGAATTTAAATTAAAACTCATTAACATTTAAATAACAAAAACAAAATAATAAAATTAACTATCACAAATAATGAATAATAAAAATGACAATAATAAAATAAAATAAAAGTAAAATAAAAAAAAAAGAATAGGAACAATTAAGAATAAGGTTTAATAGTTTCGGTGAAGGGTTTGATTTGTGTGTTGAGGTTTTTGTTTGATGTTGTTGAGTGTGATTCGGTTTATGTGATTTATGTGAAGGTGTGATGAAGGTTCGAGAATGAAGAATGGTGTTGTGAGATTTGTTTATGGTTTTGAAGTTTTGGTTTGAATTTGGTTATTGATGATTTGTGTTGGGTATGATTCAAGGTTGAAAATGGTAACAATGTGGTGGTTTGTATTTTTTTTTTAGAAAAACGTGAGGGAAAGGGTCTGAGATGACTTTTTTGTGGTTTTTTTGTGTAATTATTTTTTTTTGTGGTGTTAACTAAAAAAATAGGGGTTTGATTCGGGATAGAAAAGAGAAGGTTTTTTAAGGAAAATTTTAGTGTAGAATTGTGTGTCCTTATTGTGAGAAAATTGAACTCTATTTATATGGAAACATTAGGTCTTATCCTTTAGGTTTGATGGATTCATATTAAGACTGATTGGTATAGATTATGGATGATTTTGATTAGATTTGTCACTTTAGGAGCAAGATTTGTAATTTAGGAAAAAATCCATGGGCTTTTAATCTTGTAAATCAATCTCAATCCTCATCTAAATCAAGAGAAATTATTCCTAATATAGATAAATCAATCCTAATTTATTTGTTCTGATTTCTGCCAAGTTGAGAGAATCATACCCAAAGTTTTGAAAAAAAAATATACTTGTTCCCTAAGATAAAAATAAAAATATAAAACAAACAAAAGGAATTTTGTGTGTGTTTTTAAATCAAAACAAATCTAATTAAAATATTTTTGTATTTTACATCATTAGATAAAAATAAAAAGAAATAACTACAATTAAAATTAAATTAAATGACACGTTTCAACCAATTAGAAATAGGGATGACAAACCGGGAAAGACTTTGATTTTTTTTAAATATATTTTTATGATTTTTTGACTATTTTTTGGAAAAAAAAATGAATAAAATGAAAAAAAAAGATAATTTAAAAAATACCTATTAAAAAAAAGGAAATTAAACTAATATAACCCAAAAAATTCAACATTTGACTTTTGTTGACTTTAAATAAAAAGGAAAACAGTGGGATTCGAACCCACGATCCTGTATTTGACATTCTTGAACACTTAACAATTGAACTGACTGACAATTTTGATTTTTATTTATTTTCTTTTAAAAATGCTAAAAACAAAAGATAATAAAAAAATATGGTTAAATATACAACACCTCCTGCAATGTAGGTGAGTTTTAGTTTACCCCTGTAAAAAAAATTGAATCCCTCCTTGAAATGTTAAAAATTTACGCCTTTTCCCCCTTAAGCGAAAAAATTGGTTTATTCCCCCCCCCCCCCCCCCCCCCCCCCTGATTAAGTGTTCAAATTGCACGCTTAGGAGTAAAACAAAAAAAAATATTACAGGGAGAAATAAAAAAATTTACAGGGGGTTAATCGAAACTTACCTATATTGCAAGGGGGTATTGTATATTTAACTCTAAAAAATAAGCGGGCCAAAATTTAGGGTACGACAACTGCCCCTATTTAATTACCTTCAACCCGAGGGCATGAGTGACGATTGTCCTCATGTAATCGTGATGGAAGATAATTAAATATGAAAGGATCCAAAAAAATTCCAGGAAAAGGAATATTAAAGAAAAGAAATTAGTCAGGATAGGGTAAAGATAGTCGCCTTCCCAAGGGTCGGTACTTAGATCGAACATAAAGAGATCGTCGTCGAATACCGGTGCTTAAATCGATCATAAAGATATCTTCGTTAGAGACCAGTGCTTCGAATGAACATAAAAAGAACATCACTGGAGAATGGTACTTAGATCAAACATAAAGAGAACATCGTCGGAGACCGGTGCTAAGATCAAACATAAAGAGATCTTCGTTAAATATCGGTGCTTAGGTCGAACATAAAGAGATCGTCGCCTTCCCGTGGGTCGGTGCTTAGATGGAACATAAAGAGATTGCCGTCTTCCCGAGGGTCGGTGTTTAAATCAAACATAAAGAGATTCTCTCCAGAGATCGATGCTTAGATCGAACATAAAGAGATCGTCGCCTTCACGAGGGTTCGTGCTTAGATCAAACATAAATAGATCGTATCTAGAGACCGGTGGTTAGATCAAGACAAGTCGTCGCCAACTCGAAAGTCAGTGCTTAGACTTAAGGACAAATAGACCATCTTCAACCTGAAGGTCGATGATTAGATAAAAACAAGTTGTCGCCAACTCGAAAGTCGGTGCTTAGACTAAGAATACATTGATCGTCTTCAACCCGAAGGTCGATACTTAGGTTATGGTAAGGAGATTTGTTGGGGATATGAGAGGTTAACACCTACTCACGAGTTAGCATGGATCATTTAAGATGACCATCTATTGGGGGAGATTCTAGAAAGGACTTACTGTGGAGCGAGCTTGTTGGGGAGAAACTTTCAAAAGGAATCTGTGGGGAAATTACTTACTGGGGAAACCAATAAACATTCCTATTTGGGGGAATTGTAACGGTGTTAGATGGGGATTTTACTTCTATGAGAAATTACATATCCCTTGATTATGTTATGTATGCATGCTTTATGCGGATGCATATCGATGCAAGTGTTAATGCATGGTAAAGAGCTAGGGATTTGACTTCTATAAGAGGCCACTGAATCCTTGCTTATGCTATGATATATTTCAAGTTCCAATGCATGATATGTTTTAGGCTAATGCATGTGTTAATGCATGATGTGTTTTTGGTTATCCGACGTAGTACATACCATTTGCGAATATGATACGTATGAAATGATGCATGAAATGTAATGATTGATCAATACATGTAATGGGTTACTGGATGTGCGCCAATGGAAATTGGACTTTAAGGTATGTATGCCAAGCAGGGCTTAGATGAAAAAGTCAACCAAGGCTGAATTACTGAATGTCGGTGAAGACTAGACTTTGGTTTTCCCACGAGGATTGGATCTTTGAGATGTGCACGTCAAGAAAAGTTAAACTTTGAAAGGTGAACTTCCAGACGAGAACTGGATTTGAAAGATAGATTATTGGATAGGAATTGGTTTTAAAATGGGCTACCAGATATGGACTGGTGAAAAAGATTAAGTTTCCAGACGGGGACTAGTTTTTGTTTGCTAGACGGGAATTGGTTTTACAATCGACCACCATACGGGAACTAGTTTTGAAAAACTAACTGCTAGATAGGAACCAGTTTTTAAATAGACTTACTAAACAGGAACCGATTTCGATTTACTTTCATATGGGAACTGACTTTTAAATTTGACTACCAGATGGGAACTTGTTTTGGTTTGCTTATCAGACAGGAACTGAATTTAAAATGGATTACCAGACGGGAATTAGACTTAATTGATTACCAAACGAGAACTGGATTTGACTTCCAGACGAGAAAGAGACTAAATTAGTTACCAAACAAACTGGATTTTACTGTCAGACGAGAACTCGATTGTGATTGATTATCAGACGAGAAATGGATTAAGCTGACAGACGGGAACTGGACTTTAAAATTGAGTGCGTTCCGAGAAAGAATCAAATTCTGAAGGAGAAAAGGATTTTGAAATTTGCCAAAAAAGTACTTGTCTTTGCTGGTGCCAAAGGGTGTTATTTTTCTTCGATTTAAAAAGTAGTGTCAGTGACAGGTGTCATACCCCAATTTTTTCTGGGCATTTTAAAATTTTCTTACATCTGACTTCATTTTCACTTTGCATCATCTGTATAGCATATCATGTCTTTCATCATAAATAATGTCTGAAATGTCGGCCGGAATAAATTCTCAGATATACAGACAGACCGATTGAATTACTTTTTTTAACTGTGCACAAAATTAGTGGACGAAAAGTTTCAAAATTAAGCTTGCAAACGACAGTAATATTAAGCTATGTTTCGCGTAGTTTAACCTAGTGTGCTCGTTTTAATTTTTTGACAACTTTTTCAGTCGCATTTTTTATCAGCTGAGCCTTTTAACCAGTCAAAACTTATTTCAAAATCTAATCTAACGCCGTATTTTTCTGAATTGTTTATTTCACGCTGATCATTTTAGTGCATTCAATTTAATTTTTTGGGCACTTTCACGCCCGAGTTTTAATCATAATTTATTTTTGTTTTTTTAATCAAAATAATAAGTGTAATTATTTAGAATTAATTAAATAATTGGTTTGTTATTATTTTAATATAGTTGATTTTATTTTTTTATTTATTTTTATTTTAATTACAAATTCCTTTTAATTTTTAAAATAATTTTTGCATTGGATTCCATTTGCCAATTATATACAACCAGCGACCAGCTATATGGTTTTTGTATATTTGCTATCCAAATTGTAACTCCACGTGATAAAAAAAGAGAAAATGAAGGAAAACGGTTTTGGGAGTGTTGCGGTGAGAATCGGATAACAAGCTATTAATTAACTTGCATCATATTTCTTTTACAACCGACTTTGATTTATCCAAAGGAAAGGTTCAAGATCGTTAAAAAAAACCTAAAGAGGGGAGATCTAAGGTTCGGGGGTTGGTTACGCCTAGGGAAGGTATTAGCACCCTAAACGTCCGTAGTACTCTACGGGAACCTCTTGTTTTAATTTGTGTTTTTGTTATGTTTGTTTGCTAAGAACACGAAATAGAATTAATCTCGTCTTAATCATGATTTAATAGAGGAATCGATAATCAATGATTCTTGACTTTCATCGACTAAAAAGCGAATGAAACTGAAATAAAGAGAAAGCGGTCTCATATTGGTCAAAGTTTTGTTGATTCAATGAAGTCAACCAAACCATGAAGTTTGTTATGTCATCGACCAAAATAAAGATAATGAAACCGGAATGAAAAAATAAGGTTGGTCTCGTCTTAATCAAGATTTAAATCGATAAATCGATAATCTTAGATTTTTGACTTTCATCGACCAATAAAAATAAGTAAAAAGTGGCCTCATATTTATCAAGACTTTATTGATTTGAAATAATCAAAGTCAAGATTTGTGCAATGTCATCGGCCTAAAGTAAAGAAAATGGACTCGAAATGAAGAATAAAGTTAGTCTCGTCTTGGTCAAGATTTAATCGGAGGATCGATAATCTTTTGATATTCGACTTTCATTGACCAACAAAAATAAAGAAATGAGCCTCATACATATCAAGACTTTTTAGTTATTTTGCATAAATCAACTAAGTCATGATTTTGTAATATCATTGTCCCAAAAAATCGAAATAAAGATCGTAAGCGAAAAATAAAAATCAAAACAAAATTCGAAAGAAAAAGTTATGAATTCAAGAAATAACATGATAAATTGAAACTAAAAATTCAAAGTGCTCCTAAAATAAAAACTAGAGAAACAAAATTAAGAAATAAATGGAAAATAAAATAAAAATAGTATGAAATAATAAAAGGGTGGTGATGAAGCGTGTTTTTTGTCTTTTTGAATTTTTATCTTATCTTTTAAACATCATTCATAATAAAACCAAACAAAAATTATAGGATATTACAATACTTTTTCCAGAAAAATATTAACATGCTAATTAACTTGATAACAGCATAGATAAATGATCATGGTACTTTGAAAACGGAGAAATAAAAGAGGTGAATGTTACCTAGTGGAGACGGTTCACTGCCTCTTCAATGACACGAGTTATGGAAAAATGAAGACGAGCCTTCTCTCCAAAAAATTTGCAAGAATAATTGAGGGAGAAAATTAAGAGAGTATTCAGCCTTTGTGTGGGGTGAATCTGGTGTGTCAAATGAGAGAAAGAAAGATCTTATTTATAATGTGAATAAAGTGGGAGTGTTGATGTGGCAATCCATGTGACTTTATGAGAATGATTCTTGGCCATTGATGAGTGAAGTGTGAGAATGATTTTTGGTCATTGATAAATCCAAGTTGGCAATCCATGTGAAGTGTTAGAATGATTGAGTGGTCCCCACTTACCATGAAGATAAACAAAATAAAAGTAATAATAATAATAATAATAATAAAGCTTAGTAATAATAAAACTAATAATAATAAAACTAATAATGATAATAAAACTAATAATAATAAAATTAATAATAATAATAATAAAAAAGAAATAATAATAATAAAACTAAAAATAATAAAAAAGATAATTGAAAATAGTTAGTGAAAAAAAGAAATAAAACAAATTAAATTCTAACAAAAAATGCATGATTATTGATATGTTTACTAAAATGCGAAAACAGAGACCAATGAAAAGGATATGCAAACGATCAGAATATCGGAGGGTAAAATTTGGGGTACAACAGTTGCCCCTATTTAAATATCTTCACCGGATGACATGAGTGATGATAGTCTTCATGAAATCATGGTGGAAGGTATTTAAATATAGATAACCGAAAATTTTGCCCTCAGACGCACTGACATGCAATGCTATGGACAAAAATGCTGACATGCAATGAACTCTAATATGATGAAAATGATGGAATGCTAAATGCAAAGGGGCAGACAAACAAAATACCAAGGATGAAGGGCAATCCAACACAGGTGAGCTTACTGGGGAAGGATAAGGTTATCATTCACGAGAAAGACTCACTGGGGATACGGACTGTCCAACGATAGACTCACTGGGGAAACTCTAAGGATGCACCGGGGATAGAAAAATAAAGAGGAAATCCTACAGGCCCTCACTGGGGATGGGAGCCAGAGAGGGGCTCTCCACTAGGGAAAAGTCCAAGGAGATGGACGGCAGGTTTATAGGTGACCGGACGACACTGGGGAAATGAAAGTACACACTTTACTGGGCATGGAACTAGAAAGAAGACATGATCTCCCCTGGGGATCAATTTGGAATAAAAGGATAGACACCAACAAAAGATTTTCTGGGATTTTCTTATACTGAAGAGTTCAAACGGGATCTTCAAGAAAAACCAGAAAAGACAGAGAAAGACACATCCGGAAAAACATCAGATGGCAAAAAAAACCAGTCATCCAATAATGGTTGTGAATGAAGGGTACAAATCATAATATCTAATAATGGCTTTAGATGAATGTGAACAGAGACTACATTCAAGAATGGCTTTGAATGCAAAGAAACCAGTCATCCAATAATGGCTTTGAACAAAAGGTATAAATCACAATATCTAATAACAGCTTTAGATAAAGTGAACAAAGACTCTATCTGAAAAATATCAGAAAGAGAGACACATCCGGATAGGCATCAGATGGTAGAGAAACCGGACATCCAATACTGGCTTTGAATGAAAGGTATAGATCACAATATCTAATAACGACTTTAGATAAAGTGAACAAAGACCCGACCTGGAAAAAACATCAGAAAGAGAGACACATCCGGAAAGGCATCAGATGGTAAAGAAACCAGACATCCAATAACGGCTTTGAATGAAAGGTATAACTCACAATATCTAATAATGGCTTTAGATGAGTGTGAACAAAGACTACATTCAAGAATGGTATTGAATGCAAAGGAACCAATCACCCAATAATGGCTTTGGATTAAAGGTATAAATCATAATATCTAATAATAGCTTTAGATAAAAGTGGACAAAGATTACATTCAAGAATGGCATTGAATGCAAAGAAACCAGCCACCAAATAATGGCTTTGAATGAAAGGTGTAAATCATAATATCTAATAATGGCTTTAGATGAGTGAACAAAGATTACATTCAAGAATGGCATTGAATGTAAAAAAACACCAGTCATCCAATAATGGCTTTAGATGAAAGGTATAACTCATAATATCTGAGAAGGCATCAGATGAAAGTGAACAAGATAGAAATCCAAGAAAGCATTGGACAAAAGGAACCACAGTATTCAAGACAGCATTGAATGAATGTGAACAAAGGTGAAATCCAAGAAAGCATTGGATGACTATGAACTTTCAGGAATGGCACTGAAAGTAAAGGTAGATCACTATATTCAGGAATGGTATCGAATGATAGTGAGAAAGACATCCAGGAATGACACTGAATGCAAAGGAGAAAACTCATCCAGGAATGGCACTAAATGGACAAAAAAGACTTTCAGGAATGACACTGAAAGATATCCAAGCAAATTTGATGAGGATTACAAAAGAGAGGCAAAACTTCCAGGAATAGCACTGGGAGAAACAAGGGGAACAAGATATCCAAGAATGGCACTGGAGATCACAAGAGACAGACATCCAGGAATGGCACTGGAGATCACAAGAGACAGACATCCATGAATGGCACTGGAGTGAGAGAATATAAAGATCCAGGAATAGCATTGGAATGAGAGAAGACCAACATCTATCAACAAAATTAGATGCGCAAGAGAATGACAACATTCAGAAATGGCACTGAATGAAAAGGACAGGTAACGTTTTGGTAAGACGTGGATAACGACACGACCTCGGGAGAAATACAAATAAGGATAAAACACTCATGTTATGCATATGGTATAAATTATGCAGATGATATATGATCAAATGCGAATGCAGATGTCGACGACATGGCTCGACTCTCTGAAATGACAAGACTAGAAAACTGATTCCTCAACACGGAGATCACTTCCATTCTGCTTGGGAACTAGAGATGCTATTGCTGAACACACCTCTGCCACACTGGTAAACTGTATCCAAATTGATGATCCTTGTAGGAAGGATAAAGCGTTGCTTGGGGATTCTTCTGACTGTTGTAGATAAGCTGATCAGTTTGATTGATTCTGAAATGACTGTTTCATGGTGCTCTTAGAAAGCTTGCCCCAGTCTGAGTCTTGAAAATGATTGTTTTACTGTACACTAGGAAAGCTTGCCCCAGTATGAGTCTTGAAAAATCTTATGTATAAACCGATTTTAAGAAGTCGCCATTAAACCTCAAATCTTGAACTGATTCTCAACAGAATATGGAAGGAACTTGCCCCTGATTGGATCACCGACCAAGTTTCTCAATTGTTTGAAAATTCCTTAAGAAGAAAGCTAATTTGCAAACAAAAGTATTTGTACAAACATGGTAAATGCAAAGTTCATGCAACTTTTGAAATCAAAATCATTTTGAAAGAGGTGCAAAGTATATGGGATACTGGTCAGAACACGGTGGTTTAAGACATTAAAGTGAAACGTTTAAGCAAAGGGTGTAATACCCAAAATAGGTGACCTGCAAAGATCTTTTGGAGTCAGTTTACGCAACCTTGCTGTAGTATACTTTCAAAATAACCTTGTTTCATTTAGGTCTTTTGAGGGTTATAACGTGGCCTTGTTCACGGTTTAAGAAACAAAGGATAAAGGCTCAAAGTTTATTTGTACCCACCCAATCTACGTGATGAACTTCAATCCTATGCTCAGTTAACTCAAACTATGCACTCAAATTCCCATGAGTTAGGAATTGCACTGATGATAGCGATGATGGTTCAAAATTCAATGGACTTGAGATGGCGATCACTGCTTCCTTACAACTTTTGGTTGTCATACAAGCTTGTTCTTTCTTCTTCTTTGTTTTTTTAGTGACTGCCTGGCTTAAGGATCATCATTGGCGTTTGACTTGAAAGACATCTTCGACACTTGCTTGCTGTGTGCGAAGGAAAATTTGTAAATGCACCCTTTTGTTGAAAGACGTCTTGCATGAATGCACAACTAAGTTAACCGAGAACTACCCTGCCCCAGGTTATGATTGCGGGTTTTTATTTGTAAATAAAAGAAACTCCTACTTCAAGGCTCAAAGGGGTTGACGAGGGAATAACTTCCTTATTTCTCCAGTGTTTAGGAGTTGAAACAATGCCTTACATCGTCAGCAAAGTTTTGATTTGAAAGCATGCCAACAGCAATTATAGGTATAACGTTTTCATCATCCTCCCTCCAATATTTGCATAATCAAAAGGAAAGTGGGAAAGAGATAAAGCATTTTGCAAAAGAAAGCATAAAGACGTAACTGGAAAACACAAATGAATTGAATCAAAAGTTGCAATGCTCATTTCAATAATTGTGAAAGTACAAACATAATTTGAAAACAAACAACTATTACAAAATAAGGGAAATGCAAACAACAAGAAACAAGGCCTAGTGACTAATCAAACACAAGGATGAGCTGTCCTGTCTTTAAGAAGTAGCTGAGCCGAAGTCGACTAAGGCTTCACTTGGCGTGCCCTGGCAGAGGATTCCTCTGAACATTGGGATTGTCCTTAAAGGAGAGGATTTTGTTCCTCATCAGCCCTTGTACTCTAGCCTTCAATGCAAAGTAACTTTCCAAGTTATGGCCTGCACCACCTTGATGGTATTCACAATGAAGATCAGCCCTATAGCCGGCTGGAAGAGGATTTGGAGGAGGAGGCAGAGGCCTTGTGGTAATCAAACCTTGTTGAACCAAACCAGGATAAAGTTCAGTGTAAGTCATGGGAATAGGATCAAATTGACCCCTATTACGATGCTGGCTCTGTCCTGCAGCCGGACGTTGGAAAGCTTGAGTTGGTCGTGGTGCAGCAACCACAGGAGTAACAGCAGCAACGGTAGGGTGAACAACATACTGAGGTCGGGGACGAGGCCTTCTTGTTTCAATCATGACAACATTAGTCTGATCTTCCTTCTTCTTCTGAAAGTTCCCGTAGGATTTCTTCACAGCATTAAAAGATTCAACAGCCTTGGATACTTTTCCTTTCTTAAGACCTTCCTCTAATCTTTGGCCAATAGTAACCAAATCAGTGAAATTGGAGGAAACACTTCCAACCATCTTCTCCCAATAGAATGGGGACAGGGTATCCATAAACATTCTGGTTAACTCTTTCTCAGCCAAAGGAGGTTCAACCTGGGAAGCCAACTCTCTCCAGCATTAAGCATACTCCTTGAAAGACTCTTTATCATTCTGAGACATGTTTTGCAGTTGACGGCGATCAGGAGCCATGTCGAGGTTATACGTATACTGCTTCATGAAGGCATTTGTGAGGTCTTGGAAGCTATGGATAGAGTTTTGCTCGAGACTCATGTACCATTTGAGTGATGCTCCACTCAAGCTGTCTTGAAAACAGTGGATAAGTAACTTCTGATTCTTGGCATGAGCAGTCATCCTGCGAAGATACATGACCAAATGAGCTCTTGGGCAAGAGTGACCCTTGTACTTCACAAAATCTAGAGTTATCAACTTAGGAGGTATAACAAGGTCAGACACTAAGCACAGGTTGTCTGCATCCACATTGAAGAAATCAGTGCCCTCAATGGCTTTGAGTCTCCTCTCTATGCTCTGAAACTGCTCTCGGACAACTTCAGGTTCAACAAAGTCTTCACAGTCTTCACCTTGAGCACTGGCAGCATTGTACTTATAAAGGGGATTCTCGAAAGAAGCTCGAACAGTCTGTGGAACAGCATGAACCACATGTCTGGGCTCGGCGAAAATAGGAGCTTGAAAGACAGGCATAACATTCTGACCAACCATAGCAGTAGATACAATCGGTGGAGAGTAGTTGTGTGGCAAACCAAACTCTGGCCAAGTTGAAGGTGGCACTTGAACCGGTGGAGGATCAGCACTTGAAACTTCCTGGATGACTGTCCTTTGGGGAGGCTCTCCCCTAGCATTCAAAACTTGAATCATCTCAGTGAGTTTGGTCACGCTTGACTTAAGGTCATCGATTTCCATTCGGACCTCAGCGTTGTGTACCTCTTGCTCTGACATCTTGCGTCTGTAATTAGCTCTAGTCCGGTATCGGTGTCGAGGAATCAGCTTGACGACTCACAGATGATACTGGAAGATAGAGACAACTGGAAATGAGTAACTGGACAGATAGACGTATGTAATGAGTCATGCAAAGATGCAAATGATATGCAATGCAATGCAAACAGGATGCAAAACACACATAGCAGGATCAAGGGTTCGAGATCACAGCATGGAGTCTGGGTAAAGAACCAACCACGGGGTGTGTACTAGGGTTCTTGTATCTGTAAAACAGGGTTCTAAGAAGTTCCCAGAGTCGACGATCCATCTTTTGGATTTTAAGGATTTCCCAGATGACTTGGTAATCAATAAAATTCTCAAGAGGATCTCGTCTGAGTGTAGTATCGCGTGACAACCAATTCAGAAATAGACTCCATCATGGTCACCGCACTACATCCTAAAAGGCCAAGTGGGGTTTGGTAACTACGGTTCTCAATATCACGGGCTCCTAGGTCGAGAGTAGCACGCTTTCACGAACGAATTCGTTCAACATAACTAGACTCTCGAGAGGGCCTCAACTGAGTGATGGTGTTATCAATTCAACTTTTCAAGATTCGACTCCCTCAAAGCCTCCTTGAATACCATCGTCCTATCCTAAGTACACTCAAGTCCGGGTTAGGACTTATCTCACCACTCAAAAGTAGTACCCTGCACACAGAAGATCCCAAGCAGAAACAGGTATACAGATATATACAGATATAAATATACAAATGTACAAACAAACAAGCATATAAATAACACAAATACAAACAAGATAGGCTTAACCCTCTTAGGGAGAGATCCCCAGTGAAGTCGTCATTTCTGTTGCGGTGAGAATCGGATAACAAGCTATTAATTAACTTGCATCATATTTCTTTTACAACCGACTTTAATTTATCCAAAGGAAAGGTTCAAGATCGTTAAAAAAAACCTAAAGAGGGGAGATCTAAGGTTCGGGGGTTGGTTACGCCTAGGGAAGGTATTAGCACCCTAAACGTCTGTATTGCTCTACGGGAACCTCTTGTTTTAATTTGTGTTTTGTTATGTTTGCTTGCTAAGAACACGAAATAGAATTAATCTCGTCCTAATCATGATTTAATCGAGGAATCGGTAATCAATGATTCTTGACTTTCATCGACTAAAAGTGAATGAAACTGAAATAAAGAGAAAGCGGTCTCATATTGGCCAAAGTTTTGTTGATTCAATGAAGTCAACCAAACCATGAAGTTTGTTATGTCATCGACCAAAATAAAGATAATGAAACCGGAATGAAAAAATAAGGTTGGTCTCGTCTTAATCAAGATTTAAATCGATAAATCGATAATCTTAGATTTAAGTAAAAAGTGGCCTCATATTTATCAAGACTTTATTGATTTGAAATAATCAAAGTCAAGATTTGTGCAATGTCATCGGCCTAAAGTAAAGAAAATGGACTCGAAATGAAGAATAAAGTTAGTCTCATCTTGATCAAGATTTAATCGGAGGATCGATAATCTTTTGATATTCGACTTTCATTGACCAACAAAAATAAAGAAATGAGCCTCATACATATCAAGACTTTTTAGTTATTTTGCATAAATCAACTAAGTCATGATTTTGTAATATCATTGGCCCAAAAAATCGAAATAAAGATCGTAAGCGAAAAATAAAAATCAAAACAAAATTCGAAAGAAAAAGTTATGAATTCAAGAAATAACATGATAAATTGAAACTAAAAATTCAAAGTGCTCATAAAATAAAAACTAGAGAAACAAAATTAAGAAATAAATGGAAAATAAAATAAAAATAGTATGAAATAATAAAAGGGTGGTGATGAAGCGTGTTTTTTGTCTTTTTGAATTTTTATCTTATCTTTTAAACATCATTCATAATAAAACCAAACAAAAATTATAGGATATTACAATACTTTTTCCAGAAAAATATTAACATGCTAGTGAACTTGACAACAACATAGATAAATGATCATGGTACTTTGAAAATGGAGAAATAAAAGAGGTGAATGTTACCTAGTGGAGACGGTCCACTGCCTCTTCAATGACACGAGTTATGGAAAAATGAAGACGAGCCTTCTCTCCAGAAAATTTGCAAGAATAATTGAGGGAGAAAATTAAGAGAGTATTCAGCCTTTGTGTGGGGTGAATCTGGTGTGTCAAATGAGAGAAAGAGAGATCTTATTTATAGTGTGAATAAAGTGGGAGTGTTGATGTGGCAATCCATGTGACTTTATGAGAATGATTCTTGGCCATTGATGAGTGAAGTGTGAGAATGATTTTTGGTCATTGATAAATCCAAGTTCGCAATCCATGTGAAGTGTTAGAATGATTGAGTGGTCCCCACTTACCATGAAGATAAACAAAATAAAAGTAATAATAATAATAATAATAAAGCTTAGTAATAATAAAACTAATAATAATAAAACTAATAATGATAATAAAACTAATAATAATAAAATTAATAATAATAATAATAAAAAAGAAATAATAATAATAATACTAAAAATAATAAAAAAGATAATTGAAAATAGTTACTAAAAAAAGAAATTAAATAAATTAAATTCTAACAAAAAATGCATGATTATTGATATGTTTACTAAAATGAAAAAACAGAGACCAATGAAAAGGATATGCAAACGATCAGAATATCGGAGGGTAAAATTTGGGGTACAACTGGGAGCCCTATTAAACAATCCACGCGTCCCACTATCTCACAAAACCACTACATCATACTCTCTCTCTCTCTCTCTCTCTCTCTCTCTTTTCCGTAACAAACCATATATTTTCCAACCAGATCATTACACAGGTCCCACATTGCTAATTTCATGAGGAAATAGCAGTTGTCCATCCCTTTGTACTATCTCATTTTTCGGATAAGATATAAAAAAACAAGCCATTCTATAAAGACTCTCTCTCTCTCTCTCTCTCTCTCTCTTAATTTTAAGGAAAAAAAGCTGATTCTTACAACCATTAATCGCTCTTCTTCATCCCTTCCACTAATACTTCCTCCATCTCTTTTCCATAAACTCATCGCTCACACAATATTACTCATCTTTCCTCTCTTTTTTGGCTGCTGTAGATAACAAAGAAGAAACACATCATTAAAATCCCTCTTTCAACCCATCATCTCCCATATCTTCATCCTCCAAAATACAACCCCACTGTCTTGCTAATCTTCTCCTATTTAACCACACTTCAATTTCCATACTCACAAAACAACCAAAACGTAAAACAAGTCTAACCCCACTGTCACCTTTTCTAGCGAGCTCCTTCGCCGATGCTGGTTTCACCAACACAACAACTGGAAAGCCTTCACAACTATAACCATTGGTGACCACGTTGTGCTTACGCCGTTCACCACCAACCAAACCACCAAGTCCCTTTCCACTCTCTTCATTATACCATTCACTTCACCAACTCTATGAGAACACAACTAAAATAACCTCCTCAATCTTCCTCAAAATGATGACCTCTCATATAAAACCATAAAGGATGCCGCAATAACAACAACAACTTTCTACCTCCACCATTTTAACACTTTTCAAAACCAAGTCACCCACCAACCAACAGCTCGTTGCTTCGACAATTTACAATGACAATAATGCGGCAATAAGTCTCAACAAGCTCAGCAGTGCTACGTAGTGATTTTTTCTCGTTTTGGTAATCTCATGTTTTGACTTTTTTCTTGCGATATGGTTGTTCAATGAGTGTGATTGTTGTATGTTGCTGTTGCGTCTTCTTGTTCTCGTTTTGGATGAAGGATTCATCTTTATTTTAATGCTTGAATTTGCTAGTTATTTCATTTGGTGTGTGACTTGAAGAAGATAAATAGTGTTCCATTCCTACATGAAGCACGTTAAAGTTACTTTCATTGTTTTGGTACTGTAATTTTTTGCTTTTTCTACTTTGTATTTCTTTTTTTTATTATTTATTTTACTATTTTTGTGAGACATAAAAAAAACACTTTTTTCTTGGGCTCCATTTGTTTCTTCGTTTCAGGTCTATATGGCCTTTGTCATCTACACCCCATGGTGTTTTTATCTTGTTTATGTTTATTATCAGCGTCATTGTATTTCATATATAATGATTCACGCGATCATATCATCTAAGCATTTCTGGCATAGTGGTTGAGACTACAATCTCCCAAGCGCCAACTCTTGTGTTTGAATCATGCGTGCCACCATTTCTCTTGTTTTCATGTTTTTTCATTTATTTTCCATATTTCAAAGCATTATATATTATATATTTGTGAATGTGAATATATATCAACAATAGGATCATGGGGGAATGGTTAAAGCTTCATGCCTTCTGCCCTTAGGTCTTGTGTTCAATTCCCTTGCTGCCACTTTTCTTACTATTTTCCATGTCTTTTTCACCTTATTTTTCTACTTTCTTTCCCATTTTTTAGCCATTTTAAGGAGTGTTTTTTTTCTGATATTTTTATGCCTCCTTCTTATTTGTGACATTATCTTTACAATTCAATTTTTGTTATATTTTTTTCACTTATTTTTACCCCGATTACGGCCATTACAAAAGCACCATTTAATTATCTAAATAATGCGATACTTGTTGAATTTTTGCTTGGTTTCTTTGAATCTTTCCATTGTTAAGAATCATATTTTAATCCATGGATTAGACACTTCCTATGTCGTAATTCCACCAATTATTTTTTCGATATATTGATGGTATTTTGTCGTGTTATGACCCTTGCATACGACATTTCATTTGTTGTTGATACACATAAGCCGACTTTGAGCACATCACCTAGGGTTTTGCTTGCACATCTGGATTTCACTTTGCTTTGCACGTTCTTGTGTTGTGTGACTTTGATTCACATCCTCGCATCCCGATTTTAATCTGTACACACTTCGATTTTACTTCTTTCGATTTAATTTTTGAACGTGTTGTGAATATAACTTATGTGTTGCTATCTTCTTCACATGGCTTACTCTTGGGCCTTCTTACAATGAGACCATTCTCTTGTGCACTTACACTCATTTATGTTTGTTGATTGGACACGATTTAATTGTTTTATTATCTCTTATCCCCATTCGACAAAATGTACCCCTATTCCTATGAAGTGTAATAATTTTATTGCTTTCGTCTTGATTGTGTGCTTTACTCAATTGTTAATCACTTCAAGCATCACATTAAACCATTTTCAAACTAATTCTTGATTTAATATCAAGTCCTTTTCAAAACACCTTTGAAATTCTGGTACATGCACAGGATTCAGATGTCCTATAACATATCATTCGACATCTGGTCTGACATGAACACACATGACAAGGTATATAACAATAAGAGCAGTACTGAAAAGATAAAAAGAAAACACACAGAATTGTTAACCCAGTTCGGTCTAACACACCTACTCTGGGGACTACCAAGCCAGGGATGAAGTCCACTATCAGCAATATCAATTCAAAGCTAAACTCTCCGTTTACAGCTTATCACTTAATCACTACCCAATGACCCTTCTACCTAGATCCACTCTAGATATGAGAAACCCTTCTCACTCCTAATCATCACAATGATGTCTAGCAGTCAGCTCTCTGCCACTGCATCGACAACCCTTCGCCTATATTCTGATCACACAGATAGACAGGAAGACACACTTCCATGATGCATCAACATCTGATGAGAACAATACCTAGCTAAGTATGATGCCAAACTCCACCGTTTGTTAGCTTCTTCCCTAACTCAGAACACAACCTAGAGTTACTTCAAAGCTTCCTCCAAGAACAAAACGTACTGCCTCTTACCTACAGGTTTTGAGGAATACGGGTAACCTTCCCACAAGTCGGGAGGTTTACCTAGACAGAACCCTAGACTTCTACATCTTGAGCCATCACTTCCAAGGTTACAAACCCTTCTATTTATAACCTGTACCCAACTGGATTTGGGCCTTCAATCACAGCTTCATTAGCTGTTACAATTCTGCAAAATAAACTCCAAGAAAATAGGTCTTCAATCTAATATTTCCTAATATGTCTCCATATTTAGAAAGTAATGATTTCTGATTGAATCTTCTAGACCTTTAAATATGTGCCATATAGGATGCATAATTTTCTCCTAAATATTCTGCACAATTCAAAACATAACTGAATCTCAATAATCCAGCTCAGCAGGCGCGATGTCGAATGCTCCCTCATAGGACATCTTCTTCGACATGTTGTTCCAGTTGTTGAATAACTTCAACACAACATGTTAGGTCTTTTCAATAGGACATCTTGCTGTACCTGTTCTTCTTAGCAAGTTTATACATCCTATTCTCTATTACATTATTGCTGCTATTATTTGTTTTACAAAAATTAAGCCAATCCTAATACAAGAGAACTAACAATCTCCCCCTTTGGCAAATTTTGGCTAAAACAAATAATCTAAAAACAATTACAATCCAGGAGTTTACAGCAATAAAAATACAACCAACAGACAAAAAATTCCAAAACACCCAGAGCACCAGGAACACAAAACAACTAAAGAAAACAGGCACCAACTCTCCCCCTTTTTAGCCAGAATTTAGACAAACCAAAAACCAGCAGAAAGAAATTCCATCAACAAACCGAAGCTCCCCCTCAACACCAGAAACAACCAACATCACACACAACCAGCATCAGCAACAAATTCAAACAGCATAATAGCTGCACAAACTACAAACTCCCCCTCAAAACTAGAATCACACCAGACAACTAGACAACTCCTAGGCTAACTCTCCTTTTTGGCAAACAAAGCAACTATGCAATAAGGGCAATCAACCAGTAGCACACAAAGCAACTCTCCCTGTCACGGGTAACGAGTGCTCATTCGCAAGAAGAACACCTTAAATGAATGGAAAACATAAGACTCATCTATATGTCTTCAAGAGCGCACCCTCTGTTCAACACACCTGTTGAACGTATTCACTTAATGCTTGACCCTCAAGCAAATCAAGTACCACACTAGTACAATCAATAGACAGAAGTTCTCCCCCTATATCTCACGAATGATGCTCCAAAAATCTTCAGCTCATTTGCTCCACAAGCACCAAACTGATCCACTTCTAGCATGTCAAATTCACATCAGACATCCAAGACAGTTCTTAACTCATCATTCTCCCGTATGATAAGATAAACACCTCTTAGACAAAATGAGAACTCAGAATCCTACTCCAAGGATAACTAACTCAAAGATGTTCTAACATTGGTTAGGACATCTTCCACACATCATAGACACCACACATCATGGTTCTTGATATGCTCCACCACTGGACTTACTATCTGCATAGTAATCCAACTGAAGATCTTCAAACAACACTGCGCCACCAGCTTGACCAAATAAAAACTTCAGAAACCCAGAGAGGAATAAACTCTCATCCACCAAAAGAAGGTATGCTTCAACCCAGAACTTCTGCCACAAGCTCCCAGAGAACCAGAACCTCTTTACAATTTCAACTAACTACTCTTCTGCACAAGAGCAATCAGTTTCAATCATCCTCAAGTTCTGAAGCACAAACACACTGCCTTCCACTGAATTCTAAGTAAACTCCTCTTACTTAGAATTAATAACACACACCAAGACAAGTGTGACATCTCCAAAATCTACAGAGAAAAATAAATTCTCCCAGACACAAACAAAGATGTCCTTCACACTCCTCCTCAGAAGCATGTGCGCACGTGATTCAAACAATTAGCTTCACACACCAAAACACCATCCAGCAGCCTAATGTCATAGCATGTTATCTGACATTATATCCTCACAAGAGGTAACCAATCTCCACACGCATGCAAGCTTCACAATATATGCACATTTGCAGCAAAATCCATAGACAAGTACTCCCCCTGTCATGGATAACCAATGCTCTAGATGGAGATGAACATTTGAGCACCATATCTTCACCCAATAGCTGAGCACATTCACATACTATACTCTTCAACAAAACTTCCTGATCAAATCACCTCATCTGACACACTTCCTCTGCTATTACATCCACTAGTAGTTGATGATACTAGTGAGGTCTTCAAAAAATAGTAGTCATGCTTTGCTAGAACATACTACTAAAACCAAGATCAGACTCTCCACATTCTAATCCACATAGTCAAAAACACCTCTTCTGACAAAAATGCTTGAGCATCCAACTCCAAGTGCACAATCTATAACCATCAACAATCATGATGTTACCCATCACTATTCAAAGGACTCATTGCACATAGAAGAAGCTCCCAATAAAACACAGCCAGAGCAGCATATTCAGGTTAACATAAACACTTGAACACCATAAACTAGCACACCCTCTCTGAAGCAAAGAGTTCAGACAGCAGAATTGCATACTCACATCAGAAAAATACTTAGCTCCCGTCAAAGTATCTATCATTAGTCAGATAAGACTACCCTCTCACACAAGGTAGGACAATTGGTTTGACATTCTTCTTTTGCACACATCAGGCATCTGCTGATCCTTCTTCATGACAAACCATTCAAAACCAGATCATACACACATGCAGGAACCTGCACACTCTACATCTCAAGAATCTTCTTTTCAAACTTCTAATGTTCAGACCTCCTGTCTGACTTTGAGATGTTGGACGCGCCATCCTTCTGCACCTAAAGAGGAGATTCATTCTAACAGGTTTCTGGAACAATGACTGGTTATCACAAACAGATTAAAAAATGCTTCTCCCAACACTTCAACCTACAAGGATGCTTTTCAATCCTTGCACAAAAATGTTCCATTATGTGAGGACACCACATAACTGAACTCTAGCTTAAGAAGAAACTTCTCATGCAGATACTAGGGCACACCAACTCCTCCTTGCTCCAAACACAAATCTGAAATGCTCATCCTAGATGGTTTGGATGACAATCCCACAATGAAGACACCAGCCAACTAGTTAGGTTAATATATCTCCTCTGTGCACAGCCCTTTGAGTTTCTCTTCCACTAGAAGAAGATTCCATACATCTGGCCCATTAGATCAGAAGGAACTTCCAGATTTCAAAGATAATGTCCTAGACATTTGAGCTTGACCTCCACACAAAAGAACAGCCTTTGCACTCCTACTCACTTGGATCAGAAATATACTAATCCCATACGCTTATCTAAGACATGTTTCTTGAAAGAAACTTCTTAGACACACAACCAGATGCCTCCTCTTCCAAGCCAGGAGTAGGTTCCAAACAGATGTGATCAGAACACATTTGTTTAGCCCCCAAAGCATCTGCTCTCCAACTGGTAGCTGCATACCTGTTGAAGTGATGTTCTAACATCCCATAGAACATCAGTTCCTTCTTCTTGGAACACATCATCCTTGATAGTCTTCAAGGTCTTCAAACGATGAGCATCATTGATCAATTGATTTTCATCAACTTTCTTGATAAATGTCTTTATGAGTGGACTTGAGGAAACTCAAGTATCTTTGACACTTTCAAAAATCCTGTTGAAACATCTGGCATATATTTTGTTGAGGGTAATAACCCTAGTATCCTTCCCATACTTTCAGGGTTATATCAGATACCATGCAACGGAATACAACAACCTCCTCAACAATATTCAGGCACAATGCTTACACCACTATCCAAGTACAAGCATGACAACATAGGATTGAAAATAAATCAATCCTACATATAGCAGCTTTCCACCAAGCTACAGACCTGAAGGCAACAAATAGGAACAACTTCTGCTCCAGCTAACCAATGATCATTGCCAAGAGATCATCCGTACAGTAGTATGAATTGTCCAAGTTCATACCTCTTTTCAGTAACTACTTTCTTCCTTGCCCATGACCAGAAAGTACCTTCCCAGGATCTCACCCAGAACAGAAAGGATGCCTGCTCTAGTACCAATTGAAATTCTGGTACATGCACAGGATTCAGATGTCCTATAACATATCATTCGACATCTGGTCTGACATGAACAAACATGACAAGGTATATAACAATAAGAGCAGTACTGAAAAGATAAAAACAAAACACACAGAATTGTTAACCCAGTTCGGTCTAACACACCTACTCTGGGGGCTACCAAGCCAGGGATGAAGTCCACTATCAGCAGTATCAATTCAAAGCTAAACTCTCCGTTTACAGCTTATCACTTAATCACTACCCAATGACCCTTCTACCTAGATCCACTCTAGATATGAGAAACCCTTCTCACTCCCAATCATCGCAATGATGTCTAGCAGTCAGCTCTCCGCCACTGCATCGACAACCCTTCGCCTACATTCCGATCACACAGATAGACAGGAAGACACACTTCCATGACGCATCAACATCTGATGAGAACAATACCTAGCTAAGTATGATGCCAAACTCCACCGTTTGTTAGCTTCTTCCCTAACTCAGAACACAACCTGGAGTTACTTCAAAGCTTCCTCCAAGAACAAAACGTACTGCCTCTTACCTACAAGTTTTGAGGAATACGGGTAACCTTCCCACAAGTCGGGAGGTTTACCTAGACAGAACCCTAGACTTCTACATCTTGAGCCATCACTTCCAAGGTTACAAACCCTTCTATTTATAACCTGTACCCAACTGGATTTGGGCCTTCAATCACAACTTCATTAGCTGTTACAATTCTACAAAATAAACTCCAAGAAAATAGGTCTTCAATCTAATATTTCCTAATATGTCTCCATATTTAGAAAGTAATGATTTATGATTGAATCTTCTAGACCTTTAAATATGCGCCATATAGGATGCATAATTTTCTCCTGAATATTCTGCACAATTCAAAACATAACTGAATCTCAATAATCCAGCTCAGCAGGCGCGATGTCGAATGCTCCCTCATAGGACATCTTCTTCGACATGTTGTTCCAGTTGTTGAATAACTTCAACACAACATGTTAGGTCTTTTCAATAGGACATCTTGCTGTACCTGTTCTTCTTAGCAAGTTTATACATCCTATTTTCTATTACATTATTGCTGCTATTATTTGTTTTACAAAAATTAAGCCAATCCTAATACAAGAGAACTAACAACCTTTGTAAGTCGATTGCTTTTAGCATCACCATCAACCTTAAATAGCTTACTCTTGGGCTTTCTTACAATGAGACTTGCTTTGTACTAGACACATTTACATGCATTTGCTTGATATATTCGATCTTTAACTGTTTTATCCTCTTTTTGCATTCAACAAATTGTATCCCACCTCTGAACCTTTGTTGCATTGCCATCAACCACCCCAAAGCATCAAGCCATACCCAACTTGTAAGTCGATCGCTTCATGCATCGCCATCAACCTTAACGCAACACCAAGTAGGTCTTCTTCTCCATCATCTCAAATTTTTTCCTAACCCAATTGCATTTAAACCATTTTCACAATTACTTAAACAAAAAAGAAGTTGTCCAAAGCCTTCTATTTTCTTCTCGATTACTTGGATACGAGGAACCTTCTTCGGCCATTCAATTACTCATCGGTTAAACATGTTAACAATATTCAAATCCTTTCGCAATTTATGATGAAAAAGAAGTGGTCTAGAGCCTTCTATTATCTTCTCGAGTGCTTGGATACGAGGAGCCTTCTTTGGCCATTCAAGTATTTGTCATCCAATAAAACACTTAACACATCAAACCTCTTTTTCTCGTCCCCGTGCGATCGAAGCCTAACTTACCTAATTGCTCACCCCCGTGCGATCAAACCGGTTTTTGCAATAGAACATTGTTTAGTCCCTTCTAATGCGCATACAAACTAGTGTTTAAGCCTCCCCCGCGAGCAAACAAGCCAATGTTTAGCCCTTAGAACGCGATCTAAACACTCGTTCATTAAAAACCATAAACTAATAAACCGTAGTCCCCCGAACTACGAAGCTCTGATTTCTTTATTGCACCGTAAGGATACATAGGCACGAGATTACGAGATATTGGCGAGCTACCTTCTAGCTTTTTCTTTTTCACCTTTTTTTCTTTTCCTCCGTAGTCCCACAAACTACGGACGCTCTGATTCTTCATTTCACAATGAAGATACGTAGGCACAAGGGCCCTAATCCTTGGCGAACACCCTAATAAAAAAACCTCCTTTTTCACCTTTTGAGGTTTCCTTTCTTTTCTCTTTTTTTCTTTCAATAACTTGAAGAAAACAAATAGCATAAGTTAACATTCAATCACAAATTAGACTAAGAGATTCCTGTTTAGTACAATGGACGTGAGGGGTGCTAATACCTTCCCCTTACGTAATCGACTCCCGAACCCGAATATGGTTGCAACGGCCCATTATTCTATTTTAAAGGTTTTATCGATATTTTCCTATTCCTTCATTGGGATAAATAAATTTCGGTGGCGACTCAGTTCGTACTATTTTTTCCGTGACCATCGTGAAAGATCGTATTTTTCAAGGTACGACAGCTGGCGACTCTGTTGGGGACTATCATGCTCCATGGAAGAGAGAGTCAAGCCTAACTTAGTTCGATTTGCATTTAACGTTAGCTTTGTTTATTTGTTTTCTTCTATCTTCTTTTCTTTATCTCATTGTATTATTGCTATATGATATTCTGTTGGTGGTTCTCTTGATACTATTTGGGCCTCTTTGATCATTGGTACTTTGTGAGATAGGCTCTCTACACGAGTCTGAGAAAAACCTTAGGATTAGGATGGTGGTTGTGTATTAGAGACCCGCGAGGAGCCTTCCTCGTTGGGACGATACAAAGACTCCGACTAGAGTTGATTCTCTTGGAGATGTTATTGTTCGACGAGCCTTCATCATGACGATAATTTTTTCAAGTTGGATCGTTGACTCTAGGGACCTTTTAACTGGTTCCATCCATGGTGGTTGTGTAGTGTTGCCCTACGAGACTTCGGACTCGTTGGGTTGATATGAAAGCCTCAATCATATGAGATCCCTTGGACGTATTACTATCCCGACATCAATATTTCCAACTTTGATCTATGAATCTGAGAACCCTTGGAGTCGATGATTGTGTAGTATCGCCCACGAGGAGCCTTCCTTGTTGGGACAATACGAAGACCTCACATAGAAGAGATCATCTCAAGGGTATTTATCCCACGGGGGAAAGGAAATGATCGAAGAAACCTCAAAAAGGAAAAGAACATGGTCTCGCAATCAAATTCCGGGTTTGGGAGTCAATTACGCGAGAGGAAGGTGTTAACACCCCTCGCATCTGTTGTACTCAACGGGATCCACTCTTGTTGTTCTAATCAAAGGGTGTGTTTGTCTAAAGCCTACTGGCTAACAGAAACAAAAAGGGAGAAAAACAAAAGGAGACTCGATAGGACTTCGTCATCCTATGCCTACGTATTCCCTCGTACAATGGGAAAGTCAGAGTCAATGTAGTTTGGAGGACTACGGGTGAAAGGGGGGGGGGAGGGTGCTCGCCAAAACTTCGCCATCTTGTTCCTACGTATCTTCATTAGGACAAGAATGAAGAAGTCAGAGCACTCGTAGTTCGTGGGACTACAGGTTGCTTAGTGTCTTTTATGAGCGATGCTAAGTTTGCGTTCCAACAGTTAGGGATGAGGTCTGTTTGCAGTAGAATGGAAGTAGCATGCCCTTTATGAAAAAGGTTTGAAGTAAAATCCTGAAGTACAAAATGGTTTTCATTTGTTCAAGTATTTTAAAGAAGTGAGTTGACTTTGTTTAAGATGTGCATTGTACTAAAGTCTATGACATAGGATCGAATACTTCGCGCTAACGATCCAAACGTCTCGCGCACAAAGAACCCTAAGATGAGATTAGAAATACATATGCTCATCTTTTCCCATGTGCTTAAGGCTCGTGACGCACTATGCACATCGTATTTATTACGTATTTTGATTTGATTTGATTTGAGAGAGAGGAGATAAAGACTCAAAGGTCAAAAGAAAAAGACTAAGGGATCTCCATCCTAAATGTTGTGATGCCAAATGGTCCTATAGTTGAGATGAGAAATGGAATTCAACCCTAATGTTATCATGCAAAGGATGAACCTAAGGTTAAGGTTGAAAGGGAGCTAACTTAATGTTGTCATGCAAAGGATTGAGAGCCTAATATCTATCCTACTCCAAGCTTAATCAGAAATTAAGTTGGACTAGGAGCCTTAAGGGAGCATGTGAGCACAAAACACAACACAAGTAAACATTATACAACTCAATCACAAACAACATCAAGTATCAAATAAAACCCAAGTAAAGATGAAGAGAGAAGATTCAAAGATGAAAGAGAGCATGCCATCCAACAAGGAGATTCAACAATCAATCCATAAGTGGAAAACATTCATGCTAAACCAAGACATGCTTCAAACTTGAATCAAAGCAACAATGGTGTATGAAAAAAAAACACTTAGCACACATTTCGATCATCCAAGGTCATGCTCAAAAGATTCATACATTAAAGCTCAAGAACCTAAGCAAAGACAAACAACTAGTGCATAAGTATTCATGACTTGAAACATCAACCAAACATCAACAAATAGCATGCCAAAGCAAAATGGATCAAGCAAGATAAGAATCAAGACAATTCAGTAGCTACATCATAGCATTTTCAACACATTTCAAAGATTAAGAAATTAACACAAGAGCATCAAACATGTATCACATCATTAGCTAAACAAATGTCAACAACTAGCTCATAAGAAACAAGTCATAAATGATTCAAGCAATGAAATTAAGGTATGGCATCAAGATGAGGTAGTAGCATAACCAATCATTTCAATTCAAAACAAGCTTCAAGATGTCAAGAAGAATCACCAAGTGTCATACTCAAAACATGCACAAGCATCTAGGCATTTATCAATCAAGATCATCCATAAAAAAGGAACAAGTATCTATGAGATGTACAAGAAGCAAATGGATCAAGAAATAGACATTGAAACATGGAAGGTCATAAGCTCAAACAAGACATTCAACTCATAAAAGAACCTCAAACATCAAGGAGATCACACATGTAACAAGTTCAAGAAACTAGTCAACAAATTAATTCATCAATTCAAAGAACTTAGATGATCAAACAAATATGGATCTAAGGCTCTACCTCATGCCAAAACAATCAAGAACAAGGGAGGAAAAGATCCCAACAAGAATTGCATAAATGCATCATTAAATTAATCCAACAAGTTCAAGTATGTTCAATAATCGAGCATGAATCGAGGCTCAATAAAACTAATTGGAAAATGATCAAAAATGTAACCTCATCACATCACAACCACACTCAAACATTGAGGATTCACAAGTCAAAACATGGTAGAAAAATTGGATCAAGAAGGCATTCACAAAGCATCAAACATCAAACCCTAATTCAAGGACAAAAAAGTAAAAACACCTTCACAATTAACTTTCAAATAAAATAGGAAAAAATTTGAAAAATAAATAAAAATATGAAAAATATCTCAAGACACTAAATGATCAGAAAGATATTTTTGTGAATTTTTAAAGTGAAGAAAATATTAATAATAAAATTAAATGAAAAGGAAAATAAAATAAACAATTAAACAAGGAGGGGGTGTGAATCAGAAAAGCAAATGAACTAGAGTCAGGTTGTATGCGCGTGTGGGCCAGAATTTAAGGGTGCAGAAATCAAAAAACAATGAAAGCCCAGTTCACTTAAAACATAATTCACAGACAAACAAAAAATGAGTACACGTGGACTTCACTAATCCTAATCAGCTCCACATGGCGCCATGTATGTGATTTTGAGTACAATCAAATGTAAGTATTTAGTTTTATCGTATCCACAGGGATTGGAGCGATATCAAAATCGTTCAATAATTTCTATGATTCTAAGCAAAAGTTCGAGATGTTTGGTTTATAAGTTACGAAAAGTAAACGCGTAAAATAAAGATAAATTTCAGAGGAATAAGCTTGCTGGGATTGGATTTCATCCACCGATTAAATATGCAAACCACAGATCAGTTATACACTATCTAAATAAGTATCAATATCATCACGTATCGCTCACAAACAGTGTTTATGTCTAAACATCTGATGAGGATTCTACCTTATTGTTTAATCGACGATTTCTCATCCTATTAAACAATATGACAACATTAAGAATCGATACTTATGGTGAATATTAAACCTAAATCTATGTCTAGAATTTAGAGTTTAATAGATGATTATCTTGGATCGAGATTAGAACCGTATTTCTCAATATCAATTCAAATCCATGAAGTTAAACAATAAAACAAAGATATCATCGATACTGATTAATAAATAATTTGCATATAATGCCAAGATCAATGAGAATACATATTGTTTCGGTGAACTACAACCAATCCCAACAAGAAAGAGATTTAGCTACTCATGGTAGCTTGATACAAAATGGAGGAATTGATATGAATCAACATCAACGATGATTTCCCGACTCTAGATGCGTCTCCAGTTCGTATCCTCAGTTTCCCTCTCTTACTATCTATTACAAACTATCTAATACCAAACAGTATTAAAACAATACGAGATATCTGTATGCATTGCCTTTGATCTCCTTTTATAGTGTTTTTGGCCGCATGAGTTCGCATAGCGAGAGAAAGTTTGCTATGCGAACTCTCTTTTCTTCTCCATTAAGATTTGAACTTTCAAACCGCCTTTCAGGGACCGCCATACTTCGCTATGTGAAGTAAAGTTCGCTATGCGAACTATTCTCGCTTCTTCTCCCTGCGTTCGCTTCAAGCGAAGTTAAGTGAGTTTGATTCTGTTTGATTATGTTTTTGCTCGCTTCAGCTTCGCATCGCGACCTTCGCTATGCAAACTATTTATTTCTTTCTGTTGTTGCTCGCTTCAACTTCGCATCGCAACCTTGGCTATGCGAAGGAAAGTCCGCATCGCGAAAGTTCCAAGGCAGAAATTCTTCTTGCTTGTAACTGATGTTTTCCTTTGTTATTTCCTGCAAAAACATAACCATTTAAGAGGAACATCCTTTTGGATCTTTTGTTAGTCAAATTTCATCTTAAAAAGTTAATGGAAGCAAGCATTTCGTTCGAGTTTTGACCAAAGATATATCAACTATTGAACTTCCATTAAATTCTCCCAACTTAGTTTCTTGGTTGTCCTTAATCAAGAGCATGATCTTTTTCAAATTATTTTCAGGATTTTTCAATCACGTATTTGATATAACACTTTGAAGAATGAATGGTTCAAAAGATTACTTGTCAAGCAAGAAATATGTTTAACTGATTATAGAATCAGAGCATGATTATGGAATTAAGTTCTTGCCCATAAAATCACATCATGTGCTTAAAAAATATAATGACACAACTCACTTGAATCTTTCCTAACACTCTTATTCATAAAAAGGGATGAAGACTTTGAAGTTTGTTTTAATCATGTGGTGTGATGACTCTCATCTAATCACTTGGTCAACATCCGAGTCGATTCATGTTTTCATCCAAACAATTCACTATTTAAGCAATTGAAAGCATAAATCACATAGGACTTATGAAGGTTGTAATGTGGTCAGGTTTCATAAAAGATGGTTTTTCTCCTAAAGCTAATTTTCTCAAAAATCTGTCCACTTTTGTAACTTGCTTTACTTGCTTCATTTATTGTTTAATCACCATCATCTTGTGTTTGTTTGTCTTTTCAATATTTCATTTTTTTCTTATGATACCAAGTTTTTTGCTTTTTGTATCTCTTTTTCTCATTTTATCTTTCTTTTCTTTTTATTTTCCTTTTGGTACCATCATCCATTTTCTCCCCAACTTATTTCTTTTCATGAGTGAAGCTATTGATGATTTATATCATTATAATTCAGGTTGTACAAAAAGAAATTGGGATGGATCATAACTTCACTAAGTGGTTTTCTTAGTGGTTTTTGTATTTTCAAAATTTGATCCATCCTTTGATTTTTCTGGTTCAAAGAGGGTGCACAAATGCTCACTCACTTACTGGTTCTGATGAGGATCTTTTTGGCTATAGTGGTTTTTCTCAAAATCAGACAATTGCCTTGATCATCTTTATACCTTTACAAAGCTCAAATGGAATTTCTGGATTGAACATGAATCAACCGAGTTTAAACACAAGGATTATGCAGTTGTTTATGTAAACAATGGAAGTTCACCTCACTTTTCTGGTTTTTGCTAAATGATTCAAGCAAGTGTGTTCAATGTAAAATGAGACATGATATGATTTTATAAGAGAAAACAAAATCCAAAATCATGCTAACATTCTACAAAGCAAGTAAACATGTACCTTGCTTGATTTTCGTCTAATTCTTATCATTACCACTCACTCTTTCCTTGATGAATGTTCAAGATACTTGATTTGGCCTTTGTTCAAAATACCAGAAGAAGTACTATATGCTCATGATGAGGATAACAGGAACATAACAAGCATAACAACAAATTTTTTTTCAAAACACAATTACGGCATACCAACTGGTTAAAGGAGTATCAAGTGAGTTTACGGTGTGAACTACCGTAAAAAAATTTCAAACGAATACAACATATAACTGATAAACTGATATTGTAAAAGAAAGTACTAAAATTGAAACCGAAACTGAAAGAATTGAAAGCTAAAATAAAATGACTTACAATGTTGGGTTGCCTCCCAACCAGCGCTTGTTTAACGTCGTTAGCTCGACGCCTGTTCCGAGTGAAATCAAGGTGGTTTGTATGAATTCGTTAAAGCATCTATGCCACTATCCTTTGGCCTTTCTTTGTCACTCTTTATATTCAATTCCAGTCCTATTTCATCAGGAGCCTCAATCTTGTAATAGTCATCCTTTTTGTGTTGAAACAATTTGAAGTTAACTTCTTCATTTTTGTACCTCACTTTCATCTTGCCTTCATCTACGTCAATCATCATTCGGGCTATTTTTATGAAGGGACGTCCCAAAATCAGAGGAATGTCATCACCTTCTTCAATATTTATCACCACAAAATTTGTTGGAAATAGGAATCTTTCAAGTTTGACCATTATATCCTTTATCATGCCAACTGGTTTTGTGATTGATTTGTTAGCAAGTTATAACACCATTGTTGTAGGTTCTATTTCAGGATTACCGATCTTTTTAAAAACGGAAAACGGAAGAAGATTGGTGCTTGAACCAAGATCAATCAAAGCTTTATCAAAACTTATCCTTTCAATGGTAAGTGGTACTGTAACGCTTCTAGGATCAACATTGTTTTCTTCCTCCTTTTTCTCAAAATTTTCTTCTTGCTTTTCCACTATAATTCTCTTTTCTTTGGCGTTCTCTCCAACTTTTGTTTCATCCACTTTTCCAATCCTTGTTGTGATTGAATTGCACGTTTCTTTTGGATTGGTTTGAGTGGCGACAAAGAACGGTCCTTGCTGTTGCTCATTCAACTACTTTATAATTTGCCCTACTTGTGTTTCAAGATTTCTGATTGATGCATTTGTATTTTTCTGGTTTGCCATGGACATCTGCATAAATTGATTCAAGGTATCTTCGATCTTTGTAAGCTTATATGGTTGAGTGTAGCTTTGGTATTGATTATGCCTGTTTTGAATTTGGCCATAGCTTGCGTTGTTGTTGTATGGATAACCTTAATTGACTTGGTACGGAACCTGTCTCTGCTGCTGGTTTCCCAAATAATTGACTTCTTCATTAATCAGAGGACAAAAACTGGTTGGGTGGTCTCCTGTACAAAGTTCGCACATGGCTACTTGTTGTGGTTTAGGTGCTTTGTGTAGTTGTTTGAGTTGTTGTGGAAGGGTGGATAATTGCTTGGTGAGTTCTTCCACAGTTTGAGTGAGAAGCTTATTTTGTGCCAAGATTGTATTATTTGTATCCAACTCAAGAATTCCAGGTTTTTTTGTGCGCTTCCTCGAATATATTAGACTTAATGATCGGTGAGAGCCATTCGGTTGATAATTGAAACTGCTTCTTCTGCGCTTTTTGCCAATAAAGAACCACCGGCTGTTGCGTCAAGTAAGAGCTTTGGTTGGGGCTGAAATCCGTTACGGAAGATGTGGACTTGTGTTAGACTCTCAAAACCATGATTTGGCCATTTCCGTAGCATGGATTTGTAATGTTCCCAAGCTTCACATAGAGTTTCATTTGCAGATTGAGAAAACGCGGCAATGGATGTTTTTGCATCCATGAACCGGTTGTGAGGGAAGAATCTATTAAGAAAATTTTCTTCCAAGACATTCCAGTTCGTCATGGTTTCAGTAGGTTGGTCAAGATACCAATCTTTTGCTTTACCGATTAAAGAATGCGGGAATAACCCATAATTACTGCTTCTTCTTTAGCTTCGGGTACACCTAACGTACCGGCCAGTTCATAAAACTTTGTGAGGTGGGAGTATGGATCTTCATGATCCAAACCTGCAAAAGGGTTAGCGTAAATAATCTATAGCAGTCATATTTTCATTTCAGCTTGTCGGTTATTTGGAGTGTTGGTGAGACGAGCTAATCGTCTTGGACTGCTCCGACAAGGTCCACCGTTGACAACTTCGGTCATTGTTTCTTTTGTTGGATTTGTTGAGGAAGTTGATGCGGAAGCTCCTTTGTGATTTTTATTCTTGGATAATTGTTTCTATTTCTTCTTTTGTCTTTTGTTCTTTTGGATTGTTCTTTCGATCTCGGGATAAAAAAGAAGTTGTTCTTCCGAAGTCTTGCCTCGAAGCATAAAAAAAAGTTTCACCACCTATCCAACACTTGAACAAACGTTGCGAAAAACAAATATATACAATATATAACAACTTAGAAGTATAGAAACTATTGCGATGTTTTAATATCTTAAACGTCAATCCCCGACAACGACGCCAATTTGATGTTGAGTACAATCAAATGTAAGTATTTAGTTTTATCGCATCCACAGAGATTTGAGCGATATCAAAACCGTTCAACAATTTCTATGATTCTAAGCAAAAGTTTGAGATGTTTGGTTTTTAAGTTACGAAAAGTAAACACGTAAAATAAAGATAAATTCCAGAGGAATAAGCTTCCTGGGATTGGATTTCATCCACTGATTAAATATGCAAATCACAGATCAGTTATACACAATCTAAATATGTATCAATATCATCACGTATCGCTCACAAACTGAGTTTATGTCTAAACATCTGACGAGGATTCTACCTTATTGTTTAATCGACGATTTCTCAACCTATTAAACAATACGGCAGTATTAAGAATCGAAACTTATGGTGAATATTAAACCTAAATCTATGTCTAGAATTTAGAGTTTAATAGATGATTATCTTGGATCGAGATTAGAACCGTAATTCTCAATATCAATTCAAATCCATGAAGTTAAACAATAAAACAAAGATATCATCGATACTGATTAATAAATAAATTGCATATAACGCCATGATCAATGAGAATACATACTGTTTCGGTGAACTACAACCAATCCCAACAAGAAAGAGATTTAGCTACTTATGGTAGCTTAATACAAAATGGAGGAATTGCGATGAATCAGCATCAACGAAGATTTCCTGACTCTTGATGCGTCTCCCTTTCTGGGACCTCCATACTTCGCTATGTGAAGTAAAGTTTGCTATGCAAACTATTCTCGCTTCTCCTCGATGTGTTCGTTTCAAGCGAAGTTGGGTGAGTTTGATTATGTTTGATTCTGTTTTTGCTCGCTTCAGCTTTGCATCGCGACCTTCGCTATGCGAAGGAAAGTTTGCTATGCGAACTATCTGTTTCTTTCTGTTGTTTCTCGCTTCAACTTTGCATCGCGACCTTCGCATAGCGAAGGAAAGTTCGCATCGCGAAAGTTCCAGGGCAGGAATTCTTCTTGTTTGTAACTCATGTTTTCCTTTTTCATTTCCTGCAAAAATATAACCATTCAAGAGTAACATCCTTTTGGATATTTTGTTAGTCAAATTTCATCTTAAAAGTTAATGGAACAAGCATTTCGTTCGAGTTTTGACCAAAGATATATCAACTATTAAACTTCCATCAGTATGCAACACGTTGGCAAGTCAGCAGGTCAATACAAAAACAACTCAGACGCCAGAGCCCTAGCTCCGGTCGTCTTCTCCGGTCGACCTTGCCGGAGCTGGCTGAAAACTCCACCAAAACTCAAAAAATAAGACACCAATCCACACAATTTTTCATGCTGATCTAAAATCTAACATCATTTTTCATTAAAAACTACTTTAACACGGTTAAAAGTGAGCACAAAAATTTGAACCACATAGTGAAACATGCTTGAAACGAGACAACACCATAGCAAACAATGCCTACCATGATGTAGGGCTTCAAATACACTAAAAATGAGTTGAAAGCACGTCTATCATGTGAGAAATAGGTTGAGGAAACTTACCCAACAGAGAATGTCCGTTGCCTCTTCAAACACGTGCTAGAACTTAAAAAACCTCCACCAAATGATTCAAGGAGCTTCATAGATGATGAATAGAGCAAGAAATGATAAAAAATCTTGAGGAAAAAAGCAACCCATGTTGAGAAATTTTGAGAGAGAGAATGAGATGCTTTGCTCTGATTTTTTATGCCAATGAAGGTGTGAATCAACTTTTTAGGGTTTGGAGGCTTTTATAGTGTGGTTTGAAGTGAGGTTTAGAATGAAAAAGTTTTTTAGGAGTTTGTTTTCCAATTTTGAAATTTGAGAGTAAAAAAGAAAGCACACGAGTGAGGTTGTTATTGTGAGTGGAAAAAAAGAGCATGAGGGGAGCATGAGGCCTTAGCACGTGAGAGGAAAAGTAAGACAAGTTTGTGCACATTCTCATTCTTTCTCATTTTGGCAAAAAAGGAAATTATAGGGTGCATGAGAATGTTCACGTGTTTGGTTGTTTTGGAAGTGTTTTGCAAGAAAAAAGAATGAGTGATGTACGTGGGATTGGATAGTAGAAATTGTTGCATGAAAAAAAAACAAAAGTGTGCCAAGAAATAACAACATGACCATGTTCATGCATGCTATTTCTCTTGCCTTTAACTTGATGGTTTTTGGCTCAACTGATGAGAATTTGGGTTTAATGAAAAGCTAGGAGTAGGATAAACAAGTTCCATGTTGATGGAAAGATGAATCAAGGCATGGAAGGTTGAGAAAAAATGACTTGAAAATAGTTCCATGAAGTTGATTAGAAAAACTTAGAAAAATTTCACTAAGTTACCAAATTGGGACTAAAAAATATCCCAACTTTGAAGCAACATAACTTGAGATGTGTTGATCCATTTGATGAAATATTGGCATCAATAGAAAGTTTGGAGGATGAAGAACAACTTTCATGTTTGAGGAAAAGTGAATTGGAGCTTGGAAACATGTGGAAATTGAACTTGAAGTTGACCAAAGACTTACCAATTTTGACAAATTGAAAACCCTAACTTTGAAGCCTCATAACTTAAGTTCTAGAGATCCAATTGAAGAGTTCTTGCCATCAAAAGAAAGCTTGAAGAATGAGGAACAACTTTCGTGTTGAAGGGAATTTGAATTGAAGCTTGGATCATCAAGAAAATTGTACTTGAAAACATGCCCTCCAAGCTTAATTTCAACACTTAGAAAAATTCTAAGTATTGAAAACTTGAATCTTGACTTTTCTCAACTTCACACCATTATAACTCTTAATCCATACATCCTTTGAAGTTCATTTATTCTACAAACTTGTAGTATGTAACATCATCTTCAATTTGAGCATTGGTTTGCACCATTTGGATCAAGGATGAGGGAGATATGAGTCTTGCAAGATGGCTTCATGAACATAAATTTTCCATACTTAGAAAAAATCCAAAAACCCTAATTTAGTAACTTCCCCTGTTTTATGATTTCTCTTGATTTTTCTTGATCAAACCTCATAATACCATGGATGTTGACTTGAAATGCCCAAATATGACCTAAGAACTCAAGAGTTGACTTTTGTAGGGCATCCGTTGACTTTTTGACCAGATGAATCCAATGCATTCCTTTATCACTTAGGGAACCTTATACATGCTTTGTGATGAACCATGAGGCATATATAAGAACCTTGAGATGTATGTTGAACTATGGAACCTTGTCTTGCTCAAGAAAACAATCACAAGTAGCCTTTGACTAAAACCCTAGCCCAGAGGCACTAGGAACTTGATCAGATGAATCCCTTGAAACCATTGAAACCCTAATCCTCTGATGATCTGGTGAACTTGATGAAATGCCTTGTGTCGCTCCCGGGATTTTAATCCTAGTACAAACGCGAAAGTGGCACCGAAACAGAGTCGCCAGTAATGTGTATTTATCCCCAAGAGAGGGAAAGGAAACACTGCATAAACCTGAGCGGAAAGGAAAGAGCATGGTCTTGCGACCAAGAGAACTGGGTTCGAGAGTCGGTTACGCAAAGGGAAGGTATTAGCACCCCTACGCGTCCATCGTACCCGATGGGATCCACACTTGCTGCTTCAATCAAAGGGTGTCGTCAACTGGAGCTCCACTACTACTGGAAAGGAAAAAGAACGAGAATGGAAAGGAACGAAGAAACAAATGTAGGGAAAATAAAAGAAGTGCTCGAATAAACCCTACCCCACTGCCTACGTATCTCATCGGGAACATGAGAATCAGAGCGACGTAGTTCCCCTCACCTAGGGAAAGTTGTTTGTGTTTTTAGTGGAATACGTCAACGTTCGCGTTCCAGCAGTTTAGGCGTTGCAGCTCGCTGTAGGGAGACTTACGCGTTACCTGTTTACTGTGGAACGGACGTGATGCATCCTTAAGGAATAGAGTGAAGGAGATGAGAAAATAATTTGTTTGTTGGTTTTTGTCTTTTAAGAAAGAAGTGTTTTATTTATTGGTGTTTAGTAACACATATTGTATTTAAGTCCCTCATGTAAGATCGAATGCCTCGCATATCAACCCAAGACGGGACGCACGCTAAACATTCTAAGAAAGTGAGAGAAGACCCCTCACTATCTTATTCTCACATGAAAGGCTCAAATACAATATTTGTTATACCTTTATTAAGTGTTTTTTACTTTTGTTTTAGGATGAGAAGAAGAGACTTAAATGAAGGAGTAAAGGTAAAAACAAAAGAGGGAGACTAAGACTCAATCTTAATGTTATCATGCATGGTGATCCTATGGTTAATGAGGTTCAAGGAACCTAATCCTAAAAGAAAGGAAGAGAAGAAGATAGAAAGCAACTTACTTCCAAGATGGAAGTTAAGTTATTTCTAAGAGGGAAGAAAGAAGATTATGAAAGCAAAGCATCATTAAATGCTTAAACAACACAAATTGAATGATTAAAAGATGAAGGAAGAAATTAGAATGTGGATGCATATCCACACTCAAGTGACTTACCATTAGCCCTGAAATAGTTAGTGCAATTATTTACAAGTGAAGAAACAAGTTAAAATGAACAAGTAAGGCTTAAACAAATTCAATAACCAAAGTAAAAGCATCTTAAAGGTTAAGGAAAGCATAAGGTCAGAATGCACATCATAAGAATGTTCCCTAATGCTATGAGACCAAACACAAATCAAATGCACACAAACAATGCCTTAAACCACAAAGAAATGCATTATGAAAGAAATAGATGAAAAATGAGTGGATATGCAAAGTGATCATGCATTAATGCTTCATGAAAGGTTAAAGTCATAACCAATGTCATTTAAGAATGGTCTTACAATACTTATGAATCATCATGTAGTTCATAGATGAAATGATGTAAGAAGAAGAGATGAGAAAAAGAAAATAAATGAGAAACAAGTTCACTAAGACACACAAAGTTACATATCAAAGATGCATATCATTTAAAATGATTGATGAATGCACATGGGCAATATCATATCATTGGTGAAGTGCAAATGAAACATGTAAGATGGCATACCAAATGCATAAATGCAACACATAGAGCATAAGGAAAAGTGGGAGATGAAAGCATGTCAAAGTTCAAATTATAACACACAAATTCATATCAAATGAAAACATAAGTCAAATTGACCTATAATGAAACTAAGATGACCTATAATATCATGCAAATGACCTATAATTGATGCACAAACAAACATCAAATGGTGGCATAAATGCCTCATCAAAACATACAAGAATGAGATAGAACAATGAGCACAAAAAGTAACTTCACATGCAAGACATCAACAATTATCAAAACACAAGATAAAATTGTGAAAATGAGTCACAACCATCCTTAGTTAAAAGGGAATCACATCTCAAAAGTATGGTCAAAACTCAACAAGAAACATGCTCAACAAAGTTCACAAATCCACCTTGAAACATTTCAAGAGAAAGCTCAAATAAGAACATCAAAACACATGATAAAATGATTTTAAAAATCAAAAGAAAATTCATTTGGATGCTTTTATGTGTTATTTAACAAATACAAAAAGAATGGATTAAAAATATTATGTGAAATGGAAGAAACAAAATGTACAAATTTGAGTGTCAATGATGAACATCAATTAAAAGGAATTAAAAGAAAATTATGCAATAATATGCAAAAATCCACAAAGTCAGAAAAAAAGAAGAAAATTATTTAAATGTGTTAAGAACACACATGAATTAATTTGTGAATTTTAGGGTTTATTTGCTATTTTTAATAAAAGGAAACTAAACAGATATGGAAAAGAAATTAAAAATAATAAAAGAATGAAGAGGGGGTGCAGAGAAAGTAATTCGCCAGTTAAAAGGTATATTGGGCTCCAATAAGGGTGTGCAAATAGAAATTAGAAACCCAATCCACTTATGTGTAATTGTACGTGATAGTGTGCATCATTAGTTAATGCGTGCAATCAATCATGACCATTAGATGACATTAATCATAAACAATCATCAATCTAACGCTCCACAATTCAGGCACACGACAATTATCACGCACACACCCACATGTAACTTCTCAGAATTAAAAACAAAGCACGTGATAAGCCACATACTATTTTAATGTGCTGGCAAAATAATGTACGTTGGATCAAAGTCAAAATGAGATCATCACACAAGTAAAACAATCATGTGGATAAGATGCAAGGATCATGGTAACAATGATGCACACCTGTACACGTGATCAATTCAGATATCAAAATGAAACACGTGAAATGCACATGCTTTTTAATGTGTTAGCACCATATTAACCACACGATGAGGAGGATCCAACGGCCACGATATAAAACTCATAAACCCTAGCACATTCAAACCCACCGGCCGGAGAAGGACCTTCGGTCATCTTCTCCGGCGAACTCCACCGTCTGCAAATTTTCACATGTCCATAAATCCACAAATCGCATACCAAAATGAAGAGGGAGTGAAGGAGATCATGAATATGCAATTAGTTTCCAAAGATCATGCACGTACACCACAAACCGAACCAATACATTTTGCCCTAAATTCACAACTAAGCTCCTAAAGAGCCTATCAACTAGCCAGGACTCACACACAGCCTCTAATAAGCTCAAATCATCAAAAAACACACCATAACCAGTGATTAAATGTAAGGAAAGTTGAGAAGTAAAAACCTGAACCTTGTAGAACTTGTGTCTTCAAAAGACCAGAGAAGAGATCTTGAATTCTTGAGCTCTGATGTGGCCAAATAAAGTCTTTGGAGCTTGAAATCGTGAAGAAAACCAAACTGAAGATTCAACTGAATTGAAGTGGAGCTTAATTAATAGAACTTATCCACTCTTGTTCTTGATCAAAAATGGAACAATGATGATGATGGAGATGAAATGTAGAAGGAGGTTGATGAATTCGTGTGGAGAAAAAAAGAGTTCAGAGAGAAAAACTTGAGAGTGATTTGAGAGAAAGAGTGAGAATGAAGTGTTGTCGTTCAATTTGTGTGAGAGTTTTTGATTTATATGTTGAGTTAGTTAGTTTAACCATGGTCAAATGAGTTGAATAGGTGTGGTTAAGTGGTGCACCCTAACTAACTGAGTCAAGTTAGTTAGGGGCGAGTGAATGAGCTTGTGATATGGTGAGGAGTGTTTATGATGTTATGGTGGAGCTGAGAGAAAAGAGTGGTGGTGATGGAAACATGCTGCAGCGAGGAAACTTGCTAAACAAGTTTTATTCCTTTCCATTTCCATGTATGCCAAAGCATGTATGTATGTGTGTAAGGGAATGTGTGGGCACAAATGTGGAAATGGTTGAATGGGGTGGCTGATGTAAGGATTCGTGTGAATTAATCAAATAACAACAATGTGAACATAACATGCTATTCTTGGCAGCCTGCAAGTACGGAAGTTTGAAGATGAATTTCTCTCACAGTGGTGCATGAAATCATGAGCTTTAGGTGTCAATGGAAAGAGGATAGATCATAGAGCAATATTGGTGTGAATTTTGAGTTGAATAAAGGTGTGTAAGATGGTGTAAAATGGCTTGAAACATCATGGCACCAAACTGGTTTAAGGGCGAGGCCAACTGAATTGTGCATGGCACCATAACTTGCAAATTTTCAGCATGACACCCTCAACTTGGGACTATCATAACTATCTCATAACTTGCTCAAATTAAAAAATGTCCAACATGAACATCGAAGAGGGTATGGAAAGGAACAACTTTGATGTTGGAAAGTTTTCCATTTGAATCTTCCTTGATGGAGAAAAATGGCTTGAATTTTGGCACACCATGTGTTTGTCAAAATTATGGCGCGTGGGCCTAGTCTTGCCTTGCCATGACTTGGTTTTTGACCTAGTTTTACCAAACTTTGATCAATCATAACTCTCTCAATATTGATCCAATGGAGATGTTCTTTATATGGATTTGAGATTAGAACATGAACTTTAATTGGCTCCACTTGGGCCTGAGGTTTGGAGCTTTTATCTTGAAGAAAGAGAGCCTCAAAGTGTAGTGCAAAATGGTCCAAATTTGCCATTTTTGGAAACCCTAAAGTTTTTATTTTTGGCAGTTTTGTGATTTCTTGATTTTTCATTATTCCTCCATCATTTCTTGATCAAATACTGTCCAATGAACATATATAACATGAATTTCATGAATTTGATCTTAAAAAGTCAGGAGTTGACTTTTTTCACTGCACAGTTGACTTTTTCCCCAATTTCTTTATTATCAAGCAACTGATCAATTGAACCTCTTCTGAAATGAATCAATGGCCAATCTTCTATCCTTAGACACTTGATATTATGTAGAAAACATTGAGATCAAGTTTGAATCAAAATTTCATCAGGAGACCACTTGAATCCAAAACCCTAATTTGACTGTTTTTGTGATAGGAGATGATGCATTGCCCAATCTTCTTGATGATTTCCCTTCTTTCAATGACTTGTGGGATCAATTGGGATGATATATGATGTAAGAGACCTTTGAGGCTTGTGAGAAACCCTTGACTCTTATTCTCTTGCTTTGGATGATCCACCTCTTTGAGAAACAACTGATCACATGCCCTTATGCAAGGTGCAATGCTAAATGCTTAATGTTTTATTTTTCTATGCTTGAATGCAATGCAATGAAATGAAAGCTCATGCTAAATGATATGAAGAATGAGAGGGAAAATTTTGGGGTATTACAGCTGCCCCTATTCAATCACTGTAGACCTGAATGGATGATAGCGATTGCTGTCAGACTTTCAAGGTATGGAGGGATTGAATACCAAAAATAACAAAAAATTTGCACTCTGTGGAGAAGAAGAAAAGGGATATAAACCCAACCAAATGAACTCTGCTTGAACAAAACTCTGATGAGAAGAACAACACTGAAGGGATGTCCTTTTGAACAATTCCAGACGACTACTGGCTTGCCACACTACGGGTGGACTTTAGCAACGTCTTTTAGAACAACGCTAGACGACTACTGGCCTGCCACACTACGGGTGGACTTTAACAATGTCTTTTGTACAATGCCAGACGACTATTGGCCTGCCAAGCTGCGGGTGGACTTTAACAATGTCTTTTAGCACAATGCCAGACGACTACTGGCATGCCACACTGCGGGTGGACTTTAACAATGTCTTTTGTACAATGCCAGACGACTACTAGCCTGCCACACTACGGGTGGACGTTAATAACGTCTTTTAGCACAACGCCAAATGACTACTAGCTTGCCACACTATGGGTGGACTTTAGCAATGTCTTTTGTACAACGCCAGACGACTACTGGCCTGCCACACTACGGGTGGACTTTAACAATGTATTTTGTACAACGCCAGACGACTACTGGACTGCCACGCTGCGGGTGGACTTTAGCAATGTCTTTTAGCACAATGCCAGACGACTACTGGCTTGCCACACTGTGGGTGGACTTTAACAATGTTTTTTGTACAACGCCGGACGACTACTGGCCTGCCACGCTGCGGGTGGACTTTAACAATGTCTTTTAGCACAACGCCAGACGACTACTGGCTTGCCACACTGCGGGTGGACTTTAACAATGTCTTTTGTACAACGCCAGACGACTACTGGCCTGCCACACTATGGGTGGACTTTAACAACGTCTTTTAGCACAACGCCAGACGACTACTGGTTTGCCACACTACGGGTGGACTTTAGCAATGTCTTTTGTACAACGCCAGACGACTACTGGCCTGCCACACTACGGGTGGAATTTAGCAACGTCTTTTAGAACAACGCCAGACGACTACTGGCCTGCCACACTATGGGTGGACTTTAACAATGTCTTTTGTACAACGCCAGATGACTACTGGCCTGCCACGCTGCGGGTGGACTTTAACAATGTCTTTTAGCACAACTCCAGACGACTACTGGCTTGCCACACTGCGGGTGGACTTTAACAATATCTTTTGTACAACGCCAGACGACTACTGGCCTGCCACACTACGGGTGGACTTTAACAACGTCTTTTAGCACAACGTCAGACGACTACTGGCTTGCCACACTACGGGTGGACTTTAGAAAACCTCTTTTGTACAATGCCAGATGACTACTGGCTTGCCACACTGCGGGTGGACTTTTGCCAATCTGCGGTTGATCTTGAAACTGTATTTTAAATGGAGTCAGACAACTACTGACTTGCCACACTGCGGGTGGACTTTTGCCAATCTACGGTTGAACTTTGCTGCTTTGCCACCCTTGGATGGACTTTTGCCAATCTGCGGCTGAGCTTTGCTGATTTGCCACCCTTGGATGGACTTTTGTCAATTTGCAGTTGGAGTTGCGGCTGATTTGCCACCCTTGGATGGACTTTTGCCAATCTGCGGTTGGACTTTGCTGATTTGCCACCCTTGGATGGACTTTTTCCAATCTACGGCTGGACTTTGACTTGCTTTACCACCCTTGGATGGACTTTTGCCAATCTACGGTTGGACTTTGATAACGTCTTTTAAACAATGCCAGAAGACTACTGGCTTGCCACACTACGGGTCGACTTCTGCAAAATTCCAATACTGGATTATGCTCTGCATGCCTGTCAGACGTCTCTGCTGACTCTGCTGAGGGATATTGATCAATAATTTGATCTTAGAGACTCCAGGAAGGATGGTATCTCTGTTGGAGAATGAATGAATAATCTGTTTGCTTCGAATTGTCAGGCTTGCCAAAAATAAATTGGACTTTGAGATATGGAGAATGATGACTTTGCCAGGAACTGCTACATCTGACCGGGGAGGAATTTTGGTCATAGCAACTCCGCTGGGGATGAGAATTTTCTGACTTGGCTGGGAAAGAATGTACTAACACTCTGCTGAAAAAGACAAGTCATTAAAACTCTGCTTGGGGATCTATCAAACCCGAGGAGAATATGCTAACACTCTGCTGAAGAAGAGATTCAATCGACCTGCTAACCTTCTGCGGGTAAGAAAAACAACTCAGCTGGGGAGTATTGTTGACAAAGTTCAATGCGGAACTCTGTGGGGAAAGCACAGAGCAAATGCACTGTGATCTGTTGAGGAACAAAGCTGTCAAGCTTAGAATAAGAGCCACAATGTCCCATGCGAGGCAAACCTTCTGCTTGGCGACTCCACTGGGGATATTGTGTTGACAACAAACTCTGCTGGGGAGAGCCGCTTCAAAGCGTCCCTCGCTGGGGAATATCTCTTAAGAGGATTTTACATAAGACCACACATCTTCAAACTCTTGGGCAGATGCTGAGACTTGAGAGGTCACTCTACTGGAGATAATAGATCTGGGACTTCCCTTGCTAGGGAATTTTATGATGCCCCATGTTTGGGAGGGTCACCAACTCACTTTTTCCCCAGATTACGCGGCTGATCTGAAGAAATCGTCCCAAGAGGATTTGGCATCTTCAAATTCCTGGACACTCGCTGAGTCTTGAACATTAACAGCGAGGCAACTCTACTGGGGAATTTACAACCGTTATCGACACAGAAAAGCTTGTAGCTGTTGGAAGTACTGAATAGGAGAATCGACTTAATAAGATACAACGCTACCCAATTAACTTGTCGATATCGAATCGTCGTGAGCGACCGACGGCCGAAGATGGACTCAATCAGTAAACGTTGTGACAAAAGGTAACGTGGGGACCCTCCTTGAACTTGACTGCCCCAGTATTCTGTATGGGAATAAGTGATTCCTCTTCTAAAAGATATGATCCATACTCTTGGAATACTTGTACCTGTTACCTGCAACAAAAGAATATGCATACGTGCCCCAGGATATTGTGTGGTTTGAATCCACCATCCAGGATTACTCAACATTCAAAGTGATTTTAAATGTTTTTCTGCGCATGTTATTCGTAAGGCCACAGTGTTTTCAAATGCAATGTTTTATAAAAAATTAGGACGTTTTTGCAAACAAAGCAGTAAAACAAAATAAGAAGCTATTGACTGAAATTCAATTTATTGATTGAAATGCCCAGAATAGGAAAATACAATTGGGAAGCAAACCCTGGAAAGAGGAGATTACTGTAAATTGAGAAAAGAAACTATCCTAATGGCAATGTGAAAATGGCATTCCACTGAGTTTCAATTCTGCTATGGCCAGTATATCTTCAAGACTCCCCGGCCTTGCCTTCTGAGGAGTGATTAGACTGATTCCTACCCTTTGGAATGTCAGTTGCTGAAACAGTGATGGGGTACCGATAACTCAGACCGTAATCATCCGCTAAAATCCCTTTTTTGTATGGACAACCCTTTCGGGTTTTCAATCCATCGGGATACCCTTTTTTGCCTGAGTTGTCCTTGCGGATTATCAACTCACCGGGTGTACAGTTTTTTATTTTATATCCCTAATTTTTGCCCGAACCTTTTTATTCTGCTTTTGTGGTTCGGCGGGATGCCCCTTTTTTCCTGGACTTTTCTTTTTTTTTTGTCCAGCGGGTCTATTTATGTGAAGTATTTTTTGACTACGTATGAGTTGACAGGGGATGAAAAGTCTTCGCCGTCCATGGTTGTAAGTAATAAGGCTCCGCCCGAGAAGACCTTCTTAACCACAAATGGACCTTCATAGTTGGGAGTCCATTTGCCCCTGTGATATGTACTAGGAGGAAGGATCCTTTTGAGTACCACATCTCCCACTTTGTAAACCCGAGGACGCACCTTTTGGTCAAATGCCTACTTCATCCTCCGCTGGTATATCTGCCCATGACACACAGCTGCCAGTCATTTCTCTTTAATAAGGCTCAACTAATTAAATCTGGCACGAACCCACTCAGCTTCTCTAACTTGACATCCATCATGACTCTGAGGGATGGAATCTCAACCTCAACTGGTAGTACTACCTCCATACCGTATACAAGTGAGAAGGGTGTTGCCCCAGTGGATGTGCGTACTAATGTTCGGTACCCATGCAAGGCAAATGGTATCATCTCATGCCAATCTTTATATGTGACAACCATTTTCTGCACAGTCTTCTTAATATTCTTGTTGGCCGCCTCCACAGCGTCATTCATCTTCGGGCGATACGGAGAAGAATTGTGATGCTCAATTTTGAAGTCCCGGCACAGCTCAGCCATCATTTTGTTGTTCAGATTAGAACCATTATCAGTAATGATTCTCTCGGGCACTCCATAGCGACAAATGATATCCCGTTTCAGGAAACGGGCTACCACCTGCTTAGTGACATCGGCATAAGATGCTGCTTCAACCCATTTAGTGGAATAATCAATGGCGACCAAGATGAAACGATGGCCGTTTGAAGCAGTAGGCTCAATCTTTCCGATCATGTCCATGCCCCACATTGCAAAGGGCCAAGGAGAGGACATGACACTCAACGGATTTGGAGGAACATGTACTTTGTCTGCATAGATTTGGCACTTGTGACATTTGCGGGCGTACTTGCAACAATTTGCCTCCATCGTCAACCAATAATATCCCGATCTCAATAATTTCTTCGCCATTGCGTGTCCTCCGGCATGGGTACCGAAAGAGCCTTCATGTACTTCCTGCATTAACATGTCTGCTTCGTGTCTATCCACGCATCTGAGCAGAACCATGTCAAAATTCCGTTTGTACATCACGTCATCCTGATTCAAGAAGAAGCTACCAGACAGCCTTCTCAACGTCTTCTTATCTTTAGTAGATGCCCCAGGTGGGTACTCTTGACTTTTCAAGAAACACTTGATGTCATGAAACCATGGTTTGTCATCAGACGTTGCATCAACAGCAAACACAAATGCAGGTCTGTCAAGACGAGACACTTCAATCTTAGGTACATGGTTCCACCTTTGCACTTTGATCATAGAAGACAATGTGGCCAAGGCATCAGCAAACTTATTCTCATCTCGAGGAATATGGTACAGCTTCATTGTTGTGAAAAATGTCAACAATCTCCTTGTATAATCTCTATACGGAATCAGATTTGCTTGGTGTGTGTACCAACTTAATTCGTAAATTAATCGCCTCCTCAATCCCCATTATACAAGCTTCATATTCTGCTTCATTGTTGGTGCATCCAAAAGTTACTCGGGCAGTGAAAGGCATATGAACACCTTCTGGCGTGATAAGAACTGCTCCAACTCCGCACCCATTTATGTTGACAGCCCCATCAAACATCAAACTCCATTTGGATTCAGGGTCTGGCCCCTCCTCCGGGAGTGGTTCCTCGCAATCTTTAGCTTTGAGAAACATGATGTCCTCATCAGGGATGTCAAATTTCATGGGTTGGTAATCATCAATCGGCTATTGTGCAAGATAGTCTGACAAGATACTTCCTTTGATGGCCTTTTGAGAAGTATACTGGATATCATATTTTGTCAAAACCATTTGCCACAGTGCAACTCTGCCTATTAGCGCTGGTTTCTCGTAAATGTATTTGATAGGATCCATTTTTGAAATCAATAGAGTTGTGTGCCTGATCATATACTGCCTCAATTGCTTAGCAGCCCATGCAAGTGCACAACATGTCTTCTCAAGCATTGAGTACCAGGACTCGCAGTCATTGAACTTTTTGCTCAGGTAGTAGATAGCATGCTCCTTCCTACCTGTCTCGTCGTGTTGACCGAGAACACAACCCATAGAACCTTTAAGCACCGTCAAATACATTATCAAAGGCCTTCCTGAAACTGGAGGCATGAGAATTGGAGGTTCCTGCAAGTATTCTTTTATTTTATCGAATGCCAATTGGCAATCGTCATTCCACCTGACCGTTTGATCTTTTCTTAGCAGTTTGAATATTGGTTCGCATGTGGCTGTTAGGTGAGATATGAACCTTGCAATGTAGTTCAATCTACCCAGAAGACCACGAACCTCTTTTTCTGTTCTCGGTTCAGGCATATCTTGTATTTCTTTCACTTTGGCAGGATCAACCTCAATCCCTTTTTCACTCACAATGAAACCCAGCAGCTTTCCAGAACGTACCCCAAAAGTGCACTTGTTCGGATTCAACCTTAAACAGAACTTTCTCAACCTTTCAAACAACTTTTTCAAGTTAATCAGATGTTCTTCTTCCGTTCGCGACTTGGCAATCATGTCATCCACATAACATTCAATCTCTTTGTGAATTAAGTCGTGGAATAATGTTACCATGGGGTAATGAATGTGGTCTTCTCCATATCCTTAGGTGCCATCTTAATCTGGTTGTACCCGGAGAAACTGTCCATAAACGAGAACACTGAAAACTGAGCTGTATTATCAACCAGCACATCGATGTGGGGTAGTGGAAAATCATCTTTCGGACTAGCTTTGTTAAGATCTCGATAATCCACACACATTCTAACCTTGCCGTCTTTCTTCGGTACCGGCACGATGTTGGCAACCCAGGGAGGATAATTAGTCACAGCAAGAAACCCTGCATCCCACTGCTTCTGAACTTCTTCTTTGATCTTTATGGCCATATCGGGATGAGTCCGACGAAGTTTCTGCTTGACTGGCGGGCATTCTTCTCTCAATGGCAGCCTGTGTACAACAATATCAGTATCCAACCCTGGCATGTCTTGATACGACCAGGCGAAGATATCAACATATTCACACAACATTTCAGTCAAAGCTTTCTTTACATCTGCTCGCAGGCTGGCTCCAATCTTGATCTCTTTCTTAGCATCCTCGGTACCAATGTTGATGATCTCTATGGTCTCTTGATGAGGCTGGATGACCCTTTCCTCTTGTTTTAACAATCTGGCCAGTTCCTCAGGGAGTTCACAGCCCTTCTCATCCCCTTCTTCGGCTTGATAAATCGGTTTGTCAAAGTTATACATAGCCATAGCAGAACCGTTATTAATGGAATCCGGAGGATCAAGTCTGCACGAACGGGTTCATGCTTTATTTTAGAATTTATTTTTAAAACAAAAGAAACGAAACATTGCAACTTTATTATTTTTGTGCAAAAATAAAAATGAAAGACAGAGAACGAAATTTGAGTGCAAAACGTCCTTTATTGATGATTAAAATTGCAAATGCAAATAGGTGGCCCTACAAATGAATCTATACCCCTTGGGCAGAGTGCAAGATTTTAACATGCATTATGGTTAGAAAAACAAAGAAAATTACTCTGTTTGAAGAGTAACTTGAATGACTTCTTCAATGGACCAATTCTGCAATTGTTGTCCCGGAGCACGTGGGCGTACCCAGTTGTCCAAGTCACAGTCACTGTCAGCACCATCTTCTGTAGCTGCACAAGATTGATCTGTATATATGATTCCCCCACTGCTGAAAGTGATGGGTCCACTATTCTCTGTAACTGAAGTCATAGAGGGTCGATAGCCAATACCAAACTTGTCCTCCTTCATAGGTGTCTCTATCAGCTTGCCCCAGCCTTGGGCATTACCTGCTCTAACAACCTCGACAGCTTGCTTATAGGACGAAATGGATGTACCGGCTCTATCTGGTGCAAGGGAAGATTCAGGCACTTTATCAATATTCACTGCTTCAAACGACTGACAAAGCATTTCATGGATTTCCCCATCCATCTCAACATACTTGAACGTGGACAAGTGACTGACAAAAATGTCCTCTTCACCACACACTGTCACTACTTGTCCCTCGAACTCATATTTCAGCTTCTGGTGTAAGGTGGATGTAACAACCCCGGCCGCATGAATCCATGGGCGGCCTAATAAGCAGCTATAAGCAGGCTGTATATGCATAACGTGGAATGTAGATTTGAAGACTTGCGGTCCAATTTGCACAAGTAATTCCACTTCCCCAAATACAGATCTTTTCGTCCCATCGAATGCTCTGACAACCAAATCACTTGGCCTTAAAATCAACCCATCAACCTCCAGATTCATTAGCGCCTTCTTAGGCAAGACATTGAGCGAGGAAATAGTGTCTACCAACACGTGAGACAACACTGCACCCCTACACTCCATTGTAAGGTGCAAAGCTTTGTTGTGGTTTCTTCCTTCAGACGTCAAATCTCTGCTTGTGAAACCCAATCCATGGCTGACGTTGACATTAGAAATCACACCTTCAAGCTGATTGACGGTAATTTCCTGTGGAACGTAGGCTCGCTTCAACACTTTCAACAAAGCTTCTCGGTGCGCATCAGAACACATCAGCAATGACAAAATTGAAATCTTCGAGGGCGTCTGGTTCAGTTGATCGATAATCTTGTAATCACTTTTCTTTATTATCCTCATGAACTCTTCTACCTCATTGTCAAAAGTAATCTTGGTCTCTGTTTCAGGCACAGGCACACTCTCAGCCACCTGTTTTCCTTTAGCTTTTGCCGCAGCCTCAACTTCTTTATCACCTCGCAAAGTCTGAGGAGCAAACAACCTTCCGCTCCTAGTAAAGCCACCTACACCACCCACATTATCAATATTTGAACTGGCTGATGTCTCGACTTCCTGCTTTTTCCCTTCATAATACACGTCTGCCCCATAGTGCCATGGGATTGCTTTCGTAGATGTAAACGAAACTGGCCCTGGCACCGTGATGGTAACAGGACTGGATCTTTCTTGCACAACACTTGCCATAGGAGCTGTACTTGCAGGCACCTGAATTTCCGCAGGAGTATAATAGATGGTCACAGTTGACACCTCATCAGTATCTTTCACAACCCGGTCAAACTGTAGACGACCCTCGTCAATCAGACTCTGCAAACCGATTCTCAATTTATCGCAACCCTTCTCTTGGTCCATACACTCAGAACAATCTTGATCACAACCCGGGAACACCTGTCCTTTCAACAAACGATCCTTCACCATTAGCAATGACATCTTCACCTGACTGATGTCTTCCATCAAGTTCAGTCTCTTTCCGTCCTCAATAGCGTGCACATCTGCCACACCATGATTAGGCATGGGGTTCTGGATAACATTAAGAGGCAGAGAGAAATTGATTGCTTTAGCATCGATCAAGTCTTGCACTTTATTCTGAAATACCCAACACTTCTCAGTGGTATGCCCCTGAGCACCCGAATGGAAATCACAGCGAGCGTTGACATCAAAATTAGGTGGCAAGTTGCCAGCGGCAGGAGGTCTCATAGTACGAAGCTCAACCAACTTCAATTGGAGCAACTGAGGTAACAACGTTGAATAAGTCATAGGGAGAGGGTCAATCTTACGGTCCCTCTGCCTAGACCTTTGCTGGAAAGGGGGTTGCTGCTGTTGCTGCTGAGCTTGCTGTTGTGGTTGTTGTTGCTGAACAGATGTCGTTGGGATCGTCATTGCCCTTACTTGGTGATAAGCCTGAGAACGTCCTCTTCCTCGTCCTCTATACACAACATTTGTATCACCTTCTCTTCTTTTCTGACCACTAGCAAATGGTTTCTTCGTTCCAGAAGAGCCAGCCCCACTTACATCTTGGATCTTCCCAAGTTTCAACAGACTCTCGATCCTTTCTCCAGCAATCACAATATCAGAAAGTCCGGTCGATGGACACGCAGCCAATCTTTCCAAAAATTCCCCTTGCAGGGTGCCCATAAACATATCTGCCATTTCTCTATCCAGTAAAGGAGGTTGAACTTGAGCAGCCATTTCCCTCCACCTTTGAGCGTATTCCTTGAAATTTTCCTTAGCATTCTGGGACAACCCTTGCAGTTGAGTGTGGTTGGGCGCCATGTCGATATTATACTAGTACTGCTCTAGAAACGCTTCTGCCATATCTTTCCAACATCTCACAGCAGCTCTGTTCAATTTCATATACCAGGTCAAAGAAGCTCCAGCCAAACTGTCTTGAAAGTAATGCATCCATAACTTCTCATCATCAGTATGGGATGAAATCCTCCCAAAATAGGCCTGAATATGTGTTCGAGGACACGTATTGCCATGATATTTGTCAAAAGTGGGTGGCTTGAATTTTGGAGGAATTCTGACTCCTGGTACCAGACCCAAACTAGTAACATCAATACCCATAGAATTCTTGCACTCTATAGTCCGGATCTTCTCAGCCAGTTCATCATACCTTCTATCACCAGGATTACCCATATCAGCCTCCAACAGGGTGAATTGGTCTTCCTGAACATCTTCCTGAACACCACCAACATTTATGCCAATTCCATTACCCAAATTACCAATAGGAGGAGAAATGCCCCTTGTCTGTAAATTATCCACCTGATTACCTTCAGGTGTAGTTTCTGGACGCTCGACCAGAAGCCTCAATCTTTCTTGAGTTTGTGCCATACCAGTCATGAGAGTCATGAACTGGTCCATGCGTGCCCTCATTTCATCCAAATCATTCTGCATTTGATCCATTATCCTTGCTTGATTTCTTCGAGTTGAGTATCGGTGAATGTGATTCTCAGCTATAATGCTTGAAACCAAATAAAGGTTAGAGACCCTGCAAAGAGTACCTGAAAAGCAAGCAACAGAATGCAAAATGATATGCAATGCAATGCAAATGCCATGTCTATTCATTTCGGGGCATTCCTTCCTTCAATTCCAGTTTGACCGTAAGGGAACAATGCATACTCCTGCAATTGTTAACAGTGACAGATCATCAGAGGTGCATATTAATAATTCAGAATACCCATCATATACGGCCCGGTGAGTGTGTGAATCATTGTATAATTTGATGAAGAATCCACCTCAATAATACCAAACGAAACACCATTATCATAAATGAAAACCCACAACCAGGTGTGGAATAGTCAAATACAAATTGATTCTGATCAAATATAACTGAATAGCATGAATACAAACAAAAGAAAACCCATCAACAAGCCTGATGGTGAATTCCCAGAATAACAACAAAACAACTCAGACACTGAGCCCATACAAATCCTCCCGGACTTCCTTGAGAAGTGCTTCAGTAACTGGATCATTAGGGCGCTCCGTAAGACTTCTGATCAGCTGACTTCTTATCTTGACAGCTTCCTCCAGCTTTCTGATTTGGTCTTTAACGTCTAACTCTTTGACTCTCTTTACTCCGGCACGGACTTTCAGATCTTCAATCTCCCGGTGGGCTGAACTAAGCTGCTGGAGGAATTCACCTTCTTTACTCTTCAAATTCTTTCTCAACTCATCATTTTCAGCCCTGATTCTTGCTTCGATCTCCCTTCGACACTCGGAGAACTCATCCCATCTCTGCTGCCCTTTGGCAAGTGCATTTTTAGATTTTGACAACTGCTCGTTGATACGCTTGCACGCCTCTTTTAATGCCATCTCATTTTGCTTGACCTTGTGAATATAGATAGTGTCCTCTGCAATTCTTTTCTCATTAGCCTCATGACGCTCAGTCAGCTTTTGCAGTTCATACTCAACATTACGCTTTTCATAAAGCGTCTTTCGGAGTCCTTCACTTAACTTCTCATTCATTTTGACTGTCTTATCCATCTTCGCCTTAAGCTTGTTATATTCAGCAATACTTATCATGGTCACCGGTATTTCCTGAGAAAACGGCAAAAGAGTGATCTGAACTCTTCTTTTCAACCAGGCATCATATTGAGAAGAAGACACATTGTTGCACTTTCCGAAGGCAACCTTACCCTTCGTTTGCAGATTGCCCCAAGCTCCAGCCGCTTGCCTTACCAACAAAGGATTATCTTTCACAGAGAAAAAAAAAGATTCTTCCAAATCACTGTCCTTCGGAGGCTCTATTAAAGTAAATCCTAACTGTCTCCTGAGAATAACAGGATTATAATTGATGCAACCCTTTATTCCCAAGAGTTGCACATTAGGATGTTTTCCACAACTACTGACAAAATCCCCACCCATCGTCCTTTGATTGAACCAAGGAATGTCCTTTACCGTCAACTGAATCATCCTCTTAGCCCAATTCTTTGCAGGATGAGGATCCAAAAAAGCCTCTGAATTTGGTAAGTGTCTCATGAGCCATTTATGAAACAGAGGTGCACAACATCTAACCAAACCCCCTCTCTTCTTCTCGTTCTTATAATGCACAGAATAATACAAGTCACCCAAGAGCGTAGGTATAGGATTCTTCAGCACAAAGATATGGATGGCTCTCATGTCTACAAACTTGGGCTCATCAGTAAACAACTTAATCCCATAAATGCTCAAGGCAAGAATAACACAAACTGTTTCCCATTGAGCCTTAGCAGCACATTCTTCAGCTTTGGCAACCAAGAAGTCCAGATGAAAGCCAGATAAACCTCCTTTGGTGGCGAGGTTATCTGCTACCACAAGTACGCTCAGATGGAGGGCCTTAGCTATCTCTTCAGGCTTTGGAGGGCGCATATCAGAGTTAAAAGGAATCTGGTATTTGAGGGGCACCTCTAGAAGATGGGCATACTCTTCTAGCATCGGAGCCAACTGAAAGTCCGCGAAAGTGAAGCACCTTAGTTGTGGGTCATAAAACTGCAAGCAAGTATGGATGACACTCCTTTCTGAAGCATTCAAATCATCAACCATGGTCAGAATCTCCCCATAAGCCTTCCGGAACAACCCCACATGATCTGGAGTAATAAGTGAAACCATCCTCTGTAACTGACCCACCTTTGTGTCAAAGAACGTGTAATGCACATTGTTCTTCCTGGGAATCTCCTTAGCTGCAAAAGGGAACTGTCAACCGGAATCGAAAGGAAGTATACCCTGCAAATGAATAAACATGAAGGTTAAGTGCAAGAATGCTAATGATGATATGTATGCAAGGGCATGTGATCAATGCTGCACATATAATGCTGAACCCACTGTACTGCAGCCTGAATTTGGTGAGATGCACAAACCCAGGATAAAAAAGTCCAATAACAAATTCAGAACAAATGTGAACTGGTCAGGATCAAAGATTCAGTAACAAATCCAGAACAAATAGAAAATCGGGTATTCTGAAAGGCAAGGGTTCCTGCACACCTATAAACAATCCCCCCAATCTCACATGTATGTACTAGAACGTGAGGATCCTCAAATTCGAATCTCGGAATGAGAAGCAATAGCACATTTAGCCCGAAGGACACAATGCTATCGCCACACAAAGAGATCGTCCTCTAATTCACCTCAAAATAAAGAGGGGTCATCCTAAAAGGTCATCCAGACTAAACAGCTCTTCCAGATAGCTCTACCATCGTGAAAGATCCACAACGCAGAATTCTCTAGAGAGAACCACATCCAGATTGTGTTTCATGTTCCCTCCTCGAACCGAGATGGAACGCGAGAGGACATGAAACACACTAAACATAAGTGCACTCAGGCCTGTGTATTGGGCCTATCTCTTAGAATACCCCATCCCGCCAAACAGAAAACAACACAGTACAGTATAGCATAATATATCATATGAAAGGAAAATGCTAAAATGCGGTAAATACAGTGATACAGTAAAGCAATAATACAGTAAATAGCAATATAGTAAAATAGTAAATACAACACAACAGCAAACACCCAATGAAAGAAAAACAGACAAGCGCTGGGACTACCTCGCTAAGGAAACCAGAGATTCTGGGTTCGATCCCCAGCAGAGTCGCCAGCTGTCGCTCCCGGGATTTTCATCCTAGTACAAACGCGAAAGCGGCACCGAAACAGAGTCGCCAGCAATGTGTATTTATCCCCAAGAGAGGGAAAGGAAACACTTCATAAACCTGAGCGGAAAGGAAAGAGCATGGTCTTGCGACCAAGAAAACTGGGTTCGAGAGTCGGTTACCCGAAGGGAAGGTATTAGCACCCACATGCGTCCATCGTACCCGATGGGATCCACGCTTGCTGCTTCAATCAAAGGGTGTCGTCAACTGGAGCTCCACTGCTACTGGAAAGGAAAAAGAACGAGAACGGAAAGGAACGAAGAAACAAATGTAGGGAAAATAAAAGAAGTGCTCGAATGGGCCCTACCCCACTGCCTACGTATCTCATCGGGAACATGAGAATCAGAGCGACGTAGTTCCCCTCACCTAGGGAAAGTTATTTGTGTTTTTAGTGGAATACGTCAACGTTCGCGTTCCAGCAGTTTAGGCATTGCACCTCGCTGTAGGGAGACTTACGCGTTACCTGTTTGCTGTGGAACGGACGTGATGCATCCTTAAGGAATAGAGTGAAGGAGATGAGAAAAGAATTTGTTTGTTGGTTTTTGTCTTTTAAGATAGAAGTGTTTTGTTTATTGGTGTTTAGTAACACATATTGTATTTAAGTCCCTCATGTAAGATCGAATGCCTCGCATATCAACCCAAGACGGGACGTACGCTAAACATTCTAAGAAAGTGAGAGAAGACCCCTCACTATCTTATTCTCACATGAAAGGCTCAAATACAATATTTGTTATGCCTTTATTAAGTGTTTTTTACTTTTGTTTTAGGATGAGAAGAAGAGACTCAAATGAAGGAGTAAAGGTAAAAACAAAAGAGGGAGACTAAGACTCAATCTTAATGTTATCATGCATGGTGATCCTATGGTTAATGAGGTTCAAGGAACCTAATCCTAAAAGAAAGGAAGAGAAGAAGATAGAAAGCAACTTACTTCCAAGATGGAAGTTAAGT